>CP017344.1:0-4800000 GCA_001571465.2 Talaromyces pinophilus | reverse complement strand
TCCGACTGCTCGCTACCGATATTTGTAGTGAGAGCTTCAGAGTCGTCAATTGGAAGATTAGGGCATCCAATGACGCCTACCTTCACGTCACCGTCCACTATCAAGGCCAAGCAAACTGCGTATTGACCACCTCTGAGGAAGCCCTTGGTGCCGTCAATAGGGTCCAAAGCCCAAATCCGACCCGTTGCTCCACCAAGTGATTTCCCTTGATCTATCACGGCCAACATGGCTTCTTCGTTTGCTAACGAACCTCCGATAACTTCGTCGCTTGCCGCATCATTCAATTTGATATCCTTGACCAAATCCCAAATCTCCGCTCGCAGGGCAGCATCTTGTCTTAACTCACTTGACTCCTCCTCTGCTACAATTTCGTCGTTGGGGAAGTTCTTGGCAATGGCTTGGATGATTAGCGCTTGAGCGCCGAAATCGCCCTTTGTGACGGGAGATTTGTCGTCTTTGGCCAATGTTCCTTTTGCTTTCTCGTGAAAGACTTTCTTTGTGAGGAGGCAGGCCCGTTGAACGGCGAGCTCAGCGATTCGGCGTTCGTGTTCGTAGGTCATCTTGGCGGTGGCAGAGAAAAGAGATCGATATGGGAGGTGATTGAGGATTGCGGAGAGACGGGGTCGACAACTTGCGATGCTGGCGGCCAGTTTGAGGATGCGAGTGTGCAAGATCTTCGTTAAAGGGCCCTTTGAATGTATTATATAGAAATGACAATTCCATTAAGAACTATCTTTCAATGAATTGATAGCCAGCTGAGACTCTGGGGAAAACCTCAAAGCAATCACCGGCGGAAATAGCGGGTCTACCTTCCTAAAGGGGACTAGCGGAACGCAGTAAGCCAATAGTAAGCTTCCATTGCCCTGGTTGTCCCGCACTAGACCGAATGAGGCAAAACACCACGGCTGGAGGGGTCGATGACGGCAGTGGATTGTTGACAAGAACCTCCCAGTCAACACCTTCCAAGCTTTGTTTGTGTTCCTTCATACCCGAGCATTGTGTTGTCGGTCGCTTTGGACGCTCGTCAAAGCTGCGGCTTCCTGCTCGAAACTTTGCTGCACCCCATTTGCAGCTTAGGACTCTCTTGACTATCGACTTTGTTGTGCGTCGTGACCCAAGGGTTGGTCAGTGGTACCTATACTTTGCGACGTCGCCTGACAACCTTGCGACTGTGAAGGGTTTGCAGAAATTCTCGCTCATCATTGTACACATATTGCTCGGCTTTACACGACTGGTTTTCATTTCTTACATACTAAATATTCTGAACACAACGAAAATACTAAGAAACGCCAAAGTCCCGCCATGTTCAGATCAGATGTTAGTGATAAATGCCTCACAAAGTGTGTGCCGGGAGGGGGGATAAATTTTTGCTAATCCGACTTAGAAACCATTCACAGCCGTCTCTGTGCAGATCGAGAATCTGACGAGCGAGCAATATGAAGTCGAGGACTCAAGCGGAATTGTCGACTTGATCGAAGTCATCCAGATCCAGGCAACTGGTCCAACCGAAGCTAGTCGCGCGTTGCGGAAGAAACTGTGAGCATGAGTTATTTATCTGATGGACGATTTCTCTAATACAGCTGCAGTAAATACGGCAACCTCCACCGTCAGTTACGAGCCCTCACAATCCTAGATTTCCTCATTCAGAATGCGGGCGAACGATTCCTGCGTGGATTTGCCGACGAACCGCTACTCGAACGTCTTCGTATTGCCGCCACAGATCCCGTATCTGACCCAGAAGTGAGGAAGAAATGTCAGCAGCTCTTTGGTCAATGGGCAGTGAGCTACAAAGACACTCCGGGCATGGGTGGGATCACGGCACTTTACAGGCAGCTACCAAAGCGAAAACAGCCCGCACAACAGGCTCAAGCCAAGGTTTTACGGGAAACGGCACCACCAGCACCGGAGGTGCCGATGGGCCACTCGGTCTCAATTTCAGTTGGAGAAGGCCCTTCAACCGTATTGACTTCCCCCAAGTCGACCAAAAAGTCTAAACGTTCCTCGACATTCGGCTCCTCCAGTTCAAAGGGTCATAAAAAATCGGGCTCCAAGGCTTTCAACATCGAGAAAGAGAAGCCTGAAATTTTGCAAACGATCGCCTCGTCGTCAGTCGCGAGTACCAATCTGCAAAATGCGTTGAAATTGGTGAATCGAGAAACGCGCCGAGTGAGCGAGGATGAGGAAGTCATAACCCAGTTCGAGAGATGCAAAAGCCTTCGGCGACAGATTTTGCGTTACATTCAGCACATCGAAAGTGGTGATCTCCTCGGTAGTTTAATTCACGCCAATGAAGAGCTAGTCACAGGCTTGATGGCGTTCGAAGTGCTCGACAAGAGTCTAGATTATGATAGTGATAGTGAAGACGAGGGCTATCTGCGAGGAATTGACGAGAGTTTCTCTGGCATTACCATTGGACCTCCCAAACCACCTCGACCAGCACGACCCACAAGCATACCTGGATTTCCTACAGATAACAAGAAATCACCATTCAATCTCGACGACCTTGAAAGTGCCAGTGAATCCGAAGAAGACGATGACGAAAACAATCCTTTTGGAGATAGGAACGAAGTGTCGACTCCATATCTTGAAAAGCAGCAACCTACCTGGTAGGTATGCACACTCAACTAAGGTGTTAGGAAGCGCACCTAAGAGTCTTTTAGGGGGGAGATCTAGTGACACTCTTTCGGGATGGGACGAAGCTATTTTCAATTCCTCTTACCGCGGGTCTGACAACACAACTCAGAGTTTCTTTTCGTACTACAATCATACGCGATAGTTGTGGTTACGGTGCTCTTTGACTAATTATACCCTGATTTTCGATAAGTCACAAGAGAAGTAACCACAAAGGGGCGTTGTTTTACTTTTTACATGCTATTGCCCAATCTGCAGAGCTTGAATTCGACTTGTACATACTTGACCTTCACGCTATTTTCGAAACTCAAATAAATCCCATTTTGTCAATTAATCAATCTTTCAAACGCTTTGGAGTTCTTTCCAACGTGCCAAGCTACATTGATTCCTATTCGAGCACATCTAAATAGAAAAATCAACCTTGGAACAGGTTACGCTAGAACAATGTTTCGCCTAGTCTTCATTTCAAAGTTTCGGCCTCGTATCCTGCTCGTTGCCATGAAATACAGGGAAACTTTTCCCTTCGAGCGCCGCCTTGATCTGCATTGCAATAAATCGTGAGTAGAATCTTGCATGATTGATTCCACCACCTATATACCAAAGACCTGGTTCTATAAATATCATCAGCACAAGGAATTCGGTAGGAAGGCTAGGATAAAGCATACGTCCAAGAGGCTTAAACGCCCCCTTGATTTCACCCTCATCATCAACGCCCCAGCAATCCCCTGCTCTGTCCGCGACTTTGTCTCCGAACATTTGACGGACTATATCACGCAGGTTACCTACAAACCCCGTCGCGAAAACGAGGATGTCTGCTTTCAGGTGGCTGCCATCTGCGAATAGCAGGCCGGTATCAGTATAAGACACTGGCAATGAGCCAGTTTTCATTTTTATCTATTATCATTGATCAGTTAGCGAGTTCTTACCATATCCAGTGATGAGAGGGGGAGTAAAAACAAACCAGCCCATCAGCAATCTTCTTCGACGCCCCAATATCCATATAATGCCCTCCCAGTCGTTCACAAATGTGTCTCGTAAGATCATCATCCTGCTCAAGCAGAAACCCGACCCTTTTAAGGTCAGAATATAGATCTGGTTGAGCCGTGTATTGAATGTGGTTTGCGAGTAACCCTAATTTCCGGCTGAGAGCGTTAGGGTAAGCGAAGCTTTTGATATCGGCGGTGTTCATGTCTGTTTGGGGGTTGTATTGTGCTATATGGATCTTTGTTAGCAAGAAGTATTGATCCTGGAAAGCTGTGTATGGCATACTTAATGCATGTTTTTGGTATGCGGATTGAGATATTACGTCTATGACAAGGTCAGTGATCTCGTTATGCTCCAGTCCTTCTTTTTATATGCGTACAAGTCTTGCTTCGCTGTACGATGGTGACTGAAGCAAGTCCGTGATTGACCATGTCCTCAGCGATATCATGGCCTAACAAAGTTGGAAAGAGTCAATATCAGACGAGAAGAGTACCAGCCTGAGATAGACTTCTCACCTGTATTCGCAGTACCGACTACAACACCATGTTTCCCTTTCCACTTGGATGCGTTTTTGTAATCTTTAGAATGTATTACAGTCCCTTGAAATTGAGACTGGAGTTCACCTCAGTATGTGGCACCGGTACTTCTGGGGAAAAAGTCGTACCTTGTTTGCATACTCCGGATAACTGGGTATCTGCGAGTTTATACCAATAGCAAGGACGACGTGCGAGCTTGTGACTGTAATTATATCTGATATATTTGCGTCCACTTGTCGTCTTCGTAGCTTCAACGTCCAGATTTTCGTCAATTCGTCCCACGATCCGGATTCGAGAGTGGTTGAGAGCCAGATATTAGGCGTCTGATTTATTAGTTAACTGCCCCTAGTTTCATTTTCCGACAAGTTCCCTTGACGTACAAGTCCGTATCTTTCACTCCATTCTTTGAAAGCATCTGCCAGGTCATCTTTCGACAACCACTCTGGATAATCAGGGGTAAATGTCCTTTCGAATGGTAAGTGGGAGGACTCTCGTATGGTGTGTACTAATAAAACGTCAGCCTAAATGACCTAATAAAACGTACAGTTTGAATATACTCTTGGAAGAATCGTATCGTAGTCTCCAGCTATCGCCAACCTCGTTGTTACTATCAATGCAGATGTATGAGACCCCCAATGCTTGCAAACGACCGGCAGTACAGAGACCGGATTGACCACCGCCGACAATCACGCAGTCATAATGTGGTTGCGGAGTCTGTTGATGACTTCCTGTTTCTTCCTTCGAGGTACCACTCGTTGCATTATTATGTAGATCGCTCGTAGATGAGCTGACAGTATCAAGCCGATCAATATCCCCAAACTCCGGTACTTGATCCAATATAGTCCCCATGATCCAAATCTTCCATTTTCCCTCATCAGCACCATCCGGGACAAGACACAAATACCCATGACAAGAAGCTTGTAACGGTAACTCCATATTGAATGTGAACAACACCTCTAGCCAAGCAACCCCCGCCCCTTCTCTGTTTATGAATGCAGTTTCCGGTCGGAGCTTGAAAGATGCTGTCTTTCGCTCCTGGCATAGTGATTGCCATGTTGGCAAGATGACTTTTGCGGCGTAGAAGGTGCGTATAGTACCGCTTAAAGAGAACATGTCTCTCCATAGCGCGTCGTGGGTGAAGTCATTTTCGCCCAAGTCGGCTAATTTGTCGTTGAATATGCGGCTTATGGAACTTGGATCGATGTCATCGGGGATGTGTCTCGTGGGTAATGAGCATGGAAGACTATCCAGGACTGTCTTCTGATATCTCCGTGAGGAATCCATAAACTGCTCTTTGAACGGGATTCAGTCAATGTAATCTCAGGGACACACTATGCATGAGAATCTAGTGGAGATTCTTAGAAAGTATGTTCGACTGAAGAAATACGATCCTAGCCCACCTGGAAAGCTCTATATATGAATAAAAACACATGGTCATAGCTCATTGTTACACCATGGATCAGACCGTACTATTCGGGGTGGCCTCTCATTAGAAAGTCCGAATGCGCCAAGTGATTTAGGGAGGAATGCCCGGCCACAAATGATCTCCATTGGGTAACTGCGTATATTGTGTTGAATGTAAAGGTGTCCATGAGCAGCAGATCTTCTCTTCCAATTTTTGTCGCTGCCTACCTGGCTTTGCAGGCAAACATGTGTCAAATCCATGTCTGCATGAGGTATTTATCATATCACATCCTCGAATCCACCTTGTTAATTAGTACTTACATAAGTAAACTTTCAGCATAACTCAGGTGTAAAAAATAATTCAAGTCCTCAATTGCTGCTATCTGCATATTAACAAAGGGATACAATACAGCTCTAGTTAGGGTTTAAGTCGAGCATCATGAGATTTTTGGGGCAGCGGCATAGAGAGACATAAGCACTGAACAAATACATCAATATAACTAAGCCTAAAAAGTTGAAAGTTGATTACTAGACCATCTATCAAGACGAAATATGCATGTATATGCTGGGGCCTTTGGCGTTGTCCCTCGGTAAGGTATGGCGCACTTTACTCAAATCGTCAGGAGGCCAGATGCATTTCCAAACAAGTCCCTTAGAAGCCATTCATTCATTCAGTATCATTATCATTTAGCTTTTCCCGGATACCTACACTAGAAATTCACTTGATAACAAAATTAGCAATGGGCAACTCCATCCTGTAAATAACTTGGACAGACCACTGGAAGCTTTTGGACAAATCCGGAAAGTCTATACGATCACCCAAATAGGAAAGTTTTCTTCTTACTCGGCAAAATCTCTCCAATCCAGGTACGACGACGATAGATAACCGGCCAGTTTTGAACAATAACAATTTCAGTGCCTTAGCACCTTTTCGCGGGACAATGTCTGTCCAGAAAGCTGGGCTAGAGTTGATAAATGTCGACACTTCACGCTCCTGGAGTTCAATTAACAAAACAGCCCTAATTCCGCATAGTTTCCTGTATAAAAGAGGTCTCATATACCTGCAGCAGAATGCGAAAAGAGGCGAGATCTGGGTTGGCACCAAAAGTTTCAAATTCGGGATATATTCACGGCAGATGATCCATATGTGACGGAAGAGGCCAGATAGACTATGCAGTCGTTTTTGCCGGCTCATTTCCAGTAGGGCTGGAAAGACGATGGGACCACTACAGAGGTCAAAGGTACATGTATCTGAAATGGTCTTTAGTGTCATACTGCAGAGGCACTTTCTCTGGTGGGCAGGGTATTTGATGGCATAGCCGGACGGCCCTGTGGAGAGAGAGTGGATTGCAGCAGGGTTCAATGGGTATGGAATGGATAAATGTTGGCTGACAGGGGAAGCACTTGTCAAGATGATCATGGGGGAAGACGTTTCATCTTAGTTTCCTCAATGCTATTTGATCAACGCGAAGAGGTATCAAGAGGACTTGAGGACGTAGAGAATTTTGGACAGGTTTGCCTCTACTGCACGTACAGGTTCTTGGGGAGTACAGGTACTAACGTCTCGAGATCGCTAGATTCAATCAGAGAACAAATTAAATAATCTATACCTGAGCATTATTGAAACATTATGTAAATCCTAACCCATGATGGTAAAGAGGTCCTCTTTATGTGCAATCTCAATCCAATAAGCCTCCGGCTGATCGCCATCAAGAGCGGTCCAAATACGGTCTATAAGCTCAATAATCTTGGCCACCTTGCGCAGAGGAAGGATATGTGAGTATGCAGAAAGACGAGCTCGTACGAATTGTCGAGCTTGAGCCACTTCGATAAAGGTTGCATTGATGAAATCAGATACTGAACCTTCAATGGCGGTAGGTACGCACCGCAGCTCACTGGATGTGGCGACCATGATAAAAGGCTGAATGCTTCTAGTGCCTGATTCAAAAGGTATTTGACTCAACATATTGATAATGTGGAGAGCAAATTTGGTAAGCCATTCGTCTCGTTCTGCTGGACTAGGCACTTTGAGGGGCGTTTCGATGTTAACAATATTGCTTTCATCCCAAGGACGATATCTATCAGCCAGTAAGTCCGGAAACACACGGCAAAGCTGCAGAAGCCCGGTATAACGGTACGCTTCCTCCATTTTGCCGAGATGCACTGTGGTCGTTTGATTGTCACCTGTATTTTGAATGTCCGAGGACGTTATCTGGCGAGTGGTGAGAAGTCGACTTTCAAGAGATCGTGCATCCGTAAGAGCTGCACGGAATACATCTATATCCCGTTCGGTCAGAAATTTAATCTTTGAGAACCGCTTTCGATAGTTTGCCACAAGAAGGCCAATTTCCGTTAGCGTCCTGGTCGTTTGCCTGGATATCCCACTCCAGGGATGAGGCAGAAAACAGCGATCCTTGGGCTCTACAGTACTAGTGAAAGACGGCAAATCACGCGAATTAGCATTCTCCCCGATGAATGAGACGAGCATCGCCCAATAATCCAACCCCTCTTCGAAAAAGGCTATAGTTTCCGAGCACGTTTCGC
Source organism: Talaromyces pinophilus (assembly GCA_001571465.2). Lineage (NCBI taxonomy): Eukaryota > Fungi > Ascomycota > Eurotiomycetes > Eurotiales > Trichocomaceae > Talaromyces > Talaromyces pinophilus. The sequence goes on along the minus strand of CP017344.1, from coordinate 4,791,901 downwards.
TATTTGCTCCTTGTGTAGCCCATTTGTGGACCAGGTCCCGACTTGCTTGGAACTGGTCAAGCGCTAAATTTCCAGGGTCATGCCATGATGCCGTATGACCGAGCAGATACGTAGCTAATAATCGGTCTTCTTTTACTTTGCTGTCACGGACAGAGCCAAGACGCAGCAGCTCAACTGCTTGCTTACGCTCATGAACCGCAACTGAAGTCAGATGCGGGAAGTTCTCCGCTAGGCATGAAGCACTCATGCTCTGGATGATATGATATAATGGTCCAGAGTGTTGCCAGAGGGATCCCATGAGGACACGCATTTTATTGACTTTGCTGTCCCATGCACAGTACTTTCGTATAACTTCTTTGAAGAAGAAGTCGCATAGGGTTGATGCAAGACTTGGAATTTCCGGGGGCAGATCGAGCCAGCCATTTTCAGGGGCAACAATATCCTTAACTCCTTCCCATGATAATGATGGCTGTGTCGGCTTCCACGGCTGTAACAAGCAATTGTTATCCTCGGTCCATGAGATCAATTGCTCATCGAAATTAAAGTCTTGGGAAGCCTGACCACTTTCTTGCCATCCGTTTAAGTCTAATAGACTAGGTGAAGTGACATCAAAAAGATTGGCAAGCTCTAAATCCCCCGGCTGTAGTGCTACCGAGGTTGGAACGTTGTCAACGTTCTGGAAGACCGTAGCATCGTCTGCCAATGTAGGTGCGTAGTCGTGAATAATAATGAGCTCTTCATTCTTACGCTGATTCGGACTTGCTACTTGCCCGCCCGTCGAGGAGGATGCTACCGGGGACCTCGAAGACGTCCTTTGGGACCCAATTTCAAGCCTGTGTTGATGTTTTGATGACCATCGCAGATTGCGCTGATAGCCCGGGCACTGAACTTTACGCTCCTGGCACCGAAGACAAGAAGGTTTCTGCTCATCGCATTTGATCTAAACGATGCCCCAATTTTTAGTGCTGCTTATCGACGGATGGGCCAGGGCAAGCGCCTACTCTTTTAGATTTGCAGCGCCCACAACCACCGCGGGACTTGGAATGGAATGACCTGGCCGAGGGGTTCATGATAGCGCCCAGGGGGAGAAACAAAACTAAGTTGTGACTGGCTTAGAGGTGATCCAGAGTGCTTATAAGTCTATCGGTGCGGGGAGGGTACTTGGCAAAAGTACCTACATGAGCTTTGATTGGCTGGAATTTCTAGTTAATAGTTATGCCAGCACAGACAGACGATGCCCTACGTGAGTTTAGAAATGACTAATGGGCTGTTATATCTGACTCAGCCAGGACCACCATTTTGCGCCAGGAATAGAATATCCTCCAACGAATCATTCATCGAAAATCTAGAATGCACACTTGAGGCATTGGCCGCCGCCGGACCTTCTGGATATGCCCTCAGAAAATTAGATGATTGCACGGACGTCGGCGAGCGAGTCGAGTGTTCTTCACCAAAATCAAAGTCCTCTTGTGCTGGAACTGGCCATGGCCAATGATTAGGACCGTGGAGAGTCGGGGATAACGTGAATTCAGATTCCTGACGTTGTCCTGTTCCTTTCTGAGGTCTCCGGTGAGAAGCAACCTCCTGTTCGTAAAAGGCTTGGACAACTAATCTGTGAACATCTACGGCAAGTCTTTCCGCATCCTCGCTCATACGACTATGGACTCCGTACTGGTTCGGATTACTATTGGACGCCATCGTACTAGATCTTTCGCTCATCAATTCTTCTGCTCGTGTATGTGGTGGCTGGTTTTGAATGCGGTCATGCTCTAGCTGAAGCAAGAGACGCAGGATTCTCACTCCCCTTTTTGCAATCATACTTATCTCGCTCTGGCTGAGGATCGAAATCGTGTTGTGGATAAGACTGCGATGTTGCCGATATTCAGGTTCAGAGGGGGATCGAAATCGAAGGTCTAAGCAAAGTATAATCTACCCATGTAGTTGAGTCAATGCAAATCCAGTATAATAAAAACAAAAGAGTAGAGGATAGAACGTACACCGGCCGCCACGCTGAATGCATGATAGATCCACAATTCTGGACCGTCATCTATAGCAGCTTCCTTCTGAGCGCGGATAATTGTCTTCGAAGCGGCGATGCAGGTCTTGCGCGTGACGCTAAAGGCAGGATTTGTAAAGCTCTGCCACAGAAACTTGCGGTGTACCATAATGATTTTGTGAGCGGAGCTGATGGTGAGGCAATGTCGAGCCCAAGGTACGTATTGTGGCCAGCCGGGTTCCAAGGCTGCGCTCTTCAGACATGGAGGAACATGCTTGCTGGCTAGGGTGCGCATTCGTGTGTCATATCGAAGAACATGTTCATATTTTGTATAGACTGTATTTGATCGGCTTAGGTCATCGTGCATCTGTGGCATGAGAAGGGCAACATCGTACAGGAAACGATGATAACTCGTTATCGTAGGAACATTATCAGGCAAGGAGATCATATCCTCATCCATACAGTTACGAGGCTTATCTGTATTGAAATCGAGTTGGCGGATTAAGCAGCTCTCCGAGAAGGGAATTGAGAACCAATCCTGAATACAAAGTTCTGACCAGACTCTCCGTCCAATCTCCCTCCTTACTGTATTCGCTGGGTGATCCTCGCTTGGGCTTCCAAGTCGGTGGAAGCCCAGGCTCTGGGAGATTCTCACTGCTGTTGCTAGCATTACCGAATGACTGTTGGAATGGCCCAATATATGAGCACTCATGGTCATTGTTGTAATACACTGCACCGCATATATGGTGTGATTTGCTGTGTAATTCGCTCGATTCAAGCAGATTAGAGCGGCTTTGAACCAACGCTGAGCCATCAATGCGCGCTCTTGATCCTGGAAGCCCCACGAGCTTGCGATGAGCGCAGGAGCGCAGGTCATGCTAGCTGTAAGCACAGCAAATAACAGTGCCGCCCATTGTAGATCTATCTCTGGGTGATCTATGCGCCCTTCATGGTTTGCCATGAACATATCCAATTCCTTCTCGAATACAAGTGCATGGAAAGATGCATGATACCACAGCAGACATTCGCAATGATACTTGACCATGGCCACCGTGCTCTGCTTCGGTGGAAGTAACATTTGCAGGAGCGACAGCGGAGATTCATCGGACAATTGAAGCTGTGGCGCTACCGGGTCTGGCGTTGGATCTTGATCTAATGCGACATCTCCTAAAACGCGAGTTGGTGTGCTCTTTGCACCAGGGTCAATGAGATCTGTCTCATAAGTAGAAACTTTCCTTCGGCCCCAGGCCAGAAACTCGAGGATCGTTGCAGCGTCTTCAGCCCCTGCTGACTCGGAAGTCGATGGAGTATGAGAATAAGGGCCGCTTTGAGACTGGCGATCAACTTCTGGTGACGCTGGCGTTGCAGCTGCAAGCCCCTCTGGACTGTCTGCCGCAATGGAGATCGCACCGTGTTGAAAGTCATAAGCGGATGAAGGGGGATTTCTGGCCGCATTCAGTGTTTCTTGCAGCTCGCGGAGACAAGCGGTCAAGTTTTCTGCGAGCACGGCAGGGTCGGCCGCATCGCTACGGGCCATTACAGGCGATCTCAGCGCTGCTCGTCGCTGAGCATTGCTTTGTCGCTCATTGCGAGAACAAGCCGTTCCACTACCAGGGCATTAGAAACTCTTACAAGCTATTTGACCATCTAATCGAAGTCGCGTGTTTCTTACCGGCGGGTACAATTTCGGCAAGGAAGTACCTTGTCACATTTGATCTTGCGTCTGGTGCACTCGGCACAGGCTAGTCGTTTTCGTTGCCCAGACGGATTCATTGCGCTCGACAATTTGAATAGATAAACGGCCTCAGGCGGGAGTTGACCGGATCGTCACGAACAAATGTAATTACATCCGGAGGCTATATGGATATCTGGGCTATCTCCTCGGCCGACCGTGCGGACCGACACCGGGCAGATAGCAAAGATACTTAGATAAGACCAGCATCTAAGTCTTATCACGCTAGCACGTCTTGACGTTATCGGGCCTCGACACCGTGAGGGGATTAGAATGATGAAAGATGCGCTGACCGATATGTAAGACTTGTGATACCTAGAGGGTCGCGCGCCATTGGGCCACGGGCACACCACATCATCGTTTATCCGTGCTGTCGAATGAGAAACTCCGGCGGGGGCTCATATAGGTAAAAGATCTGGTGAGAACAGTATTCCGGCTAGGTGATAAGCAGGCCTCTGTTCATTTATTAGCTTCTTATGACCTCGGTGGTCCCTCTAGATTTAGTACACCTTCCGAGGAGACGACATAGTATGGTAGGACTGCCATAACGACTTGGACAAGAAACTTGATCGGCGACTTTCCGCTATTATTGGAAATAATACGCACGAAAGTGTTCTATATTTGTGGAACATTGAAAATAGTTTACGATGCGTGCGACCCAGTTGAGAAGAAAGTTGGTGCTGCCCAAGCAGCCCAGCAGTATTGCTCCAGAGCACGTTTGGAGCAACGCAGGTTAGTAGCAATTGTTTTCCTCCCGGGCTTACATCAAACCGCTCTGAAGAATATCTGATCCCTCTTTACCATCGTCAATGTAGACCAAGACCCTGTTCCGCCGGAGAAATGGACCTGGACGGGCTGGACTTTTACCCAGTACTGGCTTTCAGATTTGGTCACTGTTTCGACTTGGTCCGCCGCAAGTTCGGCCTTTTCCTCGGGTCTTACAGCTACTGATACTGTGCTACTGACTCTTGTCGCCGCCCTATGTAATGCTATTCCAACCGGTAAGCTTTCTTTGCTCTACGCAACGGTATGTATCTGCCATGTTTCTCAAGTTGACCACCAGAGTATAGTACTCAATGGGGCAGTGGGGGCGGATCTACACATCCCATTTCCAATAGCCATTCGTGCAAGCTATGGGACATATTTTGGTTACTTCTGCGTTGCTTCGAGGGCCATTCTGGCGCTCTTCTGGTTTGGGATCCAGAGCGCGTACGGCGGGCAATGTGTGACTCCTGTAAGTAACGACGTTTTTGAAACGTGTGTACTCGCCTAATTGTTGAAATGGTTTAGATAATAAGTGCCATTTGGCCAAGTTATCGGGATCTTCCAAATCATCTGCCCACATCAGCAGCTATTACTACACAAGGCATGGTATCTTACCTGGTCTACCATATACTCCAGGCACCTTTTCTGTTTATCCCGACACATCGATTACAGTATATGTTCATCTTCAAGTCCGCTCTCGTCCCGCCAATGGCATTGGCCATGGTTATATGGATTAGTGTCAAGGCTGGAGGAGGCAGTGATTTGTTCCATGCCCCTCCAACAGTACATGGATCCGAACGTGCCTGGTTGTGGCTGATGAATATGACATCGATTACTGGTATGTATCTCGAAGATAATTTGCACCTCATCCAATATCTGTACGTCTTGGTCAGAATAGTTGCTGATAGTGAACAAACAGGCGGTTTTTCGACTTTAGCTGTCAATATATCTGATTTTTCTCGGTTTAGCAAGAAACCGGGTAGTCCCGTGTGGCAGTTACCGATGATTCCTCTGTTCAAAGTAATCACTGGCCTCTTTGGCATCATTGCTGCAAGTGCCTCACAAAAAGTCTACGGTACTGTGCTTTGGAGTCCACTTCAGATCATCGATCAGTGGCAAGGCTCACCTGGCAGTCGAGCGGCGGCTTTCTTTTGTGCATCATTGTGGCTACTTGCTCAAATTTGCAATAATATATCTGCCAATTCTGTGTCATTTGCCAACGGTATGTTGCTTCTAATATCCAGAGGTAGGATGAGGAAGTGATTTTTAATTTTTTTTACCCCTTAGATCTCACAACGATGTTCCCTAAGTGGATAAACATCAGACGCGGAATGGTTGTGTGCATGCTGCTGGGCGGATGGGCACTTTGTCCGTGGATCATCATCAAAAGTGGTAAAACATTCCTCAGTTTTATGGGCGCATATTCTATCTTCATGGCGCCCATTGCAGGAATTCTTTTCTGCGATTATTGGTTGATCAAGCGACGGAAGTACGACGTTCCAGCCTTGTATGATCCGCATGGAATCTACTATTACCGCGTAAGTTTCCCTTTCAATGCTCTGCAATGTATGCCAAAGTGTCAGTGGGACTTACTTGTCGAATTAATTATAGTTTGGAACAAATTGGCGTGCTCTAGCATGTACGTTGGTGGTCATTGTCCCTCTTCTACCAGGTCTCGCCCATGCCGTGACGCCTGACAACGTTTATATCGATACTGGGCTTCAGCACTTGTACTCTATAAACTACCTATATGGATTCAGTCTCTCTGTGACGTTTTATTTTGCTTTGAACTACTTTTGGCCGCATCGACGTACTCTCATTCCGGCTGTTGTGCCAGGTGTCTTTGCTGCTCGTCTTAGTGCTGTAGATTTGGACATCGAGACGACTATAATGGAGGGAAAGATGGTCAGGAATCTGGAAAAGTTCGATTAACGGTTCTATGTGGAAAGCTGTCTTAGACTGAGAGACTGAGCGCTATGATTATTCTAAGCTGTTGATTAATTATTTAGTTTCTTTAACGACCTGACTTCAGTGACTGATAATGACTCGGCCGTTGTATATCTTCTAAATATATGCTTTAACATGCATGTATCCATAGGATCATTTGCAGTGGATGTAAAACTGATAGGCATCGTACTAATGCAAAAAGATACGAAATTTTACTAGACAAATACTGGCTGAGTCTAGGTATATGCGAGTGGAGGAACCCACTGTAGCTTTAGCTATTATGAGCAGTTAATCTCATAGCTAGTGTAGATATGTAGCATATATTTATAATATCTATTTCCTAGCATAAAATTGAGTGAGTGGGCGCCTTCTGCACCATATTGTGACCAAGCATGCAGTGGTTATCTATCCAGACGGATGGTCAGAAGCAGCAATGTTGCACTGATGCATGACACGAGGGCCATACGACTCGGGGAATTCCGTCTAAACACACATATTAATACCTCTTGATACAAAGAGTATGAAACGAGGGAAGGAAGATAACATACAATGCTATGCCAAAGAGCCCTATTGTACCAAAGAATAACATCTTGTTCCTTGTGTGGATGAGCGTAGATATTTTCCGGAGACAGGACAGGGGACATGATTCTAAAACAACAAGTAATCAGTTTCGAATCATCCCGGATTTGTGAATGAGATGCAATCATACCTGTGCATAAAGGCCCTAACTTCTTTCAAGTCACTCACTATCTTCTCCTTCCCATCTGGGGTATCTTTTAGATAGAGTTTAAAAGCGCCTTGTCCATGAACCTGCAATGATTTCTCACCCGTCACCGGATTCGTCCAAACCATAGGGTAAATACAAATCTTATCCTTTGTCCACGGCGACAACTTATCTAACGGCTTCTCAAGCCCCTCGGTCTCAAGGATATGACCTAACTGGGCACTGTGTGCTGTCGACATCCATTGAAACGCATGCGGCGCATACTCTATACGACTATGCATGACTGTGTTACGCAGCTCAGGATCAAGAAGCTCCAATGCCCGCGATCCAGCAACCATGGCCGTAGCTCCCGGTGCAATCTTCTTCGTCCGGCCAGTGCCATCACCCCAGTGCACCGTGACATCAGGGCCTTTGGGCGTTCGTACGGCAAGTAGACAACCTACGCGCGGTGGAGGAATGTCATACAAAGAACCGTCCCAATGCCACTGATAGAAACGACTGGCTCCCTGATCCCGTTCTTCCTGAGGGATGTGGGGCGGAAGATGGAAATCAACGTGATCAATTCCTTTTACTTTGAATCCAGGCGGAAAGTCAAAGTGGTTCGGTGGAAGTTCTCCGCGTCCGAGAATGTGGACTTGAGGTTGGGCGTTGATCGCTGGGCGATTAGGAAGACCATAGATGGTGACCCCATTCCCCTGGAATAGTACCGGGTCAGCGCCGTGGGCGAAGCCGCCAGTTGTTTCATCTGGATCGAAGCTGTATATGTCCAAGAACTTCAGTACGATTCAAGAGTAGCTACATTGGACACATACCATGCAGTCAGTCGGTATTGTTGCTGAGGCGTAAGCATCTCTGGTTGCTCCTTGAAGACAAGAAGCTTATGCCTGTGAAGAGCATCCGATATCAATTCGAAGTCAGCAGAGGTGAAGTGATTGAGATCGATCCCATAAACTTCGGCTCCAAAATTGACTTTACTTTCAGCTGCATGTTGGATAGGCACAACTCTTCCATTGCTGCTACTCGCTTTGGGGGGTGTGTATCCTTCTTTGACGGTAAGGACTCTAGGTTGCTCGGCCTCCGTGGCCGTGGATGAGAGTGCGAAAACCATATTGAGTATCAATTGATAGGAGTAGCCTTTCCCTAAGGTTTTTTCTTATATTGGTGTGAACTGAATAACAAATAGATAGTGAATATGATACCTGGATATTATAAGCTCTGGTGAAATCTCCACACTTTTTTCTCTGATTGAAGTAAAGTGCGGCCGAGTTGAGTTTCTTTAGACGTTATTCATCAGCTTACCGCAGATTAGATTTGCCGTGTATCTAAGTGCATCTGATAGGGGAATACAGAAATATCTCCAAGATTTGATTTCTTCAACGGACAACTCGGCCGAGGCGGGTTCCGAGAGCATATCGCCAGACGCCCGAGGGCTATAACTTGACAAAAAAATGGTTGTGTCTTTCAGAAAGCGTGAATTCTAAGAGAGAACCAAGATAAACGTACGCCAATGTCCTCACCAATGTCTTCGTACTATCCTGTTTCCCATGAAACCAATATCCACATAACCCAAAGCGGAAATCCAGCAGGACCCTTGATACTCCTCCTTCATGGCCTAGGTGGCTCAACAGCAACATTCGAGACCCTCTTGCCATACCTCAACATAGAGACAAATCGACTTGTATCCGTCGATCTCGAGGGATTTGGAAAGACTGGTCTATTGTCATCGGACATCAAGCTTTCCATACCGCGCTATGTCGACCAGCTGGAATCTCTCGTGGCATTTTTGCAAAAGCCTGCGGAAGAAAAAGATGCCACCACAGCAGCTGCACAGAAAGTTATCATCATCGGACACAGCCTAGGCTCGATTATCGCCATGCATTACGCCGCCAAACACCCAGAAAAGATTCGCGGTCTCGCACTGCTCGGTCCGGGGCGATCAATTTCCCACGTACCAGCAGCCAGAGAGCGGATGTTGAGTTTAGCATCAAGGGCCCGCATAGAAGGCATATCTGCTGTGGCAGATGTTGCTGCCATGTCCAACTTTCCTTCTCAGTCCGAGATTGCAGTTCCAGATGAAGTACGTGATATAATTCGACGCGCGGTAACCACTTGCGATGCAGAGGCATATGCAAAGGCGTGTGAAGCTGTCGCTGGCTTGGATCATCTTGATCCGGACTACAGCCGTATCAGTGCGCCTACCTTGTTGTTGGCAGGGAGTGGTGACGTGATATCGCCTCCGGAGAGGTCGGTGGAATTGAAGGGGCTAATTGGGGATAATTCTTGGGTGACAATACTTCAAGACGTGGGGCATCAAATGATTTTGCAAGATTTGGATGGATCTAGAAAGGCAATTAAAAGTCTGTTGGAAGCGGCTCATGTGTAAGTAGTTCGTGAATAGCTGTTCAAGCTTTCTAATGTAAATCGAATGACATCTATAATATATTTATGAGACGTTGAACCATACCGCTCAGGGATCAAAAGATAATGAGCACAATATTGTTCTTTGTATCCTACGTGTATGCTTTTGAGGTATATAGCATAAATGAACGCTGGATTTGTACTACCTAAACCTTTCTCAACTCTATCGCCGCAGAAGTAGATGGTAGATATGTATGATTTCTTGAACTGCATTCTATAATCTATACAGAGCTTAGTTAAAATACTTCTTCATTCAAACGAGACACTTCTTTGTGCAAATTATGCTGTATGGCTGCTACAACTCGTCCCATCCTCTGTACGCGAACACCCTGCAGGACAAGGATAACTCGAATTGTACTGCCACAAAAAATAAGGGTCCGTCTCGTTTGTGAGCAAATTGCCCATCAGCCGAGACTGGTGCGGCAGATCAAAAGAAGCCTGAAAGACATCAATCGAGTTAATACGAATCTGACCCCAGCCTTGCTCGATCAGGGTGTCGATGGATGTTGCATATACGTATTCGCGGAACCCGGCCCATCGGATGGCGGAGGCACACTGCCCTTTAATTAGCACCTTCATATCATTTTGATGAAAACTTCATATGAAATGGTGTTCTTGCCATTGGACAGCTTTCTGCATTTGTGTACAGTGTCAAGTCGGCGAATGCCGCTTGGGCATCGGCCGTATCCAATCGATATTTTCCGTGGGGATCGGTCAGAATGGCCGTGCAGTTCTTGATAGCGGCCATTTCCCCTATACGATTCCATCAATATGTCAACAATCCCTATGATTTCATGGAAAACTCACCATGTAGAGAAGGGTTTCCGGTCAAGCTATTCTCATTAACACCTATACAGACCAGGTCCCCTAAGCCGTCACTGTTCGTATGGTTCACAATGACTGTTCCGAATGCAGCGAACGGGCATGGTGAACCGCTGAGTTCTCCTAAAGCTTCATTGGCACGACGCATCCAATGCGCCCGAGTAGCGAAAGGGATGTTGTTGATGCTGAGCGTTGGGTCGGCGATTCTTGCTGCCGCTGTAACTGTAGCCGAAAGAGCAATGAGGAGAGTAAGGGAACGCATTGTTCACGGCGTTAGGCAATTTATGGATACGTTCAAGGCTTGCAAGTACAATAACAACTTCCAAGCTCTTGAAAATCCTATTGAGCGAGATCTTGTCATTGGTTATAAGAGTCCGATGTATCATTGCAATCACAACGAACTGGCAGTTCGGCCGTGACCGGCCGAGGACGGCCGAGATGATAACGATTGTGCTAAACACCTACAAAAGCTCTCGAAATGTATTTTAATAAGATATAAGGGGTCTACTGTGTGTTGAGCAAGGCATAGATTCGGACGTAATAATCACGCGGCCTGTATCCCAAAATGAGCGAAGCAACTCTCTTCACTGTGACCGCTGTAGACCGGAAGCCCGACGAAAAATACAATGTGAGTGGGTCATACCATTCTATAAATTTACGGAAATTAACTTCAAGAGTCAGTTCGGAGCATACGTTACTGGAGTAGACTTGAATGATATTTCCGGTAAGGTACGCTACTTTGAGATACAAGAACGAAATCTAATCACATATGCTAGATGACGATATTGACCGGCTCAAGGCCGCTGTGTGGCGTCACAAGGTCGTCGTGGTGAAAAATCAGGCAAATTTGGATCCTAAAAAACAATGGGAGCTCGTTACCAAATTCGATCCCAAAGCCACAGACGGCCACAGTCATGGCAGCATTGAAAAGTTTCGGGCAAAGGGTGGTCTCCTGGCAGTACGTTCCCAATGCTGACACTTTAGATTGATTTGGGTCTCTCACACTAGCGCTATTAGCAAGGAAGAGAGGTCGTCGGTATCCCAGGCGCGGAAAACGTTCGCCTAATTGGCAAAGGCTTCCAAGGGGAAGACCATTACGGAATCAAGAACCACACCGTGGAACGTGGCCTCAGCAATGACTTTCATGCCGTTCCCCCATCTCCTAGTGATTTTGAGAGGGGGATCACTCGTTTCCAGCGGTGGCACATAGATGCTCCGTTGTATGGCAAAGATCCTGCTTGGTTTACATCCTTGCGATGCATTAGACTGCCTCGCGGAGATGATCTCACTATTGAATGGGCAGATGGATCTGGTATGAGGATGAAATCCCCTCCGGGGCGGACAGCTTTTTTCAGCACATCACAGCTATACAGTATGCTCACGCCAGAGGAGAAGCGATTGGTGGATCATAGCTGGGTTGAGTACGCTCCTTATCCGTATAAATGGATTGAGCGTTGCAAAGGCAACAGCAACGGTTTGGGCCTCGCACCCGGAGGTACGCGTTTGGAGATTGAGGAACTCGGAGAATTTGATCCTTCGGCCGTGAAAAAGGTATAGTCCAATTATTGTCTGCCCATACGGTCAGGGTCAATGTACTGACGAACGTAGTATCCGTTGGTGTGGGTTAATCCATTAACAGGAGAGAAAGCCTTCCAAGTTCATGGTATCTGCGCGCGACGACTCTACCTGCGCAGCTCCAAGGATGAGGCTCCTCGTGTAATGGATGACGTGGAGGAGATCACTAATTTCATACTGGGGATACAGAATCGGATACTGAAGCCCGAGTACGTCTTGTTAGCCCCAGCGGAGGAGGGTGACATGGTGATTTGGGACAATTATGGTGTATTCCACTCAGCAGTTGACTACCCATTAAGTATGGGGCCACGGACTATGCATCAAGCAAATATTGCAGGCAGCGTCGGTCCGAAGGGGCCAGTTCCCATTGGAGTGGCGGCATAGGGGAGTGTCATTTGGCGTTCTTCATGAATATAATGTATGTCCACATAGGCCAACCATGACTGTTTCTACAACATCGAAAGGCATGTGCTGATAGTGATAACATGTAAAGCTACAAGAAAGCTGGTTGGGAACGCCAAATTGATATCCAAGGGTGTATCAATTTGTCGTGCATATACCTACATGAATTAATTGTTCTTATGACTGAAACAAGCTATCCATCAAGTTCTATGTAGATGTGTAGTATATAATCTAGACTTATATACCGGTATATTTGTTGAAACGCAATTTCCAATATTGCTACGTACATACGTTAACAACTGCGCTTAGGGCTTAGGGCAAGGTCCACGAAGACAATAAAGATCGGAACTTTGATTGGCTGGAACTTTGGTTGGCTGGAACTTTGGTTATGTCAGCACAGACGGGGCCATCACGTGACTGTAGTGATGACTAATGGGACGTTATCTCCGACCCCTGACTCTGTCTAACTCCGTCTAACTCTGTGAACTCTCCGACCTCAAATAATCTTGGACGACCTTCCCCCAGCTGACAGCATTCTTGTACACGTACATCATCGGCGAGCTTCCATTCCGGAGTCCATCGACGGCCTCTGCGAGCTGACTGCCTAGACCTTCGGCTTTGATGGAATCGAGCGGATACATGTACGTCTTGATCGTAAAAACAATGGCGCGAGATTTTGGTAGTCTGTGTAAGGTTTGTCTCTCACAACGAAGACAGGCCTAGAAAAGCGTTATTATGAGGAGAATCATTTCAATGAGTGTTCTGTTACATACCTTACTAGGATCAAAGTTCTCCAAAGTGAGTTCCTCCTCGTGTCCTCCATAGTTGTGGAGATCTTGCAACGCGAACAATTCTCCCGTAGGAGTTATGGACCACTGTTCCACCGTCAGTATCACAGCAGCGGGCCTTGAGCATGATTTCAAACCGGAGTTCAAGACTTACATTGAGTCGTTTGACAAATTTGCCCGGCTCGAGTCGGCTTAGGAAACGGTCCATACTCAGTTGGAGCTTTTTCTTGTAATCCGGTACAGGTTGATGGATTTCAGCGAGTGTCTTGCCTCTCTTCATAGTCCAAGCAAATCCCGCTGGAAAACAGGCAATGTATGCTTCAAGCACCAGCTGTTCTTCGGGACCGGAGGGCAACAGAAAGAGAAAATCCTCTTCGACTTGGCGGCCAATGATGCGTAAGGCGTCCTCCGGAGACTGCAAGCTAGGATCAATTGGCACAATATCATCTGTTACTTTGTTTTGCAGAAAAGTTTCAATGTTCCCTGATGACTCCTGACGATGAAGCTCGAAAATATCACCGTATCTCTGTGGAAGATATTGATCAACTAGCCAAGAGTACAATTCCCGCACTGCTTCAATCGCTGGTGGGTTAACAGCGAGCACCTGATCTTCGTGGCGAGCGATCAGATCCTTGCGAAGTTGAATTCTATCAAGATACATTCGATCGATTTGGATCAACTCTGAAACTTCGGCCTGTTGCACCCCTGCGTCGTGTCAGCAGTCTATTTGCCAGTACGAAAACTGAATTTATTCATTCGCAAGGCCGCCGAGATTTACCCATAGTCAAATGGTACTGTGACTTGAAAGGCCGATATGCCAGAGGCTCTGTTTCATCCCAGTGAAAGTCATGGAGAGGTACAATGTCAACGGCCGAAGGTAGATTGCCATTCTCCAACAGTTGGCTTCCTTGCACCACTATTTGACGGTAGTACCATACAATGACAGCACAACTCACCAAAGCCGCGATAACTATGGCATGCTTCTGTAACCAGGCTATTGCTGGACCGTCAAGGATACCGTCATTCTCGCGACTAAACGTAGTTAAGTTGTCGAAAAACGGAATAGCCATTGTGCTAGTCAAGATGCTCATTAAGACTTCGCTCCTTCTCTCACTTCACTATCAAAGACTCAATGAAACAAAACTTCTTTTCGGTGCTTTCTGATGGTGGTTGTTCGTACAGACTTTCCTGATTTGGTATAGGTCAAGAACAAGATGAAATGTCGAGAACGAGATGTGATTGGCTGCGCTCCTTACTCTGCCGTACAGACTTGCTCGATTCAGATTCAAGCTTGTGTGATATCTTTCATTGAAAGCTTCGTATCAGCTACGTACATGCGATGATGGAGGGGCAAATTGTTATCTACACTATACACTGAATTCAGAGTCTCAGACCAGTATCACCGACCATGGAGGGCATCAAGGCACGCCCCGTTGATGGAGGCGAAAAGGCATTGAAAGCAAAGTAGTGCAGAGACTCCTGTCGACAACATGGACGCCATTTATACCGGGTATGTCGAGGAGTAGCCGTGCAGTTTCGGCGTGCCGCGCGTCTTTGGCATTGGATATTCAATCTGCTCTGCGCCCACGGCTATGATTTTATCGTTTTGTCTCAAGTTGGCAGTGGTAGTCAATCGGCCCTTATATGGGGTCAAATCTTGATAGACTTCGTCGCATTCTGTGTTGCCGTCAGTCTGGTAGAGCTTGCGTCCGCCTTTCCAAACCCCGGAGGCCAGTACTACTGGGCCACGAAACTGGCTCCCAAGTCCTGGCACCGAAGCGCTTCCTACGTTGGAAACATTTAGCTGGGCATCGACCATTTGAGGTTGCGCCTCTGTCTCTGATATATACCCTGACAAGCCCAGATGTGGAAACCCATCCCTGGAATGTTTCATCACATACCAGCTCATTAATCTTGTCCCTTTGTCTTGAACTGCTGGGAATCAATCTTGCCGAAACTGAGTCGCTTGTGGCTCACTATCGCGCTCGCAACTGCGCTCATTATATTCATTACCATCCTTGCCCGCGCACCGGTCAAACAACCTGCTTCATACATCTTTGCCGGTTTTATGAATTATACAGGTTGGAATTATGGTCTTGCATTTTTGACCGGTCTCCTTGGAGTCGATTGGGGATTTTCTTGCCTCGATGTAGTCACTCATATGGCTGAAGAGATTCCTGACCCCCGACGAGGCATCCCAAAGGCCTTGATTGGCACGACCCATGGCTATTATTTTGATTTTCGGTCTGCAGAATGCAGAACGTGTCTTGGTTTCTTCTTGCAGATTTTCGATTGCACCAGCTCCATCCAACATACCCTTCTGGGCTCATGTCTATTCGTTCTTTTCCGTCGCGTTACTGGGATGCTTGGATCTCGGTTCCGATGTGGCACTCAACTCCTTCATCAGTGGTACCCTACTTTCTTCAGTATGTCTCTTACTCTTTCTATATCCTCTGTCTACTCAAGTGTGGCCGCTCATCCATCACCCACGGTCCATTCTGGACGGGCAAATTGGGCTCTTTTGTAGCATCGTCGATGTTGTCTTGGGGGGTGTTTTCATTGGTGTTCTTCTGCTTCCCTCCGTATTACCCTGTGATGCTCACTACTATGAACTATGTTTTGGTTGTGGTGGTGGGATTTATAGTACCCGTCGTACTTTGCTTTTGGGAGGAGTGATTTTTCTCCTTTGGTCGAGAACGGTGCATTCCCACACTAAACGTTGAGGGCTAACTATCAAAGGTCGACCTATGTACATAATCAAGGTGGCCAGACACAGTCTATACCTAGGTAGTTATATATAAGCAACAATTGGAAAGTCATCATTTGATCTTTGGACGTTCAACAACTAGAATAATAGGATAAACAGTCATTTTCGAATCTCTTACTGTCAAGCTTCAAATCAGCAGTAACATAAGAGACTTACAACCTGTGTAGAAATGGCTTGAAATTAGGGCTTACCGCTTCATAGCCTGAGGCAGAAAATCTACATATCGAAAGGCCAAGGCGGGCCTCGTCATAACAAACCGAACAAGAAACTCTTCACTCTTTGGACTGGAAGAAAATTCGTCTCCTCTAATTCCTATACCTTTTGATTTTGACTACCTGCGACGGCCCGTTTGCGATCTCGAGGCTCTTTTATCTTTCTCCTGCATCTAGCAAAAGAGGTTGTGCGATCGCGTTGTTGGAATCGCGAATCTCATTTACATTCCCCCGCATACCGCTTCGTGACGGTGATTAAC
Organism: Talaromyces pinophilus; assembly: GCA_001571465.2. Taxonomy (NCBI): domain Eukaryota; kingdom Fungi; phylum Ascomycota; class Eurotiomycetes; order Eurotiales; family Trichocomaceae; genus Talaromyces; species Talaromyces pinophilus. Next base: position 4,775,493 of record CP017344.1, on the reverse strand, counting down.
AACATCTCTCTCTGGCCGGAAGCGCATTCTTGCTCAATATCATTCGATATCTAGTACTATATATAAACGTACGGAGCTTCTCCCGGACCGCGCGCAAGCCTTAGCTATACCTGCATATCAACTTGATTTTTTTGACGACCCGGCTTCCTGATCTTACCGGACCGGATTCGACGTTCTACAAAATGGCCGATCAAGCTATTGCCGTCGACGAATTCGCGCAGACTCGTGGCGCCGACGATCTGTTCGATGATGAAATTATCCCCATCACCGGCGACCAGGAAATTCAACATTTTACCGAGACGAGTGCCGAACCGGAGCCGCAGCAAAATCAGCAGCAACAGCAGCAGCCGACGGAAACTGCAACGCAACAACCGGCTCCTACATCGAGAAGACAGCGCGGACATGGTCGAGGTGTCCATGATGGTGGAAGGGGTAGGGGTCGCGGAAGAGGGCGAGGTGGTAGAGGCAGCGCAGATACGGGGCCGAAAAGGGAAGCTGTAGTAGTCAAGGAGGGTACGACGGAGGCAGTAGAAGCGCCAAAGGAAGTTGACACTACCGAGAAGAGTGACGACGTAGCTACGGAGGAAAAGAAGGAAGAAGACGCCGAGGGTAAAGCGGCAAAGACGGAGAATGCGCGCGTGCAGGCTGTTCGGGGTGACCGCAGTGGTACCGGTGGAATCAAGAAGGTTCGCGCCAGGAACTTATCAAGCCGTTTGAGAAGAATCGAAGCTAACATATACCAGCCCAAACTCACCGAAGAAGAACTAGCAGAACGCATGGCCGCCGCAAAACTTAACGCCGCCAAAAAGGCAGCCGCGCATGCCCGCGCCGAGGCTGACGAAGCCTCCTTCCACCAAAGAGAGGCCATCGCCGCGGAGAAGCGACGACAGGAATTAGCGAACCGGAAAGTAATGGACAACGAGCGCGAGCGGAATCGGATGCGCAAACTTGGCGCGCAGACGGGGCGGGAATGGGATGCGGAGAAGAAAGAGGAGGATTATAATGGGCGTCGAGATCGGGGGAGTCAGTTTCGGCGTGGGATGCATGGTGCTGTTTCTGGGTATGTGCGGCGGGATCAGCAGGCTGATAGCCCAGAAACGTTTGATGATGTTCCCGAATCGCGCGGTCGAGGAGGAGGTCGTGGTAGGGGTGGTCGTGGACGAGGACGCGGCGGGCGAGGAGGCAGAGGCGATTTTGCGAATACTCAAGACCGTCCAGCGCCGCAGACTGCGCCGGGAATCAGTAATGAGACCGAGTTCCCATCTTTGCCCGGTAAACAAGCACCCAAAGGAGCTGCACCACCAGAGAGTACCCCTACAGCCGACAAGCTTTCGATACCAGCAGTGGAGAAAATTGCTTCGCCTGGTTCGCCTTTCTCGCCAGCAGAAGGGACTTGGGCAGAGCAAGTTGATGCCAGTGAAGCGCTATGATTCGATACCCTTTTGTTTGATTTGAAAAGTTGTGTATTAATAAATATATAAACATATACATGATATGATTGATGGATTGCACCACCATAACCCTAACCCTAGTCTCTGTATGACGACATTTCGCCTGTATTTCCAAGGTCAATGGACAAAGTAAGTATTATACATGTTTAACGAAGTAAATATGTGTTCCTGTTATCAGTTCTTTCACTTCTCAAGGGCTTTTGCATAGGTACAGTGAGAGACGCTGGTTGGTCAGGGGTGATGCTCTGTGGTCACTGTGATATCATAGCATACAACACCAACATCAACTTCTATATATTCAACCTCATTTCTCCTTTCTACACCTATTGAACCTTCATTCCCGCTCACTATACACTCATACAACCCATCCAATTTCGACACATAATCTACACACTCTACCCTAGGTAGAATATCAAAAAAATGGGCGCCCACGACGACCGCAACACAAAAACCAACGTCCAAGGCGGCGCCAGCTCAATCCCAACACCCGCAAACAACGTCACCAAGGGCTCGGAGACAGGCACCCAAGACCCAAAAAATTCCGGCGGTCCATCTGGCGACAGCGGTAGCAGCTACCAAGGCCCCGGTCACACCGCAATCCCTAACCCCGCAGCCTCCATTGGCGGTTTTCTGGGTCTATCAGATCAAAAGGGTGCTGCGGCGGCACATACAAAGCAACGAGTTGTCGAGTCTGCTGGGCTTGTGGATGAAACGCTAAAAAAGAGTGGTGTGGAGGAGACGTGTGAGACGGAGGATCATAGTTTTATGCAAAGGAAGCCTGGGGGGCCGGATATGGTTGGGCATTCGGTTATTAAGGGGGTTGTTGATCGGTATGCTTTTTCCCCCCTACTAGTCACGTATGTGTAGAGTGTGCTGACTGGTGGGTTTATAGATTTACGAAATGAGATGATTACAGAACATATGTAATAGTTATCTTGTACACTTGCGGATTACCCGACTGATATCCAAATTGATTTGTCTCAATTACTTTTCTTCATCTTCGAGGCCTTGCTTTTGAAGCGATCACGTATCGTGACCAGTCTGCTCGCCAACCGAGCCTTGAGGCTCAAAGACCGCAACGCCGGCTCATCGGCAGGCACAAACCGGCGCACCAAAAGGTTAAAAATACTTCCAAATCCTAGCGCCATGACAGTGCTGGTCAAGATAATGACGTTGTACGGCATACTGAAATCTGGTGTGGGAAGTGACAACAGCAATCCCGTTGTTCGTAGGTAGACTGGAGAGCGGTTTTCTTGGTCGAGGATTCTGATCACGGCTGGTGCGACGTTGAATCCCCGGTTGGCGTCGGGAGGGTACTCGGTGTATCGTAGAATGGCCTTTTCGATGTCGTAGATGAGCGTGACGGTTGAGTCTGCGGGGACTGAGAGCACTAATTCGAGTTGGGTGCCTTTTTCTCGATCGATAGCTGGGCGGTAGTATATGCCCTTGATGATTTCGGAAAAGGGTAGTTGTCGTGAGATACCGTCGTTGCCGACAACAGTAGCCTGGAGGGTATGTAGATACGGCCGCATAAACCAAGGTAGAGATTCAAAGTAGATGAAATCCACACTTTCGACAGTTGACGGATTTCTGAAAATGACTCGCAGACCACCGCGTTCCTGTCCATGTCCGATGATAGTTCTTTCGGCATGCAGCACTCCTTGTTGCAAAGGCACCGGTGTCTTGACTTCCTCTTCCGGCACCACAAGGTCAAAATCAGTAAAAGACGACAGAGTATAGCATCGAGAAAAGCCACTGCCGTCTTTTGTCTCTGTTGCACCGACAGTGAAAACAGTCCGACTATCCGGCACTTTGAGGCAAACAGTCTGGGCCTGGTGCCCAACTTCATCAGTCAAAGGACAATGTCCCTTGATGGGACGGCCAAAGATTTCGGAGAGTGTCCATCCGACTTCGGATTTTTTCTCCAAGGGATAGCAAGTATCGTGGGTGTTGTAGGGTTTTGATGGGTCACAGACCAATTCTTCGTTTGGAACGGGCCGTGGGATCGGATTATCTAGATATGTCAGCTAGATTGACCACATGGATTGAAAGAGAGGACATACCACGAGGACGCTTGGATCGATCAATATCCAAGACCGTATCAACATTCTGCTCTATTTCAATCAAACATTCCCCTTCTGCAGAAGGGCAAATCGGTCTGACGTCAATGGACATGCTCTGCCATGAAGCATCGAATAGTTTATGTCCATCAAAAAGACTGGAAATACCCGCCTTTCCTTTGCATGGGAGCATCTTCAGAAACGGGGTGAGATTCTCTGTACAAACCACCTCGCCGGGCAGTGTTCCATGAAGTAGATGTAATTGATCGGACGTCGCATGATCACCCAGAGGCTCAAAAGAGACGACCGGGCTTGTCGTACGTGTGGAATCGATGAAATTCATAGAAGCGCAGAATAGACCGGAGAGGGATTGGGTCAGGGAGATCCAATGCGCGAAAGCCCTACACAATCAACAATTAGTCCTCGCCTCAATATAGGTCAACAGATAGAACGCACTCTTCCTGAGACTCAGAATCAATCCATGCCCACAACTCCACACCCGTCGCACCCTCCTTATATCCCTCCGACGGCCGCGCTCCCCAACTCTCATCGTCCCACCGACCAGTCGTAAAGCGAACATGCAGCTCCTTCGTGTTTGTATGTTGCAATATCTGCCCTAACGATCGCGGGAAATAACGGAAATGCTGGTTATCAAATGCTGAAATAGACGAGTTACTGCGGAAGTTGAACGAGGCGAGGAGTGATGAGGTCGGCAGTGGTTGTAGAGTGAGTCGTTCGTGGTAGTCGGTTGCTTCTCCTAGACAAGAGGCCACGAACGCCGTGAGGACGGCGAGCAAGTGAAAAGAACGCTTCATTCCGACATTATATGACCAGCGATGCGGTCGCTATGTTATGGGTATATTGGCATAGATTGGTAGCAGGCCAATTGTCCACCAAGTGTTGGACGGCCTTCCGATGTTTGTCAACATTGAATGTTTAAGGGTCAGTCTATCCTTAGAACTTTGGAGATCCACCGGCCAGGAACTGGGGCAGCCAAGCACCGTTTCTCATTTTACAGCCTACAACTTGGAATTCCTATTTATTATTTTTATATTAGAGTATATCTTCATCACTTGAACTAGAATTGGTATTTCTAATAGTAACATTACATAGTTACAAACAATAGGCAGCATTCGGTGAATATCAGCAAACAGCTCTATGGAGCTTCTGATTGGCCCGTTATACTGGCCGCCGCTAGCGTCAAAAAAGTATTGAGGGCCCTGGTTAGCGTTGCGCTTCTTCTTGGTCTCCCAGTATCATCAGCACATCACGACACTCACTTACAAGAAGCTGGCAAAGAGTCATCGTCAAAGTGATTGCGTTGTGTCAGCCATACAGAATATCAAACCAGATTACGCGACTAAGTCTGCTTCAACATGGCAGCAGAGCAGAGGAAGCTGTTGGAGCAGCTCATGGGAGGTATGTCCACCTTCCACTTTATCCTCTCTCTTTTGATATCTTCATACTGACAATATATACAGCCGACCAGCTCATGGGCGGCGCAGCCTCCCGCAACGCCCAACTCACCATCACCGACCCCAAAGTCTGTCGCTCGTACCTTGCCGGCACCTGCCCGCACGACCAATTCACAAACACCAAACAAGACCTCGGCCCATGCCCCAAGGTGCACAGCGAGGGACTAAAAGCAGAATACGAAGCTGCATCAGCGACCGAAAAGGCGAAATGGGGGTTTGAGTACGACTACATGCGCGATATGCAAAAGTATATTGACGAGTGCGATCGACGGATTGATTCTGCGCAGCGACGGTTGGAGAAGACGCCTGATGAGATTCGGCAGACTAATAATTTGGTATGTCCCCTTCCCTATGCCCTATGCATTCTATATTAAATATTTCTTGCTAACTTCTGGTCAGTTAAAACAAATCTCCGAACTCACCAAAACCATCAACTCAGGCCTCCTCGAAGTCTCCGTGCTCGGCGAAATGGGCTCCGTCTCCCTCGCCATGTCCGAACTCTTCAAAGTCCGCTCCGCAAAACACCAGAAAGAAACCTGCGAGCGCGAACTCAAGAACCTGTCAGATACCTCGGGACCCTCGGGACACCAAAAGCTACAGGTCTGCGACGTCTGCGGCGCATATCTCAGTCGTCTTGATAATGATCGTCGACTTGCGGATCATTTTTATGGGAAGATGCATATGGGGTATTCGGATATGAGGAAGACGTATAAGAAGCTCAGTGAGGAGTTGAAGGGAAGGCCGCCGCCGGCGAGACATGATGATGGGTATGGGGATGAGGGTGGTTGGGGTGGTCGTGGAGGCGGTGGTGGGAGAGGGTATGGACGGTCTGGTGGTGGAGGTGGTTATAGGAAACGGGGTGGTGGTGGTTATGGAGCAGGAGGCGGTAGATGGTAATGTCACTTCTTCCTTTTTCAGATTTCATGATCACATGCCTACATCAAATGGCTTTACAATCGCATAGCGCAGGCGTTTCGCAGATAATGTCAAGTACCCTATTCAACTTTTGGTTCGATTTTCCCTACATCTGACAGTGGTCAAATTCACCTGTAGTTACAACTGGTAGAATACATAATTGCAATGTTATACACATACATTTCCCATGACCTGCGCAAACCTCCATAACAACACCGTGTAGACATTGCAACAAAAATAAGCAAACATGAAATGTGCACATCGGCGGAGAAGACCAAATCCAAACATAACAATAAAGCCAAAGTTGAAAACATGAGGACTGGGATATCATACTCAGAATTCAACGCTAGACACAGAAATACTAAAAGCATTCATTCCAACCCGTCAAAAGATGGACTTGTCAAATCGTTGGATCTCATCGGCTAGGAAGCAGGTGCTTGACCGTTCTGGATTGCTTCAGAATACTGTTGAATCGAACTCTCCAAAAGTGGGTAGTCATTGGCAGCTGCCGGATTCCGTGCGATAATCTCTCGGACAATGTTTAACTGCGGAATTTCTGCTGAGGGCACCCTGTGCAAAAGCTCTTGAATTGCTGGCGCGTTCGCACGAGGACCGAGCACATGAGCTGCAGCCGCAGGTCCAACCAGCGGAGGTTGCTGAGGTGGTGATCCCGCTGGTAGTTGCATCTGCTGTTGCGGGTGAAGTTGGCCTTGTCCTTGCTGTGGGGGAAATTGAGCAGCTGGATGCCCGTTACCATTCAATGGCGGCGAGCCAGCTGGACCTGACGGAGTCACCTGCGAGCCCTGTCGTGACGCAGGAGTAGGAGAAGCGAACTGCTGCTGCTGCTGCTGCTGAAGATTTTGAGTAAACGGTGTAGTTCCCAATGGGCTAGCAACAACTGGCGGGACTGCCTGGCCGTTGTGATAAGGTGTAGCCTGTTCTGAGGGCGTAGAATCCTTGATTTTTACAACAAAGACCATGAGAAGTACGCGATCAGGTGTCGGGTCTTCGAGGGCGTTGTTTGCCAACAACTGAATGAACTCGGGTTTGGGGCTCGCTCCAGCATCGACTGGAATCACATAAACGTCTTTGACTGCTGCTAGCGGATGCTTGCCCACCACGCCGTACCTCTTTCGATCGGTGAAATAGTTGAAGAGCTTGTCAAAACCTGCACGCTCACTTGGCTGATGAGGAGCGGCTATCGCCATCACGGTCACATCCGTAGAATTGCTGAACTTTAACCCGCAGAGATATTTGCTGGCGAGTTCGATATCAATTCTGCCGTCAACCACAAGGGACGATGGTGCTAGCTGGCTCCAAGGAATTTTGCCACTAAGATCGGCGCCAGCGATATGTCTACCGGTCGATCTAAACTCTGCAATAGCGCTCATGCTTAGCTTGCCAAACCAGATATCCCCTCCAGCTTGAAGGTCTTTCGGGGAGTATGGAGGAGATTCCACAACCTCATCTTTAAGAAGATTATCAATCTCTTCATCTGCCTGGACCTTGCCACCTACAGGGATTGGCTGGTGTAGATGAGCAGGTACCTCAGGAAACAGGCCATCTTGAGTCGAAAATCCGGGAGAATGGGAACGCATGGCATCGCCATTCGCTGCAACATGTGTTTCAACCGATGGCTTCGCCGTGGGTTCCGCTGGCTGCGGCCCCTTTGCGACAGTCGGGCTTTCAGGAATAGAGGACTCAGCGTCGAGAGTGGGACGACGAACTGCAGTTGATGAGAATATCGATTCAGATGTTCCTGCTTGGCCATCACCATCAATGACCTCCTCGCCCTTGTGCGTACGTCTAATCCGTGGCCCTTGTTCCTGCATGATAATGTGCTGCTTTTCGGCTGCCCGTTTTATCTCTGCATCCTTTTGCTGTTGCTCCTCGCTAGCCATGTCTTGGGAAGTCATCGTGGCAAGAGCAGCGGGAGCGAGACTTCCGTTTAGCAATCGATCCCGTAGTGAAGGATTGTTCTTCAGATTGAATGTGATTGTGCGAAACTGATTCTTGTAGGCTTCGTTCGGCTCTCCAGATCCACCGCATAAAACTGCATACATTGCATGTTCAACTGATAGCCCTAAAACCATACCCACATCTTCATCTGTCTTTTCCGGTGGTAGACTGTAAACGCCTTGCTTCTGTGCCGATGCTACCTGCTCTTTGAAGAAGCCAATCAGATATTCTGCAGGCTTTCTGCGAGCTGCACTACTAATATCTTCGGGCTTTTCAGCTACCCCAGACTGCGAGTCAACCATGCTAGGTTTTCGTGACTCGGCAGGGGATGCCTTGATCGTTTTATCAACAGATTTCCTCGGCTCTGACAACCGTTGCTGTTTTTGTTTGGGGCCCTGTGTATATAGATTAGCAGATGAGTTGTGTACTATTCTTGCATCATTAGGGCTACTGACGGCATCAGGTGTAGACGGCTCCTGGTGTTCTTCAAACTTTCGCTTTTGGGTACTGACGGCTTCGGAGTCTGTGGTTGTTTCGCCAGGAGCAGGAGCAGGAGTTTTGGCTTCGACCGACGGCCTGGATACAGACGGCGCTGCAGGCGTTTCCGAAGCAGCAGGAGTCGATGGCGCACTGGTCTCGGCCTTGATATCGCTGGGTCTCGCGCCACCCTTTTTACCCTTCTTGCCCTTCTTCCGTTTTGCAGCCTTCTTCTCCTCAATCTCCTGCTGGCGTCGTCGGGCTGCTTCTTCCCATGGCTTCTCACCGCGGGCCATCTTCTCCAAAAGTTCCTTGTGGTTTTCTGGCTTGCATTGTTCGCAAAAGTATTCATCAGGCTCCTCGCCCTTAGCAAAGGTCAAGCCCATGCAGTCATTGTGTTGCCATGCGGAGCACCGATCGCAACAGATCATGTCGCGCTCAATATCCTCTTCCTCCTCATATTCGCCACAGATGCATCGAATGATTTCTTCTTCGTTTTGTTCGCTAGGAGTCGGAGTGGGTTCGGCGGATGGTTTCGCAGACTTCTCCTTGGACTGGCTCTTCGATTTGCCTTTCTTTGAGGGGATATCTTGTACCAGCTCAAGGTTTTTGTGCTGGCCCTTGGTGGCTCGGCCCGATCGTCTTGGTTCATCTGTTTGAAGTTGTTGTTAGCATGAGTTTGTGAACGCGACAAGACCATATATCTTGTCTTGGTTGTCGTGCTTCTTTTCTTGCAGTAACTGGCAATGTAGCCATTGAATGGGCATGCTTACCGGCCATGACTATGTATCAAGAATAAGGGATAATTCTACGTATAATAAGACGTGTTGGTAGCCCTAGTAGCTCGAACACCACAACTGATCCACTGCCTCTACGACATCAAGTGGCTAGACAATACAAGCCGTAATCCTAGGTGCGTAAAATGTACCTGCAGCTCCAGAAAACTACTGGTTCACACTGGTTTGTTGTGCGATAACCACGCGTAGTGTAATGCAATCTGTCCTGGGCTCTTTGTACTGTCGCGCAATCAAGTCTTGGCACGTTTGGTGGGATTATCGCTCTGTGTATGTCCTGCTGCCCTAATACAGCTAGAGACTGCTTTGTTCCAGCGCAGAATTGTAAGAAAAGTGTACAATAGTGTATTTAAGTCGTGAGTCGTAGCAGTGCTGAGGGTGGCGTGATGAAATGGGATGAGTTGTGATAGAAGAGAGTTGGGAGTGTCGGAATTGGATTAGCAAGCGCGAAGATATGAACATAGACTAGCGCATGGGTCACGTGAGCAGCCAGAATGCGGAGAATCTGCACTGCCACAGTTCTCCTTACACGCGCCACATCTCGTCATAGCACTTACGGTTCTCGATCTCTTTTTTACAGCTCACTAGATATTTCTACTACTACGAGTAAGACTTCAAAAGCGATCTACAAAATGGCCGATATCAGATCCATGCTCCGGAATGAGCTCGCGTCTCGAGGATCGTCTGCACAATCTGGAAGCACTGGAAGGGTCACAAAAAAGCGCAAGATAGAAGAGGCCGATACAATTCAGCCTGTCCACAAGAAATCACGGCCTACAACGCCTTCCTATACCAAAGATGACGACAAACTTCCTGAGTCTGCGATCGCGGGTCAAGATTTAGCAGAGGAGGACGAAGAAAATGTTTCGCAAGACGAGGAGGCTGGACCCAACCTTCCTGATGATGCACTCGCACAGCAGGAAACGAACCCGATAATATCCAACAGAACACAAATATCCGCCACCGATCAGAATATTGACGAAGACGAATGGGCGGCTTTTGAACGAGAAGTCGTCGCGCCAACGCGCACTGCGCCAGTTCCTGCCGCTGCCGCAGCCTCATCAGCAGCTACGATCTCAGCAGCCCCCATAACCGCCGACGAGCTCGCCGCTCAACAACAAAAACAAAAAGAAGAACAAGCCAGAGTACGCGAAGAAGATATCGAGGGCGAAAAGGAAGACGCAGCCCGACATTTGGAGGAAGAATTTGAGGAAATGGAACAACTGGAAGAGCGAGTGAAAAGATTAAAGGCAAAAAGAGAAGAGTTGAGGACGCAGAATGTGGTGGATAGTAATGGTGCGTTGGTTGATGCTCAAGAGATCTCACTGCAGGACGGCGAGGAGAGTGAGAGTGAGGATGATGATGAAGACTGGGACGATTGGAGATTTCGATAGTTCACCACCTATGAACGAATCAAATGAAATTATGTAACACTACTCTGATGGGAGTATATGGCGCACTTTTTTACCGGTAATGGCTAGACCTAAAGGTCAATTTATCAAGGACAGAGGGCCTAATCTTTAGGCATGAAATGTTCGTATGATGTGCGATGCTAGATATTCTATTCTAGTCCGTCTTGTCCATAGCTTCACCCACGCCACCTTCAAAATAACTCTTTAAGCTTTCCTTGCCCCTAATTTGCATAGCTTCTTGAATCTCGGCAGCTTCCTCTCTCAAAAGCCTCTTGCCGTGAAGTAACCCGCCCTTCAAACGCCGTTTCTCTTCCTCGACACGGCGCTCTCTCTCAGCCAGAGCTTTCTCCCTTCGATCTCGCTCAAGCCGTTTCTGCTCTCGCTCTTGCTGTTCCTGTGCTGATAGAGCAGCAGCTTCTTCTTCAGGAGCAGGAGGCAGTGTAGAGATGTATGCTTCTATTAATGGATCTCTGACTCTGGGTGGTAAAGAGATATAGCGTATATCGGTCAAGATCGCAGGAGGAAGAGCTTCAATGTTTGAAGAGTTGTTCAAATCCCGAGGAGGAATCGACCTAAGTAGAGTAGATAAATCTGATTTCCGGGTGCTCTCGCTCAGTTTTAGACGTGCGATATGATCCCGATAGAGCTTCTCACGATCTTTGTCTGACATGCGGGTATTCTTCATCTCATCCTCTTTTCGATATTTCCGCTTGAATTCTGGCCAATACAGCTTTGGCGTAGCAAATTCTTGAAGAAAAGCAATATATTTGATCCGTGGATCCTTCTGTTCCTCTTTCTCCTTACGTGCTTTTATTTCCTGTATGCGCTGACGGCTCCAATTCGCAAATGCTTCTCGTCGTGCTTTCATATTCGATAACACAGTATATCTGGTATCTTCGATAATGCGACCTTCCTCGGCGACCTTTTCCCAGGTAGTAAACGGATTAATACGGAAGTCGTCAAGTAGGTCACTAAAAAGAGCGGTTGCTTCTTCATCGGTAAGTGTAAGTCCTTCCACGCCTTCTTCCCAACCTTCCTCGCCGGGCTCTCCGTATTCGCCTGGATCCAGACCGTAATCCTCGCCCATGGCAGCGAGCTGATATTCAATGTCTTCCTCGTTGAACTCCATGGGTCGGTCGTCATCCTCTTGCTCGCCTTCTATCCGTGGTCGCTTGTTGAGCTGATCTTCGTCCTCTTCATCATCGGTCACCTCCACTTCTTCATACTCATCGCTATCCTCTTCATCTGGCGCGGCAGCGGCAGGAATATCCTTCGCTTCAAGGACCCTTTCTTCTTCATCCCGTTTGCCGATTTCCGGCGCCTTGTGACTTTCCTCTTCGCGAAGCTCTTCTTGCTCTTTCTTTTCCCTTTCCAAGCGGTCAAACTCTATCACGCCTTTCATCACATGTTCCGGGAATTTCCAATAACTCTCGTTTGTTTCTGGGTTGTGTACAAAACGTCGTCCATATCTCGTCTTCACTAGAAGCCACGGCGTACATCCGGGGATACTGTGTTTGGATTTTGGGCGATCGTTGGGTTCCCGATGCCTTCGGTTCATATGAGCTCTGCCGCCATCATGACCTGTACGGTATTGTTGGAACCTGTCCGGCTGTCTTGTCCCTACAGTAGGCCCATAAGGAGTCGAAGAGAACGGTGGAAGATTCTCTGGAGTATAGCTCGGTTGCGCCTGAATCGTATCTATTGGGGCGGCAGATATGGGAGTGGCGGTAGGACGTTTATAGGTGGATTGTTTCGTTGCTGCATTGTAATAATACGAGTGACCTGCACTATTTCGTTAGATTAATCGTAGAGAGGCGACCTGAGATACCATGGATATTAAGCTTACCTGTTGGGGCTTTGTGTTCTGTCCACCCTGGTGGAAGCGGAGGTGGAGGTGTATAAGTTGACTTCAGCATGGTCGTTTAGATAAGCGCGAGGAAACGCAAAAGATTGTAGGTAATATTATTGAACGCAATGATTAATTCCCTGCTGCAAAGACCCCCAGATCAGCAGTGCACCTGTATGTGTTAAATTGTTAATTGAAGAAGTTTGCATTAACTATCAATTTTTGATGCTGGAGAGCTGATCTGCGGATGGCCCAAGCTTGGCGAACGCGACCAACCAAACCAAGCAGGCTGCCTAGTCCTCCGGGAGCTTGACAGCTACACCACCGCCTTTGCACCCTTCATCCATCTAGACAAGACAGCTCTACGAACCGCTTGAAAGCTTCTCATCAAGAAAATACACCTGCGTCAAATCATCTCTACACTAAGCTCGAGCTACCACTACTACCTACAGAATGTCCAGGCGTTACGACTCCCGGGTGAGCATCCATCCAGCCTCGATGCTTTGACTAAGCTGACAATAACAATCTTCATAGACTACGATCTTCTCGCCTGAGGGACGTCTTTATCAGGTCGAATATGCCCTCGAAGCTATTTCTCATGCCGGCACAGCCCTCGGAATTCTAGCCCAAGATGGAATCGTTCTCGCTGCTGAGAGGAAGGTGACGAGCAAGCTTCTGGAGCAGGACACATCTGCAGAGAAGCTCTATATCCTAAACGAGTGAGCAAGACCGTATCAAATATCTGTCGGGATTGAATTAACAGGTCGTCTTGATAGTAACATGATTTGCGCTGTCGCCGGGATGACTGCCGATGCCAACATTCTCATCAACTACGCCCGCCAGGCCGCCCAACAATACCTTTTAACATACAACGAAGAGATTCCATGTGAACAACTTGTCCGTCGTCTATGTGATTTGAAACAGGGATACACTCAGCACGGTGGTCTCAGACCGTTCGGTGTCTCCTTCATCTACGCTGGTTACGACCCTCTCCGACAATTCCAACTTTACCAGAGCAACCCTAGTGGTAACTACGGTGGCTGGAAAGCGACAAGTGTTGGTGCCAACAATGCGGCTGCTCAGAGTCTGTTGAAGCAGGACTATAAGGAGGAGTGTGATCTCAAGGAAGCTTGTGCGCTAGCGGTGAAGGTCTTGAGCAAAACGATGGACTCTACGAAGCTGAGCAGCGAGAAAAGTAAGTTCTCCAAGCCACCCCTACACCTAGTTCGTCCTAACAAAGTATATTCAGTCGAGTTCGCAACCGTCGGAAAGACCAAGGACGGAAAAATTTACCACCATCTTTGGGGCGCTGATGAGATTAATGCGCTGTTGAGACAGCATGGACTCGCCAAGGAGGAGGAGACCGAGGGCTAGTCACCTATAGAGAAGCTTTCATACTTTCTGCAGAATCAAGACCTCGAATGATATACTGACTCGGTGCCGTAAATAAATTCCCTCATGGTGGCTTGTTATTTTCTGTACCTGGGTTATTTGATGCCCATCGCCAACCCATTTCGTATGACACGTTTTGAAAGAGTAGCATCACTTCCTGCTGAATTGTGACGTGGCAGGCAGTAACTGCTGTAAAAAGCGCCATAAATTTTCGATAGGTCTCTGTACCTTGTAATATGTAGCCCTACCTGAAATCCAGGCTGTACAGTACTCGTCAACCCCAGCCAGCAAGTTCCACGTCAACAGATAGCGTGTCCTATACATGGGTCATTCCAATAACATAACAATCCCATACTCTTCCATTTCGAAGACATGTGCGAGGACATTTCATAAATAAACCATGATTGTCCGGGTTGCTGATCCAAAGGACTAGAAATGTTGGTTGCATATCTTTCTGTTCACTGTCGGGGCATCCAAAAGCCTAAACATCCCGGATTGGAAGTCGACGGACAAGAACAATTCTTGAGTCAGCAATCGGTTAATCAGAGGGAAAAAAATAGGAAATTATTTGTGAAGAAAAAGTGTTGTAGTCGACACGTGATATCCAGCGATATTTCTCACGTGTTCATGTTGTTAGCATCTCCACCAAACAACGTCCCGCTCGACCTCCTCCTTCCCTTCCCCGCGTTCATATTGCACACCTCACTCTACCGTTCGAATTTGCGCCCTTTGCTGACCGATTATTTCAAGTCGATATGAAAATTGGAAAGCTTTTGGGCCTCGCACCCGGTTTCAGAGATTTAGCCGCCGACTCCTCTCAATGTCGGATGTTTGTGGTGCCATCGATATTGACCGCCCCGCTCGTGGATGGGAGGGCGCTTACGAGCAACGAGTCCGAGAACGAGAAATCGTCAAATATACTCAAACATGTCACAAAAGAAAATTTTTATTGGAAAAGACTGATTTGTGCGATTATGATGTTACAAGAAAAAGTCTCCTCAGACAGAAGACATCCATCCCCCGTCGCCTAAGCCTTGTCTGGGTCTCAGTGTTAGACCTCAGCAGCTCTGGCTGGCCAACCAATATATGTGAAAACGTCGGAGCAACCGCTCCTCTTTCAAAAGACTCCGATAGAAAAGATACGAAACAGAAACCCAATGTCAATCCAGAAAAGCGCCCAATCATCACTCGCATACGTAAGAGTGTCCACGGGATCCAGTACCCCTGAACGTGAACGGCCCAGCGCCGACCGCTCCATTCTTCAAGAGAGAGCCTTTCTCTTACAATCCCGCTCGTTCTGAAGCTGGTAGATCTCCTTTTCAAGGTCACTAACCAGCTGCTGTGAGCGGCTCATTGTTGCCACCAGGCTTCCTCCCTCACGTCTCCAACGATCCAATCGTTCCAACTCTTGGCTGCGGCGACGAAACTTGGTTTCAATCTTCTCACAGAGCCGACACTGCTTCGACTCATATTCTGTGAAGTTGACCAGTCTCATGCCACATGTCTCGCCGGTTCGGTACTCATAGTTGCACTGGTGGGCAAAGTTTGTCCAGTTCCAGTCTCCGCAGGCGAACTTTTTCTGGTTGTAGAAGCACATTTCTTGACTACTCGTCAGCCGCTTCCCGGTTTCATGTCTACAGTCTCACTTACTCGGAACTCGGAGAAGGATAGCAAGGTTTCTTCAGGCTTTTGGGGGTTCGATTTGCCAATGGACGCTGCAGCCTCCTATGTATCGAAACGAGAAGGAGTTCTTTGGAAAATAATGAGACAAATATTATCTGTTTGCTGTCTCAGACTGTGAAGTCTTGGGGAAGGTTTGATACTTGATTTGTGATTTAATTCTTGACTGGTGATGTTCTGAGACTGATTCTCAACGATGGCCTCGTCAGCACGAAAACCAGGGAGCGGTTTGCGATATTTATGTTTCAGAAGAATGGTCCAAAATACGTGGAGCGGGATTCTACTTGTTTTTCCCATCCTCGACCGACGCGTGTTCACCCTATTCTTGTTGGGTTCGACGACTATCACTTCATCGAGCAATGAATGTTGCTCATGTCTTGGGGCTACTGCACTGATAGTGGACGCGTCACAAAGCTTCAATCTCGAATGGTCTCTAGCTTGCTATCGTCGTCTCACCGGTTGCCTAGTCTATGCATGTTGGGAAACCTTGGATGCTATCTCGTCCACTCTTTTGTTGTCTCCTCATCTGGAAACCCCTCAGTTCACGGCAATTATCTGGTTCTCGGAGTTGATGTGACCGTCGTACCAATGGGTCAATTGGCATGACATATTTTTGATTCTTTGATTCAATAATTGCCATCGACCGATCCTTGTCCACGGTGGCATGACAATGCACACGCTAAGGCCTGAGGAGAGTCAACCCAACCTCCCTTCTCCTCTTTGTGAACTCTGTTCCACGATAAACAAGAACCAATTGGCACCATTGGGCAACGAAGCTACTGGTCATCCTTCTCATCTATCTGAATTTTTTTTTTCAAAGTTACGCAAGCATGCAGACAGAGCAAGACTCCACCGCTCTTCTGTAGAGCTTCTTACCCGAGTTGCCTCCTGCCGAAAGAGGCAACTATACTGCATAACACCTGCAGATTGCAGACTAGGGCTTAGCTCCCGTTGAGACTTAGAAGCTCGTTTCCAATGAATTGACGACAACTGCCAAAAACGCGTACCAAACTTGCTCGGTCGTTATTATCAACACCGGCCTCTTTCGGCCCATGCATACGATCCGCGTTCTGGATAAAGTGATAGCTATTGCATATGCCTCCAATCATCGAAGGGGATGAACGTCGTGCCCGCACTATGTGGTCATCACCAACGGCAATTATTTGCCATCCCATCCGAGGTCACACCCTGTCCATCGCATTAGTCTCCTTGATTCCGGTCGAATTATTGACTTTGTGACTCAACCTCGCTCTTCTCTTCGTACCACCTTTGATCAATGGCCAATGATGGACCCCTGAGATATCCATACCCAGACGTGGCAGGCGAATTCTTTCAGCTGATCAGCGACAGATGCACTTGAATTGTCCCGCATTGACTTTTGCTCAGGTGCACGGTCTTACTTCTTGCTTGGGGAACCGGATGACTCGGGTCTATGCGGTCATCCTGCCTTTCAGTCGTGATAGATGGCGTTCATTCATATGCAACTGCATTACAGCTTCCATGTTCTCTGACGTGGCAGGTTACGTCTGGTCCAGAACGCATGGTTGCAAACCTCTCAGATGTGTCTTCCCTCGCCTTCCCTCCGTCGGATGCGGCGAAAATTGGGTCGCTCATACCTCGTCGTGTAGGTCAAGGAGGAATAGCCTGCCGCCTCATGCTGTGTTTCGGAGCAAAAGCGCTGTCCCCGCTCGTTGTGATTACGCCAATTTCTTGACAAATCTATGGCTGCTATTGTCTCAATCATCACATAGCTTGGGGCTATTCTAAGCCCGAGATTACGATGAGGTTTTTTTCATTGGCCACAATCTTGTTTACCCATGCAAGGCGAGGTCTTCAGCGTCGCGAAAAAGACAAATTTCATGGACATGCAAGTGAGGACAGACACTCCACTCTCAGTGTGCCAATGCGTCAATTTGCCACAACACCTAGGGTTACAACCTTCCGGTTTTCTCGATTTTGCTTCTTTCGTGCCTGCTTACTGCATCTTACGCTTTGAGAGGGTCTTGCCCTCTATTCTTGAGTTGCTCAACGCATTGGGACAGTATCTGAATGATTGACTTTATGGAATTTTTCATTCCAAATTCTGACCAACATCAAGAACGTCAGATTTGAATTTGGACTCCACATGCATCTCTCCCAAACAACCGGATATGTTTGACTCTCGTGATCAAAGCATAACGGGACTTGCCGCACTTCCGCATACTAGACGATTACAAGGGACAAATAAGGTCGCATAATAGAGCTCCCTTTTTATTAAGGTGCTAGTGCATTTGCATTATCAGCGTTGTATGAGCAGGGATTGGTTTCCAGCCCATGCTGCATGCATGCTTTCGCCCCATCCAATGAACTAGCTTCATAGTTTGCGCTAATTTACGGCATACAAGCTTCTTACTCACCCGGGTTTGTGGAAGTTGTTTTGATATGCACTGAATCATCATGGTTTAATGAACTCATCTAGGTGGTCGGACTACTTCACCGCTCCTTGTCAATTGATGTTACTCATTGGCTCATCTGTTGTTTACGCACTAGGTTTGTGTTATCCCAGGTTATTCCAGGGAGGCTGAGTTATGAACGCTATGAGATTGGACTTACGTGTCACGGACACGGTCTTCGCTACGATACCATCTTCAACGCGCAGCCTCGATCATGCAGACTTTACTCGGCTCGCATCGGCTACGTGACGCGAGGATCTCGCCATGGCTGTGTATCTGTGAACATTACAAGGGGCATTGTTGTGCAGCTACTGGCAAGCACATGATGGTTGTCTACTGCATTGTTGAGAGATCGGAGTCTGAGTTGTCACCGACTGTCAGGCTGTGTAGCTGCAGGTGAGTACTAATCAACAGCATCATGCATAGATATCGCGGAAGATATCACTTAGACGCGTTTCTTCGTTTCTTCCTGCGCATGGACCTATACTTTACGCGTACTAATCATCAAAGCAAGTCGTGCCTTTCAATGAAAGGGCATCTCATGTGGTGTCGAGCCTCATTTTGATTACGCAGAACTATGTGTCCTCAATAGTGTGACGTGGCAAGTAGCCAACCCATTCCGGACGAGTTTATTGTTTTCAAATGCATTCATCTGCAGATACCGCAGAATAGCGAAGCGAGCAAGCCTTCGGATGCACCCTACTTCCACAAGTTTGTTCAATCAATTGACCAAGTTTTTGTCTTGAATTGTGATAGCGAGGACTGGCTGCATCATACTAATGAATTGAGAAGTACGAACTGCCGCTGCTTGTGTGGCCATGTACTACACTACGAACAATCCAGTTGAGCCTCCTGACAATTACATCTTTAAGCTTACTTCCTATTTCGTACTAGCGCATCAAAAATATGACATACAGATGCCAAGCCTTGACGCCTGAATTTTCAGGTGTCTGGAATCTCCGATGAGATATGACGTCATCATGACAGCCCTCCATTCGTAGGAACTCATGCTTGATCGTCATCTCCTCGTATAAAACGTAGAGCTCTGTACAGCCAAACAACTCCATGAGACATCTATCCTAACATATTCCACATATCAATTAATTGAACCACCATGCATACCACCCTCCGTCACACAGCCCGGCTCAGCAACGCCAAAATCCTCGTCGAACGAGCCTTGACAAAACAAAACGCCGCAGGCACATACACTCCAACAGCCCGGGGGTCCCAATTCATACAATCATCCCACCGCAACATTCAGACAACCCCCAACCTCTGGACAGCGCAACACGAGCAAAACGCAGACCGTCTCATCAATCGAGATGCCCTCAACCCATCAAGATCAGAAGGAACGGGCACTGGCACAGATGACGAGGTAGCCAGCCACGACTCATCATTTGATCCAAAAAACACCACTCCGGAGTCTGAATTGGAGGCTGCGGGTCGAGAGTCTGAAGCTAGGAAGGATACGAGTAGTCCGCTGGACGTTAGTCCTGGGAATAGAGAGGTAAATAAGACTCGTGACCCGTCCCAGGATCCGCCGGAGAGTGGTGTGGATAGACCCGCGAGTGCGAAGGGGTGGACGAGGAAGGGCAAAGCTGTGAATCAGGATAAAATCAGATGATTCAATCAATTGAATGGGAAGAGTTGTATTTTGCATGAAATCGGCGTTCATTCTGCTTTCATGTTGGGAATTGGTGAAGATATGTTGTCTCGAAGTACGCATTGTCATGTCCATGTGTACTACTTAGTTGACCTTACCCAAATATGAATACAGCCATGGGTGTCTTGAGATTCGGTCAAATAACGCATAAAATCAGATCTAATCAGCTAGCACGAATTACGTGGTATACAAATGGTATCAAGACCAACAACTAAAAAAAATCAAAATTATACACATGCTCAACCCTCGCGCACCAAACGAGCAATCTCACCCTGCTCAATAACCCAAACCTTCTCACTCCCCACAGGAGCCTCCCCAGCAAGAGCCTTCAATCCAGCAATTATACCCGCCTTCGCAATATCATCCGCATCCTGCGCCCATCCATCTTTCAGTGAAGAATGGATCTTCCCCGCCGAACTCGCGACAAACCGCGCCACAGCCTCGAGTGGACGACTCTGTCCCCTCTGACCCGTAATCACACCTGGCCTTAGAAAGACTGTGTGCTCAAACCCCAGCTCTTTGGCGGCTTGTTCAATATCCCCTTTTAGTTTAAGATATGGCAGTGCGGAAGATGAACTAGCGCTTCCGCTCGACACAAGCACGTAAACTTTTGCGCCTGCGTCGCGAGCGGCCTTGGCGCATTCGATGTTTGTGGTGAGTTCGAGGTTGTATTGATTCTCGAGACTGCCTGCTTGGCTGCGCGTTGTGCCTAGTCCTGAGAAGAAGATTGTGGGTGGTGGAGAGAGTTGGGATATGCGACTGGCCCAGACGGACGTGTCGGTTTCGATGAGCGTGGTTAGTTTTGGGTTGGGGGTTGAGGGGGTGTGGCGAGAGATTGTGTCGATGTGGGATATGGATTTGTGGAATAGGAGGTTGGTTAGGAAGTGGGAGCCCTGTAAGTAACATTGTTGAAGCAGTCAGATCGGGTTGGAGTTTGATATATATATATAAGGACGGGATAGTTAGCTTACCACTAATCCTGTAGAACCCAGTAGGGCAACATTGAGTGGGTTGTTAGCCATTATTGAAGATTAAATGATTAACAGATATCTGATTGATACTGACCAGAAAAACCCCAATTCTCCAGGAATACTGTGCTACTTATATATTCGTTCTTAACTTATTGAACCTATTGTCCTCGAACCCGAAAGAGCATAGCGACAAATGGCTGCAGAGTAAGCCCACTAAGCCTGCTATGGTTAGGCTGGGGAATAACCATGCAACATAAGCACGTTACGGCCGATAAGCACGATAAGCGGAAGCCCTAAAGCCCGCTAATCTCCGAAAACATCTCATCATCTGTACATTCTTCACAACTACTTGACTAAACATTCCTATCTAGATTTCTTCAGAAGTGCCATCTCAATTCAATTGCGCCGTATTTATTGTGACCGTCTTCGTTTGCAAAAACTCAGCCAGTCCTGCATCAGCATTAAACCGGCCCCACCCACTGTCCTTGACTCCCCCGTGGGGCAGTACAGCCTCATCATGTACCGTCATGCTGTTGATATGTACTGCGCCAGCTCTTATCTGTCGTGATATTGAGAGCCCCTTTGCAATATCTCGTGTGAATACGGCGGCTGTTAGTCCGTACTCAGTATCGTTCGCAATGGCGATTGCGTGCTCGTCACTTTCGCTGGCAATCAAGCTGACTGTGGGACCGAAACTCTCTGTTTGAAATAGATCCATGCCAGGGGATACTCCCTGCACAACAGTGACAGGTAGTTTGAGCAGTTCGATGTTGTCATTGCGTTCATCATGACCTCCGTAGATAATCGTTGCACCTCTGGACACGGCTTCTTTGACTAACTGTCGATTTCTAACAACGGTGCCGGCCTGAGCGACTGTATGAGACGTCCCTTCTGGGCCATGGACATCGCTTATTGCAGCTTTGAGCAGCTCAGTAAATTGAGAAAACACGGATTGATGGACGATTATGCGCTCTGTGGACATACAGATTTGTCCGGCCTATCATACACTCATTAGCCAAAGCAGGCTCTGGGGAGGGATAGATCTCACGTTCAAAAATGCGCCAACCGCACACTGTTTTGCCGCCAAACGCAAATCTGCATCCTCACAGATAATAGCGCTAGCTTTTCCACCCAACTCCATCAAAAGAGGCTTGAGATTTTTACCCGCCGTTGCAGAAATTATCCGACCTACGGCTGTGCTACCCGTGAAATTTATTTTTCGTATGGCTGGATGCTCAATGAGCGCAGTTGTGATTTCTGCCGCATCTTCTGGACGATGATAAATGACGTTCAAGCATCCATCCGGCAGACCGGCGTCTCTGAAAATGGACCCAATGAGCCAGAAGCAGCGTGGAGAGACCTCGCTGCCTTTGAGAATGCAAGTATTTCCAGCTCCTAAGGCATATATGACCGCTCGAAAACCTAGGATAAAAGGGGCGTTCCTGGTTATCGAGTTACTCATTAGCCACACTCTACAAAAGCAACGATGAGACAGGATCGTCAAAGTACCATGGCGCAATTCCTAAAACGACGCCATATGGCTCCCGCTGCACTATTGCATACGTCTCCCCCTCGCAGATCGGGGTTTGCCCGCTCAATGCCCCGGCGATTCGTCCTGCCACATCCCGTATCATCTCCGTTGCGAGGTTCGTGTTAAGTGTGACAAATGGCTCTACTGCTCCCATCTCATCTGCCATCACAGCCTGGAACTCTGCCGCGCGTTGCTCTAGAAGGTCGGCGACACGCATGAAAATGCCTCGACGGACGGCGGGCTTGGTCGCAGACCACGCTGGAAAAGCGCGTGAGGCGGAGACAGCGGCATCGTTTGCAAGACAACGTGTAACGCTGGAGCATGACCAGAGATGCTTGCCTGTTTTGGGAGAGATCACGTCAAATTGTTCGGGGGTGTAGATGTCTTGGCCATTGATTATGAGTGGAACTCTGGCGGGCTCGCCGGCAGGTGTTTGTGACTCAGCCATTGATTGATCGAGAGAAGTAGGAAATTACTGAATCAAGGGCACTTGTATTTACATGCGTAGTAGTGTATATGGAACTCCCATGGAGAAAATCATACAAGACCGACCAAATTGTAGAAGGGTAGACCCTCGCAAACCGTAACCCTCATGCTTCTCCAGGTAACAGCTGACTTGTCCCACACTTCCGAACAACTGCTCAGATTGTGCTCGGCTCCAAACACAACAGCGAGCTTCCAGACCTCACTTCAGAGTAGGCTCTGGTTATCATTCGACTCTCGGTACGATTGAGACGTGGAGCCGAAAGGCTTCGGTTTGTGGGGAAGAGTACGTACGTAACCCTAAAGCCCCACGTTTTCCCCATGCATAAATGTACGTAGATCATTGAACACCAAAACTTACACTATCCATAATAATTGAATCTTCAAAGGTAAATCTTCAATCATGGCCGACTCACTCGAGATACACGCCAATGGCGTGGTTAACAGACCCCTGGAGATATTGGTCGTTGGAGCTGGAATCGGCGGATTGACAGCTGCCATCGCTCTTCGTAACCAAGGGCACAATGTTCAGGTACTACTTCTAATCAGAATACTCTTACGGTGATACTTATGCAGCGCTCTAGATATTCGAACAGTCACAATTGGCAACCGAAACCGGTGCGGCTATTCACTTGGCTCCTAATGCCAACGGCCTTCTTCGGCGTTTGGGGATTTATGCAGAGAAATTTGGCGCGAATCCTATGCAAAAGGTATGTCTCATTCAAATAGAGGATTCTAATTCAGAGAAAAGTCACTGACTATAAGATTGCAGCTCACTGAATACACCTCTGCAGGCGAGACAGTGAGAGAGATGGATCTTACAGAGCCAAATAAGAAGT
Source organism: Talaromyces pinophilus (assembly GCA_001571465.2). Lineage (NCBI taxonomy): Eukaryota > Fungi > Ascomycota > Eurotiomycetes > Eurotiales > Trichocomaceae > Talaromyces > Talaromyces pinophilus. The sequence goes on along the minus strand of CP017344.1, from coordinate 4,752,113 downwards.
GGTTGCACGTTAGTCCTCGCGTCCTTGTGTAATTTAATCCTTGGCTAATATTAGGGAACTCCAGCCATGGCTGCTCGCCCATCGGATCGACCTTCATAACAACTTGACGAAAGTAGCCGAAAGCCCGACAGCAACGCATAAAGGAATTCCTCTTCACAAAGGCTCCCGTATTGCCAAGGTCGACGCCGAAAAGGCCATTATCACCCTGGAAAATGGCACAGAGGTTCAAGGTGATGTGGTCGTTGGTGCTGATGGCGTTCATTCCGTGACTCGCAGTGCTGTCCCAGGAGGCCAGCTCAAAGCAGCTTGTCGCGGAAAGAGTGCGTTCAGATTCCTCGTATCCAAGCAAGCCGCTTTAGATGATCCAATCACCGCTAAATTGGTCCAGCACCCCGGTGAGCTGAGCATCTGGTACGGCTCTGACCGTCGTATCATCATGTATCCCACATCCGACAACACGGTATTGAACTTCGTCGCAATCCACCCTGAGGCAGAAACGGCAGAAGATACCGATAGCAGTTGGGGCCATCTCGGCAACGTGGATAAATTGCTACACGTTTTCAAAGGGTTTGATCAGACAATTCTCACTCTGTTCGCCAAGGCTAATCCGCAGACTGTCAAGGTTTGGAAATTGTTGGATATGGATGTGATTCCTCAGTGGCATCATCACCGCCTTGCTTTGATCGGTGATGCTGCTCATCCCTTTTTACCGCATCAGGGACAGGGTGGCGGCGTTGCTATTGAAGATGCTATATCTCTAGCTGTCGTACTTGGACCAGATGTACCGCTTGCAGAGGTGACTGAGCGGTTGAAGCTTTACAATGACATACGCCACGAGCGTGCTACTCGCATTCAAAGCTTCTCACGAATCGTTGGTGAAGACCGTACTAATGATAAAGAGCTCGATAGTAAGTGGCAACACTCCTCGGATTCTAGGACAGAAGCAGAGTACTCATTTATTCTGATAGTGTACGGCTTTACCAATTTCAACTTCGGACATGACGAGTGGGATAATTCAACCCAGCGCTTGCGGCAGTGGATCTGGGACCGGATACCCAATCCTTACTGGCGTATGCCCATCGCATTTGGTCCCATGCCAGGACCACGACAGACTCACCTAGGAATCCCACGCGACGGCACAAAATCAACTTTTACAACATCATCAATCAAGTTCAAGACCTCGCGAACAATTCTACAAAACTTGTTCCCACCTGGCCGTAAGGGCTGGCGATTTACTTCTCCGGGTACAGTCGCCTACGCTTCCTTTTCACAAACGACCTTGAACAAGATGGAGTGGCTTGGTGGTTCTGGATACAGACATATCGGCCTCTACGTGCATGGAGTCGAGTATGTCAAGGATGATGGCTCCGTCGTTCAGGGAACATATCTACCAATCCTTTTCGAATCACTCACCGACCCCATTGTCTCTGGACGAGAGGAACTCGGTATGCCCAAGCTATACACCTCAGTGGACGTATACCGCCGCGCAAATTCGTACCGTATCCGAACTGGCTGGGAAGGTGCGCTGTGGGGAAATTTCCTACTTGAGGATCTAGTCGAAGTTGATCCATCAACGACTACAGGAGCTCTGAGTGGAGAAGCTGATGCCGGTATCCTGGCATATAAGTATATCCCCAAGAGCGGACGAGAAAATAAAAACATTGCGGCAGAGGAATACGCAATCTTTGATCCCTTTTCAAAGGCGACACCGACCCCGCGGCCGCAGAAGGTGTACACGACCAAGAAGGCGAGCATCCAAATTGATCCATTGGACTGGGAGCAGCTGCCTACTCTGCATCATGTCATCTCACGCTTAGCAGAAGTGCCTGTATATGAGGTCGTACAGGCCAAGTTGGTTGAGGGTGAGGGCGTGCCGGACGTCTCAGGGGCTGGGCCTATCGAGTGAAGTTCTATCTAGAGCAAAGATATTAGTAAGGTTTTGTGTATTAGATTGTCCGTAGTTTTCTTTAATATGAGGTGACTGAATAAAAAAGTTATTTGCATAATACCTTAGCTTTCCAGGCCCATCATGCATCGATCTATAGTCAACATTCTTGTTCATTGTCGGGCTTTGTAGGTTGTTCCCCTTATTTCGGAAGATATGCCATGAATAAACGGAGCCAACCTCCACTCAGACGATGTCAAAACTCCTGAAAAATCCCTTTAAAGCAAGTACAATCTCGCATACAAAAGAGACAGACAGTTGAAGATTTCAATTTACCTACTCGGTTGCCTCGGATGGTAGGATTCGACATAGTTCAAAGTGCAACTCGCCTTTGGTTCCATATACAAGCAATGTTATGCTTGATTCTATTATGTACAACTTGTTTATGTCTATATATGTTCAATTCTATTAAGATTCATGATTTTTTCTTTCAAATTTCAAACGTCTCATCATATTCAGATACTCTCCGTGATTATGTATTAGAGATATCTCGCAACCCAACACAACAGGATTTGCTCAAGAACATGAAAGGCCGCACCAGCAAAAGCCAAATACTCTTTTTTTGATTGAATAGCACCTATAGGCTTGCTTTGTATGTATTGATCCAGTCAAACTCGTCCTTAAGATGGCGATAAGCTCGAACATCTCCCGATCGTGCATGACCCTCAAAATTCTCTGCTCGGGCTGCTCGGCCACATAGCCGGCCTAATTCACCACTGGCAGTATCATTCAGCACTTCTTGATATGTGACAGTCCGCAAAAACTTGCCCACCCACAGACCTCCAGTGTATCTGCCTGCCTTACGTGTAGGTAAGACATGGTTGGTACCGATAACCTTGTCGCCATAAGAAACGCAAGTGTTTTCACCCAAGAACAATGCTCCGTAAGCAGTCATATTTTCCAGCGCATCGCGAGGTCTGCGTGTGAAAATCTGGACGTGCTCGTAAGCGTACTCATCTGCCAATTTCCAAGCTTCTTCAATCGTATCCACAACGATGACTTCCCCAAATTGTGCCCATGACACACGAGCAATGTCCGCCGTGGGCAAATTCTTCAATAATTCGTCAATAATGCGAATAGATTCTCGAGCGACCTCCTCCGAAGTAGTGATAATAGCAGCCGGTGAATCAGGCCCATGCTCAGCCTGCGACAGGATATCCGTCGCCACCAGAAACGGGTCAGCCGTCTCGTCAGTGACGATGAGAATTTCAGTCGGACCTGCAAAGAGATCGATGCCAATCTCCCCGAACAGTTGACGCTTTCCTTCTGCTACGAATGCGTTACCGGGACCTGCGATGAAGTCAACTTTGCGGATGGTTTCGGTGCCGATAGCCATGGCTGCGATTGCCTGCACTCCTCCGAGAAGATAGATCTCGTCTGCTCCTGCAAGATGCATTGCGGCAATGGTAGCGTGAGGCACTTGACCGGCGATGGGAGGCGTGCATCCGATGACATGGGGGACGCCGGCGACTTTTGCCGTGAGGATTGTCATATGGGCTGATGCGAGGAGAGGGTATCGACCGCCAGGGATGTATCTAGTTTTGTTAGTGGATGTATCGACAGGACTGGATACCGAGATACTTACGCGCCAACCGCTTCAATAGGAAGGTTCTTTTGACCAAGGATGACACCCTATAACAGTCAGAAACACCGTTGCAAACAATCTAAATGAAAAATGTGTCTACCGGCTGTATTTCAAACTCAAGGTCTTTTAGAGGGTCCTTCTGAGCTTGTGCAAATGCGCGCACATTCTTCTGTACTTGCTTAATGTCCTCAATTGTCTGTGTTGAGCACGCAGCAATTGATGCATCAATCTCAGCCTGGGAGAGCTTGAAGGAGGCCGGCGACCATTTGTCGAATTTCTCCGAGTATTTGCGCACCGCAGCATCGCCGTTGGCGCGCACATCGTCGATGACTCCGCGAACGATGGAGCTTACATCGACCTGTGCAGAGCCAGTGGCGGGGGTTTGCTGGGACTTGAGGAATTTGGCAGGCATTTTGTCAATGATGACTTATAAAGGTCAATGGTTTTTGCTCCTTATATGTTGCATTTTCAATCAGGGTCCCTGCCTATATATGATATTGCTGTTGCAAGTTATACATCTCTGGTTGGTATCACAACTCACTGCTAGCATACCACTCAGACCGATTCGCCCTCGGCTCCACTTCGGATATCGTTGCGTATTGGGTTCGACGTTCGGACATCACGCCGTTCTTCCTCTGTTGGCTTTGTTTGTCGTTGGAAGAATGGGCGGTTATTGAATCTGCCTGGGCGTTCACTCTTGACGGAGCCTGTAGATGTCTTGGGATCAAAGAAGAGGTTTCTAGATATGGCTCAGGTCAAGCATGTCTGCATTCTTTATGGAGATTTATTTTAACTGACTTATTGATGGATCAGAAACAGATCTTGTTATAGATATTGTAGATTGGAGGTAGATACATTCAATGTAGCGCCTACAGGATGCAGTCTCTCTTCTCTGTCACTATTTCGACGGCTTCACATCATCCATACCACCACCATAGTCCTCCTCCAACGGCTTTCCTCCAACCTGAATCGGCTTCGCCTCCTGCAAAACATAAAGCATACGCGCCCAAGTTGTGCTACTCGGATTCCTCCAAGCATGGTTCGTACCACGCTGTACCGCAATATCCCCCCTTTTTAGCAATCTTTTCTCCCCCGAATCCAGAATCATCTCAACCTCCCCTTCCAAAACAACACCATAGTCCAGACTGACTGTGCGATGCATCGGCGAAATCGAGCCAGGGTTCATATCAACCACTCGCAAGACCGTGCCTCCCGGAATGGTGATACCGGGTAGGTCGCTGAGATACGACTGATAGATGTCTAGGTCTTTGTCGTCGCTGAGATCAACAGGCGTCTCGTTTGTGGCGTATCCGAGCGAGAATCGGGCGCCGTTGGCGAGTTGTTGCCATTGTAGAAGTTCAGGGGTTTGGGTTTGGAAGCCCGTGACGCCGTTCTCGTCGTGGGTGGTGATGTAGCGGTTAAGGGGACGGAGGCCGTTGTCTTCCATTTTGTTTGTAGCGTTACCCTGCTCAGTTCGATTTGCGTCTAATAGCGGTTGGGAGTTTGTCTATATTGTTCTGAGGATACGACAGATACTGAATCTCGGCTATATTTTATGCAATTAGAAAAGGGTCATCTTCGAATGTTATCCATGCGGGTAACACGTGGGGCCGATGCCCTATGTCTGCATCGGTTGAAGCATAGCAACTTACCGCTTTGAGAATCTACAGCAGAAAGGGTCCGGCTCTGTCTGTATCTGCTACACGTGTCTGCTTCACTACAGAAATTTCTATCTGACAAATTCACTATGAACTGTCCAAAAGTAGCCCTCATTGCAGGCGCATCCCGGGGCGTGGGTGCGGCCGTTGCTCGTTCTCTGGCCGCACACAGCAACGTGCGAATCATGATCAACTACCACCAAAACCAAGATGCAGCAAAACAACTAATCAGTGAAATGGAACACCTGCGTACTCAATCCGGTCGTGATGTCAAAGACAGCAGCCAGAGGAGTCCAATTTTTGCAGCCGCCCAGGCCGACATAACCAACAGAGCCGAGATGACACGACTAGTACAACAAACGGTCGAACAAATGGGTCGCCTGGATATCGTCATCTCAAACGTGGGATGGACGCGCATGACGGATTTTATGAATATAGCGGATGCAGATAATGAAGAGGATTGGGATCGATGTTTTGAGGTGAACGTGAAAAGTCACTTTCGTCTCTTTAGGGCTTGTCAGGCGCATTTGGAAAGCAGTGAAGGCAGTTTTATCGCCACGGCGAGCGTGGCTGGGGTTAAGCCTAGTGGAAGCTCCTTGGTGCGTTTTTGGCTTTGTTGATACTCGTTCAATCTTTTTACTGATAGAAGGGGACTATAGCCATACGCAGTGACCAAGGCCGCTCTTATTCATCTTATCAAGAGTCTCGCCATTATTGCAGGCCCGAAAATCCGTGTGAATAGCGTGGCCCCAGGAGTTCTCATGACGGTGCGTTAGTGCAACTTCTCTCGCAATTTACGCGAAAGCTGACGATCCTTGCATTGGGAAGGACTGGGGAAAGACATTTTCTCCTGAGAAAATTCAGGGAGTTCAAGACAAGAATGTTCTAAGGCGTCTGGCCACGCCAGAAGTATGTCCATACCTCTCAATTTTAGCAAGGAAGAATTACAGCTCACCAGATTACAGGATGTTGCGGAACAGATCAGATTCCTTGCAATGAGTAGCTCTATCACCGGCGTCAATACTGTGATTGATGCCGGTTTCTCACTATAATCCACCCATAATGAATCGTCGGACTTAGGGTAATGGGAACAAAGCCCTAACAACAACTGCCGACTTGCGTTTGATGGAATGTCACGATGATAGTGAAGTGTTGGATTGTATAAATTGCTCCGATGATAGGAGAGGGTGTTTTCTGGATGATTTCAGATAAGTCCTCGTGTTACTATTGTAACCTATTGTAATAGTACGTATCATCATCTATCTAGCTGCTAGCACGCTGTTTAGAAGGCGTTGTCTGTGTGGCCCGCTTACCCGCTACATAAAGTCACTGTATTAGGGACAACGGAGTACTCTAGAGTGCACATGTATCTAGACATCTATATAGAAATACGAAAAGTTGCATCAGTGGCTATAGCTAAACTTCTGGCTAGCTGGTGATCTCTCTGAGCTTTTCCAGCAAATGCACAAGGTTTACGACCAACGGAGGCTCGGCCGCATTCTGGCCGCCATGATTCTGCCTCATCAACTGCACGGCCAAAGTCAAAGTGGCCTTCGGATCATGTAAATCTATGGGCTCATCCTTAGACGAGAGTCCCTGAAGCATGGGCTGATTGCGTTCCAAGGTGACAAATCGTTGTAAATTGCTAGTTTCTGTGCCGTCAAGCCAAATAACAGGCCCCGTTTCCGTTACAGTTCTTCCTCTACCGATGCTGTATGCCCATAGGGTAAGAGTCGAATGATAGAGCGCAATGGCAGTAAAATTTCGCAGATGTTGGGGCGATAAGATCTTGAGTTCACGGAAGATCTGGCCAGCGTGCCATACCGCCCAGCGACCCTCCTTGCTCCGAGACCATGCTTGAATTGATGGGAGGATACCGTTTGGATGACTAGGATTTTGCAAAAACGCGGCCAAAAGCTGAATGTCTTCGAGAGACATGTGTAAGTGCATTTGGATACAGTGCCAGTGTACGGCACCGTCATCCCGATGGCCGATTCCAAAATAGTTTAGCATTTCTGAGAGCTGCTGGTACCGCGATGCCATTACTAAACCGCCATGCCAGTGACCAGGCTGATTGACGGCGCCGTTACCATCCAAGTTTGAATTGTTGTTCCTACTATCCCTGGTTATAAGCATATTCATCTGCTTATATTCCGTAGTCATCCCCCAGAGAGCGTGGAGAACTGCAGCGCAAGAAATTGTCATATCTGTCAGAAGACGGTGTGACTCCAGCAGATCCATATTCAAAATACAATCTGAGATTGTTATCACACGGGGGAAAGATTGGCATTGAGCCTGCCAGCTCAAGTACAGCCTCTTCCATTGCTCTGCATCGTTGGCAAGCCAAAGATACGGGGGAGCGGGAAGTGGGATTGAAACCTCCGCGTAAGATATCAATGGTTTGGTCATGAGTACCATAGATGTCTGCATGTCATATTCCCATAGATGGTAAACTAGGCGTTTCGTGGACTCCTGACGTACCCACGAGTACCACTTTGACTCTGTGATACGGTCTGTATCATCTGGATGTAGATTGATCGGTGGGTACTCTGCTGTATAAAACATACCTCTACGTCGCAAAATCGTAATGAGTGGCTGGCGAAAACTCTCCGCAATTTCGATTTTGCGGCTATTGCCGCTCCATAGGCTGATTTCAAGATATAGTAGATACGCCTGTTGCAATTCTAGGTCGCGAATAAGGGTGTTGTCTGCTTCATAAAGAGTGGGTAGATGGTGTCGCACAACCTCCTGCATGGCGAACCCTAATTTTCGCAAGGCTGAATCTGGTGTGAGTACAGCACCAGCTGCTGCCATAGCCAGCAGCACCTCAGGGCGGGCCTGCTTCACGTTGAAAGTAGGCCGATGAAACCAGGCACCAGCACTGGAGATGGGTATGGTGAGAAAGTATAAGATCAAGCGATCTAGGAGTTCAGGAGATGGGAACGAAGAAATTGCACGGGAAAGAGGCTGTGGCATTTGACCTAGAACAATACTCAAGATCTTGTCACGCAAAGATAGATCAACGCACTCCATAGACGTGGATCCTTCCGGCAAGCTACGAAGACTCTGCGGGGTATCTCCTGGCCCTGCCTGGCCTTCAAGAAGGAGATTGCCGTGTTCGGAGTAGCCGTGATCCTGGGAAACAGGCACAAATCGCCACCGAAGCCGCTCAACGTATCTGTCTTCTCTTACATTCCCATCTAAACGACTAGCTTCGCCGTCTACATCACGTACGGATGGGACCGGAGATAGCGCTGTATAGGCAGCTTCATTTACAAACGGAATATCCGTATTGTAAGACTCTAAGAAGCTCAAATCAGCGATACTGAGATCGAGATTGGTTTCAAGAGCAAAGTCGATCAATCCTCCTGGCTTCGGACTGTAGAAACCCGGTAATATGCTTTCCGAATTTGGTTGCAGCAATGCCAGATACGGATCAGGAAGCACATCGCCTGTTTCACTGGACATTTCAATGCCTAGCGTCGCCGCATTGGATGACGCCGGTTGAGCTTCAAGTGCAGAAGAAGATTCGACATTTTCACTCATTGCCATTGTTGTGCCGAACCCAATCATTGGCGACAGCTCTGGCTGTTGAAACGGTGTGGATCCACCAGCATCCACAAGCGTGCTGTCTTTAAAGGCTGTGTTTGCTGTCTCCTCTACGTGCGCAGGGTCGAGGCTGCATTGGATGCCTCGTCTTTTACATCGCCGGCAGGGCTTGTCGTCATCGCAGCGCAAATGATTTTCGGCACAAGCTTCGCACGCCTTTGATGCCCGAAAGACGCTGGCGATGCGTCTCCGCTTGGCTGAATTGGATGTCTGCTGAGAATCATGAAGAGTCGCGTGTCGACTCAGGAGGTCACTATATGTGTCAAATCGTCATATTTATACTGCGGAAAGGAGAAGCAGAGAATCTCACCTGCGGCCAAAACTCTTATTGCAGACTTCGCAACGGTACGGCTTCTCCTGTGTGTCTACAGCGTTTGAGTTAGTTAGTAACAAAGACAAACAGATCAACGTAAAGAAGCGTACGAGAACGGACGTGCCGAGCGAGATGGTCAAGCCGTGTGTATGACTGGAGACACGTTCCGCACTGGAATATGTTACTAGTTCTTGAAGAGCCATTAGGCGTGGAATTGGAGGCTGCAGAACCGTGCGGAGAGGCCATGAGGCAGTGACGCACTATTTAGTGCGCAAGTAGAACCAGAACCTACGGTTAACTTGAAAAAAGAAAGCTGCGATCAACGGTGGACAGGGTAGATCAATTGATAGCTCAGCAGTCCTAGAGAGTTGTGGTTTGTAAAATTCTGGGCTTTCCGGGGTTTGGAATCGTTGGATGCGGGGAAGTCAGGGGAGGAAGCCGGCTGGGAACAACTATCTCCCGGTATAGATAAACCGTGACGACTTCATTTATACTATGTAATAAGCATACAGAAATTTCCTGTCTTTACTGTTATTATTAGAACGTGCGGTTTAATCCAATATCTAAGCATGCAAGGGTCATAGGTCAAGATGTTCTTACATCAGGCTGATTGCTCTATACTTATACTATGTATGTCTCGCTCATAGCTACCTAATATAATTCTAGTTAGATCGTTAGGCTACCCCAGTTTCCAAGGCTGCTAAACTCGTTTAGCACTTAACTACTCCGTAGTATGTACGACTATTAGTATTGAGCTCTAATGTCGCTACTAGCTCTGTGTCCTTCGTGCTGCCTTCGGGGAAGTGGAGGTGGAGGTGGGGACACACCGGTTAACCCCTAGATATCAGATGACCTCTCATTTATGTAGAGTTTGACAGTGAATTTGTAGAGGCAAAGTGTGCCAGTTGAAGAAAAGACGAATTATAGATCGACTAGGTAGCAGTGATTGGGATCGAAGAACGCAGAACCAATTTCATTACCGAAAGTGACTAATATTCCTTCAAAATAGCCATTACCAACAGCAATCCGGCAGACAAAACCTTTCGCCTTGCACCATAGTATGATTCTTTGATTGGATCCATACATGCTGTAAGTCATTCCATAAGCCGGGCCTGGATCACTCCATGGTACTAGGAAACCATTTCTCGGTCGCTATCCGAATCCTTTTGCCATAAAAGTAGATAGGAATGGTCAAAAGCCCGAATATTCCCATCAGCATGCAGAAAATCCCAAAAGGTTCCGCGGCACCGCGCCTCTCGACCCAGGTTCCGACGAAGAATGTCCAGGCAAATCCAATAATGGCTCTTAGGCAGGTGATCATCACGAAGCAGTCATGGGCCGCCAATGGGTAGGACTCAATAATCTGAGAGTTTTGAAAGTTAGCAACAGATGGGTTGTGAGGGTGGTGGGAAATGCTATTACTCACATAATTGAAACCGATGGATGGCACTTGCATAACTCCGAACACGAGCATACCGTATCCGACTTCGAGACCAACCCATCCAGCACCGGAAGTAACATATTGCTCGCACATGCCAAATGTCAGCAGGCCCATGGTAGCCAGGAATAGTCCTGGGAATAAAGCAGGCAGTCGCGACTCAGGTTCACTGAACCCATGAGAATGTCGGAAAGCATGGCGTTTGAGAATACGATCCGAGATAAAGAAAGTAGCCAACGCTCCAGCAATGCTCCCAATCAGACCGCCAATATTGATCAAACCCGCGTTCGCGCCCCAGTTATACGGAGGCGCAGCGACAAACTGCGGTCCAACAGTTGAGATAGTCACAATGCCACCGACCAAGCCGCCATAATGCAGCATCACCAACCATACGGCGGGTAGACGAAGTGTTTTCCAAGGAGCGAGGAAATTTTGAACAAAGTTTCCTGAATATAGTCCGACTCTCAAAGAACGTGCGAATGTGTAGGGCTGGTATGGATGACTTGCGGCCACAACTCTGCTGACCCTTTCATACTCTGCAATATTCTGCTTCTCAGTCACTGTTGCCTTTTCTTTCTCTTGTTGAATAATCCCCTCAGCCGCAAGATCCAAGGCAATAGCAGCGTCCCGGTCGAAAAAAGTTTCCGGAAGGAAGAGAGTGCATGATAGGAGTGTAGCCCCAGACAATATCACATTCAACCACTGCGTCCAGCGCCAGCCATATGCTGCGGCAATGTAACTACCAATAATGCCTCCCACAATAGGGCCCATCGTAAGAAAGACGGTGTAAATTGCCTAAGGAACATTTAGCTTTAAACGTAAAACGAAGACAAAGTTCTAGTTTGGCTCTAAGACTGGACTTGCACCCACCATTGCTCTACCTCTTTCATGACGAAAGAAAATCTCGCCAATGACTCCCGGGCAAAGGGAGTCCGAGGTCGCTCCACCAATACCTTGAAAGACTCGTGCTGCCAAGAGACTGTTGAACGATTTGGCTTCAGCTGCCCAGACTGAGCATGCCGTAAGAATCAAAAGGCTGAATAGGATGACAGGTCGACGCCCGAACACGTTTGAGAGAGGAACCCACCAGATGTTGGCAGCACCAAACATCAAGACGTTGACCTGCAGCCAGTGTTGCGAGTTAGCCTCTGGGTGGCAGAGGAGTGGGATGAGAATCCGACATGATACATACAGCAATCAAGTGACCAAGGTCTGCCTGAGCCACGGGAGGGTTGAAGCTCATCGCTAGAAAAGACAAGGCGCTGGACAAAGAAGCGGACGTGACGTTTGCTAAGAAGCAAAAAAGCGATACACAGAAGAGTGCCATGAACTTTCGCCATTTACTCCAGTTCAAAGGGTCGGCTGGGTCCTTCGAGGGCATTGGCGAAAGCTGAAGATGCGAAGATGGAGCAGCTTCCGACTCGTGGTGTTCATTGCCTTAGTTATACCGATTAGTTTCCAGATCTTACTAAATAAAGAAGAATCGTACGTACTGTATAGCTTGACCGTCCCAGGAGGCATTGCTTCCAGGACGGCGCTTTTAGGCAACGAGAAGGCCTGGCGAAAACCCGTCATGTCGTCAAATGTGGATGAGAAGTAGTATATGTCTGAGGTGGTATGATTCCAGTGATGGGAGTTGAAGACACCATTACTGAAAAGAGGATTGCTTTTATCGCATGTCGGATATCCCGAACCCCAGACTTTGTCGGGGATGTGGAGGTGGCTTGTTCCCATCCCCGAACACTCGTGGGGTTGATCGGCACACCCCGATCACAGCCCATTAGATTCTGATCCCCCGTACAGATAAGAACGCGGCCATCTAAACCAAGATAATAGGGGCTGAATGAGAGTCACTATGGTAGTACTTGGGGAGACGGTACCGGACTAGGATGAGGGTCAAAGTGTACGTGCCTTGTGCCAAACGGCTCTGGCATCTGGTTCTGTGCATCACAATGTGTCTATTCTCATCAAGGGGAGGAAACGATATCCTCAGACTGAGTAAGTATACCCCGTTCATTGAAAATGAGAATGAGGATTCTCCCAGGCATCATGAAGGGTACTCGACAAGAAGGGGTTGACATTGATGCCTGAATGTGTAGGCACCAAAAGTAGTTACATGTAACTACTAAGTGAACAAACAGTGTAAACTAAGCAAACAGTGCAAATAGCTACCCTAACCCTAATCAGTCGGCCGACACTCGCGATGCTTATCGATAAGAAATGGCGTGATTGGCGCTAGACCCAACACGGAAGGCGTCCCTGATGGGGGAATTTTTTGTTGAATTTCTGAAGAGTCTGACATCTTCACTCTCTTGCCGCTCTCATAGTCAGATTCTCTGTTTTGCCATCTCGAGATGGGTGGTGTTCCAGAATTGAAGGCCATCTCAGGCCCAACCTACCTCACTGCTCAGGATCTTATCCAGCAGGTTGCATACTCTCTCTCGGACAAGATCTTCTCATATTCTCCAGAGTCATTCGACCTCGATTCGGCCGTGAAGCAATGGGTGGCCCAGAATGAGAAGAATGTGAGCGGGGAAGTCACCTCTGTTCAGTCTCTTCAGACTCGTCAAGGTGCCGGTTCAATTGCCCTTGGTTACTTGTTCTCCCGGGATTTCGACTTGAAGAAACGCCATGTTCCTCAAGGTATTATCGCATCTTCTGCAACGCTGACTTACTTGCGGTCCTCATTGGAGCAACTTTCTCTGCTCTACGCTGTCGCCAACCCCGTTGTTGCTCACGTCGCCGCTGTCGACTATGCCGGCGAACGTCTCGTTTCGGACTATGCGACAGCATTGAACTTGGCTGAGGACTTGGGACTTGGTCTAATTTCAAGCTCATCCGTTCATGAATCACAGCACATGGCTCTCTTCTCGACATTGGTGGCCAGTTTCTTGCCAACCATCCATCTCTACGACGGAGTCCGCGTGGGTCGTGACAACACCCGTGTTATCGATGTCATGGACCAGCCCGGTCTACAACGTATTTACCAGGCTGTTCAGCAACAGACGGTCGAAGATACTAAGGTAAAGCATTTGGATGACCAGGGCAAAGTGTTAAATGTGTTGCAATCCTTGAACGGCGAATTGGGCACTGACTACGGCTTGTTTGAATATCACGGCCATGGCGAGCCCACATCTGTCTTGGTCGTCTTTGGTACTGTGGAGGCCTCTCTGACTTCCCAGATTGCGAAGTCATTGAGCAAGCGTGATTCACGCGTTGGTGTCGTCAACGTTCGCGTCTACAGACCTTTTGTCGAGGAAGAATTCCTTCGCGTCCTGCCAAAGACTGTCAAGATCGTCGGCGTCCTCGGCCAGGTTCGTGACCAGCAGGCTGTCCAGGATGAAGGTGTTCACTCAGCCTTGTACGATGATGTCCTCGCAGCTTTAACCTTTGCTGTCGACCGCACTGAAAAGCCTGTCTGTGTCGATATCAAATACGATGTTACCCATCAATGGACCATCGTCAATGCCGCTGCCGCATTCCAGCGTATTTCTGACAAGCCTATCCTTCAAACCAACAACCAGGCAAACCCGCTTCAGCTTATCGAGCAAGCTGGCACTCAAGAATTCACTCTCTGGGATTTAGACGATGGCCAATCCCTCGATGCTGCTGCTTCCTTGACACAGGCGCTTGCCAAGGACCCCGCCGTCAATGTCACTACCAGCACTGTTTTCGACAATCTGGTGCAAGGTGGTGTCGTCCGTACTGATATTCGCAGAAGCACCAAGATTGTAGATGCACCATACCCGGTTATCACTGCAGATGTCACTTACGTTGGCGATATCAAGGTCCTCAACGATGTCGATGTTCTTGCGTCGGTCAAGGACAACGGCCAACTCCTCCTCAAAGCTCCCGGTCTCACCAATGAAGACCTCGAGAAGAAGTTGTCTGTTGCCTTTCGGCAGCAAATCGCCAAGCGTGGCATCGTTCTTTCGCTCTTGGATGCCTCTGAGTCCGCAGCTGTCCAAGCTGCCATCCTGCGTGTTGCTCAGGGTTCTTTCGATGGTCTCAAGATCCAGGTTCCGGAAAACCTTGCCGAAGCTGAGAAGGAGCTTGAGACCACTCTCCGCAGTGTCGCAGCCCCTGAATCGTGGAGCACTGCTGAGGTTCCGGCCGATGCACAGGAGTTGCCCAAAGATATCACTTCGACCAGCTTTGTGCCTTTTGACAAGACTGAAGTTGAGCCCGCTTCCATTCTCAAGGACTGGAAGACAGCTGCTCAGGGTCTTGCATTCAAGGAGGCCTTCGGTACCCAGAACTCATTGCGTCCTGATGTTAACACCAAGACTTTCACCGTTCATGTCAAGGAGAACCGTCGCTTGACCCCTGTTACTTACGACCGAAACATCTTCCACATTGAGTTCGACCTCGGTGACTCTGGTCTCAAGTACGATATCGGTGAAGCTCTCGGCGTTCACGCCGAGAACGACCCTGAGGATGTCATGGAGTTCATCAAATTCTACGGTTTGAACCCAGATGAGGTTGTCGAAGTCCCCAACAGAGAGGACCAGAACATTTTGGAGAACCGCACCGTTTACCAAGCTTTGATTCAAAACGTTGATCTCTTCGGTCGTCCCCCCAAGCGATTCTACGAAGCTCTCGCAGAGTTCGCCTCCGAGGAGAAAGAAAAGAAGGAGCTCCTTACCTTGGCCGGACCAGAAGGTGCAGTCGAATTCAAGAGACGTGCCGAGGTCGACACCATCACCTACGCCGATATCTTGCTTGAGTTCCGTTCTGCCCACCCTAGCTTCCACGACATTGTGCGCATCGTGAGCCCTATGAAGCGTCGTGAGTACTCCATCGCATCTTGCCAAAAGGTCACACCCACCTCCGTGGCCTTGATGATTGTCGTCGTCAACTGGGTCGACCCTCGTGGCCGCGACCGTTTCGGACAAGCCACTCGTTACCTCAGCGGTCTCCAACCCGGCGCCCCAGTCACGGTCAGCGTTAAGCCCAGTGTGATGAAATTGCCTCCTCGCTCCACCCAGCCCATCATCATGGCTGGTCTGGGTACAGGTCTCGCACCATTCCGTGCCTTCGTGCAGCACCGTGCCTTGGAAAAGGCGCAGGGCAAGGAAATCGGCTCCGTCCTCTTATACATGGGATCCCGTCACCAGCGCGAAGAATACTGCTATGGCGAAGAATGGGAGGCTTACCAGGCCGCTGGTGTCATTACGCTGTTGGGTCGCGCTTTCTCTCGTGACCAGCCGCAAAAGATCTACATCCAGGACCGTATGCGTCAAACTCTTCCCGAGATTGTGCAGGCCTACATCCGTGAAGAAGGTGCTTTCTACCTTTGCGGTCCTACATGGCCTGTTCCTGATGTCACTGAGGTTCTTGAGGAGGCTATTGCCATCGAGGCCCGGGCCTTGGGCAAGAAGGTTGAGACTCGCAAGGAGATCGAGAAGTTGAAGGATGAGGAACGATATGTTTTGGAGGTTTATTAAACTGTTTCCGGTTTTTGATAGCGATTGCATGACTAGCCTTAGACTTGATGTTTGATTTTGATGTATCCAGAGTGCTTGCTGTTTTAGTATATACATGATCTTCATTTCATCGTCAGCCTTCTAAGAATATGCATATGTACAGGAAACGAATCTAAAGTATATTCTTTTTTCCGAGACAGCGAGGTCTATCAAGCACGACCCATAGCCCCCAACTTCGTCTTCCCATAGGCTCCGCCAAGCTCCTTTCTCATCTCCAATGCTCGCTTATATGGCGGCGCTGTAGGTGGCTGCACAGGATCCAGACTAACGTATCCCTCCGGCAAAGCATACGACGCATCAGCATCCCAAGCCGAAAGATCTCCACACGCAATAAACGGCGGAATCCAGCGCGATTCATGCGGTGGGCGATGAGACAATTGTTCAGACAATGTGAGTTGCTCAAGAGCCAGGTGTTGAGTCACATCATCTCCACCACTTGAAGAGATAGGTTGCGCAACTTTGCTTCCTTGCTGAACTTCCTCCTCATCCTCCTCATCCGGAATATCATAACCCACAGTCCCATCTTCATCAGCCTTCACAGCAGCCGCACCCCCAAACATCGGATTCTGCAACGCAAGCACCGAATCAAATTCCTCAGGCGGCATAAACCCCTCACAAACCACAAATGCCTCCAAACTACTCGCACGACTACTCCTCGGCTTCGCAACAGATACTTTCTCAAACACCGTTCGTAACTGCGCATACAGTAGATCGACGTCTCTACCGCGGAAGATTTTGGCGACGAATTTCCCGCCTGGTCTCAAGACGCCGATTGCGAGGTTGAGGGCTGCGTAGAGGAGTTGGGATTGGATGTAGATGTCGAGGTCGTGGAGGCCGGTGACGTCTGGTGCGCCGTCGGAGATTACTAAATCTACGGGGTGAGGGTGGCGGGATGGAAGTTTTGTTGTTGTTGTTGCTGTGGTGGTGGTTTCTGTGGGTGTGTCTTGTTTCGAGGATTCGGATTCGTAGTGTTCTGGATCAAGGGCGCGAAGGAGAAGTGGTATCGTTGAGGGGTGGGTTATGTCTGCCTTCATCATGGTTATTCCCTCCAATGGCGCCATGGGTTGTAGATCAATTGCGACAATTTTGACATTCTTCCGCGGTTTGAGAATTGTAGATTCATCTTCCGTATCTTCGCCATCTTCGCCATCTTCTTCTTCCTTTTCGGTAGCCTGGTTCTCCTTCTCCAATTTCTCAAGAGCCTTCTTATCCCTCCGACGTTTCTCTAACCATGCTCTTCGACCAAAACTTTCACCCTTGATGAGTACGCGACTAAGCACTTGACTCCAACTTCCGGGCGCGGCGCAAAGATCCACGACGCGAGTAACACTGTCCGGATCTGCATGTGCGAAAAGATCGAATTGTTCGTCAATCTGGATCAATTTGAATGCTGAGCGAGCTCGCCAGTTCTGCTCTTTGGCTAGCCGGTAGTAGGCGTCGCGTTTATCTTTTGACGCTTTCCCCATATTTGCAATTCCAAGCCGAGTCGTAAATTATAATTCCCTTTCGATAACACTTCTCTGTCACACAATTGGTTCAAAATATCGAAAGAAAAAAATAACTGGCGGGGTTGCAAAATTGCCGATAAGATTGCAAAAGGCGGAGATCCGCTCGGAGAAGTCAAAAGCGGAGCCAAACTTTTTTTTTCTGCCCATCTCAATCACTTTGCGCAAACAACACCACCAACGACAAAGCGATTCAGTGCGCTATGGGGATGAAACGCGGAAGAGAAAGCCGCAACCTGGCAAAAAAGGCAGCCAAGAAGCAGAAAGTAGAGGAAAACACGGATCAGAATGGCGAGGACATTGTCGGGCTTGATGATCTGGACTGGCAGACTGTCCAATTGCCGGATCGGTTAGGTGATGTTGGGGGATTTTTTGGATTGGAGGAGATTGATGGCGTGGATATTATTCGGCCGGAGTCTACTGGGCAGATTAAATTTAAGGTATTTTACAGACCTATTGAGGAAACGAGGGTCAAATTGGGGTTGCTAACTTGATTGTTCTCTACAGGTTTCGTCAGACAAACCGACGAAATCGATACTCAAGAAAGCCAAACCCACCGACGAGACGCCGAGCGAGAATAATGAAGAATGGTCCGGATTCAGCGATGGAGAAGAACAGGAAGTGAAGTCGCAGAAGAAACAGAAACAGAAGAAGAAACCCGAACAGCAGAAGTCGGAAGAACAGAAGCAAAAAAGAGCAACGGATGAAAAAAAGTCAACGGCCAAGAAACAGCCGCAACAACCGAAAGCAAAAGCAGAGAAACCAAGCAAGAAAATACAGTCTCTACCGTTCACCGCGCTGAAAGATGAGGAGGAGGAAGATGAGGTCGATGTCTCCGCATGGGAATCATTAGGCTTGTCTCCAGCCTTACAGACCGGCATTTCCAAACTCAAATTCTCAACTCCAAGCACAATTCAACAAGCAGTCATACCCGAGGTCCTTGCCGGGCACGACGTGGTCGGAAAAGCATCAACGGGGTCCGGAAAGACATTGGCATTCGGCATACCCATTCTCGAATACTACCTGACTAGCAGAGGGCAGCAGGACACCTCGAAAGAAAGCAAAAAGAAGAAAAAGAAAGAATCTCAACCTATAGCACTAATTCTATCACCTACGAGAGAACTGGCGCATCAGTTGGCGAAACATATCGGTGCCCTCAATACACATACTCCCGGCGCAAATGCGAGAATCGCACTTCTTACCGGTGGCTTGGCGATCCAAAAGCAACAGCGACTGTTGAATGACGCTGATATCGTGATTGGTACACCAGGCCGAATTTGGGAGATTTTCAGTTCGGGGACTGGTCTTATTCAGAGGATGTCCAGGGTTAAATACCTCGTTCTTGATGAGGCGGATCGATTGCTTAGTGATGGGCACTACAAGGAATTGGAAGAAATCTTAGACGCGCTTGATCGAAAGGAGGATAATGGTGAAGCCGAAGAGAGCTCTTCGGATGAAGAGCAAGATGAGCAAAAAAAGGAAGAAGCTACGGCAGCGAGGCAAACACTCGTCTTCTCAGCCACATTCCATAAAGGACTACAACAGAAACTGGCCGGAAAGGGGAAATTCATGAGCAGCGACTTGATGAACAAGGCGGAGTCTATGGAATATCTTTTACAAAAACTCAAGTTCCGTGAGGAGAAGCCCAAGTTTATTGATGTCAACCCCATTTCTCAGATGGCTCAGGGCTTGAAGGAGGGTATTTTGGAGTGTGGTGCCATGGAGAAGGTATGTTCAATAGATTCAGCTATCTACTTCAAGTATACTGACGGCTGATAGGATCTCTATCTTTACACTCTACTACTCTACCATCCAGGCCATCGTTGCCTGTTATTCGCGAACTCTATATCGTCTGTCCGCCGATTATCGCAATTGCTACAAAACTTGGGCATCCCGGCACTAGCTCTACATTCGACCATGGAACAGAAAGCCCGTCTACGATCTGTGGAGAGGTTCTCGTCTTCTGATGCTGACCCCAGCTCGGTGTTGGTAGCTACAGACGTCGCTGCCCGTGGTCTCGATATCAAGGGCATTGACATGGTTATTCATTACCATGTTCCTCGAACAGCGGACATGTACGTGCATCGATCCGGCCGTACCGCTCGTGCAGGAGCCTCTGGTAAGAGTGTCCTCATTTGTGCGCCCGATGAAGTCGTCGGCGTTGCGCGTCTCGTCGCCAAAGTCCATGCACAAGCTGAATCCGGTGCATCCGCAAGACGCAATCCACTCGAGTCGCTGGAGCTCGACCGCCGAGTCATCTCACGCGTCAAGCCTCGTATGACCCTAGCCAAGAAAATCACCGAATCAAACCTGGCCAAAGAAAAGATCTCATCGGAAGACAACTGGTTGCGAAATGCAGCGGAGGAACTAGGCGTCGACTACGACAGCGAAGAGTTTGGAAAACAAGGCGGAAAGGCTAAAGGGCGCGGTCGCGGTGGTGGTCGTTCGCAGAAGGAGAAGGAGGCCAGCAGTATCACCAAGGGAGAGTTGGCGGGTTTGCGGGCAGAGCTCAAGCAGCTTCTGTCGAAACGAATCAATATTGGAATAAGTGAACGGTATATTACGGCGGGACGCGTCGATGTCGAGTCACTGTTGCGTGGCGAAGGAAATAATAGTGCTTTCATCGGCCTGGTAGACAAGTTGGAGTTTTAACGATAGACCAATCTATATTTTCTTCAGTTCAATTTCGATTAGTGTGTATGCACGCCTCCATCTGAGAGCTGCTGTAGTCCATCGTAGTCCAGGTATCTGGCAATTCACAAACTCACTGACAGCGAGGTAGTGATCTCCTCTGCGGGCCGGCCTCAGCGTCAAAACGGAAGAGAAAACTCTGGCCAGATTTTATGATTTCACTTCTTTGTCATTGGAAAACAAATATTGAACCCAAAACCTGAGAATTAGTCGAACACCGTGAAAGTATGCAGTTGTAGTTGAATCTTGATGACAGTGACTGCTAACTCAAGTGCGGGCAATGCAGGGTAACTAGTACGTATCTCCGCGTCCGAGTCCACTACTCAGTGCTATGGGACCCATTTGTGCTTATTACCTCAAGGTTGCAGCGGCTTCGCTTCCCCGACGCGTGGCAGGCTGTATGCCCAAGGTAGACCTGATTTGAACCGGACGGATGTAATGAGAGTATTGACTTCCCTAATATGCAGTCCCGTATGAAATTCATACTTGGAAACGTAGGAAGCAATGATAGTTGAATGTACACGTAGAAAAAAGCAAGTTTCTTGTGACAAGGGCCCTTTTAGTCCTCTATAGCACGGTTTGCTAGCTCTGTACACCGTGTTCCACGGCCCAGGACCTTATCCTTCGAGACTTCCATTGTCACTCCAGACAGGAAATGTCAAACATCAGCAGAGAGTGCACTAACTCGAAGAGGAAGCTATTACACAATCGCCGGACCACTCGGAAACAGTCAATAAAGTGTCTCTGGCGGCTGCGGATGTATTTTTCCTCCGTTCCTGACCAACCGTCGGGGACTCTCCAGCACATAAGATAACCGTCCTTGTTCTTGCTCCCTCCAGTCTAGTCTCGCCTTTGCATTCCCTGCTACTCCGTACTCCCACTGAAATGGTGCCAATCCAGCATGAGGAACAACAAGCGCAAGTGCCCGTGCATAATCGCTACCGAGATCTCGTTATTCGTCTTCGAAAAAACGCGTATTGAGCTACGGTATCTCCCAAAGTCCGAACAAACATGTTCTGTCATTCCTACAGCTGAGAGCCAATAGAAATAGATCGTCTAGCCAAAGATTATGCTGAAAGGTCTGAACCCCTGGTCTCCACAACAAGCGCAACAAGAATGCAATTTGTCGTTGACGCAATGAAGCCCCTTAACTAGAGATGGATAGGTACGTAGCACCAAACTACTGTTTTGTGCATGGCGAATTTCCTGTTACAAGTATAACCGGCTGTTCAATGTCTTGTGTCCTTTCGCCACTTTTCTCGGTGATAGCCAATGCGGGTCCATCATGCCCCCCTTTTGGCACACCACATAAACAAAGCCAAATGCACGCACATCAATCAGGATTTGCTTTGGCGATACGTAAAGATAGCATGAACTCGAGAAGCAGAATGCTTCGTAAAAGCCATCACCGCAACTCATACTTTCATGATTTCAATGCATTCTGCATGTGTGTAGCTGGAAATTCGCATCGGCAAATGGTTTAGAAATTGAATACTACGTAAGAACACCGGAGCCAGGCAGTGATCATAATTGATGCCTCATCTTGATTCTGGCCATTTTGTACCTTGGGTAGATTCCCAGACGTGGAAAGGTAGGCTTGCCGAAGTACCGAGATCCCGTCCTTGTTGCTGAGCTTTGTCTCGCCAATGGGTGTGCGTGGAAATGCAACTTCCATCCACACGTGCACTGCCTACTACGTATACTATGTAGGTCAACCGAATAGCCTCTAGTAGCACGGATCAAACAGGCTCACGAGCCAAGGAATGACGAGTGGGTCATGCTCATACGTACTTCCAACATGGCAATAGTGCGAACCCTAACCATAGGCCTTGTCAATACACTGTTCTCTTATGAATCGGGGGCTGCAGAAGAGTCGAGGCACCATCTCTCTTCAACAGAGATCACGTTATGCGTGTCGGGCCTGGTGGCTTGAGCAGATATAGCCGGGATATAGAAGTTAAGGCAATGGGTATGCTAGCACGAGGCGAGTCTGCTGTTTTCATCCTGTGATTTGCCCTAAATTGCCGCGGGATCGATAATGACCTTTGACAGCCAGCAAGCAATGTCGATATGAGGGATAATATCATGTAACTCGCAAGCTTTTTCTGAAAACTCGGTTTTCGAATTATTTGTTTGTCTCGCGGTTCGAATGTCTCCTAACGCCGGTCAAGTTTGTATCGTTATCGGTTCGTCGTAGTCCTTGAAGTTGTAGAATCCGTAGCATGGCGCCTTTCCAACCCGACCAATCGTCACAGAGCAGGCGGCGGTTCTCTAGAATCCCTGGGTAGAAAAGCCCATAATCAGCCATAACTATTGTGCTCAGTATCGCTGACGTCCACTGTCAGTGAAGATTTGCCAACCGGCATTCGAGCGCGCTTAGTGTTGGCGCTTGGCATCGGCGGCGAAACAGTAAGATGGGGTTGTGGCTTTGGAGTCTTTTTAGAAGGGTAGCTAGTCTACTATCGACTATCAAGTTCTCGATTTTGCGTAGTCCATGGTTGCTGGATGAGGTGGAAACTTCTCATGGGGGTCTCTGGAGGAAGAAGCATCAACAGCTCGGCATCCTCCAGACAGAAGGAGCGACCGTGGCTGTCACGTGTCAGGGCGAACGCCTCCAAAACAGAAAAGAGCAACGCAGTGCATTCCGATCAACATCTCAGATCTGTGATAGATGGAATGTTTCCATGCAAGATCCGCTATGCCTGTCAGAAACTCCGTGGCGCCATTGGATCAGAACCACGACGATCTTGATTAACTGCCCTCAGGGACACGAGCCCCCAAGCCACACTACATCGCTGGAGATGGGGACGACTACAGCTAGTGAAGCACTTTGATAGGGTATGCTTCTCAAACCCCGACTGCTACGACGTACGTGGAAGCATGGAGCCGACAGATAGCGTGATCCATCTGATTCCTTATTTCCTGTCTGATATAAATATGCCAATATCCCCCAGTCAGTCCCTCGTTGCGACCGATCCTCTATGTTATTGACACGTTGCTTGGATCTTGATCGTCAAATTTGCAGTCTAGATCAAATTTAATGGAGATTCCGCTTCATGAAGCACAAAAAAAGGGCAGATGTCTTAGAATCAAACCAAACGCAGCAGGAGCATTCACCTACTTGCTGCTTGAATCAGAACGGCAGCTCCTTCTTACGACCACCAGGATGCCTTGATGCTGGACATCTTGAGAATGCGCCATTCTTTCGACCACGCGGTATGTACTCAATCAGATAGATTCCCGAAACTATCGCAACCGAACCAAAGACCGCCGCCTTTTGAGAACCGACCTTCGGCCATCCACCTTCCCCAAGCTTCCCGACTTGCGGAATCACTACATTCGTACTTACGAACAGGAGGACACTTTATCAGAGAAAATTCGAAGCGCGTGCGATGGTCTCTCAAATCGACATTCGAGAGGACGAGATGCTGCTGCGCTTAGGAACACGCGGGGCCTTACTGGTCAGGCCTATCAAATTCTGTCCCTCTCCGGAGAAAACCTCCGGGTCGCAAAAGTTGATTCCATTCGTCCCAACACTCGACCCACGATCTCGATGAATATTCCCATCCGGGTAAGTCACTGTCCGCCAAGAGTCACCTGGCAGGACCCTTTCACAAAATGACCTTCGCTAACTCCCGGTTTCTGCTCTAAAAGGATTTCCTCGCGTCTGGTTTGTCGGATTTCGCATCCGACCTCAAAGCCGTCCAAAAGGGGAAAGACTCGATGAGTCGATGTAAGCCACCTCCAGCCAGTATTTGTCGCGCTAGGTTGGACAAACAGTGTACTTTCTTTGCGCTCCTGGTCCCACATCACGCTGCATCACCGGCTTAATGAAATCACTGTCTGAACGTTTCTTTTTGCGCCTGTGATAAAATACAAGCAAGCTTTGTACATACGCCTTGTCATCGAGATTGCTCTATATCGCTGTATGGACCAGACAAACGTTAAAAGGCTCTCAGTCGGAGGCCTATGTGCTGCAACCTGCTCTTCAGATCTCGTCCGGCTTCCCTAACGCCACGTACGGAAAATCACATAATTACTGTTCGTCCAGGCATTGGCTCTTGCGTTATAGAGCCCAGCCTTAGTTAATCGACTCTCCCTTGTTCGACTCAAGCCGGGTGTGTCAACGACAACACGTCGCTGGCCAAAACTACAATACGAGCACATTTTTCACATTGCAAACCCAGTCGCGGACAGCCATGGATGACCGGCCGGATCGAATGAGGGGATATCGCTTGATTGCCCCGCGCCATATTGATATACAGAATGAATCAACGCCACAAACGCCAACCGCCGACGAAAGCAAAACTAAACGTGCATCAATGGCTTGTTTAGAATGCAAAAAACGACGGACCAAGGTCCGTACCATTTTATCTTTCTCCACGATTTCGTTCAAATAATAACACCGGCATGTGTGTTTCATAGCTGACTGTCTGACCATCTCTTGTTGTAGTGTAGTACCGGTAGCCCTTGCATGGAATGCTCTAATCATGGGCGGGATTGTATATACGATGCTCTTGCCGACAAACGCCGCAAAGAACACGTCTTGAGCAACAAACAACAATTGGATAATGCGGAAAGTAACCTTCGATACTACCATGGCTTCTTAGAAAACCTTTTGACTTCTATCCGGCTGGGTAGCACACATCAGGTGGATCAATTGGTACAGGTGATCCAAGATACCGTGAAGAATCCAGATCCTGACAACAAGAGTGGCTATTCCAAGATAAGGGAGACCATCTTGTCGATTCTCAGCGAGGTCGAAGACGCTGAAGGCAGTGACGAGACTTCGAATGTCGACCAAAGTGAGTCCGGACGCTAATCAAATTCTCTCATGGGAGAGTCAAACTAATTATGCCATAGGCATGGCTGAGTAGTGGCGAACACTTGGTGATCATGCCGTGACGGTACATGTGCGCTAGTTCTAGGGAATGACCCTAGTGACTAAATACGCGATCCTCGCCTACAAACGACAGATGCGCGATCCGATCGTGGTGAACCGATAATAGCCATTGTTGGGCCAAATCAAGTCGTCTCAATCTTCTCAAAGTCACGACGTGGGTGAAGGATCGAAATCACAAACAACACCGCTTTCGCAGACGGATAGACGATAGATTGGGAAGTGAAACTGAGATCAAAGGTCATGCTCACCCGAGCGCTGGCGTGTGATCTCTGCAAGGGACTCCTTGCCGGATACCATTACGCTGAAGGCAGACGACCTCTGTTATATGTTTTCATCTTTATTTCGGTCCGTTATATATCAACAACAAGCATGGCATCATATTGAGCGATAGATATCCAGGGCGTTTCACGAATTATGTTTTATTGTTTTGCCATGATCTTATCGACAGAATGTATTACGTAGTGTGGGAAGAGTACGGGAGCGAGGACTCTCTATAACGACGCAACTTTCGGTTTCCTGGCTTTCTCGAATAGTTTTCTACTATCCATGGAGTCTTCCAACATGGAAGACTCCATGTCCATACATTCATCACTAGCTGGTTGTCCATCAAGCTCAAAGCCTTGGTGCTCGGAGTTCTGGCCGAGACCGGTCCTCTTAAGTAGCAGATAGGACAAAACAGAGCAGGTCCCTCATGCAAATCGCAAGCCAACAGGACATGTAGAATTCGATTTCGTACTGAGAAATGATAGCTGCCAACTACGCATTGAATTGAACAAAGGCTCTATTACGTACTTCTTCTTTTGAGAGCGCGGGGAGTTCCCCGCTTTGCGTCGGTTTTTGAAGTTCCCCAGAAAGCTTAACCAGCGTCAATTATCTGACTCACATATACTCTGTCCAGTGTCCACCACTTCGTCCCGCCTGCCATCATCGCAACTAGGCCCTCAACTAGATCACCAGGAATACAGAAATGGCCCCTCTCACATCTTCAACCTCGATGCAAGATAACGGGGTTGCCGGCCAGAAGCGCAAGGCCTCCGAGACTCTGACTGTCGAACGACGGAAAATAACCCGAGCCTGCGACTCCTGCAAAGTGTATCCGCCCCGCACAAATTTCTTTTGCGCCGGACTAATAATTCTGACATTGGCTGTAGGAAAAAGACACGATGCTCCGGAACATTACCATGCCATCGTTGCATCAAGCTGTCGAGAACCTGCGAATACAACGCGATCTATACACGAGGCACTCCGCCGACTCCGCTTCCAGGTTCTGTGCATGGCCAAGATGCTGTACGACGTTCGACGCCTTCAATTCGATCGTCCATTCATAAGGAGCATGTGTCTCCGCGATCAACACTTGCGACGTCAAGTCCGGCGACATCCCAGCTACGTCGGAACTCGCAATCACTCGCCGTCTTGTCACCGAGGAGTAGTTCACCCGAACCAGAAGCCACAGACTTGGAGGGCAACTATTTAGGTCCTTCTTCCGGTATTTCGTTTCTCTCCAGAAGTTGGAGACGGTTGAAACAAGACAACATATCGACAACACCGCGACTCCCCGAAAATGAACCTTCGAACACGCCAGTTCTATTGTTTGGCGATCGACCCTTTTCCGATAAAGCCAATTGGTCTACCCTGGAACTACCGCCAAAGGAACGCGCCATACGATTGCTGGATACATACTTTGACTTTTCCATTGTGACATATCGGTTCCTTCATAGGGGTAATGTAATGGCTCTATTGGATACGATATATGAGAATAATATTCTACCCTCGAATCCTCCGCCTAGCCAATCAGCGGCAAAAGTGGGAGTGATTTATATGATTTTTGCAGTGGGGATGCTTGGTGAAGAGCGGAGGATTGGCAATGATGAGATTCATCCGGAAAGTGAGAGGTGCGTATAGTTGTCTGATATAAGTCAAAATTATCGCCGTAACAGACACTAAATACGAATTTCAGCGAACGATGGTATGCTGCAGCCCGACATATGATGTCAATTGAAACCGGGCCACCAGCTTTGGAGACTATTCAAGTGCGCTTGGGAATATGCCTGTTCCTTTTGTCATCTTCGAGGGCAAATCAGTGCTGGTACATGTTTGGCACCACCATGCAATTAGTTACAGCTCTGGGATTACATAGAAGACGATTATCCAAGACAAGTCATGGGGGATCATCTTACATTGAGGGTGAGCTACGAAAGCGAATCTTCTGGAGTGCCTATACTCTGGACAAGTACTTGAGTGTCATGTTTGGGCGACCGCGATTATTAGATGACGAAGACATTGACCAGGATTTTCCGGACGAGGTGAATGACGAAGATATGTACATGGAAAAGCCACCACGGATACAAGATGCGATGGATGGCATGATGATTGCTTCTATATTGCATTTCAGGTAAAAAAAAAAAAAAATTGGCTGATGACATTTTTAAAGTCTGCTTTTTGCTAACGATGATCAGACTCGGTCTTCTCATGGGCGAGATATCGCGGAGAGTGTACCCTACAAAGGCAACGTCTACAGTAGCTCCGTACGAAGCGGCCATCGAACTGGTCGCGGAGCTACAAGAATGGAAACAAAGTGTCCATCCATTATTCGGAAGCGTTCGAGCTTCTAGTCTAATCCCCCCCCTCTGCCGACAAAGTCACGTTCTACAGTTCGCATATAACCATGCAATGATACACGCAACTCGACTATTCGTTCTCAATGACTTTACCGACTTGACACGAAGACCATTGGTTCCTCTTGATTTGGTTACGACACATGTACAGAACTGCATCGATGCGGTCAAGGATGTCCTGCAGCGTGTAGATGCCTTGGCTGATCAGGGATCAATGTTAGAGTCTTGGTGGTTTACACATTATATCTGTTTTTGTGCCATTCTCGTGGCTTACATTTACACTATTCAGCAGCATCAGTCGTCCACTTCAGACCCGACAACGCCCAGTGTTTCCAGCATGACGGATGATGTGCAAGATCTGTTCAGTCTTGCGGAGCGATGTCAGGTTCACTTGGCAAAAGCGACCCGAAAAAACTGCCCGAGTCGTCGTTATGGTATCATTTTGGAAGAATTGAGACTCGAAGTCCACAATCAGCTTTCCGCAACAACTACAACAACAAACAATATCAATCCCACTTTGCCACAAACGGTGGAACCTAATAGAGTACAGCAGACTCTCCAGATTGACAAACCATACCAGGCAGAAACAAGCTTTGAGCGTTCAGCCATGAATATAAATACAGGCCTGGACTCGTTTTCATACCTAGGAAACTCGACTCTTCCTAGCATGGATGGGCCGGACGTCCTTAGAGATGATGATTTCGGACTTTTGAATAGTCTGGATGGATCTGTTTGGTGGACGCAGTTGGATTCATGGGTATGCATTGCTCTTATTCAATTTCTTGTAGTCATGTACTAATGATTCTTGCAGGCATATTCGAGTCTCAACAACGACTCATCGGAATTCAACTTCTGAACATCCAATCTATGAGTGCTCAATACCGGATCAAGGAACATAAATTGTACATATACGTATATTTTTCATGCCTTTAGAAAGATACCCAGGATTGAGAAGTTTTTGTTTATACGTGATTAACATGGGTTCGCTACAACTTCAAGTTTACCTAGGTACATCTATGGATATCAACATTTGAATTAATGTAGCACGTACAGATTGCCCAGGTGAATATATAATTCGATGTTGCTAGAGTGCTGCCTTTTTAGCGTCAGATTTCATGTCTTTTATTTAAAGAATCCAACACTGAAAACACCTAAGTGCCTATTCATAATATCATGCGCACTTCTATCGACGATATAAAACAACGGACACTTGTAGATATTTCCAAATATTTAGAGAAACCTACATATCAACTGGTGTTGACAGTACATGTAAGTAGATTTTTCCAGCAGGAAAAATATCCGGTCCGGCTTTACCTAGGGTTGCGGACACCTGGAGCTATTTCCGCCCGGGTATGTTGATATTGACCATTAATCACATCACTAACAGATAGGCATGATCTTCCTCTAATTAAAGCGTGGGTGTACATGTCTCTACTCCGCATTAGTATGGGGAGCAGGGTCCACTTCCTCAGATGTCACGATAGCCAGGGTGGAATATACTTTTCCACCCATTATGATGCTTTTCCGAGCCGTGGAGGTGGGATTGAAGCTATATAAGGTGGCTATCTATGCTTGCTATCTTATTTTCGATGCAGATTGATATACATTTTTTTCAAGATTGATTAGCTGCAACTCCTCACACGTCATGGCAGCCATTGTACAAAACCCACCTTCGGGGACGTTTCAAGAGAAACAGCCCACCATCATCCAACACGTCGAAACAACAACAACAACCGAAGACACCAACCCACAAACCATAGATGGTCTCATCCGGCATCGCGCAAGTCTGCTCGGAGATACTCCGCTAGTGTACTACCCACACACCGGCATCGACTATGCCGGCTATAGCATGCGACAACTAGACATCTTCGCATACAGAGTAGCCCAGAAGCTCGCCTCAAGGCTTCCTCCGCGAACCTCATCATCAGAGAAACCTATCGTGGTGTCGTTGTTGGGACCGTCTGATCT
Organism: Talaromyces pinophilus; assembly: GCA_001571465.2. Taxonomy (NCBI): domain Eukaryota; kingdom Fungi; phylum Ascomycota; class Eurotiomycetes; order Eurotiales; family Trichocomaceae; genus Talaromyces; species Talaromyces pinophilus. Next base: position 4,722,397 of record CP017344.1, on the reverse strand, counting down.
GAATTATCTCACCACTTTCTGGGCACTATCGAAATTGGGCCATTCGGTTCTTTTTCTGTCGACGCGTATTTCTCTAGAGGCTTATGCGTCGCTGCTTGGGAGGACGGAGTCGAAGCATATCGTCACAACCAAGGACTTTCAGGACACGGCCGACGACCTGACGAAAAGGATACCAGATTTGCAGATTGACTACATCGCCACAGATGACTGGTACAACTTCCCAATCGAGAATCAGGAAGTTGACACTAATCTGACACCCAACCTGGACCCAGCTCAAGAGGCGAAACACATCTCCTGGATCATCCACTCAAGCGGATCAACAGGCTTACCAAAACCGATTTTCCAAACTCACAAAGCTGCTCTGGGGAACTATGCGCAGAACATGAACATGAGAGGTTTCATTACGCTTCCTTTGTATCATAACTATGGTATAAGCTGTTTGCATCGGTCGATTTACTCTTGCAAGAGTATACATTTGTACAACCCGTCCTTACCGCTTGCGCGACAATATCTTCTTGGAACTATGCAAGCGAATGATTTTGAGGTGTTTTACGGCGTGCCGTATGCGCTCAAGCTTCTGGCCGAGGTGGAAGAAGGTATCGAGGCACTTCGAAAATGCAAAATTGTTCTGTTTAGTGGCTCTCCCTGCCCCGATTCTCTGGGTGACAGACTGGTTGCCAACGGTGTCCATCTCGTCAGCCAGATTGGCTCAACGGAAACAGGCCAATTGATGACCTCGGAGCGTCCGCGAGAAGATAAGCTATGGAATTGGTTACGTCCCGGTGCCGCTATTAAGCCATACTTGCGATTTGAAGAACGGAGTTCTGGTATATACGAAGCGATTGTTCTTGATGGATGGCCTTCGAAAGTAGTTTCCAACAGACCCGATGGCGCTTATGCAACGAAGGATCTATTTATGAAACACCCGGAAATGGAAGCGTACAAGTATTTTGCTCGTCTGGATGATACTATTGTTCTTGTGAATGGCGAAAAAGTGATTCCGCTCGCTCTTGAAGGATCGGTGAGACAGGACCCGGCGGTTGCAGAAGTTCTTGTTTTTGGCCAACAAAAGGCTAGCATTGGTATGATTGTTATACTCACGGAAGCCGGTGCAGCCCTTTCAAAAGATCAATTGATTGAACAAATTTGGCCTCGAGTGGAGCAAGCGCATATTGATATGCCGGCCTTTGGACAGCTCTCGAAAGATATGGTGTTCCTTCTTCCGCCGGACACCCAGTATCCGCGAACCGACAAGGGTACGGTGATTAGGCAGGCAGCATATCGACAATTTGCTAAGTTGATTGAGAGTGCATACGAGGATAAACAGACTCCGGCAGAGCTTGAGGCACTGTCAGAACCAGAGCTGAGACAGTTTTTGGAAGAGCAACTTCACGATATCTTGCTGCCAAAGTCACGCAAGCTCTTGAATGAGGATGCGGATTTCTTCAACATTGGTATGGACTCTTTGCAGGCCACGCAGTTACGGTCTATTATTAGTCGCCGTGTTGATATTGGCGGAAAAGAGCTTGGCTTGAATGTGGCTTTTGACAATCCTACTATCAAGTTGTTAGCTCAACACTTGCTATCACTGAGATCTGGCGTTGCGGACGCCAACAACTCTATCGAGGATACCATGCAGAATTTGATTGAGAAATACTCTACTTTTCAGCAGCACAAACCATTGCCCAATGGTCTTGATGGTCGTTATATCGTCATCACTGGCACATCTGGATCACTCGGATCTCACACAGCGGCTAAACTGGCACTTCATTCCGACGTTCGCATCATTTATTGTCTAATCAGATCCGGCTCCGTTATGGAAGCCTACGAACGCTTGGCCAAATCACTGCGCGAGCGACGCCTCTATGACAATTTACCTGATACTGCCCGCAGCAAACTGGTCGCTCTCCCAGTGAACCTGTCCGATCCAAAACTAGGATTTAACGAGCACACATACAACCTAATCACATCCCAGATAACAGACCTGATCCACTGCGCTTGGTCCGTCAACTTTAACTGGAAACTCGCCAGTTTCGAAAAGGACAATATCGCCGGCGTCAAGAACCTGATTGATCTCTGCCTCAAATCACAACGACCGACTTCCGCCTCATTCAATTTTTGCTCTTCCATAAGTGCTGTTGTCAACACAGCCGAAGACGAGGTTCCGGAAGCTCTACCTAAGAGTCTAAGCTACGCGCAAGAAATGGGTTATGCGCAGTCAAAGCTTGTCGCAGAACACATCTGTCTGAAGGCAGCTGAGCAGACTGGTCTGCGTTCCCGTGTTCTTCGAATCGGTCAAGTCATTGGCGACACGCAACATGGTGTCTGGAACACGACTGAGGCAATCCCACTAATGATACAATCCGCAACCACCATCGGCGCACTACCACGCCTCAACGAAACGCATCGCTGGCTTCCCGTCGACGTCGTTGCCGAAAGCATCATCGACCATTCATTTTCCACTTATGACTCTGGCGTCCTCAACATCGTCAACCACAACAGCTTCCATTGGACTCAGGACCTCCTTCTATACTTGCACCAAGCTGGCCTACAGTTCACACAACTCGAGACGAGCGAGTGGCTTGACAAGTTGCGTGCATCGAATCCGGATCCAGCGATCAATCCGCCTATCAAGTTAGTGGAGTTCTGGACGATAAAGTATGGCTCCGGTGAAGGATCGAGGAAATCGTTTGCGTGGCGGACTGAGTTGGCGAGGAGGTATTCAAAGGCGCTGGAAGAGACGGGGGGATTGGGGCAGGAGGATGTGGATAAGATGGTGCGGTATTTCAAGACTGTTTGGTAGTTACATCTTTGACATAGAGATTTCTGTTGCTCGACTTTAAGCCGCTGCCTCAATGTCAATATCGTTGTAAACAGTGGATTCTACAATTCATACAAAAATTCGGGGGTTTAATTGGCTGGCTTAGTGCTAGCCTTCAAACTTTCTAAAGGCCCCAAGGCATCAAGCTTGCTTATCAATTAAAGCGGCACGTGACTTCGTGTTGCGCGTCTTATCGCCACACGTCATCCTTGACCAGCAATAAAGTCAAATTCATCGTCCATCGTCTTCAGCGAACAGTCGATCGCATTCTCTTATATATTCAGCTGAGAACAAATATGCATCGGTGCAAATATGGGTTCTCGGCTTCAGGCCAATTCTGACATTGTTCGCAAAAGAATCCAGAGTCGTAGGTCTTATCGCAAAACTTGGAGATTTCAGACCACCGCTAACACTATATTCTCGTTATTGATAGATACATTTGAGGACGATAATGGAGACGAATACGAAGCGTCCGCCTTTGGGGGCTTTGACGACTACTTTCGGCGCAAGAAGTTAAAGTTACAAAACCGTGATGCACACATTCGGGCAACTTCCGAAAATAATCCCCCGATATTTCGTGGCGTTGTCGCGCATGTAAATGGCTACACGCAACCTTCCTTGAACGACTTGCACCATCTTATCGTCAGCCATGGCGGGGGCTTTTTGCAATATCTCGATGGAAAGACGAGCGCTACTCACATTATCGCCAGTTCGCTGACACCCAAGAAACGAGAGGAGTTTCGCAGATACCGTATCGTGAAGCCCGCTTGGGTTGTGGATAGTGTCAAAGCGGGCCGATTACTTCCATGGGATAACTATCGTGTGGTCGATGAAGGCGCTTCGCAAAAGGTGTTGAGATTCGAGAATGGCGCGTTGCAGACTCGTCCCAATGAAATTGAGCGCAGTTATAAGGATCAAACGGAGAATAGTTGGTATAACTCGCAGTTTGGAGATGCGAATCATGATGAGGATGTCGTGGCGTCACCTGTGAAAGAGAAGATGGATATTACGTCGAGTTTTCCCAGCTCGAATGCGGATACCGACTACGGGGATTTTCCGTCTTTGGTATCTCCAGAGGTCTCGACGAAGGGGCCTCCTGCTGAGCAGAACCCTTTGCCGGTCGAAGAAGATTCGGCTATTGCCTTTGATGATCATGAGGGTAATGGAAACCGAGAAGCTCCAGAGGGAGCTCAAGGTTTGGTCGATGCTCAGCTTGTACGAGAAGCCATACCTGTTAAACCTGGCATGAGCTCAGAAGAGTACAACGCATTGCTTCTGTCCGATCCACGTATGGCAAAGTCGAGCGTTGTCAATCCTGACTTTTTGCATCAATATTATCGAGAGTCACGACTTCATCATTTGTCGACGTGGAAAGCCGAGCTCAAAGCCAAGTTGCAGGCAATCACTCAGGACAAATATGAATCAAATAAGAATATCAAACGGCGTGTCCCAGGTGCACGAAGGTACATTCTGCATGTTGACTTTGATAGTTTCTTTGCCGCTGTGTCGATACACAAGCACCACCCAGAGTTAGTCGACAAACCTGTTGCAATCGCCCATGGCACAGGCAGTGGTTCTGAAATTGCTAGCTGTAATTACCCAGCTCGTGCGTTTGGAATCAAGAACGGGATGTGGATGAAAGGAGCGCTGGACCAGTGCCCTCAACTCAAGGTTCTACCTTATGATTTTTCTGCCTACGAAGAAGCCAGTCGTCAATTTTACGATTGTATACTCTCTGTCGATGGGGTTATACAGAGCGTCAGTATCGATGAAGCGCTCATTGATGTCACTATGCAATGTTTACAGGCTGGTGGATCTGATGGTCGTGGTATCTCTGAAGGCTCAATATACCGAGAACAGGCCAAAGCTGATGAAATTGCAACCTGTCTGAGACATGCATGCAAAGAAAAGACTGGATGTGCAGTTTCTGTAGGTATTGGCGGCAACATCCTACAGGCAAAGGTGGCATTGCGCAAAGCCAAGCCTGCCGGACAATATCAGCTCAAGCCCGACGAAGTGTTGGATTTTATAGGAAACTTGACAGTCCAAGACCTTCCTGGCGTTGCTTACAGTTTAGGTGGTAAACTAGAAGAAATTGGCGTCAAGCTTGTCAAGGACATGCGCGACTTGACACGCGAGAGACTTGTTTCTCATCTCGGCCCAAAGACTGGCGCCAAACTATGGGACTATGCTAGAGGCATTGACAAGACTGAAGTAGGAGTTCAGACAATGCGGAAATCTGTATCTGCCGAAATTAACTGGGGCATTCGATTTACCAACCAGACTCAGGCTGAAGAATTTGTACAGAGTCTTTCTGAAGAGCTTCATCGCCGCTTGGTTGAGAACTTGGTCAAAGGGAAACAACTTACGATTCGTGTCATGAGACGTTCAGCAGATGCGCCGTTGGAGCCAGTCAAACATCTCGGGCATGGAAAATGTGACACATTTAATAAAAGTGTATTGCTCGGTGTTGCGACTAATGCAAGCGATATCATTGGGAAAGAAGCAATCGCAATGCTACGAAGCTTTGGATTCACACCTGGTGATCTGCGAGGTCTAGGAGTTCAGATGACAAAATTGGAGCCCGTGAAATCAGCAGGTGGTCGGCTCGAGAGTAGCCAGCAGCAATTGAACTTTAAAGCATCACCGGTCGCCAAGAGAACAATCAACATGGCTGATCCGGACTTGATCGAAAGTCCTCATAAAGGTGACGGTGCCAGTATTGACGCAGTCGATACGCTTGATAATCGGCCTACATTCGATAGCTCATTGAAGCCTTTGAACGTTCTGGGGACGCAGTTCATTATGCCAACTCAACCAGATCCGAAAGTTTTTGCTGAATTACCCCCCGACATTCGATCTATGCTGGTACGCAAGACGAAGGAGCATCGAGAGACATCTCCATCGCCGGCACCAAAGCAACGAGTCTCAGCTAGAGATCTTCCCTCACAGTCACAAATTGACCCGGATATTTTAAAAGCCTTACCCGAGGACATTCAATCAGAAATTCTGGGTTACTACGGTAAGCCCTCGAATGATACGAAGCCCGAGTCTCCTCAACGCCAGCCTCCATCTCCAACTCCACCGTCGCGTCCTGTACGTGCGCCTGTTCTGAAAAGACCAACGACTCCAGTCAAGAAACGCCGTGGCAGACCACCCAAGTCTCTTGCCAATGCTTCCAAGCCTCCGGTTCGCTCTAATTTGATGCAATCAAGCTTCAATTTTAGTCGACCACGCACTGCTGAACCTGAGACGACTGATCGATCTCTGCCGGTTCCAGATACCGAAACGACGTCTGAGATATCAGAAGATTTTCTAGCAGCCCTTCCTGAAGACATTCGGGCAGAAGTACTAGAACAGCATCGACAAGAGCGTATGCGCCAACGATCAAACCTGGTTGCACCGGCTGCTCGCAAATCGGTAGCTTCTCGACCAAGCACACCAGCTGAGTCTAGTACTGCTCCAACCACCACAGAGAAGCGGATCCAGCTATCACCTCGTCCCGAACGACCTACCTTTACCTCTAAGAAACTAACCGCACTACCTGATCTACGCGAAGCTATTACTGCGTGGTACTCGGCTTTTGCAACCGAGGCCCCCTTCGTCGAGGACGTGGAAGCATTAGCTCTCTATCTCAAGCGCGTAGTCCTCGAGGAAAGAGACCTCGAAAAAGCCGTTTCGGTTGCTGACTGGTTGACATGGCTAGTCAGAAACGATGCGGATAAAATAGACAGGACGGTCGCAAGTATAGAGCAAACGCAGAGTTCGCAGGCCGAAACAACGTGGGATGAGGCGTTGAGTATTGTACAGCGCAGCGTTGCTGCTGCGGTCCAGGAGAGGGGGTTGGCGCCGCCTGAGTTCTCTACATGATTTACTTGATTAGTATTGTGTATAAGTTTATGAATTGTATATAGCATATCCATATATGTGAACTTGACAGTATATAATCTTTCATAAAGTGAGGCTTCAGTGTTAGGGTTAAGGTACATAGAGGGTTAACTGTAAGTGGATCTGGTTAAAGAGATTGACACGTGAGTGGGGCCTAAGAAAAAAAAAAAGAGAGAGAGAGCTTTACCATAGGCAGACAGACTGTGGCAGGTTCACCAAGCAACGCCCATCGTGACCGCCTTTAACTATCTCCGCTCGCATTTGTTGACCAAGCTAAAACTTTTTTTTATTTTTTAGTTCTGCTTTTCTCCATCTGGAATTGTCGTCAAGGTCTATTCTTCTTACGTTCCTTCCTTTTTTCTTTGGCTTTGTGAGATACTTCTTGACGATCTATTTCTCAGTGTGAATTTTTTAAAAAAAAAATACGACATAGCAGATTCACAATGTCTCAGTCTGTCGGTCTTTATACTGTCCAGGTGCCGCCTGGCGGTATCATGGTGCCTGCATTGCCCCAAGGTGCAGTTGCTATGGTGAGTTCAATACACTGGATGTGTCAATTATTTTGAAACAAATCAAACTGACAATGGATTCTAAAGTTTCGCGTAAGCATGGCAGCCATCGACCCCGATGCTGAGCCCGAGTATGAAGATGATGCCGCAGCCGGCAAGCCTCCCCGTTCCACCTTCAAGATCGTCCGCGTTCCCGCCGACATGGATATGGATGACGAAGATGATGAGGACTACGAAGATGTCGACAGCGAGGACGACTCTGACGACGAGGAGATTAACGGTGGTCCCAGCGACAAGGCCAAGGCTAAACAACGCCAGGCCGCTGCGCTTATGGATCTTGATGGTGAAGAAGATGATGATGAGGAGGACGACACTGATCGCGGTGATTTCAAGGCTGCTCTTTCACAGCTCATCAAGGGCAAGGGTCCTGCTACTGGCGACGAGGATGAGGATGATGATGACGAGGAGGGTCTTGAGCTCGAGGAGATTGTTGTTTGCACTCTAGACACTGAGAAGGTAGGCGCATTGATTTATAGACTACTTATTTTGGGCTCGGCTGATAGCGGCAGACATACCAACAACCGCTTGACATCACTATTGCCGATGACGAGCGCGTCCTGTTCAAGGTCAACGGTACACACACCGTCTACTTGACCGGTAACTTTGTCATGCCCGCCGAGGAGCCACACTACCATGACGATGACGATGAGGACGAGGATGACGAAGATGATTACGACCTTTCGCCTGACGAGGATGAGTTGGATGGCATGGACTACCTTCTCAACGGAGGTGACGAGAGCGACGACCTCGACGACTTGGAGGACCCCCGCGTTACCGAAATTGACTCCGAAGAAGAGGAGAAAGCCCCCAAGTTGGTGACCAAGGGAAAGAACAAGCGTGCCGCTGAGGAGGAGGCTGCTCTCGACGATCTCGTTGCCAAGGACGCTGCCAAGGCTGACAAGAAGCAGCAGAAGAAGTTGAAGAAGAACAACGGCGACGCTGCTCCCGTTGAGACCAAAAAGGAGGCAAAGGAAGCAAAGGAGACTCCTGCTGCCAAGTCCGATAAGAAGGTCCAGTTCGCTAAGAACTTGGAGCAGGGACCTACCGGTTCTACTACCCAGAAGCCTGCTGAGAAGTCGACCGGCACATTGGGCGTGAAGGAGGTACAGGGTGTCAAGATTGACGACAAGAAGCTCGGAAATGGTCCTGCTGCTAAGAACGGAAACACCGTCGCTATGCGATACATTGGAAAGCTCGAAGACGGAAAGGTCTTTGACTGTAAGTTCACCAAGAGGCAATCAAGCGTATAGTTACTAACTCGGTTTCTTCATAGCCAACAAAAAAGGCAAGCCATTCACCTTCAAGCTCGGCAAGGGCGAGGTCATCAAGGGCTGGGACATCGGTATCGCTGGCATGACCGCCGGTGGCGAGCGCCGCATCACCATCCCCTCTCACCTCGCATACGGCAAGAAAGCTCTGCCCGGTATCCCCGCCAACTCGAAGCTCATCTTTGACGTCAAACTGCTCGAAATCAAATAGACCATTCTCACCAATTCTACTGTCTATTAATGGTTCTCTTTTTCCTATCATGTCTTTAGTCTGCTCATATGGCATTGCATCTTCTCCAGTGTCCGGCCGAACATACAACATGTTTTGTTTGTATTTGTGAACGAAGACTCTGTTGCTTTTTGAATAGGATGAGGATACCAATTCGCGTACGGAGTTTTATCTTTCTGCTGCATTTTTTTCGTGTTTCCATATGTTAAAAAGTTTCATGTTTTTATCTTTCCTTTCTTTCGGGTGCGAATGAGAGGAACGTCGGTCTGTGATAGAATACCAATAGGATGATTATATGCATCTTTCTTTATTTCAATGTTCTTTACTAGCCTGGAGGAGGACGCAGGTCATGTGCTCTGTGCAGCTACATAAGGAAGGTAGGATTCCCTATGCGCCCCTGCCTGTGATGCGCTCCTTCCTTCTCCGGGAGCTTCTTCTCTCGGACTCAGACTCACTGCCTTGACCTCTCAAGATTTGTCTCTTGAGCATTTCTCGACAATCTGTTGGGAATAGGCATTTATCCAAAACCGCGACATTCTGCGTTCGAAGGCCCTGAGTAGCACGCTCCTTTATCGAAGTTATTGACAACATTGATATATGGCAGATCTATACCTAAGCTTCGTTTTTCGCGCCTGATGGTTTCCTTTACGACCTCGGGAAATCGTCTTTTCGCCACAATGCCCAAACGAAATGATAGACTCTTCGGAGGCCATTCGAAGGGTACGACATCAATCAACGAGGTCAGCGGTAACCGTCAGACAACAAGCAATGAGAAAGGGAAAGCACAATCCGGTCCATGGAACAGCTCACGGAAAGAGTCACTATCCTCCGGCGCTGGTTTGGTCTCTAAAATTAGGAGAAAGGTCAAACTATTATCTAAGTTGGGGCTATGGAACTCTGGGGATACCGAGGAGACTGGTAAGTATCCCGATAGAGTAATATGTTCTTGATGAAAGCTAATAGAGCTTCAAGACACCACACCGAGCAGTCCACTGGACTTCAACAGCTTGTGCTCTACCACCGCATCTCAGCGAGACTGTGGCGATGAGAAGATCGACAACATCTCAAACTGCTTTTGCCCATCGTCGAACGATTTCCCGACAAAAATCGAGTTTTATCAACAACCCGTCTCGACTCCAGGCAGGGACAGTTTGGTTTCGAAGAGTTTTGAATCAGCACAAGCGGCTTTCGAGGATGAGTTTTATTCGCATTCCAATGTCGATAGGATAAGTCGTGGACCAGTTTTGGCTCGTCGTTTGTCGCAGAAGTTGTCTATATTCGGACCGTCGACTGTCATCCGCCGTACAAAGACTAAGGCCAGGCCAGGGATTGTTCGTATAGAAGGCTCGTGTCCTATTGTATTAGATCACAAATGTGATGGCTCTGGAGAGAGCGCCGAACAGTCTGCAACTGTTTCACCAATATTCAGCCAGGCCGGCTATCGCAGCTCATTAGATGGGGTATCGGGTTCACTTAGACTATTTTCGCCTACAAGCGAAGGTTCTACTCGGAGGCTATGGTCCGGATCTAGCAGATCTGCTCCATCGATTCATTTGATCACTAAAGCAAAAGTCAAACCCTCTATAGTGACTGTCGAAACAGCCGCAGTTGCAAAAGTCTACTTCGAGACACACTTCAATGCGATTCACTCTCCCCAGGAAAGTCGCAAGCAGAGGTTTCGAGAACTTCAAGCGCACCTCCATGTCCTCCCGTTCAGCAACGAAGAACGACTTGAAATACAAAAGGCATGGGCTAGCCAAGAGACTGAATATCTTCGTCAGACTCGAGTCCTCAAATCTCAGTCAAATCGTGCACATAACCGGGACACCGTATCACTTGCCGGCTACGAAGTGATTCGAGTTCTTGGTCAGGGAAGCTTTGGGACTGTTCAATTGGTGAGGGAAAAGACTGTTTGTCAGAATGTGCTGCATAAGAAAAGGGGCAAACTCTTTACTTCTCTTGAGGGCGTTCAATGTAGTAAATCTAGCTGGCAGTTGACGACGAGAGGTAGCCGTGCATCGGACGGATATGGTTCTGGAAGAGGCCTACAAACCCCAAACACAAACCGTGTATACGCAATGAAGGTAATTCGCAAGGCGGAAATGGTACGTCTCTGTCAAGAGGGTCACATACGAGCCGAAAGAGAGATCTTGACTGCTTCAGAGAGGTCAAGGTGGATTGTTCCTCTTGTTGCTAGTTTTCAAGATGCTGTCAATTTGTACCTCGTCATGGAGTACGAAGTAGGTGGCGACTTCTTTGGGCTATTGATACGTCAAGGTGTGCTTGCAGAAGGAGATACGATGTGGTACGTGGCCGAAATGATCCTCTGTGTTGAGGAAGCCCATCGCTTGGGCTGGATTCATCGAGATGTGAAGCCAGAAAACTTTTTGATTTCTGCTTCGGGACATCTGAAGCTGGCCGACTTTGGTCTTGCTTTTGACGGTCATTGGTCGCATAATCAAGCTTATTTCCACAACCATCGGTACTCTCTGCTCTCAAAACTAGGAATCGAAGTTCAGGGAGATAGTGAGGATCGGGAAAAAAGTCAGAACCCGGAAGATCTGGAGGCCGGTCCACTTCAGCAGAGCATCTTTGACCAACAACGAAATCAAATAGGCGAGCCGGTGCTTGATTGGCGTGATCGAAAGCAAAAAAGACGATTCGCTCGAAGCATTGTTGGGACAAGTCAGTACATGGCGCCTGAGATCATAGCCGGAGAGCCTTATGATGGTAGATGCGATTATTGGAGCATTGGAATTATTCTTTACGAGGTACTTTTCCAGATCCAAATATGACGATCAGTTGCTGACTGATTATAAGTGCTTGTATGGGATGACCCCGTTTTACTGCGAAGATAGAGAAGAGACCAAGAGGTGTATTCGTGTTAGTATCTCTGGTAACTATTGCAGATATGAAGTCTGACTTGCGCCTCTAGAATCACAGATATACCTTACGCTTTCCTACGGATCGACTCAGTGACATTATCATATCGTACCACGCAATGGATTTGATTCACCGACTTCTACAGAGAAAAGAATTCAGGTTGTCTAGTAGAGGATACAAAATCAACGACTGCGCTCTGTGGCATGGACTGCAGAGTCCTTACGTCAAGTCATCAGATCCAAGGAATTTGCATTGGAAAGGAAATCACGTCTACAGTGACGACGCAACCGACATCAAAGCCCATCGATGGTTCCGTGATCATTCCTGGAATGACATGCTTCTTCGCCGTCCGCCCTATGTACCAGAAGAAAGAACCTGGGAAGACATCAGATTCCCAGATGCAAACCCAGGAAACGAGATGATCGCTCAAAAGAAGCAGGCAATCAACGAGACTCCTTTTCCACCCATACCCGATCCCTTGACTCCGGAATACCAGAACATGCTCGAGCAAGAGGCTTTCAAGAAGGAAGTCGATAACCACATAAGCAAGAAACGAAAGCACAAGGAAAAAAGAAGAGCGCGCGACAAAATCCTCCGAGACGCAGTTGCAGGACCTACAGCGCTGGATGTTCGTACAAGGGGTGCTTTTGTGGGCTATACCTGGCGACGACCGAAATCCGTCAGGGATGTTCTTGAGATAGAACGTGGGAGGAGTCTGGTGTATTAAACATTCTTCTTTCTGGGCGCTCGTCATTGTTCATTCGAAAAGTTTTGGGTTGTTTATCGTTAGTATATGCATGTTTTACATATTCATACCGCGTCGTTGGTTTCTTGAGCGTTATTTATGTACTCTACTTATATCAATACGCATTAAACGATATGAACAGCATCCAACAAATCCATTCTCCTCTCACGTGTTTATCCGAACCCTAGATATGTATACACAAGACAATCTCGACCATGGTCTGAAACGCCAATGTGAGATCATAAGAATAAAAACAAAGAGTAAAACACCGACCAATGTAATGCTATACACAAGCCCCGATAAGATAATAAAAAAGCATGAAGAAAACAAACGGGGATGGATGCGAAGAAACGCCAGTAATGAGGATATTAGATATTTGTTTTTTTCGGTAAGAATAGATTGTTTGAGATGATGTGGTGATATGAGATGTGTGTGATAATGGTTTGAGGGGTATGATCAGAAAGATGTTGAGCCGGCTGTCATAGAGAATGCGGTTTCGCTGACGCCGTCGTCGGGGGGTGCGCTGCCATTTAGTTTCGGGCAAAGCCTACAGAGTAATAAAAGTCAGCAACTATACTTGCATACAAGGGCAGCAGGGGGAAGAGGGCGGCGCACTTTTTATTAGTCTTGATATGCCCAATCAATCCACAGTTGGCACATTTGCGTGTCGTGGTTCCGCCGCCTTTGGATGGGGTGCCTGCTTCTTCGGAGTCGCCGATTGACGCGCGGCCGATGCCTTTTTGTTTTTCGCGGGCGAAGCGGCGCTCTTTGTTGCGGTTTAAGCGGGTTAGTTCTGCTTCGAGGCTGGTGAATTGTTAGTATCAAGGATGAATTACAAGGTGTTGGGAGGGGGAGGGGCTTACAGTTTCTTGTTGCGGGCATCGACTTCTGGGTCACCGGTTGGTTGGATTTCGGCGAGTCTGGGTGTGATATGTTAGCTCAATGGTCACAAATCCTATGATAGAATAGGAGGGCGAACTGAGTATTGATGGCCTCAACACGATGACGCGCCTGAATGTACTTTCGAATAACGCGCGGGTCCCAGACTAATTGCTCCTTCTGGTAGATGTTTCCATTCTCGTCTCTGAAATCGCGCACGATTCTCAACACCTTGCCTCGTTGACTGCGACTGCTGAATCGGCTGAATTGACTCATACTCTCATCATCACGACGGAACGATGGAGTCGGAGCATCGCGTGGTGTGGGTTTATTGAAGTCATCCTCTTCGTCTTGATCCATGTCGCTGTCGTTGTCGGATGCTTCCATCTGAGACGACAGGCTCGCCTTTTGGGCATCCCAAATACGGCGAATTGATTGTTCGTATGCCCGTTGTTGTCGCGCAACGTTGTAGCTGTGTCCGCCCGTTTCTTTCTGCTCGCGCTTTTCCATTTTCTCTTGTGCACTCTCGCCGATGGCTTGGAAGCCGCCTTTCATTGATGTCTTGATGAAACTGAAACCTTCGCCACGACCGGTTGGATCGCCCTCGCCGTGCAATTTCAGCATGGCCTTGCCCTGAGAGGCCATCATGAAGTTGCGAGTAGCACGCCATGGCGCCATCTGTTGCTCAAAGCTTTCCCCTTCGGCTTCTTCGTCCTCTTCGTCGGCGCCATTCGTATGGCCAGTATCATGAAGGTGCTGTAATCCAACCTGCATAGACTCGAGTAGACATACATCCTCGGGCTGGATCCAAGAGCGGATAGTTTCCGAATCTGGAATCTGTCCAATTGGTACCCACATTTTGGTATCCTTGTCGTGATGAACGAAGTCTTTCATCTTCTGTCGATTTTGCATATCAGAAGATCCCGGAAGATGTGCAGTAACTTGGTTGATTGATACTTGCAAATTACCTGCCTTCTTCATCAACCGGAAAGTCAGCATCTTCAGACGATTCTTGGCAACAGTCGTGACTTTTCGTGAATGTGGGCCAGGTATGTCCGTAGATGGAAGTTGCTGTCCAACTGCATAAAGATTTTCAACGTTTTTGAGAAAGTAGTCAGACCCATTAGTCGCGGTTGAGCCTCTAATTACCAGAAAGTCTGTAGACTTCGGCTGGTGGTTGAAAATGGGAGCACGATACATCGTATTCGTAATAGCCGGGGTAGTTTCTCCAGGATCAATATGTCCGAATATGGAGAACGGGCTTTTGTCTTGAGGCAACAGCACCTGCGTCTCGCCAATCTCGGCCTTGGGACGTGTAGGATCATCTGTGTTCTTTCGGCGGTAGTAATTGACGACACGATTTGCCATGCCAAAGTTGGACATCATCATGGGAACCTCTTCCGAATACTCTAGCAACAGTATTGTCGAAGTATCTCCCATAGACACCGATCTGGTAGAGTCGTAGAGCTCTTTGATACTCTTTCCTTTGATATGCTTGCGTTTGACGAATCGAGGGTTCTTGAACCATGAACTGACATTCGGCCGGAAAGTAAGGGCTGGACGATGGAATGATCGAGCCTCCGTCGTCGACAATTCGGTCTTGTAGTAAGGCCATTGCAGCCGGAGAGCAGGCATACTATGCTCAAGCGCTGCATTTCCAAGAGTACTTCGAATTTTGCTCTGGTGATTCTCTTTCAGCATATCATATGCGTCGTCATTCGAAATGTTGTATCGTTTGTTCAGGCGTTTGGTGGTGTTGGCATCCATCTCATCTCGGTCAGGAACAGGCAGAGACTTGGGTTTCTGTAAGACGGCTTCAGGGCGGGTATCAAGTAACAAATGAGGATCGTTCAAATCAATGACGACCTTCTTTGCGATTTTAGAAGTCAGACGATCTGGATCATCAAGAAGAGGTATTTCAATATCGGCCAGCGCCAGTAGCTCATGCGGATCACGTCCTAGCTTGCGCTTCTTCGTGGGGCGTACATCTTCCATATCAAGTGACCAAGTCATTTCATCGACGGGTGCCGCTGCAGCCTCTGGTGGAATAGCCTCTTCTTCAACGTCGATTTCTGAAATCTCCGTCTTGACGTCCCAATCAGTACACAAGACACGAAGATCTTGCATGGTGACACCACCGGGAAGGACCTCTGATTCATCAAATTCTGCATCGAAGTCTTCTTCTGATTCCACAGGAGACTCTTCAACTTGTTGAAATGATACAATCCCCAAGTTCTCAAAATCATGGGCACGCTTAGTCCCTTGTCCGCCAGTCTTGAAGATTCGCTCTTGGTCTAGACCAAACTCAAGGTTGATTTTTGTAGGCAAAACGGGTTTTGGAGGTTTGGCGGCTTGCTTCCCAATATAAAACGCCTTCTTATGACGAAAAAGCTCGACGAATCGGGGAAATGAGTCTCGGTCAAAATTCGGCCATAAAGACTTCAGCAGTTCTTCATCGTTTTCGGGCGGAGCAGGGATATGATCAGGACCGGGAAGCGCGACTGCGGCAGCAGCAGACCTCGCAAACAAAGCTTGTTGTTCTCTCCATGCGTTCAAAGTTGCCGGATCCATGTCCTCCTCTGGCTGGGGAATGGGCTCCTCCGGTACCTCTCCAAACAGATCGATATCCCCATCTTCATCTTGCGCAGCTTCGAGCGGTGGCAAGGCAGCACTGGTTTCGATTCCTTTCATCAACTCGTTATCGCCAAATAGATCGTCAACCGTCTCCCCATTCTCAGCGACCGGAGACGGCGCGCCGTCGCCGAACAAATCGTCCACTTCATCTCGACCATTTTGATCCGCGGGAGCTTCGTTATCACCAAAGAGATCGCCGGAGAAGAGATTGTCTATATCGATTTCGCCCTGTTTTACGTCCGTCACCTGTGCGACAGCGGTCGCCGGCCCTTCTTCATCAGGGAGGTCGTCATCGTCGAAATCCTCAAAGTCGATGGCATCGTCTGCTTTTTCGCCGGTCTCCAACTCACGGCCCATAAAATCGAATTGACCGCCATCGGGGGCATTTATTTGAGCTAAGACATTCTGGAAATCGAGATCATCGACGACGTTGTCGCCGTTTTCCGTGGCGTGAGGCATGGTGGAGTATGCTCGATGTTCGTGGTGAAGTTCGGATGGAGGTGATCACTGGGTACAGTGAGAATCAACTGTCTTAGCCGTTGCTTACCATCACGTCTCCGTCACTGAGCCTGATGACTCAAATAGAGGTAGAAGTGAGAATTAGTTGATGAGATTGTGGAATGAGAGATAGCACCTTCGTGGGGAGGTGAATCCAGATTAAGATGTAAGTCACCGCGTGCAACAGCGACTCCGCGGTTTGGTACGGCGGACTACAAGGGAAGTCCTATTGTTGCCGCTTGGTCAATAGAATTGTTCTGTTACCGCTTTACTCCTCCTTATTCTCATTGGTTGTTTTTCTGATCATTGCGCAGGGAGAACAATGGTCCGCCGTATATTTCTGCCGGCAGATTTCTTGGCGGTGAGTTCTTTTTTGAGGATATGGTGATTGAGTTGATGATGGCTCATCCAAGGGTAATCAATTGAGAATCAATTGAATACCTTTTTTATTGTAATGTAAAAAGATTCTGAAGCTTCAATAAGTAAAGCTCAAGTATCAGAACGGTCAATAGCTGCGTTGGGGTGATCTACATATAAGGTTAAGAAACGGTCCGCCACAAAAAGATTGTTATGGACATTGTCAACTTCTTTGTTTCAGTTCATAGTCATAACTCGTATCCTAGCTAATAATGACATGCTCCCTCAGTCAGATAATGACAACTTAAAGTCCCCATAGTAAGCGCAGAGTGCTTTACTTGCACCCTCCATGCAGTAGTGCTCCACAATCACCTGCTTGCCATCATCGACCAATTTGGCCAACTGCCTGAGATCCGAGGTTCTTGGCAGATAAAGGACTATGTGTTTGGAAAAGATCGAATACTCCTTGTAGAGATGGTCCAACGAATATGGCTCCATTGTCTGCAGGTTGAAAATTTCGTCCGATCTATATCCGGGACCTGAAGACAAGTCAGCATTCCCACCAAGATAAGAAAAAGCTGGGTAGTAGCATACCTCCCCACGGTGGACTGGCAAAGACAACGCTGAAAGGCCCCAGATCTTTCAAATGCGTTTTCAGAATCTCAAAACAGTCTCCTTCAAACCAGGTGATCTTTGTATCGACACCGTAGATTTTTGCATTGTGCTTGGCACATGCGAGGACAGCCGGATTCTTCTCAATGGCGTATACACGCTTCCATCGTCCAGACTTTGCGAAAGCAATGCTGTTACCGCCTGCTCCAGCAAATGCGTCTATCAAGACGACTTTGTCTTTTGGAGCAGAGGTTGATATGTGCTCTGCGATTTTCCTTTTAAGAAAGTTAGTCGATAGGCTGATAGGAGCAGGAAATGGTACGTACGTTGCGATGGATTCGGGGGTGACACCGAACCAGGCGTCATCGGTCAGCCAGACTCCTTCTTCATACTTTGTGAAAATGCGGTGTCGCTGCTTCCAGTAACTATAATCCAAGTTAATATGGGCTTCAATAGTTAGGCGATGATAAGATACATACTTTTGAATGTCCCAGGGAACTTCGCCTATCTCATCGTAATGATGGACCTCTGGAGGCGCAACTTCCTCAAGCTCCTCGGTCATGGCAATTACTTTGAGACACTGCCAACCTCCTGCTGGTTGACATGTCAGATATCATACCTTGTCGCTGGTGGTTGCTGGTAGAGAAGTCGATGAAAATGATGCCTGCCGCCGTAACAAATAAAAGTGGAGCGGGAGCTCTGTTTGCATTGTTTGTTTGTGCCTGTTCTGGACAGCTCTCCATAGTCTGCGGGGGAGCTCAAGTTTGTGATTGTACCCAAATACCTCCTGTTCCTTCAAATAACTACCTTATAAGATGTTCGGCGCCCTCAACAGGTTCATCGGCCGGCTCGACAGCGAGGCTGTTCAGAACAATTCGAACGGTCCTGGAGACAACTCGTTCGGCTTCCAAATACTCCGCAACAAGGATGGTGATCTACCGCTAGAGCCGTGGTTTGACTTTATTATTGGGATTAATGGCCGTCTTATTGTGAGAATAAACTCTTCTAGTCGCCGCGTGTGACACTGCTTACAAGCTCGCGAAACAGGAGGAACCGGATCATAATCTCTTCGTCACGGAAGTCCGCAACTGCGCTGGCTCAAGTGTGTCTTTGGAAATATGGAGCGCAAAGGTATTTATAAGATGATTCGAACCTAGCTACGCGCTCAATAGCCTAACAGATATCTAGGGTCAACGGACGCACACCATCTCCATTCCAGTCCCCAGAGATAATCCGACATTAGGTCTGACATTACAACTCGCGCCGCTATCAGTCACACAACACATCTGGCATGTTCTGTCGATACCGTCACCTTTAAGCCCTGCCTATCTCGCCGGTCTTTTAGAACACTCCGACTACATTCTAGGCTCACCAAGTGGCACGTTACGGGGGGAGTCTGCACTTGGAGAACTAGTGGAGGACCATCTCAACCGAAGTCTAGTGTTATGGGTATATAATAGCGAGTTTGATGTTGTTCGAGAAGTAGAATTGGTACCAACAAGGGGCTGGGGCGGAGAAGGTGCTTTGGGAGCTGTTCTTGGATATGGAGCATTGCACAGGCTACCCGTGGGCTTGGGCGAAGAAGTGGAAGGGCCTGGTGAAGTTGTCTTTGAAACAAAAGAGGACGGACAGGAACAATTGAGGGAAACACCTGCATTCAATGCCACGCCGGCAGCACCAGCCGGAAGTTATCTTGTCCCTGCCAACTTGGCCGCACCTCCTCCCTTATCATCGCCTACCAGTACTCTCAACACTTCCGCTCCCCCGCGATCAAGCAAAACACGAAGAAATCGACATGCAGGAATCTCGCCCAGTCGAACATTTGATGAATATTTTGCCGAAGGAGAACAAAAAAGCAAAGAGGAGGACCTCGCACCTTCGCGAAAAGGCACGCCCCTTCCACCACCGCCAAAGGTTGGAGGGCCACCGCAAACCCATGCGCAAACGAATGAGGAATCTGCTGGTCAGACGTAACGTAACGCTGCCGAACCATGTAATATTATACCTCTATCAACTTTTTATTTATGACGCATAGCTATGTAAAACGAAGTATTGCATTCATTTACCTTCAAAGTAAGCACGCCTTATATGCCAACTAATCACATAAAGGAAATTCTTGAAAGTCTAGAAATAAAACATCTTTTGAAACATGGCAAACAGTCCAGAACAGACTGGAAAAGGAATAGATTTTACAGGGAGCACAGACACTATCGGTCTTCCGCGATTAGAATTGACATGTCTGATCGAACCAAACGCCGTGCTCAAGGAGTAACCATATACGAGGCTTTACCGGCCCTTCCTAACCCATTCTTCAAGATATTCTCGAGCCTCTCCAATCTTATCCTCCAACATGGCGCGACCCATTGCGCTATGAGCGACTCCGGTTGTGTATACGTGCTGAATATAGTTGTGGGCCTTGAGATGGTTGTCAGCCACCACGGGCACTTTCTTCTCGTATTCCCAGGCCAAGTCCGAGATATTGCGCATAGTCACAGGTAAGAGAGTCCAGGCAGCGACGGTACCGAATGCGAGAGGAGTTGCTGATCGGAGAATGATTCCACGGTTTCGAGAGACAATTGATCCGGCCATGGCGGACACTATCACATAAACTCCACCGGGAAGAAGGCGTTCGCCGGACTCGGGGGATGGAGCGAGCGATGCAACTGTGTTGGTAAAGGCATTTTCGACGCGGAGTACGCGAGACAAAAAGTCGTTGAAACTGTTCTCCGCGGCGAGAGAGTGTGCATAGAGGAAGAGGCGGGCACGACGGACTTGCGCCGTTAGAAGATCGGTGACGCTGGATTCTTCTTTTGTGATTGTGTTTGAGATTTCGGAGGGGACAGCGACAATGGGTTTCTTCTCTGGGACTGCTACAGTCTCAGTAGGGTAGTCATCGTAAATAGGTTTTCTCTGTTAGCCGGATTGATTAGTCTTTTGCTAGAATCGGCCGGTATGATCAAGCTCAAAAGCTCCAGTAATATACGTACAAGGTCTGAAGGACTCTCGGCATAGACAGTTCGTCGAGGGTATGTGGCTATGCCTCCAACGAGGAGAGTCGCTGCTATGGGAGCGACAGCTCGCTATTCATGGTTAACAACTTGCTTCACTTTCTTCAATGTATAGAAGGTAAGTTCGGAAGAGAAATGGGAAAAACATACTCGCTGGAACATTGGCCGGAATGACATCTTGAATGAAAAAGAGGTCAAGGGCCAATGGATGCGACGGCGTGGGATATCTGCGTGTTGGATATGATTTTCTCGAGGTCGTCTGAGGGATTGCGGAACTGACGTTGATGGTGTCGGGAAGGACAGGGCCGAGCCAAGCCTATTGCGGCACTCGGCTGTTCGGGCGACAAGAAAATCAAACCAAATCAAAAGATCAGTCAACCTTTTGCTTTCCGTTCTCCTTTCTTCACATTTCAGGTCAGGGAGTGCAACAGGTTCAGGATTTACAAAATGCTGAATACTGTGCGATCTCGTCCATGGACTTGCAAGGACTGTCTGCAGCGTCTTCAGCGTCTGCAGCGTCTGCAGCGTTCCCGACCAGAACGTACCTTTGCAACTGCTGTCGCTGCAGACCAGCAGCAGTCCTCCGTCGATTATGTCGCAGCAAACAAGTTCGCAAAGCAACGCGACGACGAAACACTACGACGAGTCTTTGATTCGCGTCCATTCTGGCGCGACTTCTCTCAGCGACAAGCGAATAGCTCGAAACGAACGGGCATCGTACAGAATCAGTATCTCACCAGCCCTGAAGGCTTCCGCGAGTTCGCGCATACGTCATTACAGAAATGTCAACGCATCGTCTCAAAGGTGCTGGCGGTGTCTACACTGGAGGGATACAAGTCTATGGCTAAGGATTTGGATCGACTCAGTGATCTGTTATGTCGTGTTATTGATCTCTCGGATTTTGTTCGAAGCAACCATCCAAACCCGTTGATACAAGAGGCGGCTACCCAGGCGTACGCGCTCATGTTCGAGTACATGAACATCCTGAACACAACAACAGGATTGCACGACCAACTAAAAAAGGCGGCTGCTACTCCTGAAGTCGTTGCTTCTTGGACAGAGGAAGAGAAAATGGTGGCCGAAATACTGATCAAAGATTTCTCGAATTCGGCAATCCACATGCCCCCGAAAGATCGGCAACGATTTGTCAACCTGTCCAACGACATTAGTCAACTAGGATCAGAATTTGTCAACAGCGCCGAACCCGCGAAGCCCCACGTCGTGTTAAGCAAGAGCAGTGTTCAGGGGCTGGATCCAATGGTTATACAGCAATTACAGAGGTGGAATAGTGTGCCTATTCCGACTTGGGGAGTAGAGCCACGATTAGCGCTCAGGTCTATGCATGACGAGAAAGCGCGGAAGGAAGTTTATATGGCGACACGGATATCGAGCAGACGACAAATTCACCGCTTGGAAGAACTTCTTCACAAACGAGCTGAACTAGCCAAACTGTCAGGATATAGTACTTATGCTCACATGGCGTTGAGTGATAAGATGGCCAAAACACCAGAAGCAGTATCGAATTTCTTGACGACTCTTATTGGAAACAACCGAGTCCAGGTTCAGGAGGAGCTCGCCAAGTTACAGAGCATGAAGGGAGCGGCCCCACTACAACCCTGGGATCATTCATATTACGTTCAGAAGCGCGTCTTAGAATATTCAATGTCACGACGGTCTCGCGAGCTAAGCAGGGTCCCAGAGTTCTTCTCACTCGGTACGGTGATGCAGGGTCTTTCTCGTCTGTTTGATCATCTTTATGGCATACGACTAGTGCCTCAAGAAACACTTCCTGGAGAAACATGGAATTCCGACGTTCGAAGGTTGGACGTGGTTAACGAGGCTGGCCAACACATTGCTGTTATATATTGTGACTTGTTTACGCGACCTAATAAAAGCCCCAACCCGGCACACTTTACGCTTCGATGTGCACGTGAGATTTCTGCAGAAGAAATCGCTGAATCAGCGTCAATGGATCCTCCATCTCATCCCAATGATGGGATGGCCACGGCAATGAATCCTGGATCAGACACCCTCCGGCAATTACCTACGATTGCTCTTGTCTGTGACTTTCCGGAACCACCTGTATCTGGAAACGGACCCCCCACACTACTATCGGAACATAGTGTGAGAACCTTATTCCACGAAATGGGACATGCAGTCCATTCCGTTCTTGGACAAACACCCCTTCAGTCGATTTCAGGTACACGATGCTCGACTGATTTCGCTGAGTTACCATCCGTGCTTATGGAGAGTTTCGCCACGGCACCGGAAGTTCTCTCATTATATGCACGGCACTGGGAAACCGACAAGCCATTGTCAGAAAGTATGATGCAAAGCATGGCTGCAGACCGCGTCGCTCACGGCAGTATATATGGAGCAGTTGAGAACGAAGCACAGATCCTCATGGCTCTTGTCGATCAAGCCTACCATGCACGATCAGCAGACGGAGGAAGGCGATCAATCGACAGCACCGATATATACCATCAAGTCTTCTCCGAGCATTGCACACTCCCTGATCCCCAAGATGGAAATACACGCACATCCTGGCAGGGATTTTTCGGTCATTTGTATGGTTACGGAGCCACATATTACAGCTATATATTCGACCGCGCAATCGCGAACAAGATCTGGCAGGACGTCTTCCAGGGCGGCAAACTGTCAGTCGACCGTGAAGCGGGAGAAAAGTATAAGAATGAAGTCCTCCGCTGGGGCGGTGGCCGTAACGGATGGAACTGTGTGGCAGGCGTTCTTGGAGACGCGAACCCATCAAATGCAAACGGACGATTGGCGGAAGGTGGCGAGGAGGCAATGCGTGAAGTTGGTCGATGGGGACTGGGGAGGGATGGGATCTCCAGTTGATTTTGCGGATTGTTTGATACCCTATAGTAGATATACACATATATATTTAGAAGCATATATAGATGTACAACAGAATATAGCATATATCCCTTTCACTTATGACCATGGGGGTTGATACCGAAGACTTAGGGTAACGGGGTCACATGACGTCTTCTCATGGCCTACCTAGCTTGCAACTGCCTGCCTCGTTGAGGTTGGAGGAATAATATCTAGGTGATAGAATTCATTTATACCTAGGTACAGTTCACTTCTCTGTTCCTCATGAACCATCAATTGATGGTAGGTACCCAACCTATGAACGCCTCAAGTGCTGCAAGGACAAAGTAGCAAACTCCGAAACCCCTATGCACAATATATATACCATCTCATGACTCCCACCCTTTTGATTCACTTTATCCCATGCATCAATCCATGAATGCTAACGCCTGGTACCTAGGTATCCGAGCTCAAATATAAAGCTGAAATATGCCGTAACGGAGTAACAATAGCTCCGTTCTATCGAAAATTTTTGTGTTATGTCGTACCTAGGTAATCATCGCTCACCAGCAAACGGTTTCCTGGCCGTCACAACATGAAAATTGTTATATGCATGAAAATGTCTATTCGCAATGCACTTCCTCACCGAAACCAAAAACACCTCAATCTCAGGTTTCGTCCACCCCAGCGCTATAAATGGTTTGTATGTGTATGCCGAGAGGCCCGTCATCCAGTTCTCCTGGTACCAAGCGCCCAACGTCTTTAGTTTGGGATCCTTTGGCCACGGGTTCAGGGGTACTTTTGTGATTTGTTCGTTGACATCCAGGTATCCCTCCTGCCTCATTTCGGCGGCTAGTTTATCTGCGATCAGGACTTGGCGATACGGCTCGTATTCTTCGGCGGCTTTGACTTCCAACTCTATCCAATCATGTAAAGCGTACTCGCTAAATCCGCCTTCTGTATTTGGTGGCGGGACAGTGTTATCGTCGCATCTCGGGATAGGGTCGATATCGTGCCATTCCAGCCATCCACCGGGTTTGAGTACGTGCATGGCCTTTTTGAGAATGTCTTTGGTTGATGGTAAGGAGCCGGTCATGTTGCCGAGACGGATGTAGTCGAAGTGGTTTGGTTCCCAGAGCCATTCATCTGTGGCGTCTTCGACTAGGAAGTGGACGTTTGGGGGGACTTCGGTGGGTTGGACTGGGGAGAGGTCGGTGCCGGTTATGCTTGCTTCAGGGAAGAGGCTTGCTGCATTTACGTTAGTAATCTCTTTTTCAATCTTGGAAGAAGAAGAAGAAGAAGAAAGGCAAAATGCAGACGCACCCATTTCTATCGGCCAGATTCCGGAGCCTGTACCGATATCAAGTATCTTCGTCGGATCTCGCAGAGGTGCGAAGTGTAACTTGTTGTCGTTGATCTGTTTCCAGATATGATGCTGCATATCGAGTCGATCTAGTTCTTGTTCATCGTTTGGGAATGGGTATACTGGGATTATCAGCATTGACTAGATGATTCAGAGGGCAAGGTATGGACTTACAGCCCTCGTGGTACTTGTGATACCTTCTGCCATTCTCGAATGGAAATGCCGTGACACTTTCCGTTAAGGATTGAGTGTCACTGTTATACGAACGTTAGTAAAAGGCTTTTGCAATTGATATCTCTCGTTCTGGCTTTTTCTTAACTTCGACCTCGAGGATTCATTCGAGAACTGGCAGACACGAGAGCGATAACGGTGAGACATTTGGCTTACCATTCGGTGGAAGAGTCCTGTAATGGACAATTAGCAAACTATTCCTCTGCAGAAGATTGCTCACAGATCAACATGTAGAGTATTCACTTACATCTGGAGTCATTGCCATTACAGGCAGTGCTCGAGCCTGACAAATCGATTACCTGACGCTTCAAGAAGGGAAGCCGGAGACGTAACAGCCTTTATATAGACAGATATGAAAAAGCAGTTCATAGAGACATAAAAGAAAAGAACGTAACCAAAATAGAAAACTTGAAGATTCCGTGGAGAGAACTAAAACCAGGCTAGTTCAAACATAGATAGGACGATAGGTAACAGCAGCAAAAGAACAGAATGAAAAGGGCTCATGCCTGCTTATAAAATACGTAAAATGAAATTCTTAGTTCAAGTAATCAGACTAGTAATACGTAAGTTTTACTGGATTTAGCTTCAAGAGAAGGAGCAGAACAGAAGAACTAATGCAGGAAGTTCAAGCCGGAGGGTTCAGACTTTCAGACTTCCCAGTGGATAGCCTAGCAGCCTAGGTAGCTAGTTAAGGGCTTTCACTAAGGGCGACTTAAGGGTTACCGTGGATCTGGTTCTCTGCCGAAGTGGGGAGTTTACTGTCTGTACTCCGTATGTTGGTAACTTGGTAACTTTGTCTAGAATACATGCGAGGTCCTTTTGATGGACCATTTCCTCGGGTGTGTGACTATGTGTACGGCTTACAGTGTATTTCTTTTTCCAGTCCGTTAAAGTGCATCTTGACTAGCTGCAACTCCAATCCATCAATCATCGGCCAGGTGTCTACCCGAGCGACTGGGACAAGTCATGCATACAGGCTAGACAAGTTACACCGCATATGATTGTCTACTATATGTACTATTATTGAGTCAAAGGCAGATAGCCCAGGGTGAAAAAGAAAATATACAAAAGGCGGGGAACGGGAATGTCAATCGTGGGAATAATTGATCGATGAACAAAACCCGAGATGGTGGATCTGGATTCGCTTATGACTTACATTATAGCTGCTTCTCTCATTCTTTTTTACATCTCCACGCTCCCCATATATTTCATAATTTCAAAGGCTGAGATGATTCTGAGCTGGCATTTTGCTGTGCTGTTTTCGTTCAGAGCACTGCTGAATGCGGACATGATGTTCAGTGGCACCGCACTGGCCTCATGGAATACCTACGTAGACATTTATTCATATTGACTACCTATATAATGGTTGAGAGATAAACAATTGACAAATAATATCAAAGTGGGAAATGGCTGGTATATACAATTTTTCCAAATACGTACGTACATGCAGTTGGCTACAACCATGCATGAATCACCACAATCATTGATTGTTATCATTCAATTTGAATCTGCAAATGGAAGTATGAATAATCTCAATGAAGATCGACCGCCAGCCAGAGAGGTAGTGCCGTTTCAGGGATAGCGGCGATGATTTCCAAGTAGTTAAGTCACTTACTACTCACTACGTAGGTGTGCCCTAGGCATGTATGAATCATGTGCATATTTGAAATAAGCAAATACATTCACTGAGTTTTATAGTAATAATAACTCAGTCTATTAAGATTGGTGTCTTTCATCACCTGATGTTCTCAGTTTCGACCATTCAAAGGGATTACTATTAATACAGATTCGGGATCAGTATTCCCAGGTTCAAGACTTCAAGTTGAAGGCTCTGCCTATCTGCAATCATCCCAGTCAGACCCACAAAGGCAGACAAGCCCTATTTTTTGGGTGTTGCAGGCCTGGCAGCGCCTGCACAAAGTGACTCGGGGACACGCCAATTCAGCGATAAATGGGTCGAATGGCACCGTGGCACCCGTGGCAACCCAGTCTGTTGCATCGTAACGGGCACAGGCCCAGAACTAAAATAGCTAAAAGACTTGGTGGCTAACACACTAACTACCAACACAGTTACTACTCCCTCGCCAGTGGACTCAGTGGAGAGTCGCTGCTAATAAAGGTTAGGGCTAGCTTCCCGTCGAGGTCGAGTTTGTGCCCATTCCCGAAGCACCGTTTAGAGCCCCTGCACGCTTGACACCGGAAACTGGAGTAAGGTCCCAGGATGCTGGGATTTTGCTCGCTTGCATACATATGGAAAATACGTAACTAATTCGACTACCTAAGCACGCACGGAGTTGTCCGTTGCTATTATGCATGGCTTGAAAGACCGTGCGTTTATGGTTAGTGGCTGTCTGACCATGTCTTTAGTACGTAGTAGTAGGTACTCCGTACACACAATCAGTAACTATACGGGGAGTCTCGCATTCTAATATCTCTTCAGGATGAGTTAACTGGGCTGAGATGAAGAGGAGCGAGATGAAAAAGGGCAAGATGAAACAATGGTCGATATAGACCGCCCTTAAGATAGGTTCAGGAGCACATCAATATTAGGTCACGATGGCCATAGAACTGCAGTTGTAAGTCGTAACTTGTAACAAATTACAAGAAATCCGTCTCGATCGTGAAGTAGAAAGCCAACTCCTTGTAAACGCTAACTTCCACTAAGCAACAGCATTGACCGACAGTGGGCCAGCTGGGAAGCCAAAAAGCAACGAAAGCTACTACGAAAACCCTAAGCGGCCCGCTAAGGTAGAGGCCGTGGCCCGCCGATGCCCACCAAAGGTTCCCTCCGGTCGGGGCGGGCTCCATCGAGAAATTCCAGGGAGAAATCTTGCCAGTTCTCGGCCCTTTGGTCTCCTTTTTCCGTGATCAGAAGTCAGGTTTGTCAGAAACGACAGGTATCATCCCGCTGAGTCTCATCGGATTAGCTTCATTCACATGGTTCTAGCACCTGTCAGTTACACGGCAGTACTTGGCATTTCGAATCAGACTGAACTATATGCAAATATTCAATTGAGAATGGATTCATACGATCTGTATTAATAGAACAATAGACCATCAATTGATAGTAGTTCATAGTCATACGCAACTTGTTGGATACTTACTGGTACTTACCGTGGACTTGGTAAGACTACGGAGTACTCGATCCAGACCGGTGAATCATGTCAGTGGCCCCAGTTCTTTATGTAGCTGTACGTAATCTCGGCTTAACGTCGTATTCACTTGCTTTGTCTCGTTCCGTTGTCCAGATTTATATCCGGTAATCGATTCGACCTCCAAGGACTCAGTCACTCAGGAGTGACAGTCCGGCATGCTTTTCCTGTCTCGGAGCATCGAACCTAAACGATCTACCGTCCGAACCAGGTTCATCCCTGTCGAAAAAGTTTTAAATTTCAAAGGGAAGACTGAAAGAAGGAGATTGAGCACGAAAAAGAAAAAGAAAGCCCAGCTCTAAGATCCTTAGCGAACCCAAAACTGGGGGCCCGGAATGGGGCATGACCCAACGCACCGGTGCAGTCTGGCGACTGAACAGGGATGACCCCGGTGCACGCATCCCCAATTCGTCTGAATCGGGGGATATTGATTTGGTGAGATTGTCCCAATGTTGGTTGCAGTAACTGGGTTGGGATTAGCCTTTTAGATTATTTCTTGGTAAAGTTCAAGCAACTTATGTTCATTGTTCGCTGTTCAGAACTTCAGATGATGTGACTTATCGGTTAACAAGCGAACCATTGATAGTCGAAAGTATGTTTCATATGAAACTACTGCCTTCTAGACCTGCACCAGGCCTTGGTTTGGCCCAGAAAGTCATTGAGATCGACGCGCCAACTCAATCCTTTGATGCGGTGTTTAGAAGCAACTAAAGCCTGATTCTGGATTCAGTAACACAAAGACAAATCACGTCTCTGTAACAAAGTCCAACAGTTACATAGGACTATGTCAACCAATAACCAATCCGTATCTACGTAGTGGACCTAATCTCTTTTCCGCATTCCTCAAAATTGGGAACAACATCACCGTTTGAACTAAGTTCTCTGGCATGCATAAGCGTCTGGAGTGGATATTTCTGGAGACTTTAGATTATTCCATACCGTATATTAGTACCAAATACGCCGGTTTGCTCTAGTCAGTACGGAGATTAGCTTGATAATAAATTAACAGCTGGTATTAATCTTCACGGCTTTTTACGACTCATGACGAAGACAGCTTATGGTGCGTATGTACGTATTTGCTAATTGTATTTACGGCGTAGTCAGACTCGTTGCTCCTTCCTTCTATCGTATGTATGTCCGTACATACACAATTTATGCATTTAATATAGTATTGCCTGGGTCCGTATCACTAGGTAGTAGCAAATCGCTTAAACTAGGTTCTTCTGCATATTCGAAAAGACTGCCACACCTCGCCAAATACCTCGTCACTGACAGTACCACACGACTAGCGTTCAAAACGGTGGTACCAATACACGTTGAGGTATACAAACTTGACCACTTTAGGAATTAGTCCTCTGGGAGCGGCCAAGTCACAAATAAGACGCCAGCCTACGTGGCTGTCGGTATCAAATCAGCAACGGAACGGAGAATTAAATCATTTCCCATGTCACAAACATACTCCGTACAGACGGACAAGTGTACGTATATGTCAATGTGGCATGTGCATCTGTGTACTCCGTAAGGGAAGTACATATCCATGGTTTCTCTACTTTTCTTTCTCTGTTCATATCATCCTCGTGAAACGCAACATGCAGCCGGACTCGAAAACAGTTGACCCGGTTTTACCCAGGTGAAATCTACATACATATTTGCATACCCGGGTTGTGTCATTGATGCAGTGGTGTTACTCGGGACTACATATGTAGGCTCCCTACGTACCTACGTACTATCCAGCCTCGTTAGCAATGCCAGCAAACGGATCCCGGGACGTAACCCTGACGACTAGGGTATGCCTTTAATTGATCAATAATGGATTCAACCAGGGTAACCGGAAGGATGTTGTCGGTCCCAGTACCCACATATTGTGTATCCCGGTGATATGGGTATTGACCAGCTGCATGTTGGTTCCGCTTCACCTCTGCTCCATCAACTCTTCAGGTCTTATGATGCACGGAGATACACGGTTTCGTCAATTACTGTCTTCTCCGCCATTTCGAGGGCCATTTATAGATCGTGCGTCTTAAATTGGGTGGCACAGGGGGACTGATAACCGCACCATACATGGATAGTCTGAAGAACATCCGATTAGTTCCCGCGAAAATCGGCTGCAACTCGCCCCAAGATGGTCAAGACCTGGGGAGATTTCACTTCCGTGGTGTCGCCAGACAAGGATATTCGGATCAAGAGGAGAGTCATTGGGCATCGAGGAAATCCCGGGCATCACAAGGCTAATTCCGCCTCGCTATCTGCGTCTCATCGAAGAGGAAAAGTCTAGGCTCCTCGTAGAAGGACCAGAATCACGTCAAAAGTGACAAGAACATCCCAGATCCAAATATCGATCATACCGGAAAACCATGACTTTTGCTGATAGATAGTATGCCTGCAGGACCTAATGTCAGTGTTTCAGTCCTCTTTTAGTCCCATCTTCTAGATTATGGTTGTATGAGCCTGCACAGCCTTCGTCTCGTTTATCGACATTATTACCTAGTTGCGTCAAATCCGCCTGATCCTTCCGTTTTCTGGCCTATTACATGACTAGCAAGGCTTGAAGGAACTCGACTCTCGCAAGGCTAGGTGCTGCACGCTGTACTAGTCCGATGCAATTGTTCTTCAATTCAAACCCTTGATCTGCTCGAGATGGCCACTAGAGAACACGTCAACGTGCATCAGCGAGTACCACTAGGGTTTGAACGTCGCATGCATGTCGAATGTCGGCTGGGATATGTAATTCATTCAAGTTTTCTAGTGTCTTGAGTCCAGAATATGTAGCATTGTGCACTTTTTGACAGGGGTTGTTCCAAATGATAAAAATAGGCATTGAAATTGAAAGCCTTGAGAGTGATTATTGAAGTCGTCGTCGTCGATTCGCGAAGATGCATGCTAGTTGCTGCCTTGCTGCCTTAGGCTGCAAGGCTTAGTCATCGACAGTGCCAAGACTTTGAGCTGCCGAAATCGAGATGTCCGAACTACAACACAAAACATCACCTCGTAGCGGCAGCAATGCAGTCAACTTGATACTCTCGACCAATTGAGTCTCCACAACCCCTCATTTCCTCCCCTTTGATATGTCTGTTGGCAGCCATGCCTATAGGCATGCGCTACAACGTGCCCCCTCTCGGCTCGACTACGTCTGGATCAGCGACGAGCTCCTCTCATCCACGTTCCAGAGGTTCGTGAAGGGTCAGCGTCGATACGGAAGCCGGGTTCCTGGTCCATTAGAAGCCAGTAAGCGGCTTGCAAAAAGGAAGAATACTGCCTTGGCCGTCGGAGGAGGTTCTTTCGATCCTGCAGCTAATGTTGCTCATCTGTTTGGTGCCAATGGCACTGGACACGTTCGTCAATGGGACGATTCTCCGTGGTCTTCACGCTGGCCTGAGCCATTGGGTACGTATATAATCATCTTCATATCAGACTCGTTGATATCAGTGTTGACGAAATCTCTGCAGAGTTGTTTTCCTACTCCGATCAACCTCCCCCACCTCCGAACCCATCATTTCTCGCGCAAGTAGAAAATTCGGTCGAAGTCTTAGATGATGCAACTGAACCACAACCGTCTGACAATCCGACGTTCGCCTCATCGTTAACAAAATGCAGAAATATACATGATGTGAGAGAAGCATTGGAGTGGTATCATGTCGATATTCGGCATGAACCGGAATATAGTCGCACGATATTCAATCACTTCTATCAATTGATAACCCCAGAGAACCAAGCCTCTACCGTCCGTGGGCTTCTGGCTTTTTTGGATGATTCGAGCCTCAACATATATGGCATGGGCAATTATGGCGAGCTGTTTGAACGCCTTAGCAACGCCGGCTTTGATGCGGTCTATAAAATGAAGCTCATCGACAATGCCACAAAAGCTATCGGTCTCGGTCTTGTTCCTGTCGGAGAGATCAGTCGGATTCTTAATTTTCTTCCCGCGTCAATATGTGGTCGTGATTTGCCTCGTCATAACTGGGAGATTGAACCACTGGCAAAAGCTTTCGACGGTATTTGGGCCTCGTTGCAGTCATGTAGTGTGTTCAAGTTGTATGAGATCGATCACGAACTCCTTGAGCCATGGGTTAATCAACTGATGTTCTTGAATGACGTCCGGTTGCTTCGTTTAGCGAAGCGCATCCTAGTTGCATATCACGACTCAATAAGGAGTCTTTCTTACTCCATGTCTCTGCGTGCTTTGAACGTTCTATCTTCGCATAATTCAGTCGAGCAAGGAATTCTGGCGACCTACCTTGGACAGGCTCTAATGCGTGGTGATGAGGCTTCTCTAAGCTACGCAAAGGATGCTATCCTAACATATCATCGATACGAACCGGTACCCTCAAGCTCGATTGCAGACCTCCTACTGCAATACCTTGTCAACCCGCAAATTCCAGCGAATTTAGAAGGTGTCGTTCAGGTATTACCGGACCTGTTACGCCAGTTGCATACAGACATTGCGACAGAGTACATCGTCATGATCACTGAACGTCTAACTTTTGCAAAACGAGAGGACCCGGCTCGTGATCATGCTGTCAAAGTTCTGCGGAACTGCCTTCTTCACGTCGATAGACCGACCATACTCTCGGCAAAAGGGTGGTCCGAATTGAAAGAGGATGATTCCTTGCGCGCATCCAAAGGATTGAGGGTTGCTCTCCGCATATGGACGTGGATCGCCCTAAGTACCACACCTCACCGAAGACTTGCCCGACCCCACTCAGACCACGTTCATCAGAAGAGTGTGTATGCTGCTGGCATGTCCATGTTGAAGCTCTTCGACAATGTGACGACAAGCGTTAAGTGGCAATCGCATGAAAACAGGACAGAGCTATTGCCAAAGCTAGTAGCAGGTCTCCAACAGCTTGACGTTCCTAGTAACCAGGTGTTGAAAAAGGTGTATGCACTTCTCAGTCGCAAAGAGATCACAAATCTTTCGACTCTCCAATCTTTCCAGAAGCTTGAAGAGGGACGGATGACCCTGGAACAGGCTGCTTTACAGCGGAACGTGTTCAACTCGACCAAGTCTTACCTTTTATCTTCGCATTTGAGGATTATACGAAACGTCGACGTCACCAGTCCCGACTTTCTTGATAACATGGTCGAGATGATAGAGAAAGATAACAGCAAAATACGCGATATGATTTTTCTGATCTCGCTTCACACCCCCCTGCAGGTCGCCTTGGCCATGGCAAGTACTCCCAATGCGGGACACATCCCCAACACGAAAAGAGTCAGAGCCATCTTGCGACTCGAATCCAAAGGCAAACAGTTATACCTCGAACCAAACGCCTGCGTGTCATTCATCCACCTACTAGCATCCTCGATCGCAATATCGGACAAAGTAAGCCCCCGAGCCGCGTTTAATCTTGTAACGTACCTCTACTACTACTTGATTAAGTACAACGGCCCCGTGAAACCAAATTTTGTCCGTGCCATGTACCATTGTGGTATCACACGGTTTATTGAGAATGGGCTACGGGTATCTGGCATTCAGGAGGGTTATATTTTGAAGGTTGTGCAGCGGCATGAAGAGCCGGAAGCTGCTCGTGCGTTGATGAATGGGTCGTATATTGAGCTTTATTGAGGTTTGTCGATGTGAGAATATGGATGTATATTATGATAGATGATAGCGTTGTATATAACTATGATAGGATTATGTCTGTTTCGAGGTGGTCCAGTTAAGATTTGATACCACCTACATATGTAGGTAAGCGAATCCATTACATGCCTAAACATACTTTATCTGGTTAAAACATGGCCCACTGAATGCACTAGAGTATAATTACCACTCATTCTCACTATCATCAGCGTCACCAAAAACGGTGTCTAACTAATCTATGAATCAACCTCCATTCTCTCAACGACATTAGAATCCTCATCTTCACCCAATTCCTGCACAATGACATATTTCCCAATATCCTCTTTCTTGATAACCTTCTCCTTGAGCCAAGACGTAGTACCCCGCGGAAACTTGTAATCACGAGCCTTCTGGCCACGCTCATTAGGCTTAATGTAGTTCCTCAGCAGCTGCGTGGGCTGATCCTTCTCAATCACGCAAACGTCGACATTGCTACCGGATCCCAGATCGTTGAAGATACCAGCTAGGATAGCCTCGGAGCAGATTGCGATAGCGCCGTCCTTGTCCAAGTTGGGCTTCCACATTGATTCGAATACGGACATGGCGGCGAGCGAACCGGAACCCATGGTCACGTAGGGCAATTTGTCGGTTGAGCCGTGTGCGTGCACAGTGAAAAGATGTGTGCCCGTGGGATCGACGCCTGCGACGACGAGATAGGCGCCAATGTGTCCCTGATATCTGAAAAGGTGTTGCTTGAGCATTGTCATGCAAGTGGCGACGCGGGGTGGTCGGCCAGTCGACAACGAGTGTAGTTCGATGTTGGAGCTGATGAGGGCCGTTGTGAATTCGGTATCGGCTGCTGTTCCAGCGCCAGCACACCAGATCTGGGGGGAGATGAAATGGAGCTTTTCGCAGTTTTTGTCGGCGACGATGGGGCCGCTGGTGGCTCGTGTATCTGCTGCAATCTATTTGTAGGCATGATGAGTTAGATGACGGTTGTTTGGATGGATGGTAATAGCTGTCGTTGCTATTGCCAAGGAGCCGTCATATATCTCGACTTACCACTACACCTTTATCGTATATACATCCAACAATAGTTGTACCTGTACTGGTAGCTTTGGGCAAAGGAGCACCTCTAGCGTGCAGGGCTGCATTGCGGTTGTAGTTCGAAAAGTCGAAGCCTGGCATATTGACGGATAGGCAGCTCAGCGGCCAGATGTAATCGAGGTTGGGAGGATGTTAGGTTGTTGCACGATAGGGGATCGATAATCGATTATAACAGCTTCAGAAAGCTTCCAAGCCGACAAAGTGATGATTATCGAAGTAAAAGGAAGCTTGAAGTGGGAGTGGTGAAGCTGATGATGATGATGATGATGGTTGAATGAGATGAGCGCGAGACGGAGCTGCGTGATGAAGCTCCGGAAGGTACTAGGTAGCCTTGCCAAGCTTCAGGGACACCTTAGAAGTCAGGCTAGCCAACTAGTCGAAGCCTCAGAAATCAGGCGGCAACAATGATACGGCTCAGCTTACAGGGAGCATCTAAATTGTGAAATGTAATCGAGATTATTAGGGAATAATAGTAAGACATATGAATAGTTTTCATACAATATTCCTTCAATTTCAGCTGATGTTTCTCGTGGGTTTGTTGTGCCTGAAATCCAAGGCACCAACTATCAGGCGGCAAACACATCAAGCTCTGGCCTAAAGCGCGCTTAGCTCTCTCTATATTCAGCATCACATCCATACTCAAACATATTTGCGCCACTTCTGTCAGACAGCGCTCTGAGCTGTTCTTCTGAACCCGAAGGGCATCTCACTTCTCACAGAGTATAACCCTCTGACCTCCGTCTCTCTGAGCTTCACCCTGCTTTCCCCCATCTGAGGGAAGGTCAACAAACATTTTCGATCGTACCTTGCAGCTGTTCAATCGGAGTCCTCAACCACTCCGAAGTCGCTCATTTTCGTCGCCTCTTCGAAGCTGGTCATCTCCCAATGTTCCGAGGCGCATTTTCTCCCTAGGCGAAAACAACAGACGCCCTGTCACTGCAGATCTATCGAAATTGAGGATGTCATCGTTCGGTTTTGGTGGCGGCGCTCCTGCCGCAGAAACAGGACCTGAGCTACCTGAAGTCGACACTTCGGTATGTTTTACGCGCTTTTAAATGAGGCTTAACAGACTTGCCACTAATATTCCATTCTCTTTTTAGGAAGTAGGATTCCTAGGACTCGATAAAGATTACAATATTCAATTTCTTCCTACACCATGGCCCGAAGATGCGCTTCCCGCACCGACGAGCTCTTTGTTGACGATTTCAAACTCGCAAGGCTTGATAGTTGGAGGTGGTCCAGAGGGTCTCGTATTAGCTACGACAAAGTCGATTCGCGAAGCTATCTCTACAAAAGCAGAATCCGGACCCAAAACAAAATCATTTCAACCCCAGGCGCTTATCTCGTTACCTAGCCGTCCGACACATGTTGCATTCTGTGCTGCCGATAGCGCATTAGCCGTGGCTATGGAATCGCAAAACCAGCTGGTTATTTACGACGCTACGAGTCTGGGAAATGGCAATCCTCAACCTCAGATCTCCATTAATACTAACGGGCCACTTCGCTCTCTAGCCGCTAATCCTTCATCAGAAAGCGATCTATCTTCCTATGTCGCCTTAATCACGGCAAATGGCGATCTTCTACTTGCGAATCTGAAAGCAGGCTCTTTAGTTAATGGTCAATCAGGCCTCGTGTTTAGGAATGGAGTTGCTTCAGTCACATGGAGCAACAAGGGAAAGCAGATGGTTGCTGGTCTCGTAGACGGCAGCTGTGTTCAATTAGATCCTCAAGGTGTGGTAAAAGCCGAGATCCCTCGACCGCCGGCGCTTGAGGGTAACAAACATGGTGAGTGTTCATTTGGGA
This sequence comes from Talaromyces pinophilus, assembly GCA_001571465.2. NCBI lineage: Eukaryota > Fungi > Ascomycota > Eurotiomycetes > Eurotiales > Trichocomaceae > Talaromyces > Talaromyces pinophilus. The sequence goes on along the minus strand of CP017344.1, from coordinate 4,685,955 downwards.
CTTGGCTTGTTTGATCCATATACTAATGTACCTAGTATCGTCCATATCGTGGTTGGAAAACGACCTTTTCTTTGTGGTTTATACACCCAACGAAAGTGAGGATGATGCAGGCATGATTCCTGACTCGGACTACTATATCATTGAACGCCGTAAACAGCAACCCTTTTTGTACCGACAGTTGCCAATTATATGTGCACCATTCGGTCTCAAGAGGAGCCCGGCATATCATTTCACAGCTCGGCTCAGCAATTATAATCCCGATTTGAAGGATGCCTTGATAATATCCTCCACAGCTTCAACCGATATTGGATTAGCCACAAGAGTTACAACACCATTCAAAGAAGCCGATGATACGAGCACAAACGTCTTCACCACGACGACTGTTATGGAAGAGACTAGGCGAGCAACGTTGCCTTTGAATGCAGATTCAGGGGAGACCTCTACTATTGGCCTTGTCCTTGACTTGACGGGCACGGAGACAGTATCCTATGAGGTGGAAAAAGAAACCAAGACCCCTCTTCCCAATATCATGGTCCTTACAAATGTGGGCGTTCTTTCATCATGGTGGTTCCTTCACTTGAAAGCGATAGAAGCTGGGTTGCCGTATAGCGCCGCTGCGACGGCAGGCACCACACAACAGCCTCCAGCTCAAGCTCCTCCGTCCACTCCTGCTCCTGCCTTGGTACCTGCTCGGGATACTCAGCCATCATTCGGAAAACCGGCCTTCGGCCAAACTGGCTTTGGCACACCACAGCCTCAGTCCAGCGTATTAGGAAAGCCTTCAGAGCCATCGACAACTCCTGCTTTTGGCTCGACATCCAAGCTGGGCGCTTCTCAGCAACCTACATTTGGCGCACCATCGAGCATCGGCGGAGGAACGAGCTTTGCATCAACAGCACCCAATAAACCTGCCTTTGGAAGCCCTGGGACTCTGGGACAACGTGGACCATCATTCGGTCAACCTGGCCTCGGTCTTGCAGCGAACTCAAAGCCAGCTTTTGGGCAAACGGGGAGTCTAGGAGGCAAAGGATTTGGTGGTTTCACATCACCCAGTTCGGGTCAATCAAGTTTCAACACAGGAGCCGCCGCCGCTGGAGGAGGTTTTAGCAATTTCGCCACAAGCGGCGGATTTGGATCCGTAATCTCATCACAGCCTGCGGAAAGCCCCTTCGGAAAACCAATAACGGAGAGTCCTTTTGGAAAACCAACAACGGAGAGTCCTTTTGGAAAACCAACAACGGAGAGTGTCTTTGGAAAACCAACAACAGAGAGTCCTTTTGGAAAACCAACAACAGAGAGTCCTTTTGGAAAACCAGTAACAGAGAGTCCCTTTGGAAAGCCGACGACGGAAAGTCCTTTCGGAAAGCCGGCACAGTCAACATTTGGACTTTCTAGTACACAATCTGCTTTTGGAACTACACAGACTATTGACGAGTCCAAGTCACCTTTTGGTCTTCCCAAGGGAGGCTTTAATATAGGGTCCACTTTCAAACCTGATACAAAATCAGCCGCAGATAACGAGCCAGCATTCGGAAAGCCATCAAAGGCGGGAGCGTTCTCATTGGGTTCATCATTCAGCAATCTACTTGGTGATGGTGCTAAAAAGACCAGTCCTCCGACAGAATCTATGGATGATCTAGAAGATGCATCTGCAACATCAGCGCATGAGCAGCAACCCACAACTCTGTTTGGAAAGCCCTCAACATTCGGTACATCTCAAGGCCCGGTGACGAGTCCTCCCAAGGCCTCCGGTCTGTTCGGTACTCAAACTCCTAGCCAGCCATCAACACTTTTTGGAAGTGCTTCTACAGCTACGCCACTTAGTCCATTGTCTTCTCTATCGGAGAAGACGGTGGTACCCACTCTTAACTTGGAGAGGGAAAAGAGCGTCGAAACGCCGCTACCTCCAGATGCCACGAGTAGAGCCGCCTACGGACCCGGAGATACATCCGCTTCATCAAACGTCTCTAAAAGTTCATATGACGATGCGCCGTTACCTCCTGATTTCTTAGCCAAGCCAAAGAAATCGCCCGAGCCGGAATCTGCACCTTTGCCCCCAGATTTCTTGCCGGGTCCCAAAAAAGCTGAGCGAAAACCAGTGGACGAAGAAGAGGCGCCTCCACCTCCCGATTTTCTTTCCAAGCCGAAAGAAACGAAGAAGCCTGCAGCTGACTTTCCTTTGCCTGTCAAGGAAGAGTCTATTTCACTTCCACCCGAGTCGGACGGTTCGGACGGTGACTTTGAAGATAGTGGAGAGGAAATCACTCATGATATTTCGCCACCAAATGAGCCTGTAGAGTCCGAGTCTGTTAGTTTTAAAACATCGCCCGAGAGCTCTTTTGGTGGAACCTCTCGCAAGGAGCCTACTGGTGGTCTATTCACAAAAATCACTATTCCAGAGACGCAGTCTCGAGCACAACCATCAAGGCCGTTATTCGGCGAAATCTCGCAGCCAAATATTCCCCCTCCGAAACCGCGAGCTGCTCCCAAAAGCCCTCGATCACCAAGTCCAGTGCGACCAGGTGCAAGGAGAGGCCACCTTCGTCCAGAACAAGTTCGTTCGACAAGCGCGCCCGTTGTTCCTGGATCTATGTTCGGTGGTTTCAAACCGACTCCGTCGAAACCTCCCCCATCCCGATTTGAGGAGCCTCTCAGCCAAAGTGATCTCATCGAAGAGGAAGAATCCAAAGCAGCGGCAGCTGAGAGCAAACGGCTTGCTTCCGAGGCCGAGCATTTGTCCTCGGATGATGAAGACTCATTAAGACGTGCAGAGTTGGAACAGCCACTCGTTCCCACTCCAACATTGGATCCTTTTGTGCCACGACAGGAGTACAGCGGAGAGCACTTTAAGCCTGGGGTCCCCGGTCAGATTGAGAGACTTTATCGTGATATCAACTCAATGATTGATACGCTAGGCTTAAATTCGCGTTCCATTGCCTCTTATGTCTTGCACGAGGAAGAGAATCGTACCACCGATCTTAGCGGATTGCAAGAGATCCTGTTCAGTGATACGCCGACGAACATCTTAGATCAGGAGGTCTCAATTTCTGACATTGAGAATGTTGATGCACTCCTAGAATTCCTCGCAGCTCGTCTCGAGGAACAACGGTTGAGCGATGTGCAAGAAAAGATCAACGAATGTCAACGACTTTTAAGTCATGACATCTTCAACCTTCGTGATCAGTGCGCGTATATTCAAAAAGCCCTCGATTCATACACGGATATGGTTTCAATTCGCGGTCAACCTCTATCGGCAGAACAGACAAGTCTACAACAAGACTTGAGAAAGGCATCCACCACTATTCAATCTCAGTTGACAGAATTAGAGCAAGGCATCTTGCTACTGAAGGCCAGGATTGCCGATTCTCCAAGTGCAAACAGATCTATGTCCGGGCGATCGATGACCAAGAAACCAACTGTCGAAGCTGTTACATCTACTATTACCGCGATGATGAATATGGCCGAGAGTAAAAGCAGCGATATTGATGTTCTTGAAGCACAAATGAAGAAGCTTGGGATTGAGCTCCGAGCCTCCACTAGTCGTGAAGGCACTCCTGTCTCCACACCCGTGAAGAAAACCGGCTTCCGAGTGCCGGTCAGTCCGGAGTCAGAAGGAGGGCGCAGCCCCTATGGAACACCGCTGTCTGCTAGTCGATTTCAGGCGAATGGATCGGCTAGGCACAGTCGCCTTCGTAGCGTCAATTGCCAGTTGGATCCTGTTTCGAGCCAAGATAGCGATGCATGGAAGGCACGAACTCGGCGGCGAAAGGAAGTTTCTGATAATCTCAAAAAGGCGATTGGAGAACGAAAAGTCAAGGTGCGCACTATGGATGATGAGTGAAATAATAACTGTATTACAAAGATGGTTCAGATTAGATGAATGCATGCAGTAGTTGATGTATACCTACCAATTTATTCTCCCTTTAGAAGCATTTACAATTTTACCCGTGACTATGTAACTAGTAGTATATCAACTATCTGATAGATGTTGTCAGGTGATAAGATGATAAGATAGGCTTTGACTGTATTCCCCTTTGGGCCTAGCGCATGTCATTCTTAGCCTCGAAGTCTTTTTCGTTCAAACGTTGCCTACAGCCACACCTCTTTTATTTTACGTACCGTCTTGGAGATTGCTTCTGACCGCTGAAAAAGCCTCGCAACAAGATCCCAAGTACAACAGATTGCCGGTCAACTTGTTACAAATACTCGCCGTCATGGCTCAAGCAAAGATTTTTGATTAGTGTCGGTAGGTGCTGGGGTCCTTGGGGTGATGTGCCACAACCGAGGCTCATTGATGAAGACGCCTAGACCGAACGATTTCAGACGTCTAGCTACGTCTAGCTGTTAAGCTTCCAGAAAAGCGACAACTTTTTACCGAAACAGAAGATCTTGAGAAAACCTTCTTACCAAATCTCCTTTAGCTGCTTCTTAGCTCGACCTTGGCCAGGATTCTGCTTATTCTGCCCCGCTTTTATGGTTGCGGCCGTAAGGCTCACACAAGCCTTCAACTAACTACACGCTATATATATGCGCTTTGGTCCAAAGGCCTGCTGAGAGAATGAACAGCTTCGACGAGTCTCGGCCGAAGAGCCAGGAAAGCCCCGATGGCGCCCATGCTTCACGGATTCGACGCCGCAATAGGATGATTACATCTTGTTTAGAATGTCGGCGACGGAAGCTCAAATGTGATCGACTCCATCCATGCACTAACTGCTCCAAGGGGAAACGTGACTGCGTTTTCCTCGCTCCGTCACTGGACTCTGCGACTCGGTTGAAATTAGCGGAGCTCAAAGAACGGATGGGTACGCTTGAGCGGTCTCTTGAGAAGGAGGTCTCGCAACCTTCTCAGACCGCGGAAGGTGAATTACTTGTTGGCTCAAAAACTCAAGAGTCGGAATCACCTGTAACGATTTCAGAGGACGAGTTTTCACTACAGCCCACGCGTTTGGCCATGATGGACGCTATGTACGAAGATGAGGCTGACGACGTCATGGTCGACTTGGGCGTTCAAGTAGGAAATATGCGAGTCACGGATCGTTTGGGAGGTTTCGTGCGTCCGAGATTGGCAGAAGAGATAGCTGCCGCCATCCAGCTAGAGGAGCAACAAGATTCAACGAATCGCGATATCCCGGTAGAAGATGGTAATGAAGTGTTGAGATTGCTCGAACTCGCGAATCAAGGAGTTCAACTTCCGTTCTTGGATCCGGGTCCATCGTTCATCGCCCCTCGGTCTGATATGTTGCTTGGGTCGAGCTTGCAAGAATATACTTTGCTTGATATATTGCCTCCCAAAACAGTAGCAGATAAGCTTCTGCAACAGTATTGGGAAGCTTGCCATCCTGTTGCGAGAATTGTGCACCGCCAGTCTCTTGAAGCAAGATACAGGCTTCTATGGGATAATATTGCTCGTGGCATCGAACCGACTCCCTCAGTTCAAGCTATAGTTTTTGCGACTCTGTTCACGGCAGCCGTCAGTATGACCGCTGAGAATGTTTTGGAATTTTTTGGGGAGGATCAGCGTAGCCTTATTGAAAGGTTTCAACTTGGAACAGAGTCGGCTCTGGGAAAAGCCCACTTTTTGCGTTCCACGAAAATTGAAACGTTGCAGGCTTTCGTCATGTATTTGGTCAGTTGATTTATTCTTGTATTTTGCTGCGCTATGTCTAACAATTTTATACAGATCCCAATGTGCCGTGAGACAATATCTAGAGCTCACTCGGCTCTGGTTGGCACGGCTATCAGGCTTGCTGAATGCATGGGCCTACATCGTGATCCCTCAGAATACAACTACGGGCCAGTGGAAACACACATACGTCGCCTGATCTGGTATCAAGTGTGTTTCCTTGACCTCCGCACTGCGGAGGTGCAGGGCCCCCGTATAGCAATTCGCAGTGAAGACTTTTCTACGAAACTACCCCTCAATATCAACGATGCAGATCTCATAGCTGGTCGAACAGAAGAGTCCAGGGAGTGGACAGACATGACTTTTGCATGCTTACGTTTCGAATCTCAGGAGCTTATCCGCGAGGCATTCGTTGATAGACTACGTCTCGAACAGAAAAAAATGACCATCACCGGTGCGATTGGAAAGATGGAAACAGCGCGCAGAAATATGTACGAAAAATACGGCCCCATCTTCAACAGACCAAGCCTCACACCTGTTCAACGCGCTGCGTCTGTGACCATGTCTTTCATGTTGAATCGGCTACATATCATACTGCTGCATAAATTCTATAACAGCTGGCAGGCCAACATGCCGGACCGTATAGTTCAGTTGATCATCAATACTGGCGCTCGACAGCTAGAGGATGCCGTTACTCTCGAGACATCTCCAGACTTGCGACCTTGGATATGGTATAGCCGCGCCTATCATAACTTTCATACGGCTTTTCTCCTCCTAGTTGACGTGACTACTCACCCTCTTCGCCGTGAAGCGGATCGGATCTGGCGATGCTTAGACTACGTATACGAGATAAAAGACGACTATCAATCACAAAACTTGACCAGAGGGCAGATCATTGAGCATCGACGCAAGAAGGCCCACATGATAATGTGTCAATTCCGTGACCGGATGCGCGTATATCGAGCATTAAGAAGGATCAAAACTTCTGCAGATGTCGACGAGATAGTGTTGACTAAATCTATCCCTGCATCTCCTATTCCATCCGATTCAGTCGCGGAAGGGGTTGATGCAATGGTCAGTTTCAAGCTGGAACCTCTCACCTTGCTACCCAGTGAAGCCTCTCAGAAAAAAGCTCGTGCTCTCGTCTCTCAGTCCTCATATTCCTCACAATACCAAAACGTTGGGAGTGTTCTTACGTCAGAGTCTCAACCCAAGGCCGAGAACTATACCCCAGCCCAGTTTGGATCACAAATCCCTTCTGCCCTGGGAGGGTTTTCTGGCTTTGATGCAATGCAATCTTCGTGGCAACCTACTACCTCGGATGTGTCTGCCAGAACAGCTGCCCAAGCCACTTGGAAAATCTCTCCTCCCAGTTCCGAAGATTTACCGATGCCTGAAGTTGATTGGGTAAGCCTTATTCTTCAATTGCACATCCTCATTCAAGATATATAAATGCTAACCCTCTTCTAGACTGAATGGGACAAAATGTTCCCTCCACATCTGAATGATGGAAACATTAATCTTTCGCCACAGACACTGTCGGCGACTATGCAATATGAAATGGATCCGAATACAGCTTCGATGTTTTCATATCCATCATATAACTCAAACTACTTCGGCACACGACAATAATGACTTTAATATTATATAAGATACATATACCCAATCGCCAAGGTCACACTTCATTACTGCTTTTTTGGACTTGGAAAGGTGTTTCTCAGGGACTATTCTACACTCATCTTTTACATATAGGTACCATAAATGATAATACGAGATATAATAGCAATATTTCCGATTTCTATACTCGAAATTGTTCGAATCATGGGAAAGGAGACATAGCTTAGCAACCCGTCGGTCATAAGTCCTATCTAGTACGTACCCAAGTGACCCCTCCAACCAACATTGTTCTATCTCAATCCAGTACGTACAATCTTAATGATTGATGTACGATCTGTTCTTTGCCCACGATGTGCATTTTAACTTGAGTTTCGCGGAACGGATCGTAGATCTGCCCCACCATGTATCCAGCCCAAATGCATAGATCTGAAGAATTTAAATGTTCCATGATGCTTCCATGATTCCGTTGTTATTGTTGACTTGGATGACATGATTGCCAGCTCTGTAAGCTTTGAGTGTGTATTTCACGTTATTAGATCCGTTAGATTTTAACAAGGCGAAGCGTCAAAGATAAATTCCCAATTGTCTGCTCCTCTTCTAGAACAACCGAATCGCTAGGCACATCATCCGACATAGGCTCCAAGCCCCTTCGAAGAGGAGCCTTGAACTGCGACTCGCGAAAAGATATCATCTCGTCAATATCAACATTATCCGGATTCGCACTGACACGATATTGCATCAGGACATCGTCAGTAGGAGCAAGCCCAGCTTTCTTCCTAAGTTTCTGAATGCGCGTTATTATGTCCCGAGCCAAAGCCTGCGTCAGTTGGTCAGGGTGCGTAGCAGTATCCACCAGGACGATGATATCGTCTGAAAAAGCGGCTTCCCATTTCGGACCATCCGCGTTATTTGCACTGGATGCTGAGTCGTTGCCCAGGACTCTTACGATGGTTAAATCGTTCTCGTCGAGTTCGATTCCATCTATGACAATCTTCTTGTCTTTTAGATACCGCTTTAGTTTGTCCTGTGTCAGGTTTGGAAGAGCTTTGCGAATCTTCTGTACATCCTTCTTCAGCTTTTTGCCGAGGGTTGGCCAGTCGACTTTGGCGCTAAGGAGGATACCATATTTCTCTTCATCATCCGTGAAGGTAACACTCAAGACATTTAGTTCCTCTTTGACGTACGATTGTAATGATTGTATGTCAGAAAGAACTTGTTCATCGGCAATGGCCACGAGTGAGAGAAGTGGCGTTTTTAGAGCAATGTTGTGTCGCTCCCGGACCGTCCTCGATAGCTGGATGACTTTTTGCATGGCTGACACCTTTCTTTCAATTTCTTCATTGAACAATGACTCTTGTACCGTTGGGAATGGCAAGAAATGCACGCTTCTTGTATCCTGGAATTGCGATGTCATGTCATTCAGGTATGGTTTCATAAGACCGTAGATGTGTTCAGTGATGAAAGGGGCGAATGGCGCCAAAGCTCGAATGATGGTGAAAAGTACATGCAGTAAGGTGTTGAGTGCGGCTTCTGTATCTTCGTCTCCCAGGCTAGCAGCACCTTTCAGCCTTTTCCGGTTGAAGCGAATGTACCAGTTTGTGAGGTTCTCGATTATGTTGAGAAGGCGCGGTAGAACGGTGAAAAGCCGATAGCCTTTCAGTAAGTTAGTGTCTCTTCCTTCTTGAGAACGAATTGGAGGACAGGGCTTACCTTTCATCTCTTCATCTATGAAGCGCAGCAAGCTTTGGCAATCCGCGAGAATCCACCGGTCCATCACATTGTCGATAACCGTATCTGCAGATATGACCTTTCCCACGAAATCCGTTCCCGTATTCTTCTTGTACAAGGTAGCTTGCTCAGAAAAGAACCGATAACTATTCCACAAAGGTAGAAGAACTTTCGACACAACTTCCTTGACACCAGACTCCTTGAACCGTATAGACTCTGCTCGCACAACAGGCGAACTAACGAGATACAGACGCAGAGCGTCTGAGCCATACAGATCCAAGATACGGGAAGGATCCGGATAGTTCTTCAGACTTTTAGACATCTTTTTCCCATCCTCGGCGAGTACGATTCCACTGACGACACAGTTCCGGAATGGCGAGACATTGAATAATTTGTTGCTGAGGACGGTCATTGTGTAGAACCAACCACGGGTCTGGTCTATTCCTTCTGCGATAAAATCTGCGGGGAAACGATTATTTTGAAATTTGTCTGCATTTTCGAATGGATAATGACAAGAGGCATATGGCATGCTTCCTGATTCGAACCTTTTTTTCATTAGCTTGTAACAACAGTAAAGTTCTACGGATCAACTTACCAGCAGTCAAAAATCTCTTCAACGCGATGAAGGACTCCATTTCCTTTTCTTGACGGTATAGTAATATCGTCAATCTTGTCCCTGTGGATATCATCCAGAGGCCCAGTATATCCACTCAGCTCTCTGAGCTCCTCAATGCTTCCGACGCAGATGACCTCCGTATAGTCGTCATTAGTCCAAAGTGGAAGTGGCGTGCCCCAGAACCGGTTGCGAGATATATTCCAATCGTGTGCATTAGACACCCAATTCTTGAATCTCTTCTCCTTGACTGATTGCGGAACCCACGACGTCGTCTCTAGATTTTTGAGCATGTCAGGGATGGAGTTGCCGACTTTGATAAACCAGGAAGAGACAGCTTTCCTAATAAGCTGCGTGTCAGATCTCCAGCAGAACTTGTCCGTATGTGTCACCTGAGTTTCGACAAGAAGACGACCAGTGCTTCTCAGGTCCCTAATGATAGTCTTATCCGCAACTTTCACATGTTGGCCAAAGTATTCCGGTATTTCAGCCGTGAAACAACCGTTATCGTCAACTGGGCACGGAGGTAAGCGCTTTGGGGAGATGAATCCCGCCGCGACTGCAGCGTCATAATCTTCTTGACCAAATCCTGGGGCCTGGTGCACTAGTCCAGTGCCTTCACCGGGCTCCACGTAGTCTGCGCTAATGACCTGGAAGCAGTCTGAGAAGTCTTGAGTGAAGTATGAGAAGAGGGGCTCATATTTCCACCCAACCATATCCTTCCCAAGGATCTTCCGAAGTACTTTGTACTTTGCTTTCTTTGGATCTTTGTATAGCATTGATAGTCCACTTTCAAGCAGAATGTACTGCTTTCCTGAGGCTTCGTCAAGTATTTCTACGTACACAAACTTGGGATGAACAGCAATCAAGAGATTGGATGGCAGAGTCCACGGCGTCGTGGTGTAGATGACGAGCGAGGTTTGAGGGCCATCCCTACCGACAACAGGAAATGCCACGAGCACGGCCGGGTCTTGAGTCATTTTCTCGTTTTGTTTAGATTCCATATGGCTCAAAGGGGTGCTGAGGGCTGTCGAGAAAGGCATGATCTGATAAGCGCGGTATATCTGATCCTTGTCGAATAGCTGTTTGAATACCCACCAACACGATTCCATGAAGTTGGTATTCATAGACTGTTATACATACTATATTAGTCCTCAATCAATACGTATGTAATTGACACGTAGTGAAGATACCTTGTAATCATTATCAAAGTCAACCCAGCGGCCCAAGCGTTCAATCGTATGCCTCCACTCAGAGGCATACCTCATAACAATAGACTTGCATTCCTCATTGTACTTCTCAATGCCCATCTTCAAGACCGCTTCTCTGCCTGATATGCCCAACATCTTATCAATCTCGTACTCGATCGGAACGCCGTGAGTATCCCATCCGAACCGGCGAGTGACATGATAACCTTTCATTGACCAATATCGTGGTATGATGTCTTTGATTGTGGAGGTGAGTAGATGCCCGTAGTGCGGGAGCCCTAGAGGATTTCAGACAGTCATCGCAATTTAGGCTCGGAAGAATCGTACCAGTAGCTAGAAGTTCATTTCATCAGTAATTGTGAAATTGGAATACATTTGAAGGCTTGTGACGAGACATACCAAAGGGAGGGCCGTCATAGAACGTAAAGTGTTCATGACCTTCATTGAGGCGAAGCTGTGTTTGGAAAGCATCAATCTCTTTCCAAAACCGAAGGGTTTCTTCTTCTGTCCTGGGAAGATTGAGACTCATTTTGCCCGATCTGAAGCAATTCAGACTATTCTTTGAATGTTGTTCGGAAGAAATCAAAAATTCGAGAATTGCAATGGATATGAAGGCTGCTGTTTTAAAAGGCTAGAAGCTAAGCTAGGGGTGACTCACTACCTGGGCAGACGTAGCTGCTGTCTACATCGTACTAAGAGATATGATAGTTATCAAAGAATAGACATGAGTCATCATTGTATGGGGATTGGAGTACAAGTGTTTAATATGAAGTGGCTTGCAACACAATAATACATATTGGCGATATGTCATAGTGAATTATTTGTGGCATTGTGACCATCGACTACAGACATTCAGCATTCATGAGTTTACCTAGGTATATCTGTCAAAGTTCCGAGGTTTACACTTCCACTAAACACCAATGCAGTGTCCGTGCTATGCTTCTATGTATCCTCCCAAGCATAACCTTCACAATTCTCAAGACTCCTGGTATGACTCAAAGAATTCAAGGGGAACCGAAGGGACTTGTTGACACAATAAAGAGAACCTCAGGTATCTATTCCGGTGCTCAAAGCACTCCCTAGTATAAGTACTAAAGTTTGATATCATTGTGTAAGATTCATAGAAAGGAGGTGCAGATTGATGTCTAGATGCAAAATATTATGTTAATAGTGAACTTTAATGAAGTGTTGGAATGAGCCTCGTTTGATAAGATGTAAAAGAATATCCGTCAACTGGTATGTGCAAGACACTTGTGACTCATAGCCCCTGAGTCAGCGTCGAACTCAACATACAGCAATGAATCATATGGCATATTGAAGATTAAGCATGCGCTATATCATGTATTTCAATGTTGGAATTGACGATCGACAAGCCCATCCATATATCAATACCAGATTCAAGCCTGAGGTTTCCTGCATGAACATGTGATCTGTTAAGCCCTATATCTTCAATTTGACCGACGACTGCCGTGCCCAGTTCTATGAAGGATTTTCCCCTTGCAAAATTGCAGACGTATGCTCACTGCGCCTTCAGAGCCCATATCGTTTTTGTCGCATGGATTTCATGAATTTGGGGACAGAGATATGAAAAGCCTGAAATCGCGCTCCGTAAGGATAAGGGCCATACCAGGAAATCATAATGGTCCGTTGCCGCTCATTGAGCACATCTTCTACAACGTGAAATCCGAAAGATGCCGATTGTTACGAGTCCAAGGGAAGTGTATGTGCGGTTCGAAATGACCTGCGAAGCAAATGGGCAACAAATATGTAGGTCTACAACCTATTAGTGGATACAGTGAACATCATATTTCGTATTGTGATATTCCAAGCGTGCAAAACTCGTAGCAACAGAGTTCATGCCTCAACTTTGCTTGTATGACTCAATAGTATTCCAAGATGGGCACCAATGGAGCAGACGATGTCTTTTCTCTGGATGTCCTGCGTCTTTGATCATATTACTCTGCAATTAAGCAATCTGCTTGATAGCATTTTCCAAAGCCCTAACGTTTGCGCCTCGAATGCGATCCGGAAGCGGCTTGCCATTCTTGAACAAAATAAAAGTCGGCATGGCAGTTACTCCAAGGTCCCGCGCAATCTGCTGCTGTTTATCGACGTCCACCTGGAGAAAGCGCACATTTGTATAGGTTTCGCTGAATTCACCGACTTTGGGGGCAATGGCTTTGCAAGGACCGCACCATGTGGCGAAGAAGTCGACGACAACGGGACCGGAGGCGGTTAATTCTTTGAATGCTTGTTGACTATATGCGTAACGAAAGAAGTATTAGTATCAAAGCCAGATAACTGCTATTTCTTGAAATGGATTAGTGATATCACCTCTCGACATTGATCACTTTGCCATGCAGAGTCGCAGGACCACTGCTGGAGCTGCTAGCCCGAGCAACAGAAATGACTATGAATGAGGTTGTTAGCGAGAATCTATCTTTAGTGGCCAGTCAACCGAGCTAAATCTTACCGATATATGCTATCAAGATAATTAGCGGCCAAGAAAACTCCATGATTGCGACTTTGATTCGAGAACAAGGGAGAGATCTACGTGGTGAATGATCAAGAAATGAGACGTTGCGGGCGGTTGATTAGGCCCAATTAGAGCACAAGTCACGTGTATAATTGCGTAACATCGTGTTCAATTTGGATTCGTGGATTTTCTTGACATATTTATTTTTCATGCAGTTCAGAGACAGAATCTAATCTTACTTCAAATAACACACATATGGTTGATTTTTGGCTAAGTTTGTGGATGTCGAGGGAATACAAATATAGGGCTAGACGTACCTGAGATAGGGCTAGGGTTATTAGGGTTATTGAAGACTACGTCAGTACCTACACAAGCAGAAGTTCAGTGTGATAGTCAGTCTCTACTAAGCTTGACGAAACGTACTCAAGGGGTTGAGTCCAGCATCCGAATACGTATACACGAAATATGTCAATGTTGTACCTCCAGGAAAAGGAGAGGTCTGCACAACCCATCATTTCAGCTGTGGAACCGGTCATATTTACAGTAGGACGAAGCTTTTAGTCCCAATTGCTCTACATGCACACCTCACACAGCAATTACTCCCACGCAGAAAAGTTCCAAACCCAGCCGTTTCTCCTTTCAATTGGTCCAACCCATCAATAGCCAGCCATCTCGCGGCTGAATTACCCGTGACATAAAAGAACCAAGCTCTTGAGGAGTCTGTTGTCTTAGGCATCTTCACGGCAGTGCAAAACACTCGCTCTGGTGAGCTCGAAATCGTCTCTTCACTGGATGGATACATTGCTGTTACCACAAAATCAGCGTTATCCATGTTATCCCGACGTTGAAGACGGCCTTCTGCAATCAACTTGTCGATCCACGCCTGGCTTTCCTCATCTTTTAAATAGTCCGGACAAGGGCACTGCTCAAGGATGTTAAACTTTAGGCATATCTCATGCTTGTCGCGAAATCCAAGTCTCCATTTCATCAACTTCTGGCCCATCTGCCACTCGTATATTTGGACGATGGAGAATGCATCGGGTCCGTAATAGCCAATCAAAGTCGCGTTCAACTTTCCAGCAAAAACTCCTGGCCAGAAAGTGATCGGGATCTCGGAATCATCCAGCAGGTTACCATATGCGATTGGGACTTCGGTTGGTCCATCCACGATACGCATCTTGCGTTCGCCTTTTCTTGAAGGGACTCCAAGCCTTACGTGAATCAGTCCTGGGCATATATTCTCAGGATCAAGAGAATCAAACGAGTCCAAAAACACACTCCATCCCCAGGAACTGATCAAGACTGAGTTGGAGACATATTCCTTTGAGTACTGATGCCCCAGTATTAGGCGTGAAATAATATCACGGCAGACCAAGGTGTCCGGAATCTTTCCCACAAATTCGCCTCTTATAAAACTGGCACCGAAGTCCTCTTTACTCAAATCCCAGAAAGCTGTCAGGGAAAGCGGCAGATTCTCGCAGCTCTTCAAGTTATGGACTCGAGCAAAGGATATCATAAGCAGCATGATTCGGATCCATTTTGTTTGATTTCCGGATATCGACTTCCTCTTCTGTCCTGTTTTCTCGATAAGCCCAATATCTAATTGTGCTACATCGAAAAGAAATGCCATGGATTCCCGGATGTTGTACTCGACTTGAGAGTCCATGGAGGTTACTTTTAGTGGCGTCAGATCATGTGTGCTAGATGTTAACGAAACAAAATTGATACACTCCGCAGCAATCCAATGCGCCATGGTATTGATATTTGCTTCAGGAACACCAGAGAGAGTCAAAATCCTCCTCGCAAAACCTCGTGCAGCGACACGGTCTTCACTCTGGATAGGAGGATCCTCCTCCACCTGTGACAGCTTAAATAAAGGCTCGCTTATTTCGGCGACATCGAGCATAGATGCAAAGGCTTGAAGCGGCTTTGATTCCTCCACAAAGATGCGAGGCTCATCGCCAAATCGAACACTGACTCCCTTGATTTGAACGCTCACACTTATCCCCAGAACATGGTAGCACCAAATGACAATGGTGCTGAACCCGCTGTCAGTATGCAGGTAAAGGTTTCGATGCTCTGGAAAATCCTGAATGGATACTAGATTCATAAACAATGCTTTCAGGATAACAAATGGTAGGCACCGGTTTGGGGCACGTGTGAGGGTATCTTGTTTTGCAGCAGTGGAACGACGGCGTTTCTTCGCGTTATGATGTTGGCCATTCTCTACTGCATCGAAAATCTTAGCCTCGGCACTATCAAAGAAGCTAGCCCATGGAAATTGTGCCGTTTGCTGCTGACAGGCGGTAATCACCCCGAGAACCGATACGTAATCAAATCCCTGCGTGCCATCGCCAGCGGTTCTTAAATCGCTAGACACGGTGGTAATTGCTTGGGCCAACGATTGCTGTTCGTGTGTGAAGGCGAGAAGCGACATCTGAATCACCATTGAAAGTAATGCCGGGTTAGGGTTGGTGATTGCTTGTTGAACAGTAGGACCGGCTCCAGCTTCGAGGATCAATCCTTCTGCTTGCAGAACCCTAGAAATGATAGACTGGTGCGATTGGGCCACGATATTTCGAAAGTTCTCCTTCATATAACTGTCGATGCGATGTCGACCGATGAGGGCTGCAAGTCGCAGTTCTGTTATACCATTTGAACCAGATCTGTTGATATCGTCAAGGACAGTTATTGATCCTAGACGAAGTACTGTTCTTGCCACAGGTCCAATGATGTTGGACAAATCGAATGACAACTGGAAGGAAGCTGGGAATGACATTATGCAAGTCAATAGTCACCTATGTGACATGATAAATTTGTAAGGTGAGAAGCTGCCCTGAAAATGCTCTCAGCCTATCACATCCAGGTATTGTACACTACTGATGGGAGAGTAAAATAGCAAGCCAGAAGAATGACTGACAATATGTTGCCATGCTGTACAGGATTCATTCCTCGAAAACCGATGCCAGCACATGATGATTGCTATCTAAGATAGACACCCCGCTCAGCCTTGTTGACGACAAGCGACCATGTAAGAGACCTATCACATCGCGACTACCCATTGCTAGTAGCCCTTGTTTGTTACACGGTAATTGGTTCCGACAAGAAGATCTGAGTTCGGAGTCATCCCGCACGCGATTAACGGGTGTTGGGGGTAGAAAAGCAAGTAATCTTCTCGGGTGTGGAGAGCTCATAGCTTTGATATCTAGGTAGCATAGGTATCTGCTAATATAATAGATAGGGGGTCTGTTCGGTATTGAGGTAGAACAATTTTATGACTTGGTCACAGAGTTGTACCTAGTTAAATTTCCACGAGGCCAGTCGCTGGTTATCTCAAGTGCTAATAGGTACCTATGTACCTAGACATAAATCAAATATTCATGTATGATGAATTTGTCATTTGTTTGTCCGTAGAAACAACTAAGTACACAAGGTAAGATGGTGAGAAGAGAAAAATTGGAAAGGAGAAAACGCATACGAAAGTCAACGCGATGTTCCATGAAAAGACAGATAGTTATTCCATCAATAACTGAAGGGGTCTTTCGTCAAGAGCCAATCTGCCTTAAAGCCTCGCCTCACCTAACCTAGGCACAGTATCAGCTGACACATACCCCAGCTGTTTTATTTCTGTCAATCTCTTCTCAATTCTTCTCCTCATTCGGTCTCGTTCCTCCGGATCATCGAGTGATGTGCTATGATATTTCCAGGTTCCATCGTCTTGAGGTCTAGCCTTTTCATCAATCAACCCCTCGAACCCAATGTTGGCAAGGCCTAAATTGATCATTACATTCCAAACTTCTTCGCACGGCACCCTTGTCGTTTTGAATGTATTGGTCCATATATCATCTCCTTCCTCGTAATCTGAACTCTCTTCATCGGCCATGTCTCTGTTTGTTACCAATACGGTGTCTGTTTAAACGCCTTAGGATCCAGGATGACTGCTTCAATCCAGCTAATGTTTACATCTCGACGAGAATCGTGTTGTTTCAACAAGAATTCGTGAACCTCCTCGACGCTCTTGCCAGCAAAGTCATTCTCGGGGATCTTGTCAAATTCTGACTCTGTAATTCCTGGCAGGCCTTCAGGAAGGTTTTTTGACGTCGCCAGGAACCAACAGTTATCTGAATCATTAGAATAATAATCGTCAAGAAGAAGAAGCGCTCTGTTCAAAGTCTATGTTATTAAACTAGTCAGCTAGACTGTGGCATGTTGAGTATTGCGCCCCAGATTTTACCTTGGGATGAACCTCGGGGGCTGTCAGAAAGACAGGGAATATATCATTAACTAAATCCATCCTACAGAGCTTACTCCTCAGAGTAATGAGCAAGCCAAGCGTTTATCAACTTTGATCCTGAGTTATTGTTAATCAATTGTAGTAGAACAACAGATGTTTATCACGATCTTCCATGCTTACCTGACTGATTATGTGTGCTTCAAAAAAAGGAGATTGACTGCAAGTCACCTAGGCAATAGAAGTGTGAGATGGATGATACGTTTAAGCGGGAGGCCATTCTTTTATGTCTCTTTAATCCCTGTCTATGCAACTGACCATGTATTGCTGCTATCATAACTGTCCCATGTTTGATGAAAAGTGCCTCGTCTAGGCCCTGGTGCGTTTCAAAACCACTTCAGGTCGGCTGTTCAAGTCAATGTGCAGTAAGCATCAGGTGTATTTCAGGATCCACGTCTTGACAGTCAGTGAAACACTAATGAAGACTGTAGTTCAGTCAAAATTCCACGTATGTTTTTCAAAGATATCATCATATCAAGGGTTTCCTCTGCCAGGCATTCATTCATTGAAAGGTGGTTTTGTGAGTGCGAGCTAAGAATCCTCTCCAGTGGGGATGAATTGACCCCGTACTATCCAGAAACTGACATTTCTCCGCAAAATTCAAGGATAAGCTTCACACTTTTATCTGCTAAGTATACCTATCTCCCCGCCCGGAAATGATCTTATCCGGACTGTTTCTTCATGTTTACCCTCTTTTCGCGGAGATTGTATTGACTGTTTATGGGGTCACGGAACTTTCAAGGTTCAGGACAAATGGATCTGTCAATGGGACGCGCGTCTTTTCGCATTATAGCTATGCATTTGCGTTAGAAGCAATTAATCATCGGTCGAAGGGGAAGCTTTCCAAGGTGTCGATGTGGAGGGCAATATTCCATTTATGTTATGGATCTACTTATGTCGAGGAAGACGATTAGTATATAAATAGCTCTGTCGAGCACTCCAATGCTGATAAATCTTCTCTTATTCGATTAAGCACTTTAATACCTCTCTTTGATACTCGTCTCTAGTAAAGGAGTCCCTGAACAGGCTTATCAGGACTATGAGTCAATCAACTTGGCATAAGGCTCTTGTCATGGCCGCATCAGCGGTCATAGTGCAAGCAGCCTCGAACCAGTCCCTCTCAAGCCTGTGCAGCGTATCATACCTGCAGTCGACCCTGCCTTCAGCCACGTCCTTCATTCAGGGAGTGACGCTGGATCCTTCTTCCATCACGGCCAACCTGGTCAGCAACTCGTCCATAGCCTCCAGCAACATGTACCCTGCCGCCGTGATCGACTATTGCAATGTCACCCTCGCGTACTCACACAACGGCCGAGATGATCAAGTCCTCGTTGAATACTGGTTCCCATCCCCTGAAAAATTCCAGAACCGGTACTTGTCCACCGGCGGCGGTGGATACGCTATCAACTCTGGCACTCAATCCCTGCCTGGCGGCGTCATGTACGGTGCTGTATCCGGTCTCACGGACGGGGGTTTCGGAGGCTTCAATGTCCAGGCCGACGCTGCAATGTTGTTGGCAAACGGTACACTCGACTATGAGACTCTGTATATGTTTGCGTACAAGGCTCACTGGGAACTGAGCAAGATTGGCAAACAGTGGACGAAGAACTTTTACGGTTTGAACGACACAAAGCTGTATTCATACTACCAGGGTTGTTCCGAGGGAGGCCGTGAGGGCTGGAGTCAGATCCAGCGATTTGGTGATGAGTGGGATGGTGCGATTACGGGTGCCCCGGCTTTCCGATGGTCGTTCCAGCAGACGCAGCATCTGTTTTCGAATGTTGTGACTCAGACGTTGGGCTATTATCCTTCTGCTTGTGAACTGGAGAAGATCAATAATGCGACCATTACTGCCTGTGATCCCCTTGACGGCAAGACTGATGGTGTGGTCGCCCGTACTGATCTCTGTGCCCTTCATTTCAACCTTTCCTCGGTTATTGGAGAGCCATACTCTTGTGCAGCCAGCTTTGGCGTTCCAGCCGCAAATGGTACGGTAACAGCTGAGGCTGTTGAAGTTGCTTCTACGATCCTCGGTGGTCTGAAGGACTCCAAGGGTCGTCAGGTTTATCTGTCCTACCAACGCTCTGCCACATATGCCGATGCCACAACCAAATACAACTCAGCAACCGGAGAATACGAACTGTCAATTGACCAACTGGGCGGGGAATTTATTTCTCTCCTTTTGGATTACAATGGTACTACGCTTGCAAATCTGGACGGAGTCACCTATGATACTCTGAAAGGATGGATGATTCGGGGCATGCAGGAATACCAATCCACGCTGCAGACCAACTGGCCCGATCTTACTCCATTCCAGCAAGCTGGCGGAAAAGTCATTCATTACCACGGCGAATCCGACAACAGTATCCCCACCGCATCCTCAGTCCGATACTGGGAATCAGTTCGCAGTATCATGTACCCTGATCTATCCTACCTAGAAGGCGCCGACGCACTCAACGACTGGTACCGACTTTTCCTTGTGCCCGGCGCTGCTCATTGTTCTCCTGATCCAAATCAGCCTAATGGAGCTTTCCCACAGACAAACTTGCAAGTGCTCATCAACTGGGTTGAGAAGGGGGTTACGCCTACGACTTTGAACGCCACCGTGTTGCAGGGTAGTAATGAGGGCAAGAATGAGCAGATTTGTGCCTGGCCTTTGCGGCCTCTTTGGGCTAAGAATGGTACGATGAGTTGTGCTTATGATCAGACTTCGCTCAAGACGTGGCATTATGATTTTGATGCTGTCCCTATGCCGGTGTACTAAATACAGAGATGTATTTCTATGGCCTCCGGGGTTCGTATCTACTTTTAGAGATCTTTTATCTTCGTGGAATATGGTAATTCAACTTGAAATGGAAGCTCAATTGTGTATTGGAAAGCATCACTCCTTCAAAAACATTTTCTGTGCCAACATTTTCCATGTAATCGTACAAAAAGCACTTTCCCGTCACGATATCGTACAGCACAACATCGCAAAGTTCCTTTCTTGTTTCACCGGTACAAACCTGACTAAGTCCAAAAGCGGCGCCTTCAGTGATATGGGAAAATCCAACAACCAACATCCATTTCAACGAAGGACTTTTCAGTACGCGTCGTATCGCTCATTGCTGCAGCGGAAATCGATTCTTCTGTGAACACTAAATTGCCTGGATCGCGGGCCACTTGGTGGCTGAAAATTTGAGTTCGAGATTGGAGTAATTGGTGCAATGACACTGTTGCTGAAACACATTTTATTAGCTATATTTTCTTCGAGTTTTGCATCAACATCACTGATCCTCAAACTAGCCTTGTCGGTCCGTCCTTTGTGCGGAAACAGAATTCAACCCGAGGCTCCAATTCGCGATATAGAGACATTTCCTCTACCGCAGCACGAAACGAAGCCACACTGTCGACGTTGATTCTCACTCTAGGATTCTCCAGATCATAGTAAAAAATTTGGTGTCTGTTCTTGTCAAAGTTGCTTCGTTTGGCAAGGTGACGTGTTGCGTTGCCATATCGGAGGGTCTTGATATCGATGTGGCCGTCATTTGGTGTTGCGCTGGTGAGGACGGTGACCATAATACCAATGCGGCTATCCTGGTTGTCTTCTTCCACGAAGTATATTTTCGTGGTTAGTGGCAGAGCCTTCATTTTTTGATCCGTTCTTGCTCGTTTGGGGATTGATGCTGGCGAAGAAATGATCTCGACATCGTGGTCTAAAGCATCATCATCATCAACTCTCTCCCGTTTTTCTGGCAAAGTGACAGTCTCATCGGGAGCTTGCTCTTGCTCTTGCTCCATGCTTGCAACATGAGAACAAACACTTCTCACCATGAGATTGGCTTCACCCGTTGAGAGATTGAGGGGCGAGACTTGTTCCGAAGGGTAGCCTGGTTGGTTTCGCCATTGTTGAAGTCTTTCGTGGGATGGGAGGTTTGAAGCTCGACTCGCCAGCCTTGGTCCAATGAACTCCTCCATTGCATTCCAGGCGTTGATAAAATCATCCCACTTTCGATCATGAGATCGAGCGAGATACCTGAAGCATTGTTTTTTTGAAAGGCTTGCAAGTCTCGTTCGTGGTTCTGCTCGGTTGCGGTCTAGGTTAGGTGATGGGACGATCTGAAGATTGTCATTTGAAGCATCCACATTTACTTCTGGAGTTGTTGGCAGGCTGTTGGTGCCATATTGGTTTGGCTCCAACTCAATGCTCATGATACGGTAGCAAACGCTTCTCATTAACGTATTGATTTCATTTGTTGAGAGATTGAGGCTTGACACTTGCTTTGAAGGGAACCCTGATTTGCAGCGCCATTTCCTGAGTATCCTGTTGGAGTTCTTGCCTTGAAGATATTGAAAGCGGTGTTGTAGTATCGGTTGGAGAAATTCATACAATGCGTTCCAGGCGTTCAGAAGATCAACCCAATTGCGGCTCTGAGCACTAGCCAATTTCAACAAGCATGTATGTTTTGAAAGTACAATAATCTCCTTCATGGTCGAACCAAGATTGCTCCAAATCATTGAGTTTCCGGTAACAGGGTTAGCATGCAAAGTTGGAGGGAAATCTTCAGCATCTGCAATGTATGAACAGTTGAAGAGAGTTGACAAGTTGGAGAGGTGGTGAGGAGAGTACGAGCAGGGGAGCAGGCGCGTCCTGGCGCGCTGAGGGGGTCGGACGCCCGACGACGTGTTGAGCGCGAATCATTTTGTTTGCTTTCATGTGTTGTATTTCGAGAAGCTTTGAGTAAGTCCATGTTTCGAGTGTATAGCGTCTATCTTCCGTTCGTGAGAAGCAATTGATTCATAGGCCCTGATTCTTTTTTTGGGGACCAACTGCACCTTCCACTAAAAGCGAAGAATATATCTTGTGGTATCTTGATATAACCACTCTGATTTTAAAACAAGAGCAGAGATGAATCAAACAAACGAACCTCTCAAAGTCATGGTCGTTTGATGGAGGGAGATCAGCCCTAGCCCTAGCCCTAATCGCACTGGCGTATGTTATCAGTGAAGAGATACTTTTCCTCTCAACAACTTTCAATTTCATATCAACAAACACGAAGTGAACAAAGGCACTCGACTCTTACTTCTCTGACTGACACTTTACAGCATCCATTTCATATTGAGTAATCTGAAGTCTTTTGGACTGCCATCAAACACGAATATCTCCTAGGGTCAGCAATGGCGGTATGACATCATATCAACCTGTTAACATCAACATGATCTACGATAAACAAACATGGACATCATACAAACGTGTGCCTATCTCCTGACATGAGCCATTTCGCCAGATCCTTGCAAGAAGCTACAGGGATGCCGAGAGTTTATACGAATACCCAAGGAAACGTTGGGTTTATGCATGCATTGGTACGTAATGTACCTGGGTTATGCTTCCCCACTGATTACTAACAAGCACATCCCTTCCTTCAGCTGTAACCTCTACTCACGTCAGTTACCTCAATTCCTCCTACAACCGATCAGTCAAGTCAGCATTGGCATTGGAAACACAAGGATATCAAAATGGCAGAACCACCAAAATCACCCACATTCACAGAGTTCATCGCCTTCCGCCTGAAGCCATCCGTGAAACCCGAAGAAGGCGAGAGTAACCGTGAAGGCGAGCAGCTACTCGACTTTTTCCGGGAAACGATGCTTCAAAGTGGGCATTTGGGGTCTGCTTGGGGACGGACGTTGGAGGATGAGAATGTTGTCATTTGGGTTATCGGTAGTCCCCTTCCCGTCTTCCTTCTATCCCGGCTCTCGATATATGGTGCGAGGAAGGCATATAGTGCTGATATATGACTACGTAGAATGGTCTGATTCAAGCAACTCTACCCCCCTCTCACGCCTCGACCCCTTCATCGACTACTCCAACAGCGATGACCCAACAACCCTGCTCACATTCTACTCCACCCTCTCCCCCTCCATCTCCGAATCAGACACTTTAACCACCAACCCCATCACGGAGCTAGTCACCGTCGCCGTTCCCAGCGATATCTCCCCCGACAACCACAAACAATTCAACAACGACCAGTTGGCGTTTCGGGACGCACTACTCAACAAAGCAACGCCCGAAAGCGTGAGACCCATAACTTGGGCGAGAGGACAGATTGAGAGGCCAGCGGAGTTTGAGCATCAGGACAGTCCGTCGGGGAAGGCGTTGGTGTATTTAAATGTTATCGGGTGGAAGAGTAGGGAGCAGCATACGCAGGCTAGAGATACGAAGGCGTTTGCGGAGACGATTGAGCCGCTCAGGAAACGTGTGCTTATGCCGGTGAAGGGGATGGATATGAAGCATGTCAAGTTTCAGAAGATTGGTTTTTAGCCTCGATCTGTAGGAGATACTACGTACGAGAAAGCCGAAAAAGAATGATAGGAAAAGATGTTCAGAACCAAATGAAATCAAATACCGAAGAGACCGCCTTCATTTTAAATTACATAGCTAAATAGAGTTGGCAAGCAAAGGAGAAGTCGAAACAAGAGCTTTTGATGTTGCACCCGACGACAACACGCTAGGATATAAATGAAAACAAAGGAAATAAGACGTAAACTAGATACGATGCTTTTCACTTTCTGTAATGGTCGTTAGCAATGATTTTTAAAAAGAGGACAAGAAGGGGACATACCCAATCGTGCGTACAGCATATACAACGCCATCTGGTTGCACTCTTGTGTGCCGGTGATCGTGACCAAACGCTCATTGCTGTTTTCTTGAGGCTCGTTGATCTTGATCACACTGCCACTGAGGTGTCGGATCTCGTTGATCTTGGTACCACCCTTACCAATGATGGCGCCAACCATGTCGTTGGGAATGTAGATTTGCTGGGTGATGGGTTGGCTAGAAACAACGCCGGCAAGAGGCTGAGCTCCCGCGCCGCCATGAGGCTGGGCATGAGGAGCTCCGTACGGAGCAGGCTGATGCGGGCCAGCACCTGCATATGGAGCACGAGCTGCACCACCGCCATAATGCAAAGGAGGCTGTGTAACTGGAGCTTGAGCAGCAGGACCGCCATGGGGGTATGGAGCACCGTAGGGACCGGGGCCCGGTCGGTTGTTTTGTGGGTAGTGGCGTCTGACTGCGTCGGGATGACCGTATTGACCGCCAGCAGGCTGGGGGACATAGGGTACAACTTGCATACCACCGGGCACGACACCAGCAGGGCCGCCGCTACGAGTGGCGTAGGCAGATGCAGCAGGTCCACCGAACCGCTCGGTCAATTGCTCTACAAGAGTCACGGCAACATAGTACGTCGCAATGTGCACGGCATCAGCGACACCCAACACAACAAGAGAGCGTTCAGTGGATAGAGGAAGGCAGGCGTCAGAAGCATTCAAGCGCGCACCGGATGCTTCCTGGATTTCGCGAATACGAACACCACCTTTCCCGATGATTGAACCAATGAGGATATGGGGGATGAGGAGACGGAGGGGATATGTCTTGGACTGGGCGGTGGAGGGAGCCTCAAGAGGTTCATTGTTAAGGGTTCGAATAATTAAACCAAAGGCCTACCGTAAGTTAGTACATGGCCTCCACCTCCAAGATGGAGAGACATACCTTTGCAACAGCATCCTGGGGGCCGCTAACAGTTAAGATTCTCTCAACAGCACCTCGTGAGTAGTCGCTCACGGTGCACTTGGCACCAGAAAGACGACGGATTTGGGAGACATTTTCCCCACCTTTTCCAATACACGTAGCAGCTTCCTGGCTCGAAATGACGGCGCGGATATGGATCCATGAGCTCTCGTCTTGCGGAGTCTGATGCTGGGGAGGCTGCGACGTTGCGCGATCGGCATGCGACGCGGTCGACTGGATGGGCTGGGTGTCGATCGCAGAGCCGACATCTTTGCCATTCACTACAGAGTCACCATTGGTAGCAGAAGCGTCCTTGGCGTCGGCCTCGGACTGTTTGTGATCCTCACTGCGGACGACTTTGTCCAGAGCTGGGCGTTTGGCTTCGGGTTGATCGTTGGGACCAGATGGCGACGAGGGATCCTCCAGGGGTCGCTTGGTAGATGGTAGGGTCGACGGAGAGGCAGACATTTTTGGTTCGGTCGCGTCGTGTTCGTAGTTCTTTTTACTTAGAAGGTCAAGCGAATTCAAGCAGTGAATATCTGTTTATTCCAGTTTTCTTTATTCAATGGATCGGTTATATACACCAGGTGTCCCCAAGGAAAACTTGCTGGTGCTGGTGCTGGTGATGGAAGCTCGAAGTGCAGGGAAGTCTGATGTTGGTGAAGAATAATCTCAGGCGATGGTCGGAAGGGGAATATGGATGGACTTGGCTGGTATGGTGCTGGAATTAAGACTGGAGACGAGAGGACTGAGATGATGCGGGTGCAGTGAAGGAGGTCACGGAGATGGAGAGGACTAGCATATGACTGAGACGGACGGATGCAAGTGATCAAGCAGACGAGATAGGATAGATGAAAGAGAGGAGAAAAAGACACGGGACCCGTTCCTCCAGATGCGACAGGGGATGAAAGAGTCGTTGATGAGTCTCTTGGAAGAAAGCGAGCAAAACACGAGGTTGTCCCAGCACGGGGAAGGGAGAAGAGGAAGAAGCAGGTTGCCGACGTGTTGCGGCACGTGACTTTGTGCCTCAGGCAGCAACAGTATGCTGTGCTTCGTTCTCACCGCCAATTAATCCGTGTTCCAACATGCTACATGCATTCTGAAATGTGATCTATCATGGGGCTATTTCCGAATTCCCTTGAACCTGGCTACAGACTAAAATCAAACAATGTGTTGTGACATGACCTGTATCTTCCTGAGGCATACTGAAGTATAGACTTCTGAACCAATCAGACGCACGGATTCTCTCTGAGGGGCAAATTCCAGTCTGGCGATCCACTATTGGCCTATTATTTTGCGGGGATTGTAGATTCTTCTTTTTATATTTGGCAATTTGTTGGGCAAAAGAAAAAGAAGGATATTCATGGTCATTGTTCGAGTGAACCGAATAAAAACCCCTGAGACCAATCTAGCAACTGCATAAAGGCTTTCTTCAGGAGAGACAAAAATGGCCAAAAAAGACAAGAAGAAATCCGCAGAGAAAAAAGAACGCAACGCCGCCAAACAACTAAAAAAAGCCGACAAAAAAGAGAAAAAGAACAAAACCAAAGGCCGGGGAGGGGACGTCGACAGTGACGCCGAAGATGTTGACTTGGATGCCGTCCTAGCAGCCTACGCAGAAGAGCAGGCAAAGTTTCTTAAAGTCACAGAGATCCCCTCATCTCCACCAACTCCGCGCTCGTCATCGACTATTATCGCCTCGCCAGCTAATCGGAATGAGTTACTTGTGTTTGGCGGTGAGTACTTTGATGGTACCCTGGCCACGTTTTTTAATAATCTCTATGTCTATTTGATTGATCGTCGGGAGTGGAGGGAGGTTACTAGTCCCAACAGTCCGTTGCCGAGGAGTGGACATGCGTGGTGTCGAGGTGGGAATGCAGGTGGTGTGTATCTGTTTGGTGGTGAATTCTCGTCTCCGAAGCAGGGCACGTTTTATCATTACAATGATTTCTGGCATCTGGATCCGGCGACGAGGGAATGGAGTCGTCTTGAGCCCAAGGGGAAGGGACCGCCGGCTCGAAGTGGTCATCGAATGACATATTTCAAGGTTTGCAATTTTCTCTGACTATAAAAGATATGTCTCAATACTCACATGGATATAGAACTATATCATCCTGTTTGGTGGCTTCCAAGACACCTCTCAACAAACAAAATACCTCCAAGACCTTTGGATCTACGACTGCACCAAATTCGTATGGTTCAACCCAGTCCTCCCTCCCGCATCCGGCAAACCAGATGCTCGATCTTCATTCTCATTCTTGCCTCATGAGTCTGGCGCCGTTCTGTATGGCGGCTACTCGCGCGTCAAGGCATCAACTGGTGCCAGCGGCGGCGGGAAACAAGGCAAAGGTGGTGGTGGTGGAGGTGGTGGTCCGCAGCGAGTCACCCTCAAACCCATGGTCCATCAAGATACCTGGTTCCTACGTATCACTCCCCCAGCAGCAGATGCTCCTTCCTCGGCGGGACCAACAGTCCGCTGGGAACGACGCAAAAAGCCCGCTAATGCACCCAACCCAGCACGCGCCGGTGTCACGATGGCTCACCACAAGGGTCGCGGAATCATGTTTGGCGGCGTCCACGACGTGGAAATGAGTGAAGAAGGTATCGACAGTGAATTCTTCGATACCATGTTTGCATGGAATCTGGAACGGAATCGATTCTTCCCGCTTACGCTACGTCGACCAAAAGCGCAGGGGAAGAAGCAGCAACAACAGGCCACGAAAGCGAGAGATAGGAGTAAAGCGGATGAAGAGGAGTTGTTACGCAATCTTGCAGCCTTGGAAGCAAAGCGTGGGATTCGTACTGTGGATGCTGATGAGGATGATATGGACATTGACAGTCCTGCTTCCACGGAAGAAGTTGATGCCGTTAAGCAGGCGGCCGTCAAGTTTGAGATGCCGCATCCTCGGTTTAATGCTCAGTTGACTGTCCAGGATGACACGCTGTTTGTGTTTGGAGGCACATTCGAGAGAGGTGATCAAGAGTTTATCTTTAATGATATGTATTCCATCGATCTGGTGAAACTAGATGGCGTGAAGGAGATCTTCTACAACGAACCTGCAAACTGGAATACGCAGCTAGAAGCAAGCGACGATGAAGACGAGGACGAGGATGAGGATGAAGACATGGACCACGACGAAGAAGAGAATGAAGCCGAAGAGGGCATGTCAGTCGACACACCCTCCGAAGCACCCACCGAAATCACAGTTCCCTCAGTCACACGAGAAATGCAAAACCTCGAAGTTGAAGAGACGGAAGGCGAGCCAGAAACAAAAGATGACAGACCACAACCACGACCATTTGAAACTCTCCGAGACTTCTTTGCGCGCACGACTACTGAGTGGCAGAATTATTTGCTGGAGAAACTAAAGCAGAGGGGAGATCCGGCAGAGAAGACGGTCAAGGAGTTGAGGAAAGAGGCGTTTGATCTTGCGGAGGAGAAGTGGTGGGATAGTCGGGAAGAGATTATGGCGCTTGAAGATGAGCAGGAGGCTGCTGGTATTGGGGAGGTTGTCAGTATGATGGATAGAGCTGAGACGAGTGGAGGTGCTGGACGGCGCAGGTAGTCATGTACTCTCTACCTAGGTCCAAGTTCATATATCAGACTTCTACATAAATGTTAACAAAAGTGAATGCGTCTACCACGCTATAGCATTAAAATACTTATATATCTAGGTATCTAGTTACCATTCGAAGCAACCTTTTCCAGCACATCCGTCACCAGCGCAAAATCCCTCAACACATCCGCCCTCCAATTCGAAATCGCAATCCGACACGCCGGCTTCCCCTCCCAAGACGTACCCGAAACATACATCTTCAAAGTAGCGTTGATCCTCTTGGTCAATTGCTGGTTCAACTGCTCGTCATTTGCGCGGAACAGCACAACCATGAATGTTTGAGCGCAGAGGTCGTCTTCGCTTGCAGCTAGTGGGAGAGGCGTGTATGCAGGATGATCGTATAACCAGCCTGCAATCATGCGTGCGAGACGGATTTGTGTCTCGAGGATAGTCTTGAAGCCATTCTTTCCGTATGCCATTAACGAAGCATAGACAGGTAATGCTCGTAAGCGTCGCGAGTTTTCGAGACCAATGTTCAACGGTGATGGGACCTGGGAACCGCTAGCCGCTGAATTGAGGTATACCGCATTCGCGTTGCGGAAGACATCTTCGGAAAGCGCGCTTGATGAGTACCGACATAGGAATATGCCGCAGTCATATGGCACATTAAGGAATTTGTGGGCATCTCCCGTTATTGAGTCTGCGAGTTCGACGCCTTCACATCCTCGGGTGATGGATGCGTATTCCTCTTGTGATGCATCTAAGATTCGACCAAAGATACCGAACGCACCGTCAACGTGAATCCATGCATCGTACTTGTCGCACAATCGCCGTAGTTCGCGCATCTGCTTGCCACCGTTTGTCGCGAAATGGCCCGTATTGACTTCTCCGCAGGAAATGCACACAATACTTGCTTTGTCTGGTCTTGAGAGTTCCTTTTCCAATAACTCCATGTCAATTTCGAGATGGTTGTTGGGCGAAGTGCAGATGTTCTTCATGTTGGAACGGCCTATCCCTAGGATTCCTGCCGCTTTGCCGACTGAGGAATGAGGCATTGTAGAGAGGACTTGGATTCCTGTAAGGCCCGCAGCTTGCATGACTTCAAAGAGTCCATGTTCTCCCACACTAGAGATTGAACTGCCACGTCGTTCGGCTGCTTTCCGCACTACATATTCCCTTCCACAAGCCAACCCTAATATATTACTCCCAGTCGCCCCAGTAGTGAAGGTTCCATTATGCCAGGCCCGTCGATTGAGTTTCAGCAAGTCGACTACAAGGCCCAATGCCTTGAACTCGACGTCGGTAGCAACGGAATGTTCCTCCATATGAACCTGGACATTCTGGTCGTATACCGAAACGACATTGTCAGCCAACAGGGCAGCTGGAGTGACGCCGCCCACCACAAAGCCATAGTAATTCGGGCTCAGACTGCTCGCATTGAATGCCGGTACAATGTCATGTACTAAGTGGTCTTTCGTCCTTTCCAAACCATGTCCTCGATCAGGAAGGTCATCGAGGAGAGTCATGCGGGCCTTTGATAATGCATCTGAAGTCGGCAGAACCGCGAGGTTCGGCGTCTGTAGGACGAGGTCCCATAAAGATTGGCTGAAACCATATAGTTCTTTGAACGGCATCTCATTATCTTTCCCATCCACATATATGGGATTGACGGGCTGCGGGGTATCGGTACTAGATGAGGGAACCGTTTCGCAGTAAGCAACATTGAAGATGAGACGAACCAAATATATCGGAGAAGAATATCAAATACGTACGAATGAGGTACCGCATGACCAAAAGGAGCAACAGTCTCCTGCTGCTCGTCTCGTGCCATCTTCTCCATGTTTTTTGGAGTCAGTTGGAGTCAAGAATACAGTTGGATATAACTGACCACTTGACCCATCTATTTATACCTCGAATTGGCAAATGGGTGCAAGTAGAGTCATACTCAGGACCCAGAAAACAAAGTACACAAAAAAGATCTCCAATTCTTGCCACTAATCATGTCTGCTACCCAGGTCCTCTGAGAGTGCCGCGGGGATAGTCAGGAGGAAAGAAAGGCTGTTGGTTTGCTCCTCACGCCGACCCGCCGTGGCTTCCATAAAATGGATGTGACTCTACCCCACACCACAGACAAGCCTTATCAACACATCATTTCTCCAACAATCTCCAAAACATCCTCGCTGCCTAGGTATACCGGAATTATTGGCTAATTCGCAAGGTCATTGACATCATCTCGTCTATATTCTATATACTTGCCTTCTCAGCACAGTCATGAATCCCGCCGGAGCAAAGCTAATCGACAGGCGGCTCCATACTGTCCCTGGTATGTACCTAGGCCATGTGGATACGATGCTCGTGGATGTTTGCTAACCCATTTATGTATTCTTCGCAGGCAAACTTCGGGTGGCTGAGCTGTTCTTCGATGTCCCCTTAAACTACAGCAAGCCAAACGAAGGGCGCATCCGCCTCTTCGCTCGAAGTGTCCGTCGCCCTGCAATATTTCCGGACACCGAGCAGAACGAAAAGCCTCTTCCGTGGTTTGTTTATTTGCAGGGCGGGCCGGGGTTTGGGTGTCGACCCCCTCAGGAAATGGGATTTGTCCCTTTCGTTCTCGACAAGGGGTATCAGGTACGTAACTACTACTTAATATGAGTCAATCTCATCTTTTCGGTCACCGTGTTGATAGACTTCCAGATTCTCCTCCTCGACCAACGTGGGACTGGCCTGAGCTCCACTATCACCTCGCAAACTCTTGCCCGCCAAGGTAGCGCAATCAAACAGGCTGAGTATCTGAAACATTTCCGCGCAGACAATATTGTGCGCGATTGCGAGGCTATACGTAAATGTCTGACCGCTACTTATCCGGAAGAGTACCAGAAATGGAGTGTGTTAGGGCAGAGTTTTGGTGGATTCTGTGCTACCACCTATTTGTCAAAATTGTGAGTGCTCATTGCATTTCTGTCTGGATATCACTATATTTTAAACATAATACTGATTTTATATAGCCCTGAAGGTTTGCGGGAAGTCTTCTTGACTGGTGGATTGCCTCCGCTGATCAACGGACCTGATCCGCTTTATGAAAAGACGTATCGTGAGTGGCCGTTGAACATAACATGACCACACGAAACTGACCCTATCATAGAAAAGGTGGTAGAACGGAATGAAGCGTACTATAATAAGTATCCCGAAGATGCGGAGCGTGTCAAGAGGATCATTCAATATCTACAGCAGACCAAACCTCGTCTCGGAGCAGGTGTGCTCACAGCAGAACGATTCCAGCAGATTGGAATAACTTTTGGCGTTCATGGTGAGCTTCATCTAGTCCATTCATGTACTTCGGTTTTGCTAACGAATGGCAGGTGGTCTGGATAGCATTCATGGTATGGACATCACTTAAGGTGTTCGAACATCCTATTTACTTCTGAATTTTAGATATCGTTCTACGAATGACCCTTGAACTCGACCAGTTTGGCTTTCTGACCAGACCGACGCTCTCACTACTTGAGAGCTATGGGGAATATGACAACGCAGTCATATACGCTATTATGCAAGAGGTTATATATTGTCAGGGGTATGTCCTCATTCATATCATCTTACTGGTTTGATGCTCACCCCCGGTCCAATCTATAGGGAAGCTTCTCGCTGGTCCGCAGACAGAATGCGTGCTCAAAACCCCCGGTTCCGAGTTGAAGGCAACACAGAGCCCGAGATCTATTTTACCGGTGAAATGGTGAGTTGTATATTTCCACAGACACAAAGTAAGCAAGATGCTTACACATCCACAGATATATAAAGACATGTTCGACTCCTACGACGAGCTCAGCGAACTCAAAGAAGTCGCAGACATTCTCGCAACCACATACGACTGGCCCGCTCTCTACGACGAAGCGCAACTGGCCAAAAATGAGGTGCCAGTGTATGCAGCTACTTACGTAGATGACATGTACGTCGACTACGACTTTGCGACTGAGACAGCCAAGAAAATCAAAGGCGCAAAGCAGGTTGTCACGAATACCATGTATCACAGCGCATTGCGTGACAGGGGTGATGAGGTTATGCATCAGTTGTTTTACTTGAAGGAGGACACGATTGATTAGATAGCGTTCACTGCGTGTCGTTGAGAGATAATATTTCATATCTGGCTAGCTATTCAAGGAATATCAGAGCTATTTACTGAGGACCCGTTCAATAGAAGACAAAGTCAATCCTCAAACGAGCGTCCAAAATCAATCAAGCGAATCTTTCGTGCATCCCGTGGATGAAGTTGTGCCACTTTAGCTCGGACCAGAAACCTCGAAGCCGCAGACTCGCGTGGCAATTCCACATAAGACGTTCCAGATTCTAGCAAAGAGTTTATCAATTCATGCATCGCTACCGCTGCAGCTTCCCTTTTATTCCTTGGAGCGGCATTAGATGCATCGTCATCTCCTCCTCGCTGCCGTCGAAGGAGGTTGTCTATCCGTTGCTGTCTTGGATCATCGTCATCCCTGTCTTGTGCTGTCGTTGATTTCGGCTTCTTCGGTTTCCCATGAGGTGTATACCCAGCTTCCAACGTGGAGTCGGGCACTTCCATAATATCGCCAACGACGGGACCACCCAAGTCTTCCGCAGCCAGTTGCGAGGCTAAATGATCGTCTATGAATTGATCTAGATCCTTTCTCAGCTTTGAGGATGAAGTCTTCAATGCGCGCGTTCTTTTGCGCTCTGCATTGACGAAATCATCCGCTAGTTCGGAGGGACTCTTGGTTGCGTTTTCGGATTGTTCTCTTTTGATGCGTTGGATGCGTGTTCTGAGACCTTCGTGGATGCGTTTTGCATCTTCAAGATCGTCTTGCTCACCCTTGAGTTGTTGTCGACTTGATGGCAATGATTTCCGGAGACTAGCTATCGAAGCTTTGTTCTCTTGGATTACGCGAGATGTTTCCCGCAGAGCGATCAGGCATGGTAATGGGGAGTTTGGAGAAGGTAGATCTGGCTCGGCTTGTAGTAGAGAGTCGTATGCCTTCTTGACTCGTCGGACCTGCGCCAATCTCTGTGCTGGCTCTGTTCCCTGGCCGGAGATTTCCAGTCCTTGCTTAGAGGCACGCAACTATATCAACATTAGCAATTATTTAATTGACCAATTAGATGTTGTATGACTTACCTTTCGAAGTGCATCTTCCTGTCGCTTGACATGGTCTTGTAAAGACCGAATTGTGTCGTCTAGTCTCCGGTTGTAGTGCTGAATCGCGTCTAGACTCAGAGGATTCTCTCTATATTGTTTCTCGAGATTGCGTCCCCTGTCAGCGAAGGCACGGATCTTGTCCACTTTTTCTTGATCGACGGCCATTTTCAAAATTTTCAGATAATCTAATTTCGAAAGAACCGCTGTTTCTTATATCATTTCCAGGGCTTTCCTTGCTTCAATATGCAACTGAGACTTTAATTGACTGTTTTCCTCTTTGGTGTTTCTTATCGCGAGCCATCACGTGATCACGCGGATCGACTAACCACAACTCGTTAGTCCCACATTTCGGTGTTCCAATGGGCCAATGGCAGGAACGATGGGCCCGCGCTCATACAATCATCACTCGTCCTCAGCCTGTCTATCAATCAGAACTTCTTATAAACGATACACATCTTCTACTGGCAGACAAGGGTACAATTTGCACTGATCTTCGAAGCGATGAGTCGCCCCTATGACCAAAAATAATCTCAAGCAGCACCTTCGTTGGCTTGTCGACCGTGGGCAACCAGACTTTGCCGCCTTGGACGTGTTGTTGACGCGATCTGATGTTGATACCGTGAACGCCCAGGTATCAGCACAACCAGCTCCAGACGCGCCCCGGCCAGTGCATACGGAACAATTGACGATTACTACGAACGAAAATACCACGCCGATATTGGAAAAAAATGAAGATGTAGAATTGAAAGTTGATGGTGATGGAGACAGTGTCTTGCAGGACGCGAATATGGCACGATTGAACCTCATTCCTTCGTCGGCATCGAAGCCGCGCATGCTTAGCATTGCAGCCGGCAATAGAAGTGACGATGCAAGACCATCGACGCCGGGATCCGATGCCCGTAAGAATTATATGTCGGATAATTCAAGAATTGGAGATACTACATTTCTCTCTGCTCCAGGTACCTATTGTTCTGATTGGATAAACACGGATCTTTTGCTAATGGTTGATAACAGCTACCATAGTATCGAGTCCCAGTCCCAGGAAACGAAACGCGCAGTCGACGAAATTAAGGCCTATACTTTCTTCAGATTACAAGTCCCAGTTCGACGATATCGAGTCTATTGACCTGACCGGCGATGTTGAACCGTCTACTTCCTCCGGGACCGTGGAAGCTTTCGGCGATTCACAAACATTATGGCGAGAAGATTATGCTACGCGACCGGAGCCTATATCCCGACAAGGCAAGAAGAGAAAGAGTGATGAATATCAATCGGATTTGAGATCGCCCAGAAGGAATCCTCCTCACTCAAAAACATCCCGTACGCCGGACGAGGACGACGTGTTGGCTGATGATATCACCCCAACAATTACATCAGATCCGCCTAGTTATGATATTTCGTCTTCACAGGAATTGGCCCATCAATCACCCGTTCGGTCAGCTGTTTCGAAGAAACCAACCACCACCACCACCAATGCAAGCAGTAAATCGAGAAGTAAAAGAAACACGCAAGATGAGGATGTTGATCGTTTGTTTTCCTGGGACTCCGACGAAGATGCTTTTGAGCCTCTGCCCAATAAGAAGATTCGTCCAATTGAAGAGAGGTTGAACCCGAGGGACAGCGATCGAATGAAGGAGCGCTCGAACATGGAGACCACGCCAGAGGAAGATTTGGCTCCGGCCCAGCCGAAGCCGGATTCACCTAGGAAGGCCTCACCCAAAAAGGCTTCGCTCAAGAAACCTTCGCCCAAAAAGAGACAAGCTATTGTTGAGACTGTAGCTTCTACGCCCTTATCTCAAACCCTTCAAAATCCCAAAGTGGAGCAAATTTTATCTCTTCATCCCGCAGTTGTGGACGCAGCAATCGAAAAATTGAACAAAGACTTGGTTGCGAACGCAAATATTGTGGTGCAACATGCCATTGAAGGGGAACTCCCGCCCCCAGAGCTTGTAGCCGAAGGAAAGGCTGCTCGAACAAAAGTCGAAGCGTTGGGGAAATTGAAAACGGAAAGAGTTCTTTACGATGAAAAGAAAATGAGGAAGCAACAACTCAAAGATATGATGGTGAAAGCAGTTGCCGACGGCGGTGATTTGACCGGTCTGGCAGCAGAGATCAAAGAGAGCCAAGATATCGCGAAGGAGCTTCAAGCGATCGAAGCTCAGTTTGGCGATCTATTGTCAGTGATCGATATGGATCTCTCTGCTTTTCTTCCGCCTCCTCAATTCGCCAACCCTGGAAACGCAGTACTACCTGCCACGCCACAGACGCTCGTACGGCCTCTTGCGCAATCCGTTCCCCAGAGATTTCAGACCGATACTCCGCCAATCTTACCCTCGAATGGCAGTACTACAAGTTTGAATACAACCTACCGCAGAGATGTGTCGACTTTTCAGGGAGGCAATTCCTATTCCACCGGGATGCCGTCCAATTCTGCCAGCGCTTTTATCACCTCAGATGATTTCGACTTTGATGAGGAAGACTTTCTCGAAGCAGACAACGTCATGTCGACCGCACATTATGAACCTCCAGCAACATATTCTGACAATCGTAGGGTCTTCGGCGAAACTTCAGGGAATGTCAGTCGTCAGCCGCCTTCGCAACCGACCCAGAAGCCTACGGCTCCAGATTCCAACGCCATGCTATCACATCCTTGGTCGAAAGACGTAAAGACAGTACTGAGAGATCGCTTTCATCTGAAAGGGTTCCGGCCTCATCAGTTAGAGGCAATCAATGCGACACTTGGCGGGAAAGATGCATTTGTGTTAATGCCCACAGGAGGCGGCAAGTCGCTTTGCTATCAACTGCCATCTGTAATACACAGCGGTAAAACAAAAGGGGTTACCATCGTCGTGTCTCCTCTACTCAGTCTGATGGAAGATCAAGTTGACCACCTTCAAAAATTAGGGATTAAAGCATACTTCATCAACGGAGATGTAAGCGCTGACCACAAAAGATGGGTGATGTCCACTCTTGCAAGTCCCTATGCAGACCGAGAGATCGAATTGCTCTATGTCACACCTGAAATGATCAACAAGAACGTGGCCTTGTGTGATATTCTCAAAACACTTCATGACAACCGGAAATTTGCGCGTCTAGTCATAGACGAGGCTCATTGTGTCAGTCAATGGGGACATGACTTCCGGCCAGACTACAAAGAACTCGGGGCGTTTCGTTCGAAGTTTTCCGGGCTCCCTGTGATGGCGTTGACTGCCACGGCAACTGAAAATGTCAAAGTCGACGTTATAAACAATTTGAGAATGAAGGAGTGCGAGGTTTTGAGTCAGAGCTTCAACCGGCCCAATCTCACGTATGATGTTCTGCCTAAGAAAGGCTCTGCTCCAGACATAATTTCACAGATAGCAGACATCATTGAAACTTCTTATCGGAGAAAAGCCGGCATTGTCTACTGTCTGTCTCGAAAAGATTGCGAAAAGGTCGCCCAGGAGCTTTCCCAAGGGTATGGTATCAAAGCGACACATTACCATGCGGGCATGCCTTCCGAAGAACGGACTTCAGTCCAGCGTGACTGGCAGGCGGGTAGATATGATGTGATTGTCGCAACCATTGCTTTTGGTATGGGAATTGACAAGCCAGATGTCCGATTTGTTA
This sequence comes from Talaromyces pinophilus, assembly GCA_001571465.2. NCBI lineage: Eukaryota > Fungi > Ascomycota > Eurotiomycetes > Eurotiales > Trichocomaceae > Talaromyces > Talaromyces pinophilus. Next base: position 4,648,520 of record CP017344.1, on the reverse strand, counting down.
TTCATCATACGATACCCAAGAGTCTAGAAGGTTACTACCAAGAAACCGGCCGTGCTGGACGAGACGGAAAGCGTTCTGGCTGCTATTTGTTTTACAGTTATAGGGATACTGCTGCGCAAAAACGCTTTATTGAAACGTCTGATGGTGACTACCAACAGAAAAACCGTCAACGGCAAATGCTTCGACACGTTGTGCAATTCTGCGAGAATCAGAGCGACTGCAGAAGAGTTCAGATTCTTGCTTACTTCAATGAGTCTTTTGATGCATGTAACTGTAATCGCACGTGTGACAATTGCAAGACGGACGAAGCCTTCCACACGGTCGATTTCTCGGCGTATGCGAAGAAGGCTATTCAACTTGTCAAATTGTTTCAGCAGAGAGGGGAGGACGTCACTATATTGCATTGCATTGATATCTTCGCCGGGAGTAACAAGAAGATGAAGGGAGACCATGCTCAAGTGCCTCAATACGGTGCTGGTACTGATTTGGAACTCGGAGATGTCGAGCGGTTGTTCTTCAAGTTGGTGGGTGAAGACGTTCTAGAAGAGTGGTCCAAAACAACAAGCAGATTCACTCATCGGTACGTCAAACCGGGTCCGAAAGCCTCTCAGTTTCTCGCATCAAGAACTCCTTTTACAATGCAAATACGCGCTTCCTCAAAGTCAGCAAAGAGGTCAAGTGGCGCCTCTCGCAGCACTACGTCTACTGGTGTGTCTGGAACGTCGGATTATCATCCTCAGTCAACCAATGTACCTTCCCCTGTACAAGGTTCGCGCCGAAAGGCCGCGCCAAAGCCTAAAAGCAAGCGGGGAGTTCCCCAAGCAGTTGACGATGATGAAGATAGTGACGGCTTCGAGCCGATCCGAGAGGCAGGTAAATCGAACCGACGCAAGAAAGCGGACGTGGGACCTCCTATCGTTGAGGATGGGCGGATGGCTGGATTGGACGACAGTCAGCAAATCGTGGTTGAGGACTTTGTGACAAATGCCAAGGAGCTCTGTCAGCAGGTGAGTCTGATGTCGGCGTGGCAGGATGCAATTCAAGCTGACTGACATTGTCTATAGATCATGATGGAGAAAAGCCTGCGCAATCAACCATTTTCCGATGCTATGCTGCGTGAAATGGCAATCCATCTTCCTGAAGGTAATACTTCAAGGTCAATCCTTTCCTTTGATACAGCCATACTGACAGCTCATAGGTTTAGACGCAATGAATGAGGTTCCCGGTATCAACCAGGATAAAGTCAGGATCTACGGTTCTCGGTTCTTGAAGCTTATTCGAAACTCGAAGAAGCTGCTCTCAGATATCAGGTCCAACAACGAGGTCATCCATGACCCGAACCATACAAATGTCATCAATCTCGACAGTGATGACGAATACGGCAATGACGATGACTTTATGTTCTCCCTCTCACAAATAGATACAAATGACACCAGCCAGTACTTTGACACGTCTGCCAGTCAGACAAGGGTGCCATCCACTCAATGTATGTTATTATTCATTCCTGCATTTAGCAGCCTGTATGCAAAACTAACACTATTGCAGTCACTGATCTAGATGCGCCATCTACGAGTGGTAGGAGAACAGCAAGCAGAGCATCTTCTGCACCACGCAGTAGAGCCCGTGGCGGCGCACAACGTACCAGCAGCGGATCATCTTCTAAACGAAAAAAGGCACCCTGGAACCCAGAAGCTTACCGTTACGCTGGCAAGGGAGCCAATAGAGGCTACAGCAACCGAGGTCGTGGATCGTCGTCTTCTGGTTACAGCAATTATCGTCGGTCGACTTCTACCAGCACTACAAACAAACGAAAGACGGGTACGAAACCCTCTGGGCCAGCGATTGATTTGATGCCAACATGAGTTATTATAATGATGGGTGGACATGTTACTTTGTTTTACTTATAAAACTTGGACCATGGTTGGCGTATTGAGGCTTGACTTTGTTAGCGATTACAGCGTGCGGAGTTACTAGAGCGGATTCTTTGATTTATTGTGCTCTGTTATTGTATGAGACATAACGTTTCATGCATAATCCCAAGCAGCTATACTCGAGTCTTATACTCATACTATCCTTTCTCAAACGAGTCTTGGGCTTTCCTCTATACACTCCTCAGGAATATGTACAGCAATAAATCACTTCTTCTTCCCCCCTTTCCCTCCTTTCTGTACACCACCACCCCCTTTCCCTTTCCCACCTCCTCCTTTATCACCTTTCCCACCACCGGCACCACCAGCAATACCACTAGAAACAATCCTCACTTTACCCACAGGTAAAGTATTCATAACCTCCACATCCCGCCACCCCTTCAACAAATCCGCTTCTCGAGCACGCATCCTTTCTGCCGTTGCCCGATCCAAACCCTCCGCAACATCATCTGCAATAACCTTCTTGGCGATCTTGTTACCTGCACCACTGGCTCCAGTAGCTCCAGCGCCGGGTGCGCCGCCGGCTTCGATGATCCAGTGACCCAATATCTCCTTGATGGCTTTACCCTTCTTGATATTTCCAGCTTGAAGTTTTGCGCGATATTTGAAGCGGGCTACGACGGGCCAGGGAGCTGCCACGGGGATAGCAGCGAGAACTTCGTCTTCTGGCAGAGGAGTACCGACCAGCGCCGGAAGCCAGGATAGATCTTCCGCTTCCTGTTTAACAGTTTCGTCGTTGTACGTTTCATCTTCTCCTCCTGTAGCAGCTTCAGCTCCTCCAGCTTCGCGCCGTCTCTGGAGGAACTGTTCTTGTCGTTTCCGCTCTGCTTCAGCTGCCCGTTCATGTTGTGCGCGACGACGTTGCTTTTGCGCTTCGAGCTCTGCTTCGCGTTTCGCTTTGGCTTCGGCGGCTGATTCGGCTTCCTTTGCAGCTTTGGGGTTTACGCCGAGGAGTCGCAGGGCGAGTTCGCGGTCTTCTTCGTCTTGGTGGGCGTATTTTTGGGCGGCTTTTTTGGCTTTGGCTTTTTTGCCGCGGGTGGTTTTTTGTTTTGTTGTTGCTGGTGCTGGTGCTGGTGGTGTTTGTTTGGATGTGCTGGCGACGTTGGGTTTTGGTTGGGGGGTTTCGTCTTCGTTGATAGTGGATGTTTCATCGATTTCGTTTTCGAGGTCATCTTCGTCATTTGCGTCTGCATCGTCTTCTATTTCTGCTTTATCTCCGTTTTCAGTGGAGGGCTGAAGTGGGTTCGCTTTCGGCTTTTCGTCTTCGGCTTCTTTCTCACTGTCCTCTTCCTCTTCCTCGACCTGTGCTTTTGTCTTTGGCAGTTCAACTGTATCTTCAGTAAGCTCTGGAACATCCCCTTCAACGGCTTCTTTGACATCTGCGGAACCATCTTTCACAGTCGATACCGCCTCTGGTGAAACTGTCTCAATTGGTTCGGTTTCAGCCGGTTCTTCAACACGATGTTTCCGATGATTCTGCACGCTCTCCTTGCTGATTTGAAACAAAACCGCAAATCCCAAAATTGGCTGGCCAGGTGCTAAGTAATTCTTCTCACCCTTGACCATAAAAGCTCCATTAGCCAAGAGCTCCCCCCTCTCATTTGTCCTCGACACTTGATGCGCTTGCACCCACCACGACGGCATCAACGCCTTTGTCTCCCAAGCCTTGGATGTGGCAACCGAAATACTACCAGCTTGAGTCAACGTGCCGGGTGGAATAGGGGCATCCGGTGTCCCTTCTTTATTCTTCACGATCATGGGAGTAGCTCCTTCAAGATCGGCGTGCACAAATACATCGCCCTTCTTCAGATACCGCTGATAGAGTATCTCCGTTTGATGCGAATCACGGCCACCGAGGACGAGGTATCCTTCAGATGATATGAAATAAAGATATTTCTCAAACCAAAATGGTTTTCTTGATGGTCGCAACACCTGCTTTTCCTGTTTGAGATGCTTCTTCAAGTCTTCCGTGACTTTCTTTTCCTGACTCTTTAGTGCCTTTTCAGATGACTGGATCGTTTTCTGTTCCTTCACCGCGGCAGTCCTCTTCTGTTCGTAGTACTGAGTTGCATTCGACCATGGTGATAAGCTCAAATCAATATCGATCATCAGAGGCTCAGTAGCCTTCCGTTTCGGTCGCTCATCCTTTTCGATTTCTTCCTCGGAGTCACTGTCGTCTGATACTTCCGGCTCCGACTCTGAAAACTCTTCTTGCTCCTCATCAACTTCTGCATTCTCTTCACTTAATAGCAATGTGATAGTATTTTCATGAAGTTTCAATGGCAGCTTGATAGTCTGAGCAACCGGATTGTTTCTTTGTTGTTCCATTTCTATCAACCTAGCGATTTCCACCCAGTCCATTCCCTGCGCAATAAGTCCATTGACTGCATCTGTAGCTTCCTGTACACGGTATATATTGGCCTGAATAGCTTCTGCCTTGCGAATATGCAGTTCCTGAGCCTGCTTCAATGCGCCAGCTCGGTTCTGATGATCAGCCCTAGCTGCTTCGAGCTTCCTTTTTGCGGTCTCTTCATGTTCAGCGAGGCGCGATTCGAGTTTCTGTGACTCGATTGAGGAGAAGTATTCGTCAACTGTTTTGTTGAAACTGTCATACTCAAGGATGTGGTAACCGGGTTTCCCTTCAAACTGTCGAGGCCGGAACGGATGAAAATCATCGAATAGCAGGTTCTCTTTTGAGGTCGAGTCGTCCGGTTGATCTTCCTTTTTGGCTCGTTCCTTGGCTACAATGTAGCCTTTCGTCTCCCCTTCAGCCAATCCGGTAATAATCTTTTCAGCTTCTCGAAGGACGTTCATCGCCTTTTGGAAAGTGCTCTCATCTTCAAGAACTTGCTTCAACGTGACGCTCGAGTCAAACCCCGTAGCAGCAAAAGCATCTTCTAACAGAAGAGGAGGAAACTCCGGAAATCCACTAGAAACAGCCTTCCTAAACACATCAACCTTCTTCTTCGACTTCTTCTGCGCACTTCCCGCTGATTGTTGATCCGCATCCGCAACTCTTTGAATCGTCGCCCTCAACCTCTCTTCCGACAACGGCGGAATGCCATGGTAATACTGAGCCTTCTCAACCGCATACGTCAACCCAATCTTAACCTCATCCTGCTCCCCCGCAGCCGCAACGGTACGAAACAGCGCCAAAATCTTATTCTCGGCATCTGTCAGGATAATGTTACCCCCCGCGAAGAATTCGAGGTATATATGAAACAGTCCATCACTGAAAACGATATCAATAACTCTGTCCGTACCCAGCTGCTTCACAGCGGTGACCCGTCTCGTCTTGAGGCATTTGCGTAATCGGCTCACGAAACCGGAGGGTGTGCTTGCAGTTGTGCGCGAGTATTCGGTTAAGTGGCAGCGAAAGCCGGAGTCGATGATGAGTTGTTTTCGATGGTCTGGTTTGGCGAGTTTGAAGAGGAAGATGCGCTGTATCAGACAAGCGTCAGTCAGTGGGACAGACGAAGTGCGAAGGAACGGCTTACCGATGAGAGGTCATATATATTCGAGACTCGCAGGCCTATGATGGAAGTGCCGAGCTCTTGACATATGATTTTGACGTCTATGGACGAGAATCGCTGCTTCATTGCTGCTGGAGTGAAGGAAGATGCGCCGTGAAATTTTGTCCGGTGATGATTAGGAATCTAGGATGACTCGTAATGTGCGTGGATGGACGGATTCCACAGGTATTTAGCAGCAAAAATCTCTCCAAAAAAATCTGTAACTTCTCCCGAGAAAAATACAAAGGAAAAGAGAAGAAAAGAATGAGGTGGTGATATTTTCTAAAGAAGAGTCTCCACGAACTGGCGCACATTTAATGTGACGTATGCGGGGCAGCCGCGGACTTTACATTTTTATAGGCTTGTTCCATACTCGCTTTGTACTTGAGCTATACTACAACAAAGTCTTCATCATGATCAACCACCACAACAGAGGGTCTGAGGATTAAAGCCGCGTTTTGAAATCCTAGAGCCCAGCATTACGCTTCAGATGAAAGAGTTCCAGGAACATGTCTCAGATTTGAGATGAAGAGAAACAAATCATATGGCCGACAATGCAACCCTTTATAATGAAATGCAAAGAACATAACAGATAAATATGTATAATGACTTAAACAACAAAAGACAAAATAATGAACACGCCAATCCCATTTTCATTCCAAACGAAGATATAAGCAGATGGAAAACCGAATTCGAGCAACTTCTATCAAAAGCCGAATCCCTCAATCATTAACAGCTAAAAGCAACATAAATAGACAGAGACGAGAATCTAAAGACCCTGCCGCAATTGCTCGGCCAGCTTGCGACGTCCAAACTCCCATGCATTGAGCAGGCCTTGTTCTGACAAGTCAATGTTCTTCATGTTGGGTGTATCTGCTGTAGGTGCGCGGCTGACTCGAGAAGCGATGAGGACAGGGTCTGTTTCGAGGATGATGCCGTCGTCGATGATTTCGTCTATAGCGAGGGAGACGAGGTCGTAGTTTTCGATGATTGTGCGTTTGTCGGTTGCTCCTCTGTAGCCATCCAGTTAGCAACTCAATCCCGGCCCAAGGAGAATAAAGGAACAGTTCAGAGAGGGGGGCGCCTACTTAAATAAAATCCCCAAAGCATCCCTCAACGCAACAACAACGTTATACAACAACACCTCATTCTCATCCGCGCTACCCACAACATACAGCATCACATCATTCTCAACCTTGAACACCACCACCCGATTATCGTACAGAATCACATCATTGGTCTGCTTATTCGTCTTATCCATCAACCCGCTCTCAAAGCTCTTTTGCTCTTTGACCGTAGGGTATGGGTTTGCGCCGGGGTAGTCGGTGGAGGTTGCTGAGACGCCGGCTGGAGGGTGAGGAGGGGAGTAGTATTTGGCGAAGATGCGGGAGGTGTCGTCTGTGGACATGATGAGGACCGCGTTGACGGTGAAGAGGGAGAGGGAGCCTGGCATTTTGTCTGTTGTTTCTCTTTCTGTCTGTCTCTCTAATTGGGTATTGTGTAGTTGTGTCGTGAAAGGAGTTGAATGTGTTGATGCGGAGTTGAGATAAATTGATTGGTGTTTTGGAGTTGCCGCATCGTGGCCGCTTCCGCTCTCTAGTTGAGCTGCGGTGATTGGTCCATTGTGACTATGTATCAACTCTCTGATATGCCTATCTTTTGTATTGAAAATAGAATATTTATAATATGAACAGCTTGATATGCTCATGTCATTCAGAGCGGTAATACATATATATCAGGCGCCATTCGTGCAGACTTGCTAGGAAGAGGCTATACAGCACGGTGGCATGTCCAGTGCCCCTGGAAAGACCTTCATAAAAGCATAGTGTCATCGTTATATAGTATAGTAAATAGCAAATATAGTATTCAACAACAAACATGGGTCTCATCACACTTGTGGGTATTGAACGAAAATGATCACGGTATGGAAGTCTTCCATATCAGTGATCAGCAAAATCGGGGAGATCAATACATAAGGAAAACGTAAATTAGATATAATAGGTCGAACCTCAAAAGATATTTATATCATCACTGCTTAGGGGCTTCTTCCTGGACTGGATTGGAAGTTGGACGGTTGAACCAGCCCATCCAGCTAGCTCTGTTGGCTCGCTTGTTTGCGGCCTCCTCTTCTTCGGAGGGTTCTTGGTTTTCGCGAACGAGTCGTAGTGGACGTAGTCTGTTCTGGGTCATGACTGCGCCAGTGTAATTGTTCATGCTACTGCTAGATCGGCTCGGTGGCGTAGAGGTGGCTCCCAGAGAGCTCACCTCTGCATTGGCGTCGCTGGAAAGGCTGTCGGAACTGCTGAGTCTCTTGCGATCAGGTTGGCTGCCTTGAGATGGAGCCCGCGCATTACCGTTGGCCATGTAAGACCCGAAGAATCCGCTTTGTCGTGATCCTGGTCCCATAGTGGTTGGGCTCAAGGGAACCCCTGACGGGCTGCGACTTCCTGAAGGACCACGGTACATCTGACCAACAACAGCAGCGGCCATTGCAGTGTCTCCTACCTGGTCAGAGCGAGACCTGCGATGGCCCGTACGCACTGACTGAGAGCGCCCAAGAGGGATACTGGGGGCTGTTTCAGGATTCTCGTGGGCAGACGGAACTGACGTCGGCGGAGGCATCACGCTCACAGGTCGAGACCTCGGCTGTGGACGGTTCTGACCGGTCATGATGACAGATTTCGCGCGTTGCAACAGAGACGGCTCGTCTTTCTCTGGCGGTGGCGGAGGCAGTTCCTTGTCTGTCTTTGAAGCGGTTGCACTCGGTAGTGGGTCGTCATTCTTATCCAGGATATGCTCGAATCCTTCATGCTGCAGCAACCGGCCAATGATTCTCTCTATATAGAGCGTGAGAGCCTTGTTCTGATCTTTCGCAGCCTTGACTTCGGCTTCCAACTTGCGAACTTCAGCATTGTTACCCTCGCCAACATGTTCGAGTTCATCGGCCAAAGAGCCGCTCATGCTCCGAGGTACGCCTGAAGGAGCGTCATGCAAGAAGTCACCTTTGGTGAAATCCCCATTAAGCGTCTTTTCACTCAAGAGAAGCTGGTAGCTCTCGTTGTCTTCCATTAGGCGCGCATTGGCCATTCTTGCCTCTAGGAGCTCGCGCTCTAGTTCTTGCTGCAGCCCGCCACCTTTGTTTTCCATTTCGACGAGTTTGATTTGAGATTCCGCAAGCTCTAGTCGTAGTGACTCGATCAATTTATCCTTTTGTAACAGGAGCTTGGCATTGTTTCGCGATGGGCTGCGTTCGATCTGGGCCGATGGAGCGAATTGTCCACTGTCGATATCCGGGGAAGACCGATTTCGGAAACTCGCTGCGAAGAGTGTTAGTATGGTTGGTTTGAAGATTAGTCAATGCATAGATAGGTAGGTTCGTACAAGATCTGGAAATATTGCTCTTGTCACTGTCGGTATTGACCCGAATGTCCTTTTGAGCAATCGACTCCTTCAGCCGTTGAATGGTCGATTGCAACTCCTCCTCCCTGCTTGCCTGTTGTTCTTTATCCTGCAGCATCGCATTCCGTTCCTGCTCATGCGCCTGTTCCATATCACGTAGCTGACGAGCATGGTCCCGAATCTGGGTATTCAAGGCTTCGATATTACTATCCCTTTCGTGCACCTGATCCTCCAGCTTCTGCTGCTCGGTAATGGCATCATCCAATCGTGACTGCAAAACACCCAACTGTTTCTGGTATTGTTCCGAAGCCGTCTCCGCCTTTTGTAATTGCTCCTTCAATTCGTCTATGAGCGCCGCATTCTGGGCACGCGCTTCATCGTCAAAGGAAGAGGTGTCCGAGCTGGCGATTTTGGGGACGCTGGAAACACTCAAATTCGATCTTCCGGGCTTTCGTGCTGCGGCACGAGCAGAGACTGGTGAAGCGCGACCAGAGGGGGTTCGTTGGAGACCATTCGAGGACTTGGTCATTGCAGTTCGGTTGTCGGCTGGTGTTCGGTCTGGGGTAGTAGTCCTGCTACTGGGTCCTGTTGTCCCATTCGTACCCGCGGGCTTTTTGGGCGTTGTTGACATTTTGACGATCGGAGAGAGCGATTGCTCTCGTCGTTAAAATTTCGGCGTCGGTATGTATAAGGTCGTTCGTTGGGCGCGATAGGGAACGATGGCAGGGGAGGATGGATATAGAATGACTATAAGTGGCCCTGACCCAGAATCCAGCCCGGCCAGCGGAGAAACCAAAATGCGAGAAAAACGATGGGCAGGATGAAACAGATCGAAAAAAGTAAAAATGCAGTGGAAATCGCCAGAAAAGGTAACAATATATTATAAGGATACAAGGGGAGCGCGTTGTTGATGAAGAGGAAGCAGGGGCCAGATAAATTATTTTATGCGGGCGGAGGAGGTCAGTCCAAACGGGAGGAGGTTGAATAACTAAATGCCCGTCTAGATCGCAATGATTCAGATCTCAGGATGCAGTGGTCGCTCCGAAAAGAACCAAAAGATATTTTAATTGATGATGTTGTAGGATCCAAGTCGACAATGACATGCATTTCATGATGGTCTAGGCTAAGTAATTACAGTGGCAGCAACCCTGGTCGCGTCCCCGTAGAAACCGTCGAGCCTCGAATTGCACCGAACAGACCGACTTATGCAGTTCGAGCTGGCAAACATGAGCAATGCCACCACTGCCAGCTCGCAGCTATATACGTATGAACCGCCACCACCCTGCCACCTTCTATCCACCCAGCTGGATCACTTATTGACGCTGTGTTACTATGAATATATCTATGATGCCATCTCGTCCATCACAGCCACATCTGAAACGGCCAGCATGAGACGCGGACTAAGTTAAAACAAGGATCAAGGTTAATCCGCTGTCTCACGTAAAAAGGAGCAAGGTGAATATTTAGCAAAAAAAGATATCTAGGCCTCTCAGGGAATCGAACCCTGACCCCCGGAATCAGAATCCGATGTCATAACCATTAGACTAAGAAGCCTGTTTGGATGGTAGATGGCTACAAATTAGAAATTATATATTCGATTTAAAACATGATAGGATGTCTTTTTTGCCAACTGCTCTCCACTAACTACATCAATTGATTATCCATGTTATGGGTATGAGTATGCACGTAGCTTGTTCGCGAGGAAGGCACATGTAAAAAGCATGTAGGAATCTTATGAACTTTTCTTGTACTTGGGGCCGTCAGCCCTACATATGTACATACGTTTCGATTTATGTGAGCTCAGTGTCACGGATTATATATATTTGGAGCACCTCAGACATCACACTTCCACATGCAAGACCTGGAGGTTGATGCAACATTGAACGATGGAGCACACCTGCGGGTAGTGACCGGTACCAATATATGTCCTTGATGAGAGTGATACCTAGGTAGACCACATGTGCATCAATGACCTAGGCAACGTTGAAGACATTTTACTATATACAACGGAGCGAGACTATCTATATCAGAATCAGTAAGGGAAATCAAGCCGATCCACCCTCGTCCAAGGTTGCTATATAACATTGGAACTAATATCTGACATTGTCTCTAGGAACAGCTGCTGGAAATATCTTCTAATCTGCTCTTTCCTGTCGAGCTATGCCATAACTTGGATGGCCTCAGACCTCAAAATGACGGTTTCCTCTATCTGCCGTATCGAGAGGCTGCGAATTGGGCCTAGTGGCCGTGGCTGGCCGGGGCTGTAAATCGCAATCACTCCGCATATCTTGACACTGGAAGCACTTTGGATTCTCGCGGTCAAACTGATGGAGAAGGGTTAGATGTAATCAAGCTGTCAAGTTTGTTACACTGAGCTGAGCCTGCAGAGCATCATACCTTTCTACAGTCTCTCAGACAACTAACACATGGAGCCAATGGGATGGCCCTGTCGGAGCTGTCACTAATCGACTGGCGTTTGCATTCTTCCTCATACAGTAGAGTAGCCACCGAACCATGACCCATCTCCGCAGCTAAGGTGCTTGGAGATCGACCGAACATATCATGATACCGCGGTTGGCGTTATTGGCAAGTAGCACTCTCACTGTTGATATATGACCCTTCTCCGCAGCCAACGAGAAAGGAATTTGGTCTTTGTAACTAGGCCAATCCACAGTAGCACCATTCTGAAGTAACAGCCTCACAACAGCCTCGTGGCCCTGGCTTGCAGCCCTCGAGAGAGGTGTTCCGCCATAATAGTCAACGTGATCAATATCAGCCTCCTTGTCAAGCAGCTGCGGCACAACACCCACATGTCCTCTTGTTGCAGCCCATGAAAGAGGCGTTTGATTATCTTCATCAAGAGAGTCGATAAAAGCGTGATTATCAAGTAGCAGCTTCACAATGTTCTCATGTCCTATTTTGGCAGCCCATGAGATAGGTGTACGGAAACTACGATCGCCAAGATAAATAGAAGCATTGTTGTGGAGTAGTAACTTTACAATATTCTCGCGTCCAGTAATCGTTGCACATATGAGAGGCGTTCGGTTAGCTTCTCAAGTAGCTGCTTTATAATAACCCCATGTCCCTTGTTCGCGGCCCAATGAAGAGGAATCTGGTTCTCTTTATCAGGAAGATCGATAGTAGCATTATTGTCGAGTAACAGCTTCACGAGGCCCTCAGACCCAGTACTTGCTGCCCATGAGAGCGATGTACGGCCAAAGTCCCTATCTCTGGACCTGACATCTGCATTTTTGTCAATAAGTAATCGCGCTATTGCCTCAAGTCCATTTTCGGAGGCCCAAATAAGCGGTGTGCGCCCGGATTTGTCTCTGGTCTGAACATCGGCATTGTGTTCTAGCAGGATTTTTACTACTGCTTCGTGCCCCCTTTCAACAACATATGAGAGTGGTGCCCGACCAAATGATTTATCCTTGTAATTGACATCATGTTGCCTTTGAAGCAGAGCTAGCATAGACTTTGCAAGTCCAAAGTGTGCTGCAAGGTGTGTGCCGTTCATCTGGACGTCATCGTAGTAACCGAGTTCATGATAAATCATAGCTTGGGCGCTTGCTGAAACTTTGCTCATGCTTTCAAGAAAGTTGAGTATTGCCTTGTCATATTCCATAGAGGAACCTCGAGCGTGATAGCCCCAACGTCTTGCAGCGATTCATACAAAGCATTTGTTTGTATTCGAGTCTTGTACTCGTTGGGTGTTGGACTTGGTCCAGTTTCAAAATCTTGGAACGATAAGTATGTAACACACGCCTGGGTAATCTCGTCCTGGGCATTCGGGAACTACTTGGCCCTTGTTCGATCAAAGTACTCCATCGCTGTATGGTGAACCAAGTGGACAATGTTGCTTTTCACGTCGACAGTTACGAGGCCCGCATATACCGAGACAAGAAGCCCGATTTCAGTGATATTTTCAAGATCAAGCGATGAAGCATCATTCGTGGTAGCCAAGGTATGCTGAATCTCCGACTTTGTTAGTGGTCTTTGGGCGTGTACAATCCAAGCAATCACTCGAAATAACAAATCACGAAGGCCTTGACTTTGACTTCGTATTCTCTCCAAAGCGTCTTCATAGACCTGATTGTACGCATTGGATCCTCTTGGAAGCGAATCCAGCGCAATCGCAAGCTGCCGTGGATTTATTTTGTCTTCCAGTGAGTATAAGTGAAGTTTTGCGAGAAGAAACCTGATAACATATGAGCAAAATCATAAGAAAGATATAGGTGAGATCTAGAGATACTAACATTCCGTCAACCGCTTTCATGACAGCAGACTTGACTTTTTCTTGAAGCCGATGGTCTTTCACGACAAACGAGGGTACTTTGGAGAGACTTGTGTCGAGGTAGGTCAGCATATCATCGTCAGACGCTTTTATCTCCATAGAGGTAGCAATTTTCTAATCAAAACCTGTTTTGATCTCTGGAATGAATCGTGATGTTGCAAAAAGACTGAACCCGGTTATCGCTTGCAGCTCGAAGACTTTGGCAAGTAATCTGAGAACCCCGTCCGGTAATCTGCACTCGTCCAATGCATCAATAAGAATCAACGTGCTTGAAAAGCTCAAGATAACCCTCTTTAGCGAATCTAATACCTCTTGAAAAGAAGGACGACTTCGTCTAAGCTTGTGGTAATTGTAAAGCTTCGTCACTTCATCCATGCCACCAGTCTGAAAGGATAGCTGCCTCAAAAGGCACGCGAATAGGCCGATAATACCATGTTCAATATGCTGGTGAAAATTGAAGTATATAAAGGCGATACCTATGTTTCGACGGGTTCGAAACTTTTCCTGGAGGTGATCAATCACAATGGACGTGACCATAGTCTTGCCTGTACCTGGTATTCCAGGCCAGAATACTATGGTCGTTTCCTGTTTTATCCACTGTCGAAACTGATCTGAGTTCAAAATCCATTCTCCACTTCCTTCCTGCCGGCTCGCAATAAAGTCGTTTTGTTGAGAAGAGTATTCATTTGGATGTAGCCAGTCAAGGATCGCTTGCTGGTTTTGATCGTGCTGAATGTCCACAATACGGTCGATTTTCGTTGAAACCGTATCGATGCTCCCCTGAATACCTATTAATAGCATAAGCTCAGTATTTATCATCAGATAAAGCTGTGAAAAACCCACTAGCCATGATGTCAACGATCGTTCTCTCTGCCTCCACTTGACTGGGAACGATTTCTCGCAGAAGATCTTTAGCATAAGCTGCAGCAACCATTGCAGCATATCCTTGCCATTCTTTATTCATATGGGAGTCGGAATAATCACATATGCCTCGGACTACCGAGCAGGAAAAATGATTGATCAGCTCTGCCACTTCCATTTCAAAACACAGTACAATCTTTTTCTGCCGTAAGCCTATCCCTGGTCAATGCATTCTTCATCAACTGGTTGGATGAAGCTATCAGACCATAGTGGATCATTGGATTGTCCTTATCCTCTGCTCGGCTTTTTCTTGAAATCAACATAGGCGGCTTGTCCCCGCACATAGCTGCACATCCTCCAGCTTGAACACCACTCGATGGATGGATGACATTGCTATGATACAGTTGATCTGTGCTAAGGTCTGGTCGCTTATATTTCCCTCGTAGTCTTGGTTTTTGCTGGAGAATCTCGCAAACAGCCTCGTGAAGATTGTGACCTCCAATCTCATATTGCGAGCTTAACCCACTCACCGCATTCTGCAAAACCATGGGTGGTTGGTTTAGGAATCTGGTAGGTTGACAGCTTTGTCGCTGAATGGCTTTCCTCAAAATCATACTGAACCACGCCGACCTGCCCTTCAAGTGGAGAACTGACTACAATGTCCCCAAGTCGAATGTCGTGCTTTGCACTCGGGACTCTACTACTGATGCCAACCATCAGACCTACTCACACGTTCGGAAAACTGCGAAGCATATGTGTTGCGACGATAGCTGCAGAGGTGATTCCATATTCACCATTTGGCAGAACGGCAATGACAACGTAATGACCTACAATTGTACCGAGAGTGTAGTTGCAATCTCCTGGAGATAGTCTGACCGGAAGTCCATGTCTTTTGTCCAGGAAAGCCTGTGCAGCGACATACTCGGTGCCGATAGCGCAAATCCAGCCGATAGTGTAGTTAATCGGATCTGCCATCAAGGCGAATGGTATGAAGATAAGAGTTCGTCATTATAAATAGTACCTAGGTAAATATACGAACTATATTTTCCCTGCCAGGTGGGACCTTCCTTTTGCAGCTGCCGCCGCCTTTGTGAGGGCGCTCACTGAGCATGAGTGGTTTCTCATATGACATTTCAAGCATAATCAATAACAATTCCATTTTCGGAGCCCCTGGTTCGTTACATATCGTATCAACTCACCTTGATCCAGTTTGTCTTTCAATGAATCGGATCTTCTCTTGAAACAGTTGTGTCGACAATTTTTCTCGTCAAAGCCATTTTTGCGCATGAGCCTCATCATTTCCTCTCTCTGGTCAGATGTTGCATACCACTGGTGCCCTGTTATTCCGCTGCATTTCGCTATGCACCACAGAGCGCAAGCAAGTATGTCACCATTTGCAACGTTGCAACCGGATCTCAGCATATGGAGAGCCTTTTCTGCGCTAACGCTCATCCGTACATCACCCTTACGCGAGCTACCACTGGAAATCAGCGCAGTCACAACTCCGCAGTCATTCTCGTGCTCCATTCTAGCTCCATGTTTCACTAGTACTTTGACTGTTGAAAGGTTGCCTTTGATTGTTGCCCAATAAAGCAACCGTCGTTGCTCGATAGGGAGATTGACATCAACCCCTTGGCGGAGGAGAAAATCGACAATGTCACTGTAGCCAATTCTGCATGCTTCATAACACGCTTTTCCAGACTGATCTTTGAGTACTCGTAGGTCAAATTGGCTGCCTCGATTGCGAAGTTCGTTGACCATCAATTCAACAGCATATTTATTACCAAGCTCAGCTGCGTAGACGAAGGGTGACTTTGTAATCTTGTTTTTGCGGGGATATTTTATTCCTGCTCCTCGTTCCAAGAGTACTTGAATTACATCAGGATGATCGGCCTCTACAGCCCAATGTAGTGCAGTTTTTTCAAAATCATCCTGGAAATGAATATTGGCCTTGCCTTCAGAAAGCAGTATCTTTGTCACATCAACGTAGCCGAAGAAAGCAGCGGCCAGGAGTGGATGGAATTTCTTCTTCAAGGCTTCTCTCTTTTCGACACTGACGGAAGGTACGCGATGTCGACCGTATGGAGAGCAGTAGCCGGTATAATCTTTAAATTCACTCATTAAGACCCCTGTTTGCAGAAATTTGGAAACAGCATTTGTCTGGCCATAAACGACCGCATATAAGAATCGGGATTTATATTCGTCACTTTGGAAAGCTTTCCGATATAGGTAAGCGTCCAGTAAGTTGAACATGAAGGTGCATGTGTTAGCCATCTCTTTGAGACATGGCAGCTCTAAATGATTGGCTATGAGCCAGAATAACTCGATCGGAAGTGATTCAAAAGACATTTTGTCCAACAAAGTCCCAGAAATCAGCCGAGTAAGCTGTGATAATTTTCACAAAGAGGTTTGTTTCCCTCCGAGTATTTTGTGGAATTCCATGAGGGGTTGAGATTTGTTCATCGTGACACTTACTACCGGTACTCCATCGAGGCTGCATCCAGCCGGGCATATACTACTAGATATGATGTTTGAAAACTAATATCTGAGGCCCTACGAGAATATATAATCTAGAGCATGCTCGGACAGAAGATTTCTTAATGACATTTACAGAGGGCGCCCGTAGTGTATGCTAGTACAACGATACCTAGGAAAAACATCAGAAGCCCGCCCCAGATACTACTACTAGAATGTGACAGAATAAGCATTGATCAAATTGTACATTGGCTTTTTGGTTTGGTGATATCCTGTGCTCCCACAGCTAGTCAATGACATGTTCCACTTCACGAGAGCATCTTCCGGATCGGAGGTAGGCCTGAGTTTTGGCGACTATGTCACCAGAGGTTCTAACCGCCCATTTTCATCTCGACTTTGATCTTCCCGACTAGCTCCGGCTCTTCAGTGATCCGCTTGGTGTCGAGATTGAGTCAGACATGGATATGATAGAAATCCGGGATCCGTGCAGAATTGTGGCTTTATCAAAGATCTTGGTAATCAATTACCTTTGTGCCTGGTGCTCCTGTTCGCTGTGAGTGAATTTAAGAGATAGGAAACTAATCTAAGTACTACATGTTTGGTGTACTCTTATACTATGATTAGGAAGACTTATAAGTTAGATAACTATGGCATTGCATTATCTTCCTCTGTTTGCCCCTTTTTGAACCTTAATTTCTTATGGTCTTTGATACTCCTCGATACTACTTGTTAGAGAAGTAGGATGCAAGCTAGGATAGTTTATGACTACTACCGAATACAAGGTCAAGCAGATAGATAAGACATCAGGAAACAAAGTGAATTTAGGTTTAATATGTGACTATATAACTCGTAGAGGAGAAGTGGTTAGTGGTAGTAACCTAGTAAGAGTGCTAGTGCTATGAAGGCATATATTGTGCTCAGTGAGCAAATCAGTGCGGTTACTGAGCATACTGGTGAGCCTATATAAGGCTCATGGATCTGATCACGGCGCTCAGGGTCGTGTTCAGTTCTACTCAGTGAGTAAAAGCAGCGAGGGGGTGAGCACTAAAATGGAACAGGAAAGCCCCGGCGCGCCAGGAGAAATAAGGTACGTAGGTAGTGAATGTGAATTCATGAAATGAAAGTATAGACGGGACCTGTTCTTCGAAAAAGAGGGGCCTCGGCCGTGTGTGCGGTGAATCAAGCATGAGGCTGAGTACCTATGCACGTGATGAACATGGCTATATTACACACCCGATAGTTCAAGGATGATTATTCCTTGTATGACATGGCTAGAATGATTTTATATATGGAGGATATATCCTGGGGCTTAAGAACACTCTGCCAGGCCAACGGTGTGTGATAGCACACCAAAAAGGACATTATGAGGATTTGCAACTCACGATTCCGATATGTATGCTGCGGCCTTCAAATAAGCTCTAGATGGTGTTTTTATCTGCCCTCCTCCTTATTCGAACAGGAACAGGATACTTGGCCCGAGCTGTGCCGAGTCCATATCTCCAAGGGTCGAGCTGAAACGACTTGTCATCCAATAACTCAATATCAAATTCGGTAATCAGTAGTGCACAAAAGAAGAAAACGACGTTCTTGGCCAGGAATCTACCGGGGCATATCGATGGGCCTCCTACGTAAAGTCTCAGTATCGCACGCTTCGAACATGCCAGATTAGGAGAGGACACAAGGCTTACCGCCGTACGGTATCCAAACACCATCCAAGCCTTCCATGGAGAAATGCGGCTTTCCAGAATTGCTACTGTTAGAACTGGTAGATCGGGTTATAGCTGGCCTCGCCGGGCCGCTCAGACTGTTTGCAGGATCGACGAGGAATCGACCAGGCCAGAACTCGCTGAGGGGATGCTGTCCACCGGCATCGTTCCAATATGTGTCGTCCATGTGCGAAATACCTGAGCTAACGACCCCGGTAGCTCCTTTCGGTAGCTTCCACCTTCCCAAATTGACATTATTGTGCGGTGAGCTCGCCATGAAGAATACTTTGACATGAAGACGCAGCGTCTCAGCATAGACGGCGGATAGCAACGGCAGTTTCAATAGTGTTTTTGGGTCAGCTGTTATGAATGCAGAAGGAGGATCAAAATGTGCTGCTAGCTCGGCGCGTAGGCTTGCGAGGAGAGATGGATCGCGAAAGATGTGATATGCTGCTATTGTTGCTGCGGAGACGGCGTTGAAGTTCGATCTGCAAAAATATGAGATATGGTTAGCTATGTTTCAGTCTTCTGGGAGAGTTGAGACTTTCTTACGCCCACAGCAGTGCAAGGTCATGCGATGACATTGCCTCATCGTCGTGTGAGCGGCGCTCGACGTGCAATACCTGTTGTAGATTTCTCACTAGTCGGGACCCCCATACCGGGTCACCATCCCCGTCTGCATCAATGTTGGACTCTTGGAAGCCTTGTCTGGCGTGGACATACCAGTTACGTAGCTTGCGCCGTATTTTGTCCCTGGTGCGGTACGGACCAGGCATGAGCAGCCGTGGAATGCCTCTTGCCAGCCATGGAAGCACATCGTCATAGTCCCATAGGTCATCTATGATATCTGGATGAAGCTGAAGCAGTAACGGGCCGTAAATTGCCTGTGAAAGTGCACCGATTGTTATCTTGCCAAAGACCTCGAAGAAATCATCTATAGAGCCCCAGCAATTGTCTTCAATCTGATTCATCATCTTGACCTTCGCGAGAAGCGCCTTATTGAAGCGTTGCGTTGTCGGTCGAAGCCCCGGCCCGCTGAAAGCTTGATTGAAGCTTTGATGAAGAAGATAGTCAATGCGATTTTCTGGTCCAAGATCTGGATTACTCCCGGGAAGTGGCTTTGCTAAAGGGCCCGAGTCGTCAGCTTTGTAGACCTTTAGACCTGTTTCTGGCATGCCGAACAGAAACCGGAGAGTGACAATGATAATTGACATGGGGCTTGCGAGGCTTGGGTGTTTCATCATTTTCTCGACCGTCTCACGGTCTTGCATTATGTACATATTTGACCCTAAAAGGGAGATGCGCGTCGAAGTGAGCTTCCCATGGTAGTGTCTGAATGCTTTTGTTAGACATTGTGGTATCTGAAAGATGCAAAAGCTGTTGGCAGCGCCTCAGGTCCATGAAAAACCTACGTTGCTCTGTATAAGAAACTTTCGAGATCCCATGCCGAAGAAATCGCGTCGCCTAAAAAAGGTACCAGCGTTGGATACTTGGGAGGGAGTTGCGTTCCATGCCGATCCCTGCGCGCAAAATGATATCTAATCCAAGCCAACATATAATTTAAGGCCACGACAGCACCCAGCACGACGATCATGTTCGAAAACGGTGATGCGGTAATGGACAGGGCATAACGCACATGGCGCATGGCAAGAACGTGAAAAGCAGCGTTGCTCATGTTTCGCATCTGTGATGCAGGAAAGAATTTGTCCTAGACCGGATCACAATAGCTCAAACGAAGCTTTTCTAGGAGGGGCTTTAATTGAATGTGCAAGCCCATCGTGGACTGTTGATCTTGAGAATTGGCCGTAATCGGAAGACCGTTATCGAAGTACCAGGTACCTAACGTAGATGCAGGATACTTCATCCTGCATGGGGCCATATTTTCGGCCTAGCATGGTTTGTGCAGGGTAGTCTTTTGAGGTAGGATTGATTGGCAGTTAAGTGCATTGCGCCATCGGTGTTGTGCAGGATGACAAGAAAAGAGGATACAAGATATATCGGTGGATGGATATAGTATAGGACAGGGAGCTGGATGCTTCCTTCCGAATTTGTTGGCGGGGTACCTACCTATTTGGGAAGGTACGACCGGCTATTTCCTCTTTCGCGAGACACGAACTTATCTAATCAAGAACGAGAATGATTAACTATGACTGCAGTTTCATTCTCGAGAACGCCTTTGTTGTTCTGAAGATCACAGTCTATGGAACTACCGTCATCTCTTGAACCTGGTAAGAACGGAATGTGGTACAATTAGCTGACAAGGCAACCGCCTTTGTCTGCTTGCAGAGAAGGACGGGACCGCAACAAATCTCCCATCTCTATCTTCAATTCCATCCCGTCTTCTCACTTTCTCTGAGCTCCTTAAATCAACCACTTCGAAATGCCTTCCAAAGGTACCATTGTCCTTACAGGGGCCAATGGCGGCATTGGAAGTGCCATTGTATCCCGCATACGCTCCTCGCCAGAGCTCTCCTCATACCACGCCATCTACACTGTCCGCAACGCCTCATCATCCTTACCCCCTCATCTAGACCCTCAACAACAATCCAACACCAGCACACAAGCCTTCGACACAATCTCTCTCGAGCTCTCAGATCTGGCCAGCGTCCGCGCAGCAGCAGCCAGCATCAATGCACGAGTCGCAGCAGGCGAGATTCCACCCATTCGTGCCCTTATCCTGAACGCTGGTTACCACGAGATGAATACCCAAAGATTCACCCAAGACGGCTTTGCTATGATGTTTATGGCTAATTATCTGGGTAATTGGTTGCTTGTTCTTTTGCTACTACAGAGCATGGATCGAGAGATGGGTCGAATAGTAGTGCTTGGAAGCAAGGCCCATGAGTGAGACTCCCCTCGCACAACATGTGCATGAAAAAACACAGTGACTAAGTGGAATTGCATACTAGTCCCTCATTGAAGCAAAATGCGACCCCTTTCAAAGATGAGAAATGGAAGACGATCCTACACGACAGTACTGATCCGATTGCGAAGGGGACTTGGAGTTCATACAAAGAAGACCCATCGTGGACGAGTGGAATGCGACGATATGGGGCTTCTAAGCTCTGTCTTATTATGATGATGTACGTTTCCCTTGTCAAACATTTCATTTCCCCCTCTCACGTTTCGCCTCCTGCGTACACCTTGTTGTTCCTTTATCCCCACTAAACCACCACTAACGGATGCCTAATAGCGGGGAACTCCAACGGCGCCTGTCCACCGACCCCGCCCTCTCCAACATCTCCATCCTAGGCGTCGATCCGGGCAGTGTCTCGACTAATCTGACCCGGAGCAGTCCCTTTTTCATCCGAGTGCTCATGAACCAGATCATTTTCCCAATTATGGCTGCAATCCAACAATGGCGCAATCCTACTGGTAACAACTACTTTCGTACGCCCGACAAGTCTGCGGGGGATGTACTCGCGGCGGCTATGGACTGTAATGCGGTACTTGGTGAGCGGCCCCAGGGGTTATATTTGGACGGTTCTGAGTTGGCGGAGATTAGCCCTGAGGCAAGGGATGAGGGGAAGAGGTTGATGGTGTGGAGGGATAGTGTGAGGTATACTGGTCTGAAAGGAGAAGAGACTATGCTTGTGAACTGGGAGTAATCAAGTGTCTGAGCTCTAAAAGCTGCTTTTCTATTCTTATTATCGATGGACTACGCTTATCTATTGCAACGTTATAATGAGACAATAATAATACATGGGTTTGCTGATGGTATCTGATGCTCCTATGACTTGGTATTACTACGAAGGAATTTTATACCCACCAGGCACCTGCTTCGTAAAAACCTGCGTCGGATCAACCCTAGCCCTAACCTTCAACAACTCGCGAACACTCTTCTGCCCATAACTCGCAATAGGATGCTGATTCTGACCCGCATAATTGAGGTAGATGTATGGATCCAATCCACCGAGTTTTGATGCTGCGGCATTGATATTGTCTAAAAGTGACTGCGCTGTGCTGTCTACGAGCGCGTCATCCTCGGCTGTATACCAGGTTGCGCTGATGAGTGCGATGACGAGCGAATCTGTTCGGTCTTCGAGACCCAAAGAGTTGGTGCTGGCGTGTCGGCTATAAAAGATTGGTGGGAGTGGTTCGAGGGCGAGCGCAAAGATGATGTTCGAGATGTTTTTGATAGAGGGAACGCTGGCGTTCCATGCTTGGTAGGCGGCTTTCATGACTGGTGCAGTCGAAAGGAGGGTCGTTACGAGGGACAGGGATCTATCAAGTTAGATGCTTGTGGCCTAGAAAAGCAGTTTCGACCCACCTTGCTCCATTCGGTTGAAGCGCCTGAGTCGCAAAGGAAAGGTTTGTCATATTCGTAATCTGCGACTTAAACGTCAAACTCGGCAGCGCTAGATATGCTTCATACACAGGCGGATTCTCAACAGGTTTCGTGTACTCAAGATTACTAGAAATGAGGGTCATATTCTGTGCCTGCGAGTATCCGAACGACGTGATAAGAGACGCATATTCATCATACTCCGTGGGCGAATTGATCTTGACAAATTCAGCAATAACATCGTCAACGATGCTCAGATCATTGTACAGTGTAGCGGCCCATATATCCCCCTGAGCAAAAGTTGTTAAAGTGACGTGGGTTACGATGCCGAAATTGTTGTTTCCGCCTTTGAGGGCTTGGAAGAGGTCGTGGTTTGAGTGGTTGTTGGCGTTGACAATGTCCCCGTCGGCTAGGACGATTTGGTAGTTGGTTACGGTGTCGCAGGTCCAGCCGTATCGGGGTGAGAAGTATGAGATGCCGCCGCCGAGGGAGAGGCCACCGACGCCTTGTCATTATTAGTAAGGGAGTACGTATATACATTGTTGGTTTGTCTGCATGACTCACCTACGCCAGCTGCTCGGCCACCATTCACACTGAGACCAAGAGGGTCAAGCAGGGCATAGACCATATCCCAGGAGGCCCCCACACCAACAGAGACAGTTGATTGATTTGCACATAGTTCGACGCTATTAAGATTACGAAGATCAATCACGACACCATTCTCAATGTTGGCTGCACCAGCCCAGGCAGTATGCCCACCTGAACGCACTGCAAAGAGACTGCGCTGCCCGCCTTCCGATTTCTGAAGCGCCACTACTGCCGCCGAGACATCTGATGTTGTCTGTGGCAGCACGATACATGCAGGCTGAACAGCAGCTTCCTGCTGCGAAAAGTACGAGCTGAGCGCCGACGTATAGGCAGGGTTGTCAGGGAAGGCGACTTTCTGTTGGCCCAACAGAGCCGTAAGCGCAACACACTGAAACGGACTGGTCAGGCATTTGATTGAAAAAAGTCTGGACTGATCGACTGCGGGGAGTGCTCAAATTGGAGACAAACATCAAGACTTGAAAGAGGGGTGGAGACAATTCAGCCGTACAAGCCAAGAGAAGAAGGCAGATGTATGCTTACACAAAGATGTCCCAGGGTCATAGTAGGATCCAGTTCTGTACGTTTCTCGAGCGGCGATTGAGTCGATGGGCAAAAGGTAGGTGAAACACGAGAGGTTGGTCAAGAAGCGATTTGATGTTGGCCCAGAAAAGAAGTCACGACGAGCATTTAAGAGTTGGGGTTTGTCCTACATCCCTTTTGGTGGTGCATCGCATGCGGCATGGATTGTACAGATTTTGACAGTCTCCCCAAGTTCCTAGTGGACAGTTAGAGTCGGGTAAATGACCGTCTAGACGTATTAAGAGCAGGGATGGATGAATTGTTCGTATTCGTGGGTTACATTGGGTGAGGGGAAGGCGTGACTAGCAAAGCCCTAAGCCGGGGTTACCACCAATAAGCCCGAAGCATCGCCCTCCCTGCTCGATGCGGATAATATAAAGTCTCTATTAAGAACAACGATGCTGCTGATATGGTATTATTACTATGTTCAGAGCTGTTGTATCAATTAATACTTTCCAGATGTTCTTGCAGCGGAGTGTCCACAACAGAAGTTCTACGGAGTGACTTCAGGACCACACCCTAGAACAGGTTTCAAGAGATCGAGAGCTGACATGCGTATTAGATTTGGATACGGAAGTACGCCAAGGTTCATTATATTGTACAACTGCATAGATGATTACAAAAGCTGCTCGAACGACTGCGACTTACTCCCAGGTTTCGCTTGCTGGGTAACACTCACAGTCCGAACAATATTTATCCCACTTCTACTCGCGCCCCCAGCTCCGGGATTTTGGGCCGAAGAACTCTCCTCTCGATCCGCAGCCGTTACCTGCGTCTGCATAAATCTACTATCCGTGAGCTCATAGTATTCATCCGCCTGTGGATGTTTCCAAGTATGTGGTTTACGTGGATCTTGATTATCTGATGCCCCCGGCAGATTTGGAGTTATGCCGTAACTTTCATCTCTCTCTGAGCTGCCCATGAGTTTTGATCGGAGGCTTTGGATGATGGTGGATTTCAGGATGTGTGACCTGACGAACTTGGCGACGATGGGCATACTGCCTACTGCGATGGCGACATTGTTCTCAGTGACACTGTCAGATTGATCTGATTAGTTGTGCTTCTGCCATAATGGGAAGAGTGATGGACATACACACAAATGGCTAATCTAGCTTGATTCCATGTACTGTCCGGATTGTGGAGCAGGTCAACGCGAAAGACCAAAGCGACAACACTGGCTATGACACCCCTATTGCGTCCGTGTTAGGCATATATCCCTTATGCATTCTGGGAAGAACTCACATCGAAGCCGTCGCAAACAGCGCAAACAACTGAAGCCTCTTCTGCACTGGCAACCTCAACCGAAACAACGTCGGAAGCGGTAAAGTGAAAATATACAAATCCAGCAACACCGAGCAAGATCCCTGCACAATACCCCAATAGACCAGCGTGTGGTCCCTTGAAGACGCAAGTTTCTGCAGAAGCTCATCCCAGGTATGACCGGGTTTTGGGGCCTCGTAAACGGCCGATAAAGGTATGGATGGAAAATAGATGCAAAAGGTGAAGATGAAGCCAATCCAAGTACCTATTTGCATTGATGTCCTGGGGAAGATTTTTTGGTACATGAGGAAGATGGAGCATTTGGGGAAGAAGAGGACTGCGCCAACTATAGTTGTGCCAGCGAATATGATCTATCAAAATTTTCATTAGGTCATGATCGATGATTGTATGGAGGATGGGCCATACTTTGAGATAACGCTCATCGAGCCAGCAAGCTGGGATATCCCACTGATGGCGGTTGTAGCGAGAGACTGCAAGTAGGTCAGCAACGGCACAATCATTGTTGAACATGATACTGCATACTTACGCGATATTATAAGCCCGGTGTAGGTTATTGTCATGACTCCTCCCATAGCCATAAAATCTGCTTATCTATCAGCCATGAAATAACTTCTCGGTAGAAAATGTAGCATACAATCAGCCATATCGAGCTTCCGTATGTTCATCCACAACCTGAGCGCCACCAAGCTTATCGAGCATATTGTTAGGATAAGACATATTGCCCAGGTAACCGGCGCCAGCGTCGTGGGGTTGACAAAATTCGAAACATGCCCAGGAGGGGGCTGCAGCGCTGGTATTTCGCATAGATTGATGCCGGGAGGCAACGAGCTCGACATTGTCGACAACAAAGAACAGACAAAACAAACGCTACGATGCGAAAAGCATGGACCTCGATAAGATAGAGTTAGAAATAAGAAATGATGTTAGATTGATTGCCCGGTAACTGCGGGGACGATACATCAGGAAATTTTCTGCATTAGTTTGGAGTCTGCAGTCGGTGATGGATTATGGTGCAGTCTTAGCCTGACAGCTCATCTGCGAGAAATATAGGCTAAAAGATTTTTATATCACTTAATTCCAAGGTTGACCGAGCGTGCCATCTCCCCGGCTAATAAACCTGGTCGTACTGCTGTCGTAAATGCATGAAACATCTGTTGGACCTTGGAATTTACGAGCATGCATAAGCGAAATACCCAAAACCGTCAGAGCTGAAATCCCTCCCCGTCCTAATGGTTGCAACTTGCATAATCTCAAATAATATCACCGTACGACTAACGCGGCCCCCAGGCTGACAAGTTCCATTTTTCGGATAACGACTAAATATGTAAATGCGATCGCCGAGATCCTCAGCATGCAGACCGGCACTCCGGAAGGCATCCCTGTTCGGGGGTTTAAATGAGTTGTACATGTACGACGCTGCATGAGACGCCGTTCAGTCTGGTTGTTGTAACCTCGTCGTATAATCCCTGTCAATAAATCATCCTATTGGCGGATAACGCAATGTATAGGTACATTCTTCAGAGCTTGAGTGACAAGTAGAACTTAATATGTATATCGTTATGTCAGTGCGACGATTGGCGTTAAAAAACGCGCAGCTTAGTTTGTAAAGACCCCATACTCATAATAGTAATCCAGAAGCATCAATATGCTCTATACTCCATTTATGAGCTGAAAATAAAACCATACTTTTCGTAAAACATTCCAGATTTTTTATCATGCTGACCATGTCCCCAGAAACAGGCATCACTTCCATTATCTGGAGACACCTTCTTGGAGACCCTCAAAATGGCACAATTCGTGCATTAGAGCTATTGGTGTTGGGTCTTCTGGTCTGGCGATTTTGGAGGTTCACGTTATCTCCAAAAATCTATCCTAATGACCCGAAGGAGTTACCCTACTGGATACCATGTACGTAGCAACACAATCCAAGTATTGAGTAGACTAACTAACTGATGTCTAAATAGTCGTTGGTAGGTTTAACCAGGCGCCTCCAATCTTTCTATTAACGAACACATCCAGGCCATGGTTTCGCATTCTTTCACAATTCACAGGCACTGCTGGCCAAAGCAAGGTAGACAAATCCACTCCAAGACCAATCGATTCTGTCACTCAAACCAGATCTAATGTCAAATAGCAAATACTTCGACGGCTCAAAAGACCCTTTCGCACTGACCATCTTCGGCTCAAAACTATACGTCATTTCAGACCCCAAACAGACAAACGACGTGTACAAAAACCTCGAAACACTCTCATTCATTGAATTTGTCCAAGGACTGTTTAAGCGCAATGGAGTCAGCGAGGCCGGTCTTAAGGCTGCATACACTGCCTTACCAGCCGATAAGCCTGGGTTTCCGAACCCTCTGGGTGGATCACTTGGGGGTACCCTTGTACGGAGTATGCACATTCATCAACTCTATCCGGGAGAGAATCTGGATCATCTGGAAGCTCGGTTTTTAGAATACTTTGAGAAACATCTTACCCTGCCTATGATGAGGAAGGCGTGTGCGCCGTACTTGATATCTCAGGACGATACCTCCATCGAAGTACCGCTCATGCGTTGGTGCTCCGAGTACTTCGTCCGAGCTGGCGGATTAGCTTATTTCGGGGATATGCTTGGTGCCGTTGACCCTGAGCTTGCGCCAACGTTCATTGCATTTGATGATTTGTCATGGCAGGCGATTTACCAGTACCCGAGATCCTGGTCCAAGGTCATGAGCGAAAAGAGAGATCAGACACAGCAGGCTTTCAGGAAGTATTTTGAGATTCCTCAGAATCAGAGGAACGGGGATGCATGGTTTACAAAGACTATGGAAAATGAGCTTCGTGCCGTGGGTGTTGGGACTAATGATATTGCCATAATTCTGGTTACACTTCATTGGGCGTAAGGATTCTCTTTCCTGGACAAGTATAGATAGATGCTGATTGTATAGTATAAACACAAACACGCGCAAAACCGCCTTCTGGATGCTAACCTACCTCCTCCACAATCCATCCTACATCGAACCACTCCGAAGAGAGACAGCCAACGCTTTCGATGGTGACAAACTAGTTGACCTGGAGCATCTTCACAACAATTGTCCGTTGTTGGAGAGTTTCTGGTTTGAGACGCTGCGGATGTCGTCAAATGCTGCTTCGGTGCGGAATGTGAACAAGGATACTGTTATAGGGTATAAGTCTCTTCGGAAGGGGAATCGGATCAGTATGTCTGCATTGATACATCTTAGGCGATACTTTACATATTGACAGAAGACAAGTGATCCCGTACCGACTCCTCCATTTCGATGAATCCGTCTACGGTCCCGATGTGTACTCCTTCAGGCCCGAACGCTTTGCAGGCGCAAACGCCGAGAAACTGACTCGCGGCGATAGTTGGCGGCCATTTGGTGGTGGAAAGACTATGTGTAGTGGTCGTCATATTGCCAAACGCGCCACAATAATGTTCTTGTCTATTGTGTTGCGAAAGTTTGATGTAGAGATTGTTGGGGAGAAGAAGATGCCTATTCCGGATTTGGGGAGACCGGTGCTTGGGATTATGGCTGTTAAGGATGATCAGGATTTTACTGTGAGGGTTTCTGAGAGAACCTCGCTCTCTTGAACGGATGGGCAGAATATCGGATATCGGGTCTTATATGACATAACGAATGACGACAAAAAGAGTATACAACACCTAGAATGTATATGTTTTGTCGACAATATTTTCGAGGCATCAGACAACCTTAGGAGTGTTATAAGAATAACCGAGAAGAATAAGGTGGTAACAGCTCCTTAATATCCATGAACGCCGGCCCAAAGACCTCTAGAAAAGACGCGCGTACACTAAGGTAACGCCGTTACAGCAGCTAATTCAGTATGAATTGCATGTTAGACGCACATAATTTATGTACTGAATGCTGATTTGATGATGAGATTGAGCTACTGTAGGTAGAATGTCACTTCGTAGCATCTTTTTCTATTGGGGTTACCTTCCTTCACATACAAATTTCTTAATTCTTGAAGTAGAATTTCGTTTATTGAATACCAGTGCAACGGAAGTCTCGAGTATCTTTAATACGCGATTCTACCATGCCTCAAACATTCGTGGCTCTTCTCACCGTAGGCGTATTATCTGCCTGTATAGTACATGCGGGGAACCTGACTTGTAGATGCGTATATTTTCCTTTCATACCAGCTTTTATCCTACGAAACTAACTTGTTATCAGACACCGAACGACTCCTGCTGGCCTACTCCAGTTACATGGTCCGCATTAAACAACACACTCTCCGGCAAACTCATCAACACTATACCCATAGCAGCACCATGCTATCCAGGTCCATACTCAAACCCATCTGAATGCACTATCGCGCAAGAAAACTGGACAAACACCTCCTTTCTTGCCGAAAATCCAGTTGGCTACTCGTATCCATATACACAATCGTGTGATCTTCCCGGCGGGAATACGACTACATGCGGGCTTGGTGATTCACCCATATATGCTGTTAATGCAACTACACCCGAGCATGTTGTTGCCGGTGTGAATTTCGCGAGGGAGTGGAATTTGAGGTTGGTCGTTAAGATGAGTGGGCATGATATGCTGGGTCGGTCGACGGGGTATGGGAGTTTGGAGATTTGGATGAGGTATTTGGGGCTGGATGTGTTGTTTGAAGAGGTTTACTCACCGACAGCCGCCTACGGACGGCATCAAGCAAGTGCTTGGAATGGCAGTGCAATTCAAGTTGATGCTGGCCATGACTGGGATGATGTACACGCTATAGCTGCTGCCAATGGGGTCATCGTTGTCGGTGCTGGATGTCCAGTACGTACTTACTCTTCTGAAACTTCTCGTATCTAACGGGAAACAGAGCGTCGGTGCCTTGGGCGGCTTCACCCAAGGCGGCGGACATTCTCGCGCAACACACGACTTTGGCCTCGCAGCTGACCAACTCCTCGAAGCGCAAGTCGTTCTCGCAAATGGCCGGCAAGTACTTGCTAGTCCTACTTCAAACGCCGATCTCCTTCGAGCACTACGTGGTGGAGGGGGAGGGACTTATGGTATTATAACCAGCGCTAAGATAAAAGCCTACCCTGATGCTGCATTCGCAGCGCAGTCATTCTATATGGCTCCTTTGAGCACGTCGGATGACGACTTGGCGGTGTTCATAGAGGCGATTGCTATCCTATATGAAGCGTTTCCTGCACTCGCCGATGGTGGCTTGAACGGGTATGGAGACTGGAGTGCATATAATGCGGGCGAAAGCATCACTGCTTCTATATCCTATGCCCTAGGTGCAAAGGATAAATCCATCGAGGATATCGAAGCCATGTTTGCGCCGACACTGGACAAACTCCTGCCGTACAATGGCACACATATAAACCTCATTGTGTCATATACGGCCTTTGACAGTTATTGGGACTATTATTACGGCACTGGCGGCGGTTCCTGTAGTGCTGCCCCTGCGGGTTCAGCTTTTGCTTCGCGACTATTCACCAAGGATAACCTCTCTGACGGGACAGCTTTACGGAAGATGTTGAATATCACAGCCGGCACATCATCCGAGGGAGCAATCAACGGCTTCGCTCTGTTAGGCGGCGGCACACTTTCCGAATCAAACGCATTGTCCGGCGTCAACCCAGCGTGGCGTCGGAGTTATATGCATAATTACTGCGGGCGAGGATGGCTAGATGATGCCGATTATAAAACCGTAACTGCTATCCATCACGACATCACGTACACCAAAGGTGGCGCAATGCGAGAGTTTGCCCCTGATACGGGCGCGTATATGAATGAGGCTGATTGGCAGGATCCGTGGTATTTGCAGGATTTCTATGGTGAAGAGTTGCCTGTACTAGAGGCTATGAAGAGGAAGTATGATCCTGATGAGGTTCTGTACTGCCCGACTTGTGTGGGATCTGAGGGATGGGTAGTCAAGGAAAATGGGGCGCTTTGTAGATTGCCATTCGCCTAGGTGCTCTCTTCGATTCTTTTGTCACGTCTTGTCCTTTAAGAGTAGACTTGAGTCGAAGGTGGTGAAGCACTCGGCTTAATGATTATCCGGTGATATCATAAGTCTCCGATTAGTAAGCGATAATCTTCGGCAAGGTCTCACGTGATCGTACATCATGTTTCTGAAAGAGCGATCTTGAAGCAACGAATAGCCCGATGATAATAAAGAACAGAATTAATAATTCACCCCTAGCAGTACATAAGTTAGTCAAGGATCTATATGACATCAAATGACTCATAGCCAGTCAGCCTGTAATCCTGCCACAATAACAGCAACCCTCCAACCAGATTGGCCCGCCGAAAGTAGTTAGGGCTTAGGGTTTTGCCACAAAAATCCACTAGCGCCCGCTGCTTTGAAATCAAACCTGGCAAGAATAGCGAGAGCGACTTGAGATCCCTTCCTACTTCTTGACCTCCCGTCCATCGCCAACTTAACACCCCCAACTTTTCGATTATCAACAAGTTCGCAGGAAGTGCAGTCATTTGAAAACAAGCATTCAAGATGGCCCGTCGTCCTGCCCGTTGCTACCGCTACTGCAAGAACAAGGTGCGTTGGAACTTTTTTGCGAATTTTTGAGCGTTTTTCGGATATGGGAGCAATTTGTGGGGGCGTTATTCGACTTTTGGCGAAGCGACAGCGACATCGACAGCGACAGCCACGACTACTAGCGACGTTATCGCCGTGATCGTTCAGTTTTGCGAATTTTTATCGATTTTATGGATTTATTGAATATGGAGTGTTACTAACATCTGCGAAAATAGCCCTACCCCAAGTCCCGGTTCAACCGTGGTGTCCCTGACCCAAAGATCCGTATCTTCGATCTTGGACGTAAGAAGGCCAATGTCGACGACTTCCCTACCTGCGTGCATATGGTCTCCAACGAGTACGAGCAGTTGTCCTCCGAGGCTCTCGAAGCCGCCCGTATTTGCGCCAACAAGTATGCCCGCCCCCCATCGAGATGGTTATCGAGTGGATTATTAATAATGGTATAGGTACCTCGTCAAGTCCGCTGGAAAGGAAGGTTTCCACCTCCGTGTCCGCGCCCACCCCTTCCACGTCGTCCGTATCAACAAGATGTTGTCCTGCGCCGGAGCCGATCGTCTCCAAACCGGTATGCGCGGTGCCTTCGGTAAGCCCAACGGCTCCGTCGCCCGTGTGAACATCGGCCAGATCTTGCTCTCTGTCCGCACCCGTGACGCCAACCGTCACCTCGCCGTCGAGGCCCTCCGCCGCTCCATGTACAAGTTCCCCGGTCGCCAAAAGATCATTGTCTCCAAGAACTGGGGTTTCACTCCCTTGCGTCGTGAGGAATACGTCCGTCTTCGCCAGGAAGGTCGTGTCAAGATTGATGGTGCCTATGTTCAGTTCTTGCGTCACCATGGTTCCGTTGAGCAGAACATTAAGCGTTTCCCTGAGGCTTATGAGAATGTTTCCCAGGCTTAGATGTCGTTGCATTTTCATCATACCAACAAAAATAAATTAGCGTCAGGAATTGATTAATGTTTTCATGTTCAACTGGAAGTTTTTACCCATTTGTGATTTTAAGGAGTTGTTAGGTTTTCAGATATTCGACAGGATACTAGTTTACTAGTTCTGTTGTATGTATCATGAATGCAATCAACCTTGGATTATATCCATATTCTTGAACTGTAGACAATGTGTATTCAGAACTAAATATTCTACGTGGCCGATAAATGAGTATGATGCTAATAGATGTCCATTATCGAAAGTATACAAAACTATATCCATATCCATATGCCCATGCTAAATCCGCCTGTAGTTACGTAGTTACCTCTGCCAAAAATCAAATATGTATATATATCCCCAATTTCCACAAGATTATGTATCACTCGCTCCCTCAACCCCGGATGTACCTATGTACCGTACCTATGTACCGCAGAAAAACAATCTCAAAACGCCGCCAAATCATGTCCGTCGTAAGTCAAATACCATAATCACATGAGTGTAGAATGTATGATGAGTAGAGAAGAGGAGAGAGACTAGGCTTCACCCCATGCCCCGACACCCGCTGGTCCACCGACGGATACAGCTGCGCTGCCACTACCAACAGAGCCGCCTATATCCCAGTAGTGACGACTGGAACCACTCCCCAGACCTGTGTGAGTGCGTTTGGCGGATACTTTCGTGCTCTGGCTAGCGCAACTAGAGCTTGGGCGGCGGAAGCGGTTTACTTGATGGTGGTGACGCGAGATGGGGGAGCTAGGTGTTGAGATTCCCGCTGCACGCATCTGAGCGCGTAGACCGAGTTGGCGGGCTTGAGAGCGGGCGTGGGCGCGCGCCACGAGAGGGTGGTGTTGGCGGATGACGGCTGCGCGGTTGGAGGCGTCTTGTTCGTTGTATGTGGTTGTAGAGTGGGTTGTTGATGCGGCGGAGTTTGTGGTGTTGGCTTTGTTGTCGCCTCGGCGGAAGCGATTCTTGAGGTAACGGAATATCATTGTGACATCCAGGTCTTGCTCCCAGTACTCATATTCCTGAGCTGTGAGTGGAGTTGTCGATGGTTCTGGTGGGTTCTTGGTTTGTGAGTGTGTACCTGCGCCGAGCTCGCCGTCGTCAATGCCCCATTCAGCAACGTGTTCGGCCGTGGCTGGGTCTTGTTGAAGTGTTGGATTGAATTGTGGTGAAGATATGGAAAAGACATTGCTATCTTCCGCCGCTGTTTGCGGCGCTGATGGAGTCGTTCTCGATGTTGGTTGTATTGATGTTTGTGGATGTGTCACTGGCATACCAGCATAGAACTCGGCTGGATCATCCGAGCGTAGATATGTACTGAATGCTCCTGGGTGCTCCCAGATCTGGTGAACAAGAACACCAAGTTCGCGCGCAATGCGCTGAAGTAAACGTTCCTGCCACGCATTGTCATCGCCAGAAGCGGCCGTTATAGGCACATCTCGGATAGCTTCTTGCATCTCGCGAATATCAGGATGCGACTCCTCATCAATATATGAAGTCAAATGGATATCATCCACCAATGACTCTCCTAAAATGACGGAGAGTATGGACTCATCGATGCCCATCAAATCGCGAATAACCTTTCGCGTTATGCGACGCCAGATCGATTCCTTTGACGAATCTCCCTGCAAGGAAGTAGCGTCTGAAGACACGCTCGAAGTGTCCATTGCCTTGGTCTCGGAAATACTACCGAGAACGTCATTACCTGATCTGCGAGAGGCGCCAACACTGCCGCGACTGCTACGTCGCTGACGCCGTCTTGTCTCACGCTCAATCTCTTGACGCAATATACGGCTCTGTTCTGTTCTCCACTTCTCAATCCGCTGCCATCGCTCTCGATCGGCAAGCGATTCTAGCTCGTCTACCGTCGCCAGATGATTCTGTAGACTTGAACGGCGCGTAGGGACCGCTTCTGCTGAACGGCGAGGGTTGAACTGCTCGTATCGCAATAATTGTTCTTGGACTTGTTGTCCAGATGCATGAAAAGACCCCAACCCGTCATGAGTGGGTAACACGGGGTAATTACTGCTGTCGGGCACGTTGACATCCCGAAAATCAGGCAGGCCATCGTCTAGACTGTCTAGTTCCGTCGCTTCTTCATCCAATGTACCAACAGACGCGCTGTCGCCTGATTCTAGGTGCGTGGCCGCATTGAAGGAGCCAAAGTCGCTGAGTCGCGAGACACCTGCCGTACGTGCGGTTCGTTCGGTGGAGTCGCTCCGCGTGCGGGTGGTTGTCGACGCGGCTTGGGAGGGAGAAAAGAGAATCCATTCTTTCGCATCGTCGTCGATTTGTTGTTGGTGAGAAGCATGAGTGTCGATCTCGAGGGCTGGTTGCCCAGAGATCGGATAGGACGTCTGTCGACGAGAAGGGGCGTGGGTAGGGGAGCGGAATGCCATCTTGCTGATGGGTCGATTGATAACGATAAGTGAACAACGTCACAGTGTAGATGAGAGAGACGTCTTAATGGAGGTGTACAGCCTCCCAGCCGCGGTGAATGTGCGACTGGAGGAGAAAGTCAATTATTGAGGTGACTTCAGGATGAACAAGATAGATCGAGAATAAAAAAAATGAAGACACAATGAGGCAAGGCGATCAGGCGGACTGCACGCAAGCCATGATGGACGAAGACAATCCAACAGATTACGCCCGGAAGCGGGTCCCGTGATAAGCTCTCTCTTTGCGTTGACGATGACACACGACCAGCACTCCCCAACAGATATTCTGTTCAGAAGGGATACCAGTATATTCAACCTGGTTTATCTTATTTTGCTCCTTATTATAATCAACAGCAGCCAGGCTTCTGATCAGTCATCGACAACTGTCAAGGGCTGATTAACCCTGCTTATCGGCTGATCTGATACGAACTACACTACTGCTAGTTACTTTCACTAGCTCGATGTTGTCTAGGCGTTTGGTGTTTCAGTTGGCTGTTCGCCTCTAATAGCCTGATAGTGGTATGCTTCGTCTGGCTTGCGTGCTTTTCGCAAAAATTGGAAGAGAGTCGAGAGACCTTGCATATTGCTTGATATGCTCCGTACTAGTAGACGGACTCGAATACGAGGATATGAAACGACAAATATCAAAGAGAATAGCCCGATGGCTCGGTGAGTATTTACGTACATAGATACATAGTTACGTATAAGTTATTCGGCTAATTCATGATTATTATTTCACTCTGATGTATGCACTGCCAAGTCACTCCAGCAAGCATGCAATGGATCACACCATTTCCCTGATCGACGACGCATGCCTTAGGCACAAATAATATATTGATGACTCAGGCATCAACAACCAGCCCTAATTCTATACATTCATGATCGAGAAGAAATAAAATCAGTCAAGCTTGTCAGGCAATGGAAGAGCCTCCCTCCCACTTTTAATCACTTCATCTAACATCTCCAACCGGTCCTGCCCCCAAAACGGCTCGTCCCGATACACATAAACCGGCGCCCCGAAATATCGCCTCGAATCAATCTCGCGCACAAGCGCAGCCTCCTGCTTGACCAATGACTCTTCGGTCTGCGCACGTTGCAACAATCGCTCTCCATCCAACCCGGCCTCCGACGCAATGCGCACTATAGTTGCCGGGTCCGCGATATTGCCTTCATCAGCCCAGACAGTCTGCAATCCCAGATGCGCGAATTTCTGGATTGATTCATGATCATGACCCAATTCTTCAAGACCCGCTAGAAGCACCCTGTGGGCTAACGACGGGTTTGCAGGGTAATATTTCGGATGCGGCACAATAGGAATCCCGCGGATTTGACACCATCGCTTCATCTCCAATAATCGGTAAGCCTGGCGTTGTGTTGAGCGTTGTTTGACAGGGAGACCGCCCGACACCGAGAAGGTATGCATTATATCGATGGGTTTGTAGATGATGTGTGCATTGTGCTGTTTGGCGAGGTGGTGGAAGTGTTTGCTGCCGATGTAGGACCAGAGGGAGATGAAGGAGAAGTAGTATTCGATTACTGGTCGGGTTGCCATGTTGTTCTTCTTGACTGTTGTGGTAGACAATACGGTGAGTGTGTGTAGGGAAGATTAAAACTAACAGAACTACCTCGAAAACCTGGGAGAACGATATGGATATATACCCCCGCTACCAAGAGAAACAAAAATAAATAGAGTTCAATACCTTTTCTTCAAGATGAGTCGGCGACACATTCTGAGGCCCACTGTGCATTGTCATTGAAACGATTTTCCTCCAACGGATGGGTGCCGGAGAGACCAGCGAGAACGGCACATGCCCTAACATCCGGCGCTAAAATTCAGAGCTGTGTGTCCATTTGGCGTCGGACGACCCCCGACACTTTAATAATCACTTAACCATCAACGACATGTGCCTACCCCTCTAATTCTATAACATTATTCTACAATAACCCAATTATAATGAGCTCCTCCTCCGACCAGCCTCATCAGCCGCCCTCTTCCACCACTCCTGCCTCCTCCTAATCAACCCCCAAAACGCCTCCCCCCACGCCTCCTCGTATTTAGGGAGTACACGCCCTGTCGTTCCGGGCGCAGGCTCCCCCGCCAATGCTCTCAACTCCTCAAAATACTCCTCGAACTCAGGATTAAGAGTCCAAAAGGGTGCCCCTTCCCCCCGTCGAGCCAATCGCGCTTGTTCCCATTGCTGCATCGCATACCGATCCGGGAGTTGGACTCGTCCAGCTAGTACGCGAGCTGTAGTGACGGCTTGCCATTCGAAGAAGCGGATTCCGAAACCTCCTGTAATCTATTCCAAAAGTCAGCACCATTTCTGAATAGACAAACGGGGAAAGGGATAATACCATCCCTACAAACGCCAAAGTAGGATTCTCAATCCTGAAAATATGCTGATACAACCCCGGCACCCTTTTATGCACCTTTTTGAGGTCTGGTAAAAACGGAAAACTGAAGTCATATCCAGTCGCGAAGAGGATTATATCAACCTCCTTCCCTCTTAGGGTAGAGCCATCTGCGAATGTGATACTGTCCGTTGTCGCGTCAAAAGACATGATGTGTGGTTTATTTTCAATATCAGGATGGGAAAAGGGAATTGTGCCAAAGAGAGGGGAAGGTGTTCGTAGCGACGAAATAATGGGGAGTTTTGAGACTTCGCGGATGTCGTGTAGGGCATCAAAGGCGGAGACTGAGCCTCCTACCACGATGACTCTCTGTCAGTGGCATCAGCATGAGTCTCGCAAAAGTAGGAAGGTAGACCGACCTTTCCGATGTAATGCTTCGTACCGCGGTAGTACTTGCTATGTCTAATCTTGCCAGGATACTTCCTATCAAACTCCACTATCCCCGGAATCTTGGGCATAAAAGGGAGATAATAATGCCCCGTCGCAACCACGACAGCATCGAACCGTTCCTGCCACCATAGATTCTTCTTCTCTCCTCCGTTAGGGCTTGGGGTTGATTTACGGAGAGTCAAGACCCATTCCCCTCCCTCATTGCTTTGATCAGGTTCGATGTATTCAGCTAGTTCAACTGAAGTCCCAAACTCGATTAATTTATCGTTCCCTTTCCGTCGAAAAAGGTCCTCGACCCATGTCCTGATTACCTCGCGCGGTCTGAATGGTGAATCAGGTCCATGTTGTGCGCGAGTTCGCTTTGACAGGACCGCTGGAATAGGTTCCTGAGAAAAGCACATGATCTCTGGCGGTAAGTTGCTGTGTAGATACTCATGCGCGCCCGTGTCTGTGAAGCGCAGTTGGCGGGAGTTGATTTGTTCTGCTTCTGGCGTCTCAATTGGAGCATTTTCAGTCAGATTCTGTGGGATCGGGACGCTGAGATCCGCACGCTGGTTGATAAGATCTTGCAGTGATGGGATTCCGAGTTCATGTTCATTATCACCAGAAGTCAGTACCCTAAGACGTCCGTTGGGCAATTAGTCTTGGTACGCAATCTCGATGTTGTGAATGTGAGTATTACCATGTCCCGCCAGCTACATCCTGACGCTCAAATACTCGGATCGCATCAAAGGCTTGCTCTTTGACGAGTGCGTCAGTGGTAATTGCGCCAGCTGGACCGGCGCCGATGACTGCTACTCGACGTATTTTCTTTGCTGCCATTGTTATTGCTATCGACTGGATAGCATCTATTACTGTACTTGGTGGAGAGAAAGAGAACAGATCTAATTTTTTTTCTACAGAGTCTAGTACATTTCTCAGCCCAGAGAGCGAAACCGGACAAAAAAAAGAGACAAA
The DNA here is from genome assembly GCA_001571465.2 of Talaromyces pinophilus. NCBI lineage: Eukaryota > Fungi > Ascomycota > Eurotiomycetes > Eurotiales > Trichocomaceae > Talaromyces > Talaromyces pinophilus. The sequence goes on along the minus strand of CP017344.1, from coordinate 4,609,963 downwards.
TGGAGCTATCTCTGTACTCGAAATGCAGGTGGGTACCTAAATGCCATCCACTACGTACGTATCATCCCACTTTACAAGTCATCAGCAGTTCAGTTGCATGGTGACACAATTTCCTGCCCAACCCGAACAAATGGATTAAACACACCGATAGCAATGGATCCAATACACGAATCCGAAATACTTACAACGGATTGATTCCGTGAATACATCGGCATTCGTTGCGAGCTCGAGGGCATACGCAAAGACCCTGCTGAAGCCCTAATCTTGGCGTGGGCCAGAAAATGTCCCAAAAAGGAAATTTTTGATGGTACGGGGACGAGGCCGCGATGGCATCATTTTAGGTGTGTGAACGTCATTGTTGGGTTTTATAACACGATTTTTTGAGTTTATGAAACATGGATGTATGGGTCTATGGGTCTCTGTGTTGCATGATGCATGGAATTGATTGAAAAGTGAGATTGTTTAGATTAAGATTATGTACCGTAAACATTTGTAACATGACTTTTGTACAGCTTGAAGTATCACCATGAAATCTAGGATACAGATAAGGCAAGGCATCAAGACATTGCGTAGTACTTACTATATAACTGGTTGATATCCTCGCCTTGAAGGTACTCTACAGAACGTACCTAAAGTACGGGTTCTGTTTGTCCGTAAGATCCTTGAAAGCAAGTCTGTCTCGCTCACGCTCATCGACCTCAATCGCCTCGCGCTTTTTGTTTTCGCGCCACAGCACAAAGTACAGAGTAGACGCGGAAACGATAGTAATGCAGTAGCTGGAAGAGAAGTGTTAGTATAGATCGTGCATACAGAAAGAAGTAAACATACCAAATGATCAATCCAGTCCACAGCTCGGGATAATGCTGCGCCTTGGTCTGAGTCTTCACCAACTGCGGTCCAATAATGTTTCCAACACAATAGGCGACAAATACCGCGGCAGCCATGAAACTCTTCTTCGTCTCACCGGCAACATTTCCCGCTCCTAATGAGATGGTCAGACTAACAACAGGACCGAAGAAACCGATCAATGAGTAACCGGCGACAGGAGTAACGGGTTTGTGACCCCAGGAAGATTTCCAGATCATCACGAAGCCGGCGATGACGGGCAAGCAGCAAAGAACAAGGGAGATGGCGCGGATGTTGCGGTAGCGTGAGCAGAGCCAGCCGGTGAATGTGATTCCGAAAGCTGAAAGACCACCAAGAGGGAATTGAAATAGAATACTGTCGAGGGTGGAATAGCCAAATGTCGAGACTATGAGAGGACCGAAACCTGAGACTGCACCATTGACAGTGTACCTACCTAGTGTTAGTTGACCATGTTGGATATGGGAGAGGGATAAAGAGGGGAACTCACGCAGCCGCCATCGTAATCGCAACAAGCCAAATTTTAACATCCAAAAGCGCCTCCTTGACCTGCTCAGCTTTAAATGTCGTATTCTTCACACCCGTCTGTCCAGCCCTCAACCGCTCAACAGCCGCAATGCGTTCCTCGGGGGTCAGAAACCACGCATCAGCCGGCGAATTGGGCAGGAAATAAGTCCATATTCCGAATAGAGCGGTAACGCATCCAGCGAAAATATAAATGTATTGCCACGGCGCCAGACTGCCGCTCTTGACTTGCGCAAAGCCGTAGTTGAGTCCGCCGCCGATGATGGTGAACCAGCCTGTACCGGAAAACCACCAGCTTTGACGGAGGGCTTGTTCGCGTTGGGTGTAGTAGCCGCTGACCATCGTCATGAATGCAGTCGGAATAATAGACTCGGTAAAGCCTGTAATTATTAGCTGTTTGAATTGACACTTTTTAGGGAAATAGAACAAACCGAGGAAAAATCGCTGCGCAAATAAGCCCTGCCATGAAGTAACGCCGGCCGTGGCTGCACAGATAATACCCCAGATAAGGACGGCCGGACATAAGACGTTTCGAGTAGTAAAGTGTTGCACTGTGTATGCCATGGGATACGAGCCAGCAAGTTGACCAAAGTAGAAGATTGAGGTTGCCCAACTCAATCGCGACGTGCTTGTTACAGGTGGGCTCACATGGGTGTTGGTGACGGTGAGATGGAGGTCAGTTGTCATGCCGAAGAGAGCGGCACTTCCAAGAATTGCCTACACGAACAATGATACAGTAAGTCGATATTCTCGATGGTCTTTTTAGTTCTATAGTTGGCAACTGACCTTATCCCAGTAAACCAATCCATAACCTGCAAATATGTTAGAATAAAATCAAAATATAGTCAAAAGGCGTGAACATACCAATAACCATAGCAGGCATCAAAACCCAATCAATCTTGCGCAGAACGCGCGCATGCAATTGAGCATCTATCGCCCTCGCTTCCTCTCCCAGCGCTTCAACATCCCCGGAAACTACTGCGTCTGTCTTTTCAATAGCAGCATCGACATTTGGCCCGCTGGCAGGAACATCTGCATCATGCAGACCGGACTCGTTTTGAGTCATATTTGGTTCTTTTGTCTGTTTTCTAGATGTCAATAATTTCCCGCGCAATATTTATTCTTATCGCATCCAGCCATTGAAGCTTACATATGTATCTTTCAACAAAATCCAATCCGATAGGCTTATCTCAAAAACACCAGAGTAGTCCGCGAAATCTTACGTCGAATGTGCAGAAATGGCATCATATAGCATCAAAATGGTGTGTGGAAAATTTTCTGATTTGACTTTTGATGCTTTGGATACAAACACGGTCAGACCTCTAACCTCGCCCACGTGAAGTGGGTAACCCTAAGTTGTCTGGATAAGACTTCCGATATTCGGCTCACCGGGTGGACGAAGAGGTAAGGTACTTTTGGATTAGATACGAGTGTTTGTTTCGTATTTTTCGTATTTTTCCTGTAATAATGTGAAGCAAAGGTATTTTGGCTGCGTATACAAAATCGTTGCAATTTTATGATGCTAACTCTGCATACATCGGTTATTGACGGTTATTATGGGGACCTTAGCTACAGGCATTGATTGATATGGAAGATGTTTCATTACAGCCTGGTAATTTTGACTGGATTATTTGCTATATAGCACCTGAAGGCCGAAGGAGGTTGTCAATTGCATGAAAGGGAACTTAGCCTCGTGGGATATCTCTAAAGCATCAACCTAATTATAAGCAAGGCTAGAAACTCAATATCAGTATATTAAGCACTCTCAGTGCTAGAGCACGCCCCCGGATGACGGATCTCACAGTGTTTCAAAGCTGCGCCGGAGATCCGACAACACCTATCAGCCCTAAGCTTAAGGCTAGCTATGTCAATATCAACATTTTCTTTAAAGCTGGTCTTCATTTTGCTCCATGAATTTCTATCCCAACCTACCAGTGAATCACCAGCCAATCAATGCCTGTATATGCATGCTACGTCGGGTCATCTCAGGACTAGTTTCAAATGTCAGGGTGCCTCCTTGCCAAACTCCCAATTTACTATGGCTATCAATGGATGGGATGAATAAATTGGTCTTACTGTCGAGTCAATCGACTAGGAAGTAAGAAAAGAGACTTGCGAGCAGCCTTGTCTTAAGCGCTCTAAGCCTCTTAGCCTCTTCTAGCCCTGTTAACCAGCCCAATCAACGTTAATTGCTTTTTCCATCCCCTCTTTCGCGTGTAATTTTTTCAGCCTTGGACTTGCATACATCTACTAAATTATTTGAAGCATCCCAGGTCGATTTATAGAAACGAAAATAAATAAAGCTGTGTTCTGCACTTCAGATCATCAATTCGCCCAGACATTGTTTCGACCTTGTCTAAGTTGCCTTCCGCCAACATTTGTATCAGCTGGTGTTCCCAGCATGGAAGAAAATGAACATGCTCACACAGAAGCCGCGCCTTCAGCTGAGAGGGAGCATAATATGAGCCCCGAAACAGACAACATAGTTCCGAACATCGACCACGAAGCCCTCCTGTGCTCTCATCTCTCGGAAGGAATCACATCAGGGGACTTCGAGAAAGTTAAAGAGCTATTGGATCAATATCCGCACCTGGCCAAGGCTCGCTACTCAGTCCAGTTTGACTACGGAATACACTTTAGACCAGACAAACAAGAGGGTGTCACGGCACTTATTCAGGCCGCTGCATACCCTGAAATGAGGACACTGGAACTATTTCTGCAGAAAGGAGCAGATGCAAACGAGAAGACCATATCGCATGGGTCAAGTCCACTCCACATGGCTGCGAGATTTGGCCACTGGGAAAACTTCAAGTTGTTGATCGATTCCGGGGCCAAGATAGACAGTCGGACGAAGAGCCAAAGGACAGTCCTACACCAGGCAGCTTACAGCAGCGACATCCGCTTCTGTGATTATATATTGAACCTCGATGGCGCTGACGCCAATGTTGTAGACCATAAAAATTGTACGCCAATTTTCCTTGCCGCACAAGAAGGTCACTCTGCCGTCGTTCAGTTCCTTATCCAACATAATGCGGATGTCAACATAGCTTGCGATGATGGAGAAACTGCATTGATTAGGGCAGCTTCGGAGGGGCATATCAAGGTTGTTGAACTCCTTGTCCAACATGGAGCAAATATGAATCTAGCCGACGGTTATGGGACAACTGCATTGTCTATTGCCGCTTTAGTGGGGCATCTCGCAGTTGTTGAACTCCTTGTCCAACTTGGAGCAGATATCAATCTAGCCGACAGTACTGGAGCAACTGCGTTTTTTATAGCCGCTCAAACGGGGCGTACCAAGATTGTTGAAACATTAATTTCACACAGTGAGATTGATGTCAATATGGTCACCAATATCGGGGCAACTGCGTTATATATTGCGGCTCAGGAGGGACATATCAAGATTGTTGAGTTATTGTTAGCCTGCAATCCTAAGATAGGCCAGAAAAACGTGAACAGAAACGCAGTAACTACCGAAGGATATACAGCTATTCATGCGGCGGCAGCAGCAGGACACGCTGATGTTTTCAACCGGTTGATATCGGATCATGAAGTTGATCTGACAATTTCAAGTCACGATGGCTACTCAGTATTATCTTATACTGTTCTTGGACTTTCTAATGAGGACACACTTTGCGTATTGAAGGCACCGGCCTTTTTCCCTGATGATCCCCTGAAAGCGAAGCTCTGTTGCGCAAGCTCTAACGAACGTTCTTATGTTGAACCTACTCTTCTTGAATTTTTAGACAAGAGGGGAATAGGCGGAAAGGATATAGAAGTCATCTTGTTTTGGGCCATAATAAATGATGCGCAAGGACTTTTAAGGAAGGGCTTGCAACACAAAACATTGGACATAGATTCATTCTTACAAGGAAATCATGTGCCATTACATGTGGCAGCTAGGCTTGGAAACTGGGAGGCGGTTCAGGTTCTTGTTGACAATGGTGCGGATGCCGATTCTCTGGCAACCCATAACAGCATGGCGATCCACTTGGCGGCTGAGAATGGGCATCTCTATACTGTGGTAAAGCTGCTCAACTTGCCAACTCGAACTTCTAGCGACGACTCTTCTTGGTTTCCTAGGCAGCTCCGACGGATCATCCAGGAAGATACCAATGGAGAATCAGCCATATCTCTGGCTGTGAAAAGACAAAACAAATCAGTTGAAGAGTATCTATGGAGAGAACTTAAAGATCACGGAAATCTTTACTTAGCCTCGTCACCGTCTCATGAAGGGAGACAAGATATTCTTGAGATTGCTGCCAAGTATGAAAGGCCAGGGGAGGAGAGCGTTTTGAAGTCCTTCTTGCAGCAGAACAAGAAGTCCCCGGAAAATTGGACCGCCTTGCACTGGGCAGTGTCTGAGTCTCAACCAGTGGTTGTCTGGTGGCTTCTATCAAAGGGAGGAATAAGAACGAAAACATTGCAAGAAGCCCGAAATCTAAAGAGCACGGCTTCAAATGACTCAGACACCAAAATCCAAATACTCCTCCATAACCCTCCCCCTATTCTACCAAGCATTCCTAACAACAATGATAATGAGCTTGTCCAAAAGCCCTTGTTGGAGGATTATGATGATCGGGTTGAGCGTCAAGGCACAATTGTGGACTTCTACAGTTCCGGCGAGGATATAGAAATGCACTTCAATCAAAAGTCTGTCAAGGATATAATTTATCAGCAAGGGGTAAAAAGCCTCATGGAAGAGAGCCGGAGACAAAATTTTCACAAGCTTGACTTTATGAAAGAAGCCATTCAAGGAGTCCAGAGCAATGAGACTGCCGATCCACCTGTGCAACAGACTCCGAAGCGTCCTAATGAGCCTGAAGGACCAAGTAAAATTCGACATGGAGCAAAGATTCAAGCATTCGATCCATCTGTGACGCAAATCACTGGGGATATAGATGGTTCTAAGGAAAGAAGATTTTCGGGGCCCCCAGTATTTAGATGGGTACACATTCCCTTGAATGATGTGAGTAACATTGATCATAGTCAAACGACCCCCAGATTATGTGCTAATGGCAGACTCACACCTCAGATGAAACTGCTCGAGGTACGCTATCTTCGCAGAACCAAAACACCCGGACGAGTCAATCATGTCACTAGACATCTCATAATAACTCATTTATAAGGATCTTGTCACCCGCATTTCGGCCGACGAGAAAAAAACGCAAAAGGATCATCGTCCTCTAATGCAGTTTTTACAGGAAAGTTGGGCACCATGCGCCGTTGGAGGAGAAAAGCATTATATGAAGTCTCAATGTGTGGTATGTTTTCGGTACATCCCAGTCAATTTATTGGTTACTGAACGCTTTCGTTTTTAGCAGAACGAAACTTTTGATCAGGATAGAAAGCTTACGAGAACAGCCGGAGCTCTTTATGCACGTATAGTTCCTGTCTGAGGCTTTATATGCCCATTTTCATCCTCTCTAACACATCTACAGGTACCATATCTTATCTTGTCGGAAGGGGAGCTAAAGACCAACAAAGGCTCAAGCGAAAGGGTTTCAAGACTGCCCATTCACGAAACCATGACTTTAGATCAGTACTACTATGTTTCACTGACTGACACCAATGCTCGAGACAACGATCAAGTTCTTCACCGATATTTAGACCGGTATCATGAAAAGAAAGAACAACGCATGCAGATGATTTTAGTTGTTGGAGACCTTTGGTTATGGATTGTTGATGATAGTGTGTACCAATGGATATCACCAAAGAAGTTTTATTTTCCTAGATATTAACCGATCAGCAGAGACAATAATTACCGCCACCACAGACCAGTATAATGCATTCGCAGACACCGTCTTCGAAACCATTGCATGGCGTGAAAGCAGCGGGAAACGCCTGCTTCCCAAATCGGTAGATGATATGGTGAAACTCGTCCTAGGGATGCAGACTACATATTTTGCACAGGAAAACATACCATTGAATTCTACGGACTCCAAAAACCCCAAGAAATTCAAGTCTGTCTTGAATGTATTTCGTGAATCTATCCGTGATGTGGTAAGTTTGAGAACCGTCCGGCAAAAATTGAGGCCTGTCTAATGTGTTTGCAGGCTGAAAAAGAAAGCGAGCTGTACGATGACTTCTTGAAGGCTCTTGACCGTGACAAACGTCTGAACTCATCAAAAACTCCTGATCACAATGAAGACAAACGGCTGGACTCGTATAACAACATTGAGGATGAAGTTCGCCTTCTCCGTGAAATCAAAGATATCCGGGATGAGCTCGGTATCCTTGTCACATTGGTCGACGAGCAGAAGATGGTTTGGAAGCAGTTTTTTCAAACAGACAGCCCCAAAAGTAGCTTCCTTGACGACGGCTCACCAGAATCGGTCAGAGAAGATTTGATCAAGATGATCTCTGACGCTAACTTAGTTGTAGAATCCGTGAGATTCTTTCTATACCTCTACTGCGGTCGACTTCCACTGACAGTCAAAATTTAGATTAACAGCCTGCTTGATCTGAGGCAAAAACAGGCGACTATAAAAGAAGCAGAATGGGGACGTAAACAAGCGGAATTGGGACGAAGGCAACAAGAAGCTACTTCTAAGCAATCGAATATTATAATGGTCTTTACAGTGGTGACCATTATCTTTGTAAGTATTTACTGATGAGTCAGCCTGTCTTACCTTTTTCTTTTGATTTCTGACCACATATGCTATAGTTACCGCTGTCCTTTCTATCCTCGTTGTTTGCGTTGAACATATCCGACTTCCCACATGAAGGAGACTCTGTTGCTTACGAAGGCTGGTGGATCTTCCCAATAATCTGTGAGTTGAAAGAATCAAAGTGTCGCCCGCATCTATACTGATCCATTACTAGTCGGGACTTCTGCTGCGGTTTCGCTTCCATTGATCTGGGTTGCGTTCAATGTCAATTCACTACTCGATTGGTTCCAAGATAGCATGAACTCAGAACCAAAGAGACGGGAATTAGGACTCGAAAGACCAGAGTCAGAACCAGAGAGACCGTGGCGTCCTCAGGAGGATTCCCGCCCAATGTTGCGAATACTGGCCGAAAAAGCAAGATTAAGGAGCCCTGACAAAAGGTCTCGGGCAACAGAGAAGGAGGTTCCAGTGTAATGGATTGTGGATTGTCTAGCTCTTTTCGCCATGTGTTTCTCATCCGTCGTCAAGGAAAAGGAGGTCTTGACTGCCTATCTACTTCAGCATCTGTAGCAAATTCGCCTGCGAGATAAAACATTTGAACTTCTCAGTGGTATTAACGCCCGAAACATGCACAAGGAAATATGCCCACCTTAGAGTACAAGGTGCTTCCCCTCCATCTACTCATGTTCACGTCTCGGTGTAATTCGCAACCGGGTGTAGGTCACTACTCCGGAAAACACCAGCAAAACATTATCATAGCTTCGAAACCAGAATTCCAGATCGAATTATCTTACATACAAAACACTTACCAAACACCGACCTCCAAATCCGATAATCGGCTTAAACCAGAAGTACCAAATACCAAAAATTTATCAAATACACAAGCTCCACACCTCTCTCAGCCAAGCCTCATCTTAGGGCAAACCTGAAGCTAGTAAAATGGCGTGATGGAGACTATCATGACGTGCATGTTCAATATGCCTCAAAATCGGAAATTTTGTTCGGGATTCTGTCCGGATGCCAATGACTCGATTCGTAAGCTATGGATACTATGCATTTTCCACATGGCATGGCGGGATGGAGTTGGAAGTATGTTGGTTATGAATGAAACTGGGCAGATTTGACCGCGGTTCTATGCAGGTGGAGGTTACCTAGGTACATATCCGATGGATATGGCCTGAGCCCTAACTAATTTTAAACATTGTAAGACGAGGGTATTCTAGTCATACATATCCTTATTCTCAACTTCGAACCAGGTCCAAGTATACATACCGGGAAATCCAGATCTCAACTACACATCCAGAGCACCACAGACAAAAATGGCAACAACAACAACCACAACCCAGATAGCACCGCCTGTCCTTTCTTATGTCCAGGTCCCAGAAACATCCGAAAACCTCGACTGGGCTGACCTCGCAACGCTCGACCTCTCCAAATTCGACCAACCAGGCGGAAAACAAGAACTAGCCACTCAATTCCGAAAGGCGATGGAAGACATCGGTACCACCTTCCCCTCCTCCCTCAAAAGCTGCGTAGCCAGGTATCTGATTGATTGTTCATGAATAGGCTTCTTCTACGTCAAAAACCACGGCCTCAGCTCCACCGACATCGACACCCAATTCGCCCTCGCCAAATCCGTCCTTTCCTTATCCACCGAAGAAAAGCAGCCCTACCGCGCCGCTCTCGAACAGGGGGACTACAACGGCTGGAAACCAGCGGGGACACGCAACCTCATCCCGGGCGTAAAAGACAATTTCGAGATCTACAATATCCCCAAATTCATACCCGAGCATGCCGATAGACCGCATCCGGAGATCGTAAAAAAGCATTGGGAGACAATCAGGAAATTTTCGACCCATATACATGAGCAGATTGTGAGGAAGTTGCTGGTAATATTTGCGGTGGCGTTGGGTCTTGAGGATGAGGAAGTTTTGGTGAATAAGCATCGGTATGGCGAGAGGAGTGGTGATCATTTGAGGTATATGAAGTATTATGCGAGGAGTGAGGAGGAGAATCGGAAGTTGGGGGGTGTGTGGCTCAAGGGGTATGTCACTCCACTCCTTTCGAGATTTCCGGTGGAGGAAGATATAGCTGATGATGAGGTATAGACATTCGGATATGGGCAGTTTGACGATCCTGTTTCGTCAACCTGTTGCGGCGTTGCAGGTATTGACCAAAGATGGGACGTGGAAGTACGTGAAGCCGCAGATGAATGCGCTCACGGTCAATATTGCGGATGCTCTTGAGTTTTTGACCAGTAAGTGTTTGAAGCTCTGATACCTCTCAGAGAAAGTATGAACTAAATACGATGTAGATGGCTTCCTCAAATCCAGTATCCATCGCGTCATCGCCCCTCCCAAGGATCAAGCTCACATCGACCGTCTCGGCGTCCTCTACATGGTCCGTCTAGAAGATGATACGGATCTTGTGCCCTTGAAAGATTCGCCCGTTCTTCAGGAATTGGGTCTGGTCAAGGATCAGGTTTTGGGAAGTGATGGCAAACCGATCAAAGCCGGTGAATGGGTTAAGCAGAGAATAATTAAGAATCTGGGGAATTCGACGACCCAGGATGGTGATAATGAGGTTGGGGATGTAGAGATAGTCAAGGGAGTGGCGACGAAGTATTACGATTAATCCTGAAGGACAAGGTAGTAACTTTATGAAATGAGGTATTAGTTTTTGATTTAGTGATCTCATCATGGTTGGTAATCCGATACATCGTTATGCATACTTCATGACAGTCATCGCACGAGTTTGTAGCTGCCCCCACTGACAATCTCCAATTTGCCCTGCGCAACCATACCTGCGAGGAACTCCCGGAGCTCTTCATTTCCAAAAGGGAAACCACCCGGCACTGCAATCTTGAGCATCATGATAATACGCTGTAAAGGCATGGCACCCTGGTTCGTCAACATTCCAACAATAAACTGCCAGTAAAGGTTCATCTTCTCCATCGCCGCGGCATGCGCTGTCTCCTTTGCTGCTGCGGCCGCGGCGGCATCGGCAGCAGCAGCGGCGTCGGCTTCTGTAGCAGATGGATCGGCACCCTCTTGGTCGCCGCTAGTACTCATTTCATGGTCTCCGTCGTTAGGAAGCACTTCAAGAACGCGGAAAGAGTCTCGTTGAGTCTCGGTAAGAATACGCTTGCTTACCCAGTATAGGCAAGCGCTGCGTACTAGAGCAGCGGACATTTTCAAAGTTTCGGCAAGTTCAGCCACAGTCTTCGTGACGGCGGCATTATCGGATCTAGATCCTGGTTGAAAGGCGTATATCACTGTAGCCTGCCATGTCGTGACTTCATCTGTAAAGACTCGATCTTCCATGTCTAATTCGACGGTGACATGTCCAAGAGAATTGAGCCAGGTTAACTTGCGCGATTGTTTCAATGCCTCGAAACCAGCAGAGTAGCGTTCCTGTAGTGTTTTGATCTCCTCGGGCACGTAAAATGGCTGATCTTGAATAGCCGGCCAGAAGAACTTCGATAGAATCTTGGAATGCAATTGCGGTATGTTGTAGCTCTTCTGCGCTGGAGCTGCTTTCCCCCAAGCGGGTAGTTGCTGTCCGGCCAATTCTTGGTCATCTCGAATGACGGTGTCAACACGCTTTGAGTCGAGAACATCACGGAGCATGACTTCACAAGCTTGTAGCGCACCGTCGCCGAAGCGTACCTTCAACAACTCCAACACCGACGTTTCTTGGTCGAAATTCGGTTTCTTCTTGAGCAACCGCTCTGATAACATACTCTGAAGTTCTTTGACAAATGCCTCCTTTGAATCAAAAAGACTGATCAGACTACCCACCACGTCCGCACCCTTGGATTTCTTGTAGTCTGCAGCCGCATCAATAGGATCGGGCATCCAACTCATATCATCCCAATCCAGCTCACCGGAATCATTCTGCAGGTTCCGCTGGTGAGCAGTGTTGAGTTCTGTTGCAAGTTCTACCAGTGTTTCCTTGTCTTCCGCATTGTCGGCATCAGATGGATCTGCCAGGAGACCCCCAACAATTACTTGAACCGTGTCGTCACGGTCTCGAAGATACTTTCTAATGGGTCGAGCCGCACGGTCTAGCAGAACGCCTTTTGGGTCTAAAAGACTGAACGCTCGAATAATTGAAATATAGAGTTTCAGTATTTCCGCTGTGGATGCTCCTGGGTGCAATAGGCGCTGGGTGAGCGTGCCGACAAATGCAGTCGACAATGAAAACCTAGATGCCGTATGTGTCGTATACTGTTTAAGATCTTCAATGGCGCCGCTACTCGAATCCCAGTGCACAATCACATCAAACAATTCGCTAGTGCGTAGAGCGCCCAGACGGGCCAAGCCAATCTCCTGCCATTTTTCAACGTCGTCAAGCCGGACATTAATTATGTCGTCATCCATGTCACCTGAGGACGGCTGGAGGATTTCCAGCACTTCGACAGCCAGTCTTGCAAATACATTTTCAACCCACAAACATAAATGCTCTCTGACGAGGGAGGGTGAGTCCCATTGTTCTTTGTAGCTCACGATGATGAATTCGGTCATCATGTCATTCATGACCTGAGCGAATACCTTTTGTGCTCGATGACCACCAAGACCAAATTCCTGCATGGCATGTAATAAGGTAAGGAGCCTATTTCTGGATTGGCTCATCCTATCATCATGATATTCCGATATGACTTCATAGCGAGCAGTCTCTGGTGACATCTCTTTCCACAGCCGATAAATGATTGAGGGTTGTTGATCGATTTCCATATCATTGGATTCAGTGTCATCCGCTTCATCATCTCTCACCTGCGAGATTCCTAGAATGTCAACGGCTGCATTTCGGATCGATTCTTCCAGCAGGTCCGATATGCGTTTTGATGGCAACGAGTGTGCAACGATGGACTGAAACGTTTCCTTTAGCCTGGAGTGTGAAGTGTCTGTTTCTGTAGGATCCAGATTGGGTGCCACATGGTCCCAAAAGGGCGTGAAATACGTATGCTGTGTCAGATGTAGACAGCGCATCGTTTGAGTTAAAGGATCACCTTCGAGTCCTTTCTTCAGAGCCTATTTATAGTTAGCCCTAGATCTGTTATGTCATAATCATAGTGTCCTCACATACAGTGCACAAAATGGGTTGTACATTGGTTATGAAATGACGCCGAATCTCATTGCAATACCAGTAGATTAAATCGGACTCCTTGAGACCCTGATACAGATACCTGCCAGGAGAGGACGGAGACATTAGATAGGTCAGAGCTTCCGCTGCCTCGGGTGTGATCTGTTTCTTTAGTGAGTTGTGTTTAGCATATTCAAGATAGCTAGAAGGAGTGTCGAAAGTTCTATCAGGGAACTGGAGGAACTCGGCTGCTGAATGCCAAGCTCGATTCCATATTACAGCTTCCGGCACTGGCACTTCGGAAACCGCCGTCTTTTCATCTGTTAGTTTCTGACATGCATAATGCTGACTCTGGCGGCAATCGAACTGACCTTTGATACTGTCGCTGAACCAAATGGTTGGCCTGCGGCAGTAGACCCGAGTGCCGGGGTTGCTAGGGGAGTGGGAGCATTTTCAGACAGTTTGACGGGTGCGAACACAGAGTTGAAGACACGCTTGCGGCTCCGGGCAAGGGGGTCTATCTGTGACATGTTGCAATGCGGCTTGGTATTCTCAATTGCATTTCTGTTTTATTTTTGATAAAACAGTCGTTTAGCCTGATTATGCCGAGGCCTTGATGGCCGCTGTAGCCATGGAGGGATGAAAGTCGCTAATCAACAACTTGCGGAAGGAACAATCTGATAAGCTTGGAAGGCGCGTGGAGACGTCGCGTGGTCACGTGCTACCATCGACAACAGAGAGGTTCGTCCTACAGGAAACAATTCTAGAAGCATGTTTGTGCTTTGTGTGACATTTAATGATGGAAGTAGCTTGGCCAATGATTGGCTCATAAATCAATATTTCGTCTCAAGTCTAAACGACTGTTGTTGATCTTCGGCTGATAGGACATGGTTACAATAGCAATTTAACCAAACAAATAAGTTACGACGGGGGTATAAGGTGCTAAGGTTAACGAGGTGGCGCATATAACAAAGTTTCGCTCTTCTGACAGATGTTGAAGTCTAGTCCATGTGGTTGTTGATGATCATGTTGACCTATCTTTGTCCACTTTTTCCCATTCGCTATCCGTGCTTGTATAACCTGAAACATCTCCTTCGCTGGTCTTCCTTTGACCGGATCCGTTATCGCTGGATTTCTTCGACTGGAGTGCACTTTCCGGGGAGAGGGTCGCTGTTTCAGGCTGGTTGGCTCGGCGTCTCCTGGTCTTCGAGACTCCTCCGACCTCCGTCTCCGTCTCGGAATCATTTGCATCTGCCGAGGTATTCAATCTGCTAGTCCCGGATGTTTCCTGTTCCAAAGCTTCTTGTTTTCTTTTCTCTTCCTCTTGACGTGCCTGTTCCTGACGCACTTCTTTGGCAAACCAGTTGATGGACCACCACAACGCTCCGGAGAGGAACGAGAGGACCACAAAATGGATACTATATGTCGCGACAAGAAGTAGAAATAGAACGAGTTGGAGTGCAGCGAATGTCGCGTTGGTAGCCACAAGAAGCGTGGGAGTTGGACCAGGTGTAAATACGCTGGACCAGAGGTCCTCAACGAAGGAGCCCATATTGTATATCAAGTCAGGATTCGATCAGAACGAGGATCAAACCTACACGTAGTAAAATGTTAGTAACTTCAATCTCTTCAGAGTCCTTGTAGGAACATTGCGCGCTCAGAGCGCGACTGTCTTCACGGATAAGGCCCAGGATAAGGTTCGTACCGATGTCGATATTTTCAAGCTTGAAATAGCAGTACTAGTCCGCGCCAGGCGTCCAGATAAACAGTTTGAGGTTTAGATAATAGACCGATCGCTTCAAATAAACGCGGTACCTGAGATACCAGAGTTTGTCAGCGCAAACGTAGAGGCACATCACGGGACATGACAGGCACCGATGTTCCCGCTCTCTCACGCAAACAAAGGAATGATCGGACGTACCTTGATCTCCAGACAAAACTCAAGGCCGAGCGCTCAGTCTGGGGAATAAAAGTATAAAATGATCAGAAACTGGCGGACACATACAACAACACATGAGGGGTACTTAGTCGAGTGATGAGGAGACAATCAATCAATCAGGCCGGCGGGAGGGAGATGGATGACGCACCGCCGCCCGCACTAGACGGCTTCCAGCTTAGCTGGCTTTGCATCACTATCAGTCTATCAGCCTTCAGGTAGGTATCTGCTGCCTGACTTCTCATCGTGCAAATACTTTAGTCGAAATTCGAACACTTCATGGTATCAGACAATTGCCGGTGTACGAACCGCTGCTGTCTGAACGAGTCGGGTCTTTATCCTGCAAAATGATTATCATCGCCGACTCCCCTGACACAAACTCACATGACCATCCAAGGCACGTGCTATAAACACCTCATGTGACCATCTACAGGCGCGTATACTTCTCAAAGTTCATTCCTTGAGTCGTACTGGACGATTGAGTCGACCTTCTACCCCAGAAAAGGAATCGCTCTGTGTTGGCGCCGCGTGTTGTAGGCCCGACGTCGACCGAGGATCAAGTAGGTTTCGAAAGCACTTGACGAAGGCGCTCAACTTTTGAAGCAGCGCCGAGTCGAATACCTCAGACTTGGACAAAGAGAAATTTCCCAACCCGCATTCTCCCTCTATGCACAGTCCGATAAACTGTTCCTACGATGGCCAGATTTGTAATCTACCGCATTCACTTGTTGATAAAATAAGCATGATGCATTGTGCCAGAGCAGATTTGTAGCAATGTGTGTCTTTTATGACTGCACAATCTCATTCGAAGATGGGTACGGAGCAATTATACACAAATATACTCATCAGTTCGTGGAGGGTTGGGCGTTAAGGAGGCTTAACGGCCAATATCTTCTCTAAGGGAAGTGCCTGAAATGTTGTATATTGAGATCCCTCAGGAGCAATGATATTGAGAGTAGAAGATTGACGGACTGACGGCTTATTCCATTTCTCTGAGAGGTACTACACTTGAAACACTAATATAAATGAAGGCATTGGATCTTGTTTTGCTGGTTTAATTCACCATCCATTTTGATGAGTGGTTGTCTACGTACTCTAGTGACTGCATGGATACCCTAAGTACCTATGTCTTATACGTCTTATACTATTTATGTAGCCAGCCGTAGATACAATGCACACTATTGCAAACAATGAACTTACACCCTTACCTAGTCCCTTAAGTGTTACATATGCCGTCGGATGATTGATATACGTACTACATAGGTGTTGTGTCACTGAAGTTCGAACTATGATCGTCGTCGTGAGATTTTATAGAATTTCAAATGTAGTCAACTATCTGCTTTGGAATGTCACTACGTAACACGAGAGGTTATGTATTAGATCTGTAGATATCATTAGTATATACATATACTGCCATGGTGACCGGGACGCTTGAATTGATAATTTTAATTTGACATGCTTCTTTTGACTACACGGTAGCCTTCAAAAAGAAAAAGCCCGTGATGCAATAGGAAAACAACAACTCACAAATCTTCAGGTATTTGAGCGATGGAAATATATAACACCATGTGAGTCTAAATATGGACCAAGAAGTATAAGAGAGAGAGAAAAAAGGGCTAACTAATTACACATACTCTCCCCATTTACTGATGTACCGCTTCAGCAGCCGTGGTCTGCAAGCTAAGCAAGACACCTATATACGTCGTAGCGAGAGAAGAAATAAAAAACAAGCAAGACAGAAAAGAAAGAAAGCAAGCAAGCAAGCAATGCAACACAGAAAAAAAAAATATTAAGAACTGAAAATAAAACTTTCCCAAATTATACTCCATTTTTCCCTTCCCAATTTCTCCTCCTGTCTTGACCGGAAACTGTCCGGACACCCAGGCGGGAAAATATCCAATGCGCTGAAGAAAGAAGAAGCATGTAATTCGTCGTGTGCCAAAATTTCTCCCTGGAATGTTGAACAGAACCGGGTGGCATACATAATCAAAGATGTCGTGTAGTGTGTGTAGTGTGTGTATGTCGTCTCGTCTCCCTCTATGATTTCTCCTCCTTTCCTGTCGGATTTTATTCCTTCGCTTTTTTTTTTTGGCCTGCTCTTGATAGTAACGCCATGTAGAGAAATAATGAATTTTATCGTATGTGTGTGTCTGTGTGGCGGGATCTCTGTTGAATAGAATGCCATTCAGCCTTGAAATGGACTGTAGCTTCGTTCCAGGGGTCGTATATAGTACAATGCAATAGAAGGGAAGGCAAACCACTGATCCCCATTTACCACAAAGGCTGAGAAATAGTCCGTTATTTTATTGTCATAATCGTTATTCCGTCGACTCGCGAATCCCCTTACACTTCCCCTGCGCAATGTGCGTGTTTCTAGCCGTAGATCTCGTAAACACCGCACCGCAATGTGGACATTCCGACTTCGCAGCTGCGCCGGACCGCTCCCGCTGATGTCGTAGTAGGTTACTGAAAGTTGAAAATTCGCGGCCGTTGCATCCGTGATCCCAACATTGCGGCTTTGGGCGCGATTCGAGTACTCGTACTTGGCTGCTTTCGGGTTCTGAGGTTACGAGGCTGCCGGTGTGGCTGTGACTGCCGCTGTTGTGATGGCTGTGGTTGTTGCTGCTGCTGCCCACGTAGGGAGGAGTTCGGATATGGATTCCCAGATTAGGTTGTCCCGCTGTTGTGGGATAGGTATTAGATCTGTGGGGTTTTAGATTAGCGGAATGCTGCTTTTAGTTGGTTTGATGGAGGTCGGTTTAGGATACTCACGAGACAAATGTTGTTTGCGGAAAGTCGTAATTTGGTTGACTGAATCCATATGGACTTGAACTATCATTCCTTCAGCTTCCAGCTTCATTAAAGACCTTCAGCCAACATGAGACAACTTACGTAGGATAAAACGCCTGTGAAGGCGGCGCCTGCATCGGCTGCTGCATACCTATCGGATAAGACGTATTCGTAAACATAGCCTGCTGTGAAGAAGGCAAAGACGCGTACCCTGCAGGAGGCGTCAAGGAAGCTTCCTGCGTTCTCCGTTGATACGGGTCCTCTGGTGTACTCGACAACTCGCGCTGGTATTGCGCCCATTGCACCTGTTGCGAATGGAAGTTTCCGTCCTGTCTGTTGCCTTGGGGGAACATGTTCATCGAGTCTCCCGTATGTGATAGAACGTTGCTCGCAGCACTGAGTAGAGGTCCGGAATGCAAGCTAATGTCCGGAGTGCTATAGCCTTGACTACTTGTTAGCCTTGATGGAGACGATAGAAAGAGCATCTTCAATAGCTGGGGGACGGATTCCTGAAGAACTCACTCTGGAGAGTAGCATACATTGATTCCGAATCTTCTTTGATTAATAGTCGTGAAGAAAAGGGCTGCCAGAGCAATTTTATGTCCGTGCTGCAAGGAATGATTTCACGTATTAATGACTCTGTTCTTGATCAAGTTTGTGTTCATTGCACGAAGTTATCAAAGGAGGATGGAGATAGTGTTTTGTATGAGTTATCTATAGAGGCAAAACAAACGCATAGGATCAGCAGCAGATTCCGTAACGTACCTTGTAGGGCCAGGATTCACTTGGTTCTTGTAGGAAACATCGACTACACCGTGGTTCGAAAGCTCTTTTAGAGACTGGCGCAAAATTGACTTTTGAAGGCGGTTGTTAAAATATAGACGAGACTGATCTGGTTGAAGATGCTGGAGATCTTCTTTATCATTCGTAGAAAGGCCTGGTAAGCTCAAAATAGTAGGGCGGGGACTGTAATGATGGCAGTTGCGGAGTTGACGATGCCACTAGTCCTACAACCGGGTCTAATCCTTGGATTTGATGAGGCGCGTAAAAATAATCATGCCCAGAGCCACATGTAGTACTGCCTGGCTCTGTGCCAGACCCTGTGGAAATGCACTTGCTCTCACTTGGCAACCGAGCCGATTCTTGAAAAATGTCACCCTGGAGTTTATCATCGCGTGAGTTTTCAGTGATTGGATAGGGCATGGAAGTGTCGACAGGAATCGTAAATCAAGTGGGACTGGCATAGTCTGGCTTGGAAGAATAGATCGCCAATATACGTACTTGAGGCTTGTGATACGGAAACCTTTGTGCTGCACTTGTAGAAAGGAGGCACAGAAGGATGAAACAATAGATTTCTGTTTTGATATCTTCAAAGGTGGTATTTGGCTGGAAGGGGTCGAAACGTGGAAGAACGACAAGGCGAAGAGGCTGTCATCGATATATCCTCTCTTTAAGATCCAAACCTAAACCCGATTACGAGTAAGTAGGCTTCGTAGATCGAAAATCCCCCACTAAAATCCATCAACCGGGTCAGGAATAGAACTCAAAATGTAAGAAGAGGAAAATTTTACAGAAGCACTAGTTAGTACTTCGGTAGAAGCATGAACGTCACCCTTTAGCTACCCTATTTCCGGAAGGCTTCTAGAAAACTTGAAACGAGCAAGGATGGCAACGCGCTAGACCTATCGGTGTTGGAGGCGTCTTCCATACGTTGCTTTCGAGGTGGCAGGCCACAAAGACTAATTGTCCCGAGAGTAAAGTATCCTCCTAATGTCCCGAGAGTAGGCTAGTATTCTCAGGACAGACTGGCCAATAGGTAATTGACTTTAAACCAAAGTGGAATCTGGTTCTTTAGATTGAAAAGTACATACCTGTGAAGAGGCTCGGAGATAGAGCATAAGGACGGGATACACAGTCTGACCATTCCAGTGTTGGGCTAATTGTTTAGTGTCAACCTCTAGGCTGCAGTTCACACCAGTTGTACTTCGCTGAGATTTTCTTAGCAGGAACGTTTTGCCAAAATGGTTGTAACAAGGGCCAGTCAGGCTTAGGCGTGAACCCCAATCAAGCTAAAAGGAGAATTTGAAGTGGGCTTCTTGCCCATCATTCTAGCGACTAGAAGACTGCCTCAGTGACGATAGACGCTTGCTTAGCCGATTCTTGTTGGGGGCTGTAGAGCTATTTATTTAGCTTTCTGGGGCCTGTTCTCCTACCAACAATGATGTCAGACGTATTCGTAAAGAGGCCAATCGTGGCAACGAAATATGAGGGGATTAGAGTATCCAACAGTTAAAGCATTAATTGACAATTTCGAATATATTTCTGTTAGACCCAATCAAATAAACCTTGGCTAGCTCGTTCAGTTGAATCAGTTGGCAAGTGCTGACTTGCCGCACGACGAACTCGGGGTATAACGTGAACTAGGTAGTACTATGTAGGTACAACTACCATGGTAACAAATCTATAGCTGTCTCGGGTACACCGAGACCATCAGCGGTGAGACTTGGCCAGGGAACCAGAGAACTTAGCAGGCTCTTGAAGCCAAAAAGCAAAAGGCACGCAACCCTCGGTCACGACGGTCAGAGTTAGAAACAGCCGAGCTGGGTCAGTTCTGAATCATGCCGTGTTGTCTTGCCCACAGTTGGGTAAGTTGGCATCGAGTTTCAGCCCCCACTGGGCCCTGGCGTGGCCGGAAGGGGTTAAAGTCCCAGTGACCGAGACTTGCACCGTAAGCAATCGTAAGCAATCGTTCGGCTCAGGCGCCGTTATTTTCCCAATCGAGGCTAGAAGACTTCGTATGTTATTCAACTCAAGACAGATAAACCGATCGAGGGTAGTCTCTCTCTCCATGGCAAGATGATCATCCGTGATCCTGGAGGTAGAGTGGATCTACCCGCAAGCTGGAGATCTTGCCAGGTACGGAGTACGTAGCACTGTAATGATGTTGATGCTGGGAGTTTTACATCTTGGTGAGGATGAGAGTAGTCATGAGGTACTTCGTATACCCTACTCGAAGCGGATGTAAGCGGATTAGCCTTTTGGCGTCTGCAGATTCTGCAGACTGGGTGTTGGGAAACGGGTTAACAACGTTGGCTGACCGTTTTCAGGGGGCTTTTTGTGCGTGGAGAGGAGAACGAGGTTCCGGCTGAGATGATTGGATTGTGCGCAGAGAGCTGTCACGTGATATTGTTCGGATATCGGCTTCCGAATACTCTGCTTCGTTTCCTGCGGTCAGAAAGACAGACGGAAAGTATTCCGTACGTCGAACGGACTAGACGACGATGTTCGTGCATTTTGATAGATTTTGATGGCTGGCTGGTTATGTGGTTGATTGGCTGGGAATTGAATTGTCGTTTATATGAGTATCCACACTGTCGGTACTGGCGCATACGCGCTATACGCGGTGTCAGTTCATGGCAGCCTATGAAGTCTATCGGTATCTGTACAAGCTGTAACCGGCATGTACCACATCACGGGGTTAGGTCAATTACTCAAAGTGGTAAAGTTTGGCCAACGTGAATTATCGTGAGTCTCATCACTGGAACAGTCAGGGAGCGGATCCAATAAGCGACTTGCAAGAGTCAGTACAATGGCGGGCCACGGAGCACTGCAAGATCCGTATGGAGAAGGAGAATCTCAGAATACGAAGAAGAAAAGTATGCTAGAGCCTAGGGATATGAAAAAGCCGTTGAGATGGAGCTGAACTGCCGTTTAAGGTTGGAATACAACGGCAGATGATTAACATAAAACTAGTGGTAAGACATCCATATCGATCAAGCCACGAATACTGATCACTCCAAATGCTTTCAACCTACTTTTTACCGAGAACCTTCCAGGAGAACAAAAGAATGCCGACAGGAACAAAACGAGTTAAAACCTAATTCGGACCTGAAGATGGAAAACTTAAACTTAAAGCGTAAAGCAGACCATTGAAGAGTCGAGCGTCATCGACGCAGAGATTTGCACGATCATCATGGCCGAGGTCAATTGAGTAGAAAAACAAATACCGGGAACTAGCGCATACTACATTGAATCGACGCATTGCTACGGAGTAAATGCTACAATGCTACGTACCTAGAACGTAAGTACCGTTCCTAGTACGAGTAGGTTGCTGGGGCTGGGATAGCGCCCCTGTCAGCCATCTAATATCCGTCCTGTGCAGATATTTAGCCATGCAGCTAAACGACTTCCTCTGCATGGTTTAGCGACACTAGACTAGACAAAAATTATGCACGTAGTTTTTTGTGTGAACGAACCTTCAAAGCGTTATGTCCATTGCCTACAGTCGTTCCACTCTAATAAAAGCACGGCTTACAGAGTAACAGCGAATCGGTGACTTGTCTATAATTATCATAGGTACCAAGAAGAAAAAGAAACAAACGAAACACCGAAAGCAAAGGAGGCAAGACTTTGCGAAAACGAGCAGGCCTGGCGCTAGAAGGGTTCGACTGTTCCAGAAGGCAAACAGAAGGCAGAGAGAAGAAGCTAAAAAGAACGTGGTGTTCGCCAGTGCCGAATTAGGAAAAAGGGACATTATGCATCCAGCCAATAATCTCCATCCAGGTAGCCTGTCAGTGGGGCTTCCTACATCCTCTGTATGTACGCTAAAGTAGGTAAGCTTGCCAACGGAGTTCTCCGTGATCTATATTTATGGCTTACTCTGTACTGTTCTAATCAACAGATACTGGAAAAAAAGCAAAAAGGCCGATCAACTAGACGCCAAGTATGTACGAAAGCTGTCGAATTACTATAGAGTACACCCAGAAAACATCATGTTCGCTCATCTTCCAGCGTTGGAAGCAAGTCAGAATATAACTCAACGGCTGCTTTACTTCCAACAACTCACAAAAAGCGCGGTTTCGTTGTTGACGTCTACCTAGTCATGGTATCAGCTAAATTTTTCATCAAGAACTCTAGCCCCGCGAAGCGTATACCTACCTACTTTGGTCGAGTGATGGGGGCCAGGTACGAAGTTTAATGTCCAGCACACAAGTCACCGACCTCAACTTTAGCTCTAGTTCGCTACTTTTTTAACTTCGGGGCTTTTGACATTGAGGACGTAATCTGATAAGCTTTAAAGATTGCGGTTCTTAAGGTTAGGAGGTAGCATTGCCCTTCTAGGATCAATTGTTGGCTTCTTTCTCGTCACTCTTGTGTTGGTATCTATACTCCGTAGGCAATGGAAGGAACATCGATAGATCGATGCGTGGAATTAAGTTGTGGGTAGGCAAGACTGGGTAGTACGTAGATCACGGATCAAAAGTATGGGATCATGGGAAATCGCCCCGTTGACCTGGCTACCATGACTAGCTAGCTAGAAGGCTGACCTATGATGCATCGTTACTTCAGTCAATTGAGATGTATCTGACTCAGCGCTAGAGATGTTGTCCCAGTTTATGGAGACCAGTTGGCTGATCGAAATCTTTTTGAGCCCCTCAAAAGTGCCCTCCGCAACGGTCGGTCTTGTGGATATCAATACTTCGTATATGCAATAAGAAGTATGACGTGGCCGCGTTGTGATTCTAATTGCGTCTTACCTCTTTCCCTCAGCTTTGGAGCGAAGGGCAGCGATGTGACAAATTCTTGTATAATGGCATGATTATCCGTTCACCGGTAAGAGTCATCCTGGTGTTTGACAATTTCTTCAGCTTTGTCTCCTAAGAGCTGTAGTCCATTTTGATCCATACAACTTTTGTAAGCAATTTTCTTCTGGAATGGAAGAGCAAAGATGTGCACCTTGGGTCTCATTGAAACAATGATGAAGGCCAAGCAGAGCCCCGAGAAAGCTCGGTTTGCCTCTTTTCTTGAAACAGACAATAGCAGTATATCGCAGAAGTACCCAGCCCTTCAATTCTTGTGGTCAATATTGACGGAGCTATAAAAAAGAGCTGGGCAATGTTAAAGTAGGCTATGCAATCGAGTAGACCAGTGCATCAGTAAGTCGCTGCGGAAATATGGACATTGGTCAACGACGTCGCCCATGAAACACGTTTATACCCATCATATCAAACCATAAAAGAACTTACGATTAGGAAAATGCAAACGGAGAAGACGCAGCCCGTCTAATTTCGTCGGAACATCAAAGGAATAGAACTCTCAAGGTGATCTAGATGCCTACCGAGGTAGGCATGTCTTTAGTAAAAGGTACTCACCCATATATCAGGTTTTACATAGGGATCGGAGTAAGTCCGTCTGCGTTTTGATATCTCCTTTCGAGTCTTGTGTGGTCGTGAGTTACCTGGGCAAATTTGATCCATTTCTCGAACTGCACTACAGTATGAACTTTTTCGATGTGGACGGAGAGAGAAGATATTGATTGCTGCCTCAGCACTCAGGCAGCAAGCGATGCACGTGCAGCCTTGGCGGCTCTGACTCAACCAAACCGCCTGACATGACATGACATCGACATTGTCTTTGTGACAACTACATTGTTCAATTTCCACTTCTGAACTTGCTTGCATCGACTTTTTTATTTCAAAAATGGTTTTCTAGACTCATCTGATAGTACAAATCTGCTCTAACAGCTTCGTTCAGTCGCCCTTTTAGAGGAATAGAACGAGTTCTGTTGTCTTCTTCCGACTACAACGTACTAACGACAATTGCTCTCTCGAAATTCGTCTTGTTTGCAAAATGAATAGAATGTTATCATTACATCGGACTCTGGGTTTTGCGTATTTAAGAAATCACTCTGCAGCGACGATATATGCAATATCGAGAAGAAGAACGTTATTATTTGGCATACGATATTGAATTCACGAGACCCCACCAATTTGGAATTGAAATTTGTTTGCGGTTATTGTGAATTTCACTTAACGAAGACAAGAGCCCATCTGCCAGCGACTGATTGAATTTGGAGAAGGCTGCCATGGCATCAATATTTACTTATGACCCCGATCCACCTCGGGTGTCCTCACCGTGGTCAATATCCGGCTCGTCAACTCCTGGACTTGGCGGAGGCGAAACCCAACGCAGCAACTCAGAGACTGGTTTGCTAGCACTTGACTCTGACAAACTGGCAGATTATGGCATCTCCAAGCTAGAACCTGAACCGCAGGAGGGTCCGACGGAGTATAAACTCCATCTTCTACTTCGGTCTCGGAGACCATTCATTTCCATGACTACCGGACAGGTAGTGGGTGGTAATTTTCAATTCAGAACTTCCAAGAAGCCCTACTGGAATCTGACTTTATCTCCTGAACCTCCGGCTTCTCCGCGTTCTCCTAACCCTACGCATCTCACAAGCCGTCAACAGAGGCTGCAGCAACTTACGACCCAGCTATTATGGCGTCTCCAGCAGTCTTCTCCGTTCCACTCTTCGTCTACTGCCAATCTGATTCTCCCAGTCTTGCCGGAAGCTACTCCCAAACTGGGTATCCCGCAAAAGCCTTCTCGTCTGTTACCCGGTCTTGAAGAAAGCCAAGGCGCTCTCTACGAGATTGGCGTAGCTGACGATGGTACCTTTGTGGGCCTGATCAAAGAAGAACTGGACGAAAGTCTAACCAACCTCGGTGCTATGGCTGCTAGTCTTGGCTGTAAAGTTGAAGTTTTACGGAAAGTAGTAGTTGGCACGTGTGAATGGGCAGAAGGACCGGAGTCCGAGATTGTTCACTCTGGAGAACTCTGGGTTGCAGAAGCCTTGGTGAGCCCTGATCTCGATTACTACAACTCTTTATCTGCAAAAGAGTCCGGTCTGGATACCCTGAGCCTGGACGGTGATGTGCCGACATCAATGGAAGAAGATACAATGGAAGGAGGATGCTCACAGACGGAGCAAATTCGCATCTCAATTACTGGACCTAGTGCTGCTGGGAAATCGTCGCTGCTTGGAACTTTGACAACATCCGCACTTGACAATGGTCGTGGTAAGAGCAGATTGAGTCTTCTCAAGCACAGACATGAGATCTCTTCTGGGATCACAAGCTCTGTGGCCCAAGAATTGATTGGCTATCGAGCAGTTTCCTCAACCGAAGGTACTGTTGACGTGATCAACTATGCATCGGGAAATGTGACTGCTTGGAATGATATCCATGCAGCTTCTGATGGTGGAAGATTAGCCTTTGTATCCGATCTTCCAGGACTTCCTCGCTATGTCAAGTCAACCCTGCGCGGCCTTGTCAGTTGGGCTCCCCATTATGTGATCCTTTGTATCCCAGCAAATAGCTCTCATGATCCCACTACCACACCAGACGATGGAGAGCAAGCACCCGAAATTGATATTTGCCTGGCTTATCTCGACCTCTGCATAAGACTTGAAACACCAATGGTTGTGGCAATTACCAAGTTGGATCTTGCATCACGCATGGGTCTTAAACAGACTCTTGCTCGAGTGCTGTCTACTATCAAGGCTGCGGACAAGAAGCCGCTAATGCTTGCTGTCGCGGGAGAAGATCCCAGCCGGGCCCCAAATCTGAACAAGATTTCTACGATGGACTGCCAGGAAGCTCTTAAAACCATCAATACAGTTAATGGCGACTGGTCTGGCACAATTCCAATTCTTCTCACTAGTGCTGTCAATGGTTCTGGCGTAGGCAAATTCCATGCCTTATTACGGTACCTTCCACTGCCAAGAACCCCTTCATCCAGACTTGTTCGCGCACCTCGAATCCATCGCCAAGAAGTACCCACAGATGTATTTGATATCGACGAGGTTTTTGCCATTCCGCCATCGAAAGTGTACTCCTCTCTTGACACCTCTCGTTCGGATACAAGAGGCGTGGTTCTTTGTGGAATTGTTCGCCATGGCAGCATCTCTGTTGGCGACGAGCTAGTCATTGGACCGATAGCGGTAGAACCCAGGCCGGATGATAACACGCCACACGCGTCAAAGCCAAGGTCGTTTCACACCCCTGAAAATGCATCTCCGCGCTCTCGTTTCTTGAAAAGCAGATCAGTTTCTGGCGAAATCTCGCCATTCTCTCAAGGTTCATTTCCCGGAAAGTCCGGATTTGTGTCCCATGCTGAATGGCAGCGAGTACGGGTCGTCAGTGTGCGCAATCTGCGTTTATCCGTCCGGATATTGCTGGAGGATCAAGTGGGTACTATAGGAGTTGAGCCGATACCTTGGGGTCCTGGAAAGGAAGTGAATGCTCTTGGCCGTCTCAGGAAGGGTATGATCTTGGCTCAAGCAAGAATCTCACCAGATCAATCCCCCACCAGCAGTATTCCCAGCAGCCTTGCGTTCAGTACTGCTTTCGTGGCCACATTCCCGGCCCGCGATTTCTCCACCGTAGGCTCTCCCCCTTTGATACTGGGCGGCGGAGTCGTGGTGTATATTGGCAACATTCGAGCCGCAGCCAAAGTCACCTGCGTCGCCCTAGCTGACGACAACGAGATCGATTCACACACCGAGCCACTTCCCGAGGACGGCGACTTCTTCAATTTCGACGATGACGACGAAAAAGACAAGCAAAAGCAAGGGAACCGAGTCCGACGCGCACGACCAGAAAGCGAAAAGACCATCGATGTCTCGAGTGCTCATGGTAATGGTTACGTGAATATCACATTTGCGTTCATCTCGTCTATCGAGTGGGTTGAGGTGGGTTCTTTGGTGGTCGTTATGCCGGGAGTAACAACGGCGACTTCTGCGACTGGTGATCTTATCCCACTTTCGGGGCTTGAGGGATACGTAGGACGATTGATCGAAGTGAGTAGCAGTGAAGACATGTCGGAACGATAGTTTGGGTTGTTTGTGGCGGTCTTATGTTACTTTGCATTTCTTGTTTTATCCTGCTAGCTTTTGTTGTTATTATTTTACTTTATCCATGCTTAATCATGATTTATGACAGCGTTAGTATATTCTCAGTATAAAATTGCTACTTCTCCAATGGTATTGCAGTAGAACCTGACTATAGCGAACAGAAGGCCTTCCCGATCCTCGATCTTGTAATTTACATGGGAATGGGGAACACCTCGATATACCAATCTCTTTAGAGAATAAACATCAGGAGCTCCCTTCATCACTAACTAGATTGGCATAAGCTCAGATTATTATCAATATCAGTATAGATCTGGGGAGGACTTCTGTTATCTTGATCAGTTGCCCGAACAGGCTTAGCTTGATCGTAGCTCCCCGCAAGGCTAAGGCGGGTCCTTTCCCCGAGGAGAGCTTCTTTCCTTCTTTGCTTCAACTCCATTTTGATCCTTACGCTTCTCTCTGTTCTCACTGTTCTCTCACTTTCACTTGACAGTACTCGCAAAGTATACTCCAATTTTATCTCAAAATATTTTCTCGAGGCGTCGAACGACCGAAAAAAAACAGCTAGCTGCTCTCGGACTTACAGGCTGTGGGGCGTCGCATCACCCTGCCACCACCGCACTGATGCACGACAATTAATCCGATCATAGCAGACCTCCAGAAGACGATCTTGAACGAAGGTTGACCTCAGTCTTTTCTCATTTCCACTCCACAGGATGGACGATGATACTGTGTCGGATACCCTACCAGGGACGGTAATACAGGAAACGACGCCAGAAGATGAAGCAGATAATACCGTTTCCGGTGCCGCCAGCAATTCCGCCTCAATGGGACAGAATCAGTCTTTGAAAGTCCATACAGCAATTGGTAATGTCGACGAGACTCAAGATGCCCCGGCAGCTGAGATGGAGACGTCGGATGTCACTGTTGAAGCTTCGAATGAGTCCGATGAACCCAAAAAGCCGCTAAACCTGCTTGATCTGCCGCTTGATATCTTAAGAGAGATTGTCAAAGAGGTATACGTCCTTCCTCGCAGTAATATTCCTTGTTTATTACGCTAATTCATACTGCTATAGATTACCCTCACCCATGATCTGACATCGCTCGCTCTCACCTGCTCCGCTCTCCATTCTTTGGCGATCCCCGCCATGTATTCACGATTCGACATTGTCTGGCCAGAACCCGCACCCGTATCGGATCAACCCATGGGCGTCGATGCGCTTTCGTACGGCTTGGCGACATTGGTGATGGGGGCAAACGTGTTTAAAGAAACTCCTCAAGGACGATCTAATAGCCAGCGGTGCCAACATTGCGGATGTGACGGGTCTTATCACCACCAACAAGGTATCCATGATTCGTCTTCGTTGAGAACGAATTACGGGCAATTCAGGATCGGGAATCACTATGCGCAATGGACCAAGAAGTTTTGCGTCGGCAACGGGCCGGCTGATTGGGTACAAGAATATGCAATTACAAAAGAGACGGGCAAATTACTGGGGACATTGGTGGCTCTGGCTGTTGCCCGGATGGTCAATCTGGAGAGCTTCATCTGGGACATGCCTACAGGGGTCATGCGAGACGTCTTTCTTGCGCTTGCTTCATTAGACGCACGCTCCGACAATCAAGAGTGCCGCCTTGAACGAGTCTGGATTCGGTGGCATGACAATCGTCAGAAGAGCCCATTGTTCCACAATTGGCCGTACCAAAGACCCGGTGTTCAAAATCTGTACCAACGTGTCGAATATCCTACCTTTTCAGTTTTGCCGCCATTGAAGTCGCTGAGTGTATTGAACATTGACGAACCGGCATATTTGCAGGAGATGGCCGTTCTGATAGAACGTTCGCGGTACAAGTTACGTGAACTGCGCATCGGAATGGCTGCTACCTGTTTATCAGATGAATGGGTATATCCCACGGAAATAGGACCGCCAAATGACCCTCCACGATCGTCGTTTCCTGGATGGCCCAAATCTGGTGGCGTATTGTCGATTTTGTTAAACACCACTGATTCCGACACTCTTTCAAACTCATCAACGCCGACTGGAGTACGGATCGAGACCAAAACTATTCCCTCTTCTCCGACGTTTATCACACCTAACGAACAGAGCAATAGCGTGGATACGACCATGCATATGCTTGCTGATTTGACAATCAATCAGGCCCAAGCTGGAGGGACTTCTCAGAACGCAACAGCTATAAACACAGATTCGACTCCTAGGAAGGTAGCAGCACCGCTCGCTACGGGGAGGTATTCCAACGAATCTCCGATCGAAAAAGAGGAGAGACTACAACTGGAAACACTAGAACTGGAGAACGTTGTCATTTATACGCCGTTGCTAATCAAAGCAATTGACTGGACCCGTCTTTCTACGCTTACCATCCTT
Organism: Talaromyces pinophilus; assembly: GCA_001571465.2. Lineage (NCBI taxonomy): Eukaryota > Fungi > Ascomycota > Eurotiomycetes > Eurotiales > Trichocomaceae > Talaromyces > Talaromyces pinophilus. Next base: position 4,580,074 of record CP017344.1, on the reverse strand, counting down.
CATTGCGAAGAGCATGAATCTCTCTGGAGAGCACTACGCAGGAACTACTCTCCTTCTGAAAGCAGCCGGCAAGGGTCAGAACATCTAACCCAGGACGCTTACCCATTTAAACTCAAACACCTCCACACAGACCGTGTCTCGACATATTTGATGCTCTTCCTGAAGGAGGCCATTGCTCCGAATACATTGGAAAGCATCTATCTCCAAGAAGGAAGATCTTATACGACCGTTGTCTCTATCGAAGCAATTTACAAACATGTTCTTCGTCGACAGAGAGGCAGTCTGAGAAAGGTCCTACTTGATCGTTCACGACGTGGTGAAACTTTGTCGGTTAACCATGGCCATTGGCGGGACTGGATGCTTCCTAGGGAGGCCCTGGCATTTGTAACAAGTGGGAAGATGCCCCAACTTCGCGAACTGGGCATCGGCATGGACCGGCGTGATTGGGTGAGTTTTTATATCAGTAGCGAACATTGAAGACTTGACTGACGGTTGTGTAGCACTTCTTCCTACAGCGTCTTCCTAGATTAGCTAACCTGCGCGCGCTTTACTTGCCTAATATGTTTGACCCAACTCTTGGGAGGAACAAACACCGAGAACTAGCTCTGCAGATATTGGATATTGTCACGTTACGACCAGAGATCCAGTTATGCTATATCGGAATCGAGCACAAATGTTTCGAGATTCTCGAGACGCCGGTTACTGATAAGATGGACCGGGAGCTATACCGCGACTCGCCCTGGTATTCAGAATTAGACAGTGACGACGTTGATGATCATGCCAATGGCCACGACTCTGAATCTAATAGTGGTGATGATGATAACGATGGTGACGACGACGACGATGACTTTCATATAAACCCGCACGTCATTCTTGAGCTGGACGAGGATACCGACGAGGACAGCGAGTATCGCCATGGCAGTGGCTCTCGCTTCGTCTTTAGACTACGCGAGATTTTGTTCTACGACGATAAAATATCTGTCTTCAAATCTCGACACTGCAGCTTATAGCTGTAGTCTAAGGATACGATAGTATGATACTTTGCTTTCTTGCTATACATTTCAGCGAGCACCGAAAAGGAACATGACCATCAATGATGAGTCTATATCGGCGTTGGGTTCACATTTTACATTAGTATGAGGTATCACGACTGGGGTTTTCATGATGAAGGAAATGGCTAATATGGGTTTCTGGGATGATGATGGTAAATGATTTATGAGATACCAATGATTATTATAGTTGAGCAATTTACGCGACAATTCGTGTTCTGCTTTCGGATAATAGCTTATTACCACTATCTGATGTTATGTTCTTATAGAACTGATTCTTCACAGTGCGAAGAGTAGCAGACAGTGGACAGTAATCGATATGATTGGTCGAAAGATTGTCTTATCACGTGACCATTCCGCATATGGGAAATTGAAGCTTCAACTCGGTCAATCTCGTCTTTATTCCGCACGCACTTTGATTAACATCCCTCACACCACGACTCCGCGACTCGAGAACAGACCAGAAACCCACGCGACTCATCAAGTCTTCTGTATTAAGGAAATTATTTGTTTCGACGTGAGAAATCGACCCGTGATCTAGGCGGTGAAAAAAAGAGAGAGACGCAACTTTCCAGGTACCGGAAAGCTTCGACCTTGGAGCTGTGCTGCTCCGCGATATTCGACAGTGGAGATTGAGTTTGAAAAGAATTCACCAAGATGAAGCTCGTTCGGTATGTTCTATTCGATGCGCAAAGTCGATTTGTGCTGGGAGGAAAACAGTGTGCGCACGGGGAGGTCAATTACAGATGCTAATGGTTGTTTGCAGATTCTTAATGAAATGCACGAATGAGACGGTGACAATTGAATTGAAAAATGGTACGTCCCGATCATCCACCCATTTACCAAGGACTTTCTTTTTTACTAACACGGTCAAAAACAGGAACAATCCTCTCAGGCACCATCGCCTCAGTCTCCCCACAAATGAACACGGCCCTGCGCACCGTGAAAATGACACCCAAGGGCCGCGAACCTATTTCACTTGACACAATCAATATCCGTGGCTCGACTATTCGTTATTACATCCTGCCGGATAGTTTGCCGTTAGATACGTTGTTGGTGGATGATCAACCCAAACCGAGAAATAAGGCGAGAAAGGAGGTTGCGGATCGCGGTGGTGCGAGGGGACGAGGTGGTCCGCGTGGTGGACGGGGTGGACGGGGTGGTAGGGGTGGAAGGGGTCGGGGACGCGGTTTTTAGACAGATCGTTCAGTGGGCTGGCTTCTAATAGAGCACAGCGGTGGAATGTGGTAGTTGGGCTCGCCTGAGCAGAATTTCCTTTCACGACGAACGATGTTTTTGCCTGGAAGATCATGGCCGGGTTTTTCTCGTCTTCAGGGCATTCTCAAAAGCCCCTACTACGTACATGCGATATCGAATCGATTCAACGAGATTCAAGCTTGGAGCTGCGACTTCATAAGCTTCCTTGTCTTGTGTGAGCCCTTCTCTCTTTCGGCTCGTCATATTTCTCACTGCTGTTTAGACCTTCCTTCGACTTTTCATCCATCCTATTCATCTCGGCGGGGGAAATCTGTGTCGGTTTATGGGGTCTCTGTACTTTATTCATTAACCAAAAATTCAGGGGCTTTTGTCTGGCAATATTTATTCGGCGCTTATGCTATTTGAGAGAGTTCCAATATAATGAGAATCATTATTTTCTTGCTTTCGGGTATTACCTAGGTATGGATAGTTCGTTTGTCGCCATTTGTATGAGTATCCGTATATACAATGTGAGATATCCCGACAACACAGCCTTGAGTAATATAACCCCCATATTTAACATTTCTTACGCCCCAATGTGGTACGTAGTATGCATTCCTTTTAGCCCCAGAATAATTCTCAAGCAGCAGCCTCCACGTGATCTTGGGTAAGCCACGATGGCAAAATAGAGACATCTGGACGATCATGGAGTAGCCTCCAATGAATTGCGGGCGATATATCTAATTAAATAAAGTGACATTTTGAGCTGTCTGGGGTATATTCAGCTGTGACGTCAAACTAGGCTGTATGTTCGTATGCCGAGTCGTCCGTTTTGATATTTTGATATTATTATATTGTAACTGCGCCTCGGGGTAGGCGTCCGGGATGATCATCAACATAGTTGCCTAGGTGTCGTCGGGCCATTTGGCTATAATTGGAACATTGCAGGCTCCATGATAATTTGAGACTTATTTTCTGTTCAATACTTTGTATAAGAATGACAAGATTTCCTGAAGGAAATATCTTGTTGCTCCCCGCAATGGCTATATTCAATACATAATCACACATAACATTCCATCCTCAAATTGAGATCAATCATTCTTCCTGAGTCACGTCAATTCATCTGCAAGCCAACTCAATTTCTACCTCTTTCTCAATTGAGGCGATGTGTTTCCGCGACAACAGCCAACGCCCTTACGAGTCCTACCCTCCGCCACGACACTACAACTCTCAATGGCAATACCACAATCAAGCGAAATATGACGCCAAAGAAGCAGCCAAGGCCCGGAAGAAGGCTAGAAGACGTCGAGGGGTCATGGCTAGTATGGCGGGTACGAGCTCGGCAGGAGCAGCGTCTGTGGCATCGGGGGGTGGTGGATGCTGATGGCATTTTCGACCAGATCCAGTGTGCAGTGGTGTTCGGCGAGAATGATAGGCCGTGCGAGACACTCGCGTATCATATGGATCCAGGAAATACCGTACCGGAGTCCTGATCAACTTTTGATGCTGGCATTGAGGGGGAAAGTACCACTTTGCCGAATGTCATGCCGACGAACTGTCTCATAACGATGCTATGCCACCATCGCAATCATGTTTTTGTTGTAGTATTGTCGATATGATTCACGAACACCATATACCCTTCTGATATAGAAGACAATCAAGTCCCACTTCTGTAAATCCTCAAAATAACCAATTTCTCCCACCCAGCCTGCATCCCACTCCTCCCCACCGTCTCAGCACTCCACCCTTCCCAGTCTCTGACAATCCTTGCCTTGACTTCCTCCGGCTTATTCTGTGCACAAAGCAACAAATACGCAACACCCCTGTCGGGATTTAGCGCTGAAGAAATAGCTTCTATGAATCTATTCGTAGTTTCCATGCCATCTACTCCGCCTGCATAAGAGAGGGAGAGGAGGTAAGAGTCATGCTCGAATTTTTCGGATCTAGATAATGGTTTTGTCTCGTTCTGGCTGGGTTGGGGTAAGAGGGGTAAGTCTGGGGTAGGGACGTATGGAGGGTTGAAAAGAAGAACATCCACTGATCCTGGTTTCAAGGGCGAGACTAGGTCGCCGATCAGTGAGCTTAGGTAGTGCGTGCTATTCGCATTCCCTGTCTCGGCGATGGCAGTCTGCACGGTCTGTTTTGTAGCTTGACATGCATCTCGATTGACATCTACCGCTAATGCGAGGATATCATCTCTGCCAAAGATGTGCTTGGAATTTGCAGCTGTAAAAGCAATTACGACGCCAGAGCCGCTGCCTACTTCGACAACCAATGGAGATGCTGACGAGTTGGATGTTTGGAATCGATCTGTGAGCCAGGCAGCTTCTGATGCGGATGATAATGTGTCGAGAAGTAGGAATGAGTCTTCTGCGGGTTCGTAGACAGTGTCAAATGAGACATGGGATGTTGACGGAGTAGGAAGCATCTTGATTTATCTGGATTCTGTCGCTATAAAAGTCGAAGAAATGGCATAGGACTAAAATGATTCTTTTGAGCGGGCCAGAAGCCGTGCATCTGATTGGCGGGAGCATGACCTCGGCATCGGAACAGCTCGCCTTGCAATTATTAATTCCATCTTTCTTTCATCGCAACATCCTCACAACAACAATAACCATCTCGTCTCGAGTCAATTGAGCATCCACCACCAAAATGAGGGTCCTAACCCGCCTCCTTGCCGCGCCCATCACAATTGGCTCAAAAGCAAGCCTCAACACCGAACCTCTTGCTCTCCTCCCTCCAATCCCGCTATACCGACGACTCCTTCGAGTACATCGCAAAAAGCTTCCGGCCGAGATGCGTTTGTTGGGTGATGAATATGTCAAGAGTGAATTTAGGGCGCATAGGAGTATTGATAATCCTATTCACATTGTATGTTCTCTGCTCATACTATTGATGAGCGAAGGAGGAATTGGAGGACTGACTGTGTGATGTAGGTCGGCTTCTTGACGGAATGGCAATTGTATGCTCAGCAATTGGAGGGTGATTCTTGGCAGGGTAATAAGTTGGACAAGGCGAAGCTTGATAAGATGAGTGGTTAGTATTCCCTCTCCATACTCTCTGGAGTTTTTGCTCAATATGAATTTGACTATTCTTGTTGGTCGTGCTAACTTGACGTTCGTTATGCTAGATCAACAAATCGGCCAACTCTACGAACTCATGCAAGCTATCCAGAACAAGTCCGAAGGAAGCGGGGAGCAGGAATAATCAGCCCGAAATCAATATTGCTGTGCTTCACTGGACCTTGACTTGACAATTGGATGATTGTTCGTCTTCGAACCGGGAACCCTGCCCTTGATGCGGTGAAACGAATAGCGTTCCACACAGATCTTGGCTCCATTGAATACGAACGGCCCAGATCAGACTACTGGAAAGCGATGCGTGAAGCCAAATGCCACTTCTTCATGCACTATGCGTCAACGACCTATCGAGCGACAAAGGCGATAAAATTGACACAAGGTCGGAAGGACGGGCTGGAGGGGAATCGGATACATTAGTCAAGATCAGCTCCAGATTCAAGACCGGAATCGCAACATCAAACCAGCCTTCTTTCATAGCACAAGCGCCACTGAGTATCTACCTCAAACTTTGAAGCCATAATGGACCGCAGTTAACAATCGAGGAATCATGCCGGGGTTCCATATCGGTTTGTGGTGGAATTGACGGATTCCCTGAATCGTTTTTGACCTATTTGTCGCCTGAACTGGTGTAAAGCCCTGTGAGATCTGAGTTCTCAATTTTCGGATACCTTAGCTTGAATCCGGGGGTTTGAAGTGGTGGCAACATGAATCATACATCCAATCTTCAAGTCTTCGCCAAGTGAAGTCAATAGATTGTAAAATATAGATCTAGGGATCATATAAGCATCAATATACACGATTCCTATAATATATACACGTCTATCCACCCAACACCTCCCCAACCCAATCCATCTGCACCGCACTAACCCCCCTCGCATAACTCCTATTCGTAAACACGAACTCATTATACATAATCGCCTCCACCCTCTTCCCAAACAGTACACTCGACGGATGAATAGCGACCGTCTGATTTCCCACGACGGTTCTATACGAGCCATCGGGCACCAAACGAGCAGTATTAGTTGAGAATCCTGTCAAAAAGCTTTTGAGGATTGAGACCGCGGATAATGCGTCGGGGGGAGGACGTTTTTCGGTGCTTGTGTCGGCGTCGGTGAGGAGTTTGGCTTGTTTGCATTGGGCTGTTAGTTGTTTGCGGATGTCCTGTTCGTGTGTCCTGGGTTAGTTATCAGGTCATTTGAAGTTCAGTCGGTGAACCCACCATAACAGACTGCATGGCTCGATGAGAAACCATGTGCCGCTCGGCCCAAGCCTTCCTGTCCGTGTTTTCCGCTGCATAGCCCTGTACGGTCATCAACATGGTCAAATGATCGCCTTCTCTCCTGTATAGATCTCTGCGAGCTTTCTCGGCTTCTTCCTTTTTCTCCTCAGAATTTGTGTTCAGAAAGATGTTCTCCACGCTTAAACTTGATATAATATCAATCACGTCTAGGAGACAGTTCTGGCCATGTTCTGCTGCTGCTAGAAGCACACGACCCAAGGGTGGAGTGAGAGGCAACTTAGCAATCTGCAAACCAATATCACTGATTTTGCCTGTCTCCTGCAAGGCTTGGATGTTGAATAGCTGAAGAAGCGCCTTTTCTAAGGAGTCTCGCGGTGGTCGAGTAAGAAACGGGAAATTCATAATATCATCCACCCCGCGAGCTTTCATAGTCAACAAACTCTGGCTCAAATCAGAACGTAAGATTTCAGGCGTGTTAGCCTCGTCCAAAGCCAAATAGTCCCTTTCCGTATATAACCGCCAACATTTTCCAGGGGCTTCTCGACCAGCACGACCTTTGCGCTGAATAGCAGCTGATTTAGATATTGGTTTGACTAAAAGCGAGTCCAAACCTAGTCGTGAACGAAACTGTTTCATTTTCGCCTTGCCGCAATCTACCACAAATCGAACGCCGGATACAGTGACGGATGTTTCGGCGATATTGGTCGCAAGAATGATCTTTCTTGTTCGTGGTGGTGCGGGTGCAAAGACTCGTTGTTGGGCTGCTTGTGGAAGGGCCGCGAATAATGGTAGAGCGAGCACTTTTGGTAGTGATGGGTCCATGCCGACTGCGTATTCATTGACCAGGTACTCTAGGTTCTCAACTGTTTCCTGTCCGGTAAGGAAGACGAGTATATCTCCTGGCATTGGTTCTTTGATGTGTATGTTGAAGATGGTTTCGAGTGCTGCATCAACAAAGTCATGCACTGGCGCTGGCGAGTAGATAGTCTGTACGGGGAACTGGCGACCTTTGATATGACAAGCCGAGACAGCATTAGACCTTCCATTGCTATCAGATGCCGGTCCATTTGTCGTTGCCAGTTCACCGCTAACTCTCTGAACCGAATCTGCTTGCCCAAAAAATTCTAGTAAACTCTCCATATCCGCCGTAGCACTCATAACAATCACCTTCAACGGCAACCCTCCACGCCCTTCCCCTTTACTGTCAAGAATATTCTTCAAAAACCCCAGCACCAAATCCACATTAACACCTCTTTCATGCACCTCATCAACAACCACGGCACTATACTTTGTCAACCACGGATCATGCAACATCTCCTGAAGCAACATTCCATCTGTCAAAAACTTGATACGCGTCGACGGAGATACCGAGGTATCGAATCGGACCGAATAGCCTACTTTACTCGCGGGAGAGGCCTTTCCGAGCGGTGTACCCATTTCTTCAGCGACACGTCTCGCCAGTGAGATTGCGGCGACTCGTCGCGGTTGCGTGATTGCGACGCATCCACCGACTGGTATGCTCTTTTTCTGAATGTTGTCTCCTTCTGTCAAAGTCGTAGCTTTGACCTTTTTCATTTGACACCATGGCTCATCCACGAGGAACTGCGGTACTTGTGTAGATTTACCGCTACCGGTTTCTCCGATGAGGAGCATGATATTGTTGTCTTTTAGTTTTTGGCGGATTTCGTCTGCATGTTGGAAGATTGGGAGCTTCTTGCGGGTTTCGAGTAATACCCTTGCCTTTTCTCGCAGCGAATGTGATATAGCCGGATTGTCCTGTTGTGCGCGGTATGGCTTTCTTTTGAAATCGTGCGAATTGCCATTCGCTTGATTCTTGAATGTAGATTCTGATTGCGGTCTGGATATGGCTATTGTCTCATTATGCGTCTTCGGTTGTGGTTCCGGCCTGGTATCGTCTCGTTTGCGTTTCTTATTCGAGATATCTATAGGTTTATTGGCTTTCGCAAGCTTCGACTTGGTTTTCGATGGTGGTGCGGTGGTCGTTGTCGGTTTGTTGACAGCGGGTTTTTCATCGTCCGAGTCGTCGAACCTCGTGTACACTCGCTCCGGCATTGTGCGTGATTAATCACGAATCATATGACTAGCAGATTGTAAATAACATAGGAATGCCAACAGACAAAGAACGGGGTATAAAATCCTCTGGACGACGTGAAAATATCGTGGTGATGTTGAATTGAAGCGCAAATTGAGTCCAGAACTTTTTTCCCGCTAGCCGCTCTTTTCCCCAGCCCTCAGCCGATTAAGCTTATCGATAAGATCTGCCATGGCGTCCTTACAACTTTTATTTTGAACAACAGAGGATAGCATTGATTGTCATTAAATGTCATTAAATCATCAAAGTATGTCCTCTAGGCTATCTAACACTATCTATTTATATACCGTCTAGATATCAAATATGTGCAATTAAAGCCCCCAACCACGAACACGTCTAAATGCAAAAGAGCGATCATTCCGCAAGCCAAACTCACCCCAATCATCGGTGAGCTTATTATAACTCCAGAATCCCTTCCAAACCAGTTTCGTATTCTTCGAAACATTCGGCGGTGCCTTGGTGGCGCCTACAGCGCGGGCTGGGTTTGACGATCGCAGCCCCAGGTGCAGAACATATGTATATTTGGGGTCTACGCCTTCGGTTTCGATGACTAGATCCCGTGGATCAGTACCCATGCCTTCGTTTTTCGTGGAAAGTGGTGAATGGAGACGGTCTCCTATTTCGCTGTTGTGTGGTTCTTCGCTGGTTGGTCGTGTGAGGTGCCAGCGACCTCGTAAAGCGTACTTGAGAGCTTGCATGGCAACGGTGGGCACTGGAGCGCCGCTTGCTGCAGCTTCTTGCAATGCTGGATCCGTTTTCCTTTTGCCAGGATGACGGAATAGTATGGCGGCGGCAACGTTTTCCTTGCTGATGTGAGGGACGACGTCGACGGGCTCGGTTGTGGTAAGAAGAGAAATCACAGTTCCGTCTGGGTAAAAGCGAAGATACCGGTAGTATGTCACAATATGAATAGGGTCCGTCCAAGCCGTGTTGGCGTAAGAGGACGCACCTCCAGGTCTTGTATAGTTGACCGTGCTGATGTATATACCGGTGAATCGGATTCGGGGAAATGTCTGAAATACTTGGCTCCACGAGGTAAGAGGTTCCGGGGTCGACACTGCCGTTCCGGTGGGAAATGGCGTATAACGGGGAGTAAAAGAGTGATAAATGTCGCCGAGTACATCGCAATTAAATGAGTAGTGCATGCTTCCAAATCCAAATTCGCGTCCTTGGCAGAGCCTCTTCCAAATTTGTTGTTCATGCGCGAAATGATAAGCGAAGCGTTTGCATACTAAAGACATGCGACCAAACGATGCTGGATCCATGTAAGCGACATGTTCAAGGATTTCTGTCAGAATTTCATGGGGAATTTTTGCAATCGGACATGGTGGAGCCGGATCACCCTCAATGAAAGGTTCAGCCTGGGGGATGGGCAAGTTTGCGAAGGATAAAATCAGCTCCGGAGTTGGCAGTGTCTCTACATCTTCCGTCTTGTCTTTTGTCGATTTTAACGGCTCGGATGTTGATGTTGCAGAGGGCTGAGCGGGTGCCGATTTAGCAGAGAAATGCTTCTTACGATATTTTTGATCGATTGCCGCGTCCAACTAGAACTTTATTAGTATTAAAAGAGTATATATATCGGAAAAGTCATACCCTGTAAGCTTTGCGATAGTGAGCCAAACTATCGCCCAAACTACCCTCCGCTTCCTTCTCTACAGCCTTCTCAAAATGTTCCAGCGCCGATCGAGGTTCCTTCGGGGCCACACGATGAAAGCCATCATCGTCCGCCGATCTCAAAGTCAAGGTCTCTGTGCGCTGCACAAATTCGCCGTAGTCTCGACTCAAATCCTCCTCTTCGACATCATCTTTCCGATCAGCGGCCTCATGTTTGGTAGGCGGAAGATGATCTAGATGTGAACTGGCACTTAGCGGTATAGTCTGATTTAAAGTGGACTGTGGTTGTCTTGGAAGAGCAGTCGTCTGGTTTCGCCGAGTTACTTCTTCGCGCCACTGCCTTCTGAAGGCGTTGAGCTCTGGGTTTTCCTCCATTGTAGGCCCTTATGAAGAATGGGGGTCCGCCACCCGGGTCGATCTTATTGATGAGTCACAAATCTGAATTCACGTAAATCCAGTCAACTCCATTACTCTCTAGCCAACCAGCAGAGATGATAAATCAATAAGTAGCAAAGAGGAGTAAGACGATAAGAAATGAGGTTAATCACGAATGGAAAGAAGAGAGACGAGACAATCTGATTAGTAACCGGAGATTAGCCCGTGCTTAATTCCGCGCCGACGTTGGCCGATGGTTGGTTGCGCGAAGCCGAGGCTAGCCCCGATCAGGACTAGCGCAATAGAAAGTTGGAACTTTGACGGAATGATATCGTCGCTTGTTAAGAGTCATCTTTCCTATACTCAATTGTAACTCTTCGCTGTCCCATCTTGTTTGCTAAATCATCGACATTTCATTTTACGGCGACGGATATCGCACAGCAATTCGGACCTACACTCGATCAAAGGTCGCTGATGTCGACCCACGGCCGGCCTTCTCGGTTAGACAAATCCTCGCCACCTGCGGAGGAAAGTTTATATGCGGAGTTTGTAGAAGACCAGGACTGGCACGACCATGAGACACGAGCGATGACACCTTTGAACTCGACAGGTAGCCCTCTGGCTGCTACTGCGCAGAATGGACAAGTCGGACAGATTTCGGTCGGCCAGAGGATGCTGTCGGCTACTGGCGGTAGCATCTTGACTGCGCTACTAGGTTGGCTTCCTTTCCTGTTTTATTAAGTTATTATAAACTAACATTGTTCATGATAGTCACACCGTTAGATGTTGTACGAATCCGCCAACAATCGCAAGCGTCACCTATCCACAACTTATCCAGATTCACTGCGCACACGACCGACGCATTCAAGGCACTACCGGCCGATCTCGGCGTAACAGCATGCTGTCGCGAAGTATTCTGGATCGGTAACAACCCCGAAATGTGTCTAGTAGGGAATGGACCAATGGCCAGGGCAATCGATTGCGCCGTGGAAGATACACAACAGCGCCGAATAAACTCGACGTTTGATGGGATACGGAAAATCGCACGGAATGAAGGAGTATTGACATTATGGCGCGGGCTAGTACCTACGCTGGTCATGAGCGTTCCCGGCAATGTGATTTATTTTGCGGGATACGAATGGATGAGGGTCGACTCGCGCAGCCCACTTCCACGCTATATTCCCGATGGATATGTACCCCTGGTCGCTGGAAGTATTGCGCGAGTAGCCGCAGCATCGGCAATCAGTCCAATTGAGATGTTCCGAACACGTCTACAGGCGACACCTGGTACTGGTACTGGCCACTTCCGCGCTACACTCGAGGGTCTTCACCAAATGACTCAGGCAAATGGATATAGCTCTCTATGGCGAGGGTTGGGTTTGACCATGTGGCGCGATGTACCATTTTCAGGTTTATATTGGTGGGGCTACGAAGCTGTGCGGAACCTCATCACAGACATTCGTGAACGAAATAAAAACAATATTTTGCAAGACGGATCGAAAAGTCGACGCGACCCCCAATCCAGTCAGAGCACGGCTATCACAATGATGGATAGCTTCATAGCCGGGTCAGTATCCGGCGCTGTGGCAGCATTGGTCACTACACCATTTGACGTTGGCAAGACACGGCAACAAATATTCCGACATAGTAGCGACGAAGTCGTGAGCAGCGCGGCAACGGGAAGAATTGGTTCAACAGCAGTCGTGCACCCAGAATTATTACCGATGCCTCGATTTTTGTTACACATCTTCCAACATGAAGGCTTACGCGGCCTATTCAAAGGCTGGGTCGCCCGCTGTCTCAAAGTTGCTCCTGCCTGCGCTATTATGATTTCGAGCTACGAATTGGGCAAAAAGATGGCCCTTGAAGTGAACACTAGACGACACTCCGATGGTGACAAACTATAATCTATCATCCTACCTACTCATTGCATCTGAATCCGATTTATTGGGTCAGCGATAATCCTAACACCACTCTCCTATTACGCATGTATCAATCATGGGCGGTTTTTTGGACTCATTTCTTGCGTTTGCATGTATACTATCTCATCGTATACCTTTTTTGTTTTTGAAGCATGATTGATAGATATCTTTTTATATACCTGACGTTTTACGCATGACTGTATATTTGAAATCTCCTTTCCTTGTCGGTTCACTATATCCCGTCCGAGTTTTGGGGTTGAATTTGTTTCTCTCTTTTCTACTCCTATGACCTGGAACGATAGATGAGCGGATGTTGCGGTGTTGTTGCGGTGTTGGCGAATGCATATAGTCTATGAACTCGACTCTAAAAATATAATCATTATCGACCTTCACTCTTGATCTTATTCAAAATCATTGCAAATATACCCGTCCGCTAAATACCAGTTGACAAGTCACCAAAACCATGAACAACGAATTCTCAAGGGATATCACATGTTCTCTTAGCCCTAACTCCACAACATCATCCCTTATCCTCCTCCAAACACTCTTCATAGTCCGCAACGTACCTAGAGATGATCCAAATTTATGATGTAATAAATGATATATAGCAAATAGTTACGACGAGATTTGGTTGCCTTTACGGCCAGCTGGGGCTCATATCTGGGATTCAAAACCCCATAGAGACAGATTCTCCCAGAGTGCCTTCGTTGGCATCAACACCAAATTCAACTTTCTCAAGAAGATCTATCTCTGCCGCTTGTGACAACCCATCCATCATTCCATCTGTTGTAAAACACGTTTTCGTAATCATTATCGAGTGCCCGAAGACTTCAATGTCGGTTCCCCCTCGGGTTTGGGGAGGAACAACATCGGATGCAAGTTCACGGAAAGTTGCAATCGTCAACAATAGATCTCTCGTGTATGCTGGATCTGACCGGTCTTCCAGGATCTGTATGTTATCAATGATGCAATGCAAATATCGCGGGCCGGCCATTCGCAAATCACGGATTAATTGTAGTAACTCGTCGATGCTGGGAGTATTGTGGGCCATTGACGAGAATCGAGCAACAGACAGGTTCATGGATGTTGATCCTCGCGCCGGTAGAAAAAGTACAAATTGCGCAATGATGGAGGTGAGCATTGCCCTCAGTGCCTCCCGCCGGGTTAAGTGAGGGTCGTTATCAAAGCTTAGAGAGCAAAAGTAAGAAATGGTAGGAATATTGTTCTCGTGTGACACGGCAACAATGGAGACAGCAGTCATGGAGTTCTGACTTGGCTTTGCAACACCATGAGGGCCCTGAATCCAGAGATTTCTAGAGCTGAGATCTTTCAGCCAGACGGTCAATTGTCGTTGTATCTGCTGCTCAACCAGAAGATGCGGTGCATAAGAGGACATGTTCACAAGTTCACGCATCTCAACCTTGAATAGATCGACATATTCATGTATGACGGAAGCAACCTCAGCTCGATCATAATTGTAAAGCGTCGGTGGGGAGAGGGTATCTTCCTCGGGTAGTGCATTAGACTCTGTTGTCAGTAGCTGTTGATGCTGACCACCAGAGCTAACAACAAGTGTGGACGATGGTCCAGACAAAGATTGAGCACTGGGCTCTGTCGCGAGTAAGTGTGGGTGCTGACTACTAAAGCTAAGGGCAAGTGTAGATGATGGTCCTGATAAAAGTTGAGCATTTTGAAACTGCTCTTCAAGAAACCTTTGAAGGGCGGCACCAAGCAAGTATCGTTGTTGCTCCAACTGTTGTGGGACGAGTGCCAGCAATTTTTCCTGGTCAGCAACCACCTTCTGTAGCGATATTCTTGTCCGCTGCTGAAAGGCGAGGGTGGTTTCTTTCTGAATGCGTCTGTCTATCGCATCAATCCTCCCCCGTCTTTCAGTGAACAGCTTAGTAAAGGCGCTTTCGTCAAAGCTTGTCAGGAATCGCTTCCAGCTACTCTTGGACCAACTTGTAAAGATATCCGTGAATATTTCAAAGACCACCACGTATAGCTCCTGAATGTATTGACGCAGCATCTTGATGTCGCCGTGCTCCTCCATTAGGCGGTTCCAGAATTCGATATCCTGGCTCAGCTCATCCAGCCCTTTTACCACTCCTTCCGCAATATGTTTATGGTTGATAGAAGCCTGAGCAATTGCTGACAGCGATCCGCTGAGCAAGCTTATATACTTGTCATGACTTGGAATCACAGAAAGCAGCTTGCTATGATTCTTGCAATTTTCACATAGTTTAACGAACTTTGCCTTTAGTTTTCCGCTTGTGGATTGCTCCCGGTCTTCCTGCCAAGTTGAGGCAGCCTTCGATACTGTGTCTATGAGGTATTTGATATCAGGACGGTGCGAAGAATCCACTTCCATGTTCTGGTCTTGAGGTAGACTTTTTCTGAATTTGATCCAAGCGGCATACAGTCTCCGGCTCTGGTCAAGAAGGACTACATGGTCATCCTGGAAAAGTGTGCAGGGAAGTTCGCGAGCATCAGAGAGAAGAATGTCCCACTGTTGTGTCAAAAACTCTTCCTGATGTTTGTCAAGAGCGACCTTAGCTGCGAGGCCGCGTCCAAGCGGGTTTGTTGAGTCTATTTCTCGGAGCTCATCACTGAATGTCCTGATGAGTCCACTGCTCGGCTTCCTTGTGGTAGGCATCACTGTGGTGCGTTGTTCACGCAGGTTCAGAACAAATATATGATAATGTCATTATCGGTGCAAACACTGGAAGCTCTGGGATATTTTGCGGCTGATAAGAGAGGTTGGCAGCCTTGGGGGAATTTGACAAGGGTCCTAGGTATCATACCTATAGCATCAATCCCGTCTACGGGATTCTTACTGCCACCAGCCAGCCTTGTCTCCCAGCAGAGAGGACGATTCCACCAATAATCATGATATAAGCTATTTGCTGACGTGGAAATGTATCTACCCCGCTTTAGCTCCTATGAACTGCCTCGTTGATAGTGAAGCTGAGCTCTGATATTTGTTCTAATGAATCGAGAGCTTATTGCTTCACGTTCGGATATCACATCTGGAATAATCAATACGGATCAATTTTCTGCTCCATCATTTTCGTTGGGTCAATAACACCAGATATACTACTCAGCAGATTCATAATGTCGGACAATCTGGATCATGGGATAGGTCTCATCGTCTAGTTCGAGGTTCGGCAACCACTTCCTCAGATGAAGACGAACCACTCAACACCACTGGCAATGCGCATGAATATGGCTTGAGAGTAGTACATTCTCGTAGTTACCCCTCCAAGTACACAGGAAAGAAGATTATCAATCAATACGCAGCCCGATGTCCCGGGGTCGAACCCCCAGTGATCTACCAGGCAACTATATTAGACGCATCTAATAACAGTGGCCCAGACCGAGGCGTGGAAGTTGTTACTTATCAGGATGATCGGCCATTTCAATTCGCCACCGGTGCACAGAATCAAACAATCCAGGTTGATATTACCCAACCCGATCAATCGAACGAGAAGTATGACAATGAGACTCTAGCACCTGAGCCGGAAGACGATCCCATTATCGAATGGACAGGGCCAGTACTTGAGGTCAATCTTATTGGTAGAGCCCGTTTTTTATACGGAAATAGCAGAAATGTTTGGGCGCGCAGAATCCAACGAAATATACCAAAAAGGACAGAGGATTTGTTCTTGGAGGATGTCTTGAAAGCTTCCATTGTGCTGAGATCTCCCCATTTGCTGCACGCTCTAGAGGGGCTAATTGATTATTATCCATCATTTCACACTCAACTCAAGGCGGGAGATAAAAAAGACTTCAAGATCAATGAGCCATTCGCAGTGGTGATGCACCATTTCCAGTCAATCAAAGCATTTGTTGAGAAAGAGTACGCAGGTCCGCACCAAGACTCCCGCGACTTTCGACGGGATGAGTTACAGAAAAAACACATGAGACACCTGTACGAGTTTGCAGAGCCGTTGTACCATGAAAATGTGGTTCCCTGTGAGCAGCATTTGTCAGAAGCGTGTCCTCGAATCGCCTTTGACATGATATGGTATCTTTTGAAGCCTGGAACCGATGTCTACGTTCAATCCGCAGGTATAACCTTCGTCGCTGTGGTTGTTGGCATTGGAAAGAGAATGGACGGGAATGACCAAGCCGATCCCAGCGGTGCAGACGATCGGAGAACGTGGTGGATCAATATATGGCACCTTAACACGGACGGTGCGACAATGCGACGAACACAAAAGACGTGCGTAATAAACGCGTATTCCGGACTACGTGATGTGACCGAGCTTCCCGTATATCCGGTCTCCGTGTGGGATGCAAAAGATAAAGGAGAGCGCCGTGAAAAAATACTTGCGAGAAGCAGGGTTTTTTTCAAAGCCCTCCAGAAGGGTAACCTACTAGCCAACCACGATGGGCCTGTTAGAGACTCTAACAGCTATGTATGTTCATATCTGGGACGTTTTGTCCGCCATATACTAATGATGATGTAGTATATCGGGAAAGTCGTACTGGATTATCGAAGAGGGGTTGCAGAGGCAGACAACGCACTTGGATCGTTCCGCCCAGTGGAGGACCCCTATGAGCGCTACAAATGCTACGATGAGATCTGCATCAACGACTACTACGAGTTTGATTCTTCACCATCACCCCAGTCATATGCACGTGATTTACCGACAAAGGAGAAAGGTAGCATTCGTAGCACTGAAGCCCAAGCTGGAAGCCAGAACTCGCGGCAGTGGTTGGCTAGGCAAGCAATGAGTTACATTGATACAGAACCCAACAGCTTCAGTGGTAAAGACCGACATATTGTCCAGGAATTGACGGAGCACCAATTGCTCTTGCTTTATCCAGAAACACCGGTGTACGGGTTGAAGCTCAAACAATGGAGTGAGTATTCTTCCAGCATTTTGCATCTATCCTGGACTAATACCAAGCAGTGATGACAACAGTAGACTATATTCGGGAGATTGTCCCATCAGTGGATAGTATTTCTAATCTGGTTATTGGGGCAGACGAGCTGCGGACAATCCGTGCACTGTCAAACAAGCAAAACAGTAAAACTAAGCAATGGGCTGCAGACTTCATCGAGGGCAAGGGAACCGGTCAGATTATCTTACTCCACGGTAGGCACTTCCTTGGTGTTGTAGTCTCTGGGCTGATTATCATTACAGGACCACCAGGAGTTGGCAAAACGTACACCGTTGGTAAGGAAATCTATTTTGAAAAAAGAAGGAAAAAAAATGCCACAGCAAGGAACTGACAGTATCCCTGGAGGCCATTGCGGAATGGCTTCACCGACCCCTTCTAGCTCTCACGGTGGCAGACATAGGCACAGTCGAGACACTTGTCGAGCAGCAACTGTTCAAGTGGTTTAACCTAGCAGAAGCGTGGAATGCGGTACTCCTTGTCGACGAAGCAGATATCTTCTTGGAGCGGCGACAGAACCGCGATTTAGGCCGCAATGGTCTTGTATCAGGTATGGCACTACGATTCGATGGAATTAACTGTTTCCAGACAGCTAACTCAGAGATACTAGCTTTCCTCCGTCGCATGGAGTATTTCAAGGGACTCCTCTTCCTCACGACCAACCGGGTTGGCCAGATCGATGACGCCTTTATCTCACGTGTCCACGTAGCTATCGGGTACGACAAACTCAACTCTGAGACGAGGAAAAGGATTTGGAACGGGTTCTTTCAAAAGCTGGTCAGAGAGCGCGCCGGAAAGATTCAAATAGCACCTGACGCAAAGAAGTGGGTTTTGGCGACGACGGGGGAGAGTCAGGCGCAGCTCAACGGAAGAGATATTCGCAATGCGCTCCAGACAGCCATCACGCTTGCGGAGTTTGAGAGTGAAGAAGACCCGGACTTTAGTTCAGAGATGGTCATTGTTGTGACCAAGGACCACTTTCAAAAGGTGCTTGAGATGAGTAACAAGTTCCATGATTATGTCACAAGCATCCGACGGGAAGATGAGAGGAAACGAGCACATGCCAGGGGGGATCGGAATGACTATGATGGCGATGGTGTTCCATCGAATCAACTTAGTCTATTACGACGAGGAATTGAGCTGGGACAGGCCAGTAGCGAGCATAGGGCTGGGTATGAATAACAAATTCAGTCCTAGTCGCGACAAGCAGCTACCTCTTACCAGCCGTCAATAGTTATCTCTCGTTAATTCATGATACATTTGATGTCCAAACCTAAAAAGAAGGAGACATAATGTCAACTAGCGTTATGGGCTGACCCCTTAGGAGATTGGATGAAATCAGAGATATTGACTACCTAGGTAGATACACTTTACTCTGAAATTGAATACGAAATTGAATTCAAGATGATACATCAAACCACCTGCTCAAGAACTAGGTTTTACAGCCTTCCCAAGACTCATTCCAACCTCTACATCCATCGCAATGGCCGCCTTGCTAACATCCAACAAATCTTTATCAAACTCAATCCGCCCCTTTTCAAACGCAACCACAATCGACGACCCGCCAAATTGGAACATACCCAGTTCATCGCCTTTGTTGATATAACTACCCGTTTTTTGCCAATTCTCATGTATCCTAAAACCGTCAGCCAAAGTCAAGTATGGAAAGAGAGCTGAAAGGAGACATACAGCACAGAGCCCACATCCGTGGCCCCAATAGCCACAAACAACACATCCCCAAACTCCTGTGACTCAATAACCACATAATCCCTCGCATTTCTTGACAAGATATCCAAATCACTCCTTAACGCCATAGGGTCAACCTGGTAATAGTCCCCTGGTAGACTTCTGAACAACTTCACTTTCCCACTAACGGGACTGTGATAGCGATGATAATCCTGCGGCGAAAGCCGAAAACTCGCCACGGACCCGTCATCGAAAAGGGGACCGAGTTGTTTGTCCATTACCAGATTTGTGATTGAAAAGTCTGCGCCTTTAATCCAGATTTTCTTACTTTCGGCAACAGTCTCGTAGACGACGAGGCGCGAGTCAGCCACCACCACAGCCTTCGTAGGATCATTTTTGGCATGTATGGGCCGTGAGCCGGGTTTGTGGGCGCGGACAAAAAAGTCCTCGAATGTGGGGTAGGCGTTGATGTCGGAGGGCTCAAAGTCGTTCATGTTGATGTGGAAGAAGTCGACGAAGGATTTGATTCGGCGTCTGGAGGCGGGAGTTGCTTCTCGTATGCCTATCAACTCTTGTCAGTGGGTTTATGTCCATATACTAAAGTAAGGGGAGGTGATTGCGAACCGCTTTCAAAGTTCTTCTTGTGGAGGTGCAGACGCATCATGTTCGTTGTATCGATCCATTCTGTCAATGGGTTGAAGAGGACGAAGAGCTTGAGTTTTTTGAAGAGTGGTTGTTGTTCACGGATTTCGCGGCCAGTCTAGCCAAGTCAGTCCCTGTTGAATATGCAGATAGTGGTTATTACTTGCCTTGCGATTAATGGTTTTCCAGCCGACTTCTCGGTTTTGGACCTGAACAAAATCAGTAATGAATTTAGCCTTCAATGTGGAGATAGTTCATACCATCTTCACCAGCGACAGCAGATAGTCCACAAAAGCGTGGAGGAGCCCGAGTATACCCATGGTTGCTGCCCTCTGCTGTAATGCTCAATGTATGAATCCAATGGTAGTAATAGGGTTCATGTGATATTGTATTGTTTGCAAGTTAATAGTGATATTAAAATGAATGAAAACGGAGGTTCAAAGTATGTCATTGTTATAGGAGAATGTTTGGTGGAGGAATTGACTTTAGGGCTATTTGCAAATTTGCGTCATAATGATTTCCCGCCACTGAGACAACTTCAACAACTTTAACCTCATGAACAGGACTCATGATATCCAACCATGCAATTGACACTCATGATCCATCGTAAGCAAAAAAGAAATCATTCTCATTCATAAAACTCAGTCGGTTCGACATGTCCGAACAAGCAGAAAGTCACTTCAACAACACCTCCGGCCACAGCGACCCCGTCTGGATCCACAAAGTCCCCTACTCAGCCTACCCCCATGCCGCCTTAGCACCTTTGAAGCAAAGCATAAAAAATACCGATGTCTGCATTATCGGCGCCGGTATAGCCGGTATTTCCCTAGCTTATGAGTTGATTGCTCGAGGCGGGAAACAGGTTACCATGATCGAAGCGCGGCATGTCCTCTCCGGCGAAACGGGCCGGACGAGTGGCCATTTATCTAATGCCCTTGATGATGGATACACCAACATCGAGAAGAAACATGGCCGTAAGGGAGCCAAGATTGCTGCTGAGAGTCATACATGGGCTATCCATAGAGTGGGAGAGATCTCCAGGGAACTGGATATCGATTGCGAATTTCGGTATTTGAATGGTTACGAAATTTCGCAGTATCCGCGAGGTGATAATCGGCATATTAAGGAAATCCTGAATATCAAGCGAGAAGTTGACCTTGCGCAGGAATTGCTTGGTGAAGATCAGGTCTCGTTTAGTGAAGGTCTGGAGGTGCGAGGTTGGGACCTCAAGGGCCCTGACCAACGCGATGGTGCTATTTTCAGAAATCAGGCCACGTTCCATCCGACAAAATATCTTCTTGGTGTACTGAACTGGTTGAAAGGCCAGCCTAAATTCCAATGCTTTGAGCATACACGCATGATGTCCATTGAAGAAGATTCGAAGCATGACGTTGTCCGCGTCAAGACTATGGACGGCCATACCATCACCGCGACGGATGTGATTGAAGCCACGGCCGTGCCATTGCAGAAGCTGAGTATTGTGTCTGAAATAGCGTTTTATCGCACGTATTGCATTGCTATTCGTGTACCCAAGGGAGAGATTGAGGATTGTCTTATCTACGATGAAGCAGAGATGTACAAGTATGTTCGGTTTACGGCATGTGATGATAAGGATGATTATCTTGTTATTGGTGGATGTGACCATAAAGTCGGGCAGGAGCATGATGCGCAAGACCGGTATAAAGAGCTTGAGGAATGGGTACGAGCTCGGTTCCCGTTTGCCGGTTCAGTGGATTATAAATGGAGTGGCCAGATCTATGAGCCGGTGGATTTCATGGCATTTATTGGGAAGAATCAAGGACAGAAACATACCTATGTTGTTACTGGTGACAGTGGTAATGGTTTGACACACGGCGTGTTGGCTGGAAGGTTGATTGCAGACGAGATTGCGGGCATCCATAACCCCTGGGCATCGCTATACAGTCCTAGTCGACTCGCCAGTATCACAAAATCGTTGCCTACAATGATCGAGCACGACCTCCAGATCAACACCCAATACAAGCGGTATCTGCAATGCGATATTAGAGATATCGAAGACTTGGCTCCGAATTCCGGTGGCGTGGTTCACAATGGTCTTGCGGGTCAGCAGCCGGTGGCTGTATACAAAGATGAGAAAGGAAAAGCACATGAGTTGAGTGCAGTCTGTCCGCATATGAAGGGTATTCTTTGTTGGAATGCTGCAGAGAAGAGTTGGGATTGTCCGGTGCATGGAAGTCGCTTTGGATGGGATGGTGTTTGTATTGAGGGGCCTGCTAAAAAGGGGCTTACTGCGATCAGTACGTAATGTATGAGTATTGTTCTCTATATTTAGTGTTTTATGTGTAGTAAGTTGAGGAGTTGGTGCTACTACTAAATGATAGGGGTTCTGTTTATTCTATGAAGAGCTTTTTTACATCCACATGCAGTGTCAACTACATTTCCCATTGACAGTCAGATATATTAAGATATCAACAGCTATGAAAATTAAATCTTATCAAAACCTTGGAACATGCCCAAGTATAACGATACAGGTTTATTACACAAATATTCAGGGTATATCTGCTTAAAGCTCACATATTGAATATTCTAGCAAACATTCTCTTCAACTCTTCCAAATCATCTAATCCCCCTATCCAGGCGACATGCTGATCTGGACGACACAATATCACAAACTCCATGATATCGTTTCCGGGCTCATGATTTCCGCCCCCATTTACTCCATTGCTCAATGAGTTATCCTCAGGATCTTCGAAATCAGAGAATATCCTCCCATAATCCCACCCAAAAGTCTCGTCAAACGGACGAAACATCTCCGGAATATCAAAAAAGTCAATCGAGTCTCTGGGACTAGCATGTATCAAAAAGCTCTCAACGAAAGAGCTCAGCTTGTGCAGATGGTTTTTGGCCAAGGACGATGTCGCGAATTCGTTCAGCTTCTTCAGTTGCGCTTCTTGTCGTAGGTTTCCAGCAAAGACTAACAATCTCCATACCCCGGTGCTACGTAGAAGACTTAGCAGATGTTTCATCGACCCGTCCGCCTGATTTTTGATTTTCTTGTTGAAACATGTCAGGCGCATCCCGACTTTGACGTCCTCCATCCCGGCACGACTCAGTCGGAACTTTGTATCGTGATCCGCAACCAGTATACTAGGTTCATAAACCACCCCTGTTCCACTCATGAATCCAGCATACTGCTCCCTCACTTTATCCACTCCTTCGCCTGTTGGATCCTTCTGCTCATAGGCGGATAATACGCGTTTATCCAATTCCATTAGCGTCCTGGCCACGGGCCGTCGCTCACTTTCATATGTTTCGAGGATGGCCGGGTTGGCGTTGTGAGTGATTACGGAGCCCAGTTTCCAGATGAGGTTGTAGGTGTCTTGCATTGAGATATTCATTCCTTGGCCGGCCATGGGGGAGTGCGTGTGTGCTGCGTCACCAGCTAGAAATATTCTATCGTGTATTCGATGATGTTTGACCAGACGCTGACTTATCTGTCGGGAGTCAATATCAGTTTCCACCATTCATAGTCAAGGTGCACAAAGCATACACTGTAAATAGACCACCAGTCACAGTACTTATACCTCAAGTAATACGGCTTCATTGCCCTCTCCGCAATCTTCACCAATGCTTTCGGCGACTCTTCTGATCCTTGTCTTGCAACTTTCTCCAACTCATCATTTCCCTTCAGCTGAATGTATAACCGCAAAAGTCGATTTTCGCGTGGTGCTGTCATTATACTGCCATTAATTTCGGATCTGATGGCGCAGGATTGGCGGACGTCGGCTATACAAGGCAGTCAGACGTGAAGTGGACTGAAAAGGGATGTATAAGGGCATACGGAAATTGGTTATGGGTGCAATATCGATTACGCCCCAGGTTGATTCCTCTGAATGGGTTTCCATGCGGACGTGGAGTTGTTCCCTTGTCCAGCCGTGCGAGCCGTCGCAGGCAACTATATACCGCGCATGAATTATTTCAGTTTCTTGATCTGCATAAGAGTCAGCTCAACTTCTTCTCGGGGATGTGAAACATAGACGCACTAGAATTTGCTAAATCCTTCACCTTGACCGTCACCAGATAATCGGAAAAATTCGAGGACAAGTCTAGCATCTCAGCTCGTTTCTGCCATTCTACATTGACCCGTCCAATCTCATTGATATGTTGGATAAGGATATCCTCAATAAGACCTTGATTCAGCAACACCTGCCCAAATCTGGAGAGATTTTCCGGCTGTGACGAAGTCCTTTTCACTCGTTTGATGTTTCCGAACTCATCATCTACGCTTTCGTAAACTTAGTTCCCACGCTCATCATTGGCCATGAATGAATGGCTTGGCAATGTACACACCAAGCCCAATAACACATCTCAGACTCAACCACAGCCTGTCTTAGAATGTGATCAACAAGTCCAAAACTATCCATAATCTCCAACGTCCGACTATGTAGCCCATCCGCGTGACCTGTGCGCGTCCGGCCGGGTTTCTGGTCAATTATTCGAGTGATCATGTTGTATTGAGAGGCCCAACAGGCGGCCATGAGGCCTGCTGGACCTGCGCCGATGATAAGTAGGTCCGTCGTTGTCATTGTGTAGAATAGAAATCAATTCTTATTTTGTTTCAATGTGATTCCGTGTATATAAACTTGCAATGAGCGGTTTGTAAGATAAACTCAATCTGAACTAGAATTAATATGGGGCTTCTGCTTTCGGCTATGAACGTCATTATGAGTGTGTACTAAATCTTGAGTCATGTTTCCAACTTTCCTGTTTTGTCTCTTTATTTTTCATCTTTGAATCAGTATCATTAAATACATAATTACCAAGGTACTATTGAATAAACAAGAAATCTAATCACTCGTTCATTGATTCTGCTGATCCAAGAACAATAAACCTGCAACTTCGGTGTTAGCCAAATATTTCCTATCTAGGCACTATTTCGGGAAAAAACTCACTGTAACCCTGCCCTGACGACCACGAATCCACAATATCCAGCCCAGCCTTCTCTGTCAACTCATTTTGGTCTTTAACATCGTACTTGTGACTCTGAATCGCCAATATACTCTTCCCCGCAGGAACGAATTGCATTCCATCACGATCACCAAGACTCAGATCAGTATCCGGGTAATAGTATTGACTATGTCGACCATTCTCTGCTTCCCAAATACCCTTGACATGCCAATGGTTTAGGTCAAAGGCATCGTATCCTAGGATCTGGTTTGCGCGGCAAAGACCGTTCTTGACGAAGCGCTGGTTTGCGCCTTCGGGGTCATTGTATGCTTTGAAAACGCGATTAGCGTCTTTACACCCGTCGAACCCAATTAGATATGATGGGCTTCTTCCTGCGGCATTATCTGGAGTACAGAAACTCTTTAGGAAATCGGCGACTTCGTGACGCTGGAAACTGCCTAGCGTAGATCCGAGAGAGAGCAATGTCTTGGGCCGGGATTGGATTTCGGGTTTATTAAGCCATTCGCGGCCATCGTCGTAGGTACCCAGAAGACCGAAGCAGCGGACATGATTGAAATGACCTGGCGGTACGAGGGCGAGCGTGCGCTGGAGCTCTGGTAACGAGACGTCGAGCGCGAAGTAATCGACGTCCCGGCCGAGTTCGTCTAGAGCTTCGAGGAGAATTTTTATTTTTCGCAGATTTCTATTTATTAGCTCATAATATAGAGAAGTCTGGTAGAGCGTTATGAACATACCCACTACCAAGCTCAACAAGCATACTCCCCGGCTCAATCCGTTCTGCGATTTTATACTTATTCTTCTCCAGCAACCCAATCTCTTCATTGGTCAGATAGTACGAAGGACTGTAGGTGACATCCTCAAAGTATCGAAGACCCTGTTCGTCCCACAGCAACAAGTTGGGCATGTCAACACCGGCTTCGCTCCACTGGTCGCTTGTTATCTTGTTGAGACTCTCCTGGATTGACTGGCGGAGGGTATTTTCGGTCTGTTCCGGGTGAGGACGAATGTCGATTATCGTGCTGTTGGCGGCTGTGGTACTGGTTTGAGCTATGGAAGTAGCATCACGCAGTCTGCGCTGAGCTTGGTGGGTGAGTTGAATAGGGAGGATGTTTTCGAACATATTGAAGTATGTATTTGGTGGGTATCTGGGAAGGAAGTATTATTGTATATGCTTTAAAGGAAACAGTCTAGAGTACGAATCATAAATCAAATGGAAGTATCTTCATGTTTATAGATTTTATAGTTGTTGATTGACATTCTTCTAGATGTATTCAACAGCGTTTTCGGCGGTAGAAAATGATACGTATTGTTGGGATAGTTGTGACGTAGTTACATCAACCGGATTAAAACATTAGAAGGAATCCAACAAGAAAACGAACACATTTTATAGGGTGTTCAAGTCGTCATTTTATCGGCTTCATTACAAGACAATATACTGATAATTTGTACATAATCTCTTCGATGATTCAGATGTTGGAGGCTTGGACATAAATTGTAAAGTCCTAACTTCCAGGGTTGGAAGGATTCCCGCGGAATCGGAAAGCCCTAGCCCTAGCCCTAATCGCCCGCGATGCACTCAAGTCTGCGTGGTAATGCCATGACTGTAGTGCTCCTTATGAAATTGACAGCTCGATCGGTGATTCGTGTATATTCTAGGTGATTCGAATGTCATACAATAATATATCACGAAAATGATCGATTTACTTCAAAATCATCACATCGTCGGAATCTCATCCCCAAGCTCCAGAAACATCTCGTCCTTTAAATCTCCGTCAAAACCTTCGCCACTGAATACAACAGTGTGGCCCACAACAAATATCACCCAGTCACGATACTCCGGATGAATACACAGCACATCTTGGCCATTAACCTGAATCCAGGATTTGGAAGCAAAGACTCCCATCGAATGTGGTTTCTGGGGAATCGATATGGCATTGAAGCAACAACGGCCGCGGTCAGTTACAAAACAAATACCTCTCCTGCAGGGTGAGAACGCCAACTGGGATATTTCCGTATATAGTTGTATGCTGTAAATTTTCACGCCCCTTTCAGTATCACAGAGGTGAACTTTTGATTCTGTGTTATAAGCAAAGTAGTTGCCCTCCGGTGAGAATGAGATCATCGTTTGAAAGCCGATAGTCTGATCCAGTTCCATAAATTTGTTTTCCAACTCCTGTGTCACCACATTGAACAGCTGAACGGTCTGTCTGTCTTGAAGTGCGAATGCTACTTTATGGCCATCTGGAGAGAATGCAGCCACTGGTAATGAGTATTCATCCTGTAAGCCATCCCAGCTCATCTGACAAACCCCGGTAGATGTATTCCAAAAATCAATATAAGAACCCCCCCAAGTTATTAGCAAGGTACCGTCAGGTGAAAAGTCTCTCATGACTGCCTGATTGCAGTTCGCTTCTTGCAACCTCAAAGTAGAGCATTTTTTCCAGGGGGCGACATCCCATATTTCTATCGATTCTTTACCGTATCCAATGGCAAATGATTTCCCATCAGGCGAAAGTTGCAGTGAGTGCACAGTCCTAGGTTTTGTCTTCAGAGTATGAAGGTCTGTTCCTTTCTCTGTGTCCCAAAGTCGGATAAATTTTTCGTCCGCCAAATAAATGAGCAGTTTACCGTCCCTAGAAAAGCTGAGACAATTCACGGAATCCAAATAGCCCTTGATAACAGAGACTTTTCTACCAGTTTCAACATCAAACAAACGGACCGACTTGTCGCCGTATTCAGTGGCCAGAATTGTCGCTCCCCGAGCGAGGGCTCCATAACCAGTTGCATTACGATATGCAAAGGGATCTGGCAATCGACTTGCGACCATCGGATTCAGCCCTCGAAACAGATGGTCGAACGCGGAGTATTTCAGATCCCGTAATTTGTTGCGTACCTTATCCAAGGTAACTGATTCCGTGCTGGCTGCTACGTCCGCTGCATCCCAAATATGAACCGATCCACCCCAGTTACTAGCTACTACCAATCTTCCATCAGGAAATGATGCCATATGTCGCATGTAGTTCGATGGAACCTTCAGCGCCCGCGACCCCGTGTCTGGTTTCCATATATACAGCCCGCCTTCCACGGAGTATGCGGTAGCTCTTAGCTCCCCATTATGAAGAAATGCTAGTGTTCTTAAATTAGTTAGATCACACTTGTGAGAGTTTTTCTCGATGGCATTCCCTATGTCCCAAAGACATATTCTGTTCGTATTTGTTTTGTAGACCAACAATTTGCTGTTAGCAGAGAACGCCAGTGGACCCCTTTCGCCATTCTTGAGGACACATATTTCTTTGCCGGTTGCCACGTCCCAGACCCTGATGATCGTTCTCGAAGTATTTCCATTGGTAGCTTTCAGACGTGACCCTTGGGTCACAGAACTTGAAGCTAGGTAGTGGCCGTTCGGCGAGAAAATTACGTATGCCACAGACTCATCAACGCATTGGAAATCACGATGTTGAGACAGTGTTGTCGAATCCAGTATCGAGATGGCTCCTCTGTCAGTGCCGGTAGCAAACACCCTGCTGTCGGCAGAAAATGCAATACAGTCTACCACAGATTCATGAACCCTGAGCGACTGCTTCTCAGAACCTGTTATTGCATCCCAAAAACGTAAGTTACTTAGCCAACCATTCATGCTCTTGCAGATGGCTACAAGTTGTCTACCATCAGTGGAAAAGGCTAGTTTTGCTGACGGGTAGTCGAAATCATCCCTAAAGGCATAGCGTTCTGTACCTGTCACTGCATCCCAAATGCGTATCATAGCATCCTCACCTGCTGTGGCTACTAGCCTTCCGTTAGGAGAAGCTGCCAAGGCTTTCACAATAGTCGAATGACTCAAGGTCTGTAAGTATGGACTCCAGCTCCTCGTCATCACAGGCAGCTTTGATATCCATGTTGGGATTTCATGAGAGTACAACTTCCTAATGATACTGTTCTCCGGACTGAAAATAATTGCAGAAGAATACACCTGCAGGGGTGCCTCCTCGATCATAGAACTGTGACTGAGAACAAATCGTTTTGCATCATATACTATGGGGCCTAATTTGCGTTTTGCTTCGGCCGCCATACGGAATCCCTTTTTCAGGTCGGCCATCGATGGGGGATGCACGATTAGGGCGTCCTTTGGAAATTAGCACATTGTCTTTCGTCGAATGATCGAATGACTCTACCTCTAATAGTCTTTCTAGATCCATCATCATAGCCACACCATATGACAGACGACCAATCAGGGCAAGAGTTTCTAGCCAGAAGAGATATTTGGTTTGGAAGAACTTTTCCAAGTCGGCGTCATCTCCAGAGTCTATATAGCCTTGTTGAAGGTGACCGATCCAGTATTGAGATGCGTACTGTACGGAAAATGGTATGTTCTTGTCAATATCAATTTTAGATGTATGGCGGGCCTTCATCCCAGGCTGTCGGATATCACAAGGGTTGCGACGCAGATGAGCCAGAAGAATCCGAAGGCAGCATCGAAAAAGTCCTGCATGAGCCTTCCGCATATCTATAGCATATAACTCATGTGAACATCGCTTAGCGTTAACAATATAATCACGGAAGGACGGATGAAGAAGTCGTATGACCCCGTCTTCCTGTTCGGGAACATCTATGATCGAATGAAGCTGATGCAGGGTTTTGCTAATTTCGACTCTTGGTTCTTGAAGTATGTCAGCCAACTGGGAGATGGTAAGGGCGTCGTAGACTACGACGATTGACCCGATGACTCGATGGAATAGAAACTTCCTTCTAGTCATTTCTTCCGAGTCGAGTTTTCGGGACAGTTTGAACGAATGCGTTAGAACAGTGGTATACATCCGATCCAACTCCTCTTCCGAATTGACAGACGGAGTATCCTTCGAAATGAGCAGTGTTAACCGTTCACCAGCCAACTCTTCGCCGTTCTGTATGAACCTGCAGGCAGTAGCTGCATGAATGAATAATCCTTGGGACTTATGGACTAGGTAGTTAATATTCTCGTCCGACAGGAGTTCTTGATCAATGTGAAACCTCTTGCCGATATGAGTAAGCTTGTCTTGATAATATAATCTCAAGTCGTGTTCAACCAACGACTTTTCAATATCATGAAGGATAAAGTCCCGACGAGATAGCAACTCAATTCTGCCAAATCCCAGTTTAATGGGTTGCTCCGGTCGACTAGTTATGAACACCCGGAACCGGGCATGTTTGAGTCGTGTGATATCGTTTAGGCATTGAATTAGCTGGGATATATCATCTTCGCTTTCACACTCGTCTAATGCATCAATGACAATCAAAAATGGTGACCGGGACGTAATGATATGCGCTTGTTTTGAGAGTGGCTGCAGAACAAGCTTTTCCCACTGATCGTAGATAGCCAGACCATCAATGCGTGGATTCGCTTGCATCGTCTCGCCGATGGATCTTCGAAGTTGATCCGAAATTTCTGCAAGCTGGCATGCGATCGTTGCTGCAAATCTTTTTGCTGATGCGAGGTCTCCTCCGCCTCTTGAAAAGAAGAAGCTTGCGGCAAGTCGACTGTTTTCATAGTATTCTCGGGCTATTGTTAGAGATATGGTGGACTTTCCAGTACCCGCCATACCTTTTAGCCAATATACTCGCTCATGTCCATCTCCGTCGGCCCATTTGCGAATCTGGTTCAGCACTTCAGTCCTAGTATCCCGTAAACAGAGGGGCAAGTGTTGTTTATTGGCAGCATTAAAGGCTGCGTCAGACACGCCTTGGGGAAGGGTAAGCGTTTCAGGAGGATGTTCTACCAAATCTCAGTGACTTGCATTCCTTGAATGTACAATACTCGAACTCACGGTCGATGTGAATGTCTCCCGTGACGACACCTTGGAAAAGGAATCCACCATTAGCAACCTCTGCATTGCCAAAATGCTGTACGATGCTAGGCTCAGCAGTTGGCATGGTGTATTCACAAAAGTTGGCTCATGTGCCTGCCTCGATAGAGATCAACGACCGAACCTAGGTTAGCAACGACTTCCTATCTTGAGCAATGAGAGAGCATCGCTGGCTTCAATCCGGTTATTTTGGTTAGGATAACCAAGAACAGACGTCGGAATGCTAGGTAAGGGTAACAAACATCGACACCCTTTCTTGATAGCGTAGGTATACAATCATACGCCCATGTTGAAGCTGAATCATGAACATGAAGTAGGGTGAGTCCTAATCCGCTTGCCTACCCCTCCTAGGTCCTGAGCCTTGTCGTTGTGGCTAAAGCTAGCCCGCTTGCGACCATGCATCGTTCGGTTGTTGCACGACGTTGATTTGCCAGCATTTCGGTCATGCATATGCCTGCGTTAGGTAACGTCCGAGTGACGCCTTTATCTATGCTCTTCTCGAAATAGATTTTTTCAAAGCATTTCATTACACCAGATCTGCTCTTAATGTTAAATTCATTTAACCAGTTCCTGATTCCGACATCCTATGGTCACTGTGCTTGATCAATTTGTTGAAAGTCCCTACAGTATGCCATAAGAGCTCAGCAATAAATGAGCTGGTGCAGGACACAGAGCCACGTTAGCTCGAGCCATGCCGAAAATGCATTTCGCGTTTGATTCATTCCAGATCCTTTGCCGACAGCCTGCTCAATCCATGAATTTCAACCTTTCATCATCACTGAAAAGTGCCGCATCATCTCCAAATACTTGGTAATTGATTTGAATGAAGTCAGAGAGCCATTGAGTCATGCATTTTGAAACACATCAGCACAACTAATCTTCTCTTTCAGGAGTGGTGTCAGCTCTGAGTGCCTTTGAAGGTGTGAGAGCGCATTCCTCAGTTGTTAGTCTTTGTCGAAGTTCATCTTAGGTTTTCCTGGTAAAGCAAAAGGCATGATGCTCTTCAAATCGAAAATATCCGTTGCTTGTTTGGCACTGCCCTGACGCTCATCCTGGGATAAGATCTTCTCTCGCAAAATCCATTCTAGACTAAACATTGTAACTGGATAGCCGCTGATATTCAAAGTCCGCTGAGTGGCTGTCTGAAGGTTGTATGATGGACGTCGTGACCAGCTATAGAAATCGAATATCTCGAGTAGAACGACACGGGTGATACCACCAGGTAGAACTAGTCGGTATCCAGGTATAGCATGGCCAGATAGGTCGACTGGAGCGAACTTGGATGGAAACTTCGCGAGCAGTTCGGCAATAGTCAAACGGTCCGCTGTGATCATTAGTTGATCGACATGAATGACCAAGTCTACATTCTCAGTCATACGCTTAGGGTTGTTGACTGTCAGACAAACAGCAGCACCGCCCATCATGGCTTAATCAAGTTGTAATTCGTCGAGTGTTTGTTCTAGTTCCACAACAATCTTCTGAGCTGTTGATCGGTGAGCGTCGGCATGTTGGGTTGGCTCTCTGGCGAACACTCAAAATCAAGTGCACGAAAGACGACGGCCGTAGTCGAGGGGGTTGATTTCGAAGATAGATATCACAAAAAGAGACGACAGATACCTCTGAGTAACGCTTTGGAATTGATGATCAGAGACCGGCTTTTTGATGCGCTTCTGAACTGTGCTTCATGTCTGCGAATAGTGCTCATTTTATCGTATCAACGGCGGCACGGAGTGCATGCAAAATTGCATACTTTTTTTTTCTGGTTATTTTACCAAGGAAAGGCCATTCGCAGAGTTAGTCGTACTTGGTGACAGTGCCGTATCAGACCGTGCCATCTGAAGGTTGTGATGTCTGCCTACTTTACCCCTCCCTCACGTCACAACTCGACAAACTCCACGAGTACCAAGATCGATCTAAACAAGTGTAATAGAAATGAGGCTCATGGCTCATTATAATCAGAGACAAAGACTCTAAAGCGATTTGCTGCCTACAAATCGGGCCTATCTTTCAGCCGATAAAGAGCCCTAATCAAGCGGGCTTCTTTCCCAACTATTCAAGGCATAGCTAATCTCGTCTTTATGAACCTTCCACTAGCGACCTCTTCGAGTTGGGTATTATATTCTTTGATATGTTCAGATATCTGCAAGATACTGAGCTAGAACCAGAAATCTAGCAACTTGGCCGCATACTCTCGCCTCTCCGCATCTCCACATAGGGTACATCAGCTTAAGGGCTACCTAGGTGTTCTTATCGTAATCGGAGTAAGTCAATGTCCACGGAGCTTTTCGGATGTTGCTAATAGTTTGGCTCTCAGTTTCCCATGATCGTGGTCCAAGATGAGGATCTTGATAGGGCTACTCGCAAGCTTATGGAATCTGATTTTATGCACTTCTGCTCCCAATCGAAATCCCACTCCCGAGATTCTGGCAGATCATCCAGATCCACGGGCTGTTTTGGGACAGGTAAAGGAAGGTTATGAGCGGGTAGATAGCATTTGCAAGACCTTCGACTGCCCCAGTCATTCGATAGAATGTTTTCAGCAAGTGCTTTTGATCCCAAATTCGTTCGCCAACCTGCCCATTGTGGTGGTTGCGATGCAAAATTCATCTACAAATGCTCAATACAACATATACAGCAACATCCTATATCCACATGCACGGATATTACTCGAAAGCCTCGTCAGAGCTACTATTGATCCAGAAACCAGCGCCGGCTTCACATCCTGGGCAGCATCCATGGAAGCTGGGATTTCTATTATAGTCGAATATCTCGGGCCAGACAATGACGTTCTGGACGACTGCTCGGATGAAAAATTTTGACTTGGTATGGTACCTATTTCGGTCGACTATATGAGAGCAAGTACGGACCATTTGACCGCCGGATATCGAAACATCTCGGGTCTGGGAAAGAATTGCCTGTTGATATGAGCGGCCGTGATGTTTCTTGAAGTAAGCTCCTATCTTTATTTACCGCATGGTAACTCGGACCTTGGTACTACTCTCACCCCTCAGTGACGAAAAATCTGGTCTTGAAAATAATTCCCAATCCCTTTCATTTGATAGCATTTACTATCAGACCTTTGGAACACCTCGCCTACTTGCCATATTCAGACAGCACATTGTCTTGTATTCCCGCGTGAACCGTGAAGATGCGGTTCAAATGAAAAGAGGAGGGGAAGAAGAAAAGAGAAAGAAAAAGAGACATATTAGACATCCGGTTATCCAGGGACCTTTTTGTTTTTTTTTTTGTCATTGGGACTTTTGTTTAACAGACAGAGGGCCGGCTGCCTAGTCACTCGAAGCGGGGTATTATTAATTCTATGTCAGCGAGCAACCATTCCAGCACCAATTACTTTCTTCTCAGCAAAAGGAGATTGAAACATAGAGACTTTGCGTTATGTACTATGCTGGTCGCTAGCGGAAAGCGCAAGGTGTCATCCTGTATCCCTTGCTACACTCGAAAACAAAAGGTAACCAAATTACCTCTTTGACTGAACGATTTCTAAAATGTCTGCAGTGTGATCGGCAGTACCCATGCAACCATTGCACTCGACGCCGGCGAGTGGAAGACTGTAATTATTTTACGTCAGAGGCAATTCAGCAGACCGATTCCTCGGCTCGTCGCGATGAAACCGAGCAACTCAGAATTGATACCGCAAGTGGGCTATTATCTGACCTGAAAATCATCAAAAGCCCTACAAACGACCCACGCCCGTCATCAATAGCAGAAGTATTTGGCTATTCCGACGATAGTCATACTAACACCTTGGCCCTATTACTTAGAGTAAGTCCACAGTCAAAAAATAGTCACGAATTTTGATATTGATATACTATGTAACCTCACTAGGGAGAATCATACTACGAAGAGCCTCTTGATGGCAAAGACCAGGAGCTATCCAATCAGACTGTGGCAGATGTCCAGCAGATTCTCGACAGGATGCCTGAGCGCCCAATCTTAGATTTCCTCATGAGATACTTTGTGGCTGAAGTGAATTGGTATGTTGCGGAGCTTCTATCATTTTTATAGTTTTTTGCTGCTAAAATGACGGTTGCCTCACCTTAGGATTGACCAACTAATTTACCTGCCGTGGTTCCTTGAACAATACCAACTATGGTGGACCATCGAAAGGCATTCATCAGTCTTTGACTTCGAATTCGCAGTAACTATTTTACGAATATGTTCTTATACATCCAAGTTTCTCCCTTCCAGATCTTGCACCATCGAGAAGGTTCGAGGAATGAACCTCACGGATATCCGTCAAGCATGCGATGATGTTTCTAACGATCTTGCAATAAAATGCACACTTCTAAACCCGAAAGGCGGTTTGCTGCGTGTACAGCACCTGGCTTTTGCGGGACTCAAATCCCGATGTGAGGGACGTGTCAATGACTTCCGAGACAATCTAAAGAGCGCAATACAGGTTGCTCAAAATATCGGAATTGACATGGATGCTACAGAAATATCCCCTGATATGGGAGAACTAGAGAAAGAAATGCGACGTAGGGTATTTTGCAATCTGTATGTTTGGGATAGGTATGATGATTGAGATCCGCTCTATTGCATTTCTGCTGACCGTCTGTCTAGTCTTCTAAGCAGACAGCTGGACCGCAATTGCATTTTTCCATATTTTCTAAATACCGCAAACATGCCACGGATGCGTCTAGGTCCCGAACTGGAAGGCAACAA
Source organism: Talaromyces pinophilus (assembly GCA_001571465.2). Classification (NCBI taxonomy): domain Eukaryota; kingdom Fungi; phylum Ascomycota; class Eurotiomycetes; order Eurotiales; family Trichocomaceae; genus Talaromyces; species Talaromyces pinophilus. The sequence continues at coordinate 4,544,775 of CP017344.1, read as the reverse complement.
AGAGCTGGATGAATTCACGGAACGTCTTCTGCAAGCCCGTTTGGCCAACTTCTGGAAAAGTGCTCGCATCAATTGCAATCATGAACAAGATTTCGTCGCCGCCGAGGAGCGGTATGAAAAGTTCTGCAATGAATATCTAGCCACCCTTCCATCTGCTTTTGCCTTACAACCCAACACGCAATGGGATGCGCAGATTTCTGTACTCCCAAAACAAAGAGAACTCTTCCATATATCTATCTTCGAGTCTCTTTGTTATAATTTCCGGTCAGTACTACTGCATAATCCACGGCAGGCGCAAAATCTGCCCAAGTACAAGCAGGTCTTACTATTATCTCAGCGAAGACGCCTCGCGGTTGCAGCACTGAATGTCCTCAAGTGTGCTGCGTCCCTACATGCGCAGATGGGCGGCTCTCAAACACGTTTTCCAGGCGTTATACGACCGACGTTCGAAGCCGCCGTACTCCTGATAAGTATTCCTATGGGCCAAGGCGTCTTTGAAGGAGTTGAAAATAAAAGTTATAGCTCATTGAGTATCGATCCCCTTGAGGCTGGGATGGCTAATCTCGAGCAAGATGATTGTACAAGGGCTGTACGCGATGCTCTCGCCCGATTGCAGATGCTGGGGGGAGTTAGTCAAATGGCAGAAATGAGTGCTCAAGCTCTCTTGCAGCTCCTTCAAAGAATGACAACATGGTCTGGGGTAGACAAGCCGGAAGCAGGAGCAGTCCATCCGGCAAATTCAGATTCACGCCGAGTCTTTTTGCCTGGTACGGCCATGGCCACTGATCTTGATTACTCGGATATGAACTGGGAAGAACTAGCGTCCGGACTTTAAAAATTCTATCTCTATTAGGTGACTCCCTGACACTGTTGTTTTCGTTGTATTAGGCTATGGGACTTTAAGTAGGCACACAGTGTGCGGTTTAAAAATCTCCTTGGGAGAAAAATAAAATATGTAGTGTCGTACATGTCAATATTGGGTGCTATTCTAATCTGTACTTCATCCAAAAAAAGTCTCCGTGGGATTTGTGACACCTTTCTATAAAGAATTTTGGTTGATGATGACAACATGCTCCTGGGCAGGCTCCAATCCCCAATTGATCTCCTTCTCCCATCTAAAAGAAATATGATACACGTAGATCACTCAGGCGGCCGCAATAGCAGGGGTGACGCCAAACAACTTTTGACGGCGCATGAACAAACTTGAGACAACAACAAGTGCTCCACCGGCGATGACAAGAATATACGCCTTACCGATAGCACGGACAATGGCAGCAAGGACCTGGGCCCTGAGGTCTGACGGGAGATTCTGTACGAGTGTCGAGTCAGAGCCCAAGATGGCCCCCTGGATCTCAGATGCCGGTACGTTAGGCAGAATTTGTTGAATCTGATCCTGACTCGAATTCAAAAGAATAGAGTTCGCAATAGCCAAAGCCATGGTGATACCTAGGAACTGTGCTAGCGTGACAAACCCGATGGCTGGAGCGACATTGTTGATGTCCACGACGGCCTGAGTGACCGAAAAAGATGCCTGGAGATACATGCCAACACCAGCTCCTATCAAAACTGTATAGCCGTATACTCGAGAGTCGGAGGTGTTTTGGTCAACTGTGTACATGAGTGAGGCGCCGGCGACAGTCAACAACCCACCGACGAAGAACCACGGTATGTAGTGCCCTAGCCTGGCCATTAGTTGGCCGTTGATAAACACGAATACCACCATGATGATTATAAAAGGTAGTAAGCGCACCCCAGCCTCGAGTGCACCCCCGGCCTGTGTAAATTGGAAATACATTGGAATCATATAGATCGGCACAAAAGCGCAAGCACCGCCTGCCGCGCTGGCCGCGAAGAGAAGAAGCACCGTCCGTGATTTGAAAAACTGCACTGGGATAATCCGACTCGAGACTGTAGTGCCAATTGCGTATACTTGCTGAATACCAAGCACCATCCACAGCGCACCGAAGACGACAAACATTGCGATAATACGGCCCGAGTTCCAGGGATAGACGATACCGCCCATGTTTATGGCGAGTATCAATGCCGACAACACGCCAGCCTGCAAGACAATACCCGGATAATCTAGCTCGGATACACGCTCCCGGGCCGACACACCTGGACGAGGATCCTTGCTCGGAATAAGGAAAATGTAGAAAGGGGCGCAAACCGCGCCGATGAAGAGATTGATATAAAAAGCCCACCGCCACCCTACTGAGGACTCGCTGAAAGCACCTCCAATTATAGGTCCTAGGACAATTCCAAGACCCCATGTAAAACCCGTACAGGAGATGTACATAGGACGCTCAGTCAGGGTAGTGGTAGTAGCGATGAGCGTCATGCAGCCGACATACAGCCCTGAGCCGCCCACTCCAGCAATAGCGCGGCCCAGAATCATGACATTGATAGACGGAGATGCACCGCAAACGGCAGATCCGACTTCAAAAAGGGTAACGTGCAAGATGTAGAACCATTTGGCGTTGATGTGACCGTACATGCGCCCCCAGAGGAGATTCGTGGCCGTTGCGCTGAGCAGAAATGCGACACTCAGCCATGGTAGCTTTTGGATACCGCCGAGATCTTGCAGAATGACGGGTTGAAGATCGGCTACAACCGTCGCGTCAAGGGCGTATAGGAAGGTGGAAGCCAAGATGGAAACGAGTGTTAGATACCATTTCCAGCCGTTGATGTCTCGCGGCGGGACATCCAGCTGTATCTCCGGTTCGGCGGCCGCTGGAGCAGACTCGGTATATCGGTTTTGCGAGACATCATTGTTCGAGTCGGTAGGATGGCTAGCCGAGCTTCCTTGATATTCTTTCTCCTCGAGTCCGTTGCCAGCTGCTCTTTTTTGCGTATGAGACATGGTCTAACCGTAATCCTTTACAATGAAAGTGTTGCCAAAAGGATCAATGGGAAGATAAGTGTTTATGTTGCTTCAGGAAAGATCGGATATCATGGGATGTAGATTGCTGTGGAAAGGAAACACACTGACACCTATGTACGGACATGGAAAGAATGATATAAAAGCTCTCAAATATGAGCAGGACGCTCTTGATGTAGCCTTTACAATGCATTACACCGGTTGACGGCTGATCTACGGAAAGATACCATGATGCTTTGTCAAAATATTTTGAAATTCAAGGCTTACAAATAATGATTCCATTCCACCCCTTTTTGCGTATTTAATGTATGAAGCGACTATCTGTAAAGCTATCAAGCCCTAACTGAAGCTTCGGCTTTACTAAGCTGACAATGTTCAGACCCGCTTCGGCCGAAATTTTTCGGCCCAGGGTTTGTTTGTCAGCCTTCAATCGTCAAGGATTTACACAGCGGAGGGTAGGTGATATTTGCTTGCCAATCATCTGATGTAGAATGAATTGATCATGCCTCATCCAAGGAGTGATTTTTCAAACCATCTCGACAGATGAAACAGGGTTAGGGTTGGATCTTAGAATTTTTAGGGCTACCTGATCCTAACCCTAGTTTGCAAGCTCAGTCCCTTTTGGGGCTATTTAAGAGGTGAGTTGTGTTTGTCAGCCAAACCTATTTCAAGGGTCACTGTATCTCATTCACTAACTAGGGCTAAAGATATTGATAGGAAACCAATGTTGAGGGGGAAATCCACCTATTTGGGCTCAGACTCATGCCTTCTCTACCACAAACTGGGTGGCATCTCCGATCGGTCCAGCGCTTGCATACACTCTGGTATAATAGTTCTCATCTAAATCGACCTTCCAGTACATGTGCCATAGTGTTCGGAAGACAATAATACTGCCGTGATGGATCACATTCTTGCTCCCAGTGTTCGCAGGATTATAAGGGAGAAAAGTCTCCCAATCGTCAGCTCCATTCCAGCTGACACCCCAATACAGGAACCCGCCAGAATTTTTCGCACAAGATAATACAGTATCGTTACCAATGCTGCTGTCAACATGCGCGAGCCGAACATTTCCGTTGGCACCACAGGAGTCAGCGTCCAGGTTTCCACTGAATGGCCACGTCCACGCTGAATCCTTCCGGCGCTCCCGTATCAGGAAACGAGTGTTGTCCGAAGGCTGGTCAACAAGGGTCACTAGACTCAGATTTGTGTTACCAGGAGGTGTGGTATCCACAGCGAGGTAACGCCCGTCCAGTGTCCTGAGTCTGATAGTGTTCAGATAATCGATTTCTGGACCAAGAGGGATGTCAGGACTTTGCGCAAACTTATTCAACCGAATAACATGGTAAATGCCGCTTTGATTCCATTCTTCATTGACGAAGTCACGCTTGACAATACCTAACTTGTCACCGGGTTTAAATTTGTCCGTGAGCCATGCATTGAAGATTGGTGCTGCTCTGCTGTCGCAGTCACTAGGATGATGTCCAGGAAGGTAGGATCGTTTGGGAGTATCGATGAGCTGGGTTATCCAAAGCTTCTCCTTCTTCCATATACTGAGAGCTTTATCTAGCCAGTCCACAATCTCCTGTGGTGATTTGTTAGGGTAGTCGTCGGCCCAGTTATCTCGAATATCAGCCGCTTGCGGAGCCCAGAGCTTGCCGCTCTCGTAATGCTTCGTTTCGCCATCGTCCGTGTCATCCTCGCCCCAGATTATAATGTACTGCTTCCCGTCTTGCTTGAGCTTGGCCCATGTGAGCTCCTTGTTGTAAGATTTGCCATCAGAGCCCACGTGTGCGGTTGCAAATGCGTCTTCTTTTCCGTCTCCCAGGACTTTAATCAACATGGCCAAAACGTCAGCGGCAATGGCAGTTTGGTGACTAAAGTCGAGGTCGAGGAAGAAAAATTCAGATTTGTGAGAGTCGGCAAATCTCTTGATCTGATTGAGAACAGTCTCAAATGGCTGGAATGTAATGATGCTATGCTTCATGACCAATGTATCCCCTAGGCGAGTGATTCTCATATCGAAATACCGAGACCCTGCGAGGAGCTGGGCAGTGTAATCCCCACTTTGGCAGATGCTGCCAACGAGGTCATGCGCTGCATTTTCACCTCCTTCATATGGATATGCAGAGGCATCATGACTGCAGGGTATGTATGAATTGATCACGTATTCACTCGGTTCGAGGTACTTCATCCAGTTGGCAAGGTCAAGGGCAGCCATAATGAGAAACTATCAGTCAAAATTGATAGAACTTAATTCAATAAAGTCGAGAGGAAATTCAGATTTGATTGTTAACGCAGAGAGAATAGCTCGCTATATTTCAGATAATCAAATAATCACAGGGGTATGGAAGTGGTTCTAAGGACTTTTATACCTGATGAATTCATTTTTAATGGGACTCTTTGAAAAGCACCTCTGTATGAGAAAGTCTAGGACAAAAACAAATTTTAAAATGGCTGGCTGAAAGGTGCAATATTTCGAGGTTTTTTTTTCAAATATCATGGAATCTAGTTTTCGAGTGCATGAACGTAATCCGAGTCTCTCTGACAGATCAGATAGGGTTTTACATGGCTGGCGCATCTTAACTACCAATCGAAGGTAAGTTGGCATTGTAGTTTTGAGGCTCACCCAGTCATTCTCCTCGGCCTGTATTTCCTCGAGTGACTGTCTATAGAAATGATCACGAGATAGCTTAAAAAATAGAAATACACGGGTCCTCTTTGGCTTTCAGAGGAACATGTTCGTATTCTGACTGCTTCTTCAGCTGATCGAACCCAAGCCCGTAGAGACAAGGCCATGCAAATGATAGTCTGAGTTAAAAGTGAGCCAAACAATTACTGAATACCATTGTCCAGACTGCTCAATGTCTGCTTCAAGCTCTGCATCGTGGCTTTGGCTCGATTCTTCAATGGACTCTGGATAGTTGGGAACTAAGCAATCATTGGCAGGTCCGCGGTCCTATTCCCTTTCAGCTAAGCCTTCCCTAAGCCCAAGTCTGTGCTGGCCACAGGTGAGGTCGCTAGCTATACAGTGCACTTAGATCGGTAGCCTTAGGGTTCACGCCCTGCCATCGAACTGTAGATGCACAATCCATGTGGAACTTAGAGATAGTCACACTGATCAACCTATCTCTGCGTCACCATAACCAAGCCAACATTGACACAGCATAGATGAAGAGCAGCAGGATGGAATTATATGGAAATCTGAAGCGATTACCAAACAATGGTGTTCAAAATATCAATTAGCTCAGCTGCTCAGCTGTGGGCCCCATGGTCGTCGCCTGCGAATTTATACACCATGGCAAGAGAGTCATCTTTTTACGAAAATTGCACGTTTTGCGACCAAAAACTTACTAATTTCAACGAGGACTTGCAAGACGATGGGATTCCCCTCCCAGAGATACCCCGTGTCGGGGCTTAGACGGATATCTACGAATATTACCGGATCTGTAGCAAAATTATTCCGGCTCGCCATCAATCCTCTCCTCCGGACACTGATTTAGATGTCTCTCTGAAGATGTGGTGTTCAACCTGCCAGAACTTGAAAAACGGCCTACAGTTTATTGATGAAACACCGCACGTCAACATGCAAAACGAGGATAGCCACCTTCTCAAACTTCTCTACAAGGCTGCATCTTACAGGGCCGATCACATCGCCCGCATAGTTCTCAATAAGTTTGGACACTCGACTCGTGCTACTCACAAGACTCTGGAGATTGATACAGATGGAAAGAGCGGTCAGTCATCAATCTCCTACCATTTAGCATTAACACAATTTCACGTACAAGTGAGATGACAACGCCCACGTGTAGAAAGCACATCGAGACCCAATTGCACATTTCCACACACCAGTTTCGGATCGCTCTCGATGCATCAAATGGGAATCAAGTGCTGACGAGCTCCCACCTCTTTCCAGACTAGCAGTCCACTCCATGTATCGTCCTTAACTGCCTATCGCCGTTAATGAAGTTCATTTACAGGTCTGCAATTAACTCCACAGTCAGTTCTAGCTATAAATATAATTGGTGAAATATAACGAAATATTTTCTAAGTAACTAGATCATCCTAGGTACATTTATAAATAGTCGTCTCAGCTACAAGGCAGATTCTTATGTAGGAGTGGCTGAGTACAGACTACCTATAGATAGATTGTGTAGTTAAGTAAGGTCTAGTTCCCGAATATGCATAATCGACAGCTCAGTTAGTTTTCATCAAATAACTCCGATCCGTTTCTCTTGATTCATGGAATCATCAAAGATAGTCTGTTTTCTTAGAGAAATTGCTCGGAGCTTATAGACATTTCGCCAGACATAAGACGACACGTCGAATATCACAAGTCTGATGGATCCGCTAAGCATAACAGCCAGCGCCATCACGATCGCAACACTCGCCGCGCAAAGCTGCAAGGAAACATACAGCCTTGTCTCGGGCCTAACAGACGCTCCGCAGAGTATCGCGCATTCACAGCGTCTTCTCATACAGACCGAAGACTCTCTAGTGGCGCTGGAGCAATTGTTGATGAACAACAAGACATCAGACATTCTCGAATCGACGTTGCGAGCCATAAGCCTCGAAAAGACGCTTAAATCGACGCATGATATCTGCACTGAGTTTAGTGCTGCTGTTGCAAATGTCGCTAAACATTCGACCGACACAAAATTCAGTATTCGGGATAGGTTTTCGATGTATCTAAAGGAGGCTAAAATCAACCGGTTCAACCAACATTTGGGTGACTGTCTGAGAACGCTGGTGTTGGTACTGGGGTCCATTAACCTGTTTGTGGCGCTCCTCCATACTTTTATATGAGCTTCATTAACATTCCATAGGATACTATCAAGTCGCACATCCGAAGAAATTGAGCGCCTCAGAGACAACTTTAAAGCCCAAGAAACGGCTCTCAAAGACCTCAACACGCAACTTCGGAATCAATCTTCTCTACCAGCACCAGACACCGGAACAGAAATAGAGAAGGAGCCGGACGTATCCTCTACGCTGCAAGAGACATGCAAACAGACCCTCGAAGCAATGGAGGTCAAAAGAACGGGGCAAAAATTCGGGGATCTGTTGATAGACGATCGGTCTATGGCAATGCAAGGGATAGTGGGAACTCAACAAGAAGGTGTTGAGCAGACATTCGGCAAGTTGACTGCCACAAAGGAGAGTAGAGCGTTTCAGGGACAGATGAGTAGTGAAGCATTTGCGGCGATGTTTGGTGCGCATTCTGTTTAAGTGCCCTTGGAGAGGACCAACGTCGCTTTTGGCTTCTCCAAATTGTACTCAGCAGTTTTTTGTCTAGATATGACTTGCATTTGTCTTGTACGAACTTGAATCTTCTCAGACATGATACTTATGACAAAGTTAAAACCCTAGAAAGCAGACTTTGTTTGGCCTACAGGGCAACGACTACCACGCTTTTGCTTCTTCCTTTAGATTGTCGAAGACTCGGCTGGTGAGTAGAACGGAGACGCAGTATTGAGCATCTCATTGAGACAATCACTAAATGGCAAAGAGGACAGGCTATTGCCAGGACTTCGTCTGTCAAAATGCGACTGGTAATTAGGGCTAGATAAGATAACGTATTCGTATACGTAGTTATTTGGTAGTTAGCCAAGCACCTCATGTAGTGCCCATGTGTTGGGAGAAGAAATCAAGATTAGTAAGTATCTTAATTTGCAAATTCAAATAGATATGTAGCCAGGCCAAGTCAAATACAACAATAAATGAACAGCTCATTGAAGGTCATGTTCTTCGGCTTAATGTGAGACTTCGGATATAACGCCGATGCCTAGTTTCTAAGGCATCCATGTGCAAGCTAATAACGAACCATACACCGTACAACCCATTCTACATTTTCATGTTCCTGGTCGATAAAGTACCAACACAGTCTTCAGCATTAACTATCTATGGTACACATACTTATCAACACTCGACATTTTTTGCCCCCTTGTGGCAGTGGATACAGCCGGAAGATGGGCTATCTCGTATCGATAAGCCGGTTATCCGGGTAGTGCGGCCTGGAAGGTCAGGCCGCCAGGCCACTTAGTACCCAACAGTCTACACTAAGAAAGAATTTTTCTCAATTGTAGTACAGTGACATTCACTGAATTCAATTGACTGAGCTAGAGCTGCTGCCATATTAGCCTATTAAATGCATTCAATCCCACACTAAAGATACTAGAGAGCATGCACAGCGAAATGTTCCGCATTCAGCTCCCGCCCGGCTGGACTGGGTTTCCCCTCTTTGCTGTTCCCGATAGCTCCCCCTCTCTACTGTATCCGGTGTCTTGCATGAGAGTGTTTACTACATACTGTATGTAGACAGTAGACAGTATATAGAGCAAGGGACAAGTTCTTGCACTTGTCTCGAGAGAGAAAAGGAAGAGAAAAAGAAGTACTATGTACTGTGGTACAGTGTGTAAGTGCGTAGAATGGTCAATCGCACTGACACACCCACCCCCACCAGGAGAGCTGGGAAGCTCCATCGGCCAATGATAAGCAGCCCAAAGACGGTGACTGGTAGATGATTCACTGAGACAGTGACTGCTGTATATAAAACTAAAAATTAAAAAAGACTGTAAAATTAGTGGCATTCTTCTTCAGCTATTGGAAATATACTACTACAGTCACTAAGTAGTACGTACCGACAGTAAAAGAAAAAAGAAAAGAGGCTTAAGCTCAGAGCTCGCAAAGTCCGGCTCCGGCACAAGCTAAGCTGAGCTAAGCTAAGCTAAGCTCCGGGTCGTCGAGATACATTGCCCTCCATAGTAAGTGCCACTAAGACCAAGTACCTCTATTCTGTAGTAAGTACTCAAGCAGTGACCTTCCCCTCCTTCGCCCCCCGGACTAAACAGCGAGCGACTCGTCAGCCAGTCACAGCCCGCTCAGTCCTGACACTCCCGCTTGCTCCCTTTTCCCTCCTCTCGCTCCTTCTTCCTCTCTCCCTCTCTCTTTTTTTCTCTCTTTCTATACACCCGCTTCCCTCGTCCGGGCCACGTACCGACTTGTATACGCCGTTATTTCTGTATATACGTATACATACTGATTCCAAGAGCATGCATACACTGCCAGCACCAACTTTTGCTGTTCAATTTGGCCGTGACGACTTCCTGCTGAGCTGATTGATTTGCCTGACTCTCTCTGAAACCGCCTCTTGCCGGAGCGCCTACTTCTTACTTCCACGCCCCCCGCCTTTCTTCCCGAAACCAACCCTTCGATTCACTCACCGACTACAACACTCCGACTACGACTACAACATCCCGAAGCACACATGCAGACCATGCCCCCGCGCACCTCGCTGACGAGCTCCTTCTCCGTGTCGGATGCCAACAACGAGGTGGTGTGTCCGTTGACGAACAATGACGGCTCCAATTGTCGGAAGAGATGCTTAGGGGTGAGCTTCCCCTCCGCCATCCTTATCGATAGCACCACTCGACTTTATAATTCGACTCAATCGATTTGTATTGTGGGTGTTCTCGACTAACAGAGCTAATCGCAGGAAAAACGGTATCGCTCGATGCAAGAGCATATCCGCAGGGCGCACCCCAATCACTACATACCGAAGCTCCCCGCTACCGAGGAGAGCTTCCTGCTGATGGTCAATACCCCGCTAGACCAGCGCGCCCATCTGAACACCCAGCCCACGCCCTCGCCGGCCAAAAAATATGGTAATATACGATCTCCATGTTCCTCGCCAAATGGTTCTGTAATTAACCACCAGTACGTACATAGATACATCGCCTCCCGTCACCCCCCGCACCATCGACGACGCCCATCCGGCCGCCGCCACTGCTGCGGTCGCCTTGGCTCAATTGCATCACCATCGCCTGGCGTCTGATTGGGATGAAATGGTAGGTCGTCCGAACCTGCGCTATGAATAAAGCTCATTCGTCGCAGGATACACACTCCGATAATGAATTAGGACGAGGTGGCATGCACTCGTCGATTGAACTCCCACCATTGAGAGACCACTTCAAACAGGAGCCTCTTCCGCCGTTTCAATCGTCCCGACCACGCGAACTACTGCCGTCTATTTTGAGCCACTCTCCACCCGGTCGGTCGTCAACTTTACCCCCTTTACAGCGCAACAACAGCAAGATTCAGCGGCCACGAAAATCGTCCATTACACAAAATGCGCGCAAACCAAAGCATGACCGTACGCGATCAAAGGAATTCGCACGACGACCTAGCCTTGGGGATCGAAAGGCTCTTTCGGCTGAGCCACAAACGGCTGCGTGGGTGCAGGGAAAGCGGTGGGAGGATCTTATAGAAGCCGCGACATCGGCGACAGAAGTGGATGAAGATCGCGACGCGACTCCAGTATGTTCTTCTACATCGCTCTCGTTTCTATTGCTAATGTTGTAGGTACCACATTCGCCATCGATGTCAACGCTGCTCAACAATACAACATCGATTTCTTCAGCCAAAAATCGCAATTCACTTCCCCCGTCATTGCAACCGTCGAGCCTTGCGCCAATTCGACGGTCGTTCCAAGGTTCATCCTACACGGAGTCTCCGTTGCAAAAATCGCTCACACCACCACCTTTGGAACTACACCGCAGCAGAGATAGCGACATGGAGCCATTCCCGTCAATTGAGCCGTCATTGGAGTCTGCGTCAACAGTGTCTGGCAAGAACTTTCACATGTCGGCCAGCGGTCTTCCATCCTCGGTCAATTCCGACTCCAGTCCGTTGAACCATCTGCACAACCACGTGCGACCGCAGCATCGATTTTCAAACCCAACACCATCAACGTTCCGACACCGCGATATTCAGATTTATTGTGCGAATTGTAGTCGCGCATGGCCACTGCAAGACTGCTATGCCTGCACTGAATGTATCTGCGGGGTATGCCGGGAATGCGTTGGCATGTTTATAAGCAGTCCCCCGATGTCAATGTCGCGTCCAATCAACAGCCCTATCAAGGCACCGACCAGCTACCCGGGTCCACGGGGATGTCCAAAGTGTCGCACAGTCGGAGGGAAATGGAAAGCTTTTCAATTGGAGTTTCGGTGATCCCCAGAACTTTTCGATTACCACACAGAACATATTATCAGAATAATGATATCACGACTAAACGAGATTCACGCCATTCGGGAAAACAGGAAATACTTACGAACAGGCGCAGCACATGACGATTACATATCATATCATACCATACCATAGGTCAGGGATGTCAGGATGGTCACCAGGCGTTTGGTTTTCAGTCACTTTTCAAGTCAATATGCCGATTGTATTGGCGGTAAGAATGCGGACTTTGATTCTTTTATATTGCATCTATATATGAAAAGCTGGTCTTTTGTCATATTTTTATCTGTTACTTTTGATCAAGGTTTGTTTAGGTTTGGTTTGGGTGTATCGGTACAGGTGGTTTTTTCCTTTAGTTGTTTGTCTGTCGTTTATCACGTACATATCTGAATGAACTTATATTCCAGTTCCTCTCTTTTCTTCTGGCTATGGGTCAATCGTCACCGAGGCTAATCAGACCCCCAAATAACACTGCTCAACCCCGCCTCAACACTTCCAACCTCCAAACTGCCCAACAACGCACCCAACTGCCCGGTTTCAGCGTCCCGCTCCACAATCGCGACAGAAGACGACTTCTGATTCCCCACCGCTACAAGACAACCGTCCTCACTAATCACCAACGTACGCGGATACGCGCCAAACGAACTCGTCAAATTTTTTGGCGTTAGTCCCGTCGCAGAAGAAGACTCGTCAAGGAACGCGATTGTATCATTCGGTGCGAAGGATTGATCCCCGCGGACGGTGATGTATACATCTGTACTGTGGCGCGGAATACGGATTTCGGCGACGAAGGATGCTGGCAATGTCCCAGAGGGGGAAGGGACGATTTCCTGCTGCAGATCGAGCGACAATGCACAGGGAGTATTGTTGTCATTGTAGGAAACGGTATATGTGCTGACTGTATTCGCGAGTTCGTTGGTTACGTACAGCGTATCACCCTGATTAGAGAATGCGCCGTGTCGGGGCCCGTTACCCGGTGTCGTTTTATATGCCTCGCATTCGGTCAGAGTGCCGTCGGAGGGGTTTATGGCGAAGATGCGGATTAGGTCAGCGCCTAGATCGGGGCTGAGGATGAAGGAGTTTGTAGGGTCGAGGAAGACTTCGTGTGGGTGAGGGGCGTCCTGGCGCGAGGGGTCGGTGACGGGGCCGGTTAGGGTGAAGAGGAAGGTTTGTAGGGCTGAAGAGTCGTTTGTTAGGGGGAGGGGGAAGGTTGAGAGGGATGATCCTTCACTATTTTCTCAGTTAGCTTCTGTATAATGTTGACGGTGACTAGGAGGGGGCGGACGAACTAATGCGCAATAGCGATAAATTTCTCATCATCACCAGCATCATAAATAACACTCGCAACACCACCCGCCAACGTCTCCGTCTCACTCACAACCCTCGGCTTTTTCGGGGCTGTAATATCAAGTGCCGTCAACGACCCATTCCCGGACGTCTGCGAGGTACCCGATTCATCAACACAATACAGCGTGTTTGTGTAGGTGTCGAGTTCGAGCCAACTAGGCATTGAGCCGCATGCTTGCAGGGTATTGGATAGGGTGAGACTGGTGTTTGGGTCCGGGTTTTTGGGGTCAAACTTCAAAGTGTAGATGTGCCCGTCATAGTGGGAGACGTAGAGTGTTCTGCCGCGTGCGAGGACACTACCTGTCAGAAGGGAGGAGGAGAGGATGAACGCTTTGAGGGGATGCATTTTGGTCGTTGTAGTGTATCTACAGTACTTGACACTAGTTGTACGGAAGAAAAAGAAATATAGTATAGACACGTACAGATGTACACGAATCAGCTATTTAAATACCTGAAGAATGCATGATCGCCCTCTTCTCAGCTATGAGGCTATCCCAATTCCAGCCACATATACATATTTCCACTCATCTCTTGACGTGATAGGATAGCCGGGTAACATCGCTTCAAGGCTTTGATGGATCTTCCAACCTTATTTAGGGAATTGGGGCCAAAAGTCAGGCAATTCTTGGATACGCCGTGGTTTGCCACTACGTATTCCAGTTAGTTATTGAAACATCTCGTCTTGGATTCTGGTTTCGTCGTTTCGGTGAATGGATGCAATTTGAATGTGCAGAGAGATACGAGCAGATACGAGATCCTTGCATGGAATTTAGTTAAGTGCCGGTACAGCCGGTCGATCGATTGGAATGTGTGAGTTGTCTGCAAATATGTGGAGCGGATCTGTAGAACTACCGGCGCTTCTTCGGAGGTACTTGCATGTTTTAGATTGAGCTGCCAAGGTTTGATTAGCAATTTGGTTATTTGAACAATAGTAAAGTGTATGTATGACATTGAGTAACTAGGGCAGTGTCTTCCAATGACTCCAATTGATGTGTGCGCAGACGACTGGATGGCTGGATTATGAACGAGAGTACGCAAAATTACTGAAATAGGAGATAATCTGGTCAAGCTTTGTTTGCGCGCCTGGGCGACTTGCGCAACACCTTTTTAATCGAAATCAAGCACTTTCATATCCGTGGATTGAATCGCCAACTACGCATTGGAAATTCTGTGCCTGTTTCTATAATCAATGCTATGAGCCCGTTGTCCTTGCGTAGAATAGAGACGGATTTGCCCGTTGTTTGGTAAGTTAGGGCTAATTCCGACCATCCAGGTTAGATCCGCGAGTGGTTGCAGACATGCTTGTTTCGTCAAATTTCAATAGAGAAAATTCTATATTGTTCCTGAACTTTGTGTAGCTTTCATACAAACGCTTCGTTTGATTTACTCGTGCCCGAGTATGCCCTCCGTTGATTATACATAATGGTATTAGGGGTGAGGGTATCGCTCAAGCGATCACTGCGCCCGAGGCACTCCGCTGTCATATCCTTTGTCTTTGATCTTTCCATTTCTGGAATCATCTTCTTTTCTCCATCTTGCCCCTCCTTTTCTTACTTTTCTCCTCTTCATATCTCCCCTCCTCCCTCTCCTTCTTTTGCTTCTTCATCACTTCTCTTCTCCTCTTGTGTATTTCTATCTTCAACCTCACGCTACCATCGTCCGTGATGACTTCTCAAATGATATTTCCACCCCAGAGTACAGAGACCAGTATCATACAGAGCGGGGAGCCTTCAAAGACGTGAATATCTTGATGCAGCAACTCCAGATATGGAGTTACACTCTACCACCTGCTATTTACCAACATACCTCGACGAAGGAGCAGATTTCTTGACTGCATATGTCGATCCTCAAGAAGCAAAGAATGAGGAGTTTTTAGCGGAGTATTACAATCTGGCTCATTCAACTCATCCCTGACTTTGAGACGTACCGCAAGTCGGCAAAATATTCCCAGATTTGGGGACGTATTGACACCGCTGCGGAGAATCGAGCGAACGACGACCAGATAAGAAGGCGAGGATGCGAGAGGCCTCAAACACTAGTAAGTCTGTATATACATCTGGCTTGCTAGCTATTGAAAATGCTAATACTAACATCCGACAGGCTATCAATAAAAACGATCAAGCAATAGTCGCCCCACTACATGGAAACGCGGACTCACAGCATCATATCCGCCAAACACAAATGATACTTTGGCTGGTGCCAAAAGACGTATCGTCTCGCCAGGAACATTGTTATTTATGACCAGGCGATGAGACACTTGTCTCAAGCTCTCTATATTCGACGCGCCAATATCCAACCAGAAGCTCCATGCTCTCACGCATAAAAGTCAGATCAATTCGGCGACTCGTTCAGCATTCCGGATCAATTGTTACACGTTGAGGCTGGTGGGGAGCGATTCGATATTTACGCCATTCACATCTTTTATGATAGTATTGCAATCGCCTACTTCCACTACGGAAGAAATAGACGTTGGAAAATATTTACGTTGGATCGTGAATTACCCTACAAGCGCGGGACCAGATCCCTACTTCATGATATCTGTGAGCGATTCCTGATATCTGTCGGAATAAGATCAAGTCATGCTCTTTTCCAATCATTTTCTTATCAACTACTATGAGGGCACCATAGATGGCATCGTTATCAGTGCAGTCTGCAGTTATGTGATCAACATTTTAGGGAGCTTGCCAGGGGT
Organism: Talaromyces pinophilus; assembly: GCA_001571465.2. Lineage (NCBI taxonomy): Eukaryota > Fungi > Ascomycota > Eurotiomycetes > Eurotiales > Trichocomaceae > Talaromyces > Talaromyces pinophilus. Next base: position 4,528,837 of record CP017344.1, on the reverse strand, counting down.
AGAGCTTCTCCTTGAAGGCATCTCCTGTGAGACTGATCTTTCTCGAATCGACTACAGCGCCACGAAAGTGTCCTCCTTTGAGGAATTCGATCTTTTGGTCCTCCAAGGACCAATAACAAGGAGACGGTTTCAGAATTCGACTTTGCGCACCGTGTCACCACAACAACACAATACTTTGCATCCCTATCGATTCGGTCCGCTCAGTGAAACCAACACAACAGTGGATGCCATGGCTGAAAAGTTGAACATCAATGGTGATAAGATTCTCAAAAACATTCCGTCTTGTTTTGGAGTCGAAACTGCAGTGCTGCCATCAATTCAAGAAGCAGGTTTCCTTGACATACCCAAGATCTTCAGCTGGTAGTTTCTCAAGTTAGGTGAAATGAGCGCAGCTGGAATTGCCTTTCTCGAAGCGAAATCCATAAGTATCATTTCTCACCAATTCTCCAGTCTCACTCTTCAAGAACCCATCATCTGATGAGTCGTTGACCCTTCGTGGGGTACGTACGATTTTTTGAAGGAGACCGTGATGTGGATGGTCAGTATGTCAATTCGTACCTTATGGGAAAGATATTCGACGCATGGAGTGTTTGGAAGCGCAAGTTCATTCAAATGATCACCAGTATGGCTTAGTTCAGCCGATCGTGGATACATACCCAGTTTTTTATCTTCTCAGCATACTGTCGCAGCCTCCCGAACATCGAAGTCTGTTTTTTGTGGCATACCTGAACCCGCTCATCCACACGCGTGGCGCAAAGAACGTTCCTTTCAAGTTCGAGGCCAGGCCAGGATGACGACAGACCGAGAGAAGAAACGACCCCCTCCGAGCCATCATCCCTCTTTCTGAAGAAAACAGCCATGCCTGCGATCGTTTTCTTCTCGGGACTTCCTCGGAGGAAGGGATGCGAGCGTTTCTGGACGGTTACCGCGAACAGGCAGCAATCAATGACACCTACGAACTGGACCTTGAAGTTGTGATTGACATCGCAGCAGAAGACCAACGTTTCTCCTTACCATTTTTTCCAATCAGCAAGGGAGGTGTTCGTTTTTTGTCCTCGCATTGCAACCACAACTGCTCACAGTGAGCAATTACTCGTCGGAGGAAGCCATACTCAGCAACTGTGTGTCGTTGTCCGACTTAACGGACAAGAGAACAGCGTGCGTTCCCATGGGTATTTCGACATTCGGAACGAGACGTCATGGTGATTTTTCAGCATGGCCGGTGAGTCAGAGTTTGACAGGTATCACGCCGCTCTCGCAAGCCATTGTCATACAAAGGTCTTTCGATGACTATCCTGTGCTAAAGGAGAATCAACCCTAGCGCGCATACTCGATGATCTAGTGTGGTGAGATAGAGCTAAGTTGGATTACGTGATGTATAGAGAATATAGTGGGCGAGGAGCCAGAGTATTCAATGTTTATTTCGAAGGACTCTTTCCGAGTACGTGATACATATACGTGTAAAGAAAGCTATTATTTGCCACTTAAAAAGCCCTCAACAGAAGCGCTTGCTCTGGCACTTGCTGCCTGGTACTTAAGTTTATATAATTGAATTCACATGTACCTAGGTACCTTACCATATCATCATAGTTCCAGAGCAATAGTACCGATACCACGAGAAACGCAACTCAACATGGCCGAACACTTTTCATCTTCCGGCAACCCTGAACCTCTATGATCGATTCTCCCACCTTTCACACCAACGCGACAGGTTCCACAGTTCCCAGCCTCGCAGGATGAAGAGATATCAAATCCGGCTTCTCTTAAAGTATCTAGTAGTGTCTTCTCTGCTTCCACTTCTATCGTCATCTTTGATTCCGTTAATTCTGCTGTGAACGGATCTCCGGACGTTTCGACCCCGAAATTCTCAAAATGTACATTCCGAGAATTGATCCCTAGTGATTCTGCCGTGGCGCGAACAGCGTCCTGTAGTCGATCTGATCCGCAGCAATATATGTGCTCTTGGTCTCGGCTTCTATTCAAAACATGCCTCACGTCGAACACCTTGCCGATAGACTTGTCGTACACCGTGACGTTGCATCCAAATTCGTCCAGGTATTCCTTTAACACGACATCCGCCGTGTCTCTGACCAAATAGTGGAGGTGATATCTGTAGCCCATCCGCTGGCAATGCTGAGCAGAAGTTATGAACGCCGTTATACCGATTCCACCGGCGATAAAAACGTGGCTGTCAGCATTTTCTGACAGAGGAAAGCTGGGCATGATGGTTCCAGCTTCAAGGATGTCACCGGTCTGTACTTGTTTGTGGATATAGCTTGAACCCCCTCGGCTGGTTTCACTAAGGGCAATGGCAAGTCGAAAGCTGTTCGAATCTCCGGAAACCACCGAGTATGCACGAACTAATTTTCCACCTAGGCGAAGTCGGACATGAGAGCCTGGAAGCACAGGTTGAGGATTTTCAGATGGGGCCAATGCCTCAAAGAGAAGTGAAACGATTCGAGGTGTTTCTTTTTTCCTTTCAGTAACCCGATATTGCGTCCAGCTAGTCACGGCTTTGTCGGCAGATCCCTCCAGCCGGCGAGCCTGGTTCTCATATTGTTTCTTCAGTCGATTATTGAATATACCACGAGCCTCAGCACCTAACTCTTTGATATCAACAATCTCTTTCATGACCTCGTCGTTGCGCATGTCATGGTAGAGATAATATTGGATTTTGGCAACACTCCATCCAGGATTTGGACGTTCCAACAAGACCATCTGATCACCGGCCTGAATTTCGCCTTCCTTGAGTATTCGATAAAACCATCCGGTGCGAAACAGGTCCTGCGATCGTTTGGACATATCTTTGACCTGAAACCTGTGATTCAGCTTGTAGCATGGCTGTCGAGGTCCAGTGACCTGGGCAATGACTGTACCGATCTGAACCACGTCGCCAATACACATGTTGCGCTCATTTGCATGAGTCGCGACTAGATTTTCTCCAAATCCGCCCGGGACGAAAAGAGCATCGCTTTGTGGGAGTTCCGTCTTCCATCGTTCGTAGTGTAGAGTGCTGTACTGTAGCAGGGCCTTTTCGGGCCCGCCATGGAATTCAAAAGCATGTTCGTCCCCTTCGCAGCCAAGGCTGTTGACGGTGATCGGGCCTGTCCGTACTTGTTTGTAAAGTGCGGATGGTTCTCTCGTTGCGAATGTCGGTTTGACTTTTCCAGTCCTGACTTGAATAAGTTTCTCGCTCTGCCAGGGCCGTTCGAGTATCTTGACGGCGTCGATGTCGTTGTCTTTGAACAGCGGCATTCTAGAAATGTGTCACGTATCAATTATTGCTTTAGTTCTGGAGTGACCCTTCAAGGTTAAACGACAAAGAGAGTTTGTGAATGCCTGTGAATGGCGTGGCGGGTGTCGGAGATGCCCGCTTCCATTTCTACCCCCATTCTAGCCCTAACCCACGGAGCAGCCGCGGCTGAAATGCACTTATATCCTGCTTTCACGCTTTAGGATATAGACAATCGAGGAAATCTTCCATTAATTCCCAAGAACATTATGCATCATGCCTTTGAAGATGTATGCTAACAAAGACTGAAAATATTTCTGTATCAACTTGACATTCCATCAGGTACATTGCATTGTAATGTTTCCTCGAATAATGTTGTTCAAAACGTCTAAAGAGAAAACCCTAAGATACCCTAATTCACTTGAGATATTTATTAATGTAATCTAAATCTGATTAATGGCCAGATTAAATTAAGACATCTCTCCTACTCGTTTATACAACTAGTGGATGTACTTTCATGTACTCAATGATCTTCTCTCCAAGTTCCATCAATTCAGTATCCCTTCCTGCCTCTGCAATAAGAGTAATACCAAAAGGCATCAAATTGCCTTTGGGATTCTTCCATTTCCCTGTCGGTATAGCCACGGCGCAGAGATCCAAGAGATTCACGAAATGTGTGAAGCTGCCCATGAGCTTGTTTCTTGCGATTGGGTCTTCTTCGATCTCTGCAACTGTGAAATGCGTCACAGTAGATGGGACGATCAAGATGTCCATAATGTTTTGGAATTGCTTGTGTGCCTGGCGTTTGTAGCGGGCTAGGTCGAAAATATCTTGGTAAGCTCGAAAGGCGTCAAAGCCAGATGAGGACTCGAAAATGGTCTTGATCACAGGGTGTAGTTTCTCCATTCCATGTTGTTTGAGGTAGTCATCAAATGCGACAAGACGCTGGCTGACGATGGAGGAGCCGTATAACATATCGTTTGCTGACTGGAATGGCGTATAGTCAATGGGACAGTTTTGAAACCCAGACTCTGAGCCAATCAATGTATCAATGACATGAGAAAATTGTTGCATGTATGAAGGTGACAGCACCGAGAGTTTTTCGGACGGTGGTATTGCGAATCGAATGGTTGCTGGGAAAGTAGGCAGCGAGGGTAGCAATGGGCGAGCATATACATCTTCATCATCATAACCCTTCATGACCTTCCATGCCTCTCTTGCATCATCCACGGATCTTGCAATGACAGTAATACAGTCTGCAGTCTTACACGCAGGAACAAGCCCCACCGTACTGATAGTTCCCAGAGTTGGTTTCAGACCTACAAGGCCGTTCAGAGTGGCTGGAACCCGGGTGCTCCCAGCTGTATCAGTCGCGACGGAAAACGAGACCTGTTTCGACCCAACACTAACTGCCGAGCCGGAAGAGCTACCGCCCGAAATGTAGTCCGAATCGAATACACATCGCGGTGTTCCATATGGAGAACGGTGTCCCACCAGGCCGGTCGCGAATTGATCGAGATTTGTCTTGCCTATCAATATTCCGCCTGCATCTAGAATCCTTTGAACTGCCGGCGCGGTTCGATTTGGGGTGTAAGCGTATGATGGACATGCGACAGTAGTAGGAATGCCCTCAACATCGATGGAGTCTTTGACAGAAAAAGGGATGCCGTAAAGAGCGGGAAGTGGCTGTTGTTCGGCATATTTGGAAATCAACGAGGAGGCTGCTCCTAGGGCTGTATCTCTCGGAACGAGATGAATCCATACTGCCTTGTCCAGGTAGGACTCAATATGGTCATAAACCTGGTTTATGATATCAATTGGGGTAGTTTTTTGTGTATTGTACAGCTCCTTTAAGAAGGCAATGCTAAGATCATGTTGTTCAGCAGTAGCTTCGAGCGAACCCATGTTTAATGATCGGTGATATCGCGTCAAGGCGACGATGTAAGGTATGAAAACAGGTAGGGTCTCTGGGGCAGCCTCTCAAGATCAATAATAAGTCACAGCTAATAGAAAATCAATGTTGGCCCACGGATCGATAGTGCTTGAATTCACCAGCCCGCGGGCGCCGCGGGACATCAGAACTGATACCGAGAAATGATGATAAAGCCCCGATACCACACGCCATGTTGTCTAGAAAGTATCCCCTGTATTTAAGATATGAGCAGCTTATTACCAAGGTTTGCTGGGTGAAGAGTATCACCAATACCTCGGTATACTGTGTTTTGTGTCTTTCTGTATATTTATATACTATTTGATATATGGCGATTATATCCATGTATTCTCAGAACTATTCACACTCATAAACAATACACAAACTTCCACCTCCAGGAGGCCCTTGACCCTCTCCTCCTCCACTCACGTAGACTGTAGAATCTCCAACCAACCCTGCCACAAGACCCCCAACAGCAGCTCGAGCGTGCCGTGTGCTATGAATGTCGCTGTCTGTATTCATCGTATGTCGTTTTCCTCGTATAGAGCCCGTTGGATCTGCCTCCGCTTTGACAAACACCTGTACTACCTTGCCATTCTCCTCCTTGACATTAGCCAGCATGTCCAAGATAACTTTCGAATCCATTGCATCTTCCATGTAGCCAGATTTGGCTCGAAGTCGGCCCTTTCCTCCAGACTTGTCGCGTGCAAGAACCATAATATGACAATTTTTGAGCTCCGCACCGGAGCTGCAGCTTGCCCGGGAACTCCAGACTGTGTTCTCTTTCAAGCTCAGAGCCGCAGGAGCAACTTCCGCCTGAATTTCACCGAGTGCAAGCGCAATTCCTATTGCACTTGCATATCGGGAGCGCGCCATGGACTCGTACGTATCGGCTGTAATAGGCGTCTGCCCAGTTGCTCGGATCTGCTCAATATCCGTAGATGTGAGGAGTGGGCACTTGATGAGAACTAAAGAGACATCCTCCTTTTCTATGCCGGCGTTGATGATCATCTTTGAGATTGTAGTAGCAACGTCCCGGCTCTGGGTTTCCGTTCCGACCTCGTGCGGCGCAAAATCGCGCGTATGCCCAGAGCAAGCAACCAAACCCGTCGACTCCTTCGTGCGAACTAGGAAACTAACGTGGGGAGAGAGAACGCCTTCGGTGCCTCCGGAGAAAACAGTCACTGCGGAAGGTGGTAACTTTGATTCCCAGACATGCGCGGCCAGGGTTCTCGAAAAGTCGTTGACGCAGCCATTTCCTTCTGTCTTTCCAATTAATGCTACAACGTCTGTTGGTGAGTAACCTTCCTCCTGTAGTTTCGAGAGAGGGGAGCTGTCCGCTGGGGAAGCCACCGGATATTTGAAAAGGGTAACAGCGGCCATTGTTGTGGTCAAGATGCCGTATCTTCGATTATGCGGATAGCTATGATTGCGTGCATATAAGTAAAATGATGATGACCGTGGTGGTCAAACGGACTGTGGATCAGGAGCCAACTCACGGCCGACCCGTGGCGGTATGCGTGGGCTATCTACATAATTTCTTATCTGAAGACGTATTTTGTCGGGCTTTTTACGTAAGGACCAAATTGTCAAGAGAAGCAGTCTGAAATAGGTATTGGAGATAGATAATTTGTTGTGAATTTGCTTCTTGGCCCTCCAACAAGACACTTCGATATGTCAGACTACTTTATTATCATTGAGAGAGGTCCGGTAAAGTATACAGCTCCGAAATTTACTGGCCTATCTAGGTACTGGTGCCACTGATTACATGTGCAATCTAGTTTAATCTATTATGACATGTAAATGTCCCACCAAGATGTCAAGTGCCATTAGCATACTCAGGGTAACATCCTATAAACGTAAAAATACTCTCCCATGTATCAATGCCCGGCGGTGCCCAATTCGTATCCTCGGTAGGAATTGGAGTTTGATCTGTGCCGACTTCTGCCGGCGTCAAATCTGTATCTTCGCTCTGAACAATGGCTACGATTTGATCCAGATCAAACCGCTCAATACGGCCCGTTTTGACGCCAGAGGTCAAGCCCACCAGAAAATCAATAATTTTAGCACCTCTTTTGGCAATGTCGCTCTTGTCGCTAATCTCCTTGAACCACGAGGAGCAGTCGTGCGCTAGTTGCTGGATTTCCGCGCTATCTATCAGTCGGAGCTCATCGTTTGCCGTGAATAAGTCCTCGAATAGTAGAAGTACAGTTTCCGTGACAGTTTGGACATTGACGGTCCACATGTTTCGTACTGTCCAGGTGTACTCATCGTTTGGTAATGAGTTCAGTGCGTTTAGACTTTTCCGAGCGATGGAGAGACAGGATAACTAGTTGTGTGAAGGTAAGCCCCGAGTTGTTTTTGGCGTATGCAATGAATAGATTTACGAACCTTAGACAAGGAGTACCAAGCATTTTTAAAACTGAGTATGTGAAAATGGCGATGTAAGGTAAAGAACTAGGGAATGTTAGTAGAGAATTGGTAATATTCTAATTGATCGATACCGAACTTGCCTTATGTGCCATGAAGATGAGCAAGACTTGTTTCTGGTGGATAATATAAGCTGGTAGCTGTCCATCAACGACTCCGTTTTCTTTGTAGAAGATAGGCATTTCAGTCATGATCTTCTTCAATTGTGAGTCTGCAAACATGACCTCTTCGTATAGCTTTACCATACCATCTGAAGTGTTGCTAGGATGCCCAAGATTGAACATACGATCCTGGGTTTTCCAAATCAAGACAGCGACTTATTTTCGTTAGTAGTGGAATTGATCAATCTTTTTGCAAAGAAAATGACCTACCTAGGTTCATTACAGAAGTAGGACTCCCCTGCGAGTAGGAGTTCAAATCCAATTCAACTATCGAGCCATCCTTCACCATCTCCTTGGGGTCGTCAACGCAATGTTTTGGCCTCGGCGTGTTGAATTGGCTAGCATGAATGGTATAGGTGTTCATGAATGGGATCTGTAACCAATCTTGTCTAATGATAAACCACCAGATACGCTTTTTCACTTCCCGGTCGATCAACTTTCGAGTCTTTCTAGGTGAATCGGCCGTGCCACCTGAGGAGTCAAGTTTGTCCGGTCCTAACCGGTGAAGGCCGAGCGACTGCGCAATGCGAATCGCGCTTCCCATTAATGAGGCGATGAGATCGGACTGTCCAAGATTGTATCCTACGTGTATCAACATACAGATTGTCTGGACAGAGAAGATGGAATGGTAAGCCATGAAGTTGACGGCAAAGAGGGTGTCGATGCTTTTCTGATGTAGATGTTCCGCCAATGGTTCTATTACGAAGGTGAAGTACGTCATTAGCAATAATCATATTGCAGCATAGACTAGTCACGTACGCGGATCGTCGATACCGAAACCCAAGAGGACATCGGGGCGTGTCAAGTGTATAGTCATCTGCGAAAAGAAAAGATAGGTTAGTCCAAAGAATCCATGCGAGAAAGCTGATGATAATATTACCGATAATGTGGTATAGTATAATGGCAACCAAAAGCGGTCAATTGGCTTCCCATTCTGAAAGAAATACTCGCATTGCTCACGGAATGTAGGCATGTGAAGTATATTATGCATCCACGCGAGGTTATCGCCATGGTAAGCAATGAGCACACGAGCCTGTTCCATAGGCACGACGAAATCTATCGTGGTAGGACCTCCCGTAGCATTTGCAGTAGTTCTGTTGCCATTCACATACTGCCGCCCCAGGGCCAGATACTCCAGACTTAGAGCCGCATCTTGTGCTACCCCTTCAATCAGTGAGCCCAAGGGACCTACCAGAGGCAGGTGTCCGTTCGTAGCCTCAGTCGGAGGGATTTCTCCTTCCCGTGCCAACGGGGTTTGATGTTGCCCAGGCAATGGTGCAAGGTTTCGGGAGACACTGCCGTCCGATGCAACGATGGTTTCGCTCGACTCCTGTGAGGTATTTCGAGGGACATTATAGGGCGTTACCCTTCTATCACTTTGCCTTCGAACAGGGGTTTGCCTTGTGGCACTAATATTCTCACGACGACATAGATGCTCAAATCCTGCATCAATGCAGGCGCTACAAGGTATTACTTTCGAGCATCTGACCTTTCTGCGGGTACATTCGGTGCAACTGTATGGTTGCCTAGGAGCATATTTTCGCCGTCTTGGAGCGGGCTGCGGATCCAGCTGCATTGTGGACTCGTGGTAGGATTAGGCTGCTTGACCGCGGACAATCTGGATAGCGCTAGAACGCGAGAACCGCACGATCGACGATACAAGTGCGATTGTTGAATGCGGATTAGCTATTTTTCGGCCGGTTAGGCGGACTTCCCACGTGAGATGGAACGTTGGATGATAGATTGCTAGAGAAGGAGTGGAATTTGACTATCTGGGCCGCGGATCAATTGGAGAGATAGGAGAGACATTCGGCCGAAGTTTCGTATGCTATTCCTCTTTGAGCAGTTCCACTACAGCCCTAACTTCATAACCCTAACCCCTAACCCCTACGCATGTGCTCTGTTTTTTGCAGTCAGCGGATTTCTGTGGACAATTTCGTCTTTTCATCAAATTTTGCGGTTTACGTTAATTTGTTCGTCTCTACATTGTTGATAAGTACTGACTTTGTGGAATCTAGGCCCCTAGGGTCTCAGGGCCTGTTTGAATTTAGAATAGGTTCAGAAACCAAGCATAGTTGATTCGGTGATTTTTCTACGATCTCAAGGAAGAGATTATTTAGGTCTATATTATTCGCTATAGCCATACCTATTCAGTGTTTATTGTAGCCTATTACCCTCTTCTCGAAGAAGGCAACTAGTTGTCATTTGAGTATCCGTGATAGGGCCACCTTTAGAGATGTTTTCCAGTGACTGAGACTTACTCTCGCACGTTTCGCCGTTCTCCTACCGAATATATTCCCCCGTCATATAAGCCACCAAAATAGAGTCACTCGGGCTCCATACAGTGGCTAATATTAGGGTAGTTTTGGCCGGGAATATGTAGTTCAAAGATGTATACAAAACGACAGATATACAAATGCCAAAAAGCCAACTAAAAGTGTACAAATGTTTGATCCCCTTGTCGACACTGATACTGTCCGGGCTAATGCTTTGTGCAAGACCTGGCAGACACGGAGCAAAAGAAACAAAAGAGGGCGGCGGCTGTTCGCCAATTCACGCCATGGACGTAAGCATATCGCCCCTTAGGATCGTACAGGGCAGGGATATCAATTTGCTTTTTCTTAACGAGCCAGTAAACACATGCCATGATGCCGGCTATAGGACCTAGAAACACAGCACAGCCAGGCAAGAAGTTGATATTGTTCTATCAACACATTTCAGCAATATCCACTTCAGCATAAAAGCATGATAAGGCAGAGAAATTTTATCTCAAAGACGTGGGATACTTTATGCTTTATGGAATGACTCGGACTTGGACACAATAGAAGATTGATATTCTGAAGAATCCAGTACATTATCAAAACTCAAGCACGGGGCTCTGCACCCAGGGAAAAATCATTCTGTATTAGACTACAAAGCTAAATGTGTCTTCTTGAAAGGAAGAGAACGATAAAGATCCACCAATGGCAATAGTGACTGGGACGCAATCCGGCCGTGGGTAAAATTTAAGCCATCTGCCTCGTTAGGGCTAGGGCTAGGGCAGCAGGTGCTGCTCCATCAATTCTACTCGGTGGAGGAAAAATACATGTAAGTTATGCTTACCCAACAAATTTTGCATCCTTAAAACCTACTTTGTGGTTGAAGATATTGGGCAAGTACCTGGTCATATATGAATTCATGATGATACATGTAGGTCTCCCGTATAGTAACATTGAATAGGGTTGATTGAGGTTTTTCCTTGGCCCAAGTGTATCTTGACTAATGATATTGAAACTTGTACCAGGCATCGCTCCAGGAAGGAATCTCGTCGGTCGTACTTAAAGTTCTATAGTCTTAACCAGGTCCCATCCTCATCAGTCCTATTTATGAAATACTGCGTTCCTGTCGAAGACGATGCAACTCGCGAACCTGCTCATCCAAGCCCACAGCCGGCCCTTCAACAACAAGACCTGGTGCCACCTGATTGATTGATAATGGGGCAACAGGCCCAGATTTTATTCCTAACTCCGTTCGCCATTGCACAAGCTGAGCGGAAGAGCTGGCATATACTATTCTTCCCAACCCCGCATATGCATGAGTTGCTGCGCACATCGGGCAATGCTCGCCAGAGGTGTAGACCGTTGCAGCAGCGCGCTCTCGCGGGGTCATATTCTTCTGGGCCCAGGTGGCTATTGTGAATTCGGGGTGCAATGTGATATCTGCCTCGGTCGTGTCCCGGTTGCGGTCCTCTTTGATAATCTCGCCAGCCGCATTCACTAGTACTGATCCGAATGGAGCGTCGCCAGCTTCAAGTGCTTCACGAGCAAGCTCCACGCAGCGGCGTAAGTAGTCAATATCAGTTCCGGACAGCATATTGCATTGATGTCGGGCTCTGTAGAAGATAATGAATCGGGGCTCCTATCTGTGAGTCGAGACGTAAGTCTGCAAATGATCATATGTTGAATGATGGAGGTGAGTACAGACATGAGATATTTTGTAGAGATGTGTCGTTTCAACAGTTAATGTGGGGTAAGCTCTTCTCGGTTACGATTCTCAAGCGAAAGATTACTTCGGGGACTTCAAAGATTGAGCTTCTCTTCTAACCCTATATGTAGGGTTAGGGTAAGGCCGAAACAAATCGTGGCTTATTCCAACGTAAAAGCTGATTTGTATACGTTTCTTATGGCCTTCACTTCGTTGTTCATCAGTATGCCTTTAATTTAGGAAACGCTATGTATAATCAACAATTTAATTACGTATCTTGGTGTTCATATAGATCTCGGGCAATACAGGAATAGCCCACAGCTGCCACAGCCTAGAGTTGAATTGTGCACTCCTGAATTTAAAAGATGAAGACAATGATATCGGACATGGTCGAATAGAACCAAATGAAGTGCGGCCCCGGATTTGTTTCAACTAGATCTTCTTTGAAAACAATGTTGCTCAAATCATCTTACTGCAACGTATGCACAACATAATCTCCTCAATCAGCCCTAACCTCCTCCCCATCCACTGGGAAATTCCTTAATGTAGCGTCAGCAAGATTGTCCGGCCCTGTACAAAACATCAACTTCGTCTCTGCACTATCCCGGCTCGCCTTTCTACACACAGCCACCACTTTCTCGAACAACGGTGTTCGTTCTGGGTTTCCACGTATACACCATCCAATCAATATACCGTCCCATTTACGAGCCTCGATGGTAGACTTGAGGTCTTTCAAAGCGGTGGGGATGTCATTCGCGTCGAAGTCAAAGGGGACGTTGTTGAAGAGGGTGAGTTCTTTGGGGTAGGGGGCCCAGTTTTTGTCGAGGATTCCGCGTAGGGGTTCGCCTCGTAGGAAGCGGCTTAGGCTGACAATGAGGATTTGTCTGGGTTGGATCATTTTGATGAAACTATTTCTGCGAGGGTCAGTATTCATTCAGGAGATGAAGTGGCTCCAATAGTACTAGGCGTACTCACCTTGTATGAATGACTTAGTTCTTGTTGTGTATGAGAGTTCGGCTGAGTATGACAATCTAGAATTTCCTGCTCTCAGGGAGAGAGACCTGCTTTATACTGCCCTCATCATGGAAACCGCTTATCAATCCGGACACTTTCCGGCACGTTAATTCGCAATTATTCCACAAATTAGTGACCCCATGATCCTAAAATCTTATAAGGATCCTATCTATCAGGGGAATTGAAGCCGTTAACGAATCTCGTGGCGACCTGGAAAAAGATGCACAACTCCCCGTCTCCACTTGTCGGCGCCGCTATGCTATTTGTGACGATGTTGATTTCAGCTTACACAAATAACAAGTCGGAAATACGTATAGATTAAAAGCTAGGTCTATATATAAAATCTCCGATAATAACCGCAGACATATATCTCGAAGGCTTCTCTAATAGTTATTGCGTCGCGAATGCAGCTTATCTCATTCTTCGTGCCGTATCCCGATCCGCCCATATTTAGCCCTAATTTCCTCTTTCAACAAAGCAAAGGAAAGCATCTCACGAAAACCTATAAACAACATCCTCAAATGCATCTGTCGCAAAAACATAAAAGAACTTTAGAGGCCCCTCTCCAATATTTCGAATACTATGCTCTGCATCCCCCGGAATAAACACCGCAGCCCCTTCTTCAACTTCCGTTTCATTGCCGTCAATCCGCATAGTTCCTTTCCCCTGAGTAATGTAATATACTTCAGCTTGTGAATGGCGATGAGCACATAAATGGCCCGTTTGAGGAGGGCAGGTTGCGACGCCCGCCGATAGGGAGTTTGTGGGTGTTGTGGTTGATGAGAAGAGGGTGTGCCATGTTATGTCGCCTTTCGAGGGCTCGTCTTGCCGACTAGGAGGGGGAAACGATTCTGGTTGGAGGGTGGATATTTGGGGTTTAGAGTAGATTGTAGGTGTTTTTAGAGTGATGGTAGTCATGTTGAAGTCGACGATCGATACTTGTCACTATTTCAGTGGACTCAGCACCAGTTGACCTGCGAAAATATCCAGTTACTTGTGAGCTACGTATATAAATACGTCTAAATAAATTTTAGGTCATTTTGAGCGAATAACACTTGACGGACCTCGAAATATATGAACATCTACGGAGTAGACCACATGCAATCTGGAAGTATGAGTTCTATAACCCTAAAAGGTCAAAACTTCCGCTAGTCCATATGGCTTGCAGATTGCATCATTACCGACTTCTAGATATTTGCTTTTTCTGTATACTATATATATACGCCCACTATTCTGTCAGGTTTTATATATAAACATGATCTGAGTCTCCTCCACTTTTCGGGGATGCCGTAATTTCCGCATCCGGATTCGGTAATGAGAGTGTCCAGGTGCGATATAGGCTCTAAGAAGGTGTTTGAAAGATATCCTCGGATAAACACTAAGATTTACGCAATAGTAAGGTAAGATCATCCGATTAGTTAAGGGATATGAAAAGCCTTGGAATGATCTTGAATTGCTCGATTCGCAATCGCAGATGGTGACATCAAATCGCACCAAATTGCGTGATTATGGATCCAGGAACGATCATATAAATTCATCGTGTCGGCCATTTGTCCGGATTCTCTCAAAACACACAAAAGTCAATTAAGATAGATTCTACTCACAGTACAAACACACAAGTCAGTGAATTTCTTCTACTTTGACTGGCTTATTTTGTTGACATATTGACTGGGATCAGATCTTGTCAACTGATGAGGGGTCGGATCGCCACTATCTGATCGAATCGCATTTCAACTATACACTTCATAAAAAACAAAATGACCACCACTCTCAGCTCACATCACACCCAAGCTCCTCATGAGCTCCAAAACTCACTCACTCAATCCTCTCCAAGTCCAAAAATTGACTTGACCCTCTTCCCGGACGGCCTCAAAACAACGGGTCAACACGCACCACTCTCAGAACACCTTCATCCTTTCGAAGATTTCCCTTCCGAAATTACGGGACGCACAGTCTGGAAAGCCGAAGATTACAAAGATCATCCCGAAAAATGGGTTCATCGATTCACGGCTGAGGAGGTTGAGGAGTTGAGTTCTGCGGCGGATCGGTTTATTGCTGCTGGGACGCCCTTGACTGGTATTTCCCAGGTATGTCTCCATTCCTCAGAGAGAAACACTGATTTACTAAATTTGTGTAGAAAAACTTCATCCTGCCCAACCTAGGACCATATCTCTACAACGAACTACGCGATGACCTACTCAACGGCAAAGGCTTCATCCTGTTCAAAGGTCTACCCGTCACGGAATGGGGAAACCACAAATCGGCCGTTGCGTATATGGGTCTCGGTACATATCTCGGCTACTTCGTGAGTCAGAACAGTCGCGGTCATGTTTTGGGGCATGTCAAGGATTTGGGCGAGGATCCGACCCAGATTGATCAAGTGAGGATTTATAGGACGAATGCTCGGTATGTCCCTTTCCCCAGCGTTCTCAGGGGTTCAAAGACTAATGAGAATAGTCAATTCTTCCATGTCGATGACTGCGACATCGTTGGCTTACTTTGCATTGCTCGTGCGTTGGAAGGCGGAGAATCGGATTTGGTCTCTTCTCATCACGTTTATAATGTGCTCGCCAAAGAGCGGCCGGACGTCCTCAAAACATTGACGGAGCCAAACTGGTATTTTGATCGAAAGGGGGAGACTTCGAAAGGCCAGGAGGAATATATCAAGACGACTGTATTTTATTTGGAGAGGACAGAAGAGAATCCCCGTGTTTACCTCAAGTTCGTCCCCTTGCCCGGAAAATGAAGAGAGGGATATACTGACAGATTTAGATGGGATCCCTACTTCGTCCGCTCACTCACTCGCTTTTCCGATAAGGGCATAATTCCACCCCTCTCAGACAAACAACAAGAAGCCCTCCGCGTCCTCGAAGAAACCGCCCAACGCCTTTCATTGCACATGATCCTCGAAGTCGGCGATATCCAATTCTTGGCCAATACACACATCTTACACGCTCGTACCGCGTACAAGGATTATGCCCCTCCAGCTCCAAGACGGCATTTGATGAGGTTGTGGCTCGCGACGCCGGAGAGTGAAGGGGGATGGAAGTTGCCGTTTTGGGATAGCGATGAGAAGAAGCGTGGTGGAATCCAGGTTGATGATCAGCCGCCTGTTGCATTGTTGGATGCTGAATAGTCTATCTTACATTGAACATTGATACCTAGGTAGGATAGTATTAAAGTATACCTAATCTGTCATTGGAATGATAGTGAGTTATAGATATCGGACTCAATCTCCGATCATGGACTTTAGAGTCCGACACACAATATAAGTTTGACTCTCACCACGGCTCTGTGCACAGTAAGAAGAACAAATTGTATATACTTTAGGCTGCTCAACGTAAAGCTAAACCCCGCCTGATAAGGAATCCTCATCTTTTCCTAATTAGGAAATCCTATCCGATCCAGTCGTTTCGGTGGATCCGTTGATTTTATCCTCCAACTTTTGCGAGCTATTCAGGCTTCTTCCTACATAGAACAACGAGAAGCTGCTGGGGGAAGAGCCTCTAATATAAATATCCAAAATGATAACTCGACGTATCCACATCGCCATCCTCGATACAGATGTCCCCGTACCCACCGTCTATGCGGCTCGCGGTTTGTACAGCTCTCAGTTCCGGGTATTACTCCAATCTGCAGCATCAAGACTGAACCAGTCTGTAAAAAACAACTCTTCATCCGCGCCACAAATACAAATCCATACATCAGCCTACGATGTAGTCGGCGGCTCATACCCGACACTGGGCATGTTACGCAAGACTCCTCCCCTCAACGAGGAGCGACAAAAGGAAATCGAAGAAGAAGAAGACGACGAAATCTTCAGACCAATCGACGCAATCCTCATAACCGGCTCAGCGGCCTCGGCATACTACCAAGGCGAGCAATACGCCTGGATCGCGAGCCTGCAAGACTTCATTAGGCGGGTTTGGAGTCGGTATCCGCTCGTCAAGTTCTTTGGGTCGTGTTTTGGGCATCAAGTTATTGCGCAGGCTTTACTCGCAGACAACTCGGGAGAACAATTGCGGTCCCCGCTTGTGAGGGTTGAGACGTGTCCGATGGGGTATGAGATTGGTATTCATCCTATTGAGATCAGTCGGGAGTTTGCCACCACGGGGTTGGGGAAGACGTTATCGATGAGTCTGAATGAGCGTGAGGGTGGGAAGTTGCATATTCAACTTGTCCATGGAGATCGCGTTATTGGCTTCAATCCTTCGGCTGCTGATGAACCAGAGACATCGTTACCTCCTTCGGCATTAACGGCCCTTCCTCAGCCTTGGCTTAACATTGGGAGCACACCACTCTCGCCAATACAGGGCCTCTATTACCCTGGACGAGTATTAACGTATCAAGGCCACTTTGAATTCGACATCTTCGTCAACACGGAAACAGTCATTGAATTCGGGAGAAGGGGCGGTTGGGATGCACAAATGGTTGCCGAGTCTTTACGGAAGATTAATGCATTTGGACTTGAGCATGATGACTCCAGAGTAGCAGCGGAGATTGTTGTGCAGTTTCTGGCTGATGATGTTGATATCGATATCGCCAGTCGAGATGCGCAGGAGATGAATGTGTCGATGAAGATTGACTGTCAATATCCGACGAAACGAGCGGAGATGGTTCGATCGGTGGTGGCGAATGGGCTTGCTACACCTCCTGACGAGATGTCTTTAGAAGTATAACTAAGTTAACTAATCAATATCCTAGGTTTTATATAAACAAATCTGTCTAGATTAGGAAATTAGTAGCTATTCATGCCAATAATGGCACTAAATTTATACTTCGAAATTGAGCCAATCACAATGCTCCAAATACGAGAGCTGTCCCGAAGCGGCAGGTCATGAGGCCCTTCTTCACGTGCAATTTTTTCTACGTCTTTCTATCGACGACATCATCGAAATCTTCATTCTTATTATATTTCATTCATCACTGTTGTGAAGTGATACGCAGCTTGATCATGCCGCTCTCTACATCCAACATCAAACTCATCGCGGCGGCCACCATCGCCGCCGCCGCCGTGGCAGCGGGTTCCTCGAGTTTGTATATATCCCTTCTGCACCGAAGACTAGCTCGGTCGACACTACACGTATACAAATCCTGCAGTGGGAAGGATCTCGTAGCTGCGACGGAACAAAGCGATGACAAACACGATGAAATACAACCAATCTGCACCACCATCCCGTATAATGTCTTGACCTCAGATCAATACCTAGTCGTCTACGACCGAGCATGGCGCATCCTCAACAGAGAGAATGATCTACCATCCGACCAGGATCTAAATACTGCCCTCGGCGGAAACACTGGCTCATACGAGCAGAAACTACTCACAGCCTACCTTCGGCGCAATATGTCCGCGTTCGCGCGCTATCTACCACAAGCCCGAATCATAAAAATGATGATTCGCAAGTCCAACCCTGAAGCTGTGCAGACATTCAACCCAGCGTTTATCGAGAAGCTGGATTTTGTCGTTGGTGATGTCGTTTGCGGTATCTACAAAGTCCTCAGAAGGGGGGATACGGTCGTTGAGTTCGGGATAGCTCAACCCGGAGCATCTATCAGCCAAGATTCAAAGGAGAAGAAGGAGGGTGCAGGGCCAGAGTTCGATGGGAGATTGGTTATTGGTATGCGACCCGTCGGAGATTCGCTGGAGGTGTATAGTGAAACGATCATGTGGCGCGACACCAGCAAGAAAGGCGTGGTTATGCCGTTGGAACGAAAGATTCCGAGAGTGTTGCATGAGTTAGCGTCATGGTGGTTGCTTGATTCTGGGGTGACGTATTTGAAGGGTTTGAAGAAGTGATATTTCTTTCGCATGTTGTGTATTATGTTTGGACTCTCCTGTCTCTGTATCAATATGTATATCTGATCAATCTTAATTTGTGTCTGGAAGTTTCTCGAGAAGGCGGAGGAGCTATCGGCATTTGTGCCGATGAAGTAGATCCAATTGCAGTCTGTGATTGGGTCAGGAATTCTTGAGTTTGGCGATATCTTCACGCCCTACTACATCGCCAACGCCTTGTTACATGTCCCTATCTTTGATGTTCTATTAGATAAAGCGTTCACTCGAAATAAAGTACTCAATCCGATCCTTCAATTAATTCATGTAAATCATCCTCCTCAATTGATCAATCAGACGCTCATCCAAACCATCGGGACGACTCCGGTTAAATCAACCCCACATCTTATCAAATTTCTGGTTCCAATCTCAACAAGTTGCTTCACTCCCAAATTTCCTCTACAATTTACACACCAAATCTCCAATAAACATCAACAAGCAGAGAATAGAAGGAGGACAAAATGCCCGGCTCCGTCATGGAAAACATAACCGACCCCCCTCTCCCCGCGCCAACACACCACACCCAATCCGCTTCTCTCCTACAACCCATTGAGGCCTTTCCCAAATCTGGGGTGCCAGTAACTCTCTACCCAGTAACGCAAGGCCCTTCCTCCCTTCCCTCAGGGCTTATTGCATACTTACACGAAGAATTCTCCGCCGAAATCTTGAAAGGATGCACATATCCCATGGAAGAGCCCATGAGCCTTGAGAGGTTTAGGGATTACTGGTTTGGGACTTTTGCTGTTGTTGTCTTGAAGGGATCAAGGCTAGAAACTGAGTCCCTAATCAAGGGTGATGATGGAAGGGGTGTGGATTGGAAGGAGGTGTGTCTGGGGACGTTCTATATTAAGCCTAACTATCCTGGTATATCCCTATGCCCCTGCCCTGCCCTGCACCACTTCTTCTAATGAGACTCGGGGATTGTTTGCTGATGGGTGATAAATGGTAGGACGCTGCTCGCACATCTGCAACGCAGGCTTCATAACCTGCTCCGCCGCTCGCGGGAAGGGGATCGGCTTCGTAATGGGCGAGACGTATCTCGTCTACGCTCCTAAACTGGTTTGTCCCCCGGCCCCCTATATCTCCCACTCCCACTTTTTTTTATTCCCAATTCTAAGTAGAGGCTGGTAGGGATATAAATACTCCGTCTTCAACCTCGTATTCGCCAACAATCCCGCCTCAAGCAGGATATGGGATCGTCTCGGGTTTCAGGTGCTGGGTCGTGTGCCGGGGGCAGGTAGACTGGCTAATAGTGAGGAATTGGTTGATGCGTTGATTTATGGGCGGAGTTTAGTCTGAATTACTTCTCATGC
Organism: Talaromyces pinophilus; assembly: GCA_001571465.2. Lineage (NCBI taxonomy): Eukaryota > Fungi > Ascomycota > Eurotiomycetes > Eurotiales > Trichocomaceae > Talaromyces > Talaromyces pinophilus. The sequence goes on along the minus strand of CP017344.1, from coordinate 4,508,961 downwards.
AGCCAGCCTGTTGTAGAGGAAAATGGGGAAAGTATTTATTGGGTGAATTGAATATGTACATACAAAAGAGAATGGAATATCCTTGATAGACGGACAAGTCATAAACAATTTGGCTATGACACGAAAAGAAGATGAAAGCGCTGAGGTATTGTGCACAATAAGTCAAGAAGATGACATGACATAGGAGACGCAACTGTGCGTATCATAGACAGAGGCAAAGGAAGCGCTGAAACGAGAGATGGGTCTCATTATTATAAAAAGATAACACACAAAAAAAGAAGGGGGAATGAAGTTATCGCCATCGAGGTCGTTCATCAGGTTTGTTCTTATTGGTGCCCGCCGAACTTTCTCGGCCAGTCTTCTTTGCTTGAGGTAAAAAGCTTGTTCGTCGACTCGAATGGCCGAGCGATGTGCCCGGCCGTGTTGATTTGGTGGAGCTATTCTCTTCCTCGCTTTGTTTTATGGTCATCGGGCCACCGTAGCTTTGTCGATTGCGGAGTCCTGTTGGTAGGTTTGCGGTTGATTTGCGCAGTTTGTGGTATGGTGGTGGATCCAGGACGGATGGTCGAGCAGAGGATGTCGATGCAGAGAATGAGCGCACGGCTACAGGTGAGGTCGGTGATGGTGACACTGCGCCGAGTCGGCTGTTGGCACGGTAGCCAACACGGCTGCCCGTTCGGCCAGTAGGAACAGGTGAAGAGGAAGTTGCCCGGCTCAATGGGCTAGGGACCGGTAATGATGAAGAGACGGATCGCGAGGTGCGACCTGAAATCGGAATGTTCTGTCGATATGTAGATGGAGGAGTCAGTTTAAAGTTGTGGCCAGTGTCAAGATCAGAGGTGTTGGTGCTAGCATTCCATCGTGGTCGATTAATAGCCGGTGTCGTTGGTATACGGCTAGCGCGCGACGCAGGTGTTGGTGTTGTTGAAGAATACGGTGGTGAATGGACAGACAATGCAGCTGATGATTTGCGACTGCCAGTAGCTGCTGTCGGAATGCCCGATAATCGTCGCGAGCTCGCCATGACTGAACGAGATGTGCTGCCAACCGAGCTACCCCTTCTGCTGGATCCGCCATTCCCGGCGTTGGGCGTCCGTAGTCCGCCAGTGTATCCGGTCATGATCACAGATGATGCCGGGGAGCTGCCAGGGGTACCGAAGTGGCTGGTATTTGCAGGACTGTCGGTCGTAATGATACTCGATATTGAATCACGCAATTGTTGACTTCGAGAAATTGACGTCTCTTCAAGCACTGTATCCATAACTTTCATGCTCGCCTTGAGGGCGTCGACCCGCTGGTTCATATCTGAAAGCAACGTGAGAACCTCGCCATTGACAGTCAGTCGGTCGTTGACTCCTTTTTGAATTATCGACATCACTCGTGCAATAGCCGGCACATAATGAATCTTTTTCGCTTCGTAGCTCTCAATCTTCTTGGTGAGTGCCGTTGGGTTGTTCACAGGATCGCCCGACTCTAAAGACTCTTGTAGCTTGCCAATACTGCGTTCAACCGAACCACACATCTTCTCCGCTTGTTTCCCGGCATTTCTGAAAACCAAAATCCATCGGTCTTCACCAAGCTCACGTCGCAAAGCCTCTGCATCGGCTTCCAGCTTCTTGTAGGTCGTCTCCAGTCGCTTTCGTCTGTCTTCAAGTTCCTCGCAAGCAGTTGGAAATAGCTTCTCTGCTCGTGTCTGAAACATGGAAAGTCTCATAGGGAGGAAGTCTAATGAGGCTCTCAACGGTTGCATACGAGCAAACAGCTGCATAAGGTTTGCATCGTCCTGGGGATTACTATTACTCGCCGCAGCGTTCGAAGTATCGGCTGCGGGAAACAAAGCCAAACTCAGTCGCTTGTTTGCTGCGGACGGCGTACCATTTATAGGAGACTCCTCCACGATAGTTTCGAGCTCATTAATATCGAGACCATTACCTTGTTCAGCATCCGAGTCTGGGACAAGTGATTTGTGTCGCTTTTCCTCCATCTCAAAGATCAATCTGCTGAGGTTGTCGATTTCCAGGCCGACGTCGCCAAGGACATTGTTCCATAACTCTTCCCATTCCATGGCCAATTCGACTTGTTCTTTGACACCTTTCAGGAATTTCCGAATACTGGCCCAATTCTTCAACGTGGTATCCATTTGAACAACGATCAGTTTCAAATCGTCAGCGCGAACATCATCGATATCGTCACGTAGTTGGACATTCTCAATTGCCTTTACATAGACATCAACCAAGCTCTCAAACTTGACAACCGCTTTATCCACTTCTTCCAGGCCTTCTCGTCCACCGGCCGCAGCCCATTCAACATCGTCCTCGGCATCGAGTCCATTGAGCACTTCCGATGCCTTGTTCATCCACTTCTCAATCTGTTCCGCTGCACCAGTAAGAGCCCTGACTGCAGTGGGCGCATTGATAATAGACGTAATGCTCGCTTCCAGAGCGGCAGGTTGCGGCAAATTGATCGATGTAAGCTGTGACAATTGATTGCTAAAAGAAGCTCGAGAAAACGAAAATATCGACTCTGCTCGGTTCAACTTGTAAGGACTAGTGAAATAAGATTGCATGTTCGTCGAAGACGGTGTCGAGGGTACGGGCGGAGTATCTTTGGGTGGAGGTGGAGGTGCCTGATCTTCAAGTGTGCTGCGTCTGAGGTATTCTTCCAGGTCAGTCGACCCTTCCTGCACCGGTTCAACATCTTGGGGCACGGAGCTGGGTGCATCAGCCATTGCAGGCTCAACTGTCGTCATCGTCGACGCAGCAACCCCGTCTACGGAGTTGCGGGCGTCGGCCAGTTGTTCGGTGGCGTCAGCGGTAGAAAATCGTCGTCGGTCTGGGAATGATTCGTTGTCAGGGGTGAGCAGTGGTTGCTGGAAGCTGCTTTGTTGCAATTCTGCCTTGTTGTATGTGCCGAGCTCTTTCTTTGTGGGCGATTGCAACAAGTCAGGGGCACTTCTTTCTCGCTTGATGGTCAATCCTGGCCAGGCCCGGCCTCGCTTTTCAACCTTTATGGATAGATCTTGGTGTAGACTTTCCAGCTCTCGAAGATGATGTTCCGGAATTTTTCCTACCGCGCCTTTATTATTTTTCGTCTGACCCGTGGTAGTAGAATCAGTCGAACCGCTCAAAAGTTTCACTCGAGCCGCAAGACCAGGCGAAAGCCTTCGAAATATCGACGCCCGTTGCGTATCTTCAGAAGACAAATTCTGTTCCGACGTGTTGTTGTCCTCTGGCGATTGTTTGAATCGGCGGGCTATCGAGGTTGCCGCGGCAGGGGTGACCGGCTCCTGAACGTTTAGCGAACCGGCAGACAAAGACGACGGCTGCGATAATTGAGGGGCGGAGAATTTCTTGGTCAATGATCGGAGGGAGTAGCTAGCCTGTAGACTGTTGTTATCAGTGGTGCTGGTTGTTGTCGTCGTCGACGTTGCCGATGAACCAGGCACGAAGGATATCGCGGGCATGGGAACAATGCTAGTCTGCGAACCATTCACCTTGTCTATGCTCTGGGTGTTCGGATTCGTAGACGCGGTTGTCGGTGTAATGGCAGTGGTAGCGGTCGAAAAGACTTGCTGTTGTTGAAATGGGGGATTTGTTTCTGTCGCAGTCAATAATAAAGGGAGCGAGAATAATGATGCCGATGACTTGGCGGCGACGCGAGGAGCAGCACGACCAACAGCAACTCCGCGTTTGACTGGCCCACTCTGCAATCTGTCAACAACGGTCTCGTACACTCGCCTTTTGCTGTTGAGGAGGTTGAGAGTGTAGCGATCGGGGTCTACATGGCGGGGGGACTGCAAGGACCGAGTGGTTTGTCGGGAGGTAAAGTTCAGGAGATGAGCGACGACGGAGAAGGGGAGGGTTCCGCTCTTTTGATTGTTGTCCATCTGCTTTTTTAATTTAACGGCTAGCTCCGGTAGACTGGAGCACTGACAATTTCTTCACAGTTGATGCTCGATAGAATATCTGATAGATTTCGACTACGCAGGGTAACTATCTATTTTATATATTTAATACTGACATAAAATCACATTGACGACTTCTAAATTGCCAGCACAGTTCCTGTCAGGCACGAGTGCGCTTTCAAATTATACGCAAACTACTAGATACGCTTCCAATCAGCAGCCCCCACGACAACACACACTGACTGCATCATACAACGACCGAGTACTTCGTAGATTGCTGTCAATGAACGAACTGAAAATCATAATCAACTGGTAACGTACTAACGCCACTAACACCGTATGTGCAGACATGGGACTATCGTCAGGGGAAATGATCATATAATATGTGTAGATGGCAGACATGAGTATAATAGTCTGGGTCAGGACATAACCCTGGAACCAGTCCCGCAGCTTGAGCTATGGTTAGAATGACAAGAAATAAGGGTATCAAATGAGAGGCTGGGGCCAGAGAATTATTCAGGTACCAACCAGACGAGGAGGAAAAATAAAATAAGGGGGAAAAACAAATCATATGGAGCCTTAGGAATTAGGCAGCTTCGGCGGTCAGGGCTTCGGTATCAAAAATGGTGGGCAGTTCATGAAGAGACGCAACAGACCCCTTGCGCGGGTTCCTCCAGTCGTCCAGCATCTCCTCACGGACACCCCTGCACCATTCAAGGAGTGCAGCGTCGAACTGTTTCCAGGCCTCGTCGCTGCTGCCATAAACAACACCCATAACGTCAAGGTCAAATTTAATCTCCCACCGCAGTTCAGCGGCCTTGCGCCAGTATCGTAGATTCTCAGCACGGCGATATGGTTTAGCGATATCTTCATGAGGAGTCTTGATTTCGCCGAAAAGTCGTCGTGATTTGCGGACTGCCTGATTATGCATGCGAATAAGATCGCGTCCATCTCGCAACCGACTGAGAAGCGGGGTCGGCAACACTGCATTCTCAGGAGAGGTCCATTGCGGCAAGGCGGGACCAATTCCGTTCATCAATGTCTGAAGGAAGGCTTCTTCGCGCTCCCTTTCACGTCCTGTCCAATCTCCAGTAGCCCAATTCCAGCTAGCACGTTCCTTGTTCTCAGCCTCCTCTAGCCGACGTTCTTCGTCTAGAACGATGAGAACACCAGCCATCCAGCTCAGAATAGCAGCCCGTTCAGTATTCCTTAACCCACCGGCGAAATTTCGAGACGCCCATGCCTTCAAAACATCCGTGACCGCCAATAACTCTTCTCGGAATTTGCGTTCCGTCTTAATACTAGCCAGTCGCTCCGGTCGTTCATGGTTGATGTAGTAAACCCGAGCGGAGCGGATCGCTAATGTGACAAGATCAAGAATATGCATACCCTGGATTTCATGCCATCCGGAGGGCTTTGGTGATGACGATGGAGACGCTGAACCCTGTGCATCAGACTGAGGCGAAAGACTATTTGATGAGGATCGAGGCGACGATTCCGTGCTATCAGACTCTGACTTCTTCACTGCCAATGACGCCTTATCCAATGCCTCCACCAGATCCTTTCGCAAAACCTTCAATTTCGGCGGGGGCGGAATATGATGTGTTTTGACACTGTAGGTGCTCACTGTAGGAGGCAGCATTAGTTCACCATCGTCATATTCGACATCAAAGTCGACTTGATCGGGAGCAATATCATCAACGGGACTATCAACCATCTCTGCCGTAAATTGAGGGTCCTGCGTAAGCAAAAATTTCGGAACCTCCTTTGTCCCATTCACATGATTCTTATTCTTCGGCCGAGCCATTTGCGCGCCTTTCCCATCCAATAACCCCGTCCTCGCAAAGTAATATTGTAAATGTGCAATGCTTCCTAAACACATGACACTCTCTCTATTCTTAGCCGACTCGGCGAACTCGACACCCTGGGGCCGGACATAACCACGTCGTTTCGAGCCGGCGGACAAGACGGAAGATCTATTATCGCCGTTGGACGTGGCAGACGTAGCGGAAAAGTTTGAAACGGAGGACACGGTCGAAAATGTCGAGAAGCTGCGGTCTGGCGAGGGACAGGAGGAAATGGCTGGTGTTGGCGAAATGGAGGGTGATGGTGACCCTGAGCGTAACATTAGCGGGGAAGCGCCAGGCTCTTTGTCGTGTTCGTCCATGTCTTCTGATGTGGCTTATTCGAATATCTCCAAAAATTATATGTATCGCTCTGAGTAGGAATATAACGCTCTGAGTAGGAATATAATTATATATCGAGTTGTGGTATCGATGTCGATTTCAAAGCAACTCGCACATGGGTCAGTCTGCCGAGGAGGTTTCGGCGGTAAATCAATAGTCTGTCGTCAGATGCAATAGTAACAGAGGATTATGTAGACCGAATAATAGTCGAATATATATTCTAGGGATGTCAAAGTAAATCGAGAATACGTATCATTATGCAGTAGAAGGATAGAAGGAGGAAGAAGGGGAGTTGCTGACCATTCACGATTCCTTGAGTGTTAGTTTAATTAGATTAAGAATTTCCCTAGTACACAAACAGTCACGCTAAGGAGGTCAGGGACGCGCCTGCCGTGGGGTGGTCATTTCACCCATTGGTCACTGTGATTGGTTGGCGCAAAAGCACTAAGCCTATTACAGTCTAGTGTCTAGCCCTCCATTCATCTCCCTCGAGATTTCCGCTTGACGTCAACAGTCGCATACTTCGTCAAGAATAAGATGGAGAACGGCCTAGAATGCCAAAATGCTTCTTGTTCAGTATCTAATCTGATCTAGTCTCGAAACTTTCAAGTGCTCATGGATGCCGCAATAAAAATGAACAATGAGGTATATCAAACATAATCCCGAAAACTCCTTAACCCCTGAGAGGAGTTGTACGAAAACAGAATGTCAAAAATCCAATCAAATAACCTCTTCTCTCTCCCAGCCCGTGGGCTTCATCAAATCCGCTCCCTTACTAGGCCGCGGCTTTTCCGAATCCCTAAACACGGCTGTATACGGATTCGGATCTTCCCTCTGGTTCAGATTGCCCAATGTGTGGTTCACTTCCCTATGCTTCGCCTCATCGGCACGCACGTACAACATCAAATCGAGCATCGTCCGATTGCCCTCAGGCATTTGCCAATACTTGACTGCGATTTCGGGTGCTTCCATCTTCTCCCATCCGGGTAAGTTGCCTGCTTCGATTTCTTGGATGATGCGTGTGTAGGTATGTACAGCTTCTTCTTCGATGTAGCCGACGAACCGGTGGCAGGTGCTTGGAGAAATGAGATAGGCGAAGAAGAGGCCATTGAAGTACACGCCCTGAGCGCCGAGGACCATCATGCGCATGAACAGGCCTGGTTCGGCGATTTTCATGAACGTGAGGAGGTGCATGCGCTCGTTGTAGGCTTCTTCGAGGAGGGTTTCGATCCTATTTCCCGTTAGTCTTGAACACTCAAAAAAATCAGGAAAGTGGGTTTACCATCCATTATCCCTCCTCATCGTCCTCAAACTACGAAGATGTCTCAACATCCCCGCAACCATCCCCGGGACACCGGCAACACTCTCCAAGAACAAAATCCGATTCAACCATTGCCGTTCAGTCATTTTGAACTTTTCGACTGCTTTGCCATCCTTTTGGCCTTTGGGTCCATGCTTGTAGCCAGTGACGAAATCCATGCCCCAGCGCAGACCCCGGACCATGAATAGGGCGAATCTATCGGACCAGGTGCGGACTTCGCGGTGTTCGGTGTGGATGCTTCGCATTTGTTCTTCGGTGTATCTGACGTTGTCAGTATAAACTAAGATCTATCATCAAGAGAATAAGGGATAAGGGACTTACACTGGATGTCGCCATGCCGTCTCAGTCTCGACAATCTGTTTCGTTTCCACCTTGGGGAAGAATTCTACGATAGCAGACTTGCGCGATCCTGATGAGATGCCTCGTCTGTTTGTCGAAGTAATAGGGCTTTGACGGGCCTTGGTCGATGGCAGCGTTGAATAGTGATGACTTCCAGCAAGTACGCAAAGACTGCCGACATAGACAGTCTTCGGTATAGCCGTGGCCGTGAGCCGTAAAGGCGCGGTTGCTGTGACAGAGTACATTGATCTTTGTGACTGAAAGGTCAATCAATAAGATGGTACTTTACAACCAAGTTGTAGAGTGGAGTTGTATTGCTTTGTTTTGATTTGAATATGTTGATTAAATATCTATACGAAGAACCTCAGGCAAAAGCCAGCCTACCCAGGGCCAGCCTTTTATATCAAACACAGTCAACTAGTCATCGAGCCATAACCTAATTAGGCACATGTAATAAGAAAAAAAACTATCTATGAAAAATTGCTCCCCAAAGATTAGACGTCACATGCCCAACAAAAACGCATCGGATACGAATATCGATAGGAACAGGAATAAGTTTTCAGTACAGTATCCATGTTTCACTTTCCTCCATTCTTCAAGATGCGCCGCGCCAGTCAGGAAAAATCTAGATTGTTTTCGTGGCGGTACGGGAGTCGAGATGAGCCGGGATGGGCAAGGGGTGTAATGCACTAGTATGGGTTAATGGGCACAGAATATTAAGCGTTATGCACACGTGGTGGGTTTGATTGGTTGTTGAGTTATTGTCTTGATATGCGGCGAGGCGTGAGATTCGCGGTTAGAGATGTGTATTACTTCCGCTACGGTATAGTTAGTTAAATGAGTTGATGGCTTAGTCATTTAATTACTCCTTCATCGCTGATAAATTACTTGTGGGCAGCTCGACCATGTGAAGTTGTTGATTACTGTGTGTGCGCGAAGGCTGAAGATTCTTGACGCCTGCTTCGGTATAGCCTCAATTGAAGAAGTGCGAGACTTGCATTCATGACTTGAGAAGCAGGAATGTTTATTGACCTGAAGATAGACACTTCTGCGCAAGGTATTCGAGATAGTAGCAGAGCAGACGTGGACGGAGTAGAAACCATATTCAATTGCTCAGCCTCCTGAACCAATCATAGTGATATCCGTTCAACGAGTTAAAAGATAAGTGCGTGTGCACAATATCTACTGTAAAATTACACTATTGCCACTCCAGCCCGCCGTACGTGGTCGCCGTTCTAACCGCCGTCAACTTCGTAATGGTCCATGTGACTCACTCAACTCGGCATGCCGGATGACGGCTAATTTCTGGGGAAATTCTTGTTACAATACTTATACGCATACAAAAGATTCGCATCCTCTCGGACCAAGCACTCTCATGTCATTATCACACCATCAAACTAGCAGAAACTTAACATCATACCAGGACTCGGACGATGCAATTCGACTCGAAGTAAAATCAATTGAAATCACCTTCCCATTATGTTCTTACGCCTGTGGCGATCGTTCACTATTCTAGAAGATTTGAGATGTCCGTATTACGAATACGATATTACTGTATTTGAGATGGTCGGGATGTTCCGGGCGGCCACCAACTCAGCCTTAACCCGTCCGAAACATTCTCGTCAACAATGCTGTGATTCAATCTTCGGTGAGCACTCAGCACTATGCGAAGATACGATAGTTATCGACCGAGTCGGCTTTATGATCTATGATTTAACTCAAAACACCTCAGCTCAAAGAAAGTTTCACATGATCAATTCGATATTACTAAGTGATGTCATCATTTGCCAAATATAGAGGGGCTAGCAGCTGAAATTTATCTTCGAATCTCAAAAGATGTCTCATCTTCTTGTATGTCGATATCGCTCTTTTCTAGTTTTACGACGTGAGCGTGGCGGGGACCCTTGTCGACGTCTTTGAGGAGTTTTTGGACGAGGTCGGGTTCGCCTTGGATTTCGCCTTCGACCTGTTTTGTTGAGCTCATGTCATTCATTCAAAGAGTTTGAGAAAGAGTAACATACCCTGCCGTCAGGACTGTTTTGGACCCAGCCTGTTACGCCGTATTCGGTTGCTCGTTTTTGGGTGAAGGCTCTGTTTGGATTAGCAATATTCATCTGAGTGGGATGCGTGGAGGTAAGCATACCGAAAGCTGACGCCTGGTACAATAGGAGGCGATGTCAACCCATCTGTACCCAGACATATACATATGTAGCATTGAGAACAAAACAAAACGTACCTTGAACCGTCCCGTGAACTTTGAATCTGACCTGCAAAGAGTATGAAGTGAGTATCATCCAAGTATATTCTTAGTGTCATGAATACATACCCTGGTCAATGCCATTATTCGGTATATCCTTGTGTTGTCAGGATTATACTATAACTAGACGCTGTTTGGAGTTCATATAGATAATGGATAACATCATTGCGGGGCTCAGGACGTATTAGCGTTACACTAAACTACGTATCTTATCGCGATACGGCAGCTTGTGTGGGGTAATTGACATACAATTTCTTACTTTTCGATACGTATTTACTATCGATTGATTTGATAATGCCTTTGTTCTTATATTGGTGGGTTTATTTCTCTTTGTTTGGTCCCGAATTCTTGGATCATTGTCTCATCTCATGACTGGGTTGGTCGAGCGTTGAGATTGTCTAGGATATATATTTGATGGGTATCCTAGGTATGCTGTCCTCGCCTCGTACCTTCTCTACATGTAATTCTTAGGGCTATGCCAGGCACCTTCACCCGGCAGCGATCATTTTCGGTTACAGGGATGCATTCAAATTATTTGACCCATGCCGGGTCCGTCTAAGTTATGTCTGGGTATTGACAACTTTAAGCGTGGCAGTTCCAAGAACGAGACGGATTGTCTAGCAGTGAAATTGACGGCACATACGTACTAAGCAAAATTATGCGCCCTGTATTATACACGACATACATAGGCGTATACCTGTGAATTGTTGCTAAATTCTAGGATTATGATTGGCTATATGTTGGCATAACACTGGCCCTAAACGCCACCGTAACTTTTTCTGCATGACGGGGTATTTCTTGGGTATTTCAATTGCATGTACGTACTCTATAGGCTTGCGCTTGTAAGAACTGGTAATACATGGTATCCGACTCTCGCTGTATATCACAGTGGTCCGACGAGCGAAAGTAGGTGCTTGTGATGACTTAAAAGCATGCCTTCTCCCAGTTCCATAGCAGGGGATGTCAATTGTAATCAGTTACTTTGATCACCTCACTACCTCTACGGTCCTTTCGTTAAGCAAACTCCAAAATAATGTCGTTTGAATCTAGTTTCAATCCCCTCCGCATGCAATATGATGCAGGAGATCACAAAGAGGATGACTCCTGCAATACGCAGAATATTGACGCCTCTCAGTTCAGCCCTCAACAAATCCGACCTCCTCCACCGGATGCGTCAGAGCAACCTCTGAATATTGCATCTACGACTCCTGGCGAGCATAGAATCTACGATTACTTACGTGCTCATGCATGGAACGAGACCAACTGTTCAATCTACTTCAGGCATGTCAGAGCGATGCAGGAGATCCTCGTCAAATATTTTCGTGCTCAAGGCTTGAGTGAGGATCAGCTGAGAGCTTTCAATGAAACTTGCGATTCCGAATTACCAGAACAACTTTCTACTCCGCCTGCGACCGACTACGAGTGGCAGGTAAAGTTGGTGGAAGAGATGAATCGAAGGAAAAAAATTGGGGATGATATGGCTATATCTTCGACATCAGAGTCGGTGACACACGATCAATCGCGAAGATAATGTTCCTTGCCCCCAGTTTTGCTTCTGTAGTTAGGGGCTCAAGTCTGTTGGCGTCCAAGGGGGTGTAATTGTTACAGTCCAGCCACCTCATACTAAATATAATATGAAGTTGTCATATTCCTTGTATCACTGTATAATGACTCAGTTCCGTGATTCAGGGAATGACTGATTGAGAACTATGTAGTAGTTAGGGCAAGGGTGTGAGTAGGTAGATGTTGCGGGGACCAATGACAGCGCGCCGCCCCTGAGGCCAGCCGTGAAGCTTTCCGTCTCCACCAGCCGAGGCCATCTGTCTACACTCAACTCCTCGACACTTACGGTGTACACACGACACATCACAACCTTGCAATGCTACGCGGTCGATAATGGGTTCTCTCATCCAGGGCCTACGAAGGCTCTACTCCCTCGACACGCTCGACACTCGTTTAACCACTTCATCCACCACCCCAATCAAAACCGCCGTCTCGGGCTCAACCCGAGATCCCACCGCTGGCAAAGATGCTCGAGCACAGGAGATTGCTTCCAGAGCTCAGCCGTCAAAATGGAATACGCCGGAGTTTTACTTCTATTATTTCGTGTTCATCACTGTGGTGCCGATGATGTTCAAGACGGTCATGGATGTCTCGCAGCCTGATCACCCTGCATATAAGAATTATGTTGATTTATTATCTCCGGGATGGATTCCGGGACGCAAAGTCGTACGTCCATCCTTCCTGTTCGAATGCTATATATGCTAATCTTGTATGAGTTAGGACAATTCCGACGCTCAATACGCCAGCTTCCGCGATAACATTCCCTACCTTTTCATACTCCTAATCATCCACCCCCTCCTCCGTCGAGTATACAATTACTTCAATCCTATCCCCACAGCATCACCGAACGAAGGACACAAGCAACTCAACACTGCCGCCGACGCCCGGCTCAAACAACGGACCGCCTTTGACTTCAACTGTGCCATTCTTTTTCTGATTGGACTTCATGGAATATCCGTATTCAAGATCTTGACGATCCTGTTCATCAACTACAAAATTGCCAAGGGACTTCCGCGGGCCTACATTCCAGCCGCGACATGGATATTCAACCTGATTGTTCTGTTCGCTAATGAGCTCTGTGATGGATATCCATTAGCAAGCATTGCGAGATTCTTCGTTTCGTCAGAGGTCTCTGCGGCAAAGGAAGTGCCCACGCTGGTTGCATGGGCAGAATTCTTAGATGGCTTTGGTGGATTGATGGCGCGGTGGCAGATTCTATTCAAATTTACGATCCTGCGCTTGATCAGTTTCAACATGGACTATTATTGGAGTCTGAGTTATCCTTCAGACAGTCCTATCGAGGTACGCTTCGAGATCTGTCCCTTTTTTCTGTGTATATGACTGACACTCCTAAGAAGAAGCAAATCGATCCATCATCAATATCTGAGCGAGATCGTTCTACAATACCGGCAGACCCATCTTCATACAATGCAGTGTATTACACTGCTTATGTGTTGTACTCTCCCCTCTATCTGTCCGGACCCATCATCAGCTTCAACGACTACATATCCCAGCAGCGATATCCATCGCCTGCCCTGACAACAACACGGAATATGTTATATGGAATCCGCTTCCTCTTGACTCTGCTGTGTATGGAACTTGTCCTCCACTTCATCTACACAGTAGCCATTTCAAAGTCAACGAGAGACTGGTCAATCTATACACCCGGCCAAATCAGTATGCTGGGTTATTTCAATCTGAAAATTATCTGGTTGAAACTCTTAATTCCATGGCGACTGTTCCGGTTATGGGCTCTTCTCGACGGCATCGATCCGCCCGAGAATATGGTTCGATGCATGTCGAACAACTACTCTGGTTTGGCATTTTGGCGCGCATGGCACCGATCATACCATCTCTGGGTTCTCCGATATCTATACTTCCCGCTTGGCGGTGGTCGTCGATCATCATCTTCCAAATCGACCTCCAAGGACTCGCCACCACCGACTTCTTCACTTCTGTCCCGAGCACGCGGCATCTTCAACCAGCTAATCGTCTTCACTTTTGTCGCTGTCTGGCACGACATCAACCTTCGTCTTCTGATGTGGGGATGGCTTATAACATTATTCGTCCTCCCCGAGGTCATTGCCAAATTACTCTTCCCAGCATCGCGCTGGCGTTCTCATCCAAATATGTACCGCATCATCTGCGGTATCGGTGCCGTCGGCCCTATCTTGGCTATGATGACCGCGAATCTTGTGGGATTCGCGCTAGGAGTCGACGGATTGAAAGGGTTTTTGGCGGGAATATTGGGCTCGTGGAAAGGCGCGGGTTTTATGCTCGGTGCTTGTGGTGCGCTGTTCGTGGGTATCCAGGTTATGTTTGAGATACGAGAGGCGGAGCAGAGGAAGGGGATTAAGTTGAGTTTTTGATTGTACTTGATTTAATGCATATACAGTACACAATATAGTATAAATGTTAAAACAGGGGTATCTATTAAAACGAACCAACACCACGCTATACAAGCCCTAACCCATATGCCTTGTAATTAAAAGAAAGCACCACACCTCGAATCCTCATGAACCTTGTAACACTCCAACCCACAAGTCCTCACCCCACAATTCTTGCATTTGATCTTCCCCCAATACCCACAAATCGTACAAAACTGGCGTGCCGGTTTGTTTGTGGCTGACGGCGCTGCGCGAGCTGCGTGGTATCGTAATGGTGGTTCAGCCAAAAGAGCGGCCATGAGGCGGTCGGAGGGCGGTAAGGGGATGTAAGATTTTAGGAGGTGATCGTTGTCGTGGGGGCTTTTGAGGAGGCCTTCTTGTATTTGTTCAGGGGTGTCGATTTGCATTTCGTCTCCTTGGACTTCCTCGTTAGTTCGTTCGGATTTTCGTTTCTTGGTCGCTGGTGTATCGGTAGAGGTAGTCTTTCTCGCCAACGCACGCTTTTGTCGTTCCGTCAACGTGTCCTGTGTAGTACTCGACGCAGCAGCAACAGCAGGCGTCAAACTCCTTCTCGCCGCAACCCTCGCCACCTTCGACACTCCCGCAGCAGCACCAACAACAACAGGCACCGCCGCAACACCCCCAGTAGTAGTCGTTGTAGAATGAGCCAGCGCAGCCTCCTCATCATCCAAATAATTCTTAAACGTCTTCTGACTCTGCATAATCCTTCTCACATTACTCGTCGTCTTCGCCCTTGCGCCTCTCCCATTATCCCTCTGAATCGCATCTTTCCTTACGGGAACCGGTATATGCACGTTATCGCGATGGTTTTCGCGATCGAGTTCTGCTAAATGTCGGATTGTGGCGTGGTTTTGTCGTGATGTCAAGTCGGTGCCTGTACGGCCCGGTTCGCGGATTCCGCGTTTGCGGCTTGTGGTTAAGGTGGTGGAGGATTTTTGGAGGGCGGTTTCGGGGACGTAGGCCCATCCTGGGGTTGCGTGGGAGCGCGATGTGCCTAGTACTTCGACTAGAGGCATTTTCGTGTCGAAGTTGGGTTGTGTGGTGATGTTGATGATAACTTTGTTGATGGGATGAGGGAGAAAGTTGGTTGGCGGACGGCTCGGCGGATGAATACTCGCCCGGAGAGCTATGTTTGCATTGTTTGTTTTGATATCATCTTCATGGTGCTAGCTTTTGTCGTTGCATGCACTTATATCACGAGACTTCTAATAAATAAGTAACATAACGAGCATACTTGAAAAGAAATACTATTTATACAAATTTCCACTCGATATTTGTCTCAAGTCAATCTTGTGAACCTTAAAGCTCACGGTACACTGTATCACAACACATAACCAAGACAAAGAACATCATGTCCCAGCATATAGCTCTCGAGTCTCAATCTGGATAATCATCTTTCACCACATAGTCCAACAAACAATGAACATACGACAAAAAAAGCATAATATTGGTATATTCGCCAGCGCCATCAATGCAAAATGACAGATATCAAGAAAGTAAAGACTGTTCGCCCAAAAAATAAATTCTAGAGGCTTATTTCTTTTTGTTCAGCTGATCAATCTTGGTCTCCAGCTCGGTGATGTATTTGTTTAGCTTCTGTGAGGCGTTTTGGAGGGACTAGCACATGAGTTAGTATTCGCCCTTCTCATACCACTAGGAGAGAGGTACGCTCATGCATGCAATGCAAGACAAGGCAGGGTAACAGGTAACATACGTAGATATCCTCTGTCAAAAGCTCATTCGATACTCTGTACTCTTTGAGGATGTAGTAATACACGGACACGCCCGCCGCGACAGAGCCTAGCAAGAAGCCAAATAACCTGGTTTCAGACAGTTAGCGTACACTTACTATACAGAGCCAATGAAATGGAAACTTACCCCCCGCGAAAAGCGCCAACGGGTCTCTGTTTAGGCAATGCGCTGCTGCTAATGTCTGTTCGGAGATGGGATGACGTTGAGAACATCGCGGGAGCTTGAGATGTGGCGAGAACACGGCCGGCGCGCAGCGAGGATATCGCAGGGCGCAACATCGTGCTCATCGATTCAGTTCAGGTAATAGACTCGGCGATCAATTAGAAGATAGTAATTGGAGAGTGTTGTAGCTGTTGTTTAAATAGAGTAACTTAGGTGAAGGTGTTGATGCTCTTCTCCAGACTCCGCTTACATCCGAGCTTGTGTCGGGCTAGTCTAAATACGGGTTAGTGTGATTATGCGACATTTACTCAGCTTGGATTGCATCTTCCTTCATATTTGGCAGGCTTGATGATTGATTGTTCAGCATGTATAACTAACTACCTAGTTATATGGGCTGTTTTAGCCTTTATGTCATGTCCTGCATATGCCAACACACGGCGCTTGCACTTTCTGTATTGGCACGCATACTAAATTACTAATCCCAATCATACAGCTCTACTACGAGTAGACCGTCGTCGTCAAAGATACCGGATTTGGAAAGGACCAAAAAGGAAAGTTAGACGAGCTCCAGCCCGTGTTGTCTCGAAGCTCCAGTCAGTCTCCAGCCTCCAGTTTCCGGGACCAAATCCCCTAATCATAATCAGTGGGTCATTTAGCAGTCGAAAACTTCCTGGGGTCTGGAACCTCCTCAAAGTCAACTGACAGACAAGGCTGACAGCCACTCATACGAGTACGAACGCTCGCTGACAGGTGCGAGAAGAGTCCACAGACCCGGAAAATTTGCCAAAAGTGGATATACCTTACTATGTTAGGAAATTTTCCGCTGCGGGTAACAAACAAACCGTGCCATTTTTGTGAGATGGTGTTGCACTCTGTCGCTCTCTGGTAGCAGTCTGATATAAAATCTGATTACAGAAAATCCCCTGCTACTCTTGCATCATACGTCTTTGACGATCGATGTTACTTTCGTATCTCATGAGTGACTCATTTCAACTCATGCAATCAGAGAGTACTAGATTATAAATCAATGATATGCGAATCTGATATATCCTCGCTTCGTCACCGCTTCATTAATCTTCATCGCAGAATTCTCTTGACGATAAGATCGTACCTATAATCCCCAGTAGCATTCTAACAACCCAGGTCAAAAGCGTCAAAATGATCACTCTTCGTGTTCCTCCAAAATATGTGCTTGCGAGTATACTGTGCTCGTTTGGCGGGTTTCTCTTCGGGTATGTTCATATCTTTATCCGTTACAGGGTCATGTAGAACTGACCGGATAGAATGGACACCGGTATCATCGGCCCCGTAACCGTCATGAACGGCTACGTCGCAAGCTTCGGCTCCGTCTCATCGACCGTCCACGGCCTGATCGTCTCCACCATTCTCATCCCAGCTGCCATCTCCTCTTTCTTTGCCGGAAAAGTTGCAGATATTCTCGGTCGACCAAAGGCAATCAGTCTCGGGGCTCTTATTTTTGGTCTAGGTGCTGCTCTTGAGGCCGGTGCTGCTGATTTGGCCATGTTCATTGTTGGAAGATGTGTTGAGGGTATTGGCGAAGGGCTGTACTTGGGTACATTGGTTGTGTATGTTCGACCTTCTCGAAAGTGGTATTCTCCTTTGCTAACAAAAGCAGGTATATATGTGAAATCTCACCTCCCAGCAAAAGAGGACCACTCACATCCGCGCCCCAGCTACTCATCACCATGGGACTATGTGTGGGTTTCTTCATCTGCTACGGTTCCACTAATATTGGCTCCTCTCTCTCATGGAGACTGCCCTTCGCGATCCTGTCTGTTCTAGCATTCTCATTCTCGCTGGCTTCGCTATGGCTTACCCCCTCGCCACGCTGGCTTACGCTTCACGGTCGTACAGCAGAAGCAGCCGCAGCTTGGGACATTCTGGGTGTCAGCCATGCAGAGCGCGAAAAGATTGAGATTGTAGAACACATACGTGAAATCACCGAATCAGGAGAAACAAATGCTTCGCGCGCGGCAACTCCACAGGATACCCTTCAAGGAGCGAAGAAGAAGAATAATTTCTGGGAACTCTTTACGCATGATGTGCGTGATCGTACATTCCTTGCAGTCTTCATGATGGGTATGCAGCAACTCAGTGGTATCGATGGTGTTCTATACGTGAGTACCCCTCGTTTGATTACCGATGCATTCCAGCTAATTAGATAGTACGCCCCCCTGCTCTTCCAACAAGCTGGCCTCTCATCCTCCGAAGCATCCTTCCTCGCCTCCGGAGTCTCTGCTCTGGTCATCTTTGGCGTCACCATCCCAGCACTCATCTGGGCCGATGGCTGGGGCCGTCGCCACAGCACCATCTACGGCGGCATCGGCCTCGGAATCATCATGTTTCTAATCGGAGGCCTTTACGCCGGAACCGCAGTCCACAACAACTCCGGCGCAGGTCGATGGGTTGTTATCGTCTCGATCTACCTGTTTGCAATGCTATACTCCTTCTCCTGGGGTGTAGGTATCAAGATATACGCCGCAGAAATCCAACCCCAACGCACGCGCGCTGCGGCTACTAGTTTGGCGCATGGAAGTAACTGGGCCGCGAATTTCTTGGTTGCGTTGACGACGCCGATATTGTTGGCGAATAGCAGTTATGGAGCTTATTTCTTGTTCGGTGGATGCTCACTTTTGACGGCGTTGGTTTGCTCGATTTTTATGCCAGAGACGAGGGGAAGGTCGTTGGAGGAGATTGAGGAGGCGTTTAAGAAGACGTCAGTGTCGAAGAGGTTGGCGAAAGCTGTGCAGAAGACGCTTGGACGGGCTGCTTTATAAGGATGTATGGTGTTATTCGGAAAGATCGAGTCGACGACATGATTAAGTACCTGGTTGTGATTATGTTTGCTGCTAGCGAGAGTTATGACTTGAATATTTCAATAACGAACACGATTATAAAACAATATACGTGCTTAATAATTTTTATATTGCTCAGGGCTTACGACTGGTTAGCATGCTTCACAAAACCCTCCAAATCCTCCAACAAGGCCCCTGGAACTTCCACCCCCGCAAAATGCCCTCCCTGGTCATGTTTCCTCCAAAACGTCACCGCCCCAGCAGCCCCCGTCCTCTCCACCCAAGCCCTCGGAACAGGTAAAATCTCCTTCGGGAAATGACTATACCCAAATATCTTGTTCTTAGGGATTAGCCAACGAGCCGCGTCTCCATGACAGGGCACATTCTCATTCGGCGCAAAATCATGTCTGTACGGATATATGCTTCGTGGAAATGTATCCGTGACCCAATACAGCGTCACGAATGTCAGGATCGTTTCGATGTCGGGAGTGATATCAGTCCATTCTAGAAACTTTTCGGCTATCCATGCTAGGAGGGCTACGGGATTGGAGCTGAGCACGAAGCCTATGGTAGATGATCTCGTAGCGTGCATTTGTGCGTAGGCAGCTCCGCTGCGAATAAACTCATAGATTGTGTCTATGTCTCGGAGTTCATTGTCCGTCAGACCGTGGCGCGGGAAATTGCGCATGTCGAAGTCAAAGCAGAATGTTAGATGGATGCCGATACAATTCTCGTCATCTGCTGCGAGGGCTCGGCAGACGCGACTTCCTATATCGCCGCCGGCGACCATGTATTTTTCAAATCCTAGGTGATCATTGAATAGTTTTCGGAATATGCAACTGACGTCGTAGGTCGAAAAGTCCGCTCCGTCTACAGGCGGTCCGGACGAGAATGTATACCCCGGTAAAGAGGGAACAATCAAGTGATACGGGAGAGTTTCCGGAGTATACTTTGATTGCAGCAGTTTCGCTATTGCGAGGTATTCAAGAAAACAGCCGGGCCAACCGTGGATGCATACCAAGGGTGTTGCATCGGGCCGTTGGGACCAGAGGGCCATGTAGTGAATAGAGAAGGATTGTCCGTTATGGTCTACTTGGCTGGTGAAGTGGGGGATGCTGTTGATGTTGTTTTGTATTTTTTGCCTGGTCATGTCGTTAACTAATTGTCATTCCACACGTAGGATTAACTGACCAGTTGAAAGCAGACTCGGATGTCCACGTCTTAACAGTTTCGTTCATCCATGACCGCGTAAGTCCAAATTCTGTATTGGTTCGGGCTTGTGAGTTCTCAAAGGTCACAGGACCAAGTCTAGCCTTCTGGACAAGACTCCGAAGTTCTGCAATTTCCGTAGCCGGAATGTCAACTTTGCATGTTTGCGGCCTTACATGGACGTGCGAAGGGAGTAGAGCAAACGGTCCACTTGATTCAATGGAATCGAGAGGACGAAGAAGTTGAGATGCTGTCATTTTCAAAGGGTTTGGCGTGATTGTCTATGGACATGCGAACATTGAAGTTATTCATTCAGTTGAGTGGATCTACATGGGGAGCCCTGGAGAAGTGAAGCTTATATACTATGTATTTACACATTTTTATATTTAGGCACCGGTTGATCACTCTTCGATTTGTAATATGATGTCAAAGATCGACCCCACAAATCTTATTCAAATGTTGCATCGTGACCACCACCGTGTATATTACCAAACTGGATCTAGTACCTACTACGCTTGGCTTTGAGTCAACATAAACACGTAAGATAGTTGATGTAACTAGCAGAACTTTCATTAATTTTATATTCTCCTACATTCAGTTTGGTTCAATCATTTCAGCCAATTCACTAGCGTATTCATATATCTTAACGTAGAGCATAGGTTTCACACATGGACTTGGTTGTATTGGGTTGGGACGGTCAACTAGCGTTCCAGAGTCTTGCAACAATGGTTGTACTTGGTCTTTGTCAATGTCGCGACATTCCTCTGCAGAAATTTGAACCATGTGTCAGCCATCAGCGTGAATATTACTTGATTTGGCAAACGTTGTCAGAGACCAAGGTTCGTAGTTGGATTCATGGACGAACGGCTACGGCCGCCTTATATAGGGCTTCGTGCCCGTTGCCCTAACTATATCCGACGTTTTGCATGGACTATTAACATACCACTGCATTGGGGATTCCACATTGTCAATACTTGAAGTGTCTTCCTATATGTTTCATATGGCATGGAGATGTCCCGTAAATTAAATTAATATCTGTTCTTATCCTTACTCTCTATGCTTAATCTTCTCGTGTCGTACGCTGCCTAACGAAACATTGAAAACATTAACCGGAGCCCTTCGGAGATGAAAAGCTTGATCTTGTTGCACTTTAGACTCTGCCATTAACGCAAGCCTAGACCGCCGCAGCCAACCAGCAAATGATGGCTTCATCTGGCCTGGTGTACCGGCCGGGGAATAGAGGTTAAAACTAGTGGCCAGTGGATTTTAAAAGTTGGTGGTGCTTTTGAGTAATCCAGAAATACTCCATATAGAGGTAGACAAGTCTAGAATAGATATATGAATAAAACATCACTGGGTATCGATATAAGATTTGCAGATCAACAGATTTCTATATGACATGAAAGTTGAACCGGGTTTGACAGCATAACGTTTGGATATTATGATAGATATCTTTAACTTGCCATGGTACTCTCATTAAAAATATCCGCCAACAGGTCATCCACGCATGCTTCTCGATCAGGATTGCCCATACTGTATGTACTCTCAAACGCCTGGATACTGATGCGTTCGAAGAACGGCTTCAATACCCGATCGACAATCTCATCCTTTGGCGTCTCGCGAATACGATCAGAGTTCAAGCACGGTTTGTTGAGTCTCTGTTTATCGCTCAGATCACCGGGTAGAGGCGATATTCCGTTCTGTGGACCCAAAGTCCGAGCTATCTCGTCTGCGAGGGCTATAGGTTCCCATCGACCGGGAGGATAGATTGCGTCGATTGTGTCGGTCACAAACAGCCATTCTTGTAATTGGAAGTCATCGGGAACCAACAACAGTAGTGTGTCTAAAAGCTTCGAGGCTTGAAGGAGAGAGTAAGGTGCATAAAGCTCTGATTGTTGGTGGCGGGGTACCGCAGAAATGGCTTCTTGTAGCTCCGTGTTAATTAAAGGCCAGAACGGAGCCATGTGGGTCGTCGAAGTTCGAAGTACGAGTGCTCGGATGACCATGAATAATTCTGCTCTTGTAACCGACGATGGCGATGAGATATGCGTAGCTTGGAGGAGGTCCTCTAGTTTCTGCAACAAAGTTGGATAGTCTATAACGAAGTGATCCTCGCCATTGGAAAGAATCAGAAGCGTAATTCTGCGCAAATTGAGTTGAGTCTTGCGATCAGCTTCTAATCTCGCTGCCGTAGCTCCCACCCCAAACATGATACCTGCTGTAGTTGGAGGTGTCAATCGTGACAGCAGCTCAGGGAAGCGTTCCTTGTCTACAAGGATCCATTGCCGTAATAAACTCATCCATCCACTCTTGACGAGGTCAACACGAGACCCAAAAAACCTAGGATCGTTGAATGCATCCGCAATATCCTTCTTCCAGACTTTCGAACTTGCGGATATTTTTGAAATTTGCTGTAGCAAATCAAGCACAGTTTGATTCATATTATTCGGAAAGAGTCGTGAGCGCAACGTTGGTGAAATAACATTGGTAGAGATGCTAGATATTGCATTGGTGATCCGATCCGTCTCACCAAGAGCAGTCAAAAAGGCCGGCAATGACGAGATCAATATACTGAGCATATTATCTGGGCTTGCATGCGGCGTCGGTGAGCCGTCAGCGTCAGCAGATGGTCTTGAAGAGATTCCGGAGTCTTGGGACAATCCCATTGGTTTGCTGGTGAAGATGGCAGCTAAAAGGCGTAGTAGTAGGTCCTATATCTCGTTAGTCCACGTATTCACAGAAAGGTAGCAACGTCTATACGTACACCAAGTTCTTTCCTCATTCGACGGTCATCTCCGAAACTGGTATTTTCCATCTTCGCGCCAAGTATACCGGCAAATTCAACAAGCCGAGATAATATCTGTCGGTGCGGAAACGGATTGGTCAAAACGTCACGCAAGAATGTCGTACAATCTCCCCAGATTTCATCCAAAACATCATCATCGAGTGACCGAGCATAGGTGACTAAAAATGCCGCAAGTTCAGAATCGGAAATACTTGAGGCCAACATTGACTTGCGGCTAGGATCCAAAGCAGCTGGGTTGGTTCGGCTGTATATCGAATTGAAAATTGCCGGAATAATGACCTTTGGGCGAGCTCTATCGAGTGTATGCAAAAGACTGAAGATATGAGACGCTTTACTCGTCTCTGACGGACCCAAACTGCTCCAGAGCTCCACTAAGGTCTCGAGACACTCTAGTGCTTCTGCCGTAAACAGATGCTCTAACAAGGCCCGCGATCGGTTTCTCATCCGCAAAGACGTATACTGGAACGATGCGACTGATTCTGTATCGAGAGACATCTTGCCTTTGCTGTTCGCTCTCCAAGACCAGATTGAGAAGCACAATCGAACGGCATCTTGAAAGCACAGTAATACCGTAAGCCTGTCATTAGCGACATTCCGCGCTGGTCCTCCGTCCGAAACAAAGACGTTAGACACCATATTTCCGAAAAAGGTTTGAGGATGGTCGGGGCTACGAGCGGTCGTTATAGTCACTTCTTCGGCGTGCAGACGCTCATGAGCCGCAGCTATACATGTTTCAAGGCCAGTTAATAAAACGATTGTCACGTGCTCTGATCGGTCCTTTGCCCAGTCTTCTGTTTTCTCAAACATCTCTTGTAGACTGGAGAACGAGTTTCGTATCTCCCGACAAAAGCACTCCACAAGCATCAAGAGAATTTGAAAAATGGATTCACCATACAACGCAAGGCTCTCACTCAAAAGCAATATCCATTTTTCTAGGCAACCGCGTGAGTTTGGGGAGCTGATACCCTTCAACAGACAGTTTAAAAGCTGCTCAGGTGGTTGTGGTGCAGTTGGCGGTTGATGCAGCTTATCGACCCGATCTGTACTTAATGATGTACTTAGCGAAAGAAGCGAAGCACTCCGTATCGAACCCTTTGATCCTGTCCTTCTATGTTTTTGCGTAGGGGGTTGCAAGACATGAGCAAATTTGGCCTTGAGCGCAACGAGTAGCGTCTCAATGGTTGTCGTCTGAAGTATATGACTGCCTTGATCTAGTGCAATGGACAGCTTTTCAATGAGAATTATGTGTATGTTGGTATCAATAAGTTGCTCAGAACCAAGACCGACTAGCAACTGTCGAAGGACTAAAAGCGCTGTACGTTGCAGGGTCTGCTCTTCAACCGATATTTGAGTGTCTGGACCTGATTGAGATCCAACCAAAGCAATTGTAATCTCGGCAATCGCTATCTGAAATGTCTTTTGCTCTGCTGCATCTATATCAATCAGCGAATGTCTAATGAACTGCCTGATAAACTTACTCTCTGGAGTCTCTGACTCATGGAGCTGCTCCGCCTGGGAGACAGATTGCGAGACTAAGGTAATCCAACCATTCTGTGAAAGACATGACATGAGATTGGAGAGAGTCTGGAGCAAATATTGGCATTCCCGTCGGTCATCGGAATCGATCAAGCCTTGCGCCTTTTCTCCATTGCCATCAACATTCACAAGCTCTTCAAGCTTGGATACAATGATATGAAGAACTCTTAATGAGATTATTAGTATAGACAACAAAATGAAAGCAAAAGTCAGACACTCACCGCTGTATTGATGGCATATCTTGAATCCAATCGCGGACAATTTGATAGACCTCATCAGAATTTTGTGATAATAAATCCAAAATTACGAACAAAGGCCGTTTGAGTAGAGAAACATGAGATGCAGAACGATCCGCGAAGAACTTTCCATGCACTCCATTTCCCTCTGAAGATCGATTTTGTGACTCATGACCCCACTGGAGGCTATGATTCCATAGAACACAAAATCTTTCAACATGCTGAACGTTGGAAGTTGAGGCCTTCTGAGGAGAATCACCTCCGACCATCAGAGACGTAATAGCAGCCTCAACGATGTGATCTTGCCATGTAATCGAATGCAGTAAACCAATGCAACGGACAGCCTCAACATGAAATTTTGGGCTTTCAGATGACAAGAATGCCCAGAGGTGATCCATTAATGTCGGCAAAAGATCACAGAGTTGTTCGTACGTGACATAGAATCCAGGGGCATGAATGCCATACAGGGTAGTAACGACAGAAGCAACCGAGGAAACAACGGCAAACCTTTGCGTGGTGAGTTGCGACATATCACAATCCAAAGTCTTATGAAACGCTTGTATCAGATGCCCATCTGCTAATATTCGTGATTTTGGTGCCTTCTTTAAAAGTCCGGTAAGAAGAGCCAAAGTCTCTTTCACAGAAAGATTACAGTGATGGTCTTCTAAAGCCGACATGGACAGACGGTATGCCGCACGCAATATCAATTCCGAGAGAACTTGTGGGGCAAATGGCAAGGGAGGTAATTCAAGACTTTCCTTACTGCAATCATAGAATTGTTGGATATTCTTCATAAGCGTTTGATTATCCAGTTCACGGGGATCAGTTTCTGGGTTCTCGGAAGCGACCTTGACAAGAAATGCCCGCTCGGGTAAGAGGTTTAGCACCAGGTTGAGCAATTTGAAAAGTTGTTGAGTGTAAATACTAGTTTGCTCTGATGGCCACCCTGGTCTATTCGTCAATATGATTTCGTTGGCTTCAATCAAGGTCGCCAGTGTCAACAGAGGAACGTGAAGAAGCAACATCTCTTCTTCTCGGACATTGAAATTCGCAAGTATGAACTGGGCGAGCTTAAGGTCATTCTCTCTCTTTTCAAAGTGCTCATACTGTTCTCTTGTATTCCCATGAATGAGATATAACAGTTCTGAAAAGATGAGACTACTTTCAACGCCATCGAAGAATGCACTTGCGCTCCGAAACAGCTCTTCAAAGTGCGACTTGTCAGCTGTTCCCTCGAACGATTGCACGCTGCGCATAATCTGAAGGAAAACAGCGGGGACAACAAAGCCGCCTACTTCCCAGCGATCCATAAGGGATAGGGCGATGCGCAAAGGCCGGCTTTTCTGAGATGGCTGCAACGTATCTTGATTGATCAACTTGAGAAGACCACGAACCAAAGAATCTAACCCATTTTTGCTAAAATACCGAGATTGTGACTGCTCTTGATTCTCCGTCGAGCTTTCCTGGATTTTTTCAGCATTAGGGTTGGGAGATGCAACGAGGGCCTGGGTGGGCTCTGGGCCGAGAAACCAGGCCCAAAGTCGCCTATTCAGGCTCATATCTCGCCTGAGCACGACACCAGCGGCAGCTAGAATTAACTTCTCTAAGTCATCGCGCCTAATTTTTGATTGAAGAACTGGAGAGTGTAGCGGTAGATGCGTCACTAATAAGTCGAGGAAGTTCCGTTGTACAAGCAGTTGATCGTCCGTCAGGCCGCTAGCAAAGCATCTAATGAGTAAACCAGGCTCTGGGGAAATAACAGACTCGACGATAGCTGCTGCGTCTGCTCCTTCTAGATGGCTGTCTCCTCCGTCCGAACTAGTTTGTTTCTCAAGTCCCAACTTGGGAAGATGGCGATTGAGATATGCCAAAACACCGAGCCGTCTGCTAGGGTTCGTGATTGAAGCGAGAAACATGCATTGCCAAAAATACTGGCCACCTGCATTCGAACTTATACTGGATCTCCGCGTGTCCATCTGGCTAGCAACATTGCGAATCTTGTTGAGCGTGCGGAGGGTTGGTTCAAAGTCATCGCTTGTTTCCTCCTCCAAGCCTGGCAGCAATGCTAAGATTATAGCCTTTAGCGCGGGACGGATTGTCATCGGTTCCAGTTCCGGTAGGTATGTTTCTACAAGGGATATGAACAGTGGTCGAACAGAAAGAGAGGCGAATGTAAGAGTTGGTGCGACGCCGGGGAAGTATAGAGGAAGATCTAGTGAAAGGCCTTCAGGCTACACATGCTATCAGTACCGGGCAGTCCTTAAAACAAAATCAATATTTTCAATTACCTTTAGCAAGCCAAAGATATATGTATAAACCTCCAAAGCCTTCTGATGCACGCCAGAAGGGAGCGACGGGTTTAAACATTGTGCTAATCGCTTCGCAACGGTAGTCTTATGCGGTACGACCGGTAAATCTGGTGGATGTGATTGAAGTGCCTATTGACGGCTGTTAGAGCGTTGCGAACAGAGAATCCGAGTATTGTTCAAGTGTTGCGCACCTTTAGAAGGCGACTCAGAAACGAAATGTAATCGGCCCATTCTTGTAATGTCGTGTCGAACAGAGACAACGCTCGCTCGACAGTCGATGCATACCGCCGGTAGTTCTTGTCCTTTCTTAAATGGTCTTCGGAAATATTAGCCTTTGAATCGCCTCTCATTGAGAAAACAAGCACAAACCGTCGTCATTTGTACGAAGCTTGGAGCGGGTGAGGGAGCTATCGGAGCTTGCGGGGGAATCGGTTCTAGGGAATCCGCCTGGATCGAGGCTCATGATGCCAATAGCAGGGGTTGCGGGCTATCTGCAGTGATTCGTAAAAGGCTCATAACTGAGGCATCGAGATCGCGGGGTCGCAATAGGAAGCGATGTCGTGGTAGACTGCGAGTCTTGTCCGTGAGGAATGAATTGTTTTGGATCAAAGGCCACGAATGCAGCGGCCTGAGGAAGCCACGGACGTTCTCCGCAGACGGCAGGCACGACCCGAGCTCCTTTCGGCCCGCATTAATTATCGGCGCTACGTCAGTCCCTCTTCCTTGCTCCCTATCTATCGTCTCTCTTTTCCAACAACAACAACAACATGGATAGACGAGTCTCTCAGTTTTATAACTGACTAGCCAGGGACTGTTCCTGTCTGCATTCACAACATGAAAGAAGATGGAGCCTGCGAACGACTTACTCTCAACTACACTAGAGGGACAACATGAAGCAGAAGCCCAGAACGACCAGAGCCAACAGCCTCAAACCTCCAGCAGTCAAATAGACGACGCCGAGGAAGTACAGCCACCGTTACCACCGCGTCCCGAGACTATCGATCTGCTAGATGAAGGCAATGCTTTTCGTACGTCCTCGAGTAGACCGAACCTCCAGTCGCACGCGACAACAGCACTGTCATTGACAGACATTACCGGTCAAACGAATGCGGACGGAAGAGATGGGTTTGTTGCAGGATTTGGACGTACCCTGCTAGAGCGGGGACTGCGAGCAAAAGCCAGTTTGAGTCAACTGAATAGTGCTCGTGGTAGTGAAGCCGGCGACACTGCAAGTGTGATAAGCTATGCGCCGAATTCTGAGGAGGGCCAGGATGAAAGTCTACTTGGCGAGTTTGCAAATGAAAGTAACTTGCAGGATGATTCTGCAAAGATTGAGATCCTGGGCCATGATGAATATCCTCAGGATGGTACTGAGCACGAATTTGTTGATGAATTTGAGCCGATAGGGGAACTGGATGAGGATGGCCAAAATGAAGGTAGGCACTGAAAGTCTATCTATATTTGGAAAATCGCTAAGTCATTTGTAACAGAATCACTTCTCCGAAAATGGAAAGAAAAGCGAAAGCATTACCTGATTCTATCAGCTGCTGGAAAGCCAATATATACTCGGCACGGCGACAGTGGATTAGTCTCGAGCTATATCGGTATTATACAAACGATTATCTCATTCTATCAGGACGCAGACGACACTTTGCGGAATTTCACTGCAGGAGATACGAAAATCGTAATCCTCTCGAAGACCCCACTATATTTGGTTGCTATCAGTCGACTATTGGAAAGCGAGAGTCATCTGAGGCTTCAACTCGATGCGTTATACATGCAGATTTTATCAACTCTGACACTCCCAGCGTTGAATCATTTATTCTCCATCCGACCGTCGACGGATCTGAAAAGACCTCTACAAGGTACCGAAACATTACTTTCTTCACTTGCCGATTCTTTCACAAAGGGCTCTCCCACGACTCTTTTGTCGGCCTTGGAATGCTTGAAGTTGCGCAAAGCGCATCGTCAAGTCATCAACAATACTCTATTGAAGAACAGAGCGGAAAAACTACTCTATGGTCTGGTGGCCGCTGGCGGCCGCTTGGTTAGTGTAGTACGGCCAAAGAAACATTCACTTCACCCAGGTGATTTACAGCTTCTGTTCAATATGATTTTTGAAGCAGATGGTGTCAAAGCCGGTGGCGGCGAGAGCTGGATACCTGTTTGCCTACCTGGGTTCAATAGTACGGGTTATTTGTACATGTATGTCAGTTTTATAGACCTCAGTGATGAGTCAAGAGGCGTGATTACGGATGACGATACTCCAAAAGACGAGTCTGTGGCCATAGTCCTCATCAGTGCGGATAAGGAGAGCTTTTTCCAACTTCAAGAGATGCGCAATAAACTGGTCGAGGTATGCATAGGTGCCAGTCATCATTTTTACGAGTCACTCACTAACACTGTTATCAATAGCAAATGCGCAAAAGCGGAAGCTTGAAGATTATGAAGGAAGCAATCAAGAAGGGCAGGCCTTCGCCAACAGATATCGTCCCAGATACTGTCTTAAGGCATTTCTTGTATAAGTCCAAAGCGCATGTCCAATTCGTCATGTCTGCGTACGCGCCGGAATTTACCTCTCTTACTCGGCATCGAAGGTATGCATTATGTCTAATAGAACCGATGGATTGACTGCTTATACTAAGTCTTCTAGGCTGATATCAACCTACAACTCCCTCCACGAAAGTGTGCATGCGCGCAACACACACGTCAAAATACACTATGGCACTAGCAAATCCGCAAGTGCTTTTGCGTGGGTAACGCCCATCTTTGAGTTCTACTGTGTAGCTGGACCAGATGCAACTCGCACCGCTCTATCACAAGGCGCAAATAAGATCCGTCAATGGGTGCAAAAAGAGGAAGAGAGACTATTCATAATTGGTGGTGCAGTAAGTACTTCCTCATTCTTTGAAGCAAGAACTGTTTCTAACATGGGTTAGGTGTTTTGATCATAATTGGCGTACCAATAAATCTATGTCACGATATAAGGCATAACCGATTGAGCGGCATCTTTGAGCTCATTAGATAGATTATATAGATATGCTTCGAACTCCTATGTATATGCACGAAGTCTATGTCTTTTTCTATTCTCAACATGCTATACAGCAATAAACACCTCAGCCGCTTTTCTAAGTCTATTCATCACGGCCGCCGAAAGATCCCCTTCATCGTCACGAATGCCTTCAATATAGATTGCATCCACATTCTCGGCGTCCAGACTTCGCAACGCAGCAAATAAGCCGCGAGCAATGGACTCTGCACTTGAGCCTAGACTTATGTCGTAAATCATGGTGGGAATGTCTTCTATGGAGGTTGTTATTTGGCGGATGGAGAGAGTATCGTCGTTGTGTGTGGAGGTTTCTTGGGTCTGAGATGATGTTTCCGCGTCTGAAGCTAACTGGATAGCAAGAGGCCACGTCTTCGTCCTGACAATACCAATTCTCCGCGCAGATGAACCCTTTCCAGACTGTTTGCTAAGCAATTCCTGCTTGACACGACCCGCAACCAAGCCCAAATCAGACCCAGCCTCAAACAAAACCACCCGCGCCTTGGGCGAATAATGTCTATACTTCATCCCCGGCGCTCTGGGCGCTTCCTTGCTCTGCAACGCACTATCATGATATCCAACCTGCACGTTCTCCCAACCCGGACAAGCCTTTATTTCTTCTATACCAATACCGCCTGGCCTCAGGATGGCGGGTGGATCGGACAGGCCATCGACAACTGTACTCTCGACGCCGACGCCGCATGGTCCTCCGTCTAGGATGAGATCGATTCGACCTTGTAGATCGTGATAGACGTGTTGTGCTGTTGTGGGCGATGGCTTTGTAGATGCGTTAGCCGAGGGCGCGGCGAGGGGTCTGTCGGCGACGTGAATGAGGAGTCGCGCAAATGCAGACGAGGGCATTCGCACGCCAAACGTGGGTAGATTCGCCGTGACTTCTTTCGCCAGCAGCGAATCCTTCGGGCTGGGCAGGAGGATTGTAAGTGCTCCTGGCCAAAAGCGAGATATGAGTGGTTCGTATATTGCGGGGATTTTTGTGTTCAAGCTTCCGTTTGGATTCAATAGTCGATTCACCATCTCAATCGAGTCTACATGCACAATCAAGGGATTATCTGACGGTCGTTTCTTGGCCTTGTATATCCCCTGCACTGAACCACTCCTCGTCGCATCTGCGCCGAGACCATATACAGTCTCTGTCGGGAATCCGACGGGGATATCGCTTGTACGTAGAGCTTCAGCTGCTTCGAGGACTGCGGCGGATTCCGGTGTTTCTTTGGCCTTTTCTTTGGCCCACCATTGTGCGATTGTTTTGTTATGTTCGAGGGGTTTGTTGAGGCGCTGGACGGGGAGGATGCGGGTTTGTCGTTCGGCCATTGTGGATAGAGTGCGCTGGGCGCGGCATAAAGTGCGGTGCAGTGAGGAGAACAGTGTGGCTGTTTTGTAGTATTTAGATTTCTAGAAATCGTCTCCGAATACGTAAGGTAGTTGCTGACGATGAAGGTAGGAACTTGAGTGGTATCGTGACCGCCGCGACGTTGTGACCCCTCTTCAATTGACTTGTGTTGTGTCCAAAGTGGGATGCGCAGTTGTTGGGCACGCGATTACCGAAGTAGTCATAGGTAGGATTTTTCTGTAGTGAGGCGAGGATGAATATACGTATTGATGTGGAGCAATGAATCAGTATG
This sequence comes from Talaromyces pinophilus, assembly GCA_001571465.2. Taxonomy (NCBI): domain Eukaryota; kingdom Fungi; phylum Ascomycota; class Eurotiomycetes; order Eurotiales; family Trichocomaceae; genus Talaromyces; species Talaromyces pinophilus. The sequence goes on along the minus strand of CP017344.1, from coordinate 4,477,468 downwards.
AGTCAGTGAGTGTTGCAAAATTAGTTGAGGTTTTTTTTATCTTATCAGTGCCGAGTCTGATTGGTGGTGATGACGTCTTTGTATACTACCCTCATTGGCCTCGTTTTTATATTAATTGACCATCAATTGGTGCCGGTCTACCAGTCAGTCTTACTAAGCAACGAGGTTATAAGCGCCGGCTCTCTTCTCATTCATGATACCTACGTAGTTCATTCAAGTACTCGGCCCAGCATTGATCCAATCTCGACAAACATGGCTCTCAAATTCGCAACTATACCAACGGGCGTCAAGGTCCAACCTAAGCCTTTTACAGTATCTATCCCGGATGAACAAATTGAAGAATTGAAGACTCTCGTGAGACTGTCTAAGACCGCGCCGCCGACATATGAAGGATCCCAAGAGGATGGCAGACTTGGAGTCCCAAGTAGTTGGCTTGCGAATGCGAAAGAGGAGTGGAAGAAGTTTGATTGGTAGGTTGCATCTAAGCATATATACTATTGTTATTTGAAAGTCATCTGATTGAATATAATTAAATAGGCGACAAACCGAGAAAGAGATCAATGGGTTTCCCCAATTTACATATGAAATCGAAGGATTGAGAATCCACTTTGTGGCATTGTTCTCTGAGAAGCAAGATGCAAAGCCAATTGCCTTTTTCCACGGATGGCCTGGTAGATTTGATTGGAATGAAATAAATTTCAAGGAGTTACTGATATCGACGGTCTTTATATAGGAAGCTTCCTCGAATTCCTACCACTACTATCAATCTTCCGTGAGAAGTACGAACCATCTACTCTACCCTACCACCTGATTGTGCCTTCTTTGCCAGGCTATACATTCTCATCCGGTCCGCCAGTCGACCGAGACTTTACTTCTCCTGATGCCGCGAGAGTCTTGAATCAGGTGATGGTCAATCTTGGGTTCGAGAGCGGATACGTTGCCCAGGGTGGTGATGTAGGATCTAAGATCAGTCGTATCTTGGGTGCAAAGCATGACTCTTGCAAGGGTGAGTGGGCTCGCATAGCATCCGGCCCAATGAAAAACAAAATTGAAGATGGCTGACGTTTCTTCCATTAGCCGTTCACCGTACGTTCTCTGCCACGATCTAAGACCTGTTTCTAGCTAAACATACTCCAGTGAACTTCTTGGGAGCAGCCAAACCACCCCAAGGAGAGCAAAATTACTCGGCTGTCGAAAAAGAGGGTCTCAAAAGGGCACAGTGGTTCCAAACCTATGGCACTGCTTATTATTACGATCATGCTACTCGTCCAAGCACAATCAGTCATATATTGTCCACAAATCCAGTTGCGCTCCTCACATGGTAAGAACACATAAAAAAGAGCCAATGTGTGGTCGTACTCACGTCATCAGGATTGGAGAGAGATTCATAGACTGGCCTGACAAACAGAACCCAATTCCGCTTCGAACGATCCTGTCAGAAGTGACGCTGTACTGGTTGACAGAGACGTTCCCACGATCCATCTACACCTATCGCGAGGTATGAGCATTATTTTTTGAACAATATAATATGTCTCTGACACTGAAAATAGACTTATCCTCCTCCACCAGTGCCTCCTGCACAGCAACCCGAGAATTATATCCATAAACCCTTCGGTTTCTCCTATTTCCCGCTGGAGCTCCTACCTGCTCCTCGATCGTGGGTTGAGCCGACTGGTGACTTGGTGTTTTGGAGGGAACATACGAAGGTGAGACTTCCATCCTATACAAACCAGAAAAAGAACTCATGTGTATGTTTATTTCTCGTGTAGGGAGGTCATTTTGCAGCACTTGAATGTCCTCAAGAGCTTGCAGATGATATTGTCGATTTTGTAGAACAGGTTTGGTCAGAATGATTGGCTGGCAAATGCGAGAGGCGATTGAGAAAAGGTACCCCTAGGAACTTGCGGTCTGCTACTTCGAAAGAGGCCCCGTATCCATACATGTAACTACTGCTGCAATTACCCCTCCATCTAGTTATTTCACTTCTCCTGACTATGTCGCTATAGTAATTTACCAACAAATTATTGGCTAACTACATGGTTATCAAATTAGCGCAGTGTGCCTTGCCAGGACCCCTGTACGTTTGTACAGTAGCCTTGTCGTCTGTTGGTCACCGGACATTGCAGACAATGCAAAATCATATATTGAAAATGATGATTGGATTGCTCAAATGATCAATGTCCACATGAATTCCTTCCTATTTTTCCCTTTTTTTTTTTTTTTTTTTTTTTTTTTCCCTTTTCTGAGATGGGCATTGAGAGGCGAATACTGGGAGTCCCAAAATGCAAGCTCCGGAATACCTCACTCGTCGCGACCTCGCAGATCAACTCAATATTCACTTCTTAGGACCAGTGCAGTCTGGTCGTTGGCCAAAGACTCACAGTAGACTCTTTGCAGACGTACAGCAGCTTGGTAAACAAGAGTTCAAGGCATACAGAGAAAGTATCACCGTCGACTCAATTGTTAAGCCATGGAGAGCACGAACAAAATTGCGGGCCAAAAAGCTCGCGGCAATGGGTGAGAAGTATCGCGATGAGGGCATTAGGGAAAGGGGCTGGAGGCTTAATATTGAACCAGAGGTGTTCCAGAGATTCAGCGCCGAGGTTATTTGGTGAGTCTTATGAACATTTAGCACTGACATTGATGGAGCTTCTTCCTCTTCTTTTCTAACATCCGCCATATACATTATATAGTCCTGAATGCCGTTCAAGACTGTGGGAATCGGATTTCAATGCCGCGGTAGACGACCTTGAACCCTTTGCAGAAGCATTGAAAAGGCGTCGTTTAAAGAGAACAGCGTGTGAATGTCCCGAGCATATGGGAAGTAACATGTAAGCAAGGTGATCGATCTAGGAGGACTGGTGTTAGCAACTAACGTCGGACTGAGCAAGCTACGAGCCGGGGATCAATATGATCTTCTCGGACAGAGCTGAAGAAGCAATCAAACACGTACCACCGCTGCGTATCAAAAAACCGAAGAGGAACCAGCAGGATAAAGAAGAGCCGGATCGAGTCTATGGACTGAAACAAGCGGGGGACTTCAACTTCGTACTGAATTCTGCTGCGAAATCGGACCCTTCGAAGCGATTGCGAGACACGATAGAGATCAGTCCATTCTTTGAGGAGCGGGAACCTCTTCTCTTTCCTTTTCTGATCATGGAGGCCAAATCTTCCAAGCAAGGAGACCCAGCTGCCGTCGAATTACAGAGTGCCTTCTGCATAAGACGGCTCCTTTTGCTACAGCACAACCTCAGGGAGAAAACGGGACAGGAGACGCAATGGAAAACAGGGCCTCTGGTATGGTTTTTCCACTGTTATGGCGAGCGTTGGACGGTTACTGGCTGTTTTGTGGAAAACGTCAATGGCGACGCACACTACGTGAGTGGTTTTGCCCAAGATAGCCACACCCATCCGTTGCCTAACCATGCACAAACAGTCTATTGTTGACTTATGGAGCGGAGATATTCGCAATGAAGACGGGGCAATTCAGCTGCTTTTGATTGTCGATTATATTTTTGACTGGGCTCGCGACATCTACCGGCGATCCATCTTAAACGAACTGAATATACTAGCGTCGGATGACATTGCTGATATGGTCTCTGTCCCGGATATATACTCAACGATCGAACGTTCACTATCTGCGCGAGTGGATGAAACTGGAAGGGAACGCTCAACCCAGGATTCAAATGTTTTATATGAAGAAGTCACGGACTCAGTTTCAAAATCCTTGATCCTGATTCACCCCGAAGGAGTAGTCCGTGACGCATCCATTATAGAATCAAAGTTTCTCGCTTTACATATTACCGAGGATGATGTGGAAAGCTTTTTGCTCTCTTTTTCCACCGCCGAAAGCTCGTATAAGGCCATTCATATTATTTTGCAGTTTATGCAAAACGCGTGGCGGATGGATGCTGGTACTCTACATGATCTAAAAGCCCACTGGACAAGTGACAATGCCAATGAGCAGACGGACCGTGGGTACTTTGACAGCCAGGAGATATTTTATGCCCGAATCGTAATCCTCATGCACATCGGACCAGAGTGGCAACCAGTACGACAGATTACATATCTCGCAGTGTCTGAGTCAGCTTTAAAGCTGATGGCTAGTAAAGTCGCAACAAATTCAATTTCTAGTACAATTGAATCCATCATCAAGACTGCTGGAAAGTCCTCGGTTCCCAAACAGGCACTACTCAGACGCATTGATATGTTCAAGGAACATTCAATTGTTGAAAACCTAAGTGCCGCTGTTCACAATTTGTGTTTAACCAGCACAGTACAGCGACGCTCTGGGGCAATTCAGAATGAATTTCTCTTGATTCGACGCCAGACAGCGCCTTTCTTTGGATTTGTCCCAGAAAACTCTCCCGGTGTGCTCGATATGGTGACAACAATATATGAATTGCACAGAATCGGACGTAGGCCACCAAATGACTCTTATTTACTTTACTCCTGTCTTAAGACCAAGCAAGCGAGACAATCTGGGAAGGCTCGAATGTGGACTCACCTTAAGCCCCTATTTGTCCATCGAAGGGGTTGTATATTGGTCGATGGACTTCACCAAAGTGATGAGATACCCAAAAGATGTCTTTATACTATTGACAGTCTTTCTGAAATAAGCATACTGCCCGAGCTGCTTGAACAATTGTCACAGGAAGGTTGCTATTACAGTACAATGCCATTAGACCTGAGGTCTCGATGCGGAGATTACTTTGGCTTTCTGAACCAGCCACCCCGTGCAACTGAATTCTGGAGTCTGAGACGAGACCCCCAATCAATTGCAGTCTGGACAGAATTTTTGAAGAGTCAAGACAATGACAAGTCAAAGCAACCACCGATAGTGATCATTTTGGATGATGAACCCGCCACCACTGAAATCTCTGGAGAAGATATGGACATATTATGAATCTGATAATATAGTTTGTGAAATGAAATATAATCTAGGATTGTTACAATATTTATAGCAACTCTGCTAGTAAGAATATACCACTGGAGTATGGGTAGGTACATGCATAAATCAATAGGTCCTGTACGTACTCTGCAAAGACATCAATCTCGGTTCCAAGGTTCACATTCATGTTGATTTGAGACTCACAAGGATCAAGAGAATCTCAAGGCATGATTGGTTGTATTTATTAACCATTTATCATCAATAATAGGAATTTTGATACCGAGTTCGACCTTCTGTCAAAACTAATTTAGAACATTCTCTTCTAGAATTACACTGGCTTTTTGACTTGCTAATTTCCCTTTCCGCAAGATATTTTCAATATCCTTGTTTTCTGCTTCTTCAATAAAAGGCTGGCTCCAGTCTCTGATTCTATCAAATCCTACCGATGAAGTTTCACTGACTGTGTGCTCAATAATACAGCCGTGGACACAGAGTTTGATGTGTAGAGGTTTACTAGCATTGGGCGGTATCTTCAGGTTCTCCATGGGTATAGGCTGGATCTGCATCAGCTGAGAGGTATATATAGTATCAGGTTTGAACTGTAGCAACTCGTATCGCGTCCCGGGAGGCGGAAAGTATGATGCTCGGAGCTCAATAGCGTCGCAAAACAGATCCTTCAGACATGTCCTTAGAGGTTCGTCATGCTGAGATCTCTGTAGCAAAGCATTATCCAGAAATGGTCGGAACAAATTCATCATGTCGGCCACCAGTAACTTGGCATGTGGTATGACGAAAACATCTCTGAAATTACCACCGCCTTGTAACATGTGGTGGAGCACTGCTCTGTGGAATCGTTCAAGGAACTCAGGAGTAACTATTGCTCTTTGTCAGAATCATCCAGAAGAAGAAATTGCAAATAGAATAAGTATAACTCACCTGCTTTCTGTAAAGTACTTTGATATGCCCCCAACATCAAACTTTCAAAATGCAATGAAGACCACATGTCCGTGGCGTAGAAAATACGATCACGTATGAATCTGAAGATCATGGCTCGAAAGGCAGCCGAAGAATGGCTCTGGAGAAGATTCACATTGCCGACGCTGTCTGAGATAAGAGCTTTAGTTCCTTCCTGTAGGAACTGTTTAAGAGGTTGGCTCGAAAGTGCCTGACACAACATATCAGCGGCCAAGATGGTGGACGATTCGATCTGACGCATTAAGTTTTGAGTGGAATTGGCCAAGCCAATGGCGTAGATTTTGTTTGATTGTGGGGACAACAGTTCATTCAGTCGAAGAGCCTCGTTCAGGTTTGATTTAAGACGTCGTATTTCTTTATCTTGTGCATAGAGATCGGCTATAAGGAGGTCCACCTTGTCATCATTGGCCGTGGACTTTGGCTTTTTACCCTCACAAGCTCTCAAAGCGTCGAGTCTGGCATTCTGCTTATAGTTCTGCTCGAGTAATGTCTCTATGGTATTCTCGTATTGTGTTTCTTTTTCGGTTTTTTGAACCATAAGCCCGGTAACTTGATGCTCTAGGAAGTTCACTCTCTCTCTGAGACATGTTTCTGTATAAAGATTATCTTCATGATTGATCTTTGCGCCGGTCCGATTGTTTTCTTCTTGCCCCGGGCTAGGACAGGGCGTTGTATCGACCACGACCTCCACCTCCTCTTGAATGGCTTCTGGTAATATGTCATCTAACTCTGTGAGGCTGCTGCAGGTCGAAACGTCATCATTAGCTTTCACCACCGGCGCGCTCTTCAGAGAGTCGATCTAGAGAGTTCAGTTTTATTAGCATATAATGCGTGACGTATGAAGCCGGGTTTAATCCAATATAAACTAAAACTCACCACACTCTCGGGTTCCCTCTCGGTGTTAACCGCATTGTTGGGGTTTTTGGACTCACGTAGCCTCTCTGCACCATTTTCAAAACTTGGCCTGTATATTTCGTTGATTCGATCGATATCTGTCTTTTTTATCTTCGATGGCGTCTGCTCGGACTTGAGATTGGAACGGAGTCTTTTGCCAATTATATGGCCCTCATCGATTGCACTGGAACGCGAATCCTTTGGCGAAAGTTGTTCGTTAGAACCGGGAGGAAGGTATATCCAACCTTTTCCCCACAGGCGAGCACCTGGGCTTTGGCGCGAGTTTGCGGACGTTGCCTTGGAACGAGAGGGTTGAGTCATTCTTCCGCCGTGATGTGATGGTATGACAGAGCTCTAGGAAGGGCGTTGTTTGCAAGAATTGAAATGTGATAAGAATCGAGATTTTGATGTGTTTCAAATTAACCACCATCCTCGACAAATGCTTACCACAATCAGAGGGTTAGAAGCCAATGCGGCGCAGTCGAGGCGAGACAGCTGTCATCAGGCTAGCACGCAAACCCCTGTCAAAAGTGCCTTGCTGCCTTCATTCAGCCTTGCACTAGAATCAGGAGACAAGAAAAAACTTTCTTCTAGCGGTGAGGAAAAAGTGATCATGTATTTATCTCGTTCATGTACCCTTCTTCATAGGAATTCTTCCCCATGCAAAGTATCGCGATGTCGCCAAGAGTAAATCCACCACGAAGAGTGCGGCGCAAGCTGTATCACAATTATCTTTCTTGGGCAGAATTTGGATCTGCAGTGACCGCTAACAGCACTACAGACGAGGAAAACACAGTTACAGAAGCATCGAGATCCGAATCTGAGACCGAACGGCCACTCAAATTTATAGTCGCGCTCGATTTCGGAACCACAAACACTTCAGTGTCGTATGTCAAATTTGATCCTGAAAAGGGTCCAGGCAGCGTACACAGCACTAACATCAAATCCATACGTGGATGGCCGGACGCAGTGTCGGGCCAAAATCAGGCAAGTGACCATAATGCAAATGTACCGAGCGAGAGCTGGTACTTAGATGGAGAATATATCTGGGGCTATGCTGTGCAGCAGAGGATGAGTGACCAGCTCGCTCAAGACTTCAAGCCTTCTCAAGACGTGATCAAGTTTTCGAAACTGCTCCTCAACCATAACAAAAAGCCCCCTATGCCGCTACGGAAACAGTTAAAGAGACTAAAAAAGTCTGTACACGAGGTCATCACGGATTATCTCACTCAAATTTTCACCCATACTAAGAAAGAGTTGATAGAGGAGGAGAACTTCAGCGACACCTGTGCCGTCGAGCTTGTCCTGTGTCTCCCAGCTGGTTGGTCATTTGCTACTCAAAGGGATATGCAAAGGATCATGGAGGACGTTGCCAAAGAAGTGGATTTTGGATGGCGAGACTTCGAACCCTTCATAATCAACGAACCTGAAGCTGTTGCTGCGTACTTGCTTGAAAGCATGGATCCGTCCGACGCTCTTAAAGGAGATGATATTCCTCCAAAGGTATAGATCGTTATCTTCAGTTCTGATTTCTCTCTCCTACAACCGTCGCTAATCGTGTGTGTACATAGAAAGGACAAACATTCATCGTTTGCGATGCAGGTGGAGGGACGGTGGTATGTACACTTTTCGCATAGGGGAGATGTCCTTCACTCATCAAAAGTGTTCCAAAACCAGGATGCTACTACGTATCGTGTGACGCAAGTCAATCCATATAGGTTCAAAGAAGTGACCAAGCCTGCAGGTAAGACCTCCGTGCGATTCTTGAATAGTTCTGTAAGATGACCCAAAAACCTGAGTTTATCTAACTAGTATGCAAAAATAGGCCGTGACTGTGGATCAAGCCGTATAAATGAGAAAATGTTTCAAGAAGCAGCAGAGAGGTTGAAGGATAATTCACTTCTTGAAATGTCAAACGTCTCGAAGGAATACCTTATACAACAATACATACTGAGCGCTTTTGAGACTAAGATCAAAAGAAACTTTACTTACAAACAATACCAAGGCATAGAGAAGACCAGAGTCCACATTCCAATCGTGGGTCTTCGACGAGATGATGCAAAAGATATTGGAGAAAACTCGTTCTATATTACAAGGTGCCAAGTTCTCCTTCGTTAGTTGATATCTACTTAACTACTATAAGTACTGACAAGATCATCAGCGAAAGAATGGCCCTACATTTCAAGGAGAGCATCGAGGGAACGATTGAGTTACTGAGAAAACAGAAGGAGAGTGCCGCTGCCGAGAAGAAGGAGGACGTTGCGGTAATGCTTCTGTTCACTTCTAGGGGAACTATAACTGATTATTTTCATGAGCAGAAAATCATTCTAGCTGGAGGGTTCTCCTCCTCGAATGCCCTGCAAGAGCGAGTCAAAGAAGAGTTTCCTGGCGTGAATATCTTAACCCCTAAAAAACTGTGAGGCATGCCTTTTTCTTTAATTTCGTCATCAAGAACGCTTTGTATCTTTGTACCGTCAGACAGCTGACAGTCTTCCTTTGGAACATAAGCGATGTGTCTACAATTGTCTCCCATGGTGCTGTCTTTCGTGCATTAAACAAAGAAAACGGGCCTGAACGCACAATCATGGCCAGCTTTGGCTTGCTTCAGGATGAGAGATACAATGACAAGTTTGAAGGCCACGCCCTACATTATATCACACAGGGCACGATGGATCCTGCTGAGGGTTGGGCCACTAACGTTATTGAATGGCTTATCAAAATGGTATATTATCCTCTGCTTCCAGCTTCCTGGCTCCATTTTTCCTTTTCAACACCTGCTAATTAACAAATTTATGAAGGAAAAAAAGGTGGGACTGCAAGTTTCATACAGATCAACCCTCTGCCAGCATTTCGATATTGGGGACGATTGGATTGTCCGTCAGAGGATATATAGCTCTCCGGATTCTGTTAGAGATCATTACCATATCGAACATTATTATAACGCGAGTGAGTAAATCACACAAAATTCTCATCGCGGATTTCCACTGCTGACAGGCTCGTGCTTCCTTTGTCCAGAGGCCGAAGTTGCTGGAATTGTTGAAGCAAATTTGAATGAATATAGGGACAACGGCTCGATTCAGCCCAAGCTAGCTAGTAATGACAAGGAGTACTTCTCGCTAGAGTATGAAATTGTGTTGGAAGTTAATGGGCGAAACATTAGGGCAAAACTGTTTTATCCACCGGGTGAGGAATGTCGTGATGAGCTGAAGATATGCATTTCTGCATATTTCCGGGCCGGAACAAAGTAAAGAGATGTGCATGATAAGGGAGATGAGGATGTATGGTTTGGATCTGTTCAGAAGCTTGGATGCGAGGTATTTATCTCAATGTTAGTGTTTTTCCATATGTTGAAGGAATTTCCCTCTTTATAAAACCTGGGAAGTCATTTCAGTGTAGTAGTTGACTCGAACACATAGAGCCAAATATTTGTATTTGAGAATCTATATCGTAAGAAGGCAATTAATCAATGACCATTTCAAACGGGATGTATTCTTGTGCATACACAATACCAGATGTGCAACTACGTATCTCTATCAAATTTTGTTATAGTTAAGTGAAGGTTTGCGTCGGAGACGGCCGAGATCCGGGTTGCCTATCAGCGTGGATACCACAAAAAAGACCTCTTCTCCCAACCACACCGAATTTCTGGATGTGTAGCAATCTCCGTTGTCTAGATATTTACGGTCTCCGAACAGCTGTGGATCAAGAAAAATCTTTATCTCGATGGCGTTGATGATAGACCGAGGCATATATAACCCTTGAGGATCCATTCCCCCAACCCTTCGTTGCATCACTGAGATACCCGGACATACAAATATCGTTTTGTACATACATCTGCTGCGCTGGTAGGTATGATAATCACATCGATATCTGAATATTCGATCTAACTTCATTATCAGAGATAAGAACCAAACAAAATGTGCAATACAAAACTCCACCAATTTCTACAGCATCTCCCAAAATGCGAACATCACGTCCATCTCGAAGGATGTCTCACGCCAGAGCTCATGTTCGATCTCGCAGCACGCAATGGCGTCTGTCTACCAGACACAGAAAAAAGACCGGAGTTCGGCTCTCCTGAGGCTTTGTACGAAAGATACGAACATTTCACATCTCTAGACGACTTTCTCAGTTACTACTTTATCGGCATGTCTGTGCTCCAGCAGCAGAGTGACTTTGAGGCATTGGCTTGGGAGTATTTCCAAAAGGCGTATGCCGATGGCGTTCATCATGCGGAGGTATTTTTTGATCCACAGGAGCATCTCAACCGAGCTGTGCCTTTTGAGACTGTTGTGAATGGCTTCGTTGCGGGCTGTCGACGAGCTGAAACGGAATACGGAATGACGACAAAGCTTATCATGTGCTTTGTCAAGCATTTACCTGCAAGCGACGCACAAAAGGTGTTTGATCTCGCCGTTGAAGGGGGTCATTTTGAGTCTGGCGCGCTACATGGTATCGGCGCTTCGTCGTCTGAAGTTGGTCCGCCCAAGGATATGTTCAAGGAGATTTACGCAACGGCTCATTCAAAGGGGATTCGAAGGACTGCCCATGCTGGTGAGGAAGGAGATCCAACATACATCGAAGCTGCACTTGAATCATACAAATCGCAACGAATCGACCACGGCATCAGATTGATCGATAGCCCCCAATTAATGGAGCAAGTCGCCCGGGACGAAATCTTACTCACAGTCTGCCCGGTCTCAAACGTCAAACTACGATGCTTCGATCATATAAGCAAAGTCCCCATTCGGACATTCTTGAAGGCTGGCGTCAAATTCTCGATTAACAGCGATGATCCGGCGTACTTTGGGGGTTTCATTTTGCATAATTATTGTAGCGTTCAGGAAGCGTTTGATTTGAGTATTGAGGAGTGGAGGACGATTGCGGAGAATAGTATTCATGGAAGTTGGGTTGAGCAGGAGAGGAAGTTGGAGTTGTTGAAGAAGGTGGATGAGCATGTGCGGGCACACGAGTGATCGGAGTGGTCGGAGTTGTTTATATACATTATTGAATACTTCCAAGGTTGTAACTATACCCCAGATCATGCCTCGGAAGATACCCACCACAAAAAATTGAATTGAATCATACCATCACCATACTCAAATATTCATTATTATTTATATCTTCTCCTGAATCTTCCCCAGAGGTAATCCTATGTATTTAAGTTCGTCATTGTATATGCACAGATGACTAATCCGACTACAGATTCATCGCCAACTCATCCATCTCGTGTCGCGCAGACTTCCTCATTCATCGATCAGAGTATCAATTGACTGGATACTTTACGAGTCACTGATGTTCAGCGGTACCACGCGTATCACCGTGAACTTACTTCGAAATCATCACCGGCTCCCTATTCACAACACCCTCAGCGCAAAAATGTCGTCAGCAACACCAGATCGCTACAAACTAATCTTCTTCGTGCCCCATCCCCAACTCGAATCCTGCAAAGAAGCCATCTTCTCCACGGGCGCAGGCTCCTTCCCCGGTGGTAAATACACCAAATGCTGTTTCCAGACATCAGGAACAGGACAATTCTTACCTGAGGATGGCGCGAATCCGAACATTGGTGCTGTGGGGGCCCTGGAGCATGTTGAGGAGATGAAGGTTGAGATTCTGTGTGTGGGAAGAGAGACGATGCTTGATGCTGTCAAGGCTTTGGTTAAGGCGCACCCGTATGAGGAGCCTGCGTATGAGGTTTATAAGTTGGAGGAGGTTTGATTCAGCAGTTGGTGGGCTAGGTACTCGATGATGGTCAAGTAGCTACATCATCATCGACAGCAGCAGCTTCAGCACACTTCATTCCGCGAGCCAATGTCTATCGTAGCAAGCCTAATAGTCTATGATATATGATGTTCTTATGATTTTAATTCAAATTCCAAGTTCTATCAGGCGATTCATGTAGATATTCAAATAACTAATCAACAAATATGATTGGCTGATGGCCTGACTAAAGATGAACGTCTTCTCTCTGATTGGCCGGCCAGCTTCCCCATCCGACCACTTCGAATTCCGCGCTCCGAACTTCACCAAACCTCGTCCCTTCAACCTCACGCCTCTCAATTCAACCACATCCTCGCCAGCAATGGCTTCCAAACTATTCCCCGCCGTTGTGCGCTCGTCCCGTCAGATTATTCCACAGATTTCCAGACCTCAATGGCGGTCATTCTCTGCAGTTGCGCCTAAGCTTAGCGATACGCTCCATGTGGTAAGCAGATCCTACATCATGCGTTGTGTCGCGGTCACCCTCAACGACCAACGACGATTGATACTAGCTTCAATGGGCTTTCGAAATTATAAACTGACATATTATCTATCCAGCACCGCAACAAACCCGACAACAACCCATCCATCCCTTTCAAGTTCAGCACAGAGAACGAAAAAATCATCGATGAGATCCTCAAGCGTTACCCTCCTCAGTACAAGAAGGCTGCCGTCATGCCTCTTCTCGACCTCGGACAACGCCAGCACGGATTTACCAGCATTAGCGTCATGAACGAGGTTGCTCGTTTGTTGGAAATGCCTCCCATGCGAGTTTACGAAGTCGCGACCTTTTATACCATGTACAACAGAGAGCCTGTAGGAAAATACTTTGTCCAGGTTTGCACAACGGTAAGAACACGACGAATATCTTGCATTGAATGACAAGAGCACGGACTGATATGTTTAGACACCCTGCCAACTCGGCGGATGCGGAAGCGACAAGATCGTACAGGCAATCAACAAGCACCTCGGCATCACTCCCGGCCACACCACGGAGGACGGTCTCTTCACTTATATCGAGGTTGAATGTCTCGGTGCCTGCGTCAACGCTCCCATGGTCCAGATCAACGACGACTACTATGAAGATTTGACTCCCGAGTCCATCACACAACTCTTGACTGCCCTCAAGGAATCGGCCACCAACCCTGCCACCAAGGTTCCTGCTCCTGGTCCTCTCAGCGGACGAGACACATGCGAGAACAGTGCCGGATTAACGAATCTTAAGGAGGTCACATGGAACCCGGAACAGATGATGAGGAAGGACGGAGAGTTGTAAGCGGAGCGAAATATCAATGACCCTCGTTTACTTGTTGTTTTTATGCTATACTTGCAGAAGTCGCCTTATGTTATAGAGCTGGGATTGCGACTTCGGTATTGGCGAGATCTTTATGGAGACGGTGATTGAGAATCTTCCTTCTTTTTCTTCCAGTGTACAGTATACCGTCGCCATAGTTTGTGGTTTTTATGCGAGAAAGAAAAAATAAAACCATGCATATCACATTTTCATTCTTGAACAAACTAATACAAAAGAAAAGGATGACTAATCCACCCAAACAGGAAGGAACATGACAGTCCCAAAACGGAAGGAGCGAGGGAGGCTACTTCCAGTCGAACACGGGAACCTCGAACCCCTTCACGTCGTTCACCCGAATCTCATCCTCCAAAACAAGTTCGTACTCCCCGTTCGTACGTTTAACAAAAACGCGCCCATCCTGTCCCTGAAGTATTCCGACCTCGAGCGTGTTGAGCGTCACCAGATTCCAGATGTGCACTTCTTTCTTTTGGCCGAAGCGGATGACGCGGCCACTTGATTGAGTGATGGTGCTTTGATACTCGTAGTGATTCTTTGCTGCGAATGGAGCGAAGAATATGACATGATTGGCATGCTGGAGATTGAGCCCTGCAGCATTCTCAGTACCCAATTGGAGGATGGCGACTCGCTTGTCATGGGTTGCGAAAGTCTTGATTTTGCTCCTGCCACGTCGGCCGATCGTCCCTACTGAGACATATGAGATGTCGTGTTGTTGAAATGCTGCCGTCACTGTCTCTTCGAGATCCGGAAACTGAAGGAAGAGGATCACTTGGTCTTCTTTGGGGATCGAGCACTCGTCTTTTAAGAGCCTGACGAGCGCTTGAACCTTTGATCCACCCGGAGGAGTAGGATTGTTGAGGGTTCGACACATGGCGAAATGCGGGCCTGGGATCACATATTGCTTGTCTACAGCTGCGCGACAATCACGGACGGTGCACTTGTTGTTGGCGAGCACAAATGCGAGGCAATCCTTGCAGACAATATGCCCACATTTACCCAGAACGCTATGTTCCTTGCGAGATCGTGGGTCGCTCAGCCCGCAGCTCTGACAATCGGGTATAATACTCCGATCCTGAAACATATAGGCGGACTCGGCAAGTCTCAACGCCCGTTTTCGCTCCACCAAAGCAAGGACATTTACCCTGAACCTGTTGGTCCATTCTCGAAGTTCTTTTTCCGCGTCAGATTTAGCGTTGGGGAGTGCTCTCAAATCGGATTGAGTTGTCCGTTCCTTTCGTTGAGCTAGCGGGACATATTCGCTATTGGCATCTACCTGATCTCCTCGGTGTACTTCTTCCTCATCGGCAGTTTCTTCATCTTCTTGTGTCTCATCGCCGTCGAGATCAGCTGCGGCGCTAGCAGCCTGGACCGGACGTACGTTCGTTGAATACCAAAATTCTTTCCAGTCATTTTGTCGATACGATTTGACAGCTTTGTCAAGTATATCTTGGGCATGGAGCGAAACATCAGAGTCACCATAATCGTTCGAGTCTAGGCTCGCTTTGAGTGCGTCAAATCGAGGATCGGTTTGGCCAAGGTGATCCCGTAGCCAAGCGATGGCCTTTGCCTGTACCGTGAGTTCGCTAAGAATCTTCGCTGTTTCTCTGCGCCTATGTCTCACGAGTTTATCTGCTGTATCGATTTCCTCACCCGCAGAACTCCACCGAGGCAAGGCGTTATAAAATGAGGAGCGCTTGATCAGGCTCTGTTCTGGGGTATCGCATGAATCGACAATCTCGCTTACTCTGCCGCGCTGATCGTGGCTATACTTCTCTCTTTTTTCACCCGTTGTGTTGGGGTTGTATGACTCGTAGAAGAGCTTCAGTTCGAGATATAACACCCTCTCAACAGCAGATAAAACAGTCGGACGATAGTGAACTATCCACTTGATAGGCGGTATGTCCGGAGTATTCTGCAATTCATTAGCTATGGAGACAAGATGGCTATTTGCTCACTTACCTGACGCATGAAGACATCACAAAAATGTTGAGCAAGGCCGTTTCGGCGGAAATGCCATCCTCTACTCGGTACCTCTCTGAAGAAATGAAAGTTCTCGGATTCTATTTTCGTCAGAGAAAAAGCCCTTAGTTGAAAGAAGGGTTGCTGCTTACCTGCGCGCTTGTATTTGCTCTTCTCATAGTCCTCATCACTGGGTTTCCCGAGATACACGTTCAGAAGCCGAGACATTTGCTCCGCTGATGCGAAGCCTTTGATAGGAGGTGTGCCGGACATTATCCACCGTGAACGTGCTTTGAGGGAAGCTAACAGGGCATGACGATCTTGGTCCAAGTATGTGAACTCATCAATAACCAGTCTTTGGAATCGGTACATGTGAAACACAGTGTTTTTGACATTTTCCATCGAGGTCTGTCTGGTTTTCGGGATGCCGAAAGCTGATCTATCAAGCATATTCTCCTGATTCGCCTCGGTCTTGGATTCAGCGTCTTCTTTTGGCAAAGTGTTTTTGCCGCCAAAGGTCATTTTCAAGGGCGGACGACCGACGGAAGATATAGGTACGTCGTCAGCCTCTTGGGTGGCAGCCAGGGGGTTTGCGTTAGGATTGAGCTTCCCTACCCTCTTGCCTGCGAGCTTTCTGGAGGGCAGGTAGTGATTGTAAGCATCAGTACCCCATACGGAGCTTCGCTTACGAAGAATAGCCCGTAGAAACGCTTCCGGGCCGTCACTTTGCAGTACCCTAACCTGGGTCTCAATTGAATCAAGCACATCTTCGGACCATGCTTCGAACATTCGGACACTGCTGTTCATCTTAGGCGGACATGGGCCTCCAGCAACTTCTTCTTGTCTTTTGAAGTACGTAGCACCCGTGAATGTCGTCCATGAAACAAGAACAATGTCTGCCGACTGAAATGCTTTGACTGGAGTTGAGTTCAATATGTTCATGCTCTCAATCTCGAGGACCGTGTACTTGTCTCCAAGAAACCTCACAATCTCGCCTCCCCATTGGTCAAACAAAATATCAGGGACGACAATGCATGTTGCTTTTAGTGGGATCGCGTTATCACACGGTTCCCCTGCTTCCAAGACATCCTTTTCGTGCTGGCAGTCCATTAGACCCAAAATCACGGCAGTCTTGCCAAAGCCAACGTGGTCTGCTAGAATTCCGCCCCTGATCTTACGATGTACGATGACCTTTGCCTCTGCTCTCCAGTTCAAGGGGCCCAAAATAGCTTCTTCTACTTCTTCCTCCGGAAAAGCTAGTTGTTCATTCGACTCGCGTGACAGTACCCATCGAAGGGATCGTAGCTGGTCAGGCCGTAGGGGAATATTGAAGTGAGGAGGATGTGCTGCACCAGCTTCAAGATTGTTGTTCAATATCCGATAGCTTCCAGGACGATGAATATCTGTGTCGTCATTGCTGGTTATTCGCCAGTAAAAATTCACTGCCGTGCTATCGTCTCGACGATGCGCTATAGCCCCGCAAGCACGATGGAACATTGTCTTGACATTCAGGGCAACGCAATCATGGCGTCTTTGTTTATTGTCTTCGGGCCTGGGATTATCAACCTTTTCGAAGAGGCAGAATGGTAAAGGTCGCAGTTTATAGTCCCGCTCACATCTGGCTGCATCTTCTGGGTCTTCTATGGGACGTTCCTTGCCTCTGAGAATTGCCCATGCCATCCTGGGGTGCCTTGGGAAACAACGCTCACAGGTTTCAAAGTCGGTGTCCACAGATTTCCAATTCTCACATGGAGACATTGTCGAGAATCTGGCCCAGGTCCATGCAAGTTTATTCATTCCCTGGAAGTTGCTTGTTTCTACCACTGCCCATGGATGCTGTGCTTCGAATGTGTCTGTCACGTCGGTAGAAATTGACAGAAGCGGGAGATAACAGTCATAACAGCTATGGCTATTTAGCTGGAGTGTGATCTGGGAGCTGAGTATGCGATTGGTAAATCCATTGTCTGAGTCGCGGTCAATCAAAGACATGATTCCGGCATCAACCCATTGTCGGTGAGAAGCCAGAACGAAAGAAGTTCTTGAACGCATTAATTCTTCATAATTCCAATTACTGTCCAATTGCAAAACAATGTCTCTCTGCGAATCGTCAGTTTTGCGGTACGGATCAGTCGAGAATATCCATGAATCTAGTTGGCTCGGCCCTAGACTCCTAGGATCCAAGAAAAGGAACAAATCTGGTTTAGTTGCTCCTGGGGAGACACGGCGATGCAACGACTGTAATGCTCCTCCACAGTCAGGTATTCGCTCGTATTGCCCGCGAACATCCAAGGTCAGCCCTTTCATAGCCTCCTCGTCACTGCCAACACATACTCCGCTCCAGACTTTCTTCTGAGCTGAACCTGGGAGGCCGCAGATATTCTCATAAGAGGGCAACAGATTACCGATTCCTTGCAGAAAAATTGTTTTGTCCTTTTTGGATAGCGGACCACAGATCTGCCATTCTCCCTCTAGAAGGGACGAACCTTGTCGAAGTACTTCCATTCTTGCTATTGGATGTCGGACCACCTCTCTGAAATAGCTTCTCGCTGGTTCAACATCGGGTGCCTTTGCGAACAACTTCCAGTGCATTCCATGCGGGTCGATTGTCAGTTGCAGAGTGGAATAAGCTCCTTCATACACTACAGTCCAATCGTGTCTTCGCTTGATAGACTTGAACATGAGAGTATCTTGGCATACCAGCGCGACACTTTCAAGATACTGCTTCCATATCTTTGCAGTTTCTGGGGTTGCTGAATACTGGCCTGCCCTTGTTTGATAGAGATGCATCGGGAGTTGTGGAGGTTGTATCAAAGCTGGAAGACTGTACAAAAGCCATTCTCGAAAGATCTTTGGATCTCTGCGAGTCTTGAGCTGTACTACGGGAATTGGACGGTAATTGTGGATAGGGCTCACTTTGCAAGCCGCACAAGCTGTGAAACCACAATCAATGCATCGATAGAGACCATATCGCCCGATACCGTATGGACCTTCGCAACTGCAGAGACTCGAAGCCAATTTAGCAAATGCCTGGAGTTGACCAAGCCAATTGAGATTTGTCTTGTCCAATGAGGCCACAGACCTCATACTGTTCAGATAGGAATTCATCAATGAGGCAGTGGGCATCCTCTCTTCGACGGGATCGTCAGTGTCGACCATCTGTTCTTCTTCGTTTTGAACTTTCAGAACAGAATGACAAACTATGAGAGCTGCTATGATCGCTGGTCCGACGACAGTTGTACTCATCGCATTGCCGGCTAGATCCTGCATCTGTGATTGCGACTCTCTTGTCAAGGACAGGCGATTCAGTGGCAACCCCTGCATTGATAGCAGCTCACGTCCTTGGATCTGACCTCCACGCGCTGTAGAGTATATCATACCACTGGGGGTTATGCAGCCCATGATTCCGAATGGTTTAGAATCCGTGTCTCGATCAACGCCTTGAGAAACGTCGATGCAGCGGCTGTGCAGACAGTCAGTACTCTTCTATTCGAATAGTTAGGGCATATCGGCTGACTTACATTTTGGACGTGTTATCATAGCCGCCAAGTGACAATGTTCGCAAATGATTCACATCAATCGTGTCCCAGACTCGTTCCACTTGAGAGAAGAACCACGGTCGGTCCATCCATGTAGCAGGACAACACTTGCCACCTTCCTCCCAATGCGTGATTGGCCTCCCATTACCGAAAGTAGTTGCTCGTCGAACATCTGCGTGTCTAATCTTGTAAAGAGACCAGACAGGTGACGACCTGGGTTCAGCTACAGGTGGACACTCCAGCTTTCTCTGTTCGATAACGTCGGCGTCGGCGTCGATAAACTTGGTGAAGGGGGAACTTGCGCGACGCTCAAAGCCAGAAAAAACGCTGACCCACTCGTTAAGCAATCTCTCGCCTCTCTCAACAAGGGACTTTTCAATGCACAAAGCATATCCTCTTTCACGCGTCTGTGGAAGGTAGAAGTCCTTGGTGTCTACCTTGACGTGGCGAAAATAGTATCCAACTTTCTCAAAAGCACGTCCAATGGCAACCCAAGGTGCGTTGGTAATGTTCTCGAGTATTATGATCTTGGGGCGGTGAATCTCACAGTACGCCACGAGACCCCTGAGGGTATCGCCGGACTCTCCACGCTCGCCGAATTTCTTGCGCCAGTTGTTCAGGTTTGAGTAATCAACGCAGGGAAAACCAGCGACGAGGAGGTCTGGTCGTGTGGGCACTTTCTTTTTTGCTCCATATGCAGTGTGTCTGTGTATCACGTCAGTGGCTGTCAAATCGTTTGGCAAGAAGATACATACGCAAACCCTCTATGAAGCTCTATTGCATCCCTGAAGAGTAGAGGCGGGCGAAAGTTTCTCTCGATGTATGCTTGTTTGTACTCGACAATTTCCGCACTGAAGAGATGCTTGAAGGCAAAAGGACCGATTTTCATCTCTTTTAGTTCTATGGTCATTCAGAACAGGTCAGTAAACCTTAAATCAAATTTTGTTAGAGGAACTCACGTGAAACAACCATCTCGAGAGCCAGAATGGGACTCTCTGTACCCGAACAAACGGTGGCCACACGCAGCTCGCGTCCTTTGAGAGCCTTGAGAAACTCCATGAAGCCATCTTCGTGAACAGCATGGAGGGTTATCTGCTCAAAGATCTGCTTGAGGTCGTGGATAGGAGGCAAGTCGCCAGCCAAACCGTTCTTTGGCGAGAAGTTATGTCTCAACTGGTTGACGTATTCGATCTCTACATACTCACTCTTAGGTGGCGGAACAGTTTTGTCAACAAATCGTCGTTTTCGTGTTACTTGACGATGATTGGAATTGGCGTTTGGTTTTGGTGTTGCCTCATGACGCGTCTCGCTCAGGCGGACTTCACCATCTCGAGCCGCGACTTCATGAACATCAGCAGTATAAGCTCGATTCAACTGCTCTTCTTGATCGGAGTGGTCAGTATCTGTCTTGCTCAATTTTCGCTTGGCTGAGCGGCCTTGAGGAATCGCTCGTGGCATGGTGGCTCTGTCCCGAAGGACTGGCTTGAAATGCACAAGTGAGGTTTAGATGTTGGAGTCTCACTTGGAGTGAGACCTTCACCTCAGCACTCAGGATTACAGAAAGGAAAATGTTCAACAAAATTGATAATTGATATGATTCGACTCAAAATCCAACAAGATAGACTGAGAAGGGATTATGAACCAAGTGAGGATATCAAGACTGTGACAGGGAGAAAGAAGAGAAGTGAGGAAAAGGAAAGAAAGAAAAAAAAAAAAATCCAGGATGAACAAACAAGATGGAAATTTAAAGTCATGTTATTAACAGACCCGCTTAGTCTGTGTCGCCTTGTAGGACGATGTCGCCTGGTAGGACAATTGCACAGTCATCGTGAGATTTAGGGGGAATGGTTGGTGGTTGGCTTCACTTTGAAGTGACATCCTAGACACGCAATTGAGCTAACAAAGAGGTACAAGTCATAGGCCTCTCAGTTCATTGCAAATCAATGAGTCTAATCCATATACTTACACAAAGGCAAGCGATAATTATCAACAACCCAATACCTCCTCCTCACACCACTCCATTCCCCTTCCAAAGGAGGAACAGCAACATCCTCCCAACTGACATCAAACCCAGCCTCGAAAACATCCATCTCCACCACTTTTTGGTAGACATCATAACTAATCTGCCTATCAGCACCCATGCCATTAAAGAAACTCCACAGTCCATCCGTGTCCAGCAATCCAATAACCTGCTCCGATAAAAACTCTCTGAAATCAGCGTATGACTCGGCAAAGGTATCGTAGTAAATGGCATCAAACATCTCGCCCTGCTCCACTAACTGTGGCAGGATATCCTGCCATTTACCCTGATGAATCACGACACCGGGCTTCTCGTGCCATCCTTTCCGTTTCATTTCTTCCACGACTTCGGCATGTGCTTCAACGATGTGATGTGTTGCCGGCTTCTGGTCCTGGAAGAATCCGTCGACGATACCCATCCCATGCCCTATGTTGAGCACTCGCAGACCCGGTGTGGGCAGGAGTTTGCGGGCTGTGCGGGCCATAATATCGGATTCCCAAGCCATCATGACGCCGTTTTGATCGTTGTCGAGAAGTCGATCGTCTTGGAATGTGAGATTTGAGTGTAGGTAGCGCACGTTGGAGACATTGGGGTCTGCCTGTTCGGCTTCTATGGTTGTGGTTGTGGCTGATACTTCTTCCCCTTCCTTTTCTGCTTCTTCGTTGTCTAATTTTTCGTCTTCCTCCTCTTCATCATCGTCTGCGAGAATTTCGTATCCCTCAAGCCGATTGAATAGTAACTCTGCACGCACACCGGCGTCAACCATGAGCTCGTACAACTCACTCAAGCCAAACCTCCTCGCCAAACAACCAGGCGTCTCATCATTCTTATCCAAATCATTCCAAATAGCGCCTTCCTGCAGTAGAAACTTAACTGTCTCTCGTGCTAGTGCCAATTCTCCATCCTCTTCCTCTCCCGCCCCATTCACTCGCTCTTCCTGGTGTTGCTCTTCATCAGGCTCACAAGCCGCAATAGCAGCATGTAAAGGCGAATATCCCGTTTCAGGATCCTTCACATTCGCCGGATTCTCTGCGCCGGCGTTGTTGGCGCGCAGTAGTTGCCGCAGTTTGGGGATGTTGTGTTGCGATGCGGCGAGGAGGATTTCTTGGATGTCGAGGTCGACGTCTATTTGGACGTGGGAGATTTCGATGTTGGGGTCTGCCATCTTGGCTGTAATCTGTCGATTGTATGCGTGGATGATAGTGGGAATTTCTAGCAATCAACTCGTGAATAGCTGATGCAATTGAGAAAGATTGGAGGAGTTGGAAGCTGGTTGAGTAGTTGGATGCGGGGAAGGGAGCATCAAAACTTTTTTTTGTTCCTCTTTGTCTTATCGATAAGGACCAGAGAGATCTTCAACTAATGGCACCAAGAAGCTACTTACACATGCGTAAATGCGTGTTTGTGTTTACATTGTTTAGTTTATGCGTATTAGTATCGTTAATTATAAATACAGGCTATATCTGCGAGTCGCGTTGAGCAGAGCTACAGAGCTGGAGATTACCTAGAGTTGCTCCGACATCTGGAGCTTATTATGATTTAGATGTACGAGGCTTGAGCAATATATTTAGCCTGGAAGAAAAGACGAGTAGCGATAGTACTGCATTAAGCACTGTGTTGACTATTTATACAGGATGTGACGACGCACGCACAACATGAAAGAACATTTTGGGAGATGTTGTAAAACACTTATTTCTCATTTTCAGGGCTGGCATTGACGTTCAAGCCCAAACCTTGGGTGTCAAGGTAAAGCTTGTTCCTGCCACCGGCTTCCTGCAAGATCTGCGCAATATTTCGGGCATTCTCGATACGTCGGAGCTCGACGTAACTCTTGCTCTTCTTGATGGCGTCACCGATAAGTTCGGCGGAGCGGGCTTCACCCTGGGCTCGGACGATGGTGGCTTGTTTCTCTTGGCGGGCCTTGTCGACGAGGAAGGCGGCTCGCTGGGCTTCTTGTTGGGCAACCTGCTTGGCTTCGACGGCAGCGGTGAACTCAGGAGAGAATGCGAGGTGCTAACATTACGTGATTAGTGAAGATCCAACGCTCACGAAGACAGGTAAACATACAGTCAAAGAAACATCATCCAATGTGATATTAAACCGAGCTGCTCGTCGAGCCAAATTGTCACGGACAAGTCGGGCTACATTCTCTCGCTGTGTAATCAACTGACTGGCGTTGAACTGGGCAACGACACTCTTCAAAACCTCGTTGACAATCGAGGGCAATACTCGCTCATCAAAGTCTTTGCCGAGCGTTCGGTAGATCTGGGGTAGAGCGTCGATTTTGGGTCGCGACAAGACACGGCATGTGATGTTCACCATTTGTAAATCCTTGGTTCCGGTCAAGGATGCAACGTTTCTCGGCTTCGCTCGAACATCGTAGACGATGGGTGTTTCGACCCAAGGGATGTTGATATGCGTTCCTATATATATTGATGATGAATAGCTGTTCGAAAAACATATACTCGAATTGGAGAAACGTACCTTCATTGTAAATCTCCTTCTTAACACCGGATATCCTGGAGTACTTGATAGCTCGGTGACCACCATCAACTAAAGCGTAAATCCATCAGCACTGTACTTTAAACAAAGCAGGGATCTATTTCCATTACCCACCGTTGAACAAAGACGCTGAAAGCGCATATCCTCCAGCTACCAAGACAGCAAGCGCAATAGCTGGACCTCCAATAGGCGCACCACCTCCTCCGAATCGGAAACCACCACCGCCGCCGCCTCCTGACCGAGCTCGGTTCTGGAGCATAACTTGCAGCCTTTCCCACTGTTCCCGCGGGCTTCCTGCCATATTGATTTGATGAGTTGAATTTGATGTGGATGGAAAGGTAGGTCTGGGAGGGAATCGTAGAGCTTCCGCTGACGGAGCAACAATTGAAGATCGGAAACGGGTCTAGCTGTTTTGGGCTTGGTAGGGCGGAGAAGCTTGGCATTATTTGGTCAAGCTCTTTCTTTGCCTTGAACCACGCGTCAAGACCTCATTGTACGTCTTTTAAATAGTTCCTGAGCGACCTAACGAACTTGCGACTCTGTGATTGTTGAGTCATCTGCTTAAACTTGTTAATCTTGTTGGGCGGATACCCCGATCATAGCAATCATGGCTCCAGGAATGGGAAAGAGTGTCTTCCTGGGAAATATTCCCTACAGTGAGTTTATATTGTCCTCTACATGTAGTCCACGATGCTAAAGTTGTACAGACCTCACAGAAGAACAAGTGAAAGACATCCTCAGCACCGCCGGCACAGTCACCAAATTCCGACTCATGATGAACCCAGAAACCGGAAAACCCAAAGGATACGGATTCGCCGACTTTGCCGATGCCGACGCAGCTGCTTCAGCAGTCCGAAATCTGAACGATTACGAGATTATGGGACGAAAGATCAGGGTAGATTGGCCGCATAATAACGAGAAAGACTCAATACCAGAGGATTACTCGGATCCCTACCAACCACAACCCCAAGCACAACCACCACCTCAACAACAAACCCCAAGCTCTCTTCCTCCGCTACCTCCAGGTGTAGAGGTTCCTCCACATCTCGACTGTCCCAATGCTATTTCTCAGACCTTATCTCAACTCCCACCAAATCAACTCCTCGATGTCCTCTCTCAAATGAAGTCACTAGCCGTCGCAGACCCCGCACGAGCAACAGAATTACTCCGGACAGCGCCTCAACTCGCATACGCAATATTCCAAGCTTTACTCCTCATGAATCTAGTTGACTATAGCACGCTTGGCTCAGTGGTGGAACAAGCGTCACAAGCAGCTCCTCCTGCTGCCGCTGCCACTCCAGTCCCTTATCAACCATATAGTACTGTGCCAGCACAGGTTTCGACACCTCCTGTTCAAAGCTCCCCATTTGCGCCTCCCCCTGCTGCTGCAACACCTCAACAAATACCCGGTCAGGAAGAGCTATTGCAGCAAGTATTGAGTATGCCACAATCACAGATTGATGCTCTGCCGCCGCTGGAGAGGAGTCAGATTATGATGTTGAGGCAACAGTTGATGCAGGGCGGTATGCGATGATTTTGTCCCATGGAAACGGCCATAGCCTATCTTATATCTTTATAAAATGGTTTGATTTATCGGTAATACATGGACGATCTATGGATAAGGAAAATGGCGAATGGCGCAAAAGAAGTCTGTGTTCTGTTATTCTTTCCTTGCTATATCTATCTGGGATTCGCATGTGTCTCTGATGAATATGAAGCAATACAATACCCCAAATGTTTGCAATCAATATGAGATCCTTACGAAGTCAATATAAATTTTATTTACCAGACTTGGTCTATCCTGATGCCTTTTCTTGCATCTTCCTCAGTCTCTCTTGTCTTGCCTTATTTTGTCGTCTTCTCTCCGCTCATCTCAATCGTTGCTCGTACCAAATCACCATCTGTCAATGGTACGCCCTTTTCATGCACTGGGAATTAATCATCGTATTAACAGACATCTAGAAAAAGCCAGTGGCCTAGGCAGCAAGGCGCATTCACTATACATCGGCCTCCTGCGTTACACGCTCTAGCAGAAGTAAAGACGGCGCCTGAGGGTACAGGCATATTTAAAAGTACCTAGAGCCTTTCGACAAAAAACCCAGTGTCCCGATTCAGCGATTTGGTTCTTACCCAGCTCTTTCATACTATACGCCCTTCTTATTCAATATGCTCGCATCAGCGGACTCAAGGAAATACTCCGGAGAAATTGAGCAAAGGACAAATGATAGAACGGCTGACAGTAAGAAGGAAAGTAGCACCGACCAGATTAGAGTGCACTTGAAGCTTTTTTCGCCTACCAAGGCTGATAAATGGGACACACGCCATGCTTCGATCGATTCTTCGTCAAACTACACGTTAACGATGGCAAGAGAATCGGATTTGGATGATAGAAAAACGCGGGAGCGCCATCTAGAAGATCAACTCCAAGATATTGAGTCCGGAGATATTCAATCGGATTATGAAGATGACTTTCTAGACTGTGAGAGCTGTGTAGATTGTTATTTGCATTTCGAGTGGCTGGAAATGATTGTCGGGAAAGTCACTCTTCAACGGACTGAATTTTCACAAGAGACACAAATTGCGGATTGCAAGGCCTATTTAATTCGAAGGCACGAGATCGCAGATTCTTTCTGGGATGCCATGACAGATCTTGATCCTCAGATGGACGAACTAGCGTTTGAGCTGTTTGACCGATATTGCTGTTTGCAACCCAAGTTCACGAATCATCCCCTAAGACGGGGCTGCAGTGTCTAGAACGGTGAGCTGGATGAAGGCGATATACTCATAATTGGGGACATTCGAGTATCTCGATCCCAACGACGCAAAGGAATAGGCTCAAAGCTAGTCCACGCAATCCTAGAGCCGACTGGGAGGAAAAGCAGAAATTTCTTCGCACTGATCTCGCCTGAGGTTTTTATTCATGGCGTTGATAGAGAAGGACTGTCCCAAAATGGCGCAAACAATGAGCTGCTTATACGTAATGCTCTTCGGTTCTGGAGAAGCCTTGGCTTCAGGAGAATTGGTTCCTCGTGCTGGCTCGGGTTTACACCGGATCAAAACCATCCAAGTCATGATATAGCACTGGAGCAGGATTTCGAATTATCTTCCTAAACAGACAACCATTGACACCGGAGATGGTCAGTTTAGTCAAGGAACTGTCAGCGAATGAAGACAAAGAATGTCTCACTCAACTGAAGAGTATATTTAATAAAATTCCTTCCAATGATCCTAGGTGGCATGCTAGGGGGACAACAATGGAGATACCGTTCTTCACCTCGTTTCATCTTCGTCAAAACCACAGAGCACACGCTGGCTGATGCATAGCAATCCAGCCCTATGCCACTCACTGAATTGACATGGAAGCATACCACTTCTTAACTTGGAGGAGCAGATGGAACGAAAGCGAGCATATAAATTCCTTTTTCTTAGACGCAAACTTATATCAGACCTATTTCAGGATTCGGTCCCGCTACCATCTCTTGTCTTGCTCTGCTTAGGGGACATGAAGTAAAACAACTGTCGCCAGCCGAGATCTCGCCGTTGAAATATGGATGCACATGTGGCAGTTGTCTTGGTGAATTTCTCAGTCCCCGAGTGCGCAAAATCCTTCGTCGCACTGCCGAAATCATGTACGAGTCTATCAGTTTTGATTCAAATCGTGACGACGATGCCGAGCGGTGGTGTGACGTAAACGAAGACGCGTTTAGGTACTTGCCAGAGTATATTCGTCAAGGTTTCATACTAAATAAGGTCATGATGATCGGCTTCTGCAAGCTATGGAAACATCTCGCTTCATGTCTTCGAGAGAACAAGCTCCCAACAGAAACAAACATTCTTCTTCTCGTTCGAAACGGCAACGGATGGATGGCCCCGTGGCTGTCGCAACCTTTTCACTTCAGAATGGCGGAACCGTCTCTTCAGTGGCAACGATGCTCTTCTGGAAAGCAATGACTTTTGGTGAATTGCTCGGCTTGGAGTATGAAGATTGTGAGAATGCCGTTCAGAGTAATCTTCCAAGCTGTCGAAATGATCGAGAGCTTGGTTTTGTCAGGGGTATGTGCGGATATGAGCGAGTCTCGAGACCTGTTCTCAAGAGATGACCACGACCGGGGAACGTCTTCGATAGGTATCAGACTTGAAAATCATTTGTTGGCCACTTTTGCTTAGTTACAGAAATCCATAGTACGTAGACATAAGCAAAGGGGTATTCAAATTTGTACAATCTAACGCTAAAAAGCTATACGCAAAATGAGTGCCTCCAATGCGCAGAACGCTATGTCGCTAAAAAAGAACATGCATACAAATAAAAGCAAACGAAAGTCATTCACAGCGTGTGTTTTACGCCGTGATAATATCATAGCTGAATCAAATCAACCTCGGAAAAATCAGGCGGACTGCGACTAAAAATAGTGCGACACTTCCCATCCAAGGCCTGATACTCATTACTAATCCATAAATGTTTACTGAACCGTTGCGTGCAGTAAATCTCGTCATCGCTTACCCCCAGATCGTCGCGTGGGATCCATATCACTGGTCTCTTGGCTCGTAGTGCTTCGTGCTGGAAGGCTCGTTGGACGAGTTGATCACGCTCGTCGGGCGTCAAATCTTCTAATTCATCGTGAATACCGGCGAAAAGGGCGCGGCCGACGGGGTTTGTGCCTGTGCCCCGCGTTTCTTCGTCTTCGGCTGCGTAGGCTAGTTGTTGGCGCAACTTTTGGATGCTTGGGACATCGTACCCGGAGTTTGTCCCGTAGTATTTGGAGCGGCGATTTCGTGAGCGATCGGCCCATGAGACGGCTGTCATTCCGCTGACCCGTTTGCCCGTAGTGCTGAGGTTTCTGGTCAAGAGGCCGTTTGTATTATTTCTTTCTTCGACTTTGCTGTCTCGGTTGATGTCTTGGAGCTCGATCTCCTTTCGATCGGTTCCGAAATCACGCTCGTCGTATCCTGCTTGTCGCGGTTCGGAAATATGTCCGTTTTTAGCGTCTTCATCTTCTTCTTCGTCGTCATCAATAGGTAGGCCGTGTCTGATGCGTTGAGCTCGTGCGAATTCCTCGTCCCTGCGGACAGCGTCATCCTCTAAGGTAATTGGCAGATATCGGATAAGCGGGGAGAAAGCCTCGTTCAAGAAGTATTGATAACCCAAGGTGAGTATCAGAACGACAATCATTACAATCGCTTGCCCCTGGCACGCCACTTGGTCGTACTCATCTCGTACAAGGAAGAAGAGACCAATTAGACACAATTCCATGACGTATAACCCAGTGAACATCTGGTTGATAGCCTTAGGGAACAAGAGACCGCCGGTATCGAAACGGAATTTCGTGACGTAGAGCGTGTTGTATCGATATACGAACCAGAATAGAGCAAAGGTGGCGATGATAAATATAGCGATCAGTGGAGCGACAATGACGTATATGAGACCGATGCATGCTAGAACAGTATAGACAGGGAAGAAGCTCCCCCATCTCATCGTATGCAGGTTAGTAGTTCGCGACCACTTATTTCTTGCTGTATTGTCAAAAAGAGGACCGAGGATAAACCACTTGATCAAGTTGAGAATCTGAGCAAGTGCACCAGCACTGACAGACATGGCTCGAAGGATCATGTAGGAGAAGAAGTAGTTACTGGACTTCGGAATGTTTTCGGCGAGCAGTTCAGGCCAGCCCGTGATGTTTGTGACTGAATCAATCAGCGTCGAGAAACTAGACGAGATGGCCACAACTAGAAAGAGCTGGACGAAAAGGAACGCGAAATAGTAATTTGAAACCATCAACTCCACGGCCATTCCAGTTTGTAGACCCTGAGTCTGGGACAAAAATCGAAGAATGACGGGCAGAACAACCATTAACAAAGAAAGGAACAACGGTGGAAGAACACCTTGAATAGCTGAAAAGAGCCAATGGGGTAACTTGGACAGCCATGCAAGCCATGAAAATGTTCCTTCCAGGTAAGAAAGCTGTGACAAAAGACCAGTAAAAGCGACTGGAATGGCCCAGCCAGCAACCATGCCACAGACAACAATGAAAATGCCACCACTGCGTAGGTAGCGTTCCCACCATTTCATCGACATGTTATCCCAGATGACATCGTCTGGAGAGATTTCCACTACTCGTGGAGCCATTTGCTTCGGTACGTGGTGACTGACGGCTTGACAAGCCATGTGAGCGGCGACCTGATGATTGAATTGGATGAAAGCCGAATTCATCAGAGGAAATTTCTCCGGGTGCTGCTGGTCGATTTCAATTTCCAGGTTAAGCCGCGCCACTTCTTTACGACAGTAATCAATAGTGTCGACCTTTTTGCCAATCAATGGTATAGATGGCATCCAAGTAATCCCAAATATAGGGAGTCGCATGGTTTCTCGATCTTTTTGTCGTATGTACTTCTTCCACAGTGGCTCGCCGCAGTCCTCTTGCCAATTCTCATTGTAAGCTAGAGGATATTCTTGTCCATCTTTTTTCTTGCGTGATACGCTATCGTCAGTGGTGCCCGTGTCCGGACGGATCTGGCTTTCTCTAGTTTCTACTTCGGTCAAAGGTATTTCATCGGCTTCGGGAGGCCGATTTCCCCGCTTGGAGTTGGCGGATGATTTTCGGCTCCAGCCAGGGCGGCGTGAGGTTTGCTCCTCGCCGTTGACTTCATATGCTTCCTGCTGGTCATTTGCCTCGGGAACTGAATTGACCGAGTCTTTGTTGCTATCAAGGCTGGAACGGTGATGTTGGTTCCTTGGGTCATTGATTTCTTTGCTGTTTTCCCTGCTGGAAATAGAGGCGGGCTCTTCGGGCAGCACAGCAAAACCAGGGGTATTATCCAGACGTTGTTCTACGCCTTGATTCGCCTTCCTAAGGCCTCCAACAAACTTCTTTTCCAGAACTGTCGCGCCGTTCCCAACAACATTGGTAAGTCCTCCACCCACCCGAGGAATAAATTTCTTCTTTCGTGCACGGCGTGCTTCCAGGTCTTTGCTCTCCCGATTTTTCTTAAGGGCGTCGTGCACATTATGCGCGACCTGGTGAGGATCGCCCGAGCTGATACCGGATTGCATTACCAGTTCAGCAGCTTTTTTGTCTGTTTCCTCCTTTTGCTTCTCATCTTCCTTGGAAGCCTTCTTCCCAGACTTCTTGGCTTCGGCTTTAGCCTGCTTCATCTGGGCTTTCTTACACTTGACTATCAGGTCGGTTTCCGCGGCCTCCAAGGCCAAAGCAAGCTGGTCTCTAAGCTTGACCTTTTCATTTAATTCATCTAATTGACGATTGATCCAGATATTTCGAATTCCTCCGGGGAATACGTCGTACAGGTTTGTCAGAGCCTCTACTGACAACCACTTTTTGGGAATGGCTGTAACGAGCACAGTCGTAGCAGATGCTCTCAACCTGTGCTGAGGGGAGGTCAAGTATGCCTGTCGTAGTCGAATATACCCGCGCAATTCATCGAAAAACACCGCGCAGACATATAGAATCGATAGCACAGCAAGAACTAGATGCGCCCAGTATCGGTTTGTGTGCTCAGGTGTGATGTTGCCCCAAGCAAGCTGATCCATGCCGGTCACGTTCCATGTGGTAGAATTTGTATTGCTGACAAGGTTGTTGTCTTTTCCTCCAATTTTGTTTATAGGAATCAAGATGGGAAGAATGACTATACCCATTGGCACAAAGATCTTCAGGAGCATACGGAGGTATCGAAGAAAAAAATAAGCATCCAGGCCACATTTCTGAATAAATTCGGCGTTGGTGGTTTGAAACACAGCATACACCCATCCGAAAAGGCCAGGAGCTGGCGGTTTGGTACGTTCACGGTCTGGCACAAGGTAGGTCCGGGGTTGGCTGTGTGGTATCGTATTAGTATGAAAGTGCAAGTCAAACAAGAATAAAGACGTCACATACTAGATTCTCCGAAGGTTCCCCTTCAGCATCAAGAACAGGAGAGCTTCAATGGCGAAAACGATGGCACCTGTGGCCAGTGAGGCAAGGAAAGTCGAGATAGAGATTCCTTGATCCTCGACGCCCTTTGTGCCGCTGCCGGACAAGAGGTCGGTGGACATGTTGATGGCAGGTGATCGGTCACCTCAAATCAAGAAATTATTGTCTTGATGATGGATATGAGTTGAACCTGCAACTCTAGAAATTGAGAATAGTAGCATATGCTATGTGAAAGCAGGGCCGCTGGGCGACAATAGAACGATAAGAGCGGGGGAAATGAAAGACGAACGATTAAACAATGAAGCAATCAAAACGCTGCAACAACACAATGAATAAGAAAATTGTAGACCCTCTCCCGCATCAATGAAGCATGCGCGCAGCAAAAAAGAATCTTTGAAGGAAGAAAATAGCTTGGAATTGGCGCACAACGGGAGACGATTTGGGGATCTTATCAGGGATCCGACATTTAAGGAGCTTCAGATGGATCTAAGCTAATGAAGAGCCAGATTCAAGCAAAAAAGACGGGCCAGGATGGAGTCGCCCTGTGTAATCATCAGGCGAGAGTAGTTGATCTTGCAAGACCGGCCGATGCTGGGGTTGTTGACTTGTTGTCCCAGTGGTATAAATAAAATTGGACGATAATGACATCAGCCAGCAGATGCTCCAAGTTGAAACTCTTGGCGGGCGCTTTGGCTAGCTTCAACTCTAAAGCAGTCGCTCATTGGTTGGTGGACGATCCCTCGAAGCGCTGCCATGTTTTACTCTCGTCAAGACTAGGGGAGCTATCGGTCGATGATTGGGAGTCCCCAAGATGCGAGCGCTGGGCTGGATCTTCATCTATTTTGGTTTCAATACCGTAAACATCAGATCAGGCACCAGACAGTCCAGACATTGATACGTACCGTGGATGCGTGGCACGTGAATGCCAAGAATGTGGCTGGACGCCTTTCCTGATTCGGACAGTAGTCCAGAGATAGTGGCTGTGTAGTCACGTGGTATGCAGCGAAACGCGGTCGCCCAAAGGGGAAGCACTTAACGCGGTGTCGCGTAGAGGACGCGTCCCGAGAAAATTAAGCAATTCCTGTAAGGGACTGAATTAAACACCGCCAGCTTCTGTTTCTTATCTTTCCATCAACACCCCCCGTCGTCGATATCACAACCAACAAGTTTAACATAGTACTTTGTTTTTTCGAATCGACGAAACTTTTAATTCACAATGTCTTCGCCAGCTTCTCGTCGCGGGCGCCCCCCGAGAAGTACAGCGTCCTCGACTCCTCGCTCGACCAGATCTCAGCAAGTCTCGACTACCCCTCAGTCCAACGCAAATGGATCCCAGGCCACTCCACGCGCATCCAGACGACTTCAGAATGAATCATCTCCCTTGATGTATCAATCCTCATCACCCGTGCGTGGCGAGCAGACGAGAATGGATATCAGCTCGCCCATCAGAGAGTCTTCTGTTGCAGATGGCGAGACAACGCCCCGAGCCACTAGAACCGGCATGCGAGGTAAGCAAAATTCGAAACGTCTCAGAATATATCGAGCTAATTTCCTCAGACTCATCGCCAATCCGTTATATGTCCAGCTCAAGCCCACCGCGCAACAACAACCGTCAGGATATTCGTTCTGACATCCCCAGTAGCAGCAGTGGTCTCTTTGTCGGATCATCTCGCCCAGAACTATCGGGCTATTCTCGCAATGTCTCACGCCGAGGCGATATTCATTCAGATACTTTTGGTACTACACCGTCAGGTCGTCGGAGAGTTTTTGTAGACGCAAATGGCATGCCAGTCAATGAAAGTCACCCCCACTCCGACGCGACTTTTACCAACCTCAATCCCGGCACCTCGGAGGCAGATGCACTCGGTGGTACCTCCACACGTGTGATCTGGGGCACCAACATTTCAATCCAAGATTCTATGTCCGCGTTCAAAAACTTTCTTTACAACTACGCAAGAAAGTACCGCATGTGGGCTGATGGTGCCACCGAGGATGATACGAGGGCGCTGGGAGATGCCGCAGAGGAGAAAGAATATATCACCATGCTGAACAACATGCGAAAGCTGGGCGTCACCGGATTGAACCTTGATGCGAAAAACCTCAAAGCATATCCTTCGACCTTGAAACTGTGGCACCAGTTACATGCATATCCCCAAGAAATCATTCCACTTATGGATCAAGCAATCAAAGATGTCTTGGTTGAATTGGCTATCCACGAGATGGATACTCTCAGAAGCCAGGCTCAGCGAAACCAAGCGCGGTCACGAGACAGCTCAGCGGCGCCTCCGCCAAGCTCCGATGCTATGAGTGAGACAGGTCGTGCTGCTCCTGATAGTACTCCCAATTTGGTCCAACAAGTGGAAAGCAACACATACAAGGTCTTGCCCTTTGGCTTGGATAAATCCGTGAATATGCGAGAATTGGACCCCGCAGGTGAGAATGGTCGTCAAAATGGCAGAATGGTGAATGTGGACTAACCACTGAATGATCTATAGACATGGACAAACTTATCAGCATCAAAGGTCTGGTCATTCGCACAACTCCAGTCATTCCCGATATGAAAGAAGGTCAGTAGAAAGGCATCTACAACATTTGCTTCTGTTTGCTAATCGAAATACAGCTTTCTTCACTTGTCAAATCTGTAACCACAGTATTAGGGTTGACATTGACCGAGGAAAGATTATGGAGCCCACTTTCTGCCCAAGGGCTCAATGCAAGAGTCCTAATTCAATGCAGTTGATCCACAATCGTTGTGGCTTTGCTGACAAGCAAGTCATCAAACTTCAAGAGACCCCCGACAGTGTTCCAGATGGTCAGACTCCTCACTCTGTCTCTCTGTGCGCTTATGATGAACTCGTCGATGTCTGCAAAGCTGGTGACCGGATCGAGGTTACTGGCATTTTCAGATGCAATCCTGTGCGTGTGAACCCCCGTCAACGAACTACAAAAGCACTTTTCAAGACGTACGTGGATGTTCTTCATATTCAAAAAGTGGACAAGAAGAAAATGGGAATCGATGTGTCGACTGTGGAGCAGGAGCTTTCGGAACAAGCAGTGGGCGATTCTGAGCAGGCTCGAAAAGTCACGGCAGAGGAGCTCGAGAAGATTAAAGAAACATCACGCCGCCCGGATGTCTACGAACTTCTAGCCAGGTCCCTAGCTCCAAGTCTCTACGAGATGGACGATGTGAAGAAGGGTATCTTGCTGCAGTTGTTTGGTGGTACAAACAAGACCTTCCAGAAAGGAGGCAATCCCCGTTACCGTGGTGATATTAATGTTTTGCTCTGCGGTGATCCCTCCACAGCCAAGTCGCAGCTTCTTCGATATGTTCACAAAATTGCACCTCGTGGAGTGTACACGAGTGGAAAAGGCTCTTCCGCCGTCGGTCTGACGGCATACGTCACTCGAGACCCTGAAACTCGCCAGCTTGTTCTCGAATCGGGTGCCCTTGTCTTGTCAGACGGTGGTGTCTGCTGCATCGACGAGTTCGACAAGATGAACGAGTCCACTCGGTCAGTCTTGCACGAAGTGATGGAGCAGCAGACTGTATCCATTGCTAAGGCTGGTATTATTACTACACTGAATGCACGTACCAGTATTCTAGCCTCCGCCAACCCAATTGGCAGCAAGTACAACCCGAACTTGCCTGTTCCGCAGAACATCGATCTACCACCAACTCTGCTGTCCAGATTCGACTTGGTATATCTAGTACTTGATCGAGTCGATGAGCAAGAGGATCGTCGCTTGGCTAAGCATTTGGTTGGCATGTATCTGGAAGACACCCCTGAGAATGCGAGTCGGGAAGAGATATTGGTAAGAAGGACCAATACTCCGACTTGGGATATAGATTGCTAACATTGTTGAATAGCCTATTGAATTCTTGACATCGTATATCACCTATGCCAAGACGCAAATCCACCCTGTGCTCACCCAACCCGCCGCTGATGCTCTAACAGATGCGTATGTCGCTATGCGCAAGTTGGGAGACGATATTCGAGCTGCAGAGCGTCGTATTACAGCCACTACACGTCAATTGGAGTCTATGATCCGTCTCTCAGAAGCTCACGCACGTATGCGTCTTTCTACCGAGGTGACGGCAGAAGATGTTGAGGAAGCCGTGCGACTAATTCGATCCGCACTCAAACAAGCAGCAACAGACGCGCGCACCGGTCTGCTTGATATGAGCTTGCTTACCGAAGGTACCAGTGCCAGCGATCGTCGTCGTCGCGATGACCTAAAGAAAGCAGTCCTCGGTATCGTGGATGAGATGGGTGCTAGTGGCACAGCGCCTCGGTGGTCAGAAGTGCAGCGGAAACTCGTCGAGAACAGCAGCATCGAAGTCGATGGCACCGAATTCCAAAATGCGGTCCGCGCTCTTGAGACTGAGGGACTGGTCAATGTTACAGGCGATCATGCGCAACGACGCATACGACGAGTCGGCGGTGCTATTTGATAGAGCTCCGTTTCATGTCTCTTGGTTTATGATTGCATCTCTATGTTTCATTCTTGATACCGTTTCATTTTAGGATGTCTTTTTCTTTTCGTTTTTAGTTGGGAATGCACTTGACGAGAATTACGGTATGGGATGGATCATCAGATAGCTTTGTGTTCAGTTTATGTATAGTCTAATGGTACGATTGAACCCTAACAAAGTGCCTAGGTATGCGATGAATGGTATCATGTATACGGACATCGACGTAATCTGATAAACATTACACAGCCGTTACCATACAGCCCTGAAACTCTCTTCAAGCTAGTCCCAAAGAGGCGACAAGCTCACCGTTGCAGATCGAACGTGGGTCACTCCGGCATTTCCATTGGCTGCTTGGTCAAAGTATGCGTTCGTCATTGTATCATGTAATTTACCCGTGTATGGCCTTGTACGAAGTACGCAAATGGACTCGAGAACAACGCGAGAAAAAGGCTGCACCACGTGCCTTGATTTCTGCATGGCCGTGTTTTACTACGTATATTCTGCAATCACTGTGACAATAGCTAATTTTCAGTGCGAAAGTATTGTAATTATAGTACGTCCGTACAATCAAAAGTTTCACGGATACGAGACGAAAAATACGCCATAAACTCAATCTGGAACGAAGTTGCGATGGATCCACTTCCCTCCCTCCGGCCTTCTTCTCCTCTTCTCTCGTCTTCAATCTCTCTTTCTACGAGTCCAGTACTACTACACACCATTGTATCTAAGCGCCTGCATTGTCGCTGGACCTTTTACGTGCTGCAATCTCTTGTATATTGTTCAATTGAGTGTATACTGTGCAATGACGGTGGGGTGTTTCGCAATCTCTGTTTCTTATCGTGTATGATTCGAGATAACGACCAAAGCTACGACGAACGATACGTATTTCCGGCGGCGACCTGTGCGTAAGCACCACCTCTCCACCACCACAGCTTAGGATCTTTGTTAGCAATTGCAAAGTCCTGCCGGATATATTCAATTGCCCAACATGAAGTAAGTCTCGAAAAAGGAGAAAAGAGGTTGCTCCAGATCGGACGCATTCCTCGCATCTGCATTCCTCGTGGCTGGTCGATTGCATGTCGCACAGCGCAAAAGTATAGATAAGCTAACCTGGGCGTAACACAACATAGGTTTGGCGAACAGCTCCGCTCGTCCATGATCAAGGACTATTTCTGGCACTACATCGCCTACGAAGATCTCAAGGACGCCCTCAAAACCGAATATGTGACCGAGCCAACCCCCGCAAACCCGAAGCCGGACCGCAAGCCCTGGACGGAAGCCGATGAAAGACGGTTTGTAGCTCTGCTGGAAAGCGAGCTGGATAAAGTCGCTACTTTTCAGGGTCTGAAGAGTAAAGAGATTATCCAGCGGATTAAGGCGAGTGAGCAGGAGGTTAATCATGTGGTGGCTCGGTTGGAGATTCCGGCTTCGGATTCTCGTCGCGCTGCGGATAGGCCGAGCGATGAGGATTTCTTGCTGCTTGAGGCTGATTTGAGTGATATCATTGCTGATGTGCATGATTTGGCCAAATTTACGCAATTGAACTACACTGGGTTTCAGAAGATTATCAAGAAACACGATGTAAGTGCGACTCCGAGCACTGCTTAGGATTGTTGTGCTGATGACTCGCACAGAAACAAACAAGGTGGTATTTGAAGCCAGTGTTTGCTGCCCGACTGAATGCCAAGCCATTTTTCAAAGACAATTACGACGCGTTCGTCGTGAAACTTTCCAGGCTCTATGACCTGGTCAGAACCAAGGGTAACCCTGTCAAGGGTGACTCGTCTGCAGGTGGTGGACAGCAAAACTTTGTGCGACAGACAACCAAGTACTGGGTACATCCGGATAACATCACCGAGCTGAAATTGATCGTTCTCAAGGTTTGTTACCAACCACTCTTCTAATTTCTGGCGAGCTAATGTAAAATATAGCATCTTCCTGTCCTTGTATTTAACCCCAGCAAAGAGTTCGAGGAAAAAGATGCCGCCATCTCTTCAATCTATTACGACAACCCGGAAACATGGGAGCTATAC
The DNA here is from genome assembly GCA_001571465.2 of Talaromyces pinophilus. Lineage (NCBI taxonomy): Eukaryota > Fungi > Ascomycota > Eurotiomycetes > Eurotiales > Trichocomaceae > Talaromyces > Talaromyces pinophilus. The sequence continues at coordinate 4,439,187 of CP017344.1, read as the reverse complement.
AAAGGTCGTCTTCAAAAGACAGAAGGCGCAGAGGCCATTCGACTTCGATGGTACGGCGGCATGGAAGTTGACCAGATCTTCGTCGAACGTAAGACACATCGAGAAGACTGGACCGGAGAGAAATCCGTCAAGGCACGATTCCCCATGAAGGAGAAGCATGTTAATGCATACTTGTCTGGCGAGATGACCACTGGAGCTGTCTTTGAAAAAATGAGGAAGGAAGGCAAAAAATCGGAACAGCAAATAGCCGACTGGGAAGCGCTTGCAAAGGAAGTTCAATACCGTGTAGTCACCCGCAATCTCAAGCCGGTCTGCCGGACATTCTATCATCGTACTGCGTTCCAATTGCCGGGTGATGCTCGTGTCCGAATTTCTTTGGATACTGAACTGAGTATGATCCGTGAAGATAATCTAGACGGCAGGAGACGTGCCGGCGATAACTGGCGGCGTATGGATATTGGAATCGACTGGCCCTTCCGTCAACTACCGCCAGAGGACATTGAAAGATTCCCATATGCAGTCTTGGAAGTCAAGCTACAAACCCAAGCTGGACAGGAACCTCCTCAGTGGATCCGCGACCTTACTGCCAGCCATCTAGTCGAGGCCGTTCCCAAGTTCAGCAAGTTTATTCATGGATGTGCCACTTTGTTCCCTGATAAGATTCATCTACTGCCTTTCTGGTTTCCGCAAATGGATGTCGACATTAGAAAGCCCGTTACTCGCAAATATGGTATTGAACGGCCGACACAGAGCACCAGCATATCCACTTCGGACATGGCGGACGAGGATGATGACGAAACCGATGACGAGATTGACGGCCATGGTGATCGGACAAGTAACGTCACAGCCGCTACCAGTGCCACTCAAGGAGCTCTTGCCAACTACGAACGCAACAATGGCGCGCTGCAGGCGACTCGTAACGAGCTGGATGTCGAAGAACGTGTTGCCGCTGATTTTCTTGCTGGTGATGAGGATTACCCGTTGTATGATTCGGATGACGAGTCTGATTTCTCGGATGCGCTCGAAGAGGCGCGCCGTATTGGTGGGATGTACTACTACCGTATGCTGTTGAGCAGCTATCTTCGGCGCACAGGACATATTACCTGGGAAGTTTTGAAGGCCATCACGCCTCGACCACGAGCTACACAGATGCCGGAGGGGCAAAGCAATGGAATTACCGTTCTTGGAAACGGCAGACGTACAGTGAAGCGCTTCATTGCCCCCAAGGGTAAACGTAAGTATTAACACGACTCCTCAATTTTCCAGAAACACAAAGTTAACAAATGTACACAGGCATTCATGTCCCCATCCGCGTCGAGCCAAAAGTCTACTTTGCTGCCGAACGCACATTCCTCTCCTGGCTTGAGTTTTCAATCTTGATCGGCTCCATTGCAGCCACCCTTCTCAACTTTGGCAGTGACTACGTCACATTCGCATCGGCGTGGATCTTCACTATCATCGCCGTCGTCTGCCTTCTCTACTCTGTCGTGTTATATGTCTGGCGTGTGGACAAGATCCGTAAAAGACGGGACGTCAAACGTATCTATTACGAAAAATGGGGTCCCACGTTCCTTTGCCTGGGATTAGTAGCGGCTGTTCTGGTCAATTTCATCTTGAGGGCGAAACAGGGCCAACTTGTGCCTGAGAATGAGCAGCATCATCACATCTTCCAAGCTAACATAGGAAACCAGACGACTGTGGAAGTTGAAAATCTTCGTGGTTTGGAGCTTTGATTTCGTTTAATTTTATTCTCGGGTTCAAGGCACGGCACGCTAGATGACGGTGATTTTATAGAGTTGACGACGAATTGTACAAAATGTACAAAATTGAGATATATGTATGATATAGACTACTTATTATATATCTAGCAACGCACATCACGTATATGATTGTATAAACTGTCTGCACAGAGAGTCTATGTCAATGTCGAATCTATGGATAGGAACTTGAGCAATGGAACTAATGTTATGCAGATACTACGTACATGCATGTTGGAGCCAGGTTGAATGTTCCTATGAACCAGTTGACACCCCCGCCGCTACATATGCGTGATGAAGTCGAAGTCATATTTCCAAGATGCGTATGATATTTCCTCAAAGATACCGATTGATGATTTCTTCCAACGTTGCTACAGGAACATGGAAGCCTGGGCGGATAACAGACAATTTCTCCCTTCTTCCATACATTTCGACATCATATGTGGAGTAAAGCAAAAAAAAATCTCTTTCTAGGTTGAAACAGGACCACTTATCTATTAGTTTTGTGCTCGTCTTTGTTGATTTGGAAACGTTTCAACCGAGGTTTGGCCAGATAAAAGGAATTGTCATAACAAGCACTTTATTACGAGCGACTCGGAACAAATCCCCCATTGGTGTTCAGGCTTCTTTCCAAAAGGATGAGAGGGTTTTTCAGGTCTCCAGTTACATGTACCTTTGTTCCACCGACACGAACACAAAGCACCTGTTCGAGGTTTGTGACGGTGCTGGGTTCTTGTTATATGTTCTCGAAACGTATGATCATACTAGTGCCAAGAACTAGGGCTAATTTCCGAATCTGGACGCCAAAGCCTCAGTTACCCGACCTTTGATGGAAGTGAGACTCTCGAATAAGCCGAGAAGTGGTGTCATTACCTAGTCATTCATGAATATAGGCCAGTAGTATGAAACAATATTGAGTAACAAAGGACCATTTGTGTATGTCAGACCAGCAAAGAAAATGTCATATCTTGAGAACCACGGGAACAGTGGGACCGAGGAATTGTCATAGACATGGGGTTCCCCTACATTTTCTATTGACTAATATCTCCTCTCAAGTTATAAAAGGGCATCTCGCCCCCCCTCTGTCCATGGCCTTTTCTTTTCATCATCCAGCATCGTCCTCTCCTTTCAAATCTCCTTCTGCATACGATCTCAAGAACCCAGTTTGGAGACCGATCTATCTGAACTACATACAGAATGCAAACCAGGTTTTGTATGTAGTTCAGATAGATCGGTCCGTCAAGAACAAGACAATGATTACATATTGCGAATCATCAATCAAGACAACCGTCAATCAACCCTACGACCCGCAAATCTATCAGAAAAAGCAGCAAGCGGACTCCGTCATTCCCAGCCATGTCTGGTTCGGCAGTTCATGCAAATAAGGCACTAAGCCTGTTGGGAGACGATGCAACTGATCTTGAAACGCAAATCTTTGGATTGGTCCAAGCAGCCTAGAACGCCCGTGATACCGAGCGTACAGGACAACCGCTCACGCACAAAATCTACCTCTAGAACGGATGATCCCTACTGTTCAGGAGCCATATGGCTCCCCTGTCTTGGGTCTCCTTTCATGTATAAGACATAGGGCCCTGAGACTTCACGTTGCGAAGCTCATGGTGGAGCTAGCTACTTGCAGGCTAAGACAAGATACCATTCATGTAGCTGGACTCCGTCATTCCCAGCCATGTTCCTCTTACTGTTCAGGAGCCATATGGTTCCCCCGGTCTTGGGTCTCCTTTCATCTATAAGACATGAGGCCTGAGACCTCATGTCGCGAAGCTTATGGTGCAGCTACTCGCGGGCTAGGACGAGACACCATTCATGTAGCTGGCAGCAACGGCAGTGATGGCGTCGATAACCACCACGGTCACTCTTCGATAGAGGTCTTCAGAAAGAAGATCTCCGACAACAAGGTCTTCAACAACAGTCATCGCCAGAGAGCACTTCAATGATGACGATATATGACGACGAGAGTACTTCTACAATAAGAGCTCTAACAACAAGAGCTTCAACACAAGAGCTTCTGTGAAGGAACAGCCAAAGAATTCGACCCTTTACGTCGGCAAGGAGTTCAACGATTTGTCCAAGGTCGAGTTGGACAAGACCTCAGCCGCTACAGATCGAGTGGAAAGCCAAATACTGGAATACAGTAAGTTGCACAATCAGCTTGACATCAAATAAACATTACTCTACTATGTACACTATAGACGTGATCAGAGATGTGCTAGTATATATATGGTTTAGCTCAGTAATAATGTTTAACCCGAAAGTTACGCTGGACGGTATTGTAACACGTTTTATTTTACAATACAGGTACTAACCCGCTAGGTGTCGGCCATATTTTACCGCTAGGCTGAAAGAGGATATCGCGAGAATATATTTATCACCTTTTGACACGTTATTTGACACGTTGATTGACGCACATTTGAAGCCTTGATACGGGCTTAATTTCCGTCATTTCCTGACACACAGATTGAAAGAATTGCAGTTGATTATTCGTATGGGACTCGCATATAGAAAAGGGACAGAAATCTCAGCTAGCAATGACAGACAGATCAATATTACAACAATTTTTGCCCATATATTTTGACTTACCGTTCTGGTGCTGGTGGTAAAATCCTCCAATATTAGGTGTGAGGCTGTAATTGTTGCTGAAGGTGGCCAAACTAAATATTAGCGTAGTAAGCAAAAATATCAGCAGAATTTGCAGAGGTGGCAGAATTCGGTAAATTTTATTGGTAGTCGACCCCTGCACAAAAAGCTGTATGGAAAATCACCGGGGTCAACCAAGAGTACCCCACCACAGTGGCCACCTGCGATCGTAACAACGGCAGTGCCCTAGACGGACTTGCACGGAGTGGAGTTCCTATTAGGGGCCACAGAGTCCACAGATTCTCTATGGGAAAGACGACATTCTTCATGAACCTTCAATGACGCCTCTGATAGTAGCTGCTCGTGGGGGGGATCCCGGTGCTGTTAGTCTTCTTCTTGAGCAAACAGATATCAGTCTAAATGATACAGACGACGGAGGTAAAACAGCTCTTATTCACGCTGCCATCAACGGACACGCTGCCGTTGTAAGCGTTCTTACAAATCGAGATGACCTTGATATCAATTATCAGGATTTTGCCGGGGATTCAGCACTATGCTGCGCAGCTCGGAGGGGTCATGAAGCTGTAGTGCGAGCTCTACTCCGGGTGGAAAGAGTCTCTGCCAATAACGACGGGGGTAACTCTCCTTTGGTAGAGGCCGCTTCCAGTGGCCACGAAGCTGTGGTTCGATTGTTGCTTGCCCATGGTGTCTCTGTCAACAGTAAGGACCATCACGGGGTGACACCTTTAGAGCGGGCGGCCTCGCGTGGCCATGAAGCTGTGGCTCGACATCTACTTGCTGAAAAAGCTATAATTGTCAAAGAGGGTGAAGCTGGCAGTTACGCTTTGGCAAATGCAGTATTTAACGGTCATGAAGCTGTGGTACGACTTCTACTTGACCAAAAAGGTGTCTCCATTAATGACACCTTTGAGGACGGAAAAACGTTGTTGGCGCAGGCGGCAGTTCGGGGAAATGAAGCCGCCGTGCGGGTCTTACTTGCTCAAAAAAACATCCTCGTCAACTGCAAGGACTTTGACGGAAAAACGCCTTTACACTTGGCAGCATTTGGAAGACTCGGAAAACATACACACGAGAGAGATCGCCTTGGCCGCCTAGCCGTCGTAAAGCTCCTTCTGGAACGACAAGATATTGATATGGATTCTAGGGACAACGACGGCCATACAGCTCAGGATATGGCAAAGCTAGCGTACATGACACACGACCATCATTTCTGGGACATTTGCAACCTTATATACGGAAAATCAGGCTCCTGGAAAAGGCTCGAATCATAACCGTATTGACCCTGAGTCAGACATAATACTGTACAGTGCCACAACCACCCTAACAATCATTCGAGAACAACAAGCCTGGACTCCACGGGCAACAAAATCGCCGAGGCCAGCACTTGATTTGGTTTAAAGCCATGCTAAGATGTAGTCAATTTTACTGATAAGAGTGAATTATAGTTATCTGCCCAACTCCGAGCTCGTTTGTCGTATACGGCCGCCAAGGTAGAACGTAGTCGCCAATTCCCAATCATGGATTGTGGTTCGGGCAAGACGCCTAACAACAAGAGCTTCAACAACAAGAACACATTACCCTGGTCTCGACTACACGTATGGTCCTCATCGCATGCGACTGAACCGTTTTCCAAGGCACCGCAAGTTGTTCAAGCTCTTCGACGAGCTGGGTTTGACCAAGCAGAATTCAACGATACGACAACGATGACCACCACCACAACGACAATAGTGCTTCAACAACAAGAAAGACTTCAAATGAGGCAACTGTCAATGGCCGTTACAATCGATACTCGCACAAGATGTCGATAGCACAGAACACAACCATCTCCACTTTGCAATCAGTGGTGTATAACTAAACAACGTCTACCACTGGATCAACTATGCTGTGGTTGGCCTAGGTTGGAACAGATTTTCAAGCTCAACGCCCCGGCATCGCCGATATCATTCGGAGCAAGAAGGAAAGACTATTCTTACTGCTGGATCTAGATTTACCAGAGCACCTGATGCAACTCCATTGCGTCTCGAAGCCAATGTCCGAGCTCTAACACCTCTTGTCAAGTAGGTTGGAACAGGAGTTCAAGCTCAACGCCTCGGCATCGCCGATATCATTCGGAGCAAGAAGGAAAGACCGTTCTTATTACCGGATCTGGATTGCCCGGAGCATCCGATGCAACTCTTTCACATCTCAAAGCCAATGTCCGAGCTCCAGCGCCTTTGATGTCAAGTAATGGGTCTCCTATAAGACGAAGAACGCCCTCTCAAATTGCGCTTATGGAAAGATGCCATCAAAACACTTTTATTTATGTCGAGTCCAGAAAATTCCGGCTACCATTCCAGCTCTCGTGCAAGAAAGTCAAGTATGAGTGTCAGCATTGAAGCGTAAACGACAGCTAGCACGCAAAACTCGTCACAAGGAAGCAATACGTCGGCGGCCAGACAAATGGCGACCTTCAACTTTCCTGATAGCGACGTAATGTGGACCGCAGCTTTCATTTACTGGAGAAAAGCTGGTATGACCCCGAGAGCGTACAGACTACCTTGGTTAGGATGTGGCTTGGAACTACCAGTAGAACCTGGCTATAAAGACAGAAGGCCATTTTTCAGGTCAAATCTAAGGCTGGGTTCGGCCAGATCAAAAGTTCAATAAATCAAGAAGAAGATGGATATCAAAAGGTCAACAACGAATCTGGAATGACGAAAAATGTCACCGAAGAGGTAGCAATCAAGTCCCTGGTGGATGTTGACTTTATGGGTGAGTATTGTTGTCTTTTGAGCTTTTTTGAGACGATTCTGACTCGCTGCTAGGACACCCGAGCGTGAAGCACAGCCATTGCGAAGCTGCGATCGGCGTCATGGTGGTAAAGAAGACAACAGACAGGATCTTCTGTCACAACACCGATTCTTTCGTATGTCTTGACTATAGTCCCCTCCCAAAGCTGGTTTCTAACAATCTACCAAACTGTAGACTCTTACTTCAATGTCTTCGGAAGATAAGAAAGGAGATTGAAATATCAATAAGATCAGATTTGTCTCTCGCTGCGCAAGGGGTCTGAAGAAGAAGCACGCCAGAGAACACGCCCAAAAACACGCTCTCAGCCGGGGTTAACGAACAGATCAGGTATACCGATACCTATTGCTAGCTCCGAACCACGTCCCATTTTTCAATTCCGGTGGATGGGAGCACACAGATCGAACAGGCATAGAGAGGTCGTAACTATGCTGCAGCTGTGCATCCGTCTAGGCGACGCAGGATCCTTCAAACATCTTGATCTTCAAACTCCATCGTTCTCTGTATGAGATAGTTGCCTGATTCATCATCTTCTGGGACCATTAGGTCTGTCCGCTGTTATCGAGCAGATCACGTATACCACATCGACAAGATCAAAACATTTGAAAGAACAATATCTCAACGAATAAAACGCATTGGGGAATTGATAGGGTTTATTGATATAGAAAATAAAAAAGTAATCAAAATTCAAAAAATGCACATCAAGATACAGTAGCGGCAATATATGGATCTCTGTAAGACCCGGTTGACAGCACTGTGATCTTACATGCGCCGTGATATAACCACCCTAGTAATGCATGCTTGACTCATACCAAAGTGGTGCTCGATAAGATCACAGTGACATGGCAGTAAGAGGCAGTAAGAGGCTTATTCTGGTGAGATGACTGAGATTTTCAAATACATATTGTATTATTATATATTATTACAAACAATAATTATAGCTATGAGACGCGTCAATACTCCTAAATATATATAACACCTAAGTCTAACACTAATATTGGATGAACGTTAGCTTGGGGGCTCGTTCGTAGGCTCATTATAGGATTGTAAGCCTAGATTCGTATGTAAGCGCGTGTTAACTAGATTTGGGGGATTGGAGCAACACCAAGATGAGGCCGCATACAGAGCGCGCGTGTGCGCTAATAACAACAAATTCAATATTTGCATATAAGCGTGTAGTAATAAATAAGGATTCGCTTACCAAATTAGACACTAAAAAAAGGCTTTATATGTGAGATTGGTGTGTTGTACATAGATATATAAAATGAAGAACATTAAGAAGATTGGGAATCAACGAGGTCGGAGAGATTGACATACTGATACCTAGGTAATATTAGGCAGATCGATAGATTGTTAAGACGATGGAGACTAATAGATCACTACAATAGAGAGACTCATAGACTAATAAAGAATCGATATCAAGGAATTAGCAAACTCAGCCAATTAAGACATAGAAACATCACATAGATTGAAGGATCAAGATATAATATCTAAAAGATCAAGTACATATCGATGAAATTCTAAGGAGTAAAGAGTCAGGATATTCAGAGAAGTCGGGGGTCAGAAATCATGGGAGACTATCACTAAACATAAGAACAACATACGCCAACAGAGCGTGGTAAGATTAGTAGGTATCTTCATACAAGGTACACTTATGACCACTGTACGTATTTCTTGAGTAACCTGTATAACAAGATAAACAGTAACCGTTTTCAGTTTAGGTACTCGGTACAGACAGTAAAAAGTGATTCAAACAAGTCTTTGTGGAAACTACGCCAAGAATTAGGGCTAATATCCGTATCTGGAGGCCTTACGCAGAGCATCTATCTATCTTTGATGAAACTTAGCTCTCAAATGACCCTGGGAAGCAATTTAAAAATTGCTTGACGGACACATGCGAATATGATGCATATGTGAACAACATCTAGGAATAAAGAACTCTGTATGTCTCTAAGTACCAACGAAAAATCACATCTTCTGGCAATAATAGGACCAACTGACAGGAAATTCCCAACTTCATTTTGTTCAGAATCATGGCCTTGCAAGCTAGAAAATGTGGTTTCTTTCCCTTCTATCCATTTCTCATCTTCATCTTCTCCAACATCATCATCCCACTCAATCTAAAATTCCCATCTCGTCATCTTCAGAACCCCGTTTCGGAAAGTAATCGATCTGACCTACAAACAAATTACATTTTACCTTTCTGTATCCTTCATACTATCAAATACAGAGGTGAAGTCCTACCAATAGCCACAAGAAGACTCCAACAACAGGAGCTTAACAACGGGAGCTTCAACAAGCGCTTCCATAACAGAAGCTTCAAACAAGACAACTGTCCATTTACTGCTACAATCGAGACTCGCACAAGATGCCAGACGCACTCACCATAGCCTTCATGATTCTACAGGCCGTGTGTAGCTTGGTAACGGTCATTTCTGGACCAATCTGGCCGTGTTTTCGGAAGCGGAAGGCCCATACAAACGCAAACACCACGGACCAGGAGAATACTTCTCCTAACCAAAATAGGATAAATATCGCTTTTGATGATATTGACACAATCAAAAACTCGGTGGAGAAGATTCGGAAATTGTTGCAACCGCAGCCCCAAGAGGGCCATGATCAAGATCAAGGTTAACAGAACCAGGAAGACTGAGGGGGCCAACACAGTCAGAGACGTTGGGAGATCAACACGACCAGTAAGGTTAGTGGATCAACAAGAAGATGCCATCAATATTTTGAACAAAATCTGGGAGATTGGAATAACAGGGAAGATTGAGATATCAACAAGATCAAAGATTGAGGTATCGATGAATCAGGAAGATAAACGGGTATGAGATCAACAAGGTTCGGGAGATCAAAAGCCTGGCGATCTGAGAGATTGATATATCGACAAAGTCAAGAAGGCTAGGAATCAACAAGAAGATTGATATTAAGAGATCAGCGGGGTCTGAAAGACTGGGAGACTGGGAGATTGTCAAATACGAGAGATTGGGACATCAATAGAACTTTACACGATCAACAAAATCGGGAGACTAAGGGATCAATAAGACCAGATAGATTGAGAAACTCAAGAAGAAACTACAGAGATTGAGATATCCAACATAGCTAGAAAAATTAAAAGATCAACAAGACTAAGAATATCAGCGGTTCAACTAGGTCTGAGACGAAGTTGGAAAATAGGAGTCAGGAAACATCTAGAATCCAGAGAAAAGTTGGCTGCGAAAACTCGATAAGTTGCTGGGTCTACTCATTGATTCCTTTAGGGAAATCAAAATGGCATTATTTTCCACCCTATGCAATGTAAATCCTAACCCGTCAAGACCAATCTAACGAGGGGGTTCTTGCACGTGATGATTCGGTAATCGCCCTATCCAATTATTTTGATATCGCTGCACCCAAGGCTCATTTTCGATGGAAGTTTCGGTTTGTTGATACCATATATCGTCAGCGTGTTCGATAGCATTGCCTAGACATCTCCTAGTCGTAAAAGTGACTTCTCTGCGACGAAACTCAGCCCGATACCGTGTGCTCAGGACATCGAAGCCAGTCGTCTTGCACCAAGGGCAAGAAAATGTACCCGGATAGGATTGCACCAATTTCACTCTCCTCTCGGATGGTAGTCTTGTGTGAAACTCAGGTGGCAGGTCGTCGATATGTTCGATCCTATATTTAATGTCGCCAAACTGTAAATGGGGGCACACTAGAAACGCGAGCTCTCGATCACCCGGGATTGCGTCTAATATCGTAAATACGTACTCCGCTTCTACAATGAGGTTGTGATCGTCATCAAGAATAAATTTGAGCTTGCGTTGCGCTTTAATCCTTCGATCTGGGTAACAGCCATCATTGCATTCGTGGGTACATTCGTGTTGGTCAGTGGCCGGGTCAAATCCTGGTAAAAGGCCTCTGTGGGCTTCGTCACTAGTCTCTGACTGTCCCGGTTTTTGCTCTTGCTGTTTTCGCCGTATTAATTCTTTCGTAATTCTCAACTTGTCTCTAAAAGTCATCTCAGTACACGGACAGAGACGAACGATACCCACAAGCTTTCCAAAGATACACGTTCGCGCATTGGCACTGGTCCACGAGTCCAGCTTGCGGAATTCGTCGACTGGGTGAAGCTTGTAACACCCCATACAGCGACGCCAATGCGCATTTTCCAACCTCCTCAGAAGCTCCCAACGATCGGTGCGGATTTTATCATTAGGGTAGTATCTGTTGTAGATCGATTTGGGCAGAGCTATAGTCGATTCCCTCCATCTGGGTGGAAGGGGCCAGCAGTTCGTGAGTTCAAGTAAGGACCTGCATGTTAGAGCAAGGCACAGCCGGTCGAGATCCGACTCGAGGTAGGAAATAATCTGTAATACTAGTTCAACAGGTAAATCGCAGAATCCTCTCAAATCTTGTGAAGAGAAAAGTCTTAGTCGTTTGGACAATGGCCACCAGGGCTGGGGGTAGGACCCTTTGCCTTTTCGGTCAAGGTAGGCAAAGACTTTGTGCATCCAGTCGCTCATATTTGCTACCATTTGAAATTCTCTGCTTCAATACAATGATTTTATTAACAGTACATTGTCGTCCAAGGTGGTTCGGGACTTCTTATATTGGCAGCCCTCCATACAGAGAGCCTGATGCTCATTGTACTTGACCATATAAGCGACTCTTTAGCCATCTAATGCACACCATGCCATGGTGTCAACCACCTTGAAACAATCTGTTTCTCCGAAAAATCCATTCTTTGAAGCATTGAGTCCGTTACTAGTATTGCGGCATTATTTCGTTTGACTGTTCTCCAGCGGTTAAAACATGTTCACGAAAATACGAGAACAAAGCTTTGGTAATCGAGGTGACATTACCTTTCAGCTTGAACTGGATGGGTTTGAGGAATGAATGAATTTAGACTCGACAGGTTCCCTGGCCATGATCTAGACTGATGGTAAATCTTTGAAAGTCAGACACTTCGGTTCTAACTCCCTAAACAGGGAGACAATTTTAGATTGCATGAAACTTGAAGACTATATGGTATACACGACGAAATGAAAAAGAAAAGAAAAGCCGAGTCATGAAACAAACTTATTTATGCAACATCTCTTTATTCGAAACAAACCTTTACCGCTTCTTGATGCTCACATCTAAGCTTCCAATGAACCACGCACCAACAAAGATGCTGAAAAGACCCGCAGCAATAGTTAGAGGCTTGCGAAGTCCGGCTGTAAAGGGGTAGGTGTATGTGATCTTTGTTATGTCAGTAACTGTCAGCCAAAGAAAAAAAAGGGTGTTAAACATACCAATAGTTGTGAGTCTCTCGCCTCGTCTGACAGGTTGGCAACCTTCAGAGTCAACGCCGACCGGCCAATCGTGTCCATATAAGTCCGGTGCTTTGAGATACTAGACTGAATATGCGATGAGTCCGGAAGGCCGTTTGGCGCATCGCCTTCTAATATTTCATATTTGATATCCGTTGCTCCCTCGGGTAGGATTACACGGACAACGACTTGATCGTACTGGATACCCTCGGCAACCTTAGGACCTTCGATAAACGGCACCTTGAGCACGTACGATTCAGCACCGACTTTGCGCAAGAACGAAGAAAGACCGTTGTTCCATCCCACGCGGAAACTGTATTTCCAACCACCAAAAACTGGGTACCGAGGCTTCAGCTCAAGATGAGCTTCGCGACCCGGGTTTCCAGGACGGTATCGGCTTGTAGACACATTGCCAACGTCGTCTGTGAAATAAGGATCCACCGATCCGGGCTTAAGTGGATATTTAAGCTCTTGCAATGCTGAGCTTGCACCCAAACCGTACGATTGGCGGGCCCATTCAACACGATCAAAGTTCTTGGACAAGTTTGCACCGTCATTCCGAAGCCAATAGCGTTCCTCTATGGCCAGGTTGCCTCCCCAGTGAGAAACTTCAATATCACGTTCCAATAGAGAGCTGGCAAGGACGGGCTTTGTAGATTCGAAACGGAAGGAAAGCGGATACGTGGCGCCTGGTGTCACTTTGGTGTATGGTCCATATGTTAGGGTACTTCCTTGCTTCTCCGGGTCATTTCCAGTCTTCAATTTCGATGTCGTAGTGTAATCCGGCACATTCGAACTAGGGAACTTGACCTTGGTCTTTTGCGTCTCAACCTCGTAGGCGGATGGCGCATAGGCATTGAGGGTGTATGTCAAGAACTGCGAGTCCGACTGTCCGATAGACTTGGGAAGAGGGCTGAAGGAGTTGAGCACATAGTAGGAGATGCTGAGCGTAGTTTGTGAGGAAGGCGAAAGGGGCTCGGGGAACTGTATTTTATAGAACTGGGAGCTGTTATATGTGTGTCAGTAACACAGTTCGTATCGCGGCATTGTCACACACGAACCTATCACCATCGACCTCAACAGCTGTCACTGGGAAGCTCCCTTTCTCAGGAGACTTCTTATTGCGCACTTCAAATCCTCCAATGTGACTGAAGACATCAGCTGGAAAGGGCACATAGTAGTCGGTTTGCGGCTTCTTGTCTGTATTCTCTACCACCACATTGATCGTTTCACGGACGTATCCCTTTTCCAAATTTGTGTTTCGCACTAAATTCGTATTCTTGAAAACCTGCGGCGGTTTGAAGTCTTTGGCGAGAGGTGTTTGTTCATTGTTGTTGCTGGACTCGGCCGCGCAAGCTAGTATACTGCAACTTGTCGACAGCAAGCCAGCGGCAATGCTGAGGAATCTCATTGTGACCAGGACCCAATGGGTCAGTTATACGTTGTGTATGTATCGATGAAATGGCCTCGGTATCTACACCGTGAGATAACAAGGAGATGCAATTGAACTGAGAGCAAGTGAGAAGAAGTGAAGCTCTTGGAGCAACTGTTCAGATGGGGAAAGAGCTTAGGTGGCCCTCCGCGGCGGTGTACGGCGACCCCTTCGGCCACTTGGCGCACTCCGCAGTCTTATCATTCTGACCTTTATAACAACACAGTCAGTTTATTCAGCCATAGCAGAGACATTACTCACATCATCAGTGTTGACGAATAATATGCTGTGTTGACTGCAGTTGTGGCTACCATGGCAATCGCCCGTGCTGCACGGCTTCGCAGCTGGCCGAGAATCACACTACCTACACGTCTCTCCTGCAGCCATATCTCCAACAAGGCTTCTGATTTCGCCAACAGTAAATTCTTTCAAGTATCAGAAGAAGTCAAAGACGCCATAGCCACCGGCCGGCCGGTGGTTGCACTGGAGTCGACCATATATACGCACGGTAACTATGACTCAATCTATCTCAACCGTCATATATCAGCCGCTAATGATAGTCCAGGTTTTCCATATCCAGATAATGTAGCACTTGCGTCGCTACTTGAATCAGTCGTGCGGAAAAATGGCGGTGTTCCCGCGACAGTTGCAGTGTTCAATGGTGTAGCTCGTGTGGGTTTGGACGCCGAAGAAATCATTGAGGTAGCAGCTAGTGCTCAGACGAAAAGCGCGCTCAAAGTCTCACGGCGTGACCTTGGCTATATTTGTGGACTGGTGAGCGTATCCTTTCAGGATTTGAACTTAAAAATACTGATCAACCTGAAGGGTCTCGCAGGCAAACGCATTCATGGCGGTACCACGGTTTCCGGGACCATGATTCTAGCTCACCTAGCTGGTATCAAGGTTTTTGGTACTGGTGGTCTAGGTATGTCCGCCCTAACTAAGTAAATTACCTATGCTGATCAGAGCAGGGGGCGTCCATCGAGGAGCAGAAGTGTCAATGGATATATCAGGTATGAAATCAAAAACAAGCCATGGAGGATAACACTAATATAACACTAATCTTGAGGATAGCCGATTTGACGGAACTGGGAAGGACACCCGTTGCTGTAGTCAGTTCGGGCTGCAAGAGCTTTTTAGACATTCCCAAAACTCTTGAATATCTCGAAACTGAGGGTGTCCTTGTTGGGACTTTTGCAGACGGCCGAAAAGGTCATGTCGATTATCCTGCGTTTTGGACTCGCGATAGTGGAATTCCAAGTCCAAAGGTCATTCAAAACGAGCGTGATGCGGCGGCCATAATCTGTAAGTTATGTCACCAGAAAGGAAGCAAATGTCGCTAATTTGCGTAGATGCCCAGAATCAGTTGGGCTTGACGTCGGGAATCCACTTTGCAAATCCCGTTCCGGAAGAGTACTCTATTCCCAAAGCTGAGATGGATAGAGTGATTGATGAGGCAGTCAAAACGGCTGCGGCAGAAGGATTCCACGGAAGCGACAACACGCCTTTTATTCTCGCAAAAATCAAAGAACTTACTGGCGGGACCAGCATTCCTGCTAATCGCGCACTCATCGAATCGAATGTGCAGCGCGCAACAAAAGTGGCAGTCGAGTTGATGAAACTCGAAGAAGCTCACAGGAAACCAGAACATCGGTGAGCTATTCGGAAGACACACCACAGAAGACTGTGCTGATTGTATTGTACCTATGTCAATAGATCAATACCAGTGAGTCCTGTTCCAACGCCATCCCTGAGCTCGTCAGTCACAGCGCCGACGCATGATACAGGAAGCGTAGAGACTGTAAGCAAGCCAACATCGACTCTTGGCAGTGTGGAAAAAGTAGACCTGCTAGTCGCTGGCTCCCTCGCTATTGATCTATCCTGTGACTTTACTCCTTTGGCTAGTCAAAAAGCCACGGTTAGTCCTTCCGTGCAGACCTCAAATCCAGCTACGATTGAACAAAGCCTAGGGGGTGTAGGTTACAATGTTGCGATTGCTGCAAACTATATTGGAAGCAACACTCTCTTCTGCAGTGTTGTTGCGGATGACTTGAGCGGAAAGGCGGCTCTTGCCGCTGTCGAAAATGAGGGTCTGGGATCTACGGGTATTCAGGTTTTATCTCCCTCCATGGGAGTGAGGACAGCGCAATACGTTGCCATCAACGATGCCAAGAAAGATCTCTTCGTGGCCATGGCGGACATGACTATTATGGAGCTTCCGGAAAATGAACTTGACGTGGAAGGATTCTGGGGGGTTGTAGTCGCGCAGACACCACCAAACTGGCTTGTGGTGGATGGAAATTGGAATTCTGCCGTGATGGCCAAATGGATTGAACTGGGCCAAAAGGTCGGGGCTCGTATCGCCTTTGAGCCCGTGTCTACTGCGAAGGCTACCAGACTCTTTACACGACTGGCAGAGGGGAAAACATCCGGTATCATCGGGCCTACTGATACTTTTCCACGCTCGAAACTCGATCTTGCCGCACCAAATGAACTTGAACTAACATCCATGTACTCTACGGCTCGCGACAAGGGATTATTCGATTCACCTGAATGGTGGAATATCATCAACGAACTCAATCTTTCCAGCGCGGGATCTCGAGACTTGCTCGTGTCGGTTACGACTCCTTCACTAGTTGACGCTGGCATTCCACAGCAGAGTATCCAGCTACTCCCGTTTATTCCTTCGCTACTCATCAAACTGGGACCTGAGGGCGTGCTACTCACGCAACTCCTACCTCGCGGAGATGCGCGTCTGACTTCACCTGATTGTGCGCCATATATCATCTCTCGATGTGCCTCTGTACCAGATGGCAACGAAACAATCGGGGGCGTTTATATGCGACTATTCCCTCCCGAGACGGTCCTGGCTGATCAAGACGTTGTAAGCGTCAACGGCGCGGGCGATACATTACTCGGCGTGGTTGTCGCAGGACTTGCCAGCGATCGCAATGCAGGAAAGCATATCGAAGACATTATCCCACTTGCTCAGAGGGCTAGTCTACGCACGTTACAGAGCAAGGGTGGTGTGAGTCCTAGGATCAGAGAGCTTCGCCTCAAGTCATCGACCTAATTAGAGCTACTATAATCAAGTAATCCGAGTACCCTTTTCCTCTTTTCTTTGGATTTCCCTTAGAATTAGTGCAGACTATGCAAGAAATCCTGTACCGGTATTAGTTTACTTGCCTACCTGGGCAGGTGTGAGCAGACTCACAGACCCTAGCTGTCGAGTGCCCAAGTGGATGGTCATTGGGTCGGTATTAGGGCTAGCTGTGGAAGTCCTTCCTTTCAACAGTATCGGGTGAACTCGGAACGATGGCAGTCAAAACATACGGTACGACCGATGTGAATGTGAAATGTATCTCCTTTCGTTTGGACCTTTAATTTGATTTTAATCACTTGTGAATAGCCAGTGGATTCCCATGGATGCATTTGTGTCTATAGAAGTCTGCCCAGTTGACCAGTCTAATGTACAGCCGGCAGCATATACACGGTCTATATACGCTATTCGGATCTGATCAATGACATCAGCCTAACAAACACCTTGATGTAAGGGTTCCTGAAGTACATCGAGTGGCGTGAGTAGTCAGTACCACCTAACCCCGGACCGGCACTTAACCCCAGATTTTTGCTTCTGGGTACGTACATGTACTTCCATGATCCGAGGCTTGACTGGTGGCACCACCACCACCACCACCACCACCACCACCCACACCCTATCTGAATCTAGACCTGTAGACGAGTTACGTGCGTAGTGATCCGTCCCTAGGTCAATCTGTGTAGGGCCATCCCGAGTCCCGAGCCGGAATTTAACTACGTACGTACGTACTATCTGATGTTAGACTCGAGAGACACGGATGTCAGATCTGGACTTGGGCTGTTGACTTGGATGCAGGTATGTCACAGTTACATATCGGATGTTGAGCCTCGGTTAGTATTTTGTTGACATGTAAATTATCATGTTCTGTATGTTGTGTCTGTCGTGGGTTCTGATGATGTTTCTGTTCCGACTGAATGTTGTTGAGTCTTGACACGATGTGCGGATCCGATGAAAACCTTGGAAGCCTTTCCCCGCAATAATTGACCGCACGTTAGAAAGTCAACGGCGAACGAACCACGAGTCAATACGCATGGACCGTTGTGCCAATAAAATGACAAACTGAATGATCTGGTTCCAGAGATGAAACAAAAAGAGCGAAGAATAGAAAGAAGGAAAGAAAGAACGCCTCGTGACGGACTTCCGCATTGGTCGCTGACTCGCGGGCCAATCAGCGGCGGGGGATTAGGGTTGTATACGCGGCGATACGTATATTACCATACTGCCACATGTAAAACGTGCAATAATCGAGTAACGACAGTACAAGAAGTATAAAATATGCAGGCACGCTTTGTCCCATGCAGGGATGTACGTACGCTCACTTCCAGCATGTACGTACCATGTAGTAGAGCGGGAATTCTCCGGCTCAAAGGAATGAGGCATTTTCATCTACATTCGTTAGTACGTAGAATTGCTCTTGTTCGTCACGCTAAAATACTTGCCTTGAGTCTTTGACCGTTGGAGGCTGACAAGAAACCGTTTCTTTGTGATCGTGTTTGCCCGTGGCAGCCACGAGGCGCCCACAATGGGGGGACATACTAATGGAGTGAAGAGTCTGAAGAATAAAGAAAGGAAATGAATCAATAATAATAGGAATGAAACGAAACGCGATGTAGACACTCGGGACTCTCTCCGTAAGCGTATGACTAATCTCTCATTTCTCATATAGCCGACCGATTGGGTCATTCTCCATTGGCTGCGCTCCCCGCAGCGACTCTCTCTCTCTCTCTCTCTCGTCCTCTCTCCAACGCAACTGGTACTTGCACGAGACAAGACGAGCCAGAGTTTGCGTCTCTTTTCTGCTCCACTCTACTCTGCTCTTTGCATATCCTTGCACATCGTCTGGTGCTGCCACTCTCTACTCGCGTCGCAACTCAGCCTTCCAACACAGACCAATCTCCACTCTTCCAACTTTTCCAGCTGCGAACTCTGACTCCGTCGGCCCTCGTCGCAAAGTCCTCCGAGAGCCTATTCGACTCCATTGAACCTGCGAAATCGACAGACGAAAATTCAATGAACGAAGACCGATTCGAGTGAACAGAAAAACAATCTTCTTCTGGCGCTTTTGCCCGCTCGTCGCATCAAGAATAATTGCCGGCGCGCGACACTCGTCCTCCCGTTTGATGAGCGAGGTACCGAGGGCTAAGAACCTGGTGCGCTGGTTCGATAATAGCCCTGAATTTTTCACGACCTCCTCGATAGGTTGGACTAGACTTGGACAATTCAAGAGAGAGTCGAATATCGTGAACGGTTAATGCCTGCACTTTCAGTATGATGGACACCGATAAAGACGATCTTCCCTCCGCCACAGATCATAGTGAGCACGAATCTGGCGATGTCGGCAAAGTGGAAGGCGGCACTTCGAAAACAGCGTCGAATTCAAAGGATCCCTCACGACCGCGGCGAAAGAAAGCGCGCCGAGCGTGCTTTGCGTGTCAACGGGCGCATCTAACTTGCGGTTTGTTTCTTAGTCCTAACACTTGCCACATTGATGCTAATTTTGTAGGCGACGAGCGACCATGTCAACGATGTATCAAGCGCGGTTTGCAGGATGCATGTCATGATGGTGTACGGAAGAAAGCAAAGTACCTACACGATGCGCCAGATGGTGCTCTCGTGCCTGGTGCTCAGGGCAATTTCTACAATCAAGCAAATGGCCTACCCAAAATTTCGCCCACTGATTTCACGCAGAATGGGAGCAACAGCGTACAGCAGCAGCAGAAATCAAACACGATATACACATCGTCAACGCCTTCGTACAACAGCAATGGCACGTTTGATACAAATAGCGCAGCAAACACGGTAGTGCCAGAAAGCGCACTAAATCCCGGCCCATTTACTGCGACACCTGCTTCGCCTACTTTTAGCATATCTGCTTCGTCGGCTATTCCCAATCTTACGCAACCCACCAACGATATGACGTCTGGAGCTGGACAGAATTCATTCGGCCCTTTTTTCGATCCCAGTGATCCAGCCTTGTTCAACTTTGATCTCGCCAGTATGAATTTCGGCAATCGATATGGCGCACTGGAATTCGGTATGCTAGGGCATATGGCCACTGGTGCTGGAGACACCCCTCCCAGTGATAATGGCAACCAGCGCGGAGGCTCCATTGGTCAACGCAGCAACTCGCAGCAATTTGGTAACCCTACAGGAGCATTTACTACTGAAAGTCCCGGTCAGCAGTCATTCATGTTTGGTGATCCCGTGCTGAACGATTGGTCTGCCGGCCAGAATACGAATCCTCGGATGAGTGTTGGCAGTGGATTGTACGGTCAGGGTGGAGGAATGCATTTATTACAACAAGACGCGCCTCATGCATATGCTATTGGGTCTAATACATTTGCCAGTCCTTCGTCGACGACAAGTCCTCATGCAACGACTATTGCGCCGTCGCAATTCGATGATTCGCCTATGAAGACCAAGACGGTGATATCTACCCCGCACCTCCGCCAGCAAAGTCTGTATAACGCCAACGCGAACAAACGACGTCATCGAGAACCGTCCGCAA
Source organism: Talaromyces pinophilus (assembly GCA_001571465.2). Classification (NCBI taxonomy): domain Eukaryota; kingdom Fungi; phylum Ascomycota; class Eurotiomycetes; order Eurotiales; family Trichocomaceae; genus Talaromyces; species Talaromyces pinophilus. The sequence goes on along the minus strand of CP017344.1, from coordinate 4,418,687 downwards.
TCTACGAGAGTGTCAAGGAGCCGTATTCGTACACTGGTGGATTCCATAAACTCATTGCTTTTATCAAGAGGAGGTTCTCACCACCAAAAACAGTGCGCATCGCCAAGGCATTAGCGTCTATCCGACCATCGTTTATTGCTACAACTAAGACACTGAATCAGGATGATTTGATTTTCATGGAGAAATGCTTCCAGCGCACGTTGTGGGAGTATGAAGATTTCATCAATGCATGTGGGACGCCGACTATCGTATGCCGTCGAACGGGCGAAGTAGCCGCAGTTGGAAAGGAGTTTAGCATCTTAACCGGATGGAAGAAGGAGGTGTTACTTGGCAAAGAGCCGAACTTGAATGTCAACACAGGCGGCGGCAGCAACCCATCATCCCAATCCGAGTCAACCGCATCTTCGGTACGCGGTGGCGCAGGAGGACGAATGCGCAACGAACCAGCCCCAAACAACACAGCAGCCGTATTCCTCGCCGAACTGTTAGACGATGACAGCGTAATCGAATTCTACGAGGATTTTGCCCGTCTCGCCTTTGGCGATTCCCGAGGCAGCGTCATGAATACATGCAAACTACTCAAATATAAGACGAAAGAAGACATGGATCTCGTGAAATCGGATGATGGACGCTGGAACTCGGCCATGACGCATCACGTCGTTGGCAAGGGGGGCATTGTCGGGGAAGCGGGCATGAATCGGTTGGGATTCAAGGACGGCCGCGTGGAATGTAGTTATTGTTGGACGGTGAAGAGGGATGTTTTTGATATACCCATGTTGATTGTTATGAACGTGAGTCCCCCCTCTGCTGAACTATACTCAGGTACGTGTATTGACGAGGACAGTTTTTACCGCATATTTGATCGACCCGATCAGACTTACGGAGTACATACAGAGTGTCTATACCCTTTTCTTTTCTTTTCTTTTCTTTTCTTTTGTCTGCTTTGGATTATCATTCGGCAGGTGTACGGTGTCCCACAAGGCGTTGGGTCGGATCAAAAAAAGTCTTGAAACACGTACAGAAATTCGGTTTTCCTTTTCTGCTTCTTGTATATCGTTTTCGGTGTCTCTTGTACATATAACCAAACCAAGTGCGAACACGGACGGATGGGAGGGATACAAGTAGAACGGGGGTGTATGGTCTTTCTTCGTATTGTGCATATATTGAGAGTTGGTAGTATTTGAGTTAGACTTTGTCTCGTTATTTGATCAAGAAATGTAGATGTACGTCGCTAGTCGTAGAGTATGCTTAGGGTTGTAAGGTAAGGTTCCACAGAAGGGCTTAGAAAAGTTTAGATCCACTCCGCGATAGTAGAATGTTCCGCATTCGCCCCGCGCGATGACTGTTTTGTCAACCAGTTACTCTATCATCGGATTAGAACTAGGTGAGTATTAGTCCTGTTTAAATATATAAATGTACTATATCTGAATACATACTGACAATCATCAGATACACATATCCGTTGCTGTTTGGTGCTGTGCTGACTGCCTGTCCTGACGACAGAGCCGCATTTGTCAGACATACATCTCTTTCCAGAGTGTATCTACAATAAGACAAGATCCTAGACTCGCAAGAATCACTCATCACCTGCTTGATAAAATGCGTCCAAACGGCCCCCGAGACCCCGTCGCAGGCCCCGACGCAGGTCCCGAATCACCGTATCCCATCCGTCTCTCGGGCCCAGTCATCAAGGGTTTCGGACGAGGAAGTAAAGAAGTCAGTCCCTTCCGCTTCCCCCTCAAACCATCCCCAGGCAAAAAGACTAATGGTTTAAAAAGCTCGGCATCCCAACCGCCAACATCCCTCCGGATGGTCTCGCGGCGTACCCCTCCCTGCAGACGGGAGTCTACTACGGCGTCGTAGCGCTTGATCCAGCGCGGTTCGTGTATAACAAGGATGAACCATCGACTTCAACTTCCACCTCATCGGCTACGGCGTCAGCCGAAGGGAAGAAAGAGGAGATCACCATCCTGCCCGCTGTGCTGAGTATAGGCTACAACCCCTTTTATAAGAATGAGGTTAAATCTATCGTCCGTCCCCCCCCCCTTCTTCCCGCCTCCCACATTCATGAATGATTAGATATACTGACTAGCGTAACAAGGAAATCCATATAATGCCCCCCCTCACCTCCCCGAGCCCAACCTCCACCTCCCCCAGTGCTGGTAATGGTAACGAATCGGAGACAAAATTCTTCAAACTCCCCGACTTCTACTCCACGCACCTCAATCTCCTGATCCTGGGGTATATACGCCCTGAATTTGACTACGTCTCGCGCGAAGCGCTCGTGGAAGATATCAGGATTGATTGTGAGGTTGCGAGGAGTAGTCTTATGAGGGATGGGTATGTGGGGTATTTGGCTGATCAGACTGCTGGAGAAGAAGACAGGGGTGATGATGAGGTGAGCAAGGAGAGGGAGTGGTTGAGGAGTTTTGGGGGTTCTTCGCTTTAGACTTGTTTACATGTTATTTGGGGGGAGGGATAGATGGTTAGATTACATACATAGGTCAACTGGTAGATGGGGTATGAAAGTTGAATAGTCTATTAGGTATCTTTTTTATATATGCTGTGCTGGTTATCATAAGAATATGCAAGATTACAAATATACATTTTTCTTCTCCATGCTGCTTCACTAAGGTGAAGCGTCTCATACACGAGAAGTCGCGAATTTGCTCTTTTTGCGCAGTTCCTTTCCATATATGAAGAACAGATATCTATATACGTTAGTTGAATTCAAAAACGAGCAAGGAAGAAAACTCACGGCAGTGGAAGCATCAACAAGGTCAAAAATCCCAACAGACTCGACGCCCAATGGATTCCGAGGCGGTTGTACACTGCAAATCCAGTCAGTTACTCCGAACTTATTCTCCGATTGGAACAACGTGGCATCTTGCAGGTAACACAAGCTGCAACTCTATCTCAACGGCAAAGAACTTACTGTATGTTCCAAACAGAGGAAAAACACCAGCGAAACTCGATCGAGCGAAGCTGTTGGCTGCTAGTGCACTAGCTGCGAACTCGGGGTAGGCGTCAACCAGGAATGTGAAGATTCCAGAATACACGAGGATGACCCTGCACAAAGATTAGCTTGCTATCATTCCCTTCTCGAAGAGTTAGACGCACCCCATTCCAAACACGGCCGTTCCGATAATAGGCGCAATCCAGTGGACATGCGTATACGCCGTCCAGGCAAAGATGAAAATACCAATAGTGACCGGCGGAGCACCCGCAATGGCCGGCGGAAGACGCCATTCGGGCATTGCCTCGCCCTTCTCGCCCACGGCGGCCATATGGTTGCGTTCCAAGCGTTGGTAGTTCTTGCGCCAGAGGGGATCCGATGCAACTGCCACCATCATGCCGACCGAGATACCTAGAAAGCTGCATCCGACCTGCCATAGTTTGAAGTCGTATACTTCGGTAAAGACGAGGTTGAAGGCGCCGAAGAAGAGATATAAGATACCCAAGAGAACAGCTGAGTACAGACATAGACATAATACCATCGGTTCCAGGGTGAGAAGCTGGAATGGTCGGTAGCAAGAGCGGATAACGGTCTGAGCAACGCTTTTGTCCATTTTTTCGATGGGTGCGATATATCTTTGGTCGCCGGTCTCTTTGCGAAGGCGGATAGCTTTGCGCTTCAACAATCTGCAATCGTTAGCCTTATCATCTCCGGGAGATAGGTAATGCTTACACTGGGTGGTAGGTCTCTGGAACGAGGAAGACCAATGCAACCAACTGAGCTCCGGCCCAGATAAGGAAGGTATAAAACGTCCATCGCCTATGATCCGTTAGTCTTATACAACAAAGTCAGCCTTTAGATGGTCCTACCAAGTGGTATACTGATTGATAAATCCTCCAACCCTGCAACAGTTAGCACTTTATGCATATGCATCTTGGAGATTCAGAACGTACAAAGGACCGATCTGAGGTCCCAGGAACGGTGCCGCAGAAAACGCCATCATCGGAGCAGCAAGTTCATTGCGATTGAACAAATCGCCCACCGTACCTCCTGCCACACTCAAAAACGCCGCTCCAGACAAACCACCAAAGAAGCGCACGACAATTAAAGTCTGGATGTTTTGCGCAACGGCGCATGGAATCATCCAAATGACATAGAAGGTAAAGGAGGTGATATAAATGATGCGCCGGCCATAGAATTCTGACAACGGTGCAAGAAACATCGGACCAACGCCGAGACCGAAGATGAACGTCGTCAGACCGAGAGTTGCGACTTCTTTTGAGCAGTGGAATTCTTCGATGACTTGGCCGTAAATCATTGTATACACCGAAGATGTGCATGTCCTATTTTCGTCAGTCAATCGGCTTCATTCTGGTGGATGGTTGACTTACACGCAAACCGAGCCTAGACAAACAACCAGGGCAATAACCCATTTCCTGGCATAGCTCATATTCCTCGGGTTCTCAGGATCATTCTCGTCCCATTTCACCACCAACTCAGTGGCAGACGCATCCGGTACAGGTACACCTTCCTCCCTTCGTTGTTCGATTTCTTCCTCCTCTTTATCCTCTTCCTCCCCTCGAACGCTAATACTATATCCATCTGTCTGCGACAATGTGCGATTGATATTGGTGGAAGCCCGCGACGCTCTCGAGGTCGTTTTGTGCAATTCGATCGTGTTCAGGGTATGTTGCTGGGTTGTGGGAGCCGCAATGGGTGAAAAGGTAGTCCCATCTTGCTCTCCGATGGATCGCGACGACGTCGACGACGACAGGGAATGGCGGTCTGATTCGTGTTTGTCCTCCATTGTGAAGTGACGATATCTATGTACAGACTCTGTCCCGCAAGGTCAATTGACTTGCCTGGCAAGAAAGTCAGACAGCCAAGCTCGCTATTGATACCAAGCTCGTATTTATAATCAACCCCGAAAAGATAAATCCCGATGGGCTGACAAATTGAGGTGTGAACACGAGATGACGATAATTCGCCTGAATCCTGATGAGTCGCAAACCCAGTCGGGCGTTGCGGGGAAGAAATACTACGTAGGTAGGGGAAAAAAATTATCGGGAAGGCCAGGGAAGGAAGCCGACCCAAGAAAATCGGATTTGCACGTACCGATCGCAGAAGCTTTCGATTCGTCTACAGCTCAATTTCAGTTGATTGATCTCCAGCCAAAAATTTGTCGAGCGGCGTCAAGTCCGTGTTGGTGGATCTGGCGGAGATAGTCCACTTTACTCCGTCATACTACGTAGTAGAAGCTAACAGCCGTGTTAACCGATGCATCTATCGTGTATCTGTTGAAAAGGGATATACTACGAATAGAGTACATCTACGGACTTAGCGGTCGACGTATCTACGTGCTGTTGTTTGCAACTAACGACAGGGTATACCGGTATGGATATATGGATATAAGAAAAAGTAAGAGCCCACGTGCAACGATACGAGGAATGCATGAACGTTTATCCACCACTTTAAATCCGATAGAGCAGGTCAACCGACAAACTCTTCTACTATGTACATAGTATAATTGACTGGAATTAAAAGCAAAGTAGCCCTATCCTGTCTACATCCGCTGCGTAAAGCCGATGGAGCGGCCCGCGCGGATCGCTCTGATCCCGCCCGATCATTGGCCTACTCATTCACTACTAGTCAAGGCATCGAACGAAGGCAAGAGTTCATTTGATTCAACATCTACGTGTAGAGATACGACCGCGGATACATTCCAGGTCTTCCCCTTCCGATATTGCTCCCATCTGCCTCGAGATTCTTGATCATTTCCGTCGCCTGGGACTTTGTCCGTTGAGCCCGCGTACACCGTTCGATAATCCCATGCACGAAGAGGAAAACGTGGAATATCCTACTCCATTAGCTCTCCTAACCTCTACATCTATAGGCAGAAGAAAGACTCACCAAACAGGAACCCCAAACCCAATAGCGGCAATCTCGATCAATCCCATAGGGTACAAATCCGGGAAACACTCTCTACTCCAGAAGTTGGTGGATACATCGCACATCACCACCATGCCCGACGACGACTTGGGGTCCATGGTCGTCGTGGCTGTTTGCCAGACGTTGAAGACGCCGCCCCATGTCGCGAATATCAGGGCAGGGACGAGGGCGGCCCAGATCAGAAAGTCGATCATCAGCTCGAGGATGTAGGGGACTCGTTTGGCGGTTCGCATGGCGTATATGCTTGTGAAGGTGTTGTATAGGAATGACACCGCCAACTATTACTCATCATCAACACACCATCTTTCCTCACTGCAGCGAAGGAGAGGAAAGAATACTTACAGGCGCAATAGGAATCCCATCCTGCCAATCGCCCTTATTCGGCCCATGAATATGCTCCAAATTCCGATTCCACAACGGTATCGCAGCCGCAAAGAACGACAACGATATCAGCGCCAGCACGGCCGTGATGCCGCGCAGAACGGTTTTGATGAAGAGCCAGGGTGTCTGTGTTTGTGCTGCGTCGCTGGAGAGCCGGTCGCGAATGTTCATCCAGCCGAAGCGGAGGCGGGATATTGTGCCGTTTACGCTCATGGTTTATGTCTAGTAGACGTGATAGTGAGAGACCTGCTCGCTGATGGATGATTGTTCGGAAAAGATCGTCAGATTCGTAAAGGGGTGACTTTCCAGCAGTCGAAAGAGAGCGTCGTTATGTTTGTAAGTCGTCGAAGAATGAAATAAATTCTAAATGTCGTAAGAGTCGTAAAAGCGTCCAGATGTCGTGGTTGAATATACAAGGCAAGTCTGGTCAGATGCGAATGAGTCAATAGAAGAAATCCAAGGACTAATTGCTATATTTCTAAATAGAGATTTTAAAGGACCATGTTATTGACAACTCCCACGTCAATACAAACCCACGACTGGGACAGTTTCGCATTCTAGACCCATTGCGTAACGCTCTCGAGGCCGAGCCAAAGCAGATACAATTTCCTACAAGATGGATGCCTTGCTACACAGGGTTTACCAACTAGGGTACACGGTATACTCCGTGAGAACTGTGTATGCGAGTTGATTGGCTACGTTTTCATGGTGAGACACATAACCCGTCCTGACAGCGTCGCAGGTCAAACAGGAATTGCTTGGATTTACGAGGGTTACGTGTGTTGACAGGCGTGTAAAGAATCCGGCGAACGGGAGGCTGAAACATGTCAAGCACTGTGTCAGGGGTCTCGTCCTCTATCAAACTTGAATCTTACTACGGAGTGTTAGATAATGCGAGGCTGCGCTGTGGCTGTGAAATATTCATTAGAATCTACTAGCTAAACATACAGTTGGTACTCAACAACTAATTCAACAGTCAACGACTACCCACTGATTCGTGGTAGTTCAACGAGCAAGAAACCCCCAGATAACACCCAAACACAGAACATCAAACTACCAAGCAAAATTCAATGTCCAAAGAAGTGAACCAAATAGAAGCAAACACCCATCGTCAATATATACGCCGGGAAAAAGCCGACCCAGAATTTTCAAGCAATGCCAAACAATTCCAAGATCAAAAGCCAGATCTGTACACACAACGCAGGCACGCTTCAATAATCAACCTTTTATAACCAAGACCCATTGTAACGCCTCATACACCAGCCATCGGTATCATCCTTCCGTTGTTGCTTTATTTTTGATTATTTCTTGTGGAGGTTAAGCGGCGACCTGGACTTCTTGCTGAGCGGCTATCTCGCCGCCAGCCTCAGTCTCTGCCCATGAACCCCAAAGTCCACGCTTGGCCTTGATACGGAGAGGACCGCCGATATTATTGTGGCTTTGCTCAACCTTGATGGCATCCTTTGTTGCAAGAACGAGCGTCTCAAAGAACATCTTGGTTGCATCAGCTTTCGTCGTGGTCTTTTCTGGGCACAAGCTCTGGAACAAGACGCCCTTCTTCTGAGGTGTAGCCTGCTCTGCGTCTTGAGAGCCTCCAAAGCGTTCACGAAGGAGATGAACAGCATGCTGGGTGCCTAGAGATACTGGACCGGTCTCGGTTGGGTGGATGGTGTCGTCCAAGTCATCGGGAAGTAATCCTTCATCATCACTACCAAGTCGGTCCTCATTATCGACACCAAACTCAATCTGATCCTGCTGAAGAGTGGTGTCAAGACCGATACCTTCGTCGAGATTGAGAGCGGATTCATCTTCTCCAAGGTCCAAAGCGGGAACATTTGCCTCGTCGATTTCCATATCAGAAACGCCACTGTCGCGCTTGCGCTTGAGTTCACCAGCTTTACGGACAGTTTCGAATGAAAGCATGTCACGGAGTTCAGGTGCCCAGCCACGGCCACGGTCCTGCCCAAGAACACTAGACACAAAGTCACCATTCTTTTGCATCTGCATAAGTGTCAAAAGAACTGGATCACGAGGCAAGAATGAAACAGGCTTGAGGATATCGTCATGCTCTTCTTGATGCTTTTTGATAGCAGCCGAGCTCAACTGGGTATCCACGTCATGGCCGATAATCTTTCGTCGCTTGGCACGCTGTGTTTCCTGTGCAGCATCATGTACTTCCGCAACAGCTTCGTCCTCACCGGCCACAGCGTCGGCTTGTGGAGAGGCGAATCGGTCAACTGATGGTTGCGGTGATCGTGCTTCGGCCGCGGCGTCGACTGGAGCATCAAATTCACCCTCACCCAAGTCCATAGGGTCATCGGGCATCAGGAACTGGTCGACATTGTCGCGGCTATCTTCTCCAATGTCCATGTCTCCCAATGGAGCATCGTCCTCACCAAGGTCAAGGTTCAAGTCGACGTCGTTAAGTTTTCCTTCTTCGCTGAACAGATCCTCTTCAACAGGTCGCATAAGAGGGGCGTCTCGACCAACTTCAATGCTAATGTCGTGGTCGAGAGGGGCGTCATCCTCGCCGAGGTCAAGATCGAGCAGAGTGTGGTCTTCCAAACGAGCTGGTTCTTGGGATGCAAGGCGTTGTGTGTCGGGTAGCAATTGGCTGCCAAAGTCGATGGTACCGGGGCGTTTGCTGTCGGACTCCAAGTTGATAGAAGGTAGTAGTAGAGAAGAGGTATCCAGGTTCATGAACAAGTCGGATTCTGTAAGCACATCGGGAAGAGTGATACCGCCTGGTGGTAGAGCAACATTGGCGGGCAAATCATTGTTGTTGGTGAGTCGAAATGCCTGGACACTGTTAGATATTTTCTTGTAGATAGATCAGAGGGAGGATAGTACCATCTTGATCTTCATCAAAGCTTCGTTGCAGTCGTCCAATAGGTAACGCGCTTTACGGCTGTAAATTCGGACGACACCAAGCAAAAGCTGGCCGCTTAGACGTAGAGCCATGGGTGCTTGGCCTTGGTCAACAATAGCATTGACACTGCTTTCGATGTTCGACTGGAGGATGTGTGACTTGGAAAGTTTGCGCTCCAAGTTGGCGGATAGCCAGACGCGAGCCAAAGGCCCTGTCTTGGAGAGAAGCGTCTCTGAATAAAACATCGCGTCTGTATAGGCGTACGGCTAGATGACTGAGAAAATATACAGCCTGCCCTTCGATGCAGGAACAGGATGCTTGGTGGTAACAGGCAACCACTGGCCTACAGGCGAACCAATGACGCGCCTATCCAAACACCAGCGCCTGATTTCGCGACAGACCACGTAAGCAGCCGACGATGGCTTTCAACAAGCAAAATAACGCGATAGACGAGGATCCCAAAAACAATCAAAGCGAGGTATAGTAGTGTGAGCACAGGAGAGGGAGAGTAAACGGGTGGGGATGAGGTCTGAGATGGAAAAGGAAGAAGCAAAACAGGAAGGGAAGTTGCGAGGGGCCAGGTCGCGTTGGCAGGAAGGAAAGATGGAAGGAACGTGCCCAGCCTCTTCCGTTCCGTCACTTCACCACTGGCATGGGAATGTGTGGCTGGGGTCACGTGAGCGACCCTCAATTTCATAGCAACGGCGCTAGCATTGATGTACTACATATGATTGGCTCGCTGACCAAATCCACTGCTAAATATGCCGAGCTGTCATTGGTTGCTACGCTTTGTCTTGCTGCCAGGTCTTTCAGGCATCTACAATCATGTGACCTCAGAGAGCAACTATCATAGCCAATCACAAGCAGCCTCATACTCGGCATGCGTGTACACGCTAATCCGCAGCATCCTTCCCTGTATGCAACTTTCCAACGAACGACTAGCTTTTTTTCTGTTTGATGAAATCAACGATATAACCGCTTTCCGTCCCCTTTCCTTTCAGTATATGCATACACGAAAAACGTTCCGGTGTTGTTAGTTTCACTTCTTCGCTGAGGTGGTTATTCGTTGGTATAGATTCCGAGCTACTGGCGCCAGCTTGCATCTTTCTGTTTTGTCTTACGGTGGCCATCTTCTTGAATCATATTCCCTTATACGAACCTCTCATCGTTATGTTTTAGCATCCAATTTGAATTGACAGCTCCGGGGTCTCCTAGAGCGTGTGAATAAATGTCGCCGTCGTCGAGTCCTTCACTGCCGTTGTATAATGTGCAAGAATCCCGGTCTCAGTCTCCTTACCTTCCAAAAACGAAGACACGGGAGTCTTCCGTGAGTCATCTACCACTCTCCCCCGCGATACATATAATCTAATTGAGCTTTCTTAGTCTATAACTTCATCCTATGCCTTCCTACATCCTCAACAGGTCGCCGACAGCCTGAACACCTCCCTAACTCACGGATTATCTCCGGCCGAAGCTGAGATTCGCTTGCACCGAGATGGACCCAATGAATTGCCTCGCGAAGACCCCGAGCCTTTATGGCTTCGATTTCTGAAACAGTTCAAAGAAACTTTGATCTTGCTGCTGCTTGCGTCTGCTGGAATATCATTTTTCATGGGAAATTTCGACGATGCGGTCAGTATCACACTTGCAGTCACCATCGTGGTGAGTGTCGGATTCGTACAGGAGTATCGTTCCGAAAAGTCATTGGAGGCATTGAATCAGCTTGTTCCTCATTATGCGCATCTCATTCGAGATGTTACTGCGAATGGCGGTGTGGATCAAGGTGGCCCGCGAAACGGTGCAATTGATGCGGATACGCAAATGACACACGCAGATGCTCCGGCTCCGATCACCAACGCTCTCAATGCTTCCAGTACGATAATGGCAGGCAAACTCGTTCCGGGTGATTTGGTTCTCTTCACAACAGGCGATCGCATTGCTGCCGACATCCGTATCACGTCAGCCACTGACTTGTCTATTGACGAGTCTAATTTGACAGGAGAGAATGAACCGGTTCATAAATATGCGGAAGTACTACGAGATACCGCCATCCCGATCAAACAAGAAGACTCCAACTCTCCATTCGGTCAAATATCAAGTTCAGGCCTTGGTGAACGACATGTCCGTCTGAGCGAACAACACAACATTGCTTTTATGGGAACCTTGGTACGGTCTGGATACGGTCAGGGTATTGTGATCGCAACAGGAGCCAACACAGAATTCGGCAGAATATCAGCTTCGTTACAGGAAATCGAAAGTCCCAGAACGCCGCTTCAATTGTCTATGGATCGACTAGGACAAGAGTTGAGCTATGTTTCTTTTGGTGTCATTGGATTGATTGTGATTATCGGGCTCATTCAAGGACGAAAGATTTTGGAAATGTTCACCATTGGAGTATCGCTAGCTGTTGCAGCCATTCCGGAAGGTCTTCCCATCATTGTCACAGTGACACTTGCTCTAGGAGTTTTGCGAATGGCCAATAGAGGCGCAATCATGAGGAGACTGCCAAGTGTAGAGACATTAGGCTCCGTGAACGTTATTTGCAGCGACAAGACGGGCACGTTGACTATGAGCCATATGACAGTCACAAAGCTGTGGCATCATGACCGTCCAGAGCCGTTTGAGGTTAGAGAAGCGGTCTCATTGACACCTGAGCCCGTTGTGCGAAAGATGTTGCGCATTGGAAATATAGCTAACAATGCGCGATTGTCACGCGCGCATGCTGATACGCCTGCCAGCGCAGCTTCTGCTGCTATTCTATCATCCACTATGGACAGCTCGTCTAGCCACAGCCAAAGCCGATGGGTTGGACAGCCGACCGATGTTGCGGTGCTTGATCTTCTTGATGCCTACGGCGAGGATGATATTCGTGATCAAATAAGCAATCGTGTTGCGGAGACGCCTTTCAGCTCGGAGAAAAAGTGGATGGGTGTTGTGATTGGCGGAGGAGATAGCAGGGTGGCGTACATTAAGGGTGCTTTGGAACAGGTGCTGGCCAGGTGCGACACGTACCTAACCAAGGATGGCCGAGAGGTGATATTGGACGAACCGAGGCGCAAAGCTGCACGGGACGCCGCCGAGAAAATGGCGTCGGAAGGACTCCGAGTTATAGCTTTCGCCAGTGGACCGGTCAGAGAACCAGCTAGACATTTCAGAAGGATAGGAGGCAGCCGCAGTGCGACCCCATCACCAAAGATTGATCAACCAGCCGATAACCACGAGGAGCAGTTCAATGGGCTTGTGTTTGCCGGACTGGTCGGAATGAACGACCCCCCGCGCAAGGATGTTCGCAAGTCTATAAGCAGACTCATGTCTGGGCAAGTCCGGGTGATTATGATTACAGGAGATTCGGAAACCACGGCAGTGGCAATTGCGCGTCAACTTGGCATAGTCGTCAATGACACTGCAGGAAGCAGGGCGGTTCTGCGAGGAGATCAGATTGATCACATGAGCACGGCCGAACTATCACATGCAATTGCGACAACAAGCATCTTTGCACGCACCACTCCTGAACATAAGCACAAGATTGTGCGAGCGCTACAGGCCCGAGGCGATGTGGTAGCGATGACAGGAGATGGTGTGAATGATGCGCCGGCACTAAAACGAGCAGACATTGGAATCGCAATGGGCAAGCTAGGCACAGATGTAGCCAAAGAGGCTGCAGATATGATTCTTACGGATGACGACTTTTCGACGATTCTCCGCGCGATTGAGCAGGGCAAGGGCATTTTCTACAACATTCAGAATTTTATTACATTCCAACTCAGCACCAGCGTGGCGGCTTTAGGTTTAGTTCTTTTGAGCACAATTTTGGGATTCCACAATCCATTGAATGCGATGCAAATTCTTTGGATCAACATTATCATGGATGGACCACCTGCTCAATCTTTGGGAGTTGAGCCAGTTGATCCAGCGGTTATGAACAGCCCACCACGACCAAAACATGCACGAGTACTTACCCGACCTCTCATTCAGCGCGTCCTCACTCAAGCAGCTCTCATTATGCTCGGCACGTTGATTATCTACGTGCACGAGATGGGCGATATCGACGACGAACTCAACCCTGGCCACATGTCTCGCGTGGTCACCAACCACGACACAACCATGACATTCACCTGCTTTGTATTCTTCGACATGTTCAACGCACTTACCTGTCGAAGCGAAAGCAAGTCGGTCCTAAGAGGCGAAATGCCTCTGACAGGCAACAAGATGTTCAACTACGCTGTTGTGGGATCGATAATCGGCCAATTGAGCGTGATCTACATTCCATTCCTACAAGCGATTTTCCAAACAGAAGCCTTGAGACTGTCTGACCTGTTGAAGCTGATTGCCTTGGCCAGCTCAGTGTTTTGGGCTGATGAGTTTAGGAAGTATTATAAAACGATAAAGAGAGGAGGTCCTGGGGCGCTGTATAGTTCTAATGTGTGATTTGCATCCTGGCCGAGTCACGTATATCTTTCTTTGCTGTTATTGTTTGCATTATTATCATGTATCTATTATTTATGGATGACTAGGCTTGATATGATAGAACATTATCCTCTTAAGTCTGCTACTGTTGTAATCTGTCAACCTAACATCATAGGACTAGGTACGCCATTAGGAGATATCGACAGTCCGATCCTCGATGTCCTGTACCCCAAGCCCTAGTAGACTTTACTCGGATCTCAAGAAAATAAACTTGTCAAACAAGAATCCACTAAAACGATGTGCATATCTAATTACCAGTGATAATCCAAACAAAGACTCGACAAAAGCCGGACCGTGACTGGTGCCACGGCAATTGTTAGGCTGTTTCAGCATTTCAGGGTTCGTCGCTAATTTTCTCGATTTGATCGGATATCGACAAGCCCTGAATGTTCTGTTAATCATTTACGTACGACATGGTGTATATGAATTGGCTTTGATACAAAGAAGTCGATATTATAATAATAATATCAAACTACCACATAGCCAGGAACAATCGAATAGACCTCTTAACACGCACGGCCAGGCGCGACTTAGGGCTTGGAACACGAGCCCTACAAATATTAAATCCCCCGCTCAAGGACAGCCACATACATATACATACATAGTTTCGTTTCAGCCCGACGGAAAAGAAGGGTTATCAAATTTCCCAAGGAACAATGAGAACCATACACCAGTGACCACCAGCGACTAGTAGCCAGGAACACACTGGACGAACCACGGCCACCCCGGTCACTAATCAAACCCGAAACCAAAGATTAGATCGATGACCCATCGGGATTAACCTCTTGTAGAAATCGGTGCTGTTTTGTCAAACAATTCGCCTAGTTAAAAACCTAGTTAATGTAAGGGCTAGAAACGAAATGAATGCGGCTAACTAATCGAGTTTGAGTAAGAACCTTGATTTTCTTTGGAGAGGGCAGGGTTGCTTTGTCCGAGGGGGTTAGTCACTTTGGCGCTGTCGACATTGGAGGGCCGGTATAAGAGGGCGAGTCAGCCGGTATACTTCGAGTGTGATTTTTTTTGGTGGACTGTTAATATTTGATAGAAATCAAGAACTATGAAGTCTCAAAGTCTTGCAACGGGGCTGGTATTAGCCGCTGGCCTTCAAACGGCCTCGGCGGTTGGTCATCAACACGGAGGTATGCACTTCCATTATCTACCTAGATATACTCGACTGACACAGAGTATGAACAGGTCAGCACGCCCATTTTGATAAAAGACCGTCTTTAGAGCAGTATGCCACTACGACGACCACTACAACTAGCGTCACTGATGTGACTACCATCACTACCACGATTACCGTCACCCCTGGCGTTGATGCTACTACAGTAGAAGTATCGCCAACTTTGTCTCCATCAGAGCCTTCCGTTCCTACTGAAGCCAGTAGCGCTTCACTCGCACCCGTCAGCACCAACTCTGATGCCGGTATCGTAGCCTCGCTCACCATCGCCGACGCTCTGGGAAGCAGCACCTCTCCCACAAGCACACACACTTCAACATCCACCTCCTCCACCACCACCACCCGACCTTTCAGCAGCACTACCATCACATCCTCCTCTTCCCTAACACCCAACGGCATCAAAGCCGGCAGCGCCGGCGGCGACGCCTACCCCTTCTGGTCCAACCACATCGGCTGGTGGTACGACTGGACCCCCGTGCCCCTAGAACACTACCCCGACAACACCGGCACCCCAATCCCCGTAGCCATGCTCTGGGGCGCCGGCACCGTAAGTCACGGAGACGCACTACGATACCATGAATTCCTGAATCTAACCTCTACACCGCAATACATCCTGGGTTTTGAGGAGCCGGATTGTTCGCCGCCGGATTCGGCGGATATTGCGTCTGACAAAGGGGCAGAGGTGTGGAATGAGGTTGTCGCGCCGTGGAAGGGGAGGGGAACTTTGTTGGGGAGTCCGTCTATGTGTAGTACGTCCCTCACACTCTTCGAAATCAACCTGAGGAAATGCTAAAAGAGGTATAGAGCAGTCGGATGAAGATTGGTTAACCCCGTTCGAAGAGGATATCACGACCTCCTGGGATTTTACGGCTATTCACATTAACACGATTAGCATGGACGTCGTTAACAAGGATCTCGTAAAGCCCCCTCCCCACCTCTCTACCCTAAAAGTCTACTGACTCGTGTACGTAGGACTACTACTGGGATACCTACGGCAACAGACCCATCTGGGTCACCGAATTCGCCTGCGTAGACAGTCCGTCCCCTTTAACAAACACCCCTCGTAATACAAATCTAGACTGACATGATAATAGCATCAGATGGCTTCACTCCCAGCGAAAACCAAACCCAAATCAACCAATTCATCGCCGACATCGTCGATCTCCTTCAAAACGATGATAGGGTCTATGCATATGCGTACTCATCGGGGGCTGGGTTGGGCGATACGTGGCCTCCCGTGAAGGATGGGGAGTTGACGGAGAGTGGGCGGGCGTATTTGGATGCTATTAGTAAATATGCTTGACCATTCTTTTGTATCTCCATGTAGAATAATCAGGTGTTTGGATATTTGGTTGGCATCGTTGTATATAGAATATGAAAAGTATGGTTGGGTTGATTAGTTAGCCCTAACTAGGGACTAACTGAGAGGAACGACTTTTCTTGTAATCAAATTGGCATTGGAACAGGTCTACCCAATCAAAACCATCAGCATAAAGCCGAAACAAACAGTGCCCTACTTTTGTGCATGCTGCAACTTTTCTCCCCGGCGAAATTAAACAAGGCAGAATCAGATACAAGAATCGAATAGTATGTATGTAAGTTATGTCACACGAGGTTGTACAGCGGTAAATAAGATAACAACACAAAGTAGGTTAGACAGAGAGAAGAAGAAAGAAAGGGTATATGTATCGACACAAAATGGTAAAACTGCAAACTCCCACCCGACGATTCTGAACGCCTTGTATGATCGATGATACCAAAAGAAGTAAACTGAAAAGAAAAAAATGTATGTATGTAAAGAAGTCAAGTCTTTTATGATGGTAAGGAAAACAATCTATGCGGCTTTTTCTTCGTCAATTACTGCTCGCCCGGTGTCGGGTGGGTTCTGCTCGGCAACCTGTCGTGGCGCAGGTGGTAGTTGTGATGATGTGGTCATGGTGTGATGGTGGTGGTCTGATGAAATAGGGACGGCAGAGTCCTGGGTCTCGATGATGTCTTCACTGCGCTTGTCTTCGGGTGTGTGGCCTTCGATCATAGTGCTGTGGGCCTCAATGCCGTATCGATCGGCATGAGGGATTTCATGGCCGTCCTCGAGTTGAGCTGCCTTTTGTGGGGTCCATGCAAGGTAGTCACGGCGGACCTCGACATAGTCGTATGCGAATTCACCGAGCTGGTCATCGTCCATACCGAGCAATTCGGCTTCCTCAGAGGCGCGGAGGTGAAGACCGGGTGTAAGGTTGATAAGGTATGCAATAATCGCGGAAACAACAAATGCATATGCGCAGGCTGCGACGATGTACGCAATCTGAATATAGAGCTGACGGTAGTTGTGAATAATCCAGCCGCCTTGAGCGGTGCCAGTGGTAGGGTTTGTCGAACCGGTGTTGACACCGTCGAGACCGATAATGTCGTCGGATGCGAAAAGAGCGTTGAAAAGAAGACCAATGATTCCAGCAACGCCGTGCTCAGCGAACACGTCCATGGAGTCGTCAATCTTGATCCAGTATTTCACTATAGAACGTTAGTATATTCATAGACGATTGATGGTGTAGACTAACCCTTGGTAGCATAGTTGCAAACAATGCCAGTGACAATTCCCAGAATCACACTAGCCCAAGGCGTGATGAAACCAGATGCCGGAGTAGCAGCAACCAATCCGGAGATGGTTCCGGAACACCAGCCAACCATAGACCACTTTCTGGCCAAGCGGAAATCGAGCAGAACCCAAGCAATAGCAGCGAAGCTGGCGGCGATGTTGGAGTTCCAGCAAGCCATTGTAGCGCGCAAGTTGGCACCGAAAGCGGAACCACCGTTGAAACCGAGCCAGCCGAACCAGAGGAAGGCAGTTCCTAGCAGAATCAAAGAAACGTTGTGAGGGCGGAAATTGAGCATCATTCTTTCTTGACGACGACCGAGAACCATCGAGTATGCGAGTGCTGAGAGACCAGATCCAATTTCGACAGGACCACCGCCGGCATAATCCATCACTCCGTAGGTGTATCCCCATCCATTGACGTTCCAAGCCCAGCAGGCGAGAGGGCAGTATACGATAGTGGCCCAGATGAAGGTAAAGACCATGGCAGGTAGAAGACGACCACGCTCGGCAACGGCGCCCATGACGATAGCGGCGGTAACGGCACAGAATTGCATCTATGCAAATTAGATTATGCCATAATCTAATCAGCTAGAGAAAAGACATACCTGGTAAAAAGCATACAGCAATCCCGGCACCAATGGCGAACCAGGACTCGGCGCACCCAACAAATTCATCAAACCGAAATTCTTCAAATCACCAATATAGCCATTTGTTGCGGATGGAGAGAAAGCCAACGAATAACCCCAGAAATACCACTGGAAGGTAATAACCGAAAAGGAACCCATACAAGCCCAAATCATGCTGAGAGCGGACTTGCGGCGGGCGAGACCGGAGTAAAGGAAACCCAGACCAGGGACCATGACCATGACCATGGCGGATGCGACGATGATATAGGCCTGGTCACCGGATTGATACCATTTATTCAAATTTTCGATTCCTATACAAGCAAAGATTAGCTATTTTGTTCTTGCTGCTCATGCGACTGTTGGCATCATACGTGAATCGCCGCCGAGATCTGTGTTGGTCGTAAGACTGTAATCGGCTGGAGCGCCCGTCCAGTTATAGGAGGCATAATCAGGCGCATAAGGCGCCTCTGTAGCGGACGACATTGTTGCCTGTCGAGAAAATAAATATCGCGAGTTGTAGAAGTGGGCCGATTACGGACTGGCAGAAAGGGCAAGTAGCAAGGGAGAAAGAAAAAAAAAGAAAGCGGGCTGTTGAAGAATTGCTTGTCAACCTCACCTCCAGATATCTGGAGAGGTGCAAAGATGGAGAAAATGTCGTCGGAGCCAAGCCAGCCAAGATGATAGAAAAGAAATAGAAGAGAAGAATGGGAGGAAATTGGGAAAGTTGAAGGGTGGAGAGACGAGTGTATATAATGTATTTATTTCGCGTATTGTATGATCCCGTATCGCAGGTACCAGTACTCGTCAGGCAGTGGTGGACCGGGGCAAATCGGGGGACTTCCCAAGGAAGAGGCGGCAATTGCGACCAGCAGGAAGAAGAAGTAAATAAAGAGGACCCCCAGATATGAGATAACGAGGTTCAGCTTGTTTCAGTGTGTGTTGATTGTACTCGGGACTCGACTGATTTGTAGTTGTGGTTTGCAATCAGAATTGTTAACTAGCCCGGACGAGGATGGCTGCGAGGAAATAATCAGAGGAAACGGTTTGTTCGGGTCAAGCGTCGTCCGTGAGTTTCAGGCGGCGGCGAAGGCGCATAACTCTGAAAAACAACTCCACGGAGTGAGGAAGCTGTCAGGAAGCAACACGGAGGGCAGTCCGATGGCACTGTTGATTCAATTGAATTGAATTGTAGTAAATTCAAATGTATTGATCGAATCTATTGTCAATGGAGCAGACCGGAGAATATAGCTGGGGTCGAGTCGCAAGTGATAATCGTCATCACCTTGACTGTAGTGAGCCTAAGTGAGGTGGTGAGTGGCAATAAGGACAAGGACCGGAGGGCAATCGGACTGCGGAACCGGCAAGTCGCGTGTCGATCTGGGCAGACATCAGTAAACAGTTAACAAGTATACTACGGAGTACTTGGAGTACTGATAGTATTCGATAGTACGTACGCACTCTCATAGTGATACATCATCTTTCCCTTCCAGGCTGGTATGGCCGTCGCGCCAAGCAGTCCGGCGAGTATGGACGCCAGATCATCATGATATCTCCAGCACTGTGGAACGAAACAGGGAAGCAACAAGAAAAAAAGATAATGGATCTCTTCGCGCTTACAGCGGGCTATCTATACCTATATACGTGTAAGCTGTCTCGATTCTACTTATCTATCACTATCATACCTAGTGGTTAGTATAGATTAATGGCCTATCTCTTTGATAACGAGTCGTCGACTGCTTATCTCAGGTACAAGCTGGACCGTGTATCCCGCAGTGTAACGAATGTACCTGGAGTACCCGTCCTCCGCGAACAGTGTATATTTCCTCTCCACGGAGCGCTCCGTGGAGATGAACCATGTGTTTACAGCCTCCTAGGAAGCCCGTATTCCTGCTCAAAAGAGTCGAAACGAAAGTTACACAATACGTATCGCATATTATCAACCACTTTCCCCTCTGATTGGCCATAGATAAAGCCCCCTACTAGCGCGAATCCTAATTCTTCGCGGGTGGGTACTGGTGGAGCACATCTAGGCTTAATCCGGGTCTAGTGCGTGTTTCCGATCGCCTCAAGCCGTTCTAGTGCGCTCTTTAATCTCCACGGGCGCTGATTGGGTGTAGATAAGGCTGTTTTGGGCAGAGTGCTGCGATTTGTTATGCAGAGAAGATGATTGGCTGGAGGGAGTTGCTATTACGAGTTTCGCTGTCTCATCGGAATTGAGGTTGATTGCTATGTCACGTGATGGATTATTTGTATTGACTACTAAGTAAGTATGCAAGTAGCCATGTGTCTATGTAAGTCACACTTGCTTACTACATAGTATGGTGTGCAGGTACCGACTTGTGATGTCACTTGTTGGCGACAGACAAGTACCTGGAGACCGACATGGATAGCGACATGTTTGTACAACTACGGAGCAGATACATACTTATCAAGGAACACGGCGTTATCTTGTGTAATGGTTTGTGATGATTCGATTCAGCTGTCACACCAGGCTGTCTGTACGTCTGTATAACATGGGACGACTCGAGGATTCGAGCATGATATGTTCACATATATTGAGTTATTTCCACGAACACTGTACAATGTACATATATTGTATAATTTATGTGTAACCATCCAGTAAACCACCGTGGTTAACTACCGCATCATCGAGCGTGCCCGTGCTCGCTCCTCAACACTCAGCCTGTCCACCACATCAGCCGTTTCACCGCCACCCACGACATCATCCCATTCGTCCTCATCCATTGCCATAATCATGGTAATCTGTACACAACGCGTGAATGTCTCCCGGTGTCGATACCGCGCCGGCGCCCCATGAGTGCTGCCGACTTCCATCACCGTGTTCACAATACCCGAAACATCGCGTTCTAGACGAATCGCTCCAAGCCCGTTGACCCGTCCGTGATACGACCATAATCTCTTTTCTAGCAATCGTGCCAAGTAGGTCACCGTGATTGTCAGGAGACGATCAAATGCCGTAGCCGTTAGGATCCGTGAGATGGGTAACACCAGCTCTTTCCATGCCGCCGCAAAACGGGGCCGCACCATTTCGGCCCGACGGAGCTCCTCGTCTTCCTCGTCTTCGTCTTCGTAGTTTTGATATGTGCTGGTCGTCGGGTCGTTGTGGTCTCGCGGCTGATACTCAATATCGCGGAATGACTCTGCTAAGATTGGTCGTAGGCGTGCCTTCATCACATTATTGAATACAACTTGGATACCGTCTGATATCAAGTCGTTTGCCTTTGACTCGAACGATGTAGACAAAGATTGCAGGGCCTGCGCAACGACTGCAGAGTCGTCTGCAAGAGGGTACATGGCTGCTAATCCATTACCAGCTTCTTCGGCACCATTCTTCCCTTCTTCCGCCTTTCCATCGGCCGGTTTGCTCTCAACGTGGTCCCGTACGATTCTTCGAATGTAATCAACTGCGACATCTAAGTTGTTGATCAACACCAAAAACTGTATTACAGTCTGCTCGGCAGGCTGGGCTCCCTGTACTGGAGGTCGCGGATAACATTCATCGCGCATTTTGCGTTGGATCATACCGATAAAATCAGCTCCAAGCACTCTTGACAATGTCGGCACTACATTCGTCATGACTTGTTTCTGGGAAGTTGCAATAGATTGTCGAAGGACCTTGTTGACAATGTACATGATGTCGTCAACGGCCGACGTGATATGAGGCGGTTCTGAGCTGAGTGGTCGTTGTAGGTTCAGTGTCAAGCCAGAAGGCTGCTCGTCTAATTGAAATGCTTTTTCGACAGAACGGCGAAGAAAAAACGTAGTCATCGTGTTGAAAGGGCCAACCATTCGGTTTGTTATCTTTTTCGAGAGAGTAGACTCTAGCAGGAATTCTGGCAGCATCAACGGAACCTCTGTGCCGTTCTCTTCGACTGGCTATAGTAGACTGTTAGTATGTCTTCATCCCCGATCAATGGGTGACTTACCCTGCAACTGTCGCCGACAAATCGACAATAAAGCGACCATCTTCCAAGCATCACTCCCAGTTCGTTGAGGATTGCATCTATTTCTATCATATCCACACCTTCATCGTCACCTTCCTGAAGTCCTTCTCTGTTGGCAGGAGAGCCCGTTCGCGGGGTCCCTGTGGCTCGCTGAGCTGGTAGGAAACTCTGAACCAGGAACGTAAATGCATAAGATTTGATGTCTGTCAATTTTCGATCCACGTTTCTCTCGTCACTCCACGTATCAATAATGATACCACCCTGGACGTCGGCTTCAACCTGTAATCTCTCAATGACGCGTGTCATCTTGCCAGAGCCATAATGGCGTTCAACCAACGCACCATGTCCGTCGATAATCTGAGCAATATGTTCAAAAAGTTTCGTAAGTGCACTCGCATAGAAATACCCATCTTTCTTCTGCGAGTCTCCTGGAGTAGCACTCAGATTTGACCGAGCTCGTGATGCGACACCCTGACAGACATATCGCCCATAAACATCCAAGCCTACTTCAGACCGACCGATAAGAGGAAACAACTTGAAAAACCGAGTAATTTTAGCCCCATTGTTCTCCTTGACGGCCTTGTCAAACTCCCTCAAGAACAAACCACATAGAGACTCGGCGGCATTGTGCAAGGTAACGCTTGGTGGATCGGGTACTTCAGCAGTCGGGACAATTTGTGCTGCGAATGCACCATTGATCACCTCCGGCGGAATTTTCGATGCCCGGTTCAGATAACTAGCTGCCATCTCCCAGTCTTGGGGACCTTCCATCGAACCATTGACACCTAGTACACACGCTTTGAGTTCGGCGACTTGCTCGACTACTTCCAATGTCGCTTTCACTCGGGCTTGTTCCAAGTCCAGTCGTCGTACTGCACCCGAGATGCGTTCGGCCGTTGCCGCGGCGGGGGAGAGCATGCCATGGCTGATGTTTCTGGCGGTGTTGACCTGCGAGCCCAGATGTGCACGTAATAAATCCAATCGTCCGAGCTCTCGTGAAAAATCCTTCTGCGACGCAACGAGAGCATCTAGTCGGGCTGTGACGGCGGCTTCTTGATCGTGGAGGTGTAGGAGGGTAGCTTTGATCTCCGAGACCGAGCTGGCGTTGAAAATGTCGGGCGGTGTGGAGGGAGCTGTCATGGTGTGTGATCTCTTGTGGCCATTGATGCCAGAGCCATTGGGTTTGGCTTTGGACATTTCCTGCGATTGCACGTTAATGGGATGACAGGTCTCCTGTCATCACGGTTTTGTTGACGTGGACAGGCCAGGTACATCAAACGCAATTGACGGCCCACAACAGATCATTGGTGGATGCCAAGGCGGTCAGCATCCCTAAGTGAACTCCCTCCACTTGCCCCTTGGTATATCTCTCAAGACCTCGACCCCTCCTGGATGATTCACGGACATGGAATACTGCATTTTTGTTACCAAAAGTAATTTGAGTCTATTTTCTAACTAACAGAGCTGGATCGCCCCACAAGGCCTTCACGAACCATGTGCTCCATCTGAGTCTGCCACAACGAAACAGGCCGAATGACCGCTGTCAAAAGCTTCAAATGTTGGATTGCATCACCGAAATTCCTGACAACAGCAGCATCCAGTAGCTCCTTGACAATAACGAGTCCCTTACTGCAAAGCTCTAGTGTAACAGCCTCCCAAGCTTGGATCACAGAAGATCGCAGTGCGAAATCCCATGTTCCTTTCCAGGTTATCACAGCAGGTCCTCCTTTCCGATCTGGGCTGGTCAGCAAGCCCTCCAGGATCATAATCCAGGCAAGTAGCCCCAAGATGCCTTTTCGGCTGCCATCATTGGGAATTTTGGCCACCGGTATTAAGAGTGTACTATCTTCCTTAAAGTCAAAAGTCATATCCGGCGGGCTGAGAAGATGCGTCATACTTTTTCTGACGGGTGCCTAAACCATAACTTAACCACAATCTATCTCGGTACTCTGAGAGCCCTAATCCCCTATACAAATAGCTTCAGTGGTGAGCCAGGCCCACCAAGTAAAGTAAATCCAGTCCTGGACTCTTACTATGTACTATTGGAAAGTATTATGCTCCTCAACGAAAACAAAAAGAGAATTTCATTCAAGCTTTCAACGAGTCTTGTAAGTCTATCCAAGGTTGCCTACGGAAAAGGGGAAAGAAAAGAATGGCTCGGGCGGGAGTCGAAACTACGATGTGTTACGGGTTATAGTTCACTTTTAGCACAGCTCCACTTGGGATGGCAGTCAACTTAACGAATCCTGAAATTGCCTTTTACCATTTCACGCCGTGATTTGCTGCACTAAATCCCAGATGAATCTTTGGACAACACCTTTTGCTTCTTTCTTTTTTAACTACTCAAACATGTAGACTTGTAGTACTACTAATGATCTTTATTTTTGTTTTTATTTTGTCTTTATTTTAGCATAAGTATTGATTGATCTTGAAGACTCCATCAGGCAGCGAGGAGAGGCCAGAAGATGCCAAGATGCCAAGATGCTATATTACCGCCGCTAGTCCAGATTTGGACTAACTTACTCCTAGTCAGAGAGCGTCAGAGTCTGAGGCTCTCAGCGAACTACTACGTATTTCGGGTTGAATATTTAATCCTTTTCAGCCGCGTGTCTTCTTTTTTTCTACTGTTCTCGAGGACTTCAATGCTCTTATGTTGAGGAATTCTTAACACCCTACAGCTGCTCGACATTTAAGCATTTTTGAAATAGAACTTTTCGGCACCAATCGCCGCGGGGCAGGATGGGTAACGAAGCGTCTACTCCGATAGACGATAGTGTATCACCAACAACACTCAAGAGTCGTACCCTCGAGTCTGTTGCCAATTACATTCTCGAGAAGGACATTCGAAAAATAGTTGTCCTAGTAAGTAGACACAAACTTGCAAAAGGGGAAAGAAATCATGCTAAGTTAGCTAGACCGGTGCAGGCATTAGCACGTCTGCCGGAATTCCAGATTTCAGATCTCCAGAAACAGGAATATACTCAAATCTTGCCCATCTGGAGTTACCGGACCCAGAAGCAGTGTTTAACATCACCTTCTTTCGAGAAAATCCAGGTCCTTTCTATACCCTGGCCAAGGAACTATACCCTGGCCGGTATAGACCAACAATAGCGCACTCGTTCATCACATTACTGCACAGAAAGGGCCGCCTATTGAAACTCTTTACACAGAATATCGATTGTCTAGAACGGGAAGCAGGTCTTCCCGGCGAAATGATCATCGATGCCCATGGAAGTTTTGCATCTCAGCATTGCATCGATTGCAAAAGTCACTATCCAGACGACCTCATGAAAGAGGTCGTCGTAAAGGGCGAGGTGCCGCGTTGTCAAACCCCGGAATGCAATGGGCTTGTAAAGCCCGATATTGTGTTCTTCGGTGAAGCCTTACCGGGAGCTTTCTTTGAGAATCGTGAATTACCCGCCAAAGCAGATTTGTGTATTGTCATGGGCACGAGTCTGACTGTGCAGCCTTTCGCGAGCTTGCCGAGTTTTTGTCGGGACGAAATACCTCGTCTACTGATCAACATGGAGCAAGTCGGGGGTCTGGGATCTCGTGCGGATGACGTGTTGCTTCTGGGTGACTGTGACGAAGGGGTCCGCAAACTGGCCAAGTCTCTCGGTTGGCTGGAAGAGCTCGAAGCGCTATGGGAAGAAACTAATCCGAACAAAGAAGACCGGGATCTAGAGAGCGCGCCGAAGAAGACTCGGGATGAACGGTTGCATGATGAGGTTGAGCGTCTTACGGCAGATGTTGATCGGACGTTGCACATCTCGAATGCGCATCGGAATCATACCCAGAAGTACCTCGAGAAACAGCTAGCCAATCGAGATACAGACAAACAACGGGATGAGCAGGTCGCTGCCGAGAAGTCAGGTCCCCCCGGCGAACAGATTCTCCGATCCAGTGATGAAATCTCCGGAGTTGTCGGACTGGCTCATGTATTTCCACATTTGACAGGTAAAAAGCTGTCCTTGTGATCTGATTGTCGGGGGGCTTTGCATACCTTGGTGACGAAGTTACGAGAAATAGAATTTGTAATGATAATACGAAGTGTCATGCCATGTGAGTCTGTCTTGCGGGGGTTCAAAGCCGAGTCACAATATTGATAACTCCGTAATCTTTGCATTTTCTGCTAGAGTATCTAAGTCCTAACATTGGCACGCCGTAGTGTCCGTACTTCAGAGCACATACAGCACAAAGGTAGGTACATGTTCGATACCTGGGGCCGAAAACGACCAACCAATAAATCAACATTCCAGACCTGCATTCTTGAGCTTGTCAGCTTTCTGATATGTACCGGAGCTACTGGCGGTGAGGCGTGGGGAACGCAGCCGGGGAAGTAGTAAAAGTGAGGCTTGAGGAATTGCTTTTTCTGGTCAATTTCTGGTCAATTGATGAGGTAGAATGAAGGACTAGTGCGAATTCGTGAGGTCTTGTGATGGATAACAAGAAAAAATGCGGTTGTACGGAGTAAGGGGGATTTACAGCTTGCAAATTGCTTGAAATTCAATAAACGTCCTATAAAGGCGATGATACAAGGCTTCAACCAATCACAAGCAGTCCAAGCCAAACAAATGTAGCAATTGCGTATGTACTGTAATTTGCGTAATGCATCTCACCGACGCATCAAGCCAAGCAGCCGAAATGAGGTTTGGCGTCTGACCAATCTTACCAATCTTTCGGTCAGCCCACCTTGCCCCACGTTCCTTCCCTCTATCGCTCTGCCCTGAATTTCTCCCCATCACCACGCACTCTTTGTTCTGAACATTCCTTGATTCATCTATCCAACTGTCCATTCTGTTCACACTGCCAATCTCTCTCCCTTTAGTTATTTGATTGCGTTGCTATACATACATACACCATGGTTGGACTGGGACCACGGCGCCGGCCTTCCCGTAAGGGTAAGTAGCTGTTGAGTGATGACGCAGACGAGAAATACTGGGATGCCCGTTCTAATGCGAATTTCAACAGGTTCTATGGCCGATGTGCCTAAAGATCTCTTGACACAGATCAAGGAATTCGAGGATATCTTCACTGTCGATAAACAGAAACTCAAGGAAGTGGTAGCTCACTTTGTCAAGGAGTTGGAGAAGGGTGTGTATATTACTTATTGGCTGCATACGATAACCACCACATTTCATGATACTAATAAACTGCAAATTTAGGTCTTACTGTTGAGGGAGGTAACATTGTAAGTAATGCGACACTCAATTCGGCCTCATTCAACTAACATCACAGCCCATGAACGTCACTTGGGTCTTCGGCTTCCCCACCGGCGATGAACAAGGAAACTTCCTCGCCCTCGACATGGGTGGCACCAACCTACGTGTTTGCGAAATCCAATTGACCGAGGAACGCGGCGAATTCGATATCACCCAGTCCAAATACCGAATCCCAGAAGAATTGAAGACCGGTACTGCCGAGGAATTGTGGGAGTACATTGCCGATTGCTTGCAGCAATTCATTGAATATCATCACGAAGATGAAGAATTGACTAATTTGCCTTTGGGTTTTACTTTTTCGTATCCTGCGACGCAAGAATATATCGACCACGGTGTGCTTCAACGCTGGACGAAGGGATTCGATATTGAGGGAGTGGAGGGTAAGGACGTCGTTCCTCCTTTTGAAGAGGTGTTGAGAAAGAGGGTGAGCAGCTGGAAGCCTCGCGTTTCTATGTATCGATGAAGCTAAAATTCACAGGGCCTCCCTATCAAAACCACCGCATTGATCAACGATACCACCGGAACACTCATCGCTTCCGCATACACCGACTCTGAAATGAAAATCGGCTGTATCTTTGGCACTGGCGTTAACGCTGCATATATGGAAGACGCCGGATCCGTCCCCAAGATTGCTCACCTCAACCTGCCCCCTGATACCCCTATTGCCATCAACTGTGAATATGGAGCTTTTGACAACGAGCACGTCGTTCTTCCCCTCACAAAGTACGATAACATTATCGACCGAGACTCGCCCCGTCCTGGTCAGCAGGCATTCGAGAAGATGACAGCTGGATTGTACCTGGGTGAAATCTTCCGTCTTGCTTTGCTGGATGTCATTGACAACAAACCCGGCCTTATCTTCGAGGGCCAGGATGCCTCTAAGCTACGAAAGCCTTATTCACTGGATGCCTCTTTCCTATCTGCCATCGAGGAAGATCCCTTCGAGAACTTGCAAGAAACCGACGAGTTACTTGAGCGCGTGCTAGGCCTCAAGGCTGTCAAGCCCGAGCTTGAGTTGTGCCGCCGTCTTGCCGAACTTATCGGTACTCGCGCTGCCCGTCTATCTGCGTGTGGTGTGGCCGCTATCTGCACAAAGAAGAACATAGAGCGCTGTCACGTCGGTGCTGACGGTTCCGTGTTCACAAAATACCCTCACTTCAAGGCTCGAGGTGCCCGAGCATTGCGTGAGATTCTCGATTGGGACGACAATGAGAAGGATAAGGTTGTGATCTTGCCTGCTGAGGACGGATCTGGTGTTGGTGCTGCGCTGATTGCGGCATTGACATTGAAGCGATACAAGGAGGGTAACCTCGTTGGTATCAAGGACAAGGATTCTTTCAAGGCTCTTGTTTAAGCTACGATTTTCTGTCCCGATTACGTGTGAAAAAACATATACATATACACAATACATAGAGTACCTCAATGGATACCATCACTTGCCAATAACCCTAGCTTAACTTAATTCTTAGATGGGCATCCGGCTATCGACTTGCCAGAAATTAAGCGGGGACTACTATTAAGTGGAGCAACCGAGGTTGTTCCCCGGGTTTGGCTTCTCCACTCGAGCTATGCTTTGGTTCTTCAACACCCGAAGCATTGAATACAAACCAGATAAAGACGCGATAAAACAATAATTCAAGCATCAATTACACATCGACAAGATGGCAGACCTACAAACCCAACCTCCCGTATCCCAATACTACATCCTCACCTACCCAGCCCTGCACGTCCTCCTCGTCACCATCAACCGCGAAAAGAACCGCAACGCCCTCAACTACGCAGCCCACTGGGACGCCGAAGCCATATTCCGCTGGTTCGACAACGAGCCTTCTTTGCGCGTGGCAATCGTAACGGGCAAAGGAGCAAAATCTTTCTGCGCTGGTCAAGATCTGATTGAGCAGAATAATAATGTCGCTGGACGCAAATCCGGGACGTTGTCGCATCCGCCCGGTGGGTTTATGGGGTTGAGTAGACGGAGGGGTAAGAAGCCTGTCATTGCGGCTGTGAATGGGTATGCGTTGGGTGGTGGGTTTGAGATTTGTCTCAATTGGTTTGTTCTCTTCGTTCCGAGGGACATATATCAATGCTGATTGTTAAGTGATATAATCGTCGCATCGCCAACGGCTACTTTCGGTCTCCCAGAAGCCCAAGTAGGCCTCTACGCTGCAGCCGGTGGTCTATCGCGTCTCACGCGCATCTCCGGATTGCAAATCGCATCCGAAATAGCAATGACGAACCGCAGACTGACCGCCGCCGAAGCTCAGCAGTACCTGCTAGTCAACAAAATTAGTAAATCCCCGGAGACCCTGATCGATGAAGCAGTGGAAATGGCAACTAAGATTTCGAATTTGTCGCCTGACGCAATTGTTGTGACGAGGCATGGAATTCGTGAGGCGTGGGAGACGGGGAATGTGGAACAGGCTACGATTAGGACGCAGCAGGAGTATTCGGAGAAGTTGTTTAACGGGGAGAATTTTGCGATTGGAGTTAATGCTTTTGCGAATAAGACGAAGCCTCAGTGGGTTCCGTCGAAGTTATAGTATCATTGCACCAACGAACTTTATCACCTTGTACCTAGGCACTATCTACTTAAAAAACTCCAACACATTAGCAATAACATCCTCCGGCCTCTCTTCCGGAATATAATGCCCCGAATCAACCGCCATCCCATCCACGCTCTGACTCGAAACACTCCTCCACTCCGGCAACGGATCAAAAAGCTTCTCTACAACCCCATACTTCCCCCAAAGCACTCTCAGCGGACACTGCACTTGCCTGCCCGCAACAATATCCTCCTCGGCGTCCTTGAGATCAATAGAGGCTGCAGCCCTATAATCCTCACACATAGCATGCACAGTGTCATAATCCGCCAAATTCGCCTTATATTCTGCCAGACATTCCTCTGCGAAGGGCGCAAGGCCAGCGTATCGTCCACCCATGAACGTCTCAACCCATACTTGGGCATTAGTCGAGATTGAGAGTTCGGGAATGGGGGACTGCTGGATGAGGAAAAACCAATGGAAATAAGACTCCGCAAATTCGCGGGTTGTCTTTGTGTACATTGCGAGGGTGGGACAGATGTCGAGAAGGATTGCCCTTTTGACGAGATGGGGATAATCCACGCATAGCCTGTGAGTGACTCGTGCGCCTCTGTCGTGAGCACAAACGTAAAATGATTCGTCGCCGTCGCCACGGCGTGATAGTAGCTCCTTCATGACTACTACGACATCCTTGGCCATTGCCTTCTTGCCATATCGCACATGCCCCTCTCCACCATCGGGTTTTGAGGAACGCCCATAGCCGCGAAGATCCATGGCGACCACATAATAACTCTTGGCCAGTTCATCGGCAACACGGTGCCAGATGTGATGCGTTTGAGGAAATCCATGAAGTAAGAGAAGGGCTGGACCGGAGCCGCCGTGGACGCCGTGGATGGTCACGTCTGGCTCGACGGGGATGTCGAAGGTGGTGAACTTCTCGAACATTTCCTTTTTCTTTTGCTCTTTTACAGTCTGGAGATTATTGATCTATTTTGAGAAAGGAAAGATAGGGCTCTTTATCTTTTTGTTTCTAGATGATTGATGAATAATGCATACGGTTGAATGTTCAACCGTTCCCCCGCATTGGAAGGATTACAGTTGCACGGCCGATATTAATGGAATTACCTACTTCCAATGATAAGTCTCGAAAATGTTGGTGGGGACATATCTACTGAATGTATTTCGGCAGAAGGTTGAGGCGAGAATATAAGTAAATGAAGGCTGAAAACTATTGAGACAAGCTACACAGCTCTGCTAGTTCGCATTCTTAGATTCTCATATTATCTACAGTAGAGCCTGGCTATGACGAACAGAAGGCTTTCCAACGTCCAAATCTGGTATCTAGAGATCTTGATTCATATACGACTCCTCTAATACAATAAACTGTCTAGCTAATAACTATTTAGGGCGCTCTCCATATTCATATAAATCATATCTAAACTGATACCAACATAGTGATAAAGGGGCCTTCTGTTCGTCATAGTCAGGGTCTACTGTATTCTCATTACTACAAACTCATTGTATCTGACTACTTGATGCAAATCGAAGATAATATACAGCTCATGGCTTGAATCGTCGAGCATGCTGCGCACTCCTTTTCATCGATCGAGCCACAGGATTCGGCTCGTTTGTCGTGGTGTTGTACGTAGCATTAGGGTCAACCACGTCCCACTGAATAGTAGAGTTACCCTCTCTGTAGGTACTCTCAGCAGGTCCGGCGGTTTTGTATTTCGAATTTGCTTTAACCTTGCCAGTTGCAACATCATACCCGTTGATGACACGCTCAAACATGCTCAGAGCAACAACTGGTTGGTAGAATGGCACCTCATGACCACTTTCGTAGATTCGTACGAATGCGAACTTGCCCGCTTGTCGTACCTGACCGTGCACAACACCATCATCAGTTGTAATGTTAACGTATCCTGCGTTGCTGTAGCCAGGAGCATCCACCATCGAGGCCACTTCCTGGCCA
This sequence comes from Talaromyces pinophilus, assembly GCA_001571465.2. NCBI lineage: Eukaryota > Fungi > Ascomycota > Eurotiomycetes > Eurotiales > Trichocomaceae > Talaromyces > Talaromyces pinophilus. Next base: position 4,386,964 of record CP017344.1, on the reverse strand, counting down.
CCGAGCCAGTTGCAGTTGTAGTCAGCGTCACCTGTGTACATCACTACACTAACACCCTGGGCAAGCAATTTTCCGAGGTCCTCGACAGTATTGGCAATACGTCCATCATCACCAGTAGTTGCGAAAGCATTCCCCACCGATTCACTGCCCTCGGTGAAGTTGACGTAAGCGCCAATAGCTGCCTGTACTTCAGGGGTATTGAGGTAGTCGACGTAGAATTCATACGGGAATGGGTCCGGCGTCAGCTCACGGAAATCGTACTCGTCTCGACCGAGATAGATGTCGTAGATGTTTTCGACGTGATTGGCACAGAAATTATCAGCGATGCTGCAGATCTCGTCGGTTCCACGTGCTGCACAGTCGTTTAGCTGGTCAATACAGTTTCCTGGGCCCCAGAGGTTGTTGTACAACAATGAAGCGATCGAGTCGTTGAAGGGGAGGTAATCATAAGTGTTTCCGGGGGACACCTGATATCATTAGACATAAATTCAGTATAACCCATGACATGGTACTTACAGTGAAATTGTAGTACGCCGCATACTGAACAATCGGGTCGTACCAGCCGTTTCCAATCAGGACTGATTCAAGAGAAATCTTCTTCGCACCCTGCTGCAAACATTTGTTCTGCTCCTCAATGTATTCATTGAAAACAGGTCCGTAGTGACCACCGTAGCTCTCCGTTGTGAAGTGGAAGGACTCCCGAGAGTACTGTGGGAAGGCTCCCATAAAACCTTGCAATGCACGATAAAAATATGGTGCCGCATTGGCTGTGCTGTTCGCTGTAAGGCTGGCATTGCCGTAAGGATACGTGCCGCATGACAGATCGGCTGCGTAGTCAGGGCAAGTGTTGGAAGGCAGTACGATCAGGTCGCCGGTGCTCGGGTCAATATATCCTGGAACTGGGATACTATACGACAAGCCTACTTGAGTCGGCTGGTCAATGTAAATCATGTTGCTCGCATTGTTCCACGAGTATGGGTTGCTGTACACGTTTCCGTCAGAATCGACACCGCAGGGTCCGTTCTCTTGAAAGAGACCGATCATTGAAGATGAACCGGGGCCTGCATAAAACAAGTCAACATCCAATGCCTCCAGGGCTTGATATACTCAAGAAGTATAGTAGAACTTGGCTATAACGAACAGAAGGCCCCGCGACCACCATATTGATATTAAGTTAGAAAATATTCATGTGAGAATGGAGAGTGCTCCGAATTGCTATTAATCAGATAGATATTATATCAGAGTGCTCTCCATTCCCATATGTATCAGAGCCTCTAGATATCGGATTTGGGCGTTGGAGGGTTTTATATTCGTTATAGCCAGGGTCTACTGTACTTACCTCCATTAATCCACACGGTCAATGGTGCAGTCTCTGGGTTTTGATTGCGTGCTTCAAAGAACCAGAAAAAAAGATGCTGGTCCTCTGCAACGTCCACATAACCAGAGAAGCTCTTTGTATTGGGGTCCGTCTCGCAGATCCCTGTCGGTACTTCCTTGTATCGCACCGGAATGTCCAAATAACCCTTCTTTTCGATGAGATCTGTGGGAGCAGGAACAAATTGAGCCTTAATTGTTGGGATAGCACCCAGAAGGGTGATCCAAGAAATCGATCGCATCATGTATAGCTATACCCGTGCTGTATAGCAATGCTGTGTGTGCCGACTCTCAAGAGGAATGCGCAGCGGGGATAGTAGGATATTTATGTTCCGGACGTCGCCGTTGGAATGCATCATGCATTGCAGCTTTAATTAAGCTAAGCATCATGGCTGTTCTAGCGCTGCGACGGACTCGAAGCTTGGCCGATGGCGTTTCTGTGCTCGTATCGCGATGTCTTTCGGCGTTCTCCACCAGGGTAGGTGATCTACAAGAAGGATGCACCTACCCCTCTGAGGTAGTACATGATTCCTGCGCCACTGAGACAAGCTGACAAAGTCGAAAGCGAAGTATCAATTTGTTAGTATTTGAACCGATTGAATTGGCTTTTGTTCCGATCGCTTCAATTGGATTGATCCGATGGTAAACAAACGGAGAGAAAGCTTTCATCACACACTAGCAGGAATCCCGAGTGCAACATCATCTAGCTACTAGTAGCAAGACTAGGATCCTGCAGGTTCAAGCTTTATCTCTCGTCAGCTCGTCCTCCACTCTTATCGAAGGAGCGGAGATTTACTAATTGACCCAGGCGGAGCTGTGGTAACGTTGTTGCCCAGTGGCTTAAAATAACGCAGAACAGTTTAATTAAACTGATAAGCAGTCAATTGACAATTCTCGACTGTATGCTGTCTGAAGGACTTTTTGGATCAGTTCATCTTCGCAGTTCGAGTCAAGATCCAGAGTATGAGAAGACGAATAGAGATTGAAGTCACGGAGAGAGAGTCTCTGAATCTTGAAGAAGGCACGAGGAAAGAGCAATCAGCCCACGTGAGCGGATGGACCAAAAAGGAAGGTGCGATCAAGACGCACTTGTCAGTCTCCGCTTTCACTCATTCTTAATTATTTTTTTCGATATCTTCTTGTCTTGGACGAAATGAATGATATTAGTGTGAGCCCAGCAAGTGATTAATCACTCCTCATCAAATAATGCCGAAATGAAGACTAGACGACGACGGACTTCCACGTTCGGACTCGGCTATCGTCCGATGGTGATGCAGGTGATTAGACACAAACCACTTCAATGAACAACTTTAACTATTACAAACTCTAGGGTACTGACTCGTGTTAAAACGGCAGACTCAAAAACAACGCTCTGCCATGCCTGCGGAGACAGAATGGCAATGGGCGCTGTCCCCCACACTTAGCTACCAGGTGCTAATAACCAAGTACCGAGGTCTAAGTGCTCTCAACAAAGGAGCTAGTACAATGATCATCAGTTGTTGAACTTTCCAGAACTATATATCGCCATGGGTGACTTTGTGCTGAAAATGCGTCAATGCAATACAGCAGCTTGCAAACATGTCAATTGAAGGCAGATATACGCCGATTATCATCGGAGTGGGCGATATCAGGAACGCCTCTACCGAAGTTGAGGATGCACGCGAACCGGCAGACTTGATGCTCGATGCGATTCAGCAGGCGCTCCAAGAGACTGGCTTGGATTCTAAAACGGACTTGAGGTCACAGATTGATAGCATTGATGTTGTCAGAACCTGGACTTGGGCCTATGGTGACCTCCCTGGTCTATTAGCAAAGAAACTCAATATCCCTTCACCCCTCAAGCATAAATTGTATAGTGTCAATGGCGGAAATCAACCAGCAAAGATCCTTGATGAAGCAGCTCGTCGTATAACACGGGGAGAGAACAAGCTAGCCGTGGTAACAGGCGGCGAGGCTCTGGCTTCAGGCAAGTTGACCCCAAATGTGCTCAAATTTGGCATGCATTGACTGGTGCTTATAGCGGCTGCATGTTCAAAATTGAATAACTACCCACCTCCTGCCTGGACACCTGCCGATACGAATGCAGAGATATTTGCGCCTGGAGAGCTCGGTCACCGTGATGGTGCGTATTGCTATCAAACTAGGAATGGTTTAAGTAACTCATTGACACTCTGGCTAGACATCGGGAGCACACACATGCTGGGAGCGCCAATCCAAATATACCCTCTCTATGAGAACGGTTTTCGAGCCTGGCGTGGCCAGTCATTCAATGATAACAACAAAGAGTCCGCTGTTCTATATGCTAAATTCAGCAAAGTCGCATCAAACCATCCATTCTCATGGAGTTATGGAAAGCCTCCAATGGACGCAAGGGAGATAGGAACAGTCTCTCAGACGAATCGCATGATATGCCATCCTTGTCTGTAGTCTCTAATGTTCCAACGATCAGACCATGAAAGACTAATTGATGCCTAGATCCTCTTTATATGAATGCATTCAACACGGTCAACATGGCGGCTGCATGCTTGTTGACATCCACGGATCTTGCAAGGAAACTCGGTATACCCGAAGACAAATGGATCTATGTACTCGGTGGTGCTGGAACAGAAGAGAGCAAAAAGTGTACGTCTAGTTGTATCCTCTGTACTCGAAGGCACCAATAGCTTACGTGATTTCTAGTCTGGGAACGACCGAATTATTACTCAAGTGCAGCAATTTATCGTTCTATAGACGAAGGTCTACGCGTCTCAGGGCTCAAGGCTAGCGAGATTGATGTTTTTGATTTCTATTCGTAAGTAAAGTCAGGAAAGTTTCTAGCATGGCATGGAACTAAGATCAGGGTATAGGTGCTTTCCGATTGTTCCCAAATTGGCCTGCCATCATATAGGGCTTGATCCGCGCCGTCCTGCGAAACCTATAACAGTCCTAGGTGGATTGACATCGTTCGGGGGTGCTGGAAACAACTATTCTATGCATGTATGGCTACTATATATAACCAGCCCAATTTGGCAAGCAGACTGATTTTGATGGCCATAGGCCATAACGGAAATCGTCCGACAACTACGCAATCCATCAATCAAGAAAAATAATGGACTTGTCCTTGCTAACGGCGGAGTTTTGACATACCAGCATGTCGTTTGCCTATCCAAACATCCTCGAAGAGATGGGAAGTCGTACCCGGCTCATAACCCTCTTCCAGAGACACTCTCAGACTTGCCCATACCGCAAATCGTGGAAAATGCCGAGGGGGAAGCTACCATTGAGGTATATGCCCCCCTTTTATTGATTTTAAATCCATTCTAAGTCTTCTGATAGACATACACAATCGAATACAACCGCACCGGAACCCCCGAAACAGGCTACATAATCGGCAGATTAAAGAACGACAGTAATACCCGCTTCATCGCCGTTACGGCAGACAACAAGAGTCTCGAACGGCTCGTCGAATTGGCTGTTTCGGATCAACCCATTGGCAAGACGGGGTATGTATACGTTGAAGAGGGTGGAGATGGTAAAGGGCGGAAGAAGAATTTGTTTAGCTTTGGGGTGAAGACGAGATTGTAATTTTAACCTTTGATTGGGAATGATTCTGTATGAAAAGATGCGCTTCCTCATGCATTGCAGCTATATATACCACTCAAATGAAACGAACAGAACTCCTATATATCCAACAAAATGAATGAACTTTTCTACAACCCCTAATTTTCATGCATCTTTCTTAGCCGTTAATCTCCCACAAGCGGATCTTGCCTTGCTCGTTAGCAACAGCTAGGAGATTCGATTGCGGCGAAATAGCCACAGATGTGATACGGCCGAATGGTGTGTTTGACGTGGGCCAGTTACGGTAGACGGTGCATGAGGGTAGATGGACTATTCTTCAGATTAGTTTCGTAGCCTCACAGAGGATAGAAGGGTGACACTTACCGAGTCGCAAAGCATCTCGTTTCCATTTACTAGCCATCACCATAAACTGCCCATCCGGCGCAAAGACGATTTGAGTAATAGACGTCGTGAGTTGTTCCAATGCCCTCACTGGTGTAGGGTTGCTGGGTATCGCATCTTCGACGTTCTGTTTCTTGGACTGCTCGGCCTGTGCCGCAGCGCCCTGCCACGGTTTACGGTCGTAGATGTTCACGATACCGCTGAAACTTCCCACGGCAACCCATCGATCTCCTCCGAGCTGTGGTCGACCTGACGAACCGCCTAGAGCAACCACCGTAGTGCCAACGGCACCTGCATCAGTCCAGCGACAAATGACTCGGCGAAGACGCATGTCGAACTCGGAAATTTCACCGTTTTTGCTTGCGATAACCATACCATTGCCATCACCCCACCAGGCAAAATCAGCCACACCACCAAGACCGTCGACGCGAGCTTGTGCGATCCATTGCGCTGTTGTTGAGTCCAGGATGTTGATCATACCGCCGCCTTTACGCGCTGAGCCTATCAGACCGATATATCTTCCGCAGGGGGAGAGTTTGAATCTTTCCATCGATTTTTGTTCTTCTTTGCGATCTGCTGTCGGGTTGATCTTTTCTATTCTTCCAGACTCCAAATCCCAGACGTGGAAATAGCGTCGTCGACCGGAGGCGTAGATCTTGTTTCCAGAGGGAGAGGCAAATGCTGAGGTGTATAAAGGTGTTTTCCGGATCTGAAGAGATGTCAAGAGATTGCTGGGCGTGGGTGCGCTGGGCGAGATGTGATGTAACCAGACAGTTGATGCAGGGCCGGAGGAAAGGAGTAGCGAATGATGAGGATGGAAGGACAGGGAGTCTATAGATGACTGCAAACATTTCTGTTAGTAAACACCTCCAAAAGATGAGGTAGACGGGGTACTTACAGGCTGGACACCTCCAACGTCCTTCAATCGACGGATATCTATAACTTCCTGACGAAGTTTCACCCGTTTTCCTGATGCGCTCCCCTCGCTTCCCTTGATGAGATCGCCAGCACCTTGCAAAAGTTTCGCCAACGGCTTGACCGACACATCTTCGTCATCATCAGTACCCATCTCGCCCTCACTGCTCGAGACCTCAGAGCCACTGCCGTGACTTGTCCGCCTAGACTTGCGTTTCTTTCGGAGTTCTGTGTTGGCCCAATCAGGCGTGGGATGTAGCCGCAGATATTGGGTGCGCAGTCTTCTTATATACTCCGTTCCGTTGACGACGTCTTCCGACTCGGTGGTACGCAGTTTCCGTAATCGTGAGTGACCCGCGAGTGATACGGCCATGCGCTCATCGTCGCTATCGTTCCATACAGCTGGTAGTGCGACAACACCGGATTCCCCTTTCGATTCAAGAGCCATGAAATCAGGCTGATCAGGAGCATCTTGTAGTTCTGGCACGCCGGAGTCTAGGAAAAAGAGCTATAGAGACGATTTCGTCAATGAAAAAAGTCACATCGAGTACCGTATAGACGAAACTTACATCGGCATCCGCCACATCATCCATATTCTGTTCATCTTCATTCTCTCCTTCTCCATCTTCCTGATCACTAGCCAGAACGAGATCGGTAGTCCCTTGGGGCCCGTGACTTTTTAAGGCTGCCTGGAAACCCTCATCGTCACCGAAAAGTAACTTCTCAAGCCTCTCTTCCACATCATCTTTCTCAGGAATGTCGTCCTCTTCGACCATTTCAGCGTCGCTAGAGGTGTAATCCGCCATGCTGAATTCCTGTCGTGGAGCTTGTGCGGAGGACGAAGGACCTCCGGACTTTGTCCTAGTCGCAGTCGCAAGTTTTTGCTTTGCGCCGACCATGTCGGTTATCGATTGTCGAAATGGTAGCAATCCTCAGATCGGCTAAAAGGCTATTGTGGAAGTTGTATAAATCGTGAAACTGCGTAGATGTCGCAATTGAGTGAAGGCAGTTGATGTTGATCTTGGTTTCTGAATTTTTTTTCTGTTGCTGCGGCGGCTCTGCGGAAAAGATGCGTTAGCGCGGGTGAGCATATCTTATCAGCGTCCCCACTTGTCACTGATAGATTGGACAATTTGATTATCTTATTTTGATATATTTATGCTTCTTGTCCATGATTATGGATTTACGTTAGGTTGAAAATGAAAACTGTGATAGAGTTCAGGCTCTTCGTGTATGTATGTCTCCATGATTCATAGACAGAAAGGAAAAACGCCAACGCCCGCGGAGTTATCACATCAGCGCGTAGTATCATATACATATAAACATAAAGGTAAACGTAAAAGTAAAGACAGAAGACATAAATATCATGACCGAGAACCCTTGGGAGTGCTTGTTTTCGAGGACGATCCCGCTAACAAATCGGCGCCGTCCACCGCAGGATCATATTCAGTACTCGAGACAGGAACATTGGATACAGTACGGGTCAAAGGCTTCGCGTCCTTCGTGGTAATACCCTCTTCCAATTCGGAGTCGTCATCACTCTGATTACCGGCCTCTAAAAGAGCCCCATGCGAATCCCGAGTATTGTGTCCAAGTTCATTCCGTTCCTCATCGTCATACGGTTCCTCGTCCATATCGTCAATAACCTTCCTCTTGATGAACGTATCGACAATATAGTACTGGATCGCATTCATTATCAACGGGAACAAAAGCATCACGAAGATAATCTGAAGAGCCGTATTTCCCTCCGTCCATCGCAACGCCCAATCTCCGATTTTGACGATGACGGGGAAAACTTGGATCAATACGAAGACGCATAGTTTCATCCATAAGAGACCGATGAAGTATAGTATCGACTGTTTGAGCCACCACATAATACTGGGAGGTTGGCCATAGTTGCCGGACTCGATCGACTCGGGTGGTCGTGCTAGGGGAGTGTAGAACGCGAGACGGTTAATGATGCGGAGAGATAGGTAGAGTATCGGAATACCCAGGGTAGTCTTAGCGAGAACCGTTAGTCAAAGAATCAAACTTCATCCTATGCAAAGTGTTGGGAAACTTACATCAATGCCAAGGTTGAGCAAATAGAATGAGCATGGGTTAGGCTGGTACGCCTGTCGAATCTCAAAATGGCCGGCAGAAAACATAGACAAAAGAAGATTCGCCAAATGCAACATCACCGAACCAAACACTTGTTTCGACACGTCGAATGCCCATATCTTCAGCGGCCGCTGCGGTCGTTCACGATATCGCTTGTACACCAGCGACAACAAGGCCAACCCACCCAAGGCGGCCTGGATAAGAAGAGAGAATGGACCCAGAAGTTGACACTCGCCATTCTGAGGCGAGTCAGGATTGTTCATTGCATTCACAGTCGCGAAAGCTTCAGATGCGGCGATAGTGGTGGACGGTAATTGCATTCCGACCATTGTAGTCATGGAGGCGAATGTTGTTGCGGCTGGAGCTTCCATTGTTGAGGCGTTGTTGCAGCCTCAGGGAGAGGCGCCTCTAGACGAAGGCGGTACGGTTCATAAAGTGAAAGGAACTGGACTTAAAGATGAAATATAGAACAAAGAGGTGAATAGTCAAGTCGTCCTGCGACTTGGAGGCTGAAACGTTGAGGGTGGGTGATGTAACTGACCAACGGCCAAATAAATGCCAAGCATTTGGCGGAGTACACTTACAGTAGTCAAGGCTGACACGCATATCTTATCGGAGGACTAAAGATCTACAATTTGCAAATACGTAGTATGGTGGATGAAGAGTCAATATCATTAAACCGTAGCATGACCGCCACTTATGCCATTCATAGTTCGATTTCATTTCGGGTATGCTCGTTCGTTGCGCGACAAACCAGTGGCAACTAACATATAGAAAGATCAAACTTCCATCTGTCGACTTAAACCATCAATTTCAGTATAATAAATAGAAATATCCCCGGTAGTTGTTGTTCATCATGAAAGATCAATTTCGAACTGAGTGATACGCATGTGACGACTAATCGATCGTAACGATTCGAATGGAAAAGAGCAGAGAAAAAACGCCGGAAAACCCAATGAAGCCATAAAATGAGACACAAGAGCGTTGCTTATACAGTTTAGCGTATCAGCAAGCCTCTGTCCAGAGAGAAACGAAGTCGTAGAAATATTAGCGGCCGTTATTCTATCCCGTGTTGCTGTTTGAGCCGTTCTAAATTTTCTTGACGTTCGGCGAGGTCTTCTCTCGATCGGGCCATCTTCTCTGGCTGGTGATATAACACTGTGAAATAAACTGTTAGTCCTTTGATACTTGATTTGCCAGGCTTGGTGTTTCTAAATCTGAACGTACCGACAAGATAACGGTTCTGAAAGTTGAAACCGTTCAACTTATCGCAAGCCTGCTTTGCATCCATCACGTCCTCATATACAACGAATGCGGTGCCCTTGGTATTGTTTGCAATACCTTGACGTATTTGCCTAGGATATGATGTTAGTAAAAGCGTCTCGATAGGCCAAGTCACGGTGAGGCTATTCTGTTCTATAACTGTGACGGATGCTTGGAAGGAGCCTACCTAATCGGCCCGAACTTGCCAAAGAGGTCGAAGAGCTCTTCTGCAGTGACGTTGTAGCTATTGGAATCCGTATCAGTGTTATAAGTTTTTGTGATGATGATAATTTCATGGCTTGAGCGAGAAAAATTGTTGAGGCAGAATTGTCGATGGAGGCACGTGGCTTGGCGATAGTGTAACGGTTGTTCGGAGGCTTACCTCAAGTTCTTCACGAAGAGAATACTGAAGAAGAAGAAAAGTCAGTACAAATACGCAAAATGAACAGCCACTATGTCTTCTTGCACTTTCATAGGCTAAAGACACATCATGACTATACTGCACGAGCCCTCGGAGACACATCGGCGGGGGACGGATGAAGGACTAACCGGTTTGCTTCAGGAGCGAGCTTTCGGCTCATTCTTATATGCAGAAAGAGCTGATGGTTTTCTGGATTAAATTGTAAGATGACACTTTGAAAAGAGGTATGATATTGTGGTCGTGGATCACAGCGTTGAATATGGTTGGGGGGGAGAAGTGATGCACGCGATGAGAGAGAATGGAGGAAGGTCTGCCAAGACTTGCAAGGCTGCCCTGATAAGCCTAGCGCCAATCGGCCGCAAACCGTCAAACGGGCACGGCGGCCATTGATTGCTCAATTGATCGCAGGACTGAACAATAGCAGGAGGAATTAAACAATAACATCAATCACGATGCTATTCTCTTTCAAGGGCCAGGTTATTCATAATGCGCTCTGGTGCTGAATGTAAGCTTATAGTAGGCGGCGAAGGTAATTGGCTGGCGCCGGGAACGACTGCAGCTCGCAGTCGGCCAAGAAGGGACGCCTGCTGCGACTGCCGCCTGCGACCAACCTGCTCCCGCCCTCTCCAAACTCCGTCGACCGCGCCTCACCAAAGTCCCCTCAGAACTTCATCCACCTCATCCCACACCAAGATAACGATACTCGACCGTTCCATCACCCCTATTTGAAAGTCGATTTCTCTTTACTATTTATGGCGCCATTTGCGCCTGCTCCGCGCTCCCCTTGACGTCGTGCTTTCCCGCGGTGACTCGCTGTTTCGATCAAGCTACGACTCAACCGCCTCTCATTCCAGACTCCTCTGCCTGCGCATCGAACCCCTTCCACGTCGGACCTGAACAACGCGAATCCTGCCTAATCGTCGGTTTCGAGATACTCCAAATCCTCGGAGCTCATAGCACCTTGCGATTTCCTTGTCCGGGGATGACTCTTCACTATCGCGGATAGCCACTTTCTGATCCGCGAGGTGACGATTCCCCGCTTCATTCCCGCCTACCGCAAGAAACACCAGCATCGCTATTTTCACCTCCAGCCGTCCCTCTTTTTGCAGCGGAGTCGATTAGTACGCAGATAGCCACCAATGGCGAACACGTCTTCTTTTCTAAGCCATCCAGGCGGCCGTCCGAGGCAATATCGTACCCCTTCCCCCCCGCGACGCGCTGTCGAGCCAATATCTCCCGCCTTCAAATCTGAGCGCCATTCGTTCTGGAACGATCACAGCGCTTTTTACCCTCGAGACTACAATGAAAATTCATACATTCCACCGACTGATCAATCTCGACGATCAACTGGAGCTAGTCATACCCGTCCCTCGTTTGGCAGCGAGGTCGCACATCCTAAAGCCGGCCACGGTCATCATCGAGCCAGCTCGAGTATTGAAACCCTTGCGAATATTGCGCTGGCCACAAGTCCAAGGTTTCAATCTCTTTCTTTTGATCCTCCCGGAAATTCAACCCATACAGAATCCCCGCCCTTATTCCCATCTACCGATGCCGAGTTTGAACGACCTGCTAAACGCGCGCGGTCAGAAAAGGCTTCGCCTGCATTCCAACATGTCGACGCACGGCCATCAACAAGCCATGTTACTACGGTACCTGACAGTATGAAAACTGATGCCGAACTCCTCTTAAACCTCGCCCGACCGACTAATTTCGCATCCCCTCATCAATATTCACAATCCTCCAATGGCTTCGATCAGTCATTCAATCAGTTCGCCAATGATCAGAGGTTACCCGCAGGCAATAGTACTACCACGACCTTTCCTGGTTTCATAGCAAGCGCGCTACCGCCACCAGGTAGTAATCAGTCATCCTCGCGATTACGGTCACATTCGGATGGGTCGACAGCTATTGCGCGGCCAGCTGTTCCTGGGCTCCGGCCAAACACAAGTTCGTCAACGTTGCCTAGATCTTCTTGGGAGAGTGACACTTTTCGAAACCATAACAACGTACAAGAACAGTTGAGTCATTTACCAGATGGAGACAACACAATGGCAAAACCGTCAAAGCGCCGTCCTACCATTACTGGCGAGACCATGGAGGCTGTTCCAGAAACAAAAGACGAGGAAGTAACGCCAGAGGAGACCGCCCCGGCGAATTGTGCAGCGTGTCATCTAGTACGCATGGATGTCAGTAGCGAAGAACAAGGGGAAGATACGTGGATCAAATGCGACGGCTGCGAAAGTTGGTACCATATTGTCTGTGCTGGCTTCAAGAATGACCGTGAAGTCCGTACGGTTGACAAATTCATTTGTCGAAAGTGTCGGCCAGTCCATGGTCAAACAACTTTTGTACGCAAATCGTCTCGCGCAAGGACAGCCATCGACTATGCGGGTCTCAACCAGGGTCTTGTCAAGACTTCAACTGATTCTTATGAACATCATTACATCCAGCCTATCAAAGATGGAAGGATACAATTCTTACCTGAGAGCTTTCCCCGTATGAGAGCAGAACTGGTGACTGCTGAATTCTTTGAGCGAGGCGTTGGTATGACAGAGCCCATAGTTATCCCTGCTGCACTCAATCCCCGTACTTCTATCGATACATCCGAGTTAGAATCTGCTTTCGATGGTCTTGCAGGCGAAGCATCGACACAGGAGATGTTCGACGAAATACTTGAGAATCAGCCAGGAGAGCCTGAAATGGTCCTTGATTGTGGACAAGATGTGTTAGGCATGGTTGTCCCACAGGGCCTGACAGTACGTGCAGTCGCTGAACTCTATGGCCCAGAGGAGAGAGTTGAAGTCATTGATGTTAAATCCCAACAAGGCGAGGATAAGAGGTGGAATATGCAAAAATGGGCCGACTACTATGAGAGCACTGGAAAGAAAATCGTTCGGAACGTGATTAGCTTGGAAGTGTCGCAAAGCCCACTGGGAAAGTTAATTCGCCGACCGAAAATCGTTCGTGATCTCGACCTTCAAGACTCTGTATGGCCGGAGGAGCTCAAAGCCGTTGGCGATTATCCCAAAGTGCAATTCTATTGCTTGATGTCGGTTGCAGATTGCTATACAGACTTTCACATTGATTTTGGTGGATCCTCTGTCTATTACACAATTCTCAAGGGCAAGAAAACATTCTTCTTCATACCCCCAAAAGAAAAGCATCTCAAGAAGTATGAAGAATGGTGCAATTCTCCAGCGCAAGACACAACTTTTCTTGGCGATCAAACCAAAGAGTGCTACCGAGTTGATTTGGAAGAAGGAGACACCATGCTTATACCAGCCGGTTGGATTCACGCCGTGTGGACGCCGGAAAACAGTCTTGTCATTGGAGGCAACTTCCTTACACGCATGAACTATGGTATGCAAATCAAAGTCGCGAAAATCGAAAAGGATACAAAAGTTCCGCGCAAGTTCAGATATCCTTTCTTTCAAAAGATTCAATGGTACACAGCATTGAAGTATCTGAACGATGACCCTATCCCCGACTCCGTGTTCGATGCCTTCTCTCGTGACGAGCACTATCGGTTTTATCGACAATTTCCGATTTACTACGAATTTGGAGAAAGAGAAAACCGCTCGGGCCCAGGTTCTACATACTATAACGCTCGTTTCTATTCACAAGCAGAATTAGAAGGGTTACCTGAACTTTTGAGATACCTTCTTCGGACTGCACTCATTGCTGGAGGATATTCGGTTGACGGTGTTACTGTAGAGGCAAGAAACGCCGTCAAACGCTCTATCCCTAAAATGCAGGCAGACCCCCTTGACGTCGCCAAAAAGTTCGCGATCTGGATAGCGTGGAAGCGAGGAAACGAAAATGCGGCTTCATGGATTCGCCCTGGCGCCATATCCAGTACTTTTAAGATCGATCAGGTTGAGAAAAGACCGGCCGGGCGTCCGAGTCGTCGATCCGAGCGACATGCAGATTCTCAAAAGATGTATGCTGAAAGGCAGAGTTTGCAACTCGTTGCTGAACAACCGCCGGAACCACAGGACGCTATCCCAAACTCAACACCAAACCCTCCTGATGACGTTGCGCCCATTCCTCAACCTCAACCTGTACTGGTTCCGGTTCCAGTCACTCCGGCTGCCGCTGCCCCAGCTATCACTGCTCCTATCATCACCACTCCAACTGTTCCTACTCCTGCCACCATGAATTCGATCGTCAAAGAAGAAGCGTCCAAACCTCGAACTACGAACAAAAGCTCAGGGCTAGGGCCGAAGCGCGTGGCTTGCGACGCATGTCGTAAAAGGAGAATACGTTGTCGGCATAAAGATGAGCAAGGCGATGGCTTACCGCTAGGAGTGTCACCCAACCCAGCTCCCCCAGGAGCTATGTTCGACCCTGTCGATCCACAACGACAATCAATTCTAGCGCGTGATGCGGCTTCTGTACTGAATGCGCTGGCTTCTGTTGCCACAGAGTCTACTCTTCAGGATGGTGGCGATCTTTTGCCATATACCAGTGATGGTTTCTCTCGGGATAATGTCGGCTTCTTGAGTGGCATCTCACAGTCCGCTTTTCCGCGTTCAGTGGAAGGGTCCGTCAATGGTATTAATGGCGGAAAGAAGGGAAGAAGTAAGGCATGTGATGAATGCCGTAAAAGCAAGGTACGAACTCTAGATCTTACTTTTGAATTATACTTTGTACTAATGTATATTAGCGTCGTTGTATTCATGATGAATATGGCAGAATCGATCCAATCAAAGCACAAGAGCGGTCAAAACCTCGCGCCACATCGTCAGCGAAACGACCCAGACCTAATGAAGAAGGCGTTTATCCGGTGACAAATAAGAAGGCCAAGGCAGATGTAACAGCTCCTGCCTCTTCCGACAATGTCAACTACACTGGATTCGAGACGGATCAAATTATCCCAGCTTACCTTCCCGTATCCGATACACATGTTCTAGGCGAGGAGCAATACCAACAAGAGTATTATAAGTATGACCCTGATGGGCTATCGACAGTTCACTCCCCGCCGCAGGAAAGGTTTGATCAAACAATGGATATTAAACCAGCAGAAGTCTCTTATGCCGTCTCGCCTAATTCGAAGATCAACGGAGATGCGGCCATGCCTACGGCGCACACGCAAGCTAATCATCTAGCAAATCCGTTAGCATCGCCGCCCACTTCACTTTCAGGAGAAACAGACGTATTGCCTCCACAAAATCCAAGCGAGGAACTCCATGGCGGCAGCGTTATTGTCGACGGCGAGCACGAGGTACTACATACACCAAACTCTAGTTCTCGTCACTCCTCCCGTCAACCACGCCAGGTTGATCGATACGTCCCAGAAAAACAAGCAGGAACAAAACTGAGTACAGCATCAAAACAGGCTACGAGCAGTTCAGCTCGTCAGCCCTCAAAGGCCTTATCGACAACATCAGGTCATAGCAAGAAATCAACCTCGCGGCCCTCTTCATCCCACACAAAGAAAAGCGCCTCACCCAGCCTTGAGAAAAAGTTGGCACATTCATCGACGACATCTCCTAGCAGTAGCAAGCATGTAAAACGCGAACGAACTAGTTTCACGGCCGACGATACTACAGATGCGGATGCGGAGAGTCTGAGATTAATCAGAGAATTGCATGAACAGGACTTTGGTCTTCGGCGAAGAGCTGCGCGTGTCTAGGGTGTCTCGTTCTGCCTTTTGATTTCGTTGCTCCATCCTTCGTTCAGGATGATCTGAACCACGGCTGGAATTCAGATTCTTGTTATGTACTTGCCATGTTGTTCATGACTAGCTATGAACTTATTCCCTTTTCCTTTCCTTCTTTCCTTCATTGCATATGTGCACTCTATCTGCTTCACTGATACCAGTCTTTTTCGGGTTTCATTTCCTCCAGCTTTTGCTTGCTTCTTATAGCCGGTCGTTCAGTATCTTTCTTCTCTATGTCCCAGTCTCCATTTCCACCATCCTATTTCTATTCCTATCTATGACGTCGGTCTTGGCCTCTTTTCTCCCTCTGTTCTTTTCTTCTATGTTCTCTTTTCTCTGTGCAATTCTGACGAATATCCGATTCGGTGTCTACGGTGTCTGGTCGTGCTTCATTGGTAACCTGTTATTTCTCATTCACATCAGCTATTAGATCACAGTTTTCTTTTTTTTTCTCTCTTGTTTTTTTTTAAATGTTGATCATCCATGTTGATCATTGGATCGGCTTTGTTTTTATTTCTGATACGTCTTGATTAGATGCTTAGGGTTTAGCTGAGTTAATCTAGTTCATTCTTCAATAATTTACTACGGAGTATGATACTTGCCCCATCTCCCGTCCAAGTAAATTCTCCACCCAGCAATTTTCATGACAGTAAGCCATTCTACAAACATCCAGTCACATTCAATATGCATCCAACTGTACACTGGTAGCACAGACCTGTCGGAAGTTCCGGTAATACGAGAAATCTCGACTGGTGTGGCGCGGACATGGGATGAGTAATAGCTCTGTTCCCCATCAATATCGTACCAAATAAGCAATCATATATGGTCCGAATTTCTTGGTATGCGTTGGTTGCGTGGATCTTCTTGAGCGGCAACATACAGTTTTGTGTCGGATGTTCCGTGGAAAATGTCATTCATATTTACCTATGTACGTAAGTCCAGTGGACTATATAGATGTCATTCATTCCTAGCTCCAATGTCTGCTTGAAGGGTACTCTCTTCTCTTAGTGATTTGATAGCTGAAGGAAATATACATACTTTCGCGGTCAAGATGGCTTCATTCGTACTCTCCGCCGACCAAAAACAGGTCAAAACCGAAGCACGACTCTTCGCCCAAAATGTGCTCAGAGAAGCATCAACAATCTACTCCAAATTTCCCACCCAAGCAGAGCGTTTCCAATCCATTCGCCCCCTATACCGCAGAGCTGTTGCCGCAGGTCAAATCCGAGCTCAGATCCCAGCCCCCCTGGGCGGCACAAGCAAGAATCTCGTCGATGCGGCGTTGGGGTTGGAGGAACAGTACCCCGTTGATCCTAGTGTTTCGTTGACTATTGCTGCGACGGGATTGGGACTTACGCCTTTGGTCTTGGGAGGGAATCCGCAACTCTTTGAGAAGTTTCTGGCGCCATTCTTGACGGGTGATGGTGAGCCTCTGGCTAGTCTTGTGCATTCTGAACCTAATGGGACGGCGAATTGGTTGGAAAAGGGAGGAAAGGGCTTGCAGACAACCGCCTATCGTCAAGAAGATGGGACATGGATCATTAATGGAGAAAAGGTAGTCGTCACATAAGCATCATGATAAACCTCTATTGACTTCATTCTAGTTATGGACCACAAACAGCGCAGGTTGGGATGGAAAAGGCGCCGACCTTCAATGTGTCGTGTGCCGTTACTGTACGGATGATAAATTACTACCATCTGATACTCCGGCCTCAGCAGTCGTTGTCTTGCTCGTTACCCGCGAAACCATTGCGCAAAATGATGCTTCGGCCTATGAAATACTCGCAGAGCCTGAATTAATTGGCCATCCAGCAGTCTCTGGTCCACATACACGTTTCACGGATTTCAAAGTCCCTGGCGAAAACCTCCTAGCCGCACCCGAAGCTGGCGCTGCTCTTATCGAAAACTCCTTTGGCATGTCCGCTGCCTTAGTCGGTGCCATGGGTGTAGGTATCATGCAGACTGTATTCGAGAAAACTCTACACTTCTCCAAGACCGATACTCGTGGTGGAAGTGTGCCTATTGTGCAGCGACAGAGCGTTGCAGATCTGCTCATTGATATCAAGATCAAACTTGATGCGTCACGGTTACTAACCTACAGAGCGTTGGATTACGTGCAGAATGAAAATGTTGATGCTAAAACTGCGTTGGAGGCTTGTCTACAGGCGAAGATATATGGGTCAGATAATGCGGTCGATTGTGCGACTACTGCCATGAAGATTATTGGAGTGTGAGTTCTTTTGGTTTCTCAGAAACAAACATACTATAGGACTGATATTGTGAACAGCACCTCGTACGCTAAGGATAAAGGCTTTGGGAAGATTTTGAATGATGCAGTGTGTCTAAGCCTTTTCGATGGAGGAAACTTGGGTGTGAGACGACGGCAGCTTCAACGGCTACTTGAAGAGGAAAATTATGAGTCTCGTTTAAACTTATAATCCGATCTTCAATCTTTCGAGGGTCAACTGGTGTTGTCGTGGCTTTGGAAGCAACCTCTTTCATATGTAGATGTCATTCATATATCTGAAATGAGACACATCCTTAAATCGAGTATAGAATTTACTCATGAGGCTACATAGTTAGCTCATTGACGACTTATTGAAACAGCAGAGATATATATCCAAATTCATAGCGTCAAATCATGACGGCCATTACCTCGTCACAATCACGAGGGCTCGGCTAGCCCTAACTCGTGTACGATCCCCTTCCTTAACTTGCAACGACACCCTTTAGTCTCTTCAACCATTATTTCCGATGTTTTAAGGATATAATCTACATCTAGTATCCATCTGGAACAAAACTTGACACCTGTAGTACAATTATGAAGCCATGATGAGAAAATTCCTAAAACAGAAAGTCGGTGCACGTGACCGGGTTTTAGGTTATCGGGTCGTTGATTGATTGACTCATCGATGCTTAGGAAACAAACACTTCTTATCAACAGAGCATCAGATGCGACATGTATGATGGAAGCAGTCCACAGTCGTTAAAAGATTTCATCGTTTTGACAAAGAGTATGAATTCCAGCAAAAACAACAATGGCCGACAGAGCTCCGAATATAGTCTTTCGACCGGAAAATATTCCGATCCGGTTTTTCAAAGCATGCCGATGGTGTCGAAGACAAAAGATGCGCTGTGATGCGCGCGATCAAGTCCCTTGTTTTCGCTGTCGGTCCGCTGGTCGTAACTGTATCCTGGATCCTATTGACAGCGAGCCACGACGGAGTAGACGTCGGCAGAAAAGTGCAACTCCGGCACGGTATGGTTTCTCTCATAACTACTATCGTATTAAACACATACAAGAAGTCATGCTTACTTATTTTACAGAAGTCAGTTGGCGGGCTCACCATTAGACCAGAGACCTGGATATCATACTCCTGCCACAACAGAGCAAGATTTCTCTTCGCTAGTCACATCGCGAGATGCTGGTTTCGATACATCAATTGATTCATTACCAAATTCAGTGGATCTGAGTAGCTTGCGTTCTCAAAATGCAGATTCAAGTGGACACAAGTCTCAGCAGTTGAGTCCCAATGAGATGATTGCGCCGGTGTCTGCGGTGCATTCCATGTCTGTGAACTTGCTAGGTTCGGATAATGTAAGTACGATTATCTATATGACGTGTGTATTGGCTGCTGACCAGCGAGGCTTAGATATTTCTAGATTCATCGACGAAAGGTGATCCAAAAGGCGATATAATTGCGCGTGGCATTATCGGCGAAGAGAATGCACGCGTTATTTATGAACGGTATGTCAAGCTACATGTGCCCAACCTCAAGAAGATTATGTGCTTATTGAGCGAAGATTTTTCAACGGAAGCAAAAATTTCCTCGGCCTTTTCGATCCAATCCGAGATACTTTTGATTCCATTCGCTCACGCTCATTGTTTTGTTTCACGGTAATCATCTACCTGGCCAGTCGAGCAGTAGTTGATTTACGCAGTAATACGCATATGCAACGAGTTCTGCAAGATGAGGCACAACGCTTAGCCGAAGATAGCTTTTTTGAACGGCCGACAAAGCTAGAGACAGTTCAAGGGATGATTCTACTAGCTGCATACTCGGAGAAGACGTGGTTCTCGATTGCACTTATCCTACGCACAGCATTAGACTCTGGACTAGAAAAGTCGTTGGACACTTTGTTATCTCAGGAAAAAGTACCTCGAAGCTCGCTTTCAGCTACCATGGCAGATCGTCAATTAGTGTGGCAAACGAGAACTTGGCTAATCAGTTTTACGTTGGAGCTGGATGTGGCTTCTGGCACCGGGCGCAAATCACGTATTGCGGAAGTAGATGTCACGAAGCTCCGCGCATTCCTTGATTATCCGCTTTCTTTGCCTGCTGATATGCGTACAGTGAGTATTATTGAGATACATCAATTACGAGGTACAGCCAGCTCCCTGATTGTTGCTGTGGCGTAGAAACTAACTTAGCCAAGGCCATTCTCGAGTTATTATCGAAAACGCAGCCACAATCCCCGATATCATCTCCAGTGAGCTCCCGGCTATTATGACAAGACTTCAAATTTGGTGGACAACGTGGGATGAAATTCATGACCGTAAGTGCATGTATTATTGCTAGTAGTTTTCACATCAAATGGCCCTTACTGAGCTCGTCTAGAGAATGGTTTCCATGCAGGAGCCTTTCAACGCAGCAGCCTCAAATCTATGCTTCATTATGCCAGGATATTTGTGTTCTGTATATCACTGGCACGGATTCAAAGACTGCAGCCGGCGTACGCCAACTCAAACCCGGACACTATCGACGAGAACGTTATGAACCTATGGCAATCACTTGTAACCACTATCATGGACCAATTGGGATACCTAATCAACGAGTCGTCCTATCGGTATCAACTGACGTGGGCACCTACATATCCAGCTCTAACAATTGCCTTTGTTAGTAAGTCTGCCAAGAACTTCCAATTGATTTCCATTTCGGGTCTAACAGGTCACAAGCGACATTTGCTCTCCGAGTCGCGCGATGGTGTCCAAGTCTGATCGATCAGTCCCTCCTCCTCGACAGAGCGGAGAAAATATGCGACTTCCTTAAACAGCCACCGTATCCAGACATACACCGCACCGTGTCAATCTTTGTAAATTATGCACGTGCCCTGATAGCCAGCCAGCGCCGACAGGAAACCAACGACAACGCAGACATGCCCGAACAACAAAGCGGCGATGATCGATCGTCGTCTACTTCATACCGTGAGACAGCGGATGATAATGCTAATAGCCTCTTAGTAAATCCTCCTCCGCCAGTAGAGGTGGGTTCGAATTCACATGACAATGAAGGTGGTAATCGCGGGCCGACTATGCAGAGCGCTACTACTACCGCCATCAAGGATGCGAATATTATACCAACTCTGAGTAATGATGTACCCAGACCGCCTCTTTCTCGGCTTCCGGAAATGATGGAGGTTCCTAATTGGGCTACGATGTCCAATTCCATTGCGGATTCATTTGGCCTTTTTGAGGAAGGGCAGAATGATATCTTTGATTTTCTACATACGATGCCATCTATACCACAATAGTTATGAGTATACATGAACTTATGAATCTATACTCTTGATACTTTCGCAATAGCCATATAATCGTAGATATGAGATAGTCGTTAAGACGATAAGAAGGCGAATTGATCTCCTCGACTCATGACCACGAACAAACCGACTTGGGCCTCAATGCAGTACACGACCCTAGCTCTGAACAAGAGAAATTTCTCTTTCAACTGCATTAGCCGTGAAAATCAACACACACATACAATCGCCATTGTCGTCAACAAAAAACCGCCTGTCTAGACCACCGGATTTCGACCGGCGCCGGAGGCTCATTTGCCCTAATTTCCGGTCCCGGTACGGGCCCGACTTCCCGGTTCGGAAAGTGATATATGAGACTCCGCAAAAGCCGCCCGTTGGGTGTAAACTATTTCCTCAAAGAAGAGGTAATGATGAGGTATTATACATTGGATAGATGGTCTGGCCAGTGTTTTGGCGGTGGCCATGGTAGATGAGTCAATTCCAAGGTTGTATTCGGCAGTTTCTTGTTTCTGATTGCCTTTGTGGTTTGAAGTGGGATTGGAAAAAACTTCATGTGTATATATAGGTCCACTCGCTCCTTTCAATGAATACAATGGTACCTGATTGATGTTGTTAAACTCAAACACAAGATCTCCTCTCCTCTCCTCTCCCCTCCCCTCCCCTCGTTTCTCAACACGAGTATAGACAGAATGGAATCCAAGAGTAAAGACTCGGCTACGGCCGGAGTATCTGGCCTCCCTCTTTCAGGTATGATTGTATCTCATACCTCAGTAGTCTTCTAATATACTAACGTGCTTCATAATTGTAGGCAAAGAACATGTCTTTCAAGAAAAGCCCATATCCCAGGCAGAATCAAAAAGAGAACTGCAAACAGACGATGGATACACGTTGACCAAACTATCACAAGATGAAATCGTGGTCGATTTCTCAGATCAATCAGCCGTTAACCCTCCAAACTGGACTGCTGTACGCACAAACTTTCTGTATACTCGTCTAAGCATCATGAAATTAACCTTTGTATAGAGAAAAAAGCTGTACAACGCCATCGTGGTATTTTTCGTGGTAATCAATAGCGGTATATCAACAGCCCTACCTAGCAACGCCGTACCGTTCATAATGCAAGAATTCGACCAATCCGGCAACGCACTCAAAAACCTACCAACCGCCCTATTTCTCGTCGGCTATATCATCGGATCCATGGTGTTTAGCACAATGAGTGAAACCATTGGACGCAAACCGGTTCTTCTAGGCACATTCACAGTCTTTGTGTTGGCAACACTGGCATGCGCTTTTACGCCGAATTGGGGTTTTTTTCTGGCATTTAGGATGATTTGTGGTCTTGCGGGGGCTGCGCCGCAGACTGTTGTTGGTGGGATGTATGCGGATATGTTTTTTGATGGGCGGACTCGTGGGCGTGCGATGGTTACGTATATGTCGGTATGTTATCCGTCTCTGTGACGGTAAGTGCATTGCTAATGAATAGCTTGAAGGCTGCTAGTTTTGGTCCAATCCTAGGACCGATTATTTCCGGATGCTCTGTGCCGTATGGTTGGAGATGGACGTTTCGAATTGATTTGATCTTGACGGGCACTACTTGGCTGGCTCTGCTATTCACATCTGGTATGATTCCTCAGTACATACTTGACATCGTGTTCAAGCAGATTGACTAACCATGACTAGAAACATTTGGCCCAGCCCTCTTGAAACAACAAGCATCCAAACTCAGAAAGAAAGGGGGAAGCAACCGATACTTTTCTCGAGCAGAATTGCGCTCTGACTCGACTTTCAGCACGACACAACTCATCGTTAGGCCCATTACGATGCTCATTTTTGAGCCTATCATCCTTTCGACTACAGTGTATATCTCTATTGCGTACAGTTTGGTGTTCTTTTATTTTCAGGCGTATCCCATCATCTTCGAAGGTATGTTAAGTCCTCTCCCACTCCGATCTCGCCCTAAATTGGCTCTAGGAATCTTTGGCTTTGACGTCAAGTCGGCATCTCTCACATATATCCCAAGTAAGCCCAACCCTCCACATCCTATCAACACAATGCTAATTGATTAGTCGGCATCGGCGCCTGCTCATCCGGCCTCGTCACACTCTGCTACGATCTGTACTACGAAAAGAGCAAAAAACTCGGCAAACCCTGGACCTCCAGTCCCGAACTCCACCGCCTGCCCCTATCATGCATCTCCGGCCCCTGTGTCACCGTCAGCATCTTCTGGCTCGCCTGGACCGCCAACTCCAACATCCACTGGATTGTCCCCGTCGCTTCGGGTCTGGTCTTTGGATTCGGATATCAAATCGTCTTCACCTCACTATTGACATATGTCACCGACGCATACAAGACATACTCCGCCAGCGCACTAGCAGCTTCTGTCGTCGTGAGAAGTATTGCAGGTGCATTCTTACCCTTCACCGCGACCCCGCTGTACGACTCGTTGGGCGCTTCGTGGGCGACTTCGGTGCTGGGGTTTGTCAGTCTGGCGTGTATACCGATTCCGTTCGCGTTGTTGCATTATGGCGCTGAGATTCGGAAGAATAGTCCGTTTTGCCAGAAGCTTGTTGCTGATGAGCAAAGGGCCAGAGTGCAGCAGGTTTGATTTTTACTTGCATAATCTGCATGGAAACGACGTACGAACATGATGAATCTTGCTTGCATATTTCGATTTCGGCTGGCGTGCATATTGGATACACAGCATTGTTTTCGGCATGACTAGCACCTTGAGGCGTTGATGATTTCTTATTCGCGTATTTTTGTTTCCTGCATTTGTTTATCGTTCAAAGTTTCGGAAAAGTTTTGTAGGTTTCTCTGATATAACCCATTTCGGGCGTTTTGGGCACTTAGCCCTATTTTCTTATTTAGGTAATTCTAATCAATGCCCCTACTGATTCTCTTGAAGCATTAATATCAATATCGTATCTTTTCTGTCAGTCATATATATTCTATCTTGTAATATCATAGATACTTGGCCATAAACGAATCGAACTAACCCAAGCTGCTCGGATAAGTGTTTACGCGAGTGAGCAGATAACGGAGAGCTGTATATAACCCCGCAAAATATCACAGAGATACACCCCCCAGGCTCAGTTCTTTCAACCTTGACAAGCAACCAAGAACAAAATGCAAGACCCAAAACAAATATACTTCCTAGGCTCAAACATCAGCCACGCCATCTCCAACTACATCCACAACGACGCCGCCTCATCCATCGGATACACAAACTGGCGTCTCGAAGCCATCGACACCACCGATCTGAATGAATTCGCAAGAACAAAGCTGCATGGTCCCGAATTTGCGGGTGCGGTGATTACAATGCCGCATAAATTGGGTATTATTCCGTTTTTGGATGGGGTGGATGAGATTGTTGAGTTGGTGGGGGCTTGTAATAATATCTATCCTGTTTACGAGGTTGATGCCTCTGGTTTGAAGAAGAGGAGGTTGATTGGGACGAATACGGACTGGGTGGGAGTCAGGGATTGTCTTTTGCGGCTTGACGATGAGTTTAGAACAAGGACTAACAACACAACCAATAACGAGACTAAAACGGGGTTTATAGTCGGTGCTGGAGGGGCATGTCGAGCTGCCATCTATGCTCTGACGAGGCATTTGAACGTCTCGAAGATATACATCATCAACCGCGACGTGGACGAAGTCCAGACACTTGTAAACGATATATCAGCCCGATACCACAAAGCTCACCCCTCGGTCCCCATACCGGAACTGATTCATCTACAAACCCCCGAACGCGCACGCAACCTCATAGACAAACCATACTACGGCATAGGCACAGTACCCGATTACCCACCTGCAACAGACGCAGAGATCACGGCACGCGACACATTGAACGCTCTACTCGAACGCAGCGATGGAAAGAAAGGCGTTTTTCTTGACATGTGCTACAAACCCCGCGAGACGAGCAATCTGCTTGCGGCCAAGCAGCGTGGATGGGTGACAGGGGAAGGGGTGGATGTCGTTAGTTTTCAGTTGAAGGAGCAGTGGAGGCTTTGGGCGGGGGAGGAGGCGAGTCGAAGAATTCCGTTGGAGAGGATGGTGAGACGGGCACGTGAGATTGTGGATGGGCATGTTTAATATTATTCATAAAGATCAAAATATTGCCTGTGGTGTTGATACGGTTGAGTACGCAATCTGGGGTCGGGTAAATGCACAGCCATACATAGTATACGATCTGATCTATTTAGCGTCGAACTTATCGATAACCCTAATATGTAGGTACTATCAAAAGACATCAATCAATTCACTAGACAGGCCTTCTATAGGATCTTTCGAATCATAGGACAAATCATAAGACTTATGCACCATTCAGAAACGATATTGGGGTATAAAAACGGAAATAACAACAAATCATCAGACGACGTCATGAGAACGCCTGCAACTGCAGTCTAGACTCGAGAGAACGAACTACCTAAACTCCGTACCATCTGATTGCACTTCAGCAGGATTGATTCCGTTCATCATCAACCAATCTGTACGACGACCTATGATGGAGCTCAGTTCTTCGTCTTCCGGCTCCTCGCCGACTCCGACACCAACCCAGCGCTTGGAGCGTTTCTCTTCCTCGACGAAGTTGCGGATCACGCAGCTACTGGTATAACGTCCTTGACATACTTTGCGTCGACCGAGATGTTTGAATCGTGGACCCAAAGGACCATTGACGTAGTGGTATTGTCCTGCAAACCGGTACTGACGTGGGTCACCTAGTGGATAGAACTTGTCGCCCCAGTGGCCATTGAAGAAGAACCATTCGGTTGGTGCTGAAGGGTTGAGATTGGAGGCACGAAGAACATCAGTCAGGTAGTTGTATGTGTAATAGTGCGAGTTGAGCAGTGGGTCCCATAGTGGACCGCGATCCGTTTGATCGAGAAGTAAGCCCCATGGGAGGACATATTCGTGAATTCCTGGTGTGGCATACATGGCATGTGTGCCGGTAGCAGAATAAACAACGGGCTAGACTGTCAGTCAGATAGTTTCATACATCAGAAGCTGAAAATAACGTACCCGTTTACCCTGCTTCTCAACGGCTTCATAACTATAGGCCTCGCCTGCAGTATGAGCACTAAGAAACAATGCCTTTGGATGGCCCTTGTAGAACCGCACCATGGTATGCTCCCAATCGCCGACGTGATTGCCAAAGCGCACGTCAAAAACTGCGTTGCCGAGATTGTAACTATAGAAAAAGAACCAAAAAGCATCGACGATATCGTTACCTTTGTCGACAACCACCAGAAATGCAGGGGCGTCACTACGTCCTCTGTCTGCACCTGCTGCAATATTGATAGGCTTGCCACCATATCTCTTGCGGAGCTCCTCAACAACAACATGCGAGTCGGATGAAATCGATTCCGGCTCTTCCGGGTCTACCGAGTGAGCATCCACATTGTCGTCCCAGCTACCGGCATCGTACCATTTTCCCCGGTCATCATCTTCGTTGAACACCGGAGTGTTACCCGGCTTGTCGTCTTCTGGCTCCTCGGGTTCTTCCGGTGTGCCCGGTTGAGGTACAGGAATATTCCTCTCTCCTCCCAGCCATTCCGGGCGGTTCTCAACATCGTCGTCACTGGTGAGGTAAACATGCTTGCCCGACTCCCATCGGTTTAGGCGATTTAGATCTTGCAGGGTTGGATGTTCCCATTTTGCTTGAACGGGTGTGTAGTTCAACATCGGGGTAGTGTATACAAGGTGTTCTGCAATGTCACCAGGCCAAAAGGTCTCTCCAGAGAATAGATAAACTAGAGGCGCATACTCTAGTACATACTCTGGAACTTCACGCAGCACCTTTTCTCTGTTGGTCCAATTTGCCGAAAGATCTTCTGCAGAAATCCAATCCATACGCCAGCTATCATCTTGACCGTCGATGGGCATTTGATCCAATGTCCTACTGGGAGGTCCACTGTTGGCGCGGGACAGACGTACGTGAGCGATACCGCAGAGACCGAAGAAGCGGCAGAACTTGCGATCCCACCATGACTTCGACGTGGCCAGCCATTCGGCTTCTTCCAAATCTTCTTCGGACCAGACGAATAACGAGGGTTTGACGGCACGAAGGAGGCTGCTGATCGATAGGTAGGCGATCAGAGTCGTGAGGGTGAGGATGATGAACTTGGAGACTGGACGCCGTCGGGCCATCGCGGCAGGTGTGTGATTGATATTTTGGTCGAGCCGGATTTCTCGGATGTGGAAGATGCGTGATAATATATTGTTCTGCGTAATCCGAGAGAGCCGCTGATGTCGAGCCGCCGGTGTCCGGGTTGTCTCAGATGTACCGGGCCTGCGGTAAGAGAAGCGATCAATCGTGGATTGTTCTGCTACCGTGTACTAGCAGAGACGAGGAGTAAAAATATGACTGAGTTAACAATGCGTTTCGTCGTGATAATGATGAGACCAAGGCTCAGTGCGGTACCGGACCAGCAGGAAGTAACCGGCAGAGCCACCGGGGGTATCTATAAGGGCAGCAATGGCATGCTATATAGGGCGGACGAGAGAAGAGGAACGAGGATGTCGACAAGAGGGGGAGAGTAGAGGGGAGTAAACAGAGGAGGGGGGGTATATGAGAAGAAAGAAGAGAAGAAGAGAAAAGAGAAGAGCGAAGAGAGAAGAGAGAAAAGAGAGACAGTCAGGAACGATGCAGGTGAGAGAGCCTGCCAGCGTGACTCGCCGTTTCGTCCATTCAGCATCGCCAGCGGCCGCCCATGCCGGGATGCAGCCAATCAGCGGGCGCGAAAACTCAAAGCCCCACGAATCGGCAGCCAGGCCAGCCCCAGGTGTTCCGCTCGCAGCCGATTTCGTGTATTCTCTATTGGCAATTTATGCAGAGTTTGATGCATGAAAGGTGCCTGGTGCGTGGTTTATGATTCGCTATACCTACTGGCTACACCGTGTACTCACTGCGAGTTCTGAGACCTGCCACTGTCGGCTGATCGTGCACGCTGTACATAGTATAGCGAAGTACTGCAAACCAGTACATAGTATTCTCTCATGTTTTCATCATCCGACGATCAGTAAGTTAGTTAATATCATCGTTCGCTGATTACATCATGAGCGATAGTGTCGGCTAGCAATCGATTGATCTCCATGAGGCTTAGTGGTCTTATCGATAAGCCACACACACTGTGCAATGTGTACACTGTAGTCTCTATAGTACTGCGGCGTGCACGGTATACAGCTGTCAATTGGATTATGACTATAACTTACGATATAGACTGCTTAATGTATAATCCATACCAACCTCATGACTTTGAACACCCACGAGATTGGGCGAAGGATTGAGTGAAGGATGGCAGATGGCGCCGCCAAGCCCGACTACAAAGCTTAAGTGATCGGCCCGATTAGGTTTAGCCGCAGCATTAGTCACGGTTAGTGCAGGCAAGGGCTTGCACGATGGAGCTTCTTCAGGTTACAGTGCTAGTCGCAACATTACACAACAAGTCATGCAGGACTCAACATCAGACTCTGAATATGAGTACGAGTATGATGCCACGGAGACAGAGGTATTCTTTATCTTCTTGCCCTCTATTTGAATACAACTAATCGACAAACAGACGTTCTTCGTCAACATCGACTTAACCTCCTACAATGGACCCCTCCGTCCACCGCGCGGACAAGCGCCGTCAGCGACAACAGAGCAACTCGGACGAGCCGATGAAGATGCCGAAGACGCCGGCTCACCACTGAACGAAGACAGAGCAGAAGCGACAGGAAAACGCAAACGAGTCGATGCCGATGAATCCGTAGACGACATTGTGGCCGAAGACGAGAACGACGATCGCATACAAATCATGGAACTGCACAGTCGGAATCCATACATTTCCTATCGCGGCCATATCTTTAGTTGTGAATGGGCGGATATGATTGGGACAGATATGCATTTTGTCCGTCGCGAGGACTCGGAGCCGGATCCGACATATCTCAAGCATACAGAGGGGTATTCACTGATTGCCGCGAACCCTATAAAAATAATAGGAAGAAGAGCGCATTTTGCCCTTCCGTCTGTCACTGCCAACGAATCCAATGCGACAGAACCCATGTCCGCGCCAGCTGCAATCCTAGCAGAAAATAGATCATCTCAGGTCCGCTTTCTGCAAGAACTCATGGACATCAAACGCGAAAAGGGGGAGACGGACATGTTGCGAATGACATATGGATCGAAGCGCAATCAGCGTTTTGAGAATAAGATTAGTGAATGGGCTCGTACCGAGGAGCGAATAAACACGATTCATCAATTGAATCGGGCGGCTCTCGCGGGCGATCAAGAGGCGTTGGCCAAGCTGGAGGAGTTGTATAACCAGATAGAGGCTAATCATTCAGCTGATACGGCGCCATCCTAGACAATTTCCGGGGTTACATTACATTACGAACAATTAAAATCTGTGCACGATGGTTCAACAAAATGCATTGGACAAAAGGAAAAGACAACAAATCAGATGCACACAGTCTGCCGAGAATAGCGACGCAAATTCCATTCCCATATCCCTGCCAACTCCGTATTTGGAACGCTGTCAATTGATCTATATTACATATACAAAGAATCAACAATCAAGAAGACACAAGCAACATTGTTCAACGAGGACTTGATGGAAACCCGATAGGTGACGGCGGTGGAGGCGGCGGGTTTTGAAATTGATGATCCGAATACTCGATATGCGTCGCAGATGAAGACGACTTGTCGGATGATGAGACTGCCGACGCGACGAACGATTTTGGTAGGAGAGAAGCCGATGCTTCGAGGGCACGGAATATGTCTTGATGGTTTAGAGCGGCGTTTGACGTAGATGATTTGGGGGCTGTGGGTGGCTGTGTGGAGAGTTTGCTGAGTTTGGGATGCATAGTTGCCATTTTGTTTGATCGGTGCTCGATGTTGCGTCGATTGATTTGTTGATGGAATGTGCACACTGTCGAATGTATCGTCGCGTTCGATGATTGATAAATCGATTTTGAGAGAACAGAACCGGCGGATGATGAGGGATTCAGAAATTATTTTCTTTCAGCTGATCATACCACAACATTAGCTTCGGCTTCGTTTCAAGGCAACAAAAAACCCGCAAGAAAAAGAAACACGAGACAAGGGATAAATAAACATGCCGTTACGACAGTCCTGCCCCGAGCGTGTCATGTCATGAAAAACGTACCTCGGTAATTGAACTAGATTCCGGGGAGAACAATTCAAAGCGGTTTGAACAAAAAAAAAAAAAATTGTCGAGAGAGAATGGGAAGTGGGTGCGAGAGGAAAGAAATAGTCGAAATTCACCGCCAATATATATCTCGCATAAACTAGCCAGCTAGGTAGGTGAGTTGTAGAGGTAGGTAAATGTGATGAATGATAAACCCGATTATGATCTAAGCGGATACGTCAGTGATCTGGCAGATGTACATATGTACGGAGTATTGTATGTGTCGAGACTGGACAATCGGTAGATGAGTAGATGGTCAGGTAGAAAAGAGAACGAAAAAGAAAAGAGAGACAATTTGAAAGCAGGAAAAAAAATACTTAGGAGTAAAATCGACGGGGGACTAGACACGTATGTATGGAGGAGGTCTGGAGCTGTTTCCTTTTTTGTTGTATTTTTGAGCTCTTTTTTGTAACCTACCCCAACCTTTTGATGGAGACCCCAGGTATTCTATGTATGTACGTATCCAGGGTAGGTAGGCTACGAATAAAAGGTCCTTCCGTGTCCTCCGCGATATTTTCAACCCCGTCCTTTCAGCCCAACTGGTTCATTTACTACTGTTTCATAGGTCAATGATTAGTCGCCTTGCATGTCGCATTCAATTCTAAGAATCTGTCTGCCTTGTCGTACGGAGAAAGGAGCCGTTGGGTAACAAACTTCCTTCATATGTGTGTTCCGTACAACAGGTGTAAATGAACAAGCTCCTTGGTCTAGAAAATTCCCTATGTATCTAGCTGGTACGACGTAGATAACTACGTGTATGATCTGACTAAGAAATCAAGGCAACCAATCACCTCCTCAAGGGAGCCTCACCACTTCCTCTTCGAGCGAGAGAACGAAGGAAAAGGAAGAATGTAGAAGGCTAGAAGGCTTCTAGCTTGTTAGACAGTGTGTTAGTGACCGGTTGAAAGGTTAGAAAAGGTACCCCATGTTTCTGCCCCATCTGATTCTGAGGCGGCTAAACTCCTTACGGGATAATGCCTCGCCCCAAAGGTTTGGGACGCGCGGGAAGTCGGGAAATCCGGGGTGAGGACGTATCGAGGCTGTATCGTATTATGTGTCGCTAGTGATTGGGGTGGTTTTGGTGGTATTGTGTTGTAATGGTGGGTACCGGTACTGTAATCTTCATGGACAGCTTCCTCTTCTCAGACTCCCAACAGGCCCTCATAGAGCTGCTCAAAGTCGTATGATGCATCTCTCAAGAAGACGCCGTCTATGATCATGAAGGATTTGGAGTAACAAGTTAGTTATCCGAGAAAATCCTCTAAATTAACAATTTCGAAGAGGAAGGTAGAATGAAGAATCAGTTTTCGGAACTAGTGATGATCACTCTGGCTCAGTTATATACGTAACCAACAAATAACCGCGAGGACCGTGTAATGACTTCAAAGATTATGATCACAGAAAGCTTGATATAAGCCAAGATGTTTGAACGCGGAAAGGACGGACAGCCGAGTAAATGTACAACGTCGTGAGTTCGTCTGCATCTAGAAAATATACTTCTAGAAGTTTGTTGGAGAGATCCTCGGCGTTTCGGCGCTTCGGCGGATGGCGGCGTTCATCGTCGGAGTCAGACCGCTCCTGCATTGCGTCAATTGGAGATTATCATCGCCCAGCACTAAGAGTGAAGGAAAACAAAGCAATCAAATAAACTCGTAGAATCAAGTCACGAGTACGTACTCCTATACTTAGTCAACATTTGAACAATATTGATTGACCCCTGACTAAGATTAAACTCATCATTAGAGAGACTTAAATCTTATTGAGACGATGTAACTACTAGCTTAGCCCTAGAGCTTTGGGGCAGGTCTGGATCGATCTTGAGTTCTTGACGAAGCAAATAAAATCTGTAAATCCCGTGATCGAAAGTTACACGTGATACCGCCCACGTGGTGCGATTCAGGGGATGAAGTCAGCCTCATGGACTTCATCCCTGGAATTCCAAGAACAGTTTGAGACATTTGTCCTTGTAGATTCTGGATTTTGCGTTGTGTCTGTAGCCACGAGATTTATTACCTATTGCACTACAAAGTTCAAACAAGGGAATCGAACGAAAACCATAACATCTAACCGCACTTCTTCACGGCTATAACTACGTAATCCACGAAGAAAATCCGGGGTAATCACGAGGCTTCACCAATAATTACTCCGGATTTCTGGCTCCTTAGGTAAAATCGTGAAAAGACTGCATAATGGAGTCATTTGACCTTCCCCATACTGAAAACACCGTGAGGAAATCCCTCATTTCTATTGCTAATTGCATAATTGCCGTCCTTTTTCTTTCCCTGTAGAGACAGATCGACAGGCTGGAACAGTCTTTTTATCTAATCATTACTACGAGTACAAATTCATGAGGTAATGTTAATAATAGAAAAGCAGCACGCACAGCCTCAGGCCCGTTTGACTGGAACACTGGGACAGTAGTGGGTTCTGGAACATGACCGGTCCAATTGCGGTGGCGCCAAACACAACACGTACCATCTTGCGCCATTTTCGGTTTCATTATCTCAACAAGATACAAGTATTATGACTCACTGGGAAGGGGTGTACCGCCCGTCTAGTATCTGCGTAGGACGAGGGATGTTTCGGTTGGTGGAATGTGACCGTGCCGGTAGAGCCGGGCCGGCACGCCGATAGCGATTCCGAGCGGTAGTTACTGCCAGTACGTACGAGTGTACGTATATGGACACTCAACGAGTGTTACCAATAGAAGAATGCCGAGTTGATAAGCTCGACAGTAGTGAGAAATCTCTATATGGCAGCTGCTAGAGAGTCCCATCCCTTGAACCGGCATGCTGCGCCAGATCCAATCGATCTGATCACCTGCGGTAAGTTAGTAACCCCTACGAACTATGCCGTAAAAGCGTATGGTGTCCTGGGACCTGAATTGATAGATTGCTAAATATGGAGAACAGACCCGCTGGGACGACGGATCTGGAGCTGCGTTTCTGACTTTCTGGTCAGCTGGTCTGGGGAGAATTTCAGCGTGTTTGTGTGGCTAGTCTGTTGGGGTTCGTTCGTATGGCGATAGGTTTGTTGCTGACGATTCAAATCGTCGTTTGTCGTGATAGCAGGTCAATTGGCTGGGTATATTCGTGATCCATACACGATGAAGATAATGAGTGATAGGACAAGTAGCAACTTACTAGAAAGAAGACCAATGTAGGAAAAAAATAACAACGTGAAGTCAAGAAAAGCCGTCCCTGGCCGCATCTTGCCGCCTTACCGCCTGCCGTCGCGCAAATCAGGTGGGCTGCTCTGACGTCTCGCTGGGCCCCGCCACAATCCAAAGCCCAAAAGTTGCTCTCTTGTATTTATATCCCTCAATTCCTCGCCATGTTTGCGATTTTCTCTCAATTCAACTTGCCATTAATCTAAACACGTGTTTACAATCCTCATTGATAACACATATTCCATTCTCCTGCATGGCGTGCCTGTCGTTGTGAGACCCATCCAGCTCGTACTCGGATAACCCTCCCGGAGCTCAGCGCTCAGCCCTCACTCGCTGCCCTCTCGTGTCACACTTTTATGCATTGGCCTCGATTACAATCCTACAATCACCCTGTTATCATTGCGAAGCAAGAGATAACGACTGTTTGTACATTGTTTGTCTGGTAATTCCCCTTCTTCCCGGTTATCTCCCCTGTTGTTGCGTCTTTCCTTGCTTATTCCTTATCTTTCGTGCCATTGTTTGACCGCAAGTTTTAATCAAACTAACAAATTCTCCGTGTCTAGAGCTTGCTACCAGTCCGAAACAGTATTTATACCTACTTGTTCTAGAAGCTCATCCCTCTTCCTCTCACTTCTCGTCATTCGCATTTCCCTCTCTACAAGTCGTTCGCTGTCTCGTCCGCACTCACAACCTCGCCATGTCAATTGATCCTGGTTCGGCTCGACCCCCCTCAGAAGGGGGTCTGCCTTCTCCTGCTGGAGAAAATGGCCATGTCAATGGTTTGTCCACACCACAGTTAGTTATCGGCGGCAGTGGTTCGTCCGGTACTGGGACCCCCATTGGGTTCCAGCGATTCCCTCACAACAAACATCTCGACCATGTCATCAGAACGCCGGGTCGTCAACCCTCACCACAACCAGTGCATCTGGCGCTGCCTGGTCACCACAGAGTTTTGTCAGAAGAAGGGTCTGGCTATATTTCTGCCAAGTTTGAAGGCAAACAAGAGCAGATGGAGCGGGGTAAGCTTTTCTACATTTGTGTTGAGCTATATGACTCGTTTTATCTAACTCTTGAACAGTCATGGACCGCCTGGAGGAAAAAGGATTCTTCCCCAGTGATTTCGTTGTCTCCGAAACCACCTGGTTCTACAACATGCTCGGAATCGACGACATGTACTTCCAGACCGAGTCTGTCGAATCCATAGTCACCCAGATCCTGTCCTTATATGCAGCCAAAGTAGCTGCCTATGCCCGAGACGACAAGCGCTTGGAGATCCGCCTAGACAAGGAAGACGAAGACCATGCTGTCTACATCGACACCAGCAAGCCTGGTGTGACGTCACTGGATGGCCCTAACTACGAATCACGAATAGATTCCAAATACATCGACGGCTCCAAACCTGGAAGAAGCTACCGAATCGAGAGTTTCCGATCGACCAGCCCCTTACCAGGAGAGGAAGCACAGCAACTGCGTTGTTACTTTGTCTACAAGTGCCAGTTCGCCAACCCTAACCCGGACCCCGACGAAACCAACATCGATATCATCGGCGAAAAGCGCTTCCTCCAAAAGGCCACTGCCAACACCAAGGCTATCTATCAAGAGATCATTACCAATGCGGTGTCCAGAACAGGCCCTGTTATCGAAGTCTTTGACATCGAGGGTAGCCGGGAAAAGCGTTTGGTCGTGGCCTATCGCCAAGGGTCTGCTATGGGCATCTTTAGTGCCTTGTCTGATCTCTACCACTACTACCGACTGACCAGCTCGAGAAAATATCTCGAGAGTTTCTCTAACGGAATCAACGTCATCTCACTTTACTTGAGACCCGTCACTAATGCGGAGATTTCACAAAAGTACCCCCCCATTGAAGCTGCCATTCACCAGATCGTGAAGGAAGTCTCTCTTCTGTACTGTGTACCACAGAACCGGTTCCAAAATCACTTTGCCACCGGCCGGTTGAGTTTGCAGGAAACTATCTACTCTCATTGCGCTTGGGTCTTTATTCAGCAATTCTTAAACCGACTTGGGTCTGAGTACACTTCGTTGACTGCGCTTTTGGATGCTAGCAACAGTGTACATGCAGAGCTTCTATCCAAGATTAAGAAGCGTCTCCGTACTGAGACATTCACATCGGATTACATTTTCGAGATCATCAACAAATACCCAGACCTCATCCACAAGCTCTATCTTGATTTTGCCAGCACGCATTACGTGCAAACTGGAGATCCACAGGACGACTTCCTACCCACGCTCAGTTATTTGCGTCTGCAAGTCGATGAGATCTTGGATGATGCCAAACTCAAAGAACTTATTAGCCGAACTGCGGCCAACGAGCACGACGAAATGGTCTTGACTGCTTTCCGGACCTTCAACAGAACCATCTTGAAAACCAACTTCTACACTCCTACCAAGGTTGCATTGAGCTTCCGTCTTCATCCCGACTTCTTGCCAGAGCATGAGTACCCTCAACGTCTATATGGAATGTTCCTTGTGATCAGCTCCGAGTTCAGGGGTTTCCATCTTCGCTTCCGTGACATTGCTCGTGGCGGTATCCGTATCGTCAAGAGTCGAAACAAGGAGGCTTACAGCATTAATGCTCGTTCTTTGTTCGACGAAAACTACAACCTTGCTAACACGCAACAGCGCAAGAACAAAGACATTCCCGAGGGTGGTGCCAAGGGTGTCATTCTCCTTGATGTTGATCATCAAGACAAAGCTCGTGTGGCATTTGAGAAGTACATCGACAGTATTCTCGATCTCCTTATCCCGCCCACAAGTCCTGGTATTAAAGATCCTATCGTCGATCTTCACGGAAAAGATGAAATCCTCTTCATGGGTCCTGATGAGAACACCGCAGATCTAGTCGACTGGGCTACAGAGCACGCCAGGAAACGAGGTGCGCCATGGTGGAAGTCGTTCTTCACAGGAAAGAGCCCTAGATTAGGCGGTATCCCTCATGACGCCTATGGTATGACCACTTTATCTGTACGTCAGTACGTCCTCGGTATTTACCGCAAGTTGAACATTGATCCTTCCACCGTCAAGAAATTGCAAACTGGTGGTCCTGATGGTGATTTGGGATCTAACGAGATTCTGCTTGGCAATGAACGCTACACAGCAATCGTAGATGGATCCGGTGTGCTTGTCGACCCCAACGGATTGGACCGCGATGAACTCGTGAAACTCGCAAAGAAGCGAGTCATGATCTCACATTTCGATCTGTCGAAGCTGTCATCTGAAGGCTACCGCGTCCTTGTGGAGGACTCGAATGTGAAGCTTCCTTCAGGAGAAGTCGTCAATAATGGCATGCTGTTCCGAAACACATTCCACCTCCGAAAGGACTCTCCCGTGGATCTGTTTGTTCCTTGTGGAGGACGACCGGAGTCGATTGACTTAAGCACTGTGAACAAGCTGATCGTGAACGGCAAATCTGTGATTCCTTATATTGTCGAAGGAGCCAATCTGTTCATCACTCAAGACGCGAAACTTCGCTTGGAAAAGGCAGGCTGCATCCTTTACAAGGATGCATCGGCTAACAAAGGTGGTGTGACATCTTCGTCACTCGAGGTCTTGGCCTCACTGTCATTGGACGATAAGGAATTCGTCCAAAACATGTGTGTTGCCGAAGATGGAACCGTGCCCGCCTTCTACCAGCAATACGTGAAGGAGGTGCAGGAAGTCATCAAGCGTAACGCCACCTTGGAATTCGAAGCTATCTGGCGTGAACACGAACGCACCGGATTGTTGCGTAGCGTGCTCAGTGACAGACTGAGTTTGGCCATCACAAACCTCGACGAGGAGTTGCAAAAGACTGCCTTGTGGGAAAATATCGAATTGCGCCGCAAGGTTCTGGAAGATGCTCTTCCGCGACTACTATTGGAGAAGGTTGGATTAGACACGATATTGACTAGGGTATGTTTGTCTTTCCTCTAAATTTTTACGCATTCACCTCTAACGAGTCATTTCGTAGGTACCTGAAAACTATCTCCGATCAATCTTTGGCAGTTACCTTGCCAGTCGCTTCGTGTACGAATATGGCAGCAACCCAAGCCAATTCGCCTTTTTCGATTTGTAAGTATCTCTCCTCCCAGGAATGATTCTCTTTTACTAATCTATCTTCAGCATGTCCAAGAAATTCTCGCCACAACTTCTCTCGTCGAAATAATCACTTCATGACTTGTTTTACTGCCACCACCTGTTATTGATTATCACTATAATATCCTCTTTAACGTCCTCCACCTTCCATTGGCACGAAATATCGGATTTCAGTTTTTCTTTCGGTTTTTGGGAATGGAGAAATGAGAAGAAGAAGAAGAAGAAGAAGAAGAAGAAGAAGAAGAAGAAGAAAAGAGTACCCAAGGTACATTGCTTTTGGAAATGCCTGCATAAACTCATCCACATTGTAATAACGAACTTGGCCATTCTGTGTTTCTGTATGATTGCTTGACTTGGTTTTATATTATGTCTAGCCTGTTCATGACTGCTGTCCTGTATTACATATTCTATCCTATTCGAATCAGATGTTATACATTTCTTAAGAGTGTGAATATAGAAAGGTAGGCTTGACTTCTTCCATTTGGTTGACACGATAGTCTCATTCATTCATACAATTGATATTAATATACATACATATAGTACAACATCGTTAAAGCTATATTACAACAACGCTTTAAAATCGTCCTCAAACCCTTCGAGACGATAACCTGCTTCCGTCTCGGTTCGAGGGACATTTTCCAATTCTTGCCAGATAGTCGGGTGGTTCTCTTTGGTCCATTCTTCGACTCCTTCTTTGGCGTGTTCGTGCGCGCAGACGTTGTAAATTCTTGCAATCCTGTTGATCGTATAATTAATAAAGAGCGTGCAAGTAAGATGAGAGGTAGGGGAAGCTTACATGTCTTTATCAGGCTGCTGGCCGATTTTCTCCTCCGTCTTGTTTAATGCTTCAATAATCAATTCGCGCTCACCCTGGGCTGCGAGAGCCTTGACATAAGCGAGATACATCGGTCGATCGAGCGGAATCTCCAGCGCGGTAATCTTGGCAAGCATCTTGTTCGCTTCGACGACACCGTTGGGATCTGATTCGCACACCTTGAAGAAGATGACTAATGTGTTTTGGGAGGGTCCTTCGTCCGAACGGAGAACCTCTTTGAACTCGTCCATGGCTTCCTCTGATCGTTCGCAGGCGGCAAGTGCAAGCATGACTGCGTTTCGGACCCGGGTATCAACTTCGATGTTGACGTCAAGTTTGAGCATGTTGCGGATTAGTTTGGTGTTGTCCCAAGCAGTTGCTTGCGCAAGGCCGAGGAAACATGTTATGTATGCTTCGGGTGTCGGACGCTGAGCTGGCGTTGGGGCGTGTCGCATATGTCCAAAGACTTGACAGGCTTCCTCGACCATCCCACGGTTGAAGAAGAGATCTATTATTTCAATTCTGTACTTTGCAGAAATTTCAGGGAATGCGATTCTCGCGAGGTCATATGCCTCCCAGACTTCCTCATTTTCTTGTTCCTTGTCACGGATGAAATCTAGCAAAGCATTTTGGATCAACGGTCGTTCATCGCGCATAGAATAGGAACCTATACGAGGTCGCAACAGCTGGGAAAGCGCTTCCCAGTCATGACGATAGGCCAATGCACGAGTTAGAACGTTGAGTAGTTCTGGCTCTAGCTGTATCCCATCCCGAATGAGTGGATCCAGCAGCTTGGATACTTGGTCAAAGGCATCATCATTGTTCGGGACCGAGCATAGCATCTTGATAAGTCGATATCTCATTCGCAGAGCAATGTTTGCGGCAGCGTCGCTTTCTTCAAGTTCATTCAATGCTTTGACTGTTCCATCGATATCCGAGTCTTGGATCCGCGGCTCTAATTCTAGGAGAAGCTGGGTTTCCAAATCCGACTCCAAGCCCCATGTAGAAATCAAACTGGAGTAATCGATGGCAAGCTTTTTGTTTTCAATCACGTATGCGTACCGAATGAGATCATTTACACACGATATAGAAAGTCCCTCACGTACGGAAGGATCTTCTAAACACCAATTATTGAGGTCGCGAGCTAATGCATGTGCATCTTTGCCGTTTGCAGCTGCCATTAACAACATGATATCTCGAGTCTCTGCGCTTGGAGAATAAATGATCAGCCGATTGTAAATCTCGTCTGCCCCAGTCTTGTCACCATTGAGAAGACATGCTCTTGTGACGGCACTTGTAGCGATGATTGTCGGTTTGCCTTCGGGTATAGGGCAGTCATGCATGATTTTAGCAGCATCGAGTTGCCCCTGGTCGAGGAGCGTAACTACCAATTCTTGATGTTGCTGCGGAGTGAGTTCGAAATATCCACCTATGTACCAGTCTTTGATCGCTTTTATCATTGCGGTCGCATCCTTATCCAATGCCATGCCGTGCAGTATCCAGAGCCAGGGCGACCCCTGGTCCTCAAGGTCCGGCCAGTTTTGTACCTTGGGCCATTCCTTCACAAGTGCTGTTCGGGCCTGGTAGGGATTGCCATAAAATGCATTGATACGAATCCAGGCGAGAAAAGCACCATTATTTATCTCACCTGACTCGTCTAGAGCTGTAGTTGATAATACACGGTAGGCGTTGTTTGCTAGTCGGCGGATATATTGGTGAGAGCTGCCGTGACAATTTGCCTGCGAGAGGACATAGAGAGTGAGTTCCATGAATTCCTTCGACTCGATGGATTCTAGTTCCTTGTTGTCGGCATTTTGGTCTCCCTTGCGCTTTCGAAGATAGTCATAAGTGGTGACAAGTTGCTTGGCATGAAACTCCGTTATGATACCGGGTTCTTCGGCTCTCGCCTCGAAGAACTTTTGATATGCTTTGCAGAGAGCATTATATGGTGGTGCTCTACCATTGGTGATTATTGCTTTGGACAGTTCGCTCATGGTTTGTAGTCCGACTTCAGAAGTTGGTACTTCCGCGGTTTTGGTGGCAGCGGGAAAGGAAAAGAACGTCCGTGACTGGCCATATTTGTTGTGATTGTATGCTCTCCGGTGGCGATAGAGCATCGACGGCGAGTATGCTCGACATTGTCGCGACGAAAAACACACAGGTTCATTGTTGAGGAGAGCCCGAAAAACGCGCCGTGTAAGGTAAGAGGACTGCATCTTCTTTGTCGATAGGACGCAGGAGTGCAATTGAGAGGAACTTGTGACGGACTTCCAAGTAAGTTAGATCATCATCTTTGATTTCCGAAGCTTCAATATAGCCGGCAATGCCTCTTGTGGAGAATTGAATTCAAAAAAATGTAGAAGTTGAGCGAGGTCAAGTTGGAGTAAGTGATGGACGACAGCCTTTAACTGGCGGCTTGGCGTTGGTGGAGAACTTCCTTCCGCAACAACAAATTTGAGCTTCCGTTAGAGACAAGGACTCCTTCTATACACAGCATACAGATATACAGCATGTCTCTCGCACTGTTTCCTCGCACGGGGAACTCCCTTTTACAACGGAGTCTCGCTCTACTAGCCCCGGCATCCTGTCGATGGGCTTCAACTCAGCCCGGCGACACTCAACGTACCAGTCAGCGGGTGAATTTTGCTTCACCGATCCGAGGCCCATCGAATACTTCAGCGAGTATGTTGGCATTTCTCTCGAATCAAGGGGCCCTAGTTACTAAGTAGGGTATTTACATAGGAACGAAAGCACTCGCGAAGCGTACTGCGCGAACTACGCATCGAAGTCAAATCGCGGAGGATATGAAACATCAAAATGAGGGCCGAATCTTGGAGAGATTCCAGACCAGAGAATGGGCGCCAGGCGATATCTATTCTCCACACGATTTGAGCCCAAGTGAAATGAAGAAATGGTCGAAGCGCTGGAGCCCATCGAACGATGCTTTTGATGCGTTGAACATCAAGCCTCTCGAGCATTATAAGGTACAACCACTGGCATGTTTTGTTAGGGATTGATCAATTGTCTAACGATTTCTGCACAGAACTTCTCCATCATGTCCGAATATATGACTCCAATGGGTCGGATAAAGCATCGGTCAGCCACGGGTCTGCGACCGGTCAATCAACGAAAGATTGCAAAGGCAATCCGTCGCGCGATCGGAGTCGGCCTTATGCCCAGTGTCCACCAACATCCTGAGATCATTGCTATGGAGCTGAAAGGTAAAGCTCCGAGAGGAGGATTCGGTCTTTAGTTGGGTTGTTATGTGCTGTGTATCTGAATAGCGGCGTGTCGGGATTTGCTGAACATGTACTATATGGGAAGTGTGTGCTGGATTATAAGTTGTATACAAGGATTCGCAATACAATTGCTCCAATGCATGGATACTACACAGTACTTATGCTGCCTGCCGGAACGTTATTGCCTGGCGGTTGGCAGTTGCTCCCGCGCAGTGACGTCCCCCCACATGCCCACACGTAGTCCCTCTTGTTTACTGTCCTCCCTCCTCCTTCACTACTCTGAGCTAGAAAGAACAGAAAAAGAATTACTTTTGCTTTGATTGAATCGGCATGTCTTTGACGAACGGTAAGTATTCATCCTCTTCAGTTGTGTGCCCGTCTGACTTGTCTTGTTTACAGAGCAGATCTGGGCTCCAAGCCCCTC
Organism: Talaromyces pinophilus; assembly: GCA_001571465.2. Taxonomy (NCBI): domain Eukaryota; kingdom Fungi; phylum Ascomycota; class Eurotiomycetes; order Eurotiales; family Trichocomaceae; genus Talaromyces; species Talaromyces pinophilus. The sequence continues at coordinate 4,344,823 of CP017344.1, read as the reverse complement.
CACGGAACGAGGTCTACCAACCCAGCTGTCCTCCGATCCCAAAGGCGAGAAATTAGCATATGCGGTAAATACAAGTCCCTCGTATTGATATCAGAACAATTGTCTAATTGCTTTTGTCTACATCTAGTCAAATAAATCCATATTCATACGCTCAATTGACGACCCCGCGATTGCCAGGCAATACACAGAACACACCGCGCAAGCCACCGTCGCACGTTTCTCGCCCTCAGGCTTCTATGTTGCTAGTGGAGATGTTACAGGTACCGTCAAGGTCTGGGACTGCGTAGGGGACGGCCTTACAAAGGGTAGCTACCAGATTATCAACGGTCGAATCAATGACATTGCATGGGACGGCGACTCTCAGCGAATCGTCGCCGTAGGAGATGGAAGACAGAGCTACGGTCATTTCTTCACCTGGGATAGTGGAAATACTGTTGGTGAAATATACGGTCATACACGGGCCATCAATTCCGTTTCCATTCGACAGCAGCGCCCTTTGAGAGCGGCGGCAGCCGGAGACGACACGAGCCTCGTCTTCTACCATGGTGCGCCATTCAAGTTCAATACTGCGATCAGGGGCAAGCACAACAAATTTATATATGGTACCGCTTTCAGCCCCGATGGCTCTCAACTAGTGAGTGTTGGAGCCGACAGTCGCATATGGTTATATGATGGCAAGACTGGCGAGCCAACAGCATCAATCGGAGAGAACGAACACAAGGGCAGCATATTTGGAGTATCATGGTCCAAGGATTCACGTAAGTTTGCGACAGCTAGCGCCGACAGGACCGTGAAGCTGTGGGACGTCGAGGCTGGCAAGGCCACTCAGACGTGGACACTGAACGATGGAGGCGCTGTCAGTTACTTGAATCAACAAGTTGGTGTCGTTATTCCTTCAGGGCGGACTGATGGTCTTGTCGTTAGTTTGTCCCTGAGTGGCAATCTGAACTACCTGGTAGAGGGCTCACCCGAACCCCGACAAATTCTCAAGAGCCACCAGAAAAACATTACAGCACTCACGCATTTCAGTCCCGCTGATGGTCAAGAGACTCTTTGGACAGGAAGTTCCGACGGCCGAGTTTGCAGCTGGGACGTGGCTAAGGGAGTCGCAGATACGATCGACGGAGAGAACCATACAAATTATATTGCCGGTTTAACAAGCTCTCAGGAGGGCAAAGGCAGAATCTACAGTGTCGGCTGGGACGATACTCTTAGATCCGCAGATGTTGCGGCAAACACATATACCGGAATCTCAACCAAATTGTCCGCTCAGCCGAAGGGCGTCGCTACTGCTGGGAAGCTCGTTTTGGTTGCAGGTTCGGAGCAGATTGACATCTACCAAGACAGCAACAAGACCGGCACGTTCAAAGCACCAGCTGACATCACCGCAATAGCCGCTCATGGAAACACCGTTGCATTCAGCGGCGCGGATCTGACTACTCGGGTTGGAACAGTCACCTCGTCGGCAATCTCAATATCTCCACAGGTACAGATCAAAAAGTTGCGGAGTCAAATTTCGGCCCTATCTTTCTCCCCGGATGGCACTCTTTTAGCTGTTGGCGACTCAATGGGTAAAATTTTTGTGTTCAAGACATCAGATGGAAGCTTAGTCACTGATCGCTGGAGTTCTCACACTTCCCGAATCAAGTCTCTTGCATGGAATAGCAAGGGTACCCATCTTGTCAGCGGAGCACTCGATACTCATATCTACATTTGGAGTTTGGCGCGACCCGGAGACTGGATTGAAGCTAAGAACGTGCATAAAGAAGGTGTGACTGGTGTTGCTTGGATTGCAAATGAGACCAAAATCGCATCAGCAGGAACTGATGCAGCGATCAAGATTTGGAAGGTTGAGAGTCTGCCTTAGATGTTGCTCTTTGTGTGATATGAACCATGCAAGCGAAATTTCAAATTCTGATGAATGCGTCCTAGTCGTAGCGATTGACCCACCGTACGTAAATAAAGCATAATAGCATCTGATGGTTAATCAGTCGGTTCTTCTGGATGAGGGGTAGACGTCACCAGGGCAGACGTATCGAGTCTAGCTAAGAAAAAGCTATGACGGGCTCGCAAAGAAGCTTCCCCGACAACCCCGATGGAGATGTCCGACGACAGCTCAGCCTGTTTTCTCTCTCTTTTTCGTTCGGGCTTCTTGTACATGATTGCAGTCAGTACTTGACGTTCATTGACAGCGTGATGGGGGTTGTCCGGCATTCTCAGCCAGAACGATTACAATGAGCACCTCCGCACCAAGTCAAGCAGTCCCCGATTCCCGCGCCCGTCGGTCCAAGGTAAGTCGTCATCTTCTTCTCAAGGAAGCTGCTCCCGGTTGAGAGTTGCCAACTAACTTGCATTGTACTCGTAAATAGTTCCGGCAAGCGACGTTTATTCTTCCTCGGACGGGTCAGCGGTTGAAAGGGCTGGTCAATCTGGTGAAATCGGGAAGGCGCGATGGCGCAGTTGCCCAAGATGGCGACGACGACGAGGAGCAACGTCCGCTCCTCAACAGCAACTCTTCTTCTACTTCTCCGGATATCCCCCACCATCGATCGGTCGATATGGAGAACACGGCACGCAACAGGATACTAGGCTTGTGGGATAAGGTGTACGCATTCGCCGTCTCAGAACACGGCAAAGGCGTCTTCAAATTCGGCTTGGCTTACCTGCTGGGATCTTTGGCGACGTTCATTCCCTTCATCTCGTCGTTTCTGGGTCATCAGGATGGGAAACATCTTGTTGCGACTATTGTCGTTTACTTCCACCCCGCTCGTTCCAGGGGAAGCATGATCAAAGCTCTGATTTGCGCTATTCTCGCATTCCTCTATACGACCTTTGTGTCTGTTACCAGCATGTGCGTCTCCATGTTCTTCGAGAATCTCGACTTGCTTGTCGTCGGTCATATCATAGTCTTGATTGTCTTTTGCGGTGGAGGGTTTGCGTTTATCGGATGGACGAAGCAGAGGCTCAACGATCCTCTGGTCAACGTTGCGTGCTCCCTCGCTTCCCTGTCGACAACTACAATCTTGACAAAAGAAGGCGCGGTGCAAAAGGGGAATCTGTCGTTCGTCAAAATAGAGCAGACTCTCAAAATGCTGATCATGGGTGTTTGCGCAGCCATGGCAGTGTCATTCCTGTTCTTTCCCATATCGGCAAGGAAAAAGCTCCGAGCGAATGTGACCACCATGACAAGCACTCTCGCAATCATGCTCGGCTACGTGACCGAAAGCTTCATCACAGGATCCGATGACGAAATGCATACACCGCCGTTCACCAATGCGTCCACACAGAACAAGAGAAGCTATGTTCTCTTGGATAAGTTAGTGAAGGAAGCCAAACTTGAGCACTACGTCGCAGGTACGGAGAGAGAATATCGTCTGGAAAAACGACTTGTTCGATGTGTTCAAGACATCAACCAGAACATGGGTGGATTGCAAAGTGCAGCAAACCTACAATTTCAGCTTCTAAAACAGACTCAACAGGGCTCCGGCATCTTCTCACCTGGTCGCAACATTCTTGCACGCAAGAATAGTTCAACCAGCTATCCCGGTGTCTGGTCGGTCTTTGAAGAAGCAACTCTCACGCTATCGAGAGAGCCGGAGGAGACTGATCTGACAGCAGAGCCTCGGGCTATGCATGTTCCTGTGTCGAACCTGGATCATGAGGGACGTGTTTCGACTGCCACCCCGTCACCACAGCGGATGTTTGAAGTATTCATTGAGCATCTGGGGCCATCTATGGTAAGAGTGAAGGTTATATCTGAAATTTAGATTGTTATTAACTTATTACTTCTAGCAATCATTTGCCTTCACCCTAAAAGAGATTCTAGAGGACATCCCTTTCGGCCCTGGGCCAGATCACAAAGTATCATTCAACACCAAATTTCATAGCAGCCTTGATCGCGCTTTGAACCTATACCGTGACGCCAGAGAAGCGGCTTTGGCTTCGGTCTACCGGGAAAGAGATTTTGCCAGAATTGAATCCCCCGATGTGGAAGCTGATTTGGAGGAAGTGTCCGCTAGCTGTGGTCATTTTAGTTTTACTTTGATGGAGTTCGGAGAACAATTGAAGGATCTTCTCCAGATCCTAGATGAACTGAAACTCGAGTGTGACGAACGTCCTCAGGGTCTGACGTGGAACTGGCTGAAATTCTGGCGGATTTTTAAGAGTTCCGGGCCAGAATCTTCGAATAGTGGTAAGCCTACAGATATAATCAAGTTCGTGCAACTGCTAATATAGGTAATAGAATATTCAAATCTGACACTGACAAACTCTGGCCGTCCTCCCTTGAGGAAAGGTCATTCGTCGTTGGAAAGCGGCTACACAGATGATATTCGCCTTCGGAACAAGCTCACTTATCGAGTTTGGAAGTCTTTCAGCTTCCTACGACGTGATGAGACTAAATATGCTGTCAAAGTCGGCGTTGGTGCCGCTGTGTATGCTCTGCCATCTTTTATATCCGCGACACGGCCTGTATTTACGGCGTGGAGGGGTGAATGGGGTCTTGTCTCTTACATGTTGGTCTGTTCCATGACTATTGGAGCGTCCAACACTACTGGGTATGCTCGTTTTCTTGGCACATGTCTCGGTGCATGTTGCTCGATAGCTTCCTGGTATGTGTCGGCTGGCAATGTTTTTGCTCTCGCTTTCCTAGGCTGGCTTATGGCCACATGGACCGCTTACATTATTTTGGTCAAAGGCCAAGGGCCTATGGGGCGATTCATCATGCTCACATACAATCTTTCAGTTCTATATGCTTACTCACTGTCGGCGAATGACAATGATCATGATGACGACGAAGGCGGTGCTCACCCGATTATAACGGAGATCGCGCTGCACCGTGTGGTTGCGGTCTTGTCTGGCTGCGTCTGGGGAATCATAGTCACAAGAATCATTTGGCCAATCAGTGCAAGATCCAAACTAAAGGATGGACTGAGTCTGCTCTGGCTGCAAATGAGTTTGATCTGGAAACGCGACCCATTGTCAACGATGATCAATGGCAAGCCTGTTGTTCCGTATCTAACTACTCGGGAAAAGCTACAAATTGAGCGCTTCATTCAGAACTTGGAATCATTGCAGATTTCAGCTAAATCAGAATTTGAATTGAGAGGTCCCTTTCCGGAGGTAGCTTACCGAAATATCATTAACCGAACGAGAAGCATGCTGAATGCCTTCTATTCTATGAATATGGAAATTTTAAAAAATCTCACGGCATCAGAAGGCGAGATAAGTCTGCTCCAGTATACAACTCAGGAGCGTGTCCAGCTGTCGTCTCGCATCAGTCATTTATTATCAGGCAAGTGCTTCGTTTCATAACTGTTGTTCAACCTTGCTGACTGAAATGCTTAGTGCTCGCATCTTCAATGAAGCTCGAGTACCCTTTGAATGATGCTCTACCGAACATACAACACGCGCGAGACCGGCTCTTAGCTCGTATATTTCACTATCGTTTAGAGACTGAATTGTCGTTGCACACGACCGACAGCGATTACGCATTATTATATGCCTATGGTAGGTTTTCCTCTGATGCGAACATGCTGAAAGTTGATGCTAACTTGGGTCCAACAGTCTTGGTTACGGGGCAATTGGGAAGCGAGATTATTGAGCTCGTTGGCGAAATCAGTAGCCTGTTTGGGGTGTTGAATGAGGATGTTATTGAGCTTCAATAGCTGTATTTATAGCATAGCCCTATTGTATATAGTTTCTACGTATATTGATATCATGAATATGATTAGATGGGCGTCTAGTCATCCTGGAGAATATTTTAAAAGGGAATATAAACACAAACACAAACTGAATTACAATCTCAAATTGAACGCGCCTGTGAGAGTGAGCAGCGAACTAATTAATACGTACCGAATGCGGGCGGCGATAGAGCCGAAGTTTGGCGACCTCCGTTCATTATTCACACCCAAGGAGCTCAACTTCCATCAACCTCACTCATCAAGCGTCCCGGTTCTCATCTCCAATAGGACCTCATTCTGTTCCTCCAACTCACACGACCAACCTCCACACAAGAAATGGTATAGCCATCTCGTCATTTTTGATGAAGATCTAACGTCTTCCGTGTGGCTTCGCGCAGCCGATCGCGCGTTCTCCCTCCCATTTACTATGCAGATCGATCCGGCAGCTCTGAGTCGAACAGATTCGGCTTCGACGGCTGTATCTACCTCCAAGGCTGTCGCATCAGCAGCGGCTACCTCGCAAAAGTCTACAAAGGCGCTGATTTCGGTTCCGCGCCTGGATCTTGAGCCTGTATACACGGAGCTGAAGGCCGCTATTGGCGACAATTGGGCGGAGTATAAGCAGTCGACCACGCTTTTTCTCTTGGGTATATTTCTTTCCACTCAGGTTTCTGATATTAAGTATTTGCTAATTACTTTCCATCAAAATATTGCAGGCCATCTAAATCAAGATGAATTATCCTCGCGCCTTGATCCCATAATTTGTGCCGACCCTAGAACCGAGCATTTACATAACAACTTTGTATGCGCGCTTATTGGCAACCTCTCTCGAGACCTCCCCGACCATGGCGTTGCAAGCTGGGTGTCGGCAAATGACAAGCCCACCGTGATATCGAAGCCGGTCTCGAGTGACCTGGCGGAGCAGAGGCTGAAGACGGAGGTTATGCAATTACCTCCCCGGGACCGCAAGAGGATCAAAGCTATTCCTGAGGTAGGAGTCTTTGCGCTTGAAATATATGAAGGGAAGAATTGCGCTGATATGTTTTGAAACTATAGCCGGATCCGCACGAATTAGCACCGAATGAGCTCGAGTTATACTACCAAGCGAAGCAAATTACATTACCTACACAGGTCCCAGCGAGTGCCGGTGGTTTGAACAAGACTAGTAAGACAACAGCCTCTCGGTATTGTGATGCTTGACTAATAATTTCTAGATTGGGAACTCGAAATCCGAAAACGCTACGCGCAACCACTTGGCGCGGAAACAGGCGAATTCCCCGATGCGGAATCAATATATGCCCGTATGGTGCCAATATGTTACGAGGAGTCTGTAGCCAGTGGAGCAAGTTTCCCTTGCGCCGAGTTCATGGCCATCGCAACGGAGACATTTGTCAAACAGGTACTATCAAGTGTCTTCTCGCGCACAAGGCACAACGGACCATCAGGTACAATCAATGGTATGATGACACGAAAATATCGCCGGCAACTAGAGCGTGAAGAGCTTGGATTTACTCGCGGCGAAATAACCAAGGATCTCGCGACTGGGTTGCTGCCCGTCGAGGCGAAAGAGGCTAGTATACGACAACCGTTGGGGGTCAAAGATTTGCGGCTGGCACTTAATCTGGGCGGTGCGCTCCTTGGTCAGATGCCATTGGTTGTTGAGGAGATTATGGGTGCTTATGATGAAGATGAACTTGAACTTGAGCGACATGGTTACATTGAGGAGCTGCGCGAAAAAGCTGAGACCGATAAGAAGTCTGCTGCCATGATAACAGCAGCGACTACAGAGACCAATGGCGTCGACGCCATGGATATTGACGATGAGTGGGAATGGGAAGGCGGTACATTGACGGATAGGGATCAGTTGAACTCTCTTCTGGACGAGTGTCTGTCACTGGCGGCATGATCAATTCATGCATTCTCCTCTTCAAAGAAGGAAGACGGCATTCGAACAGCTCATCTAATCACGCGGCAAAAAAGCACATTTCTATCTATCTACGATTTTTCTCTATCCTCCCTCGAATTCGAGGATCGAATATTCAATCAGCGCTTTGGCGGGTTTTACTTATGGGGGAGGCGTTTTCCTTACACATTACAGTGTTTCGTTGTATGATTACGAAAAGGGGTGTGTGGCTTGGGTGGACATGACAAAAATCATATGGTTCTCATCAAAGGAAGATGAGGACTGGGCTTTTTATCTATTCTTATCGTTTGTTCTATTTTCAGATACCAATCTCGCTTTTTCTTTTTTTGTTATTATACTGAGTGCTTTTCTTTTCCTTTGACCTTGACGTCAACAGAACAACGAAGAGTTACTCTTTTGTGGGCTTTCAATCTCTTTGCATTTGGATTGGAGTTTGTCGTGTTCATTGACTGGTGTTGTTGTCTTCATGAGTATAATTAGGTGCCATGCTGTTGATACATAGGACTAGAACAAGATTATGAATGTATTACAAGGTTGTGAATGTTGCTAAGCCAGTAGACTTACAATAGGTTAGATGTAGGCTGAGATGTAAACGATCTAATGATCTGATTCCGTTTGATAGAGATCATACTAGGCTAGGATCATCATACAAAAAATCCTCAGGACAAACGAACGCCACGCCAATTGAAAAAAACTCCATCGCGTTTATATCGCCAAATGCATATCGAACTCAACATCACCATTAACGAGGCAACTGTTCCACAACCAACTTCAAGATCTCTTCAGTAGATTTATGGAAATTTACCGGATCTTTAGCAACCGACTGCCAGATCTCTCCGTGCTTCGGCTCGCTGATAACGCACTTGGAAATAACATCTTGTCGTTTCTCTTCCGTACCGTGCTGGATCAGGAACTTGTAATACCATGCCCATGAATCGCCCTGGTCACTATCCGCCAAAATAGCCTTTTCGAACCAGGTCATTGCTTTCTCCAGTCGTCGTTCGTCCCAAAATATACGGGCCACTGTGACAAAGAGGATAGGATCATTCTCGACCTTCTTGATGGCTTCCAAACTGCGAGGTTTGCGGTGCGTTCGAGGTTCAAGGTGCCAAATACTTTCGGCCCAGAGTAGGCCGGAATTGGGCGCCTCTTGGAGTGCCTTGGCCATGAGTACCTTGGCTTGACTGATGTTGTTCGCACGTCGTTCCACTCGAACACTCTCAGTCCAGAGTTCTGCATTCTTGGGAACTGCAAGCCGAGCTCGGTCCAGAATTGAACGAGCCTTGACCACCACACCTGCTTTTTCTTCGAGTCGTGAAGCCAAAAGCCAGAGAGGAACTGACTGAGGACAGGCCCGTGTGCCAGTACCGTATGCTTCCCGGGCCTGTGGATATTTCTTCTGAGACTCGTAAATCTGACCCTTCATCATCCAGAGCTTGTCAGCCTTGGGATAAATTTGTAGACCCTGGTTGACGAGATCAAGTGCTTCATCCATGTTACCCAGCTGGCGTTCGAAAGCTACACTCTTAATCCAAACACGATCGGTGCCTGCTTCGCGTCGAGCGGTGCTCAAAAGCTCTCGAGCGTGTTCCGTCTCCTTCGCGTCTGTCTCCAACTTGACGGCAGCAAGCCAGATATCTTCGTTGTTGGGGTTTCGCGCAAAAGCACGCTTCAACACAAGTCGTGCATTGTCAATATCCCCAGCTTGCCATTTCTCCTTCGCGAGCTGCATCCAAAGAACTTCACTTTGAGGACATGCCTCCACAGCCTTTTCGAGTACTTGCCATAGAGCCTCTTTGGTTCCATGGTTACGCTCCAAATCAGCCGCCGCAAGCCACAATGTCTTACTAGTGACGAAGACACGTAAAGCGTAGGCGTATATTGCTCGTGCCGTCTCGTATTTGCCGCGAGCAATGCTTGCCTTGGCATCTTCCATCCAGATATCTCTGCGGTCATCATCTTCGTCTAGTCCGTAACCTAGAGTCTCACGAATGATTGCACCGCAAGTCAAGACAGCGCCTTCTTCTTCGCAGGTCTCGGCTTCCGTAATCCACTCCTCCCTCTTCGGCATAGCATTCTCGCGTACAAGTGCTTGAACAGCTCTCTTCATGACGTTGACCTTGTTTGCCGTTCCCATTTGCTCCTGCAATCGAGCTGCAGCAATCCAGATTTCATGACTTGTTGGAACTGCCTTACGAGCTGCGTTCAAAACTTTCTGCGCATTCTCAGGCGTCTCGAGGCGCGCCAGTGCAAGCCAAAGCTCGACGGATAGAGGAATCATTTCAGTAGCCTTTGCAAGAAGAAGTCGGGCATCTGCTGGATCTTCTTCGAGATTCACAGCTTCCTTCCAAATAGCCACAGACTGCGGTATATGTAGAAGAGCCTGCCTTAGAACATTCTTCTTGGCTCTGACATCCGTCTCAAGCTTCATCGCTTCAATCCATAATCTGGTAGATCGATCGTTGTGCTTGATCGCATTCGCTGCAATGATTTTGGCGTTATGGTTTTCGTTTAGACGGATATTCTCCAACCAGGCATCCTCGCTTTTTGGGCATAATTCACATCCTTTCGCAATATAGTTCCTCGCTGCAACGATCTTGCCTGCTAATTCCTCTAATCGAGCAATAGCAATCCAACCCGGGGCATGCTTGGGATTCGTACGTGTGACAGATTCCATGAGAACTCGTACACGCTTGATATCACCAATTTCCATCTCGCCGGCCTTCAACTCAGACTTGGTAAGACTGGTAAGGTACCCTTTGGGGTCGATGCTAGTCGCACTACCTGACGCAGCTTCGGCAGAAGATCCAAGGGCCGCTTGATCGAGGCGTACCTGGAGGACCTTATCTCTAGCAGCACCAATGTCGGCAAAATTGGTTAAAGCTCCATCTCCTCCCGCAGCACCTGAAATTTCGGTTTGAGTGCCATCATCGGCGATGGTAGTATCAAACTGAGTCGCATCCCTAGCACCTGCAATCACACTATCCGGCACCGCATAAAACCTTTGTCGTAAATTTTGACGAGCTCGTCGATTTTTTCCTGTGAGATCACCAACTTCGGGTATATTGGCCCAGTCCTCGTCCGATACGGTGGCTAGGGAACGTTTCAGATCGGCGAATTGCTGTGAAATTTTCGGATTGTTTCGCTCGTATTCTTCTCGTTCTTTTTGTTCACGGGCTTCCCTGTAGGCATCGAAAGAATCAAGTCGGCACTCTGTCCACAATAAATATATGAAAGGCAAAAAGCGAAGACGACGCCTCGAAAACGAGACATCGTATTCACGCGAAAGTGAAAGGGAATGCGATAGAACTAACCTTCTTGCTTTGCGCCTCCTATCCATTTTCTCGTCTACCTCTTGGTAGATCAAATCCGCTTCGTCATCTTCGCGATCGTAGGCACCGTAGGCGAACAGGCCGACTTCATTGTCAGGATCCTGAAAGCGTTCATCGTCCTCCTCCTGTTCCGCCTCCTGCTCTTTGCCCTTTCCTCCCTTTTCACGACTTGTGTTATATGCTGTAGGTGTAGGGGCTCCTAGTTGCTGAGCTCTTTTCGCTAGGGCTTCCTGAATCTGCTCTGGTGTTGGACCTTCGCGCGCCGGTCCTAAATCTGATCGGGTTGTAAAACCTGTAGCACCTCGACCGAGACCAGCGACATAGTTCTCAGGCGCCGGCTGGCTGAGAAAATCTTTCCTTCCATATGACATGTTGAGGAGAAAGGTGCGTGGGTGGCGCAACGGAGAGGATAGATGGAGAAAGAGAGATCGACTCACCTCGAAATTTAATCTAGTTAACTATATTGACAGTTGCCACCGCTGGCGCCTAGCTCAGTGCCGCGGTTGTGGCCAATGAGAGTTGAGACTTCGATCTTATCAGATCTGATAATAATACTGAATACTTCGTACTCAATAACTGCACACATTATCAGTGCCGTGTGATATGGAGACAAAATAAAGGTATCTTACAGGTTCGTATTCACAATGAAAGTTAGTACAATGAGTTAGTACAATGAGTAAGTACTCGATGTATTATTGGAGCATGTTGCTAATTTGTAGTCTAAGTGACTTTTCCCTCAAATATGGGCGTGATGTTATTTCCTATGCCAGCAGACGTCTGTGCAATGTTCGAGTAAAGAATTCCTCCCAATCATGCGAAGTGCGAGGTTTCTTTCAGTTATTATCTAGTTCCGGCACCAAAAGGGTAAATAGTGATCAAAACATGTAGCCGGTATTGTTATCTTCACCGTCTTGTCTCAAATGTGCGCTTGAATCTTGAAACAAGCTTTGCCATATAAATGCTTCGCTGAGTAACAACTCAACGTCTTTTTCTGTCCAGTCTTTGGTTGGAAGTGCCTGGAGAAACATCATGATTTCCTGTATACATGTCAATAACTCGAATGCAATTCCCTTTCTAGGCGGCGCATACCTGAAAGTCCATCTTAAGCAATCGATCGGTCCACTTGACAAGAAAAGCGGCGCAAACATATAAATGGAATCTAGAAAACCCTTGCTCTTCGGCCTGTTGCAGGTGTATTAGCGAGCAATTGGCTAAAGTTTTGCAGGAGAACTTACCATGTATGTATCCCACATTCGAATTGTACTTTTTATATTCATCTCTCTCATAAGCAGACAATTCATCCATCGAAAACTGAATTGCATGAATTCAACTCCTTCACTTTCCAAATGTTTTGCCAATCCAGCATCAATTCGTTTTGTTAGATCGCGCAGTGCTTTCACTTGCCGTTGTATACCCGGTTGAGCATAGATATAATTATCTTGGATGCCGTCGAGAAGTTTTGTGAGGCACCAGAAAGAATCGGCTTCAACTGCGTCAAGAACAGATCTTGGTAATTGACCCGGGTCCATTCCTTCTTCGACATTAATGTCCGTCATGTAGGCACCTAAAAAGACCTGCCAGAATGGAGTCACAAGGTCATTGATTCCCTGTACATAGCCACTAGCAGGATGCCGTATGGCCCAGACGTAGAGAATCCTTTCCAGAGATCGTTGAGTGGCTTCGTAGCTATACAATTGCAAATGTGGACTCGTACGGGGTACATCAATACTGATTTGATGCCAGACTGCCTCGTCCAAGCCCCTGCCACGGCCAGAACTTGTGTTGGTTGAACCAGGTCCCCCACTCACAGAAACTCGTTCGAAAGCTTGACGAACTCCATCGAGATATTCTTTGCGCTTCCTTTCAAGCGTTGAGACGCGACGCTCGCTATTCGTCGGCAAGTAGCCCAGAAGTAATTGCCATGTCATAGCTCTCACTTCATCAGGGACTCCAGACCAAGCAAGAGAGCGGAGCTCTGACAAGGACACGGTACTTGCCTGTAGGATCCGTTTGAACTTGTTTATCCTAGAAATACGCGCAGAATGGGCTTCTCGTTGACTCAGTGTGGCGTCAGAAGGTGGTGCGGAATGATTTATCAGATTCAAGGAATTGGCAGGATCTAGATGTTATAATGTCAGTATATTTCAGTGTATTGAATCCTGCCAACATGAGGTCTTACCTTTCAAAATATCTTTATACTGAGGACGAAGAATCTTGCCTTCGGTTTTCTTCGCCGACGGGTAAAGCGATACGCCTCGTTCTTCAGCAATATCCGAACTATTGGCTCTTGGTCGACTGGAAGTATCCAGATCTACACCTAGCGACGAGTTCCCGGACATCGCGTTGGTAGTTATAAATGTGGATTGTGTGCGTCGAGTGTTTTTTCCCTTCTTCCGCATGCTAGCAATACTAGGAAGCCCAAATTCATCTTCGTCGTCATCATAAAATAATTCGTCATCGTCATCTTCGTCTGCGGCATCATTTCCATAGCCCCAACCACGTGTCGAGTGTGAGAGTATATTGTTATAAGGGCGGTTTGGTGACGAGGTTTTTTTACCTTCGAGATGTGCTAGGGAAGGTTGCGCGCGGTTCTGTCCTGCATTCGATCCAGACCTAGATGGTGTGCGAGCCGACGTGCTGAACGGATTGTCAGATGAGTCCTATATACTTCGATTCCATTCAATTGCAGTGAGGTTGCTTTGCACATACTTCAGGATGTCCGCATGCGAATAGGATGCGCCAACGACGGAACTGGCGTCATATGGCTTAGGGCTGGCATGTTGCTGGGATGTAGATCTCGACTTCCAGAAAGGAGACGCACTTCTTCACAGTGTATTAGCGCCTATAGTATAGAGCTGTTGCAGAACGCTTTGAAACTGGGTAACAAGCAGCGGTTCGGTATTAGGGGACGGGATAGAACATACTCAGAACGGTCCGCTGGGAAAATGAATCAACGTCAGCCGTCTGCCATATATGGTGCGAGTAGAACAGAAAAGAGGTACGAACCAACCTGGACCATTTCCTATCACCCCCAGCATACATCGATCAGCGTCTATTCAGCAAGGCTGTTCAAGGTGGGATATAGAACACACCTGTTGGTGGGTCTTTTTGTTAGCCATCGTTTCGACAGCTCAAGACCACACACTGGCTGCTCCTCATGAATTCAAAGTTCGAAAAAGTAGTGCACAGCCCTGTTGCGCCTGGGGACGACTTGGGAACATAGTCAGTTGCTTGCTGCCATCTGCTGGAGTCAATTGATCGAATGATGGTAGTCCCACCTGATCAGTTGAATCGCTCGGAATCCTCCACACTTTCTGCCAGGGCGGTCAACTGCTCCGCTCCACCCTGCTCTTCTTCCTTCCTCTGCCTCACATCTCACACCTTCCTCCCTCAATGACTTGACACACTCAACCTCATCTTCTGTGAGACTGCATCTCACGTCTATTTCATTGCTCCTTTGGCGAATCCATCAAAGCTCACGATCTAAAAGGCCTGCCTTTGTTTTTATTTTGATTGGATTCACATCAGGTTTTCATTTACTTTACGAGCAATCTCAGTTACTAGCAAAATGACTGAGCCAGAAGAGCTTGAGGAGGATCTCTTCGCTGATTTGTGAGTCACAATTTACTAGTAATAACGTGCTTCAGTGCTAACAATCAGTCTTCAAGGTACGATGGAAATGACAACAATCAGCCTACCTCCACCGGAGTAGCCGACCACTCCGCGGAAGCGACTACTTCTTCAGCGGCCCCTCAGACCAATGATTATCAGAATGGTAGAGGCTATGAACCCTCCTATGAGAACTCAAACGTACATGATACATATCAGGGCCAAGAGACTGGCGGCATTCAGAGTTACCATTCAATGAATGAGACCTCGCACGACGTAAACATACATCTCGGGGACGGGACGCAGTCTACGGATGGGGAAACACAGGGCACTGGTATCAAGGAAGATGGGTAAGTTCATCTCTTTTCCATTGGGTATATTTCATCACTACAACATTTTCGATATCGACACTGGGTCTGCGAATATTGTTTGGCTGGGGGAAGAGAGAACCTATAGCGGGTTTATTCGGAGGCATGACAATGCTTGTCTTTGCACATTGGAAAAGAGCTGTTCTGATGTCACTCTGGGCGTACAAAATATCATGGGATTACATCGGCAAGCACGAAGTGGTCCAAGGGAGACGGAAAGAGCTTGCCTAGTATTGTGAAGGGGCTGGAGCTTCTGGTTGAAGCAAAATGTGCCGCGCTATACATAGTTGTCCGCCACATACATGCAAAAACTAAACGTACTGGGTACTGTTTCATGTGAACCACGACTATGTGGTGGCAAGATCGGTGGGCCACCGATAGTCTGCGAAATTGCTGCACAAGGGTCCAGTGCCTATTGCTATTCGATGGAGTCGATGAGAAATAGAGGCCGTATTGCCCTGTTATACGATGTTATATCGCCAGCGAGTATAGTACAGATGATACTATATAGCTTCTTATCGATACAAGTTGATAGAGCAGAGCAGCAAATAGACGATTCGACATCTGGGAATACAAGAACTATCGAGACACTTCTCTTTGCATCACCAACTTTAGAAAGACCCATCATTCGGACATGGAGGATCAGGACACTATACACTATACGGCAGTCGGCCAGCCAATCTGGGCTGTGCTTTGATTCATGCAGGCGACTCTTCTTCCGATAGTCTGGCAAGGCGTAAACCAAGTGGACCCTTCTATACAATATACACATTCTCTGTCGAATGATTTCACGAGGGATACCGAAAACGACCAGTGTGCATGTCACCACGAATCGAAAGAAATATTGAGACCGTTCAACCTCATATGCTTGGTCTGAGGGGATGAACTATCATACACAACATGCATCACATTACTGTACTCGTTGGTGTGGTAGATTGTACAGCGACCTCGACATACTCTTAAGCGGCACACAACGCCAATCCGCCTACGCCGATGATATTTGCAGACCAGCCACGATATCCGATTTTGTTTCTCGTCTTATTTCTTGTATACCGTTTTGAATTCAAATGGGTTCGGGTAGTTGAGTGACAAAGCGATATCTGACATTTGATTCTATAGGAAAATGTTCATTGGAGGCTTGAACTGGGAGACTACAGATCGTAAGTCAATATACACAACCGCCGCACATTGTGTCGGGAAGATCTAACAAGTGTTATTCTAGAATCTCTCAAGGATTACTTTTCACAATTCGGCGAGGTCTCGGAATGCACAGTCATGCGTGACAGCGCTACGGGTAGATCCAGAGGTTTCGGGTTCCTTACATTCAGGGATCCCAAAACTGTCAATACGGTCATGGTAAAAGAGCATTATCTAGATGGAAAGATCGTAAGTCCGAAAATATCTCACTATGGCAACTTACTTTGTTTATTTCAGTGACATGTGCTGACACAATTGAAGATTGATCCCAAACGCGCCATTCCTCGCGATGAGCAAGAAAAGACCAGTAAGATTTTCGTTGGAGGAGTCAGCCAGGAAGCCACAGAGCAGGACTTCAAACAGTTTTTCATGCAATTTGGCCGTGTGGTGGATGCCACGCTTATGATCGACAAGGACACTGGCCGCCCTCGAGGATTTGGTTTCGTGACGTTCGACAGTGAAGCCGCAGTGGAAGCCACGCTTTCCCGACCACTGGAAATTCTCGGTAAATCTATTGAGGTCAAGAAGGCTCAGCCTAGAGGAAACCTGCGGGACGACGGAGGCCGACGGGGCAGAGATCAGGGAATGGGTCCCGACAATAGTCAACAGCAAGGTGGCCAAGGACCAGGAGGTATGCCCAGTGGTATCACACCGCAGATGATGGCACAGTACTGGCAACGAATGCAGCAATACTTCGCCATGATGCAGCAGCAAATGGCAGCTGCTCAGGGCCAGGGCATGGGCGGAATGAACATGGCCGGTATGAACCCTGCAATGATGCAACAAATGAAGCAGATGCAGATGGCAGCCGGTCAACAGCCTGGTCAATCACCCAGTCCCGGTCCACAAGGCATGCAGAACATGATGAACAACCCCGCGATGATGCAGCAGATGCAACAAATGCAACAAATGCAGCAAATGCAAGGCCAAGGACAAGGACAAATGGGCATGAGTGGCCCTGGTTATGGCGCTAACCGCGGCGGACCAGGCTACAATGCTCACGAGCAACTAGCCTTTGAGCAACAAAAGTACGAACAGCAACAAGCTCGACGAGGTGGTGCCTACTCACCTTATCAACAAGGCGGTCCAACATCATGGGAAGGCATGTATGACGAGGTACCTCAACCGAACGTCCCAGCAGGTCCACAAGGTCGCGGTGGTGGAAACATGGGACGAGGCGGCAAACCAGGCACTCCCGGTGGCTCTACTCCTCCTGCTGCACCTGCTAATGCCCCCACTGGTCCCCGAAACGCCGGACGACCAGGGGCAAACTATCGCGGTGGAGGTCGTGGAGGTGGTCACCGTGGTTTCCATCCCTATTCACGATAAGTGGACCAACGATCCTGTCTAGCCAGCAGAAGAATAGGCTGCCTACAAATTTGTATCATCAGAAATTGAAATACTGGGTTTGTTTTCTTTTCAGGTTGTTTTCTCGAAAATATAAAAAAGAGAGAAAAGGTGGCAGGCTTTATCATGTTCTGTGTTGTTTATTATTTCATTTCTCCACGTTCTGATAATTCAGGGTTTCTTTCTTCGGTGCCCAGGTGTGAATGGGGTTAGAGAGGAAGACATGGAGATCCTACTTATTTACTTTCAATTCAGAACATTGAAAATCCGAACAAATACTTAAATATTATATATTACTATCCAGAGTAATACCTTCAACTAGTCAATCATAATTACATCAGTTTCCTTCGGCACTTCCTGCGGCTGTCGATTAGTGACCTTCGAGGTCCCATTCGTCTTCGGTACTTTGTCCTTAGTTGCCTTGCCCGGCTTCTTCTCTGCAGTCTCGCGAGGTGCTGCTGGCGGTGCTGGAGGCGGCGTCAAATCTGCGAAACAAGAATCCAGCTCTGATAGTAGGTTTCCGACTTGATCGACTTCGGCCACAGCGCCATTTCCGAGACCTTGCCAACCGTCTCCTTTTCCACGATAGATCTTCTCCTGCAGCTTGGCTTCCACAGCATGCTCCACATCACGTTGCCCTTCTGCCGAGCTTATATCCTTAAGAGTCCAAATAATCTTATCACGGCGATGAGAGGCATTCAGTAGGAATCGGAATCTCAGACCAAAGTAGTGGATTTGATAGGTGTGTGCCCCGCGAATAGAAACTTGGACTCGCAATGCAGAGTTGTGCTGCGGTTCAGTAACAAGGCGATCCAAGGCATGAAGCACAGATAGTGTTAACTTGAGCAACTGTAGCACACATTGTACCCCATTTCCAGGACCTGACTGGTTGAGTATCATCCCCAGAGACTGTTTGATTCGGTTGTGTGGACTCAGATTATTGAATGACATATCAAGGCGTAAGCGGAAGAGCGGCTCATTTTGTAGACGGATGACGGTAGGGTCCAAATCAGGCGCGTGGCTGGGTCCATCTAGCCTAATGACTATGTTCGCTTCGAAACCTTCACGTGGCGCATACACAAACGACAAACTGGACAGAGACACTGATTTCACAGTTATCTTATTTTGCTGAAGTGTATGGAACAAAGACAAGACTATGTTCAGTCGCTGTATTCGCTCGAAAAGATCGATCATGATCGACTGGCCTGGAGCAACGAGGAAACGCATTGCAAAAGCCGTGCCGCCTCGTCGAAGGAGTATGCAGTCATCAAGCTTTAGCCTCTTCAACCCCATTTTCCGCAAAGCGGTGTGGAATCGTCCATGTGCAACCACGATTGCATTCTTCGTTCGGGAATCGATTCCATGATATGAAATCGTGAGGGTCTCCCGCACATATGACTTGCTTTGGGTCCCATCCAGCGGACCAATTCGGAGTTGTTTTGGTAATTTTGCACTATCGAATTTGAGGTAGAGACAAGGCACTTCCAACCTAGAGCCAAGTTGTAGTTGATCTACTGGTGGAAGAACGTCCTGATATCCCAACTCTGAAAGCCACAAAGCGTTCGAGTACATCACCAAAGCCCCAGTAAGAGAGTAGTCCAGATCTGGGAAGTGATACCCAGATTCTCGCGGGGATAAGAGTTGAACACTGGATGAAACACGAGTGGACTGCACGGAAAAGCCACCAGCAACCACACGACCATGACCGGGCCCATCAGGGTATGATGATGGCCGTGCTTTGAGACGCAATATCCACCAGTCATCACCGCTTAGACTGGTCGTCGCAGCAATGATCCAGGAATTTCCCCAAAGACGATTCCGGAAAAAGGAAGCCCGCAGAATGTTATTCGGGAAGACACGACGAATATCTACCTTGAATTTGCGATGATCCACGCTTTCCCATCCGAATATCTTGGCGTCAGATTCGATTTCTTCCATGGCTGCAATGCAACGCAGTCGCGAGATCCGGTTCACGAAGTCATCATCGGAAGCGCTTCCCTTGTCTAAGCGGCATAACAGTGACGGTATGGTATGTATACACATGGCACCTGAGACGGGTTCTAATGATGCGTTGAGAAAACGAGTTTCAGTAAGTTGAACGTTCAGGCGGCAATTCCCTGGCTCAATCTTGGACATTTGCATGTTGATGGAGAGTCGGTGGTTAGCAAATAGATCTTGCGTGCAGAGGCGTTCATAGACAGCGCGGAGTGTGTGGGATGAATGAATAGCGATTACGCTTCGAAGAATAGACTCCATAGAAAGCGTCTCTGTGTTAAAGTGGATTTGTGAGGATTCGCACTCTTTGCCGTCACGAACCCAGCGAAGACCAAGATAAGAGACTTTTTGGCGCTGCTGACGACCACTGTGAGCACCGATCTCTAACCAACTCTTAGGACCACTTTTATCTGGCCAGTAATGCACAACCAAAATGCGATGCAATAACTCAACGCGTAGAGCGCCTGTCCACTGACCTCTCGACAGGCTGGTTGCTTGTTTGAACAGAATGTTGATTTTATTCACAAGGACAAGATTGTGAATAAAGTCGAAGCAACCTGTTAAGCCTTTCGTTTTCAGGATGCCGTTTATCTGCGAATCGAGCTCGTTGAAGAAGCGACCTTTGGGGATTGGAGAGGACGGAGCGAAAAGAAAACGGATGTCGATAAAGTAGAATTGTGACGCAACATCTTCTTCAGCAATGGAAAGATCTAGTTCAAATTCGCCTTGAACGGAAAAGGTGACCCGGCCGTCATGAACCCGATATTCATTAAGGGTGGGAGGAACGGTATCGCTAGTCACTAGGCGCGTGCTGATTATGCGATTGATTTTCCGTAGAGTCGCTAGCAAGCGCTTGGAACTGAGAGGTTTGGGCGGTTTGTAACCGAACTGTAAGGAGAAATTAGTGCTCTAGTCATAAGAGGAAGTGCAAACGGATGATGCTCACCTCTGGCATATTTGATACACGACCCGTCGTCAGAACCTCCAATGCAGTTTGTAAATCCGGATTGGCTACCTGAGCTCTAACCAAGTCTCGTTTCATATCTGCTACTCGTTGAACAGCGGTCTGATAAGCAAAATGCCGCGTTCGTATAAAGTTTTGCAGATCGATGAGCTTGCTGACATCCACGGCTTGACGACTCCATTGCGATAAGACAAGAAGCTTGATGAACTCTGTCCGCTTAGTCTGCGCGAACTCTAGTATTCGAATTCTTTTCTGTATGGCGGCCGGGTCCGGCTTTCCGTTGGCGGACGACGATTGTTGTTGTTGGGTCGAATCTGCTAATTCTGTGATGACGTCGCAGAGATCGTTATAGCATTGCTGTACAGCTCTATGCACGAGCTGAGAATACGGGAAAAACCCTTGAGTGATATGCATAAGCGGTGGAGCCCATTGTCCTTGAACACCGTTCGGCATAACGCCAGACTGTCCATTCTTCAACACAATTGCCGTGTTGGACCCTTGACCTTTACCGTCATCTCCTTTGAACCCATTCACTTGCTGTGGGTTGTCTGACTTTCCAAAGTTATCAACCTGCTGAGCTTCGCGCATTACGGTCGGGTCCCCATTGCTACCATGACGATTGTAAGAGTCACCCCAATCTCTTGATGCGCTTGCACTGACATCGTCCATGACGAGACCAGGCATCACTGGCACCCGTCTAATCGGTGCGACCTCCTCCGTCACAGGGCTTGGCAGCTCGTTTCCTCGACTCGAATGGCATTAAAGTGTCCGATGCAGTCGTCGCTGCGGGTGCGTCCTTGACTTGGAGCCTTTTCGGACTGGATGAGAAGAGGTGACGAAAACTCTCTGCTCAATCCACCATTCAAACCCTCGTCGAAGTTTAAAATAAAATATGTAAACGGACCTGAGTCTTGCGCTCTCTAGTTCGGCGACGATTCATGCGACCATGGCAGTAAACGAGAGTTCTAGGACAGTACGAACATCGAGGCTACGTCGGAAGCCAGCAGGGAGCACGAGATAGTAGACCCGACGGCGTGCGAGAAGAGAGACAGCGTGTTCTTGCGGTGATAAATTTGTGAAGGAGGCGATGGCTTGTACTGGAACAAGCAGTGGAAGAAATGCGAAGGATAAAGCGTGAAACAAGGATGGTAGTGTCGACACAAAGAGCGAATGATTTCCAGACAATGACTGAGACGAGTACAGTCAGAATTAGGCGACAAGAGAGGAACTATCTGACGGTATCTGATGAGGCGGGTTGTTGTTTGTTGGCAGATTGATATCGCTGAGACCTGGCCCTGTTGCACCGGGTTGAATGTGAGGTCTTAGCAAGGTCAAACCGATTTCTTGTCGGCGGCGGCGGCGCTGACGACGGGCGCAAACCAGCCAGACTAGTCCATAAATGGCAACTGCCTCCCTGTATCTGCGGAGCCCTTCTGATTGGCTGAGAGCAATGCGCTAGCCTTCTCCGGGGTGGATGGGTGCCTAAGGCAGGGAGGACACAGGTTCTAGACAAGATGAATCACAGAGATAACGAGCCCACGACCGAGGTAGAAGCCTACAATTATGTGCGGCTGAATCTGTAGCTGTCGTCCATTTGAATCTACTGTCCACAGGTAGACTCTTTTTCTCTTCCGTCGCGAAACACTAACTCAGCCTAGTATCATCAATTTCGGCCCAAAGCAGCTAGCGCAAGTCGCGAGCTATGACATGTTGGCGCCTGTGACCATCGTTGATCATCCAAGCTCCAACTACCTTACCATCAGATCAAGCAACATCAGGTATCTGCTTCTGCGTGTACAACCTCCATATCACCACCATGAACTCCATTTCCGACTCAATTTGATCTTCAGTACGGTGGATATTACCGGAACCTCAACCTCCTGAAGACCTGGGACCTTCGGATGACGTCGGGCTGTTGTGCTCTGATCTAGTTACAAGTCGAAACATTATACAATGTCGGACGTCGAAGATTTGCTTTCCCCTCAATATCCGGGTGACGATACCCGGCCAACCAGTAAACGAGAAATCACTGCTTGGTACAGCTATGGATGGGCCGCCGAAGTATTCGTCGTGTGCGCGATGGGTAAGTTACGTCCAGATCATGGAGCTCGGGAAGGAACGTAGACAGTACTGACTCTCCGTTTAGGATCCTTCCTTCCCATTACTCTGGAGCAAATGGCTCGCGACAACGGACACCTTGCAGACGACAAGACCCAACCATGTCAGGCAAGCCACATAAGCACCTTCTCCAGTGACCTCCTATTGAGCCGGTCGAATCAATGTGTTGTTGATCTGCTCGGACTCGAGATCAATACGGCAAGCTTTGCGATGTATACCTTCTCATTAAGCGTGCTAGTTCAAGCGCTGCTCATTGTCACAATGTCTGGTGCTGCAGATCACGGCAGCTACAGAAAGTCGCTGCTGATACTGTTCGCATGCGTTGGGTCTGTAGCAACCATGCTGTTCATTGCAGTGCAGCCTCAGATCTATGTCCTCGCGGCGGTTCTGGCAATCATCGCGAATACATGTTTCGGATCATCGTTTGTACTTCTCAACTCGTTCCTGCCACTCCTCGTTCGGCATCATCCCGCAATGTTGCGGAAGGTCGCCGCAGCACCAAGAGTAGAGAGTACGAATGACGAGCTCGATGCTGCCACGCCTCCTGATATCAATACACCGCTATTGCGAACTGCCTCGGCTGAAGCAAGTTCTGTGCAAGGCGGTTATTCAGATGACCCGGAGCAATCAACTATCGCTTTACGTCTCTCTACGCGAATCTCTGCTAACGGCATGGGGATAAGCTACATCGGAGCCCTCTTGTTGCAAGTTATTTGTATCATTGTTGTGCAATTCACCCATCAGACTACATTCTCTTTCCGTTTGGTTATGTTTTTGATAGGTCTTTGGTGGCTTGTTTTCACAATACCTTCGATGCTATGGCTAAGACCTCGTCCGGGCCCTCCGCTACCCCCGCCGAGCGATGGAAAGACCACTCGCACCTGGCTCGGCTACATGTCATTTTCATGGAAATCCCTTGCTAGAACAATTATGCGAGCGCGGCGTCTCAAGGACGTTGCTTTATTCCTTGCGGCTTGGTTTCTCCTCAGCGATGGGATTGCGACGGTTAGCGGAACCGCCATTCTCTTCGCAAAAACCGAGCTTCATATGCAACCTGCAGCACTCGGCTTGATCAGCGTTATTGGAACACTCTCTGGAGTTGTAGGCGCGTTTGCCTGGGGGTTTCTCTCGCGGCATTTCAATCTTCGTGCACAGTATCCGATTATTGCCAGTGTGCTTTTGCTTGAAATCATCCCATTATACGGCATGCTAGGGTTTATTCCTGCAATAAAGAGACTAGGATTCCTGGGGTTACAACAGCCTTGGGAAGTATACCCCATGGGTGCCATCTATGGTCTAACAATGGGTGGCTTGTCAGCGTACTGCCGGAGTCTATTTGGCGAACTCATCCCTCCTGGATACGAAACGGCATTTTACGCTCTATACGCGATTACTGACAAAGGCTCAAGTGTATTCGGCCCTGCAATTGTCGGGGCAATCACCGATCGCTATGGTGAGATCAGACCGTCTTTTGTCTTCCTGGCCATTTTGATTTTCCTCGCCGTGCCTCTAATGCTCTGTCTGGATGTGGAGCGCGGTAAACGAGATGCATTGGCTCTCGCAGAGGAGTTAGATGAAAACCAACACGAATCATAGATGTTCCAAACAGTATGTTCTATATATACGGAGTGCGGCTCGCTGGAAAATCAAAGGCCGATGGGAGCAAGAAATCACGCTTTGATAGGGAAACGATTGAGTTTAGGCACATGCAGATTGCACTATACGTTCGTTCTGCTTCAGGCAAGATAGAAGGTACCAGTCAGCATGTGATATAATTAGCGACAATCCGCTTGGCTCTTTAGAATGGAGTGTTGGTGTGACTGATTAATAATTGAGAAATGGACAAGTATGCCACTCGGGTAAACAGTTGTCAGCAAGAATAGTTTGTATCTCTATTCCAGCCTTGCGAGGCAGCTTCAGAATGTTTGCAATGTTTGTAAGTTATGTAAATAACAATATAGAGTTTCTTATGTCCTCTCAAGATTTGTCCTCAATCCCTCATCTGAAGAAGTCCGGCAGGTTACATGAAGTTTAAAACAAAGTAATTGATACTCAACAATCTATATTGTAGCCATGTAACTGTGTGCGACTTGTAGGGCATATGGTGTAACAGGCTAACAGCAGGCAGAGTGCTGTAATATAAATCGGTAACAGGGCTGTAAGAATACGGGGACCCTTGCTGATGCAGGCGCTAATGCAGTCCCCCACTGGCCGTACGGAAGGAGTAAAGAACAAACTGTCCTTACGATGTTATCTGTCTCCGCAGCTTCTCATCTTAAATACGGGCCCATCTTACGACTTCTTCTCTTAATCAACAACAACAACAACCACCATCCACTCACTCCCTCTTTGCTTCTTGCTTTTTATATCCCACCGGCTAGAAGAGAAGACAGACTGTCTTTCTTTTCTGTCTTATAGTTGAGAGAGTTAGATAGCTTCTGTGAAGCCGCCCTCAACTTGTTTGTTGTCATCGATCTACATCTGATCCCCTTCGTGCCTGCGCAAGACTGATTAAATTAATCCACAATCACCATGCGTTCTTTTCTCTCCATTACCACGGCCCTTTTGGGTGTCGCGGCTGTCGTATCTGCTTCCGACGCTGAATCCGACGTTCATTCTTTGACCAAGGACACCTTCTCTGACTTTATCAAGGGACATGACCTCGTCCTGGCAGAGTTCTTTGCGCCATGGTGTGGACACTGCAAAGCCTTGGCTCCTGAATATGAGGTTGCTGCCACTGAGTTGAAGGAGAAGAATATTCCTTTGGTCAAGGTTGATTGTACCGCCGAGGCTGAGCTGTGCAAAGAGTACGGCGTTGAGGGTTACCCTACCCTAAAGATCTTCCGTGGCGAAGACAACATTAAACCCTACGCAGGCGCTCGAAAGAGTGGAGCGTGAGTTCTCGTCTTTACCACAATTTGAGGCGACCACATGTACTAATTAGACTTGTTTTATCTAGCATCACATCTTATATGGTTAAGCAATCTCTCCCGGCCGTCTCCCCCGTCACCGATGCCAATCTCGAAGAATTCAAATCCCTCGACAAGATTGTCATTGTTGGATATATTCCCTCGGACAGCAAGAAGGCCAACGAGGCTTTCAACAGCTTGGCCGAGTCTGAGCGTGACAACTTCCTCTTTGGCGCCAGCGATGATGCGGCAGTTGCCAAGTCTGAAGACGTCGAGCAACCCTCTATCGTTTTGTACAAGGACTTTGATGAGAAGAAGGCTGTTTACACTGGCCCCTTCGACTCTGACAGCATTCTTACCTGGATTACCACCGCCAGCACACCCTTGGTCGGTGAGGTTGGCCCCGAGACGTATGCCAAGTACATGAAGGCTGGAATCCCTCTCGCCTACATTTTCGCCGAGACCGCTGAAGAGCGTGAGAAGTTCGCAGAAGAGTTCCGCCCTATTGCCGAACAACACCGTGGAAAGATCAACATCGCCACCATCGACGCCAAGGCATTCGGTGCCCACGCCGGAAACCTCAACTTAGATTCTTCCTCATTCCCTGCCTTCGCTATCCAGGACCCTGAGAAGAACACCAAATTCCCTTGGGACCAGACTAAGGATATCACCGTCAAGGAGGTCGGCGAATTCATCCAGGATGTTCTCGATGGCAAGGTTGACCCTAGCATCAAGTCCGAGCCCATTCCTGAGACCCAGGAAGGCCCTGTCACTGTTGTCGTTGCCCACACTTACCAGGAGCTCGTTATCGACAATGACAAGGATGTTCTTCTTGAATTCTACGCCCCATGGTGCGGACACTGCAAAGCGTAAGTCTACTCAACTACTCAAAGAGACATAGTAACATTAACTGACATCCGACTTTCACAGTTTGGCACCCAAATATGAGCAGCTGGCTTCAGTCTACGCTGACAACTCCGATTATGCATCCAAGGTGACCGTTGCCAAGATCGACGCCACTGCCAATGACGTCCCCGACGCTATTCAGGGATTCCCTACCATCAAGCTCTACCCAGCCGGCTCCAAGGGCTCCCCTGTTGAATACTCCGGTTCCCGAACTGTCGAAGACCTCGCCGCTTTCATCAAGGCCAACGGCAAGCACCAAGTCGATGCCGCCGCTGACCTCGCCAAACTCAACGAGGAAGCTGCTGCTGCCTCTGCTTCTTCAGCTTCTGCAGCCGCCTCCTCTGCCTCTGCTTCTGCTTCTGCCTCTTCCGCCGCCGAAGCCGCTACTGCATCTGAGACTGAGACTGCGGCTCCTGAAGCCACTGAGGAGGCCGCTCCTGAGCATGACGAGCTTTAAATAAATATAATAGGAAAAAGGAAACATGAACCACCTGAATGGAAATTGTATTTTTTAGTCTTGAATGCTATGCCTTTGTGTTAAACTTCTCATTTCCTTTCGTATTTATGTCTTGGGTATTTTTGGTAGGAATAGGTATTGCTATGAGACTTGATTTTGATATAGTTGAACACAATAAACAGGTTATTCGATCAATATCCAATTTCAAAAAACCCAAAATTAACCTTAACACCAACACTACTAAAGAAAGAGAAGGAGAAAAACGCCAGCGCTCATAGTATAGTTTAAGTACAAAATACCACATATCAGGTGTGGTGCATTATACAAAGCAGTTGTCCCGAAATAACGTCCAATATCCATTTCATCTCAGTATTAGTCCTTCTTGACCTCTTCCACAATCACTTCTTCCTTGGTCACAGTCTCGACATTGGGGGCAGAGAAATCGTCTTCTGCTGCTGCAAGGGCCTCGAGAGCATCCAGATCATCTTCATCACAAAGGGGGTCAACATTAGCCGTTGTCACTGTAACTGCTGTAGTTATCGTTTTAATGGAAGCTTCATCGGTACCCTTGGCAACCGTATCCAGAGGCCCTTTGTTGGCAAGTTTGCTAGTGGCAAGAGGCCCTTCTTGCTTCTCTTCGCCTATCGTCGCCACTGCAGGCTTCTGGCCGAAGATGGATTTCTTGGGGTCCAAGCTCCAGTCGATCAAGGCATCCTCGCCGTATCTCTCGGAAAGCCATTCGTTGCATTTTTTGAAATGTCCATTTGTGAACTAGAACCCTCAGTTAGAATACTATCTCCCAGAAACAACGAGCTAAAGGGGAAGATCGTACAAATCCGTTACGAGCGCTGAGAGGACTCGGGTGAACAGACTGCAATACACAATGTCTCTGCTTATTGACTGCCGCTACTCGTTTCGCGGCAGGCGATCCCCAAGCCAGAAACACTACGCCCCGAGTACGGACACGTGCCACTGTGTCAATTGCCTTTTGTGTAAATCGTTCCCATCCTCGATTCGCGTGACTATTTGCATTGTGGGCTCGGACAGTTAGGCAGGTATTGAGCATCAGTACGCCACGTTCTGCCCACGGAGTCAACAGGCCGCCATTGTCTGGAGGAGCTTCAAATGAGGGATAGTCATTTTTGATTCCGATGTATATGTTCTTCAGGGAAGGGGGCGCCTTGGTCGGTGGCCGAACGGAGAAGCAAAGACCGTGAGCTTGGTTGAAGTTGTGGTAGGGGTCCTGTCCGAGGATGACGGCTTTCACGGTATGCAAAGGGGTATGGCGTGACCTGTATATGTAAGAGCATCAATGATAGCCAGACACATGTGAAGAAAAGCCCTACCATGAATAAATGTCATTCTCTGGAGGGAAGATAATCGCTTTCGACTCCTTCTCCTTCTTCAAGAATCGTTTCAGGTTGAGAAACTCAGGAGAAACAACTTCATCCTTCAGATGAGCTAGCCAGCTCTCATCAAGAGTATTAATCTCTAACTGCAACAACTCTTTCTGCTCTGCCGTCAAGGAGGACACCCATTTCTCCTTGTTGAACTTGACGGTGGGAGGAGGTGGTGGAGCACCTGCTTTGGGTGTACTGGCACCCTCCTTGGGTTTGGGCGCGCCAAAGAACGATGTGATACTCCCATTTGCTCTTGGCTTTTTGGCAGCTGCCGGCGAGCTTGAGGTGTTGGCACTTCGTTTCAGGGACATATTGTAGGGAAATCTGCTTGGGAGAGGACGACGAATATGAATGTGATAGAATGCGGCCTTCGTGTGTTGTTTGAGCAAGGAAGGAAACAGAGTATTCCTCATGTGATGTCAGCTCCAAAGTCTTCTTTTTTCCAGATGAATGGGTACGGGGGAAGCTATGATTATTGGACGCATTGTGGACGATGAGGCTGAGCTGGCAGCCTGGGTGTTTGGACGACGCGTCGAGCTAACCGCGTCGGTCGGTCGCGTAAAGTGCTGCCCGCAGCGCTGCCTGAGGAATCAGGAAGCAAACGGCCAGGAAAGAAGGAGCAACTGGGTTATGTCAGGGAGGGACAGTGGCAGGTGCCAACCCTGCCATTTCAATCCTTATTTTCTCTTCTTCAGTTCAATAATTTCAACTACTCCGTACATTGCATCTCTATGTCTTCCTCTTACTCTCCCTCCCATTGTTCCAGCTGTCGTGACATTTATGCTGATCCCGTCTAGAGTGATTCGACGGCCACCCAGCCGATCCACAGCCAATTACTCCACAGTTGAGATCCAAAATCTGCACATGCACGATTGAGAGACCATAGTAATTATAGTACGATGGACGAAATTATGTTTTTGAGGCTGGTCCTATCCACCTCCTACCTCTCACTGACTATGTACTACGTACCATGTATGTTCCTAGACAACATTTGATTTCCATGGCTAATCAATCGTGTTGATCAGGTACTACGTTGTAAGTTGGTATGCAAAAGCAATAGGCGACCTGCAACTTGCACTCGTTTCTAATCAATCAGAAATGTGCTGGAGGGTGCTGGGACTCTAAGCCCGGCCCAGAACTCCACCATGACACGGCACATCAGGGACTAGCGCGGGCAAACCGAGGATCCATTGATCCAAATTAATTTGGATTACATGCTGGTTGATGCTATAGGTGGGCTTTGGTTAACGATAGACTGGACACGACCCCTTTCTTCGGTTTCTGCGGAAAGCGCGAGTCAAAGAGAAATTCTCGCCTCCAATCTCTGAGCATAGCAATCAGTTCTTCCGGCAGTCAATCTGTATAAACAGCACACAGGTGAGTGACCACGTGCAATGAAACTAAAAAACCGTGACAGACATGACGCTAAGCCGTACTAGGCACGCCGTCTTTGCGCTCATTCGCGATTCTTCCGAGAAAACGAACGCATACGAGATCTCCACTTCGATATTCGCGCCCAGCGCATTCCCATTTTCTTGAGAGACTTACAGCATAATATATATGATTTTTCGACATTGGCAATCAATGATATTGTGTTCAGATTGAGCATTGGGAAGGGTTGGTATCCTCGGATACCTCACCCGCGATCGATGAAAACGGACGAACCGAACAAAAGGTGCGAGCAGGATGCCGCTGATACCGAGTGAGGAAGAATGGCTAGAGCAAACGGCAAAGGCTCAGCAGCAGGTCGAGGAGATTCAGGTTGAAGATCCGTCGATCAATGATGCACCGATTCACCCAATTGCTCAACTCCAGGGACCTTTCGAGGAGTCCATTGCTGAATCCACGGTTGGATCGCACGGCAATTGGCAGGTTTTTATAGATGCACATGCTCGGCGGAATCAGATATTGACGGCCTCCGTATATGAACGTTTGTGTGGGAGAAGATGGAGGCAGCGGCCAAATGAGAAGTGAGTAGCTCTGATACATGAAGTCGCATCGCCATCCGTACTTACATACCCACTGCCAGATACCATCCACTCTGGAAATTAGTATCCCAGATAGCCTTCGGTCTTCATTTGCTCGCTAACGGCTTGGCCAAGTCTGAGCCTGCTGTGATCAAGATCCTGCAAGTACATGTGGCCGAACTCGATGGCTTCATTGAGAATACGACAGAAGATATAGTCATTGCATTCAGCGATATTGAAGAGCGCTTGACTCATCTGCGCTTACCGCTCGGAAACATCCCGGTATTCAGTGATATGCTAGCGGATGAAGCATTTCGACAGACTGTCATCAGGGACCACGAACGCATACAGCATATAGTCCAGCGGAGTGCCCTCGCTATGGATGATCACGCTAAGGATATAGAAAAGGGCTTACAGTCCGTTCGGATCCTTGGCATATATCTCCTGGAACTAAGGGAGGACTGGAATGATCCAACTGGTAGCCTTGATGCGGTTTACATTGCCATGGTTGGCAATGTCGACGGCTGGAAGCGAGAATTCAAACGCTTAAAACGCAAGGCTTATAAGCTCGCCAAGAGTCTGTCAATGCTACATCAAGTCGCGTTCGAGATACAACGACTTGTGGATATATCCAGCACGAATAGCATTGTAAGATTCCCTCTTGTGCTTGTTTCTTGACCTTCTTGAATTACATTATCTTTTACTAACGGCAAAATAGGTAGCGCCCAGGCCGGCTTCTCGAGGCGATCGCCATCAAAAGAAAATGGAAAACACTTCAAACAGACTATCAACCATCATGCACAGCCCGCTTCCACAATCGCCAGCAGACCCAGATTCTTATACCGCTAAGGCCCAGGCGGTTTCAATCGTTGCAGGCTTTACTCCACCCACATTAGTCAAAACAACATCTCGACAAGAAAGCCCGGTGTCAACAAGAACCGGTTCTGTACTTCGTCGGGGCCACCAGCAGAAGCATTCGGAGAACAAAAAGGAGTTGAACAATAAGGCAGATCGCTACTATGCTCGTCCGGATACTGGCCATATGACACCCCGACGATCCGTTACCGCACCGGTAGTCTCAGAGAGCCAGATCAAGGATACCGTTCGAAAGGAACGAAAAAGAGAACAACAGCGACCAAAGACATCCTCCAAAGCTGTGGAGCGATTCGGCGTGCCAGAAAAGGATTCAAATAGATCACTGGCTAGATTTAGCTCCAAGATTGACCGGTTTTCAAAGTCGACCTCCAAGATATTCAGTGTTTCTGCTTTCTCCAGAAGTAACACCAAGAAAAAGACCAAGGCTGAGCCTAAAATAGAGGCCACACGGAATGAGCCTTTGAAGCTCATGGAGCGATCATGGATTGATCTTGATGCCCGCGACAAGCAAATGAGTTGGTCTCATCAACCGGTGGCCCAATCTGACGTTCACA
Source organism: Talaromyces pinophilus (assembly GCA_001571465.2). Taxonomy (NCBI): domain Eukaryota; kingdom Fungi; phylum Ascomycota; class Eurotiomycetes; order Eurotiales; family Trichocomaceae; genus Talaromyces; species Talaromyces pinophilus. The sequence goes on along the minus strand of CP017344.1, from coordinate 4,313,219 downwards.
CTTTAGCATCTAGGAAGGATACTGCCCCGGAGTTCCCTCATTTGTTTTACATGTCGTTCCTAGAGGACCAATCAGCAAGTGATGAAGAAGATTTAAAGTCACCGGACGAGGAGGATACGAAGGATGGAGCGGTCAAGGAGAACAATCTCGAACATCAAATTACCGCTTTACCCACTGTGACACAATCCATGACTGGTTTCAAAGAAAAATCCAGTCATGACGATGACATGGCAGCCGAAGTCGCTTCCACTTACTCTGCAAAAAATCGCAGATTCAGAGCGAAAAACCTACATGTGCCGCCTCTCCCTAAACCCAAGTTTGGTAAACCCCCCAATTCCGACAACAATCATGTGATTTACCAAAATCGCAATTGGTTACGCCCAAAGCCTTCCACTGTCTTTTCCTTTATCTCTTCCAAAAAGGGCGCAGATGAGGCTTCACTGAATTCGCCTTCTCTGTTCAGATCTAGATCTAGACATGGCTCCGGCATATCTGAAACGCCATCAAGACCGATGTCATCCCAAACGAACCATACACATGGGTCAACTACACCTGTACCATCATTCAACCAGACATGGGCTGCACCAAGAGATAGATCTTTCAGGAATGTGGAAACTCCTCCAGTATCCCCAAAGGCATTTTCTTCAGCAACAACGAATGTCAACATGAGACCAGGAACTAGCCAATCTAGCGCCCCTGGGAGTATTATTGACAATTCCGGCCCCACAAATGAGATTCCCAGGAAGGCTCTTACAGTCAACACACACGAGAGAAGGGCATCGAGTGCTTCGAGAGCGAAAGGCAATGGCGATATTCGAAGTGCGTCCCCCCTCAGCATTACCACCACACTCGAGAAGCCCCAACATGGAGGTCTCAGTCTCTTCCCTCGAACACCAACGACACCGCGAGTTCGAAAGTTTGTTTCAATGACTTCACTCAGAGAGGTCACCGCTGCAGACGATCTTGATGATCGACCTCCTAGAAGTCGAGGATAAACTGTCACGGAATCAGTCTTATCTATTCTTCTTACATCCTATATGCAAAGCATTCTTAGCAGGCCTAATGAACTTATGTGACTAATGATATTGAACAGTGTTCAGGATAACAATGTAGACTTCCGAAATAGATCTCATTCAAGGCAAATTTAAAGTGATACACGTTAGATAAAACTCCAGTCATTATTTATCCCTGTAGGAAACTTTTCCCTTTATTCTTTTCTTGCATGACAAACCACCAAAATCACCGACCAAAAGAAGCAGTTCAGACACGGGGCATTATCAGATGATTATTACCTGCATCGCTTCTCAACAATGTTAGGACCATGCTCTTCATACTCCTTCTTCGAAATCCACATTTGATGAAAAGTTCCCAGACTAGCCAGGATACTTCCACCGATCCAGGAGCCAAATCGTCTCTCAGCAGTGTTTCCAGGAGCTGATATACGGACCCTAGGGCTAGGGTAGAGTTGCATCAATTCTTGGTTTAAGCGATCGTTGAAACCGTACAACAGACTGGATGCGCCGGTAACGACGACGTTTTGTAGTAGATGAGGTCGGATGTCGACGTCGACTGCGTTGAGAGAGTTCTTGATAAGCTCTGGAATGGTTTGTGCTGGGCTGGGCGCTGGGAATTCGGATTCGGGGTCTTGGATGTATGCCTTTGCATCGAAGAGGGATTCGGTGACGCGATACCGTTCCGCGCCAAAGGATTGGTTGTACCCATCGGGGAACTCGAAGGGTCGACCGGGGTTGCCCTTTGCAATGTCTTCATTTGAGATGCCGTTGGGTCCGGTGGAGGATAGTTTGTTTGGTCCAGGCCAGACTTGCACGACACATTCTTTGAATTCGGTCAGGGTTCGCTCTTCCAGTAGCTTCCTATACGATGCCTCGGGGGCCTTGTCGGCTGGGAAGATTTTGTAAACGGCCTGAGCAGGTTGTCCAGCTTCAACTGCCGTCTTGGATGAGATTAGGTAATGAGGGGTGACGGTGATCGGCTGGGGAGAGTTGGACTTGAACAGCGCCCGAATCTGGGATGAAACATAGTCTCCTCCAAGGGGTGAATGTTGAACGCCGCGTTTGAGGACCATTCCGTCGTGGACAGGAGTTATGGAAATGTTTGAAGCGCCGATATCGACGACGAGGGCGGAAGCTTTACCAGCCGCGAAACTAACACCAGTTAGAATGATATCAACCAAGCAGAACACTTATTGTCTTTTTCACTCACGCTGCAAGTACGCCATTCTTTGCAAGATAGTATGCAGGAGTGCCCCAGTTCTCCATGGCAATCTCAATGGTCTTTTCTCGTGCCTTTGTAGGATTCCAACCACATTCCGTCATTAAGAGAGGGCTATCTGCGAGCGGCTTCTCTTCGGTTTCGACGTCCATCTCGTCAGAGGGCACTTCGCCCTCGGCGGGGACGTCATTCAAGCCATTGTACATTGGATTCCCTGGCTTGGTGCCCGTCAATCGCGATTTGAAAGAGTACTCCCAGAGTCTCTGAGCCATATCCCAGTCCTCTACTATGCCATCCCTGCCGAACGGGTTGTGTATCGAAACGCCAGGGCGGGGAGTCACGAAGATATCATCTCCAAAAATGTATTTGTCGGATTCTTCAGGGTATTTTCCGTAGTAGGTAGGGACAACGGATTTGGGTGTGTCTTCGCCAGCAAAGCCAGCGCGCGTCGTGGAGTAGCCAGGATCTAAGACGATGGCGGAGACCTCATCTAGATGATGAAATTAGTATATTCTTTTTCATGGTATGCATTTCTTCGAATTATGGTAGTCGAAGCGAATTATGCAGTCATTGAGTAAGAACTCACCTCCGCCATATTCTGCGGTTGAGGGTGGAATAGAAGGGTTCATGGTCAGAGGATGACTCCGAGCTCCAGCAGCTACACAATAATTGCGGTGTCACTTTTTTGAGATTGTTATTGCAGTCGCATGGCACTCTTGAGGGTATAATTGCGGTCTTGTGGGTTGTTGTCGGTCTGATTTGAAGACAGTCGCGACCGAAATTGTCGTGGGTTGTTCGCATGAGAGAAGTGCGGAAGCTTCCTGCTCCAAAAGTAGAGACCGCCCGCGTCGACCAACCATTAACTTAGGTAGTTAGCGGCGGCGCATAACCTCCGACCTTCATTTCATTCTTTCAACGCCCCATACAAACGCACTCGACATATATTGCTCGACTGACATATTAACGAGAACGACGCCCTATAAACGATATGGACACCGAAATATCGGAGACGCCGGTCGTCTCTTTCCGCCCAGTCAAGCGGCAAAAGTTCCTGCGCAAAAGATTCGAAGACGATGACGTACCCACGCCAGACAAAGCAGTGTCGGAACTCAATACAACATCACAAGAGAGACAGGACGATAATACACAGCTGCAAGATGATAGCAATCAAAGCGAGGTGCCGAATATCATGCGACCGCGAAAGTTCCAGCGCATGCGAAAAGGCGGCATCGAATTCTCGACCAGTAGCTCGCAGTCTGCTGATAAGAATAACGCTCTGGTCTTGTCGACAGAGGATACGGAAGCGGAGATTCTCAAGGCCAGACTCGATCGCTTTACAGCACATACAGGGCAAAAGGTTGATGTCGATAAACATATGTACGTCCTCCTGCATTCTTTACAACAAGCAAGGCTGTATACCATCGGAACTAACAATATAAGGATGGAATATATAGAATCAGAACTGGCTAGACGACAAAATCGTACACAAGCAAACAATGAAACTTCAGCGGCCAGCCGACTCAGTCAGTCAGATGCGAACGATTCGTTCAGCAATGCATTTTCGAAGCGTGAACCGGCTACGCTAGGGAAGCTCCATGAGATCGATCTGGGTCAAGAGACGAAACTGCAGAATATTGCTCGCACTGAAGCGGCGACGCGGCGTATGGCCGGTGAGCCTTCAGATGCAGTTGAGGAAGTTGGCAGGAACGGCAAGCCGTGGAGGAATCGAAGGCGGAACAGCGCCGATATCGAACGGGATAGACTTGTGGAGGAAGTTTTACGAGAGAGCAAACGTGAGTTCTCAAGGAGTTGACTGCTTATGAAGGAATGCATACTAATAGGTGATCTACAACAGTGGACGTATACGACGAGCCGGAGCAAACTGCAACGTATGATGATATGGCCGCGGATGATCGCATTGCAGAACAATTCCGACGCGACTTCATGGAAGCTATTCAGAGCAGGCGTCGGATACAGCGAAATCGTGTCACCACGACCACCACAAATGGTAGAGTTGCTAAACCTGAGCCACCTCGCGGGCCGAAGTTGGGTGGGAGCCGGAGTGCTCGTGCTGCAATGCGGGAGATGCAAGAGAAGAGTGGCAAGAAATGATCTTTGGACGTTACGGCAGAACAAATAGTTAGTGATGTAAATTGCATCGATGCGCAACAGAATTGACCGGGCTGTGATATGCTACGTCTTGAAGGCCCTCAAGCGAAATTCGGATTTGTGACTTGGTCACCATAATGCCGTAGCCGATTATCCCACCAACACAGGGCGACTTGATATGATTTCCTACCTATACACATTGTCAGGCGGGAATCCTACCGACCATCAACTTTGAAAACATTTTGATTATGAGAGAGTTGCATGCAATCGCTCGATCCAACATCCAGAGAGGTCTTGCGAGATTGACTTCACATAAACTCGTTGGCTACTTTACTATACTTCGAAGCATGAAGAACAATCAATGGGGATGACTCGATGAATCCCCCTTAAAATCGCCGGATTTCTCTTTTGCCCAGAAACCTCTTCCATCCAGTACTTACGTTCACACTTCATGCAACGCCAGGCCTTGATGCAGCGATGCCCGTGAGGTAGAGATTAACTTGGCTGAGATCGTAGAGCCGCATCTGCAAGATGATCATATGCACATCGATCTAGACCGGATCAACACAGCATCTTGAACATCACCATGCTTGACAAGGAGGCAGGACTGAGGACTCCGGGCGTGTACGAGTTATAGTAAGGAATAAGTTATGGTTTGGCCTAGCGCGCGCCTCTGGGCCACTTGGTGGAATGCGCGGCGCACCGAGCATCCTGAGACGGCGCTAGTGACTGAATAGTGTGGTTTTAATTTAGAATTGATTATCGACCCCTAAATAAGTCACAGGTTGATTGACTTCTTCGTGTCTTGTGTCTTGTGTCTTAAGTCAGCTCTGCATGCATCTCGTGTCTTTCATATGATGGTAATGCTGACTACGCTTACTGGCCGGATTGTAACCAGCGACACGTACAGGCAGCAAACAACACACACGGCCAATCAAGGCGACATAACGCCAGCAATCTGAGACAAGCTGGCGCTGGGCGATCAGAGAGTCCAGAACTGCCGCTAGTATCGCACGCCAATAAGAAGAGGACAGTGGGCTAGTCCAACCAATGATATAACCATCCGATGGAGTATAGGATAATTTGGGTGCGCTACGGTCCCTTCCGAGTCCCGACTGAGACGTGCGCCACACAGCCACAGTCACTGTACTATGTACTCTGCAGGTACAGAGCAAGTCTGTAACAAAATTAACCAGCACCGAGAGACGGGGTCCATCGCTCCTGCCCAAACTCGTCTTCTCTTCCTCTCTCTCTGTCTCTCTCCTCGCTAAATTACACCACCACTCGTTCACTCTCACTCTAGCTTTCATATCCATATCCATATCCATTTCCATATCCATTTCCATATCCATTTCCATATCCATATCCATTCCATATCACTATCCATCCTATTCCCCTGCTCATTCGTTACATCAATCATCTCTCGTTTCGTGCATATTCTCTTTTGATTCCCGGAATAGACCCATCCTCTTCGACCATGTCGATTTGGTGACTGGTCGCCCTCTAACTTTTCAATTGTCTTTTCTCTTGATCCATTGATCTCTTTCTTTGAATATACGTTCCATCTTAATCCACACGCTCTTCGCGTGTTGACAGGTTGATCCTGTCCATTCGATTCATACCTCAATCGTCAACATCATCCATCATGCAGCCTGGCTGGTTCACCGCTGCAGCCGTTGTCTTGCTGGGACCGGTACAGGTCCTGGCTGGCAATGTCCTCAAAACAAACGGATACTCTCTGTGCTCAACAAACGCAACCGTCACAGTAAACAACTTCAACGTCGAATATGATCAGAGCAGCAACAATGTTGTTTTCGATGTCTCTGGCACCAGCGACAAGGTCCAGAATGTGACCGTCTCGCTGGTTGTCTTTGCCTACGGAAAGCAAGTTTATGAAAAGGATTTCAACCCATGTGATGCGGCTTCTGCAGTTTCAGAACTCTGCCCCGTGCCAGCCCGAGGCTTCTCCGCCAGCGGCAACATGACCATTCCTAGCCAATATGCCGACATGATCCCGTCGATAGCTTTCAACGTGCCGGACTTGGAAGGACAGGCAAGGCTGGAGCTCAAGGCTGCCGATACGGGTGATGAGGTTGCCTGTATCGAGTCTGAAGTCACAAACGGCAAGACTCTTCAGATCCCTGCTGTCTCTTACGTTGCAGCTGGTATTCTTGCTGCTTCTTTGGCGCTGAGTGGACTTACTGCACTTGGCACCGCTGGTCACCCTGGTGCAGCTACATCGAGCCCCAGCTTTGGCGAGGTTATTGGCTGGTTCCAAACCCTCGCGACAAGCGGTGCGCTCAGTGTGCAATATCCCACGGTCTATCGTACTTTTACCTCCAACTTTGCTTTTGCTGGAGGTCTTATCCCATGGACTGACATGCAGAACTCAATCGACGATTTTCGAAACGTGACCGGCGGCAACCTTACCCAAAACAACTATCAATATCTCAGGAATGCCACTCTTACATTCGACGATGGCTCAACAAACTCAAGCCTCGCGAAACGGGCTCTTTCCGATCTCCTCGAGCGTTCGGCACTGTTCATCCGGGACATCTCGACTTCGGACAATGCTACAACCAATACATCCGCCGCATCTAGTGGCATCGTTGCTGAACTCAAGGGTATACAAGCTTGGTCTGAACAATTGTACATTCCGTCATCCAACATTTTCATGACTGTGCTGTTGTTCTTTGCCATTGTGATTGCTGCTATTGCTGTGGGCATTTTGCTTGTGAAGGTTGTTCTGGAGGCCTGGGCATTGTATGGCTCGTTCCCACAAAGCTTGGTCGATTTCCGAAAGCATTACTGGGGACTCTTGGGTCGGACGATTACCAACTTGATTCTCATCGTTTACGGCATCTGGGTGCTTTATTGTGTCTATCAATTCACTCGTGGCGATTCGTGGGCCGCCAAGTTATTGGCAGGTCTGACTTTGGCTGCATTCACGGCTCTCTTAGCTGCGTTTTCGGTTCGTATTTGGCTCCTTGCTCGTCGGTACAAAAAGTCTCTGGGTGACAACTCTGTCATGTACGAAGACCAGGAAATCTGGAGACGCTACAGTCTGTTCTACGACAGCTACAAGCGATCCTACTGGTGGATTTTCATTCCCGCTATTCTCTACTCGTTCATCAAGGGATGTATCATTGCTGGTGGTGACGGTCACGGCCTCTTCCAAACCGGGGGCCAGCTGATTGTTGAAGCTCTCATGTTGATTCTCTTGCTATGGAGCCGACCGTACGTGGCCAAGTCGAGTCAATGGATCAACATCACCATACAAGTAGTCCGTGTACTTTCGGTGGCATGCATTTTGGTCTTCGTCGAGGAACTCGGCATTACACAGACAACCAAGACCGTAACTGGCGTCGTCCTCATCGCTGTACAGTCCACTCTCACCGTTGTACTGGCAATTCTTATTGGTGTCAACGCTCTGATCGCATGCATCCGAAAGAACCCTCACATCAGATTACGTGAACGCAAAGGTACCGACCCCTTCTTCAGTCTCTTACTTTTGAAAGATAATCAACTAACTTTGATTCAATAGGGGATGCGGAAGATATGGACAACTTGACCGCCCTCGATGCGCGAAACTCTCTCCTCTTCGACGGTCGATCCCGAGCAGACATTTATGAACAGAGCAAGTACAACATGACCGGTCCATACGAGCCATACCGAGACATGCCCACCAAAGGCTCCACTCACGTCCGCGACAGGAGTACGGATGGCCTGATCAATAACGAATCGTACTATCGCGGCCACTCAAAGGGACAATCCACACATCTCCGAACTCTCAGCCGCGATCGCAGCCCCAGTCCAGAGGAAATGCATGAACAAAAGCCTCGCGATTTTGGAGTTGCATTCTAGTTGCATGTGCATTCAAGGACACTTTCTAAAAGACTAACTCTTGCATTTTGGTTAGCAAGCGTTTTTGATATTCCATCTATCCGTTCCACATCATACATATCGTGTCTTTTTGGGAGGTTTAATTCACATAGTTTTTTGTATTAATTGCCTCCTTTCTAGTGATCCTGTCGGTCTTTAGTTTATATCTTCTTATACAAAATTCTGTCCTACGCTTTTCATCTGCTTACAGCCTCGAGTACAATCTTCCTGCCGTGGAGCAAAATTCCAATGTGCAATGATCATTAATGCAGTATAGAAAGAGGATGGAAGATTAATTGATATGTAGTTAATCAATCTTCAAACTATGCTAGACCGACACGCTCAATGATATTTGACAAAGCTCTATCTGCAAAAAACCCGTAGACATTCAAATCCGTAACCATATACATGTGCATATTCAACATATCCAATGAGACATAAAGGGCTTCACACCCTCTGCTGTTTAACTCGCCCTCGCTTCCTCAAAACATCATACTCAAGCCACGTCACGGGCTCCCGTTTATGGTCCTCCGGCACAAATCTGCCTGGGTTGAGAACGTTGCATCCTTCATACGAAACGGAAAAGGCGGCTACTTCGCTGTCAGCGAGTACCAGTGCCGTGGGTAGTGGGTAGAGTTGGATGGAACTCGCATAGTCCCAGAGGACGGGTTTGGTGGTTATCGGGAATGGGGAGAGAGTGCCTTGGTCGAGGATTGTTTTGGAGAGCTTTTGAGCGGCGAGGTAGGAGGGAGATGGCTTTTTTGTTGTTGTGGAATTATTCTTCTGAGCCTTTGTGTTGCTGTTGTTGTCGTTATCATCGATTATCATGTCATCATCATTTTCTTCAGCGGCGTTGTCCTGCGCTTGAGGTACTTGAGAATCATTGTCCCCAGTATTCGTGAAGTGTATACTGCCACGTCTCAGTCGTCCAGAGATATCGTCCCGGTAGACGACAATCTCGTGGACCGGACCAAAGAGGGATATGCGTGAAGGGTTGGATGTCCAGATAGCTTCTCCTGGGGTATTTTTTGACGAGTCACCGGAATCACTGTTCGCTGAAGCGAATGCACGCTTCACTCGCGACGTGAACAGCTCAGGAACTGCTTTCCGCGGAATAGCGCTTGAAGCCCCGGCTGTGAATGTGGATGCCCAGGGATCATTGTCGCCTGGAACGAATATGAAAGTTGTATGGCTCAAAAGCGCTGGAAAGTCGGACAATACCGAGGCCAGGCTGTCAAAACATTCCTTATACTCGATACTATTTCCGCCATTACTCTGTCCAAATCCGACTTTTCCAATAAAGTTGCCAATCATTAAAAATGCCAGCGGCAACTCTTCAAAGGGCAGTGCGCTGTATATGCCAAATACACTCCTAAGAGATTCAAGTGTCTTTGTATTGTCCAAATGAACTTCACCCAGAATCACAATATTGCGTCGTCCGTTCCTTTGGCCTTCGACTCCACTGACTTGACGCAGACACTTATGCTCAAGTCTCCTCATTCGGGCTCCCTGAGCACGTTCACTTCCTACACCGAGGAAATCAACCCAGCCAAATCCACCGCTGGTTCCGATGTCTCCGTTTGAGTCGATACTGTTCATACCGAGAGTTACCTCTCGTTTTTCGCTGGGTGGTCCAGCAATAGTGATACCCAATAGCTTCCCTCCTATTGCACCTCCAACACCACTGTTACCACCCAAGACGGAGCCCTTGACTACCTCTTCTTCTTCATATATACCCTCAACCAAAACCATCATTCCGGGACAGAACCATGCACCATTTCCCCGCGGGATAGGCACAGTTTCTGATAAATCCAGCATGATAGTTCCTGTCAGGTCTGTAAGTGACATTTCTCCAGCCGGGGAGACAGACAGAAGTCCTAAACACATATATTGTGACCCTCCCCTTCCCAACAGATTTGCGATTGGCGTGATTTTGTAGGTTTTTCGATTGCTGTTCAATAGGGACGACGTCTGGAACGACTCGTTGCGCAGCAATCTCTGATATATGAGGTTGAACCTGTCTCGATAGAACGTAATCTGATGCGAAGGGTCAGGAAAGAAGGATGGTTTATTTATTGACGCCTCAAAATGTTTCTTGTCGGGGTTATATGTCAATCGAGGCTGGTCATATGCATCGACAATTTTCATGTAGCGTCTCGGATCCGTAGAAACGTTTTCGTCATCTTCCTCTCCGGTATTGTTGTTTGCTGCATCATCGGTGCCCGCAAGCCCAGCATGACTCCCACGTTGATCTTCTTGATCCGCTAACTTGCCAGGTACAACCTTTCCATTGGACATGTTCCCTTCCATTATCTGAAGAATGGCTTTGATGGAGGCACCATTGCCCTCTTCCACAATAACTCCGCCGCCATTTTTCCGCCATAGTTTAGCTACTTCGTCAAGCAACCGTTCCGCAAGCCCATCGTCGCGCCACCTTGATCCGCAATTCTTGCCAACAAAAGTAGCCAGTGTCTGAAGTGTGTTTGAAGATATCGTCAAATCATGTTTCCTCGTAAAGGTTCGGAAAGCTAGAGGTCGGAGAAGCGCTGGAGGGATCAAGACAGGTAGAACGGATGATTTCCCTTGTAGGGTGTTCGGTCTATTGCCGGTGCGGACTGGTCGTGCTGGGGTACCGAAGGCTGGTGAAGACGAAGGTATTATATCGGCATTCCGTATTGGGAGTGGCATCTTGGGAGTCTGTGTCTTGTCCATTCTGTTCTAAATCATCACAGGGAAGATTGAGGAGGTGTCCACGGTATCAGCAGAGTAAGATGGTTCTCATGCCAATTGTAAGTATGGTGACAGAAAAGGAGAACGTTATCACAGTGCCAATCCTTGCAACCGTTCAGAAACCAATAAGCTCTTCTCCAATTGTTGATGAGGCTAGATTGAAAGTTGACGCGGGGAGAGACAGAGCGACGCGTTCTGAAGACGCGTCCAGGGAAAGTGAGTGGGGCAAATATCAATTAAGCAGCTTGCGCTAAGCCTAATCCGAAGACTTGCCTCGATGCTTCTTCCTATCTGAACTATTCCCATCATGCGCCTACATTGCTAGGTATTATTTTTACTTCTTCATCGCCATTTTCAGACGTTGCATCATTCTACACTGCAAGCAAATAAGCTTTTTTCCCCCTTGATTCCCATCAAGACGCAAGCGCAATACCTTAGTCTGACCATGGCAGCCACCACACCAGAGACCACGAACCTTCAGACTCGCCTCAACGATCTCGTCACTCGAGCAGCTGCGAAAGATGCTGTGAAGGACTACAACGCCGCAGCGGAGCTGTACTCGCAAGCTACCGAAATCCAAGCCGAGATCAATGGAGAAATGTCCGTCGAGAATGCCGACCTGCTCTACGCCTACGGAAAGTCCCTCTACAACGTCGGTGTCAGCAAAAGTGACGTTCTAGGATCGAAGATCGCTGGAGGAGAGACAGCACAAGAAAATGAGCTTACGTCGAAAAAATCAAAAGAACCCTCCTCGGCCGGGCTTATTCAGGCTGCGATCTCGAGTTCTACACCAGAAGGGTCTCTTGATTCGAAAAAGCCTACAGAGTCGACAAACCAGCTGTTCCAGTTTACGGGCGACGAGAACTTTGCAGACTCGGATTCTGAGGAAGAGGCTGAGGGTCCACAAGCAGAGGAAGAAGAGGAGGACGATGACTTTGCGAACGCTTTTGAGGTGCTCGATCTTGCGCGAGTCCTGCTATTGAAGAAATTGGAAGACGCAGAACAAAAATCAAATGGCAAGGGCAAATCAACAGACATTCCTCCCGAAGTCAGAAAGATTCAAGAACGACTCGCAGATATCTACGATTTGCAAGCAGAAATCTCTCTAGAGGGGGAAAGCTTCATCAACGCCGTCTCAGATCTTAGAGCTGCCCTCGAACTCAAAGAAGCGCTGTATGCGTTTGAAGATCCATCAGTCTCAGAATGTCATTATAAGCTCTCTCTTGCCTTGGAATTCGCATCGGTTAGTCAACCTGATGAAGAAGATGGCGAAGAAAAGTCGGCTGTAGTGGATCCGGCGATGCGAGCTGAGAGCGCAAAACACATGCAGAGCGCTATTGAAAGTTGCAAGTTGAGACTCGCACAGGAAGAGAAGAAACTCAAGACAGGAGAGATTGAAGGAGAAGACAAAATCAACGCAGCCAAGAGGCGGATTGCAAATGTCAAAGAAATTGTTGCAGATATGGAACAGCGGGTAAGTCTACTTCCACAGTATACACCAGAGAATTTGGACTAATATGCTTGCTTTGTATAGTTGATTGATCTTCGCCGCCCACCTGAATCCGTCAATGCTCCGAGTGAAGACGCCAATGCCATTGAAGCCTTGAACGGTGTCCTCGGACAACTTATCGGAAAGTCTGCAGCCGAAAAAGCCGCTACACTCGACCAAGTCAGCAAACAAGCAAATGACCTTTCCTCGCTTGTCAGAAAGAAGGCACAGCCAAGCTCGTCAGGCGCAAAGAGGCAACTTGACACTAGTCAAGAACCGGAAGGGACAAAAAGGGCAAAGACTGAAGACGCAGCCTGATTATTCGATTGCTATGTATGGATTTATGATACCTTTGTTGTACGATAGAGATTGAAACTCTAGATATTTGCGTTCTGTTGGATTCTACGGTATGTTACGACGAGCTCAAGGAGAAGCTTATGACAATGTCATTATGTTTGAGGATAAGGTATAATGAGAAGAGAGATAAAACCAAGAACAACTCCATGAATGTCTCCAAACCCAAAAAAGAAAGTAATAATGATTAGTAATTATTATTCTGGGGTATCAAATAAAACAAGCAGCGCATCGCATTGTATCGTATTCGTAGAGTGTGTAAAGAGCACAGCTCCAATCGTGCCCGACGATTGTAATGATTATATCACGTTCCGAGTCAATTTCCGGTTCCTTCTTCGTCTCGCAAGTCCCGGACTCCAGACGCCAGCAAACAGATCCTCGCACTCATCTTCATCCTGACTATCAAACTCCACTTCCGAAGAGTAATCGTCGGCGACGGCAGAAGGCAACGACGAAGCTAAACCATCCGACGACGTAGGCGATGGAAAATCATCCTGAAACTCCCAACACGAAGAAGTCGTGATCCGTTTCGTCTCGATAATATATTTACCGACTTTGTACCGCTGCGCTTCTTCCTCTGCTGCAATGTACTTCCATCCCAGTACGCTGCCGCAGATTATACAGTTGATGTCGGCGACTGTATGAGCGCCGGTGACTAACTGGCGAGGAACAGCCCTTTGGGTGATTGTGTTTGGTAATGTAGCTGTATTAGTGGTCTGCTGGTATCCATTCAAAGAGGTAGAATCTGTAGGTGAGACGAGATAGGCACGACCATGACGGCCTGTGAAGCCCTTGCTGACTATTTGAGATGTATGGCAGATATGGCCTCCGCAACGAGCACATCGAATGTAGGACAAGTGTGACGATCGAAGACTATTCTCCGGAGAGTGCGGGGAGTTCGCATCTTCTATTGAATCGTCCGCGACATCATGGCTTTTGGGTGCTTTGTGCTGTCGTTTGGGGAATGATGGAGATGGGATGAGGAAAGTAGGGAATGCGGGTATGGATATGAGAGGCATCTGGTTTGATGATGGTCAGACTCCCTTGGAATAAGTTGAAGTTGCCTTGCCCACGATATAATGTGCTATAAACTTAAATAGTGACTTGGGTTGATCAATGTCATGAAGTATGTGGATGATGTTTGTATAGCAAGAATAGCTTGCTACCTCATCCGAGCTATTTTTGCATCATTCTAGCAGCCAACAACCCTACTCATCCATCGAGTTGATATAATAGAGACGGCGAGAAAGTAAGAAGCAGGAGGAATATTAATGAGGGGAAGAGTCATGCCCAAATCCTGTTGGTCGACGTCACTACTGTATGCCTTATCTAATCAGTGCAGATCGTCACATGGTCAAAAAAGTATTCATTTAGAACATATCTGAATCACCTGCCACAGAATAAAAAATCAAGAAACGCCTTATGCCCGAAAGCAAGCAAAGAGAGTATCCTAGAAAACTAAAAACAAGAACGTTAATAGAAATGACTTGAATGTAAAGAGACGCATGCTGTCTTATACGTCCATACTTGATCGCATCTCACACGAATAAAAAAGACTTTTGAGCTTTCAAACAAAGCTCGCAGATTAGCAGAGCCACCGGTGCAAGAATACAAAGAGTGATCATGGCATAGTTCGGTCTAGCTGCCTCGGTCTTACACCTGAGCAGCCAGGAACAGCCATCTGTCGCTTAGTGCTATTCCGCCGCTACCCGGCGGCATCCAAGAGTCGAGACTTGTCAAAGAAAACCCACACCATCCTAGGTTCCGTACGATACCACTACCCAACGGATCGTCTGAGCGTGGTACACAAGCGATGATTTGGCTGCATTCAAAGGCTTCTACTTCGGCTAGCTCGAAAAGAGAAAGCAGGCTGATACACCAGGATGTTAGCGGGTTGATGTAACCAACAGATATAGAAAAACTTACGCAGTCTTGATGCCATGGCTGGTCGCCTGGCTGTCAAGAAAGACGAACAGAGTTCTTTGACCACAGCCATCGACTACGAACCCTCGATAGATGGCATCGTTGGCATAATCCCATAGTTCAAGATAAGCTTCGATGTCTCTTTGGCGTGATAATTTCTGATTTTCTGGCCGGACATTTTGCTGTAACGCACCCATCACCAGCGACGTTCGGTGCCTGCGGTTCCTCTCACCAAGGAACATGGCGGACAACGTGTCGCAGAAAAGCCTCTCACACTCTTCCGTGATGGTTTGCGCTGCCTCCCCTCGAGTAATATCGTCAATATTATTTCGTGGTGCTTTGTGTCTCGGCCACATATCCTCCTTTGCGGCGGGATTGCTGGTCGAGATGTTGTGGGGAGGACTTGTCATGCGTGAATCAGGCCCCGAAGGGACCTCAGGCATACCACTGTGCTCCTACGAGACATGATAGGTTAGTTCATACGTGGCTATCGATAGGTACGGGGGGAGTCAGTCGATGTACGTACCTGCCCCGTTGGGAGTGCAGTAGTGGAAACCTTTTACGGTCTCCGAGACAGTCGGGACCATGTAGCAGCTGGCCAAGATACTGACCTGACCATGGCTGCGGAAGGAAAGTTGGTGTTGATTAGAGTAATTACTACTGTCACTCATGAGTTCACCCTCCATTGTGAATGAGATGCTGAGGTAGTATTTTGGGGTAGGTCCGGTGTGTTGGTGATTGGGTAGGGGAGGAACTTGTCGACGGCTGGTGACGAGAGAACAGTGGCGATGAGTGTTTGGTGAATGACTGTAGAATAGAAGGATGAGGAGAAAGAAAGAGATGTAGAAGGTGGTGGAGGATTCGACTTATCGATTGGGACTGCCCATTGGAGGCGGTAAGCCTGCCGCTGCCTCACGTGCTCTGGTTGCCGAGTACGCTAGGCTTGTTCTGGGATAGTCAATTTCTATCAAAGAAAGACTCGAAGGCTTCATCATCAACGTCTCTACTACTGGCGACAACGACTTTTTCAATTATTGGACTACGAATCTATCCTTTACAGCATTTAGTGAAACGTCAGAGACGTCTCTGAGGCCAAGCGAAATCTATACGAGTCTTAAACTACAGATCGGGCATGAATCTGATGGATCTGACCTATCTTTACTCGTTATTTTCAAGATCTGCTTCTATTCTCGCAACTATGTATGCAATGCTTCGCTGTGCCTGCAAATAAACTATGTACAATAAGTCCTGTGTCAATACTCAAGCCCGGACATGTAAATAGTCGCATGTCACAGGCAGTTGGCTCTTGGATCGACTGAGATAAAAATGCAAGAGAGAAAGAAAAAGAGAGAAAAGAAATCAGTAGTGATAATTGTACATGAATTTCCATTAAAGCTCCCGGTAATCACTCGGACGTATTCGGCGTTGTCGCGCCTGATGACGCTGAGGGTTCACAGGCTGGCGAAAGTATGGACTGTCGTCGTCTCTACTACCGGCTGCCTTGTTGTAGTTGTAATTATTCCGTTGTTGGTTGGAGAAGTTGTTCATTCCCGCGCCCTGCTGGTATCCGGGCTGTTGTTGTGATATGTATTGGCCCCCCTGTCCCATTTGCATCGGGTTGAAATTATTGTTGAACTGACCGAAATTGTTTCCCTGCATCATTGAGTTGTCCCCAAACATTCCGTTACCTGGGAAAGGGAAGGTGTTTCCACCCATCTGGTTCATCTGGTTCCATCCATTAAAGCCTTGGTTTTGGAATGCATTGCCCATGGGCATCATCATGGGGTTCATCATGGGGTTCATGGCCGGCATGAAGTTGTTATCGAAAGGCATCGGTGGCATACCTGGAACTTGTGGAAATGCAGCATTCGGAAAAGGCATTTGCGGGTTCATTGGGAACGGCATCATATTATTGGCCATATTGTTGCTGTCGTTATTCTCGGATGTTGTGTTTTGTGTTTGTGCATCTCCTTGTTCGTCATTCAATTCCTTACTATCGTCGGCTTTCTGTTTCTTGAAAGACACCGATGAGTCAGGTCTCTCAGTAGCCTCGATTTCGGGCCCATCTTCTGCTGCTCTTTTCTTGCTCTGGCTCGTGCTTGTGGCGCTTTGAACGCTAGGCGAGGATACAGTGGCAGCTGTGGCGATAGGTTTCACGGAAGTACTCCTAGATTTTGGCTCTTCTTCTTGTTCAACAAGAGCTTCTTTAGTGCCCTCCTGTTTTTCCTTCTCCTTCTTTCCTTCAGCCTTTTCAGCTTCAAATGCCTTGATTCTGGCGACAGCTTCATCGTCAACTGCTAAATTGTCCAATAATACACCTTCAGTTGAGCAACCAGGACAAATGAAATCACTTTCAATGAGAGCATTGGTAATACAGTCATTGCAATATGTTCGATTGCAGCAAGGTGTCTTGGTGGGTTCCAAAAACATGCGCTTGTCAATTGGACATTCTAATCCTCTAGCTTGAAGTTCTTTGCTTCCTTCAGCAGCAGCAGCTTCCGCGGCAGCGGCAGCAGATGCCTTTGCCTTTTCCTGATACAATTCCCAAGCAGCCTTGTCTGGCTGGGCAATAACAAAATCGCCATCGGCATTGACCATAACACCCGAGTTCTTCAAATCTTCAGCAGATCCATCCATCGCCATAGCCGTTGTCTTGTCTACCTTTGTTTGTAGCGATCGCGGAATGCCAGTTGACCTCTTGACTCGATATTTGCCATCAAAGTTCGGATCGTTATTCGTTGGGCATGCCTGGATCCAATGTCCTTTCTCTCTGCACCGGTAGCAAAGGTATCCCGGGGGTGGCGGATGATCTGGAACATTCAGAGGCTTGCCACGGCCCCTTCCAAAAGCGACTGGGGTAGCACTGCGAGTAATGTTAGCTTCATATTGCTTCTTCTTACGAGAATCAGAAAGAGTAAACCTACTTTGCCATTTCCTGTTGTTGTTCTCTCCACTGGTTTGCCTGAAGATTGAACAAAGCGTCAATCTTCTCATCTTCGGTTTGCGCACTATCTAGCCCTGGTATCGAAGTTTGACCCGCCGGGCCAGCGCCTGATGTAGCTCGACCTGTAGATGGTAGATCAGGGCGCGTAGAACCGCGAGCGGTTACAGGCATTTTACCGGATACATAGCGTGCGGCGCCTCCTTTACCAGGCCGTGCTGCCGGCAGTCGACGTGCTATGACGGAGGTCGATCGGGGAATTATAGCGGTGTCATCATCATATTCTATCAAAATTGTCAGTCAGTATTTAACTCTAAAGGACGGAGAGCGAAATTTTTCGCAGTATCAAACGAACCTTCTCCGGTGTCTTCATTGTAGATTGACAACTCAAAATCAGTGCCGTCGCCCAATCTATTCTGGCTGATTATTTCACGCTTGAGTTCAAAAACCGATATTCCTGTACCATCAAAGGTCACTCTTGAAGGTTCCTTTTGTGACTTGAATTTGAAATGCACAGATGACGCCATGGTGTTCGTATCGTTTTAGTCGTCGATGATTGGCTTCAAAAGCAGCTGAGCGATAGGGAAATCCAGCCAGGATGAAAAAGGGAGTATGCAGGTACAGATAATGCTGAGATTGTCGATGAGTGGTTTGTCAGTGATCCAGCAGTCGGGAAGAAATCCGATTTCAAACTCTTTGCATGTAAGATTATTAGAGAGAAAAGTTGTAGTATGTCAAATAGACCGTCTTGTTATCTATCGACAAAGAATGATGTTCTTTCTTTTTTTTTGCAGAATTTGACACACTTCTCTGTATGTGGTATGAGATCAAGAAAACAGAAACTGGATTACATTAAAGGGTGTAGATTCCTGTGTACAAACAACACGCAGAGCCCTCTACAAAGCCTTAATCTCTTCAGTGAAACGTATAGGCCCAGCGAACTCACTCCATCTGAACAACTTCGAATAAGGGCTGGTCAAGTCAACAGAACTGAAACGGAATGTGATTGCGAAGAAGGAAGGCAGAAGAGCGAGGTGGCGAAATGTGCGCAGGTTGTGATGAGATCGAGCGAGTTGTAAGCCTCCACAAATGGTCGACTAGACAATCGCGAGAGTCAAAGTAACGGAAATGCGAAGAATTGAGAGATAATATGAAGAAAAAGAGAGGGGTAAGGAAATGGTGGGTTGTGATGGAGGTGGTGATGAGAAATCAGGAGGGAAGGAAGTAGAATGGGGGAGGACGCTAAATTGAACTTTGAACGGGTATCACGTGGTCATTCCGCATTAGGACTAGCGCCTGCTTGGGGCTGGCCAGCAACTGCCCGGTGTCGGCGATGCAGACTAGGGACGTACGGAGTACGTATATCCAGAAATTCCATCTCATTCTCGATGGCTGTACGTTTTTATTGATCTACTCATAGCGTGTCGATTACTCTCTTTCAGGCCTTCGCACCAAGAATCCCTTCTCCACCAAATGATTCTTAACATCATCAACCGTAAACTCTCCTCGGTGAAACTGCGAGATGCATATGTCAGAATTGTTCTTGAGAAGAAGTACAGGGGAAGTTAATAAAATCTCACCATTCCAGCTCCTAGTGCTGCATCTGTCGTGGTTTTTGCAAAGACATCCTCAAAGTGAGCTGGCTTTCCGGCTCCGCTAGAAGCAATGACTGGAATCTTGATGGCATCTTTGACGTCTTGAATCAGTTCATGGTCAAAGCCGCTATTGCTTCCATCTTTGTCGATGCAGTTCAGCAGAATTTCGCCAGCACCCATGGCTTCGACTGCTTGCACGAGTTGTCGAACATCGATGTCGCGCATCTCTCTGCCTCCTTTGACAGTGCATTGATACCAACATGTGTCTTGTCCATTTGCATCTGGGAACTTCGTCTTGATTGTGTGGTGAGTTGTTGCCTCCGGACCACTGACGTAGACACGTTTAGGATCGACACTGACAACAACGGCCTGGTTTCCGTATGCCTTGGAGATCTGCTCGATAGCGGTTTTTCCGGAAAGTTTCTTCCCGTTCTGATAATACTCCTCCGCAGCAATCACGGCATCAGAACCTATACTTACTTTATCAGCACCAGACTGGAAGTACATTTTCGCAACGTCTAGAGCCGATATTTGAGTGCCATCGGTATCTGTCATTTCTCGAATACCACCTCCAATTGTGAGTGGCACAAACACCGTCTCTGATGTACGCCGTAAAATCTCCAGCATCGGTAAATCTTGAAGAGGACAATTGCGGAAGGACGTTATGTTGAGGAAGGTGACCTCGTCTGCTCCTTGCTCGTAGTATTTCTTGGCCATATCGACTGGTTTTCCCAGATTCCTGACTTGACCACCAGAGGCACTCTTTTCCCGGACGTCGTACTGGTCTCCTTTCGTGACGACTAAATCGCCTTGATCATTGGTGCGTACGTCGAGACAGGCAATAACTCTTCGAGTCAATCCATCTCTCCGTTCACTCGAGGGCAGAGAAGTTTCGTGTTTCTCTGAAAGCTGTCCATCCAAGAATGCACGAATAGTGCGCAATCCAGCCTGCCCACTCTTCTCTGGATGGAACTGTGTCGCAAACACGTTACCACGTGCTATGGCACCGATGAATTCTTCTTCTCCGTAATGAGCAGTAGCTACTGACCACCCTTGCTTCTCTAGAACGCCGGGTTCATACGGCGCAGCATAAGAATGGACGTAGTAGTATTTGCTCTCTTCGCGCAATCCGTAAATGCTAGATGTTTGAGAACCCTCATTGTGGCTGGTTTTTGCAGAGTTCCATCCAATATGTGGCACACTCTTACTTGAGTCATCAAACTTGCGTAGACGCGAGGGAATCAGGCCCAAGCCAGGGGTCTGAGGATCTTCTTCTGAACCTTCAAACAAAGCCTGTAATCCAACACAAATACCCATAAAACGTTTGCCAGAGTCAATGTGCTCTTTGATGGGTTCTAGGAAGCCACCAGCCGAAAGTTGAGATAGACAATGTCCAAAGTGTCCCACTCCAGGCAAGATCAACGTCTGTGATTTTAGTAAGTATCAATCGTGCATGAAATACGCAGTCAAGTAAAAGCTCACATCTGCATTGCGAACTTCTTCTGGGGATTTGATCCATTCGACATCGTAGCCGACCTTGTTGATTGCGTTGACCAACGACCTGACGTTCCCCGCCACGTAGTCCAGCAAATGCACAGAAGGCATGGCTGTCTGACCTTTTTGAATCTGACTGTTGAGCTCGTACACTTCAAACAAGTTAGTTCTGTTTATTTATCAATAGCTTAATGAGTAGCGTGTGCAGCTCTCGACCTTGGGTGAGTCATACAAATTTTGTCTTCCCGCTATACAAATTTTGATAGAGGGGAATGCCGAAGTCGGAAAGATTCAACCGCTCGACAAGCACACGAGAGAATTGGTATGGCAGTCAACCTCTACTAATCTGCAAGATCTTAAGATTCTCCAATGAACTGACGCAGCATAAAGAAGAGCATATAAAATCCTGCTTTGTTTCAATGTTGGTACTTGCTTCTGTGAATATTTTATGGAGACCCACCACATTCCCCGAAAGAATGCCGCCTATCAGAGAGGGGCATCTCCATCTACAAGAACGAAGGCAATGACGAGATTTTTTTCTTTACTAGTTCATTAAGGACATATATAGTTTGAGGGAGGATTGCATGACACCCCTGAGTTCATTTTCATTATTCAAAAGAGACGTCTATATTCTCATCCCTTCCAAACGGCAACGTTGGCGCAACACTACGTCACGCTCGTCGAATATTGCTTACAAAATAGGCAGTGCATTAGACTGCTCAGGGTGTTGGAGATATGTTAGTCCATTTGGGGGCTGCTGAAGGTCAGTACAATCTCACGACGCGTTCTTTCTGGAACCCTACCGGAGAAAATTGGCGGAGCTGGACGCCCGCAGCTTTCAGAATTGCCGCGCTCTACATAGATTGATGAGCATAGAGGGCCGTTAGCAAGGATACAAGAACACCTACCTCTTTATCCATATTGTAGCTCTTCGAGTACACGACTTCGGAGATGCCGACTTGCGCTATCTTGACAGTACATGTCAGGCAGGGACACCTATCTAAATAGTCAGTTTCAGGGCATGATATCTTGCGAGATACTCCAGAAATCGCACGTATCACAATATAATATAGCGCCTTCTCTGATCCTTTCCCTTCCGGCCTCCAGTAGGGCATTCTCCTCTGCGTGAATACACAGACATGTCGATAGGCCGGCGCCTCCACCCTCACCGCGATTGCATCGAGGGCCTATAGAGTCAGAAACCAAAGACAATCTTATAAACCATAGAAAACCACTTACACCCCCCTTCGTTGCAGTTCGTAATATTGCGCGGGGTTCCATTGTATCCAGTGCTGATAACGCGTCGGTCTCGAACAATGACACATCCCACTCGTCGCTTCATGCAATTGCTTCTCTGTGCGGCAAGTGAAGCCAGTTGCATGAAGTATTGATCCCATGTTGGCCGCAAGCGCTCATCGTTCGATAAATCCAGTTTCTCCAAGGCTGCGTGTAGCTCTTCTAGGGATGACGAAGCGTTGAACAAGCGAACCTGCGCTCTGTCTGTGAGATAAGCTCTGCCGATTTCCCTATCGTATAGATGCTTATCATTCCACAGGACGAATTCCTCAAGATCCGGTGGGTTTATTTTCTGGCGCGTACACCTGTAAAATCTGTGAGACGGACACAGCCTATTCTTGCTGGTGGTTGTTCCCCACCCACCTGTCTCGAAATCGTTGCCATCTCAAGCTGACCGGAGCATCTACGCTCACAAGCAAGAAGAATGGCCTTTGTAGGAGTCTGTCCAAGGTTGTGTGATCCCAGATATCCGTCGTCACCCAGCGACCTGTCCATTGTTTCGTGACGAACTCGAGTAATGAATCGACGGTATCGAAAACTGTTTCGTGTTTACGACTCGGCAAGCTCTCCCTCTCGGAGTCCTCTAAGCGCACTGGATCTTTCGGTTCATTCGATATGTGTAACGGGTTCTTGGTTGCTAGTTGCAGTAGCTCAAAACCTTGCTCGCGGATCAGATACTCAGCGATGGCATGCTTCCCTGCGCATATGCCTTGACGGGGTTAGCATGCACGTGAAAGAACAAGACAGCTTCGAGGGTTTGGGATATTTCGGCACTCACCACCGCATATACCGATCAGCATATTACCGTGATTACCAACGAGTGTAAGTGTAAAGCCGTGTGTTGGATGTGTCTTTTATCCAGGAGAAAGATACCGTAGTTAGCTAGTAGACAGCCATATCGGCGATAAGCTTACCCCACCATCAACAAACACCAAGTATATCATAGCTCATGAGCTGCAGGACATCTCCTCAGTGACTTCTCAGCCGACAAGCCTGCTCGTTGTCACCGGAAAGGTATTTTTGGGCAGTCTCTGTGTTCTTCACGACAGTGTCCTGTCAGCGGATAGAGCGTCATCTCTTGAGTCTTCACGTGGAAGGTCACCTGCTGGGCTGGACTCGTGACTTCCTCTGCTGCCAGTGCCTGCTTTCCTCATCTGTTCATTCCTCCTCCGACGCATTCATCCTCCAAGAGTGGTATCTCGAGGAACGTGTCTTTCCGATCCTACGCATATACCGTCCACATCAAACCCAGACACGACGTCCGACGGAGGTATCCACCAGACACCCTTGATATACTGCAAAGATGCAGTACACTCCGTTCGTTTCGGATATCGAACTCCCATTCTACACATCGCTTGCATCACAGAAGATCAACCATGACAAGCTAGATGACTCTGCGAGAAGAGTACAAGGACTCTATGAGATTCGCACATCAGACGCTCCTGCTGCATCATGTCGAATGCAGATCCTGGGAAATGCGCTCAACAGCGACCAGTAAGTTTACAGATGCCGTCCGGATGTTGACAGAGAATGAGAAGCTGACCCATGAATCTTTCTTTGAAAAAGTGTCCCACCTGGCTACTACAGAGCCGAGGGCACAATCAAGAATTTCAACACCGTTGAAGAGTACAAAAATGCAGATAAGATGCAAATACTTCAACAAGCTGGGAGAACCGTAAGAGCTCTATGCTGAATGGTTATGATGCCTTAAAGCACCACTGACTTTCATTATAGGTTTGGGATGCCATAGGAGACGGCTCCATTCTATCCAACCCGTCAATCTTATCTTCATTTCTAATTCTTTCATTCGCGGACCTGAAGAAATACAAGTTTCAGTACTGGTTCGCATTTCCTGCAATCACTTCTCAACCACACTGGGTTCCCGTGTCCGAAACCAGCTCAAGTGACCATGCTACCAGCCCGTCAATTCCTAGCTCTAGGAATCTCTCCGACGCCGAAAGCTCGGCTCTTGTCGATATAGTTCAAACCTGGAAGGCCAACACGGATGTACGACAGCATGGATTTTTCCTAGCTCGAAAGGAGAAAGGATCTAGCGGCACAGATACTCCGGAATGGAAAGTATCGTCATTAGCGGACTATGAGAATGGCTTTTTCGATGGCTCAGACCCTCAAGATCAATACTTTGCTTTCGCCGATCCATCGAATTATCCCAACGCTCCGGGTTGGATGCTGCGCAATCTCCTGGTGCTTTTGCAACGCCGCTGGGGTCTTCAAAAAGCCCAGATTCTATTTTATCGAGATATTCAGTCTAAGCGGGAACTTGGTCGGAGTTTGGCGGTTACACTACAACTAGATGCTACCCAGGATGCCAAAGCTGCCACAAACCTCACATCTAGCGAGATGCCGAAGATTACCGGCTGGGAGAGAAATAGCGCAGGGAAGCTCGCTGGACGAATCTCTGACTTGACAGCATACATGGATCCTCGCAGGTAAGTCAAAGCATCCACTTTGCCATTGTTGTATTCATGCGAAGGGACTAACATGAGGACCAAAGATTGGCCGATCAAGCAGTAGATCTGAATTTGAAGTTGATCAAATGGAGGATCAGCCCTGGCCTTGATCTCGATAAAGTCAAAGCGACGAGCTGTCTCTTACTTGGAGCTGGAACTCTAGGTAGCTACGTTGCACGCAATCTGATGGTAAGTTGCTCTGTCTCTGTGCGCTGTGCCTCAGAAGCATAATAAAACTATACTTTTTTCAGACAAGCTAAGATTATTACAGGGTTGGGGTGTGCGGAAGATTACTTTTGTAGATAATGGATCGGTGTCCTTCTCTAATCCGGTGAGACAACCGTTATTTGATTTCAATGACTGTCTAGATGGCGGAGCAAAGAAAGCTACAAGGGCTGCTGCAGCCTTGAAAGAGATATATCCAGGAGTTGTGTCGGAAGGTCATGTGTTCTCTGTCTTGATGCCTGGGCATCCCGTTACAGACGTTGCTCAGGCTGCTAAAGAATTCGAGCTCCTTCGCAAACTGATCGAGGAACATGATGCCATCTTCCTCCTCATGGACAGCCGAGAGTCTCGTTGGTTGCCAACCGTCATCGGAAAGTCTCTAGGAAAGATCGTGATGAATGCCGCCTTGGGCTTTGATACATTTGTCGCAATGAGACATGGAGTGAAGCCCCAATCGGCTAGTGAAGCGGAGCTTGGATGTTACTTCTGCAATGACGTCGTTGCACCGATGGACGTAAGTCTTTAACCACCTTTACCTTCAAGTTAACTGACAGGCCCCCAGTCCATGAAAGACCAGACCCTTGATCAGCAATGCACAGTCACCCGACCAGGCGTCTCTGCAATTGCATCCGCGCTCCTAGTAGAGCTCTTTGTGTCCATTTTGCAACATCCTGATGGAGCTGCCGCTCCTGCACCAATCACCCAAAATGCCGAGCGAGGAGACCATCCTCTCGGCCTTGTTCCACATCAGATCAGGGGATTTCTCTCCACATTCTCCAATATCCCAATCACCGGGAAAAGCTATGATTGCTGTAGTGCCTGTTCGGGCAGAATCGTGGACGCGTACAGGAAGGATGGTTGGGATTTTGTGCAGAAAGCAATCAACGACAAAGACTATGTCGAAGAACTGAGCGGCCTGAAAGAGGTAGAATTCGCTTTTGATGGTTGCTTTCGTATCTGTACTGACCTCGCCACAGGTGCAACGAAAAGCCGAGGAAAATGTCGCCGGTATCGAGTGGGATGATGACTCCGAGGGACTTATTGAAGATTAAACCAGTCCCCCAAATCTGGAATCCTCGTCATTATGAGGGATATTTGATTCAATCACTCGATATCGAGCACGTCTGATCTTGCGGCATTTGGCTTCCTAGCTATAGCAACAAAAAATGCCTCCCGTGACTCCTATAATCTGCCGTCAGCGAATGCACAGAGGCCACGGTTTGTAATGGCGGCGGGAAGACGACGTTTATCATACACTTCGAGACGATTCCGGCTTCAATCTATGAACCTTCTCGAACAACGCCTTGAGCTGTTTTTCAAAGACTTTGTCTTCGGGTCCCTGGTAGAATTTGCACACGAAATGGCCACCAGATTTTAGGACATTGAAGCTGAACTGCAGCGCTGCTCGGCACAGATCCTAGTATAATCGCATTTAGTCTTTGATAGCCATCTCACATATAGAATTTGAACACTTACTATACTTCCAGCGTGATCCCGAAAACTTATTCCACTGGTGTTCATCATCCTGCGATACGGGTTACTAAGGCTCCTATTTGAGAATCCTTTAACTTGAGCCCAGGGTGCAGACATGTCGCTTAGAACAACATCGACGGTTCGTTCTTTTTGTTTTCCATTTTCCTCCTTGCTCTTATCGATTGCAACAACAGAACTCTCGGTTAAAGATTGTAAGACGGTAGTATCCTCGTCTGTCGTGATATGTCCAGCTTCATCCGCCGGCGGAGTAGGTAAGCGTGGTCGACCGCGATTGGGATCTCGTACGAATTCCAAAACGTATTCTTGAATGTCTGGTGACAGAAAATTGCCTTGAATTGTAGATACGCCTTTCGGAGGCTGGGCGGGGATTATATCGACGCCTAGGACTCGTCCGTTGGGTTTTGTTCGAGTTACTGCGACCTAGATTTTTATAATCAGTCAGTAATAGCCTTAAGGGAGAAATGACTGCATCTTTTTTATCAGGCCTTACCTGAGACCATGAACCCGGCGCATATCCCTACAGATAATTGTCAAAACTCAGACGACAGTAGCCAATCATCACCTTAAGAAGAACTGACGAGATCAACAACCGTTTGCCCACTCCGAAATATCCGATATTGTTCGTCGATCTGTTGGGATGACTAGATTAGCAAGCCGTCCAAATCCCTTACGAAAGAAACACAATCCAAAAAATCCTACCTGCAAAAGTTTGAAAGCCGCTCTGCTCTTCAGGCCCCGAACCACAGCTTCTCTGGTGAACATATCACTGCGTTGTCGTGACTGCCATCGTTTCGACGAAGAGAATCGTTTCAGGTCTATCGAAAGGAGCTGGGAATTGCACCTGCGGCAAGACAGCATTGCCTGCCACACTGACAGGACCGTGGGTCGCTTTGAATGCATGTGCTCGACTGAATACAAATATTGATGATAGCCATTCAAAAGAATATCATAGTTATGTGTTGTGAAAAATATTGAAAGCTGAGCGGGTTGAGCTTGGCTGCGGAGATGCTCCAAGCTCTCCGAGCTCCGGTCACGGTTCGGTTGTAGCTCTCTATCTATCGTTCTAAGTATCCTAAGTATTCGCCAGGCACAAAGAGAATTTTTGTTATTACTACGGCGAAAGAATTTACTGCATTTGGTGACTTTGGTGACTTTGGTGTATTCAAGTTAAAAGGTATTGATACACTATATCAACTTCTTATCACGCTTTAGCGGAGAAAACGATGATGACTCCCCAAATGCAAGGCGAGCAACTCCTAAAGCCTGTGGGCGTTTGGCGCTTGGCTTCAGACTGGGAATTGGCTTGTCTACTCTCTTTGGTCTTTCAAATTGCTCTTCCTCTTCGTCAAACAAGGTAATATCGCGGTGCCCACCTAGAACCTTCCGTTTCCTAGGAACCTGCTTCCCTCCTAAGGAAGACCCTCTATTTGACATGCCTCCGAGCATTGATGGCATCTCGTCATTCCGTCGCGAGAGCATAGAATCTTCTGCAATTGCTCGGTCATGTCCATCTGCTTTTGCGAGCCTATGATCCTCGCCATCATCGTCATGTTCATCGTCATTATCATGATTAGAGGGCGGATTCGCTTTAGGACGTCTTGTCTTATTGCTTTTAGGTGACACTTTGGCCCGCTTTTTGGCATTGTACGAATCCGCTTGTGGTCGCAGATCATCATCAGAGCTGCTTGAGGAATCTTCGGCACTCCTATTGCGCTTAAGGTATGGTGTGATGGAGAATGACGACTTTTCTCCTAAGGCGGCCGAGGGTCTTGGCTGAAAGTTCGTCTTGACTTTGACAGCCCCAGGTGTTGCGATTGTCATGGATGGATCAAAAGTGCCACCAGAATGGCCGAGTGAAGCGCTCCTGTCACTAGCAACACTTTGACGAGGTCGCTCAATTTGTTTATGTTCATGAGACAGAAGGGTATCATTCTGGTGCTCCTTCAATTTCTCCTTTGTTGATCGCAGCTGCTTCCTAAGCTTATCAAGTCGTTCCTCCAAGGATTTTTTCTGTTGCTCCCATGCGGTTGCCCGATCATTTATTTCCTGTTCCATTCGGCGTCTTTCGTCAACTTCTTTCTTGATTTCCTCTTGCAATTTCTTCAATTGTTGCGCTTCTGCACTTTGGTTTTTGATTTCCATGTTTCTATTTCGCTCGAACGCCCGTCTTTCTTCTTCTAGTTGAACTTCGAGCGAATTGAGCTGCCTTTCCAAGGCGGATTTTTCGGCAATGAGATTTTGGTGAGATTTGTTCTGGTTTTGGAGGCGTTCGAATTCCTGTTTCAAGTGTGCGATTTCTTTCGTAAGGGACACGTTATCGGCGGAGATTTGTTCGTAGTCGGAGACCTTGCGCTTCATTGAGACGAGATCGTTCTAAATAGATAGTCAGACGGTTATTGTTCTACGGCTGTGATAGACTATATCTACCTTTAGATCTTGCATAGCACGCGAATCAGAGCGCGTAGACAATTGCAAGTTTGCCAAATCCTCTTGTGCGCGGAGAAGCTGTTGCTTCAGTGCCAACTCGGCTTGGAGTAGCTGCTCGATATCATACTCGGATCGTTCGCATTTCGTCTGCAGCACCTCATGGTCCGCATCGAGAATGATGTAGTCCACGCGACAGATCCTGGTCTCTTCATAGGCTATCAGAGAGTCCAGCTGCGCAAGGCTTTTCTCATATGCAATCTCGAGCTGGGCTGATTTGAGGGACAGTTCATACTGTAGGGATCGTCAGTCTGGTCTGTTTCATTCTCAGTAGTGTTGGATACACATACTTCCCGCGCGAAACACGTAGCCTCTTCACAATAAGGGGCCATTTTGAGGCGTTGAGTTGTATCAATGGTTCATTGCAATCATGGGATGTTGGAGGACCAGCAATCAATTAAGACGCGTCGTGCCGCGGAGTGGCCCTTACTCTTCTTGGCTTAGCATGCGGGTAAGCTGGTTGGTTACGTACTCAGACGGAGTATAGGACACCTCACCATCTCGACTGCTTGTCAACATCTCTCCTCCACAATTCTTGCTTTGAATTGACCTCCGCATTGCGTTCACGCAATTATCAACATGAGGCTGCTTTCCTACTTCACTGCACTACTGTGCACCTCAGCAGTTGCCCTGTCCGCAGCAACAACCAAAAATGACAAGCTAGCTCGCTTCCAGTCCCTCTCCCGATCAACTCCAATTGATTTGGACGATTCGACATACAATGAGCTCACATCGGCACCCCGAGACTACCATGTCGCCGTTATGCTCACCGCCACAGATGCGCGCTTCGGCTGTGTCCTCTGCAGGGAATTCCAACCGGAGTGGGATCTCATTGCAAAAAGCTGGAACAAGGGCAAAGCCGGCGATATCAACTTGATCTTCGGCACACTAGACTTCAGTAATGGAAAGGAAACCTTTAGACAGGTTTGTTGACACTATCATTTCAGAGCTTGCATTGAAAATTGACTCGCCATGTACAGCTCATGTTGCAAACTGCTCCCATAGTACTATTATTCCCACCAACAGTAGGACCTGGCGCAACGGCCGATGGAGCGCCTCAAAGATTCGACTTGTTTGGGTAACTATTCTGTCACAGATGTTCTTTAAGCGTTTGCTGACATCCCCCGTTACAGCCCAACTACCGCTGAACAAGCCTACGTCTGGATCACCCGGCATCTCCCCGAAGGCCCGAAACCCCAGTTGGTGCGTCCCATCAACTACATGCGACTTGCATCCGCGGCCACCTTGCTACTTGGCGCAATTACACTCTTCACAGTAACCTCGCCATATGTGATTCCTATTATCCAGAATAGGAATGTCTGGGCGGCCATCAGCTTGATTGCTATCCTTCTTTTTACCAGCGGTCATATGTTCAACCACATTCGCAAGGTTCCATATGTTGCGGGAGACGGACGAGGCGGAATCTCCTACTTTGCCGGCGGATTTTCAAATCAGTTTGGCATGGAAACCCAGATTGTAGCTGCAATGTGTAAGTGCCTTTTCAGGCAGCGATTACGTCGCAATTCTGACAGTTTTCTAGATGGCATACTTTCCTTTGCAGTCATTGCGCTAGCCTTGAGAGTCCCACGCATGGCCGATGCCAAGACACAGCAATTGGGTGTCATTATCTGGGGCGTTATACTTCTCGGCATGTACAGCTTCCTTCTCAGCGTCTTCAGGGTCAAGAACAGCGGCTATCCTTTCTACCTACCTCCATTCTAAGATATATATTCCAAGTGTTTCACGTCAGTGAATGGGATGATACATGGGACACTTGCACCCTGCCCGGTTTTGTATTTGTATAACGTTTAGAACATCGACTGTGATCTTGTTTGAGAAAAGTAATTTTGCATGTTTCGGATGGGCTTCATGTACAGGAAGGGACCATGCCAACAACATCAATGACAGTAGAGCAATTGACTGGTTTCATTGCTTCTGTATTAGCTTTGGGCGGAATTCAATAGACCGAGTTCCAGATACATGCGACGATAGTAAACGGGAATGTCCACTGTTCTATGTAGGCCTTGGATACTGTAATTTAACTGTAGTCATTGCCCCATTGAAACCTGATATCGGTAACCATGCACCGACGTGTAGGAGAAAAGTGGTGCAGATGGTTATGTGCATGGCTCATGTTTCTCGCGGCCAGTTGTGGGAATGGTGGCCTCAGGACTCAACCATCCCGGCCAATTAATCCATCTCATGTTAACTCTTCGACAAACTTACTCAACCGAGACTTTCCTTCATACAAACTCAGATTCTTGCACTAACAAGAAACAAGATCCAATTTACAGGAAAGTACCGGGTCCAGCATGGAATAATTGGGTATTTTTGGTGGTTCCGAAATCAATCCTCGAACGGCTTCCATTACCATCACAATGAGTGAAAGTAGCCAGCAACTCCCAAAGGCATCACGCGCTTCTTTGGCGTATGGCACGAGTTTCCTCATACTGATCCAAGTGGTGTCACGGTTTCTCACATTTGCCTCGAATCAGCTCGTGTTGCGCCACTTGTCTCCAGAAATTCTTGGTGTTGCTACTCATTTGGAACTTTATTACATCACAGTACTATACTTTTCAAGGGAATGCGTACGGACTGCAATCCAACGAGAACCTATCTCAAGTGAGTCTGAAAGTGCGGATAAGGATAGCACGAACAACCCCGAGACGACTAAAAAGGTGGACTCGAAACTTGCCCAAGATGATGCTACATCCTCCCAGACGGTGGTCAATATGTCATACATTGCAATAGCCCTTGGTCTGCCCCTATCCGGACTCCTGGCTTTCTTCTACCAGTCATGGGCGACAGAAGAGGTTCTTTCGACACCTTATTTCCGGGAAAGTCTACGCATAGTCGCCCTATCGTGTATGGTAGAGCTTGCCACAGAACCCTTCTTTGCAGTGGTTCAGCAGCGAATGCTCTACAAGGAACGGGCAATCGTGGAGACCACTGCGGCTTTTGCAAGGAGTATAGCTACCTGTACTATCTCCATATGGGCCGCAAGAGGCAACTGGCGTGCAGGTGTTTTGCCTTTCGCCATGGGATATCTCGCATACGCAGCTGCTTTGATCTGTGGTTACAGTTGGCAGATGGTGGCAAGATCAACAAAGCATAACTATTCGTTTTGGCTCAAGCCAATTCAGCCCAGGTAAGAGAATCGACCGCCATGAAGTTTCCGAGGCATACTATGCTAACTAGGATACAGAAATGCGGCAAAATACATTGCGAATCGGTTCTCGCGCACTTTGCTCTGGCTGGGTGCTAACTTATATCTTCAATTGATTGTGAAACACTTTCTCACCCAAGGAGACTCTATGATTCTTGCAACTTTCTCGACATTGGAGGACCAAGGCATATATTCATTTGCATCGAATTATGGCGGCCTCGTTGCGCGCATGGTCTTTCAACCAATTGAAGAGAGTAGTCGAAACTTATGGTCAAGGCAGCTGAATACGGCAAACAAAGATCAAAAGGAACAAAAAGCTCTGGTCGAAGCCGCAAGATCCCATTTGACTGGTATATTGCGAGCATACGCAATACTGGCTCTGCTGGCCCTGGGCATCGGCCCAGATGTTGTCCCGATTGGCCTCAAAACTCTCATGGGATCGCATTGGAAATCGGAGAAGGTGCAAGGACTGCTATCGGCTTACTGCTGTTATATTCCATTCCTTTCATTTAATGGTATCACGGAGGCATTCGTTTCTGCTGCTGTTAGCCCTGCAGATATGCGGAGGCAAGCAGCTTGGATGACTGTTTTCACGTTGTGTTTCGCAGTGGCTTCCTTTTTGCTTCTCACCGTCGCAAACCTCGGCGCATTCGGGTTGGTACTCGCAAACATCATTAACATGTCAGTCAGAACAATCTGGAGTCTTTCATACATACGATGTTACCTACGGCAGAATGGTTCTGAGCTCAGAATCACCGACTTCAGCCCCAATATTCAGGCATTGGGTGTTCTTGCCCTTGCGGCTAGTCGTAAACTGGTTCGGCCTTTGGGTGACGGTCTCTACGGCATATTGGCTACGCTTGGATTTGCCGCGATATATGGATTGGTAATGTGAGTCTACCACCCAGAAAGATCAAACTACAATAAAGATAAATGCTAAATCTCAAGGTTAGTCTATTTCTAGAACGCGACTACATATTAGACCAGTATAGGAAACATATCCGTGGCAGATAATGTGCTTTTTGTATATAAGAAAGAAGAAACTCTATAAAGATGCTGAGAAATGTCATCATAAGCCGTCTAATCGTCAAATGTGATCTTCGTCGCGGATTTAGTCACGTCCACATCTTTGAAAAAGGCGCCATAGGCGTCGTGTTGCTTCTTCTTGACAGTGGTGCCAAATTTGAAGAGAGAGTCAGGAACATCTTGTTTCGCTGCCTTCAAAACGTTGATCAACCTAAACAAGATGGTCAGTCGAGAGTCATGTCAATCGGGGTTGTAGAGAAGGAGTTTCACTTACGCCCCTGAATGCGCCTTGTCGTTTTCCGTGAAAAGAGTAATAGCATGGCCATCGGCTCCAGCCCGACCAGTTCTATCAAAAAAAAAAATTAGTTACCTAAATCAGAATTTAATATATGGGTAATATCACTAACCGTCCGATGCGATGGACGTAATCCTCTATTGTCAAGGGAAAGGTGACATTGACCACGGTCTTCACCGCTGGTATATCAAGGCCTCTGGCGGCCACATCTGTAGCGACGAGGATGGTAACGGCGCCTGACTTGAAAGACGCAAGACTCTTGAATCTGTCGCTCTGACTGAGGTCACCGTGAATGCCGGCGACAGCATATCCCCTCGACTGGATGAGTCGTTCAATGCGCATAGCTTCTTTCTTATAAAGACAAAAGACCAGGATCTTGCCTTTAGGAGATTCCTTCGTGAGTTTTGCAAGAATTTGAGTAAGTCTGTTTTCCTTGTCCCTCCCGTCCAATACTTCGACGACCTGTTTGATGCGGGTGTTTGCGCGAGGATCTTCAGACGGTTTGCCGCCAACGGTGACCATGACTGGATCTTGAGTGAAGCTGTTGGCAAGATTTCTGACAGCGATGGGCCATGTAGCTGTGAACATGGCAGTCTGTCGTCTAGAGACGGGCATTGGAGCAACGATGTCTTTGATATCTTGCTCGAACCCCTTGTCCAACATCCTGTCTGCTTCATCGAGGACGAGATACTTCACTTTGGACAGATTGATTGCACCTTCTGATTCAAGATCCTTCAATCGACCGGGAGTGGCGACAACGACGGCAGTATCTTTCAATGCTTCCCGTTGTTCGTCCTTTCTGACTCCTCCGAAGATGCAAGTAACTCTGACGGAAACACGAGGAGCATATCCCTCCAGTTGCTCGTAAATCTGCATGGCAAGCTCTCTGGTGGGTGTCAGGATCACCGCCCTTGGATGAGAAGGCTTGAGTTTCTTCTTGGAATCCACCATGTTCTTCAGGCATGGGAGACCGAAAGCCAGGGTCTTTCCACTGCCTGTCTCTGCGATACCGATCACATCTCTCCCAGCAAACAGCAATGGCCATGTGGCAGACTGCACAGAGGTCGGCGCTGGAAATTTCTTGAGCGGTTCGTATAGAATGTGATCGCGTTCGGGAAGTTGATCGAAGGAGAGAATTGGCGCCGGGGGATTTTCCTTATTCAATGGATCCGAGATCTCTACTGTGTTGGTTTTCATAAACTCGTCTATTTCCGACCGAGAAGTTGTTGCACCTGGTGTATCTGACCCGGGCGAAGTCTTGCTGCTTTTATCCTTCTTTTTCTTCTTCTCGTGTGTACTGGGCTTATCCTCGGCATGTTTTTCATCTTTACCAGTTTTTGTTTTCAGCTTCTTCCTGGACGGTTCATTTTCTTCGGTGACTGTTCTTTTCGCCATTGGGCATATAATCAAAGAATCAAGCGATTCCAATTCTCAGTCACCTGGTATGTTGTACTGTTCTTTCCGGATAACTTTTAATTTTTCTCAAAAAAAAAACTAAGCTTGAATGATTTCTGCCAGTCTTGACCGCCAAGATTAGATTGTCTCCACCCCCATCTTATCGATAACAGCCCCATGCGTTTATTTTTCTATGTTTTGACTATGTAAACAGGATATGGTCCCGAAGCATGACTCGATAAACTTCGCTCATTGTGATCACGATACTGTGCAGATGATCTTGCCCTTTGTTTGATTGCTTTCCAGCAATCTGTGTGCTTCAACAATTTGATCGAATGGCAATACTTTGGTGATGAAGACTTTGAAGGTACCGTCCTCGAACTTCGGCAGAACATTCTCCACCAGGAGATTTCGAAGCCTCTCCTGGTATCCTTCGTCGCGGCTTCGCAAAGTGCTGCCTTCGATTCTTAGTCGTTTGTACAAGATAGGCCCGATGTTGACACCTGCAGGTAATTCACCGCCGCTCATAAAACCAAGCTCGACGATACGACCATCTCGCGCAGCAGCGGTCAAGTTTGAAGCAAAGTAATTCGCTCCGATGAAGTCAACAATCAGATCCACACCCTTGCCATCGGTAGCTTCCAAGACACCATTGGCCCAATCCTGGGTATTGTAGTTGAATCCCGCAGTGGCACCTAGCTCGTTCACGCAAAAGTCGATCTTCTCCTGAGACCCTGCCGTGACAAAAATCTTTGTGGCTCCGAGGGCTTTGGAGAGTTGAATACCGGAAATGGATACGGACGAAGCGCCGGCATGCCATAGAACCGATTGGCCGGATTTGAACTCTCCAATCAAGTTCAAAGCTTGTGTTGCAGTGATCCATGTCTGAAAGTCATATGTCAGTTAATGAGTACTCTAGGAGAGGGAAGGTACTGAG
Source organism: Talaromyces pinophilus (assembly GCA_001571465.2). Lineage (NCBI taxonomy): Eukaryota > Fungi > Ascomycota > Eurotiomycetes > Eurotiales > Trichocomaceae > Talaromyces > Talaromyces pinophilus. The sequence continues at coordinate 4,277,681 of CP017344.1, read as the reverse complement.
CCTTGCCTCTGGTATTCCCGCAGCCTCCACCCACGAGATTCCAGATGGCTTATGTACAAGCATCCGTGTCGAAATGGATATATACTCTGCATAGGCACCTAGATATTGACTGACCGTTAAGGGCTATTCTTGGCAATCGAAATACTGAAGCAGTCTTACCTCCATATGCGAGGCCGAAAACCTCATCGCCAACTTTGAAATCACTTTGTGAATCTGCAAGCTCCTCAATGACGCCGGAAAATTCCACGCCCATTGTGCTGGGAGCTTGCGGCGGAACTGGATATTTGCCCTCCCTCTGCAGCAAATCCATTCGGTTGAGTCCAAATGCCTTTATTTTGACCAAGGCCTGATTACCAGTTGGGACAGGTCGGCTGATTGTGTCCATGAACATAGCCTCTGCGGGCCCTTTGCCATTCCTGATGCCTACACGAAGACATGGTGAGATATCAGTCTTCTTTCGCTGAGAGAAGAGCAAGACAAACCTATCGCTTTCATTGACGCCATGTCTTGTGAGTGCGGTGTATGTATGCTAATTGAAGCGAAACAGTAGAACTAATCGATACGTGCTCAACCTAAGCAGCTCTTTGCAGCAAGGTAAAAAATATTAGAAATATGAGTTGGAGAGACTTGGAGTAGTTCTGACAGAATACGTAATGGGGAGTTATTATTAATCTTCCCCCACCTGGAGGTGGTCCCACATCTTACGGAATTCCGCTGTACTACGTATGGTGTCAGCACAAAGAATGTTATGGTCATACGCATCAGCTTCGTCCATCGATTCATTTACTTCATTAAACCGGAGTTGTTATTCGACAACACATCCTTGGATGTACAGGGAGGGCGACATTCCTCGAGAATCGATCAAGAAACTAACATAGGTGCACAGTGAAATTCATTTGGGCGCAGATCAATGAGATATCCTCATGCAAAACTGTATGATTGGATGACGTTCGCCAATCGTGTAGCTTCATCGGAGTAATTGACTGGCTTGGCCGAGGATATCTGATATCGAATCCTGCAATAGTTGAATGGTTAGAATGAAAGAACGGGCGCTAGGCATGGAGAAGAACCCTGCACATACCTCTGCTGTTCGCCGTAATGATCCATTTTTGCTTTGCACCGGAAGCTCCATGTCTGGCAATTGGCCTCCTGAAATAGTTCGCTGGCTTCATACTTGTTTTCAGCTTCCATGTTGACCAATTCGTCCGCCGTTGTGCCCATGATAAGTCTTCCAACTTCGTCGAAGCAGTTCAGCCACAGTTGACCAGTATGATCGCTAACATTGATAAGCATGATGTAGCGATACTCTGGTTTGGGGTATGTCTTGTCGCATTTCTCACAACGCCATTGACCAGGGTCAAGTTCGCTAACTTTCTTGTTACAATCCTGTGAAGGGCATGCCGGGTAGCTCACATTGTCTTGTTTGATGTAAATGATGGTTGCTTTCAGAGAGAAAAAGTCGGCAGCTTCTGACATTCCCAACTGCTCTTCACGGATCTGAGCAATCGTCTTGTACTGGTCGAGCTTCCCGCCGCCAAAAGTGGCCCCATCTGATATGGAGGCATGGGATGCAAAAGTGTCAGACCTTCCTTGTGCATCGTACCAGCCCTTGAGTCTATGGGCTTCTTCAATGTCTGGATCAACGGTGAAAGTGCCGGAACTGAGCAAACTCAGGCTTCTGCCCCCAAAGTCGGACACCTTCACGCCTTTGAATGCAACTACTGATTCAGGCAAAGTGTTGAAATTCGTGGCTAGATTACCCCAGACTGTCAGGCGAACGGAGAATCCAGTGTTGTCGACAAGAGTCAGATCCCGTTTGTCGTAAGGCTTGTTAGTCGTTTTAGAAGTAATCTGAGAGGTCTGTCCGACTTCTTTCAAAACACCAATTACATCAATTGTTGTGTCTTTCTCGACTGACTGAAGGTCACCAATGGCAGTGAAGTTGAATCGGACTTGAGGAACACTGTCCTGATCTTCAGCCTGTAAAGATTCGCGTGAGTTCAATGTCTCGCTCAAATAGGAGTTAAGCAGTAAGTTACCTTTTCAACAATAGTGTCTCTCTCAAACGTGAGCTCGTAGTCATTGTTAAGATTCGAAAATTGCTTCTTAGCGATCTGCACTCGACATGGACTTGAGATGTAATAAACTGAGCCCTCTTGGAAAAGATCATAGAGCAAGTCACACTGATCGTTGAAACCAGTCGCCTTGATCTCACCACTGTCGTCCAATAGATTCACGCTGAAGAGTTTGCCCTCTGAGTTACTGCGATGCCATGTCTTGATAGGTGACTTGCTCGTGCAGCGTGCCTTTATCGTCCACTTGTGAGAGTATGGAGAAATAGCCTCAATGGGGTAAATAGTTGCGTGGCCAGAAGAGGATGTCTGGCGTACGTTGTGAGTGCCGTGTCCAGTTGGTGCTTTTGTACCGTATACCCCGTTGCCAGACATCATCGTTGATGTGGCTTTCTCCTCATCTTCAGCTTTAGCCTCCAGCGGTTTGGGATCCCCGATTTTCTCGTATTCGCCGTAATCTTCAAGGACTTCGAGATCGAGTATGATGAGTATTCTTGGGATCACGGTCAGCACTGTCATTATTCTCACTAGGTTCAGTAATCGAGATCCAACTGTGAGCCATACTTCCTGCCTTTGATAGCATTTGACTGAAAAGTCTTTAGTCGTACGAGGCGACCTTTTCTCAACTTCTCACTTTGGACGAGGGGATTGACTTCTATAAAGGATCTCATTAGCCACAATCGGTATCAGCCATAACAGTCATCAGCCCAAAGACTCACGGGTAGCAAGCATAGTCTGCACATAGTTAGAAATGTCACTGAAAACCGCTCGGTAACGCTCAGTGCCGTTCGGCTGAGGGGCTAGTGGTTTGATCTGCACACATTGAACGACAGGTTGGCTTTCAGCTGTTCTCGATTCATCGAAGATTGCACTATGTAATCGGTTAGAGAGCATAGGAAGAATCTTGATAAGCGACAACTTGCCTCAGAGATCCGACCGAGATCAACGCTGCTGGGTCAGCCATGGCGGTGGTAAGCAACTATTGGATATGGGAGCAGTAGATTCGTTCCGACTACAACACACAGGCCACGGTCCCCGAAAAGCGTATGGCTGTGATGGAGTGATTTGCGGACAAGTGATCTGAGGTAACTCGATATCTCCAACAATGTTCCTCTCAGTCGGAAAGTGATGGAGTGGGTGTGCGTTAGATAGAGTCGAGTAGATGGAAACGGGACAAAGGCACGACGCGTGTGGCGCGTTTCGGCGCGATTAATTAATGGCCTGGATGCCTTGGTGCCTTAGGTGGCACCCCGCACTAAACAAACCACCTAACTTAACTAACCTCTTTGATGTCATCGACAGCTCCTTCCTCCACATCTATCCGCCTGTCCATCATCCTTCTTCCACACCTGTTGCTCGCTTCAGTATTGCCATCGTTGACTCTCTTTCTGCTTTTACTCTGAATCAGTGTCTCTTCTACACATCTAAATATCTTTCCCACTCCATCCAGCATGGCGGGGTGCCATCATTTCAAAGATGCAGGTACGTCCGTCCTCGACCCAGCTTCGTTCCGTCGAGATACTAACGTATTCCCGTTTTCACCAAAGATGTTCAACCTCCGAGCTCGACACAGCCCGTGTACAGAGAAGATTGCACCCAGTGTTTCGATTCAATAGTAAGGGACCTTGGCTGCTACACCATTATCAAGTCTGAGCGGCTGACAGCAATCAGGACGATCCATCCGGCCTGAATGTCTGCCTCCATTGCTTCAACGGCGGATGTACTGGCGAAAGGAACCACGCACAGTTGCACCACACACGCACAGGGCACGTATTGGCCCTCAATATCAGGAGGACCAGAAAAAAAATACAGGTGGCTTGACACAAGGATTTGCAAATTTCAAGAGATCCGCTCAGCTAACACGATACTTTGCTTGTAGAGGGATGAGCCACCCCAGAAAATTTCTAAGCTTGCCATATTAGCAGAAACAGAAGACGACCGTTACGATACGACAACAACCGTTATCTGTTACGAGTGTCAGGAAGAAAATAGTGGCGATCTGGGCGATAGGTTATCCATAGTGGTGGATGGAGTCATGAAAGCTCTATCTTTCTCGAAAAGAGAAGAGGTAAAAGCGTGGGAGCAAGAATTTATTCCCTGCGAGCACACCCTATGCTTGGTCCAGCACGATCGCGGAAATGCCAACAGGAATGGTAAGGAGACTTGTCCCAAATCCACGCGTTGCGCATGTCTAATGTGCTTATAGATTTGAAACAATGCTCCACGTGTGAGCTGAAAGAGAATCTATGGCTGTGCTTGGAATGCGGCAATGTCGGCTGCGGCAGGAGCCAGTTTGGAGGTGTTGGCGGTAACTCACACGCCTTAGCACATGCGGATTCATCGTCTCATGGCGTTGCTGTCAAACTTGGCTCCATAACGCCGGAAGGTTCTGCCGACATATACTGTTATAAGTGCAATGAGGAAAGGATAGACCCTAATCTAGCCGCACATCTAGCGCATTGGGGCATCAATATTGCAGAGAGTGAGAAGACAGAGAAAAGCCTGATGGAACTGCAAGTTGAGCAAAACCTGAAGTGGGAATTTGCCATGACAACTGATGATGGCTCGGTCCTACAACCAATCTTTGGCCCTGGCTTCACAGGTTTGAAAAACCTAGGCAATAGCTGCTACCTTGCTAGTATCGTTCAGTGTCTGTTCGCGTTGCCTGAATTTCAGCAACGATATTTTCGTCCCAACGAGGAACCCCCTCATATCAATAACCCCGCAGATGATCTCGAAACACAATTAAGGAAGCTGGCTGATGGTCTCTTATCTGGAAGATACTCCAAACCAGACTCCGAGATATCGGTCCAACCTGACTCAGTGGAGGCACCCCATCAAAGAGGGCTGGCACCTGCGATGTTCAAACATCTCATGGGCCGGGGCCATGAAGAATTCTCGACAATGAGACAGCAAGACGCTTTTGAGTTGCTGCTGCATCTTTTCAAACTTATCACTTTGTCGAATCGTACCGAAAGTTTAGCCAATCCCGTCGACAGTTTCCGTTTCGTTCTTGAACAGCGCCTTCAGTGCCTGGACTGTGGTAAAGTCCGATACAAGTATGACGAGCAGGACAACATCTCAGTTCAGGTGCCTGCCCGCCCACTCGCGTCAGAAAGCGGGTTGGAACAGACAACCACATACGAATCAGTAACCATGAAGGAGTGTCTTGATATCTTCACTGGCGAGGAGGTGGTGGAATTAAAGTGCCCAGGCTGCGGGAGCAACAAAGGTTTTCGCAAACGGTCCCTTTTCAAGTCGCTACCACAGCATCTGGTCATAAATGCTCGTCGGTTTGAACTGATCAACTGGGTACCTACGAAGCTCAACATACCTGTGGAAATCAACGACGATGACATTGACATGGGCGCTTACTTGTCTTCTGGCCCCCTGCCCACAGAAGAACTTCTACCCGAAGATGCCGCTACTGGTACCCCAGCGTTCTCTGCTAACACCGAACTAGTTCAACAGCTAGCAAACATGGGATTCTCCCAAGTACGTTGTGAAAATGCATTGTATGCAACAGGCAATTCCGATCTAGAAAGTGCAATGAACTGGCTTTTGGCTCATCTAGATGACCCTGATATTGACAAGCCTGTGTCAGTGAACAGTGGTGAAAAGGCAACGGAATACGATATTGAAAAGATTCAGCAACTTGGAGAGATGGGCATTGATGCTAAGCAAGCCTCAAGAGCGCTATCGGCGACAGGTGGAGATGTTAACAGGGCACTAGATTGGGTGTTTAGCCATCCTGAGGGGTTTGACGACGAGGATGATATGTCCACTACCCAAGAAGCTGGGTCAGCTCCACAACGAGAAACACCCGGCAAGACAGATTTGCCTGCAAAATACAAGCTACAGTCGCTGGTTTGTCACAAAGGCGGTTCACTCCATGCTGGGTAAGTCCCCGGAAACCGGGTAACTAACAATGGAATGCTAATTTTCAACAGACATTACGTTGCCTTCCTAAATAGGGAAATTCCTCATAGCGATAAATCGGCCTGGGTTCTTTACAATGATGAGAAAGTAGTCAAGGCGGATAACTTCGAGGAGATGAAGCAGTTTGCCTATGTTTACTTTTTCTCTAGGTCCGAGTAGTCAACGCGTGACTAAGACGGCCCCATCAAGCTCTCAGGCTCTGTGTGCGAAGTTTGCATTCTTGGTGTTTTTGTCATGAAGGCTTGGCCCAGACTTGAAATCATGTAACTAAATGCCAAGGGCAATCACTCGAAAAGCCAGCATACAAAATAAAGAAAATGTATAATTAGATTGCTAGTTAGTTATATATTACGAATCAACTTGCATGATGCTAAAAGAAACTATTATTATTATTATTGTTGTTGTTGTTGTTGGATCATCGACGACAGCAATCAAACATTGCCTCAGGCAGCAACCGGAACGCATTATCAATGATATTCAACGCGTACGGGAATAGCTTCATATTGATACAAGGATAGCGATATTTAGTGCTGAGTTAATAGCCACGTCTAGCTTCTTACTAGTATATGGTGTGACGGCTGTACGCGCTGCTCAGCGTCTTATACAGTGTAGCTCAGTCTCGTGCAGAAGCCCTAAGCCCTAGAGACGGAGATCCCCTTCAACCTCATGCCTTCCTAATTAGGCACCACTACAAGGCTGGCGCACTATATAAAAGCTATAGTGCGTATATATAAGCTTCTTTCCCTTTTTTTTCTTCCTTCTATATATTTAATATTCTATTAATTAACTACCTCTAAGTAGAGGAATTAAATACAATAGTATTTATTTTTTTATTAGGGAAATATAAGAACATCTCCCACCATATGAATCGAATTTTGGAAATTGCGCGCCCAGATCCAGCCAGAAATGGCTATAAATTTAGCAGTTTATTCCTTAAAGTCAGAGCTATTAATTAACCCTAGTTTTACTAGATAAGACTATGGTAATAGCTAGGGATACTATTATAAATCCTCTAATAAATAAAAATCTTATTCTATAAAGTGTTTGCAATATAATTATACTAAAATAATAATAATATTAATAAGTAGTAATAATATCACTAAAATAGTAAGAAATCTATCAAGTAATTCAGAAAGAATTTATAAGAATAGAGAAAATTATAAGAGTAGTAGATATACTATTATATTAGCTATGAAATAACTCTAAAGATATATTTAATATCTCTTTATAATAAGATTTTATTTAATATATTAGAGACTTTATAAGCTTATAAGATAAATATATAAATATACTTATAGACTTTAAGCAGCTATTTAAAGGAATCTAATAGGATACTATAATACTATATAATCTATTTAATTATCTAATAGCATACCTATAGAACTATTTAATAATTCTACTACTTAATAGAGAAGCTATAATATATAGTATTAGTAAATTAATCTATAATATATAATCTCTTTAATATCTTAAAGTACTAGATTATTAATATTAAGTATTACCTATAAAGAGCTAGATATAAATCATTGTCGGTTCGTCCGGTCCAAGATCAGCTGAATTGGATTAGGAACAGGGCAATCCAACAGCCCTATAAGTCGAAGCAAAGGGAATATATTTTGTATTCCTATTATTCTGCTTGCTAACTAAGAAACAGGGGTACTAGGGGTATAGCACATATATAAGGCTTCTTTATATATGCTCTAGAATATATATAATATATTCTAGCATATATATGATAGAGCTAGGGATTACTAGTAGACTAGCTAAAATACTAAGTAATATACTAGATATTTAACTAGATATTCTAGTAAGTAATATACCTAAGATTATTAAGATAAAAGTATTCTTATATTAAAGTATAGAGTATATATAAATTAATATTCTAATACTAATAACTCTTTAAAAGAAAGAAAAGAAGAGAGAAATAATAAAATATAATTTATATATATTAGTACTAATAAGATAGAGAATATATATAGTTAAATATACTAATAAATAATAATTTTAATAACTATAGTAAGAGAATAATAATATAAAGAAAAGTATACTAATTTAAACAATAATAATAGAAATTAGTACTATGAATACTATATTCTTATACTTTAATATATATATAGTTAATAATATAGTAGAGTATTCTATCTAAGTGCTTACTTTAATATAAAGCCTATTGGTATTAATAAGAGCTTTTAGGGTATAATATAGCTTACTTTTTATTATAATATTTATTAAGTTAAAGTTATTACTAATCTATTTAATTTTTATAATTTTATAATATTTATATAATTAATAGAGATATATAATATCTATTATAAAGTAGTTTTTTTTAAATAGTATAGTTTAATAAGATATTTATATAAGCTCTTTAAATTAATATAGATAGTAAATAGTAATAGTTCTAGAAGATATAGTAATTCTATAATAATTAACTTAATAGTGTCGGAAACTTCGGTCGGAAACCATCAGAGTATAACTAGGATAGTTATATCAACAGAAGAAGTTAATATATTCTGAATACAAAAGGCTATATGAGTGTAAAGTCTTAAGGAAGTAAGGCAAACTAAATATCCTATTTAATAGAAGAAATATATACTCAAGTTATTATACTTAATCAAAGATAGTAAAGTAAAACTAACTAGATAGGTGAATAAGTGTCCTTGTATATATAAGTTATTCCTAATAGAGGGCATTGTGATAGTGCTCAGTTCCTCTACCTAAGGAGTAGCTAATTGACGGAATATTGAACATGAAGAAGGAAAGAGAAAAGAAGAAGAAGAAGCTCATACGCACTTGCTATAGCCTTTATATAGTATACTAACCCTACAGTAGTGCCTAATTAGAAAGGCATAAGGTTGAAGGGAATCTCTATCTCTAGGGCTTAAGGCTTCTATTTGAGGCTAGGCTGCACTATATAAAATACTAAATAATAAATATATATAGCTATTATATTATCCTCTTTCTCTACTAAATACTTATTTTTAAATATCTATTAACTCTGTGAGGCGGAGAGCTTAGAAACGGGGAATAGCTTCAAGATGGAAGCTATATCATATGTTTATTTCACCCTAGGGCTGCTTAGTCATTAACTGAAGGTACTATATTTTATCCCTATATATAATCACAATTCAGATATAGATATTAGAAGGTAGTAAATAGCTATCTTATATATTATACTCTATTTTTATAGTTCTATATAATTCAAGTCTACTTTATATCACTATTATATTTCCTATTTACTCTCTTATAGTCTATTTACTCCTCTTAAAAAGAAGACTTAATTATAAGAAATAAAATAGCTATATATTATAGTAACTAATTTAGCTTCTAGTAGATTACTAATATTCCTATAAAAGATTATAAATTATTAATAAATTCTACTCTAAATCTTTTAATAGAATAGGAGATTTCTAATAAATTAATAATAATTACTATTAAAGCCTTTAATAAGACTACTATAAAACAATTAAATAATATAACTTCTCTATTAGATTATATTCTTAATTTAATAAGACCTACTATATTTTATATAATAGAAGAATTTTATATCTTTATTCTAGCTTAATACTAGATCTTTAGAGGCTAGATTAAAAATAAAAAGGTATAATATAAATAGAAAATTAAAACTAAAAATCTATTTATTATAGCTTATACTCTAGCTAAGCTACTAAAATAAATTACTATTCCTATTTAAAGTAAATAAAATAAATAAAATAATATCTATAATAGTTATATTAAATCTAATACTCTTAGAGACTTAATAGAAATTAAAAAATTTATTAAAGCTACTCTTAGAGTAAGAAAATACTACTATAAATTATTTTTATTTACTAAAGAATAAGATAAGAAGCTCTTAATAATTAATATTAAAAAATTTAAAAGTAATTTAGTTAATGTTGGAACGTCAATTCACATGCACTCTATGCCCCAGCATGAGAATACCCTTATCTTGACAACCCCCGGCATATTGCTTACTAGAATGCCTGGCTGAATGCCTAGTATATTACCTGGCATCTTAGCTGGACTACTGGCAACCCCTGGCTCTATTATACACGCACCAGAATGTGTTATACATATTCTAGAGCATATACAAAGAGAGTATATATGCATACTATACTTCTAGCATCCTTATTTCTTAGTTAACAAGTAGAATAATAGAAATATAAAGTATATTCTTTTTTATTTAATTTATAAGGCTATTAGATTGCTCTATTCCTAATCTAATTAAGCTAATCTTAGACTAGATAAATTAATACTAATTAGTATATAGATTAGATCTCTATTCTAATCCTTAATTTATATATATTTACTTACTTATAAATTCTCTATCTCTTTAATATTAAATCCTAAATATTAAGAATAATAATAATATCTATTATAACTAATCTAGACTTTAATCTAGATAAAAAGAACTATAAGATACTAAATGCCTATATCCTTATAAAGTATAATTTATATAAGTATAAATATAATATATCTTTATAGGCAGTATTTTATTATTATTCAAGTTTATAGTCCATATGCAACACTACAGGTTATAACAGACTCATGGGTAGCCATAGCTGGTCTCTGGGGCCCCTAAGGCTCCAGTGGCTCCAGCCTCTAACAGTCTCAAGCATAACATAAATCCAGGCTCTATCTCGCCCCTATCTAGCGTCTTTGCCAGGGACCTTCAGGCTTGCTTACAGGCCATTATACCTATAAGGATCCCTTATACTTCATAAGATATATAGGTATGCTCTATAGAGCCTAATTATATATATTAGGCTTCACTATAGACATACCTCTATAGATAGTATTTAAATAAGATTTTAAAAAATAAAGCTTTAAAAACTTTAAAAGAATCTTATTTCTTTACTTAAATAATCTTATTATATAACTCTAAATTAATAGTATATATATTAATATTAATAACCTCTAGCTTAATACCTAAAATAATATATATTATATACTAAAAATTAAATATAAAATTATAAACTAAAGTAGATATTAGATATTATTATAAAATTAGTAAGATTTTTAATTTATAAACTCTTATATAAAAATAATTTATAATATTAATTATTATATATACTAATCTTAATATTATTCTATAGCTTAAAATATTAATTTTAAAGATATTAATTATTCTACTTTATCTTTATAGCACTAAATTAAAATTAATTACTAAGCTACTATATAATATTATTTTTATCTTAATTTATATAAACCTAATACTAGATACTATAAAAAATATTATTATATAGATTTTTATTAAAATCTTTAGATCTATATAAATTATATTTAGATTAATAATATTATTAAAGCTCTATACTAAGAATATAAAGTATAAAAAAGATAATAATTCTTTTAATTTTAAACTAAAGATATTTTAAGACTATTATTACTATATCTATTTATTATATATATTTAAAATATATAGATTTATATTCTCTATTATATTATATAGTTAAGCTTTTAATTACTACTATTCTGTCACGGACCTGGATCCACCTTAGTTAAACAGTGTTGTGTCGAGGTACGCTAGGCTTGGTTGAACCACACAAAGGTTCAATAACTTGGTCGATGGAGTAGGCTTTAAGTAAATGAAGTAACAACAGTCAATCAGAAGTCTTAATGTAACTAAGATAGAAGAGATCCCTTGTATAGCCTAGTACCCATATGAGTTAGAATGCCTTACTGACTCTTACTGTAGTATTTAAGTAACTTATATTAAAGAGCTATGAAGAATAACTAAATATATAATAAATAAATATGCTTATATAGTTAGTAGTGTCTTCCTATATTATCTCTATATTATATCTATATAGAGTGTATATCTAGTGTATATATAGTATATACTCAATAGTTGTTCCTTCTATTGTATACACTCTTTCTATACCTTAAGTATATATGGTTACGTGCTTTCCTGTTAAGCCTGTTCCTTTAGCTACCACCTATATACTTAGTTATAGAAATGACTGGTTATAGTGTTAGCTGCTATAACTAAATGTCTTCCCTAAATAGTACTAGATTCTACCTAGTGTTATATAAGTTAGTTTTATAATATTACTCCCCCCCTCTGAGTCCTTTATCCTTAAAGGTTTAAATAGAAAGACTCGCCCTCATTCTTAGTGTGACCCTGCTTTCTTGTTGGTAAGTGCTTAAAATATATTAACATACCCTTCTCTAAGGATTGTCTTGCTTATTATATTACACAGTCTGAATATATTTGAAAGAACAGTTTTTCTGCTGATAATCTATATAAATATTATAAATTAAAGAACGAGACATGTATAATAGATTTGAAAAGTCATAATTATGTGTTATGTACTCGTCGTGGTCGCAAATATAAAAAACAGTTTTGTAGTTTAAATAAATGGGCGAAACTTGAAAAGGATAAGAATAAGATTAAGACTAATATTGAACAGGCCAAGCGTTAATTAGAATAAGTAATCTTGGCTTAATAGGAGCTTTTTAATAAGTAGTCTTAACTTCTTTCTAAGGTGCAATGCCTTTGAAAATAATAATAATTTCTTAAAGAATGTGGATCCAAAATATTGGATTATAATATAATGGTAATAAATGTTCTTGATAAAGAAGATTCTAAGGGTATTCTACTGTTGACTCCCCTAAATGAGTATTATATTAATGCTACCATGTCCTCCTGGGATGTTGAGGCATTACTTATTAATCTTAAACTATTTCTATTAGATAGGCTCTTATCCTTAGATTTTCCTCTCTTGGAATCTATCTTTTATAGAACTTCTTAATCACCTCTCTTACCCTGGCAAGATTCTTAATAATTTCCTAAGTACTTTCTAATTTATTATACTCTTTCTATTTTACTAAATATCTTTTGTGGTTTTCTAATATTTTAGTTGCTAATATTTTTTTGACTTTATAGATTTTTTATTTAATAATAATGTTATTTTATGTTTTAGCATTTTATAGTGCTGGTTCTAATAATAAGATATAAAAAATAAGATATATTTTTATTGTTTTTAGTAGTTTTAGCTTATAATTCACTTCGCTGATCTTTTCCTTGATTTTAAATAGTCCAATTTATAGGTGATTAAGTTTATTGCTTGGTTATATGGTTTTAATATTTTTTTATAAAAGGTAAATCTTCTCTTCTTTTTTAAGTTCTAATCTCTTCAGATATTTCTTATTATAATATCTAATGTTTATCTTATTTTAATTGATAATTTCTGTTTATAGGTAGAAGTAGAGTGTATTTATTTTTTATACTTTTTATTCTGCTATTAGATTAACTGGTTATTTAAATCTTAATTGTCCTAGTAGTCTTGCCTCTCTTCCATATATTGTGAAGAATAGTGTTATTTCTATTATCAAGTATTTTAATATGTTGTATACTAGTTATGCTATTAGTAATAATTCTATCTAATTGTCCTAGTGATTGTTCACATAGTATCATAGATATTGTTCCAGTATTTGGTTTGTTCATTCCGTTTGTCCATTTGTTTATGGGTGATATGATGTTGATAGTCTTTATTCCCCTCCCATCAGATCTATCATTGATCTTTACAGTTTTAATTGAAAAGTCTTTCCCCTATCTGATATGATAACCTTAGGTATACTATAGTGTTTAAAAACTTCTTTTATTAGTTCTTTTACTAATCCTTCCACATCTGTCTTCTCTATAGTCGCAATAAAGCATACATATTTTATCATTCTATCAACTACTACAAGGATTAAATCTAATCCTTCTAATTCTAGTAATTTCATGATATGGTCTATTATAATCTATTAAAATAGGTATTCTAGTGCCTTGATTTTCTATATCAACCTATAAGATTTGTGCCTTCTGATCTTGTCCTTCTGACATGCATTATATTCTTTAATATATTTTTTGATATCTCTTATTATTTATGGCTAGTAGTAATTTCTAGTAATTTATTCTATCATATTTATTTATCCTGGATAACTACTAATTAAAGTGTTATAGTGTAGTCAAATAATTTCCTTCTTAAGTGTTTTTGAAATATAGATTAAACCATACTAAAACACTAGTCCTGTTTCTGTTTCTGTAATTCAGTTATTCTCATTCTTGATTAAGAGCTAGATATTCTAATCTTTCATAGTTTCCTCCACAAGCTTGTCTTGTAATTCTGAATCCGTATTTATTTCTATTATTGCTGCGAGTGTAGCCACTTAGGGATTATACTCTAAATATCCTTCCTTATTTTTTTATAATAATGCTAGTTCTAATATCTTAATTCCTTCTTTATAGTCTGGTCGTCTACTTAGAGCATCTACTTACTTATTATCTTTTTCTTTATAGTATTTAATTGTAAACTAGTAGTTTCTAAGTATCTCTGACCATCTTGCTTGTTGTCTGGTCAGCACCTTTATTATAATAAAGTAGGTAAGATTTTTGTGATCTATTATAATCTTGACTAGGTATTTTATCCCTTTTAAATATACACGCTAATATTGAAGTACTAATACTATAGCTAGTAGTTCCTTATCGTGTATATCGTAGTTCAGTTCCACATCAATTAACTTTCTAGAGTAGTATGCAATGATTATCCTTTTTCCTTTTTTATTTATTTGTATGAGTACTACTCTAATAGCAAAATCCAATATATCCATTTCTAGTATTAATTGTAGTTCTAGATTATATTATACTAAAATGGGTACCTTTATCATTCTTAATTTAGCTTCTTTAAATGCTTCCTGTTATTCATTCCCCTATTTGTATAGTCTATCTTTTTTTAGTAATCTAAATAGTAGTTCTATGATTTTTATGTATCCTTTGATATAATATTGGTAGTAATTAATTATCCTAATAAATGACTATAATTCCTTTATGTTTTTTGGTTCAGGCTATTCCTTAATAGCTTTGACTTTCTCTTCTTCTATCTATATTCTGCTTTAGGTAATCCTATGCCCTAAGAAATCTATTTCCTGTATATAGAACTTGTACTTCTTTAGTTTAATTTGTAGTTTTGCTTTCTTAAGTTTCTTTAAAACTTTCTTTACCTATTCTATATGTTCTTCTATTATATTAGAGAATATTAAAATATTATCCAAGTAAGTAATAGTAAAATTATATAGGTAAGGTTTTATGATATTATTAATGTATCTCTAAAATGCTACTGGTGCATTAATAAGCCTAAATAGTATTACTATGTATTTGAAATATCTAAACTTAGTTTTAAATGCTGTCTTTTATTCTTCTCCTTTCTTAATCCTGAGGCAATTATATACATTAGTAATGTCAAGCTTAGTAAACTATTTTTTTCTTCTAATCCTATCCTAAATTTCCGTAATTAGGGGTAAAGGGTAACTATCCCTTATTATAATGTTATTAAGTTGCCAAAAGTCAATATATATTCTCAAATCTGTTGTTCCTTTTTTTTTGATGAATAGTACTAGATATTCTGCTGGTGATACTGATAGTTATATATATCCTTTCTTAAGATTCTCCTCAATATACCTCTTTAGAGCTTCCTCTTCATTTCCTAATACTAAGTAAATCTTCTAGGGTACTGGCTCTTTTCCTTCCTTAAGAGGGATAGTATGATCCCACTTACTATAGTCTAATAAAGCCTGGTATATTCTGTTAAATAAATCTCTGAACTGTTTATATTCCTTAGGTAATACTATATCTGTACTACTCTTTAGTTGGTATTTAGCTACTAATACTTTAAACTCTTTCTTGAATATTTCTTGATTTTCTTATAGTGTAATCTTTTCTATAATTTTAGTGATAATCTTACCCTTCGTTTCATCCTATAAGGGAGTGTTTGTCACTTTTTTGATAGTGACCTCTAGGTCATCCTTTATTGTAGATGCCTTAATAGTCTAGATTATTCTACAGTTATATCTTGTTAGTTGTAACTGTCCTCTATTCTAGTAGATCTCTGGATTATGCTTCCTAAGCTATAGGATTCTTAGAATAATGTTATCTCTTTCTAACTTTGTTACATTAAAGTTAATCATTTCAAAGTGTTTATTAATTGTTATGGGTAGCTATTCTATCTTCTTACTAATTCTGTTTTCTGACAGTGTCTCTCCATTGAGTCCTTTCAATGGTATAGGCTTTGGTTTTTCCCGTCCTAATATCTTGAGCTTTTTTTGAGCTCCTAGGTCTATGAAGTTTCCTGTGGCCCCTAAGTCTATGAGGACCTGTACTTTTTGCCCCAATATGTCAGCTTTAATCTTGAAGTGCTATCCGCGTGCTGTAGCTTTTATTTCTCTTCTGTTGCTTTCTTCAAGTAGGTCATTAATTTCTTTTAAGATTCTTCAGATATGTTCTTCTTTTTCGGTTTCTTCATCTGGCATATTCTATGCGCTAATAAGATCTTTCAGCTTTTCTCCTGACTGTTAGTTTCGTTTGGCTATTCTTTCTTTTTCTTTATTTTCTTGGAGTTCTTCCCTCCTCATTGATATTAGTGACATAATTCTTTTCTTGGACGTTTCTGTTGCCTAATTTTTTCCCATATTGTCCCTAAGCTCATATGTCCTTCCCTAAGGGTCTATCCTTTTGCTTGGTCCATCAGATGTTTGAGTGCTTCCTGCACTTCCAGCCTCTGCCTGCTGCTTCGCATTCTTAGGCATTATGGCATCCATTTCTCGTTGTAGTTCTTTTTGTGAGGTTTTTTCTGCCTCTTTTAGCCATTTGCAGTTTCTTGGCTTCTTCCCTTTCTTTCTTGGGAAATACCTACTTCCTTACTTTGCATTTAAATGCACACTACACCAATCTTTAGTACAGAAGGCCCATGCAGTGGATCTATGACCTAGATGCTTCAGGTTATTATATAATTCTTAACACTCTAGTCCATATTTGAATCCTAGCGTTGATTTAATGTTTTCCCACTCATCATCTGTGGGGATTTCTTCAATTAGTTGCCTTTCTTAAGCATCCTGAAACTAGCTCTTAAGGTCTTTATAGATGGAGTTGCTAACTTCTTCTTCAGTTTTTAGTTTACTAGTAACCCTTTTATCCTCTAGTTCCTAGAACCATTCTAGGTATTTATTCTATATTTTTTATATCAGGTCAAAGGTCCTATTTCTTTCCTGATTTTCTAATTCAGTGTCCTATTCATTATAGATATCTTAGTAATCTTCTATCCTATATGGGTCCTTATTCCTGGAATAATTTATAATCTTATAAGATGTCTAGTCATCATCATGCTTAGCTTCTTCATTGAAATTATTATTATAGATTGCTTTAATCTGTCTTTCCTATCTTGGACTTTTATATTCTCTAGCATAATATCCTTTCTTATAGTAGTTATAACATTCAATTGTCGCTTTGTCAAATTTCATTTTTTTCTTATTATATTTCTTATATTCTATGGTGGCATCTAATTCTATTAGTATTGGCCTATAGGGGTCTTATTTCTTCTTATATATTTGTTTCCCTTATAGTTTCTATATGCCTCAATGCTTCTTTTCTATACATCTTTTGTATAGTCTATTATCTAGTTTCACTGCCATATTAATCATACTAAGCAGTATCTTAAGTTGTTTTGGAATTCTTGCAATTTTGTCCTTGATTTCATCCTTTAAGCCTTGATAAAACTGATCTACTTTTACTTCATCATTCCATCCCAGATGAGAACTAATCTGATGAAATTATGATATATAATCTGATACTAATGTGATTTATTATAATTACTATATCTTCTAAGCTACTGAATTGCGCTCGTCTACTTCTCTAAAGGTTAACTTAATTTTTCTAACAAACATTTAGTAGTTTATAAATATTTTATTAATATTATCATCTTGATTATCTTCTATTTCTTTAAACCATAATTGTATATATGGTTCAAACTAGTCTATCGCATCTCCTTTAAGGAAGGTAGAGGCGGCTAGAACTTTATTTACCTCTCCTATGAGTAGATGTGAGTTAGCTATAAAGTAGAGTTGCATTTGAGCTAAAAAGGATTATAGCTTCTTATATTTTTCTTTAAATAGTGTTGGTTTATTAACCTTAAGTTGTGACCCTAAAGCTTGCACTGCTTTAAATTCTATAATATGTGCTCTCATTACTTGAACTTTCTATATTATGGATATCTATACCCCTGTTATACTAGTTATTAATGCTTCTCCTGCTATAGTTAGATTTTCTAATTAAGTAATACTTTCCTAATCTGATAGTTTCCTAATAGTACTTTACTCCTAGTGTATCCTAGAGTTAAGATGATAGCTCTTTTATCACAGACCTAGATCTATTTTAATTAAATAGTATTATATTGAGATATGTTAGGCTTAGTTGAACTATATAAAGGTTTGATAACTTGATTAATAGAGTAGGCTTTGAGTAAATGAAGTAATAATAGTCAATCAGAAGTCTTAATGTAACTAAGATAAAAGAGATCTCTTATATAGCCTAGTGCTTGTATAAGTTAAAATGCCTTGCTGACTCTTATTATAATATTTAAATGACTTATATTAAAAAGCTATGAAGAACAACTAAATATATAATGAATAAATATGCTTATATAGTTAGTAGTATCTTCCTATATTGTCCCTATACTGTGTCTACATAGAGTGTATATCCAGTGTATACATAGTGTATACTCAATAGTTGTTCCTTCTATTGTATACACTCTTCCTACACCTTGAGTGTATATGGTCATGTGCTTTCCCGTTAAGCCCGTTCCTTTAGCTACCGCCTGCGTACTCAGTCGTGGAAATGACTGGTCGTGGTGTTAGCTGCTATAACCAAACGCCTTCCCCGAATAGTACTAGATTCTGCCTAGTGTCATGCGAGTTGGTTTCGTAACATATTCTTAGTACTATATCTAAGAGTAATAAAATATTAATTTTATTAAAGTAATTTAAGAATATTTTAAGAGTAAAAAGTATTATTATATTATTAAATATAAATAGTTTTACACTATATTTTAATAGATAATTAATAATAATTCTAGTAAAGATATATTTTAATATCTTAAAATTATAATTTAGATATTTTAAAACTTAATTTATTTATTAATTTTATAATTCTATATTCTAGTCTATCTTTAAAATAAAATTATTAAAGTAATATATATACACCTAGTATATTAAATAGCTACTAAAAGACTATTTAATACTATATCTAGTCTAATTAATAATCTCTATATAAATATAAATTAATATTAGAATATACACTATATTATATAGAATTTAATTCTAATTCTTAATAAAAAGACTTACTATACTAACTATTATTATTATAAATATTAATTATATTTATTATATAAAGAATAAGCCTTAAATTATTCTTACTTATATAATTATTCTAATAAATACTATTTTATATATAAGAAATCTAGATATTAGTTTATAAATTATAATATTAAGAAATATAATAAATTATATTAAAAAATATAATATTAATCTAATAGTAAAATAAATTAATATATTATAAATTATAAAAAAAAGCTTCTATTTAATTTTAATAAGAATATCTTTAATATAATAAAAGTATTAAAAATTATATCTATTTTTTATTTTATAATAAGCTCTAATTTATATAATAGCTTTAATAAAGCTATAACTATTAAATTAATAAATTATATTATTAATTATATCCTAGAATTATTATTAACCTTTACTTATTCTAATTAGTTAAGATTTTACTATAATACTAAGACTAAATTAATTAACTAATTAGAGTTTATTATATTAATAATAATATATTAAGATTTTAAGAGCTATATTTTATCTTATTAATATATTAATTTATAATTTTAAGATATATTAATTAATAATAATACTGCTTAATTCTTAATTATTAAATATATTTAATTTCTTACTTTTTAGAAAGCTACTAGAAAGATTATATTAAAGCTATTTATAATAAAGATTATTAAAATTAAATTTAGATCTAAAGATTTTATATATTTATTAAAATTAATTAACCTAAAGACTCTAATTAATATTATATAATTCTATATATTAGAATTAATAACTCTATTCTTACTCTTATTCTATAACTTAGACTATTTAAAGGTATATTTTAATAATATTTATAATATTTTAATAGATCTAAACTAAAAAGTACTTTTCTTAATAATATATTAATTTAATTATTTATTCTTAATATAAGATTATAACTTTAAATTATATATTATAAAATTATTAAATAAGAATCTATACTTTCTAATAGATATTAAATTATACTATTTATACTACTAATTTAGATATTTTTTAATTAAGTATTTATCTTAATTATTAGACTATATTAGCTATAATATATATATTAAAATATTAAAGTATATCTAAAGCTTTTATTATTATTATTAAATTTATAATAAGTCTTTTAGTTAATTTAGATTTACTATATAAAATAATATATATTTTAACTACTTAATTATTATTAGTATTATATATATTAAGGACTATACTATATTATATATTATTAATAAAGTAATATAATATAATACTACTTATTAATTATTAAATATTAGTATTAAAATTATATAAGAAATACTTTATACTATCTAGATAAATATATATCTAAAATCTCTAGATTTTATAATAATAAATATTAGAAAGAATTTTATAAATAAAGAATTCTCTTAGTCTACTATTATAATTAGTATTATAATTATAAGTATATTAATTAAAACTTATTAATTAATTAATACTATAAATATAACTATACTATATTATATTATATCTATTTTATTATATAAGATAAGATACTAGATATTATCTTTAAATTAATACTATAAATAGCTATTAAAGCTATTAATAATATTACTAATCTAAATAAACTTATACTAATCCTTTTAATATTTAGAGTATATTCTTATATAATAAAGTAAGATCTACTTACTCTATTAATAATAGAAAAAGTAATAGCTATATAGAAAGTAATAATTAAAATATAAAAGTTTATACTAAGTATAATATTAAAGATATATTTAATATCTAGAATAGATCTTTATTAATAGTAATTTATATACTTTTACTAGATTTAGATATGCTTATATAATATAAAGAAAAAATTAAATATATAAATAAATAGATTAGACTATATAAGCTTTTAAATATTAATAAAAAATATATAATTATATATAATTATACTTTTTAATAGACTAATTTTATTTTATATTATTATTATTAAACTATATTAAAGTTTAAATAAAAATGCTAAAGCTAATAAACTAATTAATAATTCTAAAAAAAATATCTATAATAATTTTATAAAAACTTTCTTTAAAACTAATTCTAAATTTAATTTTAAGATATAAAAATAAGGCAAGTTACTACTATAATTAATTATTAAAATTCTACTATATTACTCTAAATTTTATTTATAAATAATATATAAAGAATTAGAGTATTAATTTACTAATTCTTAATAAATAGAAATTAGTAGTTTATTAAAGAAAGAAATCTTTAAAGTAATAAATATAATAAATATCTTTCTTAGTATATATATTTTAACTTATAATTTATAGATAAGATTAAAAATCCTAATATAAATAAAATCTTTAAGAAATTATATCTAATTATATAAATTTATAATAATATTAATAAGAGCTTTATTTTAATAGAATTACTTATAATCTAGTATTATAGTTAATACTTAATATTATATCTTATACTATATAAGAAAGATTTAAAACTCTATTTATAAGATATAATATAGATCTATATATAGTTAATAATATTTTTTAATTAAGATTTCTATATATAACTATTATTAGAGCTTACTACTATATATAAAAGCTTAATTCTTAAGATTATCTAGCTCTTATATAGTATTTTTAAAATAAATAACTACTAATTCTATATATATTATTATTACTATATAGATTAACTTAATATAGAGATTTTTATATATAATCTATATTTTCTTTACTATACTAAATTAAGCACTAATTTTAGAATAATTAATATATAGATAAATAATATTTTACTTCTTATTAATAATAAATTTATATTATATAAATAATAAAAAATTAAGAATATTAGAATTATAAATAAGCCCTAGGATATATTAATATATTAATAATTATTAAGATTTAATAATAGTCTTATCTTAGAGTCTACTTAGAGAGTAATACTAAACTAAAATATATTTATATACTAATTTATACTATATAAAAATAAAATACTAATATAATAAGCTTAAAAAGTAAGATTTAGAATAATATTATTTTAATAGAATAATATATTACTTAATATATATTAAACACTTATATAGCCTTTATATATTAATCTAAGGCCTTATTTAATCTATTATATACTATTTAAATAATAAACTTAATAAAAAATAATATTAAAATATTAAATAAATATTTAGAATAATAATATAATAATATTTCTTAAGAACTATATTTTATACTATTTAATATTAAATCTCTATATTTAATATACTTTACTAATTTATTATTTATTAATAATAAGGACCTTATATTATAAATTAGCTTTATTATTATATTAATAAATACTATAAATAATATTAATATTATATATTAATCTTTTATTAAATATAAATATATTATTTAAAGTATATTTATTATAGAATTATATATAATAATTTATAGATTTAATACTACTATAGCTATTAAATTAATTATTATAAAATTACTATATTTTTTAGAATTATTACTACTTACTATTTATATTAATTTAAAAAGCTTATATAAATATCTTATTAAACTAAATATTATTTAAGAAAAGTATTTTATAATAAACTTTATATACCTTTACTAATTATATAAATATTATAAAATTATAAAAATTAAGTAGATTAATAATAACTCTAATCTAGTAGATATTATAATAAAAAATAAGCTATATTAAGTTTTAAAAACTCTTATTAATATTAATAGGTTTTATATTAAAGTAAATGCTTAAATAGAATACTCTATTATATTATTAATTATATATATATTAAAATATAAGAATATAGTATTTATAGTATTAATTTCTACTATTATTATTTAAATTAATATATTTTTTTTATATTATTATTCTCTTATTATAATTTACTAAGATTATTATCTATTAGTATATTTAATTATATCTATTTCCTATTTTATTAGCATTAATATATATAAATTATATTCTATTATTTTATTCTTTTCTTTCTTTTAGAGAGTTACTAATATTAAAATATTAATTTATATATATTTTATATTCTAATATAAGAATATTTTATCTTAATAATCTCTAATATATTACTTACTAGAATATTTAGTTAAATATTTAATATATTATCTAGTATCTTAGCTAGGCTACTAGTAACCTCTAGTTTTATTATATATATACTAGAATATATTATATATATTCTAGAGTATATATAAAGAGAGTATATATATATATTATATTTCTAGTATTTTTATTTCTTAATTAGTAAGTAGAATAATAAGAATATAAAGTATATTTCTTTTTACTTTAACTTATAGAGTTATTAGATTACTTTATTCCTAATCTAATTAAGCTAATCTTAGATTAGATAAACTAATAGTTAATAAAAAGATAATTTATAATATTAAAATATAAAACTATTTTAATTAGTATATATAGTATTATAATATAAAAAATATAAATTATAAGTATATTTTATTACTAAGGAAACTCTTAGTAATAATATAGCTAAGAAATAGTATATATTTAAAAAAGATAATTATAATTTAAAAAATATAATATAGAATAAATTTAATAAGTTTCTAATTTAATATATTAAGGATCTAAGAATTCTAAATATTAAAGCTAAATATAAAATTAAAAAACTAAATAATATAAATAGTAAACTATAACTAATTTTAATATTTATTTATATAGTTAAGAATAATATATTCTAAATCTATTAGATAAAATATAATATAGAGTATATTTATATATTAAAATTCTTATTTTTATTTAAATTCTAACTATCTCTTAATACTCTAATAAATTAGAAAACTATAACTATTTTATAATATAATTATAAATTTTTAAAAATAATATATTAGAAAGATAAGTAGTACTTTAAAAAAAATAAAATTATTAAAATAATAACTTAGATAATAAAGATAGAAGTTAATTCTTTATTATTTTAAGATTAAGTTACTAATAATCTAAATAAAAAAGAGATAATAAATAATTAAATTATAATTTAAATTATAAAAATAATTAAAATAAATTAGATAAATTATTCTCTAGATTAAATAACTTTAATTATAAGAAGTAGTAGTAAGATAAAAATATTATTTATAACTATTATAAAAAAAAAAGACTATATTAAAATTAAATACTAGAATAAATATTTTAATTTAAAGACTTAAATAGATAAATTAAAAGTAATTTATAGACTAAATTTTTAATACTATTATACTTTTATTCTTATAAAGTATATAATAAAAATATAGACTTTATATATCTATTTATATATATATTAAAATAGAGTAAGAATTAGTAAAGACTCTTATATTAATTAATAGAATAGCTAAGAGTAATTTTATTAGTAAATTATAAGCTTATTAAAATAAGATTTAGCTTATAATATATATAATAATAGTTAAAGCTATTAGTAGTAATAGTAGTAATAGTAATAATAATAATAATAGTAATAGTAGTAGTAAAAGAATTCTTTATCTTATTAAAGCAAGCTAAATATATATACTATTATATAGAAGAATACTATAATCTATAAATATAATAGTTAAGTAGCTATTTATAATTACTATAATAATAGTACTATATAAATTAAATAGTATAAATAAATTAAATATATTAAATAAATAAGCATCAAGTGTAAATAAAAGAAAATTATATACTAGTAAAGATAAAACTTTATAATATATAAGTATTCTATATAAGATAGAGATCTTATAATTCTATTACTTAATCTTATATAATAGAGTCTTATATATTAGCTTATTAATTAATTTTTTTATTAATATATTAACTAGCTCTTATATGTTTGCTAGTATTAATTAAATAGCCTTTTTATTTCTAAATTCTATAAATAGGCTTTTTTTTTAATATTAAGATTAATATTAATTCTATAATCTATTAATTCTTATAATATTAATAATATATTTTAATATATAAGTATTTACCTAGCTATTATATTAACTATTTATATTTAATTTATATAGGCTAGATCTAGCTCTTATTAAGTATCTTATTCTATTATATCTATTATTTTTTTATCTATATCTTTAAACTAATCTAATAGATTACTATTTACTATAAACTCTACTAGTATAATTATTATATATTTCTTTATTAATAGATTATCTAATATCTCTAACTATAGTTTTTTATATTTTATAATCTTTCTTATATCTAATATTATATATTATATAATAATAGATAGATTAGAATAATATAATATAAAATTTATAATCTAAGCTTATATTTATATTATATATTATTTTAGATCTAGCTTTATAATAAATACTAACTAAGTTTAATTATTCTAGTATATAGTTAAATTAATATTAATATAGTAGCTTTTCTTAGATTTTATTAATATTAGAGATTCTTTATATATAATACTTTAATAATGTATTTAATTAATTTTATACTCTTTTACTATTTTTATAATTATTTCTATTTAATTTTAATTTTATATTATATCTATTACTTTACTATTATTATTATTATTATTTAAGTTTATAGTCTATATATAATACTATAGATTATAATAGACTTATAGGTAGCTATAGCTAGTCTCTAGGGCCCCTAAGGCTCTAATAGCTTTAGCCCCTAATAGTCTTAAATATAACATAAATGTAGGCTCTATCTCACCCCCATCTAGTGTTTTCGCTAGGGACCTTCAGGCTTGCTTACAGGCTATCATGCCTATAAGAATCCCTCATACTTCATAAGACGTACAGGTATGCTCCACAGAGCCTAATCGCATGCATTAGGCTTCACTGTAGGCATACCCCTCCCCCTAATATAAAAGCTTCTATTTTAATATTATATTTAATGTAAAGATATAATTTAGAGTTTAAATAAAATTGATAATATAATTTTTTTTATAGAATTAATAGAAGAGTAATATTTAATTTATTTTTAATATTATAATTAAATCTATAATTTAGTATATTTATAGAATTTAGAATTCTAAGCTAGTATTTAATATTAAAATTAAATATTAAAAGCTTTTTGATTTAATAAATCTACTTATAATTTAATTTTTTAATAATTATAAAATAAATTAGATTATTATAATCTATCTATATAGTTATAAAATAAATATTACTTTTAAAGTAGTATTATTAATATTTAAATACTTTAATAATAGTTAGTATTTTTAAATTATAGATTTTATATTTTATATTAAAGCCTATTAGCTTATAAAAATAATATATAATAAAAATTAATAACTATTTTATTATAATTAACTTAGAATCTTAAAAATAATAAAATTTAATATATTTATTTTAATTTATAATTATAATTTAGAGTTAAAATATTTTAGAAATAAAATTATTATAAATTATTCTTTAAATAAATTAAAAGTTCATTATATCTTTTTAATTTAGATAAATTTAGTATTTATTTTTTAATTTATTTTTAATTTTTTTAAATCTACTTATACTTCTTAATTATATTAGTAAGGAATATTATAATCTAAAAATATTTTTTAATAAATTATCAAATAACAGTTTATAAATTTAATAAATTAAAAAACTTTTTAAATATTTTATAATATAGACTAATTATAAATTATAATAATTTATTTTAATTTTATATATATATCTTTAAGTAATATAATAAATCTAAAAAATTAAATTTTAATTTTTTTAAAAATATATTTTAATAGCTTAGTATAAAGCTTATATTATTATAGTTATTTTAATATTTATTATATATTATTTATATATAATAATTTATCTTATAAATAGATAATAATATTATTTAAATATATTATATAAATATTAAGTAGATTAGCTAATATATAATTTATATATATTTAGAATATGACTAGCGTATTTATAAGACTAAATAATATAATAATATATTTATAATATCTATAATATATATAAAATATAATTTTCTATTTATTACTTTTCTTAATCTAGATATAATAATATATATTTTAAAGATTAAATTAAATATAGATTTTAATCTTAATTAATTAGTTAATTATTTTACTAATAAGAGAAAATAGATAGTAATTTTTAATTATAATTATATTTAATTTTTAATAATTAATATAAAAATATAATCTACTATTCTTTTTAAGAATAAATAGAATAAAGATATTAATAAAGCTTTTTAATTTATAAATTTAATTTTTAATTAAGTTTATTATAAGATATTCTTATAATATTTTTAATTCACTTAGATTAAAATAGTATAATAATTAATATAAAGAATTCTTATCTAATTTAATATTAATAATATAATTATATTCTATATAAGAGAGTAATTCTATAATATATTCTTTTAAGAAAATATTTATAAAAGACTTTATATATTTTAAAAACTTATTAATCTTTATTATTACTAGTAGATTTATAGTTTTAATTAATAATTTATTAAATTTAATAATATAGATTTATACTTTATTTAATAATTCTCTTTTCATTTTATATATAGAGATAATTTTAAAGATATTTAAATTATAATATATATTTAAACTAGTTTTTTATTATTAGAAAGTATTATTTTAAAAATAATAGTACTTTAATATAATTATTATAGATATTTTATCTTAATAATACTATTCTTTCTAGATCTAAAAGATATCTAGATTAGCTATAATATACTATAGAATACTAAGAATAAAATTATACTTTATTATATTAATTATATAATATAATAATAATATCTTTCTAACTATATCTCTAGAATCTAGTATAGTTATGTTTAATATAGCCTTTTTATATATAATAATCTTATATCTATTAATAGCTTTAGTTATTACTATATATGCTATAAGCTAAATCTTATTTTAATAAATCTACAATTTACTAATAAAGTTATTTTTAGCTATTTTATTAATTAGTATAAGAGTCTTTACTAGTCCTTATTTTATTTTAATATATATATAAATAGATATATAAAGTCTATATTTCTATTATATACTTTTTAAGAATAGAAGTATAGTAGTATTAAAAACTTAATTTATAAATTACTTTTAATTTATCTATTTAGATTTTAAATTAAGATTCTTATTCTAGTACTTAATCTTAATATAATCTTTTTTTATAATAGTTATAGATAATATTTTTATTTTATTATTATTTTTTATAATTAGAGTTATCTAATCTAGAGAAGAATTTATTTAATTTATTTTAATTATTTTTATAATTTAAGCTATAATTTAGTTATTTATTATCTTTTTTTAATCTAGATTATTAATAATCTAATTCTAAAATAGTTAAGGATTAACTTCTATCTTTACTATCTAAATTATTATTTTAGTAATTTTATTTTTTTTTTAAAATATTACTTATCTCTCTAGTATATTATTTTTAAAGATTTATAATTATATTATAAAATGATTATAGTCCTCTAGTTTATTAGAGTATTAAAAGATAGCTAAAATTTAAATAAGAGTAAGAATCTTAATATATAAATATATTTTATATTATATTTTATTTAATAGATTTAGGATATATTATTCCTAGCTATATAAATAGATATTAAAGTTAGTTATAGTTTATTATTTATATTATTTAGTTTTTTTAATTTTATATTTAGCTTTAATATTTAGAATCTTTAGATTCTTAATATGTTAGACTAGAAACTTATTAAATTTATTCTATATTATATTCTCTAGATTCTAACTATCTTTTTTAAATATATATTATTTCTTAGTTATATTATTACTAAAGGTCTTCTTAATAGTAAGAATATATTTATAATTTATATTCCTTATATTATAATATTATATATACTAACTAAAGTAGTTTTATATTTTAATATTATAAATTATCTTTTTATTAATTAAATTACTTTTAAATTCTTTAATATTAATTATTAATAGTTTCTTATCTTATTCTTTAATAAGAATATTTTATAATAATATCTTCTTACTCTAAAAA
The DNA here is from genome assembly GCA_001571465.2 of Talaromyces pinophilus. NCBI lineage: Eukaryota > Fungi > Ascomycota > Eurotiomycetes > Eurotiales > Trichocomaceae > Talaromyces > Talaromyces pinophilus. The sequence goes on along the minus strand of CP017344.1, from coordinate 4,248,721 downwards.
TAGCTTTAATAGATTTTTTAATTTCTATTAGATCTCTAGGAGTATTAGATTTAATATAAATATTATAAGTGTTATTTTACTTATTTTATCTATCTTAGATAGGAATAATAATTTATTTTAATAGCTTAGCTATAGTATAAGCTATAATAAATAGATTTTTAGTTTTAATTTCTTATTTATATTATATCTTTTTATCTTTAATCTAGCTTTTAAAAGCCTAGTATTAAGCTAAAATAAAAATATAAAGTTTTTTATTATATAAATATAGTAGGCCTTATTAAATTAAAAATATAATTTAGTAAAAGAGTTATATTATTTTATTATTTTATAATAATTTTATTAGAGGCTTTAATAGTGATTATTACTAATTTATTAAAAATCTTTTACTTTATTAAAGGATTTAAAGTAGAATTTATTAATAATTTATAGTCTCCTATAGAGATATTAATAGTCTACTAAAAACTAAGTTAATTATTATTTAATTAATTATATTTTAGTATTATTAAAATCTCTAACTTTTAATAAAGTATTTAATATAGTAAAAAAGATTTAAAATATTTTATTAATAATCTAGCTAGATAGATATTAATAAAAGCTAATCTATTTATTTTAATATTAATAAGTATTTTAAATAAGATTAATAGTAAGTTCTTTATTAGTTAAACTAATATAGTAAAACTCTCTTTATTATTTTTTAATAATTTAATTAAATCTAAAGTCTAATAATTAATACTATTTTAATCTAAGATAGAGTCTTTTTTAAATCTATTTATTTTTTAAAATATTTATAGCTTTATTCTTAATTTCTTTAATATTTTTAATATCTACTATAGGCTTCTTATATAAAAGATAATTATATTTAATATAATCTAACTATTTATAATTAAAGTATAATTAATTCTTTTTAATTTATTAAGCTCTTTTTATAAAAAAAGAACTTTAAAAGCTTAAATAAAGCTTTTATAACTATTTTATTTACTTTATTTATTTAATAATTTATTAGCCTTATCATCCTTTATAATTTAATTATTTTTATTATTTTTAGCTATATTTTTCTTTTTCTCAATAATTTACTTTAACTAGTTAGTAATAAAATCATAGATATAAATAAACTTATTATATTTATAGATAGAATTATTTATTTTATATATTATAATATACTCTATTTTAAAATTAAATTTATAATAAAGCTTCTTTTTCTACTCTAAATAAGCTTTTTTAATATTTAAAGTAAGTAAGTTAAACTTTAAAAAAAAGATTTAAAAGTATATTACTTTCTATATAGATTAATAAAATTTAGTTTTAATATTAATTTTATAATTTATATTAAGATAAATTATATCTAGATAATTAAATATATTATTAATATTAAAAAAAATTAATAATATTATTATATATATATATTATAAAATAATTTATAGTTTTATTTTTGTATAAGGATTTAATATAAAGAATTTATAATTCTAAAGTATTATATTAGCTTTTTATAATATATAGCTTACTATATATATTAATCTTTTAAGATTTATAATTAGTATTTTTACTATTCTTAAGGTTTTTAATATTAGAAATCTTTAATTCTTTTTAAACTAATAGAGCTATTCTAATATTATGAAAATTAATAAAATAAATTATTAATTACTTAAAAGTCTATTAAAGCTTATTTTATTTATTAATAAGAGGAATTAATATTTTATTCTTAATATATAGCTTCTACTTAGCTAAGTACTTTAATTTATTAATAGAGTACTTATACTCTTTCTTTTTAACTACTTAATAAATACTTAGAATTTTATAAAATATATAAAACTTATTATATAATAAATATTTAATAAATTCTTTAAGAATTAGAGTCTCTTTAATATTTTAATTAATATTAATATCCTCTAATCCTTTTAGATTATTTAAATTAAATATAAATATTAAATTTAATATTTTTATTTATTTACTTTTTAATCTTCTTTTATAATTTAATTTTCTTTAATAGCTTCTCTATTAATTTATATAGACTTTATAATCGACTTATTAACTAGATTTATACTATTAAGGGAGTTTAATCTAGTTATATTACTATTACTTATAATAATATCTTAATAAGAGATAAAGAAAAATAATAAAAAAATAACTAGTTTTATCTTATATATTATTTATAATAGCTATAAGACTTTAAACTTCATTATAAAAGAGATAAAAAAATAAAATAAAAAAAAAAGAGATATTCAATATTATATAATAGTACTTAATTTCTTTATCTAAAAAGTAGCTAATTAATAAAATATTAAATATAAAGAAGAAAAAAGAAAAGAAGAAGAAGTCTATATATACTTACTATAGCTTTATATAGTATACTAATCCTATAATAGTGTCTAATTAGGAAGGCATAAGGTTAAAGGGAATCTCTATCTCTAGGGCTTAGGGCTTCCACTTAAGACTGGGCTGCACTATACAAGACACTGAGTAACGAGCGCATACAGCCGTCACAAATATATCCTAAGACTTACTTATAATTCTAATATTTTTAATTTTTTATTATTTATATAGTATAAATTTATTATTAATAAAAAATAGGATATTATTTATTTATATACTAATTATTCTAAAACTAGTATTTAGTTTAATATAGTAAAAAATAGATATAATTTCTAATACTTTTATTATATTAGAGGTATTCTTATTGGAATTAAATAAAAGCTTTTCTTTATAATTTATAATATATTAATTTATTTTACTATTAGATTAATATTATATCTTTTAATATAATTTATTATATTTCTTAGTATTATAATTTATAGATTAGTATTTAGGTTTCTTATATATAAAATAATATTTATTAAAGTAATTATATAAATAAAAGTAATTTAGGACTTATTCTTTATATAATAAATATAATTAATATTTATAATAAATAGTTAATATAGTAAGTCTTCTTACTAAAGATTAAGATTAAATTCTATATAGTATAGTATATATTCTAATATTAATTTATCCCTATATAAAAATTACTAATTAGATTAGATATAATATTATATAATCTTTTAGTAGCTATTTAATATACTAGATATATATATATTGCTTTGATAATCTTACTTTATACCCATACGTCTCATGAAGTATGAGGGATCCTTATAGGCATGGTGGCCTATAAGCAAGCCCGAAGGTCCCCGGCGAAGACGCCAGATGGGGGCGAGATAGAGCCCGGATGTGTGTTACGCCCGAGACTGTTAGGGGCTGGAGCCACTGGAGCCTTAGGGGCCCCAGAGGCCAGCCATGGCTACCCATGAGTCTGTCATAACCTGTAGTGTTACATATGGACTATAAACTTGAATAATAATAATAATAATAATAATAATAATAATAATAATAATAATAATAATAATAATAATAATAATAATAATAATAATAATAATAATAATAATAATAATAATAATAATAATAATAATAATAATAATAATAATAATAATAATAAATAATAATAATAATAATAATAATAATAATAATAATAATAATAAATAATAATAATAATAAATAATAATAATAATAATAATAATAATAATAATAATAATAATAATAATAATAATAATAATAATAATATAATAGTATCCTAAATATAATTAGATTATTTTTAAAGTATAATATTTTATTCTTTAGAATTTTTATAGTCTCTTATCTAAATAATCTTATATCTTATATTATAATTAATTCTATATAATTATTCCTATAAGTTATATATTTCTAGGAATATACTTCTAAGATCTATAATATTCTAGGGTATCTATTCCAGTAGCTAGTTCACTATAATATAGATTATATATTAAATCTATCTTTAGATATTAAAGCTACTTAAAATATATTCTCTTTCTATACTTACATAAGTAGCACTAGGAACTAATCTATTAGCTATAATATACTGATTCTTCTGATAAATATAATATATATAAATTAAAGAATAAAGTTATAACTATATTTTTATAAAATCTATAAGTTCTCCATATCTTAGTAATTATAATATAAGAACTATAATATAATAAATATAATAATATAATATATTAATTTATAAGATTAATATACTAACTGCTTTATTCTAAAGCTAATAATTATAATAAAGTATTTATAAAAGTAATATTCTATATTAATAAATAAATTAATCTAGTATTATAGACTTATACTATAGTATCCTTAGATTACTAAATTCTTTATATTTATTATATATAAAAAGAGAAGTTCTATAATCTTTATATTTATAATATCTATAATAATATTAAACTAAATATATTAACTTAACTAGACTAGTATATCTTCTAGATTAATATTATATTAATAATAAAGTACTTTATCATTAGAGATATTAATTTATATTATCTAGTTTAGAGTAGAGTTAATATTATAATTAATAATTAAGCTATAGTACTTCTTAAATCTATAAATTATTATAAAATTAAATTTATAATAAAAAAAAATTAATAATATAATAATAAAATAATTTAATATTTATTATTAATCTTATCTTTTTATGTATTAATCTTTTTAAGTAGATAATTCTATATAAATATATAGATAATATATAATATAACTTAGATTATTAGCTAATTAGGACTTAACTTAATATATAGACTTTTATAAATATATTACTAAAATAGTTTAATTAAAAAGCTATAGATATTAAAATATTATATAACTTATTAAAATAAGATTTTATTATTCTATTACTTAAGAATATCTTTAAAATATATATTAAACTTATTACTAAAACCTTTATTTATAATATATAAATATAATTAAAGAATTAGTCCTAATTATATATCTTAATAAATAAAATAATCTAAATTTTATACTAGAGTATAAAAAAGTAATTTATAATTATTATTATTTATAATTATTATTATTTTTAATAATTATATTCTAATATCTATAATTTATAGATCTAATTTATATACTAATAAGCTTATATTAAGAAGAAATATATAATTAATAAAGATCTATATCTTAGCTATTAATATTATATATAAGAAGTAATAGAATAAGGGCTATAAAAACTATAATAATTAATTAAATAGATATATTTATATAAAAAAGTATATAAATCTAGTATTATATTTATATTTATATAGGATTACTATATAGTAAAGAATATTAAAGATAAAATTAAACTTCTTAATTAAATATTCCTTTTTACTATTCTAGAGACTAATTTATTAGATATACTAAATATATCTTATCCTTTATAATTAGAATTTTTAAAGATCTTAAAGTATAAGATTAAGTATATTATTCTTTTAATACTATATAATAAAGCTTCTAGTAAGAATATAATTCCTAATAGCTTTTAATATAAGATTATTAATATATTTATAATAATTAATATAATTTACTAGTAAGTTAACTACCCTAGCAAGTTAGTCATTTTTACATAAAAATAATTCTATACTAATTAATTAATTAATTAATTTATACACATATTTAAGCCTAGTAACTAATAGCGCCTTCTATTAGGCAGTAGATATACTACTATACAAAGAATTAAAATACTAAGACCTCTGGCTTGGTGCTAGCTAACTTAGCCTATATCTTATAAAAATCTCAATATATATCCCTAGCTTTAAAATAATAATATAAACAAGCAATAGAACACTAAAATACTATTAAAAAATATATATATACCTACAGGCTAGGGAGGGATATAGAATACTAAAATTAACTAACTAGAAAAAATATATAATAAAAGAATAAACTAGAGTAGAAAAAGAAAAGATTAAAAGCATATTTATAATTATTATTTAGTTAGATTAAATAATTAATTTAAAGATAAAATAAATTAACAAAAATATCTTCTTAAAAGAGATATTATATTTACTAAAAATACTATACTAAGAGAATTATATTCTAAAATTAAATTAATAGATCTATTTATAATATAAATCCTATACTTCTTTATATCTAATAAGACTTACTAAGAAGTCTCTAGTTATTAATTTTATATACTTCTTTATAAAATATCTTTATATATAGATCTATATAAAAAGGATAGTATATAAATATATATATTATATTTTAATTCCTAAGCCTATATTAATATATTAGTAAATTTTTAATCTATATACTTATAAGAAAGCTATAAAGTATTAATTTATTTATTTATAGTTATATAAATACTAAACTTTATACTTATTTTAAATCCTTATATAATAATAGTACTTTTTTTACTAGCATTTATATAATTTAATAGAGATACTATTTATATTTAATATTATTCTATTACTCTTTCCACTAATCTATAAATCTTATTTATAATTATTAATAATATACTACCACTAGAATAATAAAATAATATAGATTAAAGGAAATATATATAATATAAAATATAAACTAGTTAGATATATTAATTTAAACTATATATTTATTTTCCTATATTTACTATATTATTTTAATTATAGTAAGCTTTATTAATTAGTTTATTTTTTTATTATTTAATATATCTTTATACTCTAGTATCTATTATAGTTATATATACTAGTAAGATTAAGTATTTTATAATAGATCTAGTTGATAGATAATCTTTTAAAGAATATACTATCTAAAAGACTATTAGAAATAATAAATAGTATAAATTATAGTTTAATTATCTATATAGATTATAGCTTTTTATATTCTACTATACTATTAATTCTAGATTAAAAAGCTTAATACTATATTAATCCCTTTTAACTTATCTATATATATAATATATATATCTAATAAGCTAACTAGTCTAGTAATATAATTTAATATTAATAAATATACTATTACTTTAATCCTATTATTAAATCTATTTCTATCTATAATAACTAAATCTTTATAATTATAGTTTATATATAAATTATTTCTTCTTATATATTATTAATTTATATATCTAATAGCTCCTACTATAGTAATACTATAAAAGAATAGATTATTTTAATCTACTAATATATATCTTATTCTAGCTTATAATTAATTATTATCTCTAGTTAATACAATAGAGATATAAAGAGATTATTATAATATATATAATTATATATAGAGTAAAGTATTAATTATAATAATAAGATTATAAGATATAAATATACCTTCTTTACTAATCTTATAAGTATAAGCTTAAAAAGTAGTATATAAAATAGACTTCTAGAGTTTATTATAATATATATTTAAATATATTAGATATCTAGTAAAGTACTTAAAACTAGATTAATTAAATAACTTATTCTATAATCTATTATATATTAATAAAGCCTCTCCTACTATAGATATATTATATAGAATATATATATATAATTTATAATTAAAATACTACTATATATATCTTCTATAAATAAAGTAATAATATTTCCTAGGTAGAGCTTATTATTAAGAATAATTTAATTATTAATTTAGTAGCTTTCTTCTTTATCTATTATATATATATTTTTTTATTAAATAGGTATCAAGTAGAATCTTAAAATATTTAATTAAGTTTTATAACTTAATCTTAATTCTTTTAATTATTAGTAATATATCTAATCTATCTTTTAATTTTAATATTAATTAATATTTTTATTAGAAGTAAATAAGCTAATATTTAATTAATATAAATTTAAAAATATAAGTCCTCTCCTAGCATTCTATAACTTAATATATATAGATAAAAATATAGTAATTAACTATAATAGAGCTTCTAAAGATTATAAAAAAGATATTATTAATATATTTAATAATAAATATTTCTAGATATTTAGTTTATATCTATTTAATAAGATTTATATTAAAAAATAGGAATAAGATTAGTAATAATAAGGATTCTTATAAGATACTAATATTAATTAGGAATTTATTTATATTATCTTTAAATAATATAATTAATATATAATAACTACTAAGAAAGTTAATAATCTAGTCTATAATCTTCTTTAAGATTTAATATTTTTATAGATTATAGATTAGTCTAATATAATTAATATTATTAAAGATACTAAAAATATCTAGTATAAGGCTAGAGGCTATATATAAGCTATCTCTCTATATATTATAGATCTCTTTTAATAAAAGATAAATAGTAAACTTATAGAAGTAGCCTTATTATCTATTAATATAATATTTTAGAAGTAGATTATATTATTCTACTAAATAGTTAAAATATTATATAATTATAGACTCTAATATCTTATTAATTATATTAAAAAATATAATTAGTTAATATACTTTTAAATCTATATAATTAGATTTCTTTAGTTTATAAATGACTACTATAGTAGACTATTAAAAATAATTTAAATAATAATAGCACTATAAATATATATTAAAAAGATTTATTAAATAATATATAATCACAGGAAGCAGTTATTAAAGAATTAAATTTAGAATACTATTTAAATCTAGAGCTTTATTTAACTTTATATTATTAATTATTATATATATTTTATTTAATATAATAAGAGGGGTCTTATATAGTTTAAAATATTAAAAATATATTATATTTATAAGATCTATCTCTAAAGATTTTAGATATAATATTTTATAAAAAAATTTTATTTTTTCTTCTAAGATAGTATAATTAGTATTATTATACTTTAATATTAGTATAAATAATATATAGTATATCTTAATTATAAATCTAATATACTATCTTCTAGAATTTACTTAATAATTCTATTACTTCTTTAATTTAATATTAATAGAAATCTTATATTAATTAGTTTATATATTTTTTAAGCTTCTTTTTAGCCTCTTTATACTCTTTTTATATCTTTATTAAATTTATTTAATAAGCATACTTTTAGTATTATAAGATCTAATACTTAAGATCTATTATCTCTAGAATATATCTAGTATAAGAATAAAGAGTAATCTACTTTATAAGAATTACCTATTCTACTATCTTATTAATTATATTAATTAGATATACTATTATTCTATTGATCTTATCTCTATTTATTAGTTTATAGAGATATTAATTATATATATTTATAAATTTAAAAAAGAGCTTTTAATAAACTCTAATCTTTATAAATAATAAAGAGAATATTTACTAGAGCTAGATTAAACTAGATAAAAATTAATATATAATCTATATTATATTACTATTTATATTTATTAATATAGTTTATTAACTAGTCTATTAATATATATAATATTTAAATAAAATTAATAATAGTTCTAATATCTACTTTCTTATATATTATAATATTAAATAATAATAGTTACTCTAGCTTATATTTATCTATAAGATTAATTAATTCTATAGTTTTATTATTAATATATTAATACTATATACCTTACTAAAGTAAATAATAAAAATTAAAATCTCTAAGTATAATATATTATATTTTAAATATTATAGCTTTATAAAAAGTATAAATTAATAATTTATAGCTACTAGCCTTCTCTAGATTATATATATTATAGATATAAACTATATTATAAGTAGTATAAAGAGTCAGTATACTTAAATCTTTATTATAGAACTATATTTCTTATATTATTAGATTAATATATTTATTAATATAAAATAGATCTATAAATAGATCTTATAATTTTTTTATAATATAGGCTATAGGAGGATATAGAAATAATTTTAAAGTACTAGTATATATATTATTAAAGAATTAATTCTTTTATTAATATAAGATTTCTAGATAGCTAGAATATTATATTTTTATATATCTTTCTTATTAAAGAGATATATTTAGATCTTATTATATAATTTTTAATAGTTAATCTATAAAATTTATAGTTAATTAATATATTAATTTAGTATTAATTTATAGCTTAAATACTATCTTTAAAATTTATAATTATTATAGTATTATCCTAATTAATTAACTTATTTAATTTAGTAAATATATTATAGTTTAAATAGCTTAGCTTATCCTTTAACTTATTATTAAGAATTATATATATACTCTTACTATATTAGATAAAATAAATAAATTTAATATATATTTTCTATAATAGTATAATATTTAATTATAAAATAGATATTCCTAGTATTAATTTAAATTAAATATAAGTATAAATTTTATATATAATTAAAAAATAGAGATTAATAGAAGTCTTTATTTAAAACTCTAACTTTAAATTTATATAATTATTATCTTTATCTTCTTATTAATCTATATATATAATCTTTTTCTAGATTTAGATATTAGATTTAATTAAACTATCTAAATTAGTAGTTTATTTCTAAACTATACTTTTACTCTATAATAGAGCTAAATAATATTTTATTAATAACTTAGTTTAAGACTCTATATATAGACTTTTTTCTATTTCTATAAATATAAAATTATTCTAAATAATAACTCTAAAGATATAATTACTAGATCTTATAATCTTAAGATAAAATTATAAGTTATATATATAATAATAATAAGCCTTTATTAAATATAATATCTAGATAGAATATTTATATATATAAATAAAATACTTATTATTAAGCTTCTTAATAGAGTCCTTAATTTAAGTATTCTCTATTATATAATTTATATATTTAGTATAGATTTTTTTATAGTATAGAGTAGTTCCTAGTATTATAAGATCCTATATAATAGATATAATAGATTTAATATTAATAATACTATATAATATATTTATATATCTAATATTTAAAATATTATTAAAATTAATAAATTTATTATAGATTAAGTATATATATTATATCTTATAAATAATTAACCCCTATTTAATTATAAGATTAACTACTTATTTATTATTAAAAATAATAATAAGTTATATTTTTATAAGCTATTACTTTTATATTTTCTACTTACTAAGTAGCTATCTAATATATATTATATTAAATAATACTAAGAACTATATAAAAATAGAGATATTCTAGAAAATAAATATTATTTTAAAAATAGTTTATTTTAAGTCAATATTAGTATTAATATTATATATAATAATACTCTAGATATATTTTTAGATTTAAATATCTATATTAAAAGTATAGATCTAGCTATCCTTTTAAATAAATTAATCTATATTATTTATAATAGCTATAAGAAGAATAATATTACTACTAGTAAATACTCTTACTATAAAAAGATATTAGTAAATAATAATAATATTCTATATAAACTAGATAGTAAGATTAATAGTATTAATAATCTTATCTAGGAATTATTATATTAAATTAATAATACTAATATTTATATATTTTAAATAGATCTTAAGATCCTTCTAACTTAAAAATAAAATTTATAAAGAATTTACTCTACTAAATATATCTATACTAGAAATTATTAAAGAATATAAAAATACTCTCTATCTTTATTCTTATATATAACTCTAAACTATCTATTATATAATTAAAGTTCAATAAAATTTTCAGAATACTATAGATATATAAATCTAGTAATATTAATTAATATATTATCTCTATAAAATAGTTAGTATTATTTTTAATAGTATTAATTTTTTAAAATATCTAAGAGATCTCTTTTTATATTTTTTTATATTTAATTTAATATAGATAAGCTATTATATAAGTTATTTATTTATTAATATATCCTTTATCTATTAAGTTAGATATAAGAATACTATTACTATATTATTTATAATATTAATTAATATAGTATTAGTTTATTCTTATAGCACCTTTTTAATATTTTAAGTTCTTTAATTATTAAAGCTATATATATATATATATATATTAAGATTATTATTAAAATATAATATTAGTTATACTCCCTCCTTTTTACTCTTCTTTAGTAGTATTACTTAACTATATTAAATAAACTAGTAAAAATAGGTAAATAAACTCTTAATAGAGTCTTTTATAACTTAAATTCTTTTCTATAGTACTTTTTATCTATAAAATATATTTTATAGATATATAAAGTTTTTTTTCCCTATTTAGTATATTTATAATTCTATATTAGAATATCTCCTGCTATATAAATCAAATTTTTAAAATTACATGTCTAGATCTAGCTAAAAATAGCTATAAATTTAGCAGTTTATTCCTCAAAACTAGAGCTATTAATTAATCTTAGTTTTACTAGATAAGATTATATATTAGAAGAATCAGTATATTATAGTTAATAGATTAGTTCCTAGCGCTACTTATATAAGTATAAAAAGGGAATATATTTAAATAGCTCTAATATCTAAAGATAGATTTATTATATAATCTATATTATAATAAACTAGCTATTAAAATAAATATCCTAAGATATTATAAATCTTAGAAGTATATTCCTAGGAATATATAATATATAAAAACAACTATATAGGATTAACTATAATATAAAATATAAAAATATTTAAGAAATTATAGAAATTCTAAAGAATAAGATATTATATCCTAGGAATAATCTAATTATATCTAAAATATTATATATTATATCTAAAATATAATATAATAAATCCTAAATATAACTTTAAAAAGTTAAAGATATAATATATTATATTTAAAATATAATATATAATACTCTCTATTAGAAATAATTTATATATATATAAAAATATTTACTTATTTATTTAGCTAGTTTTATTTTACTATATTTAATTAATTATAATAATTTAAATATATATTCTTCTATTAAATAGAATATTTAATTTATTTTAACTCTAAAATTTTATACTTATTTAGCTTTTTATATTTAAAATATATTAACTTTTTTTATTAATATAACTATTCTAATTATACTTTAATAGTTTCTAATTAAAATTTCTAATAATTAAAGACCATTATTATAAAAAAGAAATCTTAATTATTAATTATTATAATTAATAACTAGTAATCTATTTTTCTATATATATAAATTTATTTAATAATACTTACTCTATTAATCTCTAGTAGAGATATAACTACTAATACTAATACTAATTTAATAAAAATATAAAAAATTTTTAAAAAAATAAAATAATATATTTTTAAGCTTAAAATATAATAAATTAATAATAATATTAATTATTTAGTTATTAAGATTAAAAAGGTTAAATTGTTCTTAAAAAAATAAGAAATTTTTAAAATATTCTTAATTTAATTATAAATCTATTTTAATAATAATATTAATAAAATTATAAATAAATAAGATTAAATTTTTATAGTATTAAACTTTTTTATTAAAGAAATAATAAAATAATTTATATTTTATATTATTAATTAATTTAAGACTACTAATAATAATTAATTTAAATTTAAAACTATATTTATATTTAGTAGTTTTAACTACTTTAAAAAAATTATACTAATTATTTAGAATTATTAATAAAGAACTTAATACTATTTACTAAATTAAAACTATATAATAATATAGATTAATAGAAGATTATATCTTAAAATTTTTTTAAATATTAGAATATCTTAAATAAAGTAATTAAGAATTATAAAATTAACTCTATTAAAATTTTAAGAATATTATAAAGAATTAAATTTTATAAATTATATTATAATTAGATATATTTAAAAAGATAATAAAAATTATATTTTAAATTAATATATTGTTAATTATATAACATATAGAATAAAAAATTACTAATATTAATTAAATTATAAATATTAAGTTAATATATTTTAGAGAAGAACTAGAAATAAAAATAATAATATTATTATATAAATAAATATTATACTAACTAAAGAAGAAAAAAAAATCAATTAAAAAAAAATCTACTTTAATTATAGAATATTAGAATATTTTATAAATAAATATTAAAAATTAAAAAAGTCTAAGAAATAGTTAATTAAAAATAATAATAATAAATTATAATAATTATTTATATATATATCCTAGAAGAGAGTAATATTAAAAAATATTTAAAAATTAATAATAAGTTATTAAAAAAACATAAAAAAGAATAAATCTAAATATAAACTAAAAAATAGAAAAAACTATAGAAAAAATCTAATAAATAAATTAAAAAATACTAAAAAAATAATAAATATCTCTAATTAATATAAATTAAAAAGAGAAAATTATAATAATAATATAATAAAAAATAATAATAAAAATAAAAAATATTATATAAAATATTAATAATATAGAAATTTCAGTATCTATAGCTATATATAAGAATATTTATTATATACTTTTAAAGAATAAGTAAAGTTATAAAGTATAAAATTAATTATTTAAGAATAGTTACTCTAAAGATTATAAATTAAAAAAAAAATTAAAAGATAATAATAAAAATACTAATTATAAAAATTTCTTATTAATTAAGTTATTTTATACTTAATTAATATTATAAAATAGTAATAAAAAATGATAAATTAATTAATTAAATATTAAATTTAAAAAAACCTTATTTAAACTTTTATAAAAAAATTAAAAAATAACTTATAAAAATAAGAAAAGAATAAATCTAATAAAAATATATAAATAAATATAATTATACTTAAAATAAAATATATAATAAAAAAATATATAAAAATAATTATAATTATAATACTATATAGATTATTATAAAAGAAATAAAGAAATTATAAAATTAAAAAAATAATTATATATCTATAAAAGTAATCTATTAAAAAGAATTTTAATATATTTAAAAAAATATATAAAAAATATTATAAAGAAATATATTAAAATTATCTAGTATATAGATATAATAATAAAATCTTAATAATAATTTATAAAAAATATTATAATTAAATAAATATTAATTATATAGTAAATAATTAAGATATATATTAAATTATATTATATATACTACCCTAACCTAGAAGAATATATATATAATAAAATATATTAAATAATATACTATAATAATAAATATAGATTTTATTATTTTAATAAAAGAATTAATTAATAATACTTAAAAATATTAAGTATTATTATATAATTAAAATATATATACTCTTAAAAAAACCTAGGATATTAATATATATATAAAAAGTAGATATTTAGTATATTTAGATTTACTTAAAGAATAATATTATATAATATTTTATTAATTTTATTATAATAGACTTTTTATAAACCTCTTAAAAAAATATATTTATATAATATAAAATTATATAGATTAGTATTAAAAAAATACCTAATTATAATAATAATTAATCTAAAATATTAAATAATTATTATTCTAGTAGAAATTAATAAGATAAAGATATAAATATTATTAAATTTAAAAATAACTAAAAACTATATAAATTTTAAAATTATAATTAAGCTATAAATTAAGTAATAAAAAATAATCTAATAAATAAATATTATAAGAATAAATAGAGAATCTATAATATAAAAATACTAAATAAAAACTAAATTAATACTTTTAAAATTAAAACTATATATTATAATAATATTATTTAATCTTATAATAATAATTAGATATAATATAGTATTAAAAATACTATAATTATAAGAATAAAATCTTATTATTAATTAAATAATAAAAATAGTTTTAATTAATAATTAAATTCTATATACTAGATTAGAAGAATATAAAAAAATTATAAATTTATAAAAAAGATTAAAAAATATTTTTTATAAATAAAATAAAAAATAAATATTAATCTAAATAAATAAAAAATATAAAAAATAATATAGCCTATTAAAAAATAAATAAATAAAATATAGTAAGAGTAATTTATAGAAAAAAAACTAAAAAGATATATTTTAAAAAAATAATATAAAAATAATTTAGAAAGTAATAAATAATATAATTAAAATTAAAAGAAATCTATAAGTAAGAATTAAAAGAGATACTTATAAAACTATTTAAAAAATATCATAATTTTATTAAATTATTTATAAAACAAAAATACTAATTATTAAAATATAAAAAAGAATATAAAGTATAGATATTATTAAAACTAAGATTTATACTACTTTTAATTAAATAATAATATAAATTATAAAATTAGCTAGAATTAAAAAAATAAATTTATTAAAAAATTCTTAGCTATAAAATATATATATAAAAAATAAAGACTAATTATAAATAGATTAATATTTATATTAAAAAAAATAAAATAGAATAAATAGTTATAAGTACTAAATAATAAAATAATTAATAATATAAATAAAGTATTATATTAAAAATAGAAAAAAGATCTATTATAAAAAATAAAAATTATAATAATTTTTAATATTTAATAAAATTATTATAATCTTAAAACTATTAAAAAAGATATTTAAGAAATAATATTCTTTATAAATATAGAATTATTTAAATAGATAGGTATATTAATAAATTTAAAATAACTTTCTATAGAATTTATAAAATTTATAATATATATATTAATTAAATTTTTTAATAAATTATTATAATATATTTTGATAATATTATTATTTATTCTAAAAATATTAAAGAATATAATAATTATATATAAATAATAATAATTAAGCTTATAAAAGTAAGATTAATTTTTAAAATTAAAAAATATAAATTTAATACTATTATAGTTAATTATTTAAAAATAATTTATATACTAGAAGAGTTAAAGATATAATTAAAAAAAAAATATTATATTAAATTAATTAATACTAATAAATATAAAAAAAATATAAAAATTTTTAAAAATAAATAAATATATTTAATATTATCTTTAGAATTATTTTAAGGAAATATAATTATTAATTAAACTTCTTAGAAAAGATCTTAAGTTTAAATAAATAAAAAAAAAATTATTTAAAAAATTAAGAAATTAATTTAAAAAATATTAATATTTATATTATATAATTTAAAAAATTATATTTAATATAATTAGATATATTAAAATATATATTAGAGATTATTCTTAAATAATTAAATAATAAAAAGAAATAAAAATTAATTACTTTCTTTTTAAGAAAGTTTATTATAATAAAAAGAACTATAATATTTATAATAAAAAACTATTTATAATTATTAAAATATTTAAATATTAAAGATACTATCTATAAAAAATTAAAAAAAATAATTATAAAAAATAATTATTATAATCTTAAATACTTTATAATAATAAAAAAATTAATTAGAAAATAAATATAATAAATAAAATACTTAGTAAAGTTTAAATTTTAAATTAATTATATTAAGAAAAAGAAAATATTATTATAAATACTTAATAAAAGATTATTATAAATCTTAAATAACTAAAAACTAATATTCTAAGAGAAGATAAAGATAATATATAATATAATATTAAAATAGTATTTATTATTATAATTATTATTAATAAAATAGGATTTTACTAGTAAATAGTATAAATAATATAATAAGATAAAAATATTATATAATATTATATAGAGAAATAATATTATAGAATAATCTAGCTTTATAAAATAAATTAATATTAATACTATTAATAATAATTATAAAAATTATTAAAATATATTATAATCTATTATTATAAAGATATTAAAGAATTAATTAAATTATAAAAAAAATATAATAAATTTACTATTTTTTAAGAATAAAATAGCTTATAATAGAATACATTAAAAAATATAATAATTATAATAAAAATAAACTAATTAATTATTAATTTTATAAAAAATATAATTATTAAAAATACTAAGTAAGCTATAAAAAAATATTATAATAGATTTTATATAAGAATTATTAGAATTAAGAGATTTAATTATAAGAATATAATATATTAATATAATTATTATTATTAATAGATTAATAAGATATATTATTATATAATTAATACTAAAAAATTTAATAGTAGAATAATATATATTATTTATACTATAAGAAGTATTTAATTAAATTAAATTATTAATTAAAATTATTTTAAATTAAGATAAGCTATTTAAATTAAAATATTAATAAATAATTATTAAAATATATAGAATTAAATATAATCTATTAATAGTAAATTATTAATAGATAAATAGACTAATTAAAAGAATAATATAAATAATTAAATAATATTTATAATATTATTTAGATTAGAACTAAAATAATTAAATAAAATTATTACTATTAATATAATTTATATTAAATAATTTAAAAAATATTTTAATTAGAGAAGTATTATACTTTATTAGTTTAAAAAAATACTTATAAATATTATAAATTATTATATTAATAGATAAAAGTTCTAATAAAATAATAATATAAATAGTATATATATAATAAATATATACTATAATATTTAAAAATATTTAATAAATAAAATAGAAAATAAAATAATATTATAATATAAAATATAAGAATATATTAATTTTATAAAAGAAAGAAAGAGTTTACCTTTTATAATAAATATTAAATTTAATAAACTTTAATATTAAAATAAAATAATTAAATAATAAAATTTAATATAATCAAATATAAATTATTTAGAATTATAAAAAAACTTAAAAATAATAATTACTAATTTTAATTATTAATAAGAATATATATATATTTAATATTTTATATATTATTATTAGAATTAATAAAAAATCTAAAAAATAAAAATAATAAAACTAATAATAAAAATATAAAGTAAAAAGAATCTTAAATTATAAATAAAAAATAATTTAATCTACTATTTAATTAAATAAAAAGAATATTTATTAAAAGATAATTTATAAGAATTTATTATAAATTTAAATTATTATAATAAAATTTAAGAATATTAAGTAATAATTAATTTAGAAAAAAAAAAGTAGTAAATTAAAAAGAATTATCTATAATTAAGCTATTAATATTATTAAAATTAAATATTAAAATAATTAGCTTTTATTATTTATATTTACTTATTTATTTTATATAATTTATTATCTTTTATTTTTTTTTTTTAGTTAAATATTTTTACTTTTTAATTTTATTTTTTATTAATTTTTTTTAACTTTTTTATTTTCTTTATATTATAAGTAATAAAATTATTAATATATTTTTAAAGAAGCTTTTTTTACTTCTTTAAATAAAGAAATTTTATTAAAATTTTTTTTTATTTTTATTTAATTTTTATTAAATAATAATTAATTTTTTTATTCTTTATTTAAAAATAATATTTTAGACTTAATATATTTTAAATTAAATATTTAAATATTTATTATAATAACTAAAATTTTTATTTTTAATATAAGATTTATAAAGATAAGTATAATAAATATAAAAAAATATTATAAAAAAACTATTCTTTTTAATATAAAATATAAATTTATTTTTTTTATTAATAATTTTAATAATATAATTAGTCTAATACTATAATATAAATATTTTAAAAAATAGAATATATTTATAAATTATATAAAGATTTTAGATTATTTATTAAACTATTAGAATATTAATTTTTAAAAAAGAAAATTATTAGAAGAATTAATATATTATAACTAATAGATTAATTCTTAGTTTTATTTATATAAATATAAAAAGAAAATATATTTAAATACTTTTAATATTTAAAAATAGATTTATTATATAATTTATATTATAATAAATTAGCTACTAGAATAGATACTCTAGAATATTATAGATTTTAGAAATATATTTCTAAAAATAGATAATATATAGAAATAATTATATAGAATTAACTATAATATAGAATATAAAAATATTTAAATAAAAAATTATAAAAATTCTAAAGAATAAGATATTATATCCTAAGAATAATCTAATTATATTTAAAATACTATATATTATATTTAAGATATAATATAATAAATTCTAGATATAATCTTAAAAAATTAAAAGTATAATATATTATATTTAAAATATAATATATAATATCCTTTATTAGGAATAACTTATATATATAAGAATATTTACTTATTTATTTAGCTAGTTTTACTTTATTATTTTTAATTAATTATAATAATTTAAGTATATATTCTTCTATTAAATAGGATATTTAATTTATTTTAATCTTAAGACTTTATACTTATCTAGTCTTTTATATTTAGAATATATTAACTTCTTCTATTAATATAACTATCTTAGTTATATTCTAATAATTTCTAATCAAAGTTTCCAACACTATAGTAATAGCTAGAAATACTATTATAAGTCCTTTAATAAAGTAAAAACCTTATTCTATAAGATATTTATAATACAACTATACTACAATAAAATTATTAATAATAATAAGATATATATCTATAAGAACTATATTATACTAAAAAATAGATCTAAGAGCTATTTAAAAATTATATTATAAAGATAGAGTAATTTATAGAAATAATAGACTTTATATTATAAATTATATATAATAAATTAAGTAATTATTTTAATAAACTTTTCTTTAAAGTATTTATATAATAGATTAAATACTTTATAGACTTACAAAGTAAGTATATAAATATATTTATAGATCTTTAAAAGGTCCTAGATTAGATCTTTTAAGATATAACTATAATCTATATAATAATAAAATAAATAGTAAATAGTTCTACTATAGGAATATCTAATAGTAATTCTATTATAATATAGAAAGTTTACTAAGCTATAGCTTAATAAATAATAATTTATAATATAATATTACTTTAATTTTAAAATATAGACTTATTTATCTCTAAAATTAGCTATATTAAATTAAGTATAGATTATAAGATTATAATTAAAATTTATAATAAGATAAATTATAAATAAATTAAGAAACTCTAGCTAGTAGAGATTATAAAATATATAAAATAAAAATAAACTTTAATAACAAAGAATATTTTAAATATTTTTTTAATTATATATATTTTTAAAGCTATAAGTTTTTAAATAGAATCTATAGCTAGAGTAAAGATTCTCTATTAATATTATAAGATATAGATTTATATACTAGAAAAATTAGTATATATAAAAATATTAATATAAGGAATTATTATTAATAATATACTAATAAAAAAGATAGATATAAATAAATAATTTAAAATAAAGCTAATTATCTATAATAAATACTAAAAAGATTGAAGATTAAAATTATATATATTAAATAGCTTATAAAGTCTTAAAACTACTTAAAATTATTAATTATTAAGTTTACTAATTTAATAGTAGTAAATAATATAATTTATAATAAAATAATGTAATATTTCTATTCTCTATCTAACTAATTCTACTATAAAAATAAATAGATAAAAATATATAAAAAATATTAAAAATATAAATATATATAAACTTAATATCTAAAATTAAAATATTATTATAAACTATATATAAAGATATATTTAATTTAAAAATATCTTTCTAAAAAAATTTATAATTTAATTATAAAATATATTAATTATAAAGGTCTTTATAAGATCTTAAATAATAATTATATTATTTAATAATAGAAGATTATTTAAGTATAATATATAATTATAAAAAATAATAAATAAGATATTTATTATATTCTAAACTATTTATAAGAAAAGATAAAGTAATCTAATATGAAATTAATATTAAAAGAAACTACTAAGTTAATAATAATAAAGAAATAGATATAGACTTAAAAAAAGATTATTAAAAAGACTATAATTAAAAAAAAGAAAATTTAATAAATCTTATAAAATATACTTAAATTAATTATTAAATCTACTTCTAAATTAACTTCTAAATTAGTTTTTAAATTAGTTCTAGAGCTAGATTAAGAACTAGCTTCTATATTAATTTTATAACTAGATTAACTATTAGTTAATTTATATCTAAATTAATATCTAGATACTAATTAATAAACTTTTAAAATAAAAGAATTAAAAGGCTATTAATATTAAATTATTAATTAAAATATTAAAATAGAATATTATTATTTTTAATCTTATAAATATTTTTAAATTTCTAATTAAACTCTTAATTATTATCTTTATTACTATAATCTATTATATTATTAAGAAAATTATTTTATAGATAATTTTTAATATATAAAGTAATCTTAATTTTATATCTAAATATAAGAAAATAGTAAAATTATACTACTATTTATATTATCTATATTTTAATATATATAATCTTTACATTTAATATATATATCTATATATCTAGAATAAAAAGAAATAATTAATAAATAAATCTTTAAAGCTTAGCTACTGCTACTATATTTAATAAATTATTAAAAAAAACTTTTAAAACTTTTAATAATTAGTAAAATAGATATATATATAGTAAAGTTTTTATAAATCTAGAATCATATTAATATTAAAATAAATTAATAGATATATAGGTGACTTAATAAAAATTAAAATAATATAGTTAGTTAGTTAGACTTAATTCTAACTATAGCTAGTTAAGTTCTAGAAGCTACTATTCT
This sequence comes from Talaromyces pinophilus, assembly GCA_001571465.2. Taxonomy (NCBI): domain Eukaryota; kingdom Fungi; phylum Ascomycota; class Eurotiomycetes; order Eurotiales; family Trichocomaceae; genus Talaromyces; species Talaromyces pinophilus. The sequence continues at coordinate 4,226,646 of CP017344.1, read as the reverse complement.
AGATATACTTAAGCTAACAAGCACCAATATAAAAGTAGCTTAACTATAGAGATATACTATAGAGTAAGTTATAGAGAATATAAATAATATAAATAAGATAAATAATAATATAAAATAATTAATTAGTATTAATATATATATCCTAATAAATATATTAAGTCTTTAATTTCTTTATCTTCTATTATTCTTATATTTACTAACTATACTATATAAATATCTTTATTTTTTTTAAGATTATACTAATATATACTTAATTTTATAAATTAATTATATATATTATTTATAAGGCTACTTCTTAACTATATTACTTACTTTAAATAAGATTATTTTAATTAATTTATTAACTAGTATTCTTAACTTTATATAAAATACTACTAGTTATTTAATTATTAAAATAATTATTTTTAGTTTTAATTTTTATATATAGATTAGTTTAAGAGCTAAATTATAAATTAGTTTCTAATCTAGTCTTAAAGCTAATATAAAAGTTAATTCTTAATCTAGCTTTAAAGCTAATTTAAAAGTTAATTTAGAAATAAATTTAGAAACTAATTTAATAGCTAATTTAGAAATAGATTCTAAGATTAGCTTTTAAGCTAGTATTAAAGTTAATTTAGATATATTTTATAAGATTTATTAAATTTTTTTTCTTTTAATTATAATCTTTTTAATAGCCTTTTTCTAGGCTTATATTTATTTTTATTAATATTAACTTAATAGCTTCTCTTAGTATTAATTTTATATTAGATTACTTTATTTTTTATAGATAGTTTAAGATATAATAGATACTTTATTTATTATTTTTTATAACTATATATTATACTTAAGTAGTTTTCTATCATTAAATAATATAATTATTACTTAAAGTTTTATAGAGATCCTTATAATTAGTATATTTTATAATTAAATTATAGATCTCTTTAAAAGGATATTTTTAGATTAAATATATTTCTATATAAAGTTTATAGTAGTATTCTAATTTTAGATATTAAACTTATATATATCTATATTTTTAATATTTTTTATATATTTTATTTATCTATTCTTATAATAGGATTAGTTAGATAGAGAGTAGAAATATTAAATTATTCTATTATAGATTATATTATTTATTACTATTAAATTAGTAAATTTAATAATTAGTAATCCTAATTAATTCTAAAACTTTATAAGCTATTTAATATATATAATTTTAATTTTAAATCTCTTTATTTAGTATTTATTATAGATAATTAGCTTTATTTTAAATTTTTTATTTATATTTACCCCTTTTATTAGTATACTATTAATAATAATTCCTTATATTAGTATTTTTATATATATTAATTTTCTAGTATATAAATCTATATCTTATAATATTAATAGAGAATCTTTACTTTAATTATAAATTTTATTTAAAGATTTATATCTTTTAAAGTAAATAATTATATAGCTTTAATATAAGGCCGTGAATTAAATAATATTATAAATAGCTTTATGTACTAAAGATATATAATCTATATAATTTTAGCTAGGCTAGCTAATATATATTAATTAGTAAAGTATATATTTTGAAGTTATAATAGTATAGCTTTTTAGAGAGCAGTAAATAGCTATTAATAATATAAATCTCTATATTTAATAGCTAGATAGCTAGATCTATACTACTATATTCTTATAAACCTCCTTTATAGTTTATTTACTCTTACTATAAGAGCCTAATAGTATAAGATTTAAAATTATAATTACTATAATCTAAAGCTAGTTTAAAGCTACTATAGAGAGCTATACTAAATCTAATAAAGCTTAAATAGAAGCTACTATATATAATAAAAAATAAATTAAAATACTAAAACCCTTCTAAGTATAAATAGAGAAAGAGATTCTAATTATAATTAAAGCTAAATTAAAATATTATATAGAATAATTTATAGCTAAAGAAGTATACTATTAGTAAGCTAAAGTATTATTATAATAAATTAGAATAATAATATATTAAGCTAATATACTATAAAATATAGTAATTAAGATTTAATAGAATAAGGTTATTAGTAAAGAAGATCTAATAATAGCTATAGTAATAGAACTTATAATTATAAGCTATTTACCCTCTATAGTAGTGCTAGTAAAATTATTAAAATTTAATCTTAAATAATACTAAACAATAAAGAGAATCTTTTAAAAGAGAATCTTTAAATTAGAGCTTAAATATTATTTTATAAAGAATTAGTAGTACTATATAGATTTTAAAGCTAATAAGTATAAAATTATTACTATAGTAAAGGCCTTTAATAAAAATATAAAAATCTAATAGAACTAAGAAGTAAATAATAATATTAATATAAATATAATAATATAATATAAATATAATATAATATAATTTTAATAATTTTTTAATATAGTAAATTAATTTACTAGATCTACTTAGAAAGAAAGCAAACTAAGTTTATATAACTTTAATATAGTAAGAAACCTAAAGTATAATCTAGTTTAATATTTTACTTTAAAATTAAGAAAGCAAACTTAGTATTAAATATACTAAAAAGTAATAAAAAGTCTATTTATTAATAAGACTTCTTAAATTAATAAAGAAGAAGGCTAATAGCTAATAAAAATCTATAAATTTAAACTATAATATATTTATAATATAGCTTTAAAGTATTAAAGATAGCATATTAGAGTATTAATAAGTAATAAAAGAACTCTAAATTAAATTAAATAATAATTTTAATAATAATAGTAGAATTCTAAATTTAGATAATAAGACTAGAGTAAGAAGAAAACTAAATTATTAAAATAATAGAAAAATAAATTAAGGCTATAGTACTTATTATTTCTAACTCTATAGCTATAATTTATAATAATAAGATTTAAATAATATTAATATTTTTACTCTATTCTATATGCCTTATAATGATATAATATATAGATATTATTATAAACTAGAATATACTAAATAGTAATACTAGATATTATATTTTAAACTATAACTAAAATATAACTACTATAGTAATAGAAATAGGAAATAACTCTTTAACTCTTTTAATACTATAGATACAGTATTAGAGATATATAGTATATAAATAAATATTAGATTATATATTATAATATATATTTATATACTTATTTTAAATAGATACTAGTAGGTACTTACTTTAATTAATAGTAATACTAGTAGTAATTTTATTAACTAAGAATAAACATAACACTATAGTTATAAGATTACTAATGTAGTAGTTATAACTAAAGCTATAAATAGACACTAAATACTTATATTAAAAAAGATATATCTAAATATTATTACTTCTAATTTAGTAGAGAAGATAAGAAAAACTTACTAAATATATAATATTATATCTATAGTAAAGTATAATATCATTCTAGAAATATTATAGTATATTAAATTAGACTTAAACATCTATTACTTTATTTAAAAATAATTTTATTAGAGTAAATAAAGTAAATAGAAGGCTAAAGAGAAGCTTTATTACTACTAAATTTAAAAAAGTATAATATAATAGTAAGAACTATTAAAGCAAAAATAGATAGCTAAAGTTAAAATAAAAATAGAGAGAGATTTATTAATAGTATAGATTAAATAAATCTCTTTAATTAAGCTTCTAATTGAAGCAGAGAGTAGTAAAGATATATTATAAATAAAGCTATATAAGATAGACTAAAGAGAGATTTTAAACTTAGATGTTATTAATATTTCTAAGCTATTAAACTATATAGTACTATATCTTAATATATTTTTAGAAAAAGAAGCTATTAAGCTACTAAAATATATAAAGTATAATTATACTATTAATCTTAAGAAGAGTAAAGATCTATTATACTAGTTAATTTATTAGCTAAGTTTTAAAGAGTAAGAAGTACTTTAAGATTATATATTAATAAATCTAGCCTTTAGCTAGATTTATAAATTTAAAAGCTTAGCTAGAGTGTTTATTCTTTTTATATTAAAAAAGAATAATAGTCTATATTTATATATAAATTACTAGGACTTAAATACTATTACTATAAAAAATTAATATTTATTATTATTAATAAAAGAGATAATAGACTAGTTAATTAGTACTATAATTTATACTTAACTAAATCTTTAAGATATTTACTACTAGATTTAAATCAAAAAGGAAGATAAATAAAAAATAGTATTTTAAATCTAGTATAGATATTTTAAGTATATTATTATACTATTTAGCCTAGCTAATATCTTAGCTATATTCTAAGTCTATATTAATTAGGCTCTAAGTAATCTTTTTAATATATATTATATAATATATTTAAATAATATTATTATTTATTTAAAAGATATAGAAAGCTATAAATTAGATATAAAGAATATCCTAAAATAGCTATAGTAATATAAATTATATATTAAGCTATTAAAATATGCTTTTAAAATTAATAAAGTTTATTTTTTTTAGATTTATAGTAAGTCTTAGAGATATTAGTATAGAATAAAACTATATTACTATAATTTATAAATAATTAGATTCTAAGAATATATAAAAAATAAAGTAATTTCTTAGATTTACTAATTTTTACTAGAAGTTTATTAAAGAATATTCTAAAAAAATAATAGCCTTTTTAGACCTTAAAAAGAAGATTAAGAATAAAAAAAAATTTATCTTTAATACTAAAGCTAAAAAAGTTTTTAAATAAATTAAATAAGTATTTTATAAAGCTCTAGTATTAAAATATTATAATTTAAATAAGCTAATAAGAATAAAGATAAATACTTTAAATTTTATTATAAATATAATTCTTAGCTAAAGATAAGAAAATAATAGATAATAGTATCTAATTATATTTTTTTTATATAAGCTAAAAACTATAGAATTAAATTATAAGACTTATAATTTAGAGCTATTAGCTATTATAGAATTATTTCTCTATTAGAGATATTACTTAGAGAGTAATAAAAAATAATTACTATATTATTAGATTATAATAATCTATATTATTTTATAATTATAAAAAAATTTAACTATTAATAAGTAAGATAGGCTAAAAAGCTTATAATATTTAATTTTAATATTAAATACTAATTTAGAGTAAAAAATCCTATAAATATATTAAGTTAAAAGCTAGATTATATTAAATTTTTAAAAGAATAGTAAACTCTACTACTAATATTAAAAGAGAAGCTAAGTTAAAGTTATTATATAAAATCTATCTATTCTAGTAAATTAATAAGTACTAAAATTATAATGTATATAATATATCTAAAAAAAGAAATAAAGCCTCTTTATATTAATAAAAAAATTAGAGAATAAACTTTAAAATATACTTATCTTTTAAGAAATAATTATAAAAGATATTAGAGATCTAGAGCTCTTAGTATTTTAATATAAAATAATAGTAGCTATTAATATTAAAATAGCTTATTTAAAAATATTAAAACTATTTATTATTATTCTTTTAAAATACTAGTATATAAATATATATATTAAAACTATAAAGAGTTAGTTTTAAGATCTAAATTTATAAATAAATAAAGCTTAATAGTTAATAGAACTAGATAACCTATTATAGTTTAAAGATATAATATATATATTATTAGATTAAATATTAAAATAAAAAATCTTAAAAATAAACTATAATAATACTTAAGGAGATTATTTTAGTATAAAAAGAATATATAATATTATAGTAAGAAAGTACTATTAGTAGTATCTATATGTAGATATTAAATACTATTACTAAATCTATTAAGTATATTAATATAAAACTATACTATAGTATAAAGAATATAGGGCCAACAGATGGCGCAGTGGTCAGATGCGCCGTCCTAGAGGGCCTGCTTCCGCGGGTTTGTAAGCACTAGCCTCCACAGGGGCCTTGCCACCCCCTGAGCACTCCCTGTCAACATAGGCCCGCAGGTTCGATTCCCGCAGCCAGCACCCCAATATCTGACCCAAATGTCACGGACCCCTACCCATGAATAAATCGAGAGGGCTCACCCCTAGGCCCCCCACTAGGTTTGAGCCCTAGTTTGTGTGCTCTATCCATCCCTGTCCCCCATCCCCCATCCCCGGTCCTGTCCCCCATCCTTCTGTCTGATTCGCGCCTGGTGAGAGGCAAACGTGTTGAAATTATGAGGCGCTATTCCTATTAAGAGATAGCGCCAAATGGTGTAGGTGATGTCGCCAGATTACACTGAGATGAGAGCCCTGATTTGTGTTACACCTGAGACAATGTATGCTGCTAACTAAGCTTTAAAGCCAGTCACATGATACAAAGAGTCTGTTATAACCTGTAGTGTTGCATATAGACTATAAACTTGATTAATAATAATAATAAAGAATATAGGTTTATAAAGCTGCTGCTAAAGTTAATATAGCTATTTAAAATTATTATTTTAGACTTTATATTTAAGCTATCTAAGTCTAAATAGATAGGTAAGACTTATAATACTATTTTAATAATAGTAGATCTTTTAATAAAATATATTATATATATACTAATAATTAATATACTTAATATTAAAGATTTTACTATAGTTATATATAATATATTAGTTAAATACTTTACTATACTATAATATATTATAAGCGACTAAACTTAATTATTTATATTACTATTTTAGTAGATACTATGCTTCTATCTAAATATAAAAAGAAAATTATTAACTACCTTTTATCTATAAACTAATAGTTAAATTAAGTACTAGAATTAAATATTAGAGTACTACCTTTAGTACTATTATAATTTGAAAAACATCTCCCGCCGCGTGAATCGAATTCTTGAAATTGCGCGCCCAGATCCGGCTGGAAACGGCTGTAAATTTAGTAGTTTATTCCTCGAAGCTAGAGCTATCGATTGACCCTAGTTTTACTAGGTAAGACTATAGTAATAGCTAGGGGTGCTGTTATGAGTCCTTTAATAGGTAAAAACCTTATTCTATAAGAAGTTCGCAATATGACTATATTACAATAACAATACTAATAAATAGCAATAATATAATTAAAATAGTAAGAAATCTATTAAGTAATTCAGAAAAGATTTACAAGGATAAAGGAAATTATAAAAGTGGTAGATATACTGCTATACTAACTATAAAATAACCCTAAAGATATGTTTAATATCTCTTTATAATAGGATTTTATTTAGTATGTTAGAGACTTTATAAGCTTATAAAGTGAGTATATAGATGTATTTATAGACTTTAAGTAGCTACTTAAGAGGATTTAATAGGATATTATAGTACTATATATATAATCTATTTAATCATTTAATAGTATAATTATAGGACTATCTAATGATTCTACTATCTAATAGAGAAGCTATAATATATAGTATTAGTAGGCTAATCTATGATATATAATCTCTCTAATATCTTAAAATATTAAATTATCAATACTAGGTATTACCTATGAAGAGCTAGATATAGATTATAAGATTATTATAAAGATTTATAATAAGACCTCTAAGAAGCTAATTTATACTATTAAATTAATAGAGATTATATAGCATACTAAATAGGCTAGAAAGGAGGCTATAAAGAAGGAAATAAACTTAATCCTAGCTAGTTACTTTTTTATTACTATCTATTTATTTCTATCTAATAATATTAGCCTCTAGGCTTACTATATAATAGTAGTAAAGATTTTCTACTAGCATAGTAATAAATAGATGAATATATTTAGTCTAAATATATATATATAGATACTAATTTAGGGAGTTATTATAGATAGTATACTAATATATACTATAAATCTTTAGAATAAGATTAAGAACTTTAAATAATAGCTAATTACCTAGAATTATAATAACTAGAGTTAAGAATTAAAGATTAAAATTATATATATTAACTAGCTTACTAAATTATAGAAGTATAAGATATTACTTATTATTAAATTTACTAATCTAGTTATTATAAATAATATAATTGCTAAAGATATAATCTAGTAGTCCTAGATCTATACTAATAAATCTTATAATAAAAAAGGTAGATACAAGATATATAGAAAGTATTAAAAATATAGATATATATAAGCTTAGTGTCTCTTTCTAAAATATATCTATAGGACTTATGCTGAGAAGTATCTAATCTAGAAGTATTTTTTAATATAAAGTTAAGAAATCTAGTCTAAGTATATTAATTATAAGAGTCTATATAAGATTACTAATATAAGCTATCCTATATAAAAAGTTTATCTAGAATATATGAAGTATACTATAGTATATAAAGACACTTATTAGGTCCTTTTATATCTATAAGAATAAACAAGAATTATATTAGAAAACTATAATCTAATATTATAGGAAGTAGCTAAGGTCCTAAGAAAGTATAGTAAAGCAATAACTAATATAATAATAAAGATAATAGCAAAGGAGCTAACTAATTATATAATAAAATATATAAAAATAATAACATAAAATAATGCTAAAATAGTGCAACTAATAATATAGGTAATACCTACTACTAAATTTATTATAAATCTTATTACTGAATTAGCTACTTAATCTATAGCACAGGCTTAGCCTATTAAGTAATCTATTACTTAATCTATTACTTAATCTATTATTTAACTTACTAATTAGCCTATTACTTAATCTACTACTCAACTTATTACTTAATCTAGAGATTAATCTATTACTCTATTAGTCAATTAATTAAATCTAACTATATAATTAAGCATACTAAATACTTATAATATATCTATACTAATAGTATTAATAGTAGTATAAACTATATACAAGAAGGTCTAAATAGTTTAGCTAGTAAATTAGGAGAAATAAGAATAGAGATAACCCCTAAAATTAAAGGTATTTAGTAATAGAGACTAGTAATAATAATAAATACTATTCTCTAATATAGAAGCAGCAATTGTAAGTATTAAAGTAATAATAAAGAATACCTATATAGAAACTAAGTCCTATAAAAGTCTAGTCTTTATAGTAGTTAATAATCTACTACCTAATAGTGGTTAGGAAATAATTATATAGCTATAATATTAATATATATCTCTAATTAAAACCGGCCGGAACACGAGTTTCGGCACTTTTTGAAAAACAGAGCTTTTTACACGTTCTAGAGGGCCTTATAGGCTTCTCAGCGCTGAAAAACCCCCATGGAGACGCCACAGGGAACCCTAGAGGGCCCTGGAGTCCCTGAATCAACAGGGGCTGGGATGGGGGTTGTTAGCGGCCACCTACTCCAAACAGTAGGAAATGGGACTCTAGAGGCACTGCTGCAGTTCCCGAGGCCAAGTGGCAATCAGGAACACCCATTAGGATTAGATTAATGGTTAGAAAGGGGCCTAGAGACAGTATTACAGGCTTAAATAGCCCCCCCAGCCACTGGAATAAGCCCTAGAGAATAGCTAGTCTTAGGGCTTATAGAGGCTATACAGGAACCAACTATAGGCCCTAATAGGATTGCTAACCCTAATTTTATAAAGGGCAACCACCAGAAACACACACACTAGGACTCAGATAGCGCAAGCACCTATATAGGGATTCTAAACCTCTAGAAAGACTATATTATAGAGGCTATAGCATCTATCAAGGCCTAACTAGGAAAGAATAAGAATATGTTTAAGATATACATAAGCCTGGTACAAGCCTATATTACAAGGATTAACTCCCTAGAGAAGACTATACAGGCGCTGCAGCCTATAGCAAACCTAGCATCTAATACTCTCCCACCATATAATGTTAGGGTAAGCAACTCACCACCAATATCACGGACCTAGATCTATCTTAGTTAAACAGTATTATATTGGGGTACACTAGGCTTAGTTGAATCATATAAAGGTTCTGTAACTTGATTAATAGAGTAGGCTTAGGTAAACAAAATAATAATAGTCAATTAGGAAGTCTTAATATAACTAAAATAGAAGAGATTCTCTATATAGCCTAGTACCTATATAAGTTAGAATGCCTTGCTGACTTTTACTATAGTATTTAAATGATTTATGTCAAAGAGTTATAAAGAATAACTAAATATATAGTAGCGAATATACTATATATGTCTAAGGTTCCTTCCTACAATGTCCCTATACTATGTATACACAGGGTGTATATTTAGTATATATAATAGTATATATCTAATAGTTATCCTTCCTACTATATATAATCCTCCTACACTTCTAATGTCGCTTTAGATGTATATAGTCACATATTCTTCTGTTAAGTCTATATCTTTAACTACTACCTATATATCTAACTATAGAAATAACTGGCTATAGTATTAGCTATTATAATCAAGCGCCTTTTCTAAGTAGTACTAGATTCTGCTTAGTATTATGCAAGTTGGTTTTATAATATTACTCCCCCTCTCTAAGTTCTTTATCCTCAAAGATTTAAATAGAAAGACTTATCCTTGTTCCTAGTGTGATCCTACTTCCTTATTAGTAAGTGTTTAAAATATATTAATATGCTATTCTCTAAGGATTATCTTGCTTATCATATTACATAGTCTAAATATATCTAAATAAATAGTTTCCCTACTAATAATCCATGTAAATATTACAAGTCAAAGAATGAAATATATATAATAGATTTAAAAAGTTGTAATTATATATTATATACTTATTGTAGTTAGAAATATAAAAAATATTTTTATAGTTTAAATAAGTGGGTAAAGCTTAAAAAAGATAAGAATAAGATTAAGGTTAATATCAAGCAGGCTAAATATTAATTAGAATAAGTAATCCTAGCTTAGCAGGAGCTTTTCAATAAATAGTCTTAACTTCTTTCTAAAGTATAATACCTTTAGAAATAATAATAATTTCTTAAAGAGCATAGATCTAAAATATTAGATTATAATATAATAGTGATAGATATTCTTAATAAAGAAGATCTTAAGAGTATCCTATTATTAACTCCTCTAAATAAGCATTATATTAATGCTACTATATTCTCCTAAGATATTAAGGCATTACTTACTAATCCTAAACTATTTCTATTAGATAGGCTTTTATCCTTAGATTTTCCTCCTTTAGAGTCTACCTTTTATAAAACTCCTTAATTACCTCTCTTATCCTAGCAAGATTCTCAATAATTTCCTAGGTACTTTCTGATTCATTATACCCTTTCTATTTTATTAAATATCTCTTATAGTTTCTTAATATTTTAGTTATTAATATTTTTTTAACTTCATAGGTTTCTTATTTAATAATAATATCATTCTATATTTTAGTATTTTATAATACTAGTTTTAATAATAAAATATAGAAAATAGGGTATATTTTCATCATCTCTAGTAATTTTAGCTTATAATTAACTTTACTAATTTTTTCCTTAATTTCAAATAATCTAATTCATAAGTGATTAAGTTTATTACTTAATTATATAGTTTTAATATTTTTCTATAAAAGATAAATCTTCCCTCTTTTTTTAAGTTCTAATCCCTTTAGATATTTTTATTATAATATCCAATATTTATCTTATTCTAGTTAATAATTTCTATTTATAAATAGAAATAAAGTATATTCATTTCTTACATCTTCTATTCTATTATTAGGTTAACTAGTTATTTAAATCTTAATTATTCTAGTAGTCTTGCCTCTCTTCTATATACTATAAAAAATAGTATTATTTCTATTATTAAATATTTTAATATATTATATACCAGCTATACTATTAGTAATAATTCTACTTAATTATCCTAGTGATTATTCACATAGTGTCATAAATATTGCTCTAATATTTAATTTATTTATTCTATCTGCCTATTTATCTATAGATAGTAGGATATCAATAGTCTCTATTCTCCTTCTATTAGATCTATCATTGATTTTTATAGTTTTAATTAGAATATTATTCCCCTATTTAATATTATAATCTTAGATATACTATAATATTTAAAGACTTCCTTTATCAGTTCCTACGCCAGTCTTTCTATATTTATTTATTCTATTATAATGATAAAATATATATATTTTATCATCCTGTTTACTACTATAAGGATTAAGTCTAATTTATCTAATTCTAATAGTTTCACAATATAATCTATAATAATCTATTAGAATAGATATTCTAGTGCCTTAATTTTCTATATTAATCTATAGAGTTTATATCTTCTGATTTTATTTTTCTAATATATATTATATTCTTTAATATATCTTTTAATATCTCTTATTATTTATAGCTAGTAATAGTTTCTGGTAATTTATTCTATTATATTTATTTGTCCTAAATAACTACTAATTAAAGTATTATAATATAACTAAATAATCTTATTTTTAAATATTTTTAGAATATAGATTAAATTATGCTAAAATATTAGTCCTATTTCTATTTTTATAACTCTATTATTCTCTTTCTTAATTAAGAGCTAGATATCTTAATCTTTAAGTATCTCTTCTATAAGCTTATTCTATAGTTCTAAATCTATAATTATTTCTATTATTACTACAAGTATAGCTATTTAGAGATTATACTTTAAATATCCCTCCTTATTTTTTCTTAATAATGCTAATTTAGATTTCTTAATTCCTTCTTTATAATCTAGTCTTCTGTTTAGAGTATCTACTCTTTTATTTTCTTTTCTTTTGTAGTATTTAATTATAAACTAGTAATTTCTAAGTATTTTTAACTATCTTGCTTATCTCCTTATAAGAATCTTTATAGTTATAAAATATATAAGATTCTTATAGTCTATAATAATTCTGACTAGATATTTTATTCCTTCTAGATATATATGCTAATATTATAGTGCTAACACTATAACCAGTAGTTCTTTATTATATATATTGTAATTCAATTCTATATTAATTAATTTCTATGAGTAATATATAATAATTATTCTTTTTCCTTCCTTGTCTAATTATATAAGTACTACTCTAATAGCAAAATCTAATACATCTATTTCTAATATTAATTATAATTCTAGATTATATTATATTAAAATAAATACTTTTATTATTCTTACTTTAACTTCTTCAAATACTTCCTATTATTTACTTCCCTATTTATATAGTTTATCCTTTTTTAGTAATCTAAATAGTAGTTCTATAATTTTTATATATCCTTTAATATACCATTAGTAGTAATTAATTATTCTAATAAATAATTATAATTCCTTTATATTCTTTAATTTAGGCTATTTTTAATAGCTTTAACTTTCTCTTCTTCTATTTATATTCCTTTTTAAGTAATTCTATGCCCTAAGAAATCTATTTTTTATATATAGAATTTATATTTTTTTAACTTAACTTGTAATTTTACTTCCTTAAATTTTTTTAAAACTTTCTTTACTTATTCTATGTATTCTTCTATTATATTAGAGAATATTAAAATGTTATCTAAGTAAGCAATAATAAAATCATATAGATAAATTTTATAATATTATTAATATATCTCTAAAATGCTACTAGTGTATTAATAAGCCTAAATAACATCACTATATATTTAAAATATCTAAATTTAGTTTTAAATACTATTTTCTACTCTTCTCCTTCTTTAATCCTAAGGCAATTATATGTATTAGTAATATTAAGTTTAGTAAACCACTTTTTCCTTAAATCTTATTCTAAATTTCTATAATTAGAAGTAAAGGGTAACTATCCCTTATCATAATATTATTAAATTGCTAAAAATCAATACATATTCTTAAATCTATTATTTCTTTCTTTTTAATAAATAGTACTAGATATTCTATTAGTAATACTAATAATTATATATATCTTTTCTTAAGATTTTCTTTAATATACTTCTTCAGAGCTTTCTCTTTATTTTTTAATACTAGGTAAATCTTCTAGAGTACTAGCTCTTTTCCTTCCTTAAGAGGGATAATATAATCTTACTTACTATAGTCTAGTAAAGTCTTATATATTTTATTAAATAAATCTCTAAATTATTTATATTCTTTAGATAGTACTATATCTATACTATTCTTTAGTTAGTACTTAGCTACTAATACTTCAAGCTTCTTTTTAAATATTTCTTAATCTTCTTATAGCATAACCTTTTCTATAACTTTAATAATAATTTTGCCTTTTATCTTATCTTATAAAGGAGTATTTATCACTTTTTTAATAATAATTTCTAGATTATCCTTTATTATAGATACCTTAATAGTCTAGATCCTTCTATAGTTACATCTTATTAGTTATAATTATCCTCTGTTCTAATAGATCTCTAAATTATATTTCCTAAGCTATAAGATTCTTAAAATAACATTGTCTTATTCTAATTTTATTATATTAAAGTTAATCATTTTAAAATATCTATTAATTATTATAGGTAGCTATCCTATTTCTTTACTAATTTTATTTTCTAATAGTATTTCCCTATTGAGTCCTTTTAATAGTATAAATTCTAGTTTCTGTTATTCTAATATTTTAAATTTCTTCTAAGCCTCTAGATCTATAAAGTTTCCTATAGCCCCTAAGTCTATAAGAACCTATACTTTCTATCCTAGTATACTAGCCTTAATTTTAAAGTATTATCCACTTATTATTACTTTTAATTCCCTTTTATCTTCTTCAAGAAGTAAGTTATTAATTTCTTTCAAGATTCTTTAGATATATTCTTATTTCTTAGTTTCTTTGTCTAGTATATTCTATATACTAATAAGATCTTTTAGCTTTTCTTCTAATTATTAATTTTATTTAATTATTCTTTCTTTTTCTAATATCTTCTTAGAATTCCCTTCCTTGAATAATATTATTAGCATCTTTCTTTATTAAGATTTATTAGATATTTAAGTATCTCTTATACTTCTAGCCTCTATCTATTACTTTATATTTTTAAGTATTATAGCATCTACTTCTTATTATAGGTCTTTTAAGGTTTTCTCTACCTCTTCTAGCTATTTACAGTTTCTTAACTTCTTCTCTTTCTATTTTAAAAAATATCTACTTCCTTACTTTGCATCTAGATATATACTATACCAATCTTTAGTATAGAAGACCCATGCAGTAGATCTATAACCTAGATACTTTAGATTATTATATAATTTTTGATATTCTAGTCTATACTTGAATCCTGATATTGCTTTAATATCCTCCTATTTATTATCTATAAGGATTTCCTTAATTAGTTGCCTTTCTTGAGTATTCTGAAACTAGCTCTTAAGATCTTTAAGTATCTGATTACTTATTTATTATTCTTCTATAGATTACTTATTCAGATGCTTTTCCTATTCTTAGTTATTAGTTTCTGGTTTACTAGTAACCCTCTAATCTATATAACTATATAACTTATGCGCGTGTATGGTTTCTATATAAAGATTTATCTTACTCTTAGTTCTATTAAAACTATTATAATCTTTATCTTAATAATTGCTAATGCTATAATTATAGTCCTATTTAGTATATCTTTCTTAGTCTTCCTTATTAAAGCTATTATTATAGGTTATCTTAATCTATCTATCTTGCTTTAGACTCTTATACTCTTTAGTATAATATCTCTTCTTATAATAGTTATAATATTTAATTATTACTTTATTAAATTATGCTTTTTTTTTATTATATCTCTTATATTCTGTAGTAGTGTCTAATTCTATTGGTATTAGTCTATAGAGGTTCTATTTCTTCCTGTAGATTTGTCTTCTTTATAGTCTTTATATACCTTAATGCTTCTTTTCTATATACCTCTTATATAGTTAGTTATCTAACTTGACTGCTATATTAATTATATTAAATAGTATTTTAGATTATTTTAGAATTCTTGTAATTTTATTCTTAATTTTATTCTTTAGGCCTTAATAGAACTAATCTACCTTTACCTTATTATTCTATCCTAGATAAGAGCTAATCTAATAAAATTATAATATATAATTTAATACTAAAGTAACTTATTATAGCTATTAAATCTTTTATATTATAGAATTATACTCATCTACTTCTCTAAAAATTAACTTGATTTTTCTAATAAATATTTAATAATCTATAAAGGTTTTATTAATATTATTATCTTAATTATCTTCTGCTTCTTTAAATTATAATCATATATATAGTTTAAACCAATCTATTACATCTCCTTTAAGGAAGGTAGAGGTAGCTAGAACTTTATTTATCTTTTTTATAAGTAGATATAAGTTAGCTATAAAATAGAGTTATATCTAAGCTAAGAATAGTTATAACTTCTTATACTCTTCTTTAAATAGTATTAGTTTATTAACTTTAAGTTATAGTCCTAAAGTTTATATTACTTTAAGTTTAGCAATATATGCTCTTATTATTTAAACTTCTTATATTATAAATATCTATATCCCTGCTGTACTTATTACTAATACTTTTTTTATTATAGTTAAGTTTCCTAATCAAGTAATATTTTCCTAATCTAATAACTTCTTAATAGTACTTTATTCCTAATATATCTTAGAGTCAAGATAATAGCTCTTTTATTACAGACCTAGATCCACCTTAGTTAAATAGTATTATATTAAGATACACTAGGCTTAGTTAAATCATATAAAGGTTCTATAATTTGATTAATAGAGTAGGCTTAGGTAAATAAAGTAATAATAATTAATTAAGAAGTTTTAACATAACTAAGATAGAAGAGATTCCCTATATAGCCTAGTATCTATATAAGTTAAAATGCCTTGCTAACTCTTACTATAATATTTAAGTGACTTATATTAAAGAGCTATAAAGAATAACTAAATATATAGTAGTAAATATACTATATATATCTGAGGTTCCTTCTTATAATATCCCTACACTGTGTATACACAGAGTGTATATTCAGTATATATAATAGTATATACCTAATAGTTGTTCTTCCCACTGTATATAATCCTCCTACACTCCTAGTGTTGCTCTAGGTGTATATAGTTATATATTCTCCTATTAAGCCTATATCTTTAACTACCGCCCGCGTACCTAACTGTGGAAATAACTAGCTATAGTGTTAGCTGTTGTAACCAAGCACCTTTCCTAAGTAGTACTAGATTCTGCCTAGTGTCATGTGAGTTGGTTTCATAACAACCAAGCCCTACTCCTAAAAATAGACTAGTGCTATCCTAAAATAGACAAGCTCTAATAGCTAGTTACCTAGTATCTAGCCTAATTGGACATCACGACCTACCTTAATATTAAAGTATAAGAAACTACTAAAACCAGGCCTTACTAGCGCTAGGGAACACCCAAGGTACTACTCTAACTACTTAATCCATATAGATAGCTATAGCCACTAAATCCTTATCACTAGCCCCATTCTTACCTCTAAAGCCAATCCCTAAGAGCTAGGTGATAGCTACTAGGGACGTCTAACAAGCCAGCACTGGGGGATAGAAAATAGTATAATATAAGAGGCAGAAAGCAGGGCCTATAGCACCTAGTAAGCCTAGATAGCCAATAGCAAAGCCTATAAATACCTAGAGCAAGGAGGAAAGACGCCTAATTTTTAGACATTAAGCACCTATTACTATAGCAAGGTATAATACCTAAGATATCCAGCTAGCACTCAACTAAATGTTTATAAGTGCTAGATTGCTAGATTTTATATATATAGTTAATGCTAGATATATAGCCTTAGACCACCTAATAGTACTTCTTAAAGAAGGAGTCTCTAGTGGCCTAGTAGTACTAGTATATAATAATATACTTATAGCTACTATACATGAGATTGATATAGCAGTTATTTTAGTAGAAATTAGTGAGTAGTAGTAATAAATTAAGGTCTATAGAATTCCTATAAGGTGCTATATGAATAGTAGTCATGGCCTAGAGATAGCTTAGAAAAAAATTAAGTATGAGATAGTATATAAGCTTAAATAGAACTTTACCTGGCTTAAAAGCCTTAGAAATATAAAAGCTAGAGGATGCCTATTTGCTATTATAATAGTAATAATTAGCTCAAAAGATAAGGTCTAAAGAATATTAAAAGAGTATTTATAATTTAGGGGCTACTATTACACTATAGAGGCCTACTAGGACACTAATCTAGAGAGTATCTATATATACTGTTATAGAATTGGGCATACTAGCTACTTAAAGTATAGAAATAGCCTCTTAAGGTGTATAATCTACACTAGGAACTATAAGGCCTTAAGCTATAGATATAATATTATAAGCTATAATATTAGACTAGGTAAACCTTACTAATATAACTAGATTAGATGTGTTAATTATAATAGACTCTATAAGATTATATTATCTAAGTGCTTTAAAATTAGGTAAGTAAGAAAGTAGGCTATCTAGTAAGTAAGAAACTAGAAGCTCTAGTATCTTATTCTATTAAATAAGACTCTAGTGGTAATCCTTTTAAGGCCTCTATTAATTCTAGAGGCTATAGGCCCTTTAGGCACTAATAGACTGGCTATAAGGGCTTTAGATAATATTAATATGTTTATAAGCTAAGAATTATATTAGTGCTTTAATATAATTATACTTAAGTAAGCACTATTATATATATAGTATTAAAAGCAGCTCTAGAGGTAGGAGTAGTAATAGTATATCTTTAGGAGCCTTTTAATAATAATAGTAAAATTAGCCACCTAGGATTTTTATTTTATTAGCTAAAAGGCCCTTAGAAATATACCTAGATAGTAACTATAATAAGAAAGAATATAATAAATAAAGTAGTTATTAAAGCCTAGATAGATCTTATAAACCACTTTTATTTTATAGTAATAGATATAGTAGAGCGCAGTAGGTATATTAGAGTAATAAATTATTATAATAATATACTAGGGTTTAAATATATATATAAAGTCTTCTTAGTATATTTAAAGAGCTTTTATAGATATTAATTAAGATCTAATCTTTAAGAGATAGTATCTAATTCTTAAAGACTTTAATATTTATAGCCCTATATAGAATAGTCTTAATAAGTAAAGGAAAAATATAAAGCTTTTAAAAAGACTTATTAAAAAGTATAATCTATTTATTAATAATAAGCTAGATATATTTATAAAGCTCTAGAAAATAAATAGCTCTAAAGATAAAATTAGAGATAAAAAGGTATCTAGTATCTTAATTATTAATTTTATAATTAATAACTAGATACTAGGACCTCTAGAGAATTAAATAGTAAATAAGAAAGATTCTATAGTATTTAATTATATTATTATATAGGCCTTATAGAAGTCCCTAGAGGAGAAGAATAAGCCTAAAGAGATAATAATAATAAAATAGTAGATAGACTTATTATTAAAAAATAAGAAGGCCTTTAGCACTATTAAGTATACTTAGAGAGGCTTTTAAGGCACTAGGCTACTCTTAATAGATAAGTGCTTATTAAGAGATGTAAAAGATAAAGTAGATTAAGTAGAAAGGATTCTTATAGATATATTTAATAAATATATTAAGCTTATTAAGCTATATATATACTCTAAGCGCTAGTAGGAGCTCTAGATAGTAGATACCTAGAGTATTTATTTTAAGATCTATAGGGTATATTAAGTAGATAATATTAGTAAAAAAGACCTTTAAGAGGCTTAGAAGATTTACTATATTATAATAAGATGTATTAAAAGAGAATACTAGAAGACTTTTTTATAAGAAACTAATAAAGGCTTACTTTTAGAGTAAAAAAGATACTAGATAGCTTTATAATATATTAAATTAATCTTTAGTAGTATTACTCTAGCCTTAATTGACCTAGTAATTAAGAATATAATAATAGCTATATTTAAGGAAAAGAAGGCTATTTTTAGAGATTAAATCTTTTCTTAAGTATTAGAGTAAACTCTTAGAGAAGATATCTAATAAATAGAACTTCTAAAGCCTAGCTATGCTTATAAACTAGCTATAGTAGTAGTAGTTAGTAAGGCTTTATTTAGCTAAGAAATAGAAAAAGCTCTAGGTATAGATAAGCTTAATTTTAAAGCTATCTAGCTTTTTTAGTATCTAGACTAGGCCTATATTATAACTCTAATAAAATAGTACTTTAGGTTTAGGATATATTCTATAATATAGAAAAGTATTAAAGGAATTCTTTTCTAGAAGCTAGGAAAGCTCTTATATATATTAGTAAAAGCCTATAGGATTATTAACCTATTAAATTATCTAGGTAAGATAGTAGAGAAATTAATAGTAGATCTTATTATTAATTTTATAAAGATTTAAAGGCTCTTTTATAAGGGCTAATTTAATAAGTATTATTAATAAAGTATAGTAGATATTATAGTATACCTTATAGATAAGATTAAGTAAGCTTAGGGTAAGAGCAAGCTTAGAGCATGCTTATTTATAGATATTATAGGAGCCTTTAATTATATAGTTAGATAAAAGCTTATTAGAGACTTCTAGGGTATAGAAATAGATAGAGATTTTATATATTAAATAGACTCCTTCTTATCTAACTAGTGGGCCTTATTAATTATTAATAGCTATACTAGTAATAAGACTTCTATAAACTTAGATCTATTTTAAGGCTTATTAGTATTACTAGTCCTCTTTATATTATATATTTAGCTACTAGTAGCTACTATTAAAATAATAGTTCTAGGTGTATAGGAGATATTTTTTATAGATAATTAGGGGCTTATTATAATAGTTAGTTTAATTAAGGAGGCCTATAAGATCCTATAATAGGCTATTAAAATAGTAATTAAATAAGAAGTAGAAAATAGTATTTAATTTAATTATAGTAAGATAGAGATAGTCTTTTTTATAAGGTAGTAGGATAGATGCTATAGATATAAGATATAAAGAGCTAAGATTATAATAGAGAGTATAAGAGCTAGTATATAGTATAAAATAGTATACTAGTTAGATATAGTTCTAGATAGATAATTAATCCTATAGAGTTACTATATTATAAGTATATAAAAGGTTTAGAGCACTAAGATAAAGCTTTATAAGCTTTATAGAATTAATAACCTGATCTTAAAGCTTATATAAAAGCTAGAAAAAGTTACTATATAAATATAAGCTTTATAGAGAGCAGAATTATAATAGTAAGACTAAAAAATATAGATTTAGAGCTTATAATGTCTAGTTAATATCTAAATTAGAACTATTATTAGTATATTTCCTAAGACCTTAGTGGGTGCTTTAATCTATAAGGTAGCCCTAGAGCTAGCTAATATTTTATTAGATATTAGAAAGATTAGATATATAGTTAGACTATTAATCCTATTAAAGATTTACTCTACTATATAATTACTTCTAGTAATTTTTAAGTATAGTAATATCTATACTTAACTATATAAGTAACTACTAGATAATTAAGAATAGGCTTAAATTAAGGATAAGTCTCTTAAATAGATAAGCTAGAGACTAGCTAGATATCTAGCTAAGTATCTGGCTAAGAATCTATTAAGTAGAATTAAGAGAATACTATAATATATATTAATAGTGTTCCTAGAGACTATCTAGATTCTAAGTACTAAGAAAATATTAAAGGAAGTAATAGAAGAGTGCTTAGAGACTATCTTATAATTAAATAGCTCTAAGTAGAATGATAGATATACTAGAGCTAGAGTAGTATTATAGATAAAGTTAAGAACACTATAGAAGTACTTAGAAGTATCTATAGGTATAGATTATAAGATTTTTAATATAAAGCTAGTAGGGGTAGCTATAGTATTAGAATAGATACTAGATAGAGATCTTAAAAGGCTTATTTATATTCTTTTAGATACTTAGACTACTATTAACTACCTCTAATTAATAAAACCAGAGCTAGATTAGGCCCTAGTATTTAAGGCTTATAAAGCTGCTTTTTAGCTTATTTCTAGTAGTTATCTAGTAGTAATATAATAGATACTAGGTTATACTAGAGTAGAAAGAAATAAGTAGGTGAATTAGACTACTAAGTAAGCCTCTATAAAGCCTATAGGATCTAATTTTAAAGGCTTATTATTAGTCTATATTAGATAGACCTATATTAAGATAAGAAGAAAAGTAGTAAAGGAATAAGCCTAGAAGAATACTATATAAGAAGCTTATCAATATAGTAGGGCCTATAGAATGCTAAGAGGATAAGGATTAGATAGAGTAGCTATAAAGATACTAAAGCATCTAGTAAACTATTATTACTAATTAAAAATTAGATATATATTTATAGGTATATACTATTACTAGATTAAAGTCTAGGACTCTCTAGAGTATAAAGCCTGTAGAAGGCTATAGGAGATAATTTTCTATATTTTATTTAAGTATTAAGAGTATTATAGAGCCTAGTAAGCACTATATAAGAGCCTAGTCAAAGCTAGAGTTCTATTATCTATAATAGTAGAGGATACTCTAGAGGTATACTTTTTTAGTAAGTTTAAAGTCATTATAATACTACTCTAATTTATAAGTATTACTAATTTTTTTTAAGATAAGAAGTAAGTTGCTAAGGAAGCTGAGCTTAGTAACTATTAAGACTAGAAAGCTCTATAAGAGGATGCTTCTAGAGATAAATAGAAGAAGAGATATACCTATAGTAAAGCCTAATGTATATAATTAGGCTCTATAGAGTATATCTATATATCTTATAAAGTATAAGGGATTCTTATAGGTATAGTGGCCTGTAAACAAGCCTAAAGATTCCTAGTAAAGATGCTAGATAGGGGTAAGATAGAGCCTAGATTTGTATTATGTCTAAGACTGTTAGGGGCTGGAGCTACTAGAGCCTTAGAGGCCCTAGAGACTAGTTATAGCTATCCATGAGTCTGTTATAACCTGTAGTGTTGTATATAGACTATAAACTTGAATAATAATAATATATATCTCTAATAGTATAGGAATAGATAATAATATTAATTAAGAAACTTATTTTAATTAATAAGATTTAAAAACTAGTATAGGGCCTACTATAGAGCCTTAACTATATAATAATATGAAGATAAATATAGGAGTAATTTTAAAAGTTAGATAGAGCTTTATTACTATCTTAGCTAACTATTATAGTGAGAGTAGAAGAGAATAATACTATTCTAATAAGCTTAGTAGATTTCTAGAAGCTTAATTTGATAGTGCTATTCTCTAAGATTAATAAACTTATAAACTAGTTTATAGAATTAATTTAGTATATTTAGAAATATTAATATATTCTTCTAATCTTAGAGGACTCTATATTATGTAGTATATTAATATATAGTTTATTAGATAAGCTTTAATAAGTATATTTAAAATCTTACAATATAATATATATAAATTAAAGAATAGGGTTATAGCTATATTCTTATAAAATCTATAAGTTTTTTATACCTTAATAATTATAATATAAGAACTATAGTATAATAAGTATAAGAATATAATATATTAATCTATAAGATTAATATACTAGCTACTTTATCCTAAAGCTAGCAACTATAATAGAGTATTTATAAGAGTAGTATTCTATATTAATAAGTAAATTAATCTAGTATTATAGACTTATACTATAGTATTCCTAGATTATTAAATTCTTTATATTTGCTATATATAGGGAGAAGAGTCCTATAATCTTTATATTTATAATATCTATAATAATATTAAACTAGATATATTAATCTAATTAGACTAGTATATCTCCTAGATTAGTACTATACTAATAATAGAATATCTTATTATTAAAGATATTAATCTATATTATTTAGTCTAGAGTAGAGCTAGTACTATAATTAATAATTAAGCTATAATACTTCTTAAATCTATAGATTACTATAAAATTAAGTTTACTATAGAGAAAGGACTAGTAATATAGTAATAGAGTAATTTAATATCTATTATTAATCTTACTTTCTTATCTATTAATCTTTTTAATTAGATAATCCTATATAAATATATAGATAATATATAATATAATTTAGATTACTAGCTAATTAGGACCTAATTTAATATATAGACTTTTATAAATGCACTATTAAAATAGCTTAATTAGAAAGCTATTAATAATAAGAAGCTTTATAACTTATTAGAATAAGATCTTATTATCTTATTATTTAAGAATGCCTCTAAGATATATATTAAACTTATTATTAAGATATTTATCTATAATATATTAAATATAATTAAAGAATTAGTTTTAATTATATATCTTAGTAAATAGAGCAATCTAGATTTCATATTAAAGTATAAAGAAATAATTTATAACTATTATTATCTTTAGTATTTATACTCTAATATCTATAATCTATAGATCTAGTATGCATACTAATAGACTTATACTAAAAAAAAATATATAATTAATAAGGATCTATATCTTAGCTATTAATATTATATATAAGGAGTAATAGAGTAAGATTTATAAGAACTCTAGTAATTAGCTAAATAGATATACTTATATAAAGAAGTATATAAATCTAGTATTATACTTATACTTATAAAGGATTACTATATAGTAGAGAGTATTAAAGATAAAATTAAACTTCTTATTTAGATATTTTTTTCTACTATTTTAAAGACTAATCTATTAGATATACTAGATATAGCTTATCTTTTATAACTAGAATTTCTAGAGATCTTAAAATATAAAATTAAATATACTATTCTTTTAATATTATCTAATAAAGCTTTTAGTAAGGATATAATCCCTAATAGCTTCTAGTATAAGATTATTAATATATCTATAATAATAAATACTCTCTATAAAATCTTTAATATCTGCGTATAAATTAGCTATAATCTATTATACTTTTAATACTTAATTACTATTATACTATGTAAAGGGAGTAAGAATTAAGATTATTATATACTAAAGTTATACTATCTAGTAGCTCTACTTAACATACTTAGTAAATTTCTTAAAATAATTATTATATAATAAATTAGCTATATTATAGAAATGGAAAGCTTATTTCTAAAAAGCTATCTTAAAGATTATAAAGAAATCTCTATTAATTATATAATTTAAATTATATTAGACTAAATCTATAAAATCTAAGGAGCTAGCCTTAATATAATATTAATACTACTATTAGATGTCTCTAGTATATATAATATATATATTATATATATCTACTATATAACATGTAGAAACACTAACTTAGCTACTTTATACTATAGATAGAAGTCTTTCTTATAAGATAGAGCACTTATATCTAGATCTTAGAAGGGATTTTAGAAGTAATTCCTATACTAATTAATATTCTTTAAAGATTACTAATATTATTAATTCTTTATCTTATCTATAATACTAATCTTATTAAGGACTGTACTGATTCTATAAATTATATTTTTACTAGTAGCTAGATTAATAATATAGCTATAATAGCAGTAGACTATATAGAGTAAGAAATAATCAATAAGCTTTAATATATAAGTAGAATTATAGATTAATAAATCTAATACTATATCTCTATTTTTAATTACAATAAGTACTAGCTTATTTACTTTATGAATCTATAGAGTATAACTAAACTAGAGAAATACTTAATTATATTATAAAGTAATAAAATAAAAGAAGTAAAGAATATTATTAAATATTTAAATATATAACTTAATATAAAACTTACTTTTATATATTATTAAGAATAAGTAATAGTTAAGGCTAGTATTAGTCTTAAAGTATTATAAGATCTAGTAGGCTTTATATAGGGAGTAGCACTAGGCTTAATATAGTAAATCTATTAAGTAATTATAATCCTATAGATATTATATAATACTATAGTATAGTATTAACCAGACCTTATAATATAGAAATAAATTAATAATATAGTTTATAATCTTATAATAATCTAAAAATATATAGCCTACTTGATTAGTAGTATATTCTATACTATAATAATAGAAGCTCTAAATATAAAGCTATATCTCTTATCTATCTAATAATAGCTTAATCAACTTATTAAAATAACTATAATATAAATCTATATAAGACCTTCTTATAGCATCCTAAATAGTATACTTATAAAATAAATATATAAGAAGCTTATACTTAGTGGTTATACTTCTATAGAGATTTATACTTAAAAAATAGATAAATACTTAATAGCTCTCTTAAAAATTCTAATAGATATCTAAAAGAGCTATAATATATATATTTAAGTACTATAGTATAAGCTTTTAAAAGTTATAATTAATAAATGTAAGAAAGCTATCTTAATTTATAATTTAATTCTTAAAGTAAATATATATATAATAGTATATATAAATAGAAATAGTTATCAAGGATATATTAATATAGTAATAGTTATTCTATTAAAGAATATTTAAATTATAAAGTATATAGGAATAGAATATATATTAATAGTATATATAAGAGAAGTATATGGTATTAAATTTATACTTAAAAGCTTAATCTAGCTTATACTAGTATAGCTAATTAAAGAACTAGTTATCTTTTTAAATAGTTAAGCTATATCTTTTTAAATAGTTAAGCTATATTTTAAATATTATAGAATCTATAGATAGTCTCTAGTTAAGAATATATTTAAGATTATATATAACTCTTATAAGAATATAGGAATATTAATATTAATATGATATTATAGTAGATTCTAGGATATAAGAGAGTTCCTAGGAATAAAGCTATAGATTATACTATAAAGAAGATTATAATTAAAAGAGTATAATATAAGATTATACTAAGAAATATCTTATACTAGATTATACTTAAAATAGTAGCAAAGTATTATATTTAATAGTTAGTAAAAGATATATAAGAGTAATTATAGGATAAGTAAAAGAGTAAAAAGTCTACTAAAAAGCTTATTACTTATCTTTCTAAATATATACTTTAGTATTAGTATTATCTCTATAAAGCTATATTATTAATCCTAATATAAGTTTATATAAAATATATTAAACTAGTATACTATTTATAGTAAATTAATAAGTATAATAATCTATACTATCTATATAGCCTTTTTAGTTAGACAGTATAGTATATTCTTATAGGATATCTACTATATAAAAGAAATATAACTAGATATAATTATAAATTAAAAGATTTTAATATATAATTAACTTATAAATATTACTTAATAAGAGATTAGCTACTTTAGTAATCTTTAAATTCTAGATTAAAATAAGAATTCTAGAATAATTTATAGCTATAGACCTGAAAGCAACTAATATATATAATAATATAGAAGAAGAATAATATAAATAGAGCACTAACTTAAGAACTAATATAACTATATATATAGATAATATATATACTAGATTAGCACTATTATTAATATAAACTAGTAATAATATAAACATAAGCCTTAGATTGAGTGATTTGGAGCCAGTTAATAGAGGTGTGCTATAGAATGATAATAGGAGTGTAAACGCGTAGGTTAGTAAGGATTTGAATGTGAGGGATGGTGGTATGTATATTCATATAATTAATTTATAGGATTGAGCATATATTAGTATATATTTAGAGATATACTAGTACTTATATTAGCGCAGTTAGCAATACGTGAGAAAGTGAGAATCAAGGATAAATAAGGATATATATATAGCAGCTGGTGTACGATTTATACACCAGTAGATTGTTTTATTTTATTATATTTTACTGCCTTTATTATTTTATATAATTGTTGTTTATTTCCTTTGTTTATATTCCTTGTGGCTTGTCCTGTGATGCGCTACCATAGCTGTGCCACAAATTTCTTAGTGCCTGCAGGCTTAGGCACACATCTGGATAGTGGCAATATAGACCATAGCTAGCTACAGCGGGTATATCAAATCTACTACTACTACTACTACTACTACTACTACTACTACTACTACTACTATTATAATTTTAAATAGAATAATTAAGTTAGTTTATTAGATATAGTATAATATATATATAAGAATAGTAAGTATAGCATCATCAGCATATCATCTACTAAAATATTAATAGAATTTTAGAATAAAATATAAATTAATATTAATAATCTACTAGAGGCCTATTTTAAAGAAAATAAAGATCTATAAGCTAAGATAAATAGAGAATTAGTAATATAATATACTTAATTAGTAAAGAAAATATACTATATTATAAGATATATTCTAAGAAGTATTAAAATTATAAGTAAAATATTTTAATAAAAAATATATTAATATGCAATTTAAAATTAAGAAATAAATAATATTTTAAACTAAGAATATTATATCTTTAAAAGGCTTTAAGAAGTTTAATTTAAAGTAGATTAACTCTTTCTAGATTATAGATATATAGAATAATACCTACTAATTATTATTATTACTATAATATAAGTAATTATATTTTATTTTTATATTTTACTGCTAAAGTCTTATTATAATTTAGTAAGAACTATAAATCTATTAAAAAAGTATTAATTAATAATAAAATTAAATATAAAATGGAAAAGATTAGAATAGAGAAGTAGATTAGCTATAGTAAAAAAAATTATATCTTATCAAATAGAAAGGATACTTTAAAGAAGAATATATATAAGAACTAAAAAAGTATGTAGTTAATATAGTAACTATAAAGCTATATTTAAAAAATCTAAAATTAATATAAAAAGATGCTAAAAGAAAGAGGTAAAATTAATTTAGAAAACTATCTATTTATATTTACTATAATTATTAATATATATAATATATAATTTAAAATAGAAGGATGATTTACTAAATATACTAAATAAAAGCCCAACTAATAAGCTTATAAAAATATAGTAAAAGAGACTAGCTATATATACTACTAAATAATTAATAGGACTTAGAGTATTTTTAATTCTTATTATTCTTATTTTATTTTTATTTATTTTTTATTCTTATTTTTTTCTTATTTTTATTTTCTTTTTTCTTTTTACTATTCTTAATATTAGACTAAGAAGATAAGTAAATAATAATATTATTAATCTTTAAATTAGAGATCTTAATAGTAGTAGCAGACTTATTAATAGATTTTTTAATAGTAAAGTAGTTATCTTAGCTATATATGTCTAAGCTTAGAGCTAATAATCTAACTTATTAATAATAGAGATAATTAACTCCTTTATCTATCTTTTACTATAAAATTAGATTATTAATATTTAGATTTATTTAATAAAATTATCTAGTATCTATATATAATTAATAATAGCTATAAAATATATCTATTAAAATAAATTAGTTTATAATAGTATTTACTCTTATAGCAAGCTATATAAAATTTATTTATTTTTTTTAACTTTATAGTATATTAGATAGAGAAGCACTCTTTTACTATAGATTATTATATTAATAATTTTTAAGAATAAAGATAAGTAAGATATAATATCTTAAAAAAGATTTACTCTTTATTAGTCTATTTATATTAGCTAGTATAATAATATAAAGTATAATATAACTTACTATTTTAATAGGCTTAGTAATTTTAAATCTATTAGAGAGAATTACTTTTTCTTTAATAATTATAAGAGTATTACTAGATTTTTTAATAATAAATAACTATAAATTATTAGTTTTATTAATAATAATAGATACAAATATTAATAGGAATTTTAGAATTTATATTATTACTTTAAAGAGTAGCAGCAATAAGGGCTTTAAAAACTAAGGAAAATAATATAGATAATAAAGGGCTTAATTCTATCTGTATTATAATATATTAGTATAAACGGCCGGAACACGAGTTTCGGCACTTTTTGAAAAACAACGCTTTTTACACGTTCTAGAGGGCCTTATAGGCTTCTCAGCGCCGAGAAACCCCTATGGAGGTGCCACAGGGATCCCTAGAGGGCCATAAAGACCCCAAACCGATAAGGGCTAGGATAGGGGTCATTAGTAGCCATCTACCCTAAATACCAGAAAATAGGGCCCTAGAGGCACCACTAAAGTTTCCTAAACTAAGCAGCAGTCAAGACTACCAATTAGATTCAGATTAATAGCTAGAAAGAGGCCTTAAAATAGCACTATAGGCCTAAATAGCACTTTAAGCTACTAGAATAATCCCTAGAGAGCAATTGGTCTTAGGGCTCGCTAAAGTTATATAAGAACTAGGAGATATTATTAACAATATTAGCAATCCTAATTTTATAAAGGGCAACTGCTAAAAATATATATAGCAGGACTTAGGAGGTATAAGCGCTTATATAATGATTCTAAAGCTGTTAAAGGACTACATTATAGAGGCTATAACACCTATTAAAGCCTAGATAGATAAAGATAAGGATACACTTAGGGTTTATATAGGCCTTATATAAGCTTATATTACAAGGATTAACCTCTTAGAGAAGACTATACAGGCACTATAGGCTAGTGTATACCTTACACCTAATATCTCTCTAGCCTATAATATTAAAGTAAGCAGCTTACTGCCAAGCCCTATTATTAAGAATAAACTAATATCTACTGAAAAAGGGTAAGCTCTTACTACTAAGGACCTAATGCCTAGCCTAATTAGACATTAAGATCTACCCTAATATTAGACTCTAAAAGACTACACAGATCTAGTCTTACTAATACCTAAGGCCCTCTATAGAGTAGTCTAAGCCTATAAAGCCTCACAGGCAGCTCTAGCTAATAAGCCCCTATTAATAGCACTAAATACTAAGCCCACACAGGGGCCTCTAACCTCTAAACCTATATCTCTATCCTAAGTGCCAGCTCCAAAAAGCCAAATATTGGCCACTAAGGACTCCTAAGCTAATACTAGGGGTTAGAAAACAGTATAATATAAAAGACAGAAAGCAGTATCTATAATACCCAGCAAGCCTAAATAGCCAGCAGCAAAGCCCACAAACACCCAGAGTAAGAAGGAAAGACACCTAATTTTTAGATATCAAGCACCCATCACTATAACAAGGTACAACACCTAGGATATCTAGCTAGTGCTCAATCGAGCATTTATAGGCGCTAGATTACCAGATTTTATATATACAGTTAATACTAGATATATAGCCTTAGGGCACCTAATAGTACTTCTTAAAAAAAGAGCTCCTAGTAGCTTAATAATACTAGCATATAATAATATACTTATAGCTACTATATAAAAGATTAATATAGCAGTTATTTTAGTAGAAATTAGTAAGCAGTAGCAATAAATTAAAATCTATAGAATCCCTATAAGATACTATATAAATAGCAGCTATAGCCTAGAGATAGCTTAGGAAGAAATTAAGTATAAAATAATATATAAGCTTAAGCAGGACCCTATGGGGTATGCCTACAGTGAAGCCTAATGCATACGATTAGGCTCTGTGGAGCATACCCGTACGTCTCATGAAGTATGAGGGATCCTTATAGGCATGGTGGCCTGTAAGCAAGCCCGAAGGTCCCCGGCGAATACGCCAGATGGGGGCGAGATAGAGCCCGGATTTGTGTTACGCCCGAGACTGTTAGGGGCTGGAGCCACTGGAGCCTTAGGGGCCCCAGAGGCCAGCCATGGCTACCCATGAGTCTGTCATAACCTGTAGTGTTGCATATGGACTATAAACTTGAATAATAATAATAAGCAGGACCCTATCTAGCTTAAGAGCCCTAGAAATATAAAAGCTAAAGGGCACTTATTTACTACTATAATAATAATAGTTAACTTAAAGAATAAGGCCTAAAGAATATTAAAAAAACACTTATAATTTAGAGACTATTACTATACTATAGAGGTCTACTAGGATACTAACCTAGAGAGTATTTATATATACTACTATAGAATTAGACATACTAGCTATCTAAAGTATAGAAATAGCCTTCTAAAATATATAATCTATACTAGGAACTATAAGGCCTTAAGCTATAAATATAATATTATAGATTATAGTATTAAATTAGGTAAGCCCTGCCAACATAGCTAGATTAAATATATTAATTATAATAAGTCTTATAAAGCTATATTATCTAAATACTTTAAAATTAAATAAATAAGAAAGTAGGCTATCTAATAAGTAAAAAACTAAAAGCTTTAATATCTTATCCTATTAAATAAGACCCTAGTAGTAATCCTCTTAAGATTCTTATTAACTCTAAAGACTATAGGCTCTCTAAATACTAATAAACTAGCTATAAGGGCCTTAGATAATATTAATATATCTATAAGCTAGGAATTATATTAATACTTTAATATAATTATATTTAAGCTAGTATTATTATATATATAGTATTAGAAGCAGTCCTAAAGATAAAGATAGTAATAATATATCTTTAGAAACCTCTTAATAGTAATAATAAAATTAGCTATTTAGGGTTCTTATTCTACTAGCTAAAAGACCCCTAGAAGTATATCTAGATAATAACTATAATAAGAAAGAATATAGTAAATAAAATAATTATTAAAATCTAAATAGATCTTATAAATTATTCTTATTTTATAGTAATAAATATAGTAGAGCGTAGTAGACATATTAAAATAATAAATTATTATAATAATATATTAAGATTTAGATATATATATATAGAGTCTTCCTAGTATATCTAAAGAGCTTTTATAGATATTAATTAAGATCTAATCTTTAGAGGATAGTATTTAATTCTTAGAGACTTTAATATTTATAGCTCTATATAGAATAGCCTTAATAAATAGAAAAAGGATATAAAGCTCTTAGAAAGATTTATTAAGAAATATAATCTATTTATTAATAATAAACTAAATATGCTTATAAGACCTTAGAAAATAGATAGCTTTAAAAATAGAATTAGAGATAAAAAGATACTTAATATCTTAATTATTAATCTTATAATTAGTAATTAGGCACTAGAATCTTTAAAAAGTTAGATAATAAATAAGAAAGATCTTATAGTATTTAATTATATTATTATATAAATTTTATAAGAGTCTCTAGAAAAGAAGAATATATCTAGAGAGGTAATAATAATAGAGTAGTAAATAAATCTATTATTAAAGAATAAAAAGGCCTTTAGTACTATTAAGTATATTTAAAAAGGCCTTTAGGGCACTAAGCTACCCCTAATAAATAAATACTTATTAAGAAATATAGAAAATAATCAAAAACCGGCCGGAACACGAGTTTCGGCACTTTTTGAAAAACAGAGCTTTTTACACGTTCTAGAGGGCCTTATAGGCTTCTCAGCGCTGAAAAACCCCATGGAGACGCCACAGGGAACCCTAGAGGGCCCTGGAGTCCCCGAATCAACAGGGGCTGGGATGGGGGTCGTTAGCGGCCACCTACCCCAAACAGCAGGAAATGGGACCCCAGAGGCACTGCTGCAGTTCCCGAGGCCAAGCGGCAATCAGGAACGCCCATTGGGATCGGATCAATGGTTGGAAAGGGGCCTGGAGACAGCGTTACAGGCTCAAATGGCCCCCCCAGCCACTGGAACAAGCCCTGGAGAACAGCTGGTCTTAGGGCTCACGGAGGCTGTACAGGGACCAACTGTGGGCCCTAATGGGGTCGCCAACCCCGATTTTACGGAGGGCAACCGCCAGAAACGCACACGCCAGGACTCAGGCGGCGCAAGCGCCTATACGGGGATTCCAGGCCTCTGGAAGGACTACGTTATGGGGGCCACGGCGCCTATCGAGGCCCAACTGGGAAAGAACGAGGACGTGCTTAAGGCATACATGGGCCTGGTGCAAGCCTGTATTACAAGGATTGACTCCCTAGAGAAGACCGTACAGGCGCTGCAGCCTGTAGCAAACCCGGCACCCAGCGCTCTCCCGCCACATGACGTTGGGGTGAGCAGCTTGCCGCCAAGCCCTACTCCCAAAAATGGACTAGTGCCAGCCCAAAATGGACAAGCCCCCGCAGCTAGTGGCCTAGCGCCTAGCCTAATTGGACATCATGACCCACCTCAATATCAAAGCATGGGAAACCACCAAAACCAGGCCTCACCAGCGCCGGAGAGCACCCAAGGCACCACTCTAACCGCTCAATCCACACGGGTGGCTACAGCCACTAAATCCTCACCACCGGCCCGCCCTTACCTCCAAAGCCAACCCCTAAGAGCTGGGTGACAGCCGCTGGGGACGCCCAACAGGCCAGCGCTGGGAATGGAAAACGGTGCAGTATGGGAGGCAGAAAGCAGTGCCTATAGCGCCCAGCAAGCCTGGACAGCCGGCAGCGAAGCCCGTGAACACCCGGAGCAAGGAGGAAAGACGCCTAATTTTTAGGCGTCAAGCGCCCACCACTACGGCGAGGCATGACACCCGGGATATCCAGCTAGCGCTCAACCGAGCGTTTGTAGGCGCCGGATTGCCAGATTTTATACGTGCGGTCAATGCTGGATATGCGGCCTCGGGCCACCTGACAGTGCTTCTTAAAGAAGGAGCCCCTAGTGGCCTGGTGGTGCCAGCGTACAATGATATGCTTATAGCCGCTGTACGAGAGGTTGATATAGCGGTCATCTCGGTGGAAATTAGTGAGCAGTGGCAACGAATTAAGGTCCATGGAGTCCCTATAAGGCGCTATATGAATAGCAGCCATGGCCTAGAGATGGCTCGGGAAGAAATTGAGTACGAGACGGCGTATAAGCTTAAGCGGGACCCCACCTGGCTTAAGAGCCCTAGAAATATAAGGGCTGGAGGGCGCCTATTTGCCACTATGGTGGTAACAGTTGGCTCAAAGAATGAGGCCCGAAGGATGCTAAAAGGGCGCTTACGATTTGGGGCCACCACTACGCTACGGAGGCCTACTGGGACACTAACCCAGAGAGCGTCTGTATACGCTGCTGCGGAATTGGGCACGCTAGCCACCTAGAGTGCAGAAACAGCCCCCCAAGGTGTACGATCTGCGCCGGGGACCACGAGGCCTTGAGCCACGGGTGCAACGTTGTAGGCTGCAGTATTGGGCTGGGCAAGCCCTGCCAACACAGCCAGATTAGGTGCGCTAATTGCAATGGGCCCCATGAGGCCACATCGCCTAAGTGCCCTAAAATCAGGCAGGCGAGGAAGCAGGCCATCCAGCAAGCAAGAAACCGGAGGCTTCAGCACCTTATCCCACCAAATGAGACCCTAGCGGTAATCCCCCCAAGGCCCCCACCAACCCTGGAGGCTATGGGCCCTCTAGGCACTGATAGGCCGGCTATAGGGGCCTCGGACGACACTGACACGCCTATGAGCCAGGAATCATGTTAGTGCTTCAACACAATTGTGCTCGAGCTAGCGCTATCGTACATACAGCGCTAGAAGCAGCCCTGGAGGCAGGGGCAGCAATAGCATGTCTCCAGGAGCCTCTTAGTGGTAACGGTGAGGTTAGCCACCCAGGGTTCTTATTCTACTGGCCGGAGGGCCCCCGGAAGCACGCCCGGGTGGTGACTGCGGTAAGGAAGGATATAGTGAATAAAGTGGTTATTGAGGCCCGGACGGATCTTATAAACCACCCCTATTTTATAGTAGTGGACGTGGTGGAGCGCGGCAGGCGCACCAGGGTGGTGAATTGTTACGACAACATGCTGGGGCCTAGATACACGTACACGGGGTCTTCCCGGCACACCCGGAGGGCCCTTACAGACGTCAATTGGGACCCAATCTTTAGGGGACGGTGCCTAATTCTTGGGGACTTTAACGCTCATAGCCCTATATGGAATGGCCTTAATGAGCAGAGGAAGGATGCGGAGCCCCTAGAAAGGCTTATCAAGAAGCATGACCTATTTATTAATAATGAGCTGGACATGCCTACAAGGCCCTGGAAAATAGGTAGCTCTAGGGATGGGATTAGGGGTGAGAAGGTGCCTAGCACCTCGATTATTGACCTTACAATCAGTAACCAGGCACTAGGACCCCTAGAGAGTTGGGTAGTGGATAAGGAAGGCCCTACAGCGTCTGACCACGTTGTTATATGGGCCTCATGGGAGTCCCTAGAGGAGGAGGATGAGCCTGGAGAGGCAATGATAACGGGGTGGCAGATAGACCCGTTATTAGAGGATGAGGAGGCCTTTAGCGCTATTGAGCGCACTTGGGGAGGCCTCCGGGGCACTAGGCCACCCCTAACGGATGAGTGCTCACTAGGGGACGTGGAAGATGAGGCGGACTGGGTGGAGAGGACCCTTACAGACGTGCTTGATGAACACGCCAAGCTTATTAAGCTGTGTGCGCGCTCTAAGCGCTGGTGGGGGCCCCAGACAGTAGACGCCCGGAGTGCCTATTCTAAGGCCTACAGGGCATATCAAGCGGGTGATATTAGCGAGAAAGACCTCCAAGAGGCCCGGAAGACCTACTACACCGCGATAAGAAGCGCTAAGAGAGAATGCTGGGAGGCTTTCCTACAGGGGACTAATGAGGGCTCGCTCCCGGAGCAAAAAAGGTGCTGGGCAGCCCTACGATACACTAAATCAACCTCTAGCGGCACTACTCCAGCCCTAATTGACCCAGTGACTAAGGACGTAATAGCGGCCACATTCAAGGAAAAGGAGGCCATCTTTAGGGGCCAAGCCTTTCCTCGGGCGCCAGAGCAGACCCTTGGAGAAGATATCCAACGGATAGAACTCCCAGGGCCTGGCCACGCTCACGAGCTGGCTACAGTGGCGGCAGTTGGCAAGGCTCTGCTTAGCCAAGGGGTAGAAAAGGCCCCAGGCATGGATAGGCTCAATTTCAAGGCTATCCGGCTTCTTTGGCGCCTAGACCAGGCCCGTATTGTAGCCCTAATAAGACAGTGCCTCAGGCTCGGGATACACCCACGGCATGGAAAAGCGCCAAAGGAATCCTTCTCCGGAAGCCGGGGAAGCCCCTATATACACTAGCAAAGGCCTATAGGGTCATTAGCCTATTGAACTGCCTGGGCAAGGTGGCGGAGAAGCTGGTGGCGGATCTTATTACTGATTTTGCAGAGACTCAAGGGCTCTTCCACGAGGGCCAATTTGGTGGGCGTCGTCAACGAAGCGCGGTGGATGCTGTAGCATGCCTTATAGGCGAGATTGAGCAGGCTTGGGGTGAGGGCAAGCTTGGGGCGTGCCTATTCATGGATATTATGGGGGCCTTTGACCACGTGGTTAGACAGAAGCTTATTAGGGCCTCTGGGGCATGGGAATGGACGGAGACCTTGTACGCTGGGTGGACTCCTTCTTATCTAACCGGCGGGCCCTATTGGTTATTGACGGCCACGCTGGTGATGAGACCCCTATAAACTCAGGCCTGCCCCAGGGCTCACCGGTATCACCAGTCCTCTTTGTGCTGTATATCCGGCTGCTAGCGGCCGCCATCGAGGCAGCGGTCCCAGGTGTACGGGGATATCCTTCGTGGACGATCAGGGGCTTATTACAGCGGCTAGCTCAGTCAAGGAGGCCTGTAAGACCCTACAACAGGCTGCTAAAGTAGCAATTGAATGGGGGGTGGAAAATGGTGTTCAATTTGACCATGGCAAGACGGAGGCAGCCTTCTTTGTAAGGTGGCAGGATAGGCGCTATAGGCGCGAGATACGGGGGGCTAAGATCATAGTAGGGGGCGTAAGAGCCAGTATACAGTGTGAAACGGTGCGCTGGTTAGGCGTGGTTCTAGATAGGCGGTTGACCTTACGGAGCCACTACACTACAAGCATGCAAAAGGCTCGGGGCACCGAGATAAGGCTCCGTAAGCTCTGTAGGGCCAATGGCCTGACCCAGAGCTCGTATGGAGGCTAGAAAAGGCCACCGTACAAGCACAAGCTCTATGGGGGGCAGAATTATGGTGGCAAGGCCAAAAAACGTGGGCTCAAGGCCTACAACGCCTAGTCAATACCCAAGCTAGGGCTATCACTGGCATGTTTCCTAAGACCCGGTGGGTGCCTTGGTCCGTGAGGCGGCCCTAGAGCCAGCCAACATCTTATTAGACACTAGAAAGGCCAAATACGTGGCTAGACTGCTAACGCTACCGGAGACTCACCCTACAGCGCAACTGCTTCCGGTGACTCTTAGGCATGGTGATGCCTACGCTCAACCCTACGAGCAACCACTAGACGATCGAGAATGGGCTCAAATTGGGGGCAAGCCCCTAAGCGGATAGGCCAGAGGCTGGCTAGGCATCTAGCTGAGCGCCTGACCAAGGACCCGTCGGGTGGAATCGAGAGAACGCTACAATGCGCACTAGCAGCATTCCCGGGGACTATCCGGGTTCTGAGCACCGAGAAGGCACTAAAGGAAGCAGCAGAGGAACGCCTAGGGACTACTCTGTGGTCAGATGGCTCCAGGCAGGACGACGGGCGTACTGGGGCTAGAGTAGCGCTGCAGGTAACGCCGGGGGCGCTGTGGGAGTGCCTAGAAGTGCCTATAGGTACGGGTTACGAGGTTTTTAACGCGGAGCTGGTGGGGTGGCTGCGGCGTTAGAATGGCGCTAGATAGGGGTCTTGAAGGGCCTATTTACGTCCTTCTAGATGCCCAGGCCGCCATTAACCGCCTCCAATCAACAGAACCAAGGCCGGGTCAGGCCCTAGCGCTTAGAGCTCACAAGGCTGCTTCCCGGCTTGCACTTAGCGGTCGTCCGGTGGCGATACAATGGGTGCCGGGTCATACTGGAGTGGAAGGAAATGAGCAGGCGGACCAGGCCACTAAGCGAGCCTCTACAAGGCCTGCAGGACCCGGTTTTGAAGGCCTATCATTAGCCTACGTTAGGCGGGCCTATACTGAGGCAAGAAGGAAAGCAGTAGAGGAATGGGCCCAGAAGAATGCCGTACAAGGAGCTCACCGGCATGGTAGGGCCTACAGAATGCCGAGAGGATGGGGACTGGATAGGGTTGCTGCAAGGGCGCCAAAGCGCCTAGCAAGCCGTTATTACCAGTTGAAAACCGGACATGCGCCTATAGGCGCGTACTATCACCGGATCAAGGCCCGGGACTCCCCAGAGTGTAGAGCCTGCGGAGGGCTGCGGGAGACGGTTTCCCATATTCTATTTGAGTGCCGGGAGCGCCATAGAGCCCGGCAAGCGCTATATAAGGGCCTGGTCGAGGCCAGAGTCCCATTGCCTACGGCGGCGGAGGATGCCCCAGAGGCGCGCCTTTTTAGCGAGCCCAAGGCCACTATGGCGCTACTCCAATTCGTGAGAGATGCTGACCTTTTTCGGGATAAGGAGCAAGCTGCCAAGGAAGCCGAGCTTAGTGACCATTGGGGCTGGGAAGCCCTGCAAGAGGATGCTTCCGGGGATGGATAGGGGGAGGGGTATGCCTACAGTGAAGCCTAATGCATACGATTAGGCTCTGTGGAGCATACCCGTACGTCTCATGAAGTATGAGGGATCCTTATAGGCATGGTGGCCTGTAAGCAAGCCCGAAGGTCCCCGGCGAATACGCCAGATGGGGGCGAGATAGAGCCCGGATTTGTGTTACGCCCGAGACTGTTAGGGGCTGGAGCCACTGGAGCCTTAGGGGCCCCAGAGGCCAGCCATGGCTACCCATGAGTCTGTCATAACCTGTAGTGTTGCATATGGACTATAAACTTGAATAATAATAAAATATAGAAAATAAGATAGATTAGATAGAGAAGACTCTTATAGATATATTTAATAAATATACTAAGCTTATTAAGCTATATATATACTTTAAATACTAATAAAAGTTCTAGATAGTAGATACCTAGAGTGCCTATTCTAAGATTTATAAGATATATTAAGTAGGTAATATTAGTAAGAAAGACCTTTAAGAGGTCTAAAAGACCTACTATACTATAATAAAATATATTAAAAAAGAATACTAGAAGGCCTTTTTATAAAGAACTAATAAAAGCTTACTTCTAAAGTAAAAAAAGTACTAAATAGTCTTATAATATATTAAATTAATCTCTAATAGTACTACTCTAGTCTTAATTAACCTAGTAACTAAAGATATAATAACAGCTATATTTAAGGAAAAGAAGACTATTTTTAGAGACTAAGCCTTTTCTTAGATATTAGAATAGATTCTTAAAGAAAATATCTAATAAATAAAACTCTTAGAGCCTAGCTATACTTATAAGCTAGCTATAGTAGTAGTAATTAATAAAGCTTTACTTAGTTAAGAAATAGAAAAAACTCTAGATATAGATAAATTTAATTTTAAAACTATTTAGCTTCTTTAATACCTAGATTAGATCTATATTATAGTTTTAATAAGATAATATCTTAAACTTAGAATATACTCTATAGTATAGAAAAGTACTAAAGGAATTTTTTTTTAAAAACTAGAGAAGTCTCTATATATACTAATAAAGGCCTATAGGATTATTAATCTATTAAACTACTTAAATAAAGTAATAAAAAAGCTAATAATAGATCTTATTATTAATTTTATAAAGACTTAAGAGCTCTTCTATAAGGGCTAATTTAATAGATATTATTAATAAAGTATAATAAATACTATAGTATATCTTATAGGCAAGATTAAGTAGACTTAAAATAAAAATAAGCTTAAAGTATACCTATTTATAGATATTATAAGAGCCTTTAATTATATAGTTAGATAGAAGCTTATAAAGAGTCTTTAAAATATAAAAATAAATAAAGATCTTATATACTAAGTAGATTTCTTTTTATCTAACTAGTAGGCCCTATTAATTATTAATAGCTATACTAGTGATAAGACTTCTATAAATTTAAATCTACTTTAAAACTTATTAATATTATTAGTTCTTTTTATACTATATATTTAGTTACTAGTAGCTATTATTAAGATAGCAATCCTAGTATATAAAGAATATTCTTTATAGATAATTAGAGACTTATTATAGTAGCTAGCTTAATTAAGAAGATTTATAAGATTCTATAATAAGCTATTAAAATAGTAATTAAATAAAGGATAAAAAATAGTATTTAATTTAATTATAATAAAATAGAGATAGTCTTTTTTATAAGATAGTAAAATAAGCACTATAGGTATAAAATATAGAGAGCTAAGATTATAATAAAGAATATAAAAGCTAGTATATAATATAAAATAATATATTAATTAAATATAGTTCTAGATAGATAGTTAATCTTATAGAGTTATTATACTATAAGCATATAAAAGGTTTAAAATACTAAAATAAAGCTTTATAAGCTCTATAGAATTAATAGTCTAATCTTAGAGCTTATATAGAGGCTAAAAAAGGCTATTATATAAATATAAATTCTATAAAAGGTAGAATTATAATAGTAAGATTAAAAAATATAGACTTAAAATTTATAATACTTAGTTAATATCTAAGCTAGGGCTATTATTAGTATATTTCCTAAGATCTTAGTAGGTGCTTTAATCTATAAAGCGGTCCTAGAGCTAGCTAATATCTTATTAGATATTAGAAAGGCTAAATATATAACTAGATTATTAATACTACTAAAGACTTACTTTATAGTATAACTACTTCTAGTAACTTTTAGGTATAGTAATACCTATATTTAACTTTATAAGTAATTATTAGATAATTAAGAATAAGCTTAAATTAAAAATAAGCCTCTTAAATAAATAGATTAAAGGCTAGCTAAGTATCTAACTAAGTACCTAACTAAGAACCTATTAAATAGAATTAAGAGAATATTATAATATATATTAATAATATTCCTAGAGACTATTTAGATTCTAAGTACTAAAAAGGTATTAAAGAAAGTAGTAGAGAAGTATTTAAAAATTATTTTATAATTAAATAGCTCTAAATAGGATAATAGATATACTAAAGCTAGAGTAGTATTATAAGTAATATTAAAAGTGCTATAAAAGTACCTAGAAGTCCTTATAAGTATAGATTATAAGATTTTTAATATAAAGTTAATAAGAGTAGTTATAGTATTAAAATAGATACTAAATAAAAGTCTTAAAGAGCTTATTTATATTTTTTTAGATGCTTAGGCTGCTATTAACTATCTTTAATTAATAGAATTAAGACTAGATTAGACTCTAGTACTTAAAGCTTATAAAGCTACTTTCTAGCTTATACTTAGTAGTTATCTAATAATAATATAATAAGTGCTAAATTATACTAGAGTAGAAGGAAATAAATAGATAGACTAGGCTACTAAGTAAGTCTTTATAAGATTTATAGGATCTAATTTTAAAAGCCTATTATTAGCTTATATTAGATAGGCCTATACTAAGATAAAAAGAAAAATAATAAAGGAATAAGCCTAGAAAAATATTATATAAGAAACTTACTAGTATAATAAGGCTTATAGAATATTAAGAGAATAAAGATTAAATAAAATTACTATAAGAGTATCAAAGCATCTAATAAGCTATTATTATTAGTTAAAAACTAGATATATGTCTATAGATATATATTATTACTAGATCAAGGCCCAGGACTCTCTAGAGTATAAAGTCTATAAAAAGCTATAGAAGATAGTTTTCTATATTCTATTTAAATATTAGAAGTGCTATAAAGCCTAATAAGCACTATATAACGACCTAATTAAGATTAGAATTCTATTACCTATAGTAATAGAGAATATTCTAGAGATATACCTTTTTAGTAAGCTTAAAACCACTATAGCACTATTCTAATTTATAAGTAATACTAATCTTTTTTAAAATAAGAAGTAAGCTACTAAGAAAGCTAAATTTAATAATTATTAAAGTTAGAAAGCCCTATAAGAGGATACTTCTAAAGATAAATAGAAAAAAAAGTATACCTATAGTAAAGTCTAATATATATAATTAGGCTCTATAAAGTATACCTATATATCTTATAAAGTATAAGGGATCCTTATAGATATAATAGTCTATAAGTAAGCCTAAAGATCCCCAGTAAATACACTAGATAGGGGCAAGATAGAGCTTAGATTTATATTATACCTAAGACTATTAGAGGCTGGAGCTACTAGAGCCTTAGGAGCCCTAGAGGCTAGCTATAGCTACCTATGAGTCTGTTATAACCTATAGTATTGTATATAGACTATAAACTTGAATAATAATAATAATAATAATATATTAGTATATTAAAGTACTAAAGCTATTACTTATAAGAAGAAAAATAGTAAAGTAAGATATAAAACTTATTAAATTATTATAACTATAAATTTATTAAAAATTATTAGAATTTTATTAAGAAAATTAAGTTAAAGCTAAAGAATAAAAAAATAAAGCTATATCTAACTTTATAAGCTATAAAATAAAGGTCTAAGAATAAAATAGTAAATTAAAAGCTATATTTACTATAATAAATAAGATTAAAAAAAGAAAGAAGAAAAAATTTAATAGAATCCTATTAAAAATTTTATATATAGGAATAGCCTACTAATATTACAATTATATCTTTATATCTATATTTATACTAATTATTATTTATACTATATTTATTATATATCTATAATTACCTAATAACTATAATAAATTATAGCTTTAAAATTAGATATGAGCTTTAAACTTATAAGAGTTAACTATAATATAAATTTAATTCTAGGGCTATGACCCTCTAAGAGGGGGGATAGCTGTAAGGTTGTGGATTAAATAATATTATGGATAGCTTTATATATTAGAGGCACATGATCTATGTGACCTTAGCTAGGCTAGCTAACATGTATTAGTTAGCAGAGCGTATATCTTGAAGCTGTAGTGGTATGGCTTCCTAGAGAGCAGCAAATAGCTGCTAACAATACAGACCCCTACGTTTAGTAGCCAGATAGCCGGATCCGTACTACTACGCTCTCGTAAACCCCCTCTTACATTTAAAGATATATATAGCTAAAAAAAATACTTAGAGTACTCTTTATTACTAAAATCTATTCTTATTCTATATATTTTATAATCTTTATTAGCTAGAGCTTCCTAATCTATTTATAATTTATTTTATTATAAATTTTAACTATAATTTTATAGTTTATATCTAACTTAATATAACTAACTCTAGAAATAGATAAATCTATATTTTAAAATTAAAATAATATTATATTATAAATTATTATTTATTAAGCTATAGCTTAGTAAGCTTTCTATATTATAATAGAATTACTATTAGATATTTCTATAGTAGAACTATTTGCTATTTATTCTATTATTATATAGATTATAGTTATATTTTAAAAGATCTAATCTAGGACCTCTTTAAAATCTATAAATATATTTATATACTTACCTTGCGCCGGCGGATGGCGCAGTGGTCAGATGCGCCGTCCTGGAGGGCCCGCTTCCGCGGGTTTGCGAGCGCTAGCCTCCGCAGGGGCCTTGCCACCCCCTGAGCGCTCCCCGTCAACGTGGGCCCGCGGGTTCGATTCCCGCAGCCGGCACCCCAATATCTGACCCAAATGTCACGGACCCCTACCCGTGAATGAATCGAGAGGGCTCAACCCTAGGCCCCCCACTAGGTTTGAGCCCTAGTTTGTGTGCTCTATCCATTCTTATCCCGCATCCCCTATCCCCAGTCCTGTCCCCCATCCTTCTGTCTGATTCGCGCCTGGTGAGAGGCAAATGTGTTGAAATTATGAGGCGCTATTCCTATTAAGGGATAGCGCTAAATGGTGTAGGTGATGTCGCCAGATTATACTGAGATGAGAGCCCTGATTTGTGTTATGCCTGAGACAATGTATGCTGCTGACTAAGCTTCAAAGCCAGTCATATGATACAAAGAGTCTGTCATAACCTGTAGTGTTGCATATGGACTATAAACTTGATTAATAATAATAATAATATACTTACCTTGCAAATCTATAAAATATTTAATCTATTATATAAATGCTTTAAAGAAGAGTTTATTAAGATAATTAATTAATTTATTATATATAATTTATAGTATAAGGTTTACTATTTCTATAAGTTACTTTATTTTTATAATATAATTCTTAAACAGCTCCTGGATCTATTTTTAGTATAATATAGTTCTTATAAATATATATTTTGTTATTATTATTATTAATAATGATTTTATTATAGTATGGTTGCGTTATGAGTGCCTTATAGAACTAGATTTTCACTTGTTAAAGGACTTGCAACAGCATCCCCAGCTATTACCATAGTCTTACCTAGTAAAACTAGGGTTAATCAATAGCTCTGGCTTTGAGGAATAAACTGCTAAATTTATAGCCGTTTCCGGCCAGATCTGGGCGCGCAATTTCAAAAATTCGATTCACGCGGTGGGAGATGTTTTTTTTAATTAAAATAATATTTTTTAGTAAATTATTCTTTTTAGTGATTTTAAAAGCTAATTTAATAGATATTAATAATATTATATATTTTAAATAGCTCCTATTTTCTAAAATCCTATACTATAAGATTAAATATATAATTTATTTATATTATTTAATAAAATCTTTAGTTTAGATATAATCTTTAATAGCTTCTAATATAAAATTATAAGT
This sequence comes from Talaromyces pinophilus, assembly GCA_001571465.2. Taxonomy (NCBI): domain Eukaryota; kingdom Fungi; phylum Ascomycota; class Eurotiomycetes; order Eurotiales; family Trichocomaceae; genus Talaromyces; species Talaromyces pinophilus. The sequence goes on along the minus strand of CP017344.1, from coordinate 4,181,871 downwards.
ATTCTCTATAGTACTTAATATATTTTATTAAATCTATAATATTTATATTTAAACTAGTTATAATTTATTCTATTTTTAATACTTAATTATAGTCATTCTTTATAAAGAGAGTAAAAATTATAATTATTATATATTTAAAATATACTAATTAGTAGCTCTATTTAATATACTTAATAAATTTCTTAAAGTTATTATTATATATAGAATTAACTATACTATAGAAGTAGAAGAACTACTTTTAAGAGATTATTTAAATAGATATAAAGAAATTTTAATAGATTATATTATTTATAAATTATTCTAGATTAGATTTAATATATACAGGATAATAGGCTTAAGATTATTTTTATATTATTATTAGATATTTTAAATATATATAATAATATATATTATTTATAATTATTTTATAATATATAGAAATAGCATTTTAGCTATTTTATATTATAGATTACTATCTTTCTTATAAAATAAAGTATATAAATTAAAATCCTAGAAAATATCTTAAAACTAATTCCTATATTAATAGATATTCTATAAGACTTTTTAATCTTACTAATTCTATACTTTATTTATAATTTAAATCTAATTAAGGACTATATAGATAAAGCTAATTATATATTAATAAATAAATAAATAAATAATATAGAAATTATAGTTATAAATTATAATAAAAATAAGATTATTAAAAGCTTTAATATATTAGTATTATTATAGATTAATAAGCTTTATATTATATATTTATATTTAATAAGCAAAAATACTAACTTATTTACTTTATAAATCTATAGAGTAATCTAGCTCTAAGATTATAATTAATTATATTATAAGATAATATATAAAAAGAAATAAATAAAATAATTAAATATTTTAGAATCTAATTTAATTTAGAGCTTACATTTAATATATATTATAATAAAATAGTAATCAAGACTAGTATTAATTTAGAGACTCTATAAAGATTAGTAAAATTTATATAAGAAGTTACTCTTAATTTAATATAATAGATTTATTAAGCTATTATTATTTTTTAGATATTATATAGCATTATAGTATAATATTAATCTAAAATAATAATATAGACTTAACTTACTAAAATTATATAGAAATTTATTAATATTTAAAAATATATAGTATATTTTATTAGTAATATATTTATATAATAGTAATAGAAATACTTAATATAAAGCTCTTTCTTTTTTTAATTTATTATTAATTAGATTAATTTATTAAATTTATTATAATTTAGATTTATATAAAACTAATTTATATAATTCTTTAAAATATACTATTATTATTATTATTAAGGTTTGTCAGAAGAATCAACACATCACAGCCAATAGATTAGTTCCCGGCGCTACTTATGTAAGCATGGAAAGGGAACGTATTTAAGTAGCTCTGACATCTAAAGGTAGATTTATTATATAATCTATATTATAGTAAACTAGCTACTAGAATAGGTACCCTAGGATATTATAGATCCTAGGAGTATGTTCCTAGGAATATACAACTTATAGAAACAATTATATAGGATTAATTATAATATAAGATATAAGATTACTTAGATAAAAACTATAGAAATCTTAAAGAATAAGGTATTATACTTTAAAAACAGCTTGATTATATCTAGAATACTATATATTATATCTAGAGTATAATATAATAGATTCTAAATATAATCTTAAGGAATTAAGGGTATAATATATTATATCTAGAATATAATATATAATACTCTTTATTAAGAATAATTTATATATATAAGGATACTTATTTACTTATTATTATTATTCAAGTTTATAGTCCATATGCAACACTACAGGTTATGACAGACTCATGGGTAGCCATGGCTGGCCTCTGGGGCCCCTAAGGCTCCAGTGGCTCCAGCCCCTAACAGTCTCGGGCGTAACACAAATCCGGGCTCTATCTCGCCCCCATCTGGCGTCTTCGCCGGGGACCTTTGGGCTTGCTTACAGGCCACCATGCCTATAAGGATCCCTCATACTTCATGAGACGTACGGGTATGCTCCACAGAGCCTAATCGTATGCATTAGGCTTCACTGTAGGCATACCCCTCCCCACTTATTTACTTATTTAGTTAGTTTTATTTTACTATCTTTAATTAATTATAATAATTTAAGTATATATTTTTCTATTAAATAGAATATTTAGTTTGCTTTTTATCTTAAGACTTTACACTTATATAGCTTTTTATATTAAGAATATATTAACTTTTTTTATTAATATAACTATTTTAATTATATTTTAATAGTTCTTAACTGAAGTTTCTGATAATTAAAGATTTTTATTATAAAAGAGAAGTCTTAACTAGTGATTATTATAGCTAATAACTAGTAATTAGTCTTTTTATAAGTTTAGATTTATTTAGTAGTACTCATTTTATTAATCTCTAATAGAGGTATGATTACTAGTACTAGCCCTAGCTTAAAAGAAATGAGAGAAGCCTTTGAAGAAATAGGATGATATATTCTTAAGCTTAAAATAGAATAAGCTAATAATATAAAAGAAGTTAAAATTAGGAAAGTTAAATCCTTCTTAGGAGAATAAGAAATCCTAAAGATTTTTCTAGTAAAACTATATATTTACTTTGTAAATAATATAGGAAGGATTATAACTAAAGCTAATAAGATTATAATAGTAGCTAGCTTTCTTATTAGAGACACTATAATATAGTTTATTCTTTATATAAATAATTAACTAAGCAGTAACAGTGACTAATATAACTCTAAGATAATTAACTATTTTAGTAGCTTTATATACTTTAAAGAAAAACTAAACTAGCTATATAAAATTATAAATAAAGAACTTAATATTATCTATTGAATTAAAAGTATTAAATAATATAGAACTATTAGAGATTATATTATAAAGTTTTTATAAGTATTAAGTAAACTTTAATAAGGAGAGTAAGAATTATAAGACTAGTTTTATAAGAATTTAAAAGAGAATATAAAGGATTAAATTTTATAAATAATGCTATAATCTAATATCTTTAAGAAAATAATAGAAACTGTATTATAGATTAATCTTTAGATTTGAATATAATAGCTAGAAAAGATAGATATTATTAATTATAGTATTATTAATACCTATAAAGATATTAGGTGAATACTTCACAATATAGAAACAGAGATAGGGATAGAGATATTATTATATAAATAAATATAACCTTTATAAAGAAAGAAAAAGATAAGCTAATTATAAAGAAAGCCTACTTTAACTATAAAATACTAGAATATTTATAAATAAATATTAAAAGTTAAAGAAAGTCTAAGAAATAGCTAGCTAAGGGTAATAATAATAAATTATAATAGCTATTTATATATATATCCTAGAAGAGAGTAGTACTAAGGAGTACTTAGAAACTAATAATAAGTTACTAGAAAAATATAAGAAGAAATAAATCTAAGTATAAATTAAAAAATAGAAAAAACTATAGAAAGAAATTTAATAATCAAATCAAGAGGTATTAAAAAGATAATAAATATTATTAATTAGTATAAACTAAGAAAAAGAAATTATAATAATAATATAATAAAGAATAATAATAAAAATAAAAAGTGCTATATAAAATATTAATAATATAGAAATCTAAGTATCTATAATTATATATAAGGATGCTTACTATATACTTTTAAGGAATATATAAAGTTATAAGATATAGAACTAATGATCTAAAAATAGTTACTCTAGAGATTATAAACTAAAAAAAGAACTAAAAAATAATAATAAAAATATTAATTATAAAGATTTTTTACTAATTAAGTTATTTTATACTTAATTAGCATTATAAAGTAATAATAAAAGATAATAAGTTAATTAGTTAAGTATTAAGATTAAAGAGAATCCTATTTAAATCTCTATAAAAAAAATTAAAAAATAATTTATAGAAATAAGATAAGAATAAATCTAATAAGAATATATAGATAAATATAATTATACTTAGAATAAAATATATAATAAAGAAATTTATAGAAGTAATTATAGCTATAATACTATATAGATTATAGAAAATAAAATAAAAAAATTATAGAACTAGAAAGATAATCTATATAATTATATATCTATAAAAGCAATTTGCTAGGAAGAATCTTAATATATTTAAAAAGAATATATAGAAAAATATAAAAATATTATAAATAGATATATTAAAACTATTTAATATATAAATATAATAATAAGATTTTGGGCCTGGTCGAGGCCAGAGTCCCATTGCCTACGGCGGCGGAGGATGCCCCAGAGGCGCGCCTTTTTAGCGAGCCCAAGGCCACTATGGCGCTACTCCAATTCGTGAGAGATGCTGACCTTTTTCGGGATAAGGAGCAAGCTGCCAAGGAAGCCGAGCTTAGTGACCATTGGGGCTGGGAAGCCCTGCAAGAGGATGCTTCCGGGGATGGATAGGGGGAGGGGTATGCCTACAGTGAAGCCTAATGCATACGATTAGGCTCTGTGGAGCATACCCGTACGTCTCATGAAGTATGAGGGATCCTTATAGGCATGGTGGCCTGTAAGCAAGCCCGAAGGTCCCCGGCGAATACGCCAGATGGGGGCGAGATAGAGCCCGGATTTGTGTTACGCCCGAGACTGTTAGGGGCTGGAGCCACTGGAGCCTTAGGGGCCCCAGAGGCCAGCCATGGCTACCCATGAGTCTGTCATAACCTGTAGTGTTGCATATGGACTATAAACTTGAATAATAATAATAATAATAAGATTTTAGTAATAATTTATAAGAAAATATTATAATTAAATAAATATTAATTATATAGTGGATAACTAAGATATATATTAAATTATATCTATATGTATTATTCTAATCTAAAAGAATATATATATAATAAAGTATATTAAATATATTATAATAATAGATATAAATTTTATTATCTTAATAAAAGAATTAACTAATAGTATTTAAAAATACTAGATATTATTTTATAATTAAAGTATATATACTTTTAAGAAAATTTAGAATATTAGTGTATATATAAAGAAAGCAGATACTTAGTATATTTAGATTTATTTAAAGAATAATACTATATAGTATTTTATTAATTCTACTATAATAGACTCTTTATAAATCCTTTAGAAGAGTATATTTAAGCTATATAAAGCTATATAGATTAGTATTAAGGAAATTACTTAATTATAGTAATAATTAATTTAAAATATTAAATAATTATTATTTTAGTAGAGGTTAATAAAATAAAGATATAAATATTATTAGATTTAGAAGTAACTAAAAATTATATAAACTTTAAAATTATAATTAAGCTATAAATTAAGCAGTAAAAAATAATCTAATAAGTAAATATTATAGGAATAAATAAAGAATCTATAATATAAGGATACTAGATAAAAACTAAATTAATACTTTTAAAATTAGGATTATATATTATAATAATATTATTTAATCTTATAATAATAACTAAATATAATATAATATTAAAAATATTATAATTATAAGAATAGAATCCTATTATTAACTAGATAATAAAAATAGTTTTAATTAATAATTAAATCTTATATATTAAATTAGAAGAATATAAAAAATTATAAGTCTATAAAAGGATTAAGAAATAATCTTTTATAAGTAGAATAAAAGATAAATATTAGCTTAAGTAAATAAGAGATATAGAAAGTAATATAATCTATTAGAAAATAGATAAATAAAATATAGTAAGAGTAACTTATAGAAAAAGAAATTAAAAAAGTATACTTTAAAAAAATAATATAAGAGTAATCTAAGAAGTAGTTAATAATATAATTAAAGCTAAAGGAAATCTATAAATAAGAATTAAAAGAGATACTAGTAAAGTTATTTAAAAAATATTATAACTTTATTAAGCTATTTATAAAAAGAAATATTAATTACTAAAATATAGAAAGAAATATAAAGTATAAATACTATTAAAACTAGGATTTATATTATTTTTAGTTAAATAATAGTATAAATCATAAGACTAACTAGAATTAGAAAATAAATTTATTAGAGAATTTTTAGCTATAGGATATATATATAAAGGATAAGAACTAGCTTTAAATAGATTAATATTTATATTAAAAAAGGATAGAATAGAATAAATAGTTATTAATTACTAAGCACTAAATAATAGAATAATTAATAATATAAATAAAATATTATACTAGGAATAAAAAAGAGATTTATTATAAAGAATAAAAATTATAATAGTCTTTAATATCTAATAGAATTATTATAATCTTAAAACTACTAAAGAAGATATCTAGAAAATAATATTCTTTATAAATATAAGATTATTTAAATAAATAGTTATACTAATAGATTTAAAATAATTTCCTATAGAATTTATAAGATTTATAATATATATACTAATTAAGTTTCTTAATAAATTTATTATAGTATACTTTAATAATATTATTATCTACTCTAAGAATATTAAAGAATATAATAACTATATATATATAGTAATAACTAAATTTATAAAAGTAGGATTAATCTTTAAGATTAAGAAATATAAATTTAATACTACTATAGTTAACTATTTAGGGATAATCTATATATTAGAAAGATTAAAAATATAATTAAAAAAAATAAATATTATATTAAATTAGTTAATATTAATAAATATAAAAAAGTATAAAGATTTTTAGAAGTAAATAAATATATTTAATATTATTTTTAGAATTACTTTAAAAAAGTATAACTATTAACTAAACTCCTTAGAAAGAATTTTAAGTTTAAATAAATAAAAAAAGAGAAGGATTATTTAAAGAAATTAAGAGATTAATTAAAGAAGTATTAATACTTATATTATATAATTTAGAGAGACTATATTTAATATAACTAAATATATTAAAATATAGTAGTAGTAGTAGTAGTAGTAGTAGATTTGATATACCCGCTGTAGCTAGCTATGGTCTATATTGCTGCTATCCAGGTGTGTGCCTAAGCCTGCAGGCACTAAGAAATTTGTGGCACAGCCATGGTGGCGCGTTGTAGGATGAGCCACAAGGAATATAAACAAAAGAAATAAACAATAATTGTGTAAAACAATAAAGGTAGTAAAACATGGTAAAATAAAATAATCTACTGGTGTATAAATTGTATGCTAGCTGCTATATATATATTCTTATTTACCCTTAATTCCCACTTTCTTATATATTGCTAACTATATTAATATGAGCATCAATACATCTCTAAATATGCGCTAATATGCGCTTAATCCTACAAATCAATTATGTAAATATGCGCACCACTATCCCCAATATTCAAATCCTTACTAACCTATGTATTTATACTTCCATTACTATTCTGCAGTATGTTTCTATTAACTAGCTCTGAATTGTTTAATCTAAGGCTTATGTTTATATTATTACTAGTTTATATTAATAATAATGCTAACCTAGTGTGTGTATTATCTATATATATAATTATATTAATTTTTAAGCTAGTACCCTATTTATATTGTTCTTCTTCTATATTATTATATATACTAGTTACTATTAGATTTATTATTATAAACTATTCCAGGATCCTTATTTTAATCTAGAATTTAGAGATTACTAGGGTAGCTAATCTTTTATTAAGTAATACTTATAAGTTAGTTATGTATTAAAAACTCTTAATTTATAACTATATTTAGTTATATTCTTCTCTATATAGTGGGCATTCTATAAAAATATACCATACTATCTAATCAGAGAGGCTATATAGATAGTATAGACTATTATACTTATTAATTTATTATAGATAGTATGCTAGTCTAATATATTCTATATAAACTTATATTAGGATTGATAATATAGCTTTATAGAGATAATACTAATATTAAAATATACATCTAAAAGGATAAATAATAAGCTTTTTAATAGGCTTTCTATTCTTTTACTTATCCTATAATTACTTTTATATATCTTTTACTAACTATTAGATATAGTGTTTTACTATTATTCTAAGTATAATCTAATATAAGATATCCTTTAATATAATTATATATTATATTTCTCTAATTACTGCCTTCTTTATAGTATAGTTTATAGCTTTATTTTTAGAAACTCCTTTATATCCTAGAATCTACTATAATATTATATTAATACTAATATCCTTATATTCTTATAAAAGTTATATATAATCCTAAATATACTCCTAATTAGAGACTATCTATAGATTCTATAATATTTAGAATATAGCTTGGCTATCTAAAAAGATTACTAGTTCTTTAATTAATTATACTAGTATAAGCTAGATTAGATTTTTAAGTATAAATTTAATATTATATACTTCTTTTATATATACTATTAATATATATTCTGTCCTAATATACTCTATAATTTAAATATTTCTTAATAAAATAATTACTATTATTCTAATATATCCTTAATACCTACTTCTATCTATATACACTATTATATATGAATTTATTTTAAGAATTAAATTATGGATAGAGATAGCTTTTTTATACTTATTAATTATAATATTTAAAGGCTTATACTATAGCACTTAGATATATATATTATAACTCTCTTAGATATCTATTAAAGTTCTAGGGGGAGCTATTAAGTATCTATTTATCTTCTAAGTATGAGCTTCTATAGGAGTATAATTACTAAGTATAAACTTCTTATTTATTCTCTTTATAAATATACTACTTAGAATGCTATAGGAAAGCTCTGTACAGATTTAAATTATAATTATCTTAGTAAATTAATCAAGTTATTATTAGATAGATAGAAGATATAGCTCTATATTTAGAGCTTCTACTATAGTTATATAGAATATACTACTAATTAGGCAGGCTACACATTTTTAGATTATTATAAAATCATAGATTATAGCAGTGATTTACCTCTATATTATAAGATCTAATTAATACCATATTATAGCACTATATATTATCTATAGAATTACTATTGCTTGATAGATTTACTATATAGAGCCTAGTACTACTCTCTATATAGATCTAGTAAGACCTTATAATATTTTAAGATTAATACTAGTCTTAATAATAGTCTATTTATAGTAATACTTAAAGGTAAGCTTTATATTAAGCTATATACTAAAATATTTAACTTTATTCTCTACTTCCTTAACTTTATTATATTATAGTATAATTAATTATTTCTTTAATTTGGTTATGCTTCATAGATTTATAAAGTAAATAAGCTGATATTTGTTATAGTTAAAAATAAAGATATAGTATTAGGCCTATTAATCTATGATTCTACTTATATATTAAAGCTTATCAATTATCTCTTGTTCTATATAGCCTGCTATTATTATAGCTATATTATTGATCTAGTCACTAGTAAATATATAGTTTACAGCATCTATATAGTGCTTAATCAGATCAGCATTATATATAAGATATAGAATTAGTAAGATTGGTGACCCTTATAGGATATCTATTAATATAGAAATCCAGTCCAAAGTACTTTCTAAGATCTAGATCTAGGTGCTTTATTCTATAAGGAAAACCTCTACCTATAATATGAAGTAGCTAAGTCAGTGCTTTCATATATTATATAATAGATATATATAATGTGTATTATCATACACTCTAGATATATCTAATAGTAGTATTAATATTATATCAAGACCAGCTCTCTAGATCTTATAGATTTGATCCAATATAATCTAAATTATATAATTAATAGAGATTCCTTTATAGCCTTTAAAATAGCTTTTTAGAAGAAGGCCTTCTATTTCTATAATATAGCTAATTCTTTATATAATAATTACTTTGAGAAATTTACTAAGTATATTAAGTAGAGCTACTAAATAATACAACTTAAGTATATAATAATCCTAATTTTTACCCCCTTTTTATAGCATAACAGTGATTAAATATTAAAAATATATTAAATTATAGTCTATTTATATATAAGTATTAAAGATTTTATAGAGAGTGTTAATTACTATAGATATATTAATAATCTAATGCTAGAAGCTATTTAGGATTATATCTTCTTCTAAAGCCTTATTAGATAGTATTAATAAAATAATATATTTAATCTTATATTTTAAGATCTTAAGGAATTCTAATTATAAAGAATAAATTATATCTAGGATATCTAATAGGTTAGTATTTAGAATAGTAGGAAAGAAGATTTAAGCTAGAAGCTTAATTTTATCTTTAATACTTTCTACTATATAGTAATTCTTTATAAGTATAAGTATAATACTAGATTTATATACTCCTTTGTGTGAGTATACTTATTTAGCTAATTATTAAAGTTCTTATAGACCCTACTCTATTACTTTTTATATATAATATTAATAGCTAAGATATAGATCTTTATTAACTATACATTTCTTTTTAATATAAGCTTATTAGTATATATACTAGATCTATAGATTATAGATATTAGAATATAAATACTAAAGATAATAATAGTTATAAATTACTTCTTTATATTTTAGTATAAAATCTAGATTATTCTATTTACTAGAATATATAATTAGGACTAATTTCTTAATTATATTTTATATATTATAAGTAAAGATCTTAGTAGTAAGCTTAATATATATCTTAAAGATATTCTTAAGTAATAAAGTAATAAAATCTTATTTTAATAAGCTATATAATTTTTTAATATTAATAGCTTTCTAGTTAAGCTATTCTAATAGTGCATTTATAGAAGTCTATATATTAAGTTAAATCCTAATTAGCTAGTAATTTAAGTTATATTATATATTATTTATATATTTATATAAGATTATCTAATTAAAAAGATTAATAGATAAGAAGATAAAATTAATAATAGATATTAAATTACTTTATTATTATATTATTAGTTCTTTCTTTATAGCAAGCTTAATTTCATAGTAGTCTATAGATTTAAGAAGCACTATAGCTTAACTATTAATTATAATATTAACTCTACTCTAGACTAGATAATGCAGATTAATATCTCTAATAATAAGATACTCTATTATTAGTATAGTATTAATTTAGAAGATATACTAGTTTAGTTAGGTTAATATATCTAGCTTAATATTATTACAGATATTATAGATATAAAGATTTTAAGATTCTTCTCTCTAAATATATCAAATATAAAAAATTTAATAATCTGGAAATACTATAGTATAAATCTATAATACTAAATTAATTTGCTTACTAATATAGAATATTACCTTTATAAGTACTCTATTATAGTTGCTAGCTTTAAAATAAAGTAGCTAGTATATTAATCTTATAGATTAGTATATTATATTATTATACTTATTATACTATAGTTCTTATATTATAATTACTAAGGCATAGAGGACTTATAGATCTTATAAGAATATAGCTATAACTCTATCCTTTAATTTATATATATTATATTATAAGATTTTAAATATACTCATTAAAGCTTATCTAGTGAACTATATATTAATATACTATATAATATAAAGTTCTCCAGGATTAGGAGAGTATGTTAGCATTCCTAAATATACTAGATTAATTCTATAAACTGGCCTATAAGCCTATTAATCTTAGAGAACAGTGCTATTAAGTTAAGCTCCTAGAAATCTACCAAGTTTATTAGAATAGTATTATCCCCTTCTACTCTTACTATAATAGTTAGTTAGAGTAGTAGTAGAGCTCTATCTAACTCTTAAGATTATTTCTATATCTATTTTTATATATTATATAGTTAGGGCTTTGTGGTAGGCCCTATACTAGTTTCTAAATCTTATTAATTAGAGTAAGTTTCTTAGTTAATATTATTATATATTCCTATGTTACTAGAGATATATATTAATATTATAATTATATAATTATCTTCTAACCACTATTAGGTAGTAGATTATTAGCCACTATAGAGACTAGATTTTTATATAATTTAGCCTCTATATAGGTATTCTCTATTATTGCTTTAGCGCTTGTAATTACTACTTCTATACTAGAGAATAGTATTTATTATTATTATTAGTCTCTATTACTAGATATCTTTAATTTTAAGGGTTATCCCTATTCTTATTTCTCTTGATTTACTGGCTAAACTAGTTGGACCTCCTTATATATAGTTTATACTGCTGTTAGTGCTGTCAGTATAGACATGTTATAAGCATTTGGCGTGCTCGGTCGTGTGGCTGGGTTCAATTGATTGACCGGTGGAGCGACAGATTGATCCCCGGATTGAGCAATGGGTTGAGTGGTAGGCTGATCGGTAGGTTGAGTAATGGGTTGCTTGATAGACTGAGCCTGCGCTGTGGGTTGGGTAGCTGATTCAGTAATAGGATCCGTGACAAGTTCAGTAGCAGGCATTGTCTGTGTTATTGGTTGCACTGTTTTAGCGTTATCCTACATTATCGTTTTTGCACGCTTTGTTGTATAATTAGCTAGCTCCTTCACTATCATCTTTATTATTGTATTAGTCGCTATTTTACTGTGCTTTCTTAGGATCTTGGCTGCTTCCTATAGTATCAGGTTATAGTTTTCTAGTACAATTCTTGCTTGTTCTTATAGATATAGAGGGATCTAATAAGTATCTCTATATACTGCGGTATGCTTTGTATATTCTAGATAAACTTTTTATATAAGGCAGCTCATACTAATAACTTTATATAGACTCTTATAATTAGTATACTTAGGCTAGATTTCCTAATCTTATACTGAAGGATACTCCTAGATCAAGTGCTTCTTAGTATAGGTCTTATAGATATATTTTAAGAAGAGATACTAAGCTTATATATATTTATATTTTTAATACTTTCTATATATCTTATATCTGCCTTCTTTATTATAAGATCTATTAATATAGATCTAGGACTATTAGATTATATCTCTAGCAATTATATTATTTATAATGACTAAATTAATAAACTTAATAATAAGTAATATCTTATACTTCTATAGTTTAGTAAACTAGTTAATATATATAATCTTAATCTTTAATCCTTAACTCTAGTTATTATAATTCTAAATAATTAGCTATTATTTAAAGTCTTTAATTCTGGGGTCTTGAAGGGCCTATTTACGTCCTTCTAGATGCCCAGGCCGCCATTAACCGCCTCCAATCAACAGAACCAGGGCCGGGTCAGGCCCTAGCGCTTAGAGCTCACAAGGCTGCTTCCCGGCTTGCACTTAGCGGTCGTCCGGTGGCGATACAATGGGTGCCGGGTCATGCTGGAGTGGAAGGAAATGAGCAGGCGGACCAGGCCGCTAAGCGAGCCTCTACAAGGCCTGCAGGACCCGGTTTTGAAGGCCTATCATTAGCCTACGTTAGGCGGGCCTGTACTGAGGCAAGAAGGAAAGCAGTAGAGGAATGGGCCCAGAAGAATGCCGTACAAGGAGCTCACCGGCATGGTAGGGCCTACAGAATGCCGAGAGGATGGGGACTGGATAGGGTTGCTGCAAGGGCGCCAAAGCGCCTAGCAAGCCGTTATTACCAGTTGAAAACCGGACATGCGCCTATAGGCGCGTACTATCACCGGATCAAGGCCCGGGACTCCCCAGAGTGTAGAGCCTGCGGAGGGCTGCGGGAGACGGTTTCCCATATTCTATTTGAGTGCCGGGAGCGCCATAGAGCCCGGCAAGCGCTATATAAGGGCCTGGTCGAGGCCAGAGTCCCATTGCCTACGGCGGCGGAGGATGCCCCAGAGGCGCGCCTTTTTAGCGAGCCCAAGGCCACTATGGCGCTACTCCAATTCGTGAGAGATGCTGACCTTTTTCGGGATAAGGAGCAAGCTGCCAAGGAAGCCGAGCTTAGTGACCATTGGGGCTGGGAAGCCCTGCAAGAGGATGCTTCCGGGGATGGATAGGGGGAGGGGTATGCCTACAGTGAAGCCTAATGCATACGATTAGGCTCTGTGGAGCATACCCGTACGTCTCATGAAGTATGAGGGATCCTTATAGGCATGGTGGCCTGTAAGCAAGCCCGAAGGTCCCGGCGAATACGCCAGATGGGGGCGAGATAGAGCCCGGATTTGTGTTACGCCCGAGACTGTTAGGGGCTGGAGCCACTGGAGCCTTAGGGGCCCCAGAGGCCAGCCATGGCTACCCATGAGTCTGTCATAACCTGTAGTGTTGCATATGGACTATAAACTTGAATAATAATAATAATAATAATAATAATAATATAGCTTATCTAATTAGTGATATATTCTATATAACTATAATAAAAATTTTAAATATAGAACTATACCTTCTATTTATTTATTAATAACTAAACTAATTTATTAAAATAATTATAATTTAAATCTAAATAAAGCCTTTCTGTAGTATTTTAAGTAGTATACTTATTATTATTATTATTAATCAAGTTTATAGTCCATATGCAACACTACAGGTTATGACAGACTCTTTGTATCATGTGACTGGCTTTGAAGCTTAGTCAGCAGCATACGTTGTCTCAGGCGTAACACAAATCAGGGCTCTCATCTCGGTGTAATCTGGCGACATCACCTACACCATTTGGCGCTATCCCTTAATGGGAATAGTGCCTCATAATTTCAACACGTTTTGCCTCTCACCAGGCGCGAATCAGACAGAAGGATGGGGGACAGGACCGGGGATGGGGGACGGGGGACAGGAACGGATAGAGCACACAAACTAGGGCTCAAACCTAGTGGGGGGGCTAGGGTTGAGCCCTCTCGATTCATTCACGGGTAGGGGTCCGTGACATTTGGGTCAGATATTGGGGTGCCGGCTGCGGGAATCGAACCCGCGGGCCCACGTTGACGGGGAGCGCTCAGGGGGTGGCAAGGCCCCTGCGGAGGCTAGCGCTCGCAAACCCGCGGAAGCGGGCCCTCCAGGACGGCGCATCTGACCACTGCGCCATCCGCCGGCTAAGTAGTATACTTATAAAAAGAATAAATAAGAAGCTTATATTTAGTAATTATATTTTTATAGAGATTTATACTTAAAGAATAAATAAATATTTAATAATTTTCTTAGATATTTTAGCTAGAGAATAAGAAATTATAATATATATATTTAAGTACTATAGTATAAACTTTTAAAGATTATAATTAATAAGTATAAGAAAGCTATCTTAGTCTATAATTTAATTTTTAAAATAGATTTATATATAATAATATATATAGATAGAAATAGATATTAAGAATATATTAATATAGCAATAGTTATTTTATTAAGAAATATTTAAATTATAAAATATATTAGAATAGAATATATATTAATAATATATATAAAAGAAATATATAGTATTAAATTTATATTTAAAAGCTTAATTTCACTTATACTAGTATAACTAATTAAGAAACTAGTTATTTTTTTAAATAGCTAAGCTGCACTTTAAATACTATAGAATTTATAAATAATCTTTCATTAGAAATATATTTAAGATTATATATAACTTCTATAAGAATATAAGAATATTACTATTAATATAATATTATAGTAGATTCTAAGATATAAAAGAATTTCTAAGAATAAAGCCATAGACTATACTATAAAAAAATAATAATTAAAAAGATATATTATAAAATTATATTAAAAAATATCTTATATTAAAATATATTTAAAATAGTAGTAAAGCACTATATTTAATAATTAATAAAAAATATAAAAGTAATTATAAAATAAATAAAAGAGTAGAAAGCTTATTAAAAAGCTTATAAATTATTCTTTTAAATATATATTCTAATATTAGTATTATTTTTATAAAGCTATATTATTAATTCTAATATAAATCTATATAGAATATATTAAACTAGTATACTATTTATAATAAATTAATAAATATAATAGCTTATATTATTTATATAGTCTTTTTAATTAGATAGTATAATATATTCTTATAAAATATCTATTATATAGAGAAAGATATAATTAAATATAATTATAAATTAAAAAATTTTAATATATAATTAACTTATAAATATCACTTAATAAAAGATTAGCTACTCTAGCAATCTCTAAATTCTAAATTAAAATAAAGATTTTAGAATAGTTTATAACTATAGATCTAAAAGTAACTAGTATATATAATAATATAGAAAAAGAAGAAGAATAATATAAATAGAGCACTAGTTTAAGAACTAATATAATAGTATATATAGATAATATATATACTAGATTAATACTATTATTAATATAAACTAGCAATAATATAAATATAAGCCTTAGATTAAACAATTTAGAGCTAGTTAATAAAGATATACTATAGAATAGTGATAGAAGTATAAACATATAGGTTGATAAGGATTTAAGTATAAGGGATAGTAGTATATATATTTATATAATTAATTTATAGAATTGAGCATACATTAGTATATATTTAGAGATATACTAGTGCTTATATCAGTACAATTAGCAATATATAAGAAAGTAGGAATTAAGATTAATTAAGGATATACATACAGAAGCTAGCATATAATTTTTATACTAGTAGATTATTTTATTTTGCCATGTTTTACTGCCTTTATTTATTATTTTACACATTTATTGTTTATTTTCTTTATTTATATTCTTTGTGGCTCATCCTGCGGCGCGCTACTGTGGCTATGCCACGAATTTCTTGGTGCCTGCAGGGTTAGGCACACACCTGGATGGCGGCAATATAGACCATAGCTAGCTACAGCGGGTATATCAAATCTACTACTACTACTAGATCATAGGGATTTAGTCAATGTTTCCGAGGGCCAGCCTCCTCAGAGATATGCAGTAGTAAACCCTCAAACGCAAAATACGTCAAACTCGGTTTTCTCACCGCCACCTTCGTAACTACACTAGAACAGACAACATAGCCACGAGCAAGCGTGATGCAATCAAACTTTAAAGGTCGAAGAAAATCAGCAAATAAGGGCAATTCTTGGCACCAAAACTCGACCAATCAACACTTGAGACGTTCGGTTAACATGCTGAAGACGAGCATCTAGCGTGGTTCTCACGTCTTTTCCTAGGCTCCCTGTCGATCAACCACAACCTGAAAGACGGATGATATAAAGACAACCACACTCTTCCCGACCTGGAACAACGTGCGGCCTTTTTTTTTTCTTTTCTCTGTTCCCTTCTGTTCCGGCCGGCACTGCGCAACCCAAAGAATGCAGAAATGGTTCCACTTCCACATCCAACTTCTCATACTCAAGATGATCGTGCTACTCATCGGCGCTATTGTAGCAATTGTCTCCTTCCCCTACACGTTCTACCACTTTTCCCCGAACTGGGGCATGCTGAAAAGGGATATGCCGCCTGTCCAGTTTTACCTCGATCACTTCTCCCGATTACACCCCGACTTGATTGGTGCGCTCCACTTAAATTTCGAGAAACTGCAAGCATTCATAGGAAAAGAACCCCTTGTGCCTCAGAGTATAGCCTACTGGCCACACAAATACCACGCTAACACAGGCTCGACTGAATTCACAGCCTTGTTCCCGGTCCTTGAAGATGCAGGCTGGCCGCGACACGTCGTCTGGGCTTTTCTACGGGACGAGGTGGAGAAGAATACCGGGGAGCTGAATCTAACCAACGCGCAAAAGGGCGAATTCGCGCGTGTGATGCAGAAAATGACCAATCACCATGTAGCCGGCTATGTCTCGAAGTTGTTGTACAAGGTCTTCGGTGCGAGGATGAATAAACAGGCTCGGGAGATGGTGTTTCATTTGGAGCCGTTGACTGATACGCACACAGTGGTCCCTGTGTCGCTCAACTCGCTGGACTGGGTGCTGCGACGTGGATGTGTGATCACCCCGAATCCAGCTAATGCATGGGAGTCATTCGAGCGGTTATCCCGCTTGTCGAAATTTTCAGCTATATGGGGGTGGGTTGGTAAGGAGAGGACTCTGGAGGAGGCGATAGGAAGGCATTGGCAGATTTTGGATATGAGGTTGAGGGTGTGGGATGAGTAATCGCACCTTGTACCTCTGTAACTGGGGCGGGAGCCTCTTAAGTCAATTTTAACCTAGAGACCTAAGAATTCAAAGTGGCGAAATATCCCCTAATCCATGCAAGAAGAGCTATGACGAGCATATATTCCCTCTCTCTTCCTTCTAAGATACAGTAAAGAGTAGCAACGGTGCAGATGTGCCCTTTCACTCTGCGCCTAACGCCTGATAACTAGCACCCAGCTCTACTCCTCTCCCCAGACTGTCGTGTTCAAGGTCGAAGTGAATTATTGGAAGTAATCAATGCTTTAATTGCAAATTCAGGATTATGGCCTGGCCTAGTCGTCCTACACGCCACGTTAAAGCGCCAACCAGATCTCTGTACAAGTTGGCTCGGAAGTGGGGTGTAATTGTAATCGGTGTTTAAAGAAGGGGTTTTTGAGAAACTGAGGGGGAACGCGTATTGCATTGGATTCTTGTGTGTTTAAAAGAGTGGAAGTAATTGGCATAGGTTTGCCATATATAATATAGTGCAGGTGTCACAGACCTGGATCCATCTTAGTTAAATAGTGGTGTGTTGAGATATGCTAAGCTTGGTTGGAACCCACACAGATTCCTTGAGAATTAGTATAGAATTATTAGTTAGTTAGTTAGTTAAACATGATTCTGGCTGTAGCTAGCTAAGTTCTAGAAGCCACTATCCCAGGTGTGCCTAAGCTGGCAGGCACTAATACAAAGGTGGCTTAGCCACAGAAGTGCGTCATAAAGTGAGCTATAAAGAATATAAATAATATAAATAAGATAAATAATAATGTAAAATAATTAAATATATTAAATAAAATAATTAATTAATACTAATATATATATTCTAATAAGTATATTAAATCCTTAATTTCTTTATCTCCTATTATTCTTATATTTATTAACTATACTATATGAGCACCTTTATATTCTTAGAATTATACTAATATATACTTAATCCTATAAATTAATTATATATATATATATACTTATTTATCTCTAATATATAATAGCTTATCTAATTATATATTTTCTATATCTTTAGATTTATTTTATATATTTTATTATCTAGTTTATTCTCTAGTATTAATCTTTAGCTTATATGAATATAATTATTAATTCTTATTAGTAAGTAAATAGATTTAGTATTTATATTATCTATTTATATAGTTATACTTTTTTCTAAATTAATACTTTTTTTATTTTTTAATATTTTATATATATCTATTACTTCTAGATCTATATTATTAAATTAAATTAATAATTCTATATTAATAAAAATTAAATAATAATAATTATAGCTATCTTTTTACTAAGTAATATCTATAGATTTATTATTTATTATAATCTTTTAATTTAAATCTATATATAAGCCTATTTATCTATATAAAATAAATATTTAAGAAGAAAATATTTAATAATTTAACTAAATAGATTATATATATAATATAAAGTTTTATATTTATTAATCTACTATAAATACTACTTTAATACTAATCACTCTATATAAATCTAGATTAAAATTAATAATATAGCTTTATATAAATATATCTAATATTAAAGATTACTTTTAGAAAGCTATAAGACTAGTTTTTTTATAGATTTTCTATTCTTAGATTAATTCTATATTTTAATCTAAGTTTTTTTTACTTTTATATATATCTAATGCTTAGCTATAGCTTTAAATATAATTTAATTTTTAATATTTCTAAATATAATTTAATAATATATATTTATTATAATAGTATATTTAGTAGTTTAATTTATTATTTTATTTCTAAGGATATCCTTATAGCTAAAAATCTAATAAAGAATAATATTAATATTATTATCTATATATTCTTAATATAAATTAATATAGTTATAGATATAAATTTAATCTAAAGTTATCTATAGATTCTAAATTAATTAAAATACTAATTAATTATTTAAGAAGATTATTATTCTTTAAAACTATATATTATTCTTAATAAATTATAATAATATATTAAATCTAAATCTAACTCTATAAGCCTTTATTATATATATTATTAATATTTTCTCTATACTAATATATTCTATTTATTATTATTAAAACTATAGAATAACTATTAATATATTAATAAAATCTTAATAGCTACTACTATCTATATATATTAATATATATTTATTCTTTTTAATTATATAATTATATATTATAACTATCTTTTTATACTTATTAATTATAATATATAAAGACTCTTACTATAGTAATTAAATATATATTTTATAGCTTTTCTATTTATCTACTAAAATATTAGAAAAATATAAAGATATTTTTTTTTCTAAGTATAAATCTCTATTAAAGTATAATTATTAAATATAAGTTATTAGCTAGTATATTTTAATAGTATATTTTGTACTGGGGCTGGAGTAGCGCTGCAGGTAACGCCGGGGGCGCTGTGGGAGTGCCTAGAAGTGCCTATGGGTACGGGTTACAAGGTTTTTGACGCGGAGCTGGTGGGGGTGGCTGCGGCGTTAGAATGGGCGCTAGATAGGGGTCTTGAAGGGCCTATTTACGTCCTTCTAGATGCCCAGGCCGCCATTAACCGCCTCCAATCAACAGAACCAGGGCCGGGTCAGGCCCTAGCGCTTAGAGCTCACAAGGCTGCTTCCCGGCTTGCTTCTAGCAGTCGTCCAGTGGCGATATAATGGGTGCCAGGTCATACTGGAGTAGAAGGAAATGAGCAGGCGGATCAGGCTGTTAAGCGAGCCTCTATAAGGCCCATAAGACCTGATTTTAAAGGCCTATCATTAGCCTACATTAGGCGGGCCTGTACTGAGGCAAGAAGAAAAGCAGTAGAGAAATAAGCCTAGAAGAATGCTGTACAAGGAGCTTACCAGCATAGTAAGGCCTATAGAATGCTAAGAGGATAGAGATTAAATAAAGTTGTTATAAAGGTGCTAAAATACCTAGTAAGCCGGTATTACTAGTTAAAAACTAAATATACGCCTATAGGTGCGTACTATTACTGGATCAAGGCCTAAGACTCCCTAGAGTGTAGGACCTATAAAGGGCTACAGGAGATGGTTTCCTATATTCTATTTAAGTACTAGGAGCGCTATAGAGCCTGATAAGCGTTATATAAGGGTCTAATCGAGGCTAGAGTCCTATTGCTAATGGTGGTGGAGGATGCTCTAGAGGCGTGCCTTTTTAGTGAATCTAAGGCCACTATAGTGTTACTCTAATTTATAAGTAATGCTAACCTTTTTTAGGATAAGGAGTAAGCTGCCAAGGAAGCTAAGCTTAGTAATTATTAGGGCTAGAAAGCCCTATAAGAGGATGCTTCTAAGGATAGATAAAAGGAGGGGTATGCCTATAGTGAAGCCTAATATATATGATTAGGCTTTATGGAGCATACCTGTACGTTTTATGAAGTATAAGGGATCCTTATTATTATTATTCAAGTTTATAGTCCATATGCAACACTACAGGTTATGACAGACTCATGGGTAGCCATGGCTGGCCTCTGGGGCCCCTAAGGCTCCAGTGGCTCCAGCCCCTAACAGTCTCAGGCGTAACACACATCCGGGCTCTATCTCGCCCCCATCTGGCGTCTTCGCCGGGGACCTTCGGGCTTGCTTACAGGCCACCATGCCTATAAGGATCCCTCATACTTCATGAGACGTACGGGTATGCTCCACCGAGCCTAATCGTATGCATTAGGCTTCACTGTAGGCATACCCCTCCCCTTATCCATCCCCGGAAGCATCCTCTTGCAGGGCTTCCCAGCCCCAATGGTCACCAAGCTCGGCTTCCTTGGCAGCTTGCTCCTTATCCCGAAAAAGGTCAGCATCACTCACGAATTGGAGTAGCGCCGTAGTGGCCTTGGGCTCGCTAAAAAGGCGCGCCTCTGGGGCATCCTCCGCCGCCGTAGGCAATGGGACTCTGGCCTCGACCAGGCCTTATATAGCGCTTGCCGGGCTCTGTGGCGCTCCCGGCACTCAAATAGAATATGGGAAACCGTCTCCCGCAGCCCTCCGCAGGCTCTACACTCCGGGGAGTCCCGGGCCTTGATCCGGTGATAGTACGCGCCTATAGGCGCATGTCCGGTTTTCAATTGGTAATAACGGCTTGCTAGGCGCTTTGGCGCCCTTGCAGCAACCCTATCCAGTCC
This sequence comes from Talaromyces pinophilus, assembly GCA_001571465.2. Classification (NCBI taxonomy): domain Eukaryota; kingdom Fungi; phylum Ascomycota; class Eurotiomycetes; order Eurotiales; family Trichocomaceae; genus Talaromyces; species Talaromyces pinophilus. The sequence continues at coordinate 4,159,944 of CP017344.1, read as the reverse complement.
CCATCCTCTCGGCATTCTGTAGGCCCTGCCTTGCCGGTGAGCTCCTTGTACGGCATTCCTCTGGGCCCATTCCTCTACTGCTTTTCTTCTTGCCTCAGTACAGGCCCGCCTAACGTAGGCCAATGATAGGCCTTCAAAATCGGGTCCTGCGGGCCTCGTAGAGGCTCGCTTAGCAGCCTGGTCCGCCTGCTCATTTCCTTCCACTCCAGCATGACCCGGCACCCATTGTATCGCCACCGGACGACCGCTAGAAGCAAGCCGGGAAGCAGCCTTGTGAGCTCTAATCGCTAGAGCCTGGCCCGGCCCTGGTTCTATCGATTGGAGGCGGTTAATAGCAGCCTGGGCATCTAGAAGGATATAAATAGGCCCTTCAAGACCCCTATCCAGCGCCCATTCCAACGCTGCAGCCACCCCACCAGCTCCGCGTCAAAAACCTCGTAACCTGTGCCCATAGGCACTTCTAGGCACTCCCACAGCGCCCCCGGCCTCACCTGTAGCGCTACTCCGGCCCCAGTATGCCCGTCGTCCTGCCTGGAGCCATCTGACCACAGGGTGGTCCCTAGGCGCTCCTCTGTTGCTTCCTTCAGCGCTTTCTCGGTGCTCAGAACCCGGATAGTCCCTGGGAACGCTGCTGGTGCGCATTGTAGCGTTCTCTCGATTCCACCTGATGGGTCCTTGGTCAGGCGCTCAGCTAGATGCCTAGCCAGCCTCTGGCCTATCCGCTTAGGGGGCTTGCCCCCGATTTGAGCCCATTCTCGATCGTCTAATGGTTGCTCGTAGGGTTGGGCGTGGGCATCACCATGCCTAAGAGTCACCGGAAGCAGTTGCGCTGTGGGGTGAGTCTCCGGTAGCGTTAGCAGTCTAGCCACGTATTTAAGGGATCCTTATAAGTATGATAGCCTATAAGCAAGCCTAAAGATCCCCAGCAAAGACGCTAGATGGGGGCGAGATAGAGCCCAGATTTATGTTACACCTAAGACTGTTAGAGGCTGGAGCCACTGGAACCTTAAGGGCCCCAGAGGCCAGCTATGGCTACCTATAAGTCTGTTATAACCTTGTCAGAAACTTCGGTCGAGAACCATCAGAGTATAACTAGGATAGTTATATTAATGGAAGAAGTTAATATATTCTTAATATAAAAGGCTATATAAGCATAAAGTCTTAAGATAAAAGGCAAACTAAATATCCTATTTAATAGAAGAATATATACTTAAGTTATTATAATTAATTAAAGATAGTAAAATAAAACTAACTAGATAGGTAAATAAGTATTTATATATATATAAGTTATTTTTAATAGAGAGTATTATATATTATATCCTAGATATAATATATTATACTCTTAATTCTTTAAGATTATATTTAAAATTTATTATATTATATTCTAGATATAATATATAGTATTTTAGATATAATTAAGCTATTCTTAAGATATAATATCTTATTTTTTAGGATTTCTATAATTTTTTACTTAAATAACCTTGCATCTTATATTATAATTAATTCTATATAATTATTTCTATAAATTATATATTCTTAGGAATATACTTTTAGAATCTATAATATCTTAGAATATCTATTCTAGTAGCTAGTTTACTATAATATAGATTATATAATAAATCTATCTTTAGATATTAGAGTTATTTAAATATATTCCCTTTCTATACTTATATAAGTAGTATTAAGAACTAATTTATTAATTATAATATATTAATTCTTTTAATAATCTTTTTCTTTAAAAACTAGCATCCTAATAGCTTAATAAATAGTTTAAAGTCTTTATATATTTTATAAGTATATTCTACTTTCTAAAATATTTATATTATAGTATTAAACTAACTATATTATTAAAATTATTAATAAAGAAAAATAAATTTATATTTTATATTAAGAAGGATAATTTTTTATAATATTCTTTTATACTTATTATACTTATCTTTATAAATCTTATATTAAAAGTAAAGATTCTAATTACTATAATAAGTATATTTAAATACCTAGTTTAAAATATATTAAATCTAAGATATTATTTTTAAATAAAAAGTAAAAAAAATTAATTACTATTTAATAGAAATTAGATAAAAATAAAAAAATAATTTTAATAAAATTTCTCTATTTAAAGAAGCAAAAAAGACTTCTTTAAAAATATATTAATAATTTTATTACTTATAATATAAAGGAAATAGAAAAGTTAGAAAAATTAAAAAAAATAAAGTTAAAAAGTAAAATATTTAGCTAAAAAGAAAGAATAGAAGATAATAAATTATATAAAATAAGTAACTAAATATAAATAATAAGAGTTAATTACTTTAATACTTAATTCTAATAATATTAATAATCTAATTATAAATAATTTTTTCTAGTTTACTATTTTTTCTTCTTTAAATTAATTATTACCTAATACTTTTAAATTTTATTATAGTAATTTAAATTTATAATAGATTTCTATAAGTTATCTTTTAATAAGTATCCTTTTCATCTAATTAAGTAATAGATTTAATTATATTCTTACTTTTAATTTAAGATTCTTTTTACTTTATATTCTTTATTATTAGCTTTATTATTTTTTTTTTAGATTTTTTATTAGTTCTAATAGTAATATATAGAATATTAAGTATATATATATTCTTATTAATAATTAGAATTAGTAGTTATTATTTTTAAATTTCTTTATAATTTTAAATAATTTATATTTAATTATATTAAATTTATTACTTAAATATTTTATCTTAATATTAAAGTTTTTTAAACTTAATATTTATTATAAAAAATAAACTCTTTTTTTCTTTTATAAGATTAGTATATTCTTATATTTATATTATAATATTATTTTATTTTTATTCTACTTATTAAATATTCTTAGATATTATAATATATATTTATTATATATATACTACTTATATTATTACTTTATTTTTTTATCTATTAATATAATAGTCTATAATATTTATAGATATCTTTTTAGATTAGTAAAGTATAATATTTCTCTAGTTAAGATACTTTTTAAGTTATTTAATATAAACTATATTAATAGTAATAATTCTATTTAATTATCTTAGTTTTAATCTAAATAGTATTATAAATACTACTTAATTATTTATATTATTCTTTTAGTTGGTCTATTTATCTATTAATAATTTATTATTAATAGGTTATATTTAATCTTATATATTTTAGTAATTATTTATTAGTATTTTAATCTAAATAGTTTATCTTAATTTAAAATAATTTTAGTTAGTAATTTAGTCTAACTAAATACTTCTTATAATATAAGTAGTATATATTATTCTACTATTAAATCCTTTAGTATTAATTATATAATAATATATTTTATTAATCTATTAATAATAATAATTATATTAGTATATTATATTCCTATAACTAAATCTCTTAATTCTAGTAATCTTTATATAAATTTATTATAATATTTTTCTATAATTTGCTTAGTATATCTAGTATTTATATTCTTCTATAAAATTAATAGTTAATTAGTTTATTTTTATTATAATTATTATATTTTTAATATACTTAGTTATAAGTTATTTTATTCTTAAAAAATAGTAGATTTATTATATCTTTTCTATAGTTTAGTTAATTTTTTAATATTTTTATAATAGTAGATTATAATATATCTTAATAATTTCTATAATTATTATTAATAATACTAATATTAATCTATTCTATAAGATTAAATTACTTTATAATATTATCTCTTTATTATATAATATAATTATAATATTTTTATCTTATTATATTATCTATACTATTTACTAGTAAAATCCTATTTTATTAATAATAATTATAATAGTAAATACTATTTTAGTATTATATTATATACTATCTTCATCTTCTCTTAGAATATTAGTTTTTAATTATTTAAGACCTATAATATAGTCTAATCTTCTATTAAAAATATTTATAATAATATTTTTTTCCCTTAATATAATTAATTTAAAATTTAAACTTTATTAAGTATTCTATTTATCTTATTTATCTTCTAATTAATTCTTTTATTATTATAAAATATTTAAGATTATAATAGTTATTTTTTATAATTATTTCTTCTTTAACTTTCTATAAATAGTATTTCTAATACTTAAATATTTTAACTATTATAAATAATTCTCTATTATAAATATTATAATTTCTTTCTACTATAGTAAATTTTTTTAAGAAGAAGATAACTAGTCTTTATTTTCTTTTATTATTTAATTATTTAAGAATAATCTTTAATATATATTTTAATATAGAAAAAAAACATCTCCCGCTGCGTGAATCGAATTTTTGAAATTGCGCGCCCAGATCCGGCCAGAAACAGCTGTAAATTTAGCAGTTTATTCCTCGAAGCCAGAGCTATCGATTAACCCTAGTTTTACTAGGTGAGACCATGGCAATGGCTGGGAGTGCTGTTATAAGTCCTTTAACAGATAAAAATCTTATTCTATAAGATATTTGCAATATGACCATACTAAAATAATAATATTAATAAGCAGCAACAATATAATCAAAATAATAAGAAATCTATGCAGCAATTTAGAAAGGATTCACGTAGATAGAGGAAATTATAAGAGTAGTAGATATGCTACTATATCAGCTATAAAATAACCCTAAAAATATACTTAATATCTCCTTATAATAGGATTTTATTTAGTGTATTAAAGACTTTGCAAGCTTATAAGGTAAATATATAGATATACTTATAGATTTTAAATAGTTGCTTAAGGGTATCTAACAAGATACTATAGTACTATATATATAATCTATTTAATTATTTACTAGCGCAACTATAGGACTATCTAATGATTCTACTATCTAATAGAGAAGCTATAATGTATAGTATTAGTAGGCTAATCTATAATATATAGTCCCTCTAATATCTTAAAATGCTAGATTATCAATACCAGGTATTATTTATGAAAAGCTAGGCATAGATTATAAGGTTATTATAAAGATTTATAATAAGACCTTTAAAAAGCTAATCTATACTATTAAACTAGTGGAGATTATATAACATACTAAATAGACTAGGAAAGAGATTATAAAGAAAAAAATAAGCCTAGCCCTAGCTGGTCACTTCTTTATTACTATTTATCTACTTCTATCTAGTAATATTAGCCTCTAGACTTATTATATAGTAATAATAAAAATTCTCTACCAGCATAGTAATAAGTAGATAAATGTATTTAATTTAAACACATATATATAAGTGCTAACTTAAGGAGTTATTATAGATAATATACTAGTGTATACTATAAATCTTTAGAATAGAATTAAAGACTTTATTATTATTATTATTCAAGTTTATAGTCCATATGCAACACTACAGGTTATGACAGACTCATGGGTAGCCATGGCTGGCCTCTGGGGCCCCTAAGGCTCCAGTGGCTCCAGCCCCTAACAGTCTCGGGCGTAACACAAATCCGGGCTCTATCTCGCCCCCATCTGGCGTATTCGCCGGGGACCTTCGGGCTTGCTTACAGGCCACCATGCCTATAAGGATCCCTCATACTTCATGAGACGTACGGGTATGCTCCACAGAGCCTAATCGTATGCATTAGGCTTCACTGTAGGCATACCCCTCCCCCTATCCATCCCCGGAAGCATCCTCTTGCAGGGCTTCCCAGCCCCAATGGTCACTAAGCTCGGCTTCCTTGGCAGCTTGCTCCTTATCCCGAAAAAGGTCAGCATCTCTCACGAATTGGAGTAGCGCCATAGTGGCCTTGGGCTCGCTAAAAAGGCGCGCCTCTGGGGCATCCTCCGCCGCCGTAGGCAATGGGACTCTGGCCTCGACCAGGCCCTTATATAGCGCTTGCCGGGCTCTATGGCGCTCCCGGCACTCAAATAGAATATGGGAAACCGTCTCCCGCAGCCCTCCGCAGGCTCTACACTCTGGGGAGTCCCGGGCCTTGATCCGGTGATAGTACGCGCCTATAGGCGCATGTCCGGTTTTCAACTGGTAATAACGGCTTGCTAGGCGCTTTGGCGCCCTTGCAGCAACCCTATCCAGTCCCCATCCTCTCGGCATTCTGTAGGCCTACCATGCCGGTGAGCTCCTTGTACGGCATTCTTCTGGGCCTATTCCTCTACTGCTTTCCTTCTTGCCTCAGTACAGGCCCGCCTAACGTAGGCTAATGATAGGCCTTCAAAACCGGGTCCTGCAGGCCTTGTAGAGGCTCGCTTAGCGGCCTGGTCCGCCTGCTCATTTCCTTCCACTCCAGCATGACCCGGCACCCATTGTATCGCCACTGGACGACCGCTAAGTGCAAGCCGGGAAGCAGCCTTGTGAGCTCTAAGCGCTAGGGCCTGACCCGGCCCTGGTTCTGTTGATTGGAGGCAGTTAATGGCGGCCTGGGCATCTAGAAGGACGTAAATAGGCCCTTCAAGACCCCTATCTAGCGCCCATTCTAACGCCGCAGCCACCCCCACCAGCTCCGCGTCAAAAACCTCGTAACCCGTACCCATAGGCACTTCTAGGCACTCCCACAGCGCCCCGGCGTTACCTGCAGCGCTACTCCAGCCCCAGTACGCCCGTCGTCCTGCCTGGAGCCATCTGACCACAGAGTAGTCCCTAGGCGTTCCTCTGCTGCTTCCTTTAGCGCCTTCTCGGTGCTCAGAACCCGGATAGTCCCCGGGAATGCTGCTAGTGCGCATTATAGCGTTCTCTCGATTCCACCCGACGGGTCCTTGGTCAGGCGCTCAGCTAGATGCCTAGCCAGCCTCTGGCCTATCCGCTTAGGGGGCTTGCCCCCAATTTGAGCCCATTCTCGATCGTCTAGTGGTTGCTCGTAGGGTTGAGCATAGGCATCACCATGCCTAAGAGTCACCGGAAGCAGTTGCGCTGTAGGGTGAGTCTCCGGTAGCGTTAGCAGTCTAGCCACGTATTTGGCCTTTCTAGTGTCTAATAAGATGTTGGCTGGCTCTAGGGCCGCCTCACGGACCAAGGCACCCACCGGGGTCTTAGGAAACATGCCAGTGATAGCCCTAGCTTGGGTATTGACTAGGCGTTGTAGGCCTTGAGCCCACGTTTTTTGGCCTTGCCACCATAATTCTGCCCCCCATAGAGCTTGTGCTTGTACGGTGGCCTTTTCTAGCCTCCATACGAGCTCTGGGGTCAGGCCATTGGCCCTACAGAGCTTACGGAGCCTTATCTCGGTGCCCCGAGCCTTTTGCATGCTTGTAGTGTAGTGGCTCCGTAAGGTCAACCGCCTATCTAGAACCACGCCTAACCAGCGCACCGTTTCACACTGTATACTGGCTCTTACGCCCCTACTATGATCTTAGCCCCCCGTATCTCGCGCCTATAGCGCCTATCCTGCCACCTTACAAAGAAGGCTGCCTCCGTCTTGCCATGGTCAAATTGAACACCATTTTCCACCCCCCATTCAATTGCTACTTTAGCAGCCTGTTGTAGGGTCTTACAGGCCTCCTTGACTGAGCTAGCCGCTGTAATAAGCCCCTGATCGTCCACGAAGGATATCCCCCGTACACCTGGGACCGCTGCCTCGATGGCGGCCGCTAGCAGCCGGATATACAGCACAAAGAGGACTGGTGATACCGGTGAGCCCTGGGGCAGGCCTGAGTTTATAGGGGTCTCATCACCAGCGTGGCCGTCAATAACCAATAGGGCCCGCCGGTTAGATAAGAAGGAGTCCACCCAGCGTACAAGGTCTCCGTCCATTCCCATGCCCCAGAGGCCCTAATAAGCTTCTGTCTAACCACGTGGTCAAAGGCCCCCATAATATCCATGAATAGGCACGCCCCAAGCTTGCCCTCACCCCAAGCCTGCTCAATCTCGCCTATAAGGCATGCTACAGCATCCACCGCGCTTCGTTGACGACGCCCACCAAATTGGCCCTCGTGGAAGAGCCCTTGAGTCTCTGCAAAATCAGTAATAAGATCCGCCACCAGCTTCTCCGCCACCTTGCCCAGGCAGTTCAATAGGCTAATGACCCTATAGGCCTTTGCTAGTGTATATAGGGGCTTCCCCGGCTTCCGGAGAAGGATTCCTTTGGCGCTTTTCCATGCCGTGGGGTGTATCCCGAGCCTGAGGCACTGTCTTATTAGGGCTACAATACGGGCCTGGTCTAGGCGCCAAAGAAGCCGGATAGCCTTGAAATTGAGCCTATCCATGCCTGGGGCCTTTTCTACCCCTTGGCTAAGCAGAGCCTTGCCAACTGCCGCCACTGTAGCCAGCTCGTGAGCGTGGCCAGGCCCTGGGAGTTCTATCCGTTGGATATCTTCTCCAAGGGTCTGCTCTGGCGCCGAGGAAAGGCTTGGCCCCTAAAGATGGCCTCCTTTTCCTTGAATGTGGCCGCTATTACGTCCTTAGTCACTGGGTCAATTAGGGCTGGAGTAGTGCCGCTAGAGGTTGATTTAGTGTATCGTAGGGCTGCCCAGCACCTTTTTTGCTCCGGGAGCGAGCCCTCATTAGTCCCCTGTAGGAAAGCCTCCCAGCATTCTCTCTTAGCGCTTCTTATCGCGGTGTAGTAGGTCTTCCGGGCCTCTTGGAGGTCTTTCTCGCTAATATCACCCGCTTGATATGCCCTGTAGGCCTTAGAATAGGCACTCCGGGCGTCTACTGTCTGGGGCCCCACCAGCGCTTAGAGCGCGCACACAGCTTAATAAGCTTGGCGTGTTCATCAAGCACGTCTGTAAGGGTCCTCTCCACCCAGTCCGCCTCATCTTCCACGTCCCCTAGTGAGCACTCATCCGTTAGGGGTGGCCTAGTGCCCCGGAGGCCTCCCAAGTGCGCTCAATAGCGCTAAAGGCCTCCTCATCCTCTAATAACGGGTCTATCTGCCACCCCGTTATCATTGCCTCTCCAGGCTCATCCTCCTCCTCTAGGGACTCCCATGAGGCCCATATAACAACGTGGTCAGACGCTGTAGGGCCTTCCTTATCCACTACCCAACTCTCTAGGGGTCCTAGTGCCTGGTTACTGATTGTAAGGTCAATAATCGAGGTGCTAGGCACCTTCTCACCCCTAATCCCATCCCTAGAGCTACCTATTTTCCAGGGCCTTGTAGGCATGTCCAGCTCATTATTAATAAATAGGTCATGCTTCTTGATAAGCCTTTCTAGGGGCTCCGCATCCTTCCTCTGCTCATTAAGGCCATTCCATATAGGGCTATGAGCGTTAAAGTCCCCAAGAATTAGGCACCGTCCCCTAAAGATTGGGTCCCAATTGACGTCTGTAAGGGCCCTCCGGGTGTGCCGGGAAGACCCCGTGTACGTGTATCTAGGCCCCAGCATGTTGTCGTAACAATTCACCACCCTGGTGCGCCTGCCGCGCTCCACCACGTCCACTACTATAAAATAGGGGTGGTTTATAAGATCCGTCCGGGCCTCAATAACCACTTTATTCACTATATCCTTCCTTACCGCAGTCACCACCCGGGCGTGCTTCCGGGGGCCTCCGGCCAGTAGAATAAGAACCCTGGGTGGCTAACCTCACCGTTACCACTAAGAGGCTCCTGGAGACATGCTATTGCTGCCCCTGCCTCCAGGGCTGCTTCTAGCGCTGTATGTACGATAGCGCTAGCTCGAGCACAATTGTGTTGAAGCACTAACATGATTCCTGGCTCATAGGCGTGTCAGTGTCGTCCGAGGCCCCTATAGCCGGCCTATCAGTGCCTAGAGGGCCCATAGCCTCCAGGGTTGGTGATTAGATAAGCTATATATTTTTAGATTATTATAAGATTATAGATTATAGTAATAATTTACATTTATATTATAAGATCTAGTTAGTACTATACTATAGTATTATATAATATCTATAAGATTATTATTATTTAATAGATCTATTATATAAAGCTTAGTACTACTCTCTATATAAAGTCTATTAGACTTTATAATATTTCTAAACTAATTCTAGTCTTAGTTACTACTTATTCTTAATAATATATAAAAATAAGTTTTATATTAAATTATATATTAAAATATTTAATAATATCTTCTACTTCTTTTATTTTATTATTTTATAATATAATTAAGCATCTTTCTAGTTTAGTTTATTATTATTATTATTAATCAAGTTTATAGTCCATATGCAACACTACAGGTTATGACAGACTCTTTGTATCATGTGACTGGCTTTGAAGCTTAGTTAGCAGCATACGTTGTCTCAGGCGTAACACAAATCAGGGTTCTCATCTCGGTGTAATCTGGCGACATCACCTACACCATTTGGCGCTATCCCTTAATGGGAATAGTGCCTCATAATTTCAACACGTTTTGCCTCTCACCAGGCGCGAATCAGACAGAAGGACGGGGGACAGGACCGGGGACGGGGGACGGGGGATGGATAGAGCACAAACTAGGGCTCAAACCTAGTGGGGGGCCTAGGGGTGAGCCCTCTCGATTCATTCACGGGTAGGGGTCCGTGACATTTGGGTCAGATATTGGGGTGCCGGCTGCGGGAATCGAACCCGCGGGCCCACGTTGACGGGGAGCGCTCAGGGGGTGGCAAGGCCCCTGCGGAGGCTAGCGCTCGCAAACCCGCGGAAGCGGGCCCTCCAGGACGGCGCATTTCTAGTTTAGTTATATTTTATAGATTTATAAAGTAAATTATATATTACTATATTGTGACAATGCTCAGTTCCTCTACCTAAGGAGTAGCTAATCGACGAAATATTGAACATGAAGAAGGAAAGAGAAAAGAAGAAGAAGCTTGTACGCACTTGCTACAGCTTTTATATAGTGCGCTAACCCCGCGGTGGTGCCTAATTGGGAAGGCATGAGGTTAAAGGGAATCTCCATCCCTAGGGCTTAGAGTTTCTACTTAAGACCTGGCTGCACTGTATAAAATGCTAAGTAATAAATATATATAACTATTATATTACTCTTCTCCTCTATTAGGTACTTGCCCTTAAGTATCTATTATCTCCTTCTCATAAAGCTAATACTAAAGCAAAGCTAGTAGCCTAGGCTTATCTAGATACTTATTATAAAAGTCCTATAACTATTTTAGAGTATACTAGAAATTCTTAATAGGATATTACTTAGAATTAGAGTTATAATCTAGCTATTATACTTAGTAATAAAGCTTTTTCTAAAGGAGCTAGGTATTAAGAATTTTATTAATCTTCTATTCCTAATTACTATTAATAATAATTAGTAGTAAAGGATTAATAATCTATCTAAAAAGTAGCTTTAAGTAGAATATATAATATAGCTTATCTAGTAAAAAGATAGAATATATATTTATACTTAAAAATAAATCTAATTTAAAAGAATATCTTATCTTTCTAATAACCTTAAAGGGGCTTATAGCTTAATAATTTAATTTCTAACTAGGGCAACTAGTATTCTAATTCTTTATAATAATAAAAATCTTATTCTTAATATTAAAGTCTATCTCTTAATAATACTTATTTATTTAAGCCTTCTACTAATATTATAAAATAAGATATTATCCCTTATAAAGCTCTAGATCTTATATATATAATTAATCTAAATATACTCTTCCTATTTATTTATAGTAAAATACTAGAATAGTTCTAGTTTTATCTAATCAAAGCTAATTTAGGATTAAAAACTCTTTTTAATTATAAATAAAGAAATACTAGTAATCTCTTATAGTAGAATAAATACTATAAAATCTATAATAGATAACTAGTTAGACTAATTATTTTAAAAATAATTTATATAAAGATACAATCTCTAAAATAAATATTAATTTATAATCTTTATCTATCTATTAGTTTATATATAGTCAGCTATTAATAGGACTATTATAATTCCTAGTATCTAATAGATCTTATTCTAAAACTTAGAGATAAACTATAAGCTATAATTAGATATAATAGTATTAGAAAGCTTTATATATTAATAAAGATATTTTATCTAGAACTTAACTAAATCTTATACTATAATAAACTTATAATATAGAATAGAAATAGGAATCTTACTAAAACAGTTCATAACTATAAATATAATATTATAATCTATTTTATTAGAAAGATATAATATAAAGTTTATAGAAATATACTATTAAAGATATAATAATATTAATAGGGATTATAATAGGTCTAGTAATAAATTATACCTTATATTAGTCTTTTTATAAATTATATAATAGTCTATATAATTCTTAATATTCTTACTCCAAGTCTTCTAATAGAATTATTCTTTAACTAATCTCTTTATCTTTATTTTCTTAGGGTAAGCTATAGATAGTTAATAATAAATCTTATCTAATAGCCTTATTTAGAGATTACTATTAGCTAGGATATATAGTTAATTATTATAAAAGAGCTAATCTTCTAATATACTCTACTTTAAATTAGATTTTAGCTAATTATAATAGTGCTTTATTCTAATTATTTCTTAATTTACTTATATTAATCTTATTATAATATTAATAAATCTATAAATTATAGCTATTTCTACCTATTCTATCTCTTTAATAATCTAGGGATCTAGGATATCTAGTATAAAAAATATTTAATATTAATAGTCTAAATTCTTTTCTAAAATAATATCTTCTTAGTAGATTAATATATCTATTAAGATATTTACTTTCTTAAAATAGTATTTAAGAATAAAATAATAATTATATAAGAATTTATATTATCTAGTCTATTAAGTATTAAGCTTTTTTATAATTATAAAGTATTTTAGAGCTTAATAGTTAGATAGAATTTTAAATTAATCTTTATACTATAATCTAACTAGCTCTAGCCTCTATTCCTCTAATACTCTAATAATAGCTAATATCTCTTTATTATAAATAATATAATTCTACTCTACTAGGGATATTAAATATAAATAATAAGCTATAAGATACTATTCCTTATCCCTTTATAATTAGAATAATACTCTAGCAACTATACTATTAGAAGTATTAGTTTTAATATATATAAAAAACTCTAGCTAATAGTAGACTAGAATAGATATACTAATAAGCTTTATCTTTAGTTAATTAAAAGTCTCTTAATAAATTAAGTTCCATATAAATAGTATATCTAGTTATATAAGTTAATATAATAGTACTACTATCTAGCTATAAGCTTCTATAAACTTCTAATAGAAGTTATAAAATCTAAGAAATAATTATACTCTTTAGACTATAATAGAGACAGCTTATATAACTACTACTTCAATCTTAAAAAGATCTATCTTAATTTTATTTAATATAATAATAAATCCTAAATACTTAGTTATAGTAATATAGAATTTATACTTATAAATAGCTGCCTAGAGGCTAGCTTTATATAACTATTCTAGAATCTTTTTTATATAAGCTTTATATTCTAGTTTATTATTACTATAAATTAATAAGTTATTAATAAATGTAATTAGAAAGTTATTAAGGTAGTCTATAAATATATTATTAATTAACTATTAAAAGATTATTAGTTTATTAGTAACTTTAAAGAGTATAACTTTATACTTAAATATTCTATATTAGTATTAAAATATTATAAAGTCTTCTAATTTCTAATATATATATATTTAATAAAATCCTTACTAGATATCTAGCTTTATAAAGATATATACTTTATTAAGCCTCTTAAATACTTTATTAATTAATAAAAGTAGGTATTAGTTCTTTTTAGTAATAGAATTTAATTTCTAATAATTAATATAGAAATAAAGTCCTTTCTTTAACTTTTTAACTATTAGAATTAGGGACGTGAATAGAGCTTAATTAGCTACTATAAAGCCTTTATTTAGATTATTAATAATATATTTTTTATAATTTTTAATTCTTTCTTATTTAGGTAATAGTTTTAGCAGGTTATTTGATCAGTGAAGTAAAGAGAAATAATGTGTAATATTGTAAAAGAATAAAGAAGAATAAAGAGGCAAAGATTTTATAAGAATAAAGGAAATATTGTTGTATGAATTGTATTGTTGTATATGCTTGTTGTTCTAATTCTCATTTTTATCAGGAATTCTACCTATATTTATATTCATTATTTAGTTATTTTGATTTCAAATCAATTGCATGATATTTTATGAATCTAAAACCCTTTTTGTTTTATATTGTATGATTTGTAAATATAAAACCATTTGTTGTTTTATATTATATGATTTCAAATCTTGAAACAGATATCTGTTTTATATTGGTTTTAGTATAGTTTTATATTTGTATGGCCTTTGTATAGTCTTTTTAAACTTTGAATGAACTCTATTGTAAGGCCTCTGGTTTATAGATTTTGAGTATAATGCCTTTTCCATTCTTTGTGAGCTTTGCTCAATATATATGCTTATAAATAGATTAGACTATAGTCTAGATTCTTTTTTCTTATTAATTTAATCTTATAATTATATAGCTTATAGAGTGATAGTTTATCTAATTTTAACTTCTAGAAAATATTTATATACTTTTAATAATACTCTAATAACTACTTCTTGATTTCCTTAATCTCTAGATTCTTTAAGCCTATTAGATTCTTTAATTTTTTAATTCTCTTATTAATTTTATAAAAACTTATTATATAGAGCTTAACTTCTTATTAGTATATATATTATAAGAAACTAATAGTATCTATTAAAGTAATATCTAGCTTAATAGCTTTCTTTATATTTTTCTACTAATCTCTCTTAGATAGTAGAGAGGCTAGTTTCTTCTCTTATTCTAGTTCTAAGAATTAAATATAAGCTTTATATAGCTCTTAACCTATATAAGCTAGTAAGGCTTTATAGCTCCTCTTATAACTATATCTATATAAGATAGGCAGTAAGAATAGTTCTATATCTAGAATATAAAAGTAGTTTTATATCTATTCTATTCTTATTTATAGTTAATCTTTTTAATAATATCCTTCTAATAAGTCTTATTTATATTAGACTTCTTTAAGATTATTTAAGATACTCTTATATAATACTTACTTATAAATTCCTTCTTTAATAATTATTCTTCTAGCTAGATAAGATACTAATAATAATAATTAAATAGAATTTTATTTTCTACTAACTATTTCTTTTCTAATATTACTTTATACTTTTTAAGATTAGTGACTAAGAAGAGTATATCTATTTACTATTATCTATTTACTAAAAAATAAAAAATAAAAGTTTATTTAATTAGCTATATCTTAATACTATTAAAACCTCTAACCTTTAATAGAGTATTTAATATAATAAAAAAGATCTAGAAATACTTTACTAATAATCTAGCTAAATAAATATTAATAAATATTAACTTATTTGCTTTAGTATTAATAAGTATTTTAAATAAAATTAATAATAAATTCTTTACTAATTAAATTAATATAATAAAACTCTCTTTATTATTTTTTAATAATCTAGTTAAATCTAAAGTCTAATAATTAATATTAGTCTAGTCTAAAATAGAGTCTTCCCTTAGGCCTATTTATTTTTTAAAATACTTAAAGCTTTATTCTTAACTCCTTTAATATTCTTAATATCTACTATAGACTTCTTATATAAAGAGTAGTTATAATTAATATAGCCTAGCTACTTATAATTAAAGTATAGTTAATTCTTTTTTAACTTATTAAGCTCTTCTTATAAAAAAGGAATTTTAAGAGTTTAAATAGAGCCTCTATAACTATCTTATCTATTATATCTATTTAATAGTTTATTAGTTTTATTATCTTTTATAATCTAACTACTTTTATTATTCTTAGCTATATTCTTTTCCTTTTTAGTAATTTGCTCTAATTGATTAATAATAAGATTATAGATATAAATAAACTTATTATACTTATAGATAGAGTTATTTATTTTATATATTATAGTATATTTTATTTTAAGATTAAGTTTATAATAGAGTTTCTTCTTTTATTTTAAGTAAGCTTTTTTAGTGTCTAATATAAGCAAGTTAAATTTTAAAAAGAAGATTTAAAAGCATATTATCTTCTATATAAGTTAATAAAACTTAGTCTTAATATTGATTTTATAGTTTATATTAAAGTAAATCATATCTAGGTAATTAAATATATTATTAGTATTAAGGAAAGAGTTAATAGTATTATTATATATATATTATAAAATAATTTATAGCTTTACCTTTGCACAAGGATTTAATATAAAGGATTTATAATTTTAAAGTATTATACTAGCTCTTTATAGTGTATAGCTTACTATATATATTAGTCTTCTAAGATTTATAGCTAAAGTTTTTACTATTCTTAAGCTTCTTAATATTAGAGATCTTTAGTTCTTTTTAAACTAATAATATTACTCTAATATTATTAGAGTTAACAAAATAAATTATTAACTATTTAAAGATTTATTAAAACTTATCTTATTTATTAATAAAAGTAATTAATACTTTATTCTTAATATATAGCTTCTACTTAATTAAGTATTTTAGCTTATTAATAGAATACTTATACTTTTTCTTCTTAGCTACCTAGTAAGTGTTTAAAACTTTATAAAGTATTTAAGGCTTATTATATAAATACTTAATAAATTCTTTAAAAATTAAATTATTCTTAATATCCTAATTAGTATTAATATTCTTTAACTCTTCTAGATTATTTAAATTAAATATAAGATATTAAGCTTAATGCTTTTATTTATCTATCTTCTAGCCTTCTCCTATAATCTAGCTATTTTTAAGGATTACTTTATTAGCCTATGCAGATTTTATAATAGAATTATTAACTAGATTTATATTACTAAGGGAGTTTAATCTAGCTATATTACTACTACTTATAATAATATCTTAATAAGAGGGTAAAGAAAAATAATAAAAGAAATAACTAGCCTTATCTTATATATTATATATAATAGCTATAAGACTTTAGACTTTATCATAAAAGAGATAAAAAAGATAAAATAAGAAAAGAAAAGCAATATTTAATATTATATAATAATACTTAGTTTCTCTACTTAAAGAGTAGCTAATCAATAAAATATTAAATATAAAGAAGGAAAAAGAAAAGAAAAAGAAGCTTATACATACTTACTATAGCTTTTATATAGTGTGCCAACCCCGCGGTGGTGCCTAATTGGGAAGGCATGAGGTTGAAGGGAATCTCCGTCCCTAGGGCTTAGGGCTTCTACTTGAGACCTGGCTGCACTGTACAAGACGCTGAGCAACGAGCGCGTACAGCCGTCACAATATTATATAATATAGAGTCCTCTAAGATTAGAAGAGTATATTAATATTTCTAAGTATACTAGATTAATTCTATAAACTAGCCTATAAGTCTATTAATCTTAAAAAATAGTATTATTAAATTAAGCTTTTAAAAATCTATTAAGCTTATTAGAATAGTATTATCTTCTTCTACTCTTATTATAATAGTTAATTAAAATAGTAGTAGAACTTTATTTAACTTTTAAAATTATTTTTATATCTATTTTTATATTATTATATAATTAGAGCTTTATAATAGGCCCTATGTTAATTTCTAAAATTTATTAACTAGAATAAATTTCTTAGTTAATATTATTATTTATTTCTATACTATTAGAGATATATATTAATATTATAAATAAATAATTATCTCTTAACTATTATTAGATAGTAGATTTTTAGCTATTATAAAAACTAGACTTTTATATAATTTAGTTTCTATATAGATATTCTCTATTATAGCTTTACTTGTCTCGTCGCCTCCACCCACCCTCAACCGGGTGGTGGTCTGCCCATTCTCAACGCGCACCCAGGCTCAACGCTCAGATCCAAATTTGTATGGGATTGCTAACAAAGTCGATATTTCTACAATCTACGGTAACACCCCCAGATTTAGATATAATGATATGAAAATTTAATCAAAAGATAATAGCCTTTATTTTATCAATTATATAAAAATTTAAAGCCTATAAAATAATTATAAAATGATTAAAAATTAGTTCGAATTTTAACTATACAAAAATTCATTAGCATAAACTTCGTTCAAATATTATAGTAAGAATATTAATGTAATTTTTATTTTGGCTTAGTTTTATGTATAAAGGTTATTATAAAGATTATAAAGCTTAATTCTAGATGATTATACTTTGATTTAGGCGTGTTAATATAGATTATAGAAATATCGACTTTGTTAGCAATCCCATACAAATTTGGATCTGAGCGTTGAGCCTGGGTGCGCGTTGAGAATGGGCAGACCACCACCCGGTTGAGGGTGGGTGGAGGCGACGAGACAAGTATATGCCATACCCCTAGTACCCCCATTTCTTAGTTAGCAAGTATAATAATAAGAATATAAAGTATATTCTTTTTTGCTTTGACTTAAAGGGCTATTAGATTACTCTATTTCTAATCTAATTAAGCTGATCTTAGACTAGATAAACTAGTATTAATTAGTATATAGATTAGACCTCTACTCTAACCCTTGATTTATATATATTTACTTATTTATAAATTTCCTATCTCTTTAATATTAAACTCTAAATATTAAGAATGATAATAGTATCTATTCTAATTAACCTAGACTTTAACCTAGATAGAAGGTAGTTCGTCGCTGTTTTCCGGGCTCGGAGGAAATTTCGAGGAACAATGCGGCGAATCAAGCAGCCAAGCGTGCTGTGCTCAAGGGAGCTCGTCGTCAAATCGTGTGTGCGAATACCTATCAAGATGGAGTCTGCTCGCGACAACGGCGAAGCGCAGGATCCGCCCAAGCTCTACACCCTTTTTTCTCTTGCAGCATCTCACAGTTCCTGAAATGAAATGCGCTACAAACTACATGTCTTGGGGAATTTTTACTTAGTTGGGCGATGGTTGCTAATTATAAACCCCTCCCCCTCAAAATAACATATTCCCTAGTGTCAAACTAAAATACATAGACTGGCCTACCCAAGCCGTCCACTTGTACCCTGTACCGGTAGTACAAGACTGAAATACGAAAACAAACTAGTCATCAAATGCTGTGTGGTCCATGGCCTACACCCAGCTGAACTTTGCCTTTGTTGACTCCGGCACCGAACTCCCCCCCTTCACATAAGGCCCGCCAAACTCCTCCTCGGCATGCAACATGAGTCCTGAAAGCCACTCTTTCAATTTTGTACCTTCCAGGAGACGCTCCAATAGATTGACCTCAGTACGAAGGTCACGTTCAATATGAGGCCACTGCTCAGGTCGGAAGCGACTTCTGATAAGCTCCAAGGGCCCAAGACTAAGAACGTCTGAGAGGGTGGGAACAGGATATAGCTCTCCTCGACCTCGGTTCTGGTGAGTTTCTGTCGACTTGTTAGCTTCTGGTCTAAAAATGATCAAAGATTACGACAAGCCTAACTTACCATCCCCAACACAAGCAAGCAGCGTTCTCGCGAGCGTTGTGTTCAGAAACAGAGATTTGTTCTTATCATCCGAGCGAAATTCGGTGTTTGAAATGCTGTACCAATCGTCTCGAATGAAGCACCTCCTCCATATCAATCTTTGTAGGAAGTCGTATCTAATAGGATCGCTTGATGCATAACCACTCAGGCGGAGTACACGAAGAGCATTGTAAAATTCGCGCCCAGAAATTGAGCTTTCGTCTCCTTCTAAGAAACGTACGTCGTTAATCAATGTTAAAATATTGACGAGTTGTTCGGCGTCAAGGGGTTGCCGGCGTATCAAACGTGTCAGTAACTCCTCAAGAAGATCCTTGAGCGCAGGTTGATCGATGACGCGGCCACCAAATTGTTCCATTGCTAGTTCCACCTCCGCCTTCTCATCGATTGCACTATGCAAAGCCGGCAATACATGGTCATATAGACGCTCCTGTAGATTGCCTATTTCCAGTTTGTCATCAAGCTCCTGTAGCTTGGTAAGGGGTGTATCGTCGCTCACATTGCTCTCTTCCAAAGAGGCCAATCTCGTTAATTTTGCTAAAGAGAGTTGAACTCGCTGATCCCATAAGTTATCGTCATGATCAAGGGCAAGCTGTTCGAGAGCAGATGATGCCGTTTGATAGTCGCCCTCTCCAATAATATCATTGATCCAAGACAATGCGGCATGGGAGGGTCTCTTCCTCAAAAATCTGGTGAGATGGCTCTGGAAATCCTTCATTGTTAACAACGCACCAGATTGATGGGTGCTGATATACCTCGAGAAGAAGGCATCCGCGAATGGCTCGCCGAAGTGATCGAAGTAACCCGTGATCTTCTGCTTGTACCCGGCTTCATCACGCACACTTGAAGAATTTATAGTGATTGTCGTTTCTATCGGGCTATCTTTGTTTCTGACCAGGTCCTGAAGCTCTACCATGAGTTCGACTAGTGCTTCTAGATCACGGAACTCCTCTGCCAGGTCGATTGCCCCTTGAAGTTGACCAATTCCACCCATTTTGTATAGTTGCCACTTTCGTTGTTTGACACTCGAATCCTTCAGGGCGATGGCTTCATCAGCTAATTTTGGGTCATTCTGCGCATCTAGCCAGCGAACTCTCTCGGTGAGCATCATATTAAGAACGCGGAGCCTGCGGCAGCTATTTCCCCCGATACTCGCTAGCATGTCACGATCTGCTAACGTATCCGATACTGATTTGTGAACCCATCTTGGGCTTTCGAGTTCAAAATCTAACATATGAAGAGTTTCATTGTACACCATATTTTCCGACGTCCAAAATTCGGGTATTTCAGAGTATGACCCTAGTAACACTCCGTTGTCGAAGTCCTCCTCATCAAAGCCGTATTGAAGCGCATGGCCTTCTCGGAATTTGTAGGCCCCCTCGAGAACGGTGAGTGACAACTCGCTACCTTGGTATACTTGGGAGAGGAACTCGGAACTGGATCGACCAGATGGTCCTTTCAACCCACGGATCGCATTGAATATCCATGGAATGATGTGTTGCATCTGAAATGTATCGCAGTCGAACCATTGGCGCACATGATCATTTTGTTTGTCGTTATGAGAAGGCACGTACTCAGTCTTGAATTTGTCTGTCATCAAACTTATAACCCGAGAGAGAAAGGTCTCGGAAGCCCATCTTTCTCGAAACTTTTCCTCCAAGTTCCACATAGACCGTTGGGCTGCTAGCTTTTCGCCAGCCCACATCAACTCCCATCGTACAGATTTCGACAATGGTAGTCTTCGGCGAATTAGTTCTGTCGCAAGATCGCTCAAGGCTTTTGATCGTCGGCGCAACGTTTGGTCTAGTGATATACCTGCACGAGGAATATATTGGCAAGTGGAACGAAGAATTTCATTACAGATTTGCAATGCCGCCTCCTCGTACTCCTGGAGTGCAAATGTCGGTTCGCCATCACTGCTAAAACTAAGCGGGGTGTTGGACATTGTTCCATAGAAAACAGCCTGCTCAATTTTTTGTTTAGCGGTAACGCGAACATACTCGGTAGTATCCGATCCTGGTGACGTAGCAGAAATACGAATCAGGCCAAAGCCACGAATCATAACGATACAGCCAGAGTTTTGCGTTTCTGGAGACGTTTCCTCGGACCCAATTCCAAGTATCTCGTACTTGTCACCTTCCTGGAACTGAAGTCGATCTTGAAAAGGCTTTGGGATAACGCCGTTCAGAAGCTGAGCAGAAGGGGATGCCTCTATCTCCTGGAGTGACATGATGAACAATTTCCGTCCTATGAGAATGAAGGCTGTTTCCCAAGGCTCCATTACATGTAGTCTGGGTTTCTGTTCCTCAAAGTCAAGAGCGAGTGTCATGTTCTCTAGACTGTTCGAAGAAAGGATTTCAAAGTTGTCATTGTGTATCCGTGCCTTGATAACAGCGAGACTCTTCGTATGTGTGCTGCGAGATATATCAATAAGAATAAACAATGTCGTTTCATTATGCTGTCCCTCGGAATGTGAAGATGGCTTGGCTTCCCTGTAAGTAGCGACGAAATCATGTACTTTGAGGCAGTTTTCAGGTTTGCCGTGGGACTCAAAACCCAAGTACGAGCATATTTCTTTCTGCAAATCGACCTCGGCGCGTATTTTATTGACGCCATTCCAGTGAGAGTCCCAGATCTCAAGCAGGCCGGATGTAGACAGAACAATGATATCTCGTTGGCCGCGGAACAATGAGTTCCCAGCCCTAACCGCAGCAGTATCTTTGCGCCACGCCGAGCTTCCTAAAACGCTTCGGATACCAAAGAACAGTCCTCCCGTTCCTAGTTTCGCTGTGCTCTGTAGAAAATTCACAGACAAAGCGGGTTTTCCTTGGGGGTCTCGAAATGTGATTTGCGCGATTCTTCCACTGGAAAACGTTGCAATAATCCCAGATGGCTCGGCATTTATAACATCGGTAATTTTCTCACCATAGAAAAGGCCGGAAATAGATCCCTGGAGACCGCTCTGTTTTTGTTTGGCAATACCCACGAATGTCGCATTCGAGGCAGTCTCCCAATATATCATTTTACCGGTAGCGGGTACTATGATCAAGAGTCCCGGCACTGTACAGGTAGGGTTTGGTATTAGTGTTCCCATCAGGGCTTCTCCGTCGCTGGTACACCAATCCGGCAACGATACAGACAGAAGTCCACCACCGCCTCGTGAAGGCACGTTGGTGTGGTATGGCCAGACTAAAGCTCGTGACTCGCTTAGCAAAAGTGCAAAGCCGCTCTCAGGATTGAATATGCATCTTGCAGGACCTAAATTTCTCGAGTTCAGAGTTGCAGGCTGAAAATCGATCGCACGGGCTACTAGCTTACCTAAAATTGTCTCTCCAGGTTGATCTAATCCAGATGGAATTTGTGTGACGGTATAGTAATCGTTGGAAGACTATCGGAATAGTTAGTGCGAGAACGTGATAGATTGAGCGATGACAGCCATACCAAGACAATAGCGTGATCAGTCTGGGACGGTGCTTTGCTAGTTTTCTCTGAGCTTCGAATAGCAAGAGTCCGTTCTTTCAGGGAGTCTGTCTCAACTCCATAGTCTTTGATGGCCGCGCTAGGTTTGATACCGTGCTCTTGGCCGGTGGAGACATTCTTGTTACCGGCAGGTTGTTTGGACTCTCGCCGTAAGGAAGATCGCTGACGTTTAGCAGCTGGGGGTTTCACAGCGTCTTCGAGACTTGTTCTCTGGCGTCTTCGCGAGCTGCGCAGGGAACTGGCAGCATGGCCCTCTGACCCTGGCGCAAACATGCTTACTGTTGTGACATGAACAAGTGAGCCTGGTAGCAGGTTCAGTGTTTGGATACAGTGAGAAGTCGCAATAAGAGGGTTCAGTATCGACCGTGCATGTCGCGGGTGATCGAGGGAGAAGCGAGGAGGACGTGGAGGGGAAGCAATCGATCGGTGAAGATCGCGTGAGAATTGAATTGTTGAAGACGACTGCGCTTCGTGTTTGCCTGTGCGAAGTTAGGCTCGTTGGACTTTCCTGCGTTGGCAGCGTTGCTGAGGTTTGACCTAATCAGCTCTAGCCTGGGTGAATAAACTAAAATTAAATAAATAAAGACGGCGCCGCCAAGACCGGAGCTTCTCTTTACTGCCTTGTGGCCTTAGGCTCTCCTTCCCAAAGTGCCATGACACACTAGCTCGGCTATCGGTACATCCTCCTAACAACAACATCCTTAACGACTAATCTTTGTCGGCTACTGATGAACATGCGATGATGTGCGGCATTGCTTGTGGTGAGTAGACCCAGATGCTATATCTCTTGCTGTCCACTTGATCCGGGACTAACGGGGCGATAGACTGGTAGAGAGAATAGAGAGAATAGAGAGAACGAGAGAACGATTATCGATCGCAACGAGCTTCCCCGCCTCATACAGTGAACGGCTCCATGTTCATTTTCAATGATGCCTTCGGTTTATAGAATTCCGGGCGCATTCTGCTGAGAAAGGAGAAAGTCCACAATCTTACGATGAGTCCGACTTTCGCATCAATCCATCATGTTTCCACTCTTCCCCCCCGCTCCGTGCGCTCGAAACGCCATTCGCAGGCCGTTCACTACGCGGTCGGCTGAACAGTCTCTGCGAACTGCTCTTTTCTTTCCTGGTTAGTCTGCTACTGACCCGTAGGCTTGGAAAGCCAACCCTGACGACTGTACATAGGCCACGGTGTTCAACGTGTTGGTATGATAACACCTTGGGTAGAAGCATTCCCGAAGACTGCCCAGCCTTTTCTGGATGAAATGGACAGGATAATGGGTTTCCCCATATCTCGTTTGATAGCACAGGGTCCGAGTTCAGAACTGAACATGACGGCAAACTCGCAGCCATCGATCATGGCAACCTCGATATTGATTTTGAGGATATTGGAGCAAGAGTTTGGGTTTAAAACACAGAACCGGGTTGATGTGACTCTCGGGCACAGCTTGGGAGAGTATGCTGCTCTGGTTGCTGGAGGGTACTTGCAATTCGCATCCGCCCTCGCAATGGTCCGCGGACGTGCAGAAGTCATGGCGGAATGTACGCGTAGGGCTCAACAGAAGTCCGGAGACAGTTACGGGATGGTCGCTTTGATCTGTGAGGCAGATCACCTAGAGGAGATGATTGCAGCCATACAAGAATTTCTTGGGCCTGGGTCGGCTGGCTCTAAGGATGACTCTAGTTATGAAACGGCGTCTATAAAGCAAGTCTCTGTTGCCAACGTCAACTCCAAGAACCAGATAGTCCTGAGCGGAAGTTTGGAAAGAATAAAGACGCTCCTTGTTCAACTTCGGCAATTTGGTGGTCATGATCCACGCGCTGTGAGGTTGAAGAGCGACAGTCCTTTTCATAGCCCGATCATGGCCCCTGCTGCCCGGTACATGCGTACAAGCTTAGAGACTGCCGATATTACATTTCCAGCGGCAGTACCGTGTGTTTCTAACGTCTCTGCGACCCCTTTCGAATCAAAAGAAGACCTCAAGGACCTGTTATCCAGGCAGTGCGTCGAAACCGTGAGGTGGTGGGATAGCATCAAATATCTACATCAAGAACGAGGCGTTAAGCGATGGTTGGGAATCGGACCGGGAAAGGTCGGGAGAAACCTTGTCGGTAAAGAAGTTGGCCGTATTTCTGCTAGAGGAGGAGGTGTCTGGGCCATATGTGATCCGAGAGATGTGGAGGATACCTTGAAATCACTTGAGAGATCTGAAACCGAGGACCCTTGAGATTTCAGTAACATTTCAAGGAGAGGAATATTAATTTTTGACAATTTTTAGTTTTGATAAATACACTGTATCATCTTCGTGGGAAGTTACATATTGATAAGTCATAAATACCCCATATCCATACGCATGTCTCCGGAAAATCTGCTCATGGCACTGTGGTAATCTGCATAATATCAAAATGTCTCTGGTGCATCAATACCATACCCTATCATCATTATCCTCGCCTGGCTCGCCACATGCTTGAATACTTGAACTTGAGAGAGGGCACAGCGTAAGGGTTTATGTTGCTGAAGCACATAATCTCGAGTTGGACTTCACCGGCTCGGCTCTAGTGTATAGGACTTCCACCGTGTAGCCTAGGTCTGACCACGATGGACGATGTACTGCTCTGGGCCATGTAATTGAGCTATTCTGCTAGCACCCGAACGGTCAGGGAAGGTGGGTAAGCGGATAAGCTTCGACATCTTCGGGAAATTTTCTTTCTGGTTGTGGATCGAAACACGGGTCAAATAATCGTGAGACTAGGAGACCACATGTCGCCAATTCGTTTGACCTCGGTGCTGAACTTCTTGTCGTTTATCCCCATCGGTGTGTCATTCGTTGTCTCGACTTGAGAGTCCCCATTCTGATCATCCGGGTTATAGAATGGATTCTGGAGTAGCCTAATATATGCGGTTTGAAGTGCTCTGAAGGCCTGTTGTCACTCAGGTATTAGTAAAAATTGAAGACTGCGTATCTCTCAGCACATACAGGCTTCAAATCTGAGTGCTTTATTCCTGTCGCGGGTGTGATATTCTGCTTCTGACCAGCACCGTCGACATGCCGACCTGCGAGATCAACAATGATCAAGATCTTGAGCCCGGTGTTGGTCAGCCATCCGTAAACGGCCAGTCGCTCGTCCAGAGCCTGTAGGAGGCCCAAGTCCTGGTCTATAAAGGTATTCCGCGCCCGTAGGTCGAAAATATCCAGACACGAATTTATGAGGATTAGGAATCGCAGGCGAGACTCGCGAAATGGTGGGAATACTGTCACATGGAGAGGATGGTCCTGTAGATGAGGAGAAGTTAGTCGCCCGAGTACAATTGTTTTTCTCCTTCTTGATTCATCTCTCCCTTACATTTTTCGCTACGAAAGCGATACAGGCAATAGAGGGCTGAGCCATTGCAATGTGTGGTGTCTGACTGTGCTCGCTGATGAGTGGTGTGTTGATAAAGAAGGGCGCCGGGGAAATGGTGGCTATGTAATTACAATACCCGAGGTGCCTAAACTACATAGTGGTGCGGTGTAAAATACAGTATTACCACTTAAGAGTTACACTCCGCCCGAGCCACGCCGCCACACGGTACAGTTAGTTCTTCAACCTCTCAACTCCGAGATATCATAACCGACGTACCCAGCAACGTGTCTTGGGCGCTTTCGAAATACAAGACGTGTGTCGTCTTTCCCGAGAATTTGTCTGGAGGTAATTGAACAACTGCAATTCTCCAGAGCCTCAAAGATGAACCCCCTCGCTCGAGTTGGGCGTATCCGCCGTGAGTTTCCTCGTCTTGCCACTCTCTCACAGCCCGTTTCTTGCTCACTCGCAGCAGCATCTCTCCACTCAATTGGCGTTACCAAGCAACTAGAACAGCGAGCATGGATTTCTCGCTCGGCAGCGATGCCGGCGACTGCCATTGAACGACAAACGGACTCCTCGCCATCCTTGACAGCGTCGGGAAAGGTCCGCCGCGAGGTTCCTTTGCCCAGCCAGGAGAAGAAGGAAGGCGCAATGCAATATGCATTGTAAGTGCTAGCACCACGACGATAAAACGGGATCTTGAGGAAGTTGGAAGCTTGCTGACAATGATTGAAAAGGACTACGCTCGATCAGATTGCCAACTGGGCTCGCCAGAGCTCATTGTGGCCCATGACTTTCGGTTTGGCTTGCTGTGCTGTTGAGATGATGCACTTATCTACCCCTCGTTACGATCAAGATCGTCTCGGAATCATCTTTCGAGCTTCTCCCCGACAGTCCGACGTTATGATAGTTGCCGGTACTTTGACAAACAAGATGGCCCCCGCCCTGCGACAGGTTTACGATCAGATGCCCGATCCTCGTTGGGTCATCAGTATGGGAAGTTGCGCCAACGGTGGTGGATACTATCATTACAGTTACTCGGTCGTTCGTGGCTGCGACAGGATTGTCCCCGTCGATATTTATGTGCCTGGCTGTAAGTTTGATATACTATGAATTTTGAAGAGTTGTTGATGCTAACTCATGTCACAAGGCCCTCCAACCTCCGAAGCTCTCATGTATGGCATTTTCCAACTTCAAAAGAAGATGCGTCACACCAAAATCACACGCATGTGGTACCGACGATAGACTGGTCTTTTCTTTGTATTGAATTTGTGATTTAAGTGTAGTCTTATAGATGCTTTTCCCCTCAAAATGGCAAGACTTGGGTTGTACTTTACGTTGATCATTTACTATCGACAGGTGACAATGTCTCTTCGATTGAGGTTTCTTGTGGTGAATATTAATACCTTCTACTGGAGCCAGCTGCGCTTGAACACGAGTCTGTTTGTAGTTATATCTGTCCTCACTTAAGACTCGCTCAAACATGATCTTGTCTATCTAGGTACTTTCAGACGATCTAACTAGCTACCAACGACGACACCTCCGTTGGGATGCAAAGACTGCCCAGACATATAGCTGCTGTCAGCACTTGCCAGGAACACGAAGCAAGTGGCCACCTCGCTGGGCTGCCCTGGACGGCCCATAGGGACACCGCTGAACTGTTCCATTGCTTCCGTTGTCATTGTCGATGGGATCAAAGGCGTCCAAACTATTCAGCGGGTTAGCAATATGCCAAACATAAGAGAATCGGCAAGGAGAGGGCTATGCGTACTCGGTCCGGGACAGACGGCATTGACTCGGATGCCTTTGCTGATTTGCTGGTTAGACAATGCTCTTGTGAAGGCAACAATGGCTCCCTTGGTGGAGGTATAGTCAAGCAAGTCTCCTCTTCCGATGTAGTGGTTCACGGAAGAACAGTTGATAATTGTTGAACCTCGTTTGAGATGTGGCAATGCATATTTGGACAGATAGAAGAAAGGGTGAATATTGGTATCGAAAGTCTTCAGCCATTGCTCTCTGTGAAGAAGGATTAGAACTAATATCTCATACCAAGACTTTCGCGGGGGAGATACGCACTCTGAAAGATCCTTGATGTCGGGTAGCATGTTCTGGAAAGCCGCATTGTTGACCAAAATGTCTATACCACCAAGCTGCTCGACCGCCTTATCAATCACTGCCTTGCAGTTTTCTTTCTTGCGAAGATCAGTGGGGAAGAGGAAGCATTTAGCTCCATATTTCTCGACATGTTGTTTCGTCTCTTGTGCGTCTTTCTCCTCGGACTCGAGGTAGACGATAAGACTCGATGCTCCTTCCATTGCGTAGAGAACAGCAATCGCTCTGCCAATGCCGGAGTCTCCACCTGTGATCACGGCACGTTTGCCCTTGAGTTTTCCGGCAGCCTTGTATAACTGATATCCGCCTTCGTCTGTTGGAATCATGTCCGACACTGGCTTAGGGTCGGGAATCTTATGCTGCCACCCTGGCTTATCCTGGTGGTGCACAGGGATTTGGTGCCCTTTTATAACACGGCTTAGTGTGAGCATGTCATCCTTGGATATTGGAAGGATGGTCAATCATACCAGGTTCAAATTGGGATTTGTCAGTCATGTCGGCGACGGAATGGGCAGACTATCTATCTAATGGGGTATAGGAACACGGCAGGGAGGAAAATAAGGCCTCTAGAATTGATCTCTGATTGTTGAACAAGATAATCACATGGAAAATACGATCTGCTCTGGGCTGTGTGTTTGGGAGAGCTGATATATAACACGCTGGCGACAAGTCGTCACAGTGACGTTGGCGGAACAGCAAACGTCAAGCGCCGGACTCAGAAGCCACCACCCATATTGCTAGCTAGCACCATCCACGGTATCGACAGCTTCCGGACAGTGATACTGCTTTGAGAGGCTACATAGTAGGCTCGGCTTGGGATTTGAATCGCTGCATCATCGTACTATGTAGATCTGCAATGTCATGCTCGGTTTGCTGGAAGGCTAGGGATACGTTCATGGTAACCGGCAAACCAAGGGCAACTAGTATCCCAAGTGCTTCTGAATATATGGTGGTCATTGGCATGGTCGACTACTTCATAATCGTCCGCAGGTAAACTTGGTGGTGACTCTGGTGAGCCTGAGATGAGGCTGCCATACCGCGCACCGCCACAGCGCGGCTGCCAAGACACCCGCGAGAAGCGCTGGGTGGGGCAGAAAATTACGGATTACAGTACGGATACTATCGGTACGTACCAGAAACTTTTTTTTAATCTTTGATTCATGCTAAGAAGATATTTTCGATAGCTGCTAATGCGCGAACTCTACTGTATTCTACGAACAGTCAATGTTTGAATAGACCGCTCATACAGCCAGAGACTATTTGCCCTTCTACCGGGTTGCTATCAACCAGCCATGGACGCTTCGTCGCTATGCAACACGATTTCAGGCTCGCCGCATGGTTTCCTGGTTCCTTCCAATGAATTGCACCTTACTTCACGACTCGCGACAAAGAATTTCCTCGACCCGCTCGTGTCCAGTCTGACGGCCCTACAGGATCGATGGCACAAATCCCAGAAGAATGGCCAAAGGGTCAAGAAGCACTCCACCAAAAATCGGTTCCGTGTACAAAAGCTTTATCTCGATGGGTTCTCCGTTGGGCAAGTGTGGGAACAGGTTGTGAGAATCATAGACGAGACGAACGATCAATTGAGCAATGATATACAAGAAACTGCAAAGACTTTGCAGAAGAGTGTTGGCGAAGGAAGGCTTCATTCACAGCCGTCCATCGCATCTGACCAAGATGATAGCGCGCTCGAAGATGAAAACAGCCAATCCGAACTGGGATCACAATTTGATATTGAGGATTATGGACTAGAATCTGAAGACTTGGAAGAAGGCATGAAGGAGGAGGAGGATGTCGAGGAGGAATCCGACGAGGAGTTGGACGAATCAGATGCGGACCTTGGAGAAAGATCTTCAGCTTCGGAAGATGCCGCCTCGGAGACATATGTCGAGGATAAGTTCGGTTTGAATGACGGTTTCTTTTCGATCGACGAATTTAATAAACAAAGCGAATATTTTGAGAGGATGGATGAGAGGGGCGATCAAGACGAACTCAGTGACGAGGAGGAAGTTGACTGGCACGCTGACCCAGCTTCAGCGACAGCATCTACTGCTCGACAGTCAAACCCTTCTGTAGACAAGGACGAGATTGAGGATAGCGAAGATAGTGACGCAGGCCCTACCTTTGGTGATACAGGCTTTGGGGATGACGATAGCGATGAGGAATTAGAAGATAACGGTATGGGTGCGGACTGGTTAGACACCAACGACATCAAATACGACGACTTCTTCGCTCCACCCCCTCGCAAAGCTTCCAAAAAGAAGTCCAGGCCACTCCCAAAGACACAACCAACAGCAGCACCAACTGATGATGATGTCGAACGTGCTATTTCAGACGTCCGCCGGGACCTGTTTGAGGATATCTCGGATGAAGCAGACTCTGATGTGGATATGGATGCAGGAGAGGCCGAGGGAGGACGTTCAACGCATGAAAAGCAGAAAGCCAAAATAGCGGATGAGATCCGTCGACTAGAAATGGCTAATGTTGCGAAAAAGGAGTGGATGCTCGCTGGTGAAGCCAGGGCACCGCAGCGGCCACTCAATTCCCTTATTGAGGAGGACCTCGAATTTGAACGTGTTGGCAAACCGGTGCCTGTGGTTACCAATGAGACTTCGGAAGAGATCGAACAACTCATCAAGCGGAGGATCATTGCCAAGGAGTTTGACGAGGTTGTTCGACGTTTACCCGACTCCATTCGACAGCACGATATTAGTCGAGGACGTGTTGAAGTAGACCAAACCAAGCCTCAACAGAGTCTTGCTGAGTTATACGAGAACGATCATCTACGAGCAACAGACCCCTCATATGTGGACCAGAAAAACGAGAAACTCAAGAAAGAACATGCCGAAATCGCACAGCTATGGAAGAGCACTAGTTCTCAGCTTGACGCATTGTCGAACTGGCACTACAAGCCCAGCGTGCCTCAGCCCAACATCAATGTCATTACAGATGTCGCTACGGTAATGATGGAAGATGCACGACCTGGTGGCAGTGCAGTTGTGGGAGAACAAGGAACTTTGGCTCCTCAAGAGGTATATCATCCCAAGAATGGCGCCGGCCTTGGAGGAGAAGTTGTCTTGAAGAATGGTGTCTCTGTGGCCAAGGATGAAATGAGCCGCGAAGAAAAGTCGAGGAGAAGGCGAAACGAAAAGAAGAAATTCAAAGCTACGTCGCAACAACCCGGGAAACAGAAAAAGACGGATGAAGGGCAACAGATCCTGTCTGATCTCAAAAAGGGTGGTGTACAAATGGTTGGACAAGGGGGTGAATTAAAGTCTCTCAATGAGCGTCGTAAGTCCGGCAATGCCACGGCGACTCAAAGTGACAGCTTAAAATTATAGTTGTGTTTGAGGTGGGAATAGTATCTTTCAATGTCTTCAATTTACCATTTCCCCCCCCTCTTTTGACTTAGTTATTCAATTTCTTTGGCCTAGGGCTATTCTTTGCTCTTCTGCCGGGACTGAATCTTGTACAAGAAGAGATTCTCTCTGTTGTATGCATCACATGTCGAGAAACTGTTGATCTCGGTCACGCTGAACAATTTCTTGATCATCTTGATACAACGCAGGTCGGCGCGTCGCCTCCGTTTAAAACAGAAGTAGCATATTGTGTCTGGCCCCAAGAGTGTCTGTAGCGTAGATATCAGCAAAGGGAAGGCAGGCTCGAAATACACGCAGTCTGCGGCGAGTACAATCTCAGGGCGTTCTGGTATCTCTGCTGGAGGCGGTACGCCCCAGTCTAACAGAGCGGGTTTCACCTTTGCCGAGAGGTCATTTAGTGAGATATTGTCTTGCATTAATTGCATCATGGGTTCTTGGTCGGTGATGTATATGGGTTTGTCGATTTGGCAGCCTCGAGCGACAGCTAATCCGACCAAACCACCACCTGCGCCTAACTCCACTCTATTGTTGAGTCAGTCAGCCATCCAAACAATCCCAGTATGTATGCCACAGAGCACACGGTAGAATCTGCCGTTGTGTCGGAAGGAGGGTGCACAAACATAGTCTTACCAACGAGATCGGTGGCATGTTCCTCCAGCATGTATCTCGACAGCAACAACCCTGCTGGCCATAGTTGGCCCCCACATCCTTGCTTCAAGTCTTCCTTGAGTTGTAGCGGCTCCTTCAACAATCCATCAATCGTGACGACGGTGGTGCCTGCATGTTTCCTTTCTCGTACGGGGATCAACGATTCACCGATGAGTAATTGCGAGTTGTCGGAGTCGTCTGCAGGTGAACCGGGCTCGGTGGATGAAAAGTACGTATGTGTTGTTTCTGCATCGTCACTCGTATTCGGGATTTGTTGCTGCGCTGGGCTTGCCAAGTTGGATTCCTCCATAATTGCCTCGGGCCAAATCCTTTTGTTTCTTTTAGCTGTTCTCGCGTGTAGGGTAAAAAAAAGACTTTGGAGGACGGTTATTGAGACTCCGCATAGACATAGTCATGGTCAATACATCAGGGCGCTAGTAATTACGGGTTTCTATTGGCCAGAACCCGGCATTCCAAGTATATTGGATGTAATTTGGATCTACGATACACGGTAATTACACGATACAGTAATCGCTTCTGGATCGCTTCTTCTTCCGCTTGATCGCCTAAATGATCTGTCAGACAACGTGCACATATCCACATACGTAGCATACAATCAAGCCACGGAATTTCCTGATTCAAGCATTGTCTCTCCAGACACACTAATCTTGTTCAGTGTAGTATCGTAAGGCTCTCCAGGCCTGGCGAGTCCTCTGCTCTGCTTTCGTCGATAATTGACGTCATCCGGCCCATTCTTGCTGGGTCTGGCCTCGATACTTGCTCCGTACATGGACCGCCTAGCAAGGACGTAGACTTGCCCGGTTACTGCTAGGTGACTATGGGGGCATCGGCCAGTCATGACCTCAGGCTGAGGCAGGTCTTGGCTGGGCTTGTTGCGGTGGCCCTGCGATCACAGCCTGTCATCAAGACGTCATTCTCCCTTGCCCGAAGAATATAAGCCATGTGACGACCTCGACCTTCTCTATCTATCACACATACAACTCTACTGCCTCTACTCAATACATCCCATAACAACATCACACAATGGCTACTCTGCACTGTACGTTCTGGTTCCTTCAACGAGACGAGAGATATGGAAAAAAAAGAAGAACTAACAATATCAGACCTCCCTCCTGTTAAGCCTTCGGCTATCGCCCTAGGCACGGTCTTCACTCACACTGCCTCTCTCGGCATCCTCGCCCCTGTCTTCGGTGACGCCTACCACCGTGCTCAAGCCGCCAACACAAAGGAGGAATTCCTTAAGTCCAAGGAGACCAGCGGTGCTGTCGCTGCCTGGGGCAGCTCTGTCGTCGGAAGCGCTCTCCAGACCTATGGTGTTGCTGCCCTCATTAATGCTACCGGTACCTTGACATACAAGGGAGCTGCCTACCTTGGAACGTTGATCTTCTTTGCTAGCTCCGCTCCTGGCGTAAGTTCTTTCCACATACATACCATAGTACAGTCGAATAAAGATGCTAATTGCTTTCAGCTCGTCTCTGAAATCATCACCGAAAAGCGTCCCTTAGATACCGTCGCCATTGGCGCTGTCAGCAGGGTATTCGAGACTGTCGGTCTCAGTTTGTTCTTGACATGGTGGGGAACTCGTACCAGCCCTTTCGACTAAGGGATCTAGGTTCTCAGCATGTGTTATTTGTTAAATGATCCGTGTTTAATCACCGGCATGGTTCTCCATATGACGATCCTTGATTCGAATGTATTATAAATTTGAGAATCTAGCAATTGAGCTTCGATGACGATATGTATAGTATCGTTGTAATCTTTGAATCGTAATTAGTTGCCGTAGCGCGAATAGTTCAAACTTACCTAGGTGACTAGTGGTTCTTGTTGACGTAATCTCGACCAACATCAGGTCCTTGGTCCTACCAATCTTGAATGCAACGGATGTTGACGAGGATGTAGAAAATAATGAACTTATTGATTCGTGCTGTACATATTCTATTCTAGGCCCTAGAAAACTATAAGGGAACCCCAGGCAACTTTCAAATGAAACCCGCATCTTTCGAGAAGCTAGACAAATGTGCGGCATGGGTATCTGATATCAAGTTAGTTCCTTTCCAAAATTTCAATTAAATGCAAGCAAAGAAAAAGCATACTTCTCTGGGTATCCCTGGCCAGATCCCAATTCGTACTTGGCCAAGTTGTTGAGTCGGGCGGGAAGAGGCGGCAGACCATCAGGTCCCAAAACACTCTTGACACTGCTCTTATCCTTCTCAAAATGTGCTGCCAACCCTTTCTCCTCTCCTTCCTGCTTAGCAGCAATCAATTGCTTCTCACCGGCTTCTCCAAGCTGAAGAACATCTTCCTTGGGTGCCTGTTTGTTTCCGAAAGTCAAAAGTCCGGCAACGTCACCCTGGCTGAAGACGCTGAGTTGCGGATAGTTGCGGCGGACGTCGCGTTTCCAGTAAGGGTTATCTGCGAGGTCGGCGGCGGGGAGAGTGACGGGGTCGTCGTATGACTGAGGTGGCAGAGCGCCGGGTGTTGGGTTACGGAATTGAGGGTTCAATGGGACACCGGTGGATCGGGTAGGGTCAACGGCCAGTGTGCGTCGGATCACTTCCCAGATACCTGTCGATTGGACGGTGTATTTCTGCGAGAACACTTAGTATACTAGCTAGATCGCGATATCAAGAGGTGGTGATACCTTGTGAACAGCGATGGCGTTCGAGGCGGACTTGGCCGCTTTCGCCACTTCTCGAGACATTTTCTGTGTGAGCGTATTAGTAGACTGATCAATTGATGTGCTGTATTTGCATTCTTGCGTGTTTGGTCACTTACGAGTCTGCTGAATGTGAGGTCTATGTCTCGATGTCGTATGTGGTTGGAGTCGATTCGGGAATGAAGGTTGCGGGTGCAGGAGGAATAACCTTTTTCCGGACCGGCAGGATATCAACTTGTCAAGCTTCAACAAATGAGGGCAGTTGATGTAAATCTGCTGGATTATAATGGTTAAAATAACTCCATTCCCCTATTACGTACAATTACCACTGATAAAATTACAAAAGACTCAGCCGCTTAGAATTGACATTGAGGATGTCTGAATATTCACTGATCACAGGTCATGCCTCTCGAACATGCCTATTCTTTTGCCTCTTCAGCTTCATCCTTAGCCTCCTTCGTTTCGTCCTTGTCACCATCCTTGACCGGGCTCTCACGCACAATCTTCTCTACTGCCTCGACAGTTCCAGCTGGACTACCAGGTCCCAAGAGAAGAACTTTACCCGCCTTGTTAATCACGCAGACACCTCGCACAGTCCCCTTGGGTGACTTTTTGAGACCCAGGCTACCAATCAAAGTGGCATTTACATCGCAGAGCAGCGGGTAGGGTAGGTTTTGTTTGGTCTTGAAAGTTGTGTTGGCCTTGGGAGAGTCGGTGGACAGACCGTAGATTGCTAGACCAGTCGAGGTAAGGTTTTCATATCCATCGCGGAACATGCAGGCTTGCTTGGTGCCTGCAGAAATGACATTAGCACTTATTTAAACAGGTAATTCCGACGATAGATTTCAAGAACTCACATCCTGGGGTTGATGCTCGTGGGTATGTAAACAAAACGACGCCGGCTTTGCTCGAGGCGACCAACGACTCCAAAGTGGTCGATGCGCCGTCCTGGGTCTGCAATTCTCCGCCAAACCCTTCCAAGGAAATCACATCACCAACTCTTGGGACCGCGGTCG
Source organism: Talaromyces pinophilus (assembly GCA_001571465.2). NCBI lineage: Eukaryota > Fungi > Ascomycota > Eurotiomycetes > Eurotiales > Trichocomaceae > Talaromyces > Talaromyces pinophilus. Next base: position 4,124,084 of record CP017344.1, on the reverse strand, counting down.
TAGTAGCGGTGCTCTTGCTCTTGACTTCCTCGGTAGCCTTTTCAACTTTAGGAGCAGCCTTCTTGGTTGTTTTGGCTGTGGTTGCCTTTTTCTTCACAGGCTCCGGCTGGGTTGGAGCTGCTTTGCGCTTCCTCAGTTCGACAGGCATTTTGTTGTGATAATGTATTAATCGAGTGAGCAAATATGTTGTTCTGAGTCTTGCGATTGTGAATGTGTATTTGTTGAAAAGAAGAGACCGAGAATTGGAAAGGGGAGTGGAATATCAAGTTGTCAACACAAAGCTGAAGCAAGCCATTTTACGGGGAAGGGAGCGCGATTGGTCATCGCGACATCGCAGACGCGTTCACTATTGATTAGCCTTAATCGCTCACCCTCGACCCCGGCAAGGCCAGGCCAGTCCTAGACCCCCAGGCCATGGATTTCGATTTGGGCGTGCTACATTGCATAGTAGTAAATAAATACATAGTAGAGGAGATCCAAGTCAACCTATTAGCAGTATATCGTTACTTACCAACGTTAGAATTAGAACATCAATTGTCCAGTAAGATACGCGATACATCCATCCATGATGTAAAAGGCTAAATAAAAAAGCGACGCTTTCACATGTCAGAATCGAATCAGATCGACTTGGATCATGGATGGTAAGCCAGTACGAGCATTACGCAAAAATACCGGCACATCAACCATGTTGCGTTGCGAATGCCATCTACAAGTCGTACCAATCATGTAAGATTAGTGTGAATTACCGAACGACAGTCTGACTGCGGGACTTCTCGGGAAGGTTCGCCCTCTCTCGGCGAATCAGACGGGCCGACAGCGAAGAAAGAGGCAAGAGCGGCAAAATTCGCCAGAGAATTTTCTGGTTGGCTCGTGCCTTCCCTGACCCGCTGCCCCGAAGCGGTTCAGGACTTCCTTCAAACTTCTCCGTGGTTAAATCGCCCTTCCAGACCCATAATTTTTCACATCACTCCTCCACACTCATTGTCACTGTCGACATTTCGCCATCCTCGTCGCTTATATTATGCTCAGGTCAACGTCAGTCTGATTAGCATGTTTCTTCATCGTACCTTCACTCGATAGAAGTCCGTTATCGCCGTCGCTATAGTATCGAAAATCTCAATCAAACAACTACTTGGAACAAAATAGACAGCGTGAATCATCGTTATCATCACATTTGAATACACTCCATCCAGCCAATCGTACCTCTTGGGAGGCCGAAAAGAGAGAAGATGAAAGTTTTTTCTTCAGATTGCACTTTCAATTACTCGTGGCATGAAGTTTCCACGGCAAACTGGCGCAAATACTGCCCTTGGAATGACAAATCTACGCATGTGAAGGCGGTTGATACTCTTTCGAGGGCCGTCGAGCCATCAACAGGAATAGTATGACTATCTACATGTCACACCTGCTATCCAGATCAAATTACTAACATTTATTTTTTATAGTTACGCACTGAGCGTCTCATAACCTGTTATCAGTCCGCGCCGAAATGGGTGCTCAACCTCTTCGGGGGCAGCGAGTTGTCCTATGTTTATGAAGTTTCATACGTCGACCCGATCACCAAGAAAGTAACCATGTGCTCCACGAATCTCACATGGGCCAATGTTCTTAACGTGCGAGAGACCGTCACCTACCAACCATCTCAGTCATTGCCAGACAAGCAGACCGAGTTCCAACAAGAAGCCACAATTACTGCTCTCTGCACGGGTTGGCAAAAGATTAAGAACAAGGTGGAAGAAGTCAGCGTTGAGCGATTCAGAGAAAACGCAAAGCGAGGTCGCGAGGGCTTTGAGGCCGTTCTTGAAATGAGTCGGCGCGTGTTTGGCGAACAGAAAGAACTTGAGAAGCAGTTGCAAACATCCTAAATTGATTCGGCTGATTTCTTCACGCTACGCCCTGGAATTTTCTAACGACACGTTTATTTGTTTTCTCGATACACTTTACTCGACTGAGCGACTGCATGCATCTGCTTTATAGACTTGCATTGGGATTCTGATTCGGCGTTTGATACACTTGATGAGCCAGTTTTGTGATCAGCATATACTTACTGTACATACAATAGATAAAAGCGTTGTGTTTTTGTGCGAGATTTGGCCTAATAAGCCACCTACTCTGCTATTTGATGGTTTGCTGAATGTCATAATAGTGGCTCTCGACTCCATGCAATGAATGAGAATGCTGAACTTATGTTCAAAAAGCTATCAAATCTAGCTCGTAACTTGATAACTGTCTATATACATGTCAATTTTGTAAGGGATCATGAAAATATCTCCCCTTGAGGATGATTGATGGGACCCCAGAGACTACTACTATTGCGGTCCGGGATTAGACCCTTGTGAGGCCAGCTCTTTTTCCCTAGCGTCTTGCTCAACAACACCCTTCTGCAATTTTGCTCGTTGCCTCTCTTCATAAGCGCTACGGCTCTTGAGGATTCTCTCGACAATCTCGCCAGCATTCACATGCTGGCATGGATGGCTTTCAACCTCCTTGAAGATACCCATTTGTTTCGGGGCAACATAAGGGTCATATGTTAAGGGGATGAATGTTGTGGGTCCATGGTAGACGACGTCAGGAACGCCCCATGGCATTGCTTGTAGGAATGACTCGGTTGGTGTGAATGGTGTGGAGAAGACGATTGTATTAATATACTAAAACGTGATAGTTAGCGGCCATGAGCACACTTGCATCTTTAGCAATACGCACCTTGCATTGTAGAACACATAGTCCTCGCTCGAAAATATTCATGATTGGATAGTTGAGACCTTTCCAGTGATTGATGACTGAATCATCATGAATACCAGCAATAATATATGCCGGACCGTAGTCGGCGCCTTGCTCGGCGATTCTCTTTTGCTTGGCACTCTCTTCATACCAACCATTCTTACGGCCTTCGGCTTCTTCAAGATCCCAGACTCGTCGAAGGAATTCAATATGTCCCGAGGAAAATAGATCGAATCCTCCGTCAACGTACACAATACGCTGGCCCGGTCTTGATGAGACGCCATTGATCAAAGCTTCAAATTTTCCAGCTTGTTCGACAACCTGATCGATCTTGGCCGTATCACTCCCGTTCCATAGCCATACCTCAGGACCAGGTTGATGTCCACTTTCATCCGTCGCATAGTCGCGCAGTCTCTGCATGAGGTCTGCACCGTGCGCTTTTCTATCTTCAGCATTATCCGATCCTTCATTGCCTTCAAGAATGTCCTTGACTGATTTCACGAAATGGTTCTTGGTGCAGAGAAGCATTCGGCCCACCAGGTCGGTTGTGGAGATACCAGGTGTTCGCTTCACGACCAGGAATCGGCCAGCCGCTTTGACGAAGCGGTAGCAGTCCTCGCCATTACTGTCTGATGTAATATCGTCGCCGTGTACAACATATTGACAACCGTAGTGCGATATCCACGGTAGCATTGTGACGTAAGGAGCGTGGGGAATAGATTTTGTAGCCCACCGGCAGGCTTCGACGGCGGCAACACTGCAGCAAAACGGAAGAATAGTTAGCATGAATTGTTCCTTATCTCCGGTAGGCAGGTTGATCCTAACCGTTCTGACAAAGTCATTACAGTCGGTCCTTTGTTTTCGAGAATCGCCTCATCCGAATGAATGCCAACATATAGCTCCTTTCCCAATTTGCGCGCCTGCAACATGGCTCCAGCATGGCCTGATCAATGAACGTAGACTATTAGTGGACGTCAAAAAAGACTTCATGAATGGGCCTACCATGGTGACTGAAATCGAAGCATCCATCAACCCATATGCGGTCCTTTGAGATGGGAACATCTTCTTGTGGATCAACTGGCCATTGGCCGGGTTGAGGGATCTCGGGATCAGGCATCAGGTCTGTCTCACACTACTGCGTGTAAATAATGAGTCGTAAGCGGAATAGGAAGCAATTGATTCGATGGCTCTTTGTAAAAAGCAACAAGCTCAACGACTTACTGTAGTAACGTTCTGGTAAGAGTTGGAGCTACCCCTTTTAGGGTAAAGAGACGTGCCCCGATACCTAGCCCAAAGCAGCCTAGCGCGGCCCCGTCCCTAATCGCCAACACGATAAGAATTTAAGGAGTCAATTTATCAATCAATCTACCCCTGTCGCTGCTAGGTCTCCGAACAACAAAGAGCACGCCGTCAACGCTTGTACATCTGGTGTGACACAGCCATTCGCTCACTGGCCTCCTACGATAGATACCATCCATTTTGCTATACACATACCCGGCTTTTTGAGATATCAACATCAAAGATCGGCTTATATATCCCCGCACTACGTACCGAAACCCCTGTTCTCTTCGTGCCGGACCGCAGAATCCTTACCTTGGGAGTGAACATTGATCGCTATCGATCGGAGGATACAACCCACTGTTTGAGTCTGGGAAGTTCTCTGCACGCCGCAAAATTCGACCCAATATGGGTTTATGACCGTTGGTCGTCCTCTCCTTCCCAACCCGTAGTACATGGACACACCTCGTTGAACAATGAGTGGAATGCCTCCTATGCCCGCGGGGGCGGGACCTGGTCTCGGTCCTCAGAGTGCGACCTCGATATATCAACATCTCCATGACATGTCTTCCAAACGTGTCTCTACCTTAGGATACCTCCGGAAAGTGTGAGTATACCTGTCTGTCGCGGAGTTATGTGCAGTTGGAGTTTATGTGTTCATCAAGGCTGATTTATTTCCTCAAATTAGCCACGAAGGACGAGTATATTGGTTCAATACTGTACATTTCTCTCGGCACGATCTCATGCGAATGCCATACTTTGACCCCAAAAGGCTCTCCCGTCGCGCAATCAACTTCCTCCTCCTTGGCCTCTCCCTTCCACCTATATTAGACGCACATTCAACCCCCATGGAATACCTCCGTGCTCTCCATGCCCTCTTACTCGAATTCGAAACATTCCAACAAGTTCACAATCCAGATGGAAACTTCTCTTCGAACCTCGTCCGCGCAAGACTACCTCAGATGTTCAAAAGGGCAACATATACCGGCAACAAAACCAGGCGAGCAAGCTCGGCCAACGAAATTGGCCTACCCATGCATTTCAGTGATTCATCGGACGTGAAAGCAATGACGGGTAATCTTGCGTCTTCGGCTACCGCAGCATCGGCGGTTACATCTTTTCCAAATACTGATTCTTCCGATCTACTTCCGGGAGAGGAATACACATATCTTCTGACGCCATCACTACCATTCGATCCTGACTTTTTCGAAACTTTCGTGACGCTTTGCGATGTCTTGATTGATTGTTATAACAGACTTACGGGTCTGATCTCGTCGCCTGCCGTATGCAACACAGCCTTAGCAGATTTGTTCACTAAGACGGATGCAAAGTTGCGCAAAGTCATGGTGGCGGGCGTTGTTAGAGACTTTGAAGATGCGAGTAGGAGTAGCGCCAAAAGTGAAATTGGAGGAGTCAGCAGAGTTGTCCTAGGAGGTTTACTGGGATAGCATATTAGAATTAGCTTGCATAGCATATTGGCGTTTGGAATTTCTTCAATAACGGCTCTTTGATCCATTACCCGAACCCAATCAGCCATGAAATATGAACAATTTGAATGATTGGAATGTTCCAGAAACGTTGTTATACAATATTATGATATTTTTTGTATACATGGATATCTCAATTCGATTTACTCTTCAGTCGCAACGAGGACATTCTTCTCTTCGAGCAACTTTGCCAGTTCACCGTTCTGGTGCATAGACATCAGAATATCGCAACCACCCACGAATTCCTTGTCGACGTAGAGTTGGGGTATCGTCGGCCAGTCGGAGTACTCTTTGATTCCTACATCAAGTATCAAACGTCAGTCGATGACCCATGAAAGCCGGCAAGCAGATGGGTGCATACCTTGCCGAAGTTCAGGGTCCTCAAGAACATTAAATGCGGTAAACTTCTTGGGATCAACGCCCTGCAATCCCAGAATCTGTATACTTGCTCGCGAGAATCCGCATTGTGGTGTTTCGGGGGTTCCTTTCATGAATAGCACGACGGGTGCCGATTCGACGGCCTTGTCGATGGCGGCTCTGGTTTCGGTGGATAGGAGACGACGAAAGTGAAGAGCGGCGGGACTCGAGGATGCTAGAGACCATGGACTAGGGGCTCTGGTTGCTGTTGACGCTGCCGCGATGGCGCGAGATGGCTGCTATGAGAAGTCAGTCATGTGTGAGTCGAGCGACATTTGAACGGCTGAGTGGTTCGTATACATACTCTTAAAGCAAATCTCGAGAACATTGTGAATTTGATTGGGATGAGAACTCTTTCGATTCCAGGATCTCGAGAAAATGTTGATGGTCGAACTTGAAGGTCGAGATTAATAATCTTGTATGCGATAGGCTAAGTACGGTGGGCATTTTTGCCTCCGCCAGCCCGCGGCGGAAGAGCTACCTACGTCGATGCTTGGCATCAGATTGCGTGCCGGGTAGATAATATGTTGAATCATTGATACATGCTATGCTAACCTTTATATGTACATTACGCTCATATCTTACAATTGCGTCACTTAGAGCTTATGGTCTAAGAGCGCACCACATCAACCTCTTTCCTCGTATCAACCTCGTCCTGATAGTACCCCAAATACTGGGCAAGGTACTCCCCGGTCAGACCCAATGCTATACCTCCACCGGTTATCCAACAACCATTCTTGAACCACCACCAGCAATTCTTGACATCCTTTAGACGCACTCTCCAGATCATAATCACGAGTGACACAATGGCACTCCCGCAAGTGCCTGCGAAGTATATCGGTCCGGCGCCAGCAGCCCAACCAGCAAGTGCGAGAAGTGACACCTGAGTGACAGCCAACCCCGAAAGTACTTTCTTAGTATTATGTTCATGTCGTAGAGCAATAGACTTGATACCGGCGGCTACATCATCCTTGATGTCCATATGCGCATAGATCATGTCATAAAGCACAGTCCAGGCCACGCAGCTGCTATAGAGAGCCGCAGCAGATAGAAGAGCATCGGTATTGCTCAATAGATCCACACCGAGAGCCGGAAAGCCCATAACAGCACCCCACGAAAACGTCAATCCAAGAACTGCCTGCGGGTAGTATGTAACTCTTTTGGCTAGCGGATATGTTGCGACAAATAGCAGGCTTGGGACTCCATAGTATAAGCACTGAAGAGGGAATTGAAGAAGTATTCCTAGGCCTGCCAAAAGTTGAAATCCGGTAAATACAATGGCTTTTTCTGGAGTCACTGCACCTCGCGCAATAGGTCGGAAGCGCGTGCGTGTCACATGGGGATCAAAATCCTTATCCCAAAGATCATTGATCGTACAACCCGCCCCGCGCATGATTAAAGCACCGCTGAAGAAAAGCCCTGAATATGCGAGAAGTTCCACAGGAGATGCCATTGGTGTGGCTAGCGGAGCAGCAAGCAATGTCGAAAATAGGCATGGGAAAAAGAGGTAGTACGTTCCGGTAGGTTTATCCAGACGTATGAGTTCGGCGTACGGTATCCAAGATTTGGGGAGATAAGAGATGAGGCCGGTTTGCGGGGGAGAATATACTGCGGGCGCAGATGAAACTGCTGCTGCTGCTAACTGCACCGATGAATCATTGTATGAAGATTGACGGAGAGCTCGTGTCTGTATATTCGCAACCGTGTTCGGCCCGTTGGATGTCGGTACTTCGAAACTCGGTAATCTCGAGCGACGATGATCTGACGTGCAATGGAAGCGGGCGGTCACTGTGGCAGAATATCTGCTCTGTTGAAATAAGCTGGTAGGACATTGTGTCGTTTGTAACCGCAGCGTTTGCACTGCATTCAGTAAAGGAGTCCTCATTTGCATGTGTTTAGCCCAGAGGGGCATCGTAGCTTGCTGGGAGCTTTTTCGATTAGCCTCCAACTAGTTATGAGAATAACGAAAGACTATTTTCAGCTTGTCAAGGATCCTTGTCACGGGTAGAATAGATATGCAACTCGACAAAGTCAAGGTCAATTGGCGATGAAGCTGTCCGTAGCTGCCGTCACTGAATTATTTCACGATGGGTGGGTCCGTCTCCGCAGCGCATAAGAGCATTCCGATTGGCCAGCCGCAACCAGCTTCTCCACTGGATTCTTGCATTCGTCACTCCTTCTCTGTTAGCCTCAACCATTGCTCACTCTTTCATTCTCCTCCCAACATTCATCTCTACGACAGCTTTGTGAATCAAGCCTAGTGACACACTTTTATTCACTGTCCCTAACTGGGATCGCGCAGTATTCTATCAGCTTGCCACCTTAACGCGACTCTCTTCGGCTACTCGAGCATCTAACAAGCAACGACTCGGATTGCGACAAGCATTCCTGCACCCTCGTCGCTACTTCAAGATCCGAAACTTCGCTTGCAATGCTTGCTCGCATAACTACAGTTGCCCCGTATGTCGATTAATTGACCCGGTTCTTGGTTTTCCGGAAGGAAACAGGCGAAAGCGAAATCATGCCAGCCCAGCGGCCACAGGCGGCTTTCGAGCCGATCCCTCCAAACATCGATGTGCCCGCGCTAGTCGAATCGACACCGAATTTTGAATGGGTCATTAGGATACATTGCGACGCGATCTATGAGCAAGGATTGGAAAACTTCGAGAAACTCGTCCGTTTGCATGTGATAACTGGTGGGAAGCCCTTGGTCGTGGAGGGTTACGATAGCAGATTCGAAAAGTGGATTTTTGCAGAGCAATGGCTGAGAGATAACCTTTCATCGAAGGGTAAGCTATAGCTTCTTCCTGAGTCATATCACGCTATGATTATAAACTCTGTCTAACTTGACTGAAAACTGTAGCGGAGAATGCAAGAAACCTCACAGCAAAAACCAACATACCTCTTTCTATTGGACATTATCTCAGCAATATGCCTATGTTGGCCGAGCAAATCACACCTCAAAATTTTACTGAACCGACGCGCCAGCGGATTTATCTCAAGGATATCGATTGTCCCGATGTCTGGCATGAAAAGCTGAAGGATATAATACCGCCTTTTCTCTTCTACATGAACGAATCAACACTCGACCCAGACGTTCTGTCTTCTCAAGATTTTGCAAAAGCTGGCGACCTGATGAGCAGTCTTCCGGGCCCAATGCGAGCTGAGAATCTCATGTGCTACATCGGTCATGAAGGCACGTATACTCCTTGCCATCAAGAAATGTGCGCGACTCTCGGCCATAATATTATGGTGGAAACCTCGACAGGATCCTTCGAGTATGGAAAACGAACAAAGCCTGGCTCTTCGATCTGGTTCATGACTGAGACTAAGGACCATCATTTAGTGTCCGAATACTGGTCTTCCATCCTTGGACATGACATCGACCTCGAGGATCATTTTGCGCAAATAAGTGCCTGGAAGGCAGCCCCATTTACCACCTACGTTGTCGAGCAGAGAGCCGGCGATTTCATACTCATTCCCCCATTGGCGCCCCACCAGGTGTGGAATCGAGGCACTCGCACGATGAAGGTCGCGTGGAACCGTACGACTGTCGAAACACTAGAATTGGCACTTGAAGAGGCACTCCCACGCGCAAGGACTGTTTGTCGAGACGAACAGTACAAGAATAAATCAATCATCTACTTCACATTGGACAAGTACTCCGGACTTCTCGCTGCTGCTGAGAGACTCAACACCAAGACGACAAAAGTCCGCCAGCTACAAAAAGACTTTAGGAAACTATACACGATGTTTACAGCCATCATGCTCTCTGAAAGCTTTTCCAATGAGTTTCCTGAAGAGAAAAGGGTCGAATTCTTGCCCTATGATAGCAACGTCACTTGTTCTTATTGTCGATGCAACATCTTCAATCGGTTTCTTACATGTCCACATTGTGTGGGGAAGTTTGCAAGTGGTGAAGACGATTGTTACGATGTTTGCATGGAATGTTACGCAATGGGTAGGAGCTGTGGCTGTATATCCAACCTCCAGTGGGTCGAGCAATTTCCATGGCAGGAACTGGTTCAGAAACATGAAACGTGGGGAAAACAAATCTGCAGGATGCAGAACCTAAGAGAGGATAAATACTCATCTCTTACCACCGAACGTATGCGTCTGGGTCACAGGACACTGGCCGAAGTCTGTCAATTGGAATTGAAGAGAAGACCATGGGTCGACATTACGAAACATACATTCGACGAAAGAGAAGGGTTCGATAGCCAAGATGACGAGGATGATCAAGGCAGTGGCGATGAACGGCGCGTGAAGAAGAGGAAAGTCCACCCTAGGGACAAGCTATCCAAGGAACATGCCAGGTGTCACATATGCAAAACTCTTGAGCCAACTTGGAAGCTTGCATCCTGTCAGACTTGCTCTCTGCACTACTGTTATGGTAGTCTCTTCAGGGCATTCGAGATCAAACCACAAGAGCCAATGCAAACCTATCGTTGGGAGTGCCCAAGGTGTCGGAAGATATGTAGTTGCGGTGCATGTCGCCGAAAATTTACTACACAACCATACGAACCGAAGGGTCTCGCACTAGGTCATGATACGAAGAAAATCGCCGATCCACGAAGTGTCGAAGCCCTTGTCAACTTCAGTCACTCAAATATTGGCTGGTTGAAGAAAGCCGGAGACGGTACCGCCGACTCCACCCGGCGCTTACAGAGACACCAGGCGGAAGCGGAACAAGCGAAAATGCAGGAAGCTTTTGCATTTCAAGACGACGATGCATTGTTCGTTCAGCAACCTATGCAGAATGGTTACTCGAATGCAGAACCCGCGTTTCACGATGGTATTCCGATTGACCCAGCCCTCGGTGGACCGCCCACTGCGCCAGCCCATAATTTCGACATCTATGATCCTTCGGTTCACCTGCCTGAACTTGCGGCAAGAGTACATCAATTGACCCAGTCAAGCGCCGTACAGGGCTTGATGAGGAGTGAAGAAGAAATGTTCCGAGATGCTGCTGCAATTCGATTTGAGATGCCTTCTGGCAATGGGCTACCTATAGATCTCACTCAGGATATTACCACGGATGGCCACGCATCATATGGTATAGACCCCAGTCTATTACAATCGACCAACGGCGGTGAGAACGGCGCTCTTCCACGTGCAGCAAACCATATACCAGTTGTCCAGAGCAAATCTCGTCCTCGGAAAATGAAAAGTAAACTCGTTGTCCGCTTAAGATTGGGCCAAGAGCACATGCACGCAATGGCCCAAACATACAAGGATCAGCCGACTCCCAACACTACCATGATCATCACATCCGATATTCTCACATTTCATAGCGAACCCTTGCCGACTCCTGAGAATCCGAAGAAGAAAAGACGTCGCGGTGAGAAAGACGATGACTTCAAGGTGTGGCGTAAAGGAAGGAATCCACCACGGACTTCTGACACAGACCATCATGCCGAGAATGGCGATAAGCGACGGAGAGCCGCAAGGATTGCAAATTATTACGAGGATTCAGATTTGGAACTCTCGGACGGTGTTTAAACTTGGTGTCTCTGTCGTCTTTAGGTGGCAATCACTTGATGTGTCAAATTGAGCTAACTAGAAAGTAAGGATACCATCTCGCTTTTTGATTCCATAGGCCAATAATGTTTGTTCAAGTCTACTGTCGATAATTCTAAATAGCAGAATGACAGATCACTTTCAAATCTTAACTCTGTTGCCTAATTCTTGATCGTAATCCGTATACATTAGTTATTGTTCAACTCTGACTAAGCCTTGGCCATCAATATGACTCCTTGCCTATGCCCCCTTATATTCGTACCGGAGCTTTTCAAGCTCCCCAACATCGACTTCGGTGATGACTCGTCTAGCTAGGGATGTGATGGCTAGAAAGGCTGCATATTGTAACTCTGTTTAGCGTCTGATAACGTTCAGGCTCTTTGGGTGGGACAAACTTACCACCTGGAAGAAGATACAACGTCGTATCAACTGCATACAAAGATCCCACAGCTAGTAGGGCACATAATACCACATTGGTGAGAATGAGATACTTTCTATGTTCCTCGCTTAGGGCTCTTGGAAGCCATGTATTCCAGTCTGTCGTTGCTAATATGGGTCGAACACTATCCTGTGATATGGAGAAGGCACTGCTTTGCATGATATATGCAGTAGCCGCAAGAGACAGAACGCATATGATATGAATTAGTCTCTGTCCGGCTGTTACCGAAGATGAGAATAGTCCGGGAATATATGCGATTGTAGCAATGAGAGGCACAATAGCGAATACCGTCTGTTGAAGCATCCATAGTAAGAACATGTTCAAGTTGGAATGTAACTTAGATCGATGAATGCGTACTTGATAGAACCTATTGTCCGTCTCATTCTTTTGTTGTAAGTTCTTAATTATGGCTTCCTGTTCTATCTGGAAATCAGCATAAATTCAATCTAGCAGGCAGTATATAGATTCAATATTCTAGGGCTGGCACAAGAATGGCTTGGAAATCTGACCTTGCTCATCTAATTCTTCCCTAGCTTCACCAACATGATGATCGTCTTCGCCCGGATAGCGAAACGTTCTTCTCAGAGTTGCAGCCATATTGCAGCTGCAAAGTATAGGAATGTGAAAAAGTAGGCGGCAGCATTGACATCTGATGATGTATGTTGGATGACTTGGTCTCCGCTCCGCAACGCCAAGCCAGCGCTCCGCATACCTTTCGACTGTCCGTCAATTTTATCATCCTACAACCGTCAACGTCAATAACCGATTACAATTCACTCATTCCATATTCGAGGTAAAATACAAACAGACAATTGCACACAAATGAACTCCGCAAGAGCCCTGTTTCCAAGGGCATTGCGCGCCTCTGCCCGCCGCACCACGCCATTGAAAAATGCCAGCCCATTCCGAAACCAACGACGCTCATTAATACCAGCACCATCAGCCAACTCAGGGCCCCTCCTCGACCGTCGCGCCGACAGAGAATTGCCAGCGCTAGAATCACAATTCCGATGGGCTCGAACACTACCCATATTCGCCGTTCTCGTCGGCGCCGCCATGTTCGGTATCTTCAATTATCAAAAGTCGTCGTCTAGCGTTGTGAGCAGTACGCTATATGCTTTGAGGACCTCGAAGCAGGCTCGTGAGATTTTGGGGGATGAGATTTATTTCGCTCATAAGATTCCTTGGATCAGTGGGACGATGGATCAGTTGCATGGGCGGATTGATATTTCTTACTGGGTTAAGGGGACAAAGTCGAAGGGCAAGATGCGGTTCAAGAGTATTAGACCTGATCGGACGAGTTATGTAAGTTCTAGCCTCCTATCATGGGATTGCAATGCCCGAGTTTGTGGAAAGCTACTAATATCTACTCTTACAATAGTTCCGCACAGAGTCGTGGAGTCTAGAGACTGAGGATGGAAAAGTCATCCAACTACTGGAAGCGGCTCAAGATCCATTCAACCTGTCCGAATAAGCATGAAGAGAAAGAAGTCATACAACATCTAGCGCCATACTTGCGAATTCGAAACGAATTGTATCAATAAGGGTAATGAACTGAGAGCATGCTCCAAAAATGAGTTCTTAATAGCCCGACGCCCACCTCAAAATACATTGTATAATAGTACATTTTATAGACATGAAATTAAAAGTGATATCCTCTGAATCATTGAGTCACGGTTTCTGGTTGAGGAGTAGACTCAACCTTTGGCCATGGTTTCTTGAGCGCATCTTGGAGCTGGACGAGACAGCCCTTGGGGCCGCTGACGGAGCCTGCAATACAATTAGCAAAGGAGATTCGTTAAGCATAAACTTAGTAGTGAAGGCTGACATACCGTTGACAACAATAATACCATTCGCAGCGTCAACCTCCAAAACCTTCAGATTCTGCAGAGTATTCTGCACATTACCCATATTACCAGCCATCTTCTTTCCAGGATAGACACGAGAACCACCACCCTGACTAGGACCAGCAGAACCCAGCGAACGATGTGTCAAACTGACACCGTGACTCCTATCCTGACCATGGAAACCGTGTCTCTTCATGACACCGGCAAAGCCTTTACCCTTTGTATTCGAGCGCGCATCAACGTATTGTCCTACTTGAAACCAATCCGCGGACAACGTGCGACCAATTTCCGGCAGCCCACTCTCGTCCTTCACTCGGAACTCATGTACATACCTCTTCGGCGCGACTTCGTTTACCGAAAAGTGTCCCAACAGAGCCTTTGTCAATCGTTGCGGCTTCTTGAATCCAGCGCCGACTTGCACCGCAAAATATCCATGCTTATCCATCGTCTTGTGGGACACTACCTGGCATCGATCGAGCTGCAGGACAGTGCAGGGTGTACGTTTCCCGGTCTCAGGGTCGTATAAACCCGTCATACCCTTTTTGATCGCCAACAGCCCTGTTCGTAGCGGCATCGTGTTCGCCTTCAATCGTCGCTCGAGGGCGGCTTGCGGTGTGGATTTGAGGAGAGGAAGGTCTGGGCCGGCATTGTAATTGGTGTTTTTGGGAGGAGTGAGAGATCTGATGCCGAAGAAGCGTTTGGTGGTTGTGTCGAGGAGAAATTGGGCAGTCCAGCGGGACCGGGTGAGGCAGAATGCCTCTGATGGAAGCCTGGGGGGCATCCTCCTTCTATTTTATAGATCGAGCTGAGGATATGTGGTGTATAAAGCAATGGCCGATCTATGCGTTGACTGCGACGGAGATGAGCTGCTGGACAAAATAATCCATCTAAGGTCAAGTCAGGTCAGAAAAGGGCTAGTCCCATAATTAGCGCTGTACTGTAATATTTGTAACATCTGTGTAAAATACCGGCTTGCCGGCGTTTCGGTGGGCGGAGATAATTTTTAATTCCTCAGAAGATCCTGGAAGGCATTCCATCATCATAGTTATATGACAGCGGTGCTACACCATGACTGCGCGCCAGACGAAGCATTTCCTATCAATTTGACCGTCCATCTTCCATTTCTAAATACCTGTATCATTATTTCGACTTATTAATCTCACTACATTAATTCTTAATCCCCTCATATCCGCAACATGCCGCCAGTCGCTCTAACCATATCACGACTGTTGCGACAGCAGGCACAGTCCATGACTACAAGATCCTTATTGCGACAACCCCTTCTCCAGCAGCAACAGCGCACAATAATATCCCAGCAATTCTCCCAATCCTCGAGAAGACTCAGCCAATCCAGACCTTCAATACGTACCCGGAAACCAATCAATCCCTCCCAACAACCAAAACAAAAATGCTTCTCATCATCCACCAGCACAAATGAAACAGCGCACCACCAATCCCACTCTCAACAACAACAACAAACGAAACAACAAGCCCAATCCTTCTCCCAGCGCATGAAAACCCTCTCCCGCGAATACGGCTGGTCAGCACTAGGCGTGTACCTCGCGCTGTCCGCGCTCGACTTTCCCTTCTGTTTCGCGGCTGTTCGATTATTTGGTGTTGAGCGAATCGGGTATTACGAGCATGTGATTGTTGAAGAGGCGAAGAAACTGTTTTATTCCGTTGTACCGATTGAGAGGGCGACCATAGAAGGGGAGACTGATGCTGCCGGTGGTGGTGCTGAGGCTGGGGAGAAACTTACCGACGAAGGAGCTAGTATGTATCCCTCTCTCATTACTGAACCGCTCTCGATCCATTTGTACTAATTGTTTAATAGGTATATGGACGCAACTCGCAATAGCATACGCAGTCCACAAGAGCTTCATCTTCTTCCGAGTCCCACTCACAGCCGCCGTGACGCCCAAAGTCGTCAAGACCTTGCGAAGCTGGGGCTGGAATATCGGCAAAAAGACTCCCAAGGCTGCCAAATAGATTCCTCTCTCTTGCTTGTTGACCAATCTCCAATCTGCATTGATTTTATACACCATTTCTCGATTTAGCCTACATTGTACAACTTCCCATTTGCTTTTACGCTTGCTCATATGACTACAACATAACCACTGGACGAAACACCCGAAATAGATATTGGATTAGAAGGAGGCTGCCTCGTGTTTACATTGTTTAGCTACAAACCCAACTTACATGTATTCTATATAGAAAGATCAAATCATACAGAGATCATACTCATATTGCAAATTCTATGGACATTTACACACAACAATGCATTAGACCCAAAACCTCAAAAACGCCGAACGTATGAATTCATTGTTCTATGACAATTTGATTCACGCCAGATGATTTGACTACTATGTAGCAAGAAACGAAAACGAACAAAAGCTAGCAATTGTGCCACCCTCCCGTCGTCATCTATCGAGAAAAAAAAAAAAAAAAAAAAAAACAAAGGCATCAGGTATCATTTGTATTTGCAAGGAAATACTTCACTTCTTTCTTTTTCAGCCAACTTCATCAGCCTTCAGTATTACAGACAGTTGTCATCACATGTCGATACTTTCGTTAAAGCGAAGTACTCCGGTTGCTTTCATTACGCCGTTAACGCCCTCTGGCGTCCTATATGCCCATTCTGTCGCTGTTCTTGGGGTAGTCGTTTTCAATGGAGAGGTTGCTGATTCGCCGGAGGTGTCCGCAATCAGCACAAGACCCTGCTCTTTGATTGTCTCAATGAGAGCTGGCATGACATTCTATTAAGCATATAGGCATTAGTCAATTCCTTTGGTGATAACAAGGGATATATTGAACATACCAATAAACTAGACCGACAAATCAGACCCATGAAGTTGTTCGATTGGGCTATACGTGCGGCCTCCTTGATAGACATGGATGTGTGACCATCGGACTTGATTGCAGTAGACGTGCTAGCCTCCCGAGTGAAGTCTCCAATCTGACCCAGGTCGTTGCACAGGAGTACCGGATCTTATAAAAAATGAGCCACCGAATCACACTAAAAGCTAGGAGTAAGACACTTACAGTTGGGTTGTTTCCAGTTCAAGGCTGTGCAGATGTTGGTGTTATACGAGGTGAAGACAACCGATCGCATAAAGTCTGGGCTCTTCTCGCGTGATGCTCGGGCGTGGTCGAAAACAACGTTAAGAATACAGTCCCCAAAGGTGTTGATATCCGTCATGGAACTTAGACCAAGCTCCTTTTCTTCGGCGGGCGATGGGTAAAGAACGGTGAGATTGACATGAATGCCGGTAGGCAGATGCAAAAGAATATCCTGTAACGACAGGAAAGAATTTGCGAGCTGTTTGTGAATGGAAGCCATATCATTTGCAGTCTTGGAGTGCAGACTTTCGAGTACTGCTTTAGTGTCGATACCACGTTCTCGAGCGATTGTTGCGAATTGCTCGTAGGTGATCGTGCAGATGGGTATGTCAATGCCAAAGTGATTGATGGAGAACATTGGGAAGAGCACAGGTTTTTTATCCTTCGTAAGCTGTACAAAGAGCTGTACATAGTCACCAGATAGGCTTGAGCCTGTGATCAAACCATTGTGATCGGCATCGATTGCATTCGTTGCTTTCCAGTAGGTAGCAAAATGTGTGATTTCCAGTGGGTCACCATAGTAAGGTTTGATGACCTGGAAATCGAAGCGAATCTGACCGATTGAGCGCAATCTTGGGTCGAACAACGGCAGGGAGCAGCTTCCTGCACTTGAGTTTTCTGCGGAGAAGAGATATGGAAGTGCCACTGTCTTTGCTATCACCTTGGAGCCGAAGGTAGGGAAAATCTCGAATTCAATGACGAAATTCTCTAAGGTGTCAACTTGGAATGTGACAATCCGTGAGTCCTCCTGAATGGGGAGCATGATAGTGCGAGGTATCACATCTGAAAGTTTGGAAGACATAGTAAGACGAGAAGCCGGATGGCGTCCACTCTGGTCGAAAACAATGGGTCCACGTTTAGAAATGTCAAAATAAATCTGGACAAAAGCCTTAGTGTCCAAGAAGTTATGGCCGTAGCGTCGTAGCGGGATTATAGGAGGAGGAAGTTCGAGATCAGGGATGCCATCGGGACCTTCAGAACTAAATGCCGATGGGCCAGTGTCGGTGCGGAAACCATCGTAACCAGTTGTCGCACCGCCAAGTTGAGGCACCACCTGATGACTGACAAGAGGACGATGAGGTAGGGATGGATCTCGCTTTGACCAGAGTTGAGCCATACATTCAAGATGTCCTTCCCAAGCAGCGTAGTACATGGCGGACAAACCTTTTTCGTCAAGGACAGAGGTATCCACGCCGAGTTCAAGAAGCGTGCGTAGACAACTCACACAACCTTCACTGGCGGCGTGGAATAAAGGAGTCCACTGGTAGAGCTTGTCGGTCTGATCCAAGTCCGCACCATGCTTCTTGAGCAACGCCAACATCTCCGGAGCTCGACCAGAGCGAGCGACAAGATGCTGGGGGTAAAGGCCCTCGGCGTCTGGAAGCAGAGAAGCTCCCTTCTGTAACAATATTTCGGCGATAGCAACAGTTCCGTGCTGACAGGCAAGGTTCAGAGGAATGTGATCAGTGTCGGAAGTAGGATTAATCCTCGCTTGGTTGTTTAGCACCAGTTCCGCACATTCTAACCGATTTCGCACGATACTGTGAATAAGAGGTGTAAAGTTATCGTGATCGAGACTATTCACCGTATCAGGGGCGGCAGCAAGAAGTTTTCGGACCATATCCACACGTCCATGTATACAAGCGTAGTGAAGAGGAATTCTGCCGTAGACATCGGGTGTAGATATGTCAACTTCATTCTTGAGGCCGGCTTCGAAAACAAAAGTCTGCCCTGAGATTGCTGCCTCGTGAAGACAATTTCGTCCATTAATGTCATCTTCTGCATGCAAATCCACCAGACCGCTTTCTAAAATGGCTCCTAGAATCTCATCGGAGAAGTCGGTAACGGCAGACAAGAACAAACGAGTCATTCGGTCACGAGAGTCTGGAGTAGTTCTCAGCTTCGTGATCCACTCTTGCAGTGCGATCATGTTTCCCGCAGCCGCCATGTGGAGGACCTGGAGGTCCGTTTGTTCATCTTCGTCCTTCAACGCTGTTTCTGTTCGTTCAGTTGTTCGAGCAACATCAAAGCGAATGTTCTCTCCCTCTGCCCAGGCTTCTAGATCTAATCGCACCGTGGTTGCCCTGTCTGACAGATCGCGGAGGACCTCTCGGTTGAAACATGGTTGGACTTCGACGGCGCGTTGCAGATATAGCTCTTTCATGCGAGACTGTTCATGGTCAGTTCCCTTGTATTAGAAGAGCGTCAGTTTTCGCAATAGTTCGCACCTTTGAAGTTTTATCCCACTGCAAAGAGATTAGTTGTGTTCATACTAATTGGATGTGATACAAAACGAACCTTTTTGAGGATTTTTGAAACGGCAGTTTCATTGATTTCCACAAATTGCTGTTTCACTGCGTTAGATGGAACCATCGGCATATCGAGTCATTCAGCTCACCTGCAATTTATTCAAGTCACTGTCGAACTGCAAAAACCCCTCGAACAGGGAGACGAGATACGTCGGTGCTTTTTTGTCTGCATGAGCGCGAGACTGCACGACACGTTTCTTATCCAAAAGCGTCTTTAACCGCGTAGAAAACTATGACAGATCTTAGCCAGGCCCCGATGACCAAACACATGGAAACTCTTTCGTACCTCTGACTCTTTTTGCACATAGAATGCGTTAACCTTTTCAATTTCGCGCTCCTACATGTCCCATGGAATGAGTCTGCGGCCCTAAACGGTCCTGCACGGAAGAAATCACGCACCAAACGGAAGAAGAACACTTCTTTATTGGCGCGCAAGGCTGACTGAGGATCAAGATCGGCCGGAGGAGCACCCTGCGCAGCAATCGTCGGGGTAGCACTCAGGTGTTTGATAAGCTATGTGGCATTCCCGGAGTTAGTAATGATTACCGGCCGCATCTTGACGGTGAAAAGGAACATCTCACCTTCTTCAAAGCTTTGTAGTTGACAAAACTAGCCGCATATTCAGGAAGATCGAGTTGCCTGCGCTGAATCTGCTTTCCGAACTTCCTTTACTGAACGTCAGCTATCGAGAGCAAGGCAAGCTAGGATGCCGGAATGTGGCCGCGAGAAGAACAAGAGGGGCGATTTGAAGATGGTCGCAAAAGTAAGATTCGCATAGTCTTCCGATGCCGGAGCCGACATCAAATAATACGTACATCTTGAAATGTTACACGGAGGAGTAGCGGGGAAATGGTCTTTGAGCGTGGAGTAGCTGTGTTCACACCGGTGAGTGGGATCAAGTGTTCTCTCAAGTTGGCACTGTAGGAAACCGTTGACCTATAAGCATCGATGTGAGTAACGCATTCATGGCTGTCTGGGCGACTCCGGATGGTCGTACCGGAGTAATGAGAGCGTGATGTGGTGAAAGAATAAACGCCTCTTCTTATATAAACATCGCGACTCTGATCGTAACGTAGCCTTACAGCGGGAGTAAAAAGAGACGAACGCCGGAGGGACGAGATGGTCGGACAAACACGATGACGATGTAGTTCGTGAAAGGTCAAGAGAAGTTTCCCTTCTTCTGTCTTTAGTTTTGATTAGTTGCCGTCCCATTGATAGAATGAAAAGTCCAAATCGGAGCGGGAGAAGCCCGAAGTGCATGGTGTAAGGTGCTCATGCATTTGAGCGTTCCTCAGGTAGAGAGACAAATCAAACGGAAGGTGAGAACGAGGTCGAGACACTCACAGATAGCCAGAACCGGCGAATGGAATTGGACAGTTAGATGCAACGAGTGGTACAACCCAGGACCTAATGCATGAGTTGTTCGTAACGGCGCAGTGGCAGCTGATAGCAGAAAGCTGATTCGAAGCGAGGGATATGAGAGACTGATCGTCCTACATTAGGTTAGTCGGAGGAACGATGGGAAGAGGCATTAAGGAAGGAGGGGATGCCGGCATACTAGGTTGAGGAGGATCGTGATGGCGCACTCACAGAAAGGAAGAACAGTCAGTGAGAAACAGAATAAGAAGCCACGAGGCAGCAGCTCCTTCCTTCCTTCCTTTTTGCCTTGGTTGCGCGCCCCCCTTCCGTGCGGCGGGCAAGAGCGGTTGGAATGATGCCTCAGGTACTACGACTGACCTGCAGTGCGGGGCTGCTGGCTGGGCAGTGGACACACTGAGTTTAAGTAGATGGACAACAGCACCGCCAATACGTAACTCGTGGCCTACATACAGTCAGTCATACACTGAGCAGTGAGCACTGAGTCCGCCGTCGTGCCATCGCGGTATGTACGTAGTAAGCTTATTCTGCCGGGCCCCGTTAAGAAAATCCATCGGGTGCCGCGTGTGATTGGCTGCTCGGCTTGCGGAGAGCAAGCTTGCAGAGCTCGGCCGCCCAATTGGAAGACCTCAGTGCAGCACGTTCTCGGTTTATATGCGAGTACATACATAGTACAGGTCTACACTCTACAGCATTATACGGGGCTAACACCGTACAGGCTAGACGGCCGAGGCTCATTCCCGATTTAGTGGATGACTACGGAGTACCTAGCACAAAGCTTCATTTACTTGGCGACGTTGGTTGTTGGTCTATGAAGTAAAA
The DNA here is from genome assembly GCA_001571465.2 of Talaromyces pinophilus. Classification (NCBI taxonomy): domain Eukaryota; kingdom Fungi; phylum Ascomycota; class Eurotiomycetes; order Eurotiales; family Trichocomaceae; genus Talaromyces; species Talaromyces pinophilus. The sequence continues at coordinate 4,102,747 of CP017344.1, read as the reverse complement.
GATTCTTTCGTTCGCATATTAGATGCCTAACATTCTCCTCCGACGAAGGAGCATACATTGGGAGAATCGCGAGGAACAGGAAAAAGAAGACAAGCGATAGGAGCCCGAGGGCTTGCGGTTCCGGTAAAACTTCGGAACATCTTGCCTCTGCGACTATACAGGAGAATCGAAGAAAGAGAAGATATTCGCTTTTGTGGGACATTGAAAGACACCATCAACCACAAGTCGATGGTAGAAAGCGTATCGAAGAGAGAACATGATATATGAGAATAGTGGTTGTCGGCAGACAAGCTATGATCAAGAAACCAAGCGGATATGTTCACAAATACAGAAAAACGGAGAAGGTACACGCAGCCGTTGCTCGGGGAAAAAGACGTTACATGAAATAGAACGAATGTGAAAGATGGATATTACAGGACCATGAACATATGCATGCTGAATTGAGATCCAGACGGAGAATGATTAAAAAAGTATGAAAAGGTAATATGCAGACAGAAACAGCTTGCATTCAAGCTTTAAAAATTCTGAGCAATACCAGCATTGCCCTGTTGAGGGTAGACGCCGGGGTTTTCGATGCGAGTGTTGCGACGAGCTTGCACATCACGGATCACGGGCTGTCCCAAGCCGTAAGCAGGGTCGCCATATCCGGCTTGCTGGTTGTGGATGTCATGGTAGTAGGGGTTACCCTCGTCGTAGTACTGATTAGGTCCAGGGCCGCCCATATGCGCATCGTCCGATCCTTCAGAGTGGACGCCGGCGGAATAAGCGGATGAAGCATTCGATGTGCCACGACGGATGTCCCCAGTCTGAGCACCTGCTGCGGCTCCTGCGACGCCAACAGCTCCCATTGCCCCCAGTTCGCCGGAATCAGGTCTCATGGGGCCATCGCTATATTGCATTGCGCTGGTTTCCGAGAGCGGGATAGAGGAGAGGTTCGTCGAAGGCTTGCGAGGGTGAGAAGTTGTGCCCCAGCCGCGATATCCGGAATTGCCATCCTGTGATTGGTATTGATCGTTGTACGTAGTGGAGGACAAGGCACCTCCGGCAACACTTCCGCCGAGGCCGGGGTCGTTGTTGGGGTTGAAACCATACTCCTCCACTTCCTTTCGCCTCTCTTCCTCGGCAAGCTTATTGGCCTTGCGTCGTCGCCACCACCAGAGGAGAACGCAGATGATTAGAGCAACAGATGCAACGGGAACCACAACGGCTACCGCGATGGTACCGCCAGGGGAGAGCCCACCACCAGAGCCAGACGAGGCAGTGCCAGTGTGTGTAGCTGAGGCAGTGCCGGTCGATGAGCTAATAGTAGAGGTGCCTGTTGTTGATTCGGTTCCTGAGGTCGGAGAAGCCGTAGATGTAGAAGTTACAAAGATTGTTGTTTGCCCAGGTGCCGTCTGAGAGGCCGTTGTTGAGGTCGATGAGCTTGTTGTAGAAGTAGAGCTCGAAGAGCTGGTGGATGTTGATGTCGAGCTTGTCGATGTTGAGGAACTGGTGCTAGATGAAGATGTCGAGGAACTGGTTGTGCTGGAAGAACTGGATGTCGAGGTTGAGGAGGCAGAGGAGGTGGAAGAAGTGCTGGCGGGGGCAGTCGATGTAGTAGAACTGGCCGTTGGCACGGCGGAAGTAGAAGGAGCAGACATCTTGTAAAATGTCCTTCAAGGTGTTTCTATCGCAAGATAGCGATTGAGTTTCCTTGGTGACTCCACAGAATAATTAAAGTCGTCACGCGGTTGCTGTCGCGATGGATGACTAGTTGAACAAATAGAGTAGTTGCACTCTTGACGCTTAGCACAGATATGAGTGTTGTAGTGACGATGTGAACTGAGAGAAAGAAAGAAGCAAGAGCTCAACAATGCCCGAACTTTTATGCTTTGACAATGGTCTCAGAATGGCCACAGGACGCAACCGGGTGAACTTCGGGCGCAAGTCGAACAAGCGATTTGGACACGAGTCGAGGATCTGCCGAAATATTCCCACGACACCAATATCACAAAGCTGGTTCCCCTTCTGAATACTATGTACTGGTGTTCTTGGTTTTTGACGTGGAGTCCTCTTCGATCGGCACCTGAGACAGAAGAGACTGCTTGCGACGGATCGGTACGGAGTCGTGATTAGGGGGCCTGAGACTCGTAACTCGCCGGAAGAAAAGGAAAAGAAAAGATAAAAGAAGTTAGTGATTAGACAGACATATGTTAAAGATGTCAATAAGAATATCCAAGACAAGACAACTCAATCCCCCCTCTCGGATAGATATTTTGAATGAAGAAAGTATGAACGAGACGAGCAGTGTCAGTCCACACTGGCCAGTCACTCCAGAGCAGTCTCAGACTGACAGACTCAGCGAGCGAAACGGGGCTGTTAAGTCTTCGTCTTTTTGACTTTTCAATAGTGCACGCTCATTGGTATCGCTGTACAGCCGTACATGGGGCTGTGGGGAAGGCAAAAACAGCGTAATTACGCAGAGAGACGAATGGAGTCGGCTGATTGGTGCGTTTGGTAATAAGCGCCTTCTAGACTGGAAAGAGAGCCTTAGAGAGGGCCGGACTCGTATTGTATACAGCCAATGACTGGTCTCTCCCGACAGGAAGTGGGGTAATTCATAGCCGCTTTGGGACGACTGTTGCTAATCAAAGGATGTAGTGGAGACTGTGTCGTATTGAGTGGTAATTTACTGACGGTCTTGACGTATGATAAACAGGCAATGCGACTGAACTGGGAGAAAACGTGGATTGTCGGCACCAGCCATTTTCCGGATCAGGGCATTAACCGGTTCCTGAGAGTAAGCCCCGGTAGAACAAAGTGATACGAGTACTTACAGATTTATAACGAACAATAATTATTGCTGTACGACGGGTAACGGCGTACGCCAGTTCTTACGCATAGAGATACATAGTATGTATGTATGCGACGCCACAGTCGTACTAGCCAATTAATGCAGTGTATCCACCTAGAATACTATGTACGACGAAATGAGACCGAGCATACTAGCGTGACACTAAGACTGGGTCACTGGGTCAAAGGATTGAAACTTTGAAAGGAACAGTGGGTCGCTGAAATTGGATGTTTGCGGAACTAACAGCCACAGCTGCACAGCCACGCCATGCTTACTGGCAAAGACAGACACACGAGGTCAGTAGAGAAGAATAGGAGAGACTCCAAGAATCTGCTATGTCGTCAATTTGATTGCAAGACGGCAGTAGACTGGACACGGCCAATTATGTACATTACAGGTGCATAGCACACCACGAAAGAGAAATAGAAGAAAAGATGCAAGGTGGAAGGTGGAAAGAATAGACACCCTCCCTCAACGAGGAAGAGAATTGAAAAAATATGCCAATAATCGGTTTGGCTGTCAAGGTGAATCAAGAGAGAAAGGTCCTCCAAGGGAAGAAATAAAAAATATGTAATAGTACAGCACGTGTCTAATGATCAGCGCCTTCATCCAAATTCAAGATTCAAGATTCAAAACAGCCCCAAACTCCATGTCAAAGTTCTATAAAAAGGGTCAGGTCGATGAGCAAAACAATGCTGGTGAAGACGAATCATGAGGCGACCGTTAGAGATAAGAAGGGACCATCGTTAAGGAACAATGCTAAAAATGATTTAATCGTACGATGAACGCAGCGAAAGGAAACATGCGCGTAGTTCTTTCTAGCGCCCCAAATCCATGTTGGGTCGCAGGCTTGCAAAGAGATCATCTTTGGTGCCCACAACGTCCGTCGGCAGACGACTCACGCGGTATGCCCCTGTACGGATGTTGTGATCGTGGACCCTCGAGATACCAGTACGGTTGCTGCGAATGCTACCAGCATCGCTTCCCGTATCATTCTTGAATCGTGCAGGAGGCGCAAAGTCCAAAGTAGTGTATATTCCAGACTTTCGCAAAGCGTGACTAGGCAAGACATGTCAGTTCAAAACCATGAAAAGAAGAGATGGGCTATAAAGTAGCACTTACGGACTCGGGATAGCTGCAAGGTCGTCGAAGGACGAGACCAAAGGAGTATGAGCACGGCTCATCGACGTGTAAGGACGTAGTCCTCCACGAGGGCTCTCTGGTCTGCCTTCTACACGTTCCTTGAGGGTCGGGGGAGCATAGTCAATGGGTAAAATTGACATGTCGTCTTTGATCAAGTGAGGCGATGGCAAGACGTGCAGCGGCTCAGGCGGAGGAGCTGGTTTCGCGGGTCCTTTAGGAGGCATCCGACCCGAAGCCGAGGAAAATGCACGCGGACCTGCACCTCTTGAGCCAGCAGCGGGGTGCATAATATTGCGAGGTGGTCCTTGGAAGCGCGGAGGAGGTGTCATGGCGCGACGTCCCATAGGTTGAGCGAATGGTTTAGGTGGGCCAGTGAAATAATCACTCTGGTATGGATCGAACACACCAGGATCTTCATAGAACTCCGGTCCGAAATCCTCATAGTACTCTTCATTATTACCGCCTTTAGAATCGTCAAAGTACTCTTTGTAGAAAGAACGAATCCTATTAGCTCGCTGTTCGGCGTTGTCGGTTGGATCTTCCGGTGGAAGAGGACGAATACCGACGGTCAGCCTGTGGGGGTCAAATCCTTCATCGAATTTCGTGAATGACTGGGTCACACGGTTGTTGGGTGGATGAGGGAAATCTTCCGACTCTCGATGGTGGTCTTCAGCTTCTGGCGTATTCAATGACGGTGCCACGTGCGCTTTTGGCTCATCTCCGTAATTACTAGTTTCGCTCATTGGAAGAGATAATCTAGGAAGCCCAACGTGATGGGATTCTGCAGGGTTTTCCTGCATGACAGGAGCATCATGGTGATCATTCGCAAAGCCAGTATTACCTGTCCCAAAGTCAAAGCCGCCTAGACTCGGATGAGGCTCATGAGACGTTTCATTCGGGGCTTGAGGGCCTTTGGATGGATTCAAAGTGAGTCGATTTGGGTTTCGCTGAGGGAAAGAACCGAAGAACAAATCATCACCCTGGCCGGAAGGCTCTGGGACATCGTGATGATTAGGTGATTCAGCCATTGGTGGGATTTCGACTCGGTGATTGGGGTTTTGATTGCCCATCGCTCTTGAATGATCTTCGTGAATGGTTTGGTGGACACTTAAGGGCGATGTTGCATCGACTGGAGGTGATCGTGACATCCTGGAGGCATTCTGCAAGAGGCCCTGGTTCATATCGTCAGGTAGGGGCCCGTGTCTGGTAGACCCTCCAAAGCTAGAGGCATCATCGTGTCCCAATCTGGGATGGGATCGATATGATCTTATTGAAGCAGTGTCGCTTTGAGCAGCAAGTCGGTACTTGTCGTCATCCGGACTGATTACTTTCGAGAGAGACCGGAGAGATTCTTTAGAGCCATGTAATCCTGGCGGAAGCAGGTAAGGGCTGCCGATGATGTCCAAGGACATTCCGTGCTTGTGAGGCTTTTCTCCCATTTCCGGTTTGGGATTTCCGCCCCCAGCCCGCACAACCTCCATACCGAAATCCAAGGACTTGTGTTTGTCGTTTGCATCCTCTTGGCGAAGTTTGCGGACATGGCGTCTGTGTAGAAATAACAAAACAGCGATGGCGAGGACAACCGGAATTCTAGATACAAGTTAGCATTTAGCCCAAGTCATTAGATACGAATTCAAAGGACTCACACTACTCCGAGAACCACAGGTAATGTGTTGACGAGATTGGAGCTACTTGATGTTTCACATGATGAGCCTGAACAGGTCGAGGTTGACGAGGAGGCTCGGCGAACAATTGAGGGATCTTCGGATACGGTAGGAGCAGGCTCTAAAGGCACCGATTCGAGTTGAACAGGATCCTCCGGGATGTGACGATGCACATGGTGGTGCATGCCATGTCGGTGTGGCATCTTCCACTGCTACGAGCCCTAAAAGACCCAGCAGGGCTGATTCTGATGTAATTGTGCCCAGTGGTTATATAGGCGACATTCGACCTGGGATCGATGCAGGACCAGTTGATCGTAAAACAGAGGCCTTATCGTCGAAACATGAACACCCGAATATAGATTCTGCTGTTATAATTGATGATGACTCGGAGCAAGATTATAAGACGAGTTCGTGCGAGTCCGATTTCCAAAGAGTGACGGGTGAACAGGCAGCGAATCAGGAGACGAACGGTTGGCTTCCCCTGAGAAGAGCGACTTCGAAAGAGTGTTGGGGGGGGTTGGAAAAAGAGTGTGGTTAAAGAACGGCTTGAGGAAGAGACTCCCCTATGCAACAAAAATAAAGAGAAAAGGTCGAGCGAAAGAGCACACAACACACAAAAAAGACAGAAGGAGAGCAGCCGTTGATGAAAGAAAAGAAGGGAGGATCATAAATGAGCGAGCGGGAGGGCAGGCAGGCAAATGAGTTGAGGCGGACGGGTTAGTACTTTCCTGGTTAGGCAGGGCCACTAGTGGAGGCACCGTTCTTTCAAGCTCGTACGTGGTCAATACCTGATACACTGGCTTACTGTAACTAATAACAATTAACTTAATGCTGCTTTGCCATAAGATGAATTAAATGTCCACTTTACGGAGTACAGTGGAGAGGGTCAAAGACTAACGGTCTGGGCCACGGATCGGGATTCTGATTCCTTTGCTCTGCAATCATACTATGTAATTCAGATCGACGAAGCTGAAGGCTGAAGGTGATAACAAGATGCTGATGTCCCTTGGGCATGCTGTCCATACTGTCCGACCTTCTTGAGGACATGGTTCATGCCACGTAGTAGATTCAACGTGTGTATTTACTATTACTATTTGCTATGAGCAGAGAAAGGGAAGGCACAGATCAGGAGGCTTGTTTCAGGAGCCCCTAACAGGCTTAGCGTCAGGAACACAATCTATGCTGGCCAATCACCGCGCCATATTGCCTCCCCCACCGGAAGAGCTCCTTCTCGGAACGCCTGTATTGTGTATTCGGATTACACAAATACCAAATACGCTGCCAAGTGCGTATTATTCTTTCCCGTGTAGCTTATTTACCTGATACTTTTACTCTGTATATATCTCAACTATGAGTCTACTATGTATGAAACCAGAGCTCAGTATATACATGACCCTACTATCATTATTACTATTGATACAGACGGGATGGTTTCTACTATGAGTACTGGGGGCGTTCCAGACCGTTCAACATGCTGTGGTTCGTTTTCATCCAGACCGCCGATTGCACGCGGATGCCTCGACAACTCGCAGTGATATGGTCTATCACCATGGTCATCAGGCTAGTGATAACCTCCTAAAGTGCAATTCCAAGTAAATACATCTAGGTGGCTCGATGATGAAATTCATCGTCGCACAGCCAATGGGAGCAGCTGTGTCTGCACGTCATCTTCGGCGTCGAATCATTGCTTGTTCTCGAAACCAGAAACTGCACATCAGACGTCTGTGATCGGATGATTGACATCAAGCCAGTCAAAGTCAAAATTGTTTGGTAAACAATCGACATACAACAATTGTGTTCAAGATGCTTCAGAGATAACTTAACTATAACTACTCCATAAGTTAAGTTTAGTACATAGTGCAATGACTAAACAGCTAAAAGATGACAAAGATGCCGCTAACATCGTCAGGGCTGGAATGATTGGCGCCAAGACCAGGTTGAGACCCCGCAAAGCATAAATTCACGATGCGAGGAAGACTGAGGAATGCAAACTCAGCTTCGGTTGATGCTCGATTTTTCGGTCGCATCGTCAGTCGTTCATAATCGCGAATTTCCTGGCTTGTTTGCGCCCAAGGTTTCCGGATTTACCAGACCCAATTGCCACTGTACACACGCATTTATACCAGAAACATGGATGCGGTTTCTCGCGATCTAGAGAAAGCAGAGATCGATGCCAGCCATCCTGGCCAGGCAATGGAGGCTCGCGATGAGCCTCCTCTCAGCCCATCGCGTACCTCGTCTTCCTTGGGGTCAATTTCGAGCAGTTCGTCCTCGGAAGGCCACGTTGAGCCGATCATGTCAAGAATCCAGACCTCGTATACGCTGGAAAGACACCCAACTGCCCTCAGTCGCATTGCTACACAGCGCAGTCAACATAGCGGTACAGTCGGGGCAAGCTTAAGGTCGCGCGTGTCAAAGAAGCCCCTCCCGCCATTTGGTGCTGGAAAATCCTATCCACCGGCCTTGCCAGCAAAGGAAGCATATGTAGTGGAATTCGATGGCCCTGATGACCCTTTACATCCGCAGAATTGGCCAACCAAGAAAAAGTATTCCATTCCGCTTCTGCTTTGTATTGTTCGCCACTTTTGCTAACAATTTTTTCTTTTCAGGGTCTTGACTAGCGTCATGTTGGCATACACAAGTCTCGTTTCGACCTTTGGAAGCAGCATCTACGCTGATGCTACCACGAGCCTTGCGTCAATCTACCACGTCTCTACGGAAGTCACACTGCTCGGTTTATCGTTATATGTTCTCGGTTTCGCCACCGGACCAATCTGCTGGGCTCCTCTTTCAGAACTTCGTGGTCGAAAATTGCCCATCATGATCGGTATGACTGGCCTGACACTGTTTCAATTCGCCGTAGCAACCGCCAAGGACTTGCAGACAGTTCTGATCTGTCGATTCTTTGCTGGATTTTTCGGTGCTTGTCCAATTGCAGTGGTTGCCGCGGTGTTTTCCGACATGTTTGACAACCGTTTCCGTGGTGTGGCCATCACTGTGTTCTCGCTGACGGTGTTCATGGGACCTCTTCTTGCACCTTTCATTGGCGGATTTATCGTTGATAGCTACCTTGGCTGGCGGTGGACTCAATACCTGGTTGCCATCATGGCTTCTGCAGCTCTCATTATGGATGTATTCTTCCTCGATGAGACCTATCCACCTATTGTCCTCATTGAGAAGGCTGCGGAACTCCGTCGTCGCACCAGAAACTGGGGCATTCACGCAAAGCAGGAGGAAATTGAAGTCGACTTCCGCGAGCTGGTATCGAAGAATTTCAGTCGTCCAATCAAGATCCTGATCTCGGAGCCTATTGTATTGCTGTTGAGTATCTACATGGCTTTCATCTACGGTCTTCTTTATCTCTTCATGACTGCCTATCCGCTCGTCTTTCAGCAAATCCATGGTTTTAACAAGGGAATTGGTGGTCTACCATATTTCGGAATGGCCGTTGGCGAGCTGATCGCTGGTATATTCATCATCGCCATGCAACCATCATATAACAAGAAGCTCGAGGCCAACAACAACATCCCTATCCCAGAATGGCGATTGCCACCAGCTATTATCGGCGGAATTTCATTTTCTGCCGGTCTTTTCTGGTTCGGCTGGTCGGGTTATAAAGCTGATATTCATTGGATTGTGCCTACTCTGTCAGGACTCTTGACGGGCTTTGGTCTTCTATCGATCTTCCTCCAGTGCCTCAACTACCTTGTTGACGCTTATCTTCTTTTGTACGTCTACACTATCTTTTCTTCTGGATGCAGACTAACATTGGTCACAGCGCCGCTTCCGCCATTGCCGCAAACACATTCCTCCGTTCTTTGGCCGGTGCAGCCTTTCCACTATTCGGCACATACATGGTTCGTACACGTATCCTTTCTACCTCTTAAGCGATTCTTCAATTGACCATCCTCGTCCTGGAACAGTTCGAGGGCATGGGCATCAACTGGGCCGGAACACTGCTCGGCTGTGTATCAGCAGTCCTAGTCCCGATCCCCATCTTCTTCTACTTGAGAGGCCACAAGATCCGCGAAAAGAGTAAATTCGCGCCTACTTTTGCGCCGGAGAGACCCGCTGAAGAGGATGAGTAGTGATTCCTTTGAATTCTTTCGGAGGGGGTAGATGTCGGCGATTGCAGACAACGCATACGTACATATATACATATATGATACCTGTGAATGTTGGATCGTACCTAATATAGTCTATTGTCGAGCCATGTATATACAGACAGCCTTGACTTCTAATGTTCAGAGATGGTTGTATATATCTCTATATGGATTTGGGTAGATACTTGTCCATATCTAAGTAATACCTGCTGACCCTAGAGCACATGTCATATATTACATTTTGAACCATACCCAAGACGCAATACTACAACGAAATCGAATATAAAAAAAAACATTATCCTGTATCATTCATAATCCCATAAGTACATAGTATCAACAAAAGAAGTAAAAGTAGACTGAAAAGAGAAAAGTCAAAAAAGTCAGACGCTATTCTAACATGAAGAATGCATGCAGGTCCATCGTCATATAATGATGTATCGAAGTATAGACAGAAACGAAAACCATAAGAAGGAAGAAGAACATGCCAATCGCTTTTGTCTCTCCTCGTGTCCTTACTGTGACAGTTGTGCAGGGGACGGTCGTATAAGGAGTAATGCTCATGAAAAGAAGAAAAGAAGGAAAGAATAAAGGTGACAATGGGAGTATTCCAGTCCCAACTTTTAGTCATAACATCATTCGTATTTTGGAGGGAACCAAAAGGTAGGGCCCGACCTCGATAACAAAAGAACAGAAGAAAGAATAGAAAGGATACCAATAATGAATACTGAGAACGCAAAAATACATGGAAGGCCGACAGGAACGCCAATGTGGACTCCAACCCCGTCTCGGATGACTGGACGCATGTATGCCCAACTTCGAGGAAGAAATGTACAGAGAATTGAAAGGATTTACAGAGACCAATGTCGTAACTCCGTGGAATGGGTATGAGAAGAAAGTGCGAAAGAAAAAACAAAAGAAGCATATAATATAAGCCTCCGGAGGAAGAATTCGTATAAGTCGTCATGCTCGATCGTCTATAATCATGATCTTTGAGCGAATATTTGACTGAACGGGGGATCTGACGATGGAATAGATTCGTCTCCAGCTGTAACACCCTCAGCTCGTCGTATAACATCTTTCAACGCGCGAGTTACAACGCCGGCACGAGCGACCAATTCCTTGAGAGATTGTGTATCAAAAGGGAGTTTCTGTGGCGGCTGAGTCGGAATTTCGACTGATGGAGCTTCTGAAGATTCACGTTGCTGATAGATGGTTTCCAGCACAGATTTGGCCTTGGCTGCAGGCTCTTTCTTACTCGAGCCCTTCGAATTATGATCCATGTCACTCCATAGAGTAAGAGGCGGTCGTTTCGTGTCATTATCATTATTTCTCCATGGCTTCTGCTGCGGGGATGGCGAATTCTCAAAATCATCGAAGCTCCCACAAGATGATGGTGAATTGGGGATCTGCCAATTGGTGTCTTCATCTTCAAATGTTGCAAGGTTAACAATACCATCTGCTTCCTTCCAAAGATCGTTGGCGGGTCCGTCAATGACTTGTAACGTATTTCCTTGTATCCGCAAACGCTTCAATTCCTCGACTAGGAGGGTCAATTCTTGAACTTGTCCGTATTGTCCATGAACGCTGGCTTGACTTTCCATGATAGCCTGTGGTACCTTCATAGTTTGTATCCGCAACGCCGAATTTGTGCGGTCCCCAAGTCCCAGGTCATCACCGTCATCTTCGTCGCCAAAGTCAAAGTCGCCATCCCAGTCTTCACTCACTCCCTTCTGACCCAAGCCCCAGGTACCGAATTTAGCGGAAGGTTGTCGACTCTCAGTTGGTACTGGACCATCTCGAGAGACTGGTACGCTCTGGCTTCGTAGATGAATGGCGCTTGGCGCTTTCCGGTTCGGTCTACGGGTGCTTCTGGCATTGGGACCTTGCTTTCCATGCACGGTACTTGGGCGAACCTCGTGAGCTTGGGGGTCGCGTTCGCTCCATGTCTGTTCAGACCAGTCAAAAACACTTGCTTTGATGCCGATCGCTGAGCTTTTCCGCGTTAAGGAAGGAGAGTTCACATCGGGATCACTACAGGGGTGGAAGAAGTTGAGATTCTCTCCAAGTGATGTATCGAACTCATCGTCACCATCCTCCAGCACTGCATCTTCATCAGAGCTGAAAACTAACTCTTCAGTCTGGGGAGCCTGTGATAACTTTAGAGGGGACGAATGAAGAGGGTTTTTGATATGATTCTTGGCAGGTGGTGTTGGCGTTGCGTCTGTATTCTTCGCGATGGATAGCGCCACTGGAGTGGTATTGGAATCTATGTCACTCAAAGAAGATCTTGGGGTGGACTGCGACAGTCGCAGATTCTCAAAACCGAGTTCTTCGACTGCAACAGAGTCTCCATTCTTCAAATTAGCTGAAACATCGTGAAAGATTGTCTCGATGTTTGGACCACGACGACCTGTCTGACTGGTAGATGATATCCTTGTGCGAAAGGAGTCGAATACCGAATCACTCTGATCATCTTCGTCCGCTGAGGTGAAGACACGTGTATCATCTGAGCCTATAACGGTCGATGCCCAATCCGAAGTCGCCCCAGAAAGACGTTTGTTTCGGGAATACCGAATAATTGGTGGTGACGTTCCAGAAGGAGGGTAGTTGATGGGAGAGGATTTGTTAACATAGCTCTCGTGCCTATAAGCTAGCGAACTGTCTGTTGACTTGAGCAAGTCGACTGAGAGTGCAAGGTCGGGGGGAAATTGTTCATCGATATGTGGAGATTTATTATGAAAGTGGTTCGCACTGGGGGCAGTCTGAGGTCGATTCAATGTATCGGATTCGGTGAAGTTTCTCTTGCGTCGCAGCCGGGGGCTTCCACCTTTGCCTGAGTCTCGTGGTAACGGATTTGAGACGATCCTGTCTTTCCCATGGAAACGTGCTGCAGCTAGAGGGTTTTTAACATCACCTTGCATTGGGCTAACTCGGGGTTTGCGGTTGGTGACAGACAGATCTGAAATAGACGAAGATCGGACTGTCCTGCGTTTCTCATGGGCTGTGTGTTTCGTAAGTTTGGTATTGGTGGCATCAGTATGTCGTGAGAAAGGATCAATAAAAGGAACGGCGTCTGTCGGTGGTGATTGGGAGGAATCTTGTTTCGCTGCCATATTGCTGGCATGAGATGGTATCTCCACAGAGGTTGAAAGCATCAGGGTTGGAAAATTGATGTGATATCGTGGGTGAGGAGATCGATTTGGCTTGATGGTCACGATAGCATTGCTTGTCGAGCTTTGACGTCTTCTGCCGAAAGGAGAACCAAAGAAAGGCTTCCAATATTGACTGTTCAAATCCACAGAGTCGTTTTCTCTAGCCAGCGAGCTCTCTAGAAATGCAGGTGGAATGGAAAAGTTTAGTTCCTGACCGAGACTTGACTTGCGAGTAATATCACTAGACCGCTGATGGCTCGTAGCTGGGCGGCGCAAACCGAGGGTGTTTGATCTGGACCGCCCTGTTCCACTTCTTGCTTGCTTTATAGAATGTTGTGAATTTGAACGTTTGACCAGCTTATTCGGCGCCTTGACAGTTGAATCACGTCGGGAGTGTGCCGGTGTCTGGGGTACATTCACAGATGAGGTGGCTGTTGTTGGACTGGACAGCGAACTGGTAGTGGTGGAAGATATAATAGATAGTCGTCTAAGCCACGAAGACGACGGCCGGCTGCTCGCTGCACCGCTCTCCTGTGTAGAGGTCTCATCTACTGCCTTGGTGAGAGGATTCGTCACTGTCTGTCGTCGGCGCCGTTCCCTCCTTCGTTGTGATAGCACCAAGCTTTGTCCAGACTCCGTAGCAACTGGTTGAAACCCTGTCCGCTGTGACGTCCGTTCGCTTGCGCCCTGATGGTGGGATAGGTTATGGTTGACGGCGTCGGTTGGCGAATTGCGTGGAAGTGTTGAGTTCCTGGAGCTGGATAATGACTGGGACCCGGTAGGCTGCTCTCGGCGTGCTAAAGCAAAACCAGTTGCAGCAATGCCAACAGTACTTACGGCACACAGCTATTGAAGTTAGCCAATGAATCCATGAATTCATGCCGAATTTAGAGACGGGACAACACATGCTCCAGTCTGGAGCATGACGTTATGGGCTTGGGAGGCGGAACATCCAGTTTCGGGTGGACTAGGGTCAATGCACCAGAAGGCAGGAGCGATGGAGATATGTGATTACTTACTGTAGAGATGTGCTCCATTCTGACACGGACTCACGAACGAGTCGAGATTGCCGACTCAAATAAGCATTGAACGCTCCCACGCATCCAATCCTTTCCACATTGTGATCAATTCCCAAAGAGCGATAGGATGGTTGTAGAGCTCTAACAGGATCCAACGTGTGAGCGTATTCTTCTGTTGCTCAGTACGATTGTGTGTAGAGGCCGGGCACGAACGAAACGGGGGCGGGGCAGGCCAACAAGGAAGGAGGCGGAAATGGGCTGGAAGGTGAGGAAGAGAGAGACGACTGTTGCAGGGTGAGCCCAGGACACAATGACAGGAGGGAGTCGAGCAGTAGGACAGAGAGAGAGAGAGGAAGGAATAATGAATGTGGATGGATGAAAGAGAAGCAGGAAGCAAGAAGAGCAAGGCTGGGGAAATTTCGCGCTAATTAAGCCGGACAAAACAACACAACACTGAAGGAAGGAGGGCAGGGAACGAGGGAAGGAAGTCGCCCGTCTCACGCAGCTAGCTACACAGACTAACGCTGTTGAGGCAGGCGCGACCCTGCAACAAACACTCTTCCTGCTTTCTTATGAAGACGCTTCTTTCTTCAGTGCTAAATTTGTACGCGCGCTACCGGGTTACTGCTTGTTCTTCTCTACCATGTATGTCTTCGTTATTTAGCGATGCTTATATGTCCAGTACTCGAGATTGCCTTTGCAAGGGCGTCTATTTATGGTTCGATAAATACAGCAGATGCTAACTGGTAGATCGGAACAGCGGCTATTGGCATTCCCCGTGCAGCGAGGACACCGAGAGGGCCAATCGTGCTGGCGGTGTTCCTGGTGATGAAGTGTCGAGGTCGACTGAGATTATTGATTGCTGATTATTGCTCGTTCAGCAGTATCCCTTACTGCTGGTAGGCTGGAGCTGGAGCACTCACGCAGCCGCATTTGCAGGGGCAGGAGTGGGTTCCTGATCGAGATACTCCAATCACGCTAGGGATGCCACAGGAGGATACGATCTGGCTAAGATTGAAGACTGACGGAGTTTTTAGGAGGTCATAATTACTGTTCACGACATGTTCCCTAACTTGGTAACTACGTAGTACCTAGACACGGATTACTCCGTGCTGACTGGAAAGGTTCGTCTCAGACGGCGCTTGGCCCTCTAGACGGCGCGCGCCATATCTCGATGACTCGGTGTCGATGATGCGCTGGGCTGAGACCCGCTCAATCTATTTACCTCAGCCCTCTCGGAAGTCCAAGCCCTTTTTGCTCTTATCTCATCTCTGCTTCGTATACTATACGTAGTAGTACGGAGTATTCATTCTTCACCCACTGTTCAGTCAACCGCAGCCGAGGATGAAAACAACACTTTATTTTTCACGGCACAACACATCAACAGATGTCGTGCCATTGGACACGGCAATTTCCAGGATTCTGCAGGAGAAAATTTTCCGAAACGGCTCCTCAGACCACGAATTGGCTAAACATGTGTCTTGCCAGAATGGAGCAATCTGGAATGACTAGTGCTCCTTCCAAGATCGTTGGTTCTTGGGATCAGATTCAGGTTTCTCCGGCAAATCGAGGGATCACTGATCACTGATCTCGCTCACTTGCGTCACGCCGGTGGGTCACTGTGGAAATTGCGACTTTGGCTGGCTGGCCGTGGCTCTTAGAGACCTTCTAAGAAAAGTACGTAAGAAACTTGAAAGTCAGCTTTAGCGTGTTAATTCAAGCGTCTGTTTGTCCACCAAACAAGCATCCATGCCGTGCAGCCGTGATCCTTCATGGCCATGGAAAATATTCCGTTGCTTCCATCTTCTCACTTTCTTCAGCACATTGTGGTACGTATTCTTAGATTCACTCCCCGATTGAAGCCATGGAAAGACAAGCATGGTCTGATCCCAACTCGAGTTCTTCAAGCTGTGCGTTGCTTCACAATGATATTGTTCCACAGTCTCGCGGTACTTTCCTAAAACACCAGTTTCCATAAAATTGACCTTTAGCCAAGCACTTTTGGATGTTTTGCATTTTCCCAATTAGTAGAAGAAATAAACTATTCTGATTGGCTGAGTGACATAAGTTCTGCCAGCCAATAGGAAGCTTAGAATGTACTCCGCAGTCAAACCCCACCACGAATTTATTCTACTACGTAGATTGACTTCAAGATTGAAGATGCAGACCGCAGACGGCCTTGTACATTGCTTGCCAAACAACGTCGACCAAAGAACACAACCATGGAGGCGGAACTACAGGCACAGATTCCAGGCATAGACCGTGTTATTTCTGAATACTCCGTGGTACGTTGGTCACTCGGCAAACCACCGAAATTGCCCGCTTTGATCAAGATACAGACTGACACAGGATATCGTTAGGGTTACCTAAGCCACGCCTCACACGCCTACGTTGAAGAGGCCGACGCCAATGCGCCCTCACCGTTAGCTGAAGCCGCAGATACCGTTACCGAAATCCTCGTCTCCGCCTCAGGCGACTTTTCATCGGAGAATGAGCTGGCTATCCGCAACTTAGTCGAAAAGTTCATTTCGTCGCTAAATGCCGCGGATGGCATCGACGCAGAACGGCGGCAAATGCCCTTCGCTGCCAAGAAGCTTGACCACACGATCAATGTCGGCGCACAAAGAAACATGTCGTCGACGCTTGGATTGGTAGGCGCATCTGTGGATTTGGAGTCGGCCGCTACACGAAAAGTAGAGTCTCGAGTCGACCGGAAGAAGCTCGAAAAGGCAGAGCGAAAGATCAGGGCCAAACAAGACAAGAAGTTAGTGAAGAACGTTCAATATGAGGCATCAAGACTGCTCGATCAACCGGATAGCACTCAGTCGTATGAGGAGTTCTTCATGGCTGTCAACCCTCTTCAACTGGGAGCCGACGCCCAGTCCAAGAGCAAGGATATCAAGGTCGACGGCATAGATATATCTATCGGCGGAAAGAGAATTCTTACCGATGCTTCGTTATCGATGGCTTACGGCCGAAGATATGGTCTGGTTGGTCAGAACGGTATCGGAAAGTCTACACTTCTCCGAGCATTGAGTCGTCGTGAAGTGGCAGTCCCAACTCATATTTCGATTTTGCACGTTGAACAAGAGGTAAACCATACGTCACGGATTTGAAGATTGCGAAATGCTGATTAGTGTTGCAGATTACTGGTGACGATACTCCTGCAATTCAAGCTGTCCTAGATGCCGATGTTTGGAGAAAGCATTTACTTCAAGAGCAGGAAGTGAGTTTTGCTATTCTATTCTGAGTTCCGACTGGCCATAGCTAATTGATTGCTAGAAAATCACCAAACAACTGGCCGATATCGATGTTGAGAGATCATCCATGGCAGATACGTCAAAGGATGCCGCAAGGTTAGACAAAGAAAGAGATGGTCTAGACATAACCCTCAGCGATATACACGCAAAACTTGCCGAAATGGAGTCAGACAAGGCCGAGTCTCGTGCTGCCAGTATTCTTGCCGGTCTTGGCTTCTCACCAGAACGTCAAAAGTTCGCCACCAAGACGTTCTCTGGTGGTTGGAGAATGAGATTGGCTCTTGCTCGTGCACTGTTCTGTGAACCGGATTTGCTTCTACTTGATGGTGAGGGAGAGGAATCCACATCTGGTAGTGTTTGGAGACTGACATTGTTATAGAACCGTCAAACATGTTGGACGTTCCATCCATTACCTTTTTAGCAAACTACCTTCAGTCATATCCAAGTACAGTCCTAGTCGTTTCTCACGATCGTGCATTCTTGAACGAGGTGGCGACGGACATCATCCATCAACACTCGGAACGACTTGACTACTATAAGGGAGCTAACTTTGGTATTATTACCCACCCTATCTAAAATCTATCACTGAATGCGTCTTGTTAATACCGCACTCTCCTAGATTCTTTCTATGCAACCAAGGAAGAGCGAAGAAAGACCGCTAAGCGCGAATATGAGAACCAGATGGCACAGCGAGCACATTTGCAAGGTATGTACTGTCCAGAATTCAGCCCAACTTATCAAGGTTAACGCATTTTAGCCTTTATCGACAAATTCCGATACAATGCAGCAAAATCTTCAGAAGCACAGTCAAGAATCAAGAAACTGGAACGTATGCCAGTCCTCGAAGCACCCGAAAGCGAATACGTCGTCCACTTCAAGTTTCCCGAAGTCGAGAAACTTTCTCCTCCTATCATTCAAATGACCGGAGTTGCTTTTGGCTACACCAAGGACAAACCACTCCTCAGTAATGTCGACTTGGATGTGCAACTTGACTCTCGTATCGGTATTGTTGGACCCAACGGTGCTGGTAAAACGACGGTGTTGAAATTGCTCATTGGACAGCTACAACCTACCAGTGGTCTAATCTCTCAAAACCCGCGTCTGAGAGTTGGCTACTTTGCTCAGCACCACGTTGATGCGTTGGATCTCAGCGACAGTGCTGTGGGCTTCATGACGAAGAATTACCCAGGAAAAACTGATGAAGAGTACCGTAGACATCTTGGAGCGTGAGTTTTCTCTCCAATGAAACATCATTTCTGTACAGCGGTGGACTGACACACTCAATATAGGTTCGGTATTACTGGAATGACAGGTCTTCAGAAACTCGGCTTGCTTTCTGGAGGCCAAAAGTCCCGTGTGGCATTCGCCTGTCTATCGCTCACCAACCCGCATATCCTTGTTCTCGACGAACCTTCTAACCATCTTGATATTGAAGCTATGGATGCCTTGTCTGAGGCTCTTCAGAAATTTGAGGGAGGTGTCCTCATGGTGTCTCACGACGTGACCATGCTACAGAACGTCTGCACGAGTCTCTGGGTCTGTGATAATGGTCGTGTTGAGAAGTTCGACGGAGATGTGAAGGCTTATAAGAAGAAAATCTCTGCACAGGCAGATGCAGCGGGAGTGGCTAGAGCACAGTCCTAGATTTAGATGCATTAAAGTATATGAGAATACGAACATACTGACGGTACACTGTTGTCTGTGATTTTCCTCCTTAGGAAGTATAACCCTCTAGAGTTCAGCGTCGACCAATGAGAACTGCTGAGGTGTGGGTGGACCATGTGTCCACCAATGACATCCGCGATAGTTCAACTACATTAATCTCGAACATAGTAATCTCGCAACTTATTCTTCTAAATCTTCCTCATCAAATCCTTGTCAACATTTCAAACTGCTTTCCTTTGTTACTGAGCCTTTTTGCTATTTATATCTGATTTGAATGTCGTTAGACGGTGGCTATCATTCTAGGTGACAAACATGGAACACCACATCGATGCAGACCAGCCGCTTTTGGCGAACGATAGCAACAACCGCGAAGATGTGTTGTATGAGTCTTCAGACGAACCTGCCGAAGGGCTAGGTGGTCTGTTTATATGGGCTCTTACCTTTGCTGCGGGGATAAGCGGTTTACTTTTCGGTTATGAGTATAATCCCTCCCGGATTCAAAGCCATCAAATGCTCCATAGATTTGCTTTGCTAACCTCTACTACAGCACTGGTGTCATTTCCGCTACTCTTGTCTCCATCAAAACAGATCTTTCAGGAAAGCTCCTGACAACCATGGACAAAAGTATCATCACTTCATGTACCAGTCTGTTTGCCCTACTTGCCAGTCCCTTGGCCGGCGTGTATGCGGACAGCATTGGGCGGAAGAAAGTTCTTTTAGCGGCAGATACTCTTTTTATGCTTGGTGCATTGTGTCAAGCACTTACGCCTACTGTCTTTGGTATGGTTGTTGGACGCAGTCTCGTTGGATTGGCCGTGGGGGCTGCTAGCATGGTATCATCGTTGTAAGTCGGCCTTCATCACTGCTTCGATCAAGATCCTGACTTCAATGACAGATATATATCCGAATTAGCACCGTCACACTTACGAGGAAGGCTGGTCACCATACTCGCTCTCTTTATCACCGGAGGCCAAGTTGTGGCATACATCATTGGCTGGCTATTCTCAACGATATCCGGGGGCTGGCGCTGGATCGTCGGCTTAGGAGCGGTGCCTGCGATTATGCAATTCATAATCCTCATCTTTTTACCTGAGTCACCTCGATGGCTTGTTCAAGCCGGCTACGTTGCAGAAGCGAGGCAGGTTTTGATCAAGGTCTTCGGTTCAAACTCACAGGCTGCATACAAAGCCCGCAAAGTGCTGCGAGCTATCGAAGAAGACGTCGCCGATGAAGCAGCACAACTCAGCCACAATAAAGTCAACAGTAGCTTTCGTCGAGCTTTGCAAAATATGGCCGAACTGTATAGCGTTGGCGGCAACAGACGAGCCCTAATCATTGCCATGATGTTACAGGGACTTCAGCAGCTATGCGGCTTCAATAGCTTGATGTACTTTTCAGCAACGATATTCGAGTCCCTCTCATTCTCTTCTCCAACTCTGACGTCCTTGGCAGTTGCTGGAACCAACTTTTTGTTCACATTGCTAGCGTTCTCATTGATTGATTACATCGGTCGCCGTCGTATCCTTTTATACTCTATTCCATTCATGATTGCTGCATTGCTTGGATGTGCTTTGGCGTTTTCACACTTGAGGTGGGGACCTTCACTTTCGTCATTTGAGGATGATCAGACACAGCCATTGTCGAGTACATCGTCTATGCCTGTCGTCATCCTGATCTGTCTTACTGTATACACGGCTGCATATGCATCAGGTCTTGGAAATGTCCCTTGGCAACAGTCAGAGTTGTTTCCCCTTTCTGTTCGCTCTCTTGGATCAGCTTTTGCTACAGCTACCAACTGGGGCTCCAACTTCGTCGTTGGTTTGACGTTCTTGCCTATGATGGAGGTATTGACACCAAGATGGACATTTGTCATTTATGCGTTGGTGTGTCTTCTTGGGTGGCTCAGTGTATGGTTGATATATCCAGAAATGAGTGGTATGAGTCTTGAGGAAGTCAAAGATCTTCTGAGTGATGGCTGGGGCGTCAAAGATAGTGTCAGGAGACATCAAACTCGAGAAACATGATTTTTGGCATGATTGTACTCTACGTTGATCAAATATACATCAAGTTCTTTTGGGCATGATAACCCGGAGTGATGAAGTTAGCGCGTTTGGACTGACTGTCAGTGTTATGATTTGACGTGACCATTGTCCGAGTGACCCAACTCACAACTTCCACAGGAAACTTCCACCGTTTGGAGCACGCCCGCAGTGAGGTTTTAAAAGTACGCCACACTTTTGTTTGTCCAGGTCTTCTTTTCTTTGTCCACCCAACTTGACATGGACTTTTCGCCTATGTCTTCAGTGTCTGTTCTCGTCCCTGGACTTGGAGACTACCTCTCACGCGTCCCCTTCAGCTTGTCGTCACATTTTAGAATCATTCCATCACTTTTCGCACAATCTTTATCCCTTAGCTCACCTGGTATCAGTCTGACATCTAAGATCATATTGTATTATTTGAAGCCTCTTCTGGTTCTCGACTTCATCACAGACCAAATGGCTGTCATTTATCAGTTTCCAGTTGAAGTAAGTTCAGAAATCATCTCAAGTGGACCTCACTTGAAGCTCGGCGCCATCTGACATTTCTTTCACTTAGCTCATTGAACGCATTGCCATTCACATTGATTCTGACGCCGACTTGCTCTCATTTGCTCTCACATGTCGCGGGGCAGCAAGCTGCATTCTTTCACCTACCTCAGGGGTCTGGCGGGCACGATTCAACGACAAGTACGATGCGGGATGGAAATACACTTCTGATGCACTGCAGATCGAGTATCAAACACGTGCCTTGGTTCTTTCTCAGCATGTTTTCACTCAACCCAAGGAGACAGAACGCGAGCACTTATGGCTGGAGGTTCTTTCAACCTTGTTGACGGAAACATATATGAACAAACCTGGCGACCTGCGGAGACCACGATCAAAGAATCTTCTCAGAATTGCTGAAGCAGTCCAGAAGACCAACTTTCTCAGCAGACCCATGGTTCGAGATGGCAATGGTCACATGAACCCATCTGCTGAATATTGCGCTGTACAGCTGGTAATTTTCTTGTCCTTCTGTAGCTCTTAGTAAAATTCAAGTTACTGACATTCTACCGTAGTGCCTCAGTCATATGTGTTTCGATCCACTTGGTCCAGGACCATGCCTACGAAGCAACTACGATATCACCGAGGTCTACTCCTGGGGCCATGAGACCCATGAGTCCCTCGTGGAAGACGGTGAGATTCGACTAGACACCTTGCTGCACATACGCAACTTCTGGCAGAGACATCTTCTTAGCACTCGAGAGCAATCATTCGCCACCTCCTACGAAGAGGACGTCCTACGTAAGCCGCGAGAATGGCTTCGTCCTTTGGAAGACCCGATTCCTGTGATGGGTTATTGGCACGGTTATTATTGTTAGTATTCCCCTTTTTTTAGTGACATGCACTGCGAACTAACATATTACCAGCTTGCATTCATCCTTACCCAACAACTGCTGAGACATTGATGGAATGGCAAACATGTGCCGGCCATGAAAGTGAACATGACGCAATTCTCATGGTATGTTATCTTGGATACTCACGACCATTGAAACAGACTAATACTTGTTTTTCAGTCTCTGATTCTCATCGATGCCAATCGTACGATCTGGCCAAAGAGACTCGATGAACAATTTCCTGAACATGACCTGCTATGTCCCAGAAAGTATTTCATTGGCAGCGAAGGCTTCGAAGGTGACGATTCCCTCCACTACCACATCCGAGGCTTCTTCCAGGACATCCCCGAGACCCAGGGTGGTATCTACGGTTGGATGCGCGTCTGCTTCGTCAGCTACCTCCTCTCCGAAGAGCGTGACGGCCAGGATGAGCCCGATGCCGGTAGCTGGGAGTTCTACGACATCCAGAACGATTTCGATCGGATCTACGGTTTTGAAGGAATTCTATTGCCTGGTGGCAAGATTATGTTGGGGAAGTACTTTGATTTGCAGTTTGAGGGTGAGGAGGACTGCGAGCGTGGACCGTGCCTCTACTGGGAGCATACCTCAATGGGGAACGTTTTGGACATCCTGACTATTTCGCAGAGTATCAAAGACCCTTTTCTTACTTGTTTCTCGCCCCCAAGAGAGGAGCAAGCTTAGATGACTTGTCAGCGGGAACATACGGCTTGGTAATTATTACAGGTTTTGCAGAATGTTGTTCATCAGTGTCTCGGGAGGGATCCGACAGACTATTTCACAAGAGCATCAGGAGGTCTTCCAAGATCTGTCACCAGTAGACAGATCAATAAATCATGACTGGCTCAGGAGGGATCCGATAGATCTCCTTCCAAGAAGCATTGGTTTTTGGAGATCTCCCCAAAATGTTTTTACAAGTGGATAGATGAATGGATCAGATTGGTATACAAGCGTAAAATCCGACTGCGTTATTAGGCATCCATAGCCAGATGTAGCATTACTAGCAGAGTGGGAATGAAAGAAGTAACTGCTCTAGAGACACCAACAAAGAAAAGAAATAAAGTGTATGGACGTAAGATCATTTTTAAAAGCCACCAGCACCACCTTACAAAGATTCTTAACCTACTCGTCGATGTCCTTCACTTTCTCCCACTGGCCCTTGAGATTCTCCTTCCACAGTGTTACCTTATTGTCACCTCCACTCACGGCCAAGATATTGCCGCTCAGGCTCCAGCTGACGCGCCACAGGACGGAGTCGAATTCAAGGACGGTGCTGGTCCACTGGCCGGGGGCTGATGCGTCAGATGTCCAGATTCGGACTGTCTTGTCCTGTGATGCGGAGGCGATGTAGGATTTGGAGAGGATGCTGGGTGACCAGGCGACATCTCGTACCCAGTCGGTGTGTCCTTCTAATGTCTGAACGGGGTTGTATGTCTTGGATTCGGGGCTGATCAAACTCAAGATTAGTGTCTGGGCCAAGATTGACGTGGATAGGGGTGCCATACCTGTAGTCCCAGATCTTCACAAGATTATCACTTCCACCGGTAACAAATCTCCTTTGTTGACCCGGTCCCGGATTTGCGCTTATGAGACTGCCCGGAGAAGCAGCGGGTGCCCAGCTCACGGCGTTGACACCCATGCCATGAGCATGGAACATCTGATGAGTCCAGCTGTTGTCCCGGAACTCCAACACGCTAACCTGACCGTCCGACGAGGCACAGGCAAGAAGACAGCCACTCTCGTGTGGTGCCCATGACACAATGTTCACTGATGCGGTATGAAGAGAGAAGTCGAAGACCTTGGTCCAAGGGCTGCCGTTGGTGGGGGCACTGGAAGGTTGTTCGCGCCAGATCAGGACTTTGCCGTCGTAAGAGGAGGATGCGAGGATTGTGCCAAATTTGGGATGCGCCTAAGAACGTCATGAGTTGTTGGTCTAAATGAAGACGGAAGTTGGGTTGACATACCCAAGCCACACACCATACTGCACCTTCGTGTCTGTCTGTGCATTAGATCCTATATAGCTAGACAAGGGAATGTTTCCTGCTCACCCTTTCAAAGTATCAACTAGTCTTTGAGTCTCTCCCTCAACCTCGAAGATCTTGACCGTCTTGTCGGAAGAACATGTCGCCAGTCGTCGTCCGTAATAATCCAGACTAGCATCGTGCTAACCAATCGACATCAGTTAGCGAGCTGCGCGTATCTATAGGGAAGCTTCAAGCTGATTAAATTGCCCGAGATAATGGTCGCGCACGTACAATCATGTCATCATGGCCGGAGTTGGCGATAACTTGCGCCTGCAATTTGCATGTGGTGGTTAGCGAGTCGAGCTCAACGCTGTCGAGTCACAATGGCAGTAGAGCTTCACACGAACCATGATTGCGGATACTAAATAACGTCAAATTCCCACGGATCCCCTGAAGCTACACGTAGGTATCGCAAACAATTGAGAGGGTAGAATGCTGAGCTCGTGGGTATGTATACTCGAGGATGTATAGCAACTTGCGGGCAACCTGGCCGCACTGGCCCAAACAGAGTCTCCGGTCGAGCGCCTGAACGCTAAGGCATCAAGAAGCCCCTTATCTTATCGCACAGCTAAGGCAACAAGGCAGAAAGGCAGCAAGGCATTCTTCCCCACGCCCCTCGGTCTCCCTCCGGAGCCACTGCCTCGGCCTACACATGATTTATAACTGCGACTCTCAAATACAACGTCGTCTTGATTTAACACCATTCTTTATTCAATCATCTCGCTATTTCTCTCTCAGCGCTTCAATCTCTGCATGTTTGAGTCTATACCCATTGTGTCTCGCTACGTTATACAGTTGGCTTTCGTCGCATTCACAGCATCACTTTGAGGAATATCGGCTATTGAAGTTGCCATCATGGCGGACGCTCTTTGTGGCCCATCAAATGCGCTGCAGAACTTTCAGAAACATACAGCTGTCGATCGAACGCTACAGCAAGATCGTATAGTGAATCGTCATCCATCTACTCAGGTACCGTTGTTTACTATACGTTTACCCTATACTGTACTAGTGCTCACATCGTTAGAACTTCCGATCACAACACCACAACGCCGCTGTCCTAGATCCCGAGTTTGAAGCATTCGAGAATAATTTTGTTGGAAATGCGCCCCCTCAATTAATGCCCAGCGGCCCTGCTTTTGCCGCTCCGGTTCACTCTCAACCTCTACATGGATTTGCTCCGGCTGAAGGCGACTGGGCTTCCGATTTTCAAAAGTTACAAGTTTCTGGTCCGTCTGCAAACATACAGCAAGGCCATGGCATGCCTAACCAGGCTTTCCGCCCGGCTGCCATGAATGGCTGGCAAAACGAGTTTATGCAACATCAACAACCACAACCACAGCAGAATAGTCAGCCACAATTCCGACAGGGTCCGATGACGAGCTTTCAGCCCTCATTTATGCCGAGTTACCAAGGCATGAACGGCATGGTAGCACCTGCCCCGGTAGATCAAGCATTAATGCAAACGGCATCTACTGCACCAGCTACTTTTGATGAATCTGCCTTCGAAGCAGCATTCAACCAAGCCCAAGCCGACATGCATGAGCAAGAGATAGCACTATCCGAGCAACACCAAATACCGGAGGAAGATCTTCAATCAAAAGCAGTTGAGCCTACATTAGAAGCCGAACCCGCTGAGAAAATACGAATAGGGTCCGATCTGATTGGGACCACCGAAGAAACGAACGCCCAAGACCATAAAGAAGACTCTGATGAACTAGCACGAACGGCAGGCCATCTTCTCGACAGTCTGAGTCATGATACAAGTCAAAAGTTCAAGGAAAGCAGCTTTCTCGCCCTAATGCGTCGCATCCGAGATCGCGAAGTACATATCGAGGGCGACGAATTTCGCGAAGTCAGTACCCTTCCGTAACTTTTCACATAATAACAATGAAATTATCATTTTTTTTTTCCTTCGGAAAAGTGGCATTGCCGCCGGTATAAACTCAGATATCTGTGTCATCCACGGCCCTGCTAATGCTTTTCACAGACGCAACAGCCTTTACACCCGGGTGGGAAGGATTATCCTGGGAAACGCATGGCTGGAGGCACTGAGGGTTCGACCGAGAACCTGACCCCGAGTCAAATACGTACGTTTGATATCTGAAGCTTGCCTCAACGTGCATCCGGATGTTCAGTACTCTAACACCGCCAACAGATCCAGAATAGCATCAAGAGCTTGGCGGCGAATATATCAGTGGTTTTGCCGTTAACATGGCATTGGAAGGAGATATACCCATTACAGTCGACTTGAGCGATAATACTACCTCAATACCCCCAATCACCTCGGCATTTCGCCCAGTCGCCGCGAAAGGATTTGGCTTGATGAGTTCTGCAAGTCATCCAGAACAAGGAGCGTTCTCTCCGGTGAACTGCATTTACATACCATATGACGGTGTTTTTTGAATCTCAATGTACGTAATATTTCAGATACACTGCGTCTATCTGCAACGCGATTTGGGCATAGCAAGCGAATCATACATTTGCATGGATACGTTGATCCATTGATGACGAGGATTTGAGTCATCATACCTTTTCGTATAAAATTTACATGACTCATGTGCCTATTGACGCCATGGTCTATTATCAAGATCAAGTATCCTTAAATCATCTGGGGGGTCAGGGTTATGTCGATAAGGTCTGGAAGGGTTTGACCGAACAGTTTGTACGCATTGCCAGCGCTGAGGCTCTTTGATAGATGAATCCATATGGCGCTTTGTCAATACACTTAATCATTTCCTTTCAGTTAATAGATGAAGATGGAATCATTGAGCAAGTTCTCTACACCGCGCATATCAATATTCGACTGCTGTTGTACATGAAAAAAAAGAATAAATTCCGACCCTCGAAGATCATACAAGAGACAATACTAATAAGAATATAGAAAAAACATATTCGAAGATCCCTCTTTTATGAAGAAGCAAACGCCAGCACCAGAAGATTCTCTTGTAACCAGATAAAGATGAAGAAGATAAGAAAATATGAAGAAAGTTGACCCAGTCATACATCATTTCGAAAGGGGTGAATAAAAGAACAGGTTAATAATGGGATAGAGACGGACGTTGAAGAATGAGTAACGTAGTATGGCGTTATTGAGGCTTATCGAGGCAATTGAAGAAATTACATATGTCGGTTTAGAGGAACATCGTGCCTGTGAAGACCTTTAGCCCATTCGGGTGGAACCTTGTCGCGCTCATACAGAAGGCCACAGTTAGGGCAAAGTGTCTAGATGCATTGTTAGTAAGTTGTGTCATGGGCTGAGAAGATGGATACTCACCCTTGGACCGGCAGGACCATCTCGTACAGTCCAGACTGCATGGCCAAAGACCCCACAATTGTAGCACCGCCAATGAGCACGCTCACTAAGAGAGGTTAGTCTTAATCATCACCATAATCTGGTCTGATATCGTACCTATCCAACAGCGTTCCACCGCCACCGCCATATCCTGCCCCGGAGCCGGTGTCAGGTGTGCCGCGGCCTCCAGGAGTCCCAGAGCGGCCCACCGGACTGATACTGCGAAATCTTCGTTTCCGCTTGCTTCTTTCACCTCTTCCAAGAGGTGTCTCACTGTCGACGTCAAAGTAGTTTGTTCTAGATAACTCCGGTGTGATGCCAGCTGTGGATGAGAATCGCGCAGTTTCTCTTCGCAGACGCCGAATCTGGCGTTCTCGGTCTCCTTCTCGTTTTTCGATTTCCTCTTTGGATAGTGTCTCAACCTTAGGCTCCCATTCATCACCAAGACCTTCAGGATCGTATCGCCATCCAGCTTCAGCGCCATTAGCGGCCTGGTTGTCGATTTCGTTGCCGTAAGCTCCAACACCACTAATCATGCCACCGCTTTCACACACTTCTTTCTTGAGTTTCAACACAGCCTCGTAAATACCGTGCGAAATTGCGCTCACCCATTCACCTGCCAAACCTAGATCTGCGCAAGTGATTTTGGCAAACTCCTCGGCCATACCCGGTGGGTGAAGCAAGGACCACTCGAATTTATCGGTATAAAGCTTGTTCTGTAGATTGATATTCAAATTGACCACACATCGATAAGCATCATCGGGGTTGAGGAGACTATCATTCACAAGAGGATCCTTTGTAGCAGTCACAGTAGTATTCCGGCCAGGGGTACTGGGTGTCGGTGCGGTGACTGGCGCGGGAGTACTGGAAACATCTCTTGAAAGTCCGTTAATCTGCTCCGTCGGATTCGGCGCAATCTGCCCTTGTTGAAACAAAGGATGTAACGCCACGCCCGCATATTCTTCTAATTGTGATCGAATTTGCGTAGAGATAGCATCAGCTAGCCTTGCCGCCTCAGGCAAATCGAGCTCGCGCACAAAAGTGATCGCAAACTCGTCGGGAGTAGCGTAAGCCTCATGTAAATTCCAGAGAAAAGTGTCTTTGATGCGATAGCCCGGGACAGGCTCCGGCCGTCGGTAGCCCGGAAGGGTCGAGTTCAATCCAGGGTCTGCAGAATTTCGAGGTAATGGGAATGGTTCAAGTGGTTGATGCGCGGGGACTTCGAGATCGATTCGGATTGGGACGAGTGTCAAAGGTAAATGCGACTGCGTTTGCAACTGATCCACGTGACTAGACAAGCGAAAGTCAGCCTCGCAAAGCCCTCATGAAGCAATTTCTAGCTCGGTATGAATACTTACTCGGAGCGGACAAGTCGCCGTACCATCCAATCTCTGAATATACCTTGAACCTCAACCGGCGCAAAGACTTCCTTGCCTACTTTCTCCGACAACGGAACTCTGTCCAAACTCGAGTCTTCTCGTCTCAAACTTCGCAGTCCTGTAGGTCGTCGCGGTCCATCGCTTTCTTCAAAGTCATCATCATCAAAACCATCTTCGGCGTAGTTGATGGCTGTTGTACCACGTTTCGTAGTCCGCGACGGTCCGACTTGTGTTGGGGGTATAATTGGTGTCAGTAACGCGTTGCTATATTGTCGGAGTCGAGGAGCGTAAGAGGATATATAGCCTCTGATGGGGGATGCGGTAGACATGATGATAGCGAGCGAATATCAGGGCTACTCAACGCATGACCCTGAGGGTCAATCAGTTCGTGAACTGATGCTGGCGTGGGTTTGAATCGTTGTTGCGCAATGAGCTGGTGGTTGATGTCGCTAGCCCTTTCCTGGATAGAAGCTTGTCAGGAACGACGCAGAAGTACAGCAGTTCCGCGAATCTGTAAGTCGCAGACCACCACTCTAATGCAGAGGAATACAACTTATGAGGAAACACTGATGAAAAGACACCTCAGCTAAGACAGCAACAATGGATCAGTGATAGGAATAATTGTCGACAATAATCTCAGAGACTCTCTCCTTCCTCATTGTTACCGCGCGTGTTTTCTTACAGCACGAGTGGGTCTGGTGCGCCAATCGGAGGCCGGCCTGCTTTTACGGTCACGTGTTTTAAATACAGATCGAAAAGACCAATAGAAAGCTTGATTGCTTGTCCTATCGACTATCGACTCTGTTGAATATCAATTTGTTATATGATTGAATAAATGCTGATTGATCTAGTCGATGAGTGTACTTGACAGTTGCTCAAGAAGGTGGACTCGAATGCACAAGTTGAATGACTAATATGAACGCCAGGGCAATTTTTCCACAGGAGGAAAACTTAAGGTGATTTAACGGATTGAAACAAGATGGACACAACATTCTCGGATATCGGAAGGCTTTGCTGAGGGGGTAATAAATGAAACGGAGGAAGAATGAATGAACGCGCTAAAAGACACACGAAGACGACTGTCGATATTTGATCTGATCAAATGGCTGAAGAAACTTGAATACGCATGAAAGGAATTTGGTTGGGTTTGTTAAGATGTAGATATCATCTCAGTCCGATGACGCTCTGTACGCGAAGTTAGTCAGATGTGCATCTTGGAGGCCGAGGGGGAAGAATAGGCTTACCATCTCAAGAGTCCATACTCGTCGAATCCAGACTTTTAGTTTTCCCTCGACACCATCAACGCCGTCCAGCTCAATACCTTCCCACCAGCAACGTCTCGCGGGCTTCCTCCAAAAGAGCAATAGTTTCTGTGCCATACCAACTGAAACATTGCTGTTGATATCTCCCCTTATATCTGTTCGCAATTTGGCCAATGCCAAACTGCAAATCACTGCTTTGTTAGGCTCTGGAGCACGGTGACCCCAAGAATCTTCATGGTTGAAGCCACTGCTTTTTGTGTGCAACATTAGTGAGTGATGAACGCTAAAATCTTGAACTTAAAATGTGTGAGAACTCACCCCGCAGTCAACATCTCAATCAAATGCTGCTCCGTGCTTCCCACTTCATCGCTTTTTCGGAGACCAGAGAAAATTCCATCTTGTCTCAGGAGGACTTGAGCCGCGGCGCGTTTGACAGCCATCATCTCAGCTTGTCCTATATTCGGTCTTGGCGGTATAACGTAGAAATCCAAATCTTCCCGAAGCACAATTATACCTGCCCGGTCTTGTAACATGTCTCGTGTTGAGCTATACATCGAATCACTGGCGTCCATATCGGGCGAGCCAGAGGGAGAAGGTGATGCAGATGGAATTGATTGCGCGACGGTGCGGAAGAAATCTAGCATGTACTGGAGAGAATTTGGATCGTACTGTAGCAAATCAGTTTAGCTGTTGAATAGAACGGCCGAGCGACTGTAAAAACTCACATCTACAGGATAGATATCGCCATCATGGAAGCCACCCATGTGACCATCAGGCAGTAGACCATTAGGGAATAACGAGAGCAACACGAACTCCGGAAGTGTCAGCAGCTCATCTCGAGAAAGTGTAAACCGAGTGCCCCTACACATATTACTTGTGAGCCTTGTAAGTATCTGGCGCTTGGTGTTCAGGCTTACCTGAGATCTAGCGTAATGTGTTCATCTCCATTCACATCTGCAGATAGAAGATTAGTAAATATTTGAGTCCGGGAAACGGCATCCTTGCATACCTCCTAGAGTATTTATCGGAGGACCGCCCGTCTGCTGGACCTGAGTGATGATGCTCGCAGCACCACCTGCAGCTGCCATGACGTACGAGAACGATTGAAGCGGACTATAACCTTCCGTATAAGGAGGCGGAGGCTCTCTATCGTCTGGAGTCTTGCTGGAAGATTCACCCTTCTTCTCTACACTCTCAAGCGCAGCTTTGGTTTCCGCGACAACAGAAGATGATTCGTCTAGATCTTCTGGAGGTGGTAGTAAAAGCGACGATGATCGAGGCGGCGGGGTAAACGCGGGCAAGGACGAGGCACCTGGGTCCTCAGTAACAGCAGCTTTGAAACGATTGACTTCCGGGTCCGGTGCAAAGTATAGCGACGAGAAGGGCGGGGGTCGAGGAGAGGCGTGGGATGACGAGGAGGCCTCCGAGAGAGGCGGGTGTGCTGGGGGAGAGATGTACGAAAAGTCCTCCACGGTGGCAGCAGGTTCTATTGAAGGCAGCGCCGTTGGGGGCGCGCCACCGGTCTCGTATGAAATCGTCAAGGCTGTTGTGGACAGGTCAAGTAACTCGAGGTCGTTCGAGTTTGCGTAATATCGTCTGATAAGGGGTTAGGTAAGGCGGAGAGCTATCGGGGTTGGCGCAAGTTGGAGGCAGTCATGTGGCGTGGAGCTTGGACTGGGGAGGAAAAGGTCGGACAAAATAGTCAAAAAGTCGCGTTCATCTGGTGTGATCTCAGAGCACACAGGAACAATTGAATCGAATCACTGGCGAGGCAAGCATCGGATGGCTGGTGGATTGCTGTTGATGTGATAAGAACGCCAAGTCGGGCGTCCAGCGCTTAAGAGGACCACAAATCATCGGCCAGGGCTAGCCTCATCCATCAGCCTCGCTCTTATTGGAGCGCATCTTTGTTCATATTTATAGAACATCTATAGAATATTGTTCTTTTTACGAGTCATCAAGATAAAGGATTTTTCTTCATTGAATGTCATGGTCTCTCAAGTTTATCGACCGCTAGCTACATAGGTTTCAGCATAAGTATCATAACCTCGTTTAGACATCACGTTCGGCATAGCTCTGAATCATGCCCTCAAGAGTCGGCTCATATTCCTTCAAGACCACCTTGTCACCTTCAAGTTGGGTGTTTGCCTGCACAAACACCTTTCTAGGCACCTTCTTCTGCAACACGATGTTTCGGACTTTGGTCCCCCACCAGTCATCAACGGATGTGATATCATTGTACAGCTGTGTGCCGGCGACCACATCGGCTGTAGACTTGTAGACGTGCAATTTCTGCAGATAACTTTCTACAGCTGGTCGTCCGTGACTAAGAATCTTCGACCGGTCCAGGTGAATTTCGAGATCGGACAAATCTTCCTTAGTGTGGACGAGTTTGACAAAGTCATCCCCTGCGTCAAGGAAGGTGCGCAGAATACTGTAGCGGGCTTGCATGTGAGCCTGTCCCCATTTGCGACTCTTGGGATCCCAGAACTCCAGGGCAACAACACCAGCTCGTGCCATCTGCAAGTATGCTACGTATAGAACATCACCGGCATCGTTGTTGATATCTGTCTGACCGTCGCCATGACCGAAAATTTTGAGAATGTCAAAGTCGCAACTCAAAGCCATGGCCACGCATTCTGCACGGCACTCTTCGTATGACGAAGCAATAGCGCCAAAGACCGAGCTCCAGGTCTGACCGGGCTTGTACCAGGTAGAAACTGGTTTCTTAGTAATAGGGCTGACAGGTGGGTTCTGAACATCAAAGTTGTACACTCCTGGTGCTGTCTCCTGAAGGAGTTTACCAGTACCGTGTCCAAGTAACTCGTGAAGGCCTACTTGGACCTCAAATGCCTCATCCCGGTATTTCTGGAACTTTTCCAGATCTTTCTCAGCAATGAATGGAACTGGTTCGTTTGGTGCCTTTGCACTTAGAACGTTGCCAAGTGACACATTCTTGAATCCGAGGTTCTGTCGAATGTCATCGTAGTTAGGGATGTTGATACCAGCAGGTATACCGGAACCAGCAAAAGTCAAGACTTCTAGAGATGTAAAGTCGGGGCTCAAGAATTTGTCTTTCTCGAACTCTTTGTCCCAGGGTAGGCGAACGATGTATTGGGATGCACCATTGACAAGGTCGCTGAATGTTCTAGTGCGGATCAGGTTGACCTATACACATCAATCTCTCCGTACCAATGCTAGAGAGAATTTGTACTTACCATACTAACAAATCCCTCCCATTCTCCTCGAACTCCATGTGGATCTCTGTAGGTCTCCACAAAACCCAAGTCGGTCTCGACTGCTGGCTTCTGGTCTTTCACCCAAAGGCGTTGACTCTCTTTGTACGCTTCAATAGATCCAGTATCGAAGGATTTGGCGTATTGCTCTAACATCTTCTTCTGTGTATCGTTGGCAGCATTCAATTCAGCTTGCTTAATACTGTGGGCAATCTTAGACATCTCATCCTGATAATCACCGAAAACAAGGCTGAGCTTCTTTCCAGCAACGGGGGCTGCCTCGAGGGTCCATGAATCCTCCTCGCCCAAGTCCCGATCCCGAGATGGAGGGGAAGAAAGACCTGAAGCAATCAGAAGCTCAAAATCCCCTTGTGCAGTCTTGCGCAATCTTGTATTCTCGACTGGCAGACCTTTCTTCTCCAGGAAGTCCCCTACAGCCGTGATATCATCTTTGGTGATGTTGGGAGAATCCGGGTAGTATGTAGTCAGATGACCCTTGTCAGGATAACCTAGATGCATCAGACCGACATCGCTCGTTTCGTAAATTCCGCCACCAGTGCTATTCGCCTTTTCAAACGCCGCTTGTGTCTCGGGAGTGATTGATGCAAGCTTCTTAAAAGCATCGGGATTAAGTCTTGGGATAAATTTGGAGTCTCCAAAGCCCTTGTAGTTTCCGCAATTGCCGAGGAACTGCGCGGAATATTCGAGGAAATATTGCAAGTCTTGGGATTCGACACCGGTCTTCTCTGCGAGCGAGCGCCAGTCTCCGCCAACTGCCTTGTAGAGTGACAGGATCAAGTCGTAGATGGGTTCTGATTCGGGGGATACCTGACGAAGGGTAACTCGGGTGCCTTGGAATGCGGCTCTATATAAAGGTTCGTATTGGCTTTCACATCTGATGTAATGCACCAAGGACAAGTGAAGGGCTTCGCAAGCCTTGAAGACTTACCTGCTCATGAAATGAGCATAACGCTTCAGACTCTCATCCTTCAAAGCTTCAAAATGTTGCTTAATCTCTAATCTCACAACGCTAGGCGGGGAGTCAGCTAAATAGTGCTGTTTAGTTTGAGCATCCATCTTCGCATGCACGGTCGAGGTTGTAGCTGTAGCAAATGTGGCTGTCTTTGTTATTGGTGCTGTATGATTGATAAGCTGCAACAACCGAGGAAGGGACGATACTGCTGGTGATGATGAAGAAGAGGGAGATTCTTCGCCAACAGAGGAGCTCGATAAAGAGGGGTCATTGGATGTTACGTAGCAGCAGGAGGATACTTGTATGTGGGGGAAGGAGCTGCTTTGTTTGTTCCGCACAGCAACGCTTATCGCCGGGTAGCTTCTACTTTAGCTTATGTTAGCTTATAACTACTGTAGTTACTAGATAGCATCCACTGTAATTATCTTATGAACCACCGAACTCTAGTGAATGGTACATACATAGAATTATATTAACTGCTTGAAGATCTTCATCTACAACAAGCTCGCATATTTGTCCAGGCCACCCTTTTGCTGTCCAGGAGGTTGAGGTTGTGTCGCTTGAGGAGCAGTACTAGGCACTCCACTAGACGCCCAAGGATTAGGCTGTATCACCGATGGGGGTTTCGGTTGGTACTGTGTCTGAGTAGAAGGAGGGGGTGGAATGGAGAATGCTGAGTAGTTGGATGCGGTTCCTCCAGGTGAGGGAAACGCCGTTGTATTGGTTGCAGTTGTCATCGAGGGAGAAGAACCGAAACTTTGCGGTATTGACGGTCGATTGATCTGTGGAGACGTATTCCAAGTCGTTGTAGAAGGCTGCAGTTGCTGTGGCTGCAATACACCAAAAGCTGATGCCCCTGATGACCTCTGGCGGATTGGTTCAAGCGATGAAAAGACCCCAACGTTGCTATCTGGAGTGATGGAACGAGACGTGTGTCCTGTCGACGCAAGGCCACTGATACTCGGCCTGGTGACAGTTTGTGATGCATTGGATGACCATGAGAATGTTGGGGACGTCACTTGTGTTGCCGGTTTGATTGGTACATTGTCGGCGGTCAAGCTATCCCAACCACCGTCACCATTGAGGTTGCTAGTGCCTTTACGTCCAAGAACAAGTCGTTCAAAATCATTTGATGTTTCCTCAACACCAGAAGTTGCACTAATTCCGAGAGCACCTCCTGTCGTCTGCCGGGTTACAGACGAGTCCTCTCTCGAAGAAAGCTCTCGGAGCTTCCGTAGCTGCTCTCGTTCAACTTTCGTAGACAGAGATTTTATCAGTGTCATGAACTGTTCGAATTGTTGGATATTGAGTAACGGTCCAAGACTAAAAGCCCACAACGTGGGGAGTACTTCAATGGCAATGAAGTCAGTGTCAACAATCTTCCCAACTTGTCGAAAAACTCCTAACGCAGCCATCATGACACCCGGCTCCTTCGTCTTGATAGCTTTCAGTAGCGGAACAAGCTTTTCTTGCACGGTGTACTTGTCAAGTATAGAAGGCGATGATTTCTTGACTTTCTTCTTGTCTTCGACTATGCCGGTCAAGTCGTCCACGGGTTCTGCATCTCTGTCATCGGTACCACCGCAGAGCACAACGAATGCCTCCAGAGCTCTAATCTTGATATTTAGACTGTTTGTCTTGCTGAAGGTAGACGCAATTGGAGGAAATATGTCATTTTTGACGGTGCTGAAGTCGAGAACAGGAAGCATGACAGGCAATGTCTTCATAGCTGCATCGACTAGAGAATGTGTACTGGATTCCATGGCGAGCTGTACTAGAGGAAGAATATCTGTACAAAAGTTAGCACATACCTATGAAGCATCCTGTGAAGAGTGACTAACCTTCTTTGAAATCTTTACCCGTACAATTTTCTGCAATGACATTCAAATTCTCGAGCACGACCATGAGACCCGCATCTCTCGTTGTATCTCGTTCTTGCGCGACACCTTTACCTACCGGTGCCAAAAATATCTCTTTGAGCTTTGGAATAATCAGCTCAGGACAGACACGCCGCCCGTTCGGCACTTTCGTCAAGATGTGAAAAATGTTTTGTAATATAGGAGGGAGTAAATCTCGGTCCTTTGTCTCTTCCAAGAGTGCACCCAGCACTTTCTTCTCAAGCACTGACGGGGGAAACTCGGGTATGACCCGTTGCAAACCTCGCATGAATTGAGACTTTTCGTTTTGAGTCTTTGCTGGCAATGACTCCAAGAATCGGATTGTAGAAACAAGGATGTTGTCAAAGTATGCTGACTGCTGGAACTCGCGCGCATTCAGGCGTTGAGCAGGTCTTCTGGTGATTAGTCTAGGCAGGACGCTGCCAAGAAGATCTTTAGGAATGGGACGCGTGCAAAGGAAGCTGTTCGATTGAGAAGGCGTGGTGGAAGGAGTGGTGAGAAGCTTCTTATACGTAGAGGCATTAGAATGCGCTTGAAGAGGAGAAGTATGAGGCGAGTTATATAAAGCAACAATGATCAGTCCAAGAGAAAACAGATCAGCTGCGGGAGACACATTCGAATCCATCACAAAATCCGGCGAAGTATAATCCATATTCAACTGAACTGAGGGCGGTAGTCGAGGATCCTGATATAAAACTTCCGAAAGCGCCAATGGCGGAAGCGATGACTGGGTCGTTGAGCCATCAGGTGGACCAGCAAATGACAGTCCAGCTATCTTCCAGTCGGACTTGATATTGATATATATAGCCTCCGGATTCAGGTTGCCATGAACAAGACCGGCAGACTCATGCAAAAACTCCAATCCTTTGGCAATCTGGAGTAAGCCCTTTTGAATCTCGAGCTCATCTATTTCGACTTCTCGGCGTCGTCTCGTTCCGTCTGGAGACTCTATCATATAACGACTGGGTCTTGAACCACCACCGCCTCCACCTTCTTGGGAGTCTTTCTCCTTTAGCAAGCCACCCAAGGAAGCCGTGATCGGCTCCGTAGCAAACATCAATCCGCCATTACGAGTCTCTTCAACCGGTTCCAGAATCTGAAGAATTGAAGGATGGCGTAGACGTGTCAGACTGCTAACTTCCCGTTTCAGTCTCTCAACGACCTCTTCATGAATCTTTTTCAGTGACGAGGCACTAGCTGAACGTCCAAATCCGCCTGTTCTAGGCTCTATAGTCTTGCGCTCAAATATGAAGATAGAGGCCGCAGTGCCGGTGGATTTTTTAGTTCCATCATGGACTTTCCATGGGCCCGATATGAATGCCGGCTCGGGTGAGATTTGATAGTGAGATGATATGTTGGAGCTGAAGGACTTGAGTGCTGACGAAAACATGGTTGCTGATGCTAATAAACGCTCAGTGAATCATAGCAGGTGATGTCTTTTTATTCTTGATTTTCAATACCGTTGCAAGCATATCGATCGCGTCTCACATTAGATGGCCGAGCTTGTTGTTTCCGAATAAATCATGACTCTGGCAGTTATGGACCATTGACTTGAAAATGATCTCGATATCATTGAAGACTGGCCGGCACACAAGCTATGTCGTCGAGAGATATTAAAACAAAGAGTTGTCCTCCGTAGAATCCCCGCTAGCCAATTGTTCCGCATCCCTAGCGAGCTAGTGCGGTTCTACTGTGACGCCGTATCACGTGCGTCTCGCCGTTTATGCGTTTATTGACAGGGAAGACATAAATTTAGATTGAATTGAATGATAAGCTCAGATCGAATCTTGGATGATCTATCACGGTATATGTATATATTGTATGTATGTATGTATGTATGTATGTATGTATGTATATGTACGAATTATCATGCCTCGACACAGTGCTGGAAACGACAAAAGACAAAACCATCATAATCTACAATGACAACAGTTTAAGAAGCATAAAAAGAAAAAATACCGTTCTAGAATAACACGAGTCGGAATCAAAGAACGCCGGAGTTGATCCTGACCAGGTATAATCTGCGCATGTCGAGAATGCCGCTTCAGCAAGAAAGATGGAGAGAGGGGAAAAGAGAGAAAAGGAATTTATATAATCCCATTTTTTCTAACTCACGAAAACCACAATCGGTTTTATGGGCAGACAGGAAGCTAAATAAGGGTATCACCTTCCGCATTTACATCATCCAGCTTCTTCTGGCCTTCATGCTGGAGCGTACTGATCGTCTTTCGGAGATATTCATATGTAAGCATAGTGGTCATGGCTGCAGGAACGGCTCGTATCAGATTGGTGCCGATTCCCGAGTAGAATGCGCGCCATCCTTCCTCGCGAAGGATGGTTTGACATGTACGCCAGACACCGGCGTAACGGGGCCTGTTCGGCATACCGTCAGATGATGCGGCGCCAGGCGGTCGTCCACGGTCGGCTGGGTGATCGAGTCCGCCGCGGAATGCGATTTCTTCAGGGGATGATGCAGGAGGATGTCGTTGTTGAGTTTGTAATCGTGTGCGCAGCACTTCATGAGGATATGTAGCGGTACTGGCGCAAACTTTGCTGAGGAAAGTTGCTAAAGAAATCCCGACCCAGTGTGAATCACCTTCATCTGGGTGCTCACCGATTCCATAGCCCGTAAATGCCATTTTGAAATATTCATACAGCGGGAATTGAATGGCCACATGCGATAAACCGAGTAGAGCCGGCGTAAGTCCTGAGTAAAATGCACGAATCCCCTCCGTCATGTACATCTTTCGTGCGGCGTCCCATGAATTTCGATAATGCCACGGAATGAATCCATCCCCAGACATTCTATTTCCACTTTGCGACATTAATCTCGTTTTGATTACCCAGATAGGGTTCGTTACTATCGTTGAACATGACCCAGCGGTAACGGATGCGTATGTCCTTGATAGCCACCAATTATCTTGACGCAGTAAGCATTGTGTCGACAAGACCTTCTCTCGATGAGTTGGCACTTACCTGTCTTCTTTTCCCAAAAAGCCCTTGACTTATCATATACAGTAAGATAGACGGCCCATGTCGGCAGGTATCCCAGTAACATTGGTCCCAACCCTTGATATAATCCTCGAATTCCTTGATTCTGCCATATTGTCTTTCCCGTACCGATCATTCCCCTATATAATTGGGCAGTCTCTGTTCGATGTCCCGCACGCCTGCGTAAAAATCCACCTTGTGCCTGTAACTTGGTTTTGATGACGTCGAGAGGACATGTCACTATCCCCGAGGCCACGCCGGCCATTGCGCCGCAGAAGGGGGTGATGTAGAAACTTGGAATGTGCGTTGAAGCGATTTCGAGGCGCGTGAGGACCTTGCCGTAAGGCGTCGGCGCCGTCATCGAGCTAGGAAGGTGTGTCGGCGCATGGTGTTCATGGTACTCTTGCTGCTCGGGGCGAACAACCGGCCTGGGTGCGCTGTCGTCGGACGACATTATCATTTCTGATCCGACCGATTAATATACAGCGCTCAGGGCAGGCGAGATGTCCGTCTTGGTCACCGGCGATTCACGGATTCGAGCATAACGGACTGCTCGAACCCGGAACGCAGACACCGGTGATGCCCTTTCACGATATCCCTAGTCTAGAGAAGAGAGCCAGTTTGTGCAACGATGGCTAGCCGATGACTTCTCTGTATTTGTTGGGACCGAGATAAAGTCGATAGAAATGGATGCTCGAGAAGGGAGATTGGTCGAAAATCGAGACTGAATAATCCAAGGTGGAGCTCGAGGTTAGTTGTAGGGACTTTTTAGTGTGTACCGGGAAGTCCGTCGCTGGCCGCTGGCTGAGATTGATGCGAAGCAGACGGGCAGGTCTGGCGTAGCGCGGGGTCTATCTTTTTGTCTGTGCTATGACACGATGTCCAGGAGATTGTACGTGGGATGAAGCAAAAGTGAAAACAAAGTTGGCTGAGATGCACAAAGATTAGAGAGCGTCTGGGATTGGATCTGCAGCAAGATGGTCTCGTGAACAAGTTAGCTTTTCCTTCCTTCCCTTGACGATTCGGAGTTTTAGCAGCTGCCTCAATTGCACGATAGCCCGCGGCCCCTTCAGCCAATGGCGTGCGGCCCTGGCCAAACGGGTTAGCTTCTGGAACGCCGAATCAATCTTCAATTCAACGGCTTCTTTGAACCTGTGTATCAGCGAGAGCCTTCTATCAGATGAGTTGTATGTAGATGATACTAATGTGCTCGATTATACAGATATATCTCCGAAAAGATGAACGGATGAACGGAGAGGCACTCGTTAAAAGCATAAAACTGGTTACATGTCGGCAATTGAGTCCTCACAGATAGAGAGCAATTGGCACGAGCACATGTCTGAAATTCTGCAGTAGATACTGACACACATAGGAGCATGTGATGTTAATTTCAATTGAGACGAAACGAAGGCTCTCTGTCTACCAGAAGTCCTCTATATCATCGTCAGTTCATGCTCTTCAGCTCACTCGGGTCGTCCCGGCAAGAGATACCAGTTGATGCCTTAATTCTCGTCTCTGCCTCAGGCCACAACGGGCTTTTCCCGCACTAGTGTCCCGACGCCAAAACGTCGAGCGAACGACGACAGAGCAATCCTTGAAGCTTCAAGCTGTCGCCGCCTTCTCCCCTCATTCACCCCAACCGATCAATTGGGTTCTATCGAGACTGTCTGCATCATGTCTGTCCCTTCTCTCACCAGCTACGTCGTTAAGCGACCATACCTCAAGCGCTGGCTCCAGCCCATTGCTGAGTGGTACACCAACGCTGCCGGATACCGCCGTCTCGGATTGAGGTATATCCCCTCCCACCTCGCAATCGATGCTAGACTTGTCTCAATTGTGGATATCTGAGGGAGGAAGTTATGGTTGATATTGCTCAATGCTTCTATTGGCGGGCTGCTAGGGGTGGTTTCACCGCAGACTCATTCCGCCAGATATCACGATTCGGGACAAATAGGTCGGTTATGCTTCTACGAATTGATCACTAACACTTACTTATTTAGAGCCGACGACCTCATCCCTGAGGAGAGCGAGCTTGTCCAGCAAGCTATCAAGCGTCTTCCTCCCAAGGAGGCCTATGACCGTGTCTTCCGTCTCCGCCGCGCCTTCCAGGTGAGTCTCCTACATATGATTACAGACTTCAACCGCTATGGAAATCAGCTAATAATCATCCGCTAGTGCTCCATCTCTCACACTCTTCTCCCTGCCGAGGAACAAACGAAGCCCGCCGAGGTGAGTTCAAACTCCCAATTGGATCGATTCTATACACATGATGTTTCTTTCGCCCCCATTGAATACAACGATTGTTCTTGAAAGATGAATACAGACATATTGAGCCCGACCATATAACAAACAGCTAATTACTTTAACTTTAAACAGGACGTCGAATATCTCAGCCCCATCATCCGCGAACTCCAGAAGGAAGCCCAGGAACGCGAGGATTTGGACAACTTGATCGTGAAGCGAAAGTAAACCAACGACAAAACGGGCGAAATAACAAAAAAACAATATAGAGCGTTGTCTGCGGAATTGGATTATTGTATTTGATCTTGCATACTAAGGTGGTGGTAGTTGTGGTGGTGGCGATGGAGATGTGATATCAGATATGCTTTTTCTTCTTTAGAGTCGTAGAAGACGACTTGTGTACTCCATAGCTGTACAAAGAATCAACCTTCTCGTTTCCTTTGTTCTAGGAATCTCTTCTACAGTGAGACTCATCTTCGTTATTTAAAGACGTCATGGAATTTTATATACATATTTATGTACGGTCTACATATCAATTCATAACTGTAACATCTACCTCCTCCACCCTCCACATATACCACATAAATAAACTCCTGAGAAGGTATCAGCAACTTGTGACTGTCTTGCAACTAAACGAGAGCGACATACCTATAAGGACGAAATTTTTCAGCCAATTCCAACATGTCAATTTCAGACATATACTTGAATTTCCCACCCCCTTTAGCCTTGAGTTTATTCACATCTTTGCCGACAAAAGCGGCACATCCTCGTCTAGCAATAATCAGTACATGACAAGCAGAGTAAAAGAGGGACATGGACATACTGCACTCCCAAATCCCCCGTCGAAAAAACATCCGTCCTCTTCAACGCAAAACACGAAAACATCTCCACAGACCACCGACCCAATCCGCGCACAGCAATTAGCATCTCCATAACCTCCTCATCAGAGGCCAGGAGGAGCTTTTGGGTTGATAGTTCGCCGTTTGAGAATTTCTCGGCTAGGCCCTGGATGTATTCTGCTTTGCGTTGGGAGAGGCCTGCTGTGCGGAGAGTTGGGATGTCTAGTTTCGCTACTTGTGCTGGTGTTGGGAAACGTCTTTTCGTCTTCGTTGCTGTGTCTGCCTGCAAGTCACCATTTTCAGTGTCGAATAAATCCAAGAATTTATTCTTGATTGACCGTGCCGCTGCACCAGAAACCTGTTGCCCAATGATACTACTAACCAAACTGTCAAAGGGGTCGATCTGCTCTGCCAGTCCTTCCGGCGAGAAGAGGTGGCAATGATGCTGGTCAATAACAGGTTTGAGCCGAGCATCAACACTGATTAGATGCTCAAGCGCCTTTTCCAGTAATGTTCCTGTTGTGGCTATAGGTCGGGGTAGACCTGTTTTGCTGGGCGAGTTGTCTTCAGCAGATGGGTAGGCGACGACTGAGCTTCCTCTAGGCGTTACCAAGGTAGCGTTTGTCCTGTGAGGTTCAACAGGTCGATCGAGTCTTGGAGGTCGAGGTGGGGTTAGTATGAGATTGTCCGCTATTGATGTGACATCTTGCTTTTTTCTTGGTGTTTGCGGCGTTGTCCAGACTTCTTCCAGAGCAGAGCCAGCAGTATCTTTTTCGGACTTCTTTTCTTGAGTCGCCTTTCTAGTTGGTGACTTTCTCGGTTTCTTCGTTATGCCATTCTCGTTGCCGGCCTTTGTCTTTCTTTTGCTTGTTCCTGCGCTCTTGCTGTCCTTCGCAATTGATTTCAATAACTCTGCAGGCTTTTGATCGGATACATTGTTGATCCTGGCCGAGCGTCGTGGTGCCATATATATCGAGAAGCGTCGTAATGTTGTAAAGGTCTGTCTGAGCGTATATGCGACCTTGAAGTACCGGAACAGAGCCAGCTTGTATCCTCTATCTGTTTCTCAAGTGAATCGAAAATGAGATATATACTTGAATCTCTTGTTATGGTATTGAGGCAGGCTCTGACGTGATGTCTTTTCTCCAGGCTGCCATCGCGTTCTTGCACGCCAAGAGGCGCGTGGTCCCGTGCTCAAAGATGTCAATCTAGCCCTTTCGGGATATGCGTATACTACATAGTACGTATTGAGCTTTTCTCCAACACATCAATTAGCTCAAAGTTGGACAAATTGAATTTGTTGTTTTTCAAGATGACCCCTGCCTCGTCAAGTCCACAATAGTCTAGCGGAACAGGTGAAAAGACCCTTATCGGCAAACCGATGGTGCAGTGGACCTTGAAACAATACCGAGAAGGCTTGACTGCTTTTTGTGAAGCTTGACCTGCCAATCTGATCACAATCTACGACATTTGAATAGCCACCACCACCGTGTTGGCTAACTAATTGAAGACTAATGAACTATCTCCCGTTGTGATAAACTTTGAATATCGATGGCCACGAGAGGCCGCGTCACACAAGAATGCATCATCGCAGCCATGGATATGATAGCTAGCTTCGTAGCTAGCTTCGTTGTCGCTGCATACATATGCATGGCCGAGTGCTTTCCCAGTCTGTACACGAACTTGGTGAAAGATAGAACATCAATTGATGGATCAATTCTTTTTTTTTTTCTTTTTATCAATCAATGATCTGACAGAATTGAGACAATGGAGCATATGCCATAGAAGAGTCAAGAAATAAGGAGTGGCTAGTGACAAATTACTAGCAGTACTAGCACGTACTAGCGCTATGCAGGTGGGGCAGGAACAGACGTTTTAATCTCTTGCAAGTTGGCATTTTGGCGATAAAAAGCAGTTGATGCTTGGAATTAATTAATATACATATAAGGACTGGGCGCAGACAGGAA
The DNA here is from genome assembly GCA_001571465.2 of Talaromyces pinophilus. Lineage (NCBI taxonomy): Eukaryota > Fungi > Ascomycota > Eurotiomycetes > Eurotiales > Trichocomaceae > Talaromyces > Talaromyces pinophilus. The sequence continues at coordinate 4,058,373 of CP017344.1, read as the reverse complement.
GGCCAAAGATCCTCGGTTGCCACGGTTGGGTGTCGGACAGCTAATCAACGAAGATCGCTATTCCGGCTAGCCTGCATCGATATTAATAGTATGAACTTATGAAGTAGTCTGGTCATCAGGATTGCAACAGTGCCAATGCCTCGCTCATCCGCTAGGGCAGATTACTTATGATGATCATGACGCTGGGCTGTCTCCTGATTTTATACTCTGGAAGAAGCATTAATATCAATTGTGGCAATGATGAGTGTATCCCAAGAAATAATTAGCAGACTTCAGAGTACGTACATCGAATTCCAAGGTTGCTGCTATCTCGACCCAATCAGTCCATTGACTCCATTCCACAGCGGGCCTGTTCCAAGGATGCTTGATACGGGGCCGTGTCCGCCAATCAGCAGCCTTGTTGACGGGGACGACGTACCCATCAACGTACACAGACACGATAGCCATAGCGACTGCCAGTATGGATGGTGTAGTATGTAGTTGATGTCAGAGGCTTGGATAAGATCTGGTTGTATCTCTTTCAAAGAATGGGTACATGTGTATTCCTGGGAATTCAGGACTGATATTTTACAATTCGTGCTGAGGGCTTTGCCATGCTTATGTTACATCTTATACTCCGTAGTATGTAGTTATTATACTCCGTAGTGACCAATCCTTATTGATACAGCCGAGACTCCAGACTCCAGAGTATCATCAATTCATCATAATAAGATACAGCCGTCGCGTATCTTACGTATCTCTAATACGCCGTCTCAGTATTCCCTGTTTATGTCCCCTGGCCGTCCCCACTCGGTGCCGTCCGAATTCATGCTAGTGCTGCTATATCCAGCTCTCTGATTGGCCCCTTCCCAGATTGGTCTCACCATTCCTGCCCTTTTGTCTAATCTTTGGCACAGAGTGGGAAGGGGGCGCCCCCGTCTGTCTCGCTCTTTCGCTCCTTCCTCAAATCTTTTTCCTCCCCCGAGAGAGAAACTCAAAACGTGCCTTCCGCCAAGTCACCTTTCCTCCTTCTTCTTGTCGTACCACTTCCTTCTTCTCCGGCACACATTCCAGACAGCCAACTACAGCTTCTCCCTCGTTGAAGCTTTCTTCTTCCTTCTTCTTCACTCGTTCATCCCATCTTTGCTGTTGTTGTTGTTGTTGTTGTGCTGTGTTGTTTTCTACTGTTCGTGTTCCTCCCTCCTCTCTCTGTGTCAGCCCCTTGATTTGACTTTCCACCACTCCATCGACTTCAAGCCTGACTGAGCCTCTTGATTTAGTATACATCACTCACCCTTAATATACCATACCAATTATCGAGCATTTGGTAAGTTTCTATCGTCTATCTACTTATACCATATCGTTGCACACCTGCACAGCCGACCGGCATCCCGACGAGCACGCAACTCCAGAAGAAGGAGAGCAGCATACCGTTGGTTTCCTCTATCGAACTGTGTTGTGTTACGTCGTGCTGGGACCTGAGCTCCGCGTCCGTGTCGATACCCATTGGAATGCAGACAACAAGGCCAAACAAACACACGCACACGTTTTCCTTCGACTTAATCTGACTCAGATCTGAACCATCGACTAACGGTCTTCCTTCTCTAGATCCGTTTTCACGACTCTACCGAAATATACACGCAATGGCTTTCTCCAAGTACATTGTTCCTGCCTTGATGGCCTCTGGCGCCGCCTATGCTGCCTCAAGTGAGTCGGCTCCGAGTAACGAACAAGGAACAATGGGCTGATATCTGTTTACAGACAACTGCGGTAAATCCGGCTCCGTCACCAACATTACCGCCCAGGCCGATGCCGATGCTCTTTCCAGCTGCGAAACTGTTCAGGGTGACGTTGTCATTCTACCCCAGGCTGCCGATGGCATCACATTCAACGGTATCCAGCAGATTGCTGGTAGCTTGACCGCCGACGGTGCCACCAACGTTACCTCCATCGCTGCCCCTGATTTGACTTCCATTGGCAATGAGTTCGCCTTGTCCAGCATCATTCTGTTGACCACCCTTAACTTCCCTGAGCTCACCTCTGTTGGCTCCATCGACTTCAAGGCTCTTCCCAACTTGCAGGCTTTGACCTTCAGCAAGGGTGTCAGCAAGGCCGGCAGTGTCAGCATCACCAACACCGGTTTGACTTCCTTGTCTGGTATCGAGCTCACGTCCGTCGGTGACTTCGACTTGACTGCCAACACTGCTTTGACCTCCATCAACGTCAACGACATCAAGAACATCACTGGTACCTTGATCATTTCTGCCAACAACAACAAGTTGAACATTGAGTTCCCCAACTTGGTTTCTGCCCAGAACTTGACCTTCCGTAACACCAGCTCCATCTCCGTCCCATCTTTGGCCAACCTCACTGGTGAGTTGGGTCTTTTCGGCAACTACATTTCTAACTTCTCTGCCCCCAACTTGACCACCTGCGCCGACTTGGACTTTGATGACAACGCCGACTTGACCGATATCAACTTGCCTCTGCTTTCCACCCTCACTGGTGGTCTTGCCATCTCCAACAACGACAAGCTTGACACCATCTCCTTCCCCAAACTTTCCAAGGTTCAGGGTGCTATTGACCTTACTGGAGACTACACCAAGTAAGTTCTTGATACAAAGCCTGATCACAAAGTGCAATACTGACTTTTCCTAGCGTGAGCTTGCCTGCTCTTACTGAGGTCAAGGGTGGATTCAACGCCGAGTCTACTGGCAACTTCTCTTGCAGCGCTTTCGACAGCCTGCGCTCCAACAACGTCATCCAGGGGACCTACAACTGCACACAGACCTCCAACCCCACCACCATGGATGGCGGCTCTGGCAGCTCTTCCTCCAGCAGCTCTTCCTCTTCCGCCACTTCCAGCGGTGCTGCTGTTGCCAACATTGCCGTTCCCTCGATGGGCTTGACCGCGGTTTTGGGTGCTCTCTTGTCTCTCTTGATGTAAAGAAATTCCATGAGCGGACCGTGATGTTTTGTTTCCTGTCGGTCAATTTATTTGGACGTCTTTGTAAAGGCTGGTAATCGGCGACTTGTTATCTCTTTCTGTATTGTTTATCCATACTGCTACTTTGGGACGCTGTTCGGCTCCATCTCGCGGAAAATTGTTTTGCTTGTGTGAACCTTATGATAATAATCGATTCCTTCTTTTAATTTCTTTGCGTGTTTTTCTTCGAGCTTGTACTCTAGATGCCCTTGTACTACAGTTGAATGCATTGATAGTTGTTTAGATCTGTGAGACCGTACCGATCGTATGATCCATGCATAGATTGTGCGACTTGACTCAATCGTCCTCATCGTTGCACACGATCATGTCCAGTCCCGTTGGTTCATATGCTTATTTCTCGACTGCGATGACGTAACCTTTTTTTTTACTGGTACATACGTTGCAACTATATTCTCCGACATCATGGTGTTGTCGCGTGGATGAAGTCTTCGTAGGTATCTATATTTGTCATAATTATAGTTCGCACATGGGATGTCTAAAGTTTGGGAGATGCAGAAGGATTAGGTTGGTATCCCGGTGTTTGGGGACAGATCCATGAATCTATGCTATCGTATCGACTGTCCAGAGAGTCGGGTCTCGAGACGACATGATGTAGATCAAATTATCTGTTCCATTCTATCTACATGTGGAATGACTGCTATCAGCTATTAGTCAGAAGAGGGGATTTGTGTTCGTGTTTGCCCCTCACGCTCGACGGCCTACTGAGTGGAATTCGAGGCAACCTTGGAAATATTATGTATACACTTTTCTATATAATCATAGTTTGTGCCGTCTCTCCTCTTAAGGCATGCGAGATGCACCGAACCGGGATACATAGGCCACTATACTGTTACGCACAAGATTGAGTTGCAATACTACGCAGCATAATTAATATACCTAGGCATCTAGTTCATGCCTTCGTCCCAATTTAGAAGTCCTGACCCCCATGCCCTACGCCAGCATGTGCTCTACCTAGGTTTCTGTCCAGCCCACTGGTTCTCAGGCCGGTCCGGATGTATATTGCTTGCTTCCATGAACCCGCCTTGCATGCATCACAAAGTCAAAACACTGGGCTAGTCAGGGGTTGTGCGTAATGGTTCATCGGGTTTATGGCGAGGGATCCATGATTATGGGTTTGGATCGTCGGCGTGTTTGGAGATTTTCCCCTCGTACTTGTGTAGTTTTTCTTTGTTTCCAGGGTTGTGAAGGACTGTTCGCTCTCGTTTGATTCGGGATTGTATTCCAAGACAGCTGGTCATATAAAAGAGAATATGAGGCGTAGTATATGCACGATCTCGCCTAATTCTGATACACACAATGTCCAGTTACTCTATGATTTCTCAATCATTTACATAGCGAGAAAAAGATTTTGAAGATACAAATTGACCAACAGTGTGTATGAACTTACACACGCCCGTGTTCCTAGAGCCTACCCTCTAAAGTATGTTACATGCACCAGACCCAGAAACATGGGAGAATTTTCTTATTTCTGCACCATGCCCAGGTTCGTGGCGTCGATCTTGGATATGAACGATAGGATCGGAGTGTTTCTCACAGGGCAGCCCGGGATCCTCATCCGTACTCCCGACTGCGGGTCAACCGGTCTTCCTACTCAAGACTTGAGGTACCAAGAGCATGGGTCTAGTTGAAGCTAGGGAGTCCTTGGAAGATGAAAGTTTATCAGAGAGTGGGAGCGGGCAGACCGTGTGTAAGTTACTTACTACTTTGTAGACTCTAGATTGCACTAGAACTATGCGCAGTCCATCCTCAAGCATACGTGTATCGACCGCAGAACAAGGGAATTACCAATGTGATATGTTGCTCTTGAGGTTTGGCTTCCTGGTTGCCATGAACACAATGTACGGAAGGAGAACACCTCCGTGGATTGTTTAATGTTCAATAATAGGCGTTTGATTCAGCAAGGATTTGGCGATGAACGTGGGAGAAACGCCTCTGTGGAGTTCCCATAGAAAGTGGCCTCCCACAGCCCAGCCCCCTTAGAAGTTAGCCCTAAACCTAACAAACGCTCAGACACAACACTAACTCTGATGATTTTCTACACATCCTACACATCAGACCGAGGTTGAGGACTGGCTCGCCAGAGAATATGACAGCTCTTAATTGACTATACTCACCGGAGAACTCGCTACTCCTGTTAGTCATCTTGCCAACAGTCAGAGTTTGTTCTGACCGGCTGACCGGCTAAATGGCCCTGGTTGCTCTCACTTCGAAGGGATCTCTCTCGGATCAAGGATCAGAAACCATATGGATGGAAGATTGGAAGAGATGCAAACTTCTGTCGCCAACCCCCGCTAAAATCACGATTCACTACCAGAGTCTAACTTGCAGCAATGCTCAGCAATGCAACGTACTGTGCAAATATACCTGTTACTAGGAAGTGCACTACGCAATGTATGCTGATTTTAGCCTCTAGCCTCTGGTCCCAGACACCGACCTTGAGTGCAATTGAGATGTGAAACTATTTATCCCGGTAATTCGATCCGGGTTGTGCAGTCCATGGATCTTATTTCCATGATTCGGTGGCTAAATAGACCCTTGGCCATGGAGCTATCTCGTAGCCTTGCTTGTTATCTGTGTAACAAATACTACTATCTGCTATCTACTTACCAAAGACGTGTTTGGTAGTAGTGGTAGTAGTAGATCAAACGCCGGTACGTACTTGGCTACGTCGTACGGCACTATATGGCATACAGAACACCCCCTCGCATATTTGAGGGGTAGACAAAAGGGTACCTACGTAAAGCATAGAGATCTACGTATATGATCTCTCTGTGGTCAATGTGGGTCGATGCTATAATCCCACTTTCTACGTCGCATGTATCTTGTATATGATGGGAAAAAGACCCGCTGAAGCACAGCAGCGGCTGCAAGGACGGGTTGGCCGTGTTTAATATCTACGGATGCAGTGTCCACGGCGACGAGTACATATTACTCATGGTCATGATCCTATGGATAATCCATGATGAACGTCTTCAAAGTCTGGTCCAGACGGCTCGGGTTCGCTATGCTATGACATGCAGCTCGTAGTCACTACTGGCCGGTGTGTGTGGTCGACCTCGTGATTCGATAAGAACACCCAGACTACCTAGGTACAAACATGACTAGAGGCAGCGGAAAAGTATGAAGATCCCGGAGAGAGGGCTGGAGTACGCTCTGGCCACATCTTCTTTTTGGTGTACTTGCTAATGCCCATGTTTGAGTCAAGCTAGATCTCGGCTTGCAATATCGGCGTGGCGTTATGAGATCGCTGGTGCATCCGTTGGTATCGAGTCTCTCAGCTCGAGAGCAACTCTATCGCCTCTTAGAAGATAGAAAAGTAGCACTGCGAAACATCTAGATTCGCCTCTTTTCTGAATCAAATCAAATAGTCATTAACAATACGATGGCAAATCGTCTACTATGTAGTTTGGCTATAATTGCCTACAGGGAGCTGATCCGAGTCTACGATTGGCTTCGGAGAGATCACAGATGCAAGGAGTATCCATTTTATATGCATCGACCCAATGTAGCCGGGCACGAATCATACGGCGTAGGCCGTGTAGTTGACTCGATCGCTAGATCGGGGCTCACGCTCGTAATAACTCAGTAAGTAGTACTACGTATGTGCGTGGATCTATAGTCCAAATGACTGTCGAAGACTGGATGCCACAGTGACCAACAGGCTTTCATTCCCCTGTTCCCCGTGCTCGATAGTCAGTTCCCACCTTGTACATCTATCAATTTTTTATACACTTTCTGCATATGCTTTCCACTCCTGCGTGGGCTTTATACTCCGCCTTCCGCCCTACATGCATGATTTGTAACATATCCATAAACCATCCCACACTTGAGTTACTTTTCTAGTCTACTATGTCTCGAACTTACTCGAAGGTGCAGTTCATACATGCATTATCCGCTTTGAGTTGCACGAAGGCTTTACTTTAAAACTCGAGGCCTAAGCGAGGGGCAAGGGGCATGCGTATGTGTATGCGTGTTGTATCTCCAGGTGGTTCAGAGAGAAAATATATAATCTGTGCTCATTCTCTTCCTTAATTTTCCTTGTTGTCCATCTTCTCCTGCATAATTGATGTTCATGGTTGTTGAACTTCGGACTTGCCACTCCATCCATGCATTGCATCAATAGATACTCTTAGTACACAAACAATAGTCCGAGAACTTTCTACTTCTTCTTATTCTCCTTTTCTTCGTGAACATACTTTTTGTCGACAACGACTTTCAACATCATATATCCATCATGTTTGAAGATGCCTGGGGTAACGATGCGTCGCGGCGTTGCTCACTGCCGTAAGTTCCAAATCAGATAATCATTGATTTACTCTTACTAACGATGACACTAGTACACTGAACTCGTTTACATTCCGCTGTGAAGCAGACCGACAAGAAGACACTCCAATGCGACGTCTACCACCACTTCCTCCTGTCGAGCCTCTGCCTCCTGGTCCCTTCAACAACCCATTCACACCAAGCGCCCACGTTCAGAGCCCTCCAAGCACTCAAGACACCTTCCCAGCCAGTGTCAAAACATCTACAACATCATGGCTTGCAACGGAGCAGCAGAATGGCATTATCTCACCCCCTTCACCAGTCAGCTCAGTTGACTTCTCTCTCAAAGACACATTCTCTACCCAAAAAGCATTCGGCTGGCCCAATGATCTCTCCTACACTGAGATCATGGCCCTTGTGCAACCACGCAACATCAACCGAAAGCCACCTCTGCAACAGCTTTGCGGCCGTAAACGCAAGAACGAAACCATGATGTCGTCCGCGAGCGACCAAGATGATCAACGTGAAAAGCACCGTATTGCCGAGGGTAACCGACGAAAAAACCTCAGCCAACTTCACCGGGAACTAGATAACCGTCTCCATGATTTCTTCCTTGAGCGAGCCGGATGGAACCCAGGAAAGAGTCTGCCTCAGTCCAAGGAGCATATCGTCCAGGGCGCCATTTACCTGATTGATTTCTTACTTGTAATTGTTGTCTTTCTAATGGGCCAGGAGAAGAACATCCCGCCTCAATTGTCAGAAAATCTGCAAGGCCAGCTTCGAAGTATGCATTTGCAACAGCTAGTTTCGAGCTTGCAGTCCCAGAATCAGGCTATGCAATACCAGATGCGGTCTCTGAAGCAGGAATACGATGATCTCTTGGACAGGCATCGGTCCTTGGAGTTTAAGCTCAAGTCTTATGATCAGGTCTTTCGATCCCCAAAGCCAGAAGTTATCACTCCACCACCCCTAGCTGCCATACCACAAGAAGCATCTACTCCGGTTCCCGCATCTTCGTCAAACCAACTAGTAAAGAAAACACTTCCCGGTCTGCGAGTCATATGCAACGACATTCCCGGCCTTAGTCCGGATTGCTCTTTCTCATCTGATGCTTCAAACGCCACATTCTCTACGACCTCCACATTTAACCTTGACGTTGTCCCACGCACAGTTATGTCGCCAATGACTACCAGGCATTCGTCGCCCATGTGTCTCACGCCTTCATCGTCATCATCATTCTCACACTCATCTTTACCATCTTCTCGACGCGAGTCTTTGAATCATACGTTGTGAGACGATGAATCTTTTCATGACGTCTAACGATTGATGATTTCGACTCTATCTACAAGATACGAGTTTCTGCCTGCCTTAGGGGATTTCCAAACCCACCGTGTACTATTATCTCATGACCGCTTACTTTTCCGTACAACGACCGTTTGGCTCGTTTTTTTTTTTTTCTGGATGGACATGTTTCTCACTTTCGTTGAACTTATTTTTCCTTCAATTTCCTTTGTAGGTATAAAACATTACCTGTCTATTCTTTCTTTCTTTTTCTCGTATGATTTCGGTCTCTTTGCGTCTTGATATATTATACTGGACTTATCATTAATACTTTTCCCTTATATATATGGTTATACTTGTTCGCTCCTTTGCAGATGTTTATATCTATACAATATCCTTTGCAGATAAAACGAGAGGCAATTTGATTGACACATAATATGCTATGTTGAGTTGGAATCAATTGATATCCTTTGCAAACAAACGTGGGATACATCACGTACCTGACAGAGTGCGTATGCAGAAGAAAGTGACACATAGCAAGTACCCCTGAATGTACTCTAGATAGAGACACGCGCAGAAATAGGGGAGCGAAACTCTCATGCGTATACGGGTAGGTACGACTGGATGATAGTGTCTTCATCCCTTGCATTCACCTATGTTTATTCGATTCGATGTATGCAGCACACTTCCTGCATCATTAACTAGGTTTGCTGCAGGAGGCATAAGCATGAGAAATAATCCGAGACAACCAGCAGAGTTTATCAAAATGTGTGTACTGTTTAGTGTGGTGGTGTGGCGAAAGATCTGGCCTTTAATTTGGAATAGCCACTATGCAGCGCAGATAGATCAATCGATGGTGATCCCAAAATGGTTGGTAGGCAAACTTTTTACTTATCTCTGGCTCAGTTGGCCATTCAGCCAGTTTTACGTACTGGCCAATCCATCTTCCTAAGTATTCCCGAGTCTAAGCAGTTAACACATCGAAATCTACTATCTAGATGTCCATGTATCCCGTAGCGTACGGATTACATACATAATCCGAATCTAATCTCGTATCGGCGTGGTATAAACCACTCGGAGAAATAGGAATCTTGCACACGAGTCAGGACTACTTAGTTGTAGAAAATATACATCGAGTCCTACTACTCCGTAGTTCGCATGTGTATGTTCATGTATGTAGCTTCGGAGGAAAAGGCATCGGATCGGACTCGGAGAGCATGAAATGAAACAAAGTTGTTTTCGCACGAAGCCGATTGCAGAAGTGGACTGGGTGTTTGTTTTTCGTGAATCGTTCAGCTGAATGACTTTTCTTTTTGTTGAATGAAGAAAATCCAGATGTCGTTGGGAGGGTTGTAACCGGCAAGAACATGATATACACGAAGCCCTAGCCCTAGCCCTAGTGTGCTTGCCTCAGGCATCGACGGATAAAGTGTGTTGGTGGCGTCCTTAGTCGGGATTCCTGACGAATTGGTCGTTACACTCACTACACAGTATATAAAGTCCGTGTGCTGATACTCATGAGCGTTTGGCTCAATTGATTTCATCGTATGTTGTAGGTATCAAACTTATTGTTGAAAATTCAAAACAGGTCTGCTGGCCAAGCCATAACAAGAGAAATAGGATCAAATGGGACTCTTGGAATGGGCCAATCACTTGGCAGGACACGTCTGTGCATACGTACGCGAAATGTCCTCACCTGACAAGACCAAGACACACAAAACATATATGTCAAGCCACATCAACACATGCAACTATTCAGCGTCTTCAGAAATCATGGAATATAACTGATAAAACAATGGCATTTATGCAGTGATATAGATCGAGGCAGATCTTATCGGTGCCAAGCCGTCTGTCAGTCGAGGACCACTTAGTCCGCCCAACGCGGCTAGCGCACGCCATGCCAAGCCCGCCACTCCCAGTCGAGAGTCCAGACTGGCAGGCGAATGAACTTCTCCTTCCAACTTGCCAAGTTTGTTCACCTACTTGCTCCCTTTCCAGGACAACAACTTGCCTCCCCCCCTCCATCGAGAGCTGAGCAGAGTATACGTTGTACGTATCTCTCTGTCGCTTCAATTCTTGCTATCTCTCCTTCTCATCCTGGTCTGCTTTCCAGCGCCTGACGGGACCGTCCGACCCACCCGCCCGCTCGCTCGACCTACGTATACGTGTATACCCGCTACAATCCGATTGTCACACCCCTTGTCGCTCGCTTGATTTGCATACAACGGACTTCCTATTTGCGCCGACTTATAGAAGGAATTATAGAAACGAACCGGGACGTTACGAGAGTAGCTGATTGTTATCGACCGACTTTTTATGCGAAGTGTGACCCCTCGCGACATCATCCCTGGTCTCGTGGTCGCGGTGACGAGACGTGGAACGAAAGCCCATTAGAATATTCGCACAATGTTGCTCCCTAAAGGCGGTGTCAACTGGAAATCGGCTCGGTCAAGGTTACCACCATGGCGAGCTGTCCTTATCTTGTTAACGCGCACTCGGTTCCTAGTATCGATTGCCGTTACCGGGTTGGTGGTTCTTCTCTGGCGCGGTATTAGCAGTTCAGCTGCAGAAATGCAAAGGTTTGTCACCTTTCCTCCGGCAAAGTCATAGCTGTATACTGAAGCTAAGTCGCATAGCTTTTACTGCTACGGACCTTCGAAATCGCCAATGCACATGACCATCAACGAGATGAACGAGTGGAATGCACATCTACAAACCCCTGTCAACTTTAACCATCACGAACCGTACGACGTCAACTCGACGTCGATAAACTTTGTCAATCTCAACCCGATCAAATCCACACCCAAGGCTGCCGCCAATGGAGAACGTGTATTGATTCTTACGCCGCTGCGCGATGCCGCTCCTTATCTACCGAAATACTTCGACCTTCTTTCTATATTAACCTACCCGCACGAACTTATCGATCTCGCTTTTCTCGTTGGTGACTCTACGGACGATACTCTTGCAGTGCTCAGCTCAGAACTTGACCGAATTCAGAGCCAGGTGGAAGAAAAGGTCGCCTTTCGCAGCGCTACGATTATTCACAAGGACTTTGGCTCCGACATTGATATGGATGTCATGGAAAAGCATTCCTTTGAAGCTCAGGCACCCCGTCGCAAGTCGATTGCGCGAGCTCGAAACTTTCTTCTCTATTCCGCTTTGAAGCCTGATCACTCTTGGGTGTATTGGAGAGATGTCGACATTGTTGACAGCCCGGAGAAGATTTTGGAGGACTTTATGGCTCACGACAAGGACATTCTTGTTCCAAGTATGTACTACACTATGAGATATCGATGCACGACTGACAATCGGTAGATATCTGGTTCCATCGTTATGAGAATGGGCATGACATTGAGGGTAAATGTACGTTACTTCTCTTCTTACAATGTATTACACCTTTGCAACTTTAGCTTACTAGTCTTACAGTCGACTACAACTCGTGGATTGAATCAGACAAAGGCCGTCGGCTGGCAGACTCCCTCTCCAAAGACGATATCATTGTCGAAGGCTACAAGCAATACAACACCGGCCGTACATATCTTGTGGGATTGGGGGACTGGCGAAACAATAAGGACGAAGAGATTGAGCTCGACGGAATAGGTGGAGTGAATATTTTGGTGAAAGCCGATGTCCACCGAGCTGGTATGTTCTCTTCATTCTCAATAGATCTCACCGTTTCTGACTCAAATAGGTATCAACTTCCCGTCTTATGCCTTTGAGAATCAAGCCGAAACCGAAGGATTTGCCAAGATGGCTAAACGAGCTGGCTACCAAGTTGTCGGTCTTCCCAACTATATCGTCTGGCACATTGATACCGAAGAAAAGCCTGGCAACCTCGGCGGACGCAAAGCATATTGATCAACCTAAGAGGAGGTCACTGATACTTCTTGAATGAAGAACGAGGGGAATACACTCCCACCCTCGTTTCACAATGCCTATTGTTTCAGGACGATGTCAAACGAACATTACTCGGCGGCACCGGAACAACAACAGGCTGTTTATACCTGGCATATTTACACTGTGCGATAAGCATGCGCGGAACCAAGCCGCGATCTAATGATATGGTAATATAAAGACTTTTTTACTACTGCGTTTGATTGTAGGACTCAGCTGTCTCTTGTTTTTCTTTGTACTTTTGTTTTTGGTCGGCGCATGGGTGAAACGATGGCATTGTATTACTTGTTCGATCATTCGATTCTCATTATAGATCCATGGACCATCCATCCAGATGAGGTTTCTTTTAATTCTGTTTTACTTTCTTTCATGCTTGATGTATGTCAGGTGTCTTATTGTCTGTCATTTTTGGGTACTCCTCGGTCTTGAGGACTGGCGCTTGTCTATATATGTGCTTAATGCTTAATCAAGGCATATACTATCTTCATTCTCGAGATGTTAATACTTGTCCTAGGGTTCAGTCGGTATTCTCGTCGGGCTACCCATACCCGAACCACGGGGCGCATCCGGACAAACCCCCACTATCCCCAACCAGACCATCTCAAATATTTGACTTTGTACTATGTCCACCTTCTCTTGACTTCGATTCTTCCCCGCACTTAATCAATTATTTCGTTTAACGTTGGAGATATCCCTTCTCCAAAGAAGATCTTCTCTCTTCAAACTGGCTACTCTACGAGCATTCCGACCTTTTCTCTTGTCTAATATTCCACGACCAAGAAGTAGTTATAACCCCTTGATCCGATCTCAGTTCTTGTATCAGACGGCTCGATCAGCTATGAATATCGCACCTGAGAAGAGGGAGTGGTTGTGCATAATCCCGGATAAGCCGGGTATGCTTGAGAAGAGGCTGGAGATTCGGCCGTATGCCATCCATTATCTTCTTCCATGACGAGTAGTAGTTGTGCTGATGTTGACGATAGAACTCACCTGGCCAACCTCAAACCACTCATTGAGTCCAAACAGGTCGTTACTGGTGGTATGTCTCCCCCCCCCCTTCTTTACTTCTCTACTCTTCTTGCGGATTAGACTAATGGGAGTGAAAGGACCAATGTTCCACGACGCCCACCCAACTGAAGGCAAACCCGCAAACTTCAAGGGAAGTATGATGATCTTCCGTGCTGCGACTGAAGCTGAGGTGCGCGAGATTCTGAGTAATGATGTTTATGGAAAGGGAAATGTATGGGATTTGGAGAATATGCAGATTATTCCTGTAAGTCCTCCTGTACTCTGGCTTTAGATAATTGAGTGATGCTGATTTATGTAGGTTGCTATTGTTGTTTAAATATGGTCATTGCAATGCATATTGGTCTGCTCTGAGCAGAGTCATGTCATATAGAAAGAGGAAGGAATATCACGCTGAATTACATGCTAAAACACTACAAAAGTCTATCTAATATATACAACTACAAACAGCCCTATGATGCTCATGCTCATGCCACGCTCACGCTACAATGCCAAACGTACTCTTGACAGAAAGCCACTTCTCATAAGCCAACAACTTCAACTCAACGCGCACGTATGCCGTAAAAGCAGACAGAAAGCGGTAAAGATTACCGAGTCGCAAGAGACTGCCGTTCTGCGATACAGATTCCATTTCCTCCTCGAATACGGTTCTAGTGGCGTATCGAGCGAGGATGAGGAATGTGCGCACTGGTCCTTGGCGAGTGTGTAGGTTCTCGTCGAGACTTCGGGCTGATAATAGTCAGTACATCTGTATGAATGTGTTAGGCTGGCTTATGGGTACTCACTAAGATCATTTGTTTTCAAGATCAAGAGGATGATTCGAGGAACTCGTCCGAGCATATCAACCAGTTGCTGAAGTAAACCCTGACTTAGCGCACTGGTGACATTGCTCTTCTCCTGCTCACTATCCCGCGACGATACAACCTTGTTCTGAGAAATAACTGTAAAGTCTCTCCCCGTGATAGCACTTGCGAAAATCGGGAAATGCTCATCGGTGACTCCTGCTACCTCATATGCGTATTTGCGCATCTTCTTTTCATCGCCTTCGATGACTGACAACCACAGCTTTGCATAATTCCGGCGCAGGTCTTGAGGGATATCGCGGTAGAGACCGTGGTCATAGAGAATAATGTCAAAATTGGGTTTGCGCCGAGAGTCATTCTTTCGAATAGCGATGTTGCCGCCGTGAGGATCGCAGTGAAGAGGCGCATTGTCGCCGAAGATCATTTCATTAAAGATGTGTGCAAATGCGGCGGACACTTCGTCGCGGTCAATTCCGTTCTTGTCGAGGAACTCTAAGTCGTCAGGGCGAGCGCCAGAAATGAACTCCATGGTTAGAATGCGCTTTTCGGCCGACATCACTATAAGACGTTAGATGAATGTCTACTTAATGGGTGGGAGAAGACTCACCCTGGGGAATGACTAATGGCGCATCAGAGTGTTTCTTGAAATACTCTTTTGTCCGCATCGCATTCTCCGCCTCGTGTCTGAAATCAAGCTCCATCGGCAGCGACAAATCCATCTCCCGCGACAGCCATTCTAGATCATATTCCGGAAAGAAGCGCTTGAGCGTAGAAAACGTCAATCGTGTCAACGCCAAATCGAGAGGCACCCATTCAGCCAAAGCAGGATGTTGAATTTTCACCGCAACTTTTTGACCCGTCTCCCGTAGAGTTGCGACATGGACCTGCGCAAGTGACGCGGCGCCTATAGGGGTCGGACTGAAACTCGAGAATACCTCGTCAATGCGCTTGCCCGTATCCGCCAGAAACATTTCTTGTACCGACTCAAACGATGAAACTGGACACTTATCCTGCAATGGGATGAAAGTCGTTGTCCATTCTAGCGGAAGGAGGTAGCCCATACTGCTGAGATGTTGGCCCAATTTGATGAATATGGATCCATTCTTTTCGAGGACGGTGAGTGTACGTTCTGCGCAGCGTTTGTGACATGCTTTTAGCATTGCTTCTTGTTCTTCGGGGGTGCCGCCTTTTTGGTTGAGGGTCGTTCGGTAGCTATCATGCAAAGATCAGCATCGATCAAACTGGTAAAGACAATTGACGCGACATACTCATTGATACAGATCGCAAGAGTGGTGGCAACTCTAGCACTTCTCTCTGCAGCCGCATAGCCATGTTTTATATCATCCCAAAACCCTATCACCGCAACACCAACTGTTCCTCCACCAGCCGCAAGTCGTATAGCCGTCCGTCTCCTCGAACTCCTTTTCGAGCCGGCTGAACCAGACGCATTCTTCAATTGTGGTGCCTCTAACCGTTGAGAAGAAGTTGAATAAAATCCTCTTTGAAACGGTGCGTTCTTATTTGGCTGACGTGACAGCTCATTTGTCCAGCATCGTCTGCAAAGTGGCGACCTTGAAGTAGTGCGTGTATTGGCTAAGGACGACGGAAAGCGAAACGCTGTTGCTATCGGACGGGGAAGAGCGGGTGTCATGGTCTATGAACAGACCAGGGCTGATGTCGACAATGGCGCAATTCAATGTATTTGAATTTTCCAAGAACAATTGATGTCCAGTCGTTAGGGTGTAAGTCGGCCTCGATGAAAGCGTAGATGATCCCGCAAGGAAGGAATCATGTGTTTCGAAAAATGCGAGAATCGCAGGAACCAGGACAGAGATATCGGCTCGCGCAAGAAGTCGTTATAATCTATTGCAGAAAAGAAAATATTTACAATAAAAAAAATGAATCTAGATTAGGGAGCAACAGAATCCAGAATTGGCCACTAGATAATCTTGGATTTTCGGGCTCGGGACGGACGGCGGAAAAGTTGTGGCACCAAATAATTAGGGTAATTAGTTTTTCCGGCTCAGCTCCAGGTACCGTTAACCCTAAGCTGCGGATGTCATCATGTGCTTCACTCTTGTATATAGATGGAAGAATGTTGTTGTGTATTCACGGTGTTAGACGGACATCTACATAACGCTGTGCTCGAATATCCTCCCCAAACAACATATACAATGACCCAATAATCAATCCTCCTCAATATAACCTTTTGTGTGTACCACGACGCCAGTCTATGCAAAAGAAAGTAAAAGTATAAACATGTCATGTCAATAATCAGAAAGAAAGTCCTCAGGCAGAAGGGTATTAGTTTTAGAAACGAATTTAAAAGAAAGAAAAGGAACGGTTCAATGGCAGGTTGTGTTTCATGCCCACTCGATGTCATTATTCGTTTGGCGCCTTCGTCGTGCGTTGAGCGCCGACGGTGGCCGATTCAAAGAAGGAGATCTTGTTTCTTCTGATGGAAGAGAGCCGAGTAAGGATAGTCGACTGTTCATGGCTCGGGGAACGCGACTCCGGGCAGCCGCATGTCCGATACTATCGCTCGATCCTGTTGATGTGCTGCCATCTCGTGTCACAGGTCGTAGACTCTTGCGCTGATGACGGGGGGACTCCGCAACATCAAATAGTCCTCTTGACTGTCCGGGTCTGAGATTGGGAGTAGTCGGCCGTGACAGATTCCCTCCAGAAGGTTGAGACAGGGCGGAAGTGCTTGTCCGCCTCATAAGAGGTCTTCTTTTTGCACTCGACAGGCTCTCGAGATGCTCGTTTGATTTGACTATTTTGCCGGCCATATCCCTCACGAGAATTGCTGGATCATTCTCGAGCTCTCTGATAGCATCTAACAAGCCACAGCGTGCAAGTAAATCGCTCTGTTCTTCCGTCGAGTCACAGATACTTGAAGTAATACGGAGTAGGTTCAAACGCACAGCAGCCTTGTTGTGATGAAGCTTTTGACGAATGCGTGTGAACAGATCCGGTCGAGCGAGAGTTGATGCGACTGGAGGACTTAATCGTAAGAGTTTCTGGAGCGGCTCAAGCAAGTTTTCGAAAGCATTAGCTTTGGAAATTGTCAGGCATTTGACGATCGAATCAGTAAAAGACAGACCGTCAGCACGGTCTTCCAGTAGATGTTCCTCCACCTTGGCAGTTTCTTCTTGGAGCCTGCATCATTCGTTAGTTTCATCTATTCCTGGCTCTTTTGTCGCAAGGAGAACTTACCATGCAAAAATGGCGTCCAACGCAGTAACTTGCCAGTACGGATCAGAGAGTAATGATATATAGAATGGCAAGCCCTTATTACGCCAAAGTTCACGACGGCCAACTTTCCCTGAGTGAGCCATATCACACAGTATAGGAAGTGCAAACTCTTTCAGTGGACGTTCTGTCTTGACTATCTTCTGCAATAGAGGAATGATTCCATTCAAAGCTGCATCCTCTTGTCGCGGTTTGCTGAGCCGGCACATGTTATATATGGTGTTGAGGATCTGATTCGAAACCTCTCTGAAATGAGGCTGCTTCATGGTGGAACGCAGAAGTTCCGTAAGAACATCAATTGCATTCGAGTTTTGTAGTGACTCTAGTGTCGTAGACAGCATAGAGAGATTTTTGATAAATTTGAGCATCGTGATTTGGTGAACCGGTGTCATGCGTCTCAACTCCTTGAGTACCCCTATCATGCTTGTTAGCTCTTTCAATTCACACATACCTCATACCAAACTTACTATGTAGCACGGTTCTTTCCGCAACCATTTCCTTGACATGATTCTCTGCCTGGGAGAAGATGAAAAATATATTGGCTATACGACCCTCACTTATCTTTGCTAATTCCTCCTCTTCATCGAGTACTCTGCTCAGTACGAGCGATAACGGATCTAGCACGGAATTTCGGGACAAGATTCTGCAGAAATCATTTTTAGGAGTTGATCCCTGAGTAGTCAGTACGACAACTTAGGCAGGCCTGAATCTCATACTTACTTGAAGTTCAAAAACACTCCATATACCGTTGACACCAATCAAAACGAGATCACGCTCATCCTCGTAGTCGTCCTCAAGAAAGTCAACTAAAACATTGAGACCGCCGGCACTAACAAACATTTGCAAGGTCAGGGTCGAGGACTGATACATCTGTTGCACAAAAGTTGCTGCCTCTAGTCGAATTTCGCGGGGATACTTCTTTGATGCGAATTCATTGATGATCGGTATACCACCAACGAAACATAGATTCTCCTGTATCTCGTAGTCGTTGTAAATGATCGAGTTGATGATCTTGAGCAGATTGAATATAATGTCGCGTCGCCGACAGCCTTCTAGTATCTCGAGCATAGGAAGCATGCCATGAGATCCAATGATGATTGCCTTCGTTTCTGGTAAATCGCAAAAGATGACTAGTAGTTGTTCCGAAATTTCCGCAAGCACATCGTCATCCTGTGAAGTCTTTAAAGAGCTGACAAGCCCCTCAACCTGATTACGCAGGCGGGCATATTTGTCACGGGCAATGTTTGCTTCCAGGTCCATTTCGTCGAATCCTTCTTCTAACTGGGCAAAAGGGTCATCTTCGTCGTCTTGGTCTCCCAGCCATGAATTATTGGATAGTTTAGACTGCAACATAAGTGCGCTTTTCTCCGAACCATGCTCGCTGGCTGGTTTTGGGCCACTTTCTTCGTTCCCGAATATGTCGGAAAAATCCTCATCATGTTCATCCTCCGTAAACTTTTGTATCTCGATTGAAGACTTGCTACGTTTAAAGGAACCCCTAGCTTTTACCCGGATTGGGAAACTTGCTTTACTGTCCTCTGAGTCGAAACTGTCGATTGATTCCTTCCTCTGAGCTGGGATCAGCAACGCGGTCTTTGGGGCATTGTCATCAACTTCCTAATAATTTATAAGCATACAGTTTTCTCAGTTAACATAAGCGGAGCAATAACTTACCGAAAACATCCCAAGCTTACGTTCTAAAACGTCGTCATTGGCAACTATGAGATCCGAAAAATCTTCATCCGCACTCTCCGTATAAAAAGCTGTTGGGCGGGGTTGGCGTATGGATTTTGACGGAGAGGTTCCCGGCTTAGTATTAAGTACCTGAACACCTGAAACAACAGGGACACTTTGACTGGATCTGTGACGCGACCGACTTTTGACATGCGGCTTGTTCTCATCTACCACTTTCCGCGGCAGTGGTCGAATCGTCTCAAGCGGATCAGAGTCCATAGCCCCCAATGTAGTGTCACTTTCCGAAAAGCTACTCAACGGGTCCCTCATAGTGGTTCCATCAAGAGAAGCAAAAGCTTTCAGTCGTTCCGAAGAGAGTATTCCTCCGAGGTGGTCATGCGGTCGCAAATGAGGAAGTTCAAGTGCACGAGGCGAAATGGCGGAGTCAAAATCGTCGTCCCAATTGTCTTCCGGATCAGGCGAGCGTAATTTTCCAGACATATTTCTAGTAGACAAGTCCTTGGGTCGTAATGCTGTATTTATAGGGTCAAGCCGTGGATGATTGGGACCTTGAAGATCAGTTCGGCCTGGCCTTCTCATTGTCGTAGAATCTGGAGAACGAAGAGCCTCGTTCCATTCCTGGACACTCTTGACTGCCTCTTCGTACTCGGTGGGTTTCTTTGGAACAACTGATTCGGATCGATGAGCATTGCTAATCCAAGGATGCTTCAGAAGTTTGCGAGCAGATACGCGAAGATTGGGATCTTTCTGAAAACATTGCATCAAAAAATCTTTAACACCCTGTAGAGCTCGTGAGCATTTAGATCGCCATCATAGAAAGGGGGATTTGCGTACGGGCGATGCTCCTTGAGGGAGTGGAGGATGATCATCATTTACTATTCGAAAAAGAGCTGGCATAGGCTGCAATTTGTGGTATGGAGGCTTTCCATCAAGGAGCTCAATGACTGTACACCCAAGACTCCAGATATCTGACGCCGTCGTCGCTCCTGAAAGCTCAATGACTTCGGGGGCCATCCAATACGGTGTACCGACAACACTCGATTCATGTAAACCGGTTGTGCGACTAGCGACACCAAAATCCGCCAACTTGACTAGTCCCTGCTTGGTCGTGAGGATATTTGCGCCCTTGATATCTCGATGAATCACACCTTGGTCGTGAAGGTATTGTAAGCCCTGTAAGACCTGCGACATGTAGAGAGCCACGAGATTCTCGGGAAAGCGGCCAAAGTTTTTAGCAATACTATGTAGTGATCCATTTTCACAGTACCTATATCGAAATCAGCATACATCGCTAACAGTTAAGTTGGTCTCTCGGGGAGATGTACTCGAGGATGATATTGAGCATTTCGGGGGTTTTCACGAAACCATGATACTTGACAATATTGGGGTGCTAAATCATCCGACACGTCAATTGACCTCAGATCCACATATCTTATTAGATCCCGGACTTACATCTAGAGCTTTGAGGAGATCGATTTCGAGCTGCAGGAATTCGAGTCAGCAGGCTGGCATGAATATGATCCGGAGGGTAGATCGATACGCACCATAATAACCCTCAATTCGCTCTTCGGGAGGTCTGCAAGCTTTATTTGTTTCACTGCAACTGTTTCTCCCGTATTCCAGTTGAGGGCTCGATATACCGATCCAAACGCACCCTTGCCTAGACAATCTCCCAATTGCTTCGGGCCCGTTAGTATGGGTATGGAATAGTTGACGGATCGATGTTGCATACATAATCCTTGAGCTCTGAATCATCCTTCAACGACGACTTCGACGACCTGTCATCTCTTTTTGTTGGACTCGTCCCCGATCTTGCTAATCGTGTCTTGGCTGGAGTTCCTGGGGTACGAGACGACGGGAGGAACGATTCCTCGGTGTCATTTGAGCGGCTGACCATTTTCCTTGACACAGGACACAGAACTGTGCCTTTCAGATTATATATCTATTACAGCGTTCCGCGTTGGCGCCCCCGAGTCGTTGGACGTATTTCCGAGCGAAAGAGGCGGCGTGCGGGAAAGAGTGTAAACACGCGGGGAAGAGGCATATCATGTACGGAGACAAAGAACGATCGTGACGGTGTATATTCAAATTATCGTTCGTTTCGATTATTCTGGATCTGAATTATTCTATAATTGCTGTACAATGCTGTAAACAAAACGTGAAGGTCATGAACGTCGTCGTATGGCGGCTCGGCGGGGGGTGGTTGTGATCCGAACAGTCGGGCGTAAGCTGAGACTCCTTTTGGCAGTTGGTTTCATGTCATGCTGTGTGCCGAGTCTGATCATGGGCAAGTAAGCAAAACAATTAGTATTGATTCCTCTTTTTGAAATCATCCAATTATGGAGTCAAACTCACGGAAAGAAAGCCTGGGGCAGATTTGTTGGAAAGTTGCAAGTGGAAGGTGGTTGTGTTCTCCGCACTAACACTAAGCTGACATCACGGTAAGCATTGCCCAAGCCGAGCACTCAGCCCTAAGGCCCCTAACAGCCCACAGGGCGCTATTAGTTTGGAAATTGTCGGCGATGAGTGCCCAATTGATCGATTCATTGGCTGTCCCTTTGCCCCTTTATGCCCTTAATTTTATTTCGAATCTTTTGAGTCTAGACTGAAGTAACAAATATACTAGTATCTCGTGTTCATTCATCAGTAGATGCGTGCAAAATGTGCTCTCTATACAGGTTCTATACACTATCGCACAAGATGGATCTATTCTTTAGATCGGAGGAGTCGAAAGACATCGGATACCAAATACAAGCTGCCGGCGATCACTAACGGCCCTTGTCCAGCAGTTTGGGATGCCCACGTGAGCGCAGGGAGAATATCTGCACCAAAAGCTTCAACCTTCCCTATGCCAGATATTGACCTAATATGCTCGACTACCCGTTCTGGATCTGTAGCTTTAACCCAGGGCATGCCATCAACAGGCCCAAATGTGACTACTGCGGCATTGTCTCCGGGTTGTAGTAACGGTTGCAAGATCTCGGACAGATCCTTCCCGTGAGAAACGGCAACTACCCAAGTCACCGGCGCGCCTTGCCGGCGTAACTTACGGTTCACAAAGCCGGCAAGAACATTTGCCGATTGCCCGTTGTGAGCTCCGTCAATGAGAACGGGTTCTTCCCGATCGATCA
This sequence comes from Talaromyces pinophilus, assembly GCA_001571465.2. Taxonomy (NCBI): domain Eukaryota; kingdom Fungi; phylum Ascomycota; class Eurotiomycetes; order Eurotiales; family Trichocomaceae; genus Talaromyces; species Talaromyces pinophilus. Next base: position 4,036,039 of record CP017344.1, on the reverse strand, counting down.
AAGATTTGACGGAAAGGAGCTGTAAGCGGCCAGGCCATTCGATTTTTGACAAGCTCGGCACAAGATCATCCACCTTCAAGGGAGATTGAGTTTGTTCAAAGGCCGTTTGTAGTGCTAGTGTTGCGCAAGCGATATTGGTTCTTTGGTGAGGTTCTAGATCAAGATCGTTGAATAACGAAACAAGTTTGGGAAACCGTTGAGTTGCTATATCCGGTGTCGCTATTGTAGAATCAATGCCGAGTTCTTTAATGCGGGATTGTAGGACCTGAAGCACCTCGGCCTCGTTGGTTCCATCAACGATGCAGGGCACGCCGTCTTTCAAAATTCCTGCCTTTTCATTGGCGATAGCTTGTATCGAGTTACCTAGAAATGCCTCGTGATCGCGACCGATCTTTGCGATGACGGATACGAGTACATTCGAAAGTATATTGGTAGCGTCGAGGCGGCCGCCCATTCCAACCTCCACGACACCTATTTCCACATTTTCCCGATCAAATATTTCAAAGGCTGTTGCGGTAAGCAATTCGAATTCCGAAGCGTCCACATCTAGCAACTGATTGCGCTGTTTAATCTGTTCTTCAACATGAAGAAACAAAGATTCCGGGACGGTCTTATCGTTGATTGTAATACAGTCCCATCGGTCGATCAGATGAGGCGAGGTGAAGCGGCCGCACCGAACGCCGGCGGCCGTCAAGAGACCGGAGACGTAAGATGTGATGGAACCCTTGCCGTTCGTCCCAGCGACATGAATCGCTTTCCACGTAAAGGCCGATTGTTGGACGAGACGGGAGATTCGGGAGAGGCCTAATTCAATCATGCCTGTCTGAGGGATAGCTTCTCGGTCAAGGGCGTGTATATTTCGGTGGTTTTCGGTATGACACACTCATTGTCCGCTGTGCTATTTCAATCACCGTCAGAAGTACGGGTCCTCGCGAAACACCTCTAGTAGAAATCGGCTTTGCTCACCAGATTGAGGGCTCAAATCAGAAATGATAGCTCAACGCCATCAGGAATTTCAGACTGAATGACCATGGCATTTCCTTCGATGTATGGACTCCGAAGTTCAAAGTGCAGTGGGTACGGATGCCGCCGATAAGAAACTCTTGATTCCTGTAAAACCAGGCCGCAACTTCACGTGCTCATGTTCATACTTTGACCAATCAGACAGCGGGAATCGATTTTCAAACCTCACTTACAGTTCTACACACTTTCGCGGGCATCGCCTTCCGTTTCATTATGGTGAAATTACACAAATAGTCACGGCTCAGGTTTTTGACAGTAGGCTCGAGGCCAGGAGCCCAACTCCATACGCACTAGCTCGTCTTGTTCGCAAACAATCGGCGGCGTTTACTCTGATGCCAAAGAGACGCTGCTGAGACTCAAAATCAAGAACAAATTGCACTCGGCTAAAAGGCTAAAAGTATACAAGGCTTTCTCTGACCTTCCTAAATCAATACAGTCGGCAAAATCGATCCGTTGATCCCCGATGAGCATACGAAAGTTGATTAGATTGCGCGTCGGATAAATTCCATTGCATGACTACGTGCCTCGGCAAAGATGGACCTCATCATAGTGTATGAGTTCGGCATTCAAGATTGAAGAGTAATTTAGCCTTGAGGAATAAGGATAAGGCTTTTTAAGCTTATATGCGAGGATCCGGGGCCCCAGGGTGCCATGACAGATTTTCATTGGACAATTGCTCCTCCGCATGACTGTATGATTCCCCTGAGACCCCTACAACGCGCGGCGTTTTCTTCTCCTCTTGGGCAAGCTTCATTCTGCTCAAATCACTGCGCCTAAATTAGGCAGGTACTCGGCACTTACACGTATAATATCGTGGCCTAGTCTAACTTGCCAGGAAATCGAAATCTTCAGACTCTTTTTCTTGCCGATTACTGACCCGTCCTAATTTAGTTGCATAAAGGTAATAAACGGAACATTTTGTTCCACCTCTGATGCTCGTGAGAAATAACCTTACATGCGTCACAAGGCTTTTGTGTATGCAACGCTGGAGAGGGACAGCATCGTTTTTCTCCACGTTTTTTCAAACTCTTCTGAATGCACCCCGCATAACGGTAATTAGCATTAGCATTGTATGTATATTGAGTTTGTAATTATTGGAGGGATTTCATGCCACCTGAGTAAAAAGAGCCGGTCTAATCTGATTCTCGGTAGATTGAACATGGATATAAAAGATAGGTTTCGCAGCTTGAAACATGTTCTGCTTCAGTAGTCGATTAAGCCACTCGTCAATCAACTTGTTATAGTCACAGGCGTGCTCGACTAGCAAAGTCATCATGTTTCCAAAAATAAAACCCGAGCGTACCAGCCTCTTCGCTCTTGGCCTTCTTGCCTCGAGCTCCCTTGTCACCGCAACTGGGCCTTGCGACATCTACTCCTCCGGCGGCACCCCCTGCGTTGCCGCGCACAGTACTACCCGTGCGCTTTATGCCTCCTACAGCGGCGCACTATACCAGGTCAAGCGTGGCTCTGACGGTGCTACAACTACCATCTCGCCGCTTTCCGCAGGTGGTGTCGCCAACGCTGCCGCCCAAGATACCTTCTGTGCCAACACGACCTGCCTCATCACGATCATCTACGACCAATCTGGCCGCGGTAACCATCTCACCCAAGCTCCCCCCGGTGGCTTCGATGGACCGGACGTCAATGGCTATGACAACTTGGCTGGCGCAATTGGCGCACCCGTCACGCTGAACGGTCAGAAAGCGTACGGTGTCTTCATCTCACCCGGTACCGGTTACCGTAACAACGCTGCCAGCGGGACAGCTACCGGCGACGCAGCAGAGGGCATGTATGCGGTGCTCGATGGAACCCATTACAACGGCCAATGCTGCTTCGATTACGGCAACGCCGAGACCAGCAGCACTGATACTGGCAATGGCCACATGGAGGCCATCTACTACGGTGACGCCACCTACTGGGGAAGTGGCTCCGGCAGCGGGCCATGGATCATGGCTGATCTCGAGAACGGACTGTTCTCTGGCGAGAGTACTGGCGTGAACTCTGCCGACCCTTCTCTTTCCTACCGCTTCGTGACTGCGGTCGTTAAGGGTGAGCCAAACTTCTGGGCCATTCGCGGTGGTAATGCTGCATCTGGCTCTCTGTCCACGTACTACAGTGGTGTGCGCCCACAAGTTTCTGGCTATTACCCCATGCACAAAGAAGGTGCCATCATTCTCGGTATTGGCGGTGATAACAGCAACGGTGCCCAGGGCACGTTCTACGAAGGTGTCATGACCTCCGGATACCCAACAGACGCCACCGAGAACTCAGTGCAGGCTAACATCGTGGCTGCCAAATACGCTACCACGTCATTGACCAGCGGTCCAGCACTCACCGTCGGCTCTGCGATTTCGCTGCATGTTACCACTGTCGGATACACGACACGCTATATCGCACACAACGGCACCACCGTTAACACCCAGGTCGTCTCATCATCCAGCTCTACCACTCTCAAAGAGCAAGCCAGCTGGACGGTTCGCACCGGTCTTGGCAACAGCGCCTGCTTCTCGTTCGAGTCCGTTGATACCCCTGGCAGCTACATTCGTCACTACAACTTCGAGCTCCTGCTCAACGCCAATGATGGTACCAAGCAGTTCTACGAAGATGCCACATTCTGCCCGCAGTCTGGTCTTAGCGGCACGGGCACCTCGCTTCGAAGCTGGAGCTATCCCACCCGCTATTTCCGACACTACAACAACGTGTTGTATGCTGCCAGCAACGGCGGCGTGCAAACGTTTGATGCCACCGCATCCTTCAACGCCGATGTGACCTTCTTGGTTGAGACTGCGTTTGCTTGATTCTTGACCTAGCCTTGTGAAGTTCTAGTTGTCGGGTTGAACTTTGTTAGTTTATCTTCGACACGCGTCGTTATGTATATAGGTAGATTAAACAAAATTGGTGATTACAAAGACGAATTGGCCTACCGATTATTTAGTCTCTCAAAGATGAAGGTTGTTGTAGTCTTGTAATTCGGATGCCATCTAGTTATAAAGAAGAAGGTGCCTGGCATGCAAACAAAACAAACTTTGTTGAGGGATAAAAGTCACGTGACCCATAGCCGGTATTGCCTGCCTGTTTGGGTAACCTTCACGCCAAAGACTCCGAGGCAATCATCAAGCTTGCAACGATAGCAAAGATAAAGAGAAACAGAGGTCTGCATGAAAGAAATGTTGTTCTTACAGACTGACCGTGACTCGTTCCATCAAAAATTTATGTATGTATGAGTTGGCCATGCTCTAAGTGTTACTGTAGGGCAAGAACTGACTCTAATTGGCTGGCGGGCGGCTTCCTGGGCCTTCCTCCCGCGGACCCGCCCTCCAGATGATCGTAGCAAGTTGCCGCCGATTTTCTGCCAGCCACCTTCCCTCTTTCTCTCAGGGTCTGTCTGTTGTTCCTCCTGCCATTATCCTCTGCTAACTACTCCGTCCCGATCTGTCATCTTTGGATACCCTTTGAATATTCTTCGCGCACACTGACTGCGCCCATTAGTGTATTATTATCGTCTTTGGCATCTGTTCTCAGACTTTTCGTGTGTTTTTTTGGTCTTCGTTATGGGTATTCCGTAAGTTGATCCGGTCCGCGCGCGGTGTCGCGGCTCAGCGCTGCCACGCAACGAGCGCGCCAACTTGTTTGCCTTGCAGCCTGACCCGGCTGCCCAGCAACAACAAGACTCAATCGAGTCGATGCTCTTGATCGCGAGTGCCAACTAACATCACCATGTAATATGTAGTCTGTGGCGTCCACCTTCTCCTCCCGAGCTCAAGAGTTCTGTCAAAAGTGACCCTTGCGCCCACTCACGCTCATCTATCCGTCGCAGAGGAGCCGTGCGACATGCTGTTTCGCAATCAAGTTCGAGCAGTATATCACCTCGCTCTTCTTGGTCCGCCTCACAACTAGAGGCTCTACAACAACTAGACCATCTTCTCGCAAATCCGCCTTCTCGACACAGCGCCGTATTTGGAGATGTCACCTTGGTAGACTCGACGAGAGATGCCACTGCTTTGAGTGAATCTGCTCGGCGAGAGGAGGGCTCACGATTGCTACAGGATGCGTTGCGACATCGCCAACCCGGTCGGCGTCTTCGCATCCCACGCGAATCGTCCCTACGCTTCGAAATGCCGACTCCTCCATGGTCGCCAAGTGAAGCACTTCAGCGCTCGTCTTTGGGGGATTACGCCAGGATTCGACAGACAACCGACAGTTTTCCGTACTCTCCTAGATTTGCGCCTGCGTATGGTCCCAGGAATAGTAGTTCTGGTCCTTCAGCCCGTACTGAAACAAGATCACCCCCACCAGCGGTTGTACGGCCGCCAGTACATATGACAGAAGATGGACCAGCATCTGGTGTGCGGTATCTGCGTCGTGTGGGGCATCGATCGGTCAGCGACAACAACGGAATGGCTTCTTCGCAACAAGGCATCGATGGCCTAGGTGACCGCCAACGTAGTGCTAGCCCTGATGATGATGACCTGGGCAACGCATGGGAAACACTTTTGACTACTCTCACGCCTGATCCGAACTTGCCTAGCGCCGAGTCCTCGTTCACATCTAATGCTGCTACCAACTCTGGCCGTGCTGCCGGGTCTGCCCGCCAGAGTCAATCGTCTCAGACACAGCGAACACACTCGGAGCCGACCACAGTGCATATGATTCTAGAGCCTTACCCTGATTTCTTCAATCCCTGCGATATTCCAGAACATGCTACAGATTCAGACACCGAGACAGAGTCGGAATTAGGGTTGAGTCGTTCGGGATCTTCCCGTCAACGTCAACATCCGCGATCTCGGCTCCTTGAATCTACGTCGGCGGTAGGGTCTACTCAGGATAGTCAGCCTCCAGTTCCAAGATTGCCACGGTCATCGGGACTACCGTCTATTTCATTCATTTCACACGATTTATCTTCCGGGGTTGATATGCAAGCGATCGTTGATCGCTTGGCTCAGCGGGAACATGTTCCTGACGATTGGTGGGCGGCAGCAGGATTGCCTCGCACCATGGGTCGCCAATTAGACGTTGGTGATGGGTCTTCAGAACACATTAACGATGGTCGCACCAATGCGGCAGATGAATCATGAGCGACTGCATGTTTACTCTTTCTATTCTATATCTCCTGGTGAGATTTGTACATTTATCAGCAACCATGTGGGCTGACAGTACGCATTGGGCGGCGACGGCGTTTGGGGGTGTTATTATTTCTACCATACGACTTATTTCCTTGTGACGGGTCTGTGATGCTGCCTTTTCGAAGTATGTTTAATATGGCTGATAGTTATACGACAAAAGTCCAGCGCAATGTTTGAGTGTACCTAGTCTTTGTATCACAAAATTTATATCCATCAGGTGACCAACCTAATCGTTGTGGCCGCCCCCACATAGATCAATGTTCTTGGGACCTGAACCCCAAATTTACAAGCTACGCTTAAATCTGCTCCACGCACTCCATAACTCTACGAACTACCTAACGGAGTACAGACACCCTTTCTAGAATCCGCCGGACGGCGCAGTCTCGTCCGATATTCCCAACTGCCACCCCACCATAGTAATACGTCGAGTCACGCCTAGGAGTTTCTGACTGACAATAAAAGAAATCCATAGAACGAACGGCCTGTGGCTGTTATCCAAAGAGGCAAAACACTTCCTGCTATAGAAATTCGACAGACGTAATTGATCAGTGTGATTCGAGATGGAGCAGCAGGTGGACAGATTAGTGAAGAAGACATGGGGTACGCGATTTATTTTCTCTCCTTTGACCTGAGTGGTCTCTTACCTGTTGGACCGACAGATAGATCACCAGACAAAGTAAAATTGTATTATGATACGGAGTACTGACCCTTCATCCATCTAGACAAGTTCCTATCCACACCAGAGACATCCCGGCTCATGATAGCCATCAGTGGCATACCCGGATCAGGAAAGACGTCGTTAGCAGCTGCAATCGCAAATCGAATCAATGAAATATACACGCAACATGCCCCCGGCTCTCCATCAATCGCAGCCTTCGTGCCTATGGATGGTTACCATCTGACACGAGCCGAACTCGCAGCTATGCCAGACCCGGTGTTTGCAGCAGCCAGGAGAGGAGCAGCATTCACATTCAATCCAGACAAATTCTTACAGCTTGTCAAACTTCTACGAGAACCGTTAACAGCATCTACGAATACAATATTTGCACCGAGCTTTGATCATGCTGTCAAAGACCCTGTTGAAAATGATATACCTATCCTCGCCACGGCGCGTGTCCTCATCTTTGAAGGCAACTATTTGAGTCTAAACAAAGAGCCATGGAATCAAGCAGCGGCGCTCATGGATGAGCTGTGGTTTGTCGAGGTGGACTTTGAGACTGCGAGGCAGAGACTGATAAAACGACATATCGAGGCGGGGATTGCGAAGGATGCGGAGCAAGCGGATAAGCGGGCGAGGGAGAACGATTTGGTGAATGGGCAGGAGATTGTGGACTTTAGGTTACCGGTCGATGAGGTTATTGTGAGTACATTTGATGAGAAGTTCTCATCTTGAGGTCTTTCTATTATGACCTTGCCCATGTATGCGAGACGGTGAATACAACAAGACGATCAGGACCATCATGCACCCGACTCATAACGTCGCGATCAGCTGCTTCTAGAGAGTCAGGCAGATAGAATGCATCACCAAGCAATGACTCATATAGGCATGTCCTGTCAATCCTGTGCTAATCAAGTAGAACGAACCAATCACAAGCATAGAACCACGTGACCTCATACTGCCATTCTGCCTAAAATGAATGTTGGGCAATGCTGACCGCCTACTGCTTCAGGCTAAAGTGTTATGCAATGATTATCAACAAAAACGCGACTCACGTGACCGCGGCGCGCCAAAAGCCGCCACTCGGACCACCAGAAAACTAATAAAAAAGCTCTAAACACGAAATCGCGTCTTCCCAGGAAACAAGACGCGTCCTGGCTTAGGAATCAAATGCCATGTTTTCTGCCCCTCTCAGCTTATTTCAACTCTGACACTCCCTTCTCCCATTCTCTCTTCCAACAACCCTTCTCCCAGGGCATCATCAAGAACATCTTATCTACTTGATTGTCTATTACAGTCTTGCCACCCTTTTCTATAGATTCATCACTTGATTCAAGATACCCTCGACGTCCTCGTTTTTTACACACCCTATTGAAGAGAATCGTGCCACGTCGTTACGCGTGAAAAACACATCAAGATGTATGTGTTTAAGAGAGGTAAGCATATCCTATTCCCATTGTGACTACGGCAATCGAAGTACATGATCTATCATGCTGCCGTGTCGTCGTGAGTCTGCGTGTGGTGAAGAGCCTATACTGACCATCTCTAGATGGACGCAAGGAACGCGTACAGTTCGACAAGATCACAGCTCGTGTGTCGAGACTGTGTTATGGTCTAGACCCTGACCATGTTGATGCTGCTGCCATCACTCAAAAAGTCATCTCTGGTGTCTACCAGGGTGTGACCACAGTGGAACTGGACAACTTGGTTAGTTTTCCCTGCTATGGGATTCATTCCTGAATAATGACTTACATCAAAAAGGCCGCCGAGACCGCGGCATACATGACCGTTACCCACCCGGATTACGCTGTCCTCGCCGCTCGTATCGCCGTCTCCAACCTACACAAGCAGACCAAGAAGCAGTTTTCTGCTGTGATTGAAGATCTGTACCACTACGTCAACCCCAAGAACAATAAGGCATTACCCATGATTTCGGATCAGATGTATGAGACTGTCATGAAGCATGCAGAAGAATTGAACTCGGCCATTGTTTATGACCGTGACTTCAACTATCAATACTTCGGTTTCAAGACTCTCGAACGCTCCTACCTCCTCAGAATCAATGGCAAGGTTGCCGAACGTCCCCAACACATGATCATGCGTGTTGCCGTTGGTATTCACGGCGAGAACATCGAGAAAGCCATTGAGACATACAACTTGATGTCTCAGAAATACTTCACACACGCGTCTCCCACTTTGTTCAACGCAGGTACTCCTCGACCACAGCTTGCTTCTTGCTTCCTTGTGGACATGAAGGAAGACAGCATTGAGGGTATCTATGATACTCTCAAGACATGTGCAATGATCTCCAAGTCTGCCGGTGGTATTGGTCTCAATGTCCACCGCATCCGTTCCACTGGTTCCTACATCGGAGGAACCAATGGTACTTCAAACGGTCTTGTGCCTATGCTCAGAGTGTTCAACAACACCGCCAGATACGTCGACCAAGGAGGTAACAAGCGCCCTGGTGCGTTTGCTATCTACCTCGAGCCCTGGCACTCGGATGTTTTTGAGTTCCTTGACCTTCGCAAGAACCATGGCAAAGAAGAAGTCCGTGCCCGTGATCTGTTCTATGCCTTGTGGACCCCTGATCTCTTCATGCGTCGTGTAGAAGCCAACCAGGACTGGACATTGTTCTGCCCTAACGAGGCTTCCGGTCTTGCCGACGTCTACGGCGAAGAGTTTGATGCTTTGTACGAGAAGTACGAGAGGGAAGGTCGTGGTCGTCGTACCGTCAAGGCTCAGAAGCTCTGGTACGCCATCCTCGAGGCTCAGACTGAGACTGGTAACCCGTTCATGCTCTACAAGGATGCTTGCAACAAGAAGAGCAACCAAAAGAACCTCGGTACTATCCGTAGTTCCAACCTCTGCACAGAGATTATTGAATACTGTGCTCCTGATGAGGTTGCTGTCTGCAATTTGGCTTCCCTTGCTCTTCCTACCTTTGTTGATACCGCTCGTGGCGAGTATGACTTTGGTAAATTGCACGAAGTCACCCAGGTGCTTGTGCGCAACCTTAACAAGATCATCGACATCAACTACTACCCCGTGCCTGAGGCCAAGAAGAGCAACTTCCGTCACCGTCCTATTGCAGTTGGTGTGAATGGTCTTGCTGATGCTTTCCTTGCTCTCCGCCTTCCTTTCGACTCTCCGGAGGCCAAGCAATTGAACATCCAGATTTTTGAGACAATCTACCACGGTGCCTTGACTGCCTCCGTCGAACTTGCCAAGGAGTACGGCACTTACGAGACCTACGAGGGCTCTCCTGTCTCCCAGGGTATCTTGCAATACGACATGTGGGAACGCACCCCCACAGACCTCTGGGACTGGGACTCGCTCAAGGCACAAATCAGCCAGCATGGTGTTCGCAACAGTCTTCTCGTTGCTCCTATGCCTACTGCCAGTACCAGTCAAATTCTCGGTTTCAACGAGTGCTTCGAGCCTTACACATCGAACATTTACTCTCGTCGTGTCTTGGCTGGAGAATTCCAAGTTGTCAACCCCTGGTTGCTCAAGGACCTTGTTGACCTTGGTCTCTGGTCTGACAACATGAAGAACCGAATCATCGCCGACGGCGGATCCGTCCAGAACATCCCCAACATCCCTGCTGACATCAAGGCTCTCTACAAGACTGTCTGGGAGATCTCTCAGCGATCGATCCTTCAGATGGCTGCTGACCGTGGTGCTTACATTGACCAGTCTCAATCCCTCAATATCCACATGAAGGAACCCACTATGGGCAAGATCACCAGTATGCATTTTGCTGGTTGGAAGATGGGATTGAAGACTGGAATGTACTACTTGCGTACAATGGCTGCTAGTGCTCCTATTCAGTTCACTGTCGACCAGGAACAATTGAAGGTGGAAGACACCAACGTCGCTCGCTCCAATGGTATCAGCAAGAAGCGTTCACCCGCACCAGCTGCATTCAGCAACTCCTATGCTTCCGTTCCTCGTCCCATGTATGACCAGAAGCCTGTCGTCTCTAACGGAAATGGTGTCCCAGACCCATTGCAACCCGTCTCAGCTTCTCGCGTCAATGGCGCCGCTCAGCCTATTGAGATTGCTGAGGTCAAGGCTGAACCCGAAACTGAAGAAAGCGAAGCCGGCGAGAACGGTGACTCGGAGCAGGACATCTACGCACAAAAGGTTCTCCAATGCAGCATTGAAAACAAGGAAGCGTGCATTATGTGCAGTGGTTAGAGAGGCCGATATCTCAGCCACTTTCTTTTCTTTTGTATTCTAGTATTTCCTTGATCACCCTGTGTATTGTTTCCACAACCCTGAAGAGATCCACACGCTTGTTACGATTTTTGAATGTTTGCATTTCCATCATGTTTGTTTTCTGTTGTTTTGATTCAATACTTGGCGTTTCCTATTATTGTTCTATAGTTTATCATGTGTATTTCTTATTTGATATAGCGCAGTAATTCTATATCCGTTATAGTTCATTTTCGATGCTCAGTATGTTGCTCAAATTCGTGTACGCATTTATTTCATTAAAAACAAGAACGCTATGAAAATGTCAAAACCCAAACAAAAAAAGCTCGCTAATATTCATAAAATCCTAGAAATCAGACCTTCACGACGAAATAGCCGCAAGCACATCTTCAGGATTGTACGAAAATATCCATTCACCTCCTGCTTGCGGCCCCCGTATCTTCAAAGCAGCCCAAATAATCCACTCCTTAGCCACCTGTTCATAGACATATGTGCTCGGTCTCCGCATTCTGCCACTCTGGCTTGTAAAGACTGTAATCTTGCCAACTCGATCTTGGCGGTGATGTTCCCATTTCGTGATCAGATCTGAGAGATCTGTTGCTTGATTGAAATCTGGGCTATAGGCGCGGGCGAGTACGTATGAAAGGGTGTCGGCGTCTTCGAATGCCATGGCTGCTCCTTGGCCGCCCTGAAAGGATGTGAGTCGTTTGCTGGTCCTGAGGAAGGCTTAACTTACTGTGGGAGGAATAGCATGGGCCGCATCTCCGATGAGAATTACACGTTTGTGAGGCGAAGTCCAGCGCTCAACATGGGGCAATGTATAGAACCTATAAAGTCAGTCCAGAGTATCCCTGCCATGGTGTACAACACTTACGGCCAATTTGTAAGCACCTCTGGACGCGTCTTGAGCATCAACTGCTTCACCATCTCAGGCCAGCGATCAATCTTATCACCATACAGAAATCTTTGCAAAATCAAATCCTTCATCCCCTGGCCATCGTTACCGAATTTCGTCCATTCTTCTCGACTGCAATCTTCAGTTTCCAGATTCGCAAACCATTCAATCTCCTTGCCGTCGAAAGTAGATGGTAGGATACCAATAGACCCGTTTGCACCGAATAGCATGCATGGGACGTGTAGTCTGGCCTTTTCTTGTAAGTCTCCCAGTTCGTCGGCGTGGATGGTGCCGGTGATGCCCGTGAGGCCAGTGAATGTGGGATCACCAACGTCTGGCGCAATAAACGACCGGATGCGGGAATGAATACCATCAGCACCAATGACAAAATCAGCCTCGACGTTCTCACCATCACTGAATTCCGCCGTCGCAGAGCCGTTGGTCTGGGTCGTGGTTGCAGCAGTCTCCGAAACGATGCGCACGCATTTCTTATTCCAGTAGATCGGAACACCCTCCCTCTTCACAATCCGAACAAGTTCCTCCCTCAAGATGGAGCGTTTGATCCGTAGAGCAGGGAAATTGTATAACTCGCTACTTCCATGAAACACATAACCCATCTCTTGCCCACTACCGTTCGCGAAATAGATCCTTTCGTAGATGAAGCCGCGCACGCGAAGGGCTTCGTATGCGCCGATGCGGTCTAGGATTCGTAGTGCATTTGGGGCGAGGGCGATGCTGCCGCCGTGGATGTCGTCTTCGGATCTGGATTCGTAGATTGCTGTTGATATGTTTCGTTTGTGGAGGTTGAGTGCTAGGACTAGTCCCTATTACTCCATGGTCAGTTCCAAAGGAAAGGTTTTAGGATGTTGGACGTACGCCGAGGCCGCCGCCGATAATTGCGACTTGGACCATGTTGACATCCAAGAACGATACTGACTAGGAGCGATCGATTTTCCTGTATCCTATAGGTTCTGCTTAAGGGTCGAGTCTAGATACTGACTATTAACTAAGTAGCTCGGTGATGGGGCATGGCAACCTGGGGTATCAAGGTACTTATAGCTTTGCATCTATGTATTTACCAAGAACAGCAGAAGAGCATCCTCGTCGTATGCAAAAATGTTATACAATTTTTTAGCTCCAGCCTCGATGCATGTGATGACTTCAACCCTAGATATGGGCAGGTTTTCGGACACATCATTCCAATATTTAGAAATTTGTAAGCGACTGACTGATACACGCTAAAAATTCACAATTGAACGAGCTTTCTAGAAATGAACGTTAACGATCTCAGTTATACGTATGACATCGACTGAACTGACACCTCGCAGCGGCGTCACGCAAAGAACTGTCCACCATTGCCTGACATCTTATCATTTCTCCATGCAGCGCTCTAAAAACGGCTAATTCCGCGAGCCTGTTGATGCAAGATCGCTGAATGGCGCTTCACGGGTGGTCGGATTTTAGTTCTTAATTTATGATTCGGATAGACCGGGTCGTGGTTGTGATTGATTCGTCAAAATTGGAGCCATAGTGCCTGTGGCGGGATGAGCCGCGCACTTTTTCATGATAGGACCAAGTTCTAGTTAAGGATTCTAGTCATTGTAGTCATACTGTACTGCGTGGTCACAGGATTGCTCAGTAGATAAGCACAATAAACAACCTTGAACCGCGAAGCAGAGCGCAGCTAGCTTTTGTTAACCTGGTGGTTTTACGAAAGACTCCGACTGATACTAGAAGCAATATTGAAAATGTTTAGTGCATAAACACAATCATCCAGATATATGTGAAAATGAGTTCGAAGCGAGTAATCCAAACTCCGATACATTCAGTTTCCAAAGTTCCTCTCGCTGGAAAAATACCAATTTGCGCGACTCAAAGTTGCTGTTGCTTCCTGGAACCTTCACTTTCATCAAATCATTATTTTCTTGCCTTTCAATCAATTGGATCGTGATCGAGAGGCACGTTTGGAAACAGCGGCACACTTTCCACTTGAGATGGATATCGATAAGGGCCAGTACTCAAATGTTCAACATATACATTTCTCCTCGCTCTTCTCAGCTCCAGTTCGTGCAGTTCTACTTTTATTTCTTCAGCCCCTGGCCTGCGAATCGTGACTATTCCTTTTAGCACCCAACTGGGTTCACTGAAATCTTCGTATACATTTGGGGCATTGAACAGTGTTTCTGCCGCGTACATAAGCAGACATTTTGAGCAATTTCTGATCCTAACCAAGCATACTCGGCTATTTGGACGATCCAGGAGGATATCCAGATACAGTTGAGGATAGCTGCATCTGAAAGCCTCCAGTGTATGGCGGGAAATTTTGTGGTCAACGTCGATTCCTGATGATGTTAAAGCCACAGCTAGCCACTCATGATTTCTCGATGTCTTTTGGCCTGGCAAATAATGACTGTGAGAGTTCTTATGGCTTTCTGCCCGACACCAGACCGTGCAATCACATAACGTCCGTTTTCGCCATACATTGAACCTTGTTGAACATAGTCCGCGTGTTTGATATACAATTTCTCTGGTTGTTAGCTGATATCCTACATAGATGCATGTATCATGCCACTTCTGATGCACAACCATATTATGTGATGTGTCGTCTGGGAAAAACTGTGGCCTTGGATGACGATGGTCAACATCTTCTGTCCAGCCCGGCAAGTCAATAGCCGCCTCGCATGGACTACCTTCAAATTCAATGTAACCAGGAATGACTTTGACTTTGTTTATATCCAGTGGGGAGGTATCAAGCTCTAAGATAGTTTCCGCGAACATGCAGATCCCATTAGCAGATATAGCCGACATTGCATGATAAGGATATGTCGTATCAAAGCCCTGGCCAGTAAGAACTTCAAACATTCCTTTTATATTTAAGTCTGACGTAATCTGGTGAGGTCGGGCAAGACGGGCAAGAACGTCCTCGTTTTGAGTAGTGCCCATTTGCTGAGCTTTTAGATTATAAAGGTAACGGAGCCCATTGCACGAAGGCAAAATAGTTGCATCAATTGACAATGTATAAAGCATGCCCAAGTAATCCAAGATGGTCAGAGTGAGGATTTCCAAACACAGTTCTGTGTTGAAACCCGGCTGTGGTGAGCATCTCGAGCAACTACAGGCGCCTCTTATGTCGTGCCAGCATTCTTCCAACTTGCGGGTCATTATATGATATGACGGCGAGGAAAGTAATTGACCGACTGAATGATCAATGCAGGGTCGTAATTCAGGAAGACGCCACATTGCCCATTCAGCGAATTCACGGCTATGGCTGCTGTCGTTTGATGGGATTAGAGGGGCCTTGGTAAAATTGTAGTGAGGATTATTAATCCCGTCCAGCAAGTCTCTTATCAGCAATCCAATTGTATCGTTAAGCGCAATGAGAAGCGACAGTAAAATCTCTTGTCCAAATGAAGCACCTAAGATTTCTGTCCAGGGGACCGGTCGTTTGACAGCACCGCCGGGGTGGATGTGGGCCGGACGCAGAAGGTATTTTCCAGATGGAAGGTAGAACGTCCTATGTGTAGAAAGGGAAGAACCGCCTAGATGTCGTGCATCAATATTAATTATAACATTTGCAATCTCGCTTGTTGAAAGCGACTGTGATCGGTAGAGAGTATGTCCAGAACTGTCGTTGATCTCCACCCCAAGGCAAAGCATCCACTCAGCCATGGCGGCAATCCAAGCACAATCAAGGCCGCCACTAAAAGTAGCACTCCTTAAGTCTCTTTTGGATAGGCTTCCAAGAATGATGATAGCTCTAGCGAGCGTCTCTGACTCTGGTGGAGATCTGCGATGTCGATCTTGAAATTGCGTTCCTAGCAGTCTCTCAAATCCGATCAACAAATAGGGAAATTGGGAATTTGCCAATGAACCTGCACATATGCGGACAAGTGCGCCCCATTGTCTAATCGATGGCGTAAGGCTACTTGGTGCGCCCTTGGAGTGACATATACTTCGAAAGACCTGACTCGCAAAGTCCGTATCGTAACAGGTGGTAAGACATCCAGAAAGGGCCACACATGCTGCGCCTTGCTCGGTTTCCAACAGATCATCAATGATGTGTTTAAGGCCGAATCCAAACCATGCTATTTTGCCAAACGAATGAATAGTCTTCAGTTTTGATATTGATTCGTCTAGTCGCTTCTGTGCAGCTGGCTTCAGGTTGAATTGCGAACATACGGCTCGAGCTATCCCAACGGTGAGTCCGTCCACACCAGCTTTGCCATATCTGGCCAAAACCTCGAGCGTGAATGCGACGGGCGTTTGTGCGACAGCTACCCAGTCTACCTGGCCTTGTTGTGCAAAGGTGAAAGCGCTCTGACTTGGGATTAGCGACGAGTTGTCGGTCATGCTGAACAATCTGAATGGTTGACGTTTCGCAAGGATGTCAAAACGAGAGTTAGGTGTAGAAGACGGAATTCCTCTGCCAGCCTGACGCTGAGCGGCTGAGGGAGGAGCATGCTGGGCAGCCTGATGCTGACGGGGAAGGCACCAGGCTCAGCCTCGTGAGAGAAACGTGATATTCAAGCCTGACGGATAAGGCTCCCATGCTTTGGCCGTCTTCCCTTTATTCTCCTCTTTTCATTGGTGTTTCGGGAAGCGCAGGATTGCAAAATTAGCCTTCTGTTATTGGCGGTCACATGTGACTACATGCATGTATGAGTTGTCTACATCTTGCATCTTGCGAAACACGAGCAAGAGTTGGCCACAAAAAAATCAAAGTCTCAAGGTACAAAAAGACAACAATATCCGCGCTCAACTCAAATTGAGACTTTGCCGTACAGAAGAGCGACTCTCATGGTGGCAGAAACATTGCCTAAATCGAAAATTCCGCGTCTGGGCAAGCACAGTCGAAGAGAAAGGCATGGCCGGGGTGGCCAGAATGGGTGCAACAATCGGAGGCGAAGCAACTCTCACGTCACCTACTCTATAGTACTTCGGTAAGAGAATCGTAAGTTGAATTCCATACACCCGGTGAATTCAACGAATTGTATGCAACCACAATGAAGATTTCGATCGTGTCCATATGGTTCTAGAACGTCGTCAGACGTCGGTGGGACCCATACAATAGTGGCAAGAGTCTTGATTGTCCGTCAGGAGTTCTCTCCGATCCTGGCTTCTCTTCATCGAGATTGGAATGTGCCTGGCTCGACACCCAGACTTTGAATCGTGCCTGTACCAGACTTTGCGATTGACGAAATTCGTGGATAGCAAGTCCAAGGTGAGTGGGTCTTTTGGAAGACATTGAGGAGACACAAAGAATCGGAAGAATCGCAGTCACAATCAGTCAGTGGACAAACGCAGCGGGCCACATGGCTACAATGGCCGTTTGGACAAACAAGGAATGAGATTCGTTCCGATGACGCAGGAAATCTCTGCATTCCGAAGAAAGATTTTTCAGAATGCCCCAGTATGGCGATGTTATCGATTAGATAAGCTTAATCTCACCGTCTTCCTCGCTTGTGGTACGTTCCTAGGTACCGAGTGTACGACCCGACCGACAAAGAATACGGAATGGCAGGTCAGCACATGGCGAAAACCAGAAATTGAGGCATTAACAGGGCACCAAATCGCCGGAGTTGGTAAGTCGTCGCGATGAGTACGTACTACGTACGTCGGACGCTGTCTGAGCCGTGGGTCAGCCTGTTCTTTCAGGCACCCCTCGGTCCCCGCCAATCGGAGATGCACAGCCGCGCTTTCTCGTTTCTCGTTTCTCAGAGTTTTCTCACCAGCTCCACTCATACGAGCCGCACCTGAGTGGTCAATGTACTACCTCGTATCCAATCACCGCCCGGCTCAGCCACGACTAAGAAATTGAACCTGCAGTAGTCTCGCGTCGATTGGCCGTTGATCCGTCGCACCATTTTAGCTCCTCCCCTTTTTGTGTACCGAGGGCTCTTGCTCTTAGTCGTACGTAGTGACTGAGTACACGATGTATCACACAGTGGGTGCATTAAAGAGAATTCGCAGTGATGATCTGTCACTGTAGGACAGACTGAAGCAAGAGATCACATGGAGACTGGTTGTATTTGGTCTGACTGGACTGACCGTACGTGTAAGCAGTGAGCAGTGAGCAGTCAGCACGAACAGCACATCGGTTGTCGTGGTGGCCAGCCAATCAGGGTAGCACCGCGTCGAGGTCAGGAACAGACTGGCGTGGCGCCCGGAAGGAACCCACTCTTGGGCTCCACGGCCAGTCTGGAGCGCACACTAAGGCCACCACCGATTCAATATTTAACTGCCTGTCCTCCCTCCCCCGTACTTTTCTCTCCTTCGTATTCCATCCACCGTCAGTCATTCCCTGAACGTACACACGCTCTCTCGTGTAACAGTCTTTCCCTCACTTTCATCTGCTGTGCGGACGTTGCTCTCACTCTTTTAAGCATCTACCACAGCTCTCAGTTTGGACATCGCTAGCTCGATTCCATAGCCGCTCCTCAGCGTACAGTCACAGTCACCACTGAGTCAACGAGACTTCATCTCCCGAAACAACACTTCAAAAACAACCCCTTCAAAAAACGAGTCTTTCTCTCGCACATATTCAAAATGGTTTTCACCAAGGCTTTCGCTATCGCCGCGATCTTCGCTACCTTGACTGCCGCCGCCCCTGTTCACCAGAAGCGCGCCGTTGTCTACGAGACCGTGACCGAGGTCGATGTCACCACCATCGACACCACTATCACCATCTACCCTGGCGAGGCTACTCCTACCGTCGCCTCTGTCTACACCACTGAGGCGGCCGTGACTTCAACCAGTCCTGCCGTCGTCGCTCCTACCAGCACGGTCGCTCCTGCTCCCGCTCCTGTTGCCGACACCGCCTCTTCTCCTACCCAGGCACCTCCTGCTCCTGCTCCTGAGACCACCACCACTGCGGCTCC
The DNA here is from genome assembly GCA_001571465.2 of Talaromyces pinophilus. Taxonomy (NCBI): domain Eukaryota; kingdom Fungi; phylum Ascomycota; class Eurotiomycetes; order Eurotiales; family Trichocomaceae; genus Talaromyces; species Talaromyces pinophilus. Next base: position 4,017,241 of record CP017344.1, on the reverse strand, counting down.
TGTCCCTACCACCACTGTTGCTCCTCCTGCACCAGTCATTGCCGCCGCCGTCACCAGCAGCAGCAGCTCTTCCACCTCCACTTCTTCCACCTCCACTGCTCCTCCTGCTACTTCTACTGGCACTTCTGGCAGCAGCGGTTCTGGTCTTTCTGGCACTGGTGACGGTACCTTCTACGACACTGCCACCTCTCTGTCTGCTCCTAGCTACTGTAACACTGCCAACGACGGTACCACTGAGAACGTTGTCGCTCTTTCTCAGGAAATCATGGACCAATCTCTTTGCGGTGCCACCATCACTGTCACCTATGAGGGCAAGACTGCCACCGGCACTGTTGTCGACAAGTGCATGGGCTGTGACCGTGGTTCCGTCGACATGTCGCGTGCTATGTTCGGCGATCTTGCTAGCCTTGATGCCGGACGTATCACTGTGTCGTGGTCCATCTAAGCGAGTTCTGTTCTGAACTTGCTCAACCTCGGTCTTCTCTCGTTTCGCGGGATCTTCAATTCTTGATATGTGTATAGACTATTGATTTCTTGCTTTCGTGTACAATCATTCTCAACGGATATTATGCCATATCGAGCACATATCCTTATCGTTCTTTGTGATTTGATTCATCTTAAAGTTTGTTAACCCGGCCAACAAAAGAACAATTCATGTGGATCATGAACATTCACCGTTTCTCATGCTGCGAGTCAGATGAGTTGCATTCTTACGGGTCATTTAAAAGTCACGAACGTACCACTCCTGGCGAGTATGGATCGGCGCAGGAACGAGACAAGGAGTTTAGAGAATGGGTCTATTTCAGCTGAATATACTTGATTATCTCTTTCATCCAGGTCAATCAAAGATGATCGCCAGCTATAAGAGTACGTAATAATAATAGTATCTCGTATTTAAGGGCTAATTCTTAGGTGCATTGAAATCCAAAGCGACGGATTAACCGGGAGACGCCACACGCTTCTGATTGGGTGCCTTGGCTTATGTAAGCGACTGCCCAGCGTTGGCTGCATGTCGTCATTCCTCTGAGTGCTTCTTGAAGTTCATCCTTCTACAAGAAACTTCCAACTTCTTAATTATCTCTTGTATATTTCCTGGAAAGGCATCAAGTGTACATTTCTCGTACCCCAATATATAGGCATCGGACAAACGGCGGCTTGGCTCTCATTCCTCGGATCTTGCGCCGACCCGGCGAAAATTTCAGATCCTTCAAAGTACTCGGGCCCCCCACACTCTTTTTCGATTAAGTAATTGTCCTTGGACTAACTTAACTATGTTAGTTAGCTATTGCTATTTTTTTCTTGGTCCTCGTGCCTCCATTGATTGAGACCGTGCTATTTTGAGTATCTCCATTGACTTCAATTTTCTTTCGTCTCGTGAACCCATTGTTCGTATGGAGGAGAGCTTCAACCCGCCGGCGAAAGGGAGGATTCGACGAAGGAACAAACACCACTCAGGCTATCCGAGCAATAGCAGCACTGCGAACGCCAATTCAACTGCCGATGATGGAGTATATCGCTAAAATAGTACAATTTCACCTTGATCGATATTGGAGTTGGAATTGTCATTGTCCAGGAGCTTGATCTCTTTCTTGGTGCTTTGCGCCAGCGACAATCATGGCGAACAGTCGCGCGACGCCGACGCTGGTCGTCACGATTGTAGTCTTCGTGCTTGCTTCGGTATTCGTTGCTTTGCGGTTTGTGTCTCGCGTGGGTGTTGTGCGCAAGGTTGTTTCGCATGATTATTTGATATTATTGGCTTGGGTATGTTCACTGCCTTTCTGCGCCAATTCTTCTACTTACATTTCTCAAGGCAATCGACTTTGGATTCGTGTTCGCTGTATGCTATGGTACAACAAAGGGTCTCGGCTTACACCAGCATAACGTTCCGTCCTCATCGAATACGGCTTTGAATACGAGTGAATATGTCGCGAATGTACTATATGTGAGTTTGTCGTCGACTTGGACAAAGGCATTGACTAATATCTGTTTACTAGAACCCCGTCTTAATGGTCCTGAAAACGTCGATCCTTATATTCTACCTCTTCCTATCCAAAACGAACAAGTTCTTTCGTTGGGCGATCTTCGCAACAATCGTCATCGTCAACGCCGCCGGCACGGCCCTGACAATGGTCAACATCTTCCAATGCGACCCGGTCAGTGCAGCAATCCAGTTCCCTGCCGACGGCGATGCGAAATGTTTCAGCATCGTCACGATATACCTCTCTTCAGCACCCGTCAATCTTATAACCGACATTGCGATTTTCTTCCTGCCACTACCGATTCTGACTCAATTGCGACTACCGCGGAAGCAGAAACTTATATTGATCATCACGTTCAGTTTTGGGTTCTTTACTGCGGTTGTCGATGTTATTCGAGTTGCATACTTGCAGAGCGCGGCGACTTCGAATGCCATAGAGCACATGGATGGACTCGGTGATGGCGGCAATTCGAAACATCACCAAGATTTTTCATGTAAGTGAATCCATAGGCAAGCACACATGAACTTTGTTGACAATACTAGGGTACGGAGCATTTACGTTCATGTGGTCCGCCGTTGAAATCAATGTTGGTATCATTTGTGCATGCGTACCGAGTCTTAAGCCGTTGGCTGCACGTCTACTCCCCAGGTTGATCAAAGGCTCCACGGAGTCAGCCAGCACACAGCTTGGAAGTGCAGCCAGACCCAACTTTCCCCGCGCCGAGACTGCTCCATTGGCAGTTCCTCAAATTCAGAATCCGCCGGCGAGTCGCATGGCTCCCAGGGCTTATACAGACCTAGGACCTGCAACTGCACCGCCGCCACTCAATAGTCCATCACAAGAACAGATCGAAATGTCTGATTTTCTGGTCAATTCTGGCCCCGGTCCCAGCGAGGATACCGAGAGCAGCACAGCAACGTATCCTTCTCCACCTCTGCACGTGTCGACCTTTTTCGATTTTGTCAACCTGAAAAAGCCCAAAAGCATGCTTGCAATGAGTAACAAGGAATCTATACCTCCACTTGCCTTGACAACGATTCTATTTTTCCTGTGGGGCGTCGGTTACGGTTTCCTAGATATTCTGAACAGTCAATTCGGGCGGATCACTGGAGTCAGTACATGGGGCTCTTTAGGTCTCCACGCGGCTTATTATGGCGGGTACCTCGTCAGTCCTCTTACTGTAGGACGATTTATTTTCAAAAGATGGGGTTTCAAATCCACTTTTATCGCGGGTCTATTCATATATTCCTGCGGTGCGCTCATCTTTTGGCCATCCGCCGTCTTGACGTCTTTTCCGCCATTCGTTGTATCTAATTTCATCGTTGGCTGTGGGTTTGGAGTCCTCGAAACGGCAGCAAACCCGTTTATATCGTTATGCGGACCACAGGAAAATGCTGAAATCCGTCTTAATCTTTCACAAGCAATACAAGCCACTGGTAGTATTCTCTCGGCGGTTCTTGCAGAGAAAGTGCTTTTCAGGTCGGTCACAAGTGCGGCCAGCTTGGTTAGGTTTCAATGGACGTACCTTGCCATAGCGCTATTTGACCTTCTTCTTGCGGCGGCTTTTTACTATCTACCAGTACCCGAGGCAACAGATGATGATCTCCAGGAACTGGCTGATCGGAGAAAAGATGACGTTACAGCACGGGTTTTTGGTCTGCCTGTCGTTTGGGTTACTTTTGGGCTAGCAGCATTCTCCCAGTTTTGGTATGTGGCCAGTCAAGAAGTACTTATCTTCAGTTTCACAGACTACGTTCAAGCACAACTTCCAAATGGAGGTGGTGGTCTTATACCCTTCGACTTTTTGCTGGTTGGTCGTGGCCTGTTTGCTCTAGGCAGATTCGTCACGGCGATCGCAAATCTTTTCTTCAAACCGCGATGGATCCTGTTGGTATTGTACATCTGTTTGATCGTGTTTGCCGTACTTGCCAAAGAACTGCACGGCATGTCTGGTGTGGTTATCGGGTTAATCCTGTTCTTCTTTGAAAGCGGTGTCTTCAGCATTACATTCGCCATCTCCCTCCGCGGTATGGGGAGACATACCAAGACAGCCGGTGCTATCATGGCCACAACCATAGGCGGAGGAGCATTCTACCCTTTCTTTCAAGAAATCGCACGAATCCACAACCACGGCAGCGTTCCATCTTCTTATGTTGTTTTGGCTGTGGGGTATGGGGTTGCCGCTATCTTCCCACTGTATTTGATGCTCGTCCCGCAGGCCAAGAAGCAGGTTGATCCAGTGTTGAACGACTATCTGCATCGGAATCGCCGATTAACCCTTCGCGGTCAGCCATCAAGACGTAAGGATCGTGATGTAAACAACAACGAGAACGGCAACGGCAACGGCCACAGTTCTCCTCCAAACCACAAGGGAGATCACTACTCTCTCGGAGGCGTCCTGTCGCGGCCACGCAGTCTAATGGACGAACCTCCATCTACAGTCGACTTTGAACCAGCACGGTCCGCGTCGGGTGTGAGCGTGCATGATTTAGCTTATGAGCATGATCATACGTAATCCAAAAGTTTGATATATATGTATACCCATCTTTGATGTCTGGTGGAATATTGGTTGCATAGCGAAGGCGTTTTGACTTACATAGTATTGATACCAGTATATACGTACAATGATATTTTATTTTGTCTGATTTTGCCACCGCACTAGCAAGGATCATTGAGGCTGTTTCGTCAGTATAGAGCTACGTGGATAACATTGAAGTGACGTGGGATGTCAACTATCACAGCCCCGCGCTATATTTATGCACCACGCCAGACGACCGACAGCCTAATCTACCTAGATACATACGGTACGTACTAGTTGCTTTCTTTACGTACTGACCGCTAATAATAGAGCCCGTGCCGACTGAACTGAATACGAGCTAGAGGTTGCCTATTATTAAGAATACTTTATTTAATCGTGGCTTGACCCCGAAGCCTGGCGGAGGATGAAGTCGCTATTGCGTTGTTTTGGGGGATGTTTTTGTATGTCTTCCTTTGGTCTCACTCAAATATATTCTATCTTGACTTCGATATATGAAATAATTGTTTTATGATTCTTGGAAGAAAAGATGTTCGCACCCCCCGGAGCCCCAGACGTACTAACCCTCGCCCAAACAGCCTACAGAATCTACGACGCCTACCACGGCGCTCAGGACCGGTACAAGGAATTATGCGACGACATTCGCGGACTAGAAATTACGCTACAGCGGCTGGGTAATCGGCTTGCTACCCATCCATCCACCCATCCCAGCAGCGACAAGACCGGCGGCAACGGAGGAGGTGGGCAAGGAGGATACAACGAAGCAAAACTAGAAGAAATCGTCCGCCTCGCCACAGCCCTCTTGGAAGATCTACAACGCAAGATTCCGTCTGGTACCGTCCCAAGGGGATTGTATAGATTAAAATGGTCCCAGAACGAAGCGAATGCAATCCGTACCCGGATTATGAGTGTTTCGAACATGATAACGGCGTTTAATTCGAGTCTGTTGTTGGATTATGTCGATTCTTCAACTACGCAATTGGGGGAGACGCAAGAACGGATTTTGAGGACGTTGGAGGATGTTTTGATTAGTTTGCAGAGTGATACGAAGACGAAGCTGAAACGGAGGGATTCGGAGGCGTCGACTTTGGTCGAGATTCAGACTGAGATTCAGACTGAGATTGAAACTGACCAAAATGGTGGCAGGACGGATCTGTGGATCGATCTGGTGACCGAGATGCAGAAACATGGCATCTCGGAGACGCAAATTGAGCAACATAAAAGTATGATACTGCAATGGGCTGGAAGAGCGATCGCGGCGGGTATACTCAATCAACCTGATGACGAGACAGAAACAGAGACGTATTGGGAGGTCATTTCTGCAGTGTATGGGCCGAGAAATGTGACTGCCATACTGCAAAGGATGATTGATACGCATCGCCAACATCAACACAATCGCCACCCGGGGGAAAGGCCGAAACCGCTTCAGTTCATCATCACGAATGAAGCGTTTGGCGGAGATCCGTTCCCAGATCACGTCAAGGCATTCTCAATGGCATGGCGGAAGAGGATCATTCGTCGATACGGCCGACAGAGTTCGACATCATACTCTGCTGTACAAAAAGTGTTTGCGCAAGAGAGTGATGTCGTGGTCATCGACTTGGATCAACCACTCGCCGAACTATCCAATAACGATCAACCGTCCTTAAAAGGGGGCGTTGAAATAGTGATAGCATCCTGGCACAACCTCGACATGACGCAGCACATCACCTCCCTTATTGAGGCAGGCCAAACCGCCATCATGGCTACGGACATGCAACTCCTCACCCCGGACCCGAGTCCGGGATACATCAAATTCTTGTCTGTTACCTACACCTACTCTTCCGCTGACGACAAGTTCCAACAATTCCAAGTGAATTCCGCTCAAGAAGGAACCGAACTCGATATTCCGCCTTCCCTAGATATTCTATACGCAAACTGGGGCGGGTTAGACATTACAGCCACACTACAATCAAAGATTGATCCCGGGACGCAAACCCTAACGCTTGACACGGATAGAGTGTTTAATATTGCGTCGCCGGATCCGTGGCCGGGGTTTCATAAGGGGATCGTTGTTGTTTATCGGTATAATACCACTTCTAAACCGGGCGGTGACGGGATGGACTTGTTGGTTGTAGGGGAAGGAATGGGAACGACGGTTATAAAACCGTATCAGAGCGGCAGGCATCGGAGCCGAAGTTGGAGATTAGATTTGCCTTTTCCAGATGGAGGCTCAAACATGAAGATATTGGGCGTTATATGGGGTTTGCAGCCTGTTTCGACGACGTTATGGTCAACACGAAAGGAATTGAGGGACAGTATTCTCCAAGAAAGGAGAATATCATGTACGAATAAATGTTTCGGCGGAGATGGATGGTTGGGCAAAGTCAAGAAGTGTCTTGTTCTGGTCCAGAATATTGAAACGAAAGAAATTGCTGCGTTGTTTGGGAGAGAGGGGACGGTGCTTGAATTGGCGTCACCGTGGTAGTCATAAACATCAAGAGAAATCTATTCAATCTAAATCATTATACATATATTTGACATGAGACTAATCACCACCAATCGCCCTGGTCCTTCATGGCAGCTGCCACCTTCATAAAGCCCGCAATATTACTTCCCGCCACAAGAGAAGGCAACTCCTCTCCAGACGACGGCACAAACTGCTTGGCAGTCTCCAAGCCATTCTCAAACGACGCCTTCATGATATCCTTGAGCTTAGCATCGACCTCTTCCCGAGTCCAGCTGAGACGAGCCGAGTTTTGAGCCATTTCAAGACCAGAGACGGCTACACCACCGAGATTGGCGGCTTTGCCGGGTGCGTACCATATGCTGTCAGTCTTGGAGGTTCGGTCAGCCTCAAAGATGTCGATGGCTTCCTGGGTAGAGCCCATGTTTGATCCCTCGGCAACGAATTTGACGCCCGCGTCAATTAGACCCTTTGCTTCTTCGCCGGAGATTTCGTTCTGTGTGGCACATGGCAAGGCGACGTCGACTTTGCCGACGTGTAGCCAGGGGCGGACGTTTTCAATGTACTTGAATTTCTCGGTGCTGAATAGCTTGGCCTCTGCGGCGTCGGCGGAGAAGATGGAGCTGAGTTGTCGGCGAGCGACCTTGAGGTCGGCAATGGCATGAATCTCTTCAGGTGTGAAGCCATCTGTCTCGTTGGCAATGACAAGCGACCCCTTGCTGTCTGATAGAGAGACGACTGTTCCGCCTAGCTCGATAACTTTCAAGGCTGCGTATTGGGCGACGTTGCCTGAACCAGAGACCACGACGCGTTTGCCTTCAAAAGACTCCTTGCCTTTGCTGGCGTGTTGAATCATGTGTTGAACGTACTATTCGGTCAGCATGCGTATTAAGAACAGCTGGGGAAAAGACATACATAAACAAGACCGTATCCCGTAGCCTCAGGACGAATCAAACTTCCTCCCCAGGACAAGCCCTTACCCGTGAGAACACCTTCCCACTGGTTACGAAGCTTCTTGTACTGCCCAAACATGTATCCAATCTCTCGTCCCGAGACACCAATATCACCAGCGGGGACATCAGTATCGGCGCCAATATGGCGCGACAATTCAGTCATGAAGCCGACGCAGAATTTGCGGATTTCATTGTCTGATTTTCCTTTGGGGTCAAAGTCGGCACCTCCTTTGCCACCGCCCATGTTTACTACTGTCGTTAGTTTGATCTCTGACCAGAGAGAATAGAAGACATACATCCGGTCAATGCATTTTTGAAGATTTGCTCAAAACCGAGGAATTTGAGAATGGACAGGTTGACGCTGGGGTGGAATCTGAGACCGCCCTTGTATGGGCCTAGGGCAGAGTTGAATTGGACACGGTAACCGCGGTTGACTTGGAGCTACACAACATCAGTATATTATACAGGTAGATGAATAAGGAGAAATACCTCGCCCTTGTCATCTTCCCACACAACACGGAACTGAATGACGCGTTCTGGGATCGAGGCGACTTTGAGCGCCTTGCGATATTCGGGATGTTTCTGGAAGAGAGAGGAGTTTTCGAGGGTTGAAGCGAGTTCTGTGTTTGTTAGATGATGGGTTGCGATTTGCGAGCACTGGTTGGTCAAGTACCGTACCTTTGTAGGCCTGCTCGAACTCGGGCTCGGAGGGCAAGTTCGACATGGTGGATGTGATGTTATCTATGTGGGAGGCGTATATGCTCTGGGGTATATGATCGAGCGACTCAAAATATGTATTATGGATGTGGTATGTGGTATGTACTGGAGCGACGCAACAGAGGAGGAGAAAAAGAAGAGAGCAGAGGAGAGAGGAAGTCATTATATACATGTTCTGCCTATACTGTCAGACGAGGAAGGTAGGCACCGGCAACGGGCAGCCCGACAAGAAGGGAAGGAACCCAGTAACCCAGGCCGACGGCCGGAGCTGGCTGTTTCCATGGATTCAATGTTTTGTTAGAGGACACGATCACGCGGGTGCAGCGCTTCCAGTTTGATGGCTGCATATACTTTGGGCTAGGCAATATTCGCCTCTCTTTGCACATACAATTATTATACTATCTTTTGTTCTTTGCCTGAACAAACTACCCAGTGCATATCCTTATCGGTCCAACCACAGGCAGAGGTGCCGATCGTGATGAGGTCAATGTGCTTGTCGATCTGGCATGACTTCATCTCTCATTCATCAGTTGAGTCTTTCTCTTCACATAATTTCAAGCGAATGGTCTTCAAATCGAATTGGATAACAGAGAATATAGTAAAGAATACCCGAAAAAATGTCCAAGTCAGCTGCTCCGGCTCCGATGCTCGGCCGGCTCCAGATCGCTAAGGCAGGCGGGCTCTGACTCACTTGCCGCAGATAAGCCAGACTTTGGTAAAAGTGCGCATAATGCCATTATTCAGGATCTATTTTCTTTTTTGATCGCCACCTTGCTTTTTCCTTTCCGTCGCTGTAGCTACGAATTGACCAATTGCATGCAATGTTGACTACATGAAGTACGTATACTACGTAGTATACTTTAGCTTTACGATCATGGCGCATCTACTGGATCCCAGTCTGACTTCCTAGTTAGCTTGGATTTTATATGATTGAATGAGAACGTCTTACCTGTGACCAGATACTCATCCAACCCATCCATGGTGTCCATATCCGCCGAGTCAATCTCGAATCCGTCGACTTGCGCATTAGCAACAATGCGATCCTTCTTGGTACTCTTTGGCAGGGGCACGTAACCATGTTGCAGACTCCATCGCACCATCAACTGTGCCGCAGTGCAGCCGTACTTCTCTGACAGGGAAACAATCGTCGGGTGACGGAAACGGTAGGCGCGAGCAAGCGGTGCATATGCCTCGACCACGATACCGTTCTCTTGGCAGAACTCAGCGATCTCGGTTCGCGTGTTGAACGGATGGATTTCAATCTGGTTGACAGCAGGGAAGACTGCCGGATTGGTCGCAAGCAGCTCTTGCAAATGTTTGATGCCGTAGTTGCTCACGCCCACTGCGCGAATCTCCTCCTCTTTGTACGCATCTTCCAGCGCGCGCCAGCACTCGAGACGTTTCGCCTTGCCGCCGTAAGGAGAATGGATCAGGAAGAGGTCGATATAGCCCAGGCCAGAAGCCTGGATAGATTTCTTGATGGATTGCCGCGTAGCATCGTAGCTCACATTAGAAGCTAACTTCGAAGTGAAGAAAATGTCTTCTCGTTTCAACCCATCGGGTTTGTCTTTTTCGGCTTCTAGAAAGCGTAGGATGGATCGGCCGACTTCTTTTTCGTTGTGGTACATTTGAGCGCTATCGAATCTGTGGCAATCAGCAGTTGTCATCATGGTAGTTAGAAATGTGATATACCCTCGATAGCCGGCCTGTTTCTACATGTCAGCTTTCATACAACAACAAGTCAGGGAACTCACCTCTAAAGCATTCTTGACTGCAACTTCCGTCTCTCTTCCCGACGTCAAGTACACCCCCAATTGGAGTCTTGGCATGAGTTTTCCATTGGCAAGCTACCGCTATGTTAATATCAGCAATGCTATTTTGATCTTGGAAAAGGGGGAAGCTGACTTTGATTGTCGACGACAACGAGAATGTGCTTTTGGAGGTTGCCATATTTGTTCGGTGGGGACTAATCCAATAACAGGAATGGTTGAACAGAATGAGAATTGCAGTAATGCGACGGTCAATAGATCTCTGTATACAGCAAGATCAGCTGCATAGACGCCTCACTTTGGTTTTGTCGTTCTGTACTTTTTCTTGTTGCTCAACAAAGTACAAGATCAACGCGGGGCATCGGATAGCAGTGACTCCCCATGACGCAATTGATACCTACAGCCAAATCCCGTGACGTGGGAAAGAAGACCAGCCTCGGCCACCCCGATCAGATTCAGTCAGCTTTGACAGTTCTGCAGGAGATTCTCGGCCAGGAACCCCTGACATGGATTTATTGGTCTGGCCTACCATTGGCGCGTGGGCGACAAATCGATAGATCGCTTCTCAAAGTGAGGCGGTGAACTGTGGCTGGTGAAATGTACCAGTATTGTTATGTAACACAAAGGCCACGCAAGCTAAGTCCAACTATTGATCTGTTCCAAGCAGGCCAAGGGTCCTAAAGATCAGAAACGATCGACGCTCACTAGCCACAGCTGGCAATGCTTTGACCGCGTCGACTTCAGCCTCTCCGATCGATATACGCACGTACATACGGAGTTGGCGATTTGTGATCTGTGGCTGAGGGAGATGCATGAATCGCCCAACAAACAGCCATGTTTGTACGTATTTTCTTCATTATCGAGATGAAGCGCAAACTTGTTGCTGATAGATGGCCACGAATAGCTATTTCGTAGACCGATGAATCCTTCTGGTCTAGGATCAGGTGGGTTTCCCTTGCGTGTTCCCTGAGTCGGGTTGACTGCGGGCTCACGGAGTACGTTTATGTATCAGTAACGATACGGTAATGCCTAACACAATACGTGTATTCATTACTGGCCACGTGCCTTATCAGCAGAACCGAATTCCGTCCAGAGTCACAACTTTCGTCTCTAAAATCGCTTTGTTCTATATGAACTCTGACCTCTGGACCCTGTATAAAGACAACGTCGCTTCGAAAAGGAGTCGCAACACAAACGGGAGCAAACGAACAAAAGTGACCGGACGAGAGACCCTGCGCCTAAATCCGACTTGTCCGTTTCCAATGACTCAAGTCTTAATCATTTCCCAGGGCGACCCAATCAGATCTAACACCAGAAAAATAACGAGACATTCTCCCCGACGGGCGGAGTCTCGTTTACGAAAACAGTCAAGAGTCAAAGGACGAAAAAGCATGCAGTGCGCCGTGGTTGGTGGTGGCGAATTAAGCTAGTTCGGCCGGGGAATGGAGAAAAGGGAAATATGGAAGCCCAAATGGAGCAGAACCAAAGACACTTATTTGCACTTGTCTCTCACTCTACCTTAGTTAGGGACTCCCCAGCGCCTATCAGCATACGTAACTGTACGCACCTAACGACCAGGTTGGCTAAATCGCGATGGGTAAACCCTGATCAATCAGATGGCGGCGTTAGGCGACGAGTATCCGAATTTTCGAAAATACGTTGAGCCAATGCCCAATGACACGCCATCAAAATATAGTGGTCAGGGACATCACAGCTGAATTCTGCAATTGACTTTCTCCAGAACCGCTATCTTCACGGTTGATGACTACGTGTGGATTCTGTCGAAGGTATTAGACATTTATATTCCGTTTGTCCCATTCTCGACGTCCAGACATGCGCCTCAATTTGCCTCTCGGTGCTTGCTGTGACAGATCCGGGTAGCCACCAAATCCCTAGACCTTGTAATCGACGATGTCTTTCTCGACATTGACTACTTCTACTGCTTCAGCGGACTGATATCGACATGATCTTGAATTTCTGGTGGCATGGCAGCAGGCCCACCCGAGCCAGTGCCCACCCAGATCCAGCTATGCATGGTTTCTTTTTCTCGTCCATTTCTTGCCTTCTCTGCATCTGTGGCTCCGCAATAAGCAGCAGAGGCAAACATTACAATGTTTCAATACACCCCCGTCACGGCTGTATTTTCCATTACCGTATGGTTTAAACGGTCGAACATTTGAGGTACAATAAATACAATGTCAATCAATCAATAATAGTCTTCCAGCTTCATCCATCCCATCCATCCATCACTTAAGTCTATCCTCATCCCATTTTCTTTCTTCCTCATGTATTTTCTTTCCACTTTTCCATTGTCCCTTCCACTCCTTCAGAAACATACACCCCTCGTCTTATCAATCTGCTTCTGAATTCGAGTCTTCCGATCCAATCTTAATAAAGCTAATAATCACGCCCCTCCTTATGGGGCTCTGCCCGCCGTGACACTTTTTCCCCTCGCGCAATCAAGACGGCTTTTTTCACCATAGCCGCATGTCCTGTCTCTTTCTATATGCACTCGTTATCTCGCCTAGAGTCGCTGTTTGATACACCTCGTCAACACTTGAGTCGCACCTCTACCTCGCCTGCATTGCGCCGTGACACTCCTGAATCGGTCAGGTTGGGGTCTAGATTACGTGTGGTGATCCGTCGAGGAAGGAGCCTTTTTGTCCGCAAGTAGGTAACGGCCCCCATTTAACATCCTCAATGTGTACGGCGCATATTCGTGTCATCTTGCATTTGTGTTTTCTTCGTGGTTTCAGGCTTTCAGCTGTCAGTTGAAGACTTGACTCGGACTATTCTGAAGCGGAGTGCAATGTTTGACATTTAAGCCGCAGCTGATTATTCCATTGATATTCTTGTCCCCTCCTGTATTACCCCAATCCCACAGGAACAGAACTGGAAAGGAAACAAAAAAGTTGGCTATAAAATGAGAGACGCAATCTGTAGAATTCTATTGACAATGTGATCCAGCTCCAGCCCATCCAGAGGTACGGACTCCCCACCCACCACCGCGTATGAGCCACCTGCCGGCATGAGTGGTTCAGACCATCAATTTGATCCTGCCACGATGGCTGGCCTATCCGAGGCATCCCATGGGTCTGAAGACGCCAACTTCGACATTTTCGAATGGTACCCACGGTACCAAAGTTGTCAGAGATATTTTGTCGACTATGCGCAACATAGCGTTCCAGTTCAGGCACTTTCGGCCTTTCTCAATATCCAGCTTCCGTTTCAAAAACAATCATTCCCTGTCTTTAACTCGAGCACGCCTGCGGCGGGAACAGTTCCTTCAGCTGCGAACCAGACGATACCAGACTCGTTATCGTCTCATGCAGTGTCATCAGTCTCATTGATCCCTTATATCAGACGTTTAGTTGCCACAGGGATGGACTTCCCGGGGGTTCTCCATGGATTCTTTGGAGACGACTGGACCGCCGGTGTAGGCCCGTTACACGAACACGAACGTCGAAACTATCTCTTTGCCGCCAAAAGTGGTGGATGGGCTGCGGTGAAGAAGGATTACGATATGGGACCGTCGGAGACAGTGCCTTTCCTACGGCCATTACAAGGACCTATTGATTCGGAGCTTGAGGCTGCGGAGCGAAGTTGGAGTGAATGGTTGGCGATGGAGGACTGGATGGTTGGGCCTCGATTCCCGGATACGTTGCAGGATTCTTCGTCGTCGCATTCGAGAAATCGGGGGTCGAGATGATTGCCGTGTTGGCCTATATACTCTTACGACATTACGTTCTCGCCGTTATAATACTTTTACTTCGGTATTCACTGCTTAGCAGACGCGTTACGAATTTCTTTATCTGATGCATACACTGCAACCAATGCCACCACGCGAGAGACGAATGATACGAGATACTCCCTACCATTTATCATAACCAACCGGCCTGCCTGCATCGATGGAGTTACGATCAGCATTGACATGATCCTTTCTACAAAGAACCGATCATGAGGAGTAGTGGGTTATAGATCAGCATTAAGAATTGTTCGCGTTACGTACGACTATATACTGCTTATATTAGGATTACTGCATCTGGGGATCTGTATAGTACAGACGCGTAATGATAATTTTCGTACCCATGAACACAGTTCGTGATTGGTTTGGTCTACACAGCCTCAATTAAATAAGTTAAATAACCTTGAAATCTTATATGCCCGCTTATACCCGTGGTCCACATGGCCCCTAACCATGGTCTACACAAATGTGCGATTGGTCGATGAAAGCATCGTATGTAGAAGCCTACATACGTAGTAGAAACCTTTGCATATGAATCAAAGGGACACGTTTCCACATCCTCTTAATAATGGAATATGTAATGCAATTTGTTTCAAGAACTAATAATAAACATGAAGTTACAATTGAGTTCGCGACTTAATCTATTTTTCCATAGTACATTACATGCATTTAACCGCTCCCATTGGCTGATGCACGTCAATCGTTGGTCATTCATTCATTTAATTATATGCCACCTATCGGACGTATATCCAATTCTCATCGAAAGCCGAGGTATGATGTTCTATCATTTCAACCATGGATCAATTGTTTCGAAGGGAGTGTAAACTCGTTTCGGATTGTTTATATTAATGTGTGAGCCTTATAATAAGGGTGTTATATGGAATATCCGTGATCCGTTGCACAATATCAATGTCTCCAGATGTCGCATTATTGTATGTTAGGTAGGATTCAGGGATAAGGACGGATTTCCAAGGTTGGAAAGATTCCACGTATCGGAAATGACATCTCCGTTGTCAGTACGTAGTACGCGTGGGAATAGATGAATGATCAGCGCGCTACTGCAGCTGTGCATTTCATGACTTTCATCGCTGCGTAAGTGTTGTTGGTTAAGGAGTATGGACACGAACCCTATGTATCAGATATACTAGATGTGGAGACCCTGCCGATACTACGTAATTACATGCTTCGATATTATATCTGGATTCTGGGAATGTTAGACTTTCACACATTCTGTACGTGGTCACGTATGGATTGTGGGATGATTGGATAATTTGGATACGTAGTTGATCTTCATGGAAACGATATCGGTCAGCGTACTGAGATCATTGAATTAACTTTCAATAGAGTACGGCTTTGACTCGGGTTTGGTTCGGTTCTTTTGCGAACTGGACGTATCAAAGCCTCTAGTCCATCTCAACAAAAGAAAAGGTGGCTCACAGCGTTCATACTTCACCGAAACAAACGCCTTTAGCTTTGGACAAGAGACTAAGTCAAGTCGATCGATTTGTTTCGAGTGATTGCCACTGTATGGCTCCACCGGCAGCCACATGCTCAGCCAGCCACGGAGGGTGTCTTGGTTTTTGATGGATATCACGGCAAAGATATTGACTACTGTTCAGGATGTCGAGGTACATACGTAGTTGACAAAGTGCTGGGATGGCGTGATGCTTCTAGGGATGGAGCAATACACGCGATATGGGCCGTGATGTTTGAATCTTTGAGGGGCTCAAGGGAAGTAGAATCGTAGACATCTATGATAACCCCACACCGATGTATTATTCTCAGCCCTTAATATCGATAGCAGCAGACTCTCAGTGCTCCACAGATAGTATTGAATGATGGACCGGTGGTCGCTTTTGCGGCGTACGATGGGGTAATGCTAATAGGGCTGGATGTAGCCATAACTTGGTAGGATCGTTGAATGATAAAAAGCTCCAAATCACACTTGGAAGAATTCGACAAGCAATCACTCATTGTGTATTGTCCAGATGTCGATGTGATTGTGGTTGACAATGAAAGATGGTTTGCGCGACGTGAATAGTGCATATATGGAGCTAACCTCGTCTGGTTAGAGGAAATATCTTACATAATGCATTCTGCCTAATCACGTGTATCAACCACATCCTTTGATGATATCCGACAACAACTTCAGGACAAACAAACGCAGGATTCTGCAAAACACTCTAGTCCTTGCAACTATTGATGTGCTGGTCGCACTGTTTGAAACACGTCTGAAACTATTTATAATGCCCGACCATCATTAGACTGACATGTACCGGAAAAATATCCCGATATATTCATCCGGTTTAAATTGAGCTCGAACGGATCAAAAGCAAACCTTAAGCGAGCATGCGCTCTGCTCTATATGCGGACTATATAATATTACTAGCTTGAAGAAGCTTGCCTCAACATGAAACCAATACAGCAGTGGAGGAAACTACTCCATGAATGCGTGGCTCGCCGAATCGAGGTGGACATTTTTCGCAAACTGGTCAAGATATTATCGAGACGTGCGTCCTTACAGCAAGCAGCTCTAGTTGATATACTTCTGGACTCGCAGTCTATCACTGCAGATATATTTCCATATGACCCACTGATACCACGCTATGCCACTGCGCTGAGAAAGCTGGGGTTGATCAGAACGACAACCTTACTTGATGGGCTACGGAAGCGATCTTTTCTTGGTAATCAATCAACAAGAGGAGCAGAACAAATTCAAAAGACGTCAAACTCCTCGACGCTTATGACCGATACCCGGATTGTGCAAGACTTGATAACGCCGTTGTCATCTTCTAGCCTATCTCTAAATACAAATGATATTCAGGGCACATTCGCGATAACGGCAGAATGGATTTTGGATGTGGCCCGTTGGCATGCGAGCGATATTAATGATGAACATCAAATAGGCGGCTTGATGAGCTCGCCAGATGCACTAGCTCTATTTGAGTCTTTGGGCATTTTGTTGGTTGCTCTATCGGCAACGGCCAAAGGTCATGAGGCTCTTGCTTCTGAAAGTACATCAGGTATGACTGGACTATTCTTATATACGGAGCACTCACTAATCTGATCCAGACTTCAAAATCCCGCTTGGGCAAGCTCTCACTGCGTACCTGTCAACATCAGCTACTATATCATTGAATTTACGAAACCGGCTTGACAGCTTACAAAAGGGCTACCAACTATATGGGGAACCACCATCCAAAGACCTCGACGTACAGATGATGGACGGGATGAATATGAATGCCCTTCAATTTGAAGCTTCTGTGCTAGATGGTCCAGTAATCAATTCCAGGGCCGGTCTTTATATCTACATTAACGCTTTGGTAAGTATGCCAGCTTGTCGTATGAACAGACTGCTAATATGAATAGCTCATTGGCCGACCTCTTATTGATGATGAAATGCTACTGAGTTATCTGTCCAACCGCTACGGGGTATTTATCCTACTCTAAGCCTATATTGCAAACACTGACAATCGCAGGGCCACCAAGAAGTGCTCATTCAAGAGCTCATTACTGCCACATTCGACGTACTTTCCAATGCCATGTATCGAAACGAGTCAACCCGGAACATGTTTGTATTCCGATCATTTCTCGTCAATAAATTGCCGCCTTTCATTGCCGGCATGGCGGCTACTTCGATAGAGCAGATACCCATGGAAATGTGTATAAGCCATGCACTCAATCGAGTTGACCCGAATGCATTCCCATCTTTCTCTCAGATGTTTGAGATGCAGGGGAATACCGTACTGTCAGATGTCCGGCAAGAGTTTTTATTTGCATGCGCGCTTCATCGCTTGATTCCTGAAGCAAGCATTGAGCGGTTACTGGGGGAAAATCCAATGCAGACACTGCCTGTCGGTGGTAGATATGTCAAGAATGATATCGTGGCTCAGATCTTGTCTAATCAAGGCGCCGCTGATCGATTGATATCGGAGATTGAGTTGATGGAAGGCAATGCAGGCGCTGTTGTCGCTGCAGTAACGGATGTAAGACTTCCAGATCGAGTTGGAAGTTTATTTCTAACGTCTCTAGGTCATTCACTCCCTCTGCGAACAGAAAGAAACGGTAACACTCAAGAGTATTTGCGATTCTCTATCTCGACGCCCTCAGGTCCTTGATGTCATGTTGCTGTTTCGAAGTCCCAAGAGCATACTACAGCCTCTGTGCACGCTTCTAGACTCCTGGAAGTGGGATGAAGACCAGGGTCAGCATTTTCCTTTCATTTCATGACACTTGACTAACGGATAAATAGGCGAAAGTCAGCCGGTGTATGACGAATTTGGTAGTATATTGCTTCTGGTTATGGCATTCAAATATCGCTACGACCTTAGCCAGTATGACCTCGGCGTCACCGCCAGCAGCTCGTTCGTGTTGAAACTCTTCGAACGAGGCTCGACCAGTATGAAACTAGCTGGCCTTGACGCCAAACAGAACAAGAGCGTTGGTGATTGGATATCTGCACTCTTCATGTCAGAAGGAATCAGCGAAGAGACATGGTCATCGTGCAGTCCACAGGAGTTTTATTTGCTTGTGGCTACCTTGTTCAGCCAGACATTGGGTGCATGTGAAATGGGAATGCTAGAATTGGATACTATGAAAGGCGGCTTTGAATGTGAGTTCTGCCTTTGTTTTGATCCTGCGGTAAATACTTACTGATCGAGCAGATTTGCTCCAACCGTTCTTATTGCCATCGCTGGTCTTTGCACTCAAATGGCTAGGAAACTACATTTGGGAATCGTCGGAAGCAGATCTCTTACTCCTTTTGAAAGTGCTTCATGCTCTTGTCAAACCGAGCTCAATATCTGGAGAAGCAGAGGCATGTCATCGAACAGTACTCAACATCGCTGCACGGAGCCTAGAGGAGCAACTGAAAGATGTACGAACGCGACTACCTGGTGGTCGTGCAGATAATCAGTCTGATATCCAGCCCAGTCCGCATCAGGATATTCAACAAGAAATCCAGGCCCTTCTTGACATTCTTGACCCGTACTTGTCCTTTCAATGTAACGGGAACAGCCGTCGGTCGGAGCTCGATTCCTGGACTACGCACGCCGATGGTATCTG
Source organism: Talaromyces pinophilus (assembly GCA_001571465.2). Taxonomy (NCBI): domain Eukaryota; kingdom Fungi; phylum Ascomycota; class Eurotiomycetes; order Eurotiales; family Trichocomaceae; genus Talaromyces; species Talaromyces pinophilus. The sequence goes on along the minus strand of CP017344.1, from coordinate 3,998,032 downwards.
TGGTGTGATCAGAGTGACATTCCAGGGATTGATCCTATGGAGTGCGAGTGCAGAAATGAGCATGTCTCCTCATGCCTACACGCATCGACTGATCCTAACAGGTATACGCTTATCGACAGCATCAAATGTGCTTTCAGTCTTACTCGATGAACTCAAAGCCCAAGCTGAAGAAGCCAGTGGCAGTCTTGACTTGGCAATTGATATTGCAGCGACATTGATATGTGCACCAATCCCAGAATCATTTGCCCAGGAACAAGCCATCTACCATCCCATAGACACCACCAAAGAAGCATTCCCGCGATGTCTTCTTCTGACTCTCCGCCAGGCATTAATGATACAACACCAGAACGTGCCCAAATTATCGGAGAAGGACCCTACGCGCGCCGAAGTGATAGTCAGACTGACCCGGCGCGTAAACGCTCTGTTGACACCACCGGCACACGTCGGTACTCTCGACGTGACCAATATCATCGATAACATGAACCTAGAAGCCGCCGCCGCAGCTGCCGCGGCAGGTCACGACGTAATCGATCTCAGCAATGGCAACGGTAGTGCTAATGATCAAGGAGGCGCATCTGGCGAGTCCATAGACCAGATTCTCAACAATGTAGTCGCAGCAGCTGCCAACAACGACCACCATGGCGCTGGGAACGAGCCACATGATCTGGATACAACGGGCATGGATACGAGTTTGGATGATATTTTGAATGCGGCGCATATGGGTAATCCAGAGTTTTTGGATTTGGATATGGATGGAATGTTTTGATTTGGAAGTTGGATCTAGGTGTTGGATATCTCATAGCTACTTAAAATTTACAAGGAGTTATATTGATGATACAGGTCAGAGCTTTCTTTCGATACTTGTTATAATGTCATCGATTATACCTGTTCACAATAAGTTGTGTCTCTATGACTATCAGCGGGTCGATTCGTACTATTTCCTTGCAGATGGGTTAACAAAGTTCCTAGGTGTCATTGACAGGGATAGATAGTCTCCATACCGACTATCAGCGGATTCCGTTTGATTGCCTAGGTACTTGTAGATAGAATTTTTCCTAGGATATGGATAGACTATGATAAGACAAAAGTTATATACATGGTTACTCTGCAAGTCATGAACCATAACCGTGGTTAACCCTGGAACTGTCTATAACATCGTTCCTATACCTAGCTGATCGTCATATCCATGTAGACGTCGTCGGTGGACCTGGTATCTCCATCTCTATCACATGATCTACACAGATAACAGGTGTAGATAGCCTATCCTATCTTTACATTGACCATCAAATTACCTAAACCACTATCAACTTGACTCTTACCTCGGAGAAACGTCTTTGTTTTCTTAATATGACTCCTTCCTAGTATAGTCTCCATTTGGCATCTACTAGTTCATCGTCGATGATGAATCTAGACCTTGTAATTGCTCAGGTGACAGGAAGCCTTCTTCGTTCAAGTTGGGAACAGCCAGGTTGACTAAACGACTGACTTGACCACAATAAGGTATTATTCTCTAGCCGCTTTGCTGCTTGCTAAGATTTTAGATATCCGACTAACGCTGTAGCTAGTCATGTAGCTAACTCTAAGTCTCTAACAGACAAAGAAAGAAAGACATTTCGAGTGACAGTCTCCGCACTCCGTAGAGCCACGACTCTAGTTTAGTCGCCACAGGCCATAGGGTTGGTTCACTTGGTTGCTCCGGATATACGGACGGCCCTAGACCGGGAAGTTGGGAACATTTACTCGTAGTATATCAAGTCTATCCCCAATTTGTGTCTAGATACGGACCGTCAAAACTTAATCAATCAAGCGAAAGGAGGTATTTTGGTACCAACCATGCCGTAAATGTCTTAGATGGATGGAGTACTCTATATTAGTCTCGGACGTACTACGTAGACACAAATTTCAGTGCAACTTTCATTTGTTAACCGATGATAGACATCTCCACTTCATGTTGTTCTAAGCCGCGTACGGAGTATGGATCTTATGAAAATCGTGAAACTCTGGATAAATATTCCAGGGTAAGCAATTGTTTGGGCGTCAATTGAGATTTGGTAACTCAATTGAAGCCTCACAGAAATCAGAGCCATGTGATTGTACCATTGTGTTTTGTGTTTTGTGGAAGGATTGTTTTCTACGATGAGCACCCCGTGCGTGTGGAGATAGAAGGACAGGTCTCGATCCGATTGGAACTGGTTACACTGGCACTAACTCATTCAGGTACTGTTCTATGCACTCGAGCATCGCCCCCTTTCAATGCTTTCGGCGCGAGGATCTAAGAATAAGACCAGCAGAATGTTCAGTGCACTGATGCAGATTCAGCTGTCAGCCCACCCCAAATCCTTCGTAAATAGACTACATACACCGTACCGTATCGTGGAGTATGCATATGCAGCAGTGGCATTTTGCAGGTCCCGTCGACTCCCGTGTAGTTACGTACCCGGTCCACAACAACAGAGTCAAAACTCAGAAGCCACTGGGCATTGAGTCAGTGACTAGCAATTGAGCAACGGCCCAAGAGCGCCAAGTTTGCCATCTGGAGACTAGACCTTCCCGAGCCATTGGACTGGAAAGTTAGTTTGTCCACCTCTGTTGAAGTCGAAGTTAAATGGCGGCCTACCACTCCTAAAGGCGTAGTGCATCGTTCCCAATATGGATAACACTGCAATGATCAATCGCTAACACCAAAATTAAACAAGTGTTTGATATGTGGAGCAACTCATCTACTACGTACTTGCCAAGTACTAAGCACAAAGCCGGCTGTGTTGCAGCTCCATACGGCGTACGGGGCAGAGTGGATGACGGAGTACGGCAACGCACGGGAGTGAACCAGAATTTGTCATCGACATGTGTAGTTTCCCTGGTGAGCTTAGTTGTGCTTCCTGTTCTGTCACTCTGTGTAAAATGTTGCTATCCGGGAATCGGGTAACGTACTAGATCTTGCACCACTCTCGCCACTTTAAGGGACTCACGAGTCAGAATCTCACATGCGGACTATTTTTTTTATGGGGGTTTCAACTCAAATTCTGGTCTTCCTATGTAGACTGTCATCCTTCGACCTATTTCGACCCTCACAACGATCCAGCATCCACCCACCGGCCAAAAGAGAACGAAAAAGCAAAATTTCCGGCCCAAACCGTTCATATCAAACTACACGTGTGCCTGGCACTGCCTGCCCTTTCTCGGAGCTGGCACGCTGCATATGAGTTCTAATTAATGACGGACTTGTGTTTCGTAATGTGTAGTATCTCTGATTGTAAGACCATTGTACAACCGAGTACGTACTACGTACAGGGTACGACTATGTATCCGTATCATACCGGCACGAACGGCTGGCGAAATTCCACCGGTTAGGATGATCCGCGGAGGAAAAGAGTTGAGGACGACTTGCAAGCAGGTTCAATTCATTGTTCATTCTTTGAAGCTTGTTCCAAGGGTATGGTCTGAGCTTGAGCTGAAGATGGAGCTTGGATTGGATTTTTAAGACGGTAGTGCGAGGATGGTCTGTCTAGACTCGTTTGGGTGGACAGCATTTCATCGTCTTGTTTCGACTCATACATACAGTAGTTTGAGATCTTGATCTTGGTTTTTGGTTCTTGAGTCAGTAGGTCCTCGGTTACTCCGTAGACACTAGACAGGCTGGGATAAGCCACGCAGGGGCACTAAGCTGATGCTTCTTGTATGCAATGCAAATCTTTAATTGTCTGGGTCTGGTCCTTGGAGTAGATCATCAAGATGAGATGATACTATCGCTACTACCGTACCTCGGCAACGATATTTGTCACTGCTTTCAGAATGCGCAAATATCGAGCAGAGACGGTCTAGCCTGGTCCATCAAGCTGATGTCCTCAACAAAATCCAAGACAATAGATTGGATCTAACAAAGAATCAGCAATTGGCCTTTTGATAGACGTTGCGCCAGATTAACCTCTTACTCCGCACCGTACCACAGCCGACAATCCCATGGTACGCAACCCGGAACTAACTCAAATAATGGACCATTCTTTGTTCTTGAGCTTCATTCCATGGTCCGGCTCAGGTACGATAACAATAACACAATACCGAGGTAAACAACAAAGATGCTACTCTTTCAGGAAACAACGACCTTATTGATCGACTAACGATAGACCTCGATCAATCTATATTCTTGGTGTCGGTGAATCGAAGTGGTAGTTTTTGACGATATCAGATGTGATATGTAACTTCACTACGTACGTTGTAGTAAACAAATGCAGTAACTGATGAGAGCGAACAAAGAAAGCCAACAAATATTAATTGAAACCACACTGTGTCAATGCAAAGACGGTTCACAGAAGCGACGAAAAGAAGAAAGCAAATCCCGTGACCGCCACCAACCCGACGGCGCGGGCTAGGCTGGCTAGCTGCTAGCTGCCTTAAAAGCTAGGCTTGACTCGCTCTTCCGTGTTCCGCGAAAGCTTTTGGGAGCAATCAACAATGTCTTTGTTGCGAGTCAGGCACACCGGTAAGAATGGATGGAGATTGTGGATTTGTTGGCCCAAAAAATAAAACAAACAATCATGGACCTGTCAGAATTTGAGATGCATTAGTCATTGGTACCGTTTACAATGTGAAGCGCATTCTGTCACTGTACTGAATCATCCGAGGTATCATGTGTATTATGACAATTTCTGTCTCGACTTCGACTTTTGGACAACGATGAGCAGAGTAACAAGGCTAGGAAAGGCTAACTACCAACAGAAAATTGAGGTGATTAAAGAAAAGGGCTGCAGTAGTCTGGGCGAGGCGTACATAACAATACATATTCAAGTCTCTCGTATCATGTATTATCAGATGGAATCATAACGTGAGGCTTGCACAAATCCAGGAGTATTCTCGAAAGAACCAATAAGACACCCCTGGCCCCTACATAGTACACACAACAAAGTTGCACAAACCAACCTAGTGTCCGCCACAAAGCCTCATTGGCCGATATATTCTCTCAAATTCATTCGTTCTGAGTCTGATTGGCCGATATACAATCACTTTCTCCCTGGCCTTTCCTGATGAGGAAAGCACGCCAATAATTGAAGGCAGATCACCCCCGTTCTGGGCGTTCTGGCCTGTCCTCTCCTGAGCCCGTACACGAGGGGGATCCTCCCTCGTGCATGTCCCCCATTGCCGAGGCTTCATTAATGATGATTTTATCAATGCATGACTGCATTAGGGCCACGGGATAGACAGGGGTGTACCTGCATCTGCTCCCTCATGATTGGTGGTCAGACAGAGGTTTTCTTTTCTTCTCATTTTCGTTTTCTTTTTTTTTTAACCGCGGTCAAATTGACGTCCAGGGTTTGTAATTGGTGATTTATTTCTCCGGCATGCATAGACTAACGTTGAGAGTCTAGATGTTATTGGTCGGTTGAGTTGCTATTTTATTTGTGGAAGGATTTTCGGTTCTTCAGCTGTTCGGACTATGTATGCATGCTGCCATATATGGGAGTCGACATTCAAGATCATGACTCAAAAGGCGTTTAATGCTTTTTTTCTAAGGACGCTCAAGTTCATACTATCGAGTTTTTGACGACGAGCTTGATATAGATTCATGTTGCGAGCTGACCGCTATAACTCCGGACGGAGTTACATAGTAGTACACAGGATCAATGTGATAATGCATTTCCATGCATTTAGATGAAAATTTTGACAGCCATGTCTCCATAGCTAAGTGGTACTAGTCAGTTGGCTGTACAATTGAATTTCCCACAGCCGCGATGACCTCGTCTTACAAATTGCAGCTTGCACCTGGTCAATTGACATATTTAGAAACATGCTCACATTCAACGCATTGTCAAGTTCTTCACACGATCTCATCTCATCACAGCACAGCACATTACATTAGTTACAGCTCGGAGATATCACCTATTATCGTGTAGCACTGCATTAGTACGTACATAGCGATGTACTACGATGAGGGGAACGCGGTGCCTGAAGATTTCGAATAGGGCTGACCAGTATTCATGTACCCCTCAATATTACGGAATCTAGACTAGACTATCGCGACTCGTTAGCATTTAATAACCCCTATGGAGTAGGCCAGAGGGCTATCACATGTAGCTACAGAAAGAACAACGTGATGAGACTGGACTATGTAGGTGTACCTTGATAAACATGGATGTTGCCCCGAATTGATTTCTCGTCTACTCTTCTGTGCAAGAACGTGGGAAAAATATGCATGTCTCGCGACGTGTAGGCATCAATCTGGCAGCCTCGATTCCTTGAATGCATTGTTCCACTTTGAATGAGGGGAAGATAACTAACGAATGGCACAATTCTCAATTGGACTATCGATATAAACATCCAAATATAAGAATACAGTGCCAGTGTATGATTCGTTCCCGCCCCAGGACTCCCACCGGACACGGGATGGGATGGATGAACGGGTCCTTTAGGGTATACCCGCATGCTTATTTCGATACGGACACTTTGACCATGGCCAGCACTCCATATTCTCTGAAATTTGGGAACCAGATAGATGATCAAGATGATCAATCACTTTGTTGATGATTGACCTGCATATGTCATGTTGGAACTATTAATTGTTGAAGTTAAGTTAATAGTGACTGTCTTGTCTTTAAGGTTCATGGAAAGTGAAACCGTATCGTACGTACGTACTAACCATGTCCAGTCGGCATCATGCACTCCGTACAGAAATCGGTGTTCCGTAGGTATTGAAAGTTTTAAAACGAGTCAATATTGCTATTGACTCGTACCCTACTACCCGGCACGGTATTATTGTCGATCTATCGCTAATTTTCCATGCTTTTTCTGTTGCTATATCGCCGTTCATTAAGACGTTATCAGGCGTACTATCTAATCAATTAATTAGTTCGCAGCTAGCTAGTTAGTTAGTTCATGAATAAACGACATCCCGCGGAAATGTCTCTCCCCGAATTCATCTATCGCATCGTGAAGATCCCCAAGAATTAAGATGAAGCACGTTATCGCGAGTTCCCGTCCTTTGGGTCATTGATAAGATCAATACGGCTATCAGATTCCGTACCCTTTGCTTACGGAGTACATCTAAGGATGCCTGATCCGGTGCATACACTATCACCACTTGTAGTACGTACGTTCTATGTATGGCCCACTTGTTGGGAAGAATGGGTCGCGAAAGGCGTTCGGCGTCCAGTTTGCTGGGCTCGATTCAAGTATGCACTCCGTACCTTACCTAGTACGACGGATGTAGTGCCTTGTGCAACAGCGAAAAAAAAAAATCTTCACCCGCCAGGTTGGTTGAAAGTCCATGAGATGAACCTTTAGTTATATCGTTTGTAAGCTGTATACCAGAACAGGTCAATGCTGCAACCCGTGCCGTGTGAGAAAGCTCTTGCTGGACCCCTTTTTCACTGTTTTGATGATGGATCATGATCTGATGATCATGAGGTGGGCGTTCGCTGGTTCCATGGTTCGAGGGGGGCATATCCCGAGAGTTGAAACACCCGACTTCAAAGTTCAAAGTCAAAATCTGGATCCGTTGCGGTGGGTTGGAGTGGAGCTTGCCAATGTTTAGTTGTTTACACTCGAGTATCCCGGCTACATCCTCCATAGATAGTAGAGCAACTGTCGAGCACTGTCGTACACGGGCGGACGCTTTGATGCCTGATTCGGAAAATTAACATTCTACACAAAACGGCGGTGGTAGTTTCTTTGATTGCGTCTTCGTCATATCGCATGCTTACAGAGTATTTTGTTAAGCGCGATTTCCACTGATACATCGTACAACAGGCTGTATGTAGTATTCCGTACATTTGAGTCGATTTGACTACGCAATCGATCTTGGAGAGCAGATTACTGCCCGATTCTGCTTTCGATTGCATGCATCGAAAATTGATTTTGTATGAATACTGCGTCCGAATACGGAACAGGTATGTAGCTGTGTCACTGTGGAGAGGTAATCATGCAATGTGCGACGGGTTTTTCGGTGCGCTTTCGAATCGGACGCAGTAAGCGTGTCTGTCAGAGTCAGTTTTCCTCTTCACGACTCAATGATCGTTGAAGGATCCCATGGTTGTTGGCTGTTCAAACTTCATAGTCATTTAAATATCGTATCCATCAGTCGTATGTACTATGTACATGGACGAATTCCTTCTCCAGTAAAAAAAACCGCTCAACTGAGACTGAGTGGAGTTGGTTGATAATAATAAGTACCTAACAGCCAAGCTAGCGCTAGCCACAACTAAGATCAGACTGGTTTAGCTGTCGAAACCGTGAACCAGAATAGGGTATGGATCAGCACCCATTTCATTTTCGCCTCTGGCTCTGTTCAGTTACTATGTAATGTTCATGCTGTCAATGTTGAGTGGTGACTGTACTGTTGCTACTGTGCTCCGTGCTGTGAGGTCGGGCTGGTCTTGACCTTGAGACACTTCGGAGCACCGGAGTCGGGCCCACTCCCGGTGATTGACCTGCTCGAATAGTCATAGCTCCAAGCTATGCAGTTTGCACGGAACACGGAGCAGCCATCCTAGTCCTCAAGCAGACTAGGCTTATGTGACCTGTACATACTACGGAGTAGTAAGCCGTCAAACTGAGCAGGGGTGTTGGCACTGCCAGCCGTTATTACTCTTGTTCGCGATCCGTACGTATGTCCTTACTCCTGACCACGCAGACCGTGCGGAACCTCTCAGCAACTCGACGTCCCGCCACGACGCGGTTGAGCGTGAAAGCGCAGGCCTACTGGAAAGTGTATAGCCGGTCTACTTTCTTGGTGTTCCCGCCCAAGCCCAATGTGATGGTGCTGTGGTGAGTACCGTGTGATAGTCTCCAAGCAACCAACCAGACTCGCCAGCAGAGACTCGACAGGTTAGTTCGCGACAGTAATCCTATCACCGCCCGCGACGTCCCCAAATGGCCCGCGAGCACAGCGAACTAAGCTAGGCCACTAACGAAGGGACGGACCAAAGAAATGGGCAGGCCCACTAGTTAGTGAGCGAACTAAGTCACTCTCCGTAAAGTACGTACTATGAAGAGACGAAAATAAAATACAGAAAAATCCAAAGTCGAGGGAAAAAGCAAAAACGAGGTGGCTCGTTCGTTGCTCGCGCGGCAACCACGGACGGTGGGAAGTGGACCCCCGCCGGCCAGACCCTTCGCTCCTTCCCTGGGACAGACACGGCAGAGCTCTTGCCTAGCACCACCCTAGTCGTATGCCACTCCCTCTGTGTTAGACTGCTAGTCGATGTCCTCGCAACTACATACTATGTATGTATCGGATATCATCCTCACCTTCGCCCCTTCCCTTTTTCCTCCTCTCCTCTACCACTCCCTGTCCCTCCTTATTGCTTCATCTTCCTTCTCTCCTCCCTCCTAGTACGCGGACCTCGTACCGACCGTCCCTTCCATTATCGCCGCCGATACCTTATCATATCAATACGTCCCGCCAGGCTCTGCCCTCCTCCCGTCAAGGCTCCATTATTTACTTCCAACCCTTGCGTGAAATTCGATCTTTAGTACGATTTCTCGACACACAATTGACCCAATTCGACAACCAGGAGACTGCCTCGAATTCACTCTCATTTACAGAGAAGTCGCTACCTCTTGAATGAGTTGGCTGTGTCTGTCTCTCCCGTCTTTAGTCTGCCCTAAGTGCTAAAGTGATATATTACCCATCCCGGTCGACTGCGGGGGGGTCTACGTTATTAATATAACACGCCTTGCTATTATCGCCCCTATTAACGGTCGCTATTATTATTTACGGCTATTATTAACGCCGCTTGATCATTCGATCTCTCTTCCTCGTCTCCGGAAAGACGCATTGCGAAACTCTTACCTCCATCGACCTTGAAGGTGTGACTCCATGAGGCTGGAACACGAATAGTATCAGAACGCCACAAAAGACAGAAAGACAATTAAACTTACTTGTCATTCAATTAATTGTAAGTGTTCGATTTTACTTTTCCTGCTCCATGGTTGGAACCCGCCGTATGCTTTCTGCCACAGACTCCCAGCAAAAAAAGGTTTATCCCTTTCGGAAGAAGGGGTTGTCTGTGTGTTGACATTCCATGTTTACACCTCCTCTGCTTCCTTGACCTGGGGCATTCCCCGCTTGAACCCAGTCTCCTTCTATCATCCATTTACTGCCACAATCGATCATTCAGCGTCGTCATCCTGTCCAACACACGACACAAACTGACCTGAAAACTATAGCAACCGAACGAACGAACGACCCGTTATATCGTTGAACGAGAATTAGCATAACAGAATAGCTGGATCTAAACCAAAAGTTGCGGAAAAGGGCCGATTATACGCTACGAATGGTGCTGGTGACCATGTCAATTGAGGTCTCATTGAAGTAATCGCATTGCCCGGTGGACGGCTACTCACTTGTCAAGAATATATCAATATTGTGCGAAAGAGACTTCGGAAAGAGTATGGAACAGTCCAGTCACGACGTCGCCCCATTGAACATCGTCAAGGGGAGAGCGCGTCCGCCAGTACCTCACCTCAACTTCTCGTCCAGCAGCTCGACCGCCACAATCGGTCGTACACAAGGACGAATGACGCCTCCAACAACTCCTCACGCTTCGGAAGACGTCGTCATGTCTGAGTCTGTCGAAGATGATCGACCCATATTCCACAACTACCTTCGCGCGTTTTACCCATTCCACCCGTCCGGTGCCGTATCGCCATCGACAGTCACTCTCCCATTAAACCAAGGGGATATTATTCTGGTTCACTCGGTTCACGTCAATGGCTGGGCCGATGGCACTCTCCTCGAGACCGGTGACCGGGGATGGCTTCCCACTAACTATTGTGAAGCCTACGATCAAATACCTATGCGTCCACTTTTGAAAGCTTTGACAGATTTCTGGGATATTATCCGAGGAGGATGCGGTACATTTCTTCGTGACTTTGGAAACCAGGACCTTATGAGAGGCCTCATTGCAGGAGTCAGATTCTTACTGGTAACGTTGACTCTAGACTATTTAGCCACCTAGCAACGACTAATGCCCATCTAGGAGAAAGCAGAGTGTTTGACACGCGAAGCACCGCTGGTGCAACGATACGATGGATTACGTCGGAATCGGAAGGCTTTGCTGGCCGATCTTTCCTCTCTGGTCAAGTCTGCCAAACGTTTACAAGAATTGGCTAATGGCGCCCCTCGGGATGAAGAAGTTGAACAGGTTCTGGACGACATGCTTCTCAAATCCTTCAAAATAGTCACTCGCGGCGTACGATTTCTGGATGTCTGGAACGAACATGTCGGCCTGACGAGAGCGATTCTGGACCTCGAGCCCAATGCCGAAGACAACTATGGCTCACCAGTTCAGACTCCTTCAACTGAAACGTTTTCCATATCTGACCGCAGCACAACAGCCGCCACAGAAAGGAATTGGAGTCGTCCAATCCACAGCCAAGCTTCAAATTACGGAGAAAACAGCGCCTACTCTGGGTATACTCGACCTCCATCATCACTCAAATCAGACCGAGGGAACCGGATCTCTGTTTCCCATCGAGTCTCTTACACCGGACCTTCAGCCAGCCAGCGGAATGCCGATCTCGCCTCCGTGCGATTAGGGGCCGCATATGACGCCTTCCTAGGGGTTCTGGGATCCTTCATTGGCCTTCATTTACAATCACGATCGTCGACAGAGCTCATTGTGACTACACAACAATCTGTGACGTCCTGCCAGGTGCTACTTAACCTTGTTGAGGCAATTTGGGAGCATGACTTCCAACGGTCTTCAGAATTGGGAAATGCCAAAAATACAATGTACGACCGCATCGGTGAACTAGTTTACGCCGCCCGCGATATTTTCCGACCAAACTCGACTGGTGACGAAGTTCCCTTCATGCCTGACGAGGGAAAACGTCTGGTGAATGCCGCTACAGATTGTGTGCGCGGAGCTGGTAGCTGTGTACTCCTAGCTCGAGCCGTTTTGGAACAAATCGGCGACTTTGAGGTGAATCTTCCCACCAATACGCCATCTATTGCAGAGGATTCGAGTGAAACACCCGCGCAAGTCGATGTTCAGTTGGAACATACCGAACCCCAACAATCCTCACTCCGCTTGCTACCACCGCCAATCTCGATCCCCGATCGTGACTTGGCTCCTGCTACTCCTGCTCTCACTACGGGTGTCACCCCGTCATCTATTCTATCCAGCACTGGCTTGCAAAGTCCAAAGCTCGATGTCGACATTAACACAACCCCTCTTGTTATGAACGATGTCAGCCCATCTGACTCGACATATCAAGAACATGTTGCTCAAGATGATTCACAAGCTCTCTACCGTTATGAGACTCGAGGCACGACAAGTACTGGAAGCTCCTTCACATACAAGAGCACTATTCGCGACTCGGAGATGAGCGGTGTTTCACAAACGTCGACACGAGCCACATCCCCAGATATTGGCGGCACTGGCGATATTCGCTCCCTCAAGGAAAGCCTTAGCCGATCAACTTTGGCCGAGGAGGCTGACGAGACGGAAGCCGCAATTCTAGGAAAGACGTATGCCCACGAGTTGGTGTTCAAGGATGGCCAAGTTGTTGGTGGTAGTCTGAGGGCACTGATTGAAAAGCTCACTGCTCACGAGTCCACTCCCGATGCTTTGTTCGTTTCTACCTTTTATCTTACCTTCCGCCTTTTCGCCTCTCCTATGGATTTTGCCGAAGCGCTTGCAGACCGATATGACTATATCGGCGATACACCAAATGCAGCCGGTCCTGTTCGACTGCGAGTTTACAACATCTTCAAGGGCTGGCTTGAGACTCACTGGCGCCACGACTGCGACATCATCGCCCTTCCTTTCATCATTGAATTTTCAAAGAATAAGTTGATGGAAGCTCTGCCCAATGCCGGAAACCGACTGGTCGAGTTGGCTGAAAAGGTCTCGACTGCGGACGGCGCCATCGTCCCACGTCTCGTCTCCTCAATTGGCAAGACAAACACATCCATTGCACAATACGTGTCTCCTGAAACTCCACTACCTGCACCCGTCATTAGCAAGAGCCAGTTGAATCTATTGAAGCAATGGAAGAACACAGGATCAACTATCAGCATTCTCGACTTTGACCCAATGGAGTTGGCTCGACAGATAACCATCAAAGAGTCGAGGATATTCTGCTCTATTCTGCCTGAAGAGCTTTTGGCTACTGAGTGGATGAAGAAAAGCGGATCGTTGGCTGTCAATGTCCGCGCCATGTCTACTCTTTCTACTGATTTAGCTAACTTGGTTGCGGACTCCATTCTTCATATGGAAGAACCCAAGAAACGAGCACTCATCATCAAGCAGTGGGTAAAGATTGCCAACAAATGTCTTGAGCTTGACAACTACGATTCTTTGATGGCCATCATCTGTTCATTGAACTCCTCCACCATTGTCCGACTGAAGAAAACCTGGGAGTTGGTGTCGCAAAAGACGAAGACGACTTTGGATTCGTTGAAGGAAGTCGTTGACGTTTCCCGAAACTACGCTGTTCTTCGCCAGCGCCTGCAAAACTGTGCTCCCCCAACTCTACCTTTTGTTGGCGTTTATCTTACCGACTTAACCTTTGTTGACCACGGAAACCCAGCCACCAGAAATCTTCAGGATGGTGGTATGGCAGTTATCAATTATGACAAGCACGTCAAAACCGCCAAAATTATCAGCGAGCTTCAACGCTTTCAAATTCCATATCGTCTTACCGAAGTTCCCGAGCTACAAACATGGATGCAAGACCAATTCGTCCGAGTACGCTCGGCTGGCGAGAAGAGCTTCCAAAACTACTACCGACGATCCCTTATCCTCGAGCCCAGAGAAACCACACGAGCTGGCTCTACCGACGCAGCTGCACCCGCTCCCCCACGAGAGGTCACCAAAGACCGATTCGACTTTCTGACTTGGTCACATACCTCCAAAGCCAAATCCGTGGCTACCACCAGTTAAAACACTCTTTTACTGGCACATATTTCTATTCAACAACATCATCATTCATATACCCTTTGGTTTTGAGGGATACTTACGATTTACGACAGTCTAAAGGGATCTATCTGGCTTTATGTGTAAACCGGCGTTGATGTCATTTTTTGTTATGTGTATTTCTGTTTCGTATCATACCCTTCGTGTTGTGTTTTTATCTATTTTTCCATCTCATGTGACTGGCACTGTCACTGGCTGTCTGGGCGGCAATCTTGTTCTGTGTCTTTGCTTTTCTTGATGTACATCTATTTATCTTTATATACCTTCTTTTGAAGATTTTTTTTCTTTCTACTTCAAAAAGTCGGCTTTTGAGTTTGTTTGGATATGTATGGGGTTGGTCAATGGTTGGCTTTTTGTTTGCATGATGATGGCTTATGGGATCCTGGCAAACAAAAGTTGTTGTTGATTATTATTCGCTAGTTGTACATTATTCATGAATTAGCTGAATTAATGTTGAGAATATGTTGCTCTTCGACTTTCGTAGATGATTGGACATGGTAGCTACGTACCTAGGGCGACGGGAGCAATGCTGGAATGATGGACTTGCATAACTGTTGAAAGGCTGCATACCAACACGCATATGCACGGGGAGACATCCGATACGCCAGTTTGTTCTTCCTTTCAAGTCAACCATGGATCTTATGTAACGATTCGTGTATCGCACTCCTACATGTGACGAGCACTCATTCAAGTAAGATTTCGGGTATGTCATTAAAGTTTCCGGGGATCCAGGGTGTGTAGTTCGCCGTGATTGGCCATTAATTCCCGGGGATGTATCCATATCTTTAAACTATGATGATGATGATGCATCGTCTTCAACGGCTTACAGATAGATGTAAGAAAATCCCCGACTCGTTGGGTGCGAGAAGTTACTAATCAGAGAATTTTGGTATATATATAGAGAAGGTTGGTACGTAGTAGCGTTGACTCTAAACATAAGAAGATCCTAGAATTGACTTCTGCACGATTTCTCCCCCTTTGTGTCCTTCAGTGACTCGTGAAAAGTTGACATTAGAAAATACATTGTAATTTCTAGATCAAGGCAAATTCAGCCAGAGAAGGAATAATATGGCACTTTCAAAGCGCATCCCAATCCTGCTCTGCGGCAAGATGCTGAGTAACGGCATGCAAGTCACGGAGCTCCTCAAACCTGATTTCGAAGGTTGAGCCAATCCCTCAAACACCCTCACAAACATCAGACAGCTAACGCACTGATAAGTGATACAATTCATAACCTCCTTCGACTACGCCAAAGCCGAATTCGGCAATCTCCTCACCGGCCAACCCCCCAAAACACCCAGCTCCAACGACGTCGGCACACACGACTACACCCAACAACCGCTTCGCGCCATCATATTCGGCCGCGGATACTCATTCGATCAAGTCAGTGAACTGTACGAGCTGTTCAAGGGGAAGAGCAGTACGCCTATTGCTTGGATTGCGGGCGATCCGGACTTTGTGTTGCCTGCGAAATTGCCGCCGGATTATGCGGTGATGGCGGCGGAGAATACGAAGAGGGCTTTTAGGAGGTGGGAGGAGGCTGGGGGTGAGAGGGAGGAGATTGTTCTTTATTGATTTATTTGGGATTGTATGATAAGTTGTATTTAGTGTATCGTTGCGGATGCTCTGCTCTGTACTTGATGGTTATAGCAATCAAGTTCAGTCAGAGTTATGAGTAGATGAGAATCAGGCCAACAGTTAGTGCGTGTCTCGTAGTCAGACAGCTGTGTTATTTAATTCATGTTGTTGTATATATATAATGCCAAACTTCATATCCAAGAAGGCTTATCCAAATGTTTAACTCTATAGCTATTTTCCTAAGATATAGACGGATAAATCATGTACGTTCCCACTTCTTGAAAGCTTCGACAAAGTCCGTTTGTCTTTTTGGTGAGTTATATTCTGTGTCTCCAACACTTTCGCTTCCAATAGACATAAGCGAAAGATGGCGGCTCTCATCCACAATCGGGATCATGGTTGGTCGACCATGAGCACACTGGAACGGAAACGCACATTTCGACAGTCGAGCTATCAGACTCTGACATTCGTCGAGGGGTAGAGGATCATTGAACATGATTGAGCTTCGACAGGCGCGCGAGTTGATCAAGTCGAGGATTCCTTCTGGGAAACCTGCTATCCAGCGCAGCCATGGAAATGATTGTTTCTCGGGTTCTGATGTAGGAGCAAATGTGCTCGTAGACCGCCTTAATGAGGGAATTCTTTCACCCGCTCTGCTCCATATCTCCTCCCTTAGGAGCTGTATGAATAGTTTTGGTTCCAGTCTGCATCGTTCGGCGATCACGAGCGGTAAAGCTTCGATTAAAATTGAGTGCTGTCTCCTTCCATCGATGACTTCTGATTGCACTTTGTAATGGCAGCCCCAGGATGCAAAATACATCGAATACGCCGCGAGCGATGATACCTCATCCTCTTGAATCGGGCATTGTACGGGCGTTGGAAATGGATGCGTGCGTACGGTTGTAGCTCCCGAATTTCCATCAAGTATAAACATTTCAGAGAGCAGATGTTCCAGTCGACATCTTTCATCAGCAGCATGTTGGTCGACAAGAACCAGTATTTGATTGGATGTGTCGTCAGCACGATTCTCGTTTGCCAGCGTCATTCTCAGTAGAATGAATTTGCGATCGACTTGAGCAATGATTGTTGCTCGACCAAGCCCCTCTCGTGAGATTTTACCATTATGTTTGTCGCCTTCGAACGGCACTGCTGTACTCCAGCCCTGATGTAACTTCTTTTGTGCATCATTACATCGAGAAGAGTCGTCAAACACACTTTCGTTCTCAATTGACATGATTGGCTTTTCAGGACATGAGAAAACTGTATTGGCACAGTTGTTCACAAGGTTTTCGAACCAGGGCGAATGACTTTGCGCCGGAACAGTGTGCGGACGTTTGATGGATGCGCTGACATGACTCAATAGAGAGGCTGCTGATCGAGGCCGGACAAAACCAATTGACGTGTTTGGCCTGTGGTTCCCATGACTTTCTGAGACACATTGTCCTGTCCGAGAGTTGACAAGTATGACTTTATTCGTACTCGGGTCAAACCAGCGAGTCAGTTGATCTCCTGCGCCTTGTGTCATCTGAGAAGCATGATCTAGCTGCTCGGCTGTTGACTCTCCCACCTGTACTGACACCAGAGAAGAGCTTGTCGTTTCAAACTCCGGTATGGACGTTTCAGTCTGTGGACGACTGGTATCTCTAGGCCGGCATACCAGTAATTCGTTGATAGCCTTGTTGTCACCGCTTTTGACTCGTGACCAGTTCGTAAAATCATTAAAGTATTGAGAGGAGTCCTTCTTGGAAGCGACGGGAATCTTGACACTACTGTCAAATGCTTCAGCAGTACTTCTCGTAGGTACATCTTGCAAAGAAGACATGGAGAGAAGACTCCTACTACACTGAGCAAAACTTGCTGATGATACTGTGGAGCCATCACGAGAATGCGATGTGGGTGGAGTGTCTTTTTCGACTTTCCTTCTTTTTCGAGGACGGCAGTGATGTTGTTGCAGAAACTGATAGAACATGGCGTGTAACACTTCAACGATATGTTGTAAAGCACGGTCCGACTCGACCGTTGCCTCGGATTGTGTCAAGTTTTGCAGAGGACTCTTGACATCAATCCTGACATAGAACATGGGCCATCGTCTGGTGCCCCGTGTAGCCCCTTGGAGTCTACTTTCCCGACGCCCTGAAACAGCTGGCTCACTCCCAAAATCGGACCCTGCAAAAACCTGGTTGATCTCGTCGTACAAGACATTGGCACTTCTATGCTCATTGAAAACTGGGTTGATGCCCAGTGATATAAATTGATTCAATCTTGTCGGGCACGGGGCAAGTGCGACGTATGCTTTGACAGAAACATCTAATGTGCTCGCTGACATCCTGACCCATTCATCCACACTGGTACCTGAAGTCAAGCCACTTTGGGCAAGAATGGTATGCAGGCGGAACAGACTGGAAGTCGGAGTTCCTGACGATGACGACTCGGTCGCTTTATGCGGGATACGAAGATTCAAAGACCGGGATCTCTCCCTATCAGAGAGCCGTAGTTTCTGAAGACCTGCATTTGACAGAGCTAGCGCCACTAGCATTCTTGTCAATTCTTCCCACTCCTTGTCGACATCTTCGGACCTGCGAAGAGAGGAAGCTCTGTGTTTGACGCGGACAGGCATGTTACCAAAAAGGTTGTTCACCGTAACTCTGGTCCCATGTCCTCCTCGTATTTCCTGATGTATAGGAGCAGGCACGAGGCGAGAGATGACATTGGAATCGTGAAAGATCACCGAATTAGTCTCAGGATGATTGCGATGCCGCGAAGTAATCGTCAGAAGAGACATAGTAGCCAGTGCGGCTAGAAATTGTCCTTTGCAGCTAGACACTGATTGTCTGCCTGCTTTCGAGGTATCTACATACTGTTAGAACGTCCAATGAAAATACATCGCTGTAAAACTTACGGTGAGGTCGACACAACCCGCTCCCGTCCATAAATTCCGCTGCCGGTAGGCCGTAACCGTCATCTTCTACAATACAGCCGCCTCTTCTGTAGTCGACGACGATACTGATTGAGCCGGCACCCGCATCCAATGCATTTTTGGTCAACTCCACGACGACCCCGTTGAGGTTCGTGATCTTCACAGATGATTGAACCTTCTTTACCACTTCTGGCGGCAACGGCAGAATCGGTGCATCAGTATCCGCCATAGTGAGTAGGGTTGATGCTGATGTTCAGTTCAGGTGCATATGAAAGACACATAAGAACTCGCCACAATTCTATCGTGCCGGTTTCCGCCTGTCGGGGGTGATTCCCAAGACGAAGAACATTCTTGACGTTGCAGTAGGTAAATTACCGTTCCGAAAGCCTTGAATGAGGGTGCTTTCCTTCTTCTTGTTAATGCAGTAAAAGGGTTATGCTATCCTGGAAGGAGCGGCTCAACGCTCGGTAGGCTCCCTTTCTATCGAAAGTATCATCACAAGATTTAGATCATGCTACCTTTGACCGTCCACATAGGTCCAAAAGGTAATGTCTTAGGTGAGTCAATTCTAGATCAACATTTGTACATATTGCGCAGAAAGATGGATGTTTCGATGAAGTGAGTCGGTTGGCATACAGTGGCAAAGGTATAAAAGTGCTCTAACCGTATTTGGACTAGCGCTATATCTATGTATCACAACCCTAACCCTACGAACTTCAACATCTCCAGATTTCAATCAATAAAATTCTAGACACAAATACTACTATACACTACTTGAAAGTAAAAATCTGCTAGCACCTTGTAAACAATCACGTTGATGCATACCTCGCTTCTGCATGCTTCTTCAAGTCCTGCACATATGTCAAATTCGACTTAGCCAGCTGGCACTCGATTCGCATTAGATGTTTGAGGATATATGCGCCCCAGCCAGACAGTGATTCCCATTGTTTGACTCGGCATGACGTTCCGTAATTAGTTAAAGTGACTCTTTGGATACGCTCAGATACTGCCATCCATCGCGGCATGAACCCTCCGCGCCAGGCCAGAACGTGCTCGGTGAAGACGACGTTTCAAAAATCTATATTACCAGCAACTGCTTTATCAGATTTCCAAGTTTAACCAAAGTATAAAATGACTTACAGTTGCTGGAATCTCATAAGTTCGATTCTGCGCCTTTATTTCAACTTGCATCATCCCTGACGAACCTACCGCCACCGGCTCGCTATCGGGAAAGTGGAATTTCAAACACCATGAGTCCCAACTTTGATAGTCTGAAACGTCGGTGATGATAGAAAAGAAAATGTCTGCCGGTGCATCTATGTGGACGGTGCTTCCAACAGTGAAGACAATATCTGAAGTCTTCAGGCCAAAGGTCTCTGTGACAGTTGACCACGAAGTCATTTTGACAATTCCACTTAAGATATGGAAAGAGGGAAGATAAGTGAATCTATCCAGTGTAACATTTCCTGACATCTCGAAAATAATCTTGCTTGATCGATTCAACAAGCGATAAACAAGCAACTACCTGAAAGGGGGTTACTCTGCCAGCATCTCAGAAAAATAACCACTACACCAACAGCGCCAATAGGAAACCTATAAGAGGATATAACCCCAGCAGAATTTCCACATACGTCATTCCTCTGATAAAGTTAGGGCTAATGATTTGTAGGGTTAGGGTTTAATGCATTGAATATGTATACTTTGTGCTCCTGATAGAGTTCATGAAGCACACTCAGGCGATCGAGTATTGACAGTAAAGCCTTCTAGAAAACCTTGACAGATCCTACGAATCCGTCACCTCCAAGACCGTATCCTTGCTGCCATCCCTTTGGCTGTTTCCGTTGCTCACGAATTCTCCAGAAGAGAGATCCCTAGTATCAATTAGCTTGAGTCACAGCAATAGTTCTATGGATGATGCATACATCATATAGCTGCCGTAAATCCTCCTTGTACACTTTGCCATCTTTTTGAAGTAGCAGCCATGTTGTCCCCCATTCGAATAATGCTGCTCCCCACTGTCAAGAATTAGTAAACGAACAATTTCCAAGCTGGAAACAAATAAGGACTCACGCCAAAGGGGTCAGCTGCAACTCGTTGCCCCTTCATCAAGCGAAAAATATCGGATAAAGAAATTGCTCCATCTCGGTCTGAGTCGTACTTGGCGAATACGTTCTCAAAGTTCTGTGGTGCAAAACGGCCTTCATTGTCGTAGGTTCCGGAATCGGATCCATGCTGCGAGTTGTCAGTATCTTCATGGTTTCCTGCAAAATCAAGAAGTGAAGAGTCATGTGTACCAACCTTAGCCTTGTGAATATCTCGAACATAAACCCGAAAAAAAGGATCAGGAAAATACGACAACCCCAACCGCGTGGGATACGAGAAATTGATATGTATAATCAATACAGCAAGCAATGAAAACAAGATATTGAATCCCAACTCCCGGAATCCGCGGTAAGTATCTAAAGGCCATATATGACCGTCCATATCTCGATCCCAGAACATAACGTGCTGTTGCAGTACCGTGTAATCTTTGTGCTTTTCCGAGTATCCAGATTTGACTGACCCTTCTGGATGCTCGCGGGAGACTGCTTGGTTTGCGCGCACCACTGAGGGTGCATCTAAAGTAGAGTCGGTGTTTATTGCCGGTATACGAGTCTGGGTGACGACTGATTTATCGACGGAGACGTCAAAATTGATGCCATCGAATTTCTGAGCCATACTGTATGGACGAATTTGCCTTCAATGATAGTTGGCAACGTAGAAGTAAGTGGTCTCGACAATTGATATCAAGGCCAGGCAATGGCTTTCATTATTACTTCGGCATTTTCACATGTAAACTGGTGTGAAAATGTGTACAAATCAAAGCATCAAGGCACGAGGATGTGGACTACCTACGTGATGATGAAATCATTCTTCTATCGGCTTCTCAGGTCTTATCAATACACCAAGTCTGCTTCCTTGTCAGATTGTACAATGAGTTGGTTGAATATAGATATTAATTGCGTCCAATTATAGACTAACTGTGATTATGGCTGATCTGTCTGGTAGCTATATTTGCTCGACCACAACTGATGTATGCGCTGTTCGCGCAACCCTAATCCGCAAAACCCTAAATCCGGATACCCGATTCAAGACATGAGCGCCCATACATCTAAATATTCAATCGAATCATCGACTACTTTATACGTCCTTGATACATGTAAGCGAATGTAGAATTGAGTAATCGAAAATTAACGCGGGCAAATAGTCAACCCGATTCCCTTGATAATATTGATGCCTTGACGCTTAGTTAAGTAATCTTAAATATGAGATTGAGAAACGAGCGGACAGCTGAACCATGGACGGAATAACAACAAGTATTGAATTTGTAATCCGAAATTGTCATGACAAGTCATATTGCCTTGTCAATTGACTGTTTGGTGAACCGAGCCCGGTGTAGGCCACTTATCATTGAGGGGGTAAGCCATTGTGTAAGGTTGTACGACCAGCAGCATACAGATCAGCGGTAAGTGCACCTATCCATGGATGTTATCATAGATGCATATGGCTGAGCGTGCTCCATGACTTCAAGATGTCAAGCCTGACATTGATTACTCATTAGCATGACTGATAATGTATGCAAACATGCAAGTCTGCTAATCTGAAATATACATTCTTCAAGGCGTCGATATTCTGGTATGTATAAATAGAGAGCTGTGAGACTTCGAGGGCATCTTTAATTCGAAGAATTCAAGCACAAGCTCTCTCTACCAAACGTTCTCAATACTTGTCCATAGCACAAGCACAAACTTTTCAACATGTCTGCCTCTAGAGACACAATCTCACGGCTACTTGCTAATAATGAGAAGTTCGCATCTTCTTTCAATGGCGCGCCGACGATGGAACAATTGCAGGCTGACATAAAAGAAAATGGTGCCCAACCGCTCTTCATCCGTAAGTTGGCTCTTCTCCTTAAATGTACTTACTAAAGGTCCGACTCAGTCACCTGTGTCGACCCCCGATGTGTCCCTGAAGCCTTCTTTGGACCGGACCTCCGAGGAGCCGTCCATAGAAACGCGGGCGGGCGAGCAACAGGCGACGTGGTGCGGTCGTTGAATGTCTTGCGTGCTTTGGTCAACATGAAGACAGTGGTTGTTGTTCATCATACTGGTAAGAGCCTCTCCTTAATCTCAAACACCGGCCGCTTTCTTATTAATTTCTCCTATCAGATTGCGGAATGACTCACGTAACCGAAGACGAAATCCGCGAATATGCCAAATCGAAGAATCCCGAAGCAGCAGCAATCGTGGACAAGATTGACTTTGATCTTTGGAAAGAGGAGCATCTTGAGGAGTCTGTAAAAAAGGACGTCCGTAAGCTCAGAGAAGAGAAGAGTCTTGACGGAATTGAAGTCTTTGGATTTGTGCTAGACACGCAGACTGCAGTCGTGACAGAGGTGCAGGTTTAGACGTTTGTCGTTTCAGTCTTCAGGTGAAACTCGGATGAGGTTTGATTCATGCACTGATCTGAATTGGTAATGTTAGTCTTATGATAACTATTCATATTTTCGAGCTCGTTCAAGTTTTGAGAATTGTATCCACTCATAAATCTGATTGCGATGAAGTTGTAGGATAACAGAAAGTGGGTAAAGTTCTGGCGTCCTAGTACGACGCCAAGTCACGTGATGTTCTGACAACAGCATAATTAACTGATTGCTCCCTAAAGTCATCGATTGCTCAATACTCTCTGCATAGTGTTACTTTTTTGCTTTGACGAACATAAGATACCCCTATCCAATTGTGACAGATCATTCCGACACGTTGTTTCATCTGGTCAGACAAAAAAGGTTATTCTAGAAGCGCCTGTCTTACGGTCTTACCGCCAGCGAATACGACACCCCTCTACTCCGTCAAGCCCCTTCATGACTTTGACCTTGTAAAATCAAGATCACTGCTGTAATATCGGCAAGCGACCTTTAATAGATAAAAATGGCCATGGCAGAAACTTCAACCCCTCCTCACGGTAAGTATTCATTTCCCACTTGTGTTGAACAATCAGCTCACAATGCGCGCGGTTTGTTTAGACCGACACAGTCGCCGGAGACCATTCTCAACATGGATGAAACGATTGACCAACCTCAAAGGCTCATCATCCTCAGACTCACAGTCCGGCAGCAGAGCATCCGGAAAACGCAATAATAATGTCAAGAACGGCAAGCGACAGAACGGCGGCGCAAAGAATAATCCATACCCCTTGTCAGGCACCATTCGCGATGTTGGGTCGCCGCGGAGTTACAACGATACCGTGTCTTATACCGAGTCGACTGATGCAGGTCATCAGCATCAGAGGGCGAGCCAGCAATCGTTGCAAGCTTCTACGTCCGAACCAAATATCCCTGGTAACAGCGCCAAGTCGACTGCCCCGACGCTATCTACGAACGGCGACACCGCGCGATCCGAGGCTGGATACTCAAAGACTGGGACTACGGTGACGGGCCATGGAGGAGTGTATGGCGGCGGGGAAGGAAGCACCTTTTCATCACCAGCGCCCTCGGTGCGGTCGTTGACTACGACCTTGACGACCGTACAATCCGCAGCACCATCTGCCCACATCTACGGCGTCGCACAAAACAATCAAAACGCCAATGGACCTACAAGCGCAGCAGCACAGAATAGTTTGAACACCCAGAATCAATTTACTCACCAATTCCCGCCCTCTCCCGCATCTGCTGTTCCACCACATCTCGCGGGGCATCCGGCAACATACAGCTCCGCGACAGCAAACAACATATTGACGGATAACGCGTCCATCCTCACACTCGCATCATCATCAAAACGGCGACGCAGGAATTCCCTCGACACCAATGCTTCCGTGCGCGCATTAGCGCCTTCGTCGGTGTTTGGGGGTAGTCGCGAAAGTCTGCCCTTGAGTGTGCTAAGCGCCAACGTCGGCGCCGATGCATCCAACGCATCTATAACGAATGCGTCTGGTGTGCTCAGTCGTCAGAGTCTAGCAGGTCTGGCGAGCGCAGAACGGATTAGTGTTTACTCGGCATCTGGGACTGTGCCGCCGCTTGTTCATAGCGGCGATAGGAGTAGTCTAATCGCCAGTAAACAGGGTGATAATGGCAGTGTGCGCAGTGGGACACACTCACATACTCGCAACGATAGCGCGGCTGGTAGTGTCGCGGGCACGATAGGGAGTACCCTGAACAATAATACCTCCGCCGGCACGAACGCGGCAATCACATCAGGCGCAATGCCAGGTCGGATCAGTCGTCGAAGCTCAGGATGGGGCGAGATATCAGGCGAGGGTGAAGGCGAAGGCGAAGAGGGAACTCACCAACAAAGCGAAGAATCATCAGACAAGACCGAAGAACCGAACCAAGAGAATAGCCATACGAACGGTGATCCAGGACCTTCTGTCGACGAAGAGAAGTAATAGTCCTCTCGATCTATTTCATACCCCCTTTTGTCTGATTATAATGACCACACGCATAATCCCTCTGTTTGTTTCTCTCTTCTAAACCCAAGGCAAAGACGAATGATTACTTTTACTACTATGATAATCACCATGTATATTACGTTGCACAATTCGATCATGAAATATCAAACCAAGAAATGCTATTGAATATAGTCATTTCCCATGAATCTAACATTATAAAAAAGATAAGCATCAGATCACATACACCACCGTCCATTACCATGAAAGATCCCCTGGTATAATGAATAATAGGTAATCACCACCTCACATTCACCATAAAAGAAAGAAAGAGCTGAGTATCAAAATTATAGACATTGAAAAAGATAAAAAATGACATGAAAACTCGAAAGATGCACGCATAACTCGTATCACAGGTTTATCATATCCTGTATTCTATGATGTTCCCTTTTTTTTGTTATTTTTTCATCTTTTTTTTTTATTTTCATGCTGGCTTAGGCAGTGCCAACGCCAATCTTGGATTCAGAAGATTGCTCCTTACCGGCCTTGTGGCTGGCGAGAAAATTCTTAAACATGTGCGCAATATCAGTCTCGCTGCGTTGTTTGCCCTCGCCGGACTCGGAGCCATTCTTTTCTGTGATGAGGTTCTTCAACCATTGATTCTCGAGCTCGAGCTGTGAAACGCGTGCTTCCAGCACGGCGTTTTTCTCGCTTGCTTCCTTGACGGATTTCTCGAGCGCTTGTTCGCGTTGCTTCTTCTTTACGCGGAATCGTGCGCTGGCGGCTGTGTTGCGGCGACGTTTGTCTTCCTCGGCGGCGGCGCGGGCAGATTCGTCGAGGCTTTTGGCGTCTGTGGATTGCTTGCGTTTTGCGCCGGCGACTTGCATGGGGGTGGAGACGAAGGAGGAGATATTGGTTGGGGATGGGATTTCGGTCTTCGGAACGCGGATCTGTTGCGCTTGCTGTACCGAAGCGGTGCTCTTTTCGACTGGACGGGCGGTAGTAGTATTTTGAACAGCGGGTACAGAGTGGAAGGTCGAGTTCAATTGTTGGAGGGCGTGCGACTCCTCCGCCGAGGTGAAGGTTGTAGTGTAATCGGGAATATTGCCCAGGTCTATTGTCCCGTTGTCAGACCTGATATTCTTCCCTCTCACACCCGAGGCGTCAGTCTTACCATGCAACAAATCCATATAATCCATATCAGTATTTTTTCCCACATGCTTCTCGTCCTGTGCCTTGTGCTCCTCTTCCGCGGGACTGAACCCCAACGGCATGGTCATATCGCCAAAGTGACCAAAGTCCAAGAACTCGGTGTTTGTGAAGAGCGCCAACTCGGCATCGATGTTGAAGGGCTCGGTGGATTGCTGTTGCGCGGATTGGTCGTATGGTGATGGGATGGTGTTGAGGTCCTCCAGGTATTGAGCGAAGTTGGGCGCTCGGCGGCCCCCGTAAGTCGACATGATGGCGGTGTTGGTGATGATTGTTCCAATCTAGATGCTTTTTCTATGCTTCTCGTATGGATGAGTCGTCAATCGAGACGTGGTCGAAGTTGGGTAACGACAGACAAGCGGCCGGATCAGGAACGGAACCCCTCCTACGAGGAATGACTGCAAAGCCGAAACCAGACCGTCGCGATTCAGACGTGAAGTTCGTGGTGTCGTGGTATCATATACCGGGTCGTTTCTCGTAACCTGAGGTATCAATCAGGTCGAATGTCAACAGGTGATCGAGGTGGACGTAGATGTCAAGTGGAGAGAGAGCCAGAGTCACAAGTTGGAAGAGAAGTGGTGCGGGCGGGAAAAGCAAAAATTCCTTCTCGTTCATCGGCCAGAGATCCGTAATGCGGAAAGAGCGCCAGTGGAGAAGCTGCCGGAATTACCAGCAGTCATTGGCCCGTCGTCTCAGCGCAATGTACCGATGGAGTAATTCCCTATGACAAAGCACGAAATCTGGGCGGAGGCACAGCGTGATTGGCCGTGTGGCTATAGGATACGCGAAGTAAGCCTGCCCGTGCATTTTCCGAAGCGACCTTGCCGCGGGCATACTACATAGTACGTACTTACATCTTTAATTCAAAATTACAGATCATCAATTCGGATTACAGAGGAATAGTGAACGTGTGTTTACGCCTCAGGTGTTGACGGTATGTCATTTCCAAGTCATCTTATTTTGCCTGCTCGTAGTCAGCCTGTTGCCAGTTATTGCCACTCATGACATCGCCGGTGTATCATCTGTCCTCAGGCAACAAGGCAACGGCCGCCGAAGATCGGCTGCGACGACAAAGCAACACCATGAGAAAACAAAATTAGTAATTCAGAATTACTCGCCTGGCTAGTCCCGAATGGGAAGGTTTTTCCCCGTAGCTCTGCACTAGCTGTAAACAGTCTAGTGTCAGAAACCGTCCTCCACGTGTGGCCTGCGGACTGCCGAATGAGAAAGGCTATCAGATCGAGCATGATGGCGCAATCGTGGAGCACTTGGTCGCGATGTTAATGCCATGCAGGAGCTATGTCGTCCGTGGACAACTTCCCAGCGGGGTATGAGTGAAGCTGTAAATCAGACATCGTGAGCCGCGTTTAAGTACTCGAATGGTTGATCCTTCGATACTACTATGTAGTTAGAGATGATCAAATAGGCTGCGAACTGTGCGCCATATCCTAGTCTCGGGTTACCCCTCTTTGATTATCAATCATGGGTTTGAGAGATCGAGAACTTCCGACATTTTCCTACGTACCAGAACTTTTTGATGTGGGTAAGCTTATCGCCACGTGACACAATGCTTATCGAGTCTTGGCATAGCGCGTCGCGGGTGAGCGTTGTTTGTGGTGGATGGCAACCACTCATAACATCAGCGGCAACGACGAATCACCACAAAAGTCGTCTGAAAGATGATTCTCAGGGAAGTAGACGTGGGATAGAAGATTCACCAGTTTGACGGCGCAATGGCAAAAAAAAGAGCGATTCGCGCTCCCACCACGTCCAGTCTACCGAACAATCTCCGCATCCCAAGCAATACACCTTCATTAGTGAAAGCTCTCGGCAGGTTATCACGACAATCATTCTTAGACCTTATTTTTATATGGCTCTCTCCCAAGAACGTCGAATTGTATCCACCTTTTCTCAATCAGAACTCGAATGATAATGATACCCCCGACCAAGACGAATCTCCTTATCTGGCGGCCGATAGTGTGGAAGAGATCCGTGAAGCATACGAGGAATTGAGGCAACGGAAAGGCGGAAAAAGAGAAGTCATTGATAGAGTGTTGGAAGGCGACTGGCGACATGGAATTACTCTCGGCCAATTAGCAATGGTCGATATTCAATATCTAGAAGACCATCCCAAAGCGCAGACATGGTCTGCATTTCGTTTGGGGCTGGTCGACAAGAAGCGACAGCAGGGTGAGACAGAAGAAGACGGTGATTTATTAGCCTGCCTTCCTCGACTACATGCTGCGACTTTTTTGTCAAACCTCCAAAGGGAGATTGCGCCCTTGGTCAAGGCGCATTATCATCTGGCTCGATCAAAAGCCTGCGCATTGATATATCTACGAATCTTTATCACCGACTCTCCATATCATCAACCCCGACATGGCGCAGGAACATACCTCGACTCTGCAAGAATACTATACATTGCATTTCCCGACAGCAGCCCTTACGTATACACATCCATGTCAGCCTCTACAGGCACCAGAACTGGTCCCCCCGCGGCCCCTCTCATGAACGACCCTCGAGCCTTACGGGGCATAGTCAGAGACGCCCTCCCAAAAGCCCTATCCAAAAAAAATGAGCGATATAAACTAGAAGCAACTGCATTGACGGCCAAAAGCCTCGAAACGATGCTCGCGCTGCGTGGAGCTGGCAGAACAAACGAGGCCAATGGCGCGTTTAGTATATTCGCCGACGCGGTTCTTGAAGGTACGCCGATTGATCCGCGGCAAGCTACGACAGTAGCTCCGGAGGAGTATCTTGCAAGTGAAGATCAGGAGAATGCGCCTTCGGATCAGCAAGACTTGAAACGAAAGGGAAGTGATCCACACAACGGAAAAGCGGCGTCGCCAGCAACAAAACGACGCAAATTAACTGTGTTATCTCGATTTGGCATATCTGGAACATCGTCGTCTCAGGCAGTGCTCAACCGCTTGGATATTCGTCTTCAAGACCGGCCAGGCGATGAAGAGGATGATGACAACGATGAGGACTCTGACGCTGGCGACGGTCAATACACCATGTCGCTTTCTTTCACAGGCAACAATGTCATCGCCGGGTTTCGCAAATTGGCAGAATTAGGGGTCGTAGACCCTAGTCGTATGCCTTCGTGGATGACTGGTGAGGAAGGCGTGAGTTCGGCTAAAATACGACGGGGGAAAAGGGTCGAACTCATCTCAAGATAATATACACTAAGATCAGCGTTTATACGCTTGTATTTTCTTGCTTGTTTCTATCGTTTTGCTCAGCGTTTGGGGCGGTGGTGTATGGTGTTGATATGGCTGGTTATGCATTTCGTTCTCTGTTTGGTTCACCGGTCAAGCATACGTCTATCAGGAAGCGCGGGTTGTTGTCGAAGGAGTAAATCGGGAATGAAGTAGTATAAATAGTCCCCGATAGAAATGGCATGTAAAAGTTTTATATGAGCCGTATAGGCTGGCAGGTCAACTGATGCGTTCCTGCACGTGAGTGAGGATCTTCCCTGGCCAGTCTCAAAAGACGAGGCCACCATTATATGGGTGGGAGCCGCGCTCGGAGCGAGTAATCACCTTGTCAAAACCCATGTTATCTCTGGTCAAATTTCTTGAAAGACGGTGGTGCATTTCTTTTTATTCTCCTAGCTAAAGCCATGCTAATAGGAATGAAGTCTACCCTGAGAGGTGACTCCATCCTATGACGGTGACAGAGAAAGCCGCCTTCGATGGGTTTCACAAATCCTCTCTGGACGACTTGGCTATACAAATTGTGCCAAATTGACATGATTGGTCGATGCCGCGATAAGATAGTCACGACACGCTAATGACATGTCCATTCATCGCTCACATTATTATTCCTCCTTTGTTCACCTTCTCTCTCAATTCTCCGTACAATTTCCGTTTGTCAAGTATTTGTGCTCCGAGGTTCCATCAAAATTATCGACAGGCAACAATTGTTCTGATAAGTGGCGACGTTGTCCCTGAACCTAGAATTGCCACCTTCTCCTGCCTACGCGAACCACGAACTTTCAGACTTGATCGCAAACAAGAAACATACTCATTTTCTAACGAAAAGGGAGGGCATCATCGCAGCCATGCCTCTATTCACTCCAAGTCCGTACCAAGCCACAAAAAAGCGCTCCCTCGAAGACGAGCACGACAACAGTCCCAAAAAGCGTCGCGCGCAACCAGCGCATACGTACACCCCACAGAATACCTACCGGAGCGAGGTGATCGATCTGACGCGCGATTCGCCTGAGCCATACACTCTACCGCCCATTTCACCCAGTACTAAGGGGAAGAGAACACCGAAAACCCCTCGCTCGAGTCAGACAAGTCAGTACAATGTCGAAAAGCGTCGGAGGAAGTTTAGGTCTAGTCCGCCGCAAAAGTATTTGGAGAAATTGCATCGGGCGACTACGCAGAGGTATGTATTGTCACAAACATGAGAATTCCAAGGGGTATAGGCTAATATATTTACTTATAGGATGTTCGTGATTTCTCGCCGTCGTTCGCAGAATGGTGACATTACTGAGGAGAACATCGATATCGTGGGAACAACGGGGAATATTTACACAGTGACTGTTTCGTACGAGCCGTCGTGTACATGCCCCGATGCAATGAAGGGAAATCAGTGCAAGCACATTATTTATGTATGGCTTCTTCGTCCCTGAAATCACGGGCCGCGATTACTAACTTGTTAGGTTCTTGTGAATGTATTGAAAGCCCGTGATGACCTCCGGTATCAATTGGCGTTTCTTTCTACTGTAAGTCTATCTGACAGATCCATCTAGACGAAAACTAACAACCTTGCGAAGGAACTGCGCGAAATGTTCGAGAACGCCCCCCTAGAAACCGAAGAAGCACATGCAGACAAAGACAGCGACACCTCAGGAAAACGCAAACCCATCGAAGGCGACTGTCCCATTTGCTTCATGGAATTTGAGCCCGACAATGAGAAAATCGTCTGGTGCAAGGTCGGTTGCGGAAACAACATCCACAAAACCTGTTTCGATCAGTGGGTTGCTACGACACGTAACCAGGGAGTCCGCTGTGTTTTATGGTGAGTCTTGTCTCTTTGCTTTCTGGTCTGGAATCCAGCTAATGAGTATGATTATCAGTCGAACGGACTGGCCCGCCGACGCAGAAGCATCACTTGACAGGACGTCGCTCATGAGCAGGGCCCAGCGAGGTGAAGACGGATATATGAACGTTGCGAGTGCGGTTGGCTTGTCTGGCCGTCGCGACTATTCGACTTATCATCAGTATTGGGTCAATGGTTTCCTTGGGCGGCGACGTGGACGACGATCTTGGCGGTATGATGATTATGACGATTATGACGATGATTATTGAGAATCTACATTTTGCGACTTGGGTTGATTGGGTTTTATTTCGGTTGGAGTTTGGATTGAAAGGCGTTGGATCGGAGGCATGTTCAGTATTAGATATGATATCCAATTTCGGTTTTACTAGGAAGTCTCCGTCTGGATAAATAATCTGTAAATCATTCCATGTCACCCCAGCATTGGGTAACAATATGAGCATACGTAGTACATAGAAGCTGCTTGGATAGGCGCGGCCAGAGAACGTCATGGGCCTAAAGCCGGGCCCCACCCGTCCTTCCCCAGTAAATTATTGCTGACTAGCTTCTCCAGACCTAAAACACTCTACATTTATGCTAAGAAACTGCCTTATTTCTACCTTGAATCAGGATATACTATTGATTGATATATTTATTGATCTCTGCACCTGCATGCACGGTCTATAGCATCCGACAAAATGGCACGACCACGTGCTCATTCCGGAGCCGATGGGCCCAAGGAACCTCATTCTGTATCTTTAAAAGGTAAGTACTATCACCGATATCTATGCAAATCAAGCAAAGACTAACGAAGCACAGTTCTACGGTGAGTTTCCTCCAGACACATGGAATGGCTTGTCTCATGATTATCAGACTATCGCGACCGTCATTATCATATCAATATCCACTGGCGCGAGAAGACACGAGGATATCCCCAAAAGCGTCTCTGGCATATCCCACGAATGAGTTTGATCCTCATTTCATTCTTAGTCCGAATGTATGTCGTCTTCTTTATTCGAATTATGATTCTCGAGATGGACTGACTGGTATAGGTCACCCTCCCACCAGCCTTTGGGTCGGCCTACGTAGGCGAAACATTCGCCTGCTCTCTATGCGCCAATAACGAACTCACAACGACAGACAGCACTAAAAAAGTGGCCTCTATCCGAATTCTGGCGGAAATGCAGACTCCATCTCAGGTCTTCCCTCTGGATCTCAAGCCATCTGAATCTGATGATGTAAAACACGACGAGTCTCGGCCCAGAACGGCAGGTGAAGGATTAGACTATGGCCAATCATTGCAAAAAATTGTCCAATTCGATCTCAAAGAAGAAGGGAATCACATCCTAGCTGTTAGTGTCAGTTACACCGAGACTTTACTAGCTGATACCCACGACACCCTAGCGACGACTCACGCGGCGAGCGGCGGCAGAGTGAGGACGTTCCGCAAGTTGTATCAATTTATTGCGCAGCCGTGTCTGAGTGTGCGCACAAAGGCATCGGAGTTGACGCCCGCGGAAGTAGACAACAAATCTCTGGGACCGTATGGGAAGACGCGGCTCTTGAGGTTTGCTCTAGAGGCGCAGTTGGAGAACGTGGGTGATGGGTCTGTTGTTATAGAGGTTTGTTAATATTTTACCGAAGCAAAAAAAAATGTGACTCCGTGCACTGATGATTAAGCATAGAAAACGATCCTGAACCCAAAACCACCCTTCAAAGCTACAAGTCTGAACTGGGACGTACAAGCTACAGAAAATGCGGAACGACCAACCATGAACCCTCGCGACATTCTTCAAGTAGCGTTCTTGGTAGAGCAGGAAGTCGGTCAACAGGATGGATTGGATACGTTACTCAAAGATCTCAAGAAGGACGGACGAGCGACGCTGGGACAGCTTTCGATTGAGTGGAGGAGTGCGATGGGGGATAGAGGGTTTTTGACGACGGGGAATTTGTTGACTAAGAAGCGGTAGCCTCGTTTCTTTTCTGCCTGGCTAGCCAGAGTACGTTATCTACTGGAATTTAGAGGTTCGTGGTGGTTTCTTCTTTCTCGATGAATGACCGGGCTTGTGGTCATGTTTCTTCGTTGCATCGCATATAATAGAAAGTGCTTTGCCACTATAAGGACAAACATATATAATTGCATAATGCAGAGAACTAGAACTTCATAGACATCGATTATCGTATCATATTATGTAGTACACACAGAGAGGAAGAAATGTATCAACGAGCAATGATTGGCTCGGCTGAACCCGACCGAGCCCACAAATCAAGGTTGTCCAGTCAACTTTAAATGCATTTTGGCCAACCACATACTTAGCAGGATAGGCAGTACTATGTATGCACTGTTTCGAGAGTGAGACAGCTAAGTTTCAACTTGACTTAGAAGGAGTAATGCCAATACTAGTTAGTACGTAGCAGTAAAAGGCTGAGTATAAGAAGCGGGCATGGAAACATCTAACATTATCATGCGAATAGTGTCAGGGCTGGCTCAGGGGCTCGTTTGAGAATTGTATCAGCACTACTGTTTCGATGAATCAGGAAATCGTGGACAAATCGGAATGATTTTCCCTCGACTTGATCGGTATGTAGACTGCAGATCCGATTATGGGGATGATCGTACTTATGATCATTGTGAAGATGAACAATTAAATACACTTGTCGCAACGATTCTGGTTCACTCACCAATCCTCACTCTCCTCAGCCACTAACTATCACGAATCTATCCTCAAGGAATCCCATACCACGAAGTCCACGCAACCACAACCGTCGTCACAAACAACCCCACATCCCCCAACACAGACTTCCCCTCCCTAACCCTCGGCACAATCGCACCACCTTGAATCAAACCACACACCATCGCCATCCATGCCCTCGTCTTCGGAAACAGAACCAAAGTAGCGAATATCGTGTCAAAGACGGGGATTATGCGTGTAGAGGCGTCGTCGGGGGCGCGGTCGATTTGGTAGCGGTAAAAGGCGGGTGTGTAGCGGCCGTGGGTGAAACGGCTGAAGGCGCCGAGGTAGACGATGCTGACTAGGGTGTATTTGGAGATGAGGCCGAGCATTGTTTCACTTTGTTTGAGTAGATGATTTTGGTGCTGGATTCGTTAGCCGTATCGCCGTCGTTGTATGTAGAACAAACTTACCTGTGTATATGTTACTATGCAGAACAGAATGTTCAGAATCTTGTCAACATTGGAGGAGTCTTTGGTGAGTGTTTATGTTTATCAGCCTAATGTCAGGCTGTCTAAATAGAGAGCTGAACTCGTACGACCAACAAAAGCTTAGCCTTGAACTTTGTTACGTATACGTAACTCCTGTCAGCCCTAAGGGCTTAGTAACTTATACCACCTACGTAGTGATTTTGCTATCAACCCACACACGGTTGTTAAACTCCTTTTGGTGAGTTGATAAAAGATGGACAATACGGTAATAGCTAGAGTCTACATAGCTCGACTCGGAAACTCAATCCGATATTCGATGTCTTACAATACAATACTAATGTCCGTCTCGGCCAGTCAGGCCAGACAACACGGGGTATTGCTGCGGGCTACTGCCGGATCCAAGGCAATGGTGCTGGTTGAGGTTCCCCTATTCATCCATGTCCATGATGCACATCATGTGTTGAGACCCTGACTCAAATCACCAATCAAAACAAATTGGCGAGTAATTCTCGGAAAGATCTGCAATCAATCCCCCGATCATCATCCGCTGGCTCCATACAGAAATATACTCCGCATATCAGTAGACTGCAAGATAGTATGTACTCGTCATCGGTAGGTACTTGATGTTCTGAAATGTCTTCTTTACAAGCCAAGAGTCAGACAGTCGCAGTGTCACTGACTCGAGACCAAGTCATACTCCGTAGTACTCTGTAGTATATTCGATACGACTCCCACGGTAAGCGAAAGAGACCTGACGAATCACTTGCGACTGCGGCGGGTCCATGGCTTAACCTTGGGGCCCACAGACATGCCGCTATTCCTGATCGGGGCTAAGGTGAATCATCACTCTAGCCACAACGAGAGCAGTTCGTCTTGGCCGGCTTGCCCTGCGCTGGCTCGGCTCAGCTCAGCCAAGTTGAGCGTCCCACTGTACCGCAAACAGCAGGTCGACTTGCCTCTGATTGGTGGTTTGGAGCACCGATCCTTTCCCAAACGGCCGTGAGCTTGTTATCGCTATCTTTTGATACGTGGTACGATCCCATACTGTATCCATACTTTATTTGTACTCAGAGCATGCACAACACTGTATATGCGCGTATCTTATTGTGCAGACTTACGAATGCTACACGTAATGTGACTTGACCATAATGGCATGCATCAAGTCTCGTTCTGGCCCTGGTCCAAAAACACATGACTCAGTATCTCCACGAAATAGTTTTACGCTGTTTATGCGCCTTCGGAAATCATATTCTGGGAGTTTGGAAATATCTGCAATTCTGCATGCTAGAAGACAACCCTGAAGTGATGGTGCATACGACGTTTCTCCACATTGGCCTTGAGGCAGCCCATGCGGTGTACTACTAGATAACAAATCGAGGCATTAATTGACCTGCTAAGTGGGATTCTCGGTCATCAAATATAATAGTCAATACTAGTTAGTTGATCATATCGTGGATCATGATCATCAATTAGGACTTAGAAGCATAAAAATAGAAAGTCAATGCTGAGACAGTAACTATTTATCCTAATAAGTATTGAGGCATAGAGAACGTGACAATGGAAAAGGGGAAAAGTTCCTGCATGTGCGGGCGGCGCTATGGACGCTGAGGTGTGAGTGGGCTACCTAGTACATAGGTAGTTGGCACTGGCTCGGTTTTCTCTGACGACGGACGGCAAGAGCGAGCCCAGCGATAGCACACCACCGTCTCCTCGGTTCTTGCTAACTCGTTACGGAGTATTCTTTATTCTTCTCCAACCTTCATAGTTGTCATTCATACTCGTCGTACTCCGTTCGTTATTAGGAATATTGTTCTGGAATCGATTGCGGTGGTCGCCAACAGAAATACTGGTTCGTCATGACTTTTTCCCTTTCTTTCTTTTGTCCCAAAATCCCCCCCGCAACAACTCTTTCCGGCCCACCCCCCTCCCGCCTATGTCTTTCTCCCTCCTCACTTTATTGAGCGTTCAGTCGAGGAGCGATTCGTTGAGGACACTTTGTCATTGACACTTTCATGAAATATTTTATGGTCGGCGATTGGAACTACTCTACACTCACAGCATACACCATAACATCGGCTCTATATCGAGCATCGCTATTCATACTGACCCACGTTCAGCTCTATACAAACCAGATTATTACTTTCGATACGGTTCGGAGGTTGCGAGCAACCTCCAGCTCCTGCCCGACTGACAAGCAAATGATCGCATCCCGGCGATATCGCCTCCCACCGGAAAAATGCCTCTAGCGACCAACGCCGCGGTAGAATCGTCCGGCCCGCTCGCCGACTACTTTTGGATTGCTGGTGTGGACGGCAAGGAGATTGAAGACACCTACTGGAAACTACGCAATGATTACATGTCCAACAGAGAGAGTACACCGGGGCCGGCCGTATCTGACACCATTGAGGAGGACACGGAATTGGAAGAAGATGCCACCACCAAGACGAACAATGTCGGGGGCAATGCCAAAAGGAATTCGTATAACCGGCTGTCGAGGCTATCCAACGACGCCCGCATGTCCATTCGATCAGTCGACTCCAAGGTCTCCGGTACAAACAGCAATCGAAGCAGTATGACCATTCGCGCGGCGCCGACAGTGACTATTGAGAATTCAGAAACGAGTCTGGGTGATTTTGATTTCGACAAGGCCTTGCTCAAGTTTGCTTCAGAGAGAGAATCTTTCTTGTCTGATTTGAGTCTGAGTGCTGGCGCTATCACGCCTAATGTCAAGCCCCCAAAACCTCGACCCAAGGTGCAGAAGATCGTCCCGGACGACAGGCCGGTGTCTTCGAATCCATTGAAATCAGGCATCGGCAGCGTGCGACGACACATGTCTTTCAGGGATATGAATAGTATGAGAAGACAGCCGTCGGTTGCACGACAGGGTAAGTGTGACGCCTGCAGAAAAGATATCACAGCTGCTAACAATACTAGCATCTGTCCGTACATCCCGACGATTGAGCAACTACAACTCCGTGATACCCGTTCCTCAACCGATAGAGACCTCCCCGGCCATGCACCCTCTGAAACGAAGATTCGAACCGGTGCTGTTGGACAGATATCCTCAAAAAGGAATGCCGGACGAGCATGCACAGCGCGGCACATTTCCTGATTTTGTACCCATGTTTGCTTTCCCCAACGATATCAACATTGTTTCCTCGGACCAGAAACCACGTTCGACATGGCATGGCTTCGTAATGACGGGAGGCGACGGCAGCAAGTTACACGGTGTGTGCGTTATTCTATGGATTCCGCTGGGCCAAAAGGCGGCAGAGGCGCTCGAAGAGTGTTGCGAGGAATGGCGCAAAGACAACATGACCGACGAGGAGAGAGAGCTGGCAGCTAGCCTGGGTGGTCGATTGGCTGATGAACGGGCGAAACTGTCTACACTGTTAGCCCAACTTCCTAGTGTACCTTCTGGGTCCCCGGAACGTGAGAGGCTCGAAGATGATATCAGTGCGGTTGAGGAGAAGATCGGTTTAATGACAGATTTGCTTCGACCGGTGCGACATGGTGCAGCATCCAAGATCGAGGGTCTCACGGATGATACAGGTTTCTGGATTCCTCGAGCTTACGGTATTCTGGGCAAAAACGCATCCATGACCACCTTCTGGAAAGAGTGGCTCAAAGCTGTGTCCGTTCCTAGAACCAATGGAGGTGTATTGAGAGTTCCAGCCAGCTCGCCTACAGTCGGTATCTGGCAACCCTTGGAACGGTATGTCATGAATCTTTGCACAGAGGCTTTCAGTCCGATATCTTCCAAAACCCAGGTTGAGCTGTCGGTAAGAGAGTTGCGGCTTTTTGCTCGGAAAGAAGCGCCAAATGAGCTCCCGGGTTCTCGCAATGTACGTACAAGCTTTCATCCGACTATGTATGATTTGACTCATCTCCGTGCAGACCGATTTATACGCTCTATTTCGTTCTTTGTCGATATCTAACATTATCGTTCTTTTCGAGGTAAGTTTCCGAGTCTTCGAAATGTCACCAGTGCTAATTGAGTTAGTACGCTTTATCGGAGTCACGTATCATTTTTCTGTCATCTCATACATCTATGCTATATTTGGCCACTAGAGCTTTGATTGACCTTTTATTCCCCTTCACCTGGTCCGGAGTTTTGATTCCAGTTCTACCAGCTCGTCTTATCCAGGCATTAGAGGCGCCATGTCCATATATTGTAGGCATTGAGAGGCGATATGAGAAGGTGGAACTGCCTTCTGAAGACTTTGTGTTGGTGGATCTTGATGCCGACAAAATCGAAAGCGACGTTCAACCCACGCCGCTACCGCGTCACCAACGCAAGAAACTTTTGTCCCTCCTCCAGCTAGCTGCTCCACATCATAGCAGATACGGTGTCCGGCCTGGTCCCCCGTCTTATGCTATCGAGGCGTTCCCTTTCGACTCTTTCCTTACCGAGAATTCGTCCATCTTTACTCCACGAGCACAGTCTACGCAACTGGCTCGTTATGTGAGCCTTAACTCGGCTTCTTTTGGAAACGAGTACAGCTCAACACCTGCGTCGGCGCCGATATATAACGTCTTTTTGCACGCTCGAGACGAACATCCCAGCTCTCGAGGCTTGTCGAGAGGCAACAACGAACGTCCGACCACTAGTTCAACATCGAAAACAGGATCTCCACCGTCACCCAGAACTAGTTCGCCAACCTCAGGATTCTTCCCTCCACCTTTACCTGCAACCCCTGTATCTCGCAATGACTCTGGTATGGCATTGCAGGCTTCCTTGAGAGAGAAGAGATCTGGCCACTTTGATTCTTCTTCTCGCAGAAGCTCGTCTTTTGGAACAGAACGAAGAGGCGTACCGCGGCGCCCAAGCGCACCTTTCTTGGGCCATGCTTCGAATCTGTCAGTGACAACGCTGAATACTGATTACGGAGCCGGGTCGACATACGCACCCTCGGTTTATGCCACATCTACCATTGCTGCGTCTACTATTGTACCTCAAGCCGTCGCTCAGCCCGTGTTCAACACAGATAGCACGTGCTGGATTGAAGGCCATTGTCTGCAGGTCCAACCACGTGACGAGAAGGTTATTTGTTCAATTTGCGACGAGAGAGCAGATGAGAAAATGTACAAATGTACTGGATGCAAAACACAGGTTCATGGCAGATGCACACCATTGATCTGCTTGGTATGCCCTGCTGCGTTCCATCCTGAGCAGATTCGCGCAGCATTTGTACGTTGTTTCGCCAGCTTGCTGTATACATATAAGAAATACATGCAACCAGCTAGCAAAGAGCAGAAGAAGTCTGGCTTGACATATCATTTCAATATGGACGCTTTCCTTCGAAGCCTGCCACACGAGCATGCGGAGTATATGACGGGTCTTCAGCAAACACAAGGTTTGTTCCCTGTCATCCTCTCAGTTATGACAGAGCTGACTAGTCTTAGGTTTTAATGAATTTATAAGCGAACGCGAACGGGTCCAGCCGAATGTCAAGGATTCAAAGATCACACTATTCGACGAGATCATTCTTTCGAAACGTAATCGTGGTCGGACCTCTATCTTCTCTGGACGCATGACTACCGACTTTCTTTCCAATACGTCGGATCATTTGTGGAGATCAGCAGCTGCAACTTCGTTTCCTCCCACAGCTCGAGTTCAGAACGGGATATCAGAGGATTATTCGGAAGTCATCAAGCGAGGTGAGTTCATTTCCACGTGTACTTGACTACCAGTCTTATACTCACTCTCTATAGCCCCCGCAAAGCTTGATCACTCTTTCATGAAAGAACCGCGCATGGTACAAGGAGTGCCACGGGTTTCTAAGACTGCCAACAACGCTCGCCGAAAACCACTACCGAAGCTTATGAATGGCCTTTCCATTTCTCCACCCTAGTGTCCCTACATGGTCTTGTGACACGGGTCCAGTCTGAAATGACATTCCCATTGGGCAAGGACTGCATCTCAAACAGCATAGCATTTGTTTTATCATCAAGCTGCAGCTTCTCGTCTCGTCACGCAATGACCTCTATCTTCAATGCGGGCAAATGTCCGCCGCTCACAGTCTCTAACTGGATTATACTCGGTGTCGATGTACTGTGATAGTACATACATCTTTACGTACACATACGGTACACATAGATTATACACTTCCGCATCTCCTAGAACCTCTCTAGCTTTTGACAGAGTTAGACAGCTGTACAGACATTGCTTTGGACTCTACAACAACTTACATGATTAACTCGCCTGACGAGCCACGAAGTCTTTATTTGATCGACACCCTCTCTTATGGGAGGTCTCTTTTCTCTATCTTGATTTTCAAAAGGCATACAAAATACCCAGCAAGTTGATATCATGGTGATTATATGACATTACCTAGGTAGCAGTGATCTTTCCATCTACTGTTAAATTTCCCTGTTGCTTTTGTGGGATGATACATATACTGTTTGGATGTTTTTATGTTTGGGGTTTTACTTGACCATCACTTTTCTTCTCTTGTGTTATATATCCGTTTGGACAAAAAAGGAAAATGCGGGAGTTATTGTAGGTTGTGTTATCAAAATCATCATCGGGCTGTTCATATGATTGATCTTGATGAATTGTAAATAATGAGTATATTGGGTTTCGTTGAAAAGAATGCGATATGTGCGACAGTGTTGCTGATAGAATCATGGAATAGCCATACCCAAGTCCCATCTTATACCAAATGCAACAATACCCGGCTAGGCAGGCAGCTGTGATTGGCGGAAGAAATAAGCCCGATTGGTGGGTATGGCAAGAGGAGCTTCCGGAGGAAACCCGGGGAAATCCCACACCAACTTTATTTAGTACGCATTCTCCAAACCTGCGACACTCAAACACGACACGAGACTCCTTTTCTCTCCCTTTTGGAAAGACTATCTGTCAAGATCGACTGTGCTTCTCTGACAGAACATCCCTGACAGTTCCTTCCTCTTTTGATTTGTTGTATCGGCACTTGTGGGCTGATATTCCCCCATCTGAAACCTACCATCCGGATAAATCCAGACAGTTTATCAGCAGCTAGCATTCTCGAACTTCAAAAACACACAGCATAACGGTTCTGCGATTTTCCTGCATCCAGGCCAGTCAGCCGCCGACAATTCCCGGGTCGGGATCAATTTTCCATCTTCCCAGCAATTGCCGACTGTGCATCTTACTTTATCTTGCAGAGCTCTCTGCCCGTGTTTTACTGGCTCGCTATATTGTCCAGTTGGATATTTTA
The DNA here is from genome assembly GCA_001571465.2 of Talaromyces pinophilus. Taxonomy (NCBI): domain Eukaryota; kingdom Fungi; phylum Ascomycota; class Eurotiomycetes; order Eurotiales; family Trichocomaceae; genus Talaromyces; species Talaromyces pinophilus. Next base: position 3,956,575 of record CP017344.1, on the reverse strand, counting down.
AGAATAATATATCCGGATTCCGGAGTATTCACCGACGAAATATTGCGGGCAAGTCGCCTCCACACATTCCCTTTAGTGCTACGTTCGATACCCACTTGGAAAGATATCTAGCCAAGCATATCTATTCTATTATATTTCTATCTCCAGAAAGCAACGAACTTTACTTTTTTCGACAATCTTCGTCTCATGGTCAATGTGAACGGGCTATTTACTCTGACAGCTTATTCCAAAAGGGTACATTGTTACATACGGTGGTGGCTGTTTTAGGGCATCCGAAGGACTGTGATTTGGTAACATTAATAACACAGAGTACTACTCTACACTACACTACCGGTATCTGCTCTGACCGAATTCATCCGCTGGTTGCACCTGTTTTCGAGCTGGATGGATGGATAAATTCGGGTCGTTGTCTGTCATTGTCTATCACCACCATTATCGATTTGAGTCTATCGTGTCTATTTCCTGTGGCTGAGGTCAACGTCGACGACATATTGCTTTCATCTTATCAATCAACAATGGTCCAGTCGAGGGCTGCTCAATACGACTAGTGGTTGATGTTATAAGCCCATAACGATTGGGAACAGAAAAGAATAATGGCCTCTGTTTCTTCCGTTACCATCACAGAAGACGTTCCAAGGACTCCGACTGCTGGGATTACAGTGACAAGCAGCCATGAACCTACCCCAACTGCGTCACCTCCTACCAAGCGAACGGTGGTCATAGTCTATGGTCTCGGTCAAGAGAACATACTTCAAGTTGTTGCTGAAGTATTAGGCAAGGCGTGGACTACTGTCACGGCGCTTTCAAAGGTTGTTCTAGGCAGCGATGCCGTGGTTGTGGGTATTCTGAATCGAGATTTTGAGAGTACTGCGCCGGATACGGGGGTCGATGATTTTTCGAAATTGTTGATTGTCAATACGCATTGCATCGATGATGGGTCTTTTCCTGATGACAGAATTTCGGAAGGGTGTCATTATGAATTTATTTACTCACGGACCCCCTTCTTTCGGAGAGATTTGACACGTTTTCTATCGTTGATTTTGGGACAACGACGTCCTCATGAAGATTTGGCTATTAAGCGTCGGACAAATCTTATATCTACTACATTTCCCGACGTGCGTGCGGCATTGTCGAATCTCGACATTCTGTCTGTCGGCTCTGATGCCATCGAGCTTCGTGTGGATCTTCTAGAGGAACCATTGTCCGATGGAAGCCGTAATTCGATCCCGAGCCTCAAGTATGTCGGGCAACAAGTTATGCTCTTACGACAACATACAGAGTTACCCATCATTTTCACCACTCGATGCGTGCATGAAAACGGAAAGTTTCCCATGGAAGATCCGGAGTTGTTTCATAGATATCTGCGTCGCGCAATACAATGGGGCATTGAATATATAGACGTTGAGTTGTGGCTTCCAGAAGAGATTCGCAAAGATCTGTGTGATCATCGAGGTAACAGCATCATCATGTCGGCATTCCATGATTTTTCCGGGACGTGGAAATGGACATCCCCGGAAGCGCAGCAAGTGTTCAAGGAGGGTGCTCGGTATGCGGATATTGTCAAGATGATTGCAATGGTGACTACGATTGAGGAGAATTACGAATTAGAATATTTCCGGTCGACAATCAAGGCTAATTATTCATACCCATTACTATCGGCTGTCAACATGGGTCCGCAGGGCCAACTATCGCGAGCCCTGAATACTGTCTTTTCACCCGTCACGCATCCACTCTTGCCTGTCATTGCTGCACCTGGTCAGTTGACTGCGGCCGAGATCAATCGGGCCTTGCATATCATGGGCCAACTGCCGAAACGTGACATGTATGCCATTGGATCATTCCGGTCTACCTCGCAGTCGATGTTTATGGAGAAATGCTTCAACGAGCTTGGCCTCCCGCACAATTTCAGCTGCATCGACCGTGGCCCACGAGGTTCGATCGAATCAGTCATTATGCAACCTAACTTTGGCGGCGCATATGTCAACCCACCACTCTCCAGTTCCGCTCCGTACATCCCAACAAAGAGCGACGCAGCTCGTGCTATTGGTCTCATCGACACCATCACCGTCAACGGCTCAGACGGACAGCACAAATTCATCGGCGAAAATGCAACATGGAAAGGTATCCGCGCAACACTGACCAGAGACTACATCCCATCTGCATACCGCGGCCGAGCCGTGATTATCCTAAGCAGTTCCGAAAGCGACGCCGCAGCAGCTATCTTTGCGCTTCGAAGTCTCGATGTCGGAACTATTTATACCGTTGGCTTCAAGGCATCAGGCCCATTAGCTGCGGGCCTTGAACCGTTTACATCCATTCAATCTGTGAAACTAGTCGAGCAACCCTTTGTCATTGTCTCGGCCCTACCACCTGAGAAATCTTTGCTGGTACAGCCATTACTACGCCACTACCGAAGCAACGGCCACGCCTCACCGCCATCTACACGCGGCAAGGTATTCTTAGATCTGACAAGTGGCCAACGCAAAGGCGATCCATTGGGCGTAGCGACTAGCGCTGGATGGACGGCCTATGGGATCGACGATGTCAATGTCTGGACGACCGTGGAGACGATGCGGTTACTGGTGGGACAGAATGTGCCGTTTGATTTTGTCAGGATGGCGTCGGGGCATGGGCTGTATTGATTAGATATACAAGTTTAGGTCTAGGCATAGGATTAAATGAATGATGATCACCATATTTACCCATTGTTGAAGGACATTCGCCCGTCCCTGGTGGAACAGGAGATTATCTTATCGGACCATCCCCCACGTTTGCATTGTCTACATTCTTCTGTTCAGAAGATATTCGAATGGCATTTGTATATAAGATCTATACAGCATGTTCTATGTAACTATTAGATAGTAAACTTGACCGACTTGTTCGGCCCTTTCTCGATCCCAACCTTCCTCACAACCTCCTCCCCAACTTCCTCAACGATGGCATTACCCCATCTCGCCGGAAAATTGAACCTCTTATGCCTCTCCAGCCCTGACGGTCTAGCATACGCATCTTCCGGCAGGTACTTCACTTGCAACTTACTCACAATCCGAGATGCCATAACACTCTTCGGCAATGGCAGAGTACCACGCTGAATCGCCCAACTAACCAGACACACACCCGTTTCCAGCGAGACCTGTTTCGCGACTTCGTGGACTATGAAGTCATCAACCGCGCGCCGTTCCCCAATCTGATTATTCCCCAGCGGCGAGTACGCCTGCACCAGGATGCGCTTCTTCTTACAATATTCCGTCCACTCAGATTGTTGTCAACACGGGTGAGCCTCGATCTGATTCACGGCTAGCATCAATATCAATGTTTGCGAGAAGATCCTTGGGACGGTTGATGTTGAAATTCGACACGTCTATGGCACGCACTTTGCCTGTTGAGAGTAAGTTTTCCCTTGCATTGTACATTGTCGCTAAGTCGGTGGAGGTGAGTTGGAAGACGCCCTGGGCGTCGAAGGGGGAAGAATTTGGGGCCGCTTTTGAAAAGCTCTATTCTAGTGATTAGCATGTCATATACTGTATGACAAGTGCATAGATAGCCGTCAATGCCGTCAGTGGTCTTGGGTTGTTACTGTAATAGGCAGGCACACGTCAGGTGGACAGCCGAGCCCTAACATCCCGAACATCCCGACGGCGTTGTTCCCAGGTATCAATGCTTCAAATGTTCAGGACACCAATGTTGTTTTATTTAGCCAGCTTGTTGACTGCATCGTCCTTCTATTCTTTATGAAGTATACCTTCTCACTTCTCACTAGACAGTAACGACACCACTTATCTCTTGAGTATATTGACACTGGCAGCTCCTATATTTCGCAAAAGTGCCCCCCGGGGGAGGGGGGGGAGGGGGAAGGGGGGGGATCTGATTGCTCTTCGTAAGGAGAACGAAATGGACTACCTAAATATTAAGACCATCCAAGCAATCTGACTAGGTAGTTCAGGTGGCGCTATATCTACGATACCAGATACTTGTTCCTACTAAAGCCCTTAATACCTAGGTAGTAGGCGGATATATGAACATAGGAATTAGCTCCTTCGATTGGCTATGCATGTATCCTTGACCTGGTTTGTGGGCGAAGGTTGTCAGCTTGTCGGGATGGGCTTGCAGGAGTTGGGAAAATGAAACAAAACGCAAAGACGATTCCGACGAATAGTCTCTGGAAGTGAAATTTTCGTCTTTGTAGGCTATCAGCTCCTGTCGGTAATAATCCAGCATCAGGAGCCGTGCTCGGCATTATCAACTGGCTAGAGTATTTCCATGCCCAGTAGACTGCATTTGGTCTGGTATTTCCCGAGCTGTCGCTTATACCCGTCTGTTGGGTGTACAGGAATGTCACTCAGATCGGCGTTTCAAGGTCTGTTGGATGTTTATATGTTCAAGATTTCGAAGGGGGTAACCTGCGGGCCTGAGTCTGGCCTGGCGAACATGTACGAAGTGTCAGACTGAGACATTTAATCTTCTGCATGGAGTTTCGTACTCGGATCAGATAAGTTTCTTAACTAACTACGTAGCGGCTTAATTTGTCAACACTAATCTTAGTCCTGGGTGGGACAATTCGAATTCTAGATGGATTTTCGAAAGTACTCTTCGTAGTACGTACGTATGAATGAATAAACATCAAACAGGCCTCCATGACGCGGCCGTCAAGTCGGTAATTCGAGGCCCACCTAGCATAGGCTAGCAAAAGTGGCGCGAGACAAGACTCGTGTCATGCCGGTACGTAGTAGTACTTGATAATTTAATTTAACTACTCCGTACAAGGCCTGAAGAATGAAAGCCCTGTAATTTCTTCGAGTAAATTGATTTCCAGCATCCATGTAGAGACGGCGCAATCAGCCAATACTTGGCGCTGACGCGTAGGTAGCCGCCGGGGTGAGTGCTTCTATTATAACTCACAGGCCTTTAAACAGTCGCGTTGTGAATAGGAGTGAGTGACTGGCTGTGGTACTTGGAGTCGGTGTACGCACATCTGTAGATTCTGTACATCCTTAATATATTTGGTTGCCTCACTAACCCTGTAAGTACCAAGTAGGTTTGGTGGTTCCTCACTAAAGCCTCGCTTAGAGCGCCGTACCAGGCGTACCTCATGACCTTCGTCCATTAAATCAATTAAACTTTTATGTGGACGTTGGCACAGATCATTGGGCGGTCAATTTATACAGCCCAAAAAAACACGGAGACAAGGATTATGGATGTAGAGTTGCAGTGCATGTCAAGAGGCTAGACTCGATAGGACACGGAGCGGAGATATGGTGGTTTTCGGTATTCCTATCCGCAACGGGGTTTGGTCTGGTTTTGTTCATTTTCGTTGTCGGCCTCTGATAGAACGTACGTACTATTAGAATAGACAACGTACAGTGAAAGATCTGGAGGCCGAGATTCCCCAAATTGTTTATCGAGTACTATGTATGTAGTAGGAGTATATGCAACAACAAAAATAACGGACGCGATCAACGTGGTTGTGTTGCACGATCGGGACCCGCTTTTGCTCCAGCATTGGCTCCTTGGCAAAATCGAAACATTCCATCAGCCAATTTTTGGATTCTGATGCGAACTGTGGGCTCCGGATAACTGCTTTGCCGAGACTCGAAAGCTTCACAAGTCCAGAAACACTCGGTATGGAGTCGTCAGACAATGGGTGGCCCTGTTTATATATCCACTGTCTGAGTCTGTCTCAAAGTAAATAAGCAAGTGACTGAGTGCGCCATTTCAAGGCTGGTCGCATATGCAAAGCCGGTACTTGACCGATCCGTATCCGTATTCGCTTTTCCGGTCACTTTTCCGTTCTGTCTGGGCTGTATTTACTATGTAGTATATGAAGTGTCTCCACTGTACGGATGGATGGGACGATCCATTGTCGAAGTGCGAACGCTCTGGCTGATTCTGCTAAAAGGTTAAATAATCCTGGCACGTAGCATCTAAAGAAAAGCAGCCAGTCCTGACATGTGCTTTTTTTTACCGAACATGCATGTTTGCCGTCCTATACACCACATGGCCCAACAGCAGTGTAACTTGCCCGAGAAAAATCAAGCAGAGTCCTCCGCGTGAAGGATCAGGGGTAAGGGCTAGCCGAGAGGATCTTCAAGTGCAATCAAGCAATTGGCTGCCACTGCCAAGTGCGGTGTCGAGTCCACTAAGATCCAGTCGAAGCTAATATGAGCAGTGGCCACATTCAGAATTAGTTCAGCTAACAACTCAACGGTCACGTCGGTCAGAAGAAAGAAGAAAAAGAGAAGACGCACTCCAGACTGTTTTCCCCGCATTCGCCAGCCAGAGAGAAGTCCCGAGCAGCGCTAGCCTCCTTCTGGGAATATCCCGGGGATGGAGCAGAACCTTTACCCGCTTCCCCCGTCAACCTCACAAAAACAAAAATCCTCAATTCTTCTCCTCTCTGCGCCGTGTTCTCCCTGGATCTACACCGTGACTTCCTTAGTTCTTGCGATATCAACGCCGCTACTTAGCCCGCAGACCACCCCGCTAAATCTTCCGATACTTTATATATACGATATGGGCGTGGAGAACTCGATTGCCGCCAGCAGATAAACGCTTTCCCTTCCTCCCAGTCGATTTTCACATCAGAGCTCACTTTCAGAGCATGATATCGACATCTTGAACCACATTTACCGGCGTATACTAGGCGCCAATCTTGACTTTAAACTTTGCAGAAATTTTTCCGTGTTCAAATTTACTATCATCTGAAGCCAACTGCATGGAATCGCCTTGATTTGATTGGACCAGTTTGATGCAAAATTCGGTCTTTCCTTTCTGATTTCAGCTTTCCTGCGTGCCACAGTTGTGGCGATGTCAACATCACTTCAACTACGGATTTCTCCATATGTTCTCGGCCATTAAAACTACCACCTATGTCTACTGCAATCATGTCACGTCCTCAGGTCAGCATCGATCGCCTCACCCCTCGGCGGGTGATGGCCGAGCCACGTGAGTCAATGAATTGTAAATCATGTCGGAAAAGAAAGGTACGCATTTCGCCTGAGGTAATGTGCAACATAGGCTGATCGAAATCGACAGATCAAATGCAATCGCGTGCGTCCGAGCTGCGAGGCATGTAAGGTCTTTCAGTGTCCTTGTATATACGGTACGTACCACTCAATTCTTATTAATGTTCATATTCTGTTGGCCGTCATCTATAATCTCGGATGACATTCTCGCTAACAATACTCTTATCAAGACGCCGTCCCCAAGAAAAGAGGCCCAAAAACAGATGTTCTTGAAGCTCTTCTAAAACGGGTAGATGGCCTCGAGAGACGATTACAAGAAGAAAGCAGCACTGTCAGCCCTACGAGCGAAAATCCGTCATCTACCACCAAGCGTAAGGGGAAGGAGCCTTCGGTTGGACGGTCAAATTCTACGGACGAAACCGGCTCTTCGATCCAAAGCTCTCTATCAATCGCGGAGCAAGAAGACCAGAATCAACTATCTTTTCAAGATCGTCGCGGCTCGATGCTCTTGACACCGGCTTACAATGGCTTTGGCGATCATCCAATGAACAATTTTCGGCATGGACAACAGACGAACAACACGAATCGACAAGAAAACGCATTTCTTTCTGATACCATCTTAGATACCTATTTTACTCGGCTTCATGGAAAACCGTTCTATATATTGGAGGAATCTTCGACACGTCAGAAGCATCACATGGGACAGTTACCAGGTCCTTTGATGATGGCAATATATGCTATAACTATAAGGTATTCCTTACGTCTGTCATCATTGATATCGAGACCATGAACTCTTACATTTTATATTTTAGATATGCTCAATCCGCGGAAGGGCAAGAAGGCTCAACACGAATCGGACTCGAATATGCGCTGAAAGCACGACAGGAAATCGATATTGACAATCCGACTATTGAAGGACTTCAAACTCTCTTATTGCTGTCCATGGTCTTCTTTGCCTATGGATTAGGCAAGAAGACATATATGACTATATGTATGATACTTAGAACTCTGTGAAGTGAACAGCTGGTTAACTGATGACTTTAGCGAGCTGCTCTGCCATGATCCTCGCGCTTGATCTATATAGAGAGCCTTCACCCAAACTCAATCTCTCTCATACCGAAAAAGAGACGAGACGAAGGTTATTCTGGACATGTTACATGTTGGATCGTTTTGTAGCGTGTGGTTCGAGGCGTCCATGCCTGATCTCAAATGACTCGGTTCTATTGCGTTTACCATCATGGTCATCATCTACATCGTCTCATACCCTTCCTGCTGAAGGAGAATTATTCAACAACTCGGGTATCAACATTCAACTCTCAGCCGATCCTCGCAAACGGGGACAACCAGCAATCGTCCTACTTATTGATATTATACGGATACTAGGAATAACAAACCGGTACCTGGCCACAGGAGGAGTGAAAGGTGATTCTCACTTCCCTTGGCACTCGATGTCAAATCTATCAAAGATTCGCCAGGAGCTGGATCTATGGGGAGCCGGCGTACAGGACATATTTATATCTGTCGAGTCACTGTTTACACACCCGGAAAGTACAACGTTATTCCTGAGTAAACTTATATACCACCTCATTCATTGCTTGATATACCGTCCGTTCCTGCCACTTGATTTGGCAGAACTCCGAGGGACAGGTCAACATCAGTCATGGCAAATTGAGGCAACCAATCTGTGCTTCTTGCACTCGAATGCTATTGTTGAGCTTGTTGAGTTTGGACGAAATTCTTCATTGGTTGAATGGCCCGCCTTTATCAGCCATTGCGTGTGTACTGCCGGCACAGTTCATGTCCATGGTGTACATTACAAGGGGCTGGAGGGGGAGGTCTTTTCATCCAGCGCCGACTTTCTTGCCAAGGAGATGCAACAAATGTCTTGGTTACGACATTGTTGGGCCGGCGTCCAACATCAGCGTGAATTGTTGCAGACAGTTTACACCTGCCACGCAGAGCTTGTCAGAAATCTAGCCAACAGCACGATGCGGTTTTCTCCTGTGTTCCACTTGGAGGACTTTTTCGATCGTTATCTTGGTATATCGGTGGATAGCTCTCATGTTAGACTTGTCGATGAGGTTACTGACGCTACCAACGATAAGTAAGTGTTTCTCCATCTGCTTGACGACCCGCAACTAATTCTGGTCATTAGCATGTCGCTGCCATTATCTATTGACAGCCATTCTCTATACAACACGCAAGCGATGCCTGCGCCATCGTTAAACAGTTCACACCACTTCCAAAACCAGCAATTCTCTCGTATGAGCGGCTCCGGTTCCCATCAATCACAATTCTCACAACACACAGAACTACCCAGTTCGCAGTTCAATACTTCACATCAATCACAATCTCAGCAAATACCACCCGCGTTGTACTCATATAACCTCAATGACTCCTCGCCATCGTACTCAACTACACAACAAGATCAGCAGCAGCAAAACTCACAACAATCACCGCAACAACAAATGTCTCGCATACTCCCGTCATTTTCACCAACGCTAGGACTCTCACCATCCGCATTCATCTCCGACACTCTCAACACCATAACAGCTCCCACTCCACCTTCAAACTTCCACTACGCTACATTCCCCTTCGACACGCCTCACACAGCACAGGCCAGAACCCCATATACAACTGGTTACGCCGCGCAAACACCAAGCGGTCAATCGCAAGCAAGCGATTCTCACGCCACTATGAGCGAAAGCGGTCCACCTTCAGAAAAGGATCCTTTCCTTAGTCTCTTGGAGCAATTGGCTGAGAATGAGCATCTGGAGGGTGATGGGCCGAGTGAGCTTGATTTCTTACTGGGTGGCATCCATGCTCCAGATCCTAACGAGAACATTGCCCCAGAGGCACAGGGTGAGGGGATGATGGCAGCTGGCGGAGATGTATCAGAGTCTGTCAATAACGAAAGGTCCCAAGTCAGGACTTGACAAATGAAGCTGCTTTTGTAAGCATAAAAAGTAAGTTCTAGCTTCATGTATATATTTTAATATGAATATTTATTCTTTTTTAATTCACTTTTGGAGATTTAATTGATAGGAAAGTAATATTGAATCTCTCTTTTCTAGATGATGTCGATGGGATGTAGCTTTAAGCTTTAAGCTCTTTCTAGAACTTTCACGCCATGCATGTCTTGGCATGTGATATCGTCCGTTAGTTAAATCAACCTCAACTTGACAACTATAACTACTTGCTCCTCAATTTGCTCGACTGTACAAAGCTACTCTCACTTACTGAAAGCAATAGTTTCTATGCGTCTATCCCTCGCTTCATCCCTCGCAATCATTGCAACTTTACTGCTTCCTCTTACAGCTACAAGCTGCTCTGTCCGCAACACCATTGACGTAACGTGTCCAATTGAAGATTACGAAGACTCTTATATGTTCGCCAACTACCTCCGTCAAACGACCAAGTCGTTGCGCCCATCCTCCACACTTCGATCTCTTTCGTCGACCTCATCGTCACCGTCCGCTCCCAACATGGCCGCCTCCGCAACTACAAACCCATCCACCGAACCACAAGAACAAAATAATGAAAGCAACGAAAGCAAATCTCCTCCACTCGCGCTTCCACCTACATCCGACTCCACAAACCAAAAATTAGATGTCAATGGACAAGGCACAACTGTATCGCTAGACCACCTGGGCCCCATCGTGGTGAATCAAGACGGCACGATGAGTCGGATTTCAAATTGGGACAAGATGACGGAGATTGAGCAGAAGAATACGATGCGGATTATTGGGAAGAGGAATAAGCAGCGGTTGGAGGCGCTGAAGGCTGCTGGTGTTGAGGCTGGGGAGTCCTGATTTCTCTACATTCTTCCCTCTCGTTATTTACGTTAGCGCTTGAGGTTTACATGGGATATGTCAGGCGTTATGGAATTGTGAAGTATATTGAATTCTTGGAATACATTTGCCAATTTCGATAAGTTTCTCATTACAATGTTGGTGACAATCTGAACCAAAGCGACGAATTACGATAAACGGTTTGGCACGTTCAAGAGAAGTGTGTCTGCTAGCACCTTTAGCCTTCCGCTTTCCTCTCATAACCCGTTGTTTCTCACCGCAAAGAAACAGTCATTATCATCGAAGTAGAGATGATGATACATCTCCGAGGATACATGGTGTGGCTCCTCTGCATTAGCGGCATTAGGCGCTGGCTTCAAATCCTCGGCTGGCTCATGGGTCTCGTCATCATCGATCACGGTTTCATTGATTTGTGACGGTTCATCTATTATTCAAGTGGTTAAAGGGATATGTAGGACCGCTTGGGTCAGAGACAACAGCACTGAGAAATGGATGCATTACCTTGTTCCGAAGCTGTAGGTGGCTGATCGTTGTAACTGTTTTTGCTAGTCATTTTGTAGAGATTCAAAGTATAGCTTTCTCGATTTCGAAAATTATCTTGAAGAGATGTTTCTTTAGGTATGACATTGTATTTGATATAGTGTCGGCTCAATTGGCCACCTCCAGAAGAAATGGCAAAAGTCACATGAAATTTACCCCGGAAGCGGGGAGATATGATACATGCGTAATGTTCAGTAATAATACCAGCCACCCTCGGAAAAATGTCAAAATACATGTAATCGTCATACAAATCGGCCCGCGGAATCGGTAACATGACGACATACATTATACAAACAGTACACAAATCAAACCCCGCTTCTTTTCTCTCATATCCAATCCCTTTCTCCAAACAACAACAACCTCTCCTCACAAACCCATATTCAACAAGCTATCGAAAGCTATCTTACACAATGCCCGACCACGAACCAGAGCCCAAGCGCTTCGAGCCCAAAAACCCGGTTCAGCTCGATCCTCCCAAAGATGACCCGATCACAGTTGAGGAGTTGTCGAAATGCGACGGTATGCTCATACCTATATATGCCCCGAGCAGCTTTATATCTCCAGAAGCTAATTGCTGATTATATGGTTCGTCTAAATCCAGGAACCGACCCAAGCCGTCCCACATACGTCGCCATCAAAGGAACCATTTTCGACGTGAGCAAAAACGCCGCATATGCGCCTGGAGGACAATACCACGGTAAACACATACTCCCCCCCCCCCCTATATCCTCTAGTCAAATATGGTGCTGATATGTCGGTGTACAGTCTTCGCTGGCAAAGATCCCTCTCGCGCATTGGCTTCGTCATCATTGAAAGTCGAGGATTGCCGTCCGGACTGGGAGGATTTGGATGACAAGGAGAAGAAGGTTCTGGATGAGTGGTTTACGTTTTTCAGTAAGAGGTATAATATTGTTGGAAAGGTTGTGTCGTAGATAGTTTGGAACTTGCAATTTATCAAATTACTGCTGAGGGCCGGCCGGAAACGTCGCGTCCTGATTTTCGAGTATTGAGCTCCATGATCCAAACGGTTAAGATTGTGAATATCAACGGATAGATGCAAAAAGTCCAGGACGCCAATTCAATACCCATAATGCTTTTGTTAATCATAACAGAATCTATATACACAATCAAGCTTTGCCCTTCCTTGATCTTCGTTGCTGACGTTTGCGAGCAATGATCCGGTTCCTCTTCGCGATCTTGTTCTTTTCATCTTCGTCTTCGTCTCCGTCAGCATCTGCTTTTTTATCTTTAGTCTTGCCTCCCTTGTCTCCCTTACTATTCCCACGACCCTCTGTTCTCTTCCTCTTCATTCCCCTCTTGTCATTGTCACCTCCTTTCTCTGGCCCATCCTCCTTCTTGGTGCGTGCCCTTTCTTCAAACTCTTTCCGTCTCTTGACAACTTGCGCATTCTCAATCGCAAACTCAACGATCAGTCTCTTCTTCTTCTCAATCTCTCCATCGTTAGACTTGGCTTGCACAACATGTCCATTCAGCCAGCGCAATCCCATCAATGCATGTCGATGGTTAAAGTACTCAACGAATCCATAACCACGACTACGTCCCCCGCCGGTCTTCTCCTCAATCTTGCTACCGTCGCGTCCTTCAAAGACAATCTTAGCTTGTTTTACAAGACCCTTGCCCTTTTCACGACGACGTTTGTCATCACCCTTTGTTTCTTCGGACTCACGAGCTAATTCCTCTGCTGATATCGGTTGGCGGCGTCCTTCCTTTGCGTCTTTGGCGAAGCCGACGATGGCTTCACGAGCAAGAGCTTTGAGGTCTTTGGAAGTCACCGATCGGGGGATGTTTCGGATGGACAATCGGGTCAAACTCAAGTGTAACGTAGGGTTGTTCTTGATCAAGTTTTGACGTTGCTTGAGACTGTCTTCTCTCATCTTGATTTCTGAGGGTGCCAATTTCTTATAAAGTGGAGAGGCGGTATTGATAGTTCCTTCATTCAAAAGATAAAGTCGGCGCTTATCCTTGTCTCTCTCTGATCGGCGAGAAACGCCTTCCTCCGTCAGTTTATCGGCTTCGGTTTTTGAGACAGCAAGGGTAACGTTGAGAACACGGTCTTCCATGGTGTATTTCCCACTAGGGTCAAGCATATCATTTTGTAGCACAGATTGTTTGAAACTTGTAGAGTTTTTCTTGGAGTTAGTATCTTCCTTGCCTGCGTCAACTTGTCGTGGTGCGCTCCGGAGGCATTCAATTGCGTCTTCGGCTTTCCAGAAGCAGACGAAACCTGTTCCTCTTGGGCGTTCTGTCTCGTGGTCCACAACGATACGTGCGTAGCGCAGCGGGCCGAACTGCTTGAAATGTTCATATAATGTCTCGTCTGTGCTGGTGAAAGGTAGGTTACGAATGAAAATCGTACAAGCATTGCGATCATCTTCTTCGTCTTCGTCTTCCTCGTCCTCGTCGTCATCTTCGTCATCAAAATCTCCTTCCTCATCTTCCTCCTCATTCCCGTCTTCGGAGTCAACTTCAACGAATTCGTCTTCATCATTTGCAGCGTCAGCCTCCTTGTCCTTCTCAGCATCAACATCCATTGCATCTTCCACATCCTGCTTTTCCGCATTTTGTGCCTCTTCCCAAACACTTTTCTCCACCGCCCAATCGACCGCTAGAGTTCTTCCGTCAACCTCCTTTCCATTCACGGCTTCCAGCGCTTTCTCGGCGTTCTTCCGACCACGCAATACAACAAATCCAAAACCTGCTTGCACATTGCCTTTCTTCGGAACAACGGCATGCTTGACTTTACCGAAGCTGCGAAACAGCGCAGCAAGTTGGTCGGAGTCCTTAATTGTCCAAGGCAAATTTCGTACAATCAGCCTAGGTGGTGCCGTCTGTTCTCTTTGCTTGGTACGTTCCGCTTTGAGCCTCGCAGATTCCGCAGTAGGTACACTTCTGCCTCCCTTTTCATCAATTTCACGCTTACGGGGTTGCGCGACTTCGACTCTGATTTTTCGACCTTCGAAATCGGCGCCATTGAACTCCTCCAATGCACGTTGAGCATCTTCAATATCTGCAAAGGTCACGAATCCATAGCCTTTCGATTGCTTGGTTTCCGGATCAATGACGACAGTTGCATGTTTAAGGACATAGGATTGAGAGAAGAATTCCGTCAACTTCTCGGTTGTCGCCGATGCTGGGAGAGATCGTACGAAAAGTTCTCTTCTCATTTGCGGCTTTGCTGGTGTTTCGGTAGATTCGCCGTTCGTTTCATTGTTCTCTTTTAAGACCTCTTCGACTATTTTGGCCTCGAAGCTGCCGTCCTCCGATAGACGGCGTCTTTTATGGCTATCGTCGGCCATGTTGATTATAGATCTCGTCGTTGAATCGTGAGAAGAAAAAATAATTAGCGGCAGAAATTTGACTATTTTTTCTGATAAGACGGGGACGCTAAGGAAGCCGCAAGGCGGTGAGGAGCTACTCGCGTCACGGGTGATAACGGTCTTTCCATCTTTCCACAAACTTTGAAGATGCGCATTTTGTATTCAACAAAATGGCAGATTCGTCCAAGATGGACATTGACACTCCCAACAAATCAACTACAGCTACACCCAAAGTACAACAACCCAAACCGCAAGCACTTTCAAATCGTGCTGCTCCTTCAGCCATTCTAGTATCGTCTCGCCAGAAAGGGAACCCAATTCTGAACCATGTGAAGCTTGTACCGTGGGAATACGCCGATATACCTGCTGACTACGTATTGGGCGCGACAACTTGTGCTCTATTTCTGTCTCTCAAGTATCACAGACTACACCCTGAATACATCTACTCTCGCATACGACTCCTCGCTGGAAAATACAACTTACGCATCGTACTGGTTATGGTTGACATTCCGAATCACGAAGAAACGCTTAAAGAACTGTCCAAAACGTCTATAGTCAACAACGTAACCCTCATACTATGCTGGTCAGCCCCCGAAGCCGCGCACTATCTGGAACTTTTCAAGTCCTCCGAAAACGCTCAACCGACAGCGATCCGCTCGCAGCAAGCGCAATCCTACCGAGAAAGCGTTATTGAATTTATTACAGCGCCCCGAAGCGTGAATAAATCGGATGCGGCGAGTCTGATGTCTACATTTGGCAGTCTGCAGGCAGCTGTCAATGCGCAACCGGAGCAGATTAGTGCTGTTCCTGGGTGGGGAGAGAAGAAAGTGCGACAATGGACTAGTGCTGTTCGAGAGGATTTCAGAGTTGAGTCTACGCGGAGAAAGGTAGCGCCAATTAGAGATCTGAGCACCGGTTATGTCGCGGACCCGACATCAGCTATGGAGAATGTCGAAGATGTTGAAGATATAGAAGATG
Source organism: Talaromyces pinophilus (assembly GCA_001571465.2). Taxonomy (NCBI): domain Eukaryota; kingdom Fungi; phylum Ascomycota; class Eurotiomycetes; order Eurotiales; family Trichocomaceae; genus Talaromyces; species Talaromyces pinophilus. The sequence continues at coordinate 3,940,945 of CP017344.1, read as the reverse complement.
ATGCGGATGCGGAAGAGATGTTACTTGCTTCAGCTCCCAAGGCCAGTGAGCTGCAGACTGAGCAACAGACGTCAAGCGAACCGCCGCCAAAGGAGAAGGATCAACAAGAAGAGAGCATGAGTGAAGGGATCATGGATGCTCTGGCCAAATTACGCAAACAGGGCGGCTGAGCTAAGTTCCGACGTTGAATTTTTAAGACGCTTATATGGGTCGTCGCATTGCTATATTGAATGTCCAATGCTCACAGCAGTAGATCAGTCTTCAAGAGACTCGGTCGACACCGAGGACGTTTAGCTACCGGCTCGCAAACCGATGACTTGATTCAGATGCTATTTACTGAAATTGCAAACTCCTTCTAGTTCAATCAAGACAACAGTCAATATCAAAGAAAGGACCACTCAATTCGAAACTCATCTAGGAGTTCGCTTTGGAGAAAACAAACAAACACGGTTTGGATCACCAGCTGGGTGTAATTCTGATCCAGGTTTGCGGGGGGAACTCATCGAGTGTCTATGCACGGCCATCCCTGGGTCATGAACTTTCAGAAAATGGAAGTGCATCTGGATTGGCCAGTATGGCCCCAGTTCTCGGGCATGTCATATTGTGCATAATGGGGCAAAAATGGAGGAACTAAGGCACTCTTGAATACGAACTCAATCTTGAGAAGTACATTATTACTAGTACTACGTACGTGGCAAGCATGCATCTGGGATGTATTCTGCGGGTAACAACCCATACCTTTAAGGATTTGGGTACTCTTTTCTGACGCTCTGCAAAAGCAATATGCACAGTACTACGTCTGTTTATTAGGGCTTCCGTCCTTCATTCCAACCTGAAACCCCAAATTGAAAAATCAAAAAGGACCTATAAATTAAATAATCAAGGCTTTAATATAAACCAGGATATTTGTCTTCGATCTCTACTTGCATGCTCGATACATAGGTCTGCAGCAACTAAGGTGCAGTACCCAAGATCCATATTCCCAAATGGGAAACATGCACCAATTTAGGAAGGTTGCATTTCCAGGGGCGATCGACATGGGTATACACCTGATGTTTGAGAAACAATATTCGTATTGATCAATGACATTCGACAAACGGGCCAGACCTGATCTACGTTGAAAACATCAGTTTTGATGAGAAGTTTGTTTCGGTCTAAAAGGCTTACCTAGGAGTACTAGTCAAAAAAGACAAAACGAGATCCGCTCTATGGAGTCATTTTCCTAATTCGGAAATTGGTTTCAGATGTTTTATGATGCTGACTGACCTAGCACTTGTCTAGGGATTTGTTTTGCGGGGGATTCCACATTTCGGGTTTCATTAGTTGCAGAAATGAGGATTAGAGTGGTATAAATGGATCGATATTCCCTCATTGCAGTGAAAATACCAACTTCAAATTATTTAGAAGTCTCATATCACATAATTAAATACATACTCCGAGATAATACAACAAAAAATGCGTTCATCAACCTCCCTCCTGGCTCCAACAGCCTTAACCCTCCTCCTCTCCCTCCCAACACTCATCTCAGCCTCCTGCTCAATCCAAGGCGACGTCACAACAACCTTCTACGGCTACCCCGACAACTCCCCTCCCGGCGCAGACATCGCATACACGCAATGCGGCCGCTCCGCCGCCGGCGGAACTGGTACCTACGACGATCCCCTGACATTCGCCTCTGCAGAGGGTGAATTCCAAATCTGCGACGTCATCTATGCGCCTTACCTAAAGAAATATCTACGGTTTGAGGATGAATGTGATCAGTGCACTTCCGACTGGAATAATGATGGAACCTGGCATATTGATGTGTGGACGGGGAGTAGTTCGCAGGATGGAGGGCAGAATCAGATTGATTGCGAGGATGCTTTGACGCCGGATTCGCAGAGTATTATTTTGAATCCGGATAGTGGGCTGGAGGTTGATAGTAAGTCTTTTTTCCTTGCTCGGCTCTATGGGTTATTTGAGACTAATTGTCTGCTGTAGCTACTGTTCTGTATGATCCGAGCAGTCAGACTTGTAACACTGGGGACACTTTTACTGGCTATGACGCTTCGCAGTACTGCTCTTAATGAAAGGGTCGGAATCTCGTTTAACGACATGTTCTTAACGTATGAACATCCGAACCAAGGACGTGCATGGCCCTTGTTTCCAAGGTTGGATGCGTGATGTCAGTAGCGGAAATAGTGGATTGATATAAGAGCATGGTGCTGTCACTTGGTGGTTATATACCTTTCTAGATAGCTAAACTAACTACTATGTCATACATTTTATACTGGTTGGGGGTCTTTTTTAGCTTGGCTTATTCTCATGTGCGGTATACGCGGCCGTTTGTCTTGGAGGCTATTAGGGCTTCCGTGGCTAATTTGGCGTGCTGTAAGCTGATGGCTTTACGGTGATCATACAGGGTGCAGCGACGACTTGAATATGTGCACAGCGGAAATTGGGTTTTGAATTTTACTTGGACTATCTCAAAAGCAAAGAGAAGCTTAACCTACTAGCTATGATAATAGGGATTTGAGCCAGTTATTTCTTTCATTATATACATTCTAGAGGTTACCTATACGTAGTACCTGCCAGTATCATCAACAACCATGCTATTCAAAATCCCACAGTCTTCCATTTGGGTTTCCTTGCGCAGCCTCCACATTCTCAAAAACTATGGGCAGCCCTGTTGGACCCGACTTGAAGTTTATTGAGGCTCCCCAAAGGAAGTCAGAGAGCACCGCCCAGTCTCGACACATGTGGACGGTGCCATAGCCTGTGGCGCGCGGACCGGAAATATCTATCGGTTTTTCGAGTGTAGTGTCACCATAACACATGATAGCCTTCGGCGCAATCCCATGTCATTTGCTGGAAACCTTGGAATAACGATATACTATGGTTATCTGACTTACATGGCGAATATACTCAATACAATGACCAAAATGTTCGTATTCCCTTCCGGTGAGAGTATCACCGCCCTTCAACTTGATCAAATCGTGGGTAAAGACGCCCTATTCCCACAATCAGTGATTCATGCAGAGGAATGTAGCACCTATAACCCTAAACAGACGTACCACACAGTGAAGCTGGTGAAGGACAGAAGGCACGAATCCTTGTTTTTGATTTGACCAGTGGCCATTATCGGCAAATTGATCCAGCGGTAGCCCGCCAACAATATCATCTTCCGGAGATGGGGATAACTGTATCCAAGATCCTATTCATCATGATCAATCATACATAAGCAAGGCATATTGTGGTAGCAAGTAGAGGCAGATTACCTCGATGAATTTCATCCCATATTGTCCAGTTTGGTCTCTGGCCTTCGTGAGACCAGAATCTGGCATTCATTGGATCCATTTCAAGAAATCGCTTATCTTCTTTCCAAACGACTGGTCTCATTGGTACTGTCCAGGTCTTTAGTATTACAGTCGTACTTTTCTTTAAAAAAAAAAGAAAAAAGAAAAAAAAAGGATTATAGAACTAACTTTCTGGAAATGCTCGATCGGTCTTCAATCGAGGAGACTGAACTATGGATGATGCCATGCTGAGTCTCCCGAGATAAAATGAGGCAGAGGAAATGGCAGCAAAGCCGATGAGGCCAGCAACGATGAAGCTGAAAATTCTTCTTCGACTTCTTTTAGATGACCCATTTTGGCTGGAACAACTGGGGCAGTCGGGGAGAAGATCTGGATCAGAACTCGACGAAATGGATGTATAGTGTCCTAAGGAATTGCGAGCCGAATTTTCGCGAAGCCAATTCCCCGGCTTGAAGCCCATTCTGTGAATTACAAAGCAATGAATTCCACTAGATAATATGTCCTGGATTCTATCTTGTCTTTTCCTTGTGCACCGACTCTTCAAAAATGATGGCGTGTGTCCATAAAGGATGGAGAAATTTCTTCATAATACTTTCAAATCTACCTGATTTTGCTGGCTCAATGAACTGGCTCCATCGACCCTTGTTCCAGGCGTTTCCATAGCTTTGAAAAACCTGAATATAGGGAGAGGGTTTGAAAGAATGTCTTCTGAAATCCCGCGGTGCCATCTTCCACACGAAATCCCGGAATAGTATCGAAAACCCGCTATCGAGCGGTAATACAATCCTGAACAGAGTAGTATGGTAGCTGGCGCTCCCAAAGAGCAAGATGAAGGTAATCATAAGTGGTCAAGGTAAATTGTATATTCAAGAGAAGTTATTGTACCAAAATTGCTGGTGTCTGGTTCGTTAGCCATTTGATGAAGACACTCACTAATAATTGGTGAGAGATATAGAGATATAGAGAACTAATGGGTCTATTAATATGGAAAGAACATCTCCAATTGATCTTGACTATACTTCTTGTCTAAAGAGTTATTCCATGTATGTATGTATGTATGTGCAGTCTATCTTTGCGACTCCCACAGCTCTCGGAATCTACTCCCTGGAATTTGAAGCAGATCATCAGGCCTCCCATATTCTAGAACTCTCCCCTGATCCAACACTAATATAACATCGAAATCTCGGATTGTCCGCAGTCGATGTGCCACCGCAACGACAGTACATCCTCGGAATCGGTCTTGGATCAGCTTCACCATCTTGGTCTCTGTTTCCTGGTCAACATTGGAAGTAGCCTCATCGAGAATGAGGATGCGCGATGGGTTGATTAAGGCGCGGGTAAGGCAGATGAGTTGCTGTTGCCCACTCGAGAGTGCGCTTGCATCTAAAGTAGAGCTAAGACCGCCTCGCGATTCAATCAAGTCCAATAGCCCAACTTCAGCTAGGGCGGACAGAATCTCTTCATCGGACTTCTTGCCTGAGGGATCGATATTAAAACGAACGGAGCCAGAGAGTATCATAGCATCTTGCGGCATGACATTCAACTTTTCTCGGACACTTTCGCGAGAAAGGGTTGCGAGGTCAATGCCGTCAATCGTGATTGTACCCCCATGAATATCAGTCATCCTCAAAATACTGAGAATCAACGAGCTCTTTCCACTGTATACGACATTAGAGAGGATTCATCTTGAGGCAGGGAGACTTGCCTTCCAGAACGTCCGCATATGCCAACTTTTGAACCTGGCTCAATGTTCACGGTGATGTCCTTGAGGATAGGACTTGATTGTGCACTATGTCCCAATTCAGTCACTTTTGTCTCACTCTTAAAACACCGGATTCTTACCCATAACCACTAGTCAAGCTTCTGAATTGGATTGCTCCTCGGGAGGGCCAAAACCCCTTTGGAACAATAACTTCCTCTGGTAAATGCTCTGATGACGTTTCTTCTGTGAAGCTCTTCAATCTCGATATCGCACCGATTGACGTTTCCATCTGAGTCCAGGCCTGGATCAAGTATGTGAGAATCCGACTAAAGCTGACAATATTGGAAAGGGCGACTCCGAGCGCGCCGGCAGAGGACAGCCCATGGACCTGAGAGGCAATGGCCACGATAGTTACTGCAATGGCGGTTACTACTAGGTCGAGGACGAGGTTTAGCCAACGCTGGATGGAAAACATTAAGTAGTAAGGCTTCTGTGAGTCATTTAAAAGCTTCTGATTGGTCTCTTGGAATTCAGAATGCCACGCAAATGCTCTTATCGTGACCAAGCCATGCAAGGTATCAAGGAAATGAGAGTAGAGAGGCGATTTGGCCTCCAGGTCGAGAAACCTCATTTGTCGGGATGTGGATAAGTAGAACTTCTGAAGGACGTAGAGAATTAAGATCAGAACGGGGAATGACAGGGCAGTCCAGTATGAAGACACGGCGATCAAGACTGCAGCTGCGATACACTCAAATACCCCATCCACCGCTTGCAAAAATCCGAATGGAAGCTGCATGTCGATAAGAGACATGTCCTGGCTAAATCGATTCAACGTGACACCTGTGTCTGTGGAGATAAAAAAGGAAAAGGGAGCTGATAGCACGGTATCCAAGAGCATCTTATGAAGCTTGATGGATGAACGAGGCACCATCTCAACAATCAAAACCCATACAGAAGCAGACATCAGGATAATAGCGAGTATACCAAGCACGGCATAAACTACCAGGTACATAACCTGATGCTCACCAGGATGGGAACTCTCCGATTCAGACCACAATTGAAGCCAAATCGTGGGGAAGTTGTAGCAGAACGTGAAGGCGATAGAAACCATTATGAAAATGGCCGTAAGAGCCCAGCCCATCGTATTGAAATAATATAAATACAACCTCCAATCCCCGACTTTGCGCGCGAGATCTGCTAATGCAGCGTCTTTCTCTCTATTGGAGCTTTGTTCTGGTTCACTCGTCTTGTGCAAGCTATCATCCTCAGATTGGGGGGAGGAGCAGACCTCATCGCCAGAGTTCACTATCGAAGGGGGACCCCGATGGATTATTCTCCCTTCAGGACTAAGTGCCATGATACTGTCCATAAAATACATGAGGCGTACTAAGTTTATCTCTGGTTAATAATAAAGGGGCAGCCGAACATGATGGAGAGACATACCATCATGAGTCGCAAGCAAAACAGACATATGATGCCTGCGACAGAGACCATCAGGGCCAAACACTCTCTGAGTAAGAATCTGTACAGTGGTAGCATCTAGACCACTGGTGATGTCGTCAAGGAGGAGCAGGTGTTTCTTCGCATATAAAGCTCGTGCTAAGCTCAGTCGCTGTTTCTGGCCTCCGCTTAGACTGGTTCCTCGACTGCCGATTACTGTTTGGTCACCTTCAGGCAGAATTGCCAAATCGGGCTCCAATACACAAGCATTCAGTACAATAGCATACCAATCCTTGTCGAAAGGGGACGCTCCTTGAATGATCTGGCGGACAGAGAGATTACGTAGCCACGGGGTCTGTCCACAGTACCCGATTCTGAGGATAGGGCTTCTTCGGAGTGTTCCACCTACTTGGAAGCATTCTCCTAGAATTGCGAGGAGAAGTGTACTTTTACCGCTGCCCACGGCCCCCGTGAGCATGACGAGATTCCCCTTCTGGATTGAAAAGGAAATGTCGTGCAAGACTGCAGGGCCTTGATTCTCAAAGGAAAAGCTGGCATGATCTAATATGACTAGATCATTCCCTTCGTCCTGCATACTATGTTTTGTCTTCAGCTCCATCATGTTTGACTCTGTATCGGGGTAATTTGTAGATGGTACCCCATCGGACTTTTTTATATCGCCAAGAGACGACCCATTTGTTTCGTCGTCAGCAGATAAAAGGTATTTCTGAATGCGATCGTAGCACGCGATCGAAGCTGTGAAGGGTGGCAAAGCAAACATGAAGAGAAATATAGGCGAGCTTAAGAGAGTGATAAGTGACAACGAGGTAAAGGCCGTCGCAGGATCCAATCTCGAGTTACTATTCTGCCGCACAAGAACATAAATGACAAAGGCAGTAACTGGACCCATAACCTGTGGCAGAGTTCCAATTGTGTTCTTGAGAACAGTCAAGTGACGGTATGATTTTGATGCTGCCAACTCCTTCACTCTCAGGTCTTGAATATTCGTTGAGAATCTGGAGGAAAGACCTGACATTCGGATTCCTTTTATGTTATTGAGCATTGAAACTGTTGCCGTAGTTCGCAGCTGAACTGCGTTCACCCAGACTCTTTGGGCTTTTCTCGACGACTTCCCTAGTAAAAAGGCCGCCAGCGTACAGCCTACGGCGATCCCAACCGGCGCCAGACATGCCAACCCAATTTCCCGCCATAAGATGTAGATGGCGAGCCCGACTTCAATCGGCGCAGCCCATAGGACGTCGAAATTTGTCATGCCCTGGGTGATCTGGTCAATATCGGTACTCATATGTGTGACTGCAGCGGCATCGGTCGCTTTGGAACTGTGCAACTTCAGGGTGGCATCGTATACCAAGGTGACTAGACCGCCTCGAATCATAGTGATGCAGCGATAAATTTGATGCTGGTAGAACGCAGTGCTGATGGCGATCCCTAAATAGATCAGTGCGGTGGCTCCAATCAACGCCCTTCCTACATTGGTCTTGTCTACACTATCCGGCTGGGATAGAAGGGAAATGGCTCGGTTGATTAAAAGCGGCTGTGCGATGGTAAACCCAATCAGACATATGCGGGGGAATATAATGAGCAAAAGAGGTTTACAGAAGGTTTTGTAGGTCGCTAGAACTAGAGCATAATCGTTCGTCTTGTCGCATGTAGACCATGTCTTTCGAAAGCGAGTTATAAAAGAGCTCGCGGACAATTCAGGATCTAGAGGAAAGAGATCCTCCTGACGAAGTATCTTGGATGATCCGTTGAATAAAAGGGAGTTTAACCACCAAAAGACGCTGCGGTTGATAATTCCTCCTAGGGCTTCGGGTGAATAATATCGATACGGGGTTCGCAGTAGAGCTCTTTTTTCTATAGTCTCGAGGAAAAGAATCGCCGCTTTCAACCCCAGACCGGCTGTGAAAATTCCTGGAAGCAGAGGGTCGATCTTTCGTAGCCAGAGTGTACGTGCCTGACACACATCGAAAAGAGTCGTGAAAAGGAGATAAATGGTGAGGGTGAACGAAGGGCGTTCCGATCGACGATGACCCAGGTAGGAGAGGACTGCTATGGCCAATGTAGCACATAGGGAGCAGCATGATGCTGCAATAGATAGATGAGTCGGATCACTTGAGGAAGAAGCATAGATGATGATTAATGCGATTTGTGTCGCACCGTAACAGCAAATCGCAGTCTACAGAAATGGAGAAGATCAGTACGACTGGTGTCTGTCATGGAAAATGGACTATACAAGCTTAGCGAGGATCAGCCAGTCTGTTGGTCTGCTATGTATTTTGTTCGCCTCCTTCAAGAGGCAAAGCAACTGCGGCACTGCTACAACAAGCAGGATAAGCGATGGCAGCATTGACAGAATTGACTGCTCGAAAAGAAGAGTGAAATCGAAACTGTCCCGACAGCCATATATCCGGGGGCCGAAGACATTATCAGCTGCCTCGCAGTAATTTGATCTTCTCTCCATTGCTCCGGCAGCTTAATGAAAAGGAAAGTTTTATCACAGGAGGCATCAAAGCACGATTTTGCTCCTCGCTTTGGGTCCAATGTTGATGGTAACCTCGGAGATAAAGAAAACGACATTACTGTACTGCTACCTAACTAGTAGGTAGGCAAGCCCCGTCTTATCGCTCCAGCAGGCCGGCCAACCAACATCCCTGTCCACTCTAGACACCATCAATGCAATGTTTTTGCCTGCATCAGGCCGTGGTAGACTAATAGACAAATCCCCGGGCGGTAAGGCTCGCGAGTCAGGGATTTGGTCTTAGATAAGTAGTCCATGTCCTTATGAACAGCCCTCTTTGTCCGCTGCACTTTATTCTTTCAATGTTGCAACATCTCTGATATACGTCGGTTACCAACAACCTTGAAAATGGCTGAGACTGGAGAGACAGAACCCCTCTTGCAGCCCGAAAACAGTCCCGAGTCTGCACGCGATTCCGAATCTTTTAGGCAGCCCGAGTCGTCTTCATCGAAACACGCTTTGCGCGTAATCGTGCTGATTGCAACTGTGACTCTGATTTCGGATCTCGCTGGCTACGCAGCGGTTGCTCCTCAACTGCAGCTTTTTGAGGAAATTATTTGTCGACAATATTATACAACAATAGGCGCTTTGTCTGCTCACGATCAACTCGACCGAGAGCTATGTAAAATTGAGCCGGTACAAAGCGAGTTGGCTTTGATCAACGGCTGGACTGATACATTTCAAACCATTCCCGGTAAGGCTCCGGTAGAAAGCCTGCGCATATTAACCCGGATAACTCATCGATTTCCTATAGGCCTTCTCTTAGCACTGCCTCATGGCGCTCTGGCGGATAGAATTGGTCGTAAGCCTATATTGTTACTAGGAATGACTGGTTGCATTCTTGGAGAGTGTTGGACCAGAATTGTTTGTGAGTCTGTTGCAAAAGCATCGTTTCGGAAAGATACTCATACTTACTGGTCAAGGCTGGTTTGCTCCAAGAATTCCTCTGAGAGCAGTATGGTTCTCAGCCCTGTCACAATTGATCGGTGGTGGTCCTCAGACTGCGACATCAATCATGTGGGTCATGATTGCAGACAGCTGTTCAGTGGAAAGAAGGTAGGCCCGTTTCAGATATCAGATATTAGCGAGTTCTGATGCATAAGTATCTAGGACCACGGCTTTTTCGCAACTTTCTGCAGCAGTTTTGATATCGGAGATCGTGGCAACTCCTGCGAGTGCTATGCTCATGTCGTTTAGCCCATGGCTGCCATACCTCATCAGCTTTGGCATGTACTTTGTCGGCTATTTCATTGCCTTCTGGGTACCAGAGACACTTCAAATGGATAAAGTTGATGACCAACCCAGAGCTTCGTCAGGTAACGGGGATGAACCAGGTTATAAGTATGTCCTTGGGAAAGCTCTCTCCGAATTCAAAAAGTTTCAAGAGTCGCTACGACTTGTTCGACAGAACAGCAACGTCACTCTTATTCTGGTCTGCTTCTTTGGCTCCTATCTCGGGAAGCAAGCCATTCCGCTGATTTTACAATATGGACCCAAGAAGTTTCACTGGACCATTGGTCAGGTAAGTCAAGAGTAACCAGACTAATCCATTCTTCTGAGAAATTCTTGCTGATTCCATAACAGACATCTTATCTTTTATCTCTGCGCGGCAGTGTTAATCTGTTTCTGCTTCTTGTTCTATTGCCTGCAATTTCCGAGTTCCTTGGATTGCGATTGAAACTGAATCCGGCAGTAAGGGATAAACTCCTAACTCAGGCTAGCACTGCACTTCTGTTTATCGGGTCAACGCTTATGTTCTTCGGCTGGTCACCTCTGATATTCACTATGGGTTTAGTCATTTGTGCACTCGGATTTTCGTTCCAAATCACTGCACGGAGTCTCGTTACCTGCCTAGTAGACAAGAATCTATTGGGAACTGTCTATACCGCTATTGCTACTGTGACATCAGGAGGAATGGTCTTCGCCGGGCCATTACTGGCATATACATTCAAATGGGGTATGCTGCTCGGTAATTCTTGGTTGGGATTACCTTTTCTCACTGCGGCTGGTCTCTACGCGATCAGTTTGCTCTCAATTTCCTTTACAAAGGTTACTAGACCGAGTCACTGATTTATCGCCTCCATCGGCCTTATTGCAATATAATGTTTGATGGATCTATTTTGCATTGTAATGTCGAAATTATGGGGTCTTTGTTACATAACCGTCAGGAGCATGCATTTCCATGTATGCATCTAGAGGTTCCTAAGACATATTTTAGCATCTTTCTGCCTCTTCTTCTTTATATTTTCTACAACGGGCTGGAATAAAGTACTTACACGTTTCACACATCGATGAGGAACTTCATATCCACTAATCGTTCCTTTGGCTACGCCGTTTCCGGTAGGATACTCAATTGTCATATCCATATGACAGAGAATGACTTGCCGCAGGTAATCGTAGCAATGTGCCAGATGAATGAGTCGTATTTCATCAGTCGTATATTCCTCCTTGTTGAGATCGACCTCCATCCCCACCAAAGTGCTTCGATTGTGAAGTTGAGCGAAGAATTCATCGCGCATCATTCTCTGTAGAGACGACCATTAATCATAATCCTGTCTATGACTCCACACTCCCCAGGTGTATGCTAGAGAAAGGAAGCGAGAGATAAAGTCATTGAAATAAATTACATACCACACAGTGATACTGATGACCCCAACTAACTCCATAGCGGTGATGACCTCCTTGAAAAGGCGAGCCGGAGGGCAGATCAAACTGTTCTGGCTTCTCAACCATGGTGAATCCTTTCGCTTTCGGCAGACCAGAATCCCATACGGTTTCTGAATTTGAGCTCGGAAATATATCTTCGGGATGGAATTTTCTTGTTTCATATTCCACTTTTGACAGTGTGAGCTCGGAATAAAACAATGGGTGAAGGAACAGGAAAGTAGAGGGAAAGAAGCCTTACGTTCGGGGAAAACAGAGTATTTCTCATATGAATGTAGATGTCTGTCCTGCTTCACCAGGGCAAAAATCATCCCTAAACCAATGATATTCAACAAAAGGATTGTAACGCAAAAGATCTTCGTCCACCAGTCATTGCTCTTTGGCTTTATCAGTGGTAGGATTGATTCATTTTCATGGGCCAGCTGGTTGTTCTCGGATTCCTCGATTTTGAAGTATACTGACTTCTCAAATGGTGCTGGATTTTCCCAAAGACTTCGAGCAAAGGACTTTAAGCGTACAAGGATTGTTGCGTCTGGCATTCTGCGAGATTCCGACTTCGTTCTTTAATGATGCATTGGATCTAGAGAATAACTTGATGGGATGTGTCAAAATTGAGTATGATTAAAAATTCCAATATGTGAGAATCAAGATATTCCATTCTCTGGTATTGCATTTACTGAAAGCAGTCTATTTGGAGGTCTAAGTTGCGAACTACTGCGGTTGACTTGCTGCTCCGGGAATTCGGTCCAGTATATAGGTTTTATGTACTGAAATACCGGTAATACAAGTGTTCATTCAATCTTCTAGTGTATTGTGTAAAGCAGTGCTAAAGCAGTGCTTTTGCACTAAGTAGTTAGTTTCCTTTCTCCTTTTTCTTATGAGGATTCTACTCTCTATTGCTGCTCCTAAAACAGTACCCTAAACAATTTCCCTCATCCAGGAATGCGAATCCCGTAGGCTCCTCAGAACTTGACTGTAACAGCTCATATTCCTTGAAAACTAATATAATAATGATCTTATACTTCTCCTGGTTCGCCCGCTACAAATACCCTATTCATCAAGTTGTTTACCTTGGGGATGCGGCGGCCAGGGCTTTTCAGGAGGCCGTACTATAGCCGAAGCTGCTGCTTGATGGTTCTTAGTCCATTCCAAAATGCTATCCCAATTACGACACTCATGCTTAACGTTGAAGTTCGCAAATGGAAGTTCCTGTCGGTCCACCCATTGCCACGTCACGAGTGAGATATCTGCCTGGCACATGGCACCTGTTCGTAAAATTTCAATGCAGTGGTCTATTATATCAATAAATCAGCATCGAAAACTGAGTGTAAGGATCCTGGATAGTGACTGACCAACGTGTTTCCAGCGCAGGTTCTCATTTTCGTGAGTGTCATAATAATCTTTAAATATATACATTCGGATGAAGTCCCTAGGTCATATCAGAAACCTTGGAAGAGAATCGATAATCATGAATATAATTCTGTGGAAAAATGACTCACAGGCAATGAATCTGATGAAATACTTCCAGAGTTGCCATGTAACCAGTACCATCAGCCAGTTCGATGGAATCTTGACCGATCTTCTCTAGATCATCTTTAGATACTGCGATATTTCTCCCTAAGAGTTTGATAATTCATCAGCATCTCTGGTATCTTTTGGAATGGCCTGAAGCCTACATTTTGTAATTTCCTCCCATGCTAAAGTTTGTTCCGGTCGTGGCTTGCCCATATAGACGTTCGATGAGTCAATCGTGGTATTGGTCTCGACAATTTCATACTTGACCGCCTCTCTCGCAGGTGCTAAAGACCAAAAGTATGAGTATATAGCATACTTCAGAGTAATTTGGGTAAACGTAACAGTATATCATATCTAGCGGTCCAGGTAAAAATGATTGCTTGATACAGACACTAGACTGTAGAGATATCCATTTCCAGACGAGGGCTGATGTCCAGACAACATTGATAAAAAATCCAGCAACCAGAACTAAGAAGATTTTTCGTGGTCTTTTTGACCGATCGTTAGGAGAGAAATCAGATTTTAATTCCGACTTCAGTAATTTTTCGTCGTCTCTGTCTTCTGAGCGCTCATCGTCGGAATCTGAACTGAGTCTTAAATCGTCGACCATAATGTGGAATGCGTGAATTGCCAAATGCACTCAGATCGTTCTCTAATACAAGCGTTGACTTCAAATTCTACAATTGAATAAAAAGTAATACAGTAATTGATAGATATGAATGCCGTCTCACCGGAAGAGAACAAGGAACCAAGTGAGTGTATGCTAAATCCCGCGTGATGGTCCCAATAACATCCATTTACCGGCATTTGATACTTTCTTCTTAACGTGGAAATGAAAACAAGATCATGCTCGGGATTTGAATTTTTTTTACCATATTGATATAAGGAACGGTTATCCAGTGTAATTTAAATGATTAGACATTCCATGATACCAGAATCAACATTACCTATTTGAGCTACTGATTGATATCTCCCAAATGAAGGCATCCATTGTCTTGTCGGCGGTTTTCCTCGGCCAATTGGCCCTGGCACTTCCTGCGCCCAACTTGAATGGTTAGTCTCCATACATGATTTTCGATTATCATATGCCAATTTTGTGATTAGTTGATATTGCCGAAAAACGCGGCGAGGAAGTGGAGGATTGGATCTATCCTGACCGCAAGGCCAAACGTGGTGAAGAAGTCGAAGACTGGATCTATCCTGATCGCAAGGCTAAGCGTGGCGAGGCTGTCGAGGACTGGATCTACCCTGATCGCAAGGCTAAGCGTGGCGAGGCTGTCGAGGACTGGATCTACCCTGACCGCAAGGCCAAACGTGGTGAAGAAGTCGAGGACTGGATCTACCCTGACCGCAAGGCCAAACGTGGTGAAGAAGTTGAGGACTGGATCTATCCTGACCGCAAGTGAACCATTGTCAGCGTTTCTGAAGAGCTGAAAGCTATATAGGCTGTGGATGCATATTTTAATAGCTACTTAAGTGATGGATTCCATGAATCAAGGCAACAGCAGTCAGTTAGAATCCAATACATGATGATGTCTTGACACTCTCCTGGGGAGAGTTTTAAGTTATGCTCACAAAGACGCGTTCCTGAATTACATTATTCTAGCATTCACAGCACTATATGGCATATGAAGTCTGAATACACCTGTTGTTTTGAAATATATGTTGATTTCTAAGCATAACATTTGAAGTGAGGTGTAGAGCATGACTAGTTCAGTAAAGATTATACTATAGCCAAAAGGATCATCAATGCACTTAGGCTCAGACCAACAAAACCTCTAAGACCTTGAGCAATATATTCAAATTACAGGTGATCATTGGTTGAGACTTCTAGGCTTGAGTCTAGATGTCTCCAGCCTTGATCATTGTGGAACTGTTGTGGCGGTTCTATGTGACATCCAGACTCGCATTTGATCAAAATCGCGACAGGTATGCTCCCTATCAGAGTCTATATAATTGTGTCCAATGCCTGGATAATATCGGGTCGGGATTGGAGTAACGTCCACCACACATTGAAGCATTTGTCTCAGAGCATCAATGCAATGATCTAGTTGTCATTTAGAAACTTATAAGCTAATAAAATTGATATGAGGACTAAGATCACTTACCTCTATGCAAAACTCCATGGATTCCAGTGTGTGTATAGTGGTCCGGATAGAATGACTGTCGAAGATGATCCTGGCAGTAACGATGAGTATATGCATGAGATAGTGAAGTGGATGGACCGTATGGTGAGCCAATGGGAGGGAAAAGTATATACTCACTAGACAGTGAAGCAAATGGAAACTCTCCAGGCTTTGATCATGTTTTCTATATTAGTTTCTTGATATTCTGGGGCCAAAAGATTGGAAACTTACCCTGCGAGATAGGCTTGTTTGTCTTCATCCCAGAACTCCGTGTACTCTGACCCCCAAGCTTCCCGGGCTTCATCTTCTGTCAAAATGATATAGCGATCTAGAAATGGTTGTCAATAGAGTTCTGCAGTCAAATAGGTCACCAACAAGGACACATACCCCGCGTCAATGCATTCCAAGCATCATCTATGTCTTTTGAAGGCTCTCCAACATAACGCGGCTGGTCTGCAGGGAATTTGAGGACTTCGGTTCCATTATCATAGAAGGTTGGACCTCCTGTGAACATTACTCGCTTGACTGATATTTGATCCCGTGCAGCCGCTACTCGCTCTCGGATTGTTAGAAATCCATATCATTTCAATTATGCAGGTCAGGGTAATTGAAGGCTGATAGTCACCTAAATCTGTCTGGAACCCTTTCTCAAAGCCTCCAGGTTTGCTTACTGAGCCGCTAAAAAACAAGAGGTACAGACATAGTAATATTGAAGCTAGATTAGATACTAGCATAAACGAAATCACAGCGGGGGCCGAAGAATAGATAAATGATTGGACATATCGATCGTACAACGATCGTTGTACGGATTTGTGATTCTTCTCTACTTCCTCATCAATCGAACTCAATAGCTTGTATTCAGAGTCAAGCATCATGCATTGAGACGCAACTTGGAATTCAACCTTGTTTTCTGGGGCCAGTTTACAGACCTCAAGATCTTTATAAATGGAGCTGACTTTTTGACCGACATGGCTCGCCCAGGAAAGGGAAGTGTGCTACTGGCACTGCGAAGATGATTGAAATTCCTTTCGAATTCCCGCGGCATTTGAAAACAATGCAATAACAATCAACATTAATGACAGGGATTTCTTACATCTTGAAGGATACCTAGGTGCATGCCCTTATGCAGCACATTTAATCTACCAGAATGCATTTACGCACCTTTAGCGCTGCCAGCAAACCTCGGACGGACAGCCAGTGGATTAGATGCTGGTAGATAAGAAAGGGCCCACATTCATAACAAAACGGTACATGACTGAAAGGAACGATTGGCCTTGCAGAGAGAGATGGCTTTGCTAGTTTACCCTGATTTTCCCAATGCACTATATTAATAATGTATGCGCGGGTATGGACATATGTAACTACCTGCCTAGGTAGGTAAGGCCGCGCAACATATTAACAGATCTGGAAATGAGAGTTTGAAAAGATCTTTTAGAGGTAAGGTTAATCTAACTGTGTCAGCTATCAGTTACTACCTAGTGACTCTACACAGAGTGACAGGCTCTCCATGAAAGGACGGAGCAGTTGGTTTCCAATTCCACTGCAGTCGTCCTCCTCAATCAGGCAAGTCACCCACTGTAGCAGCTTAGTTACATCCTCTTTACAGCGCTCGATTTCCTTTATCAATACCAAGAGCAGCAGTTCGTGTCGAATCTCGTCTCCTTCAACATGAAATTCGCCGATTCGAACTAGTCCGCCGCTGCTTTGACTGTTCTGCTGTATTTGGAATCGTAGGATTGCGTAGCATGCCAAAACGAGGTCGGCAACATATATACAAACAAATGCAAGTGTTGTTGATCCCTTCTGAGAAGATAGGTCAGGTTGAGGACTATGCTTGTCTGGCAGGCATGATGTAACAATCTTGAGACCCTGTTTGGCTAGAACCAACGTAGAATCGAAAGGTAATCGCTCTGTTCCACGCAGTCTAATTCGAGATAGGTTTCGAATGACTTGTATCGAGGCTGGGTCGGATATTGAGGTTTCTGCAACTAGGGAAGGGAGGTTGCGCCGTTCATTGTTCTCGACTTCTTCTTCTTGGGGGGTAGGTAAAAGGTGTGACGGTGCCAAAACGTCTTCGGAATGTAGGAAGGACAGAGGTGACACAACAACAGAGTGGGATCCATCAACATTCATCAAGCAATCGAGATCTGCAGGTACTTGGGCGTTTGAGAATTCTTGAAAATCCACGTTGTCTTCGTGAGAGCCGCAGCCATCAGCATTGGAGAAATCCAACCCCTGAATCGGCAAAAAGCCCTCGGTTCCTGAGTATGACGAAAGGTTGGAAGAAGGTAGATGCGGATTAGACTAGTATAATATTAGTGAGGTGAAGGGTCTCGTTTCTAACTGCCCACTAACATTCCATTGTTCTGTGTGAAGCTGCTGTGGTGCTGGAGAGCAATGTGAATTGCTCCTAGTATTCAAAACCGTTGGCATTCTGGTGGTATCAACTGAGTCTGGGCATTTTGATGGGGTTAAATCCGGTGGCTGTCCAGTGCTAAAGTTTCTAGACGCCCGATTTCTACCCTCTTTGGATCGCTTGAGGGGCTTAGATATGCTATAAGTGCATGCACTCTGGTTGCTCTGACATCTTTGGCATACAGGTCGATCGCCTGAGCAGCGGGCTTTGCATCGGAAGCATTGATCACAGGCAGTGCCACAGTATAACTTAGGCCGGGAACCTGAGGTTGTGTTCTCCATTCTACCTAGGTGTCCATATAGAAGCCAAATCTAGAGGCCAAAATCAAACGATTAGAGAGAATGTGTGCTGGAGAAAATGCTTCTATGGGTGGATTTTGTCACTCATATACCAGGGAAGTCAAGTTTCCTGCCGCCTGTAAGCGTTGTAGAATATACAGCCCAACCCGCTATTGTTTAACACTGACTCGGTATTACTCTTCTAGTCAGAGGCAGTACTCGATAGGAATAACTTAGGATGCCAAAGACCCTAACTTAGAGCCTATCTCGGGCTTTCATATAACTACTACCTAGCAATCTTGCGTCAGAACGAGCAAATGAGACAAGCGTGATTTTTATTAATCGAGGCTAAAGTTGAGGCCTCTTACATAGTGGAACGCCTAAACAGTACCTACATAGATAGAAGAGGGGTTTTGCCTTGCAGCAGGGAATTGAATCCATCTATGGACAGCATATTCGCTACTCTTATCGTATATATGACCAATATTTCTGGACTAAGGCACGCTATCCAGTTACCCTACTATGTATACTCGCCGATGCATCTAGACGAATTAGGCTACGCTCGCCATCGTTAGGTTTAGCAGATTCTATACTGTATAGGTACTGGGATTATAGAGCAGCGGTACTTTAAAACAAGGACTTTGATGGATGGTTAACTGTCGGAATATCAATCCCATGATTAGACGCTGCTGCACCCCCGGCGCAGGACCAGCACGTACGCGGACACTTTTGTCGTGGTACTGTACCTAGCTAGACACCCCCAACCCCCCTAGGGTTGTGGGAGTTAGTCATTATAATCAGAATATTCGTGATTATAAGTAGGCTCACCACGTAGGGCGTTGGGCCGCCCTTGCTCCCTATTCTATGCTTCGTGATACGGAATATAGCTGAACCAACAATAAGTAATAGGAATTGCAATTAACACAATCAATCACGTTAAGCATTTTTTAGTGCTAAGTTATTTAGTGTGGGTCAGCGTATTACTTACACTTCTTATTTGCAAGTTATCATACTCAGCTGAGGGGAATGGGTTCATAAAATAGTATCGCATCAAAAATGGAAGCCTAAGGCCGAGAAGCTGGGCCTACTGGCGCCCATTTGACGAGAAGTAGATGTAAGTGACAATCGGATGTTATAACGACATCGTTCCCTAGCCGATGCTTAGTTCAGTGACAGCGAGAGCCAGCATGGATTTTGGTAGATTCAACATCCATCTAATTCCATCGACACACTAATACCTCAACTTCCTGTTCCGTGATGTTGGCCACACTATTTGGAAAAAGAAACTATGATTGACTAAATCAGGTAAGGTAGTTGGCATATTCATAGATCGACATTGAGTCGAATCCATGTCGAGCAAAACCAAAGAAAGCCTCGATTCTGTCTAAAATTTTTTGTAAACACAAGTCTGTCACTTAGGTGAGAATGAGGTAGATACTGTTGTATATCCATCATGTTTGATTCTCAATGATAGAAATGGCTGTAGACTTGAAGCCCAATTATTTTATGGATAGTTTTGACGATCCTGCCCAGGTGCTATATAACTCGAATCTCGCTCTGAATCGGCATTTAGGGGAAGGGGTTCTGCAGGGCAAAGATACTGGAAGTGTTCGCAAGGCTGTCGAGAAAGAGAAAGGTACTCCTAACCAAGATAAATGAAGGGCCCCAATTTTAGGTCTGCCTTTATTAAGCTTGTTTAGTCTACCCAAAGCAGAGAAACTATGTAGGTATTTCCAGTAAGAAAATGTTGAACTGATATCATCATTCTTGATTTTCGTTCTTCTTGGGGAGGGGAAACAAAAATGGTTATAATCCCTTCGTTCCGCAATTAGAATACGGAAGTGGTAACGGCCATGCGTATACAGATGTTTGGAATACATTTCAAACCATACAATGTACCAGCAACGATATCCAGCGGTACTCGCGGCCCACAAATTTCCGATATTGTTGCTATACGATGACCTTCAGACATAGTTGGATGAGTTAAGAGTGACTATCTGATTGTGCGACCTTTGCAAAATCCTGATCTAAATCTTCCTTGAGATCATCAATATGCTCGGTTCCTGCTGATAGCCGTATCAAGTCATCCGTGACACCGATAGCCAGGCATTCTTCTTCGGTCAGCTGGCTATGAGTGGTAGATCTATGATGAATGATGATTGTTTTTGAATCACCAACACTGCCACTTGTCAGTCTAGATAAATACATGCCGAATGCTCAATGGTCTTACTTGGCTGTATGCCCAATTAGTTGAGGTTGCTAAGTACGCGCTAGGAATATAGTTATCTGGTGGCAGCAGCGTCGAATCATGGGATTGATATTCCGAAATTAACAAACCTGCAGTAAGCTCCACTGTGTACGATTTATTTCTTCACAAGGATGAATTTGTATCCTTGCTCTGGGCTTCTTGGCTGCAGGATTATATAGGGCATTGAGAAACCGGTGTTGATTCCGCCTGATGGAGTATAAATATGAGAATGATAACTTGCGAAATTTCAAACATCTCTCTCAAAACGTAAAACACAGCCCGAAACAGAAATATTGAAGTGAGGCGAGTTGTACGCAGGAACATAGTCATCGCGAACCTTCTTCCACCCAGGGGGCGTACCGAATCGCCTCAAAGCGGACACGTTGTTGGAATTTCGAATTCTGTTTCCTGTATGCTTTTCCATTTCGATGATGTATGACTCCGGTAGGTCATCCACCTCGACAGTCACCGAATTTCGTGCCAACATGAACATGCGGGACAAAACCGCAGTGAATGTAATACTGTCAAGATACTGAAAGGTGGAAAAGCAAGAAATGTGATTGAACTCGCCAGCTATCATGACTAGCTCCTGAATCGATCCTATCTGAACGAGGCCTTTGTAGTATTTTCTTATAGAATCGCTGTCTACCATACCCGGAGAGATATCAATGCCCGAAATGAGGGCGTTGGTGCCTTTTTCATGGATTTTTCTACCGAGAACTCCTGTTCCACATCCAAGATCCAGCACGGAACCGTCCCAGTTGAAAGAGTGAACATATTCCTCGATGACCGCGTTGATAGGCTCGTTAACGAGTATGCTATCATACTGACTAGCGAATGTGGAAAAGACCTCGGCGATTGCAGCTTGCTCCGCACTACCGGTCCCCAGTTTCATCAGTTTTGTTGCTGCAAGCGTTTCAAATAGGGCAAGATGGCCGCCAGGAAAGGTATTTTCGATGATCCAGTCTGCCTTGAACTTTCCTTTTGGATAGAAAGCTGTGGGGATCGGATTGACTTCGAGGACAAAGAGTCTATCAGTTTCGTCTTCTAATCGCATGTCAACTCGAGCCCATCCACCTCCACACATGCCAGCTACTTTGAATGCCGTCTCGGCCATTCTCTCGATTTTCTTGGAGAGCAGCGAGTCTTCGACCAATTTTGTACTGATACGTCCGTCGCGGACGGCTTTGAACTTATTTTCCGAGGTGAGAAATGCGTGATAGGGGGAGGTACCGGGCGGAAAGATGAACTGTAAGGGTGTCAACGAAACCACGGCAGAGCCCATTTCGACCACCACGACGGTGAACTCGGTGCCACAGATAAAATTTTGGACTACAATCGATGCATCTGGTTGCGTCTGTAGAAGGAGTTGGCGTCTCCATTCGACCTCTTGGTCGGTAAAGCAAACAGATTTAAGATCCAAGCCATTCGAAGCGCAGGAGTCACCGTACTTGACAATCTTGGGGAATTTGCCTGCCTCGTTGGTGGGAACTCGTAGACCGAAGTTGTAGGCTAAGTGATAATACAGAGGCTTGTCATAGTGAATTCTCAGCGGCATGTGTAGATTGGTCAAGACAACGACACCTTTGGACTCGAGATATTCCGTTGCTGTGATTCCCGCGACAGTATCACGAGGCCCTCCCCACTGGATAAGGAAGGGCAGGTTAGCTCTTTTGATTCACAGAAGAGAATAAAACAATAGAAGCTCCGTTATACCATCCAGTTCATATACATATCGAATTTCTCATCGCAGATTGCATCAATGTCACTCCGCTCGGTCGCTTTGCGGATGAAGCGATGGTCGAATTGATGAATCGTAGAGTCAATGTAGCGCCCAGGGTCGCCAAAGTCGTCATCCTGGTTTTAAATTGAGATTAATAATCTGGCGAACGGAGTCAAAACGCAAGAGCAGGGTGTCGTACGTCTTCAAAAGGATAGTTTGTCCCTTCATAAGACGATTGGACCAAACAGATTCGCATTGTGATTCGGTGTGTAGAGAGGTTGTTGATATATAGGGTTGTGCTTAATTGGAATCAGAAATCTGCTATTGACAGGTACAATGAGCTATCTGTAGGGGTCTTAATATCTATTCCCCATATGCCAGCCCATATCGTTATCATTGATGAGGGCTGCTAGGCTTTGAGCTCTTGACAAAGCGTGCCCGGGATTTCGCATAGCAGACTGTCTCAATGGAATGCAGGTCTACGATTCTTTATTTAACAATCCTACTCCAAAAGCAAAATAGGGCTGTCCCGTAATAAAAGAGCTTCAAGGACTACACTACGTTTAGCAGCTGACGTCCTTGTTCGCCGTTGCAATCAATCGAATCACGGCTTTTCGCAACCGGGATTTTTACAAATGCAACCTACGGTGGAGATGACCGTGAGACAATTACAGATCATGGGTCTGCTAATGCAAACTACGATTTCTGTCACCACAGGTGCTGGGATTCCAAAAAAGTTCGAGCACACGCAAAGAAGTGATAGGGCTACCGGGCTTCTGACTCTCTGATATCAATTATTTTTTTTTTCATTCGTTTGATGATGAGACAATGAATCGACCATGAACGCACCCTGGCGCTTTCATCGGAAAGGGATGTCTCTCGCCAGATCTAGCTTGATAGAAAGACAATGCAGCAGAATGAAAAGCTCTACTTTGACCTGTTCCCGGACGTTCTTTGCAAGAAACCAAATTCATGCTGAAGGCGACAACTTGTTCCATACCGTAGCAAATGCTGTCCAGGAAAAGACAAATGAAACTGGAACGAATGTATCTCCTGGCTGGAAGTCTGCTTGTAAAGCGCACTTAGAGTCAATTAAACGCGATGGATCTTATCGATATCTGAAAAACGTGAATCGATTAGTCTCCAAGTTCCCTGTTGCCCATCTAGCCGATCCAGACGAGCGCGTCACGGTGTGGTGTTCAACTGACTACCTTGGCATGACAGCAAATCGAAAGGTCATCGATAGCATGCATGCGGTCCTCGATATCTATGGCGCTGGGTCAGGAGGCTCTCGAACTATTTCAGGCAACCATGAGCAGCTTTGCACCCTGGAGCGCGAATGTGCTCGGTTACATGCAAAGCCTGCAGCACTGTTGTTCAGCTCCGGATTTGTCGCCAACGATGCGGCTTTGACGGTGATCGCTTCTAAAATCATGACCGACTGTATTATCTTCTCTGATGCCCAAAATCATTCATCGATTATCGCAGGAATACAAAATTCCGGCGCAAAGAAGGTTGTTTTCAGGCATAACGATATGGAAGACCTCGCGGCAAAGCTGGCAGTCGCTCCCCCTTCAACCCCGAAGATTGTTGTTGCTGAGTCCCTCTACTCGATCAGTGGGCAGATCGCACCCATCAAGCAAATATGCAGGCTAGCTCGTCAGCATGGAGCTATGACTTTTATAGACGAAACGCATGCTGTGGGAATCTACGGCCCACACGGCGGTGGCATCGCCGAGCATTTGGACTTTGAGGCGCACGCGAAAGGGAATCCGTCAGGGACAATTCTGAGTCAAATCGACGTGATATCGGCCTCGCTCGCCAAGGCTTATGGGTCTGTAGGAGGCTATATTGCAGGCGATAGCGATGTGATCGATGTGGTCCGCTCCTTGGCCCCTGGCTTTATCTTCACCACAACCCTTCCACCGTACGTGGCCGCCGGAGCACGAGCATCAGTATCTTACCTCTCCAATCAAGGTGGTGAGGAGTGCTTCCGCCAGTATACGAACACGATTTCTTTGAAACAGCTCTTGGAAGATACCCATATCCCCGTACTGCCAAACTCATCGCATATCGTTACCGTCCTAGTAGGCGACGCACACAAATGCCAGGAAGCAAGTGATCTTCTGCTGGAAAAATGGAAGATATACGCTCAAGCCGTGAACTTTCCGACGGTTCCTGTCGGCTACGAATGCCTTCGTTTAAGCGCCACCTCGTCGCACGATTTGCCCCTTCAGAGGACTCTTGTCAAGGCTCTTGACGAGGTCTGGAATACCTTGGACATACCAAGAGCAGAGGTATGGGGTCGGCTGGTACGCCCTCTCAATGGAGTCACGGCAAAGAATTCTATCTGGACCACCGAACAGCTCGAGTACAAAAGAGCGAAGTCGATAGGACGTAGCCTCTAGAGGGGTGCTAAAGATTCATGTCAAATACGACTTCTATCAGATATGACAAGGAGGTCTTTCCCTGGGTGAGTGACCGTGGTGTTATTGCCAGCAAATTCATACTTGACACATTTGATCTATCTTGGACGAACTTTCTTATTGCGAACGAGTTCCGCAGATCTTATTATAGATCTAACCACTTAATCCATGGATCCTCCTGGTGACTTCGCCACTTGATCGTATCTGACACTTCGCTATTAATTCCTCCAAACGCTACCGACCATAGCCCTAACCCTGATACATTGAATCTAACCAACGATAAGTTACATCCTCTCACAGATGTCTTCTCCCTATCAATTTTGACTTGTGATGACTGAAATGCGAACATTCAAATAGTTTCGTATCCCCCCCCTTGTAACCCTAAGTAATCTTCAAAGAAAGGAGGTCCCCTTTTTAAATTAAAATGTAACGGTCCAAAAAGAAGCTTGTGAATCTAGGCCGTGTCTATCTTTAGCTTAGGTTACGCATTTGAGGAACTTTGTTCTTGTCAAACAAACAATCTAACATAACTGAACATAAGGGTATTGATTTCTTAAAAACAACGCATTTTTGAATAGAAAGATATCAAATCAATCGTCGACTCACGGCATGCTCATACACCACACAAAGCAATATATGCAATATCAAATGGGAATCATTTAATCAATCGACAGATCAGTCATGCGTCGGCTTATCACAGCCGATTCTACCGAGGAGAGCTTTTCGGTCACTGTCGCCTAGTATTCCGCCACCGCGTCGAGTTGGTGCTGGTGCATTCGCCCTACGCCATGAGCCTTCAGAACCGGAGGCCTTCTCGGCGGCGGCACGGCTCAGGCTTTCACTGTTAGGGATGACTGATATATCAACATCTTCATCTTCGTATTCCTCTTCACCTTCATCCTCGTCGTCACTTCGTGAATCCTCGGCGCTGCCGGAGCGAACTGCATTGATGGCAACTCGCAGAATCATGCCGAACCAAAGTATTGAGAGTACTTGAATGGCGAGCAGAAAAGAGAGGAAAATCCACTTGATGGTGAAGTTCATGCAGAACGGACCTTCCTCGCTGAGATACGGGCCGAACATATATGCAAATCGGTTAGGATAGCCATTCGTGGTGTATAACTGCGCCGTTTTGCCGTTGTAGCATCCGTACGACATCACTTCGGGAACGTTCTGGTAGATGGACCAGCAGAGCATGGGATACAGAATGTGGCGGGTAACGAGCCATGTCAGAATCAGCGCGGCAAAGACGGCATTGCACATTTTTTCGTAGCCGAAATATTTGAGAATCTTGGCTGCCTGGAACGAGACTGTTAGTCGAGTTACCATCTTGCGACACAGTTCTACTTACGGGCAAAAGGAAATCCACAATGTCCATCAACGACAAGACCACGTTGGCAACGTTGTAAAAGCGGTAGATATAGGCACTACTCAGCAATGCGCTGGTAAGCACATGGTGAGAGAGCATATGGTAGAAATCTTTTCGGCGCTCTTCGATATTGACAGTGAATATCTGTTGAATCCAAAAAGCTAATTGCGTCAAGAGATACCACTTCATCTCTCCAGCCACCTCTTGCTTGGGCCACTCAGCCCAGATGGCCTTGAAATCGCCCCAATAACTCGAGTTGCTCCAAAGATACTGTACATAACGTCAGTGCCAGCCTACATACCAAAAAGAATATTACATACCATTCCGTAACTCCAAAAAGTCAAGTCATAGCACACGAGCCACGCCTGTTCGGCAAACCGTACCGAGGCCTTTTTCTTCATGCCAGCATGTCTAGCCAACGGTGTGAATATCCAGTCCAAAGCAATACCACGTACAGCCGTGAACGCAAAAACTGCACTTATAACAAAGTATACATCGTCCCAGCCTTGTTTGTATTTTCCGGACTCGGGGTGGTAGTAGGACATTTGAAAAAACGGCCCTGTAAAGGATTGAACGGAGGGGTAGAGGTTGTGAGCGGCGAGCAGAGTTGAGAGTGTTGTCAATGAGATGCCTATTTTTTATCCAAACATTTTGTCAGATTTTATTCATTCATAGAGGGTACTATCAAGTTGTCGACATACCAATCTGGTTCTGTACAACCCACTCCCGAAAAGTGGCATCTTTCTTCTGAAACGACCGCGGCTGCGGTGACGGCGACGACACGCAGGCATTGAGGTTCTCCAGCCGGTCCGGCGGCGAATGTGAGCGAGACGAATTCTTAGCCATGACGAATTGCGACTGCTAGTGCAGTCTGGTCATGGACAGATTCTGAAACTGATGTATGGTAGTTGTTGATATTTGTTGAAAGAAGGTTGAGAGTGTGCTCGGGTGCGGAGTAACTATTCCCTGTGCCAGTGGTGTGGACTGCGGCCGCTGTATGGATTTATCTCAAAGTGTGGGTCAGGAACAGTCCCAATCACAGTCCGCTGATTATGTCGCAGTGAGAGCTCTGGGCAGGACCGTCGTCGAGGATGGTTATTTTTAACAGAGCAGTGGAGAGTAAGAGGACAGTAGACAGAGCTGAAGGCAGTCGGAACAACGGAGCAGAGCAGTGAGTAAGACAGTACGAGAAAAGAGAGAGAGAGAGAGTGGGTATCGTCGCAACTTCCTCGCAAGAGGCCAGACAAAACACTTGGATCCCAACGGGAAGGAAGCGCCCCTCTCTTCTGCTCGGTGCTCACCGCCTTCTTCTTCTCTTCGTCGCCATTTACTCTGTAGTAGTGGCATTCACTACTGACCACTCAGTCTATTGTGGGATAAGCGTAGTTTGATGCACATTTCCTAATCCAGTCACTGCGAGGCCCCCAGATCAGCAAATCGCAGCCGCGGAAGCTCTCACGATGTCTCGACTCAGCCGGGGACGAGCACAAGCGGTGCGGTGACTGCACAGCCATGATCGACCGCCCAAACAGCGACTAGGCCGGGATTGTCTAGACTGCAGTATCTGTTGCTCCAATGACGTGTCGGTATCTGATCCATGATCGTGATCTAGGCATCGTCTCGATGCTTAATTACGCTCGATCTAGATTTTGAAGAATACGCGCTGGATCCAAGGATGGTAGTCTAGAATTTGCATTTCCAAGGCAGTCTATAGAATGATGCTAGGTCGAAAGACCATTCTCTAACCCAGCAGTGATCTTGTCCACATACTCCCCAGCATTGACGCCGAGCTGAGCCATATCCAACTTCCGACCACGGTTTCGGCCATTCATCACTTGTGACATTGCTCGAGCGACTTCTTCCTCCTCCCAAATACTACCGCCTCCAGCACCGTTCGCATCTCCCGAACCTTCCATTGCCACGGCCGTCCTCCAATACCAGTCATCGCGAGCTTTGAGCGACTGATTGCGCACCACCGCGTTCCGCGTCACGCTCAAACCATGTAGTTTCGAATTAGCGCTTGTCAAGGCCGCCGTCGCAGCAGCAATAGCCTGGTTGATTTGGTCATTGGGCGAAGGCGGACTATAAAAGAATCGATGAGTGGCAGAGATGTAGATCAATGCAGCACAGACGGCGTCGAAGATCGTCAAAAGTAAGAATCGGATCATGTTCATGCTGGTGTAGAGACTCAATGGAGGGATTTGGCCCGCGCGAACGGCTGGTGCGGCAGCTGCGATGGGATCGTATGAAGTCATGACATAGCAATCAAGAAATGCCAGTCCCAGCGCAGCATAAACAAACCAAGACCGCCATCGGCCCGCTTCGATGCCCGCAAAGGGAGCTGATGTCACGATACCAATGATAGCTAAATGTACCAGATGCGGCCCCAGAGTATTAAGCGGTAGGTAGTATAAAAGATATGAGAAGGGATCCTCCAAGTTGCAAAATTGGCATGACAACAGCGCATCGGGCCCGAATCGCAAGTAAATCTTCTTTTGCGCGATGGTAGTCAAGTTCCCTCGCAATAGTTTATCGTAGTCCGTCAGCACATTGTCGGGTCTGTGCCGCGCCAAACGAGCAAAGATGACATCTGTAGGTGTATTGATTCGAGAACCGGTCTGCGTGAATATGTTTGGTGCTGGCGCATATGGATTCGACGGTATGCTCAACGTGAGGAATACGACGATGACTCCGAATAGGAAGTTCAGGGCTCGATTTGCGTCAGCTGGTATGGGTCGTGGTGGTGGGCGATGGGCGAGCTGGACTCGGAAAGCGCGGTAGTAGTTGATGAGTCGAGGTAGGATGAAAGGTCCGAAGAAGAGGAGGAGGGATTTTAGACTTTAATGCATTAGTTTGAGGTAATAGAAAGTGGTTCATGGTGAGCACTTACTTTCCCCATGTGAGGAGAGAAGTGATGTTGGACATGTTGGCTCAAGCATGCTTAGCAAAGGGTGAGATGCTTTATAAGAACAGAAATGCAACAGAATATATATGTCTATTGCGTGAAAAAAAAAGTTTCATGAAACCATGCTGTACAAGTTCGGTGAGGTGTAGTCAATTTGTGACTATATATTGGCGTTTGTTGGCAAGTTGTTCATTTTCAGGTACAAAGAGACCTGTCTCAAGTAGGACTAGGCCGGAGAGTGTGACTATTTATCACATGTCGGCCAATGACTTGACCAACATCCAATTTTCAACACTCCATATCGAAGTACTCATTCAATTGTTCTTAGAACTATACGGAATTAAGACTCAGACGAGACTACGAAGCAAGAAGCCAGGATAAAGAGTGACACTTGGTAAGATGGTATTATGTACAATTATCAGCCAGCGAATGTCGATCTTTATGAACAATGCAAACAGACTGAAAGAAAACGAAAAGTATCCAAAATACAACGGAAAAAAAAATGAAAATGAATCATCGCCAAACACCGAGACTCTTTAACCCGCTTGATTTACTCGAAAGGACAGTCTTTTCGGAAAGCCGAGAAAAGGGAGAGAATGACTAAACGAAATTCCCACCCTGCATAGCAGGATGATGCGCCAGATCAGGCATCGTAACCTCCGGCGCATCACCGTACGGCGCCGTTGGCGTAGTGGTGGTCTTCTCGCGCATGGGACTCGAGATATTCACTGGAAAGCGTGAGTTACTAAGTGATTCCGCTGAGCGCGTAATGCTGACCTGACGGTATGTAGGTAGACCGTCCGCCTGGTTGTTGAAGCTAGTACCTAGTTTGAAGGAGCGCTGGCTACTTTTGGAGTCCAGGACTTTGTCGGCGACGGCGCCGTAGGAGCGGACATGCCGGGCTGTAAGTGAGTTTTCGGAGTCGGCGAAGATGAAGCTCTGATAGAAGTTAGTATTTTGTTCTCTTTCTGGAGAGTAAAGAGAGAGGCGTACTGCAATGAAGTTGACAATTCCCATGGTCATTGCCATGATTCCAGCAGATGCCACGATCCTCCAAAATGGCATGCCCATGTTGTCCTCACTGTAATCATCATTGTTCAGGTTCCCAAGCACCGAAACACCCATGATGATCATGACGAGTGCCAAGGGCACAAAACTCGCAGTTTCACCCAGTTGAGGCACGAAACGAGTGAAGAATTTGTCGAAGAATGGTAACTCGGAAACCACGAGGAAGACTAGTGGATGCTGTCAGTTTCTGCTTCTGTCGCTGTTTTGGAGACTCAAGTACTTACCACCCATGATGGTCGTAAAGGCATGACTGACGGCTTCAAAGAAGAAAAAATTGTTGTTGATGGAGATTTTGATGAGCATCACCACGCTTGCGGCGATGATATCGAGGAAGGTGATTATGTTGATGGCTCGCAGAACGTTGAGGATCACGTATCCCGGACCAGCCAGGGCTTTCGAGAGGCGAGACATGTTTTTGATGTTGTTTTGCTTCTAGCAAATGTCTATGAAAATGAGGAAATGGTCGTAGAGATCGTAAGATGGTATGAACGCGAGATTAATGATAGAAAGTAATGAGTTGATTCCACGATCTAGCCAGCAGAACGATGAAGGAGATGTATGTACCAGACAACAGAGGGGAAGAAAAGGGCGTAGAAGAAATATTCGCAAAGGATGAGAAAATAAAGAAGATGAAGCAAGAAGGATAGTTGGGCGAAGAACTTAAGAGAGAGGGTTATATGACGGATGGAGCAGACTGAAGCCCTAATTGTGGAGATATTGATCTCTATAACACATCAAGCAGCCTGCTTTGCCCGCCAATTACAGGCATCTGACAATAGGACGAGAATAGAGAGTACAGTATGCCGGGCGTTTCGTAGCCTATTGATGCCTGATATAGCCAAATAGCCAACAATAGCAGTCACAATCACCAATCCTGAAGAGGGCTTGTGAAACATGGGTTAGCCCCATGTTCTTTGGTTTGAGCAGAAGAGAGCAACAATAAAGACCATTCATTCGTTTGACGTTGGCTCTTGATGATACAGCGCCAATTAGGCTCTATTCTGGTGGAGATCGCCATCGATTCAAACGATCTTGAAGATGGAAATAGAGTATGAGATCTCGAACCTGATTGGCAGTTGTATATATACCATGCCGTTTGAATGTGGACTATTGTTGTTATTTTAGCATAACTATTTTTGTTATGTTAGTACGTTTTTGTGAGTCAAAAATAGGTGCCCCGGACTCGCTTGAGGTCGACCTGGCGGCAGTCAAAGGGCTGGTTGACAAGGCACGTTGAGCGCGAGACGTGAAACAACGGAGGTCGAATTGGGTAGCTGAGCGCTTAGCCTCATGGTTGCTCTGTGGTAGAAACGAGTATACACAACCGCCAGGAGATGACTCTGTCGGATTAGAAACGGTGTCAGCTGTTGTATCTCACCAGAATATACAGTTTTGTCAGAAGTTGAGGTTTCAGTTGACGATCTGCGGTGTTGTCCTGTGGAAAGAGTGAGCGAGGGGGTGGATTGAATCACTAGACTGGATGATGACACGATCTCGGTGAGACTGTAAGCGAAATCCGAGTTCAGAATTGAGAATTCGTCCATATTAGTACCTTCATTCCTCTTCTTGTTCACCATGTTCCTCATTCATCAAGTACAGGGAGTGGTGAAGCTATAACTCAGATGTTTGTGATTGGTCGAAGGCGATAGAATCGTAGAATCCCGTGGGCGCCCAATCGGCACAAGCGTGGAAGAAGGGCCGATTCTTTTGCCTCAGACCGACCCTCCGCTTTGTTGTTCCTCTCTTCTCGACCGTCCACTCTTCCCAGTCTTACTTCCTGAACGCAGTCCTGCGCCTACACTTTGAGTGACGAAAAGGAACCAATCCGTCAAAATGACTCGTGGTAACCAGAGAGAAAAGGCGCGCGCAAAGAACTTGGAAAAGGCCGCCAAAACGGTATGTACTTTTCATTCTGCCACCAATAATGCGATTGACCTTGCTAATTTTGGGATTTAATAGAAAACCAAGAACACCATGAGCGGCAACGAGTTTGCGCGAGAGAAGGAAAGGGTGGCTGCCATCATGCAGGAGAAGCAGAAAAAAGGTAACGATTCGATAATTGGTGATTTTGATTCGGTTTTCTGTCTTCGTAGGGCCGCGGCGGAAACACCTGCGATACGATTTCAGAGAGAAAAAAAAATTGTTTGGATGCGCAGTACGGGTTCTGACTTAGCATTTCTATAGCCCTAGAAAGGAAAGCTGCTGAAGCAGCAGCCGGCGGGAAAAAATGACACCTCCAGATAGAGTCCGTCACGACGACGGTTCCTCACGCTTTCTTTTCTCTTTTTTGATCTTGTCCGCCCATACGCATCAAATATCGATCCACCGAGAGTCCAATATTTCCATATGACCGTCGTATCTTACTGCTTCCAGATGAGGTTAAAGGACGAAAGCGGGCAATTTCGGGCCTGACTTGGACGCAAATGCCGGTCATGGATGGATGCAACCTGAAGCCAAGGGGAGATGGGAAGAACATGGAAAGAAAGGAGAAACGTGAGGTCACAACACTCCATTCGACTTGATTTAGCTCTTTGGCGTTCCCTTCCTCTTCAAACCGGCGTTCACCTCATCTATCCTCTATGCATCCGATTAGAACATTGATACTATTCCGATTATTGATTGAATGAAGTATATGATATTGATTCTTGAACATTAAACCAAACAGAACTATTATCCCTTCTACCTGAGATGGAAACTGGAAAGAAATGAAAAAAAGAAGTAAAGGTACTATTGCAGTACCATTCTGCATCATGCTCCGTCCCTTCTTTTCCCGGAAAGATAAATAATGATACAGATCATAAACCAGCAATATCACGGATGTACTTCAAGTACATGGCTTCGTGTTGCGGGGGTGTATAGAAAGAAGTTGGAATGTTGAGTGAGGTATGGCGGACAGTATTTATACTGTGTGATCCAACAAAGATCGCCTCTTGGCTCCAGCAGCGACCATTGCCATTTGACCTATTCAACCAGTAAGACGACATTCAATAAGAGACAGATGAGGAAGAAAACTTACCACCCATACCACCCATAGCACCAATACCGGCACCAGCAGGGAAATCCGCCACTCCACACAGACAAGAGCACGAGCAAGCACCACCAGAAGTCAAAGTACCAGTACCCGTCGCAACAGACGCAGAAGTGGCAGCAGCAACGGCGGCAACACTGCTTGTAGCGGTCGATCCAGACGTTGCCGAACCACTGGATGCCGCAGCGCCAGCGCCAGCGCCCATGCCAGCTCCCATGCCACCGGCAGCGGCCGTACCATTCTGCGCTTTAGCGGCAGACTCAAACGCAGCTTGCGACTTTGCAGCGGTAGGGTTGATACTGAACACCATTCCCTGACCGCAATGGCCTGTCTGAGCACAGTACATCCAAATGGGTGTGCTAACGGTGACCTGGAACTGCAACATGGGTGCTGGCGAAACAGAGTTGTTAATGTTAGGCATGAACCCGGAATCGAAACCACCAGTAGTCTTTACACAAGGAGCCGCGAACGACGATTGCGTGACGGTGTGATTCTTGGACTCAAAATTGAACTGCACGATATCTCCAACGGCGGCATTGATGCTGCTGGGCGTGTAGACGAGACCCGCTGTACCGCCCACAGTTACCATGTGTGTCGTTCCCGCGGCCATGGCCATGCTGTTGTAGTACTTTGTCGAGCTTGTGCCGCCGCCGTTGGCGGCTATGATGATGATCTCGGTGCCGGCGCCGACGTCTACTGAGAGACCGGATGTGACATCGTCGGCGGCCCAGTGTTTGGTGCTGTTATGGCGGGAGGGGCTGGCTGTGGCTGTTGATAGCAGAGAGGCTGCGGCGAGGATGAAGAGGGATTTGAAGGAGACCATTTTGTCGGTTCGTTGAGGTTGGTTTTGGGGTATATACGTAGGAAAGCGAATAATTAATGGGTATCAAGACGTAAAGAGTGGACAATCGAAGCAATTAGTCGGAGACAGAGCTTTTAGAGAAAGAAAGATTCTGATAGCACAGCTACACAGTAATCAAGAGCAATAAAGAAAGGCAGAGGAAAAGAAGAGAGCGATGCAGATGAGTTGTCTACTTCCAAGAAAACCAAGACCCAAGAACGAGGGAAATGGCATGAATTAAATCAACAACGTACAGGCGCCACTCTTCAGTCGAATCTACGGGGTTGGATGAGAATGAAGCCTTTTTTTGCCTTTCTAGCTGATCTAACACTTTCCAAACACATCTTTTGACATGTACAGTTTCAGCCATTGCCCTAACCTAACTCATTTCTATCTAAAGAGATACACGCAAAAGAGGCGCAGTGTCGCGTCTGTTGAGCCTAATGTCCTTCTTCGGTTATATTGACTCCTCGTATTACTGTATATGGACGAGAAATCTAGGGCAGGTATAGTTGAGTGTATATGCGGCGTTGTGTCGGGATTAGGGTTAAGACGATTGTTGTCGCAGGTTGTGTCTCATCCCCTGTTCCAAGCCGCAAGCCTCCTGGGCTAGGCTCAGGTACCGTGAGGCTCTGAGACGTCAAATAGTTAATTTGAGACTGTATCCCCTGTTTTTAGCCTCATTAGATTAATCCTATAGTGGTTTTTCTTGGCTGTATATGGCTTGTTAAGAGATCAAGTCAGATCTTATTCGATTTGGGTACCGAACACTATCTACTTAAAGCGACCCCGTAGTCGTCAATCTATGAGCCGTGTCCACTGTTTCTAATCATTTCACAATCTATTCAATACTAGGTACATACTCTAATTACAATCGATTTTTCCCCGAATATTGACCGATGTTGCAGACCTGTCGCGGTACAGTGTCTTGCGCAATCAGCATGTCGCACCTTAAGCCCTAACCAGGTACATGCCTAGATAAGACATCTAGGAACTGATTAGAATGGTCGCTTGTCGATCTAGTAGCTGATTAATGACAAATACTTCCGTTTCGCTCTAGGTCCACCTTAAAAAAAAGAAACAGCTATTCAAAGGCACAGCAGACGGACAATGGAAGGGACTTGGTTCAATTCCTTCACAGATTCGGGCGTCTATAATATAGGGTATCACAATAATTTGTCAGAGCCCAACAGCGACATAAACGGTCGTAACACAAAATATCTTGCAACAAAAAGCCTACAACCAATTTCATTTCGGGTTACTCGCATTATCGGGTTGAGATGCCTGTTGTCGACCTTCGTAGAGACCAGTGTAGTATCCTGCATAGTACCATGCCATCATCAGGTTCTTCAGAGCTGGATCTTGAACTGTAATAAACACTGTTAGTATATTTCCAGTACAAAATATGCTACGACATCACTTACCTTGTGCTAGTAATGCATCCGGCGCACTCGATGCACCTCCGGGAGTCGGAGGCACCATACCTCCAGGTACCGATGGACCAGTCTGGACTTGCGACTCTTCTGGCCTCGTAGCTTCATCCTATAAAACTTATCAGCGGAGGATCTTCAAAGAAGCTCAAAGGGTAGACGTACCTGAATATCCTCCTGTGCAGCAACATCCCCATCCTCCTCCACATCCATAGACTCATGCAACTTCTCCATCCCAGCCACAACAGCATCAACGCCTTCCTTCTCAGCGCGATCCAAGATTTCCTCCACATTCTCCCCTCGAGCATGAATGCTATGATAAAGCTATAAATTTGTGTATCAGTCACGTGAACATATATCAAACCCAGCCGGAAACGAAAACATACATTATATTCCTCTACCGCCTCATCCCATGACCGCACAAGCGCCGTATCGTCCCAAATCTCTTCATGCGACATATTCGCGCCTGATTTGTTTTTCCTTTTCGCCATGATTTTCTGGGTTATGTACGTATATGGTTGTCGAGCTTGAAAGTTGATGTGGAGAAAGGGAAGCTCATTCTTTTTGGGTGGAGTCAGTAGATTTAGGCGCCGGGCTTGGCGCTGTATGGGCAGAAAAAAATATCAAACTTTCCGCACCGCTCGTGCGATTGTCTTTTACTCGACAATTATTCTTTAAAGACACGATAAATTTGTTGCAATGGCTCCAGAAAAGAAGGATAAGAAGCGCAAGGGTAAGCTAAATTTTTTTGAAGGTCAATTATCTGCATACTAACAGAAAATTAGCTACATCCGCCGCCGCTGTCGCTACTCCAGACCTTCCCAACAAGAAATCGAAAAAGACTACTGTAGCCGAACCGTCGCCCGCTTCTACTCCCAAGTCCATTCTGAAAAAGAAGAACGCCGAGGAAAAAGCCAATGGCACTGCGAAACTAGTTGTTCCAGAAACCGCCGATGCACCTGCCCGAAAGATCAAGCCGCGCAAGCGTGCGAGCGACTTTTTGAGCGATGATGAAGACGAGAAGGAAAATGAGGAGGAGACAAAGTCTAAGAAGCAAAAAGAGGCTGCAAAGAAAGTAGAGAAGAAAGAGACCAAAAAGGCCGCTCCTGCTAAGACGAAGAAGGTCGAGGTCGTTGAACAGGACGAGTCTGAGGACAAAGGTAGCGAAGAGGAAGAATCTGAAAATGACGAGATTGACGACCAAACTGCGGAATTGATCAAGGGCTTCGAGAGCAGTGGGGACGAAGACGCCTCTGAAGACGAAGGCTTTGAAGCTGGCAAGGCCGTACCTCGAATCCCCGACTCGAAAAAGGCCAAGCGCAAGATTCAGAAGAAGTTGAAGGAGAATGATCAACCTGATGAGCCTGGAACTGTATACGTTGGGTGAGTCTCTTTTTTTCCAAACCTCTCGGTGTTTTCATTGCTGATAAATGACAGACGCATCCCCCACGGTTTCTACGAACACCAAATGAGAGCCTACTTCTCCCAATTCGGCGACATAACCCGTCTCCGCCTATCCCGCAACCGCGTCACAGGCCGCTCCAAACACTATGCTTTCATTGAATTTGCCTCTTCAGTCGTCGCCAAAATTGTCGCGGAGACCATGAACAATTACCTCATGTACGGTCACATCCTGAAATGCAAATTCGTGCCCCAGGAACAGCAACATCCGGAATTGTGGAAGGGCGCAAACCGTCGATACAAGCGTGTGCCCTGGAACAGGATCGAGAAGCAGCGTCTCGAACGTGGAAAGACACGCGATAAGTGGGCGAAGAGTATTGAGCAGGAGGAGAAGAGACGGTTGGCGAAAGCGGAGAAGTTTAAGAAGTTGGGATATGAGTTTGAGATGCCGGAGTTGAAGGCTGTTGATTCGGTGCCTGTGCAGGAGAAGTTGCCGGCGCCGGAAGCTGCTGCTGAAACTCAATCTGCAATTGAAGATGCTGCGCCTGCTAAGGATGTTACTGTTGTGGAAGTGACTGCCCCTGCTGCTACCGCTGCTGAGGAGGAAACGCCCAAGAAGAAATCTAAGAAGGCCAAGAAAGGCAAAGAGCAGGCAGAAGCTGAGGTTGAAACTGCCACACCAATCAAACAGGTAGAGACTGCTGCTGCTACACCAGAGACCTCATCAGCCAAGAAGAGCAAGGCCAAAAAGGCAAAGAAGTCCAGCAAGGCTTGAAGATGATAATGTTTCTTTATATCTGTACAGATCAAAAGTTTACTACAATCCGGTCCAAGAGCGGTTTATGTTATGCAGGAATGGAGTTATTAAATATGTTGTTTTTGATGTTTTGGTCCCGTACATTTTTGAACGCTAATGCTAATGTTTCGTAAAGGATAAATCATGTTACAGTACATAGTTAATGGGCCTGTCCACCCATCACATCAGACCCATACACCCGCTCAGCCAACATTCGAAGTTTCATGGGCATAGACTGATCTTGATAACGTTCAAGGATATCGTCCTTACCGGCTGGACGCAACAAATTAGACCATGTATTTTGATCTCCCGTTTGGTTCAGGGCACGTTGTTCACAGTATGCTCGTTTTTCGGCATTCCACCATCGAGGGAGGATGCTCTGCTTGTTTTTGGTTGTTGTAGATAATGATGATGACGAGGATGGTGTTGGTGAGGATGCCGAGTTGGTGTCTGTGTCGTTGTCATGTGTCGTTGATGAAGAGGGAGATGAGGATGAGACTTCGTATTCTTCATGATTGTTGGATCTGGAATCCACGCACTCAGCTAGATCGAGGAAATCACGAAAATCTTGAAAAGCGTATTGCAGAGCCTGACTACTGTCGTCATCAGGGTTGTGCGTTGTATATCGTCCCCTCAACCTGCCGCAATACATCCTCTCGTCCTCCACCCGCAGCCGATATGCATCGATCAACTGATCCATCGCCATATCTTCCGTCGACAGACTGTCCAGATAACTATTCCCAACCATGATAGCACCCACGCTACACGTCCGTTGATGTCCCCTCTTCCAGTCCGCGCGTTGACATGCCCGCGAGCAATACAGTGCCGAACGACAGCGAGCACATCGTTTAAGTTTCTGATCTGCGCGTGGGTTTGGTAATTCTCGTTTTTTGCAATATGTGCATGTCCGGGATGGATTGCTGGACGATTTTCTCCTTGCTTGTTTTTCTTCTGTTCTTTTTGCTTTTTGTGGAGATGTAGGATTGTTTAGCCTGGCCAGTTTCTGGTTGATGAAGTCCATGTCTTTTGTTTCCCCAGATTCTGCAATATATTGTGGGTTCAGCAATCTGTGTTGCAGTTACCGGGCCTGTTCTGATAGGCAGGTTGTCGCGTGCTCAAGGGACGGAATTTGTTGACTTGAACTAGATCAGCAGGAATACCCCGGAAGCGAAAGCCTCTCCATATATACTCCGTAAAGTCATGGTATGTCACACAGCAAGCCAGCCCAAGTCCCCGGGCCCTCCATAGTTGACTTAATTCAAAAGTAAATATTCACTAGGTCATGTGGCTGGCACAGATCATAACAAGGGCTGCCTTTGCCATACCGCGGACAAATGGCATGGCCGGATCTCGCTGTTCCCCACAATTTATTTCCTTGTTGAATCGTTGAATGTTCTAGCAGCGAGACGAGAGCGGGTAAAAGGCAACAGTCAGGCAGAACGTCAGGTGCTTAACATTCCTATTGGGCATGTGAGGCGCTGAGAGGGAACCTTTTTGGGAGCGGCGGACGGGAAAGATGGGGACGGCAGCTAGCCTTACTCTGTAGACTCTACTATTAGAGCGGACTCAGCGGAGTGTGGAGTAAGGCACTAACCTGCGAGAGTCTGAGGCTTAGGCGTACTCCATAGACAGCAACGCTATTACGTTAAAATAACTGCCCAGAATGCACCGGTGTACGTACCTAGGCCCTGCATTGGCCAATACGTACTATAACTTTTGTAGTACGTACGTAGTAAAGTATATCGATCCGAGCCACCTTGCTTATTCTCGTGACCCTGTTTGATCGTGTCGAATTACCCAGGTTTGTTATGGCCGGCCACTCATAAATACTACTATGTATACTATGTATAAGTAATAACACATGTTACCCGAAGCGAGTCGGAGGAAGCGCGTTACCAGTTGAAACTTGACAGTGGCAGCTGTATCCGCATAGACCAATCGGGACTAGCAAACGGTCAACCAAGCCCTAACGGATCCCCATCGCTACACTGCTGGAGCTCTCTCCATAACGTAACCACTCCATATACCCAAAGAAGACGCAAAAAATGCAAAAAAGAAGTGTTTCCTCTTGACAAGAGTGGGATTCGAACCCACGCCCTTTCGGACTAGCGAATAACTATCACAGAGCCGTGAATGAAACCTTAAGCTAGCCTGGGGAGATGTTAGTAAAGGAGGCATGTAAGAGATGTAATAGGGTTAGGGTTACTGACGCCTTAGACCGCTCGGCCATCTTGCCATAGAGGAGCCGCCAATTTTTCGTCTGATGTCGAGTTGGTCACTAACCGCATTAGGATAAGATATCCTTACAGGCTTGTACATTTCTAAGGTGCTCACTAAGGTTAGCTAATCAAGGAGTCCAACATTGCAGCGGCTCATATTGCATTGTATGCATTGTAACTTTGTACGGAAAGTATTCCGTACTGATTGAAGTACTGACCGAATCTGACCTGTGCAGCCGGAGCAGTAACACAGCTAGCCGCCGTAGTCCGGGGAAGTGCATCCGTCTGAAACAATTCCAAACATGGATCAACAAGAAGAATGACAGCTCAAATCGTTACGTATCAGTAATTGCCTCGCTCGTCCAACGAGTCGACGACCAGGATTAAAATACCTCACGGGCATTATGTAGTACGTACAACTCAAATGTCCAGGTCCAGGCTCAGCTCGGCTGGCTGAGAGGAATTACCTCAATTTGTACATAGTATGTATGCCGGCCTGGCATCTGCATGTTAATTAAATTAGTCTCATCCACATATTGCGGAGTACATGAGCTGGCCGTGTAACGAGCTGAGTGCATCAATCAGATTTGCGCCGATGAGGAAATGTCTCACGTGTTCTTCCTCAGGAGATGGCACGTGACTTTTCGCAGACCTGTTTGCACCATTTGCATTGCTCATCCACAAAAGGCTAGCGCCTCGCGTCGGATCAGACTAAAACCGAAAATCAGAAATTTTTAATCTTCCTCTTGCTTTTCTTCTCCAACTCCTCGCTCAAAGAATCGCATTCAAAGCTCACACACGAGAGTGTATACCCATACCTCTCCACCTCAAGCTTTGGGAGAAAGTCCCCGGACACCCTGCCCAATTTGTTCGCAAATTGGTTTCTTGTTCTCTCCATGAGAATGTCTAGTCAGGCAATGCGGAAACGCGCCGCCATAAAAGCAATTTGATAGCGGCTTACGCTCCTATTCTTCCTTGGATCTCGGTCTCTGCGACACTCCCTCTTTCAGAGGTAGTGGACACAATGGCGTTGACGGGATTCAAAGAGAAGAGGACGTCTCTCGGGACGTCAGTATTGGGGTTGCTCTTCGTCGTGGTTCGATAGTCATGCGATTGCTCGTCTGCAAGACGGGTAACTCAATGGGGCTCATTCTTGAGGCGAGGAGTTCCTTTTTTCTTTTACAAAGTCTGTAGCTTATGGAAAGCGGTGACCTGTGTCGTTGGACTGCGAGTTATGTTGTCGTTTGTCTAATGGCCAACACAGAAGCCCTGTCAAAGGGGCCGGACTATTGATTTCCTATCAGAATTGGAACATGCTGCAAGAGTTGAGTCGGGTAGTGAGGTTCGTGTGATGATGCAAAACAATCATAGAGTCAAGCCCAGAGGATCCGGCCATCGTGCAAGGACCGTTGAAGACCAGATTGTATTCATATCTGATGGACATTTCTCGCTTGGCATTATATAGTCACATTATACAAGCTGCATAATCTTCACATCATTTCACATTATCTAAGCTTAACCATACACAAGTGCCACGCAGTCAAGTATGCATCATGTTTTTGAGCAGTAATAAACGGATGCCGTCATGAACATTCCTCTATTTCGTCTTTTCGGCCGGCAGATGCTGAGCTTGTCTGTTGCTCGCTTGACCCCTCTGCAAAACCGATATCACCACATCACCCGCCAACGAAATGGCAGTCGCACAAGCACTGCTCCAAACCTGGATACTAACCGATCCCAGCGGCGCTCGCGGAAACGACAGAATCCATTCAACGGGATACGGGAACCATCCAGCCGGAAGATCAAAGACAGGAGTCTTGGTGTAGTAGAATTGAATGAAGAGACGAGGTCCGTTGAGGGTTAGCCAGCGGGCTATTTTGACCGAGAATTGGAACGAGGTTTTTCTTGAGCTCATTGATTTGTCTGTAGCAAGCTCCGCATATTAGCTATAGTCCCATTTCTGTAGTATCTTCGTAGTTGTATGTGTATACTGACTCATCGCCTCGTATTCCTCCATGGCCTTGTCATGCCTCCTTCGCAGTTTCGCCCATTTGGCGAATTCGTCCTGCGAACTAGTCGCGTTCATTTCTCGTTTGAGTTGGACGACATCGCGCTTGAGCTCGGCGTGTTTACGGGCATCTTTTGAGATGGTTACTGGTAATCGCAGGTAGAGAATCCATAGCTATTTTCAGAGTCAAAGAGTTAGTCTCAGGCCAGGATTGCTTTTAACGTTTTGTGCATAGTTACGTACCAGGTCGTCGATTGTGCTTGCGCCGATCGTATTGACGATATATATGGCTAGTTGTATGAGGAATATGAGTAGTAAAAAGGAAATCATTTTATGTTATTGCTGTTGAATGTGGTTGCAAAGATTGATGGCGATTGTGGGAAATCACACAATGCGGAGGCGAACGGCGACCGTGGATCCCTCCTGGAGAACGTGATATTCGGTAGTCGGCTCTTATGTCGATTGTACCCTCATATATTGCGAGCCTAGAGCTCCATGAGTCTGTTGTGAGAATGTCGAAAGTTAAGTTCGGGCAGGAAAGAATAATGAATGACGTCTGGCCTAAACGAATTCCACGGCACGCCTCCGAGCCGCCAAGACATCGCCTATCACAGCTCGTACAATTTACCTTCACCAAACACATCCCACGATTATGTGCATCACTTTTTGCAATTTCAATGTCCTCAAACATTGGGGATGACGCTTTCAAGTCTCTATCTGATATATTCGCCAACCGAAAATCAGAGGAAGTCCTGGAAATTGAGATCTTGAGCCCAGAATCAGGGCCACTATTACAGGATAGACTCTGCATTGGAATCACCAAGGCAGCCCTGGTCAAGGCTTTTCTAGTTGCAAGGCAGAAGTTTCATGATTATCTCGTTCATCCGAGTAGAAGTAAAGCAAATACTCTTACGGATGGAATCAATGAGTTTGACATTGCGACTCAGATCATCCTCCTCTTCGACTGTGAGCATGTGACGGCCTGTAACTGGAGGAAACGATATATATCTTCTTCATTACAGCAGTATGTCAATCGAGATGATTCTGGAAGCTTGGAAGATCTTTTGCAGGGAGAAAGAACTCTGATGACTTCGTTTCAATGCTCGCCATTACATCGGCATACAAAGTCGCCTACACTATGGCAACATCGACTATGGATCATGACCAAGTCGTTGACTCTAAGAGAGAGTAATGTTGTGGACTCTGAAACCTCAAAAGACTCACTTCGCCAGCTCATACTAGAAGAGCTTGATGTAGTCTGCAAATCAGGCCAGTTGCATCCACGAAACTATTATGCGTTCAGCTATATGCGCCAGCTCCATGCTTTAGTTTGCCAGTTTTCAAAGAGCGACAGTCAAGCTATGCGAACTGAGCTGGCAGTCGCCATGATTGAACCCTTGTTGAAATGGTGTCTATCCAATCCAAGCGATATATCGGGATGGATGTATCTTTTCTATCTCCTCAATTGTGATAGTGATATACTACAAGATGGCTTGTTTGAAGAGAGAAAACTGGTCATTGAACGGACTATTCACTTTGCTATTCATATAGCTACATGGGAGGGCGAGAGTCTGTGGACATTTGTAGACTTGATGGTAGCACGATTTGGAGTCAATATTCTTCCAACGGTTGGCGTTACGACTACGGAGCAGTGGGACAGTTCTTCAGCATCAGGCGCTCGCTGGAAGACAACAAAACTCAGAGCATTCGAGATCTACAAGGGAATACAAGACCAAGCTATAAGCTAGCAAGATGTGTTCATTATTGGAGACATAACTGCTAAGTCGACACCCGTGTCCGCCACACCTTCTCAACGACTTCAAGTGTGATATTCTAAAAGTTTCAGGATTTTCCCTGCAATGAACGACAAGAACGAAACATCACTCCACAAACAGCGCGTTTTACTATCGACCACACCGCCGAAGGTAAAATCCTCTGCACCTTCGTTCCACCCACCGCGACCTTTTCTTCAATCTCAGACTTAAAAAGGCAACCCATCCATCAAACCTCCAACTAGAGGCAGGCTAGAAAGCATACCCTTTGGCTTGGCAGTCGCCGCCGCAGATGCCGAAGGACTAGCCTGGGGCTTTGCAGCAGTCGGGCTAGGAGCGGTGGTAGGGACGCCGGGAGTAGGGCGCGAAGGACCAGCAGAAGTAGGAGTGGCCTTTGCAGCAGCCTGTCAGCTAGTCAACTCATGCAACACACAACAAAGAAAATAAAATGTAGAACTCAAAGGGAGTACCTTTGCAGCAGCTTCAAGCGCATTCTCCATCTCGCTCATATACTCCGACTCGGAGTCGCTGGTGACCTGCTTGTCCTGTGTGCTGTCGGCATCGGCGTTGGTGCCGTGGTGGAACTCAGTGGCCATGCCAGGCATGCCGGCTACGCTGCCGGTATTGGGCTGCGTGGATGCTGGTGCTGCGTTTGCGACGAGGGCGAGGACCGCGAAGACTGCGAAGAAGTAATAAAAGAGGTTGAAGCGGGCCATTTTGTTGAAGATAAGGGTTTGATATTTGAGTTGATATTATGGAAAAGAGTGAATGGCGAGGTTGAAGGTCACACTTGCTGGTGAGTGATTGGAAATGCCAAAAGTCGAAAGTTACAAAGAAGAAAAGTCCCAAAAGGAATTCGAGCCAAGTTGAGCATCACATCCCTTTTAATATGTTGCATGCGACCTCGCCACGTACCTACCAGCATACCTGACAAACTATTATTCGAGTGTACAAGGTTACAAGGTGCAACATCCCTTCGGGCTGAACATCCTACGAAAGACCCTGATATGGAGTGTGTTATGTATCTAGGTAGCTAGGGGATCCTCCTGGAGTTATTGATCAACATGCCTGCTACGTACTTGAGCAAAGTACGTTTGGACAAACCTCAAGGAAGGTGGGCAATGAGTAAATATGGAGGGTTGACGC
Organism: Talaromyces pinophilus; assembly: GCA_001571465.2. NCBI lineage: Eukaryota > Fungi > Ascomycota > Eurotiomycetes > Eurotiales > Trichocomaceae > Talaromyces > Talaromyces pinophilus. The sequence continues at coordinate 3,896,589 of CP017344.1, read as the reverse complement.
GTGTACATTGTAGATGCTCGTACAGCTTTGATATGGAATGGTGCTCAAGCACTCACTTTTCCTCTCAAATCATCGACAAGTGCAGCAATAAGTCCTTGTTTTGAGACAAAGTTGAGGTATTATAATGTGAAAGGAAGAACGAAGATCAAAGTCTAATATCTAATCATCAGGGTTGACTGTTCACCCATGGATGGGATGTCATTCCTGTATTCATGTTTGGGGATGAAGGCTCAAGGTACAATCATCACCACCCCTTACATGTAAGACATTCCTACCTTGCCAAGGTATCAATCAACATTCTCCCACAAAGTCTAAACTACGCACATACACACACGATCCTTCTTTAATCAAAATCGCATTCCATCAAAAACATCCAATTCATTCTCCAGATTTCTACGTAGGTATAAGGTATACGGATATGTATCTCCCTCTATTGACACGTAAAGCCCCATCTCAAATATAAGAACCAACGCAACACGAGTGAAGCCGTCTCTTTCTCTTTTTGGAAAGAAAACGTTCTCTTTATTGGCAAAAATTTTGACCTCCTCCGTCATTGTGAATTGGACAGACGAGACTTCGAATATGCCGTGCTTTTGTAAGCTACGTAGTATGTGTGGTATGTATGGGTTTGATCGGCGATGTGTCAAAACGACATGAAGTCGATCATGCCAGTGCGCATGTGTAGAGATATCGTGCAATGGAATGTTTTCAATATCGATGTCGGAGCAGGGGAAAGAGCGTAAAAGAAAAATGTGGTTTTATTCTGTCCTATCAAGATTAGTATCAACAACCAAGTAATGCATGATCCTCATAAACTGGTATAATCAATTCTCCCGTCATCATCAAACAGGAAAAATCAATCTGAAAATGAAATGTATGCTATAAGCGAACCCAACCGCCGCACAGAGCAAAATAAGCGTCTTTTCTGAAAGAAATCGTCGGGATTAGAACAAGCACTTTGTTCGCTCTCGGTCTAAACATTCTAAATTTGTAGATGAGACGGTTTTGAAAAAAAAAAACTCAGCTACAAGGGTATGAAGACCTTGATATGTATAGGAGATGAAGAGAAAAGGAAAGGAGAGGAAGAGGGAAAATTTGTTGGCGTGTAAGAACAATGGAGGAATTGTGGAGCTTTGCATTATGTAAGCAGCATATATATTGGGAGCCTCAGGCAGAGATAAGTCAATTGTATGCTTTTTTTTATTAAAAAAATATCAATGTTAAGATCCTGTACAGTTGATTGAGAATATCGTATTAAGAAAACAGGCAAATCTACTTCATATAATCAAACTGGTAGATCGACTAAAAACGAGCAAGAACCTTCTCCTGCACATCACCCTGAGCATACTCGCTAACATTTTTACTCAATACCGACTTGGCCTGCGCCGCTGTGAAACCCTTTGCCGAAACAGCAGGGTTGTATCCAAGTCCAGTGACTTTGGCAATTTCTTGATCCGAGATGGGGGTAGCTTCTTTACCGTCCGCACGCTTGTAGACGGTCACAACCACAGCACCACCCAGACCAAGGTTGTGTTGCAAAGCGGCCGAAGTACCCTTGACCATACGGTTGTTGGCCCAACCACGCAAGTGCCATACAAGCTCGGCGCATTGAGCGAGCCCCGTAGCCCCGAGAGGGTGACCCTTGGAAATGAGTCCTCCGGAAGGGTTGATGACCATGTGTCCGCCATAGGTAATATCGCCCTTGCGCACCATTTCATGCGCTTTCCCTGGTTCGGAGAGTTCGAGTGCATCGATGGTGATCATCTCGTTGGCTGAGAAGCAGTCGTGTAATTCGCAGACCTTGATGTCCTTGACGTTGACTTTGGCCTCGGCCAGAGCGGTGCGGGCGGCGTGGCGGGTCATTTGGAAGCCCATCAGATCAATGGAGCTGCGGTCATAGAGAGACAAGTCATCGGTAGCCATGGTCTGACCGGCGATCAAGATGGCTTGCGATTTCAAGTGGGGCCGAGCGTCCAGGAAGGCCTGGGAGACGATGACGGTGGCAGCGGCGCCATCGGAAGTAGGGCAGCATTGGAGTTTGGTAAGTGGCTCAAAGATCATGGGCGCTTTCATGACTTGTTCAAGAGTGTATTCGTCCTGGAATTGCGAGTATGGGTTGCGCTTGGAGTGTTCATGGTTGATGCGAGCGATTTCGGCAAAGTCTTCTGCCTTGGCTCCGTATCTACATGGCGATATGTTAGTTTGAATGATTAAATCAACAGCTGTGCAACGTACTTCTCCATATATTCCCGGCCAGCGTTACCGAACATCTGAGCAGCACCAGGCGCATTGGTCACACCACGAGTCTCGGCCATCATCATTCCAAACAGACCAGTCGGGTTCTCTCGGTCGTTAAAGTAAGACTGCAAGCTACCAGGGCTCATCTTCTCGAATCCAACGACAAGGACACAGTCCGCAGCGCCGTGAGAGACAATAGTGCGACCGAGCGCAAGACCAGAAGAACCGGTAGCACAGTTATTGTTGACATTATAAATGGGAATCTTGGTCAGACCGAACTGATAAAACACTCGCTGACCGCAAGTGCTATCTCCGTAAACGTAGCAGGCGACACCCTGGTCGACGTCGTCGTAGGTGATGTGAGCGTCAAGCATGGCCTTGACACCGGCCTCGAACCCCATTTCATGGTAGTCAACTTTGCCTCTGGGCTTGATGAACTTGGTCATGCCCACGCCGAGGACGTAGGCGGGTTGTTGTTGTTTGCCCATGGTGATGGGTGATTATCAAAGGGTAGAAGCTTAAACCTTAAAAGCGAAGCTGCGATCTATGTCGCAACTGTAGAACTTTCGAAAAGAAGAAAAATAATGGTACAATAATTAAGTAGTATCCGCAATGCAGAGGCGGCGTGGTTCGATGACTCTGTATTTATTCGTCCTCATAAACTAGGGACAATTATTGATTATTCACAAAGAAAGATGTTTGGTGGAGTCGGCCTCTTTGTTTTGCGGGGAAGGTTTGGGCCGAGGTCCACCGTCCCTTAGTACGCATATCCAAGGCCAACCGACGGGAGGCTGCTCTGTTGCTTCCAAGGTTGCGATATATCAATCCCGTCCGTACCGATCGTTTGTCTCATGAGAGTATGATCTGTTAGTGATATACAGAGCAGGCCGAGGAGCTTTCTTCAGACTATGCATGTATCAAATGCTTATCTTGATAGACCGAGCAGCCCATGCAATGAATTAGTGGTGATGATAAGGACTCATCTCTCGGCTTTTTCTGTCTTATTCGAGACATCTGGACGGTCGGCGCAGCTCAATTTTGAATATCGTGTGCAAACTTGATCTGACTATTGATTTTGTGTAACCGTAATGATAGATATTTAAATAAGGAATGGAAGCTTCTTCATATCATGATACGGAGGACACTCGGCCGCCTACTAACAGAAAAAGATAGAGCCTTCCTATTTGCTTTGCTTTGCTTTTTCTGATTTTATAACTTTTGCGACTGAACTTATGCAGCACTGAAGGATTCCTCGAAAAAGAAAAGAAATCATCTTACTGGTGATAGAGCCAAGAAACCACATGGTGGGCAGCAAACAGGTTATGCGCTTGGGCACGCGACAGGGATGTACTATGTATGACCGATACCTATTCAAGGGCAATATATCACATATACCCAGGGATACTTCAAAGCCATACACAACCTCGCTTTAAGAATGCTTTATTCCGTACTTCGGTCAGTATCACAGAAATGGCCATAGTTCAACCAATATCCAAGATACAGAGTGTAAATTCGAAGCCTCGGTCTACTGGTTCGGGCCGTTAAGCACTTGAGAGCCGTCTCTGTTGCGCTGATATAACAAGAGACAACGAACTCGGATCCTGTTGACTCGGTCTGAGCTCATTCTTCACGAGACTTCAATCCCATCGCGCTTCCAGCTGTACCATAGCACGTAGACACAGCGGATACTTATCCTGATGCGTCGAGACAGCGTATGAACCATGAACCCCTGGAGAGAATGTATCTTCACACACGCCCTTTTCTATACTGGAGTAGAGAAGGAAGAGGATGATTGGCTCAGTCGTAGCTGCCCGATCCATCTCGACGACGTCATTAGTGCACTCACCCGCTTATCTAATCGCGCTATTCCTCTCTGGGCGGTCGATCGTCGACGGTCCGGTGCACTCAGCTCCGATCCCATTCGTCTGCTGCTGCAACCTTCTGTCTGGATGAACATCTTCCGGTTTCATGGTTATTCCATAGTACTTCTCACTCACTACTGCTAATTACTCAAGGCTGATCCAATTTCCCCTCCTGCGATCTCTTTTACCCCGGTTTTTGGGTAGACGGAGAGCTACGAACGAACGACGTACCACAACTTCATATCACCACCCCACACGAGGTACGTTCCGCTGCTAGTTACTGCCGCCATCTACGGCGAGCTCATCCAACTACCCCCCATTGCTTGATTTTAGTTTTCGACCTACCTGTGCAATTCATCGTGGTGAAAATATCACTGTGGTTATACTTTACCAATTGCATTTAAACTCGTTTACGTTTTTACGTTTGCTTGCAATCACTGATCACTCGGAATAGCCGTCAAATTATCGTCTCGGTTCCGAAGCTCCACGACCTTTATTGGCATTGACAATTCCCTCGTTCAGCTCGATCAACACATCGGCTCGCGGACAAGCTCACCCAGATTCAACGATTCGGCGCCGTTGCTCATATCAAACGACGGCTTCAGAACGGCCTCAGGTCATTTATTTCACCCAATATCCATATATCGTACAATTGCGCCAATTCTCTTCATTCCCCCCTAGCCCGCGTCTTCTTTTTGAGAAGGCAACAATCCTATCTAAGAGTTCCATGACGACGTGGGTTTTCGCAGCCCTCCCGAGAAACGACTGTGGGACGCCGAACGGTCATCTCGACTCCTGAGAGACCGCTTTGCGTTCCATCGGGTTCCCCAGCCCACCCTACGATACACGATAGGCCCAGTGAATCGATAACATAATCCGTCTCACTCATCTTGCCTTCAGGTTTTTATAGCTGAACGGCATATGGCCTGAGTAATTGCCAGGTATGACTATGAACGACAGTTCCGGTCACGTTCGTCTTTCCTCAACCGGATCCACTCGAGCTGCATCTGCTGCCGCAATGTCGACGTCGAGTCCATGGGTTTTTGACACGAAGAAGCGAAATCGTATGTTGAAGAGATATCGGACTCAAGTGGCCTCTGCTACCTCGACGATTTGTGCTACGTTGGCTGTGGTAGGTACATCGAACGCTCCCTTCAATTCTTACTGACGCTTTGGTAATAGACACCTCTTGAAAACCTCAAGACTCGGATGCAAACGTACGTCATTAGATTTGGACTGCACTGTTATGTCAAATACTAACTAGAGCAGTCATAATTTCCTGAACCTCAAGGAGTGTGCGAAATACATATGGCGTACGGAAGGGTTTCGCGGTTATACCGCTGGTAAGTCAACCTTTTGAGATATGGTAGTGCCTCTACTAACTAGGACAGGCTTTCTTCCCCCACTCATGAGTGTCACATTCGTGCGGGTCGTCAGCTTCAGTACTTATCAGACTGTGAAATATCGCATTTCCGACGAATACGAGCGTGCCACTGGCCTTTCACCTCTGCAATACTACAACCAGCCTGGCAGTATACCTAGTCTGGCGACAATTACTACATTCACTGTGGCTGGGATGTGCGCAGGTCTCGCTGCATCCCCATTTGCATGTAAGTGATCTAAAATATGGAGAAGGAGATAATGCTGATCGATTTCAGGCCCCTTTGAACTAGCGAAAAATGTCGTCCAGACATCAGTATTGATGTCTTATCGATCTCAAGCTTCACCGGACGCCGTTCGAGATCCTCGTGTACGCTCATTACCGCGCTTGGGCACCATCCAGGCTTTCAGGAAGATTATTAGCCGTCATGGTTTCCGTGGCCTTTACACCGGATACCATCTCCATGCTATTCGCGACACCATTGGAACTGGACTGTACTTTGGAATATACGAAACTGTCAAGCAGATAATTGCCAAGGAGATGGGCAAACCGGCGCAAACTCCATTCGGTCCTCCGATGGTGGCGGGTGCACTTTGCGGGACTATTCCTTGGCTAGTTGTGAGTTTGTCTTTATTCTGTCTTTAATTCATCATGCTAACCTGAACCAGACTTATTCCCTCGACACACGAAAGACACGCGCTCAAAGTATTCTACTCGGCAGGACAAAAGAAATCGGCGAAGCATCGATCGCTGTATCGAGATCCAGCATGTACAAGGGTCTGTCCGTCTCTTTGATGCGAACCAGCTTCCAGAACATGATCCTTTTCAGTATTTTCGAATACACCAAGACTCAAATCAACAGCCTTGAGACGTGAGCGATTTGATGAAACGAATTCATCAAACTATTGAACCATTGAATATGAAGGGGCGGAAGACTCAGGCTACGTCAATTCCATCTGTTATTGTTTGCAAGAAATATTATACAAATCAGTATGTGTAACACGATATTGTGTACATACGCAAAACCAAACGGTTCTGCACTCATTATCGTATGAACTTTTTGTATCATTTATTTTTCACATACGACGCGATCGCTTGGACGACGCGAGATTGATCAGTTGGGCTGAACTTGATTGGAAAACATCAAGTTGGAATATGTAAACCCAGGAATGAATTATACGAATTATCATTTCCAGTGTATAATTGTAGGCCACTTTTTGTAGTTCTTCTAGTGGGGATACGACAGCCGACGTCATTCCGCTTTTGCTCTGTTGCCAGGTCAATCTGATCTTCCATCATAAATAGTGGAAATATACACCTCCGAAAAACTTCAGATATCCTTCCCCACTCGAACTTCTCGTTTAATTTCTGTTTTTTCAGCCTTTCTTCGTGTTCATGATACGACAGTGTACATACGATGACATCGTAAGTCGAACAATACGTTCATACTCATTAATATCTGTTCCTTCTGTTATCGCTGCTACTATTTATGCTAACAACCCCTCTTCATCAGAGGCAACATCCTCCAACTGCCCTTCCGGCGCACCCTCACTGTATCCCTCTCAGACGCAATCACGCAATACATCTCGTCCAAATATGACCAACGACCGGATATGTTTGCAGATGATCTGCTCATTCTCGATCGACTCCGCTCCGAGGCCGTGAATGTGCAGGAAGCACATGTTAGCGGGGTTAGTCGATTGGTTACTTATGCGGCGCAGTTGAAGTGGTTGGGCGGGAAGTTTCCCGTCGATGTGCGTATATACTGTTTGCATTGGGTATTTTGATGAGGTTGGGCTTACGGTGGTGTAGGTTGGTGTAGATTTTTCTTGGTATCCAGCTTTTGGGTTCAATACGGCTCAGCCAAGTATGTTACCCCCCCGCAGTCTTGATAGAAGATACTGACGTGTTGGATGAAGTTAAGCAAAATAATCTACGATTCGAACTCGCGAACGTTCTATTCAATCTTGCCGCGTTGTATTCGCAACTCGCCTACTCGCTGAACAGAACAACATCCGACGGCCTCAAACAAGCATGCAACTACTTCTCGCAAAGTGCTGGTGTGATCGCCCACCTCCGAAAAGACATCATCCCCGACCTTCGTGCCTCACCCCCAGAAGACATGGATGAAATGACCCTACAAAGCCTCGAAGAACTCCTCCTAGCGCAAGCACAAGAATGTTTCTGGCAAAAGGCCGTCAAGGATGGACTCAAAGATGCCTCTATAGCGCGACTAGCAGCCAAGGTCAGCGATTTTTATGCGAATGCCAGTGATTACGCGGTGAAGTCGAATGCAATCAGTACAGATTGGATACACCACATGTCCGCCAAACACCACCATTTTGCAGCAGCAGCACAATATCGACAGTCGCTCGATTGTCTGGATAAGAGGAAATATGGCGAAGAAGTTGCGCGTTTACGGGATAGTCTGAAATGCGTAAATGAAGCGCTCAAGGAGAGCAAATGGATCAATCGGATTGTCCTGGGTGATTTGAATGGACTCAAAAGTCGAGTGACGGAGGATCTCAAGCGAGCTGAAAAGGATAACGATATGATATATCTTATACCAGTGCCTCCAAAGTCCGAACTGAAGCCGATTGATCGTGCGGCTATGGTGTCTGCAAAGGCACCGACGCAGGTTACTGATGCCATCTCAATGCTTGGTGAGAATGGCCCGCTTGGCCAGCCGTTGCTTGCCAAGTTGGTGCCGTATGCTGTTCATATTGCGGCTAGTATATATTCGGATCGTCGGGATCGGTTGGTTAATGAGACGATTATTGGAGAGTTGGAGTCGATGACAGACAAATTGCGAGAGTGAGTTCGCTCCTGATGTGAAGAAAGGTATATGCTAACGTGTCTAGTCTTTTGCAATCACTCAATCTGCCAGGCTCTCTGCAGGCTTTGGAGAAACCACTTGGATTACCGCCAACTCTTGTATCGCATGCGGAAGAACTTCGTCAACAAGATGGTCTCAATCGTTTGCATCGTTCTCTCGAAGACACAGCTCAAGTTAAAAACAACGACAAAGCATTGTACACCGAGGGTGTAGACCTCCTATCAGCCGAGAAAGAAGAAGACGACAGGGCTCGTGCAAAGTATGGTACGGAGCGTTGGCACAGAGAGTCTTCTGTCATTGCCGGACAAAAGGTTTATCAGACAGCGTCGGATATTAATGGGTATTTCTCTTCTGCTCAAAGCACCGACGAGCTGATTCGGGGAAAACTACGAGATGCGGAAAAGGTTCTTCGGATTCTGACTGGTACGAATCGTGACTTGGAGTCGTATGTTCCTAGCAGTCGTCGAGCTGCAATTACGCCAGATCTAGAGAGGGAAACGAGTAGATTGAGGAGTTGTCTGAATGAAGTGAGCAGACTTGAGAATCGACGAAAGCGTCGAATCCAAGTTTTGAAGGAAAAGGCTCGCGCGGATGATATTAGTAAGTTTTATATGTTGGTGGAAGTACGAACTTCAGCTAACGCATCTGTAGATCCCGCTCTACTCAAAGAAACAGCTCGCCTTGAGCGAGAATTCCCCATGCAACCCATCGAAGCAAGCCAATTTGAGAATCTATTCGAAGAACATCTCCACCTCTACGACTCAGACATCGACATGGTCGCCCAAGAACGAACCGAACAAGAACAACTCGAAACCCAAGTCCGCGAAGCAAACAACAATTTCAACCGTGCTCGTCGGGGCGATACATCTAGCAAAGAACGCGAAAAGGCACTACAAGAACTCGAGAACGGATACGCAAAGTACAAGGAGCTTATTGGCAATATCGAGGTTGGACGAAAGTTTTATAATGATTTGGCCAAGATTGTGGGTAGGTTTAGGGATGATTGCAAGTCGTTTGTGCATGAGCGTAGGATGGAGGCTAGTCAACTGGAAAAGTATGTCTATCCATCGCCTCCCTATTGATTTACGAAACTGACATGGGATAGTGATATTACCAACGCCACTGCAATGGCGGCACTGAAAATATCTTCTCACCATCCAATCCAACATCAGCAATCACCCATCCAGCCTCAACCTCCGGTCCCCCAACCGCCAGCAGCGCAACCTCTAACCGCTCCACAACCAACAAGAGCAAACGCAGCTTTGCCACCACCAGTTGCGAATACAGGCGGTATCTGGTCGCCGGAGATGGGTATTCGGTTTGGAGGCGCGTTGCCTGCTCCTGGGAATACGCAGCCGGGTCGACAGAGTAACGCTGGGGGCGCACCGACTGGGACTTGGGATCCGAGCAAGGGAATGAGGTTTTCATAGTTGATTTATCTATGATGATATTTTGTACATAATACATGAACATGATATATGTGTACAGAGTCTAATATTGTACATGGCAAGTCATCTTCGAGAGACCGACCACCTCATCTAAACCACCAATTGACCTGCCAACCCACACATTAGTACACCATTCATCAAACACTGTTCATCAGACAGAGAAAGGAGATAAACATACCGAAGCGGTAATTCCCTCCCCCACACCCTTGAGACTATGCCACCACCCCTTCGGAATAAACAATACATCCCCTCTTTCAAGCAAAACATCATACCCTTCCATCCTCTTCCTCGTACTGTCGGACTCAGTATCTGAGTGATGATGATCACCCCAAACAACATCCTTCAGCACCGCTCTTTCCGATCCCATCATCATCTCTTCGCTTCTAATCGACGCACCACCGCCTTGACTCTGGCTCGAAATCTGATTCCTAACTCGCATAAAAACAGCCATCCCATCACCCGGCTTTAAGAGTCGCACACGTTTAAGACCAGCAAGTTGCACGAATAAATTCGGATTCGGATCTTTGTGGAGAGGCGTATATGTCGGCGGTGCGCCAATCCATAGATTTGTCGCGTATATATCGTTTTTGCCTGTTTCTGTGACTAATCTAGGTGCCGGCGCAAAGTCTGAAGACAGAGATGGTGGAAGGTCGGAGATGTGTGCTTGGGCGAGGTAGATTGTTGTTTTCGTAGGGGCAGGCGGTAATGGTGGTTGGTTGTTGGTGAATTGGGTATAGGCTAGAAACATTGATAATGGCGCGTGCAGGCGTTTAAATTGTATTCGTTCATCTTTTCCTCCTCCTCCTCCGAAGGAGGATGTGGCAGTCATCTCAAGCGGAACAAGCGCGTCCCCGAATTGGGAGAGATATTCATAATTCAGGCTTACGCCGCCTTTGCCATGTTGAATGAACCATTTCTGATAACCCGGTAAGTTGCGAGCAAGCCCAGCTGAGCGTAATACTACCGGTTTCTCAGCGGTAAAGTACTGTTGACGGAAATGGTCTATGTCATTTTCATCGGGAAGCGTGTCAAGCAGAGTCCATGATATACCGGGCTTAGAATCTTGATGCAAGTTTCTCAAGGCATGGATGCTTAATTGCGGTGTTCGAGTAAGTGTGTTGATTCCCGTTTTGGATACCCCGTATATTCGCATTGATCTCGTTGATATCATATTGAAGCACGAAAATGATATTAATAAGTTACATATGGAGAAGATAACTCGGGAGTCGGCCGCCGTTTCCGTGGCTGGTGGCGACTATCCCCAAACGAGAAGCTACCTAGGTATGTGGGGCCTAGACCCTGATCTTCTTCTCTTCTCTTCAGTCTAACTTACTATGTAAGTATCGAATGCGGGGAATATAGTCTATACGATTTTCACATGTACCTAGTGATACTTCCGGAATCTTAGGTAAGAATGTCTGTCTTACAGAGACGTAAGGACAAGATATGTAGAGGCATATGGATGTTACACGAGAACGAGAAGAAACTCTTCTTGTCAAAGTCTTCATGTTACGAATCTTCTAGATATGTAGTCGGGATGTCATGCAATGCCCAATAATGTACCCAAATAGGGTCAGGAGATGTCCCAGACCAGGATCAATCTGGTACTATTTCCCCGCAAATCAAGATCATGTATTGGTTATACTTGCGACTACTCTACCTACAGTAGTACAGCGCCTGTTTAGACAACCAGCATATCCCGAGTGCCAGTTGCATCCTCGGCTGTGATGGATCATCGTGCATCAATCGTGACTTGTGAACAAGGGTGCGCACTGCGGGGTCACAACCTACCTGATACATCATGTTCTCCAGTACTTCATATGTAACGACACCTAGCAACATATCTGTCTCCATATCAGTCGAGACATTCAACTTGCCATTTCGGTCGACAGAAATATCAAGAGACGACATGGCCTCTATACGCACTCATAGTGCATACGACAGACATGGATATACCTACTACCCCGTCGCTATCATCGGTGCCGGCGAATCTGGGATTGCCATGGGCTGTCAGCTCAAGCAACAGCTGAAGTTTGATCAATTTCGCATATTTGAAAGGAGATCGGGAATAGGGGGTACGTGGTGGAGTAATAGATACCCCGGTGTTGCCTGCGATATGTATGTCTCCCTGCAAGTGGAATGTGCTATGCAGCCTGAACGTGACTGATATTCTACAGCCCAGCAATGTTATACTCCTTCTCCTTTGCACAAAACCCAAAATGGACTTCGACTTTCCCTTCAGGAAAAGAAATTGCCGAGTATCTGGCCGACGTTTGTGCTAAATTCGAAATCGTGGACAAACTACAATTCCACACAGAGGTGATGGAACTGAAGTGGTTGGAAGATGAAGAAGAGTGGGAACTAACAATAACTCATCTTGTGCCTGGGGCAGGAGACTGGTCGGAGGCTGAACGACAAGAAAAAATCGCTGTCGAGGGCCCGAAAAGCGTCTATTTGGCAACCGAGAAGATACGGGCAAAGATTGTCATCAGTGCTGTAGGCGGCTTGGTAGAACCGCAGACAATACCGAAAGATATTCCAGGGTTCGACACATTTGAAGGCGAACTCGCACATACTGCAAGATGGGACGATGATCTCGATGTAAATGAAAAAGATGTGGTTGTCCTTGGCGCCGGGGCGAGTGCTGCTCAAGTTGTTTCGAGCATATCGTCGACTAAATACAACGTAAAATCGGTCACACAGCTGCTAAGAACTGCGCCATGGGTCAGACCGGACGATGGTGATAGCCGGCCAACAGACGAGCAACTACAGCAATTGTCGTGGTATTTCCAGTATATACCTGGATTCCAGAGAGCGTACCGATCAATGGTTTTCTTTTTGGTGGAGCATGAGTTTTTCTTGATGTTTTCGAATACATCCTACACCAAGAAGCACAGACCTCTCGAGGAGGAGAAGTATCTTTGTTTCATGAAAAAGACGGCTCCAGCCAAGTATCATGATCTTCTGACTCCGGATTATGATCTGGGTTGCAAGAGACGAATCATTGGTGGCGAATGGTTGAGGAGCTTGCATCGTCCAAAGGTGAATCTGACCTCCCGCGAACTGAAGAGCGTCAACGCTCGCAGTGTCACACTTGGCGCGCCGATTTATCCTCGCACGGCTAAAACCAGTGCCGAAAGCGGTGAGGTCGAGCTTCCAGCGGATGTTATAATCCTGGCAAATGGATATCGGACCAACGAATATCTGCACCCTATTCGGGTCATCGGCAAAGACGGCCGAAGTATCCATGAAATCTGGGAGGAGAGAGGCGGACCTCAGGCCTATCTCGGAGTCGCGATGGACAAGTTTCCTAATTTCTTCATGATCTTTGGGCCTAACACCGTTACCGGCCACACCAGCGTCATCCTGGCAAGCGAAAATGCCATCACTTATACTATGAAACTGATTAAGCCGATTCTCAAAGGGACCGTAAGCACTTGGGAAATCAAGGAGGATGCTGAACTTGAATGGACGAAAAAGGTCCAGAATGGGTTGAAGCAGACACCGTTCAACAACGGTAGCTGTACAAGTTGGTACACAAACGACAAGGGCTGGAACTCAACCGCATATCCGTGAGTAGGAACGTAATGAGCTCAAAAATAAATTGCTAACGAAGGTCCGCAGCTTCTCGCAAATCGACTACGGACTGCGATGCATGTTTCCCGTATGGAAACACTGGCAATCTAAGTTGACCCCTGAAGGTTTGAGACAGCGTAACAGGAAGGCCCGGAATCGCCGATTTGCTCTCGCTTTAGCAGTAGCAGTCTTCCTTTGGCGAAAAAAGACTCCGTTGGGGGTGCAGACGATCAGATCGACTATCGTTCAAGCAATTTCGAAGACATTGGTATCTGCAGGTGCTCTATTACAAAGCATAGGGGTTTAACTAGCTTCGAAGATGGTGTAGCATAGGTAGACAGCTAGCTGCTGGTAGCGAGAAATGATGATACGATAGTCGGCCTTGTGAAGATGAGTTGACAGACAGACTTTTTGTAGATCTTAGAGCTGAAATGTCGAGGAGGAAGGCACAGACCGGAAGTGGAGATTTTCCGCCCCCGCACTCCGAATTCTGACCTTATTATTTGTAAGGCGAACTCACCGTTCCGCACTCTCAACAGCGCTGTACAACCCATACACAGTCTTTGAACCAAGCAGGAACGACAAAGAAAATGAATTCGGAGTCTCCCAATCCGCACGGAAACACTCCGCAAGCCTCGGGTGTATCCTCGAATGGGGACGCCAAAAGAAAGGCGGGCCCAGACAGCGGAACACAGACGCGCGCAAAGCGGAATCGGTATATTTCGATTGCCTGGTATGATTTGCAGGGTCATTGTGCCCTAAGCCCTAATCTGTTATCTTCAAGGAGAAAATCTAACATAGTTGATGTAGTAATGAGTGCAAAAGAAGAAAGATCAAGTGCAATGGACAGGTGCCTTGTCAACGATGCGGGCACCTCAATCTTGAATGTTAGTGCAGACCCTCTAGCTGTTATGCACTGAGCTAATACTTTGCAGGTCTATATGCACCCAATTGCTGCAACGGAAATTTCAAAGACTCCGAGTTAGTTCCTCGGCATTGAGATGGGAAGCTTATGTAGAATGCGCTAACTATAGTCAAGGGAATTCCGGGCTATGAAAGACCAGATTGATACCCTACAAACACAGGTCAACACTCTATTCACTAGTCTGAACGAACTGTCCACTTTCAAAACGTCGCTCGACTCGGTACCCTTTGATCAATATTCCACCGGACCCTCTCATACCGGGCCTATCTCAACCTCCCAAGAGCAGCCTTCACCAGCCAGCCCACCACAAACCAGACATCCTCGATTCCATGGCCCAACTAGTTCAGCTTTCAATTTTGGTGTAGCCCGAGTGAGCCTCCGCGACATGGGCTTGACTTCTACCGAGAATCCGATCCACGATGACCTCGCTGCAGCTGCCGAGGCATCATCACTGTCTACACCTATGACTCGCCTGGCAGCAATGCATCCTACCAAAGACCCTATATGGGCCATCACCCGAGAAGAGGCAGTTCGTTTGTGTAGAGTGTACGAAGAAGAAATCGGACTCATGTACCCTTTTTTCAACATTGAAAAGGTCATCTCACAAACAAATCTTCTCTACAACTTTCTGGAAGCAGCAACAAGGACTGGCCTGACGCAAACTCAACTGCCGGGATTGGATGGCTTACAAGATGACGATTCTCTTAATTTGAAAATGATTCTTGCCACAACACTGGTCCTTGAAGGAGGTGGTCAAAGTACGCTAGCACGGCAGCTTTTTGACACTGTGAAGCCAGTATTCTACACAAAGACATTGGAACCTGCTAATATCAAAACAATCCAGCTCTTTTCGATCATGGTTTGTCTTTCATCCTTTGACTTGATTTCTTTTGTGCTGATATTCAATTTCAACAGGCAATGTACTACTTTCACACAGATAATGAATTGATGTGTTATCGTATCACGGGCATGAACGCCAGGGCATGTCTCGAACTGGGGCTCCACCGATGGGATGCAGTAATCAAAGCTTTTCCAGCTGAAAGCGACTGGGCAGAGGTCACTCGACTGTTCTGGGCAATTTACAATCTTGACCGGCGATTTAGTTTCGGCACGGGCTTACCCTTTGCAATTCCGGACAGTGACATTGATCCCAGCCTTCCAGAGCCTGTATGTATCCCTCATAGAACTAACCTACTATTTATATCTGTTTACTGACAAAGAATAGGATGACTCACGACCCTACTCCAAGAGCATGGTCGCATACGACCGACTGAGTTCAAAAATATGGTATTCTGGCGTTGGGTACGAAGGCTCCACTGATGTTAACAGAGAAGAGATCGGCTTCCTTGATTATCAGGTCTGTCAGTGGTACAAGAATATTCCAGAAAGCATGAAGCTCTCGGTCGATTCACCCGGCAACGACAACACTAGCAATCGAGGACTACAGCGGCTGCGGGTGATACTCTATCTTCGAATGAACCATTTACGAATCCTTATTTATAGACCAGTGTTGCATTCAGCATCAAGTATCGTCGAGAACCAGGGACATGCTCGCACGGTCGTCGATATCGCCAGAGACACCATCCGAGTTCTGGCCAGACTCAATCAAACGTCAGACATCTACAGAACACAACAGATCACCTTCAATTGGTTCTTGGTTGCTGCGCTTGCGGTTCTATTTCTCGCAGTCTGTCATGCTCCTGGCGAATTTAGCCGCGAGGTACGCGACGAATTTTACCTGGCGCTGGATCTTATCAACGGCTTCAGCGCTCATTCGTATATCTCCATGAGATTATGGAACTCAATCAAAGGACTTCGCAAAATCGCCGAGAAACTAGGTGTCTTCGGCCGCAACACCGGAACAGATGCTCGAGACCCTCATTCTAGCGCAGCTGTTGCAATGGCTGGCTTAGCCGGGCATCCCATGGAGAACCTTTCGGTATATGGACCCACAATGGGAACAATATCCGAACTAGGGAATAGCCCCATGAACGGCCTACAAATCAGTCATGAATTGACTAATCTTTTCGAAGCTGTCGGGGCAACTAATTCCTTCGGGGCTGATAATCTCAATGGGTTTATTTCGAATGATGGGGATTTGCAGAATTCTGGTGAAGGTCTAGCTGGGGTTCTGAGCAGCGATGCCGAGTTTTCGCGGATATTGAGTGGCCTTATATGATTGATGTTTCATAATTAGATGTAAAATATGAAGTTTATGGTACAACTATCTTATGGAAACATTCTTACAGGATTATGATATACATATACTCACGAAGTTTTTCTCCAGGCATCGATCTTTACAATACTAATTTCTCACTGGCTCTTTTTCGTATACCAGAATCCATGGATGCCTAGGTAGATTGAAGCTATCTTTAATTGTAAGTCCTCTTGTAGTATTAGAGAAAAAAAGAGGGGAAACAATCCGTAGGAATACGAAATTCCTTCAACTTGGTCCTGCTGCCGCGTCATCAACGCTTGAATTCGATGGAGACGCCGAAATCCTCGTGGAGTCTCTGGACATTATAAAGGCCTTGCGAGAGTATTCATACTATAATAATGTGATAGAGCCAGGTGAGAACAAGCTCATTGATATACAGAGTGACGGCCTGGCAACCAATCATATGGGAGAATAGTACGTATAGGACGTTTGGGGCACTCGTCCTTCATATTCTGGTCTTTTTAATGCAACGGGTACGGCGTGAGAATACTCCCCCACCAGGTCCGTGACAGTAGGTTTATTCGGATCACCCATTTTATACTTCACGGCATATAGTGCTTTTCCAAGGTTCGATTCAGAATTTCGGAGAAGAGAAGATCTGCAGCTAAGATTTAACGAGATTCATTCTTATTCTGGTATCCATGATAGATATAAACTTTCATTTCTTTCCTTCCTTCTTCTGAGTGTAGCCCCCTTTCTCCCATTCAAACCAAGCCTCTTCCTACAGCTTGTGGCCCGACCTTCCAATCTGTCAAGGGAATATTCCCAGCACCTTCTTGAACGGAATTGACTTGCAACTCTTGCCTGGCATATATGCCTCCAAGACTGCTATCATCTGCATTTCTCGAGTTCTGCTGAGAGGAAAGTGATCGACTTGAGCGCTCGCCGCTCCGGTAGAAAAATGAATCCACAACTGAGGCTGCTGTCAGATGAAGTTCCTGGAACATAATGGCAGTGACACTGAGGCAACTGCAATATAGCTAGGAGAGTTTCCATTGCATTAAATATGAGAGCCGGTACCACGGTATCTGCCCCGGTTATTAATACTCACAAACACCGCCTGACTACTTACAGGTTGAGTCCAACTTGTGTTTAGATCCAGGTGCGCCTCTGGCAAATAGGATTTTCAAGATTCCCATCAGAGTGGCTCTGATGCGTCTGGTTAGGCAGTTACTCAGCCAAGTATGATATTATGGGAATACTTACACGAATCCAATAGAGAAAATGATGCTTAGTCCAAGATTTCTCTTGATAGGCAGATGAAGCTTCGATATAGTTGATTGGGGCAAAATAAACATCAAACTGTCATGGACGGCACTCAAGATGGAGGCTGAGTATTCCAACCGTATGCTGGGACCGCATGGGTCCGTCAGACTCCAATTTCGCCAAAACGTTTGGCATTGGAAGCCATAAGCGAAGTACAATGCAATAGCCCATAAGCATACCCAAGTAGCAAGAAAGATGACGGAGACTCTTATTTGGCGACTGGTACTGCCAGATACCTGGTGTACAAGAGCAAGTATAGACAACTTGATCAGGGTAATGCAGGTGGTGTACGAATAGAGGTTTGCCACTTCCCACTACAATTTCGCGTTCAGCATCCAAATCAGAAGGACGTCTTACTTTGGCTTGCATTGTAAGTTCTTCCGGTGTTAAAGCAAGCAAATGCTTTCCAATACCGTTTCTTATCTCTGTCGAAGCCGCCGTTAGCCGTGAAAACAGAAGGGAACATAGAAGATGAACGGCTCACCTCCCAAAGTTGCTGCTACAAACGGTATAACCGCTATCTGAATATAATGAGCCAACTCACCGCACCAAAGCGACAAACTACTTACTACGCCTCCAACGGCCAGGTAGCGTCAAGGCCATAGCTGGCTCTTTGCCTTCTTCTGTAAAAGTCGTAGACACCCCGAAACAACAGCTAGTACGAAGAAAACTATAGTGATTCCATAGCAAGTAGCCTGTTGAGACTCGTAAATGCGGTCTCTTTCGTATTCAATCTCGGTCGACGGAAGAGCTCGCCATAGTAAAGTTGCAAATTCGCTATTCCAAGGTTGCCATCAATCATTTAATTCGCATTTTCTGGACAAAATAAAATAAAAATATAAAAATCCTTTAATATGGGAATCTATAAACTGGTATTTATTTTTCCACTCTCCGAAAGATTGCTCTAATTCAGAATCAACCCAGTCTTCGTCTTTATGCTTCGTCGATGATCTTCAACTTGCTGCAGCGCTGGCGCTGAACATCGACATAGTTCTTATACAACGGCAAACATCCGATTGTCTCCGGCGTTTCACAGGCTTCATTTTTCCGCTGATACACGCTGATCTAATAAGAAAGAAATATGTTGGATAAATATTTAATAGCCGTTGCTGATCATAACTGACAAGTCTCCAACCCCGTGGGGCTGCTGGCGATCAATGGTCTTGGCATCTACAACTTCCTAATCGGGGGATGAGCGTACACTCTGCTCTGAGTCTTTTTGTTGTTCCCTCCACCGTTGATGAGACAAAAGTAACATTTCTACCAAAAAATAGTCTTTCAGCTTCTAAGCGGCGTAATTGGTGTTGCTGCTGGCCAATCTATTCAAATCGTCTCGTCCAAACACTGCCTCGTTACACTACCGGCGTCAATGTTTCTCTCATTTTGAATCTGGGAGCTAGTAAACTAGAGCAGGATTTGACAGATGACACCCTTCAAGGTGCCAGGAAGCATATCTGGTCGACATCAAAGGATAGTGCTTTGCAGTACTGCAATCTTGATCGGACTAGCGGCGCCACGCATCTCAATTCCACAGGTACGAAACTTAAGCAGAAGAATGAGAATGCCAATCTTGGAGAAAAGGGCACAGTATAATTTTCAATGTTGTCATTGGTTGGACAGTGTCCAATGCACATTTCGTAGGGAAGTTTCTTGTTACGTCCTGGTCATCTTGTCGCGGTCACTCAGGCCAGGTATATAAATTATCATTACCAATGTAGTAAGAGTATGCTTTTCTATCTAGCCGTTTATAGTGAAAAGATATTAACACAAATATTCCTCGCGTTAGACCGTGCTCACGAACAGCGTTACGAGTTATGTGTTAAGAGACATAGTGGAATAAATACTCCAATGCCGGCAATTTAAAGAAAGAGCAATAATTTTAGATCATATAAGCTACTGATCTCTCATTGTATACTTAAATCAGAATCAATTGGACATGTCTATTTCAGCCGTAGAACCTAGAGCTAGGGCTAGCGAAGGTCACGTGTGAATCTCGATTCGGACTAGGTGAAGGCCGGCTATTCCTATTTGGTCAAATGTTTGTATGCACGTACTATATTAAATATGTAGCACTGTGCCAACAGTGCCAATAGGTCGAACCGATAAGTGGACTACCACCACTGAAAGTCTGAACAAAAGCACTTGGCATTTCTTCACCTAAAAAGGTATAGTATATAGCTGATCAGAGCCCAAAGCCCGAGCAATCAAATTGCAGGATTTAAAATCGAGACTGGGGTGCCGAAGCTGATAATATAACCAGGGTGTACACCTCGCATTGATTTTACCCTTACATTCCACTTTATTCCATTCAGAGAAGGTCTGTTGTTTCCTAAACGCTTCTAAAATCACTCTTCTGTTCTTATTCCTATCAAAGACCTCCCAACACTGTGTTGAAAATGATATCTTCTTTGGTTTTCAGCGCCGTGATGGTACGTATTAAATCTATGTGATGATCTCTAATACATTTTTGATGACGTTTGTCTCAGGCTATTCTCATGTTTGCCATCAAAAGGCTTTACTTCCATCCCTTGTCTCGCCATAATGGCCCTCGATTCTGGGCTCTCACCCGCTTACCTTACATGCTTGCCTTTCGATCGGGTCAACTCGCCCACAAGATTAAAGGGTTCCATGAAGTCTACGGCGAAACGGTGCGAGTAGGGCCTAATGAGATATCATTCATCAATCCACAGTCAGTCAAAGATATATACAACAAAAGACCGAATTCACAATTTAAGTCTCTCCCTAAGGATCCTGTTCGACAGCCCCCAACTAGACCGGGCCAACCATGCTCCATTCTCGAAGCTGGAGACGGAGACCACTCTCGAATACGAAAGGCGTATGCAACCGTCTTCAGTACGCAAGCACTCAGAGCACAGGAGCCTCTAATAGTCTCGTACGTGCTCAAGATGGCCTCCCAGCTAAAATCTCGTGCTTCCCAAATTGATGGGATTTTGGATCTTCAGAAGTGGTTTACTTACTGTGTATTCGACATCATTTGTTCTCTGAGTTTTAGAGAGGACTTTGGCTGTCTGGAAAATGACCGATATCACGAATGGGTTGGTATGTTGGTCTTTAGTCTAAAGGCAAAAGTGCAACTCGCGGCTTCTCGTTATTATCCATGGCTATTCAACCTTCTCGTGAAAACTATATCTCAATCAGCCCGAGCTAAGTTTATAGAGCACAAGCGGATTACACGTGAAAAGGTCCAGAAGCGTTTAGGACAACATACTGTGCGGCCAGACTTCCTTTCGTATCTTCAGGCTTCCAAGCACGACCTCACTGAGGGTGAAATAGTGACCAATGCCGAGACTTTGATTCTTGCCGGTAGCCATACTCTCCAAACAGCGCTCACGGGAATAGTGTTTCAATTGTTACATAACCCGGAGGCTCTCGATAGAGTTACGAATGAGATTCGCGACGCTTTTGCGAGTGAAACAGAAATGGATACCAAATCATTAACGCAGCTTCCGGAGCTGGGGGCTGCTATCAAAGAGGGTATGCGTTTGACTTCTCCCGTTTCTTTAGGGCTTACACGGCGAGTTCCTGATGGAGGAGCGATCATCTGTGGCTCTTACTTTCCTTCGGGGGTGATTCTTCTTATTCTGTTACTGTATTTTGTACAGGGAAGGCTAACAACTGCGCCAGACCGTAGTTTCATACATGCAATGGGCCGCCAATCTCTCCTACAGCAACTACGCTGACTCAAACCGCTTTGATCTTGAACGCTGGCTTGATTCTGATTCAGGCGCAGGAAGTCGTTGTAAGAAGGACCGGAAAGAGGCGACCCAGCCATATTTGCAAGGTCCTCGAGATTGCCTGGGACAAAACCTAGCACAATCCGAAATCGTTCTCATCCTCGGATATCTGCTCTGAAATTTCGACATATCTTTGCCGGAGGGTTTGGGGTCACAAATTCTGAACAAATGGGAAGATCAGGAAACATATGCGGTTTGGATGGTGAATCCGCTCCCAGTCCGTTTGAGGCTTAGAAGTTAAGTTTCGCTGCAAGTTACCTAGTAATATTATGGCCTTATTTTGATATATAAGCCGCACGTCCATTATGATGAATGTTTTTGAGTTAGCAACTTTATGGGGTACATCAAATTGGAGTAGACAAAAAGCCTAAGGGTATACATGCTTTCGAGCACAATTTTCCTGACTTCAAGCCATATGTTGCTGAATAAGGGGAATGAAATGTCCTCCGTCTAGTCATCGCAACTTGTCATAGCCTCCTTACATATTCTTAGATTCAATCTAAGTTCAAAACAAAGAAGCTCGAATGATGTGCTTGAGCCTTGCTTCCTTGATTATACAGTATTTTGAGCAAGTTTCCAAAGCAATTAGGGCTAGAAGTAATTTTCGATAACAGAATAGATAGCTCTTATCGGCATTATCGTTATCTTATCGCATCACCTTTTTAGCGAGAACGCTCCGATTGCAAATATGTCACGTGACTATCTGGCATCTGCGGCGACTGGCAACTCTCCCAACCACACACGGGGCTATACGACTGGCGCGGTCTCTCTGTCAACCACTTACTCGCCGAGTGCATCGCCATGACGATATACAATTGAGCATCTACTGATTACCTTTTTGTGGGTTTCTCCTCACATTCCTACCCTCGAATCGTGACATTCATCGAACGGGACGAAAGCCTCTTGTTTCGCCTTACCCCGCCATCCCAACCCTGCGGCTCCTTAAAAGCTCGATAGTCGTGAGCACTCGCTTTCTAGTTTCTTTTGATACTTTGTACTATCTTCTCTAATCGTTCTCTCGTTAGTCTAGATGAACTGCGAAGTACTGCTCGCGAAATAGTATCGGCGCGCTTGATTCATCTCCCACATTACTACATCAGCCATCAAAACAAAAGACGCATGATCTTGGCGAACTAGGTTCGAAGTCAACATTTCAGTCCTTGAACTTCGATTCGAGAAATATACCTTCGCAAGACACCCGCAGCGATACAATTACACACGCCACGTTGTGTTACTTATCCCCGAGAAGCAATAACTTAATTGGCTTCCTCTCGTTAGCTCGACCCAACCCTCGACACCGTGTCTGGAGAAACAGCCCCAACACTGGCCGAAGGCCTTGAAAGGCTGGACTTGAGCTCGATATCCACGTCCACCTTCTCGTCCGACTCTGGTTCTTTCAACATGTCGTCTTCCGATGGAGCCCCGGAGTCATGGATCTCATCATTCTGTTCGCTTATGGGCCATGAGTACTTCGCAGAGGTGTCGGAAGACTTTATCGAGGACGATTTCAACTTGACGGGCCTGCAATCCCAGGTACCCATGTACAAAGAAGCGTTGGAAATGATTCTTGATGTTGAGCCCGAGGATGATGAGGATGAGGAGGAGGAAGAGGAGGAAGAGGACGACGATGATGAATTACTAGGCGACGAGAAAACGCTGGGCTACCGTCGAGCAGGCGATCGAAGACATATGCGGGTGGCTAGTGATCTCAGTATGATAGAGAGCTCAGCAGAGCTATTGTACGGACTAATTCATCAACGATACATCACATCGCGACCTGGGATTCAACAAATGCTTGAGAAATATGAGGTTCATCATTTTGGAGTCTGTCCACGCGTCAACTGCTATGGATGCAAGGTCCTTCCCGTCGGCCGTACCGATACTCCTGGTCAGGAGACTGTCAAACTGTTCTGTCCTAGCTGTTACGATATCTACACACCGCCGAACAGTCGATTTCAATCGGTAGATGGAGCTTTCTTTGGAACGACATTTGGGTGTTTATTTTTCATGACATTCCCAGAGCTAGATGTTGGTGGCCGCGCAGAGAGCATCTTGTCACCCGCTTCGTTAGCCGCCGGTAATACCTCAAATCAATCGCGCTCGTCTTCCTTGAACACATCAGTTGCGCTGACCACGACGTCAAATACAGACCAACAACCACTTGCCAACCAACCCGCTCAAATAAATGGCATATTGACGTCTAATTTTGCCCCAGGCATAGGATTTGGCAAAATATATGAGCCTCGTATTTACGGATTTCGAGTATCAGAACGCGCCAAGTCCGGCCCACGTATGCAATGGTTACGCATGAAACCTAGAGATATTAATGAACTAGACGAAGCAGCAATATATCAAGCTACGCACGGCATTGACGATGAGGGAGGATACGAAGAGGGTGACACTGAAATGGGATCAACAACGGCTCCTGCATCTCAACAAACTGCAATTGGAATGAGGAGGAAAGCACCCATGAGGAAGCGCAGGCATGTACCTCCTAGCAGCACTTCAACGACTAAGACTGGAGACGGTGGCTAAATATGTGACGTTTTTATATGGATGTCTCTTCTTTCCTTTATGTAGTTCTTGTGGGGTCAAATCATGTTTGTTATGTCTCTCTCCATCTTTTTGTTCTCTCTTTCTCCTCTTGCATAAATCCAAATTCATCATAGCATGGACTTCTTCCTATTTTGAACTTCCTCTCCTCACCTTTTCTCTGTACGTAGCGCATGGTATTGTTGATGTTGGATCACCGACGACGGTAACCTAACGCTGCCTCAGGCAGCAACCGGGACGCTTTGTCAACGGGATTCAACACGTACAGGAATGGCCTCATGTTCGTACACAGATGGCAGTATTTGGTGCTACTTTGATGGCTACCTCCGGCTTCTTGCCAGTACGTGGAGTCAACCTACGTACGTATAAATACTGCCTTCTTTGCCTGTAATCTAGATTTGCAACTCAGTCATCAATTTATCTTTGCAACAACGCACATTCGTCAGTAACCAGTACCTATTAGCCAAGACTACCACCTGCCTAGAATAGCGGTGCGTAGAGACCTTGATAGATACCGACAGTTGATGAGACGCTGTGTGTGTGTGTGTGTGTGTGTGTGTATTTCTTGATGGATTAGCTCGGTGTGTTATAGATGGCTTCGCGATGGTCTCAGGTAATGTAAGGCTTAAAAGACTAGGAAAGAGAACAATGGGAGACGTTGATCTGTATATGTCAACTCAAAGGTTAGCATTGAAGATTCATCTGAGTATCCCAGATTTCAAGATTGCGACGAACGGAATCTGTACGGATGCCATGGTAGATAGTTAACGTAGTTATTTCACGGGTAAACGGTCACCACCTCAAAATTTTATCCGGATTTTTGACAACTACACTTCCACAAACTTGCCAACATCAAAAAATGGCCAAAAAATGTATAAAAAAAGATCCCAGCTATAAAGGGCGACTTTCTCTTGCTATAAACGCGATAAAAAATAACGAAATCAAGAGTCTGACGCGCGCTCCGCAGCTTTTTGACGTATGAAAAACAATACTCTGGCCATGTGTAGCGGGAATGGCTTCTTTATAAGAAGGAGGCATTCCCCGTAGAAAGATGACCTCTACCGAAGAAAATGTGCTTCATGATTAGATTTTATCTTTAGAGCGCCGTGGGGTGCCTCCGAGGCCTTGTATGCTTTATGAAATGGCTAATATATTACTTGCTGAAAGAGACTCGATTAAAACACCTAAGAAAGTAGATATAAATTAGGTGCAATCATTTTTCAGCTAACATCCAGATATTTGGGTCAAATTTACCATGTTGGTAAGATGGATTTTCTAGAAATACTCTATAAAGTATAGCTTGAAATGTATACTATACAAAATATATGAGGTAGCTTTTTATACACTGGAATTGTACTATATGATCTACAGAAAGTGCTATCCCAATTGTAACTTGTTAAAGAGGCCACCCCAGCCCTGAGCCGCCCTAGTACGTCAAGCACCACTGATTGGAGCTCTAAAACACTATATAATTCATGTACGCTGGAGCGCCAGGCTAAAGCTATCAAAAGTCTTCTAAATTTAGCTAATTGAGGAGAGAATATACCGTTAAGTTATGCTTTTAATCAGTTGATTAAGGGGTCTCTTATACAGATACACAATGCGGTACTTTTAGCTAGGGAAAATGATTAACTACACAAAGCTGTTGTGTAAGGCGGTGAGATGCCAGCCATTAAGGGAGCACCGATGCTTGCCCTTGCGCATACGTAGTAGTTATATAAGCGTGCAACCCCATGTAATGCCGTAGGCATTACTTGTGTTACCTTTTAGTATAGAGGGTTGCTGCTAGCTGGTGTACATGTTGCTTAATTACAAAAGCGCTATACTCACCGTACTAGACTCCTATAAAATGAGGGTATTTTAATAGTTTCTGAAGGCCAAGAGCTTGCTCAAGAGCTTAATAAGGCCTCTAATCTCCCTCTAGCAACTAAGAATAAAGCTTTAGAGTACCGTCAGCACGTCACCTCTAGGTGTAGCAATTACTGGCAAGTGGGCCATAAGCGTAATCGGTGTATGAATCCTACTCTTTAGTTAAATGCAAAATTATTCGTTGTTGACATATAATTTGTATGGGTTCTTTAAAATTGATGTCATGCGGGTGGACCGTTTACCCGTGTGGACCATTTACCCGTGAGCCACTATTTGGAATTATTCCGCGGAACAACTACATTTTAACTCAGACGAACTTTCGAGTTTCCCTGGAACTGGTACCAAACTAGTCATAAGAGGACACGAGAATGATGAGCCTCAGCGCAAACCTACCCCTCCGAAGTTATTCCGAGCTTCGGTGTGGCAAGAGATGGAGAGCCATAAAACTGGAAGGAATCGTGGTGTTTGTCCAAGGAAGAGTTTAAACTGCAATTGCCCGTTTGATATACGTTATATTTCTCGTCTACCAAAAAATATTGACGGAGCTTGAGGCACTGTTTTGATTCAAGCTCGTCTTTCAAAAGAAAGTTGCTGCGAGATGGAAGAAATACCACAGCCACCACCTCTCCCACTATTGGGAAATTTGCGAGATATCGATCCTGCAAGTCCAGTGCAATCCTTCGAGCATATTGCAACAAAGTATGGACCAATCTTTAAGGTTCAACTTCAGGGCAAATATATCATCTTCGTTGCCGGTCATGAGATTTTCAGTGAAATCTGTGACGAAAATCGCTTTCAAAAGGTCATCACGGATCCCCTCGAGCAGGTGAGAAACGGCGTTGGCTCGGGGCTCTTCACAGCCTATCCTGGAGAGCACGATTGGGAAATCGCTCATCGGACACTGATGCCAGCATTTGGGCCTTTACCAATTCAGGACATGTTTGGTGAAATGCACGACGTCTGTAGCCAGTTGGTTCTTAAATGGAGCCGTCTTGGGTCCGATGAGAAGATCAACGTCACAGACGACTATACCCGGCTCACCTTGGATTCAATCGCCTTATGTGCCATGGATACAAGGTTTAACTCCTTCTACCACGATGACATGCACCCATTTGTGCAAGCTATGGTAGATTTTCTTGCAGAATCTGGTCTGCGAGCTAACCGGCCTCCTGTAGCCCAGATCTTCCTGAGAGACGCCAATAGGAAGTACAAAACGAATATTGAGACCATGAAAGAAGTAGCCCGGAAAGTTATAGTTCACCGGCGAAAAAATCCTTCGAGCAAGAGAGACCTGCTTAATGCGATGATTAATGGCCGCGACCCTAAGACTGATGAAGCAATGTCTGATGAAAGCATAATGAACAATATGGTAACTTTTTTGATTGCTGGTGAGCACTGCTGATATCAAAAGCATCATCTGTTAGACCCAGACTTATCAGACACTAACGTCTACCGCAGGACATGAGACAACTTCGGGCCTACTCTCGTTTACGACTTATTACCTCCTGAAGAATCCGCGGACCTTTCGCCAGGCCCAGGAAGAGGTAGATAAGGTTGTGGGACAAGGCCCAGTCGAGGTCAAACATATTTCGCAACTGCATTATGTCCAGGCCTGTCTACGGGAGTCCATCCGTCTGCAACCTACTGCACCCGCAATTGGCCGAAGCGTTAGAGGCTCTCATCCTGAGCCGATTAGTGGCGGCCGCTACCTTATCCCTCCGGGTATAGATGTGGTATGTTTGCTGGGTGCTATTCAACGGGATCCAGCGGTCTTTGGGGAAGAAGCAGGCTCTTTCCAGCCTGAAAGGATGTTGGAGGATGAATTTCGAAATCTCCCTAGTAGCTCTTGGAAGGTAAGGTTGACTGATACCCTGGAAATTTTACCTCGACCGATTGACTTGCTGATTGTTACCAAACTAGCCATTCGGGACAGGTCCAAGAGCTTGCATCGGCAGGCCTTTTGCATGGCAAGAAGCGATTTTAGCCCTTGCGATGATCCTCCAGCATTTTGACCTTCGTTTGGTCAATCCAAGCTACGAATTACGTATCAAACAAACCTTGACAACAAAGCCAGATGGTCTGGAGATTTATGCGACCTTGCGAGATAAGCATGAGTCAGGCCAGATAGAAAAGAAACTGTTCGGAGGTGGCACCACAAATCGTCAAAGAGACTACGATATTGTGCAAGAAATCCCTTTGTCTTCTAACCGACCCATCACAATCCTCTATGGAAGCAACACTGGAACATGTGAAGGAATTGCTCAAACACTAGCTAACAGATCTGTGGCTCGTGGCTTCATGCCTAACGTTGCTCTACTTGATTCTGCGGTTGGCAAACTTCCTACGGACCAACCAGTCATCGTCATCACTGCAAGCTTTGAAGGAGAACCTGCAGATAATGCTAGCCAATTTTTTGAGTGGATTATGGGTACGAGTCGTGGCGCATTGGACGGTGTTCAGTATGCCGTCTTTGGCTGCGGCCACCATGACTGGGTCACCACATACCAAAGAATCCCGCAACTAATCGATATGAAGCTTGAACGGAGCGGTGCGACCAGACTAGTGGATCGTGGAGAAAGTGATGTCGCATTAGGCAACGTTTTAGATGACTTCGATTCATGGGCTGACAGCAAGCTGTGGCCAGTCATTGGATCCAGCGAATCGAAACCGGGTGATGATTTTAGTGCGCTCAACATTGAAATCAGCAGCTCAGCACGCATTGCAACATTGAAGCACAACGTTCATGAAGTATTGGTAGAAAGAACGGCTGTTCTTTCGGCACCTGAAGTGGGTGAGAAACGTATGGTGACTTTCCGACTACCAAGCGGAACCACATACTCGACTGGAGACTACCTCAGCGTCTTACCTATAAACTCTCCACAAACTATTAGCAGGGTTCTCTCGAGGTTTGGACTTGCTTGGGTACTGAATCGACCAGTCTGACAATCTGATTCAAATCATTGAAATGCTAACGATCTAGTAGGACACGGATGTTTTAATCAAACCTCCTTCACATACTGCTTTACCACTAAATCAATTGCAACCGGTCACTCTACTCCTAGGTTGCTACGTCGAGCTATCTTCCCAAGCCTCGAAAAAGAATATTCTTACTTTGGCTCGCCTTGCGGAGGATAATTCGATCAAGCAGGCTCTAGAAGATCTCGCTGCGGACGCGTCTATGACAAAACTGTCTGTCCTAGATATACTTGAGATGTATCCTGAACTGCCTTGTCCATTTGCCGTCTTCCTCTCTCTGCTCCCTTCAATGCGCGTCCGCCAATACTCTATCGCTTCTTCACCACTCGTCGACCCCCATCTGGTCAGCATAACTTACGGTGTCATTGACGCACCAATACGGCAGCTACCAGGGTCGAAACATTTCTTGGGTGCGGCAACCAATTACATGAAAGCTTTGCAACCGGGAGAGAAGGCACAAGTCTCTGTTAAGAAAAGCCATTACAGTTTCCACCTCCCCGGTGATAATTCTCGTCCAGTCATCATGATTTGCGCCGGGACTGGGATTGCACCGTTCCGAGGATTCGTTCAGGAGCGTGCCGTGAAGATTGAAGCTGGCCAGAAGCTTGGACCAGCTGTTCTTTTCGTCGGATGCAAATACAAAGACAGCGACAGGCTTCACGCGGATGAATTCGACAAGTGGGAAAAAATGGGCGCTGTAGAAATGTATTATGCATTCTCTCGGGAGCCTGAAGCTAGTATGGGCTGCAGGTACGCGCAGGAAAGAATGGCCTTGGAAAAGGAGCGGATCTTCGACCTCTTCGCTCGCGGCGGTAAGGTCTTTGTCTGCGGTTCCAGTAGACTGGGCGCTGGTGTCAAACAAGTCACGAAGAGTATCTTTCTTGAAAAGTCGCGAGAAAATGGGGAGGAAAGAACCGAGCAGGAAATGGAAGACTGGTTTAATGGGCTCAAGGTTCAAGAAAGATGGTGCAGTGATGTGTTCGACTGATATGGTGTCGAGATCCTGTGCGCACCGGTTACCCGTGAAACACGCCAGTACCAGCTAAACTTGTCAGCATTTTGTTTCGAAAAAGGATGTGGATATCGGTAATCGAGAAGTTTATTTCCACGGACTTGCGTGGATACGAATTATGGAACGTCGGAACCCCGCGGATTTAAATTTCAAACCGACTTTACTCCGTGAGATCAGAAGATTGGATTTTCGGGGAGGATGAATGTTCTCGGGACTTTGAGGCTCGCACGCACCTCCTCGAAGCTTGCGGACGGATTTACGGATGAATGAAGAGATTTGTTGTTGTGTTATCACCCCTACAGATTTCTATGGTTGTATCGCATATAGGGAAAACAAGAAGCAATCATACTTATCATATGTTATGTTATGCTATGATAGGCTACAATACTTAATATTTCTGTGCTAATGTTTAATGAAATGGTATTAGACTTCGAGATGACAGTCCGTCTACGAAAGCTGTGCGACAATCAGCGGAAGCAAGGCCGCCGAGAAACGCAAGGTTATAGCATTAAAGTATCGGAACTTGGACGGGGATCTGGATCTGTAGCGGTTTATCGGTCTTTAGTCGACAGGGTTGGTTACCGTACCCTGGTTGCAGGTACGTGTGTACACTTATCAATTTGCTCAAATCTTTAGGAGTTATAGCCCTTGAAGGAAAAGCGTGGCGGGAAGAAAAGCCGTTAGCGAAGGGCACGCTTAAAAGATAGTGATGTAACCATCCACGGATGTCTATGATACTTAATGTCTACAGAGCCCGTTATAGATCCAGGCCCAAGGTGCAGATCGTTCATGAAAACTCATGCACCTTCGATGGGGTTTCTCGTACGTATATACACTTGATTGATTGCACATCATTAAACTAGGATTTGATAAGTAAGTCACCCGTTTATACCCAGTCCCCACTCTTTAGGCCTAGAATAGATAAACTTCAAGCCCGCATAAGTGGGTCTCCAATCCATGCATTGTCAAAAGTTTATTTACAGTACGGGTATCCTAGATAATAAGTCCACGCACCACGCACTCTGGCTTCGTATACACATTGTGTTGGCGTTACAACGGATCTTTAGGTCCGCCCTCCTTCATTTGAGATATCGAGGTTATTTGAATATACCGAAGGAAATGACTTGGAGAAACAGAGGTGGCTTGCCGGACTATGCCGTACTACAGTAGTAAATACTAGCGTACTGGTAGATAGGGAACAAGGAAGAAAAGAAATAAGTTTCCTGCCAAGGCTGTCATCCTTGAATATTCCATTTATAAATAGGCTGAGCTGGCTCTCATTGGATGGTGCAATTACTGGATTTGACGGAGGATAATCTGGCCTACAAGAGCCGGTCTACCAGATTCTGTGTTATCGATACACCAGTTATAGATCGACGTCGCTTACCTTCGGTTTATTCTATTGAAAAAAAAAAAAAAAACAGGCGCGACGAAGATAAGGGTGGAAGATATTTACTATGCAGTATATTGGAATTATGTAATTATGATGGCAGCAAGTCTACATTGATTAATTGTTTCCTACTAGTAGCACACAATTAGGTCTGTAACGTATTCCCACGTGTATCGACATCCTTGGCATCCGAGTGCATATACGTGTTGCGCTGTTATTTCCAAGTTTAGTGGATGCCAGGCTTAATATGCATCATCAGCTAATTAAACTAAGTGAATACGTAATAACTTAAAAGCGAATTTTGACGGAGTAGCCATACAAAGTACATACTATGATACTAGTCCTCATTTACGGGGATAGTCGCTTGCACAACTCAGCTCTTAAATTGTGGCTTGGTTGGTTCTGATAGCGAACTGTCAAATCACTTAATCGAGCTTGGTTACACAGCACCTGGTCTGAAAATTGAAACTCGATTAAAATACCCTTATTTTCATGACACCTGGAGAAGGATGAAAGCAGCTGAATAGTTGCCTAATCAAGAACACGGATCTCCGTATTCCATTCAACACAGAAAACATTTAGTGCATAGACGATATGAATTTGTTGATGCGGAGAAGACGCCCCAAATCTTGAAGCTAGTCTTTCGAAATAACGAATGCGGTAATTAATGCGCTGTGGATCATAGGAAAGCTCTAAATAACGTCCATGCTACAAATATGAAAGTGCTCACTGGTAGATTGCATGACTCAATCAAATTAATTCTTACTTCCATGTAAGGTTGAAAAACCCCAAGGCATATTTAAGATCCATGTATGAAGCTGACTTTTTCTATAATTAGTATCTATACAGCACAGCAGATGCATACCTACCGGAGGTGCATTTATTGCAACCGAGATGAACCTATTATGTTTCATTATAGACCAATCCGAATAATTATCCGATACCTACGTATGATATAAAGCAGGATTTCAAGGACATCGGATCCCTTAACTCTGTAGACATGTTTGGTGACAAATTCTTCCCTCTGACTATCATGGTCCGACTCAATCATCTTAGGACCCAGAAAACTTGTAGCGTAAACATGTTCAGAAGAGTTCCTATGTAGTTTCTATCATAGTATCTTACAAAAAATATCTATTTGTTCGCTTGCTAAAAGAGCCTCCTCGCGAATGTATAAATCTTTAGCCCACAATATCCACGCCAAACCCTCCGAATAATAACGCCCTTGAATGCTGGCATTCTACTATGCCTCTAGTGCTATATCTTTGACCTAGGTCTCAACTCATAAGTAACTTATATGTTCCGGAGTCAAACCTGCAGGCTCTGGCGTTAACGGAAAGTGTTCGTTGAGTGACTGGGCGGGGGAGGTTGACGAGGAGTACCCGTCTGAGTAGGCATTGGTAAGTGGCGGTGTCTGTTGGTGTCCGTCAGCTTTTGAAAAGATCCTGTTAGAATATTTCTTCTCATTCTTGATATAAACACGGCGTCTTCTTAGACAGAAATAGTATTAGGAAAGAGAATGTTTACCTGTGTTTGCTGGCCATATTGCGGCTGATGAGACGCCGGCATGTCAAGGCCGGCGATTGAAACGTAGTTGAGATAGAGAGGATTAAGATCTTGATCATCAGACAGAGAGTCTATCTGCTTCTGTTGGCTCAGGTCATCCAGATGATTCTGAGAAGCTACGTGCCCTGGCATTTCCCCGTATTGAGAATGCGAAATGTTCTGAAATGCATTGTGCTGAAGGGCTTGTGGCGATAGATAAGAGCTGTGATGACCATACGCTTCTGAGTATGAAGGATATGATTGATAGAGGAATGAGTCTGGTGGAGATGAAGTCGCTATTTGTCGCGGATTGAGTTGCTCGTTATAGATGCTGCCACTGTTCGCACCACGTGCTTCAGGCACGGTGCCGTATGCTTCATGTTGTAGTGGAAGCGAACTATGAGACGGACTCCAGTTCATGGTGTTTGATACTGGTGCCGAAGTCTTCCTTTTACGGGTTGCAGTACTGTTGACTTTGGGAGACTGAGACTTCTTAGCCCGAGGTTTGGGTTGCTGTGCGGTCTCTGCTTGAGCGGGTTCTGGAGACGCAGATGTAGATCCAGCTCTACGCTCAAGGTCCTCTAGACGGCGCTTCAGTTTCTTGCCTGTGATTTGTCAGCATTGTTTATCATTACTCTCGGCATCACAAGATCGAACACTGACGGTAGTTGCGCTGAGCAATTCGATTCTGAATTCGGCGCCTTTCTGCAAGATCTGAGATCTTGGTCCAGTCTTCGTTAGGGTGTGCATTGGCACTGAATGCACTGCTTGTTCCATGGTTTGTTGTGTTTCCCGAGGTAGCAGGTAAGGTCGGTGATGACGCAGGAGTAGTCGTCAGCGGGTAAGACTGGTAGTTGTACCCCGGAAAGCCCGCTCGATCCATGGTGGCTGTTGTATGCAAGTCAACTCCTTGATGAGGATGGCTAACCAGTAACATTGAAGAGTCTGCGGGTTTTCAAATTGATGATCTCTGGTCGACTCTGTGTGAGATGAGATAATAGATAGAAAAAGTACTGTTAGGTATATAAGCAATCCAAAAAACCGTGACGATGTATGTAACCTGACGGAGTAAGGACCAGGTGGATATCTTATGTAAACATGTGTACGACTTGATTGATTAGGTACGTCGTTAAATAGATGGGGATCCACGTAGTTTATAGTCACTGCCGATACCCACTGCTATGTGGGTTGTTTGAGCTAGCTAAATAACGTTTACTGGATCTAGCAGGGGCTACGTTAAGCATCCAGTGGCATCCAGTTACAGAGTAAATAATTGCTTTTTCTCGATTCCTTTACCTTCTTCCAGTACGGTGACACATCGGCTTCGTCCTCGGTTTTAACCGGATCATGTTAAGGTTCATTAATTAGTCCTCAATTTGAATGCACTAAGTTTGAGCTTACGGAAGACTTTTTTGTTGTCCATTCCGAGCTCCTCCAGTACATAGTTAATTCTACTCTGTAGGTTGCTTGAACACATCAGCTGCCCTGCACAGCACTCTAGTTTCAGCTGAATTCTTCACTTCGTAAAAAGACTCGTCCCAGAACTGGACTAGACGAGTGGGGGACTCTACTTTAGCCCCAGTGCCGCAGAGTCCATCGTTTTACGTAGTACGTCTTACGCCGTACGGTTTTAACCTTTAATCCGAGGAGTGTGCTCTGTAGTACCTATCTGGTGCAGTTGAAGACTCCACTTGTCCCCGTAACTAAAAAGCCTAAGCATGATAGTAGCCAATCAGCTTAGACGCCATTCCGATTCTCTGCAAATGCCATGGCAGGGAATCAGGGACTTTTGGGAAGACTAGCAGGGTTCGGGGGTAGAAATGCTTTTCTGATTCCACGCACTTCGGTATGCTGCGTACTCGAGAGCGGTCATACGTAGATCCTTGATCGCTTAACGATTTATACGGCATGCGTACGGAGTAGTGCGGTGTTTGTGCCACGGAGGATCTTTGCCTTCTCGGAACTTCCGTGGTTTCAGATGCCATGCACGGCGCGGTGTGTAAACGCTGGGACAGTGACCCGATAATATTTCGGTTCCGCTTCGTACAATCTGACTTTGGATTTTTGATTGTGATAGAAGATTTAGTCCAAAAGGATTGTACGGAATACTCCGTAGTTGTATACAGTTTATACCTGAAAGTGATATTGCCCCCTGATTCATGGGTAAGGCGCAGGACTACATTCTGATCTCTTTGCAGCCTGGAAGTTGATACGTATGTTCTCAATCTTGCAGCCTACGGAGTACGTATTCTTCTCCTTTCCTAGACTCTCACAGGCGTGGATTAAGTGAGCCGGTCACGCCCTTAGAAATCAACTCTAATGCCAAAGTCCGCTAAAGCCGGTAGAATCTAAATATAAGTCAGTTTAGCTCACCGGACTTGAATGGACTGTCTCCTTTGAAACGTGGGGTGATATTGATTTGATTTCCCCTTTTAGGAAAAAGTCGGCTGCATCCACATGGAGATTTCGCTCTTTGGCCTAATTCGGCTTCGTGGAAATAGTTGTTCGTTCACATAATCTAAGCATCATCCAGTCGACTATTCATTATTCCATACTCAAACTCATAGCATTTGCTGAAATAATATCATCATGTATTATGGGAGCAGCATAAGGCTAACGACTCAACAATCTTGGATCAAGGGCCGCTTTTGACTCTTTGATGTCTATGTTGTACCCAGTTGGTGGGCGAGTTTTCGGACAGATACCGTGCACTGTTGAAATGTTTTTCGTCATAGTTACCTGCCCGACAGTTGCTTTTAGGGTACTGGATGGTTAGTTACTTTGAAACATGAGGACTGCATTATGTTGTTATGCTTTCTGGCTTGAGCATTGACACGCAGAGTACCTGAGTCACGAAATAATGTGATTGACATGTCCCATCAGCCTCGAGTGGTTTTAAGATTTCTCAAGCGGTTGCACGGCACAATTGCTTACACATTTATTGCTCGAGCAAGATTGTAATCGAGTAGAATAAACCACATTGTAGCCTCATTTGCAAGGAAACAATACGTAATTTAAACAGAGAACGATGTACCGGGTCTAGACTTGATCTGTCATATTTTCGACCGAATCGTTTCCGACATCACGTTGCTGATTCCGATTCAAATTTACGTTCTCCAGCTTTCCAAAGTTAGTGCCATCTCTACTTCGGGCTATTCAACGGCAATCTTAGGGTTATCCAAAATCTTTGAATCTTAGGTAGTTACGTACTTCGAAGTTCGTACATCCATCCAGTGTACCAGTGGACCATCGCACGCGCTCTGTTTCTTAGGGACCACGAATGATTATAAATATGAGGCTTAGCGCGTTCCTGAGACTATTTGCCTAGAAGGGTTAGCCCTTTGGAAAAAGAACGTTACGTACTATAGTATGCCACACTTGAGAAGGATGGTGTAGATTCGTGGGCGCCAAAACTCAGATGAGTTCGGGGCTACGCAAGTACGTATGTACGTACTCATGGTAGATTAGTGTGCTAGTTTTAGTTTTAAGATGGTTGAATGGCAATTGAATGCGAACTTGCGAAGTCGCGCGAAGTTAATTAATATGAACCGCACTATAGTCCCTTAAGTGACTACTATGTGCTCTGTAGTATAACAGCCAAATATAGGGGCTTTGATTGGCTAGTTCGTACAATTTCCTTGAAAGGGAAATTGTGTAATGATACTAATGAACAGGAGCATTCTGGCATCCTGACTGATTATCCTTAAGGCCCCACTCATTGTGGGCCTAGCATCACTGAAAACGGAAAAAGTCGCGGTCTACTGCCATTTAGCCCTTCACTACTCGCGTTCGGAAGTTCCAGCTTCCTGCTAGACTGCTACTGTAAGCAGTGAGAACCTAGATTTCTGTAGCCTATCGTGCTCAGAGCGGACCATCCGACAGAGTTCACAGTCAGACCCTTATTCCTTCGACTCCTCACTGCCCCCATTACTGGCACTTTTATACAGTATACGTACGTAGAGCCACACATAGTTACATACTTGATCACCTGCTCCGCAGGTCCTTAATTCTTAAGGACATACATGCCTTGTAAACTATAAAAGAACCCGAGGAAAGCGAATTCTTCTTCTTGATATGATTGGAGCTTTCAAAATGTACTCGACTTGGTCATTTTGTATATCATCCATCGCCATTAAGTCCGTTTTACCAGTGCTACGTATTGATGAATAGAGTTTGAATGTCCAATACGTACCAGAATTTCAATACACAACTCTGTCATATGAGTGGCCAGCTCGGATTGTGCGACGAAATTAGCGGCTTAGCCTCCAAAATTAGCATTGTCTCTTGAGCAAGGAAGGATTCAAGAGGCGTCCACGAAGTCAATGTAAGAATAAGAAAAGCAGTGCGTCGGCATAAGCCCCGATTCTAGACACGTTTTTCCCCACTAATCGAGTTAGCTTGACATTATGATTGGCTGCGGGAAAGCCCCCCACTTGATGGCCTAGCGCGAAGTATTCATAGTAGGGCTGAGTGTCTATTCCGTATTAAGATTATGGACACAGCTGTTTTAGAGTCACGTAGCATGAGAAAAAATACACGGGTTTACGTATGTATCTTCATCTGTCGGTGGAATAATTGCGGAATTATGGCTACCAAAATTTCCAGCACAAAAGTCGGAGATGTTTCTGCCGTTTTCTGAACACTTCAGGGTCGTCAATGCGAGGTGTTGTAGAGAATTGGAGAAAGATCTACATAAATCCAATGTTGAAACAGGCATCCTTCATCAAAACCTACTAGGTGGTAACGTTACACATGTTCATACGCAGGAATTCAGGATCAAACCCGATCATGATGCCCGACGACTAAACTTAAAAAGACACACTACTCCGCTAGCTGCGTGGCTAGTGCACCAAACAATTCCTGAATTCCAAGCCCAGCCCCTGACACCTAACAAGATCATCTAGGATCTAAGTCCCCCTACGTCTTTCAAAGTTTGGAGTCAGTCTAGGATGGGCATGCAAACGGTCGACTAGACCAAACAAAGGTGAGAGGCCCGCCTGATAGTCCGTTCCCAAAATCCAATTTAGGATTTGGAGTACTGCCACATACAGTTAGAATGCAAATGAGTACATACTACGTAAGGTGATAAGCAGACTGGTCCTGCAAGATGGCTTGACTTGTTCTACGTAAGTGGATTCCCTGGATTTTGAGGGAAGAATTGACTCTAGACTGTCTCATGACTCAATACGTACCTCGTCCTATGTACTCAGAAATGTGTTCCCCGTCTTCAGGAGACATCAAGAATCGTTTTGAATAGCATGTAGATGCAGGTACGACACAGATCGACATGTTTCATCCCTGACCAACGTGTCAGTCATGCATGTTTGTTTACAAACTGGCTAATAATATGGATGCTTAACGAAGGGACCAATGGAATTACACACTTCAGTAGATGAAAGGGTCAAAGCGAACATGCGAAATGCACCCCAATTCTAAAGATAGCTCTGATCCAGATTGATCAAGAATGTCTTCGAAATACGTATGCGTCATGATTCAAAGCTAGTAGACTGTGCATCTAAGGACTCAAGCACTTTCATAGATTCCCTTTTGATATTCAACCCACGGACCAGATATAGAAGCTTGACATATAAATTTCTATGGAGCCTCTGAATTTTCCTATAGACAAATAGCGTTGGAGACTCTACCTTCCATGGCGGTGTACGTGCTTACCTAGAGAGGTAAAATATTAAAGGCCCGACCGACTCCATACTGCACCGGCAGGGATTATAGTTACATTAAGTTCTTATGAGGATCTACTTCGTATATTCCTGAAATCCGTTCTTGAGTGGCAAAAGAGGTCACATCTGTGGGATTTCGGTAAGGATCATGGCCCCGAAAGACGGGTGGAGGTGAAGGTGAAGTATGTGAGGAGGGCTGTATAAAGACTGAATAAGATTCTAAGATAAGATTGATAATGGGCTTACTCAAGATGTTGACGTGAGGCGAGGTAAATCCCATGCCAGGCCTTGCACTATGGGAAGAACCTTTTTTATTTTAAATCCATATGGTTACTTTACCAAATCTGTGTAATGAACCTGAAATATTTCTTTGTAAATATTGTTCGACCTCTGGCTTTCTCTCTAAGCAGGTGACGCCCGGTGATCCACAATACCCCAGAAATGACGTCCAATGCGAATTCAACAATGTATGGCGGTGAAATTTTCTACTCGACGATATAACTAAAACGACTTGTTAGCTACGTTCCTTCAAATTTGCAAGGGGTGTTGTAACTTACCTCCAAGGGTGCTTCTCCTCACCATACTGGATACCCTCAATCCAGTTCTTCATACGAAGCGCAATCTCCCCAGCTTCCTCATTTTCCTGCAATCCACAGTCCACCAATTGACCCTTGTAGCTGATCTTGCGAACTGGGCTAACAATGGCTGCCGTACCAGATCCAAAGACTTCCAATAATCGTCCTTCAGCCGATGCCTCAGCGAGCTCTGACATGCGCACTTTACGTTCGGACACAACCCAGCCCTCGGGCACCAATCGCTCCCGAGCAAGGCCGAGAACAGAGTCTCGTGTGACACCCTCCAAAATCGTTCCGTCCAAAGGCGCGGTCAAGAGTTCCTTCTGTCCGGTTTCCTTGTTCTTGACGGCCATGAAGAGGTTCATGGTGCCGACTTCGGTAACGTATTCCTCCTCACCAAAAAGCCACAAGTTCTGCTGGAATCCGCGAGAGGCGGCCTCTTGCTGGGGAACAATGCAGGGAGCGTAGTTGGCGCCGAGTTTCTTGTCGCCGACACCACCTGGCCAGGCGCGCACGGCGTAGTCAGTTGCTTCCAAAGAGACAGCCTTGAATCCGGTGGGGTAGTATGGACCGACAGGGCTGGCAATGACAAAAAGAAGAGCTGATCCTGGGGGGCCTACTCCAATGGTCTTCTGGGTACCAATCATCGTAGGTCGTAGATACAGCGAGTATCCTTTTTCACTGCAGGACAGAGTTAGTCATTCCACTCGCTGAACACCCATGTCCATTGTTGTAAACATACTTAGGAATAAATCGGCTCTCCAGCTTTGTGAATTCCGCAATCAACTTGGTAAGACTGTCGCCATTGATGGTAGGAAGAGCAATGCGCGAAGACGACTTGTTGAGACGCTCCATGTTCTTGTCGGGGCGGAAAAGGCGAATCTTGCCATCCTTGTCTTTATAAGCTTTCATACCCTCGAAGCACTCGAAAGCATAGTGGAACACGCATGTGGCGGGGTCAAGGCTGAGGTTCTGGTAGGGGACAATGCGAGGAGTAAGCCATCCGTCGGTAGCAGTCCATTCAATCGAGAGCATGTGATCTGTATGTAACAATTGAGTTAGTATAAATACATACCCTAAATATTACTTGAACGTCTACTTACCTGTGAATGTCTTGCCGAACTGCAGTTGGCTATTCGGAGTCAACTCCTTAGGTGTGCTGGTCTTGGTAATCTCGAGCTGGGAGGGATCAACCCCGGGCAGCTCTGTCGAGGCCGAAATAGGCTTGATGCTGTAGGCTCTCTTCCATAGCGAGGAACCGAGCGATGGAGTTGTGTATTGAGTCTTGCTTGCGCGCAACAATGTGCTGCGCGCAAATTGATGTGAAAGCTTCATCCTTTATTGTGCGGAGGTGGTGACTCAACGCCTGTGAACGATCAGCTGCTGATCTGCCAGTTGCGTATAACAGAACTGCCTTTAAATAATTGTAAGATACAGCTCTTATCAATGACTCACAACACACGATATTCCAAAGATTCAATGGCTGCTTGACCAGTGTGTCATAGCAAGCAGTCCTAGGTCGGAGAGGCACTTACAGAATTATTATTTTTTCGGGCGCTGTCATTGGCACTTTCACCGGGGAGCTGCGACGCCTGGCCGAAGCCGATGACCGGAGCGGTTTGTTGCGGGCCGCGGCCAGCCTTGTCTAATCGAGCTCCCTATAGACCAGTATACAGACAGCATCAACAAGTAGAATGACAGGACGCGCAATTGACAGTCTGTATCAGTCTGTATGTGAGAAAAATACTGTACTAATTAAGAGCTATGTATACTGAACTGCACCGTGGTCAATCAAACTACAGCCAGCCAGCCGATACTGAAACGGGTTGGTGCAAACACAGCAAACATGCCAAGTCTTCTTCCCATCGATCGAGCGACTGCAACATAAGCTCAATTTGATTCCAACCTCATACTTGTCGCATCATTCCTGAGTGTCCTCTCTTCGAATATGCGCTATCCCTGAATTTTTGGTTCTCATATCTGCGCCGCGTCAACATGCCCCCTCAACCTACACCCAAAAGCGGGGGACTCTCGCTGTACGCAAACCTTCTAGATCCAGCTTCCGAGAGCTCGACAGCTCCGGGGACGATAGCGAAAGCTCCGGTTCTCTTCACGCAGAGCTCCGAAGGGGCCACAGATACAGACGATACTGCTACAGATAAGCAACAGAAAAATGCCGGTAGCGCATCACCCTTCTGTTTTACCCGCGATGATTGTTACGTTATGATTGCTCACATGTGTTTTGGCGCTTCCTGTTTCACGAAACTGTAGCATCTTTACGATTTCAACCCATCAAGAGACCGCAGTTACCGAGTCAGAAGCAAAAAGCAAAACCCTCCTTCCCCAAGCCAGTATCGACTTCCTCAGCGCCAGGTATTACGACCACTGCAACAACTTCGTCTACGCGCCTGCAGGTCAAGTCGACACTCGCCGACTGGGCCTCGACGGCCGATGATGACGATGTCAATGGTTTTTATGGGCAGGAAAAACGACAACGTGGAGGTCGCAAGAAGCGGAAGAAGAACCGAGGTGGACCAGAATTGATCACGAATTGGGACGACATCTATGATCCATCCCGGCCCAATAATTACGAGGAATATAAACGAAGCGATGAAAAGATACGGGAAGTGAGAGAATGGAAGGATCGGCTGTATGCGCATCGTATGGCCAGGCGGCGCAGCAATGACTACGATAGTGACGATGAATCTCCACCGCCACGGAACCGTGAGCCATTCTTTCTGTTCAATCGGGAAACTTTATTAATGATATACAGGGCAATTTGCTCCTCCCTCCTATAATTTTGCGCCGCCGGCCAATCTTAATGACACCTCGAAGATACCATCCAACGAAAGCGGTGAAGATGCCTACGCACAGCGCCTTCAGAGGACCCGAGAACAAGACAATGAACTGGACATGGAAGATGCAGAATACCAACCTCCGCCTCCACCGGCCGTAGTACCGAATGAAGCTACAGGAGACGATGCTTATGAACGAAGGCTCCAGATGAGCCAGCAACCGCCACCTCCTCCGCCGCCGGAACAAGTTCCTAGCAAACCATCAATGTCGGCCTTTCAGCCTCCTTCGGCAACGATATCGCGCGCACCGGTACGGTATACCTTACCTCCTGCTCCAGAAGATATACCAGCAACCGAAGAGGAGCTCGAGGCCGTTTTCGCCAAGGAAGAGCCAGTTCAGGATGAAGGAGAAGAGGCACCTCGGTCCCTGCGGCCAGGACAGAAGGGCTTTGCTGAACGTCTCATGGCAAAATATGGCTGGACCAAGGGATCTGGTTTGGGTGCTGCCGGTACCGGAATTGTCAACGCGTTGCAAGTGAAGGTAGAGAAGCAGAAGAAGAAGCCGGATTCAGAAGGCGGAGGCTTTGCAACACCTGCAGGCCGTGGCAAGATCATCGCCAGTAAAAAGAAGAACGAGGAGGAAGGAAAGTTCGGTCCTATGAGTGAAGTCATTGTGCTGTACGGCATGCTAGACGGTATGGATTTGGCAAACGAATTGGACAACAGCCAAGGGGGCGGACTCATGCAAGAGATAGGCGAAGAATGCAATGAAAAGGTACGATATCTCGTCTCGGTCGGTTTATCCGAGGCAGTGCTAACCCTAGTCAAGTATGGCCGTGTCGAGAGAGTCTTCATACACCGAGAAAGCAGTGATCCCATTCCAGTATTTGTCAAGTTCACTGCTCAGTTATCAGCCTTGAGAGTAAGTGCAAGCCTCTTTTTTAGCCCTCAACCTTGAACTATAACTGATTCCTGGTTTAGGCTGTCAATGCGCTGGAGGGTCGGATATTCAACGGAAATAAGATTACTGCCAAGTTCTATGACACCGAGAAATTCGAGAAGGGTATATATCAATAAGGCGACATGACTCTTTCCACGTTCTCATGAAGACAAGTTTTATATAGCTTTTTTCGCTGTTGAAACAAGAGCCATGTACTCAATACTTGGACATACCATTTAGACAATCTACATAGCTATGCTCACTTTGTGTCATATGCCCGTGCCCAAACAAGAAAAATGCTGTCTTGGCTTTGTCAAATTATTAGAAGAAATCCTTCATAGTAACTTCCTCGATATCAAACCATGAGCACGTGACATAACATCATAATGCAAACGGAGACAAACAGCCAAGCTGCCAAAGAGGCCGCGGGGCGTGAGGTAACTCTGATTGG
The DNA here is from genome assembly GCA_001571465.2 of Talaromyces pinophilus. Classification (NCBI taxonomy): domain Eukaryota; kingdom Fungi; phylum Ascomycota; class Eurotiomycetes; order Eurotiales; family Trichocomaceae; genus Talaromyces; species Talaromyces pinophilus. Next base: position 3,853,300 of record CP017344.1, on the reverse strand, counting down.
CCCGAGCTCAACCTTCCTCTTCCTTCGTCTGCGCCGCTTCCCCGACAATTTTACTCTCAACTCTTAACCTTATACTCTCTCTCTCTCTCTCCTCAGATAGCGCTTATTCCTCCAACGCTGAGGCATCTCATTACCTCGACTGAACAACTTCACGTTTAACGTCAGCCTTAGCTCATCTCATCACCTTGCCTCCAACCAGTCGTCACTACAACTTGCGATAGGTCAAAAAGCTCGATCATACCCCTCCTCTCACTTCAGGTTCCACGAGCATCGCGAGTTTCTTAACCCGACGATTACCTACCCTGTCAGATTTACGGTCCCCTCCAACGACTTCCTCAAGCTTTCGCATCCTTCTTGTCGCAGTCTAGTTCTGTGTGGCCTGGGACTCATCGGATCATAACCGTCAAACCTCAGTTGTTACTTGAACTCACGGAAAGTCCTGCAAAATGAGTCTCTGTTTGAATCGCTTGACCGAGGAGAGGTAATACTTGTTTTCTTCCGAAATCTGATGATCACCTACTGACATGCGCTACGTACAGAAAGCAGTGGAGGAAAGACCACCCTTTCGGGTTTTACGCCAAACCCAATCGTAACGCTCAAGGAGTTTTGGACATGAAGAACTGGGAATGTGGTATTCCTGGAAAGTCAAGCACCCTCTGGGAGGGCGGCTTGTTCAAGCTACATCTGATCTTTCCTGAAGGTTCGTTTTTCTTGATTACATTTGATAGCCTCATGGGTCGCTTCTGAGATCATAGCTGACTTTACGTTTATCGTTAAGAGTACCCAACCAAGCCACCCAAATGTACGTTTGATTCTCTCTCCGTTTCGCGGTTACCGGATTGTTCAATTCAGCCTATCTTACCCCGCATCGATTCGTTACCTCCGTTGACAATTTTTGTCAATATCAGTTCCTTGGTCATCCATAGAATTTCTGGGCTTTGATGCTAATCATAATTTTTCTACAGGCAAATTTGTCCCACCTCTCTTCCACCCTAACGTCTACCCCTCCGGAACCGTTTGCCTTTCGATTCTGAATGAAGAAGAAGCATGGCGCCCTGCGATTACAATCAAGGAGATTCTCATCGGAGTCCAAGACTTGCTCGATGACCCCAACCCCGAGTCCCCAGCGCAGGCTGAAGCTTACAACCTCTTCAAGAAAGATCGCGCCGCTTATGAAAAGAAAGTGCGTCAGATTGTCCGCGAGAATCCAGCACCCTAAAGCGCACAAGGAGGCTCAGAATTAAGAGTTCTTCTCTTAATATCTCCAACAATGATTCACGATTTGCGTCATTTTAAAGCGATACCATTGCGTTTTTGGAGTCCGGAGGGATTAGGATGGTCCTTTTTCTTTTTCTTTTCTTTTTTTTTTTTTTTTTTTTTTTTTTCCATTTTTTCTCTTCATTAGTGACTTTTGGGAGTGGAGGATGCCAGATCATCTACAATCAAGGTTCATCCTATCTCTGACCAGTACATGAAAATATTCAGTTCATACTTTTCTTTTGAATCGTCGATGTACTAGATGAAGTCACAGATCTAACAAATGAAATTCATTCCACGGCTGAACTGCATATACAACTTTGATTAGGGCTTCAATTGTCAAACTCATCTCAAATAAGTTCATTCTCAGCAACGACTACAAGCGCCAAAACTTCCGACACTCCAGACTTGGCTCCCTTGACACTTTTCATCTCAATCTCCAACTACAAACGAAAGCAACGCTCGCAGTCGTAGCAACCATATATAAAACATGTTGCATAGCAACGCTATAAGCTACTCTCGCGCCCTCCACACTAATTCCCTACAATAGTGGCCGAAGCCTGTGCCGGAAATAGTAGGTAGACTGTCTTTGAGGCCATTATCGAACGCCGTCTCGGCGATGGAGAGCCACAATGCTCCACCGAAGGTTTGACAGAACTGGCAGATGTCATGAGAAGGAGTGCTTTGGTAGAGGGTATTTTCTCTGATCGCTGAATTTGGGGTATGGTGGAAGAGGAGAGTAGTCACTGCTAGGTCGCCTATGGGGAGACTGATGTAGAAACCTGGTTCAAATATTAGTGGTTTTACGGTCATTATTATGGGATCACACTATCTCTAGGTCGTATATTCAATCAATGCACCTCCAATCCATGAAGCGAGCACGACGCCAACCTGACTAACTGCAAGTTGTCAGAATCATAAAACGAAGGATGTAGCGAATTAGAAGAACACTGTTGTTTGATACCTAGTATCCTGGACATCTAACGAAGGCAGGCGTCTTTAACCAAGCCACAAAGTGCTCCATTTATCTTTGCGATCAAATCAAGATTGCTCAGCATTTCAACATCTAGGAAAATAGATGTCTCTGTTCATAAAAGATGCAAGCAAGAAATATCGACACTGAAGCAGTAATAAGGAACGACGATCACAAAGTAGACCGCCAAGGCGTGCGTCTAGCCCTAACATAGATCGAGTTGCCTAATTCGGTATCCATTTCCTGATTCAGCTCAACAGCATCATGTGCGATAACCACCTTTTCAATCTTTTACTGAGAAGTAAGTTACGCAGTATATCTAGTACAAAGATCAGTGTATTTTTCAACACAAGCTTTGTTCATGATAGACTGCAAACATGCCGAGATACCCACCGTTCCCAATGGAGATGGGTGTCTGGTTGATAGTAGTCAAATCCTCGACACTGGGCCTGATATCAATTCCTAGACACAGTATTAGCATCCAGCATAAGTATAAGCGAGAGACTGTGCCCGATATGAGATCCATCCATGCGTCACCAGCCTTCACCTGCGGTGTCTATTTGCACTGTTAGAGATTCAAGACTATCTCTTAGGATGTTATAAAGGACAAGTGCAAAAGTCAATATCTATTTTAAAAAAACCTGGTGCGGCGACAGAATGGCTTGTTGTACACTCTGTGGAGCATATTAGTTTCTACCCACAGATAGTACAAGGAGCCTGTGGTGACAAGGCTACGTTTTCTTTTTTCTTTTTCATATCACACAGCCTTGTCCGAGTGCAGGTCATCATTGATAAGGGCATGCATGGAGCATTTAAAACCCAAGGCTTATGCAATGAATCAGCATAAAAATAAGTGCGTTCAGCTGACTTTACAAAATATCTTCCACTTATCTCAGATCATCTTTTAAATGCATGGATGGATAATATCAACAATATCAGTTGTGGAATCAGATATAGTCTCACGTACGATTTAACCCCGCTAAACATTGAAGTGTGTGTGCCCAACAACACAGCCTTGCGCATCGACTTTTGAGATTCATAGAAGCGAGTGAGTACCGCAATCTTTCGTCGAGACTACGCGGGATGTGAAGAAAAAGACAACTACTGACCCAGAATTGCGACAAGGTCAAAAAAACTAAACCCTATAAATTATTTCTAGCCTCCATCCAACCAACGCGCACACCTTCCTCCAGACATTTGCGAGACGCTATTTTCCCGATCGAAGAGACGATCGAAAACACGAATACAACCACATATTCTCACCAAAAAATGACAGAAATCAAACTATCCCACGAGGACTATACGGTAGGATGGATTTGCGCGCTCTCCGTGGAGCTGGCAGCATCCAGCGCCATGCTGGATGAAACCCACTCCAGCCTGCCCGTCCATACAAACGATCACAACACATACATCTTGGGTAGGATTGGGAATCACAATATCGCCATGGCCTGTCTCCCATTAGGGGTAGCCGGAACCACGTCCGCAGCTATAGTGGCAAGCCAAATGACATCCGCGTTCCGATCTCTCCGGTTTCTGCTCCTGGTCGGAATTGGAGGAGGAGTGCCACATCCGGGCGGTAGCGATATTAGGCTCGGAGATGTGGTGGTTAGTCAACCGGTAGGGATCTCTGGGGGAGTGATCCAGTTTGACTTTGGGAAGACTCTTCAAAATGGCACCTTCGAAAGAACTGGAATGTTGAATAAACCGTCCGGACAGCTACTCAGAGCATTGAGTAAAGTGCAGTCTGATTATTTACTGGACAAAGGCAAACTATCCGACTATCTCTCCATACTTCGAAAATTTAGTCATTTTGTACAACCGGGTGAGGCAGAAGATTTGCTCTTTCAACCGGATTATCACCATATAGGGCCTGATAACCCTTGCTGGTGGTGTGATAGAAATAAGCTAGCATCTCGCCCACCTCGGGTTTCAACTGTTCCAAAAGTACATTACGGCTTGATTGCATCAAGTAATCAGGTGATGAGGGATGGCGAAACTCGAGACCGACTTGCTAACAAATTTGGGATTATCTGTTTTGAAACAGAAGCTGCTGGGCTGATGGATAACTTTCCGTGTCTGGTAATCAGAGGAGTCAGCGACTATTCAGATACTCATAAGAATGATCGATGGCAGCCTTATGCTGCTGCCACTGCTTCCGCATTTGCAAAAGAGATACTCTACGCTGTTCCCGCCGTCACGAAGGCCGATCAAGAGCGGAGGCCTACCGATTCTAGACATCAGCAAGACAGGGCTGGTCAAAATTACTCTGGAAATTTCTACTTTAGTGGCGGTGGACCGGTGTTTCTAGGAAATCAAAGCGCTGGAAGAGATATCAATATCAGGTGATGTTATGATAAACACATACTGCTGCGGAGCCATCTTGAGTACAGCAACGGAATATTTATCTGAAACTATTGTGACAACCCCTCATCCGATCTAATCTCCACGTATGCCTTGGGCACCAAACCCTCTTCTCCAGATCCTCCTTTGATCCGGCCCTTTAACCAACCATCCTTGCTGGGGTTTTTTCCTTGAGTGAGCTCGATTTGATCACCAGCTTTGAAACAGAGCTCATCCACTGCATTGGGTTGAAAATCAAGCAATGCAACCGCAATGTAGATGATCCTTGGTGGTAGCGGAGGAGCAGGTCTACTATGACTTGTTTGACTCCATTCAGTGTCCACATGCTGGCTCGGCCATGTAGTGATATTGAAGTCTCTCGTAGCATACTGATTGCCGATAGTTTGATTACTGCTTGGCCCGGTGACGGAAAAGGTCCCCGAATAACGCTGATGCGCAGTCCGGTCTCTTTCAGCGTGTTTGAGTGACATGCTTCATAACGAACAAATTAGCAGCACCCCTTTGAACTTCAAAATGTGATGGAACTTACGGAGACTCTATGTCTTGAGACTCCTTGTTAGAATTCAAATCTATGCGCCTAACTTGATTAGAATCTTGACAATAAACCACGAGTTACTTAGGAACACACCGTTCTGGGGAGAGATCTGCGAGGGTTCTGAAACTCTTCATTCCTTCTCTTTTTTGAGTTAGTTACCGAAGTAGCTAATAGTCCAGATATTGTTTTTCGTGACTGGGATTATACTCGACAGTGTGCTAGTTCTCAATGTTGAGTGATTACAGGCTTCTCGTACTTTGTACATGCTTTATAACTTTGGGCAGAATTGAGCCTCTGGCTGCTAAGACTACGTTTCTCTCTGTCCGAGATAGATCTTAATAGGTCCGTTTTTGACTCGGACTTGCTTCGTGATCAATAAGGCTGAGAGCATAAGAAGGATAGTATTGGCTCATCACATACAGCCTTAGCGCCATGCATCGTGCGAACACTCATTGAGTCCCAACTCAGACCCTGAGGCAGTTAACATACTTCACAATTATAATCCGAGAGCAGTGGTAGTGGACACAATTCCTCCTGCAATGTGAGATGGTAGGCTACGTTCTTGGACCGGGACAGCATTCGTTCTACCCCTTTCGCTGATATCACAACAGAGTGAAAGAGACTTCCAGCTGACTGGGGCAGAAGAGGAGTGGTGAGCAAATGAGGATGGAAGCCGTGTGAACACATTAGAGTTTTAGGTGGTTTTCCAAGCCAGCCTTGTCTCGTTCAACTCCGACGACTTGGCCCCATTTCACCAGCTATGAACCTGATCGAACGACAACTTCAAATGCATCAGACGATCACTGAAGAGATATTCCTGAGCAGATTTCATCTGGCTTCGCCATGTCTTCGGTTAAACCCACTGTCCATACCCAAGGTGGTGCAGGTTTCGGCGGTGACCTCAAAGCGAAACGCGATATCAATATATGTATGAAAACCGAGGCGCTAAAAGCTGCTGATGCATGTGGTTAACAACAAAATTATTTCTACAGTTAATATATCGGGAATGAGACCACTGGCGCATGACTTACATTATTCATTCTTCACTTTGCCTGAAATGTTTCAACAGGTTCAACCCGAACTGGCGCTTCTTCAAGTTGCCCTTGACACTGTCAAGGAGAACCTTGAAACCACCACAATAAAGGATTCACTACTTTTTGAACTTGACGAGCAACTTCAGGGCTGTCATCGGTTGCTATCTGAATTGCAAAGTGTCAAGGATCATTTTGAAAGTGTTAGACCTCAAACTCAGCGAACCTGGGAACGCGAGGGCTGGAAGCTGGATCAACTCCAGAGCATTCGAGCAAGACTATCATTGTTGAACGACATACTAAATATGATAAATTATAATATGATCAGGTGAGTATAAACATGCTGAGAACATTCAGATCTAGGCTATAGACCTTGGCGCTAACGGATGCTTTACAAGATCCTCGCCAGCGCACGTCCTGAGGAGCTTAGAATTAATCATCGACGAATTCCGCAACGGGAAACCCGCAAACTCGGCGATTTCAAGTGAATCGTTATCAACAAATGAAGAAGAAGCATGGAAGCAATTGCGCGATGAACTTCGAAGTATGGGAATCAGCCAGGACGCCCTTTCTCGGCATCAGCATTTGATTATGGCGACACTCACCGAAGCCATTAACAACGAAAAGCGTGAAGATAATATTTATTTTGATCAGGACAGAGAGAGGGATTTAGATGAAAAAGAGGAAATGAAAGGTCGACCTCAAAGCGCCAATGGTGACTCGATTGACCAAATGTCGCAGGACGGGAACCCTAAATCTGTCCCCCAAGTACGGGTGAAACAAGCGAAACGAGCTTCCTGGGTGCCCAGATTTGTTTACAAAGCCATGAAAACCAACGAGAAGAATTCTTCACAAAAGTTATTAGGCAAGCAGAGCCTGGAAGGAGAGTTGGATGAAAATGAACTATTCCAGGCCGCCGCAAAAGGGGATGTGGATAAGATATATCTATTGGTAAAGAATGGGGCAGACCTTAACATGAAAAATAGGGAGCAAGATACTTTGTTGGTTTTCAGCGCCAGATATGGGCATGAGTTTCTAGTTCGAGTGCTTTTACAGGTTGAGGTGGGTTACAAATATGACAAAGATGATTGCGGCAAAGCACTTAGTGTAGCTGCAGAAAGCGGACATAAGGGGGTGGTTCAAGCACTCGTAAAACAGGGACCAGATGTTGTTGACTGGGTTGACCATGTTGATGATAAGGGCTTGACAGCACTGCACAAAGCTGCAGCCAGCGGGCACGAGAGAATTGTTCAAATGATTTTGGAAAGCCGCGCAAGTGTCCATATGTTGGACTATTTGGACGATACAGCCCTGCATAAAGCTGTAAAGTCAGACCACCTGAACATCATTAGGCTCTTCTTAAAAAGGGGCGCAGAAGTCGATGCCAAAGCCTATGCGGAAGCATCTGAAGGGGGACTCGAGATAATAAGGCGTTATATTCATTAATGCTTGCCCAGAGCTCCACTGAAACCGACCTCGCAAACAAAGCAAAATCACGAACATGCTCAAAGATCCTGACTATTCAGTGGCCCCTCAGCACGAATTAAACAGCATACTCATGCCATTCAGTCAGTGCCCAGCATTGTGACGGCGCCTAATTAGTTTTCATATTTCCAATGTAGGTAATCTTGCTCAATATAACGCAATGGTTTAGCGATACAGCCATAATTTTTCCAATCAAACAGCTTTTATTAACTCCGTTATACCCATTCCTTGTGACTTTAGAGAATCTCAACAGCACAGCCACAACTCTAAGCGAAGGGTTGCTGAGAGTGTAATCTAGGCGTAAATCCTGAATGCTACACGAATTGGTGTACTTTGAGTCCCTGGAGGTAAAGATCAGCTTTCAAGCTTCCTAGTCCTCATGCCACCACCGTCGTCCTTTCTTCGGCATTAGCTGCGATCTAGCTCTTTCGCGAAGTATTTCATCATTGCCCGAGTTTGCCGCAGTTTCCGTGGTAAAGGATATCTCTTGATCTTCAAGACTCCAACCCCACACTTCAGGTCACCGGATGCCTCATCTTTCACTATCTATACTATTTGTGATTGCTATTGTCAACGTCGCTACCTCGTTCATCTCACCGGAACACGTGGCATGCTGCCATCGTGCCTCAGTCAATTGGAATCATCGCCGCTGGTCCGATGCTCGCCACATTGTATGAAGTATGGAGTCAATTAGGGCTTGAATAGTCCGGTCTCCCTTTTGACGTTGCAGGGTAAGTATTCTTGTTGTTAGTCTCCTTGTTGTTTCTGCGTCGAGGGACCAAGATATCAAGTTTCTTTTTCTTTTTCACTTGCTGTTTTCATTGACCGGAACCCAGATACGAATCCTGTCGAGGTCTGAGATGCGCATCGTGACCAAATCTGTGGGGTTAGAATGAGGAGAAAAGCATGATATTCAAGAAAAAGTCAGTCAATTAGGGCAAGTGTTCTATATCAGAAAGTATGCCTGAAATGCCTGAATCGATTGTCAGCCAATCAGAGGTCGACATTATCTCGTTATCTTATCGGTCATCGTATGAGTCACCCACCACTCACAGGCCCCAATCGCTCCGATTTCGCGGTACATCCGGCCACTGTCCCGCCCTCACAATATCGCCGCTTACAAGTTAGCCTACTTTCTTTTCTTGTTCTTTTAAAAGACCACTTCAGCGCATTCAATTCTTACTCATTTCGCGATACCGATTGCGAATTAACAGTCCTTCAACATGTGTGGAATCTTCGCTTGTCACCAGTACGTCTTTAACTATTCCTTGCCTCTCTAATTTCTTTTTATAGCTGCCCCGCAAAGATTTTATATGTCGGGGGGCAAGGGGGAAAAAATGATGGGCAAACGCGTGGAACAAGCAATTGCTAACAGCAACCTTTTGACAGTCATCCCGATGTTCAGAAGTTCAAGCCCACGGCTTTGCGGATGGGGAAAGCGTAAGAATATTCTCTAATCCCAGAATTGAGGGCTCCAGCTAATCTAATGTGTGCGTTTTAGCATTCGTCATCGAGGCCCCGATTGGAGTGAGTCATGCGATAGCAACCATTTTCAAGACGACAATATGGATTGGACTGACTTGACAACTTCTACCAGGCGGAAGCTTCATCAAGAACAAGACCAGTAAGGCTCTTTTCAGATCATATGCAAAATACGGATTGGATGACTCACTGTTTTTTTTTTTGCGCAACAGTTCTCGTGCACGAGCGTCTGAGTATCGTCGGTGTTGGTATGATATTTTCACCTCTACTTTCGCTATGACTAGCGTGTCGTTTACTGACATGCATAGACTCCGGATCTCAACCCCTCGTCAACGATGACTCCTCCATCGCTCTCGCCGTCAACGGTGAAATCTATAACCATCGAATCCTCAGAAAATCCCTCGATGTCAACTATAACTATAAGACACATTCCGACTGCGAGGTCATCATCCCATTGGTATGTTGAGATCGATAGTCTTCCAAACCGACACTTCTGACGTGAGATAGTACATGAAATATGGTGTCGACGCCCCTAAACACCTCGATGGAATGTTTTCCTGGGTTCTGTACGATGCCACTGAAGACCGTGTCATTGCAGCTCGTGACCCCATTGGTATCACTAGTTTCTACCAAGGATGGTCTTCCGAGACTCCTGGCGCCGTTTACTTTGCCTCCGAGCTGAAGAGTCTGCACCCTGTTTGCGATAAGATTATTGCGTTCCCCCCCGGCCACGTTTACGACTCCAAGACCGACTCCATGACACGGTATTTCGAGCCCTCTTGGTGGGACCCTAAGCGAGTACCTTCCACCCCCGTTGACTATAAGCAAGTCCGTGAGATGTTGGAGCGTTCAGTTCGCAAGCGTCTCATGGCAGAAGTTCCCTATGGCGTGCTTTTGTCTGGCGGTTTGGATTCCAGCTTGGTCGCCGCTATTGCGCAGCGCGAGACTCTCCGCACGAGGGATTTGCAGATGACTGGAAGCTCGATTGCATCGACCAACGGTGAATCTGAGCTTGTGGGTATTGACGATGAGAATGATTTGTCCACCGTGACCGTCCTCGCTCAATTGCACTCGTTCTCCATTGGTTTACCTGGTGCTCCTGACACTGCGGCCGCTATTGAGGTTGCTAACTTCCTTGGTACTCGCCACCATGCCTTCACCTTCACCATTGAGGATGGTCTCAACGCGCTCTCCGATGTCATCTACCACCTCGAAACATATGACGTCACCACTATCCGTGCCTCAACTCCCATGTACTTGTTGAGCAGGAAGATCAAGGCTCTTGGTGTCAAGATGGTTTTGAGTGGAGAAGGCAGTGACGAAATCTTCGGTGGCTACCTTTACTTCCACGCTGCTCCCAACAAGGAGGAGTTCCATGCCGAGACTGTCCGGAGAGTGAAGAACCTTCATCTTTCAGACTGTCTCCGTGCCAACAAGTCCACATCTGCATGGGGTCTTGAGGCCCGTGTACCCTTCTTGGACAAGCAGTTCCTAGAGACCTCCATGAACATTGACCCACAGGACAAGATGATCACAAAGGACCGCATCGAGAAGTACATTTTGCGAAAGGCTTTCGATACCTCGGATGAGCCCGATGTTGCACCTTATCTTCCAGATAAGATTCTCTGGCGTCAAAAGGAGCAGTTCAGTGACGGTGTCGGATACGGATGGATTGATGGTCTCAAGGACAACGCCGAGCTCCACGTCACCGATGAGATGATGAAGAACCCCAAGCCTGAATGGGGTGACGATATTCCTACCACCAAGGAGGCGTAAGTTATTTTCCTAGGACCGCAAAAACGCGCAGTTTTGCTGACATGCTCTAGTTACTGGTACCGCATGATGTTTGACGAGCACTTCCCTCCTTCTTGCGCAAACACTGTTGAGCGCTGGGTGCCGACATGGTCCAAGCAGACCGATCCTAGTGGACGGTAAGCAAAAATTCTTCCCCTTTTCTTCCATCTGAACACACGGCTAATGATACGACAGTGCCATCGCAACTCACGTTGCCAAGTACGAAAACGCAGCTTAGAGAACCCTAAAAATCTGTCATTGATACCAACTGGGCGATGAATACCTGAACATTGTGGGGCGTAGGTACCTATGTTTTTCGTTATTGAGGACTTTTTTGATTAGAATTCCACATCTTTGTTTCTTCCAGGGATTTCTCTTCTTATACATATCATCTAGAGAGGTTGGGGAAAAGATAGGGGTTATTTCGGGCATGTATTAGAGAATTGAATGTTGAATTAAATACCATGTATGAAGACAAACTGCCTCGGTAACACTTAGGGCTGTAGATTGGTGCCTAAAAGTCCAGGCACGCAAGAACAGCAGCCGATGACATAATGCGATGAGCAAATCGGCCTCTGATTGGTCGACAGTGACCACTCGGCGAGTTCTGCCGGCATGGACCAGATGAGCCAATCACAGCCAACGCGGGCTGCCCCGTGGCTCTCTCTTTCTGGCTGTTTCCCCCCAACCGGTTCCTGGGAGTTTGTTCCGCGCCTTTTTCCTCCATCCCAACCCAACTCCTTTCTTCTCTAACTACATCACAACAATAACACGTCTTTCTAAACAACTTATCTACCACCCTCATACCATCTATCATTCACAATGGCTGCTCCTGCTGCTTTCTCCGACATTGCCAAGGCGGCTAACGATGTGAGCATCACGAAATCTTTGCATCCCGCGGTTAACGTCACCTGGATGTTGTACTAACGACTCTTGATGTAGCTCCTCAACAAGGATTTCTACCACACCAGCCCTGGTAAGTCAGCTCCGATAGCTGCAATTGATGCATTGCATGTAAATAATGGGTAATTTGACTAACTCTGTTGCTTATAGCCAGCATTGAGGTCAAGTCCAATGCTCCCAATGGCGTCACCTTCACCGTGAAGGGAAAGTCCACCCACGACGGTCCCATCGGCGGCTCTGTAAGTCACACTCACTTGTCAACTCTATACACGAACCTTCGCTAATTGATATCTACCACAGCTTGAAGCCAAATACGTTGACAAGCCCATCGGTATGATTTCTCTCGCACTTGTTTCATCGTTGTTTCGGAGCTCCGATAGAACCAAGGAACCGCAATTGTACTCCGATACTAACAAAGAATAGGCCTCACCCTCACCCAGGCCTGGACCACTGCCAACGCTCTCGACACCAAGCTCGAGCTCGACAACAACATCACCAAGGGCCTCAAGGCTGAGATCCTCACCCAGTACTTGCCCACCTCTCAATCCAAGGGTGCCAAGCTCAACCTCTACTTCAAGCAGCCCAACCTTAATGCCCGTGCTTTCTTCGACCTCTTGAAGGGCCCTACCGCCAATCTTGACGTCGTTCTCGGTCACGAGGGTTTCCTCGTCGGTGCTGAGGGTGGTTACGATGTCCAGAAGGCTGCCATCACCAAGTACTCCGCTGCCGTTGGTTACAGCCTTCCCCAGTACTCTGCTGCCATCACTGCCAGCAACAACCTCTCTGTCTTCTCTGCCAGCTACTACCACCGCGTGAACGCTCAGGTTGAGGCTGGTGCTAAGGCTACCTGGGACTCCAAGGCCGGCAACAACGTCGGCTTGGAGGTTGCCAGCAAGTACCGTCTTGACCCCTCTTCCTTCGCTAAGGTAAGTCACCACGGACGCAACTTCCCGATTATAGGATTTTCGTGCTAATTACATTTCTACAACAGGCCAAGATTAACGACCGCGGTATTGCCGCTCTCGCTTACAACGTCCTCCTCCGCCCTGGTGTCACCCTCGGCTTGGGCGCTTCCTTCGACACCCAGAACCTCAACCAGGCTGCCCACAAGGTCGGTGCCAGCTTCACCTTCGAGGGTTAAATGTCCTCTTCCCAACCAAACAAATGAGATACCCCGGATGAAGCTATCTCGCATTGATCTCGTGTTGTTTGATCGACTCAAAGAACGTCTGCATAATAGAGTATGCGTGGTTGCTTGATATCCACGATTTGTTTCTTTCTATTTTCACCTTCTTGTAATAGTGATTTTGAGCGGACGTACTTCGGAGTGGATTCGATGAAGCGAATGACATGCGATTCGGTGCATTCGGTTATTAAAATGGGGTGTGTTTTATACGGAAGCATGCGCCTGTTATCTAATTGTGCTACTGACAGCTATACTGTATATCAAATAAACAAGAATTTCCTTTGTCGCAATCTGTTTGGAATCGCATGAAAATACTATTATATCAAGCTTATAAAAGCGGTCTATTATACATTAGGCATGCCAAAGGTATCATATACATATCGTAGTGATTCTCTGATCCTCCGGACACATTGGATCAAGTCTCTCTATGCCTCCCTTTATTCTGCGACCTCTCTGTCTTACTACTGTGCTCAGCTGCAGTAGTACTCCCACCCACCAACCCCCCAAAAACAGCCGTAACAACCAGAATCCCCGAAACAATAACAAATCTCAGCACAATACTCCCACCCCTCTCAGCCTCCAATATCTCACGCTCCCGCTGCGTCTGCTGCGATCTTCTCTCTTTCCGTCGCGCATCCTCCGCTGCCTGAGTCTTATAATGCCCCTTTGCATTAAAATGCCAGACAGGATTATTATTAATAAACGACGTCGGATCTTCACTATTCTGTGCTGCTCCTTGACTTGCCGGCCCGCCGGTAGAAGTATAATGTCCCTCCGGCCCCTGTTGTCTTGTAGCTCGTCCATATCCACCATGCGCATAAAAACTAGGCGGAGGACCCCTAAATGCAGTACGGCGTTTACTCAATCCGCTCGCTGGCCTGGATCCGGCATATGTTGCGCCGGCACTGCTGTGGCTGCCCATGGGATGTGTATGCGTTCCCTGGGAATGGGTGGAAATGCCATGATCGAGATCGTAGCGTGCGCGTTTGTGGCTGTCGCCGAGGATGTGGTAGGCGGATGAGATTGTGGCGAAGTGTTCGGTTGCTTTGGGATCGGAGCGGTTGCGGTCTGGGTGGTGTTTGAGGGAGAGGGCGTAGAATTGTCTATCCTCAGGAGTAATTGTGTTAGCATCTAGGGTGGATGGGATGGGGTTGGGTGTGTACTTTTTTATTTCAGCTGCTGTCGCGGTCACCGGTACGTTGAGGATTTCATAGTATGTAGGCTCGTGGCTGCGAGCATGGTATCTCGTGGTTGTAGAGAAGAACGCTGAAGAAAAGATTGGTGATGCATCACGGCTGCGCAGTCGGGTTTTGAGATTGTTCGTATAGATCGCCGAAGGGGACAGCCTTCTAAGAGTCGTCAAACGAGGCGGCATGCCTCATTGCGGAGTGTCGTGATCGTCTAACACTCCAGGGCAGGTATCAAGAAGTGTAGTGAAGTAGAAAAGTTGTATAGATGAAGTCACGGAAGCGCTGTGTATCGGAGTGCGTCATCGGCCGGGTAGTATGCGTAATTTACGTGTATCGTAATACAGCGATAGGCTTGCCAAGACCGATCACTCCGGCTATTGATGGACATTTTTAGTATTTTACAGATCTCCTCCCCCACCTTCGAGATCGAAGAAGCAAACTACACGACACCATGGCTGCGCAGGCTAGTGAGGAGCTGGATAAGCTCAAATGTAAGCCTCAATTGCTTTTACATTTCTGTGTTGTTTTGGAAACAATTGTACTGATAGTAATTGCTAGTGAACGGCCAGAATGGTCATGCTCAAGAGCAAGTAGCCGCTGCAGATGATGCTGCAGACAACGACGATTCGGAGGATGACGAGAAGGAAGAAGAAGGTGGTGAGGGTGCTGCTACTGGAGGTGAGTTAACTCCCGAGAAAACAATCAACAAAAAAAGATCAAAGCTCACGACAATGAACAGCGGCAAAGAAAAAGAAGAAGCGCAAGCCCAAGAAGAAGAAGAAAGGCGGCGCAAAAAAACAGTCCTCGCCCCCTCGAGTCCCCATCTCAGAACTATTCCCCAACAATCAATACCCCGAAGGTGAAATCGTTGAATACAAAGACGAGAACAACTACCGCACCACAAACGAAGAAAAACGATATCTCGATCGCATGAACAACGATTTCTTGCAGGAATATCGCCACGGAGCCGAAGTACATCGACAAGTCCGTCAATACGCACAAAAGAACATTAAGCCGGGACAGACCTTGACCGAGATTGCGGAGGGTATTGAAGATGCCGTTCGTGCGTTGACGGGTCATCAAGGTCTAGAGGAAGGAGATAATATAAAGGGTGGAATGGGTTTCCCTTGTGGTCTGAGTATCAATCACTGTGCCGCTCATTACACGCCTAATGCGGGCAACAAGATGGTTCTGCAGCAGGGGGATGTCATGAAGGTTGATTTTGGTGCTCATATCAATGGTCGGATAGTTGATAGTGCGTTTACGATGACATTCGACCCAGTCTATGATAACCTTTTGGCTGCTGTCAAGGATGCTACCAACACCGGTATCCGTGTACGTCATTACCCCGCATGCTTGAATTATCCTGGATTCTTATGCTAACGGAGGAATAGGAAGCTGGTATCGATGTCCGAATGAGCGATATTGGAGCAGCTATCCAAGAGGCTATGGAGAGCTACGAAGTCGAAATCAACGGAACCACATACCCCGTCAAGGCAATCCGTAATCTGAACGGACACAACATCGATCAACATGTCATCCACGGTGGTAAAAGTGTGCCCATCGTCAAGGGTGGTGACCAAACCAAGATGGAGGAAGGCGAAGTTTTTGCCATTGAGACTTTTGGAAGTACTGGAAAGGGTTATGTGCGAGATGATGTTCGTATTTGACTTACCCCTATCATTGACATTGAATGTTTCTGACTTTTGTATAGATGGAAACGTCTCACTATGCCAAAGTTCCAAACGCTCCGAATGTGTCACTCCGCTTGTCCTCGGCAAAGAATTTGTTGAACGTTATCAACAAGAATTTCGGCACATTGCCATTCTGTCGTCGATATCTTGATCGACTTGGTCAAGACAAGTATCTCCTTGGAGTAAGTGATGCTGGACATCGAATTGAGTCGTTATGCTTACATATGAATCCTTAGTTGAATAATCTGGTATCTTCCGGAATAGTCCAGGATTACCCACCACTGTGCGATATCAAGGGCTCTTATACCGCCCAATATGAACATGTGAGTTATGAATATGTTATTGCCCTTGGGATTATTGCTAATTGATCCTAGACCATTGTTCTCAGGCCCACGGTAAAGGAAATTATAAGTCGTGGCGACGATTATTAAACGGATTCATGTTTTGGGATGATGTTTGGCATAGGCTTGACTGCATATAAAAGCAACTGTAGCTTCAAGAAAATCAAATTGTACTGCTGAGTATCTGTGAGGGCTAAGGGTCATGCGATGTACGGGGATGCGGACAGCCGATGGTAGCCCCACGTGCAAATAGAATAAGCCGGGCCCGTTCCTGATCCATTTCAACATTTATCTGTTATCGACACAGTCAACAACTTACGATATTTGGTGTGTTTTTTCGATAGAGCCCTTCCTGATCCTCATATACACATGGAGCATTAAACCATCCTCTATTCTTTTTGTAATTATTTCCCAGATCCCCCCAATGGCATCTGTCACTTCGACCGCTACTCCAACCCTCAGGGTCAACGCTGCAAAGACAGTGGACGAGAAGCAACAACAACCCCATGGCGCAAGAATACAGCCACCTGAGGGATCAGCTTCCTACGATCATTTCTTCTGGACATATACCGAAGAACCTCATCGATCACGGCGTCAGGCAATCATAAAAGCTCATCCGGAGGTTTGCTCTACCCCCCTCTCCGCAATACGGATGCCTAGTCCCAGAGAAATTCAATTGCTAATCCTATGATTTATGAAGGTTACAAAATTATGCGGCCCCGAACCCCTTACGAAATGGCTCGTCCTCGCCGTCGTGTCTTTACAGATTACGTGCGCATACCTACTCCGCGACACATCAATGTTCTCATGGAAATTCTTCCTGACCGCATACGTGATCGGAGCAACCTCGAACCAGAACCTGTTCCTCGCCATACACGAAATCTCACACAATCTAGCCTTTCGGTCCGCACTTGCGAATAGGTTGTTGGCTATATTTGCCAATTTGCCGATTGGGTTACCGTATAGTGCTGCTTTCAGAGTGAGTCCATCCTTCACAAGACAGGAACATATGTTGTTGACAGGTTCATGTCTGTAGCCCTACCATCTCACGCACCACAAATCCCTCGGCGTCGCGGGCCTCGACACCGACCTCCCCACCGCCTTCGAAGCGTTTTTGCTTGACTCTCTGCTCGGCAAAGCATTTTTCTGCACATTCCAAATCTTCTTTTATGCGTTGCGGCCTATGTTCGTATACAGTCCACCGTTTACGTTTATCCATGTCCTGAACTTGATCACCCAACTCAGCTTTGATTATGCGCTTGTCCAGTTCTGTGGAGGATCGCTACAGCCTGTTTTGTATCTGTTGTTCAGCTCCTTTTTGGCGGGATCGTTACATCCTTGTGCAGGCCATTTTATTGCGGAGCATTACTTTTTCTCGGAGATCAAGGCTGGTGGAACTGAATCACTTGCTGAGCTGAAGAACGAGCAGCAGAAAAAGAAGAGTCCGCTGGATTCTCTGCAACCGCCCGAGACATACTCCTACTACGGCCCACTAAATATCCTGACGTACAACGTCGGACTGCACAATGAGCATCATGATTTCCCCGCTATCCCCTGGACGAAACTACCAGAAGTCCATCGTATTGCGCGCGAATTCTATGAGCCGCTGCCGTGCCATAGGAGTTGGGTATGGGTTATTTGGACGTTTGTGCTTGATAAGAATGTTGGATTGTGGTGTCGTGTTAAGAGGGCTCAGGGGGGTAGGATTGTTGGTGGTGGTGGTGGTGGTGGTGCTGGTTCATCGAAAAAGGCTGGAAGAGGAGGGGAGGGGATTTCTGCTTCTTCTATGAAAGAGGAGGAGGAGGAGGCGGATGGGTGGAAGGAGAGTGAGATCCAGAATTAGTATGTTTATAGAGGGCTGATAGGGTTATTGCTTTAACGGAGTTTAGGATGGTACCTATAAAAGATTGATATAATTGTATATAGTCATTGCGCACCGGGAGTTCAATAGACAAGCATCGATACTGGATACATCGATTCATTAACTGCTAGTTCAAATGTATGAATATAAAAGATAAACACGAACTGGAAGAGGAAAATGCAAAATGCATTCCATACGCTGTATAAGGCCATGTCGAACAAAAACGAAAACTTCCAACGTCTACGTGACAAGGGAGACACGCAGGGACAAAAACGAGATAGACAGACAAGAAAAGAACCAAAAAGGAAGTTGCATCACCTCGACAAGATAAAAAGGTGTGTAGAAAAAACATGCTCCGAGATAATTATAGGCCACATAAGGAAAACCAACCAAAAGACCACACTCTTAAAAGAAGAAATAAGCAAGCAAAAAGCTCAGTAAGCACAACGCCGCAACAATCTGGACTGGTACACCCAACTCCGCTGCCGGTTGAGCAATCTGTTGTTGTAGCGTGTTACCAGCCTTGCTGATAGAAGATCCCTCGCCAACCTTCCTCTGACGAAGTCCTTCTCCTTGTTCGGTGAGTTGGGCTTTGAGTCTTTGGATCTGCGCGAGTGCATCTGACAATTGCTCCTTTACGTTATCAGTGAAATCGGGTTTAGGTTCTGCTGGAGCGGTGGCACCGGTAGCGGCAGATGGCGCGTTCTCGAAGGGAGATGATTCGGCCTCCTTTGACTCGGGTGTCTCTGGCTTGGGGGATTTTTCGAAGTTCGGCGCTGGGATGGGGGTGGAGTCGTCGACGATCTTTTTGGCGGTTGGCGCAGGAGTTTCGAAAGCGCCGCCGGGCGAGGAGTATGCAGGGGGCTCTTCGTCGGTTTGGGTCTGCAAGATGGATGAGTAATTTTGAAGATAAATTCGTTAAGGCTCAACATACTGGTCCGTTAGCGACACCCGCAGGTAGATATGTCACTCGAATCTTTCGTTCTTGGATTGCCGATTTGGGTGCTTTCTCAAACTGTCCCCCACATTAGTCAAAACGACCCTCTCAAACTCATTGAAAACTCACGATCGATGTGACGTTGGAAAACTCCAAATCTCCGGTAATAGCAACCGACTGCACCAGGAATTTATCTTTGCATTTCGCATCTGCGGGAGGGTCTTCCTTCATCGCCTGTAGCAAGACTATGGCGCAAAATTAGCCGAAAGTCCAAAATGCGAATCTCATATCGATATGACAAACCTTGTACTTCGACATGTTTTCCAGGTTCTACGCGGCCAGAGTTGGGACGCACACAGTAGCTGTAATCGATTAGACCGGATGACGCTATGGTAGGATGACAGATACGTACTGTTTGGGAGCGGTTGTTTTGACCTATTGACAAGTTTGCAGTCAGTAATCATGGAATAACAGCGAAGATACAGCGCAAGAATTATTAGACTAACCTTGAATGCGATTGGATCGCTTTGCGGGTTGCGGATATGTAGCACCTCGCTTACTTCACGATTAAAGGGACCTTGAACATGTCGTTAATATATATGCTGATTTGAAAGATTTGATGATAGGAGTGGGCTCTTACGGCGGAAACCGAGATCACCGGGCTCGAGATCGACGGACATGGTGCTCGACTAGAATGGGAGGAGACGGAAGGACAACAACGACAAAGGTCACAGCAGTGTACGGAGTTTATCTTCAGCGCAGCCGCAGGGATAGAATCGAAAGGAGAATGAGTGAGTGCGCTAGACAGCGTTCGGATAGCGGAGAGCGAGCGGAGTGTGTTAGGCGTTGAGAAGCGACGTTCGTGGAGGTGGTTTCTCAATGATGATGATGTGCCTAGGCAGGTTGGTCAGTTCATGTGTTTCCGTTCGGAACGCTTAGGTAATCGAGTTTTGCGGTGGCTTGGCGTGTAATTTACCAGATTACCGTATCGGCCACTATGTGATGTCATTTCAATACACCCGTAAACATACAGCCAAATTATATTAAGTGTGATCATGTTTTGGAATCTACTTCGATATTATAGATCTATACAATAATGGTACATATACCAGGTAGTCTTCTTGTTGTAGTTGAGCGAAGAATCTTTCCTTATGAGCATGTACTACGTAAGGTCGTTGGCATCGAAAATGACCACAATGCGCGCCCTACGTTAAAGTCAGCCATAAGACGAGAGATCGATATCGGATCTTTAATCCAGTAACTAAAGGGTAGATTGATCGGGCTGCGAAATGCCCAGTAGACGCTCCTTTCGAGATAAGGTACTCAAGAGAACTCTGGCCTAAGCTCTATATTGCGCTGGTGATTATATTGAGAAGCGATCAAAACCACTTCATTTTAATTCAAGCTTGCTAGGGATAAGTTCTATTGTGCTACGTATTTCTGGGCGGAGATCATTCGGGATTGACCGCCCTCCGTTGATAAGATAATGTCGCCCCGCTGGACGGAGTACACTGGCCTACGTAGCTACTTGCTCTTAGCAATCAACTCAGACAATTCGAATCTCACTTTCCCTATTCAATCACCATCTACCTACATATACAGCCGGGTTACAGGCATTTCCTCTTGCTGACTGAATTTGTGTACGCCGAAGAAATACCAATACAGCTAGCTAAACCAACTCATACGCCCCCACCACTGCGCCTACATCCAAAATGACTGCTTCCGATCTCGAACAGCTCCTGGAGATGGGCTTTGAGAAGGAACGGGCACAGCTTGCCGTGTCCAAAACTGGGGGATGTACGTTTCTCACATTTCCCACAGGATGTCACTTCCATACATTTGCATGCTAATTCCAAGCCGTTACTACAGTACAAGCCGCCCTTGAATGGCTAGAGGCGAACCAAGACAAATCACTCGACGAAATCAAGTCTGCCGCAACGAACACAAACGATGAAGAAGGAGCACCTGCCCTCAAAGAAGGCGAAGAACCTCGAAGCCTAGTCTGCAACGAGTGTGGCAAGAAGTTCAGAAGCCAAGCACAGGCCGAATTCCACGCATCAAAGACAGAGCATACCGATTTCTCCGAGTCTACAGAGGAAATCGCCCCTTTGACTGAGGAGGAGAAAAAGGCTAAACTTCAAGAGTTACGGGAGAAGCTAGCTGCGAAACGGGCCATACAGTCAGAACAGGACAAGGCGGATCAAAAGAGGAATGAGGTGAGCACGTATGGAACTTGATAATGCTGAAGTTGTCATTCTCATTTAGAATCTATAGGAAATCCGCCGGAAGCACACCAAGGAATCCCAAGATATCAAAGAAGAATTGCAGAAGAAAGAACGGATCAAGGAAGCTGCACAAAAGAAGAGGGAAAAACAAGAAGAAATAGAAGCCAAGGCCCGTATTCGAGCCAAGATCGCTGCAGACAAGGAAGAGCGACGATTAAAAGCTGAACGAGAAAAGGCCGAACGAGCAGGTCAAGCTCCTCCACCTCAACCCGCGGCACCCGCGTTGCCAACCACATCTGGTGCGGTAACCTCTAAACCAGCTTCAGCCTACACTGAAACCCGTCTACGTCTACAGACGAGCAAGGGCAATATTATGAAGACATTCCCGGTTGAAACGACCTTATTCGAGGTGGTCGCAGCACTCAGCAAGGACGATGGAGTTGAAGTACAAAGCCTCACTCAAAACTTCCCTCGAAAGACTTTCGATAGTGAATACTTCGGAGAATCGCTCAAGGACTTGGGACTGACCCCAAGTGCTAGCCTTGTTGCGAAATGATGGATTGGTCTCAGGAGACGATATCTAGACATCAAGGTAGATTGTTCCATGGACGATAACATCAACTATATAGTTACTTTCAAACCATTAGCTTGAAAGCTCTGGTAGCCTCCTGCATAATGTCAAGCGTTTTCATGCCAGTTTATTTGTGATGACCCTAACCCTAAATAAATGGCACGTGGTCTGGCGTCTTTAACGTAAGCATCCTGACGCGTCTCGGTCGCGTCAACCTAGAGCTATACTATGTACTGTATACCCGAACTACAAGTGACGATTATCATCACAGGCTAACGAAATCGTATGCCTCTTGATATCTCATTTATCGAATTTAAAGATGCCTGCGTGAGTCCTACATATCGTCTATGGCTAGAAATTAATGCTAATGACGAACAGAGTGGGCGACCAACACCGCGAACCGCCGAGCACAGTGACCGGAACCGCGAACCCATTCGATGAAGGACCACGGCGTATAAGCGAGTACACAGCTCGAGAAGTAGCTACACTCCAGTCACGGCTCGACAAGCAGCTTGGGCCCGAATATATTTCAGCTCGCGCGGGGCCTTCGGGACAGAAAGTTCATTATCTTGCGGCGGAGAAATGTATCAATCTTGCAAATGAGGTGTTTGGGTTTAATGGGTGGTCGAGTTCGATTCAGAACATTCAGATTGATTTTGTTAGTATGATGGTATGGCAAGATGGTTGGAGATATTGAAACTAATTGGTGTGTTCGACAAGGTTGATGAGAGTCCGACGACGGGAAAGATAAGTTTGGGATTATCGGTCATTGTGAGGGTTACATTGAGAGATGGCACTTATCATGAGGTATGCTGCCCCGTGAGCTCCGGTGATCCGAAAGGGAACCACGAAGTTAACCAATTATTGTTAGGATATCGGATATGGCCATATTGAAAACTGCAAAGGCAAGGCGGCGGCTTTTGAAAAAGCCAAAAAGGAAGGAACAACGGATGGCCTGAAACGTGCTTTAAGGACATTTGGAAATGTGCTGGGTAACTGTATCTACGACAAAGACTACCTCGCCAAGGTAACCAGGCTCAAAGTTGCTCCGGTATGTTCTGATTCCGAAAGCCATCAACAAGTGCTAACGGGAATAGAGTAAATGGGATGCAGAGAACCTGCATCGTCACCCAGACTATGCTCCTACAAAAAAAGCGACCATACAGGAACAAAAGGCGCCGGACGAGGTGGAACTCCCTCCACGACCAGTCGAGTATAATAATCGGAAAGAGACCTCATCACATGAGACTCTTACATTTGATGGAGATGCTGAGTTTGGAAGTCAGTATTCCTATCTACCATTTTGATGACTGTTATATTCAAACCTAACCAAATTCTAGGTGATGTATTTGACGAAGCGGATTTCGTAGCCAACACAACTGGAAATCCTGACGAAGTCGTATTAGAGGTTGATACCCCGCAACCAATACAGAGACCACAAGCTAGACCGCAATTACCTCCAGCCCAGCAACGGCCGCAAGGGTATCAACAACGTGCTGCCCCGCCAAATCCTGCAATGACTACCCCCTCTAAGCCGGAACGACAGTGGAATGGCCCGGCACCAACAACTCACACAGCATTCAACAATAATCCGAATCAGAACGCCATGGCCCAGAGAGGAGGATTAGCTGGGAATCCTCAAGGAGTGAATCAGACGAACCCTATGGGAAATAATAGATCTAGCCAGGAGTTTCAAACATCAAACAACACGGCCGCGGGCGTCGTCAAGACTGAACAGCCAGCCAACGCACCGAATACAACTGGTAATCAACCAACTCAGAACAACAATGGACTATCAGAGCCTGCGGTCGGCTTCTACTCTGCTCGCGCAGTGGATATACTACGTGACAATCCTCGCGCATCACCAATGGCGCCCAAATTCGATCCTCATGCAGAAAGCCCTTCAATTCGCAAAACGGCCGGCATAGATCACACGAAGAGCGTGCCCGTCTCGAAGCCCATGCTTTTCGGAACATCGCAATCACCAGCCGGTCCTGGTGCTGCTGCTTCTGGGGGACCTGGCCAAGGGCGAAACTTCATCAACCCTGCAACAGATGTCCATCGACGCATCGGAGCTCCAGGCGGTAATCCCGGCGGAATAGCAAGTCCAGTGAACAAGGGATTCACAACATCGTCTTATCGACCATTGACACGACCAGCCATCGACAACAGGAATGCCGCTAACAATATGAACAATCCGACAAGTGACCCATCCTTAAAAAGACCACCACTAAACGACGTCACCAACGCGCCATTGCCAGGCGCACTCTCAGGGTCCGGGGATATCAAAAGACCACGACTGAGCAGTGAAGCACCGCAACATCAGCAACAGCCACCACAGCAGTAGTTCAAAGATATATATACAGTTTATCTACATTTTGCATCATACATGATTTTCTCTGGTGTTTGACATATCTTGATAGTATGGTATGGCGTTTTCAACGCTTATCAGATTGGTGTCTCGATCTATTTATTCAGGCGAAATTGGGCGTTCGGATCAGGATGGGATAAGGGTCAGAGACGATAGGAGTTATTTAGAAATTTATCAAATGGTGGCTGGGAAAATTGATGTTTGTCATTTTATCTACCTACCTACTCAATTTGTTATCGAAACATCATCTATCGTTCGTAGTCAACCGCCCGTTCAATATGTGACCAACATGTAAACCTCGGATAGATACACTTGACCATCATGAGGTTATATATCCTCCAGACCAAATCGAGAATATCTGATTGATAGAAACCCACCTGCTTAACAAGCGTAACGAGACTCATAGATGGACTTTGTAGTCTTTGGGAGTGCTGTGGGTGTCGGAGCCGGGGGTTGAACAGTCCTCTTGTAGTCTGCAGGAAGGGGAGGCAACTTAGGCAATGTCTTCTGCCAATAGTCCACGTTGTTGTTAGACTCCTTGCCAGTATCCTTGGGTTTGAAAGTCTTCTTCGGTGACTCTTTGCAAGTATTGGCCATCTCAGCATCCGGAACTGCCCAACGAGAAGCTTGCAGGCCTCCTTTCACTGCTTTCAGTGGAGCTTTGACTTCTCCGAACGTGGGTTTGGGCGGCGGTACAAATGGCTGAGCAGTGACTGCCTTCTGCATTGGAGTAGGCGACAGTTCAATCAGCTTTTCCGGACGAGGTGTCATTTGCTGCGGTTTGCTGATCTTTTGGTTCGAAGCTGCATGGATCATGTCTTGCACCTTCCCTCGCCGTTCTTCCAATTGCCTGATTACTTTGATGTCCGTTAGATCCGGGTCCGCCAATGTATCGTTAATGACGCCAAGTTCATCAAGCCAAACTAGCCTCTTTTTGAGAACGCTCGCCACAAGTGTATCACTATCCGCCTTGTCGCCATCATCGTCAAGCTCCATCATGTCCGGCTCTGAAGCACTCTTCATTGGATCTGGTCCTTTCTTCGGAGGAGGACTGTCAAAATTGAGAAGCAAATCCGTATCTTTGGTAGGCTGGGGTTGAGCCCGTGGGGTGGAGCTGTTGGTCTGTGGTTGGGGAAGATTTGAACCGAAAAACGGATTCTCCAGTTTCGGGACTGGCTTGGGAGTTCCAGTTGGCTTGGGCGTTAAAACAGGCTGCACAGCTGAAGCTGGCTTGGCTGTAGTCGTTGCTGCACTGGATGTGGTGGCCATATTCATGTGCGTGGCAACAGCAGGCTTGGTCGATCCGACTGCCGACATGGTAGCGACCGTTTGAGTAATGCTAGCTTGCTGGGTGGCTGCAGTCGGCTTGGGGGTCGCGTTTGTCGGTATTTTCACGACAGGCTTGACGACTGCGGGCGCCTGTGTGGTTGCAACTGGCTTAGTGGCCACCACGGGCTTGGTTGCAACAGGCTGGGACTCAGTAGATGATTTGGTATTTGATGTTGTCTCAACTTGAGAAGTAGAAGGCAAAGCCGCTGCATTTGGCTGGCCCGTTTGGCTTCTCACAGTATTCAGCCAGGACCCTGGATCGGCTAATTTCACATCATGATTCTGAGTCACTCTGTTGATGACGGGTTTGGTAGGAGCTCGAATGGGACGGCGTTGAACCTTGAGCCCTTTGTGCTTATCAAATCTTGGGCCTGTGGGGACGATCATTGTCAGTGTCGATCTGAAGTCAATTATCTAGTATACGCACCTTCTTTGGGTTTCCCAAACGCAGGTCTTGTTATTCCTGGTGCTGAACCAGGTGGGTTGGGTTTTCCAAATGAGAATTTCCCAGGATCGAGAGCTGGGTCCAGGTGGTGCGTTCGACTAGCTGGGACATGACGGCCAGGAGCAACGCGTTTCGACACGAGTCTAAATCGCGTCCATGTTAGCATGATGGCTGGCTCTAAAAGGGAGAAAGGATACTTGCCCCTCCTTATGGCGCATGTCAAAGTGTAAATGCGCGCGATGGCTCTGCCCGTTCATTAATTGGGGCTCATCGGTAAATACCCCCTCTTCCATCTCGACCTTTTGGTGGAAATCTTCAAGGTTGTCAGTCCAGGGTCATCTGTCTGTAAACAAAATCCCAAGCAGGACTTACTGGACCACGCGTCGAGATGTTTTTTATCCCGATCTTGAAGATGGGCCGCTTGGGGATCCTGCACTGATTTACGCAGAGCCTGCAGATCCTTCTCAGTGAACCTAGCATATGGATCGCGCTTGTCATCTGCTGTGGTGATTTCGATCCGCCTGTTGACGCCCAAATCATCCTAAAAGCATGATGAGATGGTGTCAAAGTGGTTTCTGTTGGTAGCAGGCACTTACCAGCTGCAGATTCTTTCTAGTTGCCATGTGAGCGTTTAGGTGTCGAGTGGAGGACGTTCGAACTTTTCCAGGACGACAGAGAGGAACAGTTGTTTTGGTTGTGATTAGATGACCAGAGAAGAGATGGAGAACGTCTGATAGCGAGAACCAGAGTGAAGATGGGTGACGAGAAGAGGGGATATTATCCAGGGATGAGTGCTGATGAGACAACGGCAAGGTAAGTGAACAGTAGAGGTTGAGATTTTAAGGAGGGGCAACATAAGGTGAATAAGAAAACAGATGGGTAAACAGAGGAAGAAAGAAGGAGAGACCTGTCAGATAGGGCAATCTGATTGGACTATGGGCAGGGGAAGGACCGACTTCCCAATCGGGAAACAAACCCCTGCCCAATTTGACGGAAGTGGCCGTTTGTCAAGAACAAGGAACTGGCTGAGACAATGAATCTATGTATTTTTGTGAAGAAAACAGGTATATGAGATTGCAAGAATACACGGCTAGAAGAAACATGTCTAAGGAAGATGAGAGACCGTTGAGTAACGGTATGCAAGAATGAAATGAAGCAGGAGCTTCTTGAATATATGTACAGTGTAAAGAATGAGGGGTACAACGCCGTGCCTGAAGGATGATTAGCAAGAAATTCAAGGAACAGCAGTAGCTATAGGCGAGAAACTCACTGACAACATGCTTCTATATAGCACCTCCGCAAGTTTGTGCCCCGCCTTCATCTGTTGGAAGTGAAAATAATGTCAGCAAAACTGTGTGTACTTGGTAGAAAATCTCCCAAAGCACTTACTTCTTATCATTTTACCTACTGCTTGGAACAGGCTGATGACCATCACAACTGTGCCAAACACAATGCAAGCATAAGCTGGAAGCTTAGCTCTATGGCTGGATTTGCTCAGTTTCACATAGCAAAGTGGTGGGAGGATATAAGCCAGCGCCGCTGCACTGGTGGCGCCGATCAACTCAAATACTGCACCGAGGTCGCAGGTCACTAATGACAGGAACATGGACGTGAGGACTAGGACGGTGGTGAAGTATAAATGACGGGTTGGATGGAAAGGTTCGTCTGGGAAATAGTAGGTGGTCATCACGGAGCGGCAAACAAATGCTTCCAGGGGTAAGGTAGTGAGCATATTGAGGCCAAAACATCTAGAAGCTAGTCAGCTATATTCTTCAAACAGTGCTATCACTTGTCTCTCACAATCGTGCTATGTTCACCATGATATTGTTGGAGGGAAAGTTGTTGAGCACATTGCCTTGGGTCTTCGATCCAAATGACAAGAAGCCGGCAAGGGCCATCACCAAACACATAACCATCGAGACTCCTGTGGAATAGTGCGTTACCGTTGTAAATCTGTCGAGTGTTGGTTTTTTCAACGATCCGTAAATCAAAAGGCTGTTATGATCTAGCAACAAAATTAGAATTGGCGCTTGCGTAAGGGATTAGGTTACCTACGGCAAACAAATGCTAGAAATTCATGTTAGCAAGTTCACAATAGACCACGGAACAGCAATCACTCACCAAAAGATATAACTCCAACTGCTTGGAAGAACCCAGAGTTGATAAAAAGGTTCCCTTTCAAGTCGCCTCTTAGCTCGGATGGCACCCGGAAGCCTTGAATTACGACTGTGACTACAATGACAAGCATGCTGACAAGAGCTAATGCCGAAGCTTTTGCGAGCTACGTACTACAATTAGCACGTATACAGACTTTGCGTTCTAGCAAACTCACCTTGGCAATATCTCGATAGAGGGAGAGGGGGTAGGAGATGCACAATATGAAGAGAACTATCACAGCTCTCCTATCTGTGAGTAACCACAGAAATGGCATGTCTCTTAACGAAGGAAATAACGCGGCAAGGACATGAGGTATAGTATCGCCCACTATGATGCAAAATGCAATCATACCTCCGAATGCGAATGCCCATTGTGCAATGGATATAGCAATCAGACCGCTTCTTCCAAAGCAATGTTGCATGGTAGCTTGGAAGGAATCGGCGCCGCTCATTTTAGAATTGATGACAATGAGGCGGATAGTCCAGTCAACCGTAATGGTTAAGACAACTAAAAGCACGATACCCGTTACCATACCAGCTTGCTTGAAAGCGTACGGCTGACCGATAATACCAGCTCCAATGATACTATTTGCCATATTCATGAATGCCATACGCATCCCACTCCGAGGTCTGGCGCTTTCCAAGTGATCTTCGGGAAAGAATTCATCAGATGTTGCCAGTGTCACACTTGGAGCTTCAATGCCTGTAAGCAATGGTGCCATTTGTCCTGTGCTACTGCGGAGGCGCTGCGAGCCATCTGTCATGTAATCTTCTTCATCAATCCACAAGTCATCCCCATCCTGGTGCTCCTGGACGTGGCCGTTGGTGGCCGGTGTATCTTCGTCCGCAACATGTTCGGAGAGATCGAACCGGACGCGATGGGGAGTTCGTGGAGTACGACGTTGTCCATCTGGAGCTGGCCGAGATATTGACGACTGTCGCGGAATATGTAGTCTTGCAGGGTTACGTGTTTGCGAATGTGGTGCTTCGTGTTGATATTCTCCATCAGTGACTCCGGGGAGTACTACCAAGTCATCCTCGCTGTCACCGGCACTATCGTGGTGGTCGTCATGGAAAGAGCTGTTCGAGAGAAGGGCGCGGGATTCTTCGTCGTTCGAGCCCCTTCGCTCGGAGTTCCGAGCTGTGCCTACCTCATCTTTTGGCATCTCTGTCAATTGTTGATTTGAAGGAAGAACACAGTAGCCTGAAACCCCCAACTCTGTGTCAGCTCACTGATAACGATAAGGGATGATGTCACGTGAAACTCTACTATTGTTAACCCTAACCCTGAATAAAGTATATCGCAAGCAGCCAATAGCATTGCAGTATTCACGAAAGAAATATTCAAGCTCAATCATGTTCACAATAAGCTCACTAGATTTTAGAGTGTGTCAATATATAAGAATCAAGAGATAAATTTACACGAGCTATTAGTGATTGTTCTGTGTGAAGAGTGCAGTGACTGACATGGGTGGCTCCTTCCCTTCCTGCCAGGACAATGCATCCTCAAAACTGGCAGCACCAGCTATTTCTACATTTGCCTCCCGTTTGGAAGTTCTTCTCCTTTGGAATTGCCGTCTACACCCCTTGGTAGCCCTTGATGGCTCAAATTGTTGATCTTGGTAGTCATCTGTTCACGACAAAATGTCTAAGAGGGCGAGGCTTGATGTCCAGAGCCACCGCAACGTTGATGATACACGGCGACAACACGAATGCCACGGAGTCAGCGAACTGCAAAGTTGACTTTCGGAATGCTTGGATTACTTTGAAGCAAGAACTCAAAGTGGACCTATACGTCGGAGCGTATCCAGCCCCGGTCATGTCTATGCCAAATTTTGTCAAGCAAGTCGTCGAAACAGTGCAAGCTGCTTTAGTGAGTAACCCCCAAAAGCATGTCATCGCTTGTCTGACACCATCAATCGCCTGAGCAGCTAAGTGACAGCCCGTATCTTCGAATGTCGACAATACATCACGAATATCGCCGCTTAGGTCGTCCGGTCGTTCTTCATATCTCTGTCGTCTTGCGCAAAGTACCCGCTCTATCTCCTCAGATGCAGCCTAGAAGGCTGCCTCGCAAAGTGAAAGAATGCGCAGCTGAACCTCATCCACCACCTGGGATTGATAGGGCAACATTATCACATATCGCCATCTACATGAGAACTATCGGACAATGCACCCCTTGGGGTTTGTTTTTGACAAAGCTTTGGCTAAAACAGCCTTACAGCCATGAACAAGATATCCGACTCAATCATAAATCCAAAATGATAGTCCTAGGTCCTCCTCGTTCACGCTCACTGCTGGCGCCTCTTGAAACCGCGGAAACGTTGTTAGGGCATACTCAGTATCTAGCTTCAGGAGACAAGTATGTCCAACAGTCAAATATTTCCTCCGGCCATGATGAAGTTGAGTCAGTAAGGCGTCAAAATTTGAGCGAATTGGTCGATCTTTTGTTTCAGTGTCTCGTGAATACAGACAAACAGCAGTATAAGAGCCTCATCAACAAACAGACAATCGAAGAGCGACCTAGTCTGTCGGATGTGGCTCCTGCTTGTTTCAAGCCAGGCCACTATGAGGTAATTTCTCCTTCTACTTACTGTATTTGTTTAGTCACTGACTGATTGAGAATAGAATGTACGTCAGAGAGCTGGACTCATACCAGTGGTGACCAGATCAATGGCGAGGATCTTTCGGACGTGTCAATCCTCCAGTGCAAAGGAGAAACTGAGCTTCGTCAAATCAAACTTAATAGCACGGTATGAAAACTGTAGGGATACAGAAAGGACAGATTCTGGGTATATTTCTCGGTCACTGGTCAAGTGTGTCGTCTGGACAGCACTTCAAAGGGGGACATACAAAGTTGAATGGCCGAAACAGACTATCAATAAAGATTTGGACGCAATCCTTCTCGGTGACGATGACTTGCTGGCCGAGGATTCTGGCCAATATGACGACTCCGACGGCCAAATGGTAGACTCCCAGATGGGTTCAGAAAACGAATTGGATGACATTCTGTCACATTGCAGCAATGACATCGAGCTAGACTCTGGTTACTCCAGCCTTTCGTCTCCAGAAAAACTATTTCCCGGCTTCTTGTGCCTTGACAGTCTCTATGGTGAGATACCTGACGATACCAGTAGCGGAGAGCCACTGATAGACGATGACGAGTCTAGTATCATTGCACGACCGGATACAGACGAAAAGGACATGATCAGGTCTTCTTCACTTCCACCTGCAGCATCCGACATGTTTGCAAACAACGACGTGACGTCCGATCCGCTTTTTTCTTCAGCAGCTCTTACCCCAGACGACTTTGATGCATACGGAGATCAACATGAAGAGGACAACTCGTCCTCAGTATCCATGATATCTTCTTCTACGTATCAATATATACCAGAAGATTTAAAACGAGAACCTGACGTCAAATTGAAGCATTATGAAACGGGGGATGATTTAATGACTATTTGAGAGATTTGAAAGCGCGATCTATGAATATAACGAAGAATTCATATATAGATACAGGAGATATCAATCAGTGACCCGGTGATTATACACTGGAACACATTTATTTTCACCTGAAAAGCGCCTTACCATTCAGTAGTTGACACTCGTCCTTAGCGAGATTTCATTACAAGCCCTGAGCACTGACGTAGCCTTTTTGTCAAAATTTACGATGCTGATTTCTATTAATGAAATACGAAAGATGGTGCTCTAATCTAACTCTTGCTTCGCTTCGTGATAACCAAACGTCATAAGTCATCAATTGCTCGTCTCCCCCAAGCCAAACATCTTAATCGAATTGTTCCACGCCCTATATCAACAAGTTAGCACTTCCAAACCCACAAGCGAATGAAGGGAAAAGGACCAAGACGTACGCTTCACAAACCTCCTCCACCGAAACATCCTTAATCTTCGCAATAACATGCGCCACATGCGCAATCGCAACCGGCTCATTCCTCCCTTTCACCATACACCCTTTCTGCCACTTCTCCTTCTTAACCGCCTTTGGCAACGGCGGCGCATCTTTCAGATATTTTGCTGATGCATGCGAAGGTCTAATCTCGCACCAGGGGCCATCCGTCTCAATCTGTATTCTGTCAAGGGGGATGTGGCGTACGACCTCTAGGTTCTCTTCGGTCTTGAGACTGCATCCGTTAACGCCGATGTCAAGGCCTAGGTCTACTAAGCGTAGCATTTCTTCCTTTGTGCCTGTGAAACTATGCACGAGTCCACCTTTCGGTAGTTTGTCAAGTCTTGATGCCAGTAAACGCTCGAAATCTTCACTTGCGGCCCGCGAGTGCAGGAACAGGGGTAATTGGACTTCAATCGCAAGATCGAGCTGGGCTTCGAACCATTTCAGTTGTGATTCTTTGGGACTTAGGAATAGGCGGTCGTAATCAAGACCAATCTCGCCAAAGGCCACGGTGTGGCCTGATTGTTTGGTTGTGAGAGCTAGCTCGCGTAGGTCTTGTAGGAGTTTTGAGGGGCCCTCGGGGTGTTGGTCGAAGTGTTTTGCTTGACAGGGGTGGACGCCGACGGTGGCGTAGCAGAAGCCGGCTTTTTTTTCATCAATGCTATAGATTCAAGAAATGATGGAGGGAGGACGTACGATAGTCTTTGGCGAGTTGAATTGCATGTTTCGACTCCTTGAGATCGGAGCCAGTGACCATGAATTTTGTGCAGCCAATGTCTCGGGCTCGTTCTATGATGTCGGCTAGATCATCGTCATGGGCTTGCTTGCC
Source organism: Talaromyces pinophilus (assembly GCA_001571465.2). Taxonomy (NCBI): domain Eukaryota; kingdom Fungi; phylum Ascomycota; class Eurotiomycetes; order Eurotiales; family Trichocomaceae; genus Talaromyces; species Talaromyces pinophilus. The sequence goes on along the minus strand of CP017344.1, from coordinate 3,820,434 downwards.
GTGATAACTGCCCCTGAAAACGGGGTCGCCTAGGTTGATGCCAATCTATACAAAATTAGTTCCTACTTCACTGTTTGATGAAATTGTTGCTTAGAAATAAAAACATACATCAACATATTTCAATGTGCTAACGGGTGGTTTCGTCTCTTCCTCCATCTTGATAGACGTATCTAGTCTCTCGGAAAAACTTGTACTGAATTGTTGGATGTGTGCAACTCTCCAGCTGGGATGATATTTATACTGCTGAGATAATCCCAAGACAAAGCCTACTTTATATATGTGAGTCACGAAGCTGATATTCGATGTAAGTTGACTCATACATACCCCTACCCCTAGGCAACGACGTCGAAATTAGTCGAGATCTAAGATTGGATGTTGCAGTACCACTTAAGCGAGTGAAAGGTATGTGCATGGGCATCTAAGTAGAAGAGGCCGAGTAGTGACGTATATTATTATACAGACAAAAGCATCGAAAATAGGTCTTGAGAAGTCACGGGATGTGCGGAATAGGAAGGAGTTGATTGCTCGTATCTTTTTCTTTCGTTCTCGAAATCTCAAATGCTGGTTCAACCTCAGGCACCCGCGGCTGCATGCTTAAATCATGCGCTAACTGCTTTGGGATGATTATATTCTGGCGTGTGTGATTGGTCAGTTAGTTTTACATCTTGAAGCTTTTAACCCTTTTATTCTTCGAATGTTTAACTGAATCTGATCAGAATGATTCCGTGACTTTGTCAATGAGAATGTACAGACCAAGAACATAAACTTGTCAATGAACCTGTAAACCTGTATAACCGACAGACATGCCGAGTTGACAACATATCGGAGCAAGTGCGAGGATCTCCATAGCATTGCCATCGGTAAACTCCCCGATTACGTTCTACCCCGTATTTCTTCCAAGATCCTCTTCCTCGCAATGTTGTTTTCACCCCGCAGGTTTTGTATGTTCTTGGAAGCTTGATTCGGTGATGGTTATTCCGAGGGTTGTTCCTCGGCTTTAAATAGAGACTCTACTTGCATTTCATTCTTTCCCTGACCTTTTCACATTCTTCCGTTCTCGCGCTAAGAGTGTTTGATATCGCGGACCATAGCGATTGGATTATTGCTTTTCTTCACAAGCGCACGTTATATCATAGACTTATTTCTCAAGGTAGACCGACAATGGCAACAGAAAAGCTCGTCTCTGTCACAGAGATAGGAAGACACAACACGCCATCCGACTGCTGGCTTGTGGTCGAGGGCCAGGTATGGGATTTCACCGAATTCCACCAAGAACATCCCGGCGGTTCAGCCAGTAAGTCTACCCTAAAAGAATGAAATTGGTAAAAGCTAATCGAGGAAAGTCATCCTGAAATATGCCGGCCGTGATGCCACAAAAGCATACAATGAAGTACACTCACCATCCACAATACGCAAAAACCTACACCCATCCAAACTCCAAGGCATTCTAGACAAATCAACCATCAACGAGGAATGGCTCAAAGAACCACCCACCGAAAACGCGCGAGTCATGCTCGACAACGAAAAGCCACCCCTAGACACGCTCATCAACGCGCACGACTTTGAGCTCGTTGCCTCTAAGACAGCAAGTAAAAAAGCGTGGGCATTCTATTCTAGTGCTGCCACAGATCTGCTTACGCGGAACGCGAATAAGTCCTGTTTTGACCGGATATGGTTTCGTCCAAGGGTTATGAGAAATGTGCGTCATGTGGATACGAGGACGAGTATCATGGGTGTTAAGAGTAGTTTGCCGTTGTTTGTGAGTCCGGCGGCGATGGCGAAGTTGATTCATCCGGATGGTGAGCGGGCTATTGCCAGGGCTGCTTGCGAGAAGGGGATCTTACAAGGAGTAAGTGTATCCCCTTTACGATCGTGGACTGAACGATCAGCTAATCCTAGATCGTAGGTATCGAACAACTCCTCCTTCTCAATTGAAGAACTAGCCCAAACCGCACCAAACGGCCAATTCTTCTTCCAACTCTACGTCAGCCCGGACCGCGAAAAGTCCGCCGCTCTCATACGGCAAGTCTCTTCCCTGCCACAATTCAAAGCCATCCACATCACCGTCGACGCCGCCTGGCCTGGTAAACGCGAAGCCGACGAACGCGTAAAAGCTGACGAAAGCACATCAGTACCCATGTCAGACGCCAAAGCCAAAAACGACAAGAAGGGTGGCGGCTTTGGTCGGTTGATGGCAGGTCATATCGATCCGGCCCTGACGTGGGAGGATATCGCGTTTGTGAAGAGACATACTCATTTACCTGTCTGTCTCAAGGGGATCATGTCAGCCGACGATGCGATTTTGGCGATGAATGCGGGCATTGACGGCATTTTGTTGAGTAATCATGGTGGTAGGAACTTGGATACTAGTCCTCCATCGATTATCACGTTACTTGAGCTTCAGAGACGGGCGCCGGAGGTCTTTGATAAGATGGAGGTTTATGTTGATAGTGGTATTCGACGCGGGACGGATATACTCAAAGCGGTGGCATTGGGAGCTACGGCTGTAGGGATGGGGCGTAGTATGCTGTTCGCGACTAATTATGGACAGGAGGGTGTTGAGCATTTGATTGATAGTAAGTCCCTCCTCTTCTTGGTTCATGGGGTGTTCTTGTTCTAATTTGGGTAGTCATGCGCGACGAATTAGAGACAGCCATGAGGAATAATGGAATTACATCGTTAGATGAGGCGAGCCCTGAGATGGTGCATACTGGAGATGTGGATCAACTCGTTCCTACAGGACGTCTGCATCCATATGCAAGAAAGGTGGCCAAGTCGCGGCAAAGGGGTCTTGCAGCGAAGCTGTAATCTGGCCGATACATTTCTAGGAACATTCATGACAAAACATGAAACTTTCTTTGATACGCAACCGTACCTAGGTATATGCCTCGCCTGCGTGTGCCATATGTTGTATGTGCCGTATATGGGATTTACCCAGTTAGTTTACGAACAAGAATCTTTCCATGAGCAAGAGATCCTAATATCATTCTTGATTTGACTCATACACGAAGAATAGTCTTGTAGATCATCTCTTGGTCAATAACTTGAACAAACTAGCGGCGATAATTTTGATAGTTAGGGCTCGGCACTAAGCCCTAAGAATTGGAACCCAAACTTAGGGGCGTAAATGACTCGAATTCTTGAATTATCCTTCAAACATTTGCTCCACTACCAGGTTCAATATACTAATATGAGTTTACAGCAGTCTCATAGATTAGATACAACTCCGGTCGATTGTTGATTTCGAGTCCATTGACCTATGTTTGCGGCACTTGGCTTGCCCTAACTGTCTATACTCGTGGGAGCCGGGCTATCATAGTACATGGATCATAGAGCGTTCTTGTTAAGTTATTTGTTTTTATTGTTACAGTACAGGCAGTTTGTTTTGGTCTAGACCGTCCAGAAGGTACGTATGGAAGATCCATTGTTCCTCCATCACCTGACTTTGACCATTGTCATACGTACTCAATTTATGCTCCACCATCGAGTCTATTCTTAATTTCTTACGCAGTACACTACGTCGTACGTACTGCTTGAGTTCGTGCTGCTCAATCCTCCCAAATATTAGACATGCCTTGAAACTCAAAAGCAACCTTGGAAGACTCAGTAAGGTTAGTTAGTGGCTTGACACCCACCAAACGGCCGCGTGACCACCTCCTTAACTCCCTTCCAGTAACAAAGCCCCCTTGTTCACCGCTTTATCCTCCTCTTTCTACTCGTAGTATGTTGTCGAGCGAAGTAACCAGGTGCCAGGAAGATAATCTATTTTCCATACTAAAGATGAAACTATTACATAAAGAGGTACTGCCATACATCCATCATGCATGTTCGCGCGAGGGCAGATTATTGGATTGGATAGAGTCAGGACGGAAGAGCGCGGCCCCGATCGACGCCTTGTTTTGCAGGCTGCTTTTTTATTGATCAATTCAGTGCTCTGTACTGTAAAATCATTACCGAAATTACGACATTTTTGCGGAAATAATACAGTACTGCCTGTACGATGGTGTACGGGGGGCTAAATAAGGAAACAATCTTGAACTTTCTCCGCACTTTGAGCTGTTTTGCGTGTTGTCATTGGTTGCTATGGCCCAGACACCGCACTCTTGGTCCATGGATCGTCTTATCTTTTCATTCCGCATGCGTCTTGACAGCTTGGATATCATCAACATGGTGAGAGTTGGTCTTAGAATAAGCAACACGAGTGTAAGGCTACTTGATTCGAAAGTGACAAGATAAGAAGAACGATTCAAGGGCGTCCGTCGGAGTAAGGAGTCGAAAGTCCGACGGGAAATTCACATACGTACTCGTATGAGTAATCAGTTGAAAGACTAGCTCAATTGAGAAACGTACAGCACTCTATCTCACTTCTCAGCGAGTAATCGGCGCTTTTCCTCTTTGGCCCTCGGTCATTGGTCGTCGTGTGAACATTCGGTGTCCGGGGTACCTAGTGATGCCTCAGAAGGCTCAGATGCATCGAATTATCATGGATGTGTATCCTCGATTATGAAGAAGGAAGGTATGACGGACATACGGCTACGTATTATCGACTCCTCACATCTGCAGAATACTACGTAGTCTAATCCGTTCAACCGGACCATATCCGCTGCAACAACAATTGGATGCAAACATGCAACGACCACACATCCACACCCACCAAGCAGATCAGACCACCACTGACACCCTCCATGTTTTATGCCGGTTGCTCAGACCACTACTCTATGTCGAGGATTGATTGTGATTCGTACTTGCAATTGCACTTTACTACGTGTATGTACGACGCACGATGTACGACACGATCGACCGAATTGTTCACCGACATCTTGATAATCTCTTACAGCAAGACGAATAATACGTACTGATAGTTAGGAACTAAATGGAATTCCTGAGTCGCCGCTACTAAGACTATCCCGACGTGGCTGTGTGATCGACGGCAGTTATTGGCGTAGATACGTAGGGAGGATTAACGGCCCCCCGAGCATTCCTTGTGCAGAAAGTACCGTGTAGCCTGCAGTATGTTGAGGATGCCTACGGAGTATGCCTACAGGCTACTACTACGTAGTAGTCGTTGCCTAGTTTCTCAGGCGGCAGTTCGGCCTTCTAGACTTGCCCCACCTGCTGATAGCTCGGGTGGATTCCTGCGGTGGAGAACGATCCCCCAACACTTTATCATTATCATATTTACTCCGTACAGCTGGTCCTGTGGTCGCTCCGTCTTCTTTCTACTTCTCTCTCTCTCTCTCTCTCTATACTTCTCTTCAATTCACTCTTCCTTGTCATCACTCATCATCCAGTGTACACTGTACCATCCATCATCCATCCGGTAGGTCTATGTCTATCTACATCTATACAATCAATACATACTAACTACAGCCAAGATAGCAATCATCAATAATAATCAGAATGGCCGCTCCTCGCTCGACCTCCCTCCGTGCTCTGCGTGCTCTCTCACAGCATCACACCCCTGCAACGACCCTTTACTGCCGTCGTCGCCTGCACATCACCGGAGCCTTTTCCGCTCAACCCGTCGATGGCACCGACAAGGCCGCTGCCTATGCTGCTCGCACCCTTGCAGACCTCAAGAATGAATGCCATCGACGAGGATTGAGGACTGGCGGCTCAAAGACTGAGGTATGTTTAAATGCAATTGACTCAATGTATAGTAATTGACTTGTTACAGCTCGTCGACCGTCTCTCAAACAATGACGTATTATATACCCGGGCTTTCAATATTGCCAAATCCCGTATCAACGGCAGTGTTTTCGGAGGGTACGTCCATCCCATTCCCCTTTGTCTCAAGAATATTCTAGATATTAACATTATTGGATAGACCCGCCGAAACCCGCTCCTTCAACACCTCCCGCGCCAGCAAATCTGTCAACGACTCCTCCACCCTCGACTTCGTCTACATGCCCTCCATCGCCAGCCTCGAAGCCGAGTCAACCCCCGCCCAACGCATCCCCATCTTGGGCAATATGAGCTTCGACTTCAACGCTTCTGAGTCTAGTCACTCCGAATACCCACCCATGAAACCCCAGATCCACGCTATTGGTGAAGACGGCCCGGATCTTTCGGCTAGTCCCATGAGCGAAGTCGTGGATAATCATGCCGTGGATATTGATCCGTTCAAACTCACCGAGACAGTCGGAAAATCGCGTGCCGGTGAGAATGAGATGAGAGAGAAACGGTTGTTGGCTGGACAGGCGGACAAGGGTGTGATTGGGGAGTTGTTTAGTGGCATGATTGATGATATTTGGGGTAAAGGGTCTAGTGCTGCTACTATCAATACTAAATAAATTGGAGAGCCAGAAGGGATTTGAATGACCCTGTAACGGTCGGATTAATTTGATCAAATCTATTGTTGTTGATTGTTTGACTTGATGTGCTAGTATTCTTTTAATTCTACTTCTTGAATATACTATCATTGCTCAATGCCTCCAACTACGTACTCTACTCTATCCTTAGCCTTGAAGGCCATTATCAGGGATGCAGGGTAACAGTATTGTGTGAGATACCTATATACAGCTATAAATTACAAACATCAAATACAAGCGTAGGACAAACGTATACATTAACATTGCGATAATAGAATGTGCCGAGCAATGGAATGAAAGACATGATTGGCTATTCAAGATTCACCCCAACGCCAGACATAAGGAATGAAAGAATGAGATACTAGACATATGTAGTCGGGGCAAGGCATGGACAGGACGAAACGGGGTTCTAACATGGATGGGTTGTATGGTCTATGGCAAAGTAGCAGCAAGAACAACCACCGTCAAAATAATCGCCAATATCAGCAGCAAACAACACATCTTATTCCTCGCATTCTTCTGGTACCGGCTTGCACTCCTCAACTCGACATTTGCGCCGCGCGTGTCGCTCGTGACATTCTCGACATTCTCGCCAATGATATCCAGCTGACTTCCTTGCTCATGCACAATGTGCGCCACATCTCGGAATAGTTCGTTAAGCTCGCCAACGCTTTGCTCTATGTTGCGAATCTCGGATTCGCGCTCGATGATTAGCGCTTCTTGGAAGTCGACTTCGTCTTGGTTTGCGAGGCGGGGTTGTTGTTCTTGTTGTTGGAGGAGTTGTTGCTGGTCTTGTCCTTCGACAAGTTCGCCTGTTCGGCCTTCATCTCCATGTAGTGCAGTTCGCGTAGCGGCTGCGGATGCTCGTTGTTTTTCGAGAGCGCGGCGTTGGACGGTTTGGAATTCGTCTAGGGCTGCTTTGAATTCAGATGAGAGTTTTTGTTGTGTCCATTTTTGAGAGGGCTGTAGTCAACAGTCAGTCACATCTACGAAGTATAGAAGTACGCAGTGGATAAACGTACATTAACATCCTCCCACGTCTGCACCTTCTTAATAGCCTCGCCTGCATCCTTGAATCCCGACCTTGTCTCTTCGAGAAGATTGTGAACTCGTTCTCGCACCCTCTCGGTATCCCGTTTTGTGCCAAGCAGCGCAATCTGCCTCGACAGATTCGATATATTCGAGGTTAATGTAAACAACTGGTTCGATAGGTTCTCGGTAAACCGCGCAAACTCTGGGTCATCCTGATACTGAGGATCGTCATCCCGCCGCCAGGTCGTCGGCTGCGCTTCTAATGAGTTCAAGCGGTCGTATGACATGGCGTATAGCAGACGAGGATCGTGAAGAGTACTAGTATAAAGGTAGTTGAGAGTTCGGTCGAAGATTTGTTGGAGATTTGTTGTTGCCTCGATGGTTCCTGCCCGCATGATAAGACGTAACTAACCAGCCAACCGGCCCGCTCAGGTGACGCAGCGATCCGCACCAGGCTTTCGTAGATTTCTATTGGTTGAATTTCCCACTCACGTGACCAACTGGTTGCTGTTTTGGTTTCCTGGCTCCATCCCGCAAAAAAGAGCTTCAGTAAATAATAGCTTCTGCTTCACACACACTCGTTTAAGTTCCCACCACACCAGGTACAGCACCCTGGCACGGGTTTTCGGCAGAGTTTTGCAGATACCGACTGCGCAGCCACTTTATGTTTGAATAATGCGACGACCGTTTGCCTGACATAATCCACATCGCGCTCAAAATGGCTGCTCCACCTCCAAGGCCGTATAGGCGAATCTTGACATCTGCATTACATCGCAGATTTGTCCACGCATCTGCTGTGACGTTGTTAATGGACTATATTGTTTCTTTTATTATTGGCACAAAAACATCATGTCGGTACTCTCAATCTGAAGGCGAAGATATCAAGCTAATGCGACTGTTTAGTTCTTTGGTCATGGTTCCCTCTCGGAGCGTGTGGTCTGCGCGCTCTCCTCTTATTCATCTCGACATTGGCCGTTTTCTTCATTCGAGTTGCGCAAATGCACGTTGGTCCCCGAACAACAGCATCACCTCTTACCGCTATGCGAAACGTATTCCCGCTACATGTCCTACAGACTCTAGGATGGTACCTTTTCTCCGCCTGGTGGTTTAGCGAAATATACCTCTGGTCAGCTCCCGAAGATGCCGATCTGGGATGGGTAAAGCTCAGTCGGTGAGTGAGTCCGTAATTTGAAAAGAGATGCGCGTAGCTAATTTGACACAGACCTAACAATCGGCCGGCTCTGAACGAAAGGTCCATCTACCTACACACATATCACATGATACTGGCCGTCGCCCAAACAGCTATTCACTTATACTATGACTATGATCGCCTTCCTATCCCGGTTGCCAAACGCACCTCAAAGGACGACCGTACGCATCCCATGAAATCGACAATCAAGAGACTGCAATACGGAGTTATTGGAAGTGTGATTGATGCTTTACGAAATAGCTTTATTGTCACCTTGGCCAGTCCGTTTATTTATGTTATTTTCCTCCGACGCCCGGCTTGGAACTTTTCTCTCTATTTTGCGAAGCTGTTCTGGAACTTTTCGCGGACAGCAGCGGAGCCTCAGGGGGCTGTTCCTCCTGCCTTCTACACGCTATTCTACCGCCAGATCATCTCGGGAGGGTGTCTTGTCTTCTTGTGGCAGACTGCCAACTTGTTCTTTACGGTTTTCCTCACTCAAGAGCCATTGAAACGAGGACAGCCACTTACCAACGATTCCAAGGATCCTACCGGAAGCTTGATTAATGGTCTTAAAGCTAAGAAAGACATTGCCAAAAACTTTGCTTTCTGGGAACTGTGCTTCATAAGCCAGCGCTTTCCTGATCGCCGTAAAGCAATTTTTGAGGATCTTGATCGTGCCAATGGACAAGCCTGGAAGCAAGTGCTACAAGCTTCAATTGATACCATTGAGGGTGTTAGTGGTCGTATTAACAAATTCAAAACACCACCGGCAGCAAAGACCGCTAAGGATACGAACGTCGCGTATCCTCAAATTCAAAGTCTACCTCAACTAACCGAGGGTCCTAAACAAGACAACATCTTCGCACCATCACCAAAGGTGACCGGATTTGGACAGTCATTTGGAGCCACGGCAAAGTCTTTTGGGCAGTCAAAAGACTGGACACCCGCTGCGAGAGCCAAAGCCAAAGAAGCGTTTAGCCAGGCATCAGATGCTTTGTTGAGCCCAGAGCGCAGGAAAAAGCTTCTGGGTGCGCCAGACGACGTCAAACTACTTACCGGACCAACGGGAAGCTCCAAGTCATCTTTCAACTATTCTTCTATTCCATTCGTCTCACAATTTCTTCGATCCCCGATCGGCAAGCCTTTTAGACAGACATACGCCCAACGTCTGCGAGGCATTGTGTTTGGTGAACCCCACGGTCAAGTCGCCTGTGTTATCGATGCGATCGAATCTATAACCCGCCTTCTTATTGCCAGTTTGAAAGAAGATTCATTCGGCCAAGTCTCCAAGGACGTACCAACCATAGTCCGCCTCTACACCTCAACCATCTTAACACTAGAAGATTTCGTCCACGAAGACACCGGACTCGGCATTCATTGGTCCGATATCAGTTTTCCATCAGCAAACAGCAGCCCCGAAGTACGAAGGAAAGCAAGAGAGGTTCCCGAAGTCGATACTGTTCTATATATGCTCAGGACATCTCTCTCCGAACTCCTCGCCTCCTTTGAGCAATATAGTCGGGATGTTGGCTTGCAAGCCAAGGATATCAGACTTGCAAAGGCAGCAGCAGGAGTAGTGGGTGACGAAAATAACGATAATGACGATCCTTTCACCTCATAAGGCGTGGAATCTGTTCTCTTTTACGGTGTTTTAAAACATTTGCTCATGCATTGTACTCTACTTATTTTCATAGAATTGGCAGCAATGTGATTTGTGCATTTCACTCTCATGACTTGATAAAATCTTCAGTGATCTGCTCGGATTCTTTCACGGTGTCGATTGATTGTAGTCCACGAACTACTCCGTACCATCTACGAAACCCTACCTAGGTAACTCCCCTTTCGGAACCATCCGATGAACGGGACATTGATAGTGCAGAAGGATGTATGAAGACTGATCATTGATTCTTGTACATATCTATGACTTCATGACGGTGGATTACAGATATGTCCTTGAGTCGGTATATTTAGATACCTCATTCACTTGATATTTCATCCAGGTATGCTGTACGACTTTGGGTACGACTCTGTCTTCAAGTTAGCTCCTCTTTCGACAATTAGTTCATAGGAAATGCGTACTAAGAATAGACCGATCAAACTCCTTCACACTCGTAAACCCAGCCACAGCCATGAAAATATCAAAATCCGCTAGTAGTGACTTCATAACATGCCTCACCCCTTCCTCGCCCATAATACTCAACCCCCAAACCCACAACCTCCCAACAAAGACAAACTTTGCGCCCAAAGCCAGAGCTTTGACTACATCACTTGCTCCTCGAATACCGGAATCAAACATAATGTACGTCTTGTCCCCAACAGCATTAACAATGTTCTCCAATGCATCAAGACTTGCAATGGCGCCATCGACCTGTCGACCAGCATGATTGCTCACCACGATCCCATCCACGCCATATTCAACCGCCTTCTTTGCATCTGCCACCGACTGAATCCCCTTGAGCGCAAACGGCCTTCCACCAGAAATCTTCTTCCACTGCTCAACCAACCACGGCAATTTCTCCCATGACCACGCTCTCCCATGCCAAATCGAATCAATCCAGAACGTTGACGCCGCGACAGGATCTTTTTCAATATCGATACCTTTCTCACGGCATCGTTTCTGGAAAACGGGGTCACTGAGCCCTAATGCTGCGCCGATGCCGCGGTAAAATGCGTAGTTGGAGTTTGCGACGTCGTCGTGACGCCAGCCTAATTGCCATGTATCCGTCGTGAGAATCAAGGCGTCAAACCCAGATTTCCAGGCTCGATTGAGCAGCGACAACGTCAATTCATCATCATGAGGCATATAAAGCTGGAAAAACCGTGGCGCATTTCCACCACTATCATTCGCGGCTCCGACTTGTTCGATCGGCGTACTCCCCGCTGTTGAAAGACAATACGGCAGGTTCAGCTCCCCGGCGACTTTAGCGACTGGTTTCTCAGCTTCATGGTTATAAATTGCATTTATGCCGATGGGCGCAAAGCCGATGGGTGCAGAGACCTTGTGGCCCCATATTTCTGTTGTGGTGTCGCGGATGTTGGTGTCGACGAGCATCCGGGGGATGATGCGGTGTCGGTTGAAGGCTTGACGGTTGACTGCGTGGGTTGTGGAAAGGCCTGCATTGGAGGAGGCGTAGTACCTGTCTCTCTATTAGGATGAAGAACTTGACAGCGTGCCAATGGGATGATGTTACCATCCTCCTAGGCTAAGCTTCTCTTTGGCTTTTTCTTCTAATGCTTTGGGATCTACGGCCAATCTCCTATCATTAGCTCTGATCTTAATGAATGTTTCTTCTAAAAAGATAGGATGTCAGCTTACGCGTATTGAAAGGCGGTGTTGCGCCATTATTGACTTTCCAGAACTGCTCTCTTTGGTATAGAGCCCATTGCGGCGTTGAGCGTTTCTCGATGTTTGGGTTGGTTGGGTCACTCATGGTAGTCTAATTCGATTATTACACGAGTGTAATCTGTTGTCTATGAACAGAAATGCATTCAATCTAAAGTTGCTCAACTTATAGAAAATCGCTTAGGGCTATGACTTCACTTTGACGCGTTGCTGGTTTGTCTTTCCTGTTTCGATCGAAGATTAGCCCTAACCCCATGCCCTAACGTCATCCCATCTAAGTAAGTATCCGTGATACAAAGCCTTCATCTGTATATATGCTTCTCTCCGTTTTCTAAGTTTACGACAAGAGACAAATATCAAAATTGCATAGTATAAGCAAAGCAATACTTCTTCATCAAGCTGCAGTATACTATGACGTCACCATCGAGCTCCTGCTCTGGAAAATTGATAAGTTTTCACACGCTAAAGCCTCAACATCGTGCCTATTCTCTCGGCTACCGTCTCTACCTACGAGAATCAGCCCCTATCTAGTTCTCGCTTTGATAACAAATATCTGACTTATCAATTACTACGACAATCCGTCAGACTTACGGTTTGCTCTCAACTGCCGAGCTTTCGGATAATCCCGGCGATAAGCTAATCCGCATTGGCCCAATTTTTTTTCTTTATTCGCGAATCAAATTGACTCATCAAAATTGTTGAGATTTATCAACAAGCCTTCAGAGTATAAGAAGAGTTTGTAGGTATTTCCCTGCGACTGATATTCATTTGTCCAAAGGGAGTCGCAGTAATGTTGGCACCGGCACGCAGGACAGCTCTATCGAGCTTCAAGGCTGCATCACCCCGCACAGTTCTCTTCTCTGAACAAGCGGCTCGATGCATCAAGTCTGCTCATGCAGCTAAGCGTCATTTTCATAAGAGCCCTGCAAATGATTTCTACAAGGCGTTGTGGCAGTCAATGCGAGTCAAGGTGCCTTGGGTGGATGCTCTGGCTCAGAGTCGACAACAAGCTGGGCAAGCCACGGTAGAGGACGGGAAGCCTGTGAAGCCAGATCTTACCCCAAGGAGGATGTCCGATAGCTATTTTGCGGCTGTTCGTTAAACTCCCTTTTCCTCATCTTGGCTTTCTGCTGATTCCATGTCCCAGACGCTCCCTCTTGCTGAAGACAAGTGGCTGTTGGATGAATATCTGAATGCCTCTGGACGTATTCGGTGAGCATCCCCTTGTTCAAGGTCTCTCGGATAATGCGCAGCTAATAGAAATTAGCCTTGGAACACTTTTCATGGATTTGGACGCTTTAGCCGGTGTGGTAGCCTACAAACATACAGGTGATACAGTAGCAACTGTCACCGCAGCCGTGGATCGAATCACACTCCTTAACCCGTTGAAGGAGATTTGCAATCTTCAACTTAGTGGCCAAGTAACCTACGCAACAGGCAGATCCAGCATGGAGATCTCTTTGCAGGTCGCCAAGGCTCCTGCTGATGGAGAGAAAGTCAAGGATGAAGATGTTCTGATTACGTGTGCTTTTACTATGGTATCATTAGACCCGAAGACGAAAAAGTAATACCTTCCACTCTTATGAATCAGTGGTTAATTTACTAACGATTCGGCAGGCCCGTTGCTGTTGCACCTCTCTTGATTGAGACTGAAGAAGAACGACGTCTCTTCCAGAAGGGTGAAGAAAACTACAACGCAAAGAAGGCTTTGAGAAAGAGGAGTTTCCTTGAACAAGCGCCTGATCAAGAAGAAAGTAACATGATTCATTCTATGTGGACGACAGGACAACCGTACAAAGGTAAGCTTGCTTAAACATTACGTTTCCGGCAACCACATTTGATATAAGTACTAAATCTGAATACAGTCCCCGGAGCCGCCATTCAACGCTCACCACGCATTCAAAACATGGACCGAACAGTCCTCCGATCTGCCATGATTATGCAACCCGAAGACCGCAACAGACACAACTTCATGATCTTCGGCGGCTTCCTCCTCCAACAAACCTTCGAACTCGCCTTCTGCTGCGCTGCCTCCTTTTCTCACACCCGACCCACATTCGTCTCTCTCGACCCCAGCACATTCGAAAACCCCGTACCCGTCGGAAGTGTCCTCTATCTCAAAGCAACAGTAGCATACACCGAACCCCTCGTGCGCGCTGTCGATGGACAATCTAGCAAACGAACCCCCTACACCAAAGTACACGTCCGCGTAGACTCCAAAGTGCGTGATGTCGAGCATGCAACCAAGAACCCCACTGGTGTCTTCCATTATACATTCTTGGTCCCCAATGAGGTACAGGTTATGCCTACCAAGTACGCTGAGTATATGATGTGGCTGGATGCGCGTCGTCGCGCTCAAGATCTTGATCCGATTATTGCTTCGAGGTTTACGGAGGATGAGACTTCGGCGCGTATGGATGGTGTTACAGAGTAGAGTGACTTTTTCATGGGAGATTGGCGCATTTGAAATGCTTTTATTCATGTAAAATTTGTGTGTTCGTTTATCCTTTATATCTAATTTATGTTTCCTTCAAGCACCGGAAATAGTGGTCAAGGCACCCGGGCCTCATGGTAGTAAATTTCATTCTGTAAAAATGTAACTTCATGGATCAATGACCATTTTTTCCCTTTTCAAGCATGAATAAAAAGTAAACGAATGTAAAATCGTGGTCAAGGGTATATAGTATATTTCACGTGACCCCTCATCGGAAATCCTATGGCGTGCGGGGAAGAGCATTGAAGCCTTTCTCCACGCATACAACTTGCGATAAGTCGATTTTCTCGTGTATCGGTCATAAAAGCAGCATAAAATCGTAAATTCTGCGCTCGAGCCAAGATACCCATTTTATGAAACGATAAAAAGCCTGCACGGAGATATGTCTCTCCAAAATGTCTGGCATCTTCGGCGTGTGGCCGATACAGCCTCGAAAGCATGCATGGTGTGCTACAAGCCGTCAACGAGTGTACTGATAACACCTGATAATAAAGTAGAGATCAACCATACACAAAATGGGCCATGAAATATTATTGCTAACCGATTGACAAAGGACTTCTTCTACATTTGCCCAGCCCATCTGAAAGACCGGGGCTTCTGCTCTCCCATCGTGGACTCGGAGCAAGAAGCCAAGAAGAAGAAAGATGAGGAACTAGCGCGAGAAATTGAGAAAGTGAAGAAAGAGTACGAAGAGAAGCAAAAGAGGAAAAAAGAGAGGCAGAAAGAAAAGGAGAAGGAGAAGGAGAAGGATGGCGATAAAAATAAGGGTAAGGAGAAGAAGAAGAAAGACTCGGATGATGATGATGAAGCAGAGAAGGAGAAAAATGAGAAGGTATGGTAGCATATATGAACGAGGTTTGAAGGTTTAGCTAACTGAGACAGATCAATGACCTCCGCAAAGCAGCAGAGGCGAAAGAGACTGGTGATGATTCTCCTCGAATATTCGAGTTGCACAAGTAAGTTCACAAATAGCGGCACGTGTCAGTGTCATTGTGGCTAACTAGCATTTCTAGGAACTTCTATCAAATGCGCATCAATCGCCTGCGGAATATAGAAATGACGAAAAGGAATGCTGAACGCCTGAGAAATCCGGCTTCGTTCCCATCTGTGCCTAAGGGGGACTTATGAGCTGTTGAGTTATGTATCGGTTATGAACGGAATGGTTGTGCTTTTCTTCATGATCCCTTACATCCTAAAGTTATACAATACGAGCATTCTAGCATTATGATAATGACTTACTTGGATGGATCACAAAAGATCGATCGTCGTGGAGATCCGTAGATACAAGTGAAATTATATATATGTCAACCCTGGAAGCAGATCACAGGGACCGGCAAATTGTTGAAGACGTTGAGATATACATACCTACTATCTGCAAATGAGCCAATTAGGCTACGTTATCATCAAATTAGCCTGCAATGATCTTCAAGGGTCGAGTTTCTTTCTGTATCGTAGGGTGAAATACGCATACTGCCCCCTTTTTTCTGTCAGTCATGTATGATTACCTATCCCATGTATCTTACACGCTTTTACGATTTGGTGTTCTGATATTTCCGCTGTTAGTGGAATATAAGAATACAACATTGTTAGTTCACTGGCCTGGTCATAAGACCCAACACGCGGGACATCAAGTCTCCCTCAGGTTACAATATCGTTACGCCTTTACTTAGAGGAGGATACCAAGGTGAGAGTGGTTAGTAGATCGAATATTCCTTTCCAGAGAAATCTCTTACAAATGTGGCTGCCAAACTAGGCAAATATTACTACAAGGGGCTAAAAGGCCATGATTAGGTATTTAAGATGAATGCCGTAAGCGAAACCTTTCTCCTTCAACCAAATGCTCAATGCAAACTCATATACGTATTGCACTATCTTAAAGTTTGACTATGGATGTAAGACGGAGACCCCGAGGGACTAATGCCAGGTCGTTTTACGTACGTACTACGTATGTGGCTATATTGTCCGGCACTATTGACGGGGCTGGCACGCCCAGATGTAGGGCTGACGGGCTTTTTTCGAGACAGTCGCAGGGGTTCCGGACTAGGTTTAGGTGTTTGGAATGTCTGAAAATGTCCTGCATGCTTTCCTGGTACAATCTAGCACTATGTAGCATGTAATTTAATATGTTTCTGATCACAGATGTCGGGCCGCCGCACCCTGCCCTTCAGCGTCAATAGTGCATGCCGTATTGTCATCATTAAGGTGTATAATAACTAAGTAAGCTATAAAGTAATGCAAGTCCACAACGGAAAGCGGGTGAACCCAAAATCTCTCGGAGACTTTTCGATGATCTTTAGGCCCTAGGATGATATGATACTCCGGAAGCCTAGGGCTTATTATCGATAGTCAGTACTTCAGACGTAGTAGACTTATGCAGCTCAATGGTCTCGAACCGTGGCCAGTGCTTACGAAACTGTCGATTTATGTAAAACTGGCGGATTTGGTGGTATTTCGTGTCTATTAAATTCCTCACCAGTATTTATATGTGCAGAAATCTTGGATTGTTCTACAGCAAAGCAATCATAACATCATAGCACTTAGGTTTTCCAACCGTTCCAGAGTGATTAGCATTCCACGGTGACTCATTTAGACTCCTAGAGTAAGTTCCTGTTTATGTACCTCTAACTGTACTAGTTGTCTTAGTAGTACCGATCGTGAACCAAATTATATGCATAGAATATAAACTATGTTATGATAATCATGCAATTGGATCAATTCAATCTACGTTAATTCAGATTAATGCCTTCGATATTTAGAAATGCAGACGATGATTCCCTGGGAGAAAGTTTCCTCTTTTGGAAACCAACAAAAATTGCCATTTTCGGCGAGAGACGTCAAAACCCTAATCTCACCTCTCTTTTCGCAAGAGGTCGTATATCGTCAAGCTGCTTGCCATTATCGAACTGTGAGTAGTAGGGTTTTGTGGAAGATGTTACGAACGTTCGTTTATTGTATTTTTAAAAAGTAAAGAGTTGTGGTCAAGACCGGAATATATAATAAGAATTGATGCTAATCACTCAAAGGAGATTGGTGCGTTTAAATGTTACGGTTGTAGAACATATAAAATCAACTGTTCATTGAAACTTGCTCATTCGAGTTGAGTTTGGAACCAAGCACATTCTGTAACCGTTCCAAGGTTACAATTCAGTATATATTGATCTCGGATATGACTACATATAATAAGACCACATTCATCAATCCTCCACTGATCTAGAACTACTAATTAGGTACCGGAACACGCTGAACATCAAAAGGCTTAGGTCTCTGCAAGCAATTCAACATTGAAGTTTCCTAAGAACATTGAGTACAAGGTTTAGCAATCATCTTCAAGACGGACATGGCAAACCCTTATAGTAAATACATGTCCAAGTAATCTTTAATTACGATACTGCGAAGTCTTCCTTAATAGGTCCTTACGAAAAATATAGAGATATAGTATCAGAAGCGTTGTCTGTACCCAGCTGCATATGCTGCCCAGGTCGGCTTTATTATAACCACACCCTGGAGGAAAGTCTGAGGAGAGAATGCAACAAGCGCTTCTAATGATTGTGAATCAAGTCAGTGTCATATTAGGTTGGTTTTAAAAAGATTGATTGCATTTAATAAGTTGTCGAATATGAATCGATATATTAACATCGAATGAATGCTGTGTCATTCACAAAGCCATTTTAGGACCACTCTGGTCGGACTTCACACCCATACCTCTGACATATTTGGTATGACAATTTCTTCAACTCGGAGAGTCATAGTTGAAGAGTTCAGCATAGGGTAAATAATGAAACCCGAATACCACATCATTGATTATCTTTCGTATCATTGACTACCTAGGTAAGTCGATCACCTTGACTCGAGAGCCACCACGGCTGAGATGCAGAATAAGATGACGAATATAAATCAACCCATGTATGCTGATTATTGATTTTGATGCCGTTTATTGACTCAGGAGGAGTCCAAAATAGAAGTCATCCTCATCCTCATCATAGGATGGTAATGAATATTGCCTCTGACTCTGGTCATTCTCTATCATTTCACCAAATTATGACAGCATTTTTGACTCACAAGAAGTAAAATCGAAACTTTCTGATAGAAAACAAAGGAACCCGATGTGGTCTTACCAATTCTATTGTCGTCCCATCAAATGTGTCGGTATTATCGACTTGCAGAGCGTCACAGGCGGCAAAGTTCAACAACAGATGACAATGAAATTCGAATTGAAATCACCCAAATCTCCTGTCGTCTCATCAAATATGACAACGTACTTGACTCACAAATAGTCACAATTGAAGGAGTCACATCGATTGATTCAGCTTGGCACATGCTTATAAGGAGACCAAATGGCTTCCTCCGTGGACTTTGAATTCTATCAACAAGCATCCTCTTCAACTCTACTCACAAGTTCTCGAATAACATAGTCATTATCCCTCAATATCAGTTTTTTCAAGTCTGGATCCGTGAAGAAACAAGATGGCGAACACCGATACTGGGCGATCAGTCCTGTCGGCCGAGCAGTATCATAACATGTTCCTGGAGGCTCAGCACCTTAAAATGATTCCTTACGACTTCAGAGTCTGGGATAGATACCTCTACTCGAAGTGTCTGAGGCCATATCAAGCAGTACTCCTGCGTGATGTACACGTTTGGCTTTTGAAAATGGAAATCACTCCTAGTACGATTGGCCAGTGGTGCGTGAGTGGCAAGTTCGAAAAAAACGCTCACGAATTCATCAAAAACTCCAATAATAAGTATGGAGACTCAAGCAAAATCCTGGAGTTCCTTGAGAAGAATGCAGAGGTGCTGGGTAAATCGTTGAGTCGTGACAGTGCAGGGGATCAACGGAGCGTGAACAATTGGCTTGCTCAAGGCAGAGCTTGCGTCCGGTCCGGTAAACCAAGCGAGAGAGACCAAGATCCGAACGTGAAAGCTCAACTGAATGCTGAATGGATCAAGAAAAGGAACGCTTATTTTGCGTTCGGCGTGATCGTATGGGGAGCTGTTCCAGATCCTATCTGGGTGCTAGACGACATCAACCTCGACACTTATTACGATTTGGGATACCCCATTGCAAATACGAGCTACCTACAGAATGAACTATGGTTCAGGTATATGACTGTTTACAAAGATACTACCAAGGGCGTCGCTCAACACTCTTTTAAGGACTTTTATACATCTTGGAAGAGCGGAACTCTTCCCGATTTGTTCCTACTATGGGGTAAAGCAGAGCCTGAGTTTATTAGGAATCTCGGGACTTTCTTCAAACAGAAGGCCAATGGACAAGAGCCAGAGAGTATTTGGAGGCTAAGTCATCTGCTATATATGGGCATTGAACACTATAAACCTGAAGCCATCGTTCGGGAGGGAATTGTACAACAGCTATTTGGAAAAGTGTGGGCGGAGTATAGATTGGAGCAGGGACGGCCTGAGAGCATAGAGCGAATACACGAGCGAAGGAAACAGTACTGGAAATGTTTACATCATTGTGTGGACCCAATGGAGCTTCACAGAAGAATGCTGAAAGGAGATTGGGAAAGCGTTCGGCAGTTTGCAAGGGAAGCTGACGAAGCTCACGGTCAGCCTATTGATAGTAAAAGGTTGGCACTATTATAATGCAAAGCCAGTCGAAGTTGACCAAGTCATTGTCGGACTTGCCAGGTCCATGCAAAAAGTGCTTGGTCAAACGATTCCACCTACCCAAGCAGTCATTGTCTGGAATATTGGAGTTGCACAATATTTAGATATCTGACTGCCTTACTTTGTTCCTTGGTTGGTTTTCTTTTCACTTTATTCTTTCTCATGTCTCACTATTTATCATGCATTGCTTATGAATGCACTGAAGCCTACTAGACCGACCTCATGTACTGATTTTTATTGATTTCATGTACTGCTTATCCTTGCCCTAATTGCTCGCTTGGTGTTTCCTCATGTATCGATATACCCCTGGATTTTATTTCATGCGAACTTTCCTTTGTACCTAATACCAGATTGAATTGAATCTTCCTCCTACAAGCAGCCCTAGTGAAGAGTCATGCTGACGGATGAAATGCCACCTAAGCCATAGATATACGCTGGCATTTAGAGTCAGAATAGTACATGCATGCATATATACGTATTCTTTGGACTATATAGCTGCGAATGCTAATTGCCAATTGACACGGGTAATTTCCACACTACATGGCTTCCAACCCAAAGGTTAGAAAGCGTCATTTCTACTTGTCATGTCGATTGGAGACGTCTAGATAGAACTAACATATTAACTATGAATTTTGTAGATCAAGGTCAATTGATGTTCCGAAATGATCATGAATTTTATTTGATATGAGAACCATCATCAATTACTAATATTTCAGTAGGAATAGATTTCACATCACATACTTTTTCCGAACAGTGTAAGATTTAACCAACCACATCTATTTCTGAAGGTCAATGGCTATAGCTAGATAATTTACTTAGGAGGAGTCAGGATCGAAGACATACATATAAGAAGTTGGAGATGCTAATTGGAATTACTGAGACATCGATTATGACGTCTCTTGAGCAAAGAAAGTCAGAATAGTGATTCTGCAACAGAAGATAGATGATCATCAAAATCCTTTAGTACTATCTATTTTATAAGCGGAACAAATTTCTACTTCGGATGAGACGGAGCTATTAGTTGGCCGTCATCATCATCTGAATAAATCTCAATGTAGACTTGACTCACAGGGTCCTATAGAGATGTAGCACAATTTGAAGGTGTCATATCATCCCAATCAATTGTGATCGCAAGCTTATAAGAAGGTCAAATATCTCCTTGCTTCGACTTGATCAACAACGAACTGGCAGTCTTTTTTCTCGATTGTCAAATTGTGAATTCCACATCCGCAAACCTCAAACTTCAAGCGATTGGTTCGAAAATTGATTCTCGCAATGTCTGAAGCCAGAAGAGTGGTGTCCGACCCTGATAAAACAGAGGGCCTAACACTGGAAGAACATGCCTTCATACTTGGTGAAGCTGTAAGGCTTGAAACAATACCTAATGATATTAGAGTCTGGGATCGTCATCTCTTCTTCAAATGCACCACAGCTCTTCAAGCACGGTGTCTTATGCGGATTTATGATGAGCTGAACTTGGTGAATGTCGACTATGTAACAGTCGGCAAATAGTGTGACCAGGGAAATTTTCTAGAATAAGCCTCGGGAAAACTGAGAGAATCACCAAGTTCTGCATTAGATCAAATGCTTGAACCAATCGAAGAGAATGGAGACGCGTTTTCCGGCCCCATCCAGCGAGGAAATGTGCCTTATGATACTTCAGCAATTCAAGAAAAGTGGTTTATGCAAGCCAGAGGTTGTGCTCAGGCTTGTGGCGACACTGATACTTCCCGACTAGAAAAGCAAAAGGCTTATTTTGCTCTAGGTATGTTAGTATTCGGATTACAACAGAAACCTTGGACTCAAGACCTGTGGGGCAATCGAATTCTTGACATTTGGTATGACATGGGATTTGCTGTTGTCTATCGCACAGAAGGTTCGAAAGATCTGCAAGATATGTGCGAGTGCTTTTTTCGAAAGGATTTCGGTGTCCCTTCTCGCTCTTTTGAAAAGTTCTATGATTATTGGACAAAAGGGACTTTTGCCCAAAGTTTTAAGCTATGGATCAAGACAGACGAGACCTACGACCGAAGGTTCAGCCCATGGATTTCTTCACGCGAATTCGAAAACTTGAAGGGTTTTCTTGAGGCGAGGGCCAACAAGAGAGCGGAGAGCGTCTGGCTACGGGATCTGTCCAGGGGAGTGGGCATACAAACGAGCTTGGAAGAACAAGCTTACCATCGATGCATATACTTACGAGTGGAAAAAGCTCTACCGAGCTCTATGGATCGCCAAAAAAATCCGATGGCATTGCATCGGGCTATGAAAGACAAGAACATTCGAGGCTACGTAAAAGAAGCCTTGATGCTTCGCGCAGAAGATGTTGTATTTCTTCCAGAGGAAGCCAAAAGTTCCTGTTCTGTCATAAATTAGTTGGTTCGGCTTCCTAACGAGTGTCTAACGGTAGTTAAGATGTCCGATGGCAACATTTTTAACCATTTTCTTTTCTTCAATAGCTGCCATGCTTCGATTTTTTAAGTATCGATATCCTGTCAACTACTTCGTGTACTGACTAGCCTTGCCCTAACATCCCATAGTGTCCCTTGCCCTAACTTTCAGTGCCCTAATTTGCTTTGCCCTTTGTTTGCTTTCGGCTTTTTTACGTATTGATACCCCTGGCCCTGATTTCATGCACTCATTTCGTTTGTATCCAATAGCAGATTGAATTTGGCTTTCTTTTCTTTTGGAATATTGGCTATCTCTTCGATGCCTACGGTAGCGTAAGTATAAACATGTAGGCTTGGTTCAAAACAACCATGTACAAGTAGGTAGTAGGTACTTGCGCAGGCATGACATTCCGGAAGATGCCATAGTAGGCACGACCAAAAGTATGGCGAGTACAGTACGGGCCATTTACCTTTCTTCTACTCCGTACCTTCAAAAGATTTTCTCAAAAGAATGTATCGACTGCTTCTGTATGAAATATATGGATGATACTAGATGGCAAGCCTTAGCGAAAGTTTCCCATTTTGGGCGCAACCCTAGTCAACTAACGTCCAAAATTCAATGCATACATTTACTTGGCAAGTTAGCATAAAGAGATAAGCTAGTATTATTATGATCACGCCGACGGAGTACACTCCTCGTGAGTAGTACCCCAATGCAGTATCAATGCTAATTAACTGTGGGACCGCAGGGACAGGTACATAGTTAAGAGAGGCAATCTCCATCGTAATATATTGACTACTAGTAACTAGTAACGGCAAAGGTGACATGTGGAATAGATTAAAAAAATCCGAAAATGATACGTATGGGTCCAGTGGCTTCCCTAGTGTAGTTTAAGCACTTAGGGCTACGTATTTATTGTGGCACGAGAAAGGAAAGAGAGCGAGACAGCGGTGAGCATCATCCTTGTAGTATGTAGTTCATTCAACGCAATGCTTAATACGGAGTATTATTATCATCGAGGAAAATTTTTCTTTTACGGATTGACGTAGCCCTATATCTCAGCCATCATATAGCATTTTCTAACCATAACGGGCAATATGAACAGCAACGGAGCGCATATATTTGTTATGTCCTATGGACATACGGCCGCCACAGACTCCGTAATTGATTAATTAATCTATTTAACTCAAAGCCGCCTCAATAATCCCTACTGGTACGTATAGAATACTTTTGTAATTCCATCGAATACGCTGCGGTTTAAGTACATGGCTTATTGGCTATTTTCGGCTAGACCATCGGTTTGAACCGTTCGAGAATCGAGGAACAAACGTACTACTATACGTTAACGTCGTAGGTCATGGCATAGGGCTAAAGACAGCCCTGGTTTAGAAGACGCCACAGGCCAGTAGTTTAGGCTAGCTAACGGTTTCAGTTCATCGCTAAGTTACCTAAAAGTTATCGACTCCGGAGGAACTCATGGTTGACGCATTGAGCACAATACGCATCGGCTTTGAGAAGTACGTATGTCCTAAACTTTAACCAGCGGATAGAATTACGAATTTTGGGATAGTTATATTATAGAGATGGATTTTATACCTGGACAAAGCTTCAGCCTTCCCAGGTTGGAGGTACTTACATAGTACTTTCTAGACTGATAGGCATATTGAGGTCGATATAACCCTGTCACAAACTTATCAATGCACGTTTTTCAGACCTAATATCGAGATTCCATGCTAAGCATGCCAATGATATTGATTACTCAAGAGCCAATACTACCGTCGAATGCAGTCAGCTTATTAAAGACTACAAATGTACAATGAAGCAATTGACAAGGCCTGGACTCGCTAGTGATGTAACCTTTAAGATTTTAACGGCAAAGCTTGATAC
This sequence comes from Talaromyces pinophilus, assembly GCA_001571465.2. Taxonomy (NCBI): domain Eukaryota; kingdom Fungi; phylum Ascomycota; class Eurotiomycetes; order Eurotiales; family Trichocomaceae; genus Talaromyces; species Talaromyces pinophilus. The sequence continues at coordinate 3,796,162 of CP017344.1, read as the reverse complement.
AAATACCGGTAGAGTAAACATAAGCAGCCACCTTAACTAGAGACCCTATGACCGCGAATGGAAGTACGTATATATTCGTCGAGATCTTAGGGTATAGGGCTTAAGCAGGCCGGAGACCTTGCAAGCCCGATCCGGTCCAGGGTATCAAAAAACGAGTTCTTCCTGATCTGGTTAGGTGACGATCACCTAAAAGGGTCATGGAGACTGACCTGCACTAGGATAGAATTGAGTAGTTTATGCTTGCCTTGTAATACAACCGAGTCCAAACGTATGTTCTTTTCTTTCCATACATGAATCGTCTACGGGTTACGCCGTAACTACTTTCAATACCTTCTTTCTAACCTTGGAACTGGAGAAGTACATAACGACGTAGTCAATAAATAAGCACTAAGCAACGATTCATAGCTCTCAAAAACTACCTGAGTAAGCGCCTTTTCAACGATCAAGAAAATCGATCTGAAAAGACCTAGAGAAAAACGAATTCTCGGCCCCGAAATTCTCAACACAGCGTCCGAACCCAGCCAGCAGACCTCTTTTGGGAAATTGGTCGACATTAACGATCACGAATTGATAAAAATTTACGAGGTATTGGAAAATCTCAGAATCAGGTATGAATCCTGCGCCAGACTAATTTCTGACATACTGTTCATAATCCATATCCCCTAGGCCAATTGGTCGAAACGTGAAGCTCTTCGTCATCTAGCCCTAATTCCGGAGCTTCCAGCCTATATGGGACCTGTCTCCGTTCACCTTAGAGATGGATGGCTTCAGCTAACCCTAGCCATGTATGTGGTTAACGTCATCATACGTACTAACGAGCCTGGAGTATGGGGATCGTATCGAAGCTAAGCTATTAATCATCGTAATCATATAAAACTGCGAACCGATCGTCTTTAGGCTAAGTGTGTTTACGTACGTACTACGGATATAGAGTGAGATTTTATCGAAATGTATTTCTACTTTTGACCTAGTCCATATGGGCTGACGCTTTAGGGGTCTAAGTAATACGGAGAAGTCCGTTCGGTCTACGCACGTATGTACGTACAACCTGCAGGGCTAGATGATAATAACCACTAGCTAAATTCTCAGCTGCAGGGTATATTCGTTTCGGACGAAAGGTTGAGATGTCGATCATATCGTTCCTCTGGGTGTTCGCGTTCGAGATTACTATTTCAATGTGTAAGAAATAGCAGTATCGGGGTATCAATTCTTTGTATTCACTCGTCATATGTAACTGTATGTTTTCTCCGAACGATTCTCAGTCAGAGATTGTTTCGCGGATTCTGACCGTTATTTTCCTGGGCCACTCCACGCATATGTGGTGGTAACCGGATTCCCATCGCTCCTAACCTATTATTAATGCTATTGTTGTTGACGCCGCTGTTGTTACTACTCGCAACAGAGGTAGTACTATCACCCTTTCTCTCCGTAACATCAACTCTAGCACGCGCAACCCCAATAGCCGGCACAACCCATTTCCCGCAACTGCACCGTAACCCCTGCCAGGCGAATTTGCCTACATTAGCCTCACACTTCGGGTTCGGACACGTTAGTCGACCTGATAGTGGAGCTTCATCGGTAGCTGTACCCGTCAGCCCACCGACGTCGGAAGATGAAGGAGAGGCGGTTGAATTAGCGGGTCCCGGAAATAGACACGGACGCATCCATGTTAGGGGATGGAGAAATATGTGTGCACAGTCCAGGCTTTCCGTAGACGGTTTGGTGGATTCTTTGGTGTCTTGGTCATGGGGGTTAATGAAGGGGGTTGTGGCGAGCATGCGCCTGTTCATTATTAGCAAGGGACTCAATTTTCAAGTGGGTGTTGTAAACATATGAGAGTAAAAACATACCGGCATTTACGGCATCGAATCTCCGTCACCTTCTCCCCCTCATAGGCACCAATATCACGCGGTAATTCATCTTCAAACCGGACTACATCAATCTCAGGAGCTTTGCCACATGCGGCACTAAGCTCAATTTGACGATGCGATGTCCAACGTAGATATGTAGGATCACTGGTGACATCATCTGGACAACCCATCCCATGATACAGCCATAGTTGCCTCATGAAATCATCATTTGGCTCAGCTATTGCACGCGTTCTGCGAATCAGTTCCAGGGCTGACTCTGGATCAAGGTTCTTTTGTCGATGCAAGAGATATGCTATACATATTGCTGCAGAACGGGATTTTCCCATAGCACTGTGATCGCTGTCAGTATAAAGACCGTACTATAGCTCTGTATGTAAGGTGATGTAGGAACCAAACAGCCAATCACGTCGATGGAGATCTTCACCCTGAGCCATTGACATAGCACCGGCATTAGCCATAGACAAGGCTCCACACCCTATCTTAGTGACCTCGCTATATCTTAGGCCCTGTAGGCTGTTGCAGGGTACGAACGGACATTTAAGCCACATAGGAAGGAGGGGTAAGAGAAAATAGGAAAACAGACCAGTGAACCAAAACACCACCACCTGCATCCAGCCCTGCCTGAATAAACGCATTGGTGGACGCAAAATATTGCAAAAGATCTTCATCATCTACATCGTCGACCTCAATTTTGAGTTGTTGAAACCCTTCTGTAAGATTCTCATCTGGACGCATACGCAGTACCGAGACCACGTGCGTGATATTGGCTTTTTGTAGTGCGGCTTTGTTTCTGAGGGAGATCACGCTATAACCAGGGCAAGACGGAGTGGAGCAGTTAGCTGGACGTTCATCCTTTTTTTTTTTTTTTTTCTGGTAAAGTACGTAAGGCGATCGCTTTTAACCGGCAAACCCGGCATCTTGAAAAAAGAAAAGAAAAAAAAAGACCGAGAGGAAAGAAAAAGCAAAACTTACCCGCCGATGTAGAGGTTGTGTCCCTCAATACGATTCAGTGCCATACTGCCAAATCGGATCGATAGAGATTTTGATAGTAGGATGTATGAGAGATGACGGTAGTAGTAGCACGTACGCAGTGGTACACAATCAACGGCTATACAGCTTTGTCTTGGCTTGGCTGGATTAGGGTCAAGACACACTCTTTCCCTTCTCGTCGATGGTCAAGGATACTTGACGCAGGTGTGTGAGAAGCACTTTGATAGAGTCAAAAAATAAGAATTTCTACCCCAACAACACCGTTCTAACCGCTTTAGGAGATAGCGTGTGGAGACTAGTCTAAGAATAGCTTAATGAAGCCGGCTGGTCTAACCGTATTTGTATACTTACCCATTGCGGACTAGCGCAGATAGACGTGCAGTAGCCTCCGACTCTTGAGTCCGTCTTTGTCGTAGGGCAGGCCTCCTTCCTGTAAGAGGAACGTATCCTTGTCCCTGGGATGGATCATGGATGGACAAATCGAATGGAACGTAAATGAGCATTGGCCGGGATAGCCGATGCTCTGGGCGAGGTTATTATCCCAGGGCGTGCAATGGTATTACGTTACGTACTTCTACGTATGTAGTGACAAAGCGGCTGTACAAGGGCAATTCAGGGAGACTTGCTTACTTTGAAGTCCAAGTCAAACCCCATCGAAGTACTACATAGTCTTGACGCCAAAGTCAAATGACAGCAGCTTAACATTCCAGAATTAAGATCAAAATCATACATAACTCAACGGGATGACATTCGGCAATCAAGTTAGCCAAAAGTCAAAGACCATGCTCTGCCCCGCCAACAAATCCCTAGATACTGTAATTAGATTAACTGAAGGACCAGTCAACGACTCACGAAGTGAACAATGAACAACGAGCGTTTCAACGTCAAAGATTCGGGACGTACATAGACTACGTACGTAGCTCAATGCAATATTAAGCGTGTCTCGGGATTTGCCCATTTCGCCTTCCGCCATGATTTCTTTTCCCCCATACCACGCACATTGCAATTTCCAAAGCAATGAAAGCATACGTAATTTTTTGATCTTTCTATGCAATTGCATTGCTCGGTCGCGATTTGAGTTGACTTGATTGAATGGTTCAGGGAGATAAGTCCCGCCGCTAGGGCGGTCATAGCGAGGGCATCTAGTGTCGGCTACGGCCAAGTTCGCCGTTTGTGGTTTGGCTAGTACGCTACCCACTGGTCCAGAAGTTCTACAGGGCTCAAGCAACCCTCAAACAGTGTTTCATGTGGACATTTCCCATCTACGTAAATAATTACTTAGGGTTTCATCCACATTGACAGTCCCGACCCAACATAAAGGAAAAAGGATAATCCAGGAAACCGTGCACAGCGCACACACATTTCAGGAGTCCAAGGCAATGGCAAAACTGGGGGGATGACAAGCAAACGCCGAAATTGTTAGGGAGAGGGGGAGGGCCTACAGAACTCTATCATACAACTCTGTTTGCTTCAGAAGGCTCTCCATCAAGAGCCGAGCAGCGTTAAGTTAACCAATTAACTTAATAAAACTGTACGGAACCCTTCAGCCATTTCCGTCGGAGGCCAGATCAATCTCCAAAATCCGACAGAAAACATCCGACGGAATTGTTAGTCATGCGACATACAATTAAGTTAACTACGTGCCAACCAACCAACACAACCTAAGGCCTAAAGGGATAACAGTCGGATGTAGCTGGACGCTTGGAGTCTTGGACAGAAAGGCTAAAAGACAAAAGTATGAGTGAAGCGAAGGGTGTGGGACCATTCCTTAGAACCTTTACTGATTTAGGGCTAGGATAGTAGTACGTACGTAGTAGAAGGGGGAGTGCACTGTTTCCACGCTATGACCGAAGAAGCGGACGCGGTCCACTTCGCCTCTTAAGGCTGACGGGCGGGCGGGCCACGGGGCTAAGTCTGTAGCCAAAGGCTAACCACGTTACAAAATACTGACAGGTAATTACACGTATGTCTCTTCTGTACAGTAATCTACTACTATCCACTCTAATGAAGCAATTCAAGCAAGTCTCTCGATTCGATGCATGCCGGACGGATTTAATACAACTTTCATACGGAGTACGTAGTACAGCCAGCCAATAACAGTCAACAATCAATCTGTAACCTCGATATCTTCTACTTAATCTATTGAATCAGGTCATGATCCTTGCTCTCATAATTTGCCTTGATCTGATCAGCAACATGAAAAGGAAGAAACACATCGGCTGACCATGTCATCTCATCTTCAAGTCTGATCTTATACAGGTCGATCTGCATATTGATCTAATCCCGTCATGCTTTCATCCTCTCTTAACATGTGCGGAGACGTCGCTTTTAATTTTGACTGGGAGAAGTTTCGAAATGTTTACTTGGAATGGGTACGTATTGTGCTGTATGTACCAGAATTACAGGATGTGTATGGATAGTTTCGGTATTAATTTCATACCAACCAACAAATGTCCCCTAATTAACAACAACACCACGACCACCACATCACAGAGATACTTTTACTGATAATAAGTCACACTTTTTCCCATGTGTTTTGACTTCACATTTATGCTGCCGACGACGGTACCACTGTCGCGCTACATCTCGTGGAATTTCCCTGTGGTGGTTCATAGTTTATACGATCCAAGAAATAGTAAGAGCTGGCGCAAAAGTTCGTGAGTGCATCGACGCGGAGAATTACTTACTTAGCATGCATATTTCAAACTTTCTACTCATCTGCACACTTGCATAGTTTTGCCCTAGAGAGGTGAACAAAGTTGGCGATGGAAGTCGTCACGAGGCCAGGAATTCAGTCAATTAATGTTCGGTTTTTGATACTAAGCAAGTAAGCAATCAGTCAGCAATGAGCATGACTCTTGAGGTCTCAGCCTGAATCAGCCCTGGAAACAATCAATGTGGAAGGATGGTGATCCATAAGTTAGAGTTGGTTACACCAAACCCGATAGAGCGTGCATGCTACATACATAGATGGCTAGATGGGTGCGAAGATCACGTCGCTAAGTTATATTTCAGATGTTTCAATCGGTCTCATGATCGAATCGTTAATCGAGTCAGCGAGTTGCCTAGATGAGTCGCAAGGTTGTATGCTACGAAGATGTGCCTGTTGATTCAATCAAATTTCGGTCTACGGACTCCGGCGATTGTCTGACATTCTGGTGATGCGGCGTAGGGCATATGCGCGTCCTGGAGCAGTTATCGCAATTTCTGGTATGATTGGTTAGGCACGGCATTGTAGTTGGGAGCTATTGGCCACCGAAGGCAGTTGTATCTACGTCTATCAAGCCAATCATGTATTCAATAAATTATGTATGTAGTAGTTGCTTATTCGAATGATCACCATGATGCTCTGAAATGAAGATCAGTATTATTATACGTAGTATTATCATAATTTGTGGCGCAGGATCTCCATTCATTACGATTACGACTTGGGAGCCATTACGACGTACTGTAAGAAATTCTTGCAGTGAACGTAGTTACTAGCTGTTTTGTCAATTGCTTTTAACTAACTATCTTCGTATGCTGTTGTTTTAGCAGAATAAAACCACGCATTGTAGTTTGCAGCCTTGTAAGCCCTAGGTGAAGAACGATCTTGTCTATTGAACCTTAACGCGTCAACACTGGGGAAGTAGCTAGGTAGACCTTCCTCGTTGGTACGCTTGGGTACCATATAGTGTTCCTTAGACGTAACAAATCGGTTCGAGCTTCTGGAAGTAATTTTTAATTTATTCGCAGGAATCGAAGAATCAATGATTTCTTCACCGCTTCAACGACGTTTAGATAATTAGTTGAGTTAGCAGCTAACTATTGACTGTTTAGTAGGTAGAGGCAATGAACTAGCGAGTGGGGTGGCCAAGAGCTGATTGGCTGCATAAATTGCGTCAACCCAATAGAGGAGGTACGTAGTTACTAGTTAGAGGGCTCCATTTGTTGAGAGACCTCAGACTCAACATGTACAACTCAACCTTCTGATCATCAGTTGTCTGTCGCAATTGTGGTAAACGCAGTGTTTATGCAACTCAGCGGCACTCACCAGACCAAAAATAATAACAAGACCGCTAGCGAAGTTCATTCGCTAGCAGAACTCGTATATCCAAAACGAGTCATGCCCTGCGACCCGCCCTGCATTCTAACCGCCGTGATACGAGGTACAAGCTTTTTTATCTTCTTCGTCTCCTCTTCGCTTGAGGCGAGTGAATGGCCGATGCAGGGTTCATTTTGTTCACAGCTCAAAACACCACAGAAAACGAGTGCTGGAACTTTCCTTTCTAAGTATGAGTCTGCGCGAACAAAGGCTGACCACTGATCAGCGAGCCTGCCAGTGCCAAGATTTCCAGCCTAACCTGATGGGGCGACACGCAAAGGGATTGGTAGAGTTGTGCGGTGGCGGAGTCTGCCCTACGACAGTCCGAGTCAGGCTCTGTGCAGCACGCCGTACAAAGTACATTCACTACGATCCGTAAGGCGTCCCAGTTGGCTGGCTGGATGTCACTCGGTGGCAGCTGAAGTCACCGTTAATTTATTAAGCATACATTGTGACTCGTGAGTCAGGATGTAGTAGTCACAAGTCACAAGTACCGCTTGGTTATACGAACATGCTGACTACCTCGTCAGTCAGTCAACTCAAATGGGGAATATCCTCGGCCGAAGCTGAAGTACAAAGCGAACTGAACGAGCCAGCACCAATACACAGAATACACCGATCAGGCGTAGTCAAGTACCTAATACTAATAGGTAGTGCGTACTGGCTACCAATGAGCCCGCAGGAATGACAGAGGCAGAGTTCTAGCAGCGTACCATACCACGGGGCATCCGGAAGCGCCAGCCACGCCTTACCACAGGAGAAAAAAAGAAAAACCCAGGGACTGGCCACTGGGACTGGACTTGAGGGAGCGTGGACCCGGGGACCCACGTCGTCGAGCTCATAGCGTGCATCCTAGCGTGCAACGGACTAACTTCTGCCCTAGCAAGACAAAGTCAATTATTGCTTGCTGAAGCAGCCGACTGACTGCCACTAAATAAAACGCAGCTAATTGTTGGAGTTACTGTGCAGTGAGTGGTATGTACAGCGCATGCATTGGTAGAACATACTAACCAGGAATGACGTTCGTAACTTGAATCGCAGGCTAGCACTCAAATTGTAACCGCGGCACGATAACAGATCTTCTTCTCCTCTTCAACGGCTGTGCCCCGATCAAAGTCGCCGTGTCCTAACAAAGTTACGGTGCGTGCTGTGCCACTCGCCATCCCCACCGCAGGCTCTGCAGTGGGGTGGATTGTCCTTAGCATGCAGGAATGCAGGATACATAACAATACAGACGAAGTTGTCTGTACTTTTTGATTCGCCGATGGAATACTTAAAAGAGGCAAAGTGTGAAACCAGACAAGCGCTGTGACTGCAGTATGTACTTGACCTACGACACGAAAATGTACGTAGGAGGTGCAGGAAGAGGGGTGATGATGCAGAAGAGAAAACTGAAAATAGAATTAAAAGCACGCCCTAAAGTACGGAACGACGGCCTTGACGGCTCCTTCCAAGCATCCCGTTTTGCTTCATACATACAGCCGGCCATTTTAGTACGGCTATGCCTGATGCGGTTAGAGTACGTATTGTACCTTGTCCATACTATGTCGAGCTGATTAGGATGTCTTGCCCTATGCCTTGTGTGCATTCTGTATGACCATGTCGCTTGGCAAGGATGTGATAATTGCTCAAATGTATACCCATGTCACTCAATTGATCAACATGACTGTTATCCAAGTGACTACATATCGTTGGAATTGAGTAAAGCGCTTCGTTGATGATCCCATACATACAGCGAATAGAACATTCGGTCGGTACTGTACACTGTCCATCGCGGTAGTGTATTTTCATACGCAATACTCGTACAATACACTCAACCAACGATCCTACGGCTACTAATTCGTAATAAAGTTACCTATTTACACGGCCCTTTCTCTACTAGTGAACCAGCCCCACAGCAACAACATGGACAGCGCAACTGGTTTGCCCCTTCTACTGGCCGGGGTTTGCGATGATTTGACTGCAATCTTTGGTAACTACGCACTAGTACTAGTAAGTCGAAATTAACAGTCTGACTGTATTATTAACTACGTAGTATTAGCAGCATCGTTGCTGGAGTGGACTGTCGTGCTGCACCTGCTACGCGCTAGCTAGGGTTCTTTCAACATACAGACTTCAACAGCCTACTTTATCACTCCTCGCCCCTCCTTCCTCATGCATGGTATTATTACATCGATATAAGCCCTATGTCCTTCTTGACCATTGCTTGATTGATTAATAATTTCTTCTTTCCTTCTTTCCGTCCAGAACCACTTACGTTCCAACTACGTTAATATATGGATGGCTATATTATCCGCCTGTTATTATTAACGTTATTACCATGTACTAACTAACCTCCTGTGGTTGTGGTTGTGGTCTCCCTAGTACTTCTTTCTAAGTACATACACCTCCCATGGCTTCTCTCCCTCATCGTTGTGTCGTATTGGATATGGTCACCACCATTACTACCAATCACTGTCTGACTGTTGCTGCTGCTGCTGCTTCTTCTCACTTGATTTGAGCAATTACCGCATCCTGCAACGCTCCTGCCTCGTTTCGAGGTTTTAAATTGTCGCGGTACTTTCCTTCCTGGCAAACTCGCTCCTTCCTCTTTTCTTCTGCTTTCCGTCATTCCTTCCTTCTCGTCAATTCCCGACGGCAACCATCTATCAAAACGGTCGTCTTTCTTCCTCTCTCTCAATCATCGACTCGACTTACAATTGTGACTTGAAGCTCAGAGGGGAATGGTTTGGAAAAAGGAATTATCTTGCGAAAGGAACAATCATATCGATTACCAAATAAGATTATATCGTCAGGTCGGTCCGCCATTGACCGAGCACGAACTGATTACTCTCTTCCCGTTCTGCATGCGCCCTACTCAACCCTAAGTACTACACTTCACAGACTCGACTCGACTTATGAACAGAATATATCAGTCAGATTTAAGTGCTGCGCATTTATTATCATCTCCAAATCGCCGTTGAATACGCTTGCACTTTGTTTATTGGCTCAATACGCCAGTATACTCATTCCTCCCACTTATCAGGTTGTTCGAGAATCCGTCCCTCCGTCAAGTTATGGTTAAATAATCTGCGCTCGACATCACTTGCGATAACCTCCACCACGATCTCTGCTGTCGACGTTGTATGGGTCAGCATTCAAGAAGCACGCCGTGGCTGCTTGTATCCTCGAACGACTTTCTGAGGTGAGCGTTCCTTGCGCTGTCGAACATGGACTTCCCCCGAATGTCCTCACACGATCGAAACTCTTCGATACACTCTTCATATTCGTCGCGCGGTCCAATGCGAATCCCCACGAAAACAATTGAGGACTTTGCTCCTCCCCCGTTACCTCCTCCACAACGGATCAATGATCTCGAAGATGGCCATGATGCGGGTTGGCTTCATGCCAATGGGATGGGTCGACCTGATGTCACCAAGTTAGCACCGATCAACCCAAGCTCAAGCTTGTTTGGTGGTCATCACGCTCCAGAACCTATTCCACGCATTGAGCGCATGTCATTGGATGAATCAATCGGTCGATCAAGTGGTGGCATTTCTCGAACGAAAATCGAGCTTCCCAGAGGAGACGCCCCAAGCTTTCAGAACTCTTATTCAACACATTTCTCAGAACCAATGTAAGTCGAGCTTTCCCACCGTTTCCGGTCCTCCTTCAAGGATCAATATACTAGCAGAAAGCTAACTTAGATCGGGTGTACAGTCTACAAGGCGAGCATAACTTTTCCCGCAAATGTGTAATGAGCTCTTCGGACAATTATGATCGACATTTACTGTCAAAGATTGGCAAGCCTCATTCCCCACCTCGTTCCTCGAGCATACTAGGCAGCGATCTCAGAAGTTCCAACTTAGGATCCAGTTTCCAACCGTCTTCGATGTATGACTCGTCTTACAGCCTTGCAAATTATGCTGTCTCGCCGGGTGGTCTTTCGCCGAGATCCAAAGCTTCGTGGAGAGATCCTTCAGATTATCGCAGCCCTAGTGTGGAAAGCAGTGCGCCATCTACAAGCATAGATTACGACAATCTTCCCAGTCGCAGACGGACAGGAACCTTGACTCCTCAGTCAGAAGATACTTTCTCTTTCTTTCCTCGCTCCAGTCGACAGTACCAAGAGCAGGGAGTATTCCCAGACGTCGAATGCGAAGACGACCATATGATGGAGCGAAATCATGGCGACTACATGTCCAGGCAGCACGGAATGAAACGAAGAGCCTCGTCACCACCGCGCGAGCCTGTCCTTCACAAGGCACCAAGCAATGGCGATCTCGCATCGCGACGAACGAGCGCTCACCATTTTACAAATCATGTTTCGCCAATCTCACGCCACCTACCGAGCCACAGTTCGATATCGTCTATGTCTTCCGCTAGCTGGCGGACTTCCACCTCTCTCGGCTCGTCGGCCGGACTCTCAGCTGGTACGAGCGCGTCCTCGTATGATCATATGTCCTCTGGAGGCCTATCTCCCAAATCAGAAGGAGATCACTATCACGATAAGGCAGCCGTAAATCAACCCAGTCCTAATGGATCAGTCAGCGGCTTTTCTGCCCCAAAACCGCCATACTATATGGAATCTAAACCTGTATCAAACCGGAAGATTTCCTTACAATCAGGCCCCAGCGGCTCGAAGGGTGCCAATTCTAAAATAGGAGGATTATACATTTGCGATTGTTGTCCCAAAAAACCTAAGAAGTTTGAGACTCAAGAGTTACTCCGGTAAGCGACGAACCCTTTCAATTCCCGTTGCCAATATTGTACTAACGAGCAACAGGTGTCACGAATTGGAAAAGCAATACACGTGCCAATACTGCAGCAATCGCTTCAAGAACAAGAACGAGGCAGAACGTCACCAGAACTCTCTGCATTTGCGGCGTCATTCATGGTCTTGTGCAGCGCTTTCGAACTTCCAGGCAGCATTCCACCCATCAACGTCACCTACGACACAAACAAGCGCGGGTCCTACGCATGACACATGTGGCTATTGTGGCGAGGAGTTTCCCAATAACCCTGAGCCAGACTGGGATCAACGTTTTGAACATTTGACTACCATGCATAAGTTTGGTGAATGCAACAACGTGAAGAAGTTCTTCCGAGCGGACCACTTCCGACAACATCTCAAGCATAGCCATGCGGGGACGCCTGGAAAATGGACTAACATACTCGAAAATGCATGCATGAAGGAGGAACCTCAAGCAGAGTCGAGACTCGGAAGTATTAGTGAAAAGGGCGGCAAGAGATCTGAACTAGGAGATGCACCCTTGACATCAAGTACCATCGATGAAGTCATGGACGAGTCTTAGTAGTCGTCTTTTTGAAGTTCCTACTGCATATGCTAGTTATTCCATTGGCCTGAACGTATCAACGAGACTTGATTGACTGAGTTCATCCACGATTCTGACATCGACATCGATTTATAAGCGAGCTCACTTGAGCGAATCACTTGAAGCGAAGAAATGGATTATTCTGTTTTTAGTCGTTCTCACCACATGAGCGACGAATCTTGTCTGCCGCTCTGTTACGGCAAACACTATGACGAAGTACTGATATGAAGAAACGAAAGTGCGCTCTCAAAGTTATTTGATCAAAAGAATCTCCTTTTTTTTTTCAAGTGTTTAAACTTAACGGCCGTCATAACATATGTTCGACTTTTGCATGCATGTATAGGATTTCAAAAAAGAAAACAAAAAGTGACTTTTTCTGGGACGGGGTGTGAGAGGAATGGGATGGGATGGTTTGATGATGGGTTTGTACATATCATGGACATATACTAGTCCATTCGCATGCATACTTGAGTATGCTGTATGTTATTTACTTGCTACCTCTGACCAACATGGTTGGTTGGGACGTGAGCAAGTAAGTAGTATAGGTATCAGACCGAAAACTTACGATGTTATGAATTACTTATTTCTCTACAACTTGATAAATGTAAAATGAAAGAACAAGCTGAACATCAGAATAATACACTATCATGCCCTTGACTTGGCTCTTGGCTAGGAAAAGCGTCGTGGCAATGCTGATGAATGGAATGGAATGTATTGAGTAGGTATCGAGTTTCAAACTCATAGATAGGGCTTATACCTAGGGAGATTGCTAGGCCAGAGTCTTTTTCAGCTAACTACTTGGTACAATGACGTATCAAGATCGATGGTAGTTATATGGTAGAATTATCCATTGTCTAACCTAAAACTACCTAAGAATATAATATGTATAAGGTAAAGAGTATAAAACCTGTCAATGCTGATCATTTTTTCAATGTATCAGCAGACCCTAACTAAATATAACCAACCGCTGGATATGTGCTGTCGACATATCACGTTTTGTGCCGAAATCAATTCAAATAGATAGACAGAAATGTGTGTGTGCAGAGCAAGATTAAATACCATAGTACAGCTCGTGAAATGTGGAATGGAGGAACAGTACTTGTCAGACATGAGAGAAAAGATTAAACGATTAGGCGACAGAAGGCTCTTCTGTCATAAATGTGGGAAAAATCAATAAACGAATGCTGGTATGGGTATCCGTAACGAATGAAAAGAAGCAAAGCAAATCAAAAGTGGGCAAAGAATAAGGTGGAGTCGCTGATCATAGGCTGAACAAGAAATAGAAGCCTAGGGAGGTGACCAGCGTTGCAAGCTTGGTCAAGGAGAGGACTGGTAATGAGGTGGCACTGCCAGTATATGTGCTGGTGTGGTTTGCACCAGCGGGTTGCGTAGTGCTGGTTGAGGTTGTTGTGCCGCTTGTTCCTGAGCTAGGAGACGCGGCGACTGTCGTAGGAGTGCTCGCGATGGCCGTCGTGCCATTCCGAGCAGCGAAACCGATTCGGTTTTGGTCATAGTCAAAAACCGAGTACACGTTCTTCATGAATACGTCCCCAAGTAGCCAGTCGTCAGACCCAAATGTTTGGGTTCCGACGATGTTGGAAAAGCATGTTGATCCGGTACCATCCGAGGAGGTACCGCCGACATAATCTTTAGGCGACACACTATATGCCACTCCAGAAAACACGAATTGCAGTGTCAAGTTTGTAGAGCATGGAACGAAAAATTCCGAGCCCGCTTGAGTAGATTCCGGAATCAAGGCGTGAATGGCTTTGGCATCAGCTGGTGGGAGGAAGATGTACGACGTTCCGGTATCAATGATAGCAGACTTGCCGGTGAAGTTGAGATGGGTTCCCGCAACAATGGCATCGTCCAAGGGTATCTCCCACCGATCAGTGGTTGTACTGACAGCGGTGTATGTGATGCTACCCTCGAACTTCGTCGTGTCCACGCCGCCGAATGTGACTTCACCATCCTTGGCACCATCCTCGTTTCGTTGCAGACTTACTCCGATAATATTCGATGGTAGAAGTTTTGCCTGAGCGATAGCCTCCATTGCCGTGGATGGTCCCGTTACACTGGAATTTGAACGTCCCAATCCGAGAATACCGTCCATGGGGTAGTCGGTGAAATCCCTTGACGCGTTGTTGGCCAGTCCAAAGCCAAGATCCAAGCTGAAATTGGCAATTTTCACTGTGTCGCTGCTCAACAATCCCGAGACCGTTCCGGATCCATAACCGACACTGAAAGTATTTCCCGTCGTCTGCAGCGTTGTTGAATCATTCTTGCCGAAGGTATTGTGCAATTCACAGGCAGTGACCGTGCAATCTGTGCCGAATACCCAGGTGTTTGTACCACCAGTATCGAACAACATCCACATCGATTGGTTGTTTGAGCCGAATTCCATCGAAAAGAAGTAGGAGAAGTCATTGCCGTCCTCGTTGACAGTCACACTGTTGGGGCCACTTGCGGGATTTCCTTGAACGATGGTATACTTGTTCTCTCGCTTGTTCTGCAAAGCCGTTAGCATCACCACATTTGCAAATATGTTCTGGAAGATATACCACTGTCCATCGCTTTTTAAGCGGAAGAGTCAATAGCCCGCCATTCCGTGTCTCATCATCGTTGCTAGCGCTCACACCCAGATGAAATGGATAAAACCGTTCGACCAGTCTGCTGGTTAATGACGGAGCCGCCGTTGAAGGGCGTATGTATGGATAGAAGGCGTTGACGCCTGTTGACAGAACGGCTGCAGGGAGCACATATTGAGTAAGATGCATGATCCTAGATGAGGATCTCGGATGCTGTGGTGGTCGTCGAATACTTCATTGATGACCGGTTGTCTGTGATTAATACGATATGCAATTGGCGAGATGAAGTGGTAATATCAGCGATTATGCTAGCGAAAGAACTGGAAAAGCGACCCGAACACGCAGAAATCCGAACAAATGCAAATAATTAACAAATTACAAGAATATTACTAATAAAAGAAAAAAGCACTTCCTCGAAAGACAGACGAGGCGCAAGTGAACGAGGTTGGGGAAGGAGAGCGAAAGGAAGAACGAACACGATTAACGAAGGAATTAATATGGATGGAGCAAGGAAAGAGCAGGAAGAGGCAAGTGGAAGGAGCGACCAAGAGGTGGTACCTACTAAGAGTCACTTCAGTTAGCTAGCGGGGAAGTACCTTCCTTAGGGGCACCCCGGGCCTGCACGAATTGTCCGTTCGCCGCCCAATCAGGGAAGGCGCGGCTCCTTTGTCAGCGAACAGTGCAAAATGTCTGGCTGACTCGCAGAAACAGCCAGCCAATCACGCTGCGAGCTGTCATCGCCTGGGCTGACGATCTGGCTGGAAGGGGCTTAGTGGCTGTGACTAACCACATTGGTCACTGCCCCTGACGCTTGGCCAGTGCGTCTACTCTAGACCATGACCCTTCTTGCTCACTTGCATCACGAGTACTACCATGTACTGCTACTTTTATATGGTAGTCAGAGTACGCATAATGACTGTAATTGTTGTCTGTCAATAGTGACCCATTGTCTCGACTTCTTTTTCCTCTTTATCTACGGAGCGTTTTCGACATATTGGGATAGTCGACAATCATCAATGGGCAAGCATGAATTATGGGTCCCCGATAAGACAGCTGCAAATAACAAAGCCCGTTGGCCCAAAGCGAGCCTAGGGTAGACGCCGGCCCGCGCAGGTGCCACCTTTCTCAGGAACCACTGCTTTAGCGCCTGTGGCCTGCAGCTCAGCCAGGATTTCCGGCTTATCACGGCTGCTGACTCTTACTATACGTAGTATAGTAGTATTTGAATATTTCAGACTCTCAATCTCTCACGGACTCACACTATCACACGCCAATGGCTACGTTACTTGCATGGATGTCAGGATTACCATGGCTATGCTACTGTTGGACGCAGTAACCATAGACGAGTCAATGAGATGCATCGATTTTTAGTACCTTCAAGCACATGTTGGCGTATGGTCTGGCCAGATCACCAGGGTACTTGGGGTCCGCTATTGACTGGTCAGCCTGACTACTATGGGGTAGGAGGGTTAGGATTCATACCAATCACGGAATCAAACAGCTAGCCTTGTATCCAAATTTGTGCTAACATACTATGGTGAAGACCTAAATAATTACGGAAGAAGCGATGGCCTGGGATCAAGAAGTACGTATTCTGCTAATCACATGACACAGCTTACCCTAGGTATACCCCCGACGACATAGATAAAACCAACTTTTATAACCCGAAACAAGAAGGATCATCAAGACACCTTCCGATGAACATTTTCAGTCCCGATTCATGTTCGAACATTTCTAAGAAACGTCAGAATACCTAACCTGAAGCTTCTCCGCATACTCTTTCCCAAAGTTATAATCATCGTCAGGCAGCTTGCTCGCTCCACTAGCCGCTCGGTGCATCAGATGTCTCTTCATAATGGGCTCCCACTGTTTCCGCTCTTGTTCATCCTGCTTCGGTACCTTCAGTCCATTTGAAGGAGGCTGACCATACGGATCCTCCACCTCGTATGAGCGGAAGGAATCGTGGTAGTCCCGAAACCTTTTGAGGAATTGTTTCATATTCTCGCCCTCGACAAGCGCAATAAGCTCGTCAATGTTCGCATTCCTCTGCCCCTTGGAGGGTTTTCCAGAACTCTGAGGAATTTTTCAATGTCTTCTTGGGTCACGTTCTCGGACTTATAGTCGTGAAAACTTCTGTAAACTTTCTCGCCAAAACTCTGCTTGACCACAGTGTAAGCCATCTGCTTGACCGTGGCGTCAAATTCGGCCTGAGATAGCGCTTTGTATGCCGGCACATCGATGACTTCGTCATCGGATTCCTTTCTGACTTCTTCCGAAACAGACTGTGATCCGTCAACGGGCTTCGTGCTGACCTCGTCGTCCGTGGCTGGTTTGATTGTGATGCTTTGTTTCACATCGGCTGAATCGGTGGTGGATCTCTTGTCCACATTCTCTACGGCATCCTGGCCAAGCCCCGTGATCTTTTTGAATTCATGGATCAACCCCTCAGTAAGCTCCACAGATGGTATCTGTTCCCTCACTTCGTCCATCAGCTCGTCCGGGTTAATAATCGCCTCCATGGCTATTGCTGTTCCAATGGCAATAAACGGGCCGATGATTGGAATATATCCAACGGCAAACACCAGAGCGTTTTTCAGGTAAGTCAGGAACCAGGGACTCTTGTATTCTCCTTTCCCCCATTCAATGGTGAGACCGTGGTTTTGACCCGCCACTGTCGCCCAGTCTGCCATGCTGGGATCTGTGAAGGTCTGCTGAACGGCCACGACGGGGATCAAGCTAGAGTCCAGGAGGATTATACTCCCGGAGCTAAAAGCGTCGTACTGTACTTGCGGCAATGGCGAGGGATAACCAGTGTTGTTACCAGCTTCGCGATACTCAATCCGATTGCTGTGTTGATGTCGTAAGGAAGGCCGAATGTGGCGTGGCAATCCACTTTTGTCTTGTCTTTTTCGACTTCTTCTAAATCGTACATTGTGGCGAACTTGTTAGGAGTTTTGTCTTTGTGATGTTCGAGTGTGACCTGTTTGTGGAGGTTGAACGCCACGTGCAAGTAGGTGCAGAGGTCGGGACAATTCTCGCTGGCTTGGTGTGGCACTGGAATATAGATGGCACGGATATTGCATAGGCGCTGAATCAATATCATCAGTTTCTGATGGTATAGAACAGAAGGCCAGACCTACATTAATGAATACCTATTCCTCGTCTCGAATAGGCATAGGAACAAACATGAACCAGGACTAATCAAGTCATCTCAGCAATGTCCGCCAACAATCAGATCGACAAAAGAGACATACCTCATACGCATCCCCTTGCTCCCTCTTCTTAAACCTATACCCCCACGTACACAGTTCATGCTGCACTCTCCTTGACGGCTGCGTATAATTATCATACGAGAACGGCAAATGACTCCAGTTCCCATACGTTGTCTGCCACCCACCACCGCCCCAGACAATTTTGAAGTCTGACCGTTTGTGTGAATGGCAACCGCCATATTCGTTGCACTCCTTTGAGCCGTGGTATGCCTCCCTATTCCAAATCATTTCCACAAGCAGGCAGCTGTAGGAGTGAAGGGGATTCTCAGCATCATAACGTCCCTTTGGGTCGGAGGATTTTAGGGCGCTTCGCTTGAAGAAGCATTCTCGTTGAGGGTAGGCGAATGCCATAATTCAATACTACTGAGCTTCACTAAGGTTGTTCAAGGCTGAAAGTCTTGGTTCTCTCGATTGCCACCGGTTACGAAGAGATGAGAAGGAGCGTGAAGCCTTTTTTATACTTGACATTCTTTGCCTAATGTCAGCTTGTTGTCAAATTGACCATCCCTCCTGCCAGAATAGGACAGCACACCTGGAGAAGCATGTATGAGACTCTGCATCCTGAATAGCGGTGTGGCTACTAATAAAAAGGAAGATCCATTTCAGAAATGAGACAATTATCTCGTAATACGTATCTATATGCACCTTCAAGTCGTTTTGGCTGGTCTACAGTCGTGTTTATGTACGTATTGATGCATGCTACGGCTGCCGACGAGATTGGCACAAATCCGCATATTATCAGAGACTCGCGCATCGTATATGATGCAGGAATGTGAGCCAATTGTGAGATGTAATACTTCTCCGATCACATCAGCGCAGATTTACCAGTCACATATTTATGCACACCAGTAGATCTATGTTTACCTGGGGATTGATCGGCAGACAGAATCTCATTCTTTGCATTGAAATCCACAGCCAGGTCCACTCTTGTAACCTTGCAGGCCGTCGCCATCGAGATTTGCCAGAAGGCGAGGGAATTTCCTTTGTCTACAGTAACTCACGATGTCAAATATGACAAGCAGGAGGTGGCGTACATGCAAGGAGCCTTTCAGGAGTCTTCGACAATATCCAGTTCGTACTTTGCATTCATGAAGTGATTTTGTAGAGTTAATTGGGATCAGAGCCATGTCACGTAGGTGTAAGGAATGTTGGCCATGGATATCGTTGTGCAAGTGACGCACAAGTATGAATCAACTGGATAGTTTAGCGTTATGAAGCAGGATGTTGGTTTCTATTGCTATGCTGACTGTTGTTATATCGCTGGGCCCGCTACCATCGAGTACTGTCCTCCTGCTCCAGCCCATGTAAGCTTCTTCCCACGAACAGCCGGACCATCAATCAAAGTCGCAACTACAAAATCATCTTCGACCTTTCCCTGTCCGCACTGATAATTGGCATTGAACCCCCATGAATAAGCTTTCCCATCAGATGTGACGAGTATATTGTGATCCGATCCAGCGGCCACAAACGAACACCCCGAAATTGGCAGCGCCGTAGGTTCGAGTAGAATGCGCGGCTTCCCACGTTCTGAAACGATGAGATGGGGATCATCGAGTGGCAGGGTTTTCAAATCAATGCCCATTTGAGCACCATCCATACGGCCCCAGACGAGGCATTCCCCAGCCTGCGTGACTCCAATCGAATGGTGAGTCCCACCTTGAATCATCTTCATGTTCCTGCCTGCCAGAGACGGGACCTTTTGGGGGGCAGTAACAGTAGTACCATTTACGCCAGCACCAACTCTGCTACCGGTCTGTCCGAAATTATTCAGTCCCCATGCCCAAGTATCACCCTTCTGATCAATGGCAAATGCATGATCGCTACCAGCGTGGATAGATACAATATTCGTCCTAGACGAAAAAGGCACGAGTCCAGGTACGAGTCCGACACGGAGATGCAACTTATCGAGGTCTTCTTGCTTGACATTCGTACTGAATTTTCGGCCAAGAAGCAACCGACGACCCAGTTGGGTTTGCTCTGACATTCCCCAGGAGTATACCTTGCCGGCAGAATTGAGCGCGAGGCAGAAGTTGTATCCAGCGCTAATCTGGACGATATTCTCAAGACCAGGGATGAGCATTGGCTTGCTTTGTTTTTCGATGACTTGATTCTGCTTTTGATCCCAGTAGAAGCCATTTTTTCCCTCGCTGCTCTGTAAATATAATCAATCTGGTTTTCTGATATCGAAAAGATGGAAAGTTGCTTACAACAAATGCCCCCCATCCATAAACAAAGCCTTTCTCCGTTAAGGCAAACGTTGCACTATCCCCGGCCATCACTTGAACAATCCTAGTTCCTTTCCCAAAACTTCCTGCTGATATGGTAGTTGGTGTAGACTCATAAGGATTCAACTCTCCATCTTCACTCTCACTTTCCGAGGCATCATCGCCTTCAGTGATATCTCTGACGCCACCATCCCAAGCCGTTTCACGGCCCAGGGCATAATTGTCATTAACGCCCCATGTGAGAACGTGACCATCATGCGTTAATGCGACGGCATGCATACCGCCAGCTGCGATGTCAACAACACCGACTTGATCCGCGTCCAGCAGAGTGTTTAGTTGGGGTCTGACCACATCTGTAGCATTTTTGGGTCCAAGACCAAGTTCACCGGCAGTACCTTCTCCAAAGACGAAGACTTCTAGTCGTGTGGTTGGGGTTTTGTTATTGGTCGGTGTTATTGGGGATACCCTGTTCGACCTTGAAGTAGTAGTTGTTGTAGTAGTAGATTTGGCACGCTTCGAAGGCTTTGGAACGACATCAGAACGTCGTTTGAGTGAATATGTTGACTTGGCTTGAACCATGATTTCCTCAAACATTCTTGAAATTAGTTTGCCACAGGGAAAAGGTGATGTTGATGAAAGAAATGAGTTGTTACACCCTTGCCGTTGCCGATGTAAACAAGTACCTACTGCACTAGCGCTTCATCAAAACAAAGATTTCCTGCGAGTTACCGACAATTGCCTGTGTCTAATACTAGATTTATTTGAATTACCGGCAATATTTCCAGTCAAATTCAAGATATAGGTCTCTACTTACATGAATATTGAGAAATGAGATGAATTCGTGCCGTACATGGCATGTCAACTATAATATACAAGATATCTTTCTAATATACATAAACATCTAAAAAATCAATACGCAGTGCGATGCAATATCCATCATATCCAAACAATGCTTCTAAAAACCCCAAAACTTATTGAACCTCATACGCCATCCTTCATAGCTATTCAGTTTCGGACGCACGTCGAGATAAAAACTCAACTTTCCAGGCCCCGTCGCGCCCATAATCCCTCCAGACCCTTCTCCTGGATTGGTTGATGCTGTTTTCCCTTGATAGAAATCAATCACATATTCCACCCTCTCCCCGCCACAACGCTCAACGACCCAGTCATGACGATCAAACGGTAATTGATACCCCATCAACCCATTAAGGCGCGCTCGCGGCGAGACAAATTGCGACTCAGTACCCAACCCACGAAAAGCGTATAATCTCGGTCCACCGCATTTACTACTTCCTGGATCAGAGGATGGTGAATTCTTTTCCCATTTCAATATCTCCTGCCATGCTTTTTCGTTAACGGCGTTGTGGATGGGTATTATAGATGCGACAGAAGTTGCTAATTCCTTAGCTGATTGGGTAGATCCCGGTATGTTGCTTTTGCGTATCAGCGCTTCGAAGAATTGGCGTTCGGAGGGGTATATCCAGTTGCCTGTGGCTGCGTCGTGGCCTGTTTCGGACTCGGCGTTGGAAGGCGTGGCGTGTGAGGCGGTTGAGGATACTGCATATGGTGAGGGTGTAGATGATCTTGTATCTGGAGTATTTGGGCCATCATAGGCTCGTGGAATAGTGCTCACTTCGCGATCGTTGGATAATTGTCGCTGGAGCTTGGGTTTGTCGTCGTTCGTCGCATTGCCTGCAGAGGCAGGGATGGGGTGAAGATGAGGAGGTCCGCCGGCAGAGCCTCCTTGTTGTAGCCATATTTCTCGTGTCTTGTGGTCAACTGGGCATTTGGACTCGTCCGGGGACGGAGATGTGGGAGGCGCCGGAGCTTGGGTGCTGACGTTAGCACCCATTTTGTGGTGTCAGGCAATCTCTATGTATTCCAATTACTCGAGAAAATATGTTCTTAAAGAATCCTCACGTTTCACGACTTGTGCAGGCTTATTTCGTGTCAAATGATGGGCTGATTCTATTGGTAATCAAGCATCGTCGAGTCGGAGTCCGGGAGTTGAAAGTCTCAAAAAATTAAAGCTTACCGCCTAGCCCGATTGGGAAGGGCCGTAACGCCCTCCTTTTTGGCCGAACTTTTGGGACCCCTCGCAGACTGGACAAAGGAGCAAGACTAAAATATGCCCAAGGCCCCCTCAATTCGGGGAGAATCCTTTTGACCTGTTCAATTGTGCTCACCAAAAAGCTCCCTTTCTATTATCTTGCCGATTGTTACAATGGCCGACAGCAATGTGTTCCGTGCTACTACGACTGCTCCAGTAAACATTGCGGTCATTAAGTACGATCCCCGAACGTCTTCTGGACAAGACAACAAATCTAACATGCAACAACAGATACTGGGGAAAACGCGATGCGACTCTGAACCTACCAACAAACTCCTCCCTCTCCGTCACCCTCTCTCAAAAATCCCTCCGCACCGTAACCACCGCATCATGCTCGCCCAACTACCCCGCAGCTGACGGTGATACCCTCACACTCAACGGCAAACCCGAAAACATCAATGCTTCCAAGCGAACACTCGCCTGTCTCTCAAGCTTGCGTACACTGCGCAAGGAACTCGAGTCCGCCGACCCCTCCCTCCCCAAACTGTCCTCATACCCACTCCGTGTCGTATCAGAGAACAATTTCCCTACAGCCGCTGGCCTGGCCAGTTCCGCCGCCGGATTCGCAGCACTCGTCCGCGCCATTGCCGACCTCTACGAACTGCCACAATCACCCACAGATCTCAGTAAGATTGCCAGACAAGGTTCGGGCTCTGCCTGCCGTTCCCTGCAAGGAGGATACGTCGCCTGGCGCGCGGGCACAAAGGAAGATGGAAGCGACAGCGTCGCCGAAGAAGTGGCTCCCGCATCCCACTGGCCTGAGATGAGAGCACTCATCCTAGTCGTCAGCGCTGAGAAGAAGGACGTCCCCAGTACTACGGGTATGCAGACCACCGTACACACCTCGCCGCTCTTCGCGACCCGTGCAGAACACATTGTACCCAAGCGTATGATCGGTATGGAAGAGGCCATCACCAAGCGGGATTTCCCTGCGTTCGCAGATTTGACGATGCGTGACTCGAACAATTTCCATGCTTGTTGTTTGGATTCTGAGCCGCCGATTTTCTATTTGAATGATGTTTCGCGCGCGGCGATTCGGTTGGTGAATGATATTAACCGTGTGGCTGGTAAGGTTGTGGCTGCTTACACCTTTGATGCCGGTCCAAATGCGGTTATTTATTACCTTGATGACGTCTCTGAGATCGTTGGAGGTACTTTCAAGGCTATCCTTGGTGGGGAGTTGGAAGGATGGGAGGGTCCATTTGGCGATAGACTCAAGGGTGTCTCTGCTGGTGTTGACCTGAACAGTTTGGATTCCAGGGCTATTGAGGTCTTGAAAACTGGTATCAGTCGGGTTATTCTTACTGGTGTCGGTGAAGGTCCTGAGAAGATTGATACTCATCTCGTCAGCGAGAAGGGTGATATTCTGAGCCTTTAGAACCAGTTATGGTTTGCCTGAGAGCATGACGGCTGTTTCTTTTGTTAATTTGTTTTCTCGAGAGACGTAAATACCTTACATAGATACTATTCACTGAATTAGCATCAAAATCAATCTTACGACGCATGATGGTCATCTACTGCATACAATGACAAAAATGCTCGCTTGATTTCATTCATCGAACATGACTTTTTATTCATCATCTATCATCTAATCACATCACATTTTGAGGTAATTAGCCCAAAAGAGCCAATCTCTTAAACTCCTTCATAACGGGCGCCGCACGTTTCTGTCCAGCATATATACTCTCCAAGAAAATCGCATCACCACCAACAGCTGCCCCTGTCTGCTCCGCTGCCTGTTCAGTATCCTCAGGCTGTTTCTGCTGATCTTCTGCGGGTGTGTCAAAAACCTCCCCAATAGCAGACGAACACAACCCCAACACCTCCTGAAGCGCCTTCTCAACCGCAACGGCGCGTTCTCTCATACCCCGCCGTAACAACCCCTCAATCAACGCGGTGGTTTCATCAAATGTACTATTGACGCGCTCAATCAGGCGTCGTACACTATTCACTAGATACTCTTCCTCATAGACCGTTCCCTTACGGCCAGCTGCCCGCTTCCGTTCTTCGCGGCGGCGGGTCTTTGACGTTCGGCGTGTCATATTTGTCCCGCCTGTGTAGCGGGTGAACATTGTGCGGCCGGCGGCTGTTGAGGCGTCTGTGGGGGCGAGAGAGACGTTATCCGGTATATCAACCCCTCCGGTAGCTGCATCGAGAGATGGGTCTCCGCCAAAGAATGCCAATGGATCCGCTAGACGCTTTTCACGCAGTTCGCCGATTCGGGGCACCTGGGCGTTTAGTTGAGCTTTGCAGTCAGCTAGGAAATCAGTTGTCGAGCCCATGGCTTCTGCGAGACCGTTGTCGACGAGTTCGGGGATGCGGTCTTGAAGGCCGTTGATTGCTAGGATGCGTGTGGCGTCTGCGAATCGGGAGGCGCGGCAGAAGAGTGTTGCTGCTGCAGGATAGTTTTTGAGGTGGTCTGCTTGTATTTGGGCTGCGGAGAGGTAGTCCTTGTCCTCTTCTACTAGGGTCGTGGCCAGGCTAATGGCGTGGTCTTCTAGCTCGGTTTGCGATAGAGGAACCATTAGAGCGCAATAGAGGGATTCGCGCCAACGGTGGGCAATCTGGTAAGACTTGTATGCTGCGTCATAGTCTCCAAGGGATTCGTAGGCTGTGAGAATATTGTCAGTACACATCGTGATAAAAGTTAGATTGGTGTGTCTTACCAATGGCAGCCTCCTGATAGTTGCTCTGTTCGTACAAGTAGTCGGCATACAGGCGCGTCATTTCTCTCAACTGCTCTGCCTGATACTTGTATAGCTCAAGCGTCTCTCGGTAGAGGCTGTGTTTGACGGCATATTGCTTCACTTCATCGAATGCCTCTAGAGCATGGAGGTGTTTCAAGGCCTTCGCCGATCGAGCTAGGTAATTGTCGATTTCAAATTGTCGACGAAGTTCGGGGAGAGTTTGGAGTTTTCGGAGGAAGGGAAGGTATTCTCGTGGATCCTATTCGTTGTCAGCATATACTAGATACCATTTCATATCATCAGAGCTTGGAATATACCATTTGCGCTTGCTGAGCAACAAGAAGAGTCAGCTCAAGGTCGTACAGCCCAAGAGCGTTCTTATACAGATGAAGAGCATCAGTCAAGAAGCACATGTGCTCAATAGCTTCTTCGGCTTGTGTCGGACTCCGCACTATGTCCGTGTTAGCATTGAGTATATAGTCATAAGATCGAGAGAGGAAACAAACCTCTTAGATCTGCTACTAATTGTAGGCCAGAATCGAGATCTGGAGGAAACTTGCACACATGAGCTGTGACCACATTTTGCAGGTTCGTGTCCATTTTGTTCTTGAGAGCCACCAAGAATGCATCACAGATGCGGTTGATCTTGCTATCCTTTGACGCTTTCAAAGCTAAACTGGCTGCAGGATTAACTCCGGTCTTTGCTGCAGCGTCAGCTTCGGCTTTTGAGAGTTTCAGTGTATCCTTGTAGAGAGTCTGGGAGACATCTTCTTCTCTGCCAGGAAGTCAGCAGCTTGAATCAGCATAGAGGTAAAAATAGACATACTTCAGCCGCGACAGGAATTCATCAATGTAATCAACTCTCTTGACCTGCGTAATGAAAAGGGGAACATTCTCCATAAACTGCTGAGGAGCATAGTCGTGCAGAATGTTCATATCGACCATCTGGCTTCGACAAGCAAGATACGCTGAGCGGTATTCCTTTGCATCAATGAAGCTTCTGATTCCCGCCAAAACTAATGCACGGGGGTAAATTGTCTCCAGATTTCCTCGAGGCATCTGCAAGGTTACGGCGAAGTTTGAAGGTGTCACCGTTACTATCCGTCCGCCACGTTCAATGCTTCTGCATCGCTCATCGGTTTCTGGTGTATCGGCAGGTACTTCCATATCTGTAAATCAGAATTAGTATTTTCAATGTATCCATTTCTTGCTCGGCTTGTATCATACCTTCCACATTTGTAACATGGACAAATTTCAGTAGATGTTGTGTGGTGGTGAAAATGATGTGAGCAGGTGTGAGAATAAAAGAAGTACAGTTCTTTGCCAACAGTCGTCGATTGGCATACAAAGCTCCTGTTCTTGTCATGGACACCAGGATATCCTAAACTCGTTAGTTAATTTTGCTACGGCAGCTAGGGAATGGCCAAAGTACCTGGTCGTCAGATATGTATGTGCTAGACGCCCACTGAGTTTCGACTGTAGGAGCTGCGTCGAAAGCAGAAATCTCCAACTCTTCTGCGTGCAGAACGCCTTGTAAATAGGTTGTGCCCTTTGTTTTCAACGAAGACTTCGAGATCCATAGCTTATCATGTTGAATACTCGGGAATATGCTCTGAATCCGCTCCTCTGCGCTAATCACGTATGGCATAGAGCTCTCACGAGTATCTAGCCTCATCCTTTCGATCCGGCAGTCTGGACCGTCATGAATGAGAATAAAGATTTCGCTATCGTGGAGAAAGGCAATCTGTCTTGGCCGAGAATTAGGTGTCTGAGGAAGAGGGTGACTGGACTCCAATAACGGCGAAGGGACTGGGCGAGTCTTCATCGGCCATGAAAAGATGGAGAAACTATGTGTGGTAAGTACTGCAATTCTAGCTCCTGAATGACTGAATGCAACATCCACAATATTGGAGTCGACGTTGATTTCACAATGAGCCATGGGTGGGGGAACGCCAGAGAGTCTCAGGGGCGTCAACTTCAAAACCCTTCCATCAATGGCGCCAACTGTTCCGTAATCATCTGGGCTTGTCGTTGAGCCATGAGCAACATCGGAAACCCATTCGCCATCCATCAAGAGGTTGGAGGAAGCAGCAATGAGTCGCAAAGCTTTTTCCTGGTGCCAACGAATGGATTTCTTTCCTTCACCGACGAGCGCAATTTCCTGTTTCAGATAGTAGTGGTAGTTGCCCATAGTCCAGAGCTGAACACGGTCTTTGAAATAAACAGCTAGAACTGTAGAGTCGATGTTCCAGTTCACATAAATGTCTGATGCCCAAGTCTGTCTTTCTTCCTCCGATAGCCTCAGCGTAAACTGACCGTGACGCAAGCCGTTGCGCTCAAAGAAGACCACATCAATACGATCATCAAGGCGTTGAATACCGGCAATCAGGTTACCTGACGGTCTCCAGCTTAACGCTCCTTCCAATCCATCTACCGGTTCGCTTACACTGTCGAGAGTTCCCTCTCGAGAGTATACTCTAATTACACGGCGAACGCCGGTTTCGACGCTATTCACGGCAACGAACGCGCCATCTCCTCGCCAGGAGATAGTGGTGCGAGAATCATCAAAATCGCTAAACTTGCCTTCATCGACCTTTTCAGGCATTGTCGGATCCCTCAAGGCTTTGGCTCTTTTGCCCTGAAATTGGGTCTCTTTCTTACCCCATCCAACAGAGACATGCCGAGATAGCTTGAGGTCGTCTGGGGAGAAAGTGATTTCTGCAATATTCTCGAATTCGCGGGTCATATAGAGCAGCGTGTTTGCTCTGGTAGTAATGGCCAAAAGCTCCTCATCTGGAGACCAGGCTGCAGCCGAAATGCCAACATCGACCGAACCCAAGATTTCAATCTTGTCTTCACCAGGCTGAGGATCCTCGCGAACAATAATGATATCGCCCCCTTCAAGAACAAGGATCGCAGTCAGGTTGTCTGCAAAGTACTGCAATGACAAAACTCGATCACACGGCAAATTAGGCAAAGGGCTTGGAGCATCCCATGATGCGATCGTCTCAAAATCTTCCTGTCTAGCGGGAGATGTATAAACTACATCGTGTCGCTTTCTCCGCAACTCGATAACCTGGTTATCTACCTCTGGCCCAAACGTGCAAATAATAGAATCTGAAGTTGTGTCCCAAGCTGTGGCAGTCAAAGGGAGCTTGGATTGTAGCTCGATTTCGGCGAGGCGCACGTTCTTTAGATTGCGCATCTTGCTTGACTTATTTGCCCCTCCTCATTGATCAGACCATCAAATTCTGTCAACCTGCGGTGATTCTGGTTTTTTATTTCATTTGCTTATCTCCGATGTTTTTCGCAGCTTGTGCTTATGATTCGTGGTGTTGAGTAGCCTGAAATGTGATATCAAATAAAAAATTATTGAGTTGATCCGCAAATTTGGTGTTCCGAGATCCATCGATAAAATATCAACCAATGACTTCATTCACATTTCCGCTTGCAACCGTGAGAACATCATACGACTACGACCGACCACAACAGAATATGGACACTGCACAAGCACCTTGACCTGCTTGACGAAAGAGTTCTTAAGATTCTCTAGTTTTGTACAAATGAAATCTTTAATTCGAAGTAGTGTAACAGCCCCTTTCCTCACATCCAACCCAACTAAGCAATCAGCTCGGCGCGCATCGTCTAAGGACGGGTCTTGTAGGTTTGCCAGACTGTAGCATTGTATTAGCGAGGCCATAGCGAGGACGAGAACGAAAACGAGTTCTAGGAAAGAGGAGAACCTACCGGCAATGGCGAATGGAGCACCGAATCCGGTGACTAGAAAAGCACACAATTAGTCCAATTGTTCCGGTAGATGTATCGCTTGAGCTGCAATGGCTCGACGTACTCATGAATGCCCAGTATCGGAAGAAGAAGTACTTGGTCTTGGGGTTGAAGGGAATGTTGGAGCGAGGACCCTCAGCGTAGTGGTAAGGGCTGGCAAGCTGTGCACGGGTGGTAGAGAAAGCACGGCGAGTGACAAAGGCGTTGGCCAATCTGGCCCGGGTAGCGGAGGCGGCAATCATCTTGTTTCAATTAGACGGGAGTCAATTGGCAATTCATCAATTCGTGTGCGTACCTTGAGTTGAGGTTGCGGAGGAGCAATTGGGAGCTGGATGTCAACGAGAGAGGGAGCGGCATGGGAATCATCATCAGATCAGCTTAAGCCTTCCACCCGAGTTCCCGCGAGTCACGTGGTAGCCTTTCACGTGATCGTCACACCGGCAGCCAATGAAGGAGCGGCCCGCGCTCCTTCCCCAATCGGGAATCGCAAATTTCTAGTTCGCGCTGCTCCCCAACTTTTTATTTCTACAACTGCTATATCATCAGTCATCGCCATTTGCATCTCCTTTCATCTGAGAGAGGAGTCAATTGTCAAGATGGATGACTTATTCGATGTTTTTGAAGACAAGCCAGGAGCTTACATCTCAGACGACGAGTCCGCAAAACCTCGACCAAAAAAAGACAAGAGCAAAAAGCGGCAAGCAAACGGAGATGTAAAGGCCAAAAAGCAAGACTCGCAACCCGGGGACGACGAAGTGTTACCAGACGCCCCGGCTGCGACGAATGGCGCAGATCACTCGACCGAAGAAAATGGCCAGCCAGAAGCGAAGCGTCAACGCATTCAAGATGTACCGGCAGCAGTCGTCGCCGATTCCTTCGAGACAGAGCAGGAACGAGAAGTAGCTGCCTCGGCCGGCCTACAAGCCACCCAAGATACAGGTGCCGTCGTGCTCTCGCATCAAGTCCGCCACCAGGTCGCAATCCCACCAAATTACCCGTACATTCCTATCGCCCAACATGTCCCTCCCGAGGAGCCTGCGAGGGTCTGGCCGTTTACCCTCGATCCTTTCCAACAAACCGCCGTTCATTCGATACAAAGAGAAGAGAGTGTTCTGGTTTCCGCCCATACAAGTGCTGGAAAAACGGTTGTGGCAGAATACGCTATTGCGCAAAGCTTGAAGAAGAACCAGAGAGTCATCTACACCAGTCCTATCAAGGCTTTGAGTAACCAAAAGTACCGAGAGTTCGCGGCGGAATTTGGCGACGTGGGTTTGATGACTGGTGATGTTACAATCAACCCTACAGCAACATGTCTTGTCATGACTACGGAGATTTTGAGATCCATGCTTTACCGCGGTTCTGAGATTATGCGAGAAGTAGCATGGGTTGTTTTTGACGAGATCCATTACATGCGTGATGCAAGTGAGTTTTGTTCATTCTCCAAAATAAAGGCTTTTACTAATCACTTTTGCCTAATTAGCTCGTGGTGTCGTTTGGGAAGAGACTATCATTCTACTTCCTGACAAGGTTCGCTACGTATTCTTGTCCGCAACAATTCCCAATGCCATGCAGTTCGCGGAGTGGATTGTCAATCTACATCACCAACCATGTCACGTTGTATACACAGATTTCCGACCCACGCCCTTACAGCATTATTTCTTCCCGGCTGGTGCAGAAGGAATACACTTAGTTGTCGATGAAAAAGGTGTTTTCCGAGAAGATAATTTTCAAAAGGCAATGAGCACTATTGCCGAAAACAAAGGTGACGATCCGGCAAACGCTCTTGCAAATCGCAAGGGTAAAGGCAAAGACAAGAAGTTCAACAAGGGAGCCAACAAGGGTCCATCTGATATCTTTAAGATAGTCAAAATGATCATGCTCAGGAGCTACAACCCTGTGATCGTCTTTAGTTTTAGCAAGCGCGAGTGCGAGGCAAATGCTTTGCAAATGAGTAAACTGGCCTTTAACGACGACTCTGAGAAAGAAATGGTTTCCAAAGTCTTCAACAGCGCTATTGAGATGCTTTCTGAGGAGGATCGACAGTTGAAACAGATCCAGAATCTTTTACCTTTGTTGCGACGTGGAATCGGTATTCATCACGGAGGTTTACTCCCCATCTTGAAGGAGACCATCGAGATCTTGTTCCAAGAAGGTCTTCTCAAGGTACTGTTTGCAACAGAGACGTTCTCCATCGGATTGAACATGCCTGCAAAAACAGTTGTCTTTACAAGTGTGCGAAAATTCGATGGTATTGATACCCGCTGGGTTACACCGTCCGAATTCATTCAGATGTCTGGACGAGCTGGTCGAAGAGGTCTGGACGAGCGTGGTATTGTGATCATGATGGTTGGCGAAGAAATGGAGCCCGCCGTTGCAAAGGAAATTGTGCGTGGTGAACAGGATCGACTCAACTCTGCTTTCCATCTAGGATACAACATGGTTCTCAATTTGATGCGAGTTGAAGGCATCTCCCCGGAATTCATGCTAGAAAAGTGTTTTTATCAATTCCAGAACACTGCTAGCGTTGCTGGTCTAGAGAAAGGTTAGTAATGATACTTCCCCTCACGATTCGAAATTATTGACAATTTTAGAACTTGCGGAGCTTGAGACCAAACGGATCAATATGAGCATTCCAGACGAACCGACAATTCAGGATTACTATGATCTACGAAAACAGTTGACAAGATTTACTGCTGACATGCAGGAGGTTATCAGCCACCCCGATTACTGCTTACCCTTCCTACAACCGGGACGTCTTGTGCATATCATGCATCAAGGTAACGACTTCGGATGGGGTGCCGTTGTAAACTACAAGCAACGGAGATCAAAAAATCCTAACGAAGTCCTCGCCCCCCAAGAGTCATATATTGTGGATGTCTTGTTGCAGGTTGCGGAAGGCTCTTCTACAGGCACTCGCACTCATACCGAACTGCCTCCTGGCATTCGACCACCTAAAGAGGGTGAAAAGAGCCATATGCAGGTAGTGCCGGTGCTTTTGAAGTGTCTACAGTCTATATCTCACGTGCGGATCTTCCTTCCCAAAGAGGTCCAAACGGTAGATTCTCGGGCTAGCGTCAAGCGATCTCTTGACGAAATCAAGAAGCGATTTCCGGATGGTTTGGCTCTTCTTGATCCGATTGAGAACATGAAAATTACGGATGACTCCTTCAAAAAGCTTATGAGGGTAAGTTTTTCGTTCTAGTATCGTTCCTGTCGTAGATTTCTGACGAAACATCATAGAAAGTTGAGGTGCTTGAATCACGACTCTTGGCCAATCCTTTGCATAATTCGCCACGCTTGCCTGAACTATACGACCAATATTCAGAGAAAGTCGAATTGGGCGTTCAAATCAAGGCCGTCAAAAAGAAAATATCTGATGCTATGTCGATTATGCAGATGGATGAATTGAAATGCCGCAAGCGGGTTCTTCGGCGACTTGACTTCATCAATAAGGAAGAAGTTGTCCAGCTCAAGGCTCGAGTAGCATGCGAGATCAGCACTGGTGATGAGCTCATGCTGAGTGAGCTGTTGTTCAACGGTTTTTTCAACAACCTCACACCCGAACAAATCGCGTCCGTCTTGAGTTGCTTTGTCTTTGAAGAAAAGACCAAGGACACACCTGCGCTGACTCGGGATGAGCTCAGCAAGCCGCTCAAAGAAATCCAAAATCAAGCTCGGATCATTGCTAAGATTTCCATGGAATCGAAACTAGCGGTCAACGAGGAAGAGTACGTACAAAGCTTTCACTGGGAGCTCATGGATGTGATTTATGAGTGGGCTCACGGCATGTCATTCGCAGAAATCTGTAAGATGACAGATGTCTACGAAGGTAGTCTAATTCGAGTCTTCCGTCGTCTAGAGGAACTGATGCGACAGATGGCACAGGCTGCCAAAGTCATGGGTAACGAGGAGCTTGAACAGAAGTTTGAGACGTCTCTCACTAAGGTGCGTCGAGACATTGTTGCCGCTCAATCTCTCTACTTGTAATGAGCGTGTTGTCATTGGGTCGTTTAACTATTTCATATTCCCGCATGGCATTGGCGTTTGGAGGTTCGGCTTGACCACAAAAGTTCAGATTAGTCAACAGAGGTGTATAGAGCTCTATTACAACGTATGAATGAGAGTAAATGTGTATATTCACTGACAAATAGAAGCTGTACGTAAGTTTGAACCCAATTTCTCATGCAGCCACCAGCAATATAGGATACAGGTCGAATTCAGAAATAATAGCTGACCCCTCATACAAAGTACTAATACAGCGATACGTAATTACAATACCATGGAAGGTCCTCCTTGCAAACGGGTTTAGCTGCGGTTTGGTTGCCTTGCCTACGGTCAGGCAGTAACGCTAGTACTGTAATACAGTAAGATTCCGGATGAAACAAACGCAATACGGGAATGTGACGGACGTATCCCGCCCGCAACAGCCCCAGCCCAACCAAAAGCTTGCAGGCTCGTAATTTACAGTACCCGCTCCATACGCTAAGGTCAGCAAGGCCAAGCTAAGTCACCACCGCCAGTTTCCAGCTAAACTCTCTAAACTAACCTGCCCATTCCGATCCTCGCTTTCCTCAACTTACAACCTCGTCCTCGTTTAACTTCACACCTTCTCAACCTCACTGATCTTTCTCTTTTCTTGATACCCTTCCTCTCAAGAGTGTACACTTGTGACTACCTACTATTCTATCCTCTGATCTTTTTTCTCGCCGTCGGTGCGGCCTTTTCGTTTTTCTATCGCCTCCCTTTCGCTGCTAGTAGCCACTGACAAACCAATCAATCGAACAACGCACCACATTCATTGAATCTTCAAACGACAACGCCAGCGTGTCTCTCGATCGTCGAACAGTGGTCGAGTTATCTGGGCAGCCACCATCTCCAAATCATCATGAACAGTTTGGTGGCTACGCCTCCTGTTCCTCCACACTTCTACGAACACTCCCGCTTCTCTCCTTCACGTTCCAGTAAGAACCTTCTTATCTCTTTCACGATGTCTGATAGTAAATGTTATACTGACTGAATAGTGTCTACACCAGTACAGCAAAACAGCAACCGAAAACGCAAGGCCGAAGATGATGGCAATGATGTCGACGTTCGCATGTCTGCCTCTCCCACGAACTCTCCAGCCTTTACTCCACGTCCCTTGCCAAACCGCCAGATGAAACGATCCCGTCCCAATGTATCCGGCCGGCCTTTATCGTTACCTAGACTTCTTGAAACCTTGGATACGGAGGCTTTACGCTCGGTGCTGCAGGCAGTCTGCCAACGTCATCCCGAACTGGGCGACGAGGTTGTCCACACCGCTCCACGACCGAGCGTGGCATCGACTTTGCAGGTTCTTCGAAACTATCAGTCGACTCTACAAACATCGATTCCTCTGGGAAGTGGCGAATACCTTTCAGACTATGCGTACAACCGAGTTAAACAACACCTCTTCAGCCTACTCGAGGCTCTTAGCGATTTCACGCCTCATTTCTTGCCGCCCAACGAATCTCAGGCCTCTGTTTCCTTGACTTATCTTGATGGAGCGACGGACATTATACATAGTTTGCCGAAATGGCAGACACCACGACATAACATCGGCCGTGATTCGGCTTACGAGGAGATTGGAAAGGCCTGGGTACTGGTGATTCGTGAAGCGGCCAAACGCGGCGGTGGTATACAACTGCAGTATGGAGGCTGGGATCAGAAACTCGCGAAACACAACGAGACCTCTGGTGGCAAATTACAAGACGCAGTCAACGAGCTACGCAACAGCCTAGGTTGGATGGGTTCGTCTGCGTTACCGGGTGCTGGTGCACCCAGTGCATCGGGAGGCGACCAAACTTCGATACGCGAGCAACTCTTGTCTGGAACATACGGAATGGGCATGCCTTTGAAGGTTGGGCCCTGGTAAACGACAGAGCATTTTGCATGATCTGGATCAATTTTCTCTTCTTGCTGTCGAAACATAGAAACCCTCGGGGCAGCCGTGCGGACAGCGTTGATGAATTAATCCAATCCACAATCTTTGCGCGTTTCTCGGGAGTGCCCCCGTATGCGTCTGTACGATGGTTTGTCTCCGCGGTTAAGAACTGAGTAAGAAGGTAGCCGTGGGCAGCATGAATCTGCACGCCATGAAACCCGGCCTCTACAGCTAACTGGCTACACACCACGAATTGCTGGACTACAGAATCAATATCCACCTGATTCATCTCGCGCGGAGTACCAAAGATATGCTTTCGATTCGATCTAACGGCCTACAAACTTTTATTACGACACGACATTTAATGATACCTGCATCAGTCCTAGAGAGTTCTGTGAAACCAAACGGCGTTACCAGTTTACGGCTCTTCTTGATAGTTTATTCCGGAGTTTACCTCAGATGGATTTGGATAGGTTGATAAAACCATAAGTGGCTTGCCGCGATCTGCTCTATCAGCGAACTTTTCATAGTTTCATATTTGCTCAGAAGACATACTACATTCCTGTACTTTCTTTCTTTCTCTTCTTGACTTTCTTGATTCATTGCCTGCTTTATCCTATTTTCACTCGCTACCGACAAATGGGGAGTTATTGGCTGGGGCGTCCATTTCTTTTCTGTGTCTACAAATTCAACTCACCATGCACATCATCCATATATAACTAACCATGACATGTCACTCATTGCGGGCATTGTTACTCTTTTTTGCTGTGTCGACTAGAAGAATATAAATGGATTCATGATCATCTTAGCCTAACAGGCATGTGTAGGGTAAGTCCTAAACCTAGAAAGTGTATGATGAAGCTTGACATCAACCTACCGAGATGAGTTAGATAGATGCATAAATTGACGACTGGAACCGTAGAAGCTTTTTTCGCTATCTTCTTTTTACCATTTTTCTCGATAACACGCAGGAATACTAGCAGGCGACCATCTCCCATTCCAGGAGAAGTAGCAGACAATCCTCACTTCCCTCGGGAGAGATGAAATACTAACATCCTGGACTCTAAGCAGTACCACACCATCGACAACAAGCACACGACATCGAATCGACCTCACACTAACCACCCACCTCCCTCTTCCAGTTCCCCTTACCCCCTCTCGTCCCTTGAGCGTTACAAGGACCCCATCTCAGCACAAGCCGAGCATGTCGGTCCCTTCTCGCCCCTTGACGGTGATTTGGATGGGGTCCAGCATCCAACGACTGAAAGGTCATTTGCGAATTGCAGGGAAATGTTTACAAAACAAGACCACGCCCCAAGATAGGAATGGCTTGCGAAATGCACTCGATTTCGAGCGGTGGCTTCCCCTGAAAGAGAGAAAAACGGAGAAAAGAAACCCCTCACCTTGATGATAACTGGATGATTGTGGTGTAATCCGGACTGAAAGGGATACAATCCAGCAATGGCTGGGAAATACCACGATATATTTGTGCGCTTGTGGCGCACACACAGGCTTCAAGGAGCTCATAAATGCCTTGATGATGTGATTTTCTGAAAGGCATGGGTTTTGCGGGACGTATACAAGATATCGATGTTAGCGAGGTAAAGCTGGGCATCGTTGCGAATCGCAGAATTTATCGCCAGCAGACTCAAAGCTGATACATAAAGGTCGTACCCTTGCCTTGATGATGATGAAAGGGACAAGGACTTTACTCGAGGAGGTCCTTGGTCCTACTGAAAGGCATTTGAGAGACAACGAAGTACAACCTCCCAATTTAGAGAAGGATCGAAATTGCCCAACATTGCATTCCTACAAGTTTATTTGCTTGAATCTATGCGAAAAACAATCTTCTGCATATGCTTTGGATAGATTAGTTCTTGTTCATGTTGTCAGGATATTTGATACGCCGTGTAATTACATTACCGCACTAGTCAAGTTAGGTTAGTGCATGTTTCGCTAATAAGAAATTCTACGTTAAATACGGTACTGATGGTAATATGTTACACATAGCCCTAATCCTCCATTTGAATTCCTCTCAAGTCGTCAATCATTATGTCCAAAAAATCTGTCAATCCCTCAGCCCGAAACTAAGCACCTCACAAATACTTGCAAGTTTTCAAACACTAAAATCAATCCGTCGCATCAACAGGCTTCTGCCCATAAACAAAATGCACCAACGTATAGATATGGCATGAACGATCCTTGAGAATTTTTTGTACATCTTTCAATAATACTTCGACTTCTTCCTTTGGCCATTTCAGCACGTTTGTATAGAGGCGTAGACTGTACGAGACCATGCCCTCGAACATGTGCAGTTGTTGGTAGCGGCCGAGTTCCTTGAGTTTGGGGTCTTTGGGCCAGGGGTTGAATGGTAGCTACAGTTCCACCAGTCAGTTTACTCAGAATCAGGAAGAAAGGGACTAAACAGGTGGACTGACAGGATATGCAACACTCTGCACATCTCGAAACCCAGCCTCCCTCATCTTATCTGGCCACGTCCTCACCGTCCTCATATTCTTCCCAAACGTGCGCGCCGCCCGATGCAGATTCTCACTCCACCTTACCCAAGCAGCTGCCTTTTGCCTCGAGTCATCATCACAAAAGCAATTCAACTCAATGCTCTGAAACTCGGCCCATCCGCCCGGGTTTAGCTGCTTGTAGGATTGCGCAAAGAGGCGATCAAAGTCCTTCACCATGCCTTCCATTTCGCGGCCGTGGATGAAGTCGAATTTGGTGGAGTAGGACCATTCGCTTTCGTAGTCGTCGACTTCGAAACGGAGGTTTGGTGGGACCCTTTTGTTCTTGATTAGATTGAGTAAGCAGAATGGGGGAAGGGAATCCTACCATGATGGTTGGATAGGACTGAGGTCATTGCCTACTACACATCAGTAATGATCATGGAGGAAACTAGTTAGAACAAACCCAAGACAGTAGAATTCGGGTGTTCACTAAATCAATCAGCATAATATTGACTCATGCCAGTACGACGACACATACTCTGCAAAATCAATTGCCCAGATCCCTATTCGAAAGATCAGTCGGCATCTTTCTAAACATCTGATTCAAGACATACCAGTTCCAGTACCAAGATCAAGCACTCGTTGCGGCTGGATCAACGGAGAAAGGTACAGTTTCCCGCCGGTAAGCATCAAGTATATATGGTGCGCGAGATCCATTCGGGCTTGTTCATTTTCGTCGTTGGGCTATAAAATCTAGTGTCAGGCGTTGTAAGTTGACTTCAGAGTAAGGGAATAAACTCACTAAGAGATGTAGTCCTTCTCTAAAGGCATGATACCTCCGCCCATTCTGATGGAATCAGCCATGTGAACATACCGCTGAAGTTTAATGTCATACCTCGTACCTTAATAAGACCGCAATATTAGCATTATCGAAAACATACTGATGGCTCTAAACCTACTTGTAATTTCTCACACTTGTTGAAATCGACGACGTATAACTATCATCTCCTATACTAATTGTATGGATGTTGGTTCTTGTCTGTTAAATATGATGATAATGCAATGTGTAAGCCACTTACGAGCCATGAAAAGCAGAATCGGAGTCACTAGAGAGACGATCCTACTTCCGTCAGTCATCGATACGTTCACCCTCACAAACTATGATGAGATGTCAACGAACGTACATCAGCCTCGATGTTTCCCTGATGATCCGACGGTTGTGGGTTTTCAAGAACACGGTCAATATGTGAAGGCGAAGATTCCATTTTCGAATGGTCTCAGTCGTGGTATATGGTAGTATGGTCGAATATCTGATAGAAACTGTAGTTGACTAAATCCACCAATTTGATATCAGGTAGTATGGTGTTTGGCCCCCACCGCAGAACGGCGTATATATACCCCAAGGTATGTCAACTGATACAACACGAGAATCGCCCGCCAACTCACCACTCTCATGTAGGCAACGGTTCACATGCAACATGAGCCCATGACAAAGTAATATAAAAGTTCCCGTCTCTCAATCCCACCCTCTCATATTGGTATGTATATCTCCGAAAAAGGGCGGATGGGACACAGACGGCAATGGTCAATAAATAAGGATCAGATTAAAAAAAAAACAATGAGGAATTGAGAATCCGAGAGATTAAATTAGGTCTTTGGTCAAGTCTGACGTTATTGGTTGACACTTAGTGAGAAATTGCTTTCGTTAGCCCTAAGTTCGAACTGTCGAGTTGCTCCACACTAAGACAAACTGGTGATATAATTAAATAAGACGAAAAATAATTGCATTCCTATCAATTACATGTGCTTCGATCTGGACAGCGTTTCCTTACTGCTGGTTATGCTACGTATGTCATGCAAGTCAATATATTGTGAGTGATATCTACAGCCAACCACTTCGTACAAAGCCCCGAAGCAGCTATGAGAAATCATTCTAGATTTGTCAAAATGCATTTAGGGGGATAGAACAAAGCTATGACCCACACAGTCGGCGAATTCGTATTAGTCGTTACCTACCTACTAGGGCATTTAACGTCGAGCTTTCCGAATTTGTTAATTTATTTGACATCGGAAGGGTGTCCGACACAGTCCTTTTTCTTCCTCTATATAGAAAATAATAGAGCTAAATGGCTACTACTACTCCGTTTAGGTACCGAGGTTACAATCCTCCGAGCTGTCAAAGACAAAGAGGAGGATAAAAATCAAAATGAAAAGCAAAAATAGGTGACAGGACAAGCCCCAAAAATAAGAACTAAGAATTGGTACACTGACCACTTCCGATCAACCAACTGAGTCTTTGCTTTCCAATAAATCCCTGCATTAACCAAGTATTTTCATAGAGGTATCGATGATTTTTTCTCGTGGTCAAATTTTTGGGGCATTGCTTTTCTCCCCACTTGGACGCCACAAGGCACGCACGTTCCGCACATCTTGCAGCATCGAACACGTACGACAGATACCCTCTTTCTGGTCTTGATATTAACATGCGTAATAGGGTTATATGGATCCGAGTGAAGCACCCGGCATTTACCGGTTCGATGCTTTTCAAATTGCCGTGTAGGTACATATCCATCAAAGAATCCGTATGTAGTTACATCGAGCCACCTAGGTAAGCGAAGATGACTCAAGGATCGAAAGACTAAATTTCAGTCCATTTGAAACACCGGCTAGAAATGGAAAAAGAAACTACGTCCATATTTACATACACAGTGTACACCGCTATTGTGAAGGCCCTTGAAACGGAGTCCCGTTAAGAGGGAGAGGGTTATGGTATGTTTTGGGTCATTTCGAAGTCTCACACGTTTGACCAGTTGCGGTTCATCCTCCTTAAACTATTTGTAAGACAACGGTATCTACGTAAAAACTGACAGATGTGGATGTTAGGGTGCCACGAAGTAGTTGTGCACTACCTTTGATCTGATCTTCAGTAGCCGAAGTGCACCCAATCTCATCCAGAGATAGGCTCAAGTAATTGCTAAGATGTACCGACATACTATTTTGGGTGTGCTTGTAGATATGTAAAATCGTGCCATCTACATTGAGGGTAGAACTTCGAATGCTATATATACATTAGAGGGTTTGAAGGTTTGATCAAGAAGTGATAAACTCGGCCCAATTTCACGTATCGATCCTAAAGGGCATTTCCAGGGCCTCACCGCTTGGCTCATACCGCTGAGCCAGGAAGAACAAGACGCCTAGCCAGTAGCTAGGCGTTGCTCTCAGACATATCAATCGTGGGGACAATCGTAAATTCTGAGAACGGAACACCGGGATTATGAGGGTTTACAACAACCATTAGTCAGACCTTCACAATCAAGATTTTTTCTGATCTTTGAGAATTATATCAAGCCAAGATTGGACTCCGATGTCTACAGCTTTTTTAAGTTCCTTTTCTGATCGATTCTCATTACTGAGGCGTCGGATTCGAGCGACGCCTCTTTCAGCACACCTTTGCCCTTCATTTGATTAGGGATCAAATCATTATTTTAAATTTTGACTAGAAGTTTTGAGCATCTCTGAAAGGAGCAAAAAAAAAATAATTTGAGCATATTTCCATCGGAAAGGGCATAGCAAGGAAAGGCAAGGCGCCGATGCTTGCCCTAATTAGGGTTATTTGGCCGTAACCCTAACGAGGAAGACCAACCTGCGTAATATTGGACAAATACTATCCGCACAGAATGTTGGTTGGACATGTGGCACAGTTAATGTAGTATCCAGACGTTATTAGGGCTAATAGCCTCATGCAAATACTACTAATATTCTTATAGCTTCGAGCTAGGGGCTCCAATAATGTTGCTCTAATGCACAACTACTATATTTTACTAACACATGTCTCCTGGCCTAACCACCTATGTGCTATGACTTTGAACCAACAACGAATTACATATGCAGGCGTCCACAGGTATATCCAATCCTGGAAGGCATGTAGAATGTCGAGACACCTGGAGCCAATACTCAAGACTCGGCCTTCATTCGCCTTGGCTCGCTTGAAAAGCACCAGTCTAGACGACGCGCTTTCTTCCTATCGACAGCATTTCTCCTAGATAGTAGCTAGCTAAAGCAGCAATGGACATTCCCTAGCTCCAGGAACAGACAGTGTTGGTTCGGAAACTGCAAGTTTGTTAGTTGGATAGAAGGATACTCGCCCTCGATCATCTTATCTCGAAGAGTTGAGGCATCTGGATGCTCCCAATATATCACCGTATCTGCACATTTTCGATCATTATATGACATACTACCCTTTAAAATTTAACTTTCCAGTCTTCACGGTTGAAGTCCCCACGACATGTGGTGGTTCGAGTCCTCACTACCTCTGGTGGTAGGCTTGGTCATCATTCAAGCAAGCACCGCTGAAACCATTAAAAGCCGTTTCAGTCTATTACCACTATGGGGAGCCTGCAGTGATGCACAAATAGCACGGCTTGACTGATTCATCACCGATGTAGCCCTAACCTGTTCCATCTCCATTTCTGGGAGCATCGATACCCATACTTCTACGGTAAAAAAATGACTACAGTACATGTATGGCTACTTTCATGCAATATTATGCACCTCGTGTACAAGTCTTGTAATACTGAATAGTACCTCAGTGTGCCAAATTAACACTGCATCAACTTACATGCCATCAGGGAGTATGAACGTTGATATCGACGCCATGTCTCGAAATCGTAACACAAAAGGAAAACTTCCACAGTTAGTGATAGTCTGTACACATCACTAAAAACCCTGAGCGCATGAGAATATAATCAAATGATTGCCTTTTTGGCTAATCTCAGAAACCAACTTGCATCAGCCCACCCTCCTTTCTCCCCGGCTTTCTCTATTGGATCAGTAGCCTCATCGTGATTGATGACACTCCCCGAGTCTTCATCAATAGCCTCCTCTTCATGTAACGCAGCAGCCGGCTCAAAAGCAACAGTGGCATGATGACTAGACACCTCTTCAGGCACAGGAGGTGGTGATGCGGAAGAATCCTCTTCCACACCAAACAACGTCCAACTGACGAATTGGTCTACCCAAGTTCCAAGACCAAATCCTCGCTCGCGTGT
Source organism: Talaromyces pinophilus (assembly GCA_001571465.2). NCBI lineage: Eukaryota > Fungi > Ascomycota > Eurotiomycetes > Eurotiales > Trichocomaceae > Talaromyces > Talaromyces pinophilus. The sequence continues at coordinate 3,753,825 of CP017344.1, read as the reverse complement.
CAAACGCTGAAACTCCTTTTCGTCCATTTCATCATCTGTTCCATTCTCTGAATCGTAGGACGATGATCCAGATAGGTGATCATCATCATAGTCATCGTCGTAATCATCTAGATTACGGCCATGAATAGAGGCGATCTCAGCCCGGATTCGTTCGTCCACGAAATCTGGAAGTGTGGCATGATAACTTCCCATACTAGATTTGCGTGAATGCCTAGATGCACTACCATTTTCTACGCCCATTGCCGTCATGGTGAAATCTGCGCGACTGGCATAGCGACTATGCTCGCGAGACCTCGATGAGCGTCGCGATAGCGCTGCCGGCGTTGACACAGCAGAAGACCGCGCAGATCGAAGAAAAGGCGTACTTCTACCCCGTCGATGATGGTGGGTTGTCCGAATCACATCCGGCTCTGTCTCGGCAACTAGACTGGTCGAACTCTCCCTCTTCACTAGCCAACTCTGCCCTTTCTCTTCCCTGGTCGATGAAGTGAGCGCCAGACCCGCTCGAAGCAGCCATTCGGAATCCTGTGACTTTCTTTTTGCTGCGGATGGTGTTTGGGTCCCTGATTTTGATGATCTGGGTTGCTGACCTTGTTGCTGATGTATCTCCCTTCGAGAACCTAGACTGCGAAGATCGGTGTCGCTGAGCGCATGATTTGAACTCCGGGTGCGTCTATGATGTCGCGTTCGGGAGCTAGCGCGTGAATGCGACAGGATAGGTGGTGTGTTCGGAACTGAAGAGCTGGAAAGGTATGAAGTAGATTGCCCATGGGCGGATTGAAAGTAATCGTCTTGATCCGGTAAGTCGTCGATTGGAAATCGCGGCGTCAGTGGTGCGAGCGAGATGTGGTTTAGGGCTGGATGGGAGCGTCTGGACCGGAAAGGGCTATGGGACGATGGCCGGTAGTTCTATACAAAGTACTTGTCAGTAGGGTGATCAAGCGCGGTACTAGATTCTCACATACATCCATATCCAGATACTCCGGTATATAATTTCCAGGGTCGATTGCGAGGTTTATTGTAAATTAAGGCAAATATTCGTAAGATGGTTAGGAGGAGAGAGTTGATGTAGTTGACGAGGAAAGGCGGGAACGAATCACATGTCAAATGCGGAGTCGGTTCTCTTCGGATTGTTTAGCCGTCAACGTCTGAACGTCACCTGTCAATTCTTCATCTTTCTAACATGAGACCATCTTCAAGAATGTGGCAAGATATACATATGAGTAGCTGCATTGTCTGACGAGACTAGGTCCTTAAAACGCTTGGATGCCTTTGGACATTGGCACGACTTGCACCCTCGCTACATTAGCAGACTTACTAAAGATATCAAGTACATCCAGATTGAATATGTCAATTGGATGGATTGAGCCGTGTGGTTGATATAGACATATATGGCCCATAAACGTCGGCTAACCATCGGCTCGCTTGAATGTACTCTATATCATATCACTAGCACGTCTAATATGGACTAATCAACTACAACGACACATGAATCGGCCTATTTTCTGCTTCTTGCGGCGACTCCATACACTGTACCACCTCATTCCTCGCCCACAAATCGACCAAAACATCGTACTCCATAATCCATCGCATACGCTCTCGCATTGCGCTCGGGTTGAACTTGTCGTCAAGCGAATCTGGATCTTGAGCGCTCGCTAACCTGCCTACTTCGTAACTTGTCTGCGTGATTCGATCTGTGCGTGGCTTGCGAAGGTCCTTGTAGAACTGGAATGCGGCGTTCAAGTCGTTGTTCTTCCAGTATCTGAGGATGGTGGCGAGTGCGATGCCGGATTCGATAGCCATACATGATCCTTGACCTTTTACTCAGTTAGTGTGTGATAAACTGTCTAGTCATGGAGAGACCAACCTTGATGAGGCAAAGTTGAATGAGCAGAGTCACCTAGCAGGATGACTCCAGACGAGGTATCTCTTTCATTCATCTCAAACCATTTGTCCACCGGCTTTCGAACATAGAGCGCCTGCTTCATCATCTTTCCATCCGGTGAACTCTTGCGCAATCCAGCAATAATGTCCTGCACAGCCGGGCACCAGTCCTTGACATGATCATGCAATCTATCAATCTCTGACCGTGACATCCAGTTTTCCGAAGTCCAATCCTCGAGCGATTCAGACATGAATCCAATAATTGCTGCCTTGGCGGTGCCCGACTCTTCATTTCCAATAGGGAGGATCAATATATGTCTCTGCGGACCACGGAAATTCGTCGTTGCCCGCAACAGTTGTGCCGTCTCGCTCGGTAAGTCGTCGTATTCGACAAACCCACGATAGACCATTTGACCCGAGTAATCTGGATGATCGCTGATGCCCATATAATCTCGTACAGCAGACTTGATACCATCACAACCCACGACAATATCCGCCTCGGCAATTGTACCATCCTGAAACTCCAGCTGATATCCTTTCTTTTCGCTTCTACTAACACTAACTAACTTCTTGTTAAGATGAAGCTTGCTATCAGGTACCCGCTCCTTCAACGTATCCAAAAGATGCGCACGATGCAGCAACCTCGCCTTTGGATCCTTGGATTCATCAACATGCCCCAGATATTCCCCATTCCGATAATTCCGATATTCCATGTAGTATGGTAAATCATGTGTCGACTTTTTCAGCATGGTCTCTTTCAATCCGTACGAATCGAGGATTGTGTTTGCGTTGCGAGTGATGTTGATTCCGGCGCCGACTTCGCTGAATTCCGCGGCTCGTTCGTAGAGTTCCACATTGGTGAGACCGACGTGTAGGGCGGCGTTGATGAAGGACATGCCTCCCAAGCCGCCGCCAATGATGGCTATTCTTTGGTCTTTGAAGCCCATGATTCTGTTTCTGTATGAGCTGCGTCTAGTGCCCTGTTGATATGGCAAGAAACGAGCAACGCAAATTGTCAAGCTGAGATAAGTAGAAGCTAGGATAGTTCTAGTACAACTTATATGCAGGGCCAAGCTTATTTAATCAATCATTCTCTTCTCTATTCGTCGTAAATCTTTAATAGGACCATAGGCGTCCACTCGGATAATCCGAGGCCGATCTGGTAGATGGCCAAATCTTCAGGTGGACGAGGTGGACACGTGCATTTTCTGTTGAATAGGACATTTATCTGGTAAGGCGATTCGAGCTTGGAATCAAGTAAATCCCCCGTTTACTTTAAGGGACTCTTTGATCGCTTCTGGGGCATTGGCTTTCCCCGCGATTTGCGATTCGGATATGCCGAAGTATACAGCCATGATTGAAGGATTAGCCCGAGACTACATATCACTTCTAGAATATCACTTCTTTTTTTATAGTTGGTAGTTCTTAGTCTACGGAGAAAACACAGAGAATCCAGAAATCGGGGATATATCGAGACATGATCCTGCCTAAAACACTGAAGACAATTTTCTTTAGGGCTAACCTGAACCCTACAACTCAACCAACCTCGTAACATTGACCCCCTGCATCGTTGATGTCAACACAAATTCACAAGATAACGATGAATAGCAGGAAAAATTCTGCATATATCAAAAGTTGCCTGAATTCCTCGTCTCGTTCTTCGTCTCCCTGCTTGTCTTGTTTTTGGGTTGCATCTTGTCTTGCACCTTTTCTTGCGGCGCTTCGCTTTCTGTCTTCTCAAACAGCTCTCCAGTCTCACTACTATCGTGCGCCCAGCGCAACCCTTGCCTACCCTGGCCTTGTTGACATTCAATTAGATAGTATAAAGAGTCGAAGATGTGTCGACCTCGTTCTGCCATATCATGCAGAGAAGTGAACCAGCTAAATACATCGTCGTGCAGATGCTTCAACTCAAATTCGTCTTCGGAATGGCCCTGGAATTGGAGTATGAGAGCGCCGTTGTTGTCTAAGATGATCACCAATCGGACCGTTTTTGAGGCATTCCAATATTCGCCGACATAACGCTCTAGAGAGGTCGGGGTTGAATCAGGGTTGCGGGTCTTTAGGTCTGTCAGATCCTTGACTGTTTTTGCACACCACGCGCGGTATGCAGATACAGTTTCTTCGGTGAGTTGGAGATACCGTGTATTTGTATCTTCCTCGAACAGAGTCTCGATGACCCACTGAGCAATCCAGTCGGGGACATCGGATAGTCTGTATGCATTCGCAAGAACCACTACGCCACTCATGGTATCTGGAAAGAGATATACGGCTGAAGTTGCACCGGGGACATTACCCCGATGATAGATAGTAAGCCGTGGCGCAGAACTGCGTCCGGTTATAGGCATACTTTTTACGAGCCATGAGTTTAAGCCTATAGAGCCCAGCTCGGCTGGTAATTGGGTCCATATCCATCCTAGACCATCTGTTCGTTCAAGGCGTGAGTTGCGTTGACTAGAGAGGAATGCGTGGCCTTTGAGTATAGTTGATAGTTGTTTCAAAGGTGACTGGCGTGCTTTGTCTTAGTCCCTTCCTGCGCAGCAGCTTTCAATACTTCCTGGTAGAAAGTGAGCAGGTCATTGACGGAGCTCCATATCCCACCTGAGGCAAGCGCATGCGTCCCTTCATGGTATAGCGGTCTCGGATTCTCAATCACCGACCCATCATCCGCGACTAAGTACTTATTAGCCGTGTTCAAAAGCTGTCGACGATCATATCCAACTCCAGTCCGCTCTAGGCTTCGTGGCTGGGTAATGTACCTTTCAAGCAGATCGCTATAGCTCTTCCCTGTTACCTGAGTCATCGCTTGACTGACCAAACCGTAGCCGAGATTCTTGTATTGCATAGTTGACCGGAAATGTCCTACCTGCGGGAGACCAGCATATGCGGCCACATGGCTAGTATCGTCCAAGAGAGGCTGCGCATGAAAATAAAGTGACTCCCCTCCCGCGATCCCAGTCCGATGAGACAAAAGATCAATCGCATTGATCAAAGTCTCAACCTCTGAAGACCCATTGCTGGAACCAGGCAGCATGTCCCTAATTGGCGAGTTCCATGTTATCACTCCTTCATCAACGAGGCTGCCGTATATGCTAGCCGTGAAGGCCTTTGGCAAAGGTCCAATGGGGTATATCGTATCGCTTGTTGAGGGCAGTTTCTGCTCAAGGTCTCGGTACCCTATTGAGTCACGAAAATAATCTCGCCTTCGTGAAAAACTCCTATCGAAACGCCGGGGAGGCCGGAGATGTTTGCTATCTGTGTCCAGAGGGGGGGAGTGAGGTGAGGGCTGCTGTGATGTTTCTCATTGTGCTTGAATTCGCAGCAAAGTTTTTTTTTTTTTTTTTTTTTTTTGGTCGCTAACAGCCGTTGTTGAGCGAATAATGAGGGGCGCATCTATATGGTGTTGATATCTAATATCAAGTTCTTGATTACTCCCTATGCTCTTGTGCTGCTGATGTGCAAAGATGCTCGAGAAGCATCACCTTGACCGTCAACGTAGTCATTGGTTACACAACCCCTCCTGTTGACTGTTCACATCTTGTACCACAATATCAGATCATGAATAAAGATACGGAGCTGGCATTCGTCCTATTCTCGGCGGCGTTTGCCACATGTGCATCTTCCATTGGATCCTCCATTGGAAGAAGCATCCCCCATGGCTGTGCTTGAACCCAAAATTGAGGTTTCAGGCTGTCCGAGATACTGCCCACTTGGTAGGCTACTGAGTATTCCAAGTTTCATCAAACATCATAGATTGGGTGCCACTCGCTATAGAATTGTCAGATATCCGTATGCTTCAAATATCCTGGAGTATCCGTAGTAGATCTTGGTTCCTGTTGATAGCTAGGGTATCTTGGACCACGTTAGTCAGCCATAGTATTCTCGGCTTCGGTTGCCATTCATCTTAATAGACATTTCGCATTCTTATAAATCATAATTGAACTGGCACTGGGTCTTCAATGGCATGGAACTCGTTTCATAGATTTGTAACTATAACTCTATAAGTGAGATTTCCTATCCCAAATTTTGATGTTCGAGGTCTATATCATCATAGCGGTGCAGTTACTCGATTTTTCCTTTATTAACGACAAATCCCTCCAACGCCGAAATAGCAGCCCACAACCGATTCTCGGCTTCGGGGAAGACCAACGACCGACGACTGTAAAACACTTCATCGCTGACCTCTTCCGGATGACGGGGCAGACAGTGCATAAACTTCCAATCCTTCTTTGCGCCACCTCGCTGCGCAAGTTCCGATGTAATTTGGAAGCCTTCAAAGGCCTTCATTCGTTTGATTGTTTCCTCCTCTTGGCCCATGGATACCCATGTATCCGTGACTAGGACATCGGCATCCTTGACGGCTTCCTCGGGCACATTTGTTTGTATCAGTTTTCCGGGAGATTTAACACCTGCTCCGGCTTGCTTGATAATCTCGAGCATTGTAGATGGGATCTCATATCCCTTTGGCGTAGCAACGGCGAGATCAACACCCATCTTAGCAGCGGCAATAGCCATATCAAACAAGACATTATTCGCATCCCCAACCCAAGCAATCTTCATTCCTTCCATACCCAAACTATTCAATCCTGCGGTGGGGCGCGCAGAGAAAGTCTCATGAATCGTAAGGAAATCGGCAACAATCTGCAATGGATGAAACGAGTCACACAGAGCATTGATAACGGGAACCGTAGAATGTTTCGCCAAATCCGCCACTTCCTGATGTTTACCAACCCGAGCAACAATACACGACACCATAGACGACACCACGACGGCTGTGTCGTATAACGACTCGTTGACGCCCAATTGAATATCATCTTTACCCAAAAACATGGGCTGACCACCCAATTGTGCCACGGCACCTTCCGTCGAGATCCGGGTTCGGGTGCTTCGTTTACTGAACATCATTGCTACCGTTTTGCCGGATAGTGCGCCTAGCAAATTCCGCGGCACAGAACCGCTTTTGATGGTCTTTTTGTGTTGCGAGGCATTGCGAACTAGAGCTGTGAATTCGGCGGGTGTCAGGTCCGCAATTGAGAGGAAATGTCGAGGGGCAAATGGGGAAACTGGTGGTGTGGTGGCTGTAGCGGAGGTGTAGTTTCGTCGAAGCATAGAGCTTCGTGGTTTGGCTTGTGTCAATCGGGGTGCGAGTCCTGTGCGGACTGCGCCGATGTTGAGGCTTGTAGCCATGATGCTGATGAGACCTCAAAAATAGTAAAAGAGCTCACGCGAAGCTTGGGAAAGGGTGTTATCTGCGCCAATTGAGGGAAATATGAGTCAATGGCAAGAAAAAGGCAGCGAAGTATAAGAAAGAATTGTTGACGATAGCCCTGAGTCACCGAGTCACCGCCATCGCTTACCTAAATACTTTGACTAAGCTGCCATTGGCCGAAGCTCGTATAGCCTAAACTCAAAGCGTCATCCCCGGATTATCATCTCAATCTTCACAATCTTTGAATGCCTTTGAGATGGAACTGGCCATTGGTAGAGGATCATATTGTTTTGTTATTTTTTCGATCTTCCTGCCAGATCACTTGAGATTCAAGCAAGTATTGTCTGGATCTGTGTAATGGGATGGTCTCGCGTGACACGCACAGTCACGTGACAGAATCCCGACCTGGTCTAGTCCTGATGGATGTCCTGTTTCCCAAGCCAACAGGAAACTCCTCTACATCACTCTGTGCTAGCTACATCACGATCATACCACTTCTTGATCGTCTAGGATAACAACAATATCTGAAGTTATGCATTCAGTGCTTGAAACCGTCCTGCCTCATTGATGCGAAATCACCTTCATGATGGCTGACGACAGCACGGCCCCGCTGTTGAGCAGGGCCTCCACGGACTCTCGAGACACCTCATATTCGCACAAGCACCATCACCAAGGACCAGATTCACCATCCTTTCAACTAAGCTCCGAATCAACTCCTCTTTTGCGACACGAAAATGCCTATAGCATATCCTATGGCACCGACAACCGAAGGCGTTCATCAGCATCAACTACCCACTCTATTGAAGATCCGACCAAGCATCTGCGACGTCGCCGATGGCCTGTAGTCATTGCGATCACGACTCTACTTGCTGCTGTTCTTTCGACGTTGGTGTTTGGGTTTGCGGCGCCAGCTGCAGTTAAGCATTATGCACAAGAAGCGGTCGTCTTCAAACCTCAGCGAATCGCCTTGGACTCGGCGACATCCGAAGGAGTATCCATAAGGGTTCAAGGTGACTTCTCTCTAGACGGATCGCGGGTCAAACATCCATTTGTACGAAGCACTGGCAGGATTGCAACATGGATTGCCAAGGAAGTCGAGACTAGCAAGACGCAAGTCGACGTCTACCTACCCGAATACGACAATGTCCTTCTTGGCCGCGCTTTTCTGCCCGCAGTCAAAGTAAACATCAGAGAAGGACATTCAAACTTCATCGATATTGTAGCCAACTTGCAATCTGGGGATGTGGCTGGTATTCGCCAGGTTGCGGATGATTGGATGAATGGGCGGCTTGCCCAACTTCGTGTGCAGGGTACTGCGGATGTCAACATAAGATCAGGCATTTTGAAGTTCGGCAGTCAAGCAATAACCGCTGATTTAGCGTTTACTGGTGAGTCTCGTCATCCTTGATTTAATCTCCGTCTACTGATTATAAGACAGAACAAGATATCCCTCACCTACCATCTTTCAGCATAGACAAGCTGAACGTGCATGAAAATCCATGGAATCCTCAAGACCCCGGAATTGCTGTGGAAGTTGCTGTCAGCATCTCAAACGACTACGCCCTGTCTGTGGTTATACCTCCTTTGGGATTCGACATCCTACTCCCGAACTGCATACCGACTGATCCACATATCCTGGTCGCTGATGTGACCACAGAAACCGTCAACGTGGAGCCCGCGTTACCTGCAGTCGTTGAGGTTAGCGGTATCGTTCGGCGACTACCATCAGAACTGACGAGGGTCTGTCCGGGAAAGAAGGACTCACCTCTAGATCTTATAATTTCGGCTTATCTCAAAGAACATAAGACCGTTATTTACGTTCGGGGCGGCGATGCACCTTCTTCATCAACTCCCGCATGGATGGTTGATTTGCTGAAGAGTGTTACCATTCCAGTACCCGTGACCGGTCACGATTTCGGCCAAGTGATCAAGAATTTCTCCATGACAGACGTTCACTTTTCTCTACCCGATCCATTTGCGGAGCCAAACTCTCCCGAGGCACAACCCAAAGTGTCTGCAATGGTGAAAGTCATGGTTGAATTGCCCGAGGAAATGAATTTCGACGTCGACATTCCGCATGTGCGTGCAAACGTCGACATTTATTATGAAGGCGATCAATTCGGCATTCTTGACCTGAGCGAGTGGCAACCTTCCAATGCAACCCGAATTGATGATCCAGATAGCACTCGCCCACTGTTACTGGTCACCTTCGAAATCAAAGACGGCCCTATACAAGTCACCAATAGCGATGTATTCTCCGACGTGGTGCAATCAATATTGTTCGGAAGCGACCCCGTCGAGCTAGATCTACAGGCACTTGTGGATGGAGAATTAGCAACTACGTTGGGTCAATTCATTATACATGATATCCCAGCGCAAGGGACCATAGATGTCAAACGTGGGCTGTTCTCCTAGGCCATCAAACTACGCAAATCCAAAGACGCTAATTTGGTTCTTTTGTGCTCAATAGCCTCGTTCGGAAGCTCCATTGGAGGTTTGATCAAGCCGAAACTTGAATCATTCGAGATCTTACATACGACACCATCGACAATTTCGCTGCAAGCTACGGTCAACTTTACCAACCCTACGCCATATTCTGCAAGCATACCCTATATAGATTGTTTGATGCTATTTAACGAAACCGCTCTCGCACATGTGACGGGGCGTGATCTGTCAGTTGTTCCGGGAGACAACATCGGAGTCGTTTTTGAGGCATTATGGAGTCCTCTGGCTGCTGGTGGTGACATTGGTGTCATTGCAGGCCGTGACCTACTTTCTAGCTACGTCTCTGGTATTTACTTCTCAGCCCCATGTCCTTAGGCTTATACTAAACATAAGTCTACAGGTCTGAATACTACAGTGACACTACAAGCTCATGAAGGTTCTATACCTGGATTGCCTGACATAGGCAAAGCGTTGTCAGGCATTAGTGTGGACTTTATGGTCCCAAGGTTGGGAGCCCCTGGAGATGATGGTGATGGCGACGATGGCGATGAGGAGGGCACCCCACATTTCATCAAAGACGCAACAGTACGCTTTTCCTTGCTATTAACATATATCCTTGCTAACAAATTACCTAAAGTTACATCTCTGGTCCTCCACGGCCGTCTTCACTCTCATATCTCCTCTCCGCCACTCTACTCTATATATCGACAAGATAGACGCAGCAGCGTTCTACAACCACACTGAACCCATTGGGCGAATAGATTATGACCTCCCCTTTGCCGTTCCTCCAGGTGAATCAGAAACACCAAGACTGCCCGTCACTCTTGACTTCGGCGGGGTCGGTTATGATGCCGTCCGAAGAGCGTTGGGAGGCACATTATTGATGGATGCAAAGGCTAAGGTTGGCGTTACGTTGGGCGAGTATTCGACGACGGTGTTTTATCAGGGTAAAGGGATTAGTGCCAAGGTTCGGATTTAGCGTTTTCTGGTCAGCTATTGCTATATACTCTTGCTTTTTACTCATATTTTCACGAATGGATGTATACTTGATGGGTGTTTGGCGTTGTCACTACTACGACTAGTGACCTGGGAAACCGGCATTACTATGGAAACAATCTTTTTCTTCTTTAGATACAACTGAAAGCTTTCGATTTAACTATGAAAATACTGTCCAAAAGAAGAGAAGACAGCCCTGATACTCCAGCACATAGTTATATTGACACAATTAATCTTAACCAGGAGGCAAAGTGCTGGCATCGACAACGTCAGCAGCTTCCTTCTCAACTTCCTCGGTAACTTCAGTGAGTGGAGAGCGAGTCAAGGCCATCAAACCTGTTCTGGTTGATTCCAAAATACCGAAGGGACCAACGAGTTTGAGGAAGGAGTCGATACGGGATGGTTTGGCAGATCTATCATCATTAGCTTAGCGAAACAGATGGCACAGAAGGGGAAAGGGAAAACGTACACCTCGACAATACAGTTATTAGTGCTAATATCCAAAACCTTCCCGCCAAACTGATGCGTAAGACGAGTAATAGCATCAAGATGCTCATGCTTATGTCTGAGCGCTTGAGAAGCAGGGATATTTCGAGGATGGAAATGCGAGTCCTCAATAGCAACGCCATGTTCACTCTCACCCGTAGCCTCATCAGAGGTCATTTCACGATGATGCTTGAGCAATTCCTCGAATGCCTCGGGGCCCAAAGTGCTCACTTTAGCGAGCAGCAGTTCGCGCTGCACGAGGGGCGCTTCGGTGTAATCTAGCACGGCCCAGACGGGGACGAGATCATCGAGTTGGCGACGGGCTTGTTCGACGACGCCATCCAGACCGCGGAGAACGATGGTCATGCGAGACAGGTCGGCGACTTCGGTGTTGCACACGACCAGACTGTCGATATTGAACCCTCTAGCGGCCAGGATACCAGAGACACGGGACAGGACACCAGGTTCGTTTTGGACGAGGCAGTTCAGGATATGTCGCTTGGGCGGGTTTGTGGAGGGCAGTGGTGTCTCGTACAAGATGGAAGAAACGGCGGCCGGAGCGTCCCATTGAGGAGCATTGTCGGACACGGGCAGCTTTAGGGGAGAGCGGCGGTGCATAGCCTTATAGGCCAATGCAGAGGTCGAGCTGCTAGTTGATCGGGTGCCATTGCGAGCGAGGAATGATTTGGCGACTGGTCTGGCGGAGGCGGTTGATATCTGAGATGCAGCAGCCACTGGCTTCGCCAGGGTACGGCGAAAAGCCATTGTGAATTTCAGTTGACTTCTCTCACTAGACAGTAAGAGAAGACAGGGAAATTCAGTTGCTGGTTCTCGATCTCAACTGATAATTGAGACGAGGTGAGGTTCTGGGGATGGAGAAGGGGGAAAAGAAGCTATTGCGGGAAAGAGTCATAACTTTCGGTTCTTTGTGCTGGGCCTTCCGACTTCGGATCGCCGTATTATCGTACGGCGGTGTAATAAGTTACTGCTAGTCATAATACTAGGCAGAAACTAGTACTATTCGGGAAAAGCATTCAACTATAACAGCTAACACCATACTACAATCAAACATATAGACAGTAACAAGGAACACAAGCTTATAAATAATATAAGAAAATATATAACTATATATACTTAAGGTGATACTAAAAGTTTAGAGAAACTATATATAGTAATAACTAATGAAGAATAATAAAAAGCAAAACCAATCCACTGCGTATACTTAAACTAGGTGCAGGTATTAACGAGTTTCCCCCATATATCCTCCATTATTACTGCCCGAAACAGCTCGTCTACTTAATAGGTAAGCCGTGGTAGTCTGGTAGATGCTGTGGTAGACAGTTTAGATGGCTCCGATTGCCTTCGCATCATGGCTGCCGGAGTACATCTAGCCACAGCACTTTCCATCGTAATGATGAATGTGTTGGTCAGTACATATCAACCGCAAGGCACTGATTCTTGCTCGCAATATCATCTGTACCAGTACTTCCCACAATGTATGCTTTCTTCTGGCCAACAACTATTCTTAATAATCAATCACAGACTGGTTCGGCCCGGATTTCTAATTTCCCACGGTTGTCGCGATCGCCTTCGTGCCGTCCGACTTCTTGGTACAGGTTGCCGCAGGTGCATGCTTCAGAACATCATCGGTGAATCCATTCAGGCGATTTCTGCCATCAGTTGATGCAATAGTTGCTGCACCGTCACAGCCTTGCTCAAGGGAGATGTCGCCGTGTGCAGCACCATCGTTGGACGCACTGATCTGGAACTCGACCCAAGTAGCAGGGAGCTGTGTGCCACGCTGAACCCGGCCTTTGAATGTTGTTGGCAACGGAACGTGGGATCGAGATCCAGCCGCGAGCTTGACATTTTTCAGAGGCTTATCGAAATTGACGCCAGCGGTGCCGTTGCCGTTTCAGTAATTATCATAAAAGAAATGCGTGCATTCTTGACTGGATTTGTTAGTTAGGATAATGCCGGGTACATCGGTTGCCGGCGCTGCTGTCTTTGTAAATGCTGCTGGGTGAACTCCATGGACTTCGGCAGCATGGCTCTCCTGCTTCGGTTGTGCCAAGTCTGTTTGATATATTAGTGCGGGAGTGAAGCAGTTCTAGATCGAGACTCTCATCTTACCTGGTGAGGTATCTCCGTCGCTATATGTGATTAAGATGTCTTTGTTACCATGCCCAGCGGTGCTTTGGGCGTTATCGTTGGGATTATCAGGGTTACCATTCCAGGCGCCAACACCAATGTACACCTTTCCGTTAGCAAAAGTGCGAAGAAGCTTCTCGAGTTCAGGGCTGTCCTTGATAGGACCAATTCGCTTGACCTTGCCTTGGCTGTCTGTGGAGACGAAGTCTTTAAGCTGAGCTCGGACACTCTGGGATGCTTTGTGCCAGGCTGAGTCCATATCCTGCATGAAGTCGGGATCTCCTTTAAGAGTTGACTGATCTCCAACTTGCATCGCAGTGATGTTACCACCAGCTCCGACGATGTTGCTCACGTCAAAGAAATCATTACCTCAATTTTTATTCAGCTCCAGCTAGGCACCAGGTACTGATACAAAACATGACTTACCACCATATGTATTCTTCGTAATCTCGACTTGTTCGCCCTCGTGGCCGTCATGGAGCGCAATAATTGCTCTTGAGCTCCCGTCTGGAGCTGAGATCGTGGAGGTTTGACCAGCCTTGACGGTGGCGTTCTGATTGTTGTTCCGGACAAGGTCGACTTCGATGGCCCTTTCGTCTCCGTCTCCAACTGGAACACCTGGTATCCCACCGAACTCAAACATCGTGCTCCATTCCGGCCGATGGTTTGCCTTGAAGCGCAACTCTCTGGCCAAGACTGGAAGAACATCCTGGATTCTACTGAAGCCATCATCCACTACTTCAACGAACCCTAACGCGCCGGAATCTCTGCCCAGCACGCCGCTGATCTGTGGCGTAGCCAGATGGTCCCGCTCCGCCAGAGCAAAGGAAAAAAGCTCATCAGCCCCAGTTGCTCGAACGATCGGTCCGGTGAAGCTTGGATCGAAGATTTCATGGCCCGGGTCAGAGACATTCCGCCTGATCATTTCGGTCTCCATTACTATGGTATGAACGGCAGCGAGGCAATTGGCTTCATCCAGTCAATGCATGATAAGTTTCCGAAGCAGCAGGGTTACCTACTATAACAGCTACTGTAGATGAAATGAATAGACGCAGATGACGTAATCTCCACCGTCCTCTCATCGCTCGCAGAACAACGGGACGCTTTCTCGGATGGAGGTTGATGTTGCCGTTTCGAATGTAGTTCGATCATGTTGGGAGCTCTTACGAAACACATGCATTCACTACCTAGCCCGTAGGTATGGTCCTAGCGTCTACATTGGCATTGGATATCGAGTGCCTGAACATACACACTTATATCTCACCCACGTATTAGACAACGTGGATCATGGCTACATGTAAGAACACATTACCATACGTTCCAAACCCACAAAGTATGTCTAAGAAGAAGCAAAGCTCATACGTTTCAAGCCCAAAGCAGACAACTGTTTGACTTCATAGAGATCGAAGAGATGTACCCCGTCTACTGCGAAGCGCTCAGGAAATTATCCGGACCTTTCAGCGCACCACGATAGTGTAGTCGGGTGGTTCCCAGCAACTTATCGTTACTGAACGAAATCCGGCCAGCTCCGGATGTCCCAATACAACAATTGGAATGCATTAATCTCCCACATGATTTACTAAATGGGCCATAGGATTTCTGTCCATGCTAGCACCGAGGGAATTAATTGAACGAGTTGATTAGAGAACTACCAGAGACTGCTGTTGAGAGCGTCTCATAGCCTGTGAGGGTTATACTCGCGTGTTACTACGCGTGTATCCCAGTTTACCATACAAAAAGATATGGAGGAGTGGGTAGTCGCTGAGATTTTAGTGGTATCTTACCACCTCTCAGCTCGACATTTACTCTTCCTCCCAAAATTCAATCTCTGCCCCAACATTCTGACCAAACATAGAGTCGTTATTGTTCGACGACCGGTAGGTCAGTGAGTTTGGAAGGTCACATGGGTATACGTCCACAAGATATGGACCGTCACCAATGTCAACGATCCAGGAGGAGCCTTCTCCGCGGCGTTGTATTAACATATCTATGGGCTTCTCATCTTTCAGCTGCTGCGAGAAGTTAATCCAGCCCTCCGGTCCCCACCCGGTTCCCCTGCTGTAGGAGTTGAATCGAATAGTCTGGTCATGTCGGCGGAATGATATATGAAATGCGATCTGGCCATGTCGATCGTAGAGATTGAAATTGTTGTTATCATTCTTGGATCCTCGATGGCCGGAATAGATATTTCTGAGTTTGATGGTGAGAGAAAATGTGCCGACCTCGCGGCCCCATTCCCATGATCCTCGAACAACGTTGACTGTGCCAGATAAATGGCGATCAACCCAACCAAGGTTCTGATGATGAACGCTGAGGCTGTTATTTGAGGGTAGAGATTCAGTCTCTTGAGTGCCAGTGCCACTAATGAAATCGACTTACTTTTCGTAGAGACCAGTGTGCGTCACCTTGGGATCAGCCTTAAACGCAGAACCACGCGTAGGAATATCCTCTGGGTAGTCTGGAACCTCGCTCTTATCGATTTCATGGCCTGACTCGGTTGCCATTATTGTCAAGATTAGGAGAAACACGAATGTAATTCAGGTTAATATTCGTCTACAGTCTACCCCTCACTGCTAGGAAAACGGCGAGCATATAAGTAGGACCGACCTTTTCAAATAACTGTAGAAGGGGTCGAAAGGGCATTGTTCAAGAGAGTGGCTGCCTGAGTGTGACGTGGCTTCTTTGTCTCCACCAAACCCACTTGTGCTCTTGTGTATCGTCTATACAAGATATAGCGAAGCTTCTGCACCGTCATACTCGCACAGATGATGGCAAGCCGAGCTGATCGCACGGTTGCAAAGACATGTATACGCACACTAGGGATTTGATCAACGCCACGAAGACGGCTATGATTGAGCCTACCTAAATAAACAGCACAAGGACTGATTGTAGTCTGGTGCTAGCCTAGCCATAAGAAGTTGTATTAGGCTCTTTGGACAGGATGTGCCACGTTTTCTGCTGCGTACTCATCGTGATAATCTGAAAGTATAAATGGTGGAAGTTGTTGAATGTTTGCCCCTCTTTCCATGTCCCCTATTTCAAGAGGGAAAAGGTTTGGGTACAGACACGGATAGAAATGCCTCCTTCAATAATGTTTGGGACATCCACAATTACAAATCGGATACTGATGAAGGGCTTAAAGCTGCGAGCTGAATGCAGAGAAAGAGTCTCAAGGAATTTCAGGTACAGACAAGTATATCCTTATCCGTGCGTTTTGCTGTCGGAGACGTCGCCCCTCCGTATGTCTAGGTCTAGCCGGATGGAGGTACTCCCGCTACAGAATTGGACACAACGCTATACTATAGTAGAAATGTTGCATGGTAGATGGGACCTGGATTGGACCCCGCAATGGTAAAATCTCGGGGTCGTGATCTTCATTGGGGATCGCTTGCTTCCGAGAGGCTGGCTGAACGGGTGTTGGTCCCAGACATAGCTTTCAGCTCACCGAAACGGCGACCCCTGCTAAGATTTAACAAACTCGTCTCTGCACTCCAATCGCTCAGTCAGTAGATACACGTAGTATGTGTGCTGATGAGTCTGGAAATATTAGTTACCCCTCTAGACCCACTTTTAGCCTCATTTCAGCTTAACGAACCCCAGGAAGGAAAAGCCGAGCATTTCAGCAAAGTGCATTGGTTATCAGTATAAGATATGGATAGACTCATGTTTGCTGCTGGCTTCGGAAAGATGAGACTGCAGCATGGTTGCCTCACAGCTTAAGCCAATGCTGCCTTTTAATGTAAAGATTCTTCTATTTAAAATAGCTGATAGTATATTGTGAGTTAGGATCTGTTGGTTCTCAAGGCCGAAATAAGGATTTTGGAGGTTGTGCCTGCTACTGAAGCGGAGTAAAAGATGACTGAACTATTTGATACCAGGGAGGGAGGGATTTTTGATGAGACGTTGTAGCCTGATTCTTTTTATAACTTGCATATGACTAGCTAATAATCTAAGGCTAGATAACTACGTTATTGGGGGTTCAGGCTATATAACCCGCAGCCGTAACCCGGCGTAACTTGACCCTCGATAACAAAGAGTTTTCGACATTCGGTCAGCGCATGCTTCATGATTCACTTTTCTGAGGATAGTAGTGAAATGAATCAATTTTACTACAATGACTTATATAGAAACCAAAGTTTTCCCCCCAATTTTTTCTCGAAAATAGAGCACTTTTTTTGACATCAAAACCATGTTTCCAGAAAGTATTTGAAATTATTGTTTTCCAACTACTTATGAGACAACCGCAGCCATTTGCTTTCCACTTTCCTGGCGCAAATTCTGTGATTAGTTAGATTTTTGATTCTCTTTTTTCTTTGCTTGATACTTACAATGGAACTGGAGTTCCCCATTTTCGTTATTGATCCGTTCAGCTAGATTGATATCTCCCTGGATACCGTGGAAGTCTGCACGTAGCACGGGAACCCTAGAAGCTCCCTCTGATGGGTTGAAAGTGACATCATCAGCGTCTTTAGTGAAGTCGTGGCCTCCCCATTGGAATCGACCTATGGAAGTGCTTAGCAAACGGTCTTGATGAACGTCTGAATCATCTCAAGACTGTGAAGTGGATTGGGCGCCCCTGGGGGGGGTGGGGGGTGAAAGAGGTTTACCATTTCTATCTCCAATGCAGTCATCAAGTCTGAGGCTGCTACGATGAACACGTCCCCGATCATCCTCGCAGTCACCATAAAGGTATGACTCCTTCCGGTATTTATCAACGTCAACGCGGAGGTTCTGAGTCCGGTACATATTGACTGTGTGGAAAGAGGAGTTTTTGGTTTCAAATAGATTCAAAGAGCTAAATATGTGGAAGTTTTGTCAATCAAGAAGTTCGCTGCATAAGTCTTATTCCTGGGCCTTCGAAGCTTAGAGACACACGAATATATACCCTACTCGAATGTACAATATCGACCATGTTTGCCACGATGAGTAATAGATTTCCACCTGTGACAAAAAGAAAGATGCATTTGTTAATATCATACGACCTTGAGGTCATTGAATGTACATAAGAGCATTACACCAGAGTTGCGTTTAATGCTCACACGACACTCTTCTTCAAGCGTGAATGGCGCGAGTCCTTAAATCTCATTGGTTCAGTATAATCCATCATCATCATCAGACGAAGAAGATGAATATGTCTTCATCCATGTGATCTTGTCTAGGTGTCAAACGGTCAGTTTGCCACCTGATTGAAGACGGTGATTTGCGGAAATCACTGAGATTCTGGCTAGATCTCGATCCAATCTAGAGAACCTACCCGGGAAAAATATAGGAGAGTAGCGGCCTCTGGTCTGCCAATGCTCCAAAGACCTTGCGCTTTCATGAAAACGGACACAATCGAAATGACCGGTTATCATAGCTGGGCAGAATGAGGTTAGATTAACCATGGGCAAGGTAGTCTGCGGAGCTAGGCTCTGGAAAGTTAGTGCGGACCCATTGTTGCTCCACCAGCGAAACGAGTTACTAAAGTCTATTTTCACCTAATTTCTACTTCGAGTATATGCTTGACCAATAGTATCATAGTCCAGGCCATAAACATAGGTAAGAGCTTCAAATACGTCTGCTTTTTACGACATTAGAATACAATTTTTGTCGTAGATTTTACACAATCATGCTCTGATCAGACACCAACCCCTTCCCACGCTTTCTTTACTGCTTGACCCACATTGTTACCGTAAAGTCTCTGTGCATTATCCACAGTCAATCCAGCAAAGGCACTGAAAGTAGCTGTAGGCCTGAGCCGGGAGTCGGTCAAAGTTTTGAACCATATATGACCGGCTTGATCCCACGAACGCCCTCCAAGAGTAGTGGCAACGAGATAAAATGCATGATTTGGGATGCCGGAATTGAGATGTACACCACCGTTGTCGTCACGTGTGTTGTTATAATCACGCATATGGCCAGGTTGGGGATCTTTGCCGAGGATTTTGTCATTGTTGTAAGCTGTGCCGGGCTTCTTTAGTGAACGCAGCGCGGATCCCTTTCGTGCAACAGGGAACAGATTTTGGCCTAACAACCAATCCCCATCCTCAGCTGTCTGGTCAAGATACCATTGCTCGGCCATACATGCAAAAACATCTGATATAGATTCATTCAACGCTCCGCTTTGGCCTTCGTACTGCAGATTTGCTGTGTATTGGGTAACTCCATGGGTAATTTCGTGGACGATTACGTCTAGTGAATCAGCAAAGTAATCGAAAATTTCTCCGTCTCCGTCACCAAAAATCATCTGCTGTCCATCCCACATAGCATTGTTGTAGTTCTCGCGAAAATGAACTGAGCCAGTAAGAGCATTCCATGAACCATCAGGGACTTTGTATGCGAAAACATCGCTATAAAACTTGTCTGCAATCTGTAAGCCGTCAAATGCATTATTGACGACTCGATCTCTGACTCTCTGGTCATCGCTTCGGACCCGGACTCCTGGAAGTTTGGAGCTGTTTCTACAGTCGTACACTGAGATACTTGGTTGTTCGCGGCCCGAGCTTGCAGTCACTGACTGCAAGTTGCCGAGGTTGGGATTCTGAACGATTGCAGCATGCAGATCGGGCCTTCTATTTCGTACCTCTGTGTCGATACTCAGCGTCCTCGCTGCTGATTCTCGTGCATGCTGAGACACTTCAGGTGACTCAGCAACTTTTTGAAGTATATAATGGGAAATGAATTGACACATCCTTCCGTTACTTTGAATGGAACTTTGAGGAATATGAATTGTCGAGATATAACGTCTCATTGCATGATTTAGTGTCATCAACATCTACAATCCGACGGTGCTATTTTGTGATTCTTTTATACCCAATTCTCAATTCCAATTTATGGTTAGATATGGCATGATATATGGCATGGTATCTTTTCCAGCTAAAAGAATATTTGAATTTGTAATCAAGACCTGGCCAGACCGAGAAGCATGAATTGAGTGGCGGAAAATCTTCTTTCGACAAAGTCTAGATTGTGGTTTCTTCCTATGTAAACTAGATACTGTATACTACTTAACCTTGGCTCATCTCACGGGTTTGCCATGGTTTGGATAGCCTTGGTTTCGAAAGAGATCTATGATCACCCGGAATGCATTCCATTGTTTCATTTTATTTATAATTTTTTTTTTTACAAGCTGGGAGACCCCGTTTCCTCATCTCTTTGCCTTTTTTTCCCGTTTGTCTTCTGAAACGCATTTCTTTGTTGTTGGTCGCTGCTTGCGGCGCGTTCAGATGCATTTCCATCGGTGTATGTGTCCGGTTGATTATTCTCGATAATTTGTTTCATAGAATTGTACGCTTGAAAGACGTCTTGTAGGAGCTCTGATGTTGCAAGATTAGAGACCTGCAGGTTGTTGCCGTATCTTAAAAGTGTCTTTCTTTCTCGGATCAAGTCCAGGACTTTGCTTATCTCTGCCATATTTCTTCTTAGTCGTTGTGGTAGGCCTCTTCCTTTGAGTAAAGACAAAATCCCTGCAATAGAGGTGTTAAGAGCACCTAGGATCGTAATTGCCAGCACATGATCACCCCCAGACGGCCCCAATGCGGTGATAGCTGCACCAATAATCACTTGTACGATGACAAGCAAGTTGAAACTAATAGTGATAAGCTGATACTGGAAATTCTGATAGCTTCGCGTTTGTATCAGCTCTTTTTGTAGATCGGATATCGCAGCCTCGTAGGATTGATACTGTTGAGGTACTTGGGAAAGGTTTCCTGACCTGTTTTCAGACATATTCGAAATTTGATTGTCCTTCTATCTGGAGTATCCCTCGAGCAGAAATTTCTCAATTATTATCCTATTCATGATCGAATTAACCATTGACGTCAACCATTATCTTGAAATGTGGCAAACGTGTCGGTGTTGGTTTTCATTTGCACCCGCAATATTTCAAAATTGTGATGATGAACTCGTCGGTCCTTCTGCGTTCGGCCTCCACTTATGTCCACTCCACTTGAAGCAGCCTGAAGCCAGAAACTTTGCTAGCATGATTTATGTTGATCGATCCGAGTAGTCGTCAAGACGTAATATTCCTCAACAGAAGTGACAAGAATTCTGATTATATCCGTATCGTCCGCCAAGAATGTGTCGCACGCACTTGACCGGATGTAAAGGGTTTCTTTTTTAGTTATGGTGTTCAGCGGATACCTACCAAAAACCCCGAAATTTTCACACTGTGACGTAGATAAACTGACATTTCATATCGTTATGTAAGTTTGACCCGTTGATTTCGTCTATCTACTAGAATACCGTGGTAGAAGTATGATCGAGATCGTAGTTCGACCGGACCATGTGATCAAGCATATCATCCTAATACGGATCCCACATCGATTCAGCGCGGATTTATGTTGCACATATTATATACTCATGGATTGGTATATGAACAAGGATATGTTTTGTTTTCTTTATTTTTAAGGCTTCGCACTATATCTTGTTGCTAGATGTACCTTGTGCTACAGTACCCTTATCACAATCAAGCACTATTTAGTTCTCTTCCAGATCCTTCGGGAACTCTTACACATTTGCAAAAACTATACATAGAGATGACATACTTTTGTAAGGGTTTTATATATAGAAAGAGTATAAGCCTGAATAACAATAAACAAACAAACAAGTGTGTCCTGCTAGAGACTATCAAAGAGACGTAATCTAACAAGTAGTGAAACTAAAGATTGATCGTATCATGAATCAAGTGGGTTACTGAGATATATTCATCAATAACTCATTAACTCAGAAAAGATATCTATACTTTGAACTGATGAGAAATTCAGCGGATACATCTCACGTCCACACTTCAAAGCAGCCCCAAGCGTGGAATTTAGCTGAACATCCAGGTCATGCAATACGATCCTAATCCTTTCGATCTCCTCCAACATATCATTATCTGATGATGTCTTTATCCTCTTGTGTCCTTCTATTTCAAGAAGTCGTATTATTTGCTTATTTCGATAGTCAATTATATCATAACACGCATGTAGCGAATCATTTGCCATTTTACTTCCGCCATCGCTCTGATCAAAATGGACTTCGAACATCTGACAGTAACATGCTGCCTCTTGTGGACATGACTCTGCATTTGGGCCTAGGAGCAGATAGGGCCAGAGATATTCAAATATTGCCCCAGCAGTTATGCTTGGCAAGGATTTGTGAATAATCCAGTTTCTCATTCGCTCTAGCTGATCCCGTGTCAGATTATCTTTTGCTGTTGATGCAGTAACTGCAAACTGCGCACCAGAGGGAGAAGCAATGAATAGAATGGTGGATGGTTGGTACAGGCCGATCTTGAGTAATTCGGAGACTCTCACTATAGGTTGGACCGCCTTTTTCTCTAATGATTTTCTTTCTAGATTGGACCCCGGCAGGCAGTGATGAATGCCATGTATGCTTCACAAGCCAGTAACTAGGGTAGACTGACTTATCAGGCTTCGGCGTAATCGGCCACCCGTCTGATGATGCGTAAGGAGTGATTCTACGTTGGAGCGCCGGATACCAGAAATGGGGGGGGGTCAACTGGTAGTGAGTAAAGTGAATACTAGGAGCTAGATCTCACTGACATTAGTTGTACAGAAATGCGATGAGGATCGTTTAGGACAGATAAATTATACACAATCCTCCAAAAAGTAATTAATAAATAACGTAATCGGTAGTTAACTTGAGCGGCCCGTCTATGTACAGAGATCTAACGTGTTAAGTGGATATCTTGATAAACCATGATTGATATTTGGTCGTCAACAGACACAATCTTAACAATCTGCGCCCCAGACCTTCCCATTGCCCTTGATCCGCTCGGCGAGCTGCTTTTCAGATTTCGGATATAGAATCGACTATCCCCGGAAATCACCATTCTAATTGAAAAGTCTATACTGTTGCCATTTGATATCGGGCAAGGGGTTGAAGCCAGGAACTGGGTCTTTGAGTTTACCCTAATCTCTAAGTAGTTGATCCATGGCCAAAATTAGGAGCGGCACGACATTCTCGAAGAAAGCACTTTGATTTACGAACGAACTGTACAGGAAACAACACAATATGATACTCCAAATGCCCAACCAGAAGACCGGAGGCGTTGGTCTGAAATTTACATGCCGATTTATTGGCCGAACTCTTCAGCCTTCTACCATTACTTTCTGATTACTGTTTGGCATATGTCAATGAAAGTGATTTACAAAAGTGATGGACCTCGCTGAAATGTTAATCAACTTATTCGTTTAGATATCCCGGAAATATAGCAGACCAGGTCTCGAATACGAGGCTGCGAAGTCATCGTTCCCCCAGTCGGACCGGATCGCCGCGTCGACGTCGAATATAGCTTTTCATCCGACGTCTCCTTTCAAGATGAGACGGTGAGCGAATTCGTGTTTATATGTATGTATAGTGCCTTCTGTGAATGTGGCTGGTGTAGACTTGGTGATGCCAAGATAGATAACTATTTTCACTAGAACTTAGCCGGTCTATCGCTGCCTGTACTGTTGCATTTAGTCAGTCCTAAAAGGAACCTAATCTCGGAAAGCAGCTCAATCAAATCCCATCGCTGGGATTGAGTCCCTATCCAATTCCGTGGTACCGCGTTTGGACTAAGCGATATATATTTACTGTTTTAATAGAACCATTTAAAGATACCGCTGCACAATTTATTAGACTATATCAAGGAGGCTGAATGATGTAAAGGCAGAAAGCTTGTTGTAATCTCTGAATATAAGAATGCATTACTTCATCCCCTTGTTTCAAAACCAACAGGAACATCCCTAACTACTCGCAGGCTCATATCAAATTTGACACCCTCGGAAAGAGCAAGCTCAGCGCTATCTCTTGCTTTCTCCCAAGTGTCTGGAAAACTTTGCTCTGGAGAGTACCCGCCCTCTTCCCCTCTTACCAGCAGTTTCACCGAAAGTGATTTGAACAGCACGGCCACCGAGGCACAAAGCTCAACCAGTGCAAATCGATACCCTAAACATGTTCGACTTCCTTCTGAAAATGGGATAAAGCTGCCGGGGATCGGGGAAAGGAATCCATCTTTGTTGGAAGTGCCATCAGTCACTTTAACCCATCGTTCAGGATCAAAGTCAGACACCGAGAAGGGCCGTTTCGAGCGATTTTTTCTCGAAGTTGTTGTGTCTTCACTGGATTCTAGACGCGGCCAGTATTTTGGATGATGATGAGTGGCACTTGTATTGACGAATGCAACTGTGTCTCGTGGTAAAAGGTGGACATGACCATCAACGGTGATAGAAACTTCTGGCCCTGTAGGTGGCACATATTTTGGAATGACAGGCACGACAGTGAAAAGACGGAGAGCTTCATTGATCACAGCACCAACACGACTGTTCATCAGCGGGTTGTAATAAGCGTCATATGTCCACTGCTCTGGCGGTGTGTCTCCGAGAATTCGGTCGAGGTCGGCCTGCATAGCACGCTGTGCTATAGGGTGGCAAGCAAGGAGTAAGATAATGAAAGTGAGGGTGTTGGCATTTGTTTCGTGGCCAGCAAGCAAAAAAACCCACATATTCCCCAATACCTGATTAGGCTTGAGAATAGCTGGGCTTCCATCTTCGGCTGGGAGCCCCGCTTGAACAAGGAGCTCTAAAAAGTTGATTAATAACATGCACTACTTTTCATGGGGTATAATTATCAACCTACCGAGTATACTTTCATGTTTTTTCGATGTCGCTGTTTTTCTTTGACGCAATTCCGCCTCCTTCTGCTCCTTCATTTCTTCTAGATAGCGACGCAACTCGGTATGGGCCGTGGCTGACTGGCGATGAGTCTTGAAAGGCGAGGATTCTGATTCAACTTTGATTAGCGAATGTGTATGACGAAAAAAAAGTAAAAGACCTACCAAGGAGCCTATGTGGATTGACAAATATGGTCATATAGTTCGCCAGCAAGGTGAACACGGCTTCACTGTAGGTCATGCTATGCGAGTCTTGTGGTTTATCTTTCGAATGCAGTGCATTTATAAGATCTTCGTCATTTTCAGTCTCATAACAAAATCGATTAAGGATATGGAGCGAAAGTTTCGCTGTAAGAGTTCGTAGTTGGCGATATGCTACTGGTTGCCTCAACGCCTCCACCAAACGTCCACTTCCCTGGACAGAGCCGATGAAAACCTCTCGCATCGTTCCCTCTGAGAAAAATGGAGCTGTGATGCGTCGGTATAACCGTGACTCCGCTCCATCAGTACTTGTTATGGTCGGGCCGAACATCTCCAGAAGACTCATTAAATGGGCTGGTTTTCCTAACCGACCATCGCGGAACAACTGCGATGAAACAGCTGCGTCACAGGTATAGAATATAATACCGCCAGGAGCAACAGTAAGAAATGTATCCGATCCAACCTGTTCAAAAGGCTCATAACCGTTATGCCAGCCATCATTAAACACAAGTAGGGGGAGCCACTTTCTAGTCCATTGCTCCGGTAGCGCCAACAGAAGAGGGAGTAGTAACGATTGAGTTAGTAACCATGGAACTCCAAGTACGTAGCAAGGCACGACCAAATATGGGAGGGCAGTCGCTCGTGCTCGGGACATATGGGCTATTAATGAAGCCAGACACCATGCCGTCCAAGCAACGGCCGCCGCGATCAGTAGTTTGGCAAAAAGCGAGGTCATTGTCTTTGTTAAAAGAGCGAGAAAATGGGAAGTGCAATAGTAGATAGAATTATGTCGAAAAATGATTGAAAACAAGATTGCTCAACATAACGACAACATTAGAATTGCAGAACTGGCGTATAGGTCAACATTTGAAACAGGTCGAGTCACCTGCCCGGAGTCACTTTTCTTTGTTCATTTCAGCCTCGCTTTCACTGAACCCTGTACAGTAGATCTATGTATGTTTGATATGCACATGCGGAAGCGCGCGGCATATTGATGACCTCGCTTAGTGAGTAGACGCGCAGATACTGGCCGGATCAGTCTTGCATTTATTTTCAGGCTGTGCCCCTCTTTCCCGAATTTTGGTCAAAATACCCCGAAAGCCCAATGGTATTCTGACCGGGTAACTAGCATCATCTCTGGATGTGCTGTGGTTGCATGTATTACCCTGGATTGCATCTAGTCACTCTGCTTTTAATTATCTAGCATCCTTCCACTGCGTGATTTTTTCCCCTCTCCGTCTAGCCACTTTTGACTCTGATCTTCCCCTCTCTTCATCATCACCGCCGCGGCTGTCTATCCTGTAACTCCATGCGCGACACTCATTGTAGTACTCCATACTCTTTAAGTCATTGTCGCCAAGTTTGTGATTCAATATCGCTCCCTTGACCTCTGTTATATCCGACGCTGGGGCCGATCTGTCAATTATCAAGATTACGCGGGGATAGCAGGATACATATATATCTATTCGTTGTAGGCGACAGCTGTCTAGAGTCATTCGACTTAAGTCTACCTAGATGCATACCAAACTACCCCTTTTAATATCTTGTGCATTATACCAGTGTCTTGCGTGTTTATTCTTCTTGTCTTAGATTCTTTACAAAAAAGAAAAGCAGCATGAGCTTCGAGGAGGCAGAGAACCCATCTCTGGTGAACACCAGTCTACTAACGGTTGCAATTATTTTCCCTATTCTGGCCACTCTAGCTCTTACTCTTCGTATCTGGACCACTTTCTCAAGAACCAAGAAAATGTTCCTTGATGATTATGTTCTTATTTTGGCCCAGGTATTTGCTTGGGGAGTTCCTGTTGATGTTTATGTGGCTGCTGGGCTCGGGGGTGTTAATCACAGCAGCCTATCCCAACTTGATGCCGCGCGCGTCTTTCTTCTGGTAACTTTATCTTTGGGTCCGCCCAGATGGGAAAGCGGTTAGACAACATGGAGATTACTGACAATCTTTACAGGCTCTGTGGATCGAGATTATGCCGCTGATTGCAAGCCTGGTCCTAGTCAAGGTGGCCATTCTTCTTCTCTATAAGAGAATATTCGCTTCATCTTGGTTCCAATTTGCCGTTTGGGTTTATATTGCAATACTACTCGCTTGGGGAGTTGCATGTATTCTGGTACGCTCAGTACCCTTGGAGGTAATGGATAATTCTGGTCGCTGATATATCGCAGTGCCAAATTTTTGTCGGAAACCCTGTTTCCGCGGCTTATGATCCACTTTCTACAAATCCGCTCCGTTTCAATTTCAATGCTTTCAGTATAGCATTTGCTGGAATGAGTATGTGCTTCGATGTGATTGTGCTCTGCTTCCCACTTCCGTCATCCATCGGCTCATGATTACCCGGCGAAAGCTTGAGGTGGCGGGCATTTTCTGGTTAGGAATATTGTAGGTATCGAAGACGAAACTCACGGCCAAAGCTGATGAGTAAGGCCCAGTTGCTGTATCGCGTCCATCCTTCGTTTCTATTATGTCCACACAGAGGTTTACCAATCTACAGCCTCAACTGGGTCCAACCGCTACGCAGTCGTGACGCCTGGAGTTACGTGGGCAGCGATTGAGCCTAGCACAAGTGTCATCGCAGCTTGCCTACCTACCTACGGCCATTTATTCAACAGAAGCTGGAGTCTGCCTAGCCGACTGCGCAGTTTCTGGAGCAGATTGACTACGAGAAGCAGCAACACGGGCCATATTGGTAGTGAAGGCCCCAATAGAAGGTCCGCGGCCTTCCATAGTAGCATCACTACCTCATATGCATCTAGAAAGTCTAACAATGGGCACTACTGGAAGTGGCTTGGACCCAAAGAAAACGAAACCATGGATATTGGAATGGCAGACACTTCCGTTGAGGATCTTGCTCCTCGGGCAAAATATACTCAGCCAATGCAGATTCATATTACGCAGGATTTTACGAGGCTGGAACAGACAGCCTTGTATAGGGAGCCGGCAGCAAATCAAACGATCACGGCACATGGAATCATATCTTGAAGATGCTGAAAAAATTGGCAGAAAGAAGACAGGTCTGGAAGCTCTGCAATATCAAATCTCTGGGCACGCTGTGATGACACACAGGCCGCACCATCTCGATATCACAGTTGTTAGCAGTTCCTGTGTGAAATCAATGTTTAAAGATCATATAAAGGACAAATTATTTTATATAAGGAATAAAGGTTACGAGTACGCCACAGTGGAGTTCAGCGTGTATCCTATAGGTGCGGAAATACAACAATGCCACAGTAGATCCCTGATCTGCATAAGTTCAACTGATAACGCGTCGGCGAATATTGATTCATACACCGACATAGCGCCAGGGCAAAAGTGGTGATGGTGTACTGCTTGACTAGGTGAGAACTGCCAGGTGGATAGGTACTAAAACTCCAATTATTGATGGACTGCGGGTGACATCTGGAACCCCTGGAGATGCATTTATGTATGTAACCACACTACTATTTCCCAGCATGGATATCCGTATCAACCAGATACTATCAATGAGTTTTACCCGTCTACTATATCTAAACCCCGCAGACGTGCAATGCACGCATATAGTCCTGTAAATCGGTCTAGCCTGTGAGGGTTGAACGTGCAGTTCTAACTTGCGGCTTGTCCGAATGGAGTTCTGAGGTCACAAAAAGCTTTGTAAAAAGAGCTTTAATCTCTCAAGTGCTGGCCAGATTTGAGTGAGAAAGTTTCATTCTTCTTCCATCAATTTTTTGACCACGACAACACAATCATCATGACAAATCTTAAGCCAATCAAGATATTTTGGAGAGGTATTGTGAAATCTTTTCTCATATTATGAAGCGAAGTTATGGGCGATCATGAAAAACCACTGATTAGCAGCAAAATTATTTAGATCATGTCCCAAATCCTTCCAAAGTCCTCGTGAATCTAAAAGAACTCGATTTGCCCTATCAAAGTATATACGTCGAGCTTGACGCTTTCAAAAGACCTCCCTTGACCGACGCGAACCCCACGGACGCATACCAGGTAATTGGTAAATGAACCCTTCCAGTAAAGCAAAAGACCCTGACAGATTGAAATAGCTATCATTGACCCTAACACGGAGCTGACGATCTGGGAATGTGGTGCAATTCAGGTAAAAACCAAACCCAGTAGCAAATGATGATACCCGATGGCTGACATAAAAAATAGTATCTAATTGAAACCTATGACAAAGATCAAAAGCTCACTTACAGCACATTTCCGGAGAAGTACCATCTAATCTAGTGGTCGTACTTCCAGGCGTCAGGTCAGGGGCCGTACCTTGGACAGGCCGCATGGTATGTGTAGTGGCATAAAAGTGAACGAAACTCATTTATCCGGAAGTATGACTGGTTAACATATTGTTCTCAAAGGTTCAATGTCTTTCATGAGAAGGCATACGGAGAATCCCCGGAATCTGCCAAAATACGATATGGTTCAGAGGTCAAGAGAGTTGCGGGCGTCTTGAACACCGTTTTGAGTAGTAGGGAATGGCTTGTTGGAGACAAATGCACGTATGCAGACCTCGCATTTGTGATGTGGAATCATCAAATTCCATTCTTCATGCAGAGTCGAACAGGCGAACATGCATGGCTGCCAGAGGAATATCCGCATTTTACACGCTGGCAAAATGCTATGTTGGCACGACCAGCTGTGGCAAAAGTGGTCACTTTGTTGGATGAAAAGGAGGTCAACAAAGGTGTGTAAGTGAGCGACTACTGAATCATCTAATGTGCATCCCTTTCTCTCGAAGGTTAAATTATATGCACTTTACTCGGGCTTTCCTGCTGTCTGTGATTTTTCTCTTATCTTTTTTTGTTACTACTGTCTCTCAGTTTGATAGTTGCTATGTATATACTGTTGATAGGATAAGTTAGTATTGCCTAGCTGTTTATTACAATGAGGAATCAATTCTGTCCAGCAATACCTCCTTCTACTATTATGATAGGTTAACATTGTATAGCGGATAGTTAATATATTAATTTCTAGGTGCATCTTGTGTATCTGTTATAACCCTAATGAGCAGCTGTATAAAGCTCATATATCTGAGCCCTTATACAAGGGTCAAAGTTCTTTGCGCGTAGTATGTCGTTCTGGTGGAGGCATTCTGACAGACCACTAAAATTACCACCCCGTTAACGGGGCTCCGTTTTTGGCCGTACGGCAATATTGTGGATTTCTCACATTCTCATTTAAAATATAGAAATATAGGCTTGTATACAAAATTTGTATGCGACGCGATGTTGCGCGGTTTTGATGGCAGAATTAATGGCGGTGTGGAAATTTCGGATACATTTGTCGTCCCAACTGTTCTATGGAGTAAAAGGCGCTATACCGCTTTAGTCTTGGCTTTCATCTTCGTCCGCTTAAAACTTCAACTTCTCCAAGTCTGGCCTTTTGCGACTCTCTCGCCTTCGTCTACGCACAACCTCACTCATCCTTTACTTAGAGTCAGTCAGTACTCGCCATATACGAGACGCTATGGCCGACGACGAGCGTCGCGCAAAGCGATCTCGCTTTGACCAAACCGAACCTGAGCCACGTCGATCGAGATTCGACCGCCGTTCGCGATCTCCAGCTTCTCGTCATTCTGATTCGACTCGTCAGCGTAGCCCGTTGAGTCGGGAGCCTCGCAGTCCTGGCGCTGATGCTTCTGCGAGGTCTTCTGCCGCACCGGATCCCACGGCAGCAGCAGGTGAGCAGATACCATCTTTTTGTTTGAGTGTATCGCGGGACAGATGACTGACTGGTGTGCATACAGCTGCTGCCGCTGCTAAAATTAATGCGCAGTTACAGGCCAAGAAAGGAATCCAGCATGTCGATGTTCCTCCTATTCGCTCGGTGAGAACCACCGCTCCCAAACCATCTACTTCCACATCTAACAATTTCATAGACTGGAAGCCCCGTCGCGAAAACAGGTGCCACCACCGATGGTGCTACCAAGCTCGATAACGACGTCTACATTGCCGACGGAGACTATATCAAAGATATCGATGTGAACAGCCTGCGCAACCGCTATGCTCTCACCAGAGGCTCCACGCAGAGAATGGTAAATAAACTCCTGTTATCGTCTTGCTGATACTCCCAGGCCCCTTGGGCATGTCTCATTCATACATACCCTACTCCAAGTCTCACTCATGGCTGGAGTTATTTGCTTGGATCTTGAAGCTTACCCAGTCAATTCTAGCATTTCCTTGCCCCTCTTTTGCATCTGCTGACCTCGGCTGCGTGATTATAGATTAAAGAAGAAACTGGCGCTGGTACGCGTTGCCCCCAAACAAATATGCCTTTTTATTTGGATGTTGCAGACCCATGCTTATTGAAATGATCAAGATGTCACAACCCGTGGTAGTTACTATCCGGATAGGTCTATGGCCACTCCTTCGGTAAGCTTACAACTGTTTGGATATATTGAATGACTTGATGCTGACAGTTTGGTGATAGAATCCTCCTCTTTACCTCCACGTCACCAGCACTACCCGAGAGGGCCTCGATAAAGCCGTTGCGAAGATTGAGGAGCTTATGAAACAGGAGTTGCCCAACCTCGTAGACGAACGTCGATTCCGCCGTCGGGAACAGCCTGAGGTTGAACGTGATGAATTTGGACGGGTAAGTCACAACTTGAGCTTGGATGAAGTCCGGTGTTCTGATAACTTGGTATAGAGGAAATGGCCCGAGGAGCGAATTCCTATCGACCTTGAGCCGATCCAAGGTTTCAACTTGCGAGCCCAGGTTGTCGGTCAGGGTGGAGCGTACGTGAAGCATATTCAACAAAAGACCGGATGCAAAGTCCAGATCAAAGGACGCGGCTCCGGCTTCCGAGAACATGGCACGGATCGGGAGAGCGACGAGCCTATGTATTTGCATGTTGCGTATGTTTCTAGTTCTTGTTTCATTACGGAGATGTTTCATGCTAACTATAATCAGCGGCCCCGATCCCAATCAGGTGCAGGTTGCTAAGGAACTTTGCGAGGACTTGTTGTCAAATGTCCGTGAACAGTACCAAAAGTTCAAGGAAAATCCTCCTCAGCACGGATATGGTGGCTATGGTCAGCGCGGTGATCGCCACTATGGCGGAGGACAGGGCGGTGGCTACGGCGGCGGCTATCAACAACATAACCAACATCACCAACATCAACAGTCGCCGCCTGCTGGTGCATCAATGAGCCCTACAGGAGCCGGCACCTCAGCAGAGAGCACCCCTGGAGCGGCCAACGCTACGGATTACGCTGCTCAATACTCTCAATATTATAACGGCCAGGACCCATATGCAGCTTACGGGGGCTACCAGAACTATGTTGCTTATTATCAATACTATCAACAATGGGCCCAACAACAACAAGGGGGAGCTCCAGGGGCTCCAGGTGCAGACGCCAGCGGTGCAGCACCTCCTCCACCTCCACCTTCTAGCGACGCACCACCACCACCGCCTCCGGGAGCTGGATTAGGTTCACCTCCACCGCCGCCTCCCCCGGGCGGTGGAAGTTACAATGCTGTAAGCTGTCTCAAACTATTTCTTATACCATCATCCACTAACGAATGACGTGACAGGTGCCACCCCCTCCAGGCTTGTAATTTTGTTCAATGCCAAGTTCAAAAGAGCAATTTTCATACAAAATGTGATATACTATTTGTCTATTAGCTTTTGCTTTGTTGATTACAAGTCGTCCTCGAGAAAAATATGTTTTAATCCTCATCATTATCTTGCGTTGAGAATGCGCGATACATGAACATGTTATCATGTACTACTCGTTCACAATTAATCCTCCGTGACAGCACAAATCATTACCATCATCCACCATCCCCCGGTTCACATTCACAGATCAAAAACTAGCATTAGCAAGATTCGTCAAAAAATGCGCATCAATAAACGGTACAATCGCCGATCCAAAATCAGTTGTATCAAGCGCATCCTGCGCAACAGCCGGTAACTCCTCCCACGAAATCAGCGGCTGCAATCCACCCACAGTAGTCGTCAATCCGCACGAATGATCAAGAGGCCAAATACTCTCGTATTTGATTAGCGGCTGCGTTCCGGAAAGCGTATATCCATCCGTAGAGCAATCCCAGTTTCCGTGTGCCGAGGGGCAGACGGCGAGGATGTTGTCGGCGCTGGTGGAAGTGCTGGAAGACAACCAAACGATTGCGCCTTCCCAGTCGTGACGATGGCCAAGGCCGTCCGAGGGCTCGTCCTTGGGCATGTACCATGAGTACATGACGGCGTAGTAGCCGTTGTAGCTTACGCCGCGGCTGTAGATTTGTCCGGTGCTGCTGGCGCAGTCGCCGTTTGAGGCGCCGGTTGTTTTGAGGCCGGCACTGCATACATATTAAAACCTATGCAAACCAAGGTGAGAAGCAAGCTTACTTGGTATCACCCTCAGCATCAACAGCCGGAAACGGGACACAGCCATTCACAACCTTGAGGTATGGCTGGTAAGCCAAATAGACCTCGCCGGTGATGCCACTAGGCACGGCTTGTGCGAATCCGACAATCTCATCGTTTCCGATTGTGCCTCGACGTTCCAGAGGTGATGTCTCCGTGATTGGGGATGCAGTGGCTCCCGAGGCAGCGAGGAGAGCTGCAGAGACACGTTTGAAGAAACCAACCATTTTTGCGATGTGGTACTGAGTAGTTCTTTAGACGATGATTGACGACTTCTCTACAATCCAGGATCTTCATGACGATCAGGCACACTTATATAGTCAAACAAGCCTAAACAAGACGGGAGATTTCCTCATGCCCTAGCTTCTTGAGCAGCGGAAGAAGAGGAGTAAACACGCTAAACATGCTTAATGATCCATTTTCTGCATAACGCCGTCAATACAAGCTCCTTATTAAGACTCTATAAGCATTTTAAATTGCATGTTTATTCTTCAGCGTCCAATCGTGCGTGAATGTCCGAGCACACTCAGGTACACTACTGGTAGAGATGCGTTTAGTGTTATCAGCGACGCGTGGAGCGATGCATGGATTTGTGCCGGATTTTCGTGGGCTTGATTTATATTGCCTTTAATGGTAAATATATTATTAGTAGCACCTTGAGAAAGGATGAATAGACTGTATTCTCATCGAAACGTGCGGACCTGGAGATCGGTGCGATTGCTCATCTAAGAAGTCATCGCCGAGGGTTGACCCGCTTAATTCATGCTGATATAGACTACTATTCACTATAAGAACGTAGCGAGATATCATTGCAGGACAAATGTTTATGCTAGTAAGATACGTGGAGAGTATTGCCATGCTGCTAATGCATGACTTTTAATTTCCCCTACTTCGGTTTATTCAATGTACGCCTGGATGCTTGTGATATCTCTATTAGTTAGGCTTCTTTCGCGAATTGCAAACCCAGAATGAACTGCACATCGCTCCCTCCCTCTGTTTCGAGAGAACTATCAATGCCGGACAAAATAAGTCATCCAGTAGTACATGAACGTATGCAAATCAGAGTTGTGATATGCACCCATAGTTTCCAACTGTGCAGTGGCTTTTAGCATCTCGGTCTTTTTTCGCTTAATTTCTGCAGAGCCGTATTTGCACACATCACAGGCAAAGTCGCACGGAGACGTCGACGTAGGATTCGGTCTTGTAGTCTGACTTGACATCATAGTCTCCAACTCCAGATCGCCGGAGAATTCACGGATGATTTCGTGTCTGCATCGATCAGTCGACTCACAGAAAGCTATGACTTTGTTGAAGCTTTCAATACGCGCCTCCATCGAGTGCTTCTTTGAACCCGCGGATTGAGGCGCGAAGCGATTACTGGTTCGTCCAGTTTGCCCATCATTCTTGACTCGTTCAAGGACCCGGTCACGTTCGTTGCGGTTGTAAAATATGATCGAGACCGCTGCACGGCCATCTCGTCCCGCACGACCAGACTCCTGGACTAAACCTTCAAAGCTTCTCGGAGGTGCCCAATGAATGACGAAGCGAACATGAGGGTTATCAATACCCATGCCAAACGCGTTCGTAGCCACAACAATCGAGAACGATGGGCAAGGGCCAATTTGTTCGGGCGGAGTAGGGTCCTTGGACGCCCATATCTTCTGAATTCGCTTGCGGTCACCGGCCGGCAGGCCAGCATGGTAAGCCACAGCACGGATGTTTCTGCCAGACTTATTGAGTTGAAGTGCAAGTTCGTCTGCAAGCGACCGGAAGGGGACGTAGACAATTCCCGATATTGGCGGAAGTTTAGGCCTTGTGTCAATGGGATCACCAGCCTCATTCGAATTCATGCGACTCTCGCGACGCTTTCGTACGCTGTCTAACCATGAAAGTAAATCATGGAATCGCTCTTCGTCAGCGGACATGATATCATCATCGAGTTCTTCCACATATTTGACTTCGTAATGAATGTTAGGACGTGCAGAAGGCGTATGAAACCATTTCATAGAATCTGTATCAAGACCAAGTAACCTCACAATATCATTGCGCACCTTTGGCGTAGCCGTTGCCGTGAGCGCCGTTATAGGGACCAAGGGATCCTTGAATGTCTCCCTAAACCATGACAATTCTTTATATGCCGGTCGAAAATCATGGCCCCATTCACTGATACAATGTGCTTCATCAATTGCCACACGACTTAGCTCTCCTTGAGCATGTATTCTCTTCAGGTTGCGTCGAAACGTTTCTGTGCAGCAGAATTCTGGAGTGACATAGAGCAGACGGATTTTGGGGTGTCCGGATAGAATGTCCTCGATGATGAATTTCCTTTCGGATAATGGTGTCGTACCGTTGATCGTTGCGACGGGGATTCCGTAGGCTTCGAGTGCGGCAACTTGGTCGACCTGGGATACTTCGTTAGACTTTCGGTTGAGACCTTGAGTGGTAGGATTCGATATACCATAAGCGAAAGGAGTGGAGATACTACTAGAGTCACTATTCTAGCAATTAGCAATAATTCCTATGGTAGCTGCGTCTAGAGATACGTACCACCATGGCTGACGACAGCGGGTAATTGAAAGCAAAGACTCTTCCCAAAGGATGTAGCAGCTTGCAAGAAGACGTCATGACCGTCAATCACCGCTGAAATGACCTCGCGTTGCAGGGGACTATTAAATCAGTCTACGTTTCAGCACAGTCCTGAGAGACAAGAGTATGAGTCTACCAACCGGAAAGAAGTCTTTCCAAAAACGCGTCGTAGCGTGAAATCAATATCAACCCATAGACGTTTGCGATCATTTACCATATCTGCATGATATGTTTTGGCGTGACGCGCATCTCGAACAGATTCTCTTACTCCCTCGTGTCAGAAGTCGCAAATGCTGAGGCTGAGGAACTGTTGTTGATGGATATTCTTTTCGTCGCGTCGTTCAAGTTGGGTCAAGTCGCGTAGTCATGTGATATCCCGGCGGGAAGTCATTACTATTTCCTTTCTGGACTGCCCTAATTTATTGCTACGTATAACCAAGGAATGATCTTTGCTAGTCTAATAATAATACATTGTGGTGATATCTCATATGCATATAGACAGTGACCATGGCCTTGCCAGCCTCCAGACCTTGCTTGTAAAACTGTACAGCGAGTGCCTTTCTGGCTCTTGCGCTATAACATAGCTCGTTCTCTCTTCTGGACCTTAACTAGCTGCCTCCGTAGCTCTTTCCTCACGCTGTTTACATCGACAGCCAGTCTTTTGTTAGGCCTCCACATCCTTTCAATGTCCGCGTATACACGAAGCAGAGTCTTAGCATCACAGTGGGCGCCGAATGCTTTCAGGATCACGATGTTGAGCTCTCTCCCAAGAAACATGCCGTTCTCGAGTCTTCGTCTCGTGTCCTCTTCAGGAAACCACTCCTCATGAAGTCGTCCGTATTCCGTTTGAGTTAACTGATCGAATAGAGCCATGATGTCTTCTTTCTCTGAAGTTCCATCTGCAACGCCGCCTGATCTCTTGCCTTCATCAACCGTGTCGCTTTCAGTTCCTTCATTATTTGATTGCTTTTCTCGAACTTGATCATCCATCAATACTTGAGGGAGGGATTGGGATCCTGGTTGATATATTTGGAAAGATTTTAACGGATTCTCCCATATTGCTGCTGGCTTTGCTGACTTTGAAGGCAGCCACGACGTCTCAAGATCACTCAATCTTTGTTGGGAGTCATATAACACACGTTTGAATGCGTCCCAAGCTCCTAATAGTAGCTTTTCTGTCCATCCTTTGGCTGACGTATGAATACCAAAGCCACGGAAGATGAAGTAGTAAATGATTACTTTCGGTGGGCTTTCAAAAAATTTCTCCATGTCGTCCAGTAGCTGACTGACTGCTGTCATATCACCCGTAGAGAGGCAATGATGACGGAAGAGGATGGCGAATGTTCTAATGTTGGGTACGACTGGAACGTACAATTCTGGGACATCCTGATTACCTTGCTTTTTTCTGATTTCCAGGTAAGCCTCGAAAATCGCACAAAGGTTTTGAGATCTCGATCTCCGAACCGCAAAATCAGTGGATGTCGACGGGAGTAGAACAGCTTTAGTGTGTGCCGTCATGGCTTTGGCTAGACTTTTCGCAGAGTCTTGCATCATGCGAGAATAAATATTCTGTGCTGTGTCTAAATCCCCGGCGTTGAGCAGAGAGGAGATCAAGCAATTAAGAACGGTCGTGTCAACAACTTCGCCTGATGAGACAAGTTCTTCAAAAGTTTTGTGTATCCCTGCAACGTCGCGCCTGAACCCGTACGAGTGTAGCATGGTCACATGGCCCCGTCGTGAAAGGCGCATTCCTCGCTTTTCCATCTCCTGATACAAGCGATCAGCCACCGCGAAATGACCAGAAAGAATAGCAATCCTATAGAGTAACTCAAACACCACGTCATCCGCTTCGAGACCATACGTGGACTCCATGCGATGCCAGATAGCGATGGCATCCATCAAGTCTCGTTTCTCCAGCCGAGGTACTTTGTGACCCGTGAAATAAATAGCGGATGTACACACAGACTTGGATAGCTTGAACCCGGCTTCAATCATATCGTAGAAAAGACTTAAAAAGTAGCGAGCATTAGAACGACGCCTGTCTTGCGGGTGTGCAAAGCGATGCAGTAGTTGGGCTCTCTCCTCAACTGAAAGAATGCTTATCCCTGGGCTGGGTAGTCTTTTGTACAGGCTGAACACATATTGATTAGACTTGGTACGATCTTCAATGGCAGGCAATAACAGATGGAGGTTCCTGGAGATTGTAGGTTCCTGCAATCGTTCTTTAACGGCTGGTCCGTCCTTGTTGTTCCTCCGCCTCGTCGTTTTCAGCCATCTGTTGTAATCTATTATCCAGATTTGATGGCCTCTGAATATAGATAGACGTAGAACTGGCCTCAGCGGTGTGACATTTGTACGTCTTCCTTTCTGATTTTGAGGTGTTGATACGTTGGAGGGAGCAATCTGCAGTGCATTCCTAGATTGAGGTATCGTCCCACGACGATCGTATTCTAAATCCATGTCATCTGGGACACACGCTGTACTCTGCGATATCTTGTCATTTGTATTGATTGATATGAATTGATCGACATGGTGGCATTCGCGCTCCTCGGGTTCACTTTTGGCGGCGTGTGTACTCAATGGTTTCGGATAGATGTGGGAGATACGGGGGTCAATTGGGTGGTTTCCAAGCACGAAATTCGACGCTTTAGGGCTCCGTTCATTGAAACCATACTTTGTTGAGGTTGAAAATGCGCGATGCCCGGTGGAACTGATATTGTGATGGATGGGTCTGGTTCGCTGTTTGGGAGCGTGATCAGGACAGAATCCAGCAAGCACCAGCGACTGTACAAAAACATCTGCCACGGCAGTAACGGCGGAGCGTCGGTGAACTATGCGTCGGTATGTAGGTTGACAATGGCGGTTGAGCTCCCCCTGATTGTGCATTGGGATCTTCTTCGCAATCGCGATGGAAACCGTAAGTGCTGGCTCTGCAATCGTATCAAAGACCAGCATCTGCGAGCTGGCATTTCAACTCCAAGGCAACGGCACACATGAGAGCATCGCTTGCGACAGCTTTAAAAAAGAGAAAGAAAAGAGGACGTAGTGTTGATGGTATTTGTTGTCAGTATCTGAGGAGGGAAAATAATTGTCGAGGCTCGTTGAAGTTTCCTACCGGAGCTGCGGTGGAGCCAATCGGAGTGCTCCTTCCTGCGCGACCACCGACCATCTTTTTCTGCAAACCCGCCAGGAACGCCAGACATCGTCTCTAACGAGCAACGCTGCAACGCTGTCATCGTCCAACGCCTCCGGTTTTCCTAATTGACAAATGAACTAAGTGCTTTATTCGAATTGACTCACAACATCCCCTTGCCGTTGGCTAGCGTCTGAGGCGGCACATCATGGGGAAGTACAATCTAACTGCACTCCGGGTTCGACAGACTGCTCTTCGACAGAAAGCGAGCACGAAAATCGATAAATTGCCGGAATGGGTCGATATTGTTGGTGATATACCTCCCGCGCAGGTCGTTGTCCGTCATCAACCTATTCAGCATGAATACCTTCGCCAGCGAATCAGGACAGTACCCGGCACTTCCAAGTCGGAAGTCTTCTTCGAGAGCGTCCAACAGAAAAAGACAAGCCGTAACAAAAAAGCCAGCAAACTATTTCAGCCTCTAAAAATCAAATACGAAGAAGATCAACTTCGAAAAGAGTTTTTCCGCGACCATCCATGGGAGCTAGCAAGACCACGAATCGTGCTGGAGAAAAGTGGAAAGGATTTTGAAAACTACGACTGGAGCCGACTACAACAACCAGGCAGGAGATTGGATGGTGAAAGGTAAGCCTGATCAACTAGTTGAGTGAGCATTCTGTATCTGGGGACAATCGCTAATTTACGCTGCTTGTTTGTGACAGTGTGGTACAACGACAACTATGGCTTCTCAATAACGTGCCCGACATGACAAAAACTGCTGCATATGATATTGCTCGTCGAGAATTCTACCGCCTTCGTCTGCGACAGGAAATTGAACAAAGGGTGGCGGCAGAAGAGGCGGAGGCAACGGGCGCTGTGTTTGGACCTCGTATGTTGGACGTCTCTATGGCTCTGGAAGGCAAGGTCTTCGAAGACTGGAAGGTGTGGGCAAAGACTCAGGCCCAGGTTTTCGACCAGAGACAAGCAGCATTCGTTGGCGCTCCAGAAGTCGCCATTCCTGCAGATGATAGTCGAGTGAGCGCTATCGAGGCAGAGGTCGAAGTGGACGCCGAGCTGTGATAGCCCAGCAACCATGTATTTTATATTGACTTGGCTTTTCAGTTCACTAGATGTATGATAGGAATGGTGTTTAGGTTCATCTTGGACATTCGAGATTGCTTATTGCTTATTGCAAAGATATTTGTTTGACTAAGCCGTTTTCGCCCTGATTCCGAAGGTGCCACTAGCCTGA
Organism: Talaromyces pinophilus; assembly: GCA_001571465.2. Classification (NCBI taxonomy): domain Eukaryota; kingdom Fungi; phylum Ascomycota; class Eurotiomycetes; order Eurotiales; family Trichocomaceae; genus Talaromyces; species Talaromyces pinophilus. The sequence goes on along the minus strand of CP017344.1, from coordinate 3,713,475 downwards.
TGCATTCTTTATTCAGGAAATTCATCTCATTAACGCACCCTATCAAGCAGATCAACAATATCAATACGTACTTTCAATAGGCACTCAAACGATTCGATATCACGTGACGTTCCCAAGAATCTAGGCCAGTCTTGGCACTCTAGCCGCCGTTACCCAAGAGGCTAAGATTAAAGACAGCGTCCTATGCTCCTGCGGTTGTCGGTTCGGGCCTCTCAGCTTCAACGATTCATGACCCACCAAGTGTGACGACTGCAAGAACAGCTCAGGATCAATATTCCCAATTATGATTTGACTGACGCTGCCCAATTATCAGCTCGAATTGAAATCACCTCCGACCTTGTGCAGTCACATCCGCCACTACCATTTGCGAGATACCACGCTTGCCGACCGGCCGACGGCGTGGGTGCTGTCGTTACCTACCTAAGAGGTCGTTCGCTTCAAGACATTACTGAAGCCGAACTACGACCGACTCCCTCATAAAGCTAATCATTATCGCTGTGAACGTCGAGCCAGAATCCTATTCGACCAGAATAATAGTGCAACGTGGGCCGGTGCTGCTTCTATATTTCTCGCCATCCCTGACGTGAACTTGCCCTTCCTCTCCACTCGAGCCTCCCTTGCACCGAGATCTCGTTCGCGTCGGTTCTATTTTTCTACGACCGAAAGAGGAAAGCCAAATCCCCCGCCACATTCAAACAGTATCTCGCGACAAACCAGGCTCTTTGTTTGCAGAACCTTTCATCTCATAGCTTGCCGAAGTCGCCTGGAGGATGTCGAGATAGTGCTGCAAACACGCCTTTTTTGCGTACTGGTTATCGAATTATGCACTTTTCTAGCCGTGGTTGAATTCAAGAAGCGCTTGAATTACTTGAGCGCGACGTATCCATAACCCGAGTGTGACCCGAACAGCCTCCAGCATTATGTTTCGTCTTGAAGATACCGTCAAACTCTCCCATCCCCTTCGAAGTCAGACGAGCATGGAGGATGATATGACAATTGCAACCACCACACCGGGTTCGAGCTTTTCGTCGGCTGGTTCGACTCAGAGCGCCCCCTCAAGTATCGATGACGAACCTGATTACATCCAACAAACGGCCAAGGCTGCAAGAGAGAACTCCGAAGTCCGCAAAGCACCATTGAAACAATTGACTCCTGAAGAGACCGTCGAACTGACTCGACAAGCAGTCGAAAATGGCATCCAAGAGACGAAGCGATCGTTAGCTGGAAGCGAGGCAGTGAGTGATGTGGTGCGGCCCAAACTGACAATCGATCTTGGCCATTCGTATATTTCGCAAATTCCCGAGGGTGTGGTTGATTTAATCAAGGATGAAGTTGAAAGGCATGTGCTGTGAAGATACTTCCGTTAATGTTTATAGTTTTCTGAGTTTTCGCTAACCTTAGCAGACTCTCCTTGTCAAACAATCAATTACTCCATATCCCATACCGCTTCGCAGAATGTGCCCACCTTCGCTACCTCAATATACGCGCCAACAACTTTCGCGAGTTTCCCAAAGGAGTACGTTACTAATCTCTCAACTATGGCCAGTTCATAACTAATACACAAAACCATTCAGATATACAAGTTACCCTTGCTCGAGATCTTAGATCTAAGTCGCAACAAAATCAGCAGAATTCCAGATGAAGTGCGAAAGCTTACATCACTACGTGTATTTTCTATCATGCAGAATCGGCTGGATGATCTTCCAGCGGGGCTTGCGGACATGAACAAGCTACAGATCGTGAAGGTGTCAGGAAATTTCCTCAAATATCCTCTACGGAGAGTTTTGGAGAACAAAGAGAGCGAAGTGGCCTCGTTGCCCATGTCAACAAATGAGAAGGAAGCATTGGTTACAGCGGAGCTGAAACGGTTTCTCAAGACCAGACGACAAAGCACAACACCGGAGCCGGAAAGTGGTAGCGAAGCTAGTGAGCCCATGCCTACGATCGACACACCGAAGCCTATGAAACGCGGAGGCAACAGTCGATTTCCCGTGATACCCAGCACTAGTGATGGTTCGTCGGATCCTCGATCGCCGAATCTTTCTTCGAGACCGCCGCCTATTCCGCTAAGATCTCACCAACGCTTGGCATCCGGTCAGTCCTCTTTTCAGCCCGGCTTCTCAAGACCTGGGATTGCGCCTGTTCCTGGAGCCAATGAGCGCAATCGTAGCAACAGTGAAGGAATCATACCTCTGTCGGCCCGAAACAAGCGGATGGGTTTGATTTCTAGAAAGACAGATCTCGGCACCCTAGATGAAATGCGACCATATCGAAATAGCCACTTGCGAGGTCTTAGTCATGGTTCTCTTCTACGAACCAACTCATCCAGCGGACGAAATGGCAGCGCTTCTTCCAGTCCCGGAAGTCCTCGTGGCGAACGCAGGCGAGCACGCGATGGTCCGTCTCGACGTATGTCGAGCTTGCCCGAACACAAGGAGGAAACGGCACTCACTCCAATCGTGCAAGGTGCTAAAGGGATTCTGTTTTCCTTGTTCCAGATCCATTCTCATATGTCTACTCTGATTAATGTAATCAAAGGAGACGATGCGCGACGGCACAGCTTGGAGATTGTATTTTACAATGCTTCAACACATGTGGAGCAGCTGAATGAAGCATTGGAAACCATCGTTGAAATGGTCCCAGATAATAGAGATTTTGCAAGAATCTCAAGCGACGTCAAGCGAGAATGTGTGACTTGTTTGATGGCATACACGCACGTGGGATCACAGCTCCGTCAAGGAACTCGGAGAATTGTTGAGCAAGGTGACCCCCGATATGTACGCTCACTCATGCTCGTGATATATAGTAGTCTTCTCGAGTTGCGCAATGCGTGTATAAGTCTTGGAGCGTCATCGCTGGCCACCCGAAAAGGACATGAAACCTTGCGCGAAAAGCCGGCCGATCTTGTAGCGGAACAAGTACAGATTCCGTCCGACAGTTTGCCAGCAGTGGCAGTGACCCCGACAAGGGAACTTACTCAGCCAGCGCGCCGATTCAGGAGCGACACTATGATTCAACATCCGCAGAATGGCCTTGGAGCTTCCATACCAAGTGCAGCATATCAAGCTCCGACTACCTCTCCCGGTGCAACCACGCCGAGCTCGGCAACGATGATGTTTGGAAGTCGAAGTCGATCCAACAGTCGGGCCACTACAACATTGACTTCGACCGCTGCATCGTCTCTGGCTACCCCTCGTTCTGGCGAATCGTTCCCACCTATTCCTACAATACCGGGAAATAGAATAAACCCAGTGACAGGACTAGACGAGTTTGTTGAAGAACAGATATTCGAAAAGATATTCAAACAACTCACAGCAGCGTACAACGCGGCTCTTCATGCTTTACCTTCCGCCAGCCATCAGTTTTCTCGTTGTCTAGAAATTGCAGAGACGACCAGAGAACCGGAAGAAATCCGGATAATGTGGAACAATCTTATCCGCCGATGCAATGCCTGCTTTGAGAGTTCAGAAGCCCTAGGACAGAAACTCCTAACAATGAAAGTGAAAGAACCTGGCGGTGGATCCAGGAACCAAAAGGACTTTTGGCAATTGTGCAAGGTGTTTATGCAGTCATTCGTCGATTTGGTTACGGATATGCGCGAGGTGAGAAACATGCAACTTCTCCCACCAGACATTGTCACAATCCTACGACCGGTACAAAAGGCCAGCAGAGAAGCAGGGCGCTTGATCGAGACTTCCCCTTGGTCGTATTTTGCAGATGTGCCTGCCGCCCCACATATCCCTTATGTCTACGGACCTCCACTACAAACCAGCCAACATCATCCCTCTTCATCAGCGCCGGCACCGTATCTCAGTTCCAGTGGAAGACTACCGGGCGCGTCGCCGCAGTCATCAGCAATACCTGCAACACCCCTCAGTGCAGCGTTGGGACCTGCCGTTCAAGCGACGATTCCATCGACTCCGGCGAGTGCTTATAGCGATCGATTCTTTGCTGGGGATGTCTTTCAGCGAGCTGATACGCTGTTGTCGATGAACCAGGCTCCGTATCTCCACCGGCGGTGATATTATTCATATGGCCCGATGTTTCAGAGACCAAGAAAGAAGCATCCTGCATCATTTACCCCTACACTTACACGATGTATATATAGCAATATATATACACCTATTCACAATCCACTCATTCATCTACCAAATCAGTCAAGTGTTGATCACCTGATTACCGCATACCACATTTATCAAGCCATGTATCAGATCAAAATCGGAAAGAAAGTCTATGTATATCACGAGGCGGAACATCTGGAGTTCTTTTTTCTCTTTGTTGTTTCTGTCTATCCATCTAGTATATTTTTCGTTGGATTTTAACCCCTTCATCATGTGGAATACCACCGCGTCCCGAATCACGAGCTTTTCCTGCTCAATGTTTCGTACCAATTCAATTCAGCCCCGTCTATATTGAAGCTGAAATTATCGATTAGGGATTGCAGAAAGGGATCGACAATTGGGTGACATTGTTCGTGGAATACTGACAGGCACGCCTTGAAGATATAACTGATGAGAATGGTGTAGACGAAGCTGCATGGGGTTCAGCAGGCTCTATTCATCTTAAGGAAGAATTTTGTGGATCTAACTGTCGATGATGATTAATAGGTCTTCGTGCATCAAACTGCCGTACAATTAGGAGAGATAGGACCTCATAAAAAATGAATCCAGGACAGAAAACCAAGAGAAATTACATTCTCCCTTCCTTTGCTCCAATTCCGCGTTGTCTTCATTCTTTTCACTTATCTGTCAAAAGTGGGCGCGGACGGTGAATCCTACAACCTATATCATGGAGAGTAGTGCTGTTGGTTTTCGAACATCTAAATATTCACCCAGGCTTTTATAGGCTGTATGGTCTTCATACTGAAGAGGAAGGAACAAACAACCCTAATAAGCTTGGAGTTCAAGTTGGGGACTTTGGCTCTAACTCATGTTCTTAGGAGGATATACGATGAGCTATCCTAACCGACCGTCCCGTGGCGCGACCCTGAAATTATATGGAAGGGGTTACTTGTTAGCGAATGTAGTTCAATGTACTTGGGCGGTGGGGCGCGAGTTGCTTCCAGAGAAATGCATTAATATACAAGTCTTAAGGCAAGATCCCTTATCATCAATTAGGCATTATTGGTCCAGTGGTTAGGATCCTTCTCGTATGTTACCCATTTGCTTTTCCTTTCATTTTCAGTTAACTAATATCCTACAGTTCCAAAGAAGGGGCCCGCGTTCGATTCGCGGATAATGCAACCAGAAAACTATTTTTAAAATTTTTATAAAAGTATCTGCCTCGCTGCTCTGCAGCAGCGTCACATGAGAGAGTCTTCTTTTTTCCTGCATTCTGATCGGCGTTTACCCAAATGCACTCGTTCTATATTATTTGATTGGTTAACATTTATGTACTCTTGAGGGGCTTAGGGTTAGGACCTCACCCTAAGCCCCAAATATGGCTCGAAATTCTCTGGTATTCTATATGTTGGTTCTACACGGTCCTGTATCACGAAGTGTAGGACGGTGTAAGGCTGGTCCAACTAGCCTAGGGTTGAACTGATCAATATGTTGTAATAACCTCAATTGATAACTGGTTCTCTAAACTATCTGCTGGGGGATGAAGGCTATTGCCTACCTTTCCTAATCGTACAAAGAACCTCTTCCCAATGCTAGATATAATGCCCTATTGACTGGGTGAGACAGTCAACAAAGATATGAGGCTATTCGTAACGTAATAAACACATATAATAAAGCTTCGGAGGTGCCCAGTGCGGCGTTGCAAGAGGCATACAGCACATGCGTACAAGGCCGTCATACAAAGCACGTACGTAAGCGTACGTTGCAACGGATTGCTAAACCGACACTATATGATCGAGTTTGCTAGTTATTGGTTTGTCGACTATGCTTTTTAGAATAGCTAGATACTTTAATCCGGCTTGCACTGCTTGAGGTAGACATCAGCGAGCTACCGAAGCTCGCATTCTCTTGTATCATTACTCTCCAAATGGTTTGATTAATAACAATGAAGGCATTATTGGTCCAGTGGTTAGGATCCTTCTCGTATGATTACCACGAATCTTTCCTTGATGTATTTCTTTACTAATGTTCTACAGTTCCAAAGAAGGGGCCCGCGTTCGATTCGCGGATAATGCACACATCATGATCGACTTTTCTCTTTTCCTTGACTTTTTTTTTTTTTTTTTGACTTGTCTGGTATCCAAGTCTTAACGGTCTCCATTAACAATTAAGGTATTATTGGTTGCATTATTTGGCTAAAACACGACAAACTAGGTATGGTTTTAAGGAATTAAGAATTAAGCGAACGTTTAGAGCTCTATACTTATACTTAACTACATATTATCAGAGCTCAGCTTATCGAATCAAGGCGCCATGAAAATTTCGTCCAGGCACATGTTCAGAATTGAGTTGTCACTGCCAAGTCAGAGTGAGGCGGCCAAACCCAGACGTGGCAGACAGAGTCCGACTGGTCCAGAAGCGGCCCCTTCTTGCTTTGCCCTACACCGGCGCTGCGTGACCAGCAGACTGCAGTGAGATGAATCCGCGAATTAAGATGCTTACTGGAGAGTATTAGTAACCGTCGTCAGTCGAAAGGCACAATTCCAATATTGAGATTCAAGCTGTACTCCCTTGTCTTCAGTATGTCCCGCCAGTTGTCGTTGACGAGCCAATGCCCTGGGTCAGCACTACAATGAGATCCATAAGCCAAATACCCTAACAGCGGTATCCTGGCTGCTACGTAGTTAAGGTCTTAAAGATAACCCCTAGAGGATCCATTCTGTTCGGCCGAGTCCGTTCGATTGGTCGCAGCGACTATTGTCGTGAGGCGCCACCAACGGCAATCAGTTTAATTGACTGGGGACAAGTTACGTACAACCGTACGTACGAAGTCGAGTCTCGCCTGTCTCAGACAGAGAACCGAGTACATAGTCGTACTTAGTTCTCCTCATGCAGGCCGATCTGCCTCCAAGTGAAGATAGCCTCACTTGCCATGCACCCTGACAGGTCTATTGTCCGTGAAAGTGCTCGCTTCACGTAGTACGTACGTACAAAACCTGCCTGGAACCGAACTTGCATTCCATGTCGTCAACTGTCAAGTAGTTCACTCGGCAAAGTATCGCTGCTCATATAACCAGAGTCATTAGATGCGTATGTTCGCGCCTGACTTCTGTCTCCTGCAACTAAAGCACGAGTATCAAAGTTCACACCGTATTTCTTATGCCACGCTAATCTCCTTCGAATGCTCATAGTCACAATTCTCCGGGATTGACCGCTAGATGAACAGGTGGTCAATTCGTTGCATTCTTCACCGACAACAGGGATACCAATCTTCACAGCCAATAACCCACTTGGCACTTTTCGCAGTATTTTTTCCCTATAAAATGGCGAAGTGTGGGCGAATTCGTGATACCTCAAGGCTTAGTGAGGTACAACAAGGCGGTAAGTGCGGCGGGTACGATAGCATGAACCAGGCCATCGGAATCCGGAAGTTCTTTTCGCCCCCCTCCGGCGAGCCGGTTGATCCTGAGTCTCAACTGCCCCTTTTTTCCCTCCGAGTGCGTGTGAACTTCGACAGTACGTAAACATAAATGCCGTTCCTTCGATTCTCGAATGTTGACCGTCACGCAACACAATCTGGCGAATCGGACCAATAAATCCTTCGTAGCACGTGAGGGCGTACCGTACGATCGGTCAGGATGGGGGTAACGGTACAGCGATGCTGAAAGCGGATCCAGCAACACGCCTGCAAGCGTCGATCTCCAATTCAAGACCAAGCCTCACTTTTAAGTTCTCCAATCCTTCTTTCGATGTTTCCTCCTCGTTTCAACCAGTCCAGTTCTTAGCCTCTGACACTAGCACGAAACAGGGGGCCACAAATTCAGACACGAAGACCAACGTCAAAGTTTCAAGCAATCTTCTTCATGTGTACAACTCCTGTTCGTGGGTGTTTTCCCCACACCTGGGACGACGCAGATGAAGCGACAACACGAAGCGTAAGACTACATAGATAGAATCACAAATTGAGAAGCAAGATGGGCAGAACAGTAAGAAGAGACGAATAACATTGGCGTGCCAAAAATGTACAAGGGGAAAAAAAGAAAGGAAGGAAGCTACGACCACGCAGACGGGGGGTTTCCCTGCGAGCTCCTTCGCTCCTTCCTTCTAAGTTTCTTGCCTTGCCGTCGTCCTTTCTTTCCTTCACCATCCGACCTGCGTCTTTCTTCTTACTACTACATACTTCAAGAAAGTAACCCTTGTTGAACTTCAATAGGATTATCCTCTCTTCTACTGTTTATTTCTTTCCCGAATCCTGCTTACTGCTGCCTCCCTTCCCTCCTTCTCAACTGCTCCACCCGCCTAAAAATCTCACTGTGACGTCGTCGGAAATCTCCCGTTTGCCGCTGGCGTTAACCCAAACCACCTGTTCGCGGCGCCCCTTCGTTCGCAGCAATTGCCCAAACCACCAAACACGGCGCTTGCCATTTGCCTGCTTCTCATAATTAAGTATTAATCTCGGGGCCTGCGGGCCGACTCTTTCTCTACATGGCGTATCCTTGACGCTCGCTCATCCTTTCTTGCGCCGGCACTCGCTGCTTTCTGCATGCGGTAGTGTCCTACCTAGCGACTCACGGCTGACCAAGATACATCGGACTCTCAAGGTAATTGCCCCAACCTCCGACTTCTTTCGTTGCTCTTCTTCACATGCACTTACACCAATCCAAGTATCAAGTTCGAACTGTACTGGTTCAGCCGGAAATATCTCATCGCAACTATCAAAACATAGTCTACTCGCGCAACATGGATCTCCAAAAGCCGAAAAAGTCTCGACCGGACACTCATGACCAGGATGACAGTTCCGACTACCGAGTGAATGGATACGGACCAGCAGGGGTCATGGAGAACGACGACACTGATCCCCGACAAGATCTTGAGCACGAGGTGACTGTCAAATTGGACACCAAGCGAGATATATCCAGCTCTTCGGCTTTGCAACCGCTTGTAAAGGCTCCAAGGCTCATGACGCTCCCACTGAGGCGTCGCGTCTCACGCATCACGGCTGCACGCATCCCGAAAGGCATTCCGTTGGACTCCCGTCAAAAGACTCGACTACGATATGCCGATATGATACCGCCCGTTACCAAAGAAACACTCAGCGAGCTGGACCTAGAACGCATCATGCAAAACATACAGCTTCGGGTCGATGCGAATTTCGAATCTGGTCTACACTTCTTGCTCGACCTGAATGGAGAAAAAGGAAGGCAGAAGAAGATTATGACGGACGAGTACTGGGAAGCGCTATCGATAGAGATCACGATATACGCATACGTCAATATGAATCGTCCCCGTACTAGCGAGATTGACATGGTCCATGTACCGGATATGATGACGTTGATGAAAGACGAGAACCTCTTTCAACCGCGATTGCCTACCATGTTTGAGACTTTGCATGGTATCCTTATGACTCTAGTGCCTGAGAAGGACCATCCTAGTGTGTCGCAGCATCTGGATATCTCGCACTTGATGCAGCAGGTACACAAAGGTGTTCTTGACCTTGTTAGCCTGTCAAAGTGGCTCGCAGATCTTCTGAAGATGCATTGTGCTCCTATGAGGGATCATCTTGCTGATGAAATGGCTGCGGAAATTGGCACAGGATCCACGCAAGCGGATGTAGGCATGCTAGTCGGTGGGTTGCGAAAACTATTCAGCATTCTTGAGATGATGAAATTGGTAAGTGCGGAGTCAGTAGGATTTGATTCGCCATTCGCTGATAGCAAGGAACACAGGACGTCGCAAATCATCAACTAGGTGCATACCAAATCGTATTGATCGAAAACACGATTCCTTTTCTTCACGACTACTTTTCGCGACGTATCACAGCACATGAATTCAAAGTTGACGAAACAAAAGCGTGGTACCAGGGCGTCCAGCAGCGAATGCCGGAATCACTAAAGGACGGCATGAATCGACCTTTTTATCCATTGTCAATTCTGCTGTACGGATTGTGCGAACAACTCTTGCTGTTAGGCGAGCAAGCGAAATTACCTGAGCATTTCGAGTTTGATTTGGCCCGCCTATGGCGACTCCGGTCTGAGGTTCAAAAAATCATTAACGTGCATGTATGCTGGTCGATACTTGAGTCATTGTTCCAAGGCCTGAATTTGAAGCGCTCATTCAACTCCAAAATGCATTTGTCATTCGTGACGCGCATATCGGCACTCTTGGAAGAGGACAAAGACTCAAAGTCAAAGCCTCCCGGTCTAGGTACACATTTGCCGAACGATTCCTGCATTGCAATGGAAATTGCGCGTACAGTATGCGCTGCTATTGGTCAAGTGGATGTAATATCGGACGGAATCCTGGAACAGGTCGAGGATGCCGTTAAAAAGTCATTTACCAGCGACTCTGTTCAACTGCAATTGGTTCGCAACTGTGTGCATCAACAGTTACTACAAGCCACCTGTGAAATTGCGGAGCGATATGTCAGCATGACTCCGCTTGAAATTTGCGAGTCGCAGCGACGACAGGCATATCTTCAATCTTCATCCTCTGATTTCAGCTTTATCGCAACAAAACTTGCTCATATCGGAGTCTTACATTGGCGGGTATGGGCGCCTCTAGTTTACGTTCCACAGGCGTCAGTTGTTCATGAGCTCAGCGCCGAGCCATGACTATATCTTTATTTCATTTGTCTTTTTTTGATTTCTTCTTTTAACCTTTCTATCATCTGCTCTTAGCGCATCGTTATGCATCATTGCCGGATTGCGAAAGGCGTTTTACTGACTACACTTGTTCTTCACCATGCATTTTGCCGCGCTGGTTAGGGTTGGCGTTGGATTATCTCGGAGATTAGAGGAACAACAAGTTTGGTCTGCAGGGCAGAGGATTGGGAACATATTGAGCCGCTTAACATGTATATTATTAGTTTTAGCGGAAGCACATATTTATGACACACATTTTTATAATGACTTGAAAAACCCCTACCTGTAGAGTATGTTTCAGGAGTCGGGGCAACCATTCCCTATTTCCCAGCGCCGCTAAAACCGAAGACCCACACTAGGGCTCGTAAAAGTCCCAAAACGGCAATTACGAGTTACGAGCTGTACATCTTGGTCATCGCTTGTACACTTCGCAATAGGAGAGACTGAGTGAAAGTATATAAATATACAGATAACTAGCTCGATATTTAGGGAGTCTGCTTTCTTCATCTATCAGTCATTCCTTTGGCATAGTTGTCTCCTTGAAACACAGAGATACAGTTTAGGTCGGGAAAATACCCAACTGCATTCTTCGCCTGCTTCGAAATTATCAAGCTAACAATTAAACTGTTATATAGGACCTCAGAGTTCTTTCATACAAACCATGGCTGACGAGCCGGATCTACCCAAGACGCAGGGCGGCGAAGCACCTTCTCCCCAACAAGAACGGCCTCCCAAGTTTTCCGACTACCTGCGAGTCTTCAGCTATGCTACAAAATGGGATATATGCATCTACATCCTAGGCTCCCTAGCATCAATTGGCTCAGGCATCATGATGCCGCTCATGAACGTCATTTTCGGAAAGCTCGTGGGTCAGTTCACAGATAACATTAGAGACTCGGAGTCATCCACAGCCGACGACTTCCAGCACCTTGTCAACAAACAAGTCTTGTACATCATGGGCCTGTTTTTCGGTCGCTGGTTCCTCAGTTCAATTACCAAGTTCTGTTTCCGGATAATGGGTATCCGTCTCTCTGCTGCTGTACGCCTAGATTACCTGAACTCGTTGTTGGCGCAGTCGATTCAGGTCATTGATTCCACCCCCCTTGGAGCGCCTGCTACCGCTATCACTGCAACCACTAATACACTGCAAATCGGCGTGTCGGAGCGACTAGGCACGATGTTGCAATCCATCAGCACTGTTTGTGCTGCTGTGATCGTCTCGTTCATCTGGAGCTGGAATATCACTTTAGTGACGTCTTCGTTGTTATTATATGTGTTGCTAATCTTGGCCGTGGTCACACCGTTGATAATCAAGGGTTTCAATGCTATGACAAAAGCGGATGAAGAAGGTATCGCGCTCGCTAGCGAGGCTATTGGAGGGATTCGTCTTGTCGCCGCCTGTGGCGCCCAGGATCTTGTAGCCTTTCGGTATAACGATCGTGTACAAGAGGCGAGGCGACGGGCCCAACATACCGCTCCCTTCATTGGGCTGCAGTTAGGTCTTATTGTAAGTACACCTTGCTCCTTGGTCTTATCGACCACAACTACTAACACATCGAGCAGTTCTTTGGCGTCTTTGGCTCCTTCAGTTTGGCCTTCTGGTATGGAGCCCAACGCTACGCAGTCGGCGCAATCAGTAATGCCGGCGTGGTTCTTGTCGTGGTTATGTCAGTCATGATGATTTTCATGGCAATACAGAGCATTTCGATGCCGCTCATAGACATCAGCAAAGCTATAGTGGCGGCCCGCGACTTATTTGTTGTGATTGATGCGCCGCAGGCTGCTCCGGGTTCGCTCAAGCCGGATATTTTCTCGCAAGATATAGTATTTAATGATGTTACGTTTGAATATCCGACTCGGCCTGGTGTTACAGTCCTTGATGGATTAAATGTTTGTATCAGGTCTGGTCAGAATACAGCTCTTGTTGGTCCGTCTGGGTCTGGTAAGAGCACCGTTGTCGCCCTGCTGGAGCGATGGTACTCTCTGAAAGATCCCTCCGTACACTCCAAAATGAACCAACAGAAAGTGGTGGACAAGTCAAATGATGAAATTGAAATGGCTGAGAAATCGAACCCAGATGCCAAACCCAGGATTTCTGGATCTATCTCTATTGGAGGCTACGACTTGGATGATCTCGAACTTAAATGGTGGAGAGGTAATATAGGCTTAGTTCAGCAAGAACCTTTTCTTTTCAACGATACGATCTTCAATAATATCGCCAAGGGCCTCATAGGTACCCAGTGGGAAGATGAATCAGAAGAACGCAAGAGGGAGATGGTTCGCGAAGCATGTGAAGAGGCCTACGCTGATGAGTTTATCACTCGCCTCCCGAATGTAAGTACACCCTCGCCATGTAATACATTTTGATCTTCTCGCTTACTTGATATTACCAGGGATATGACACTCGCGTCGGAGACGGTGGCGCAAAACTATCCGGTGGCCAAAAACAGCGTCTTGCTATTGCCAGGAGCATCATCAAGAAGCCTCAAATCGTTATTCTTGATGAAGCCACAAGTGCAATTGATGCTAAGAGCGAAAAGATTGTCCAAGCTGCACTTGATAGGCTTTCAAAAAATCGTACAACTATTACTATCGCGCATCGCCTCTCTACCATTCAAAAGGCGGATCACATCGTGGTCTTGCGTGACGGGCGAGCCGTCGAGCAAGGGACGCACCATAGTCTTCTTGCCAATGAATCGGGTGTTTATAGTGCCTTGGTGCGGGCCCAATCGCTTCATTTCTCGAATCAAAAAGACGCTGATGCTCCCGAGCTTGTGCTGGATGATCACAAATTCGACAATGCTGATACTACTAGCATTTCTCATCTGACGAAGCCTGCAACTAACCCGGAGACCGTCAAGTCTGCTCGAGACCTGACAAAAACCCTTGTACAACTCTTCAAAGATCAGCACGCGCAGTGGCCTTCCTACTTGGGCATCGTCTTTTCTTCCATGGCAGTTGCCGCAGGTACACCACTCCAGGCATGGCTCATTGCAAAAGTCATCAACATTTTCTTGTTATCCGAGGCAGAAATCAAGCACCAAAGCAACTTTTTGGGTTTGATGTGGCTTGCTCTAGCCGGTGGTGTAGGTATTGGATACTTCTTCCAAGGCTTGATCAGTGTACATCTGCAATACTTTGTCAATGCAAAGTACAATTTGGAATATTTCAACAACCTCCTGCACCAGAAACTCGGGTTTTTTGATGAAGATGCCAACTCTCACGGCACGTTGACTTCCCAGATAGCCGGTGACGCAAAGCAGGTCGGCGAGCTGTTTGGTGTGAATCTGGCATTCCTATTATCGGGCGTATTCATCGTGATCGGTTGCGTGATTATCTCGCTCATTTTCAGCTGGAAGCTTGGGCTGGTAGCTTTGTTCGGCACAATGCCAATTCTGTTGGGAACTGGTTTCTGGAAAGTCAGATACGAGGTGCAATTTGAGCAGATGAATTCGACTGTTTTCTCGGAAAGCTCGCAGTTTGCCACGGAGGCAATCGGAGCCATTAGAACGGTCTCTGCGCTCGGGATGGAAGCTTCGATCATCACTAGATATCAAAAGCTGCTGAACGGTCATATCCAAGAAGCATATCGCAAGGCACTGTGGACTGCTGCCCTCTTTGGTTTTGCGGATAGCGTTACGCTTGGATGTCAGGCCTTGATTTTCTGGTATGGCGGGAAGCTCCTGAGTAGTGGAGAGGTTTCCTTAGAGGCCTTCTTTGTCTCTCTGATGGCCATGGTTCAAGGTGCAGAGGGAGGTGCTCAGTCCCTAGCCTTGACTCCCAACGCCATGCGAGCAGCAGCTGCTGCAAAACGTATATATGATACACACGAGTCCATGGTGGGCAGATCCGACCAAGTGACAACCACCGCGATACCGAACACAGACGGCGGAGTCGAGATAGACCTCCGGAACATATTTTTCAAGTATCCAACGAGAGATGTTTTCGTCTTCAAAAATCTGAATCTTCACATCAAAAAAGGGCAGTATGTGGCATTCGTTGGCGCTTCTGGTAGTGGAAAGTCATCTATAATATCCCTCTTGGAGAGATTCTATGATTTGGATCCCGGACATGGTACCATTTTATGCAACGGCGTCAATATCCATGACCTTGACGTGTATGAATACCGAAAGCATCTCTCGCTTGTGTCGCAGGAACCGATTCTATTCCGAGGTACTGTGCGCGACAACATCCTTTTCGGTGTTGCGGACCGCGATTCCATTGCAGATGAAAAGATCCATGAAATTTGCCGCGATGTCTTTATCCATGACTTCATCATATCTTTGCCGGAAGGATACAATACCGACGTGGGGCATAAGGGGATCGCGATGTCTGGAGGACAGAAACAGCGAATAGCTATCGCACGGGCGATGGTACGAGATCCGAGTATCCTCTTCTTGGACGAAGCGACGTCGGCGCTAGATTCTGAGTCTGAGAAGATAGTGCAGGCTAGTGTTGAGAGAGTGGAGGGGCGAACTGTGATTGCAGTAGCTCATAGACTGTCGACGATCCAGAACGCCGATGTCATCTTCGTCTTGGACGAGGGTAGGGTGGTGGAGTCTGGGAATCATGATGAACTTATTGAGAAGCACGGTATTTATTGGGAGATGGTAAGCCTTTTAAGTTATGCAACCTACGCCTTTTTCGTGTTCTGGCTAACAATTTGAAATGTTTAGTGTCGAAATCAGATGTTAAATCAGTAGTGGCAATCAATTAATATGTTGATGGTAGTGGGATCTTGTGCGGTTTCCCAGATTGATCTCGGAGATGTACCAGTTTTACCTATACGATTAGAATTTCTAGAGCATCATTATCCAAATGCAAATAACGAACTCCTATCCCAAGTCCAATGCTCAACTTGAACATCGTAATCAGTATGCAAAATATGCTATCTTTCATCATCCCTTAACGCCGTCGTAGCACATATACCATTGATAAAACTTCCAAACAGTAAAACTGTATCAAGTAGAATAAAGATCAATTATAAGCGGCACCACACTTGCTGAAGGTACACGCCGCGTCCATTCCATGTTCTCAATATCACTTTGAACATCGGCTACCTCCTCTACAAGGTGCCATGTTTGCGCAACCTCATCTTTATCCATGTATCGAAAGACAACTCGATCACCACCGTCTTCGAATATAAACTCCCGGCGCCACAGCCGTCGCAACTGCTCTTCAGGCGTTCCTTCACTTGCATTTATGCCCTCCACAGTGCGGTTTTTCACAGCTATTGCATACATGGCATGTGTGTTGAACAATCCATCCTGACCAGGGTAATCTCTGAGCATCCACATGGCCTGTTCTCGCACCAAAGGGTCACGGCAATGCAAGGACACAGTCATCAAATGTATTGCCAACACACACTGTAATGATAAGTGATGAGCCGGGTTCTTGCTTTGTCGCTTAGCTGTGCGCAGGAGAACCTCAGCCAGGGAAAGATATTCGCGGAACGATGGAGTTTGTGCTTGAAGCAACTCCATATCAAGAAATATTGGCGGGTTCGTAAATATGTACATGCCTAAGTGCTGCAACCGTAAGTGGATAGCTCGTAGATATGCAGTTGAGTCAGGGTCAGACATCATGATCTCGTTGAAAAGCGGAGTAAATGCCCTATCAAATGCTTCCAACACCTCTCTAGACCCTTCACAGAATTCTTTCATTCGAGAGTCACCAATAATCTTGAGATGAAAGGTGTCTGGAAAATCTTCAGCCGTCAACCCAAGCGCTTTTGACTCATGAATCAGCTCCTCCGTTATTAGACCTATTGCCGTCTGTTCACGCTGAAACGAGATCCATAGCTGCTCAAATTCGTCAAGGCTTGTAAACGAAACCGGGATCCGGTCCAAAATTGGAGGCGATTTAGATATCTGACTCAGTAGAACCATAAATGACTCCATCGTCTGCTTCTTCCTCTTTAGTCCTTTCAAAAAATTCGGGAGAGCCGGCGGACTCTGGCCGAATCTACCGCGTACTATTAGGCGAGCCTGAGGTGCGAGATACGTAAACACGTCTGCTACTGAGCTGATTACTGGTACTGGATTTGGCGCAAACTTCGACACGTGATTTTGTGCATCGTCATCAGTCGTGAGAATGAGTAGCAGAGTCAGGCCGTGGTTGATGTGATCCAAAGCGGCCTTTCGATTACCACGGAGGACTTCAAAGAAAAGTAGCAAAACCGATAAAAATACAGCGTCTTGTAAAGAAGCTTGCTGATTCTGTACCTTCAATGCGCGGCAGTAATAAGCAACGGCATTGAAATAATGCGTGTCTGCTTCTGTCGACGGAATAGTCGGCGCTGTCACATCACGAAGCTGTCCGACCTTTGTCTGACTGATCCATTTACTCAGGGCACCTATGGCCATGGCCGCATAGCGAAGGGTTGGCGTGCCATGTGCAATTTGAGGCATGGATAATGTCCATAAATCTCCGTTGGTTGCTGCAGTAGCCCATGGCGCCTGGGTCATGATAATGAACTCGTCGAAGTAACGCATATCCACATCCTTCTGGAAATAGTCAGAATCTGGTTGAATATACAGTGGTACTGTTCGCCCTGCCGCAGGAACGATCTGCGTCGACTTCCAGACGATCTGCGTCGGGCCAGAAGATTTGGAATTCTTATTCCCTCCGTCGGCGTATCCTTCGCAGTGTCCTCGACTCTTTAGACAGTTGTTACACTGCGGCTTTGCCTCGTCGCATTTGACGTGGCGGCGCTTACAGGTGATGCATCCTGTTCTGACCTTCCCGGCGCTTGCACGGGGCCGCTTTTGCTGGGGTAGTCGTAATGATGTAGTCTCTTTCGGAGTCTGGATCTGATTGCCAGTTTTGGGGACTCTAGGCTGAGCCGATGGCGAGAATATTTCATTCTTTATCATCCTGTACTTGATGGCGCTTCAAGGCGCTGCCGTACGAGATCATGGTAGTTTCCTTGGTGGGTGAGTAGCAAGCCAGTTGATGGAGGCTCATTTTATTAGTTCTCAGCTAGACAGCCAGGCTACGCTGAAAAGAGCTAGTCAAGTAGGCAATGCGGCGCTACTACTACGAATATCCGGCTTATAACGAATCAAGAAACTATGGACTAAAGGAACTTCCGTGTCATTCTCCAAGGCGATGGTTAGGGTTCACTTCTCCCAATCCAACGTGCGTGAGTGGCTGGGTATAATCAGAATGTAATAAACCACCAGGAAGCTTGGCCGGGTGCAAGACAATGGTGCGCTCTACCTGCAGCGCGTCGTACTTTATATCTGCCATACCGTGCCAGTTAAATATGGAGGGTAATGAGGTTGTTGTTACCACGAATCACGCGGCCCCCAGTGCGTTTTCGGGACTAATTGTATGCCTAGTCGATTTCATATCTCATTTAGTACTAAACCAAGATTTTATTATTATTTATTATTATATGTTGTAAAGCTTCAAAATATCTAGTTAGTGGTTTTGGCACGGTAGCCGTAAACGCTCTAGTAGGTGAGGGTGAAGCTGGGTCCAATACCTGATTTGTCAGCTGTCTCCCACAGTTAACTAACTAGTTAAGTTAGTTATAACTTCCCCTCGTTCATATATCACTTCCAATCCACTCTTTCCTGTCATATTCCACAACAGGCCCTTCATTTCATTGGTTAGATAACATGTATCAGAAAGAAATTGCTATGGAATTATCAACCGATCACCGTCAAGTTCACGATGACACGCAGGAAGTAAATGACCGACAAACACGCAGAAAGATACAGAACAGACTCAACCAGCGGGCTAGTCGTAAGTGATCCAAAGGAACGAACATTGGGGGGTTAAGGTGACTGACCAAAGTCTACTACAGGTAGGAGAAAAGCCCTACTTTCATCCAAAAGTTCTGGGACTTGCCCCCGAAAGTGGGTATTCTATACGGCCTCATCACCTGAAACTGGGAAAAATCCAGCACCTAGCGGCATTCTCGCCCAACATGAGACCAATGCTTGTACGGTCTATTTCTGCCGCCTGAGCTTAGAATCCCGTCAAGTTATCCTGGATGTATTAGAAGATCGTGTCAACAGAGCGGCAATTACTCGCTCGCTTTCCTCCGAATTACTCCTCCCAGTCACCCGGTGGAACATCATCCGCGCCATGTATACCAACGCCGCTATGATGGGCCTCACTATGGCCTTATTGGCGGGAGATATTATTTCTCCATTCAATATTTGTGGACCGATAACAAGCAACCTACCACCTGCTTTACAACCAACCTGTCTGCAGAAATCCATTATCCATCATCCTTGGATCGACCTATGGGCTGTTCCTTCGGTCCGAGACACTCTCCTGCGCAATTTTCAGCAGTATTCTGATGATGAGCTTTGCCATGATCTCTTCGGTGGGTCCAGTGACTGTAACCAACCAACCGGACTTGTAATCTGGAGTGAGGCGTGGGAAGAGTTTGGGTATGAGATATCCGAAAGCGTGTTTCGGAAATGGGAGTGGTTATGGAAAGAATGTCCTCAATTACTTCAGTCAACAAATTACTGGAGGGCACAGCGAGGGGAGGAAGCGCTTGTCATTGCAGCTTGAAACTATCACAGTAAGAACAATATCTTCACCCGTTGAGCACACGATATCAAATTCAAAAAAACACGGCTCTCAAAGAGCGAATTGCTCATGGACCATCTGCTCGCTGAGTTCCCACAGCCTCATTTGATTGTTTTGATCTAGGATATGGCTATGCAACTCGTCATCAGCAACCGCGTTATTGTGGAGGAAGGCCCCATTATGCCCTAGCGAATGTAAGTTCTCAGTAGGCAGCATGTAAAGAGACATTATACTGACCTTGAATCGTAGAGTCAATCATACCCGTGATAATAGTTGCGGCGCCTTCAGACTTTGTGGTCCATGGGGGCAAAGTGATGGGCCTACCATCAAGATCGAACAGGCCTATCCAATAGTCTCTTAATATTGTTGGATTACAGGCTGTTAGGAGGCCGAGCACTTACCACCAGATGCCCTATATTTCGCAACCATCTCTTGGAGTTCCGGGGTGAAATGACGTTGTAGACCGGACCGGACGGCTAGTGGCAGTCAATTCCTCGATGCTCGCCTACATAGATAGCTAACGTTTGAGTACTTACCACCAGGATCAATGCTGAATACCCTGATCCCCTGATCCCCCAATTTCTGTGCAAGTGCCTTCACAAACATGACCCGGGCGGCGTTGGATTGGCAATATGCTCCCAAAGGATCATACGTCTTCCCTCCCTATTCCAACCATGAGTTCAGCTCTATAGAAAACCACGTATCTGCGGTTGACTTACACTGAATCCAACATCCTCAAAATCGACCCTTCCACCTCTAGCTGCATTACTTGCAACAATAATGACTGACGATCCAGTCCCGGCCGCCCTCACCTTCGGAAGAAGTAATTTCACCAAGAGAAAGTTCGCGAGATAGTTCACCCCAAATTGAGTCTCGAATCCATCCCTGGTAGTTCCATATGGAGGAGCCATAACGCCAGCAACACATGCAAGATGGCTTATTGCTGGGACATCGTGAAGAGTATCAACCGCATTCCTGATACTGCCCATATCTCCAAGGTCCATCTTGAGAAATCTTACACTGACATCAGGGGCTGTGCGCTTGATTATTTCGATGACGGGATCGACTCTCTCTTCTGTTCGAGCACTCAGAATGAGAAGACGAGGGTTTGCAGCGCACAATTGGACAGCGAGCTCTCCGGCGATGGAGTCCCCAGATACTCCAGTAATTAGGACTTGAATATTGTTAGAAAACTATATCTCGAACGTCCAAGACAGGAGAGGAGAGGTCAATGCGGCGCGCATACTAGTCTTGCCCTCGAGCGAACAGCCATATCGCTGTATGATGGTCTCCGAAGGTAAAATTTGTTGCGAAGTCATGTTTGTCTTAAGCGCGTGAGGTATGAAAAATGATTGTTCTAAAAGATATTTTAGAAGAGACTGTTTCCTGTAAAAAAGAGAACGCAAAGCAGAACTGATTGTTGATATTTATACCTTAAACTGCCTCGATTCAAACATTGTGGCCCATGGAAGCTATGATTGATACGGTTAGTCTCCTGTCAGCATGATATGTCCCAAGACACCTGGCCTAATGCATCCCCACTAAAATAACGCGGATCCACTTTGAGCCCCATGTGCCGAAACATCTTCAACCACACCCCGGCCGCACCAATACCATCAAAAACAAGTGAGAACTAGCTAAACGCAAACTCAATGCGTCTCACACTGCCGCTCTTAGCAAGATCAAAGGCAGCAACATTATTATCAGCCAAAAAGGCAGGAACGCTAGAGTCGTATCTCTCCGGTCTGAAAGCGACGCAACTCAAATCGCTCGCAAGGGAGACGGGAATTCCTAGTTCGGGACGAAAGGATGAATTGCGTCAACGGCTTAGCGATGAGTTTGTGACGAGCGTTTTTCTGGATGGTGCTGGTCATCATGACTCCCTGAAAAAGGGGAGGAAAGAGGGGGAGGAGTTGAGTGTGTTGAGTATTGATATGGGCATTCAAAATTTGGCGTTTGCGCATTTGATTGTGAGGGCGCCTGAGACTCTACCGGAGATGAGAGGTGCAAGGAATAAGGGATTAGTAACGCTGAATGCGTGGCATCGCATTGGCGTTCAAGAGCTGGGCGCCGCTTCTCCCGCTAGACAGGACACAGAAGCGGGAGTAAAGCTGCAATGCCTCCTCCCACCCTCCGCATTCCGCACATTCACCACCAAGAAACACCTTCCCGAAGAAATCGACGGCATCGAAGAGCCAACAAAAACAGCAGCGAACAAAACCTTCGAACCGGACAGCCTCTCTCACAACGCTTTTGTGCTGCTCTCATCTTTGCTGCAAGCCTACAAACCAACACACATCCTCATCGAACGCCAACGATTCCGCTCAGGCGGGCAATCCGCCGTGCTGGAATGGAGTTTGAGGGTCGGCGTGTTTGAGGGCATGTTGCATGCTGTGCTGTGTACGATGCGGGAGTTGGCCAGAGTTAATAAAACTCAGAACGGGGATAAGGGGGCGGATGGCTTGGAGGTATATCCCATTAGTCCGGCGCGGATAATGCAGTTTTGGGATGAGGGGAAATCCGACGCTTCGCTTGAAGAAGACGACGACGGCAGCAAGAAGGCGAAGAGTCGGAATGAGCGGGGTGTCAAGGGGATCAAGATGGATATTGTGGGTGATATACTCTCTGCTTCGACTACATCAGAAACAGGGCGAGGAAGTCTACTCTGCTGGGATGTTGCCGTCAACACAACGGATAAGGGTGAGCAAAATGTCAGTGAAGTGGTGGATGCATACCTTAGACGATGGAAACCGCAACTCTCGATCTCTCCGAAATCAAAAACAAGCACGAAGAGCAAGTCGGACACCACGAGCAAACAGGTGTACAAAATCGACAAGATGGATGATCTTGCGGATTGTCTGTTGCAGGGACTGACTTGGCTAGAGTGGCAGGCTAGACGGGCTAGAATTGTGCGTGGGGACAGACCTGTCGATATATGATTCCATCGAGGATTAGCTTGTATAAAATGTATACTACTTGTGATTTGTACGCAGTATATATGAAATCTATATGATCATTGCTGTCAAATAATTTACAATAACTCAAACTCCATCTATGTGCAGTCCTATTCAATGCATCAATATCAGGCTCATCTGTTTCGGCTCCAGATGACAGGCTAGCTGTTGATGTATGTGAAAAGTAATGTATTTCCGAGAATAGAACCTCTCACTGACTAGCGGCGAGATAGACGAACAATTCTGGCAAATAAAGAAGGTTCAACGAACATAGAAAGAAAAAAAGAGGCCATTACCCAGTGTTGCTCTTGTCATCAATATCAAGGTGATGGAAAGAAATGTTAAAAGATTGAAGCGGACACACGCGCCAACGAGCTGAAACGACTTAAATAGACACGATTGCGGACAGATTGAATACCAAATCAGTAGCGTAAATCATATGCGTCTAAAAGTAACCGGTAGGGCGGGGACGGCCAGTGTGAAGAGGGCGAGTGCTGGTCAAGAATCCAGAGGAGGTTGCCTGGCCGTGACCGGGAACGTCGGTTGGGTAGGGTGCGACGGAAGTATGGCCATGGCCGTGACCACTGTTGTGGGCGCTTGGGGATGGGGGAACGTGGGTAGCGGTCTCGGAAGGTTCGACAACAGCACTCTCAGTTGGGCCAACAGAGCCAGTCTCAGTTGGGCCAACAGAGCCAGTCTCAGTTGGCTCAGAAATCACCTGGGTGTTGAGACCCACTGAAGTAGTGGGGGTAGCAGTCTAAACGGTCTATTAGATATATCTTATAAATGCATACTGATGTGACTTACCACTGTGACGGTTTCCTTCTGGGTGACTGTGACGGTGGCCTGGCCACTGCAACCCTCGCTGCCAGTGTCACTGCCAGTGCCAGTAGCGGTAGCGGTGGGACCAGAGCCTCCAGTAGAAGAAGCAGCAAAGACAGTGACGGTAGAGGTGGAGGTAGAGGTGCTGATGACGGTAGTTGTAGATTGGCCACCGACTTGTTCGTTGCCACCAGGGGTCTATATCCGTTAGTCCTGTCTAACTCCAATCATTCAGAGGGAAACTTACAGCAGTAGCAGTCACGTAGAGGGTGTCAGTCTCAGTACGGTGGATGGTGGTGGTCACGACCTGGGTGGAAGTGCCTGTTCCGAGGGTGTAGGTCAAGGTGAGGTCAGTAGCAGAGGCAGATGCAGAAGAGACGGGAGCAGTCGCAACGCCGGTGCTGAGAGGAACAGGGTAAACAGTGACGGTAGGGATCGCTGGAGCACTGGAGCTCAAAGAGCGCTTGGGATGCAAAAGGCCGTATTCGTGGTGGCGAGCCTCGCTCACGGCAGCCAAAGCAGCGATGGCAGCGAGAGAAATCTTGGTGAAAAACATTGTGAAGTCTATGTTGTGATGGAACTATTTTCTTGGGAAAAGCTGATGCTGAAACCGAGGTTTGTCTGGTCGTGTAGTTCGAAAGGTTGGCTGGACTCGTCAACGAGAATTTCTGAGCAGGTCAAAGGAAGGAATGCGAAGTCAATTCGCGAGAAGCTCTTGAAGGAATGAAAGAGCAACGGTGATGGCTGAAAGAATGAAAAGCTCTACCCAGAGAGTGCAAATGAATGAACGAAGCGAGATCTGCAGCCTTGATAAAAGAAGGAAGAGAGAAAGAAGAAGGGAGAAGAGAAGGAGAGCAGCAGAAGAGGAAGAAAGAGCCCAGGCCGGCCAGAGATTTAGGGTTGGCAAAGTGGAAAGAGCGCAGTGGGCAGTGGGCACGGTGGGGTCCTGCCCTAGTAACTTAGCGGTACGGCGTAATTACCGTGTGTTGTGTATCAAAATCGATTTATTTAGATTGAAACGTGCGCTAGACGGTCTCTGATTGGACAGATGGCAGACCGGTGCCTGGCTAGCGGGTGGGTTTGCCGTTTGAGATCAATGAGCGGTAATCTAATACGCCACTGAACCAATGCCCTATTCCGTCATTGTTGCAGGCGAAATTGCTCAGGGACCGACATCCTTAATGGCCGGTTTTATTAATTGCGCTGCTTACTGCCGATATGTCACATCGACAGCCACGTATTACACAGTGTAGCCATTGTGGATTATTGGCGTTCTACATCGTAGTCTAGGCTTCTACTGTGTAAGATTACAACAAGAGAGCGCAGCGCCGCAGTCTCTACATCTTCCTTGAAGGTGCTGCCATCTGCGAAAATCCAGTTTGATTACTGTCCTCCGTCAGTCTCCGTGCCCTCGCTTTGTCCAACCTCACGTTTGAAGATAACTTTGATAAGCACTCATTGCTCCATCGTCAGCAAATCAGACAGTCTCCTTCCATGGCGCGCATCTGATTGAGCGGAGCCCGAGACAGGCTAATCGGTTAGCGCACGCCCGAGACAAGCCATCGGCGCAGGAACCCCACCTGGCTGATCCTGTCACTTTGCCTTCATTTATGCTTTATGATTTTCATGTTCTTACAGTACGAGTGGCTTGTCCGACAATATATGTGCCATGTGTATACAGCGGCACGGCTCTCTTCAAATTTGATGTTATTTAACTTTGTCAAAGCGAGTGGCCCGTACTGCTTCTTCGGTTCCGTTCGGTGATGGCTTTCCGTGTCTGTCAGCGTGGTACGGTACCGCCTTGTTGCCCGCCCGACCCGAAATGAGCACATCCCGCTCTCGTCAGATTTATATTGAACAATTGTTCTAGACAGAAAACAAATATTAATATATTTACAACAGATATGGGCGCTTACGTTAATGACAGTTCTTCGCTCGCTCATTCCTAGGGGACAGTTGTTTCATGGTTTGCTCATGTATGGACCCTGAAATTAGAGACTTATCAAATACTTCGTATGAAACGGCGAAACTTGTTTGATCCATCAATGATCTCTCAGCCAACATGCAATAGAAACATGAATGTATTAATGAGTATGGATCCCGTTTCAATTCGCAAGATTTGCCTCGAAAAGAGAACTCGAATTGGTTTACTTGTTTGTCATGATCATGATGAGAGAGACAATTAGTATGGCATGTGGTATGACGCCACGTGCCTTATCAGCGCTGATAAGCTGAGATCAAGCCACATGTTACCAATCAGAGATGTGGCTCATCAATGATCGGCCCGCTTGCCCACTCGGTACATCTCATCATCACCAGGTGAACAGACTACATAGTACATGCACCGTCTTCCAGCTCTCACTCTTGTCAACATGGCAAACAATGCACTCAACATCCTCCGCTCCCGCTACGCGTCCTCACTCAAAGAATTTATCTCCTCCCCCCGCACATTCGAAATCCTCGACCGCGTCCCCACCGAATCCCACGAACGACGACCAGCCCAAAACGCCCGATCCTTATTCATCCTAGACTCCTCCTTCAACCCTCCCACCGCCGCACATTTAGAAATCGCATCGACGGCTCTGGAAGAATCGCCCCATTCATCCAGACTGTTATTACTACTAGCAACACAAAATGCCGATAAACCATCCAAACCAGCCTCATTCGAGGATCGGTTGGTCATGATGACTCTCTTTGCGCAGGAACTCCGAACGCACCTCCAATCGTCTTTACCCTCCATCCCAACCGCGGATTTACCTCAAGTCGATATTGGAGTGACTAAAAAGCCGTATTTTGTAGACAAGGCAGCCGCAATAGAGCAATCCGGGGAATACCCTGATGATCTGGAACAGGTTCATTTGACGGGATATGATACTCTGATTCGTATATTCAACCCCAAATATTATCCGCCTACGCATACGTTACAGCCGTTGGAGCCGTTTTTGTCAAGGCATAGGTTGAGGGTTACGACGAGGCCGGATGATGAATGGGGGAATCTGCAGGAGCAGGAAGAGTATTTGCGACATCTGGCGCAAGGTGGAAGGGAGCAGGAAGGTGGGAAACGGGAGTGGGCGGAACGAATTCAGTTGATTCCGGGACGGAAGATCGATGATGTTCCTGTTAGCTCGACGAGAGCTCGGAACGCGGCTCAGAGTAAGGATACACTGCTTCATTCTTTGGTGCCGGCTGCTGTGAGCTCTTATATCATGGCACAGGAGTTATATCAGTCGAATGATATATAAATGATGTATATCACCATGAATAGTATAGAAACATTGCAGACACCATGATCGGCTCTTCCATCCGTATCGAGTCCGGTATGCTCTGCGGTGCGTATATCGTACATAGATCTCCCCAACGGCCACAGCTCTTCATCATAATCAAATCCGTTACACCAAACGCCAACCTTAAATGCCACCAATGTCGTTGTTATACAGTTCGCGAGAAGAACGCCACATTATTAATCCTCCTCATCCTCTTTCGAGCCCAAAGCATACGTCAAACCCCCAGCAACCATATTAGCCAGCGCCAAACCCATCGAAGTACCACGAATAATCCCTCGAGGACCCCATTTCTTCATAAACTTTTGCTTGCGTCGGCTCGCGAGAAGAAGATATAATCCGGACCAGGCGGCGCTTATACCGGCGCTGTCTTTTTTGAAACCGTTCACGTTTGTGTAGGATGTAAAGAGGAGGACGGGGACAAAGCTCATGGGTAGGAGTTGGAATGGGCGCATGTGTTGCGCGGTGATGAGTGTTGCGAGGAGTGTGGGCGGGAGGGGGTTTTCTGTTGTATCAGGTTAGCCGGTCAATGTCTATCATTGTTAGAATATGATTGAGCATTCAGTTCAATTGTAATTGGACTCCAAATCGACTGGAGAAGAACTGGAAGTTCAATGGATGACGCACCTCCCCAGCTTCGAGCAATCTGGTAGACAGACTTCTTGGCCTGCTCGGTTCCGTCTGAACTCGCCATATTTTCCGTGTTGTTCCCGGCTGTTAATTATGTCAATTGCAGTTGAAAAGTAGAAAGTCGCAAAAGTTATCAATTGTCAACAAAATTGGAGAAAAGTGTAGAAAATTGCCATCGCATCCAAGTCCTTAGTTACACGCGGAAGCTCCAGCCATGCCGAAAGTGGAACCAAACCGCCGAGTCAACTTTGAGCCGTTCGAAGACCACGTACAATCTAAGGACTGCGACTTTCTTATCCCCGGAAATCTAGAACACGACACTGGCCGCCAACACCATCACTTGAAGCGATCAAATTAATTGTGTTATCTTGATCATTCGCTCTGTTTTTTATTTATTACATTCGAGGTATATTGTTTATGAGACTGGTGGTTCGTTTGAGCGGGGCATAAGCGTCGATTCAATTCTACGAGGACTGCGGCTCTCCCTTTGCAGAATCACCAACGCTTTTCGCGGTCTACAATCACACGCTTATTCGCCGCCGATTACTTACTGATTCCCCGTTGGCAGTATCTCTATTAATCAGAGCCGAGCCTCCCTGACTGGGATTCTCCCAACAACCCGACGATGCCATCTGCAACAGCCTCTGGAGTCGACTCCAGTGGATCGGCAAGATCGCGCGAACATACGCAGGGCAACCAAGACCGCAAATATACACCCGAACAGAAAGCCGCCGTGATCAGAGTACGAAAATGTTCCCCGACGGCATTTTACGAAATCCTGGCGGTGCAAAAGACGGCGACGGATGGCGAGATTAAGAAGGCTTATCGCAAGTTGAGTTTGCTTACGCACCCGGACAAGAATGGTTATGATGGGGCCGATGAGGCTTTTAAGAGTGCGATGAGTCTGTGTTGTGAAGATGGATTATACAGTTGCTGATGCATGATTACAGTGGTATCGCGTGCTTTCCAGGTCCTTTCCGATTCCGATAAGAAATCGAGATATGATAAATTCGGCGGCGACCCCGATAGCAGATTCTCAGCATCTGGCACAGGTGCTGGACCATCAGCTGGCGGCAACCCATTCGGCGGCTTCGGTGGTGGTGGATTCCCGCAAAGTCGGGCTGGTGGCGGACCCATGTTCGAGGAGGAGATATCGCCGGAGGAATTGTTTAATCGGTTTTTCGGTGGTGGATTTGGCGGTGGCGGATTTGGTGGTCCGTTTGGTGGTAAGATCTCCTACAAGGATGAAGCATTGCTATAGTGTACTGATTATCATCGCAGGCGGTCCTCAATTTGTCTTCAATATGGGCGGTGGCCCCGGATTCAGGGTTCACCAATTCGGCGGCCCAGGTGTTCGCAGAAGACCACGCGAAGCTAATGCGCAGACTGAACCTGCGTCGCCCGGCTGGGCTTCGTTGACTCAACTCCTACCGCTTATTTTACTGTTCATTTTCCCGCTTCTTTCTTCGCTATTCTCCGGAGGACAGTCAACTCCCGCTCCACCCTTGTATCGATTCGATGCCGTTTCACCCCATACTATGCAACGAACTACGCCAGAACTCAAGTTAAACTATTTCCTCAACCCGCAGGATGTGGACGATTTCAGCGCCCGGAAATTCAAAAATCTAGATATCCAGGTTGAGAACGATTTTGTCAATAATCTCCAATATGAGTGTGAACTGGAAGTACAGGAAAGAGAGCGAAGGATGCAAGCAGCGCAGGGCTGGCTATTCCCGGATGTCGAGAAGATGAAAGAGGCGAGAGCTATGGAGCTGAAGAGCTGTCGTCGCTATGATGATGTGAAACTAAAACTCAAGAGGAGAAGATATTGATGTGTCTTCTTTTTGAACTGTTTTCTTTCTTCTCTTCCTTCTCTTACGTCTTCCAAGACCGTTGGCGGCTCTATCTCTCGATTTCTAACCTCGAAGCTGAAACCTTTGTTTTGACACTACCTGTCTTAT
The DNA here is from genome assembly GCA_001571465.2 of Talaromyces pinophilus. Classification (NCBI taxonomy): domain Eukaryota; kingdom Fungi; phylum Ascomycota; class Eurotiomycetes; order Eurotiales; family Trichocomaceae; genus Talaromyces; species Talaromyces pinophilus. Next base: position 3,684,572 of record CP017344.1, on the reverse strand, counting down.
AGAGCTAGTCATTGGAGTATTCTGGGAAGTTGGTGTTGCATTGTCTACCCTATGGGCATGATTCTTTCTAGCGATATCTTATAAATAGTTAGTATGATAATATGTTTATTCTTCTATGTAGTTACCTTTTATAGTTGTGTATATTGTGTATAGCGGAGAAGCCCTGACCCACCGCGAGCTTAGTAAAGCAAAATGCGGGCAACCTTCACTGAGATTCCATCATTTCTATGGTGTTTGCCCGCATGCTGTCATTCCGCCTTCCTTCCACAACATTACTAAAGCAGTGTTGTCTATTGACTCGCGACTCACTGACTGCCGAGTCATTACTTTATCACACTAGGCCATTTATTTATTCGGTCTTTCTCTGATTACTGATTAACAAACCACCTCGATACTGCTTGGAGGGTGAGCTTGCTGACTCCGAAGATGTCGGAACCGCTCTCAGACGCTGATAAGGTAAGCTTGCTTTCTCACCTGGCATTCTCTCGAACTGACAACTCACTTTACGCGCTCCAGATTCGCAATAAGAGGTTAGCAAAACTAGGAGGATCAGCAACGTCAACATCATCATCTGCTGCTTCACCGACAGAGTCAAGCTCCACACCGCGACCGCCGTCGAATATTCCCACACCACAGCCACAGCCCGAGCAATCACAGGACCAAAACGATGCTAGAACAGGTGAATCCGCGCAAGGCAAGAGGATAAAAATCACTCCGACCTCAGCAACTCCCAATGTACCGTCGCCATCGGCGTCGCCAGCGCTAGCTAAGCCGCGGGCTGGCCCCAAAGCGGAGGAGTCCCTAGAGACCTTTGAAGACAGAACATTACGCGCATTATTCAGCATTACTCTCGACGAGAATCAGCAGAAGAATATACACGGCCAGAAATTAACTTTTCTGCCGGGTGTACTCAGTGAACTCAAGGATGAGGGATTGGAAATTAGGATATCTACTGGCGTTTTGGATCAGGCGATTTTGGAAGCTGCGTCGAACACGGGCCGTGATACACCATTGGATTATCTTTTGCCATGTTGGAAGCGCGTGCGACGGCTGATTAAAGGCTTTCGGAAGTCGTCTGATAATGACCCCCGATTCGCTGTGGTCAGTGAGGCCAAACGCCTATGCATAAGTTACGCTGTTTTTGCGGTGACTATGCCGGAGATGTTTGGGTTGGTCTCTTTCTTTTCTTAGCTATATGACCCGGCTGAAAGGGGTGACGTGGTTTCAAATAATGCTGACAACTTCCAATAGTCAAACGCCGACCGCTCGTTCACCTTTGATCCCAAACCTCCTTCTTGATGCGGAAGATGATCGGGGCGTGGATCTTGAGTTTCTTGCGGAAGTGGTGAAGCTCTTTGAAGAACAGGATGATCTCAAGCCGGCGATTATTACGACAGTAGAACAGATGAGTCAAGAACTATCTGCAAAGACTATGAATGATGACTATAAGCCATATGTGACGGTTCGTATTCGGCAGTCAACCTCTCGAATTTTGTGCTAATCGTTATCAGGCACTTAGGAACCTCGTACACAATGCTGCTATCGGATCTGCCATCGCCGAATCTCCGCGTTTCCTCAACCAAACAGATGCTGCGTCTTTTGAAGTGAATACATTACTTGGACCTTGGTTTCGTCTATCGCCGCTTCAAGCACCAGTTACGAGTACTTATTTCTCCAGCCCCAAGACCCGGGATCAGGGTTTTATCCTAAACTCGCAGCGGTCTCTCCGAATGACACAGCAATTGCTTAGCTCTGATCTTTTGGATGTCATCAATCATTTGATTCGTGCTTCGAAAGAGGCTAGAGAGAAGGTACTCGACTGGTTCGCGGCGGCAATCAACCTAAATCACAAGAGGAGAGCCATGCAGGTTGACCCCAAGACTGTGTCATCTGATGGGTTCATGTTTAATATTACTACTTGTCTTGATCAGCTCTGTGAACCGTTTATGGATGCAGCATTTACCAAGGTATGCCTAATCACCTGATCTTACTGCGTATTACTAATTCAAGCAGATTGACCGCATAGATGCCGACTATCTCCATCGCAACCCTCGCGTCAAAATGGGCGACGAGACCAAGATAAACGCAGACCAACATACCTCAGACGAGTTTTATGCTCGCAAAGTAGACGGCACCTCCAACTTCATTTCCGAAATTTTCTTTCTTACCGTCGCGGCGCATCATTATGGCAGCGAATCACTAACCTCCAAGCTGGAACAACTAGAGAAAGACCTTCGCCACATGGAAACGCAAATCAACAAATTTGAGCTTGAGCGACATAAATGGATCCACAACCCTATACAATTGAGGACATTTGAAGAAGCTCTCAAAAAGTACAAGGACCGGCTTGATCTTGGTATTTCTCTGAAGTACAGTCTTCAGGGTTTACTGTTTGATACTACGTGGCAGACTCGTTCCATGCAATTTATGCGATATGTTATTGTATGGATTCTTCGTCTTGTTTCTGGGACGGACTTTCCCAAACAAAAACTCACTTTGCCTCTACCGGAAGCACCTCGCGAGATCTTCAAATGTCTACCTGAATATTTCATAGACGATATTGTGAGTAACTTCAAGTTCATCATGTGGTCTATGCCACAGATCATCACCACGGCTCAAGGCGATGAGCTTGTGATGATGTGCATTGCATTCCTTGAAAGCTCGCAATACATCAAAAATCCGTATCTCAAAGCTGGTCTTATCTCTATCCTGTTCCGAGGAACTTGGCCTCGACCTGGCGGGGCCCGAGGCATCCTTGTGGACTTGCTCAACTCATTGCCCTTTGCAAATGAGTACCTCCTTCACGCCGCCATGAAATTCTACATTGAAGTTGAACACACTGGAACTCATACCCAGTTTTTTGACAAGTTCAATATTCGATATGAAATCTTCCAAATCATCAAGTGCATCTGGGGCAACCCAGCTTATAGGAATCAACTTTCCGACTCAGCAAAGGAGAACCTCGACTTTTTCGTCCGGTTTGTCAATCTTCTTCTGAATGACGTGACGTTCGTTCTTGATGAAGCATTTACTGCGTTCATCAAAATTCACGATACGCAAGAGTTACTGAACCGTGAAGGAAACACAATGGAACAGACAGCCCGACAAGAAAATGAAGAAGCCTTGAGCGCAGCTCAACGCCAAGCTAAATCTTACATGCAACTCACCAACGAAACGGTAGCCATGCTCAAACTCTTCACAGAAGCACTGGCAGATTCATTCACCATGCCTGAAATCGTACAGCGATTAGCAGACATGTTGGACTACAACCTTGACGCAATGGTGGGACCCAAGAGCTCGAATCTGCACGTTGGTAATCTTCAAGAATACGGCTTCAATCCTCGCGGACTCTTGAGTGAGATTATCGACGTGTATATCAACTTGATGAATAAAGAGAATTTCATCTATGCGGTGGCTCGAGATGGACGTTCGTACAAACCACAAAATTTTGAGAAGGCAGCTGAAATTATCCGCAAGCGGGCGTTGAAATCAGATGAGGAGTTGGCCAAATTGGTGGAATTGGCGAAACGCATCAAGAATGCCAAGGAGGCAGATGAGCAGGCGGAAGAAGACTTGGGAGAGGTTCCGGATGACTTCCTTGGTAAGCTACCGTCCCTTCGGGACTTGGATTATGATTTACTGACACACGGAAGACCCCCTTATGTACACTCTCATGGAAGACCCGGTCATTCTACCCAGCTCAAAAGTCAGTATTGACCGCGCCACTATCCGCTCTCACTTGTTGAGTGATCCAAACGATCCGTTCAATCGAGCACCACTGAAGATTGAAGAAGTCATACCCAGTAAGTCCAACGCTTTTCTAGACATGAAATGACAATTCTGACTGATATTATGTAGATACCGACCTAAAGAAACAAATCGAAGACTTCAAAGCAGAGCGCAAAGCTGCGAAGTTGCAGTCCATGAAACAGGACGTTATGGATACTTCGACTGGTTGATTTGATTGCATTACTGCCTGCATTTGTGTTTTGTATGGAATGAGTAGATTAGCATCATCAATAGGTAGTGAATATATTTTGCGCGGGAGCTGGTTAGCACTTGCTTGACATCACCTCGGAAGCAAAACTTGATCCTTCTGCATTGTAATCATACCGTCATCAAAAGCTAGACAACCATCATAGCCAGCTATATGAGTCAATATATTGGGTCTACTTACTTGCCTCCGGGCATTTGGAAGAGAAGTTACTGAGGACTCAACTCCGCCCTGCACTGAAGTACTTTTTTAAACTTCAAGTTGTGCGGTCCTGGCTTCGATTCCAGCCAGATACCAGTTACTTTTTTTTCCTGACTGCTGATATACCCTGATATAGCTATGATGTTCCTTCTGTCAGTTCCAAATGTTGATTCGACTTGCTGAATATACGTGTAGAACATTGGATTTTATATGTAGGGATCATCCCCAGGCCATGTAGACGAGGTCTAAAGGGTAAGGCATCAATCCTTGGTGATGCAATTTTGAGGCAGCACATGTGTATAAGTAGTCAACCACCATAATCATCAATATGAACCAGGTATTCGGTCTGACAAGTTGCCTTCGGGCATTTGGAAGAGAAGTCCACTCGCTTGAATAAACCTGTCGACGGCCTCCTGCACCAAGATCTAATTTTTAGCTTTTTGGAGTTCTGGTCATGACTTCGAATCGAGATGGACAGTTTGATTTTGTTTTCCTGCTGACATAACATGTTGACCATTGCCTTGAATACAATACTCAAGCAGCAGTGGATTAAATGGCCCTGGATACCAGGAAGGAGGGATTGGTTGCTCCCTGATGCGTTGACAATCAGCGACTATACATTGTAAGTTAGGCAATTGAGACAGGACAAATGTTGGCCAATTCGACATTTTCGCTGCTATAAACTTTGCTGTGTACGCAACCGCCGTCTCGTTCAAAGGCCTGTCCAATCAAAGGCCACGTTAGTGACCATGCATTAATTGGAGCGTGATTCTCACCCACGCGTCGGCATCAACTAGTTCAAGATTGAGAGATGTCTTTAGTCTTTGTAACAGAGGTAAGCGACGTGGATCGGTGAATTCGGTGTTGGGGAGGATATCCATGATGATCAGGACATTTGGAGGACTGCAAGATGAACTAATGAGGAAAGAGAACTGTGGTAGGCAAATGTAAAGAGGGAATGAGGTTGACATAGTTTTAAAAAATAGCCCTAATTCATGATTATTTATTGTGTGGGGAATCTGGCACGGGAATCCGGCAGAATCCAGGAACAGCCATAGATAGTTAGCCTTTCCGTCCACTCACCGCTTTGGCTCAACCCCATCAAGCTGGATTACTTATTTTGATGCTTTTAAAAAGAATCAACAGTTATATTCATTCGTATTACATTTTCATGTACATTGTGGATTCAGTCGACAGTTTTCCGACGTGAAAGCGTATAACGCGATCAACCAATCGGAAGCGACCGATCCGCAGCAAGGTATTGCTCGTACGACAGCCATGTTGATCTGATCATCCCGACGTAAGACTTCTTCCTCTTCCTCTTCCTCTATCATTACAACTAGACCCCAGTTGTCTGGCAGACTCATCACAATGAACAACATATTCGCGTTCGCGAAATCTTTCTTCCCCCCTCAACCATGGGCTTATACCTGGCAACTACGTCTGTTCCAGTGGTTTCCAGCCGTAAGTTCTCTTCCAGCTTGAATAAGACGAAAGACAAATATACTGAGACACTGCAGGCAACCGTAGTTCAATGGCTACTAGACTACCATCCATCAGGAAAATTCTCCATGCCAAACTCCGCACTCAATCTTAATGGCCGCTTTGCATGGAGTGTCATGGAGGTGGTCGGTCCAATCAATGTAATTTACATATTGTCCACACTACCAGCTGAATTCAACTTTTCATTTGCAGAATTACCGCTGTGGAACAAAATTGCTGGTGCCCTCTATGTGATTCACTATTTCAATCGCTCTATTTTGAATCCGCTCTTCGTTGCGCCTAGTATCTCGCCCGTACGGCTGGAGGTCTTTGCGCTGGCGTTTATTTTCAATTGGATCAATTCCTCTTGTATTGCTGGATGGATTACAGGATACGATCTCACTGAAGGCCTTGGGTACACGTCTTTACCGGCATCATCAACAACACTGCAGCAATGCCTTCCATATATCGGTTTGGCTACTTTTGTGTATGGAATGATCGGCAATATCCGCTCTGAACGAACACTTTGGAGTCTTCGTCGCGAGGAAGCGCAGCGTCGAGCAGCCAAGAAGTCAGACGAAAAAGGCGGAGAACAGGACGAAAATATCTATCACAAAGTCTACGTGATTCCTCCCGCACAAGGACTATTTCGTTGGGTTCTTTATCCGCATTATTCGCTCGAATGGCTGGAATGGATTGGCTTTGCACTAGTCGGTACAGCTGTATATCCTGCCCATGCTTTTTTGCCAACGATATCACACCCAGGTTTGCCGGCACCGTCCGTCGCGCCTGCGCCATGGTTGAAACCGTTTGCTATGCTAGCCAAATACCTACGCGTTCCGTTCCCGTGGCCAGCTCTTGTTTTTGTTTTGAATGATGTTTTCACCATGTTGCCTCAGGCACGACGAGGTCTGAGATGGTATACTACCCAATTTGGAAAGGATGCGGTGGCTGGGCGGAGTGCGGTGATTCCAGGTGTTCCCTTTTTATAGAGTCATTATCCTGGCGAGCAGAGTTATTCCTGGGTAACTGGCCGAGGAAGTATATAGATAAAGTCGGAATATGATCAATTGCCTAAGGATCGGTACCTGCTTGAAGGAATAGCATATGGACCCGGGTTGCTCCTTCCTTGAATAAAACACACCAAACCTAACCAAACCAACTTCAACCACGACTCTCTCTTCTCCTTTTTGCATCTACAACACAACATAGATTTATCAATCGCATGTCTTTTGACTCGCATGATATCGCGTTTTGCATACCTTTGATGGTCTTTTTGAAACCACAATTTCCTCAATTGACAGTATATGTGTATCATCAACATGGCCTTTCTCAAAGCCCATCTCCGTCGAAAATCGAGCGAGCGATCCCGGCCAGAAAGCCTAGGTACGAGCGTGATGCGTCGCAAATCGGAATTTAGTTCGTCACGAACCGCCTCAGTGCTGGATACTGAGAAGCAAACTGAGATTGAGGTCGAAGTGGAGCATTTGTTTCAACAAGCAACGGATACAAACAGAGACCATACTCCTAGTGGTCATGGAGATTCCAAGGCCGAGTCTTCTCTGTTTCAAAAACTCATGAAACGCAAGGATTCTTCTTCGAAATCGACCGGCTTGACGGCAGGAATAAGAAGGTCCTTTTTTCAGCGAGTACGCCCAAAAACAACAATTGAGCCGAAACCCGTCGATGATACAGCCACACGAGGTAGTTCACCAGATTTTGCTAGCGAGACTGGTTACGACAGCGATGCGGCATTCATCGCGAGTCCGCGGTTCTCTGAGCAAAGCTGGGATTCTATACACCGTTCCAGCCCGATAGCCCTAGACAGAACGATAACCTCGTTAAACCAGGTGCTGGCAGACGACATGAAATCACCGCCAGTTTTAAACGATGATAACGAAGCCACCGTTTTGCTGTCTACAAGTCCCCTGTCCAATGTTCTCTCGATCGCCAAAAGAAGAAAAAAGGTTGAGTATCCTGCCGACAAGAATGGCCGAATCTATTCTCGATGGGTACCGAGTATTCATCTCAGTAACGAGTGTGAAAAAACGAAAAACACTGCGATTACCAAGAACGTTCCGATGAAGAGCCGTTTCACGGAATTGTTCGGTCATCCCGGATTACAAGGCGAAGCCCAACCCCAACAACCCCGGAAAGTAAGCACTGGGTGGATGTCGGATGGCAGACGCTGCGGATATGGCTACTCTTTCGTCGACAAGGACGAGAACAACACTTCCTATGCCACAGATGTGCCGGCCGATAACTCACCTGAGACTGAAGAGAGGGAATCAATTCTCGATCAGGACGACGCGAGCAACGCTTCATTCACTACTGCGGTACCTGCAGGCGACTTATCTGATACCGAAGAAACTAGATCTAGCACAGACGCAACCTTGGTGAATGACGACCAAGATACTGATCTGCTTAGCCAGCCAAATGTTAAGGCTTCTTCCGAACCAGAAGCCAAAGAATCTGTTCCCGTGCCCGAAAAGGATCTTAGCCAGCTGATAGCCAAGAATTCCTCTGAATCCGATTTAGTATCTTCCTCCTATCGACGCCATCGATGGACCTTGTTCCCTAGCTATACGAGAGCCGAGAGAAACAAATCGACAGATCCTAATGACACAGTCATTGTTCGGGACTTCTGTGCCAAAGCATCACCAGAGATACCTCAGCAGGAAGAGAATGGCGAAGAAAGGAAACATCATTTGATCGCCAGTGCCATTCGTCAAGGCTTCCACGATACCTGTCTCTGGGTGATCGGTCTCGGCAAACGTGAAATAGCACGATATCATGCCGGATTTCAAGTGCAAGCAGCCCGATCCCATGAAAATGTTGATCCAACGTTCGAAATGACAGTGCCTTTTTGGGACCATGTTCCAAAGGAGGAATTGGGGGATTATCACATCGAAGCCTGGCGAGCAGCGAAACGGCGACCAAAGAAGCGATCTCGTAATTTGAGAAGATTCAAAGTGTCGGTTATTCATACTGTTGAAGCTGCTGCGCACAAAGCACGCAAAAAGTCGACACCATCATCGTCTTCGTCTTCGTTGTCCTCGTTGAGTCAAAGATTTCGAGAAAGTATCCTTTCTGATCTTGAGAATGGTAGGAGGTATGTTGGGAGAAGACACAGTGCGAAGTTTTGACTTGAGAAGACCAAGAACTGAATTATGTATAGACGAGCCAAAAGTGTTGGGAGATTTTGGTGTTGTTGCCCCTATTGATTGAACGAATGTGTATACCTTAGTTGATGTCATATGATAGAACCATTCATACTTAGAACAAATAGGATACTCCTTAGCATGATTAATCGTACAATTCTCTTCGATTATATTATCTAGAAATACACCCTCGAGTCAAGAAATGAGGTTACTTCCGCTGCCTCTTGGAACTCTTATCACTCTGCGCACTCAGCACACTAGCCGATCGCTTATGCTTATTTCCAGTAGTACTCGCCTCGGTCGTGCCATTAGCTGCATCACCTGTCTGCTGATTCGTATCAGTCGCTTCACCTTCCGCTGTTGCGGCTCCATCCTGGTTCTGAGGCTGATCCTCCACAGACTCTAGTTTGATTTGTTTCTCTGCTTGATTGGTGCCAGTTTCATTGGTTGTTGTGGTCGCACTTGCAGCACTAGGATTCGCTTCACGCTGTTTCCTCTGTCGCTCTTCTCTAGCAGCTTCCAGAACACGGATTTCACTTTCCACTTTCTCGGCGACTTTGCGTGCGTCAAGTAATGTATTGACTTGGTGGATGAGTTTCTCGAATTCCTTGCATACTTTCTCGGTAGGCATGAGTAAGCGTAAAGGAATATCAAGTTCCGTAAGGGCTGCGGCGAGTTTTTGTGTTTGGATGTTTGATTTGGCCTGTGTAAGTTTTGTGGCTTTGTCGTTGCGAAAGTGCACGCCTGGAGTGACGCGGTCGTGGTGTTGGACGCCGTATCGTTGTTCTTCTTCTTTGGTGAGGGTTCGGATGGTGGGTTGTGTTGGGGTGGCGGCGGCCGAGGCGGCGGCTGCTGCTGCTCCTTTCTTGTTGGATGGAGCAGCTGTGGGTGTTTCGACTTCGCGGGCACCGTTTGGCAGGGCTTGGGAGGGTGTTTGACCAGCTGGGCTTGGTACACTCTCCGGTCCAAGTATAGAGCGGCGCTTCTTGCTCTTGTCGGCTTGTAGTAAAGTAGACAGAAGCTGCGACAAACCCTGGCTGGATTGGTACATGGTCGTGTTGCTGACGTGGTAAGGAACGTCGAGTCTGGCATAAAGCTCTCTGCGCTCTGCGATGAAATTTTGCTCGTTTGTGACGATACGTTTGAGTTCTTCCAACAGAATTCCTTCTTCGCGGACTTCATCTGCAGTGCGATTCAGCTGCAAAGCAGCCAATTCCTTTCGCTGTCGTTCACGATCCGGATCGAATTTCATCATTTTTTCGTGTAGCGCGAACTCGGCTTCAGACATTTCCGAAGGCGGATGCTCGAGTGCAAGCATATTCGCCGCCACTGTATAATAACGAGCCTTCATCTGCTCCATGGTCCGTACACTCTTCGCCGTAACAAGTGCTGTCGCATTTCCTTCGCTATTCTCCGCAATCTTAGGTTGATAGTCGTATCGATCGGCGATAATGACCCATCGCAGATCGTATTCTTCCACCAAGCCCATAAGATAATCTGTCTCCTCGCGCGACCAATCATCGCTCTGCAAGTATCGCTGGTATTGGTCGTCGGTGTATCGTCTGGGAACCTGCGCCTTGATGTTATACTTGGCAAAGGCATATTGTTTAGGTCCCTTTTGTGCACCATCGGTCGTCTGCTCGTCAACTTCCATTGTAGCGTCATCTGGTTTCGCTGGCTTGTTCGCGGTCTCTGTCTTTTTCCAATGTCGAAGAACCAATCCATCGCTGCGCGCCTCGTTTGTGAATTCGGTCCATCGCCTATAGTTATCAAATCAGAATCATAAAGCGGTTATTTCTGGACAAAGCTATCATACCATGGAGTCGCCCTTCGATTGGATTTTTTCAACTTGTATTTATTTTCGTTGAGTGCGATAGGCGGTGCTTTTTCACCGAGAAGCGCAAAGAGTTCCCGAGTAATTCCCTCTTTTAGACGTCAGAAGCTTGAATTCAAGATCAAGAGCGACAAACTCACCTGGTCTCTTCTCGACAACTTTCTGCTTCTTTGTCGGTCTTGGCTGCCCATCCGCAGGCAAATCGAGCATGTCGCGAACATCCGCGGCGGCCATGATGGCGGGATACGCAGACGCGACGCCGGCGGATAATCTAGGAGATGAAGAAGTAAAAAAAAATTGCTATAAGGAATGCGAAATTTGTTTCTCGATGCTGACTTTCTCGAGATGGGCTGGTGTCTTTGATAAATAGATTGTTTCTTGAAGGTGAAAGCGATGAAAGCAGTCGGAATTCAAGATTCCAATTGAAGAACGGGGCACGCGGCAACTTCACCGTGATTGGCCAGACGGCAGGCGGTGAGGCAGTTGCGGCCAAGTTGACAGAAAGAGGAGCTTTCCCCTTTCGTTCTATCAATAATATTGACAACATCTCAACATCTGCCTCTTCGATTACTTAATTGTCTTTTGTGTTCTTGTCCCTGAGTCCTATTGCATAGCCGCCATGTCGGCCTCAAGGACCAGCCCATCATGGCTGTTGACACTCTTCACCGTCTTGGCCGTGCTATCCGCACAGGCACGCGCACTCCACGTATACATGGAAGGCCAGCAACGAAAGTGCTTCTTTGAAGAATTGCCCAAGGATACATTGGTTGTTGGTAAGACTCGGTGACATATAGCGTCGAGTCAGGCTTATAGTGACTAACAATCGATGCGCAGGAACATACAAAGCCGAAGTCCTAAACAGAGAATCGAATACCTGGATTCGGGACTCCTCCCTGCAAGTCCTCATCACAGTCGAAGAAACCTTCGATAACGATCACCGAGTTGTTTCCCAGCGCACACCTAGCGATGGACGATTTACTTTTACTGCCGCCGACGCTGGTCAACACAGGATCTGCTTTACTCCCGACTCTCAGAGTCAAGGCTGGCTCTCCAGTGCGCCCACCGTGAAGTTGGCTTTGGACATTGCTATCGGCGCTACCAGCAAGATTGAAACCGAGGACTCTGGAAAGATTTCGGATATTACGCAAAGAGTGAAGGACTTGAACAGTCGATTGGAGGATATTCGTCGTGAACAAGTATTCCAGCGGGTATGTTTGATTCAGTTCCTCCGCCTCATTACGGTATCACAGTAGAACTAATCACTTTGACCACATTTAGGAACGAGAGGCCGAATTTCGTGATCAATCTGAAGCCACCAACTCTCGTGTCGTTCGTTGGTCCCTGATCCAATTAGCTGTTCTGTCCATTACATGCGCATGGCAACTGTCGCATCTCCGATCCTTCTTCATCAAGCAGAAGTTGACTTGATCAAGTGATTATGACTATATAAACGAGCAATTTATTTGTCAGTACGCCGGTGTATGGTGCAGGATCTGTGGGACTCAAACTATCCGTGGCTCATGACGCAGATATTCGCGCCTTCTCTGTTTTCATGCTATATTTCTCTTCTATGAGTATGGGATTTAAGGCATGGACTCTGGAGGTATGACTTGTAATGATAGCAAGAAAATTTGGTTTGTTTTTATGGCATTATATTAGGGTTAGTTGTATCGAACATGCATTTTCTTCTACCGTTAGTTCATTGATACTTAAACTCATGAATTATGTTATAGCTATTATATACAGGTGATTCAACTGTCTTAACCAATATACTCAGTTTAAGTTCCGTCTCCTCCTTACATCCCCTATAGGTTACAGACTATTATTCGTGCGCAGGAGGCGAACTGTTCGGTTGCATCGGTAATATCTCCCTTCTCTGCCCCCTATTCTGCTGGCGTTGTCGATTATCAACCCTCTTACTTTTACTCCGCGTTGCGACACTACACCCTTGAGCCATCGGACCCAATGCACGACAATGAGCACACGCGCTCCCCGGGTGCCTCACTTGCTTCCTCCCTCTTTCATTGTATATCCAAAACTCCATACCTTCAACCCGGCATCGTGTGCACCGCTTATCGCCTAAAAGTTTAAGTTCAAGCTCGATTTCATTATTCGCCTGACATGGGACGCCGCAGACTCGATTTTGGGGTCGCTTTGACTGTCTATCCAATAGTCGTATCACCATTTACCCACTGCTGTAGATTTGTATGGTGAAGAGACTTTCTTTGCCTGTGGTGGATCATTGCCATGGAATACGTGGTTTGGTCTGCAGTCTGTGTTCGAAGGAAAGCCATCTCCGAAGGAGGGATTGTATCTTGAGTACGTGAAGGTGATCTTGGTAGTTTTTCGTGTCCTCGGCTTTAAAAGACCTCGATTAGGAAGCCACTTACAAAACCTGTCCAGCAGGTGTAGTCGGTGTCATTGAGGCTGGTGCTGGAGATGCTGACGGTGCATATCCGATGATTGGTGTCTCTACATAAGCAGCAGCAGGTGTCGTCTGTGTCATTGTACTCGGTGCTGGGGATGCTGACATTTCAAACCCCATCCTCAGTGTGCTTTCATCAGCAGCAGCAGGTGGGTCATCCATCATATCATCTCCCGGAAAGAACAAGTCGTCGTCGGACAGTGTTTGTTCCTGCGGCAATGTACCGCGCTCTGAAGATGGGACATCGTTGATATGAGCAAAGAGGGTGTCGTGCAGTTGCCGGTCAAGCAGCTCCTGGTCAGCATGCTCTTGACTTGAAGACTCCATGCTTTTACTTCTTTACTTCTCCTTTCTGTCACAAAATCTGAAATGAGTCGTGTCCAGGCTTGTTGTCCAGCTGCATCGTAGCCTAAGCGGTCTCCCTCTTGTCACCTTCAGATATACAGATAATTTCAAATATTTTGTTCAATTCTATTGCGCATTCCAGCACTTGAGGCGTCGAGAAGAACGTATATGTGTATATAACACGCACTTGCCGAGGATGACCTTGAGCGGTGTCAGTCATGCTTCCAAAATCCATCTCTCACGATAGCCAAGAAATTTTGTCTCCTTTAACAACGCGAAAACTCACGATTTGGCTTTGCTATGCTCTCTTTTGTGGTCCCAAATTCTTTCGTTCATAAATACTCAAGTTCGCGTCGCATCTAATTTGATAAGAACAGAAAAGGAAACGCGACACACTAAAATTTCTCTAGTCTTTTTAGATCGATCGCCTGCAAACAATGCAAAATAAGGTTACCAATAGGCGCCCTTGTGACAGAATATATCGAGAACATAGCTTTGATTTGTTAGGAAGAACAATTGTCATTATAGATTATAAGCTGGAACTCACTAGAAACAACAGAGTCTCAAAACGATGGATAAGAAATTATGTGTTGACAGGTTACTGTGTGACTTTTTGCGTTGCTGACCCTATAGTCTGCCGTACTAAGAGCTCGTTGCCCCTTTAGGCAATATTGAAGATCTTCGTTGTCCCGATCACGAAAGTGAGGTTCTTCGATCTCTAGATGACGGATCTGAGTAAAGTTTCAGCACTGCTGTGGGCAAAGAGAAAGTCGTCGATAGTATGTACTTCACGCCTCATGTCCCGAGTCTATCTTTAAAAACACCTCTAGATCATGTAGAGGTTGCCTCCGCTCCTTCGTAGGCGTAATTTATTAGCTTCTACCCGACTTCTTTTGATTTCTCTGGTTCTTAGCAAATCCTTATATCGACGATCACTCGATATCGAATGAGAGCTCGCGAGTAGGTTTATACGCTACATCCAGCATATCCAGGAATTTCACCGAGGTAACTGGACGTCAGTGGAATAATCTGGATGAACTATGCAAAAAGATCTTGAGTATCTGGGATGTTCACGCCATTTTCAACGTCTCATGGACAACTGGAGAGATTGGATGCTCACCCGACTCCGCATTTGAAAAAAAAAAAAAAAAAAAAAAAAAAATTACTGGATACGCCGATAATGGTTTTAAGGCTTATTGCAAGTGCGGATTCAAGTATGATCATCAAGTCATGCGGGTCGCTCGATTTGATAAAGACGTGGAAGATCTGCTACGTTCAACCATCCATTGCCCGGAACTTGTCTGAACCTAGAGGGTATTACTGAGTCCCTCGATGAGCTTTCATTTCCAAACGCTCTTATAAAGGCTGGCGGTCGCAGGGTTTACAACAGTATCAAACCTGGGGGGAATGTGAACGGCGTGCGGAACATTATTGAATCCCAGATGAATGATCCCTACGTTATGCAGGGCATTAATGGTGAACTATCAATGGCGCAATGAAAATATTGATTACAAAACTACAAAACTACAAAAAGTAAGTATTCGGCGCATGATGTCTCATTACTGGGGAACCAGTTCTATGAATGGACCTTGCTGGGACCGTTATCCAGCAGGGCACATTCATACAAAAGATGGATAATCTTGACTTGCTACACTCACCGACACTATCAACAACAATGGACCGATTGATCCGCAAGTACAAGTTTTTTCTTGAAATTATATTCAAGTATCCTAGTCAAATGGCCGTACTAACATTGGATGTTGACCTTGCGTAGCACACACATCAATTATCCCCATTTCAATACGACTTTTATACAACCAGTCGAACAACACCAAGACGTTTATCAATCATGATGATAAAGTCGGCGAAGAGAGACTCTCTGATGTATTTGAATGGACTAGCAAGGA
Organism: Talaromyces pinophilus; assembly: GCA_001571465.2. NCBI lineage: Eukaryota > Fungi > Ascomycota > Eurotiomycetes > Eurotiales > Trichocomaceae > Talaromyces > Talaromyces pinophilus. The sequence goes on along the minus strand of CP017344.1, from coordinate 3,669,223 downwards.
GTCTAAACTCATCGCCAACGGTGAGCTATACAGTGAATGCTGTTCGATCCAGCACTGAGATCGGTGTCAAAAAGGAAATTAGAAGAGAGCGATTCCAACAGTCGTGGGTCAAAGTAAGCCGTCGAGCACATGAGCACCAACACAAGGAGGGCGGTGCAACCATAGAGATGGATAGGTATTCTCCGATGGTATTGGGCTATCCCTATCGTAATCCGCTCTATGCACCCTACATGGCCGACCCAAGCAGCAGTATTGGCCCCTACCCTAGCAATCCGAGTTGGCTGAATAAGACTGGGGGATATGGTGACTGTGCTACGGGAACGTGTGCCAATATGATTGCAGCAGGTGAATGTGCTGCTAAAAACGGAGCTCAAGATTATGGAAGCTTCTTTGATGAACTGGGCAAGCTTGTTGAGTATTTAGAATCTTCTTGCTAATGACCATGGTAATAGTAATTGTACTGGTGGAGGAAAATGGGGTGGTGGTGGAGATTAGAGATCAGCAGTCTATTCAACACTGAATATATTGAAACACCTAGGTACCCAAGTACGCATATTGTTTCAAAGATGTGCAATACTACGTATACCATGATCGGAGAACTTAACCAGAACAATCTGCCATCTAGAAGAGCTCCCCTTGTTACCCCAGAATCATGTGATAGCGATGCTCTGTTACACACGATCTCTCCGACAGCCTGTACAACGTTCTCCATGTCACTACCTGGGTAGAAGCCTGCCTAGAAGGGTATCGAAGCAGAACGTTGGACTACAAAATGGCCGTCACATATGTCGGTAGCACAATGTCTCGGATACCTGCATCGACGCGTACCTATGCATAGGTATGTACCTAGTTGAAAGGCGAGCTGCAATCCAAACAAACTCTGCTCAATGATAAAATATCTCGAGTGAAACTGGTCCCCAGAGAATAGTACTTGAAGACCAAAAGTAAATGGCACAACTGGGCACCAAGCTGTAAGCCCTAATCTCAAACCCTACCTCCAAACCCTACCTCACCGAGCCCTAACTCACCTCTACAACCGTACGGCGACACGACGCTCGGACTCAACAAAGAGAACCGTCTCTGGTTGAACCCCTTTCTGAACCAAGGTCGAACAACATGTCACAAACAAAACCCCCACTGAGTAGAGTTACACCCTTCCCTCGTAACCATGGAAACATTCCCAAACGTCTAGCATAGAGTGAGAGTCCCCGACATCGATACTTTTTCTTTCACTTACCTCGCGCCTTTCTCCACAGGTTCCAAAATCTTGGTGCTGTTGCACGGAAAGTCGGCATTTGTGTTACTCGCTTTTGCCTGTACGTAGTTTCTTTGTACGTACTCTGTATGTAAAAGTAAGGTGCCATCGCCACTTGAATGACGACGGTGAAACGCCCAGACAACTTGAGAGATAAAGTTGTCGTTGAATCTTGCATACGTAACTAACGCACAGACAGTTCAAAGCTGGATCGGGGGGCGCAGATGCATGTCATTTCAAGCCTGGTTTCTATTTCAGTCCAGATGTGTACGTACGTTCTACGTACGTACTACACAGTGCGCATATGCTCATACTCAAGTCTCGTAGTGAGGCTCGAGCATTCATGACCCATAATTCTCGCAAACATTGCTAAACAAACATCGACTCATTGATGATCAAGTAGGGTATGCTAAGCAGTCGATCCACTCAGAAGCCACTATTCTGCAAGACTAGACCCTCCGTGGAAATCCATAAAATCTCTCTGAACGTAATTCGAAGATTTTCAAGTCTAGATCGTTGTCTTTGTTGATCGTGGGGCTTGTCTTGCTTTGACCTAGGAAACTGCCAGTGTACGTACGTAGTTCGAAGTTGTCACCGAAATCATAGTACGTACGTAATTGGCTTTCATACCGGTAAGCATCACTTTCAACCAGAAATGGAATACTTAGTCAAGAGTCCGGCATCGTGATTATTAGATGCCTTGGTGCCTTGATGCCATGTGCGCGGAGCCTTCCGATGTGGGCCCGGCGACAGCCTGGTCGATGCTGATTGGCCAGATCGCCTTCCCTCGATAATACTGGTAATGGTCAACCGGCCGACCTCGCTTGCCCAAAAGTTTCCTCTGAGAACGGTTGCAAAGGCCTAGCAAGAGCAGGATGATAGCGGTACTTCTGGCAGTCAGCATTGGCTTTCCCCCGAGTCTCAAGAATATGTTCTATGATGGAAATAGGGTAATAAGTGCCAGAATGACGCCGCGAAGCCACAGCTCTATGTCAAGTTCATGGAAAGTAACCCTATGCAGATCGCGAGTCCTAAGAATTACTGAAACAGGAAGGACCTCACTTGATCATCCCGCTTCACCAGTTTCATCATTCAGGCATTATCATTTTATATCGATAATGATGTCAAAGCATCTACAATAACGAACTGGGAAATGAGGATTTTCGTCGTTCGTCTGAAATACGAACAGTTCGCTCAGACTGGATCCGAGGTCGGTACCGGTATGTAGAAATAATCATACACATGCCACACTGACTGTACACTGTACATACAACACAGTAAGCAAAGGACCCAACTCAGCCCTGGAAAGTCACAACTACGGGCACCGAGGAACAGCATTTGCCGGTTAAACATCCCGACTCAAGCCTAAAGACTCAAGCTGAGAGCCCAAGTCAAAAGAAAGAAAGGAACGGAACGAAAAAGAAGAGCATACGGAGTAAACATTGCATAAAGAGATATCCACGCCCTAAATAGATCAGCCAATGAAGCGCACTCACAATGAAAAAAATTTTTCGACGCATAAAAGACCAGGATGACTTGAAGGCCTAGACCATAAGGCAAACACGAGAACATCGCACGGGATTACCTGTTCGGGTATAGTGGAGAACGATATGTCAACTAGTTTAGGTCTACGCTTATGCGCGCAATTAGGGCTTTGGAATACTGACGAGAATCTAGAATTGAACGAAATCTTTGCAGGGTTTAGCAACTGTAGTAATTAATCTCTATGATGATGCTAATGATGTCAAGACATGAATACGAGAATCATATCCTGTTCTTAACAGCAAAGACCAGATCTGTTGACGAAAATAGGTCCAAGCCAAAGGATAAGCTTACCTCAGCCTACAAATCCACGACACAACAATGCTCCATTTTTGCTCGCTTGCTGTCCAATCGCAGTAGATGTGTCAGTGTCAGTGTCAAGTTGTCAACGGATTGGACCCATGTCAATCCCACTTTTGCTTGCCCTAACTACAAGTATTCCCGTATCGAGAGTGGTGTACTCTGTATGAGAGACTAATCACCAAAGCCCGATGGTAGGGTTTGCAGCGCTGCCACATGCGTCATCTTACTTGCCAGACGGCTGTGACAGGAACGGCGTACCTGCATCAGATCCCGCTTGGCTCGTATGCTTACTGCGCTTAGACTGCTTGGCCTGCAATCCTCTCGTACGATTTTCGGTTCGTTAATCTGTGATGAGTCTGATGAATCGTTTGCCATTTGAATTCACCGACATAAATTGTAGAGTAACAATTTAGCAAGCCCCAGAAGGGACTCCAGGACAAGTGTTTGCTGGCATTTGCAACGTCATAGCCTCTTGTCTCCTTTAGGCTTAGATCGAGAAATTTCCAATCTACGAGCTCGATTACATCAGCCCCGACGAGCCAATTAGGGCTTTTGTGCGTGACCTCCGCGGAACAGCTGGCATGCGACAACTGGTCCAGTACGGATAATGTCTTCTGCCCGATTTTTGGCTACAAACCACAAGTTGCAGACTCTCACATGTGGGTTGAAATGGGACAATGCATTCTACGTAGTCATTGAGCCAACAATGCCCAGGATCAATACGTACATAGTAGGCGACAAAAATAAGGGAGCAGGTTGGGGGTCGTCGGGGTTTCCCGCAGCACTCCTTCCCGTCCCCTGTTCGAGAACGGAGACATCCTGAGCGTTTTTGTGCACTGTGTAATGCTCAACAAACCCCCGGCGGAATGGCCCGGTTAGACGAGGGCCAGGATCAAGGGTGTACGAAGTATGGACACGAGAATTGAGAAGCAGGGAGATCGCTGTTGATTACTATTTTCGCACGGTAGCGTCTTCTTCTTTATATGTACGTATATCAAGGGAAACAGGAGCATTTCCTATTTTATCACGGTTTGCTGATCTGTGTAAGGCTGCAAGGCACACGTTCTAGACGGAGGCTGCGATCATCGTACGATGGGCTGTATCGTCATAAGAGTACAGCTGGCGGGTATGCGGTAAATAATGGCAGAATACGATTGGCTAAGATGACAAACAAGTTATTGTGGCGCCTGCCGGACTGGTCACTGAGTGCACAATCTGACAAGCCAAATTTGATGTCATTACCAGGATATACATAGTAGTTCGTTTCTGACCAGTAACATGGACACTTTATATTATCACTACGACGCTCACTTTCTGTTTGTCGTACTTTGTATATTATTCATCAAATTGATGGATATGAAGGTAGGCCAACCTTGCCGGGGAATTTACCGCTTCCATCGGCGTCTGGAAGCGCATCGACCATGGTCCGCAATCCGCCGACGGTGGGGACGGCCTAAGGCATGCTATTCTTCCGTGACTTTCGTAGTAAAAGTCTCCTAACTTAGCAGGAGCCCCGGCCCAGTGCTCTGGGACTGGGGACTGGATAGGTCACATCGAGATCTCTTTCCTTCTGCGGTCATCACAACACTGAGTACGTAGTAAGTACAGATAGGAACCGAGGACTACTGCGAATATCGCAGTCTTTGTTGGTTTTTGTGCTGTGTTCAAAGGTCCAACAAAGAATGTTTTGGTCATCCAATCAGCCATTTACTGTTCTGTACTCCGCATAGAGTGTTTGCATACCAAGGACGAAAGCTTCGGGTAGCGATTTGTTTGTTCAACGCTGTACATACTCTGTAGTACATAGTACATGACTGCTCCACAAAACAGGCCAGATACAGCCAATCACAACAGCCGCCAGCGTCATCCCGCAGGCCCACTTTCCTTGTTCCCCCGCCCAATCAGAAGTGGGGATTTCCCAACCCAAAGGGAGTAACTCCGTGGGACAATTGCCCACGCAGAATCCAGAAGGAAGGCGCGCCCTCACTTCGGCCTGGCTGGACTTGGGTCTGAAGAGCAAGAGGCAAAAAAAATTTCCACTGACATCTATCTCACACACGCACACATACAATACGCTCTCTCTCAACTATCCCTCATTTCGACACAACTTCGTCTTCATCTTCATCGACTTCAACGTTCGACACCAACAACACTCAGAGAAAACTTTTGCTGCCCAGTGGATACTGCGTCAACGGCTAGAACCTGCCCTCCGTCATATTACTGCGCAGATCCTGGCCCCAATCGCTGCCAGCCAACAATCCCGGCAGTCCAAAGCAGCAAGCCTGCAGCAGAGCTTGCTTGATCGGTGACCAGTCGATATAGCTTGATCTTATTTGATTCCCCAGTCCACACTGACCGGACACGCTCGTCGTGTTTTCCCTCTGCAAATTCCCCCAGTCGCGACACCCACGCACAAATACATCCTGCAGCCCGACGTGGTGGTATTCTTTCCCTCATAGTCCGATTATCGACTGCTTGTACCTGGTGACTCACTCGTGGACTTGCTTCATTCGAACGGTACTCTACCACTACATCTCTACGAGCGGTGCCTGAGTCACTGTTGGCAGCATTATAGCAAATTGCCGATTTTACACCTGCATCCGCAGTAAGAATTAGCTTTCTTCACGCGAAAATTCAGTGTGACACCTGAGGAACCCTTGGTTTGACCGCAGTGCCGTCCTGACTCTGACCGGTTCGGTGCCTGACACGACACGCAGCTATCCTGTCAATTGGCCAGGGGCTGTTGTTTCGTTGTGCTGTTGTACACCGTTTTGACCACTCGTCACTGGAAAACTCATTTTCACCGCCTCTCATTCGCAGCTTACACAGTCATATGACAAAAACAGCATGTCCAGCGGTTTGAAGATTTAAGAAGAGACAGAAGCTATTTGACCCACCTGGGAACCGTCTCAACAGATCTTTGATCTATCATTATATCAAACAACAACATATTACAATATGGCTACTGACAGAGGGCGAAAAGAACGTCCGTACCCTTTGCAAACACCTGCATCTCCGGCCTCAGCCTACACCGACTCTACTGCCGTCTCACCCGCTCTATCTTCATTCTCTTCCTCCTCACGATTGCAAAATAAGATGTTCTCAAGCTCCGTCTCCTCGTTATTACCATCCCCCGGAATGGGCATTACTATGGAGCGCACGGGCTCTTTGCCTATCCAATTGGCAGACGTCAAAGAGGAGCGCAATAAAGATATTGAAGAAGAGTACTTTGGTAAGTTCATGCAGCTTGCAGTGCACATTTTAATCATAACTAACAACTAAAATAGGATTCGATCAAGTCTTCGAGCCCTATGGAATGCCAAGCGAGGCCTACGACTTGACAGACCATCCTGTGTACTACGAAATCGAATCACCAAAGCGATTACGCTCGGAGAGTCAATCGTCACGGGGATTGTCAAGATTCGGATCCAGAATTCCGTCGCGATGGATGTCAACAACACGATCATCCGATGGAACATACGTTACCGATATCTTGGACGACGAGTTGCGATCACGAGCCAATTCAGCTGCTTCATCTACTTCTCAAATCACTTCCGTATCCCAAGAAGCGCTACCATCAGCAAGGAGTTCTCAAGATAAATCGCGTTTCAGCGGACACAGTTTAGGGGCGATATCTATCGAAAAGGCTAATAGCGCGACTGCGGACGAAGAAGACGAAGATGGAGCTAAAGCGAGCACACCATTGCTTCCTCCTGTTTGGACTGAATTTCCATTTACCAACCCGAACTCGGAAGTCGCGTCCCCATTGCAGTCCCCAACTGTTGCAGACGTGTTTGATGAGGATACTTTGCCGGAAATGACAAGCACGCGTACTTCTATGCACCGATCCCCACCACTGTCCACAAAGCCTTCTGTAGCCTCCTTGACAACAAGAGCTCGAGGTATGACTCTGAGGACGACAGTCTCCGGCGAAGGAGCTCCACCTTTGGTGTTGACTGAGGGAGATGATGAATGGTCTGTCAAGCTTGGACACGCCAACTTCACCATCCACCCTGAGCCATATATCCCCGAGACATCTGACGCGACCACGTTCCGCCAGTTCCGGGATGACTGGGACTTGGCGCGCACCAACTATGCCAAACATCTAGTTCGCACTGGAGAGCACTACGGAGAAACCTCGATGATTTACAAGTTCACCAAGGAGAAATGGGAAACTATCGAAGCTGAATGGAAGGAGAACTTGGAAACCATTGTTACGAATGATGTCAAGTTCGGCGCTATTCTCGGATTGACCAAGTCCAACATGAGCCCGACCGAAGCCATCAAGATTCCTCGTCTGCATGACAATGAAAAGTTCCCCGAGTTGGGTGACGAGGAGATCGTTGGACCCATGTCAGTTGCGCCTGCCATTCATTCCACCATTCGATGCAAGTCACCCAGACGACGAAACGTGTTTCGCTTTTTGCACGGCCTCGTCAACCGCCCTGCACCTGGCATTGCCGCAACGCGTGCTTAGGCTATACATTACGACCAAAAACAGATATTATTACGACAGTTACGACCTATGTTAGAATATAAAAGCCAGATGATTTTACGACCTCGCGATGCCGATGTTATCTCGGATTTACGTTCATTATACCACATTCCTTTTCACGATATCCAGCGCGTCTTCATCACGCAGCGTTACGTTCCTTAAGCCACGCTCATTACCACTAATGTCTTTTACTTCGATGCATCCAGTCTTGTCTTTTGTGGCTTGACTGGCCCCTTTGATTCTATTCTCCTGTGCCATATTTTACCTACATGTTTTCACCTTCGGCCATAATACCCCCTTAATCTGGCTACATCTGGCTACTCACGAACGAGTCCTCGTGACTCCCTTCGATACGATACAAACACTGTGTTATAGAATTGTTTCATATCGAGACATCATACGATGATTATCATCATCAATCATGTACTATTGGCTTGATATCTTCAAGATTTCAAGTCATACTATGTATGTTTACATCAAATGTCTAGGCAGCCCTAGACCAAACAAAAAATTCAAAAATCATTCAAATAATCTTCTCTCATTTCGTAGTATCAATAAAGTATCTACCGCTATTTGAAAGGCATGGTATCGTTCTTTGTACTCATCTATGGACCCTCTCGCTCATAATGTCTAGAGAGGTACGTAGTAGATATAAAAATATCAAACCCAAAACTGACCCCAAACCTTCTTCGAGTCTTCATCCCCTTCAAACCGAAACTCGACACGAGTGATATCCTCAAACCCCTCGGCGAGGGTGGGTTCCTCGAATCTGCGTGCGAAATCTGCGAATGCAATTCCGGGGAGGAGGGTGCGGGATTCGGGATTCTATTCAAACAACAATTTATTAGTACTAGTTAGTAAGGGGGGAGGGGGAGAAGAAGGGAGGAGACGAACGAGAGAAGGATTCGAAGCCCTGACAGCGTCATTGTGACGGCAGAGGTTCGGAGGAGAGGTAAAATATATGCAGCGAATGGGGATTTTAAATTCTTTGGCTATTTCGATCCAGTAGGCTCTTGTTTCGGTGTTGGCGTTTGTGTTGTCTTACCATGTCAGTACCACCCCATTAAAAGGGGAGGGATGGGGGAAGGGATGCTTACCGACGGCGACTGAGTGGCCGGCAGTTAGGTTATCCTTTGCGACTTTTATGCATTTTTGGCGCTGTTTCTCTGGTCAGCGATGAAGAGCTATACAGAGAGGGAAGGTGGCGCACCGTTTTGAGGAGATCCTGATTCACGCGCTCGTAGCCCAGTGGCTTGAGATATTTCCAGTAAAAGGTCGATTTTCCGGCGCCAGGACTGCCGCAAAATATGACCAGTTCCAGGGGATGTATTTTGGAGAATGTCGATACTGCTATGATGGTTAGCTTGAAAGCGCATAAAGAGGTGCAATACTGACCAGGTGCATCAGGGTCAACGTCGATATATGCCTTTGGGTCAAACTGTCGTATCCCCTGCTCCGGACTGGCACCAAGAAAGAATTCCTCTGGCGTGTGGAATTTGATAGACACATTTGCCGCAAAGTCCCTATCACCCATCAACACCACCCTTTACACCACATCGTAATGGTGCAAAACGTACCGATCAACACAAGAATGATCCCCCGGCCGTCCAGCAGCGTCACCCACAAAGAAAGACCCTTCCAAATCAATCCTGTTATCATCGACATCCAAATCATAATCATCCACAAACTCCTTCCACATCCCCGTCCTGGGTTTTCGGTATTCATCGTATTGAGTAGCTGCGTATATGCTTAGCGGAATATCGAGTTGGCGCATAATCGATAAAAGCTTTTCTTTGAAGTTTGTTAGGCTTTTGGATTCGGACCGGCCGGCTTTGAGGTCGGTTTGGATGCTGATTTTCTTTTGGTTGGAGAGGATGATGATTTGGTATCTGCAATCATGACCATTAGATTTGTTGTTTTCTGGACTTTAAGTGGAAGGCATACCCATCGGCGTTCAATTGCTTCAACTTCTCCGGTACTTTGTTGTTCCACCATTTCCAGTCAGATGCGTCTCTTGCAAATCGGTTTCCGGAGGCTGTGGCTATTAATGTCGAGTCCTGGCGCAATCAGCACGATATCATGTAGGCGCCGATGTAGTAGCACATACAAGATCAAATGCAGCGACCTTCCTTCTCTTCGGTGGCTGTGTTTGCGCATTCTCGCCTGGTCCCGATGTATACTTTCCGGCGATGAGGCTTTTGTTGACGATTCTCCATGTTATCTTCTCTGGTTTCTTTTGTGAGATTGGGGTGAAGAAGGAAGCGACGGCAGTTTCTAGTATTTGATCAGAAATCGTTAGAAGTTTAGCTTTGGATATGTTTGACGGTTGATACTCACTGGTCGTTGTAGACTCGACTTTGCGTCGGAGCGGCGGCGGAGATACTCCGCCTGAAGAATTCAACCTCTTCATCACAAGAATGAAAGTGGTTCTAGCCTGGAAGCTCCGGCTTTGAATAATCATTCGAGAGCAATGCTACGAATGAATAGACGATGATGTCACTAGACGTGGTGGTAATGGTGTAGCTGTCGATGCTGAAGTGATTAGGCGGCGGGAGACGCGCCCACGCGTTAAGATGACCGCGAAGTCACATGTTCAATTTATCAATTATCTCTCACTTACTTATGTCACCACCAACCAGCTCTACTATCAAGTGTCTAGGTAACTTTTGAAATTGACTATGCGAACGATATGAATGATTTTCAATGTCTAACTTTTATCCGGGTATCATGCAAAACAAACAAGCGAGTAAATGAAACGTTCCGTCTATTTGACCCTCGTATCCAGCGACAACCGATCAGCCTGTTCCAGCTTAACAGCAGTTCTGAGCTGATCCCTCAGTCCGTAAAGACGCTGTGCAGCTGATTCAGGACTGCCTCCGTCCTGGACAGCGATGGATGCTTGTAAAAGATAACTTCCACTTGGGTCGAGTAGAGTCAAGTCCTTCAAAGGTGGGAGAGTTGTTCGTGGTGATTGCGCATTTTGGGAGTCTTCTGGGTAGTTGAGGACTCGATGCAGGAAGATGGTTGTATCATTGTATATGAACACATCGCCCTCGATCACGTACTCATTCACGAATCTGAACATCAGTCAGTCAGAGATCATAACCCGGAGTATCGAGATATAACATACGTATACCCCCACGTCTCCATGACATGAATGATATCCCCCTGAGGCAGAACAGCATTCGCCATCAGCCTCGAGGTAACACCCGACCTCGTCCCCGCTTCAGGAATATCCCTCCACTCCATCCTCCAAAACTGCGACTCATAATCATACCCATCCTCCTTCTCTTCCACCGCCGAAGCACCAAAATCAGTTTCATTCACAACCCCAACAACCCTAACATAATAGGTAGATCCATTCAGCATTTTGAATAGGCGCTGGATTTCGCCACCTTGAACATCTTGACTGCCTCCCCCCAGCCGCGTGTTGATGCGGGTTGCTTTACGGTTGGCTTTGAAGATTAGGCGGCGCTCTAGGCGATGGCGGGGTTGCATGGCTGTGAGGCCAGATAGTTGTTGGAGGAGTTCATGGTGTTGTTGGGCTGGGACTGGGGCGAAGAGGAGGAATTCATGCATCTTTCGTTGCAGTTGATGCAAAAAGTGTGGTGCAATATTGTACCTTGTTCGATATGTTCAAGGTAAAGCTTCGGAATAATGGTAGATCCCGAATTACCTGACCGTACCTTACCGTAAGTTTACAAAGTCCCTGTATTGATCCCTGCTGGTCACGTGGTGTTTCCCGTTAGCTCCAATGACTGACATCTCAAATCAGTCAGACTCCACTCTCGAGATGTTTACTGCCATCGGTTCCATCCTTGGTTGGAAGAAAGGGAAGGAAGACCCTGTGCCTAGTCCTCCATCTGTCACCATCACTGGTGTCAGAATACCAGCCGACGGCACTCCAGCACATCTCCTTTCGCTTACCACGACAACCGACCCCGAACACGGCACAGATGGCTTCCTTTTCCACGCCACTGACTTGCGCCAGTACTGGAATGTTGGAGACGGCTGGCACTTTCGCGACTTGAAGAGACTTGATCTTCACTCTCATCAACCTCAACATTATCATTTTCAGCCATACATCCTCCACCAGAAGGAGCATATCAAGCAGCTGCTTCGAAGCGGATCCACGATAAGCCGGGAGCAACATCTTCATCTCGCGCAACGATATTTTACAGAACAACAACATCACATCTTGCAACCTCATCAGTCATCTTGCGCAGGCGCTTACTATGTCTTCCACTCCGTTTCCCACTATGATTTACCCAAAAACCAATTTGTACCTGCCTGGATTAGTGATACAGGAGACGGACACAATTCCACCTATTACGGAGATGTCTTCTTGGTGAAGATGGCTCCACGAGAGTATGGAGAAATGAATGAGCTATCTATGAAGATATTATTCCTGAATTTCTCGATTTACTCGTCAAAGGGCCAGTGTAATATTTCTCGAACGGGGGTATTCCCTTACTGTACCGGACAACATATTCTACAATGTATTCACTATGAGCGGCTCTAGAGTGATGAGATTAGGTTTGGTGCTAGATCCCTAAACTTTGGTCATCATTTCAATCACGGCTGATGAGTTCGCCGCGATTCATAGCCGAGTCAAGGGCCACCTGGGATATTTGATTTGGATTCTTGACCGTCGAATGTATCGCGAGTTTTTGGACTTGCAAATGCGATGAGCTACGAGGACATGTTCGAAGCACGGCGAAAGCGCGACGCCCAGGCAGGCTTGTAGCGTCTTTTCGAATGCAAAAAGAAATTCCGGTTGTTTCTGGACGACTCATCATTGAGACAACGGAGAAGGACTACGAACATGATCTTTCGGATGGCCCGAGTGGCTAGGGTTATATTACGAATTACGAACACAAAAGACCAAAGAGTCAACTTTGTTTCTCAATTCTGTAATGACCAATTTACAAACTTTATCGACTATTTGTTGTTTTCGATATGTATTGATAATCTGAACAATAGTCTGAGGTATGGATTCAGTCTGGTCAAGAAAGATATTCCAACATCATCAGGCAGACAAAGACTCATGCTCTCGAGACAAAATCAACCCTGAATATCTCCAGCAACATGGGTGCCCTCGATTTGGTACTCCTTGAAGCGACGTGTCGGTACTCTATTATGGAACATGATGTCCAATTCCTCGAAAGTCCGACCTTGGGTCTCGGGTAGATAGAAATAGACCCAGGCGATGTTGAAGGCACCCAAGCCCAAAAAAAGGAATCCGAGTTTGCCACCCCAATTTGCACCGTTAGTGTCGAGAGCATATGGGATGGCAACCGCGAATATAGCTGATAGGACGACGACTGTCATGTTCGCAATGGCGATGGTGATTCCCCTGAGCTTGACGGAGGAGACTTCCGACATGATGGTGAAACAGACAGGTCCGATCGAGCAGTTGTAAATGAAGACTGTTAGGACCATGCACGCGCACATGGCCCACGCAGTGCCAGACTGATGCTGGGAGGTAGGAATTGCGCCCAGGATGCCGATGAGACCAACCATTCCAGTCACAGCCACGGTACCAGTGAGGTAGATTGCGCGACGGCCAAAGTATGACATGAGGCCCCAAGAGACAATGGTACCCAAAAGGCCCATCACAGTCAAGCCGACGTTCATGGAAAAGGCATCCGCAGTATTCAAGCCGGCAATCTCGAAGAAGTAGACGGCGTAGTTGATGAAAAGAATGTTGCCGCAAAGCGGCTGAATGTTGAACACTTGACAGGAGATGATGGTCCTGCGGAGATCGGTACCCCGAAAGCAGTCGATGATGCTGACCTTGGAAGTCGTTGCAGTATCATGCTCGAGACGGACGGTCTCTTGGACGTTGGCGAGTTGCGAGTTGATGTCGACGTCTGCATCCTTCCGCACGAGACGTTCCAGAGATTTGCGAGCGTCTTCAGAACGCCCGTTTTTACACAACCAGTAGGCCGGGGTAGGCAGAAAGGCGATCAGAGATAGGATAAACGCCGGAAGAGCCCATTGCAGCCCAAACGGGATCTTGTAACTCCATTTGTTGTCCAGGGTCGAGGTACCCTTGAGCATACCGGAGGCGACGAGCTGACCGATGCCGTACGACAAATTGATAAAGGCCGACGTCACACCACGAGCAGCGACCGGGGCGACCTCGGAGATGTACGCGTTCGAAATAACCGGGTAGCCGCCGGTGATGATGCCATTCAGGAGCTCGCCAGCGAACAGGACCGCGGGGCCTTTGCTGAAGAACTGAATGAAGATGGACCCGATGGACCCAACAGAGAAGCAGGCCAGGGCAATGCGTGGCCCAAACTTGTCGTACATAAAACCTCCGATTAGTGATCCCGGCACGCTACCGATATATCCAGCAAAGTTGAAAACGGAGATCCAATGCGCCGCGACCACCCATTCTCCATCCACCAGCTGTCCATAGTTTTCCCGGAAGCGAGGCAAGCCCACTAAGCTACCTATGAGGGCGCCATCAAATCCGCATAAGATGACAGCCAGATTAGCGAAAATAGACCACAGAATAGCAGGCCGATACATTCCAACGGCCTTCCAGAATCCAAGCTCGTGCTCAAACCTGGTATGGGCCAAGGACCTCTCCGTTTCATTAAGCAGTTGAAGATCGATGTTGCGCATCTTACCGTGGTCGGTATCCAAATGCGTGTCGACAGTGACTTCCTTCTTCTCTGAGAGCACATTTGAAGAAGCCATTGTTGCAATAACCTTTATCAGCACAATTTACGGGCTTTCGTGAGGATTACGAGACCTCTGCATCTAGAGGAATCCATGACTTATATGCACCTGGAGTAGTTGACGCTAGATGACGCTAAAAAGCCAAAGTATAGTAAACTATCTCCTTTGAGGAATTTTAGCAGTCTAGAACACTAGATAGGACAGAGCATCTGGGGAGGCCCGAGGTGGTGTGGGGACAAAGTTGGAGTTGCCTCTCAGCAGAGATAAAGAAAGAAACCTATTAATGGCGACTTGGTAAATCCGAGTCGTAGAATCATGAAGCTCGACCAGGACGGAGAAATGCGACGTGGACTGGCCAATACGGCTTCCAGACTCGCAAAGCCTCTGATGTGCAAGAGAACGAGTCACTGAAGGATGACAGAAATTGGTCACGAGAACTTACGAGAACTTATACTCTGCTATCAAGAGTCTCGGAATTTACCGAAGCTATTCCAGCTTGGGCAGGTTTAACAGTCCCACTAGTTATTCAAGCTGGGACGACCGGGATACGATGATCACTTGTCACTTGATATTATCTTAGGGTTAGACTTAAAAGGTGCTCCCCTTCTGGAAACTTTAGCAGTCGAGTCCCACAGCAGTCCACCCGATTGACAGCTCAGTTATTGTCTCCCGGAGTGTGGAAAAAGTGTACTATAAAACTATACATAAGGGATCCAATTGACAGCTGGTGCGCAACCGTGGCCGGATAACACTCATTTCATCTGACCGTCTTCCCAAAGCAACAAATCCAGAGACCATGGTTGTCTCGCCCGAGCTCGTGCAGATTACTCTGTCCGACGAGGAGCTCTCTAGCAAGCAGATCTCGTCGCACAATCTTCAGGCCGCGGTCGAGGCTCTTCACCACGATGGCGTGGTTGCTATTACCAACGCCGTCAACCCAGCCCACCTCGACAAGCTGAACTCTCGCATGGTCCCAGAGGCTCAGAAACTGTACGATAACCCAAAGACGCACCGTAATTTTGGCTCCAAGACGGGCAACATTCAACAGGAGCCCGTCATCGACCCGGAGTACATATACGAAGACATTATCGCCAACCCTTGGGCGGTCTCCATCACCGAATGCTTACTCGGGCCTAACCCCCATGTACGCGTCTACACGGCCAACACCGCCTTCAAGGCCGAGAGTCGCCAACCGCCTCATATCGACGTCTCGTTTGACTTCCCAAAGATCCCCTTCGGTCTCTGTATCAACATTAACCTGGTCGCTACATCACCTGAAAATGGCGCCACCGAGATCTGGCTAGGTAGCCATATTGATGCCGACCATCGAGACGACGACGTGGACCCTGATAAAGGCGTTCGTGCCGATGTCGTCGAGGCACGTCGAAAGATGCGTCCCCCGATTCAACCCACTTTACCCAAGGGGGCTTTGATCATCCGCGACTTTCGACTCTGGCATGCTGGGATGCCCAACCGTACCGATGAACCGCGAGTCATGTTAGCCTCGATCTATTTCCCTGCGTGGTATCGGAGCAATCAGAAGTTTTATCTACCTAAGAGTCTGCAGGGGAAGTTGAACTGGGGCCGATTGGTACCATGCGTCGAATGGGTGGACGAAGGGTTTGACTATCTGGGCGGATCACATGATTTTGACTTTTCACTACTACCGTAGATCTGAGAAAGGGATTTGGTCGTCTTTTCAATGTTGTCCTGGGGCTATAGTGAAAAAAGGTCGTCGGTAACCATTTGAGTCTCCAATATCGCACGCACTGGACCGGATACCGGACACTGTCCTATTCTCAATCTTAGCAGAAAGTAGGCGCCAATCAATCTTGCTCTTAATTTCAATTTACGCCTCCGTTCCTGATTATATGGACATTGCTGCCTGAAATCCTGAGGACGGGTTGCATGCATGGGCGATTTCGTTCGCAGGGCGATGGAGCTCGTTTCTGAAGGTTTGGGGGATTTCCATTGTTTCTGTGTCGCCTTGGCTGGGATGACAGACGGGGGGTATGGGGACGAGTTACCTCAGAGAATGAGGGACTAGGGTATCTAATTGAGCACTCATATTTGATGTTTGAGATTATGATGAATCTAGTGGTAGAAGTTTCAACGTTTCTACATGCAAGCCACATTGTTGCAGATGATGAGGATGACGCCTAGCAAATTTATAGCTACATGAAGCCAGTATTGCGGCAGGACTCCAGGCATCCGCCGTATATGGTGATATTCGCTCAATTTCAATATGAATACTTGGTCATGATTGATAAATGCCTTGCCAGTGCGGCTGGATGAGTCACAGCGACTGAACAATCTTGTATCCAGATCAGCCATCGCGGATACAATCATGTAAATGGAATCGTGTATCAGCCTTGCCTTGATATTTCTGCCTGAAAATGCAGAGTGTGTGGAGTAGGTTGTAGTTCAGCGATATGTGTGGCCCAGCGCCGTGGCATGGCTGCGCGGGACACCACCCCTGTCCATGGAAAATGATTCGACACAATTGCACAAAACATGCGTATATGTGGCACAGTCATCAGGTTGACGCCGGGCAATATTGAAGCCTTCCAAGATTATTGTTAACACCATGATGTTAAAGGTGTTAGACACAGCCCGGATTAAGCGCCTTGAGAAGTGCAATGTAAGATGTCCTGTCAGCCTGGTCGGCTTATGGGTATATGAACAGACATCCTCCTACGATAAAGAGTTATTCATCTTTCTCACACGCAACTATTTCTCCCGATCATATTACTTACTCAAGACCCTAAGAATATCATTTGCGGAAAACACCTTCAGTATGACATCTCTACGCTCTTCCAACGATGAAGCTATTCAATTCATCCGGGGCCTCACTGGCTACACGCCCAACGATCAATCCCGCCTTTCAGAAGCGCTCCAAGCAGCAGGCTATAGTAGCCAAGATGGAAACAAAAATCTCGCTCTTCCCGGAGATGCAGTTATCAAGGTTCATCTCATCATGCAAGGTCTTCAGAGACATCAATGCAGAGGTACGAGGCATCTTTCTATAATATGTCGTTGTCCTAATTGATATTAATTGGAAATAGAAAGAATCAACATCGTGGTTTCTTCCATAGCTTCAAACGACAACCTCGGCCGAAGGGGCTTTGAGCTTGGTCTTGAGCAGTACATCCAGGGCAATCCAGCTCAGAGAGGCGAGGTCTCTACCCGCACCATGGCTACTACATTAGAAGCCGTCATTGGAGCCATCTTTATCGACAGTGGTTTCGATTATGCTGTTATTTCCAACGTTATGGCTCGATTAGGTCTAGGATGGCCTCAATAGTCATTCCATCTGTGATTGTGATCGAATGTTGATGTACTCGGTGCTTCATGTTAGGATAAAGGCATCCGAAGGGTTTTCTTCATGTTACTTGATTGTCAGAAAGGACTATGCATCAGTTTGTTATGTTTGCATTTACTGGAGGAAGGTTTTCTGTAGAAACCAATAGAGATTGCGCAAGGCACCAGACCATGCCACACGAGTCAATTGAAAGCCTGCCTTCTTCAACCGGTAGAGCATTCCGCATGTGAATAACACATGTTCCTCATGAATTGATAGTTTGATCGACTTGATCGGAAGGCTTTACCTTAATCAACAACCCTAACCGCTATCGGAGGAGGTCGGGTCCTCATGCTGTATCCAGTATAGATAACCGTTGTGCATCACTCGACACCGGGGATAACTCAGACGTAGAGCGCACACCTGCAGAAATCAGATGCTTTTAGGCAGAGCAGAGGAAAGTAATCCGAAACGCTAGAGCGCCGGCTAAATGGCTTGGCTGTATAATTGTATCAGTTTTGAGGCATGTGCATGGCACTATATCCTCTTGTCCGTGGAATTTCGATCAGGTATTCCGTGAATCCGTGGGGTCCATGGCTGCCATCCCTGCCCAAGACTTATTTCCCCGCACGACTAGGCTTCGCTTGATGAAGGCTTACTACGGAGTAGTTGGCCTATTGTATTCGCCGTTGCATGTGGAACGAATTCGAGGGATGAGTTTGATCGCGATAAGGGCTAGTTGGGGGAAAGCCGTGGAAGGAAGACAGTAAGTCCGAGCTAATCAGCGCAGTCCACGCTGTGCAGCAGGCCAGCAGTGCTGCTTAGTGTCGAGCCTAGACTTCCAGACTTGAGATAAGGAAGATGAAAAAAAAGAAAAGAGAAAAGGGAAGAAGATGGCAGTATAGCATCACATGATTGGGGTAGTTGTCGTGGGGAAGGAGCTATCGGCGTTGATGGCTGCCTAACTGGGAGCTCCCGGTGTGCGCCTGCAGTCAGAGAGAGTCAGAGCTTCTCCTTGGCTCCTTCCCCCGAGCCGCGGCGGCCTCCCTCACGCAACTGCCTGTGCCTCCCGCCTCCGAAGTTCCTTAACTCCGTACCTCAACGTACAATGTACTTGCTATCACCCTCTGCTTTTGATTATTTATCAGTCTGTTCTCCCCCAACTTCTTCTCATCAATAATTGTCTGATCCATCTAACTGCCCAGGTGCAGCCATCGTTCGCTATCCACATACATACCACATACCACAATTTACGAGCACTACATTACCATTACCAATACCGCTCGACTTATCTTATCGGCTATCGTTCCGAGCTCATTGCATAATCACAATCACGCTAACCAACGGAAAAGCCCAGCGGGCACCGAGCGGGCTATTCCGGAACCGAGAAACATCAACGACCACCATACGATTTCTTCAACCTCTCCATTGCTATTCGCTATTAAGCGCGTCGTCAGTCATTCAGTGTGCAGGGAATTCTTCAGTCGAAATCAAAACAGAAAAACAGCAAAATGCGTACCACAGCAGTCCTGAAGAATGCCACTCGCACTCCTTTGATCAAGTTTCTCGGAAAGCGCACGACGCCAGGTAAGACGAAATTCCACCCACTTTGACGTCGTCCGCGGCATCTGTCCCCAGAATAAGAGCTGACCTGGCATCAATTGAATAGCCTCCGTTGACCACACCCCTCACGCTCACCCTGCTTCTCCCTCCCAGAGTCTCCCCGACTCCTTCGCCTCGTACCGAGCCAAGGCCCAACAGCATGGCCCTCTAAACACTCCCGGCCGCGCCGCTTCTCAGTCATACGGCGCAATTGGCGGCTCCCCCGGTGTCACTTTGGGTCCCGTTGAGCCTCGCAAGGGCGAGTTCTTTGATCGCCAGGAATTGCCTACTCGCTTCCACCGTCTTCCCTGGAGCGAGTTGGAGATTGAGGCCATTGAGACTGGCGGCGCCAGTCTTTACAACTAAGTGATGGCACTACACACAAAAAAGTTTGGCACCTGTGACGATGAGAGGTGCTATATACGCAGCATGAATTGGCGAAAAGATGAACAGATTTGATATTATTCTTATAGAAGATAAAAAGTTTATTGGATGATGGAGGGGAAAGCGGAGAGCACACGCGATATCAACACCCGACATTCGTGTGTGTATTGGGTGCTACACGAAGCAGAGCTTCAGAGAATCCTTGCAGTCGCTGCAATCGCACAAACCCTCCCCCCGCCCATCTCGACTCCCATCATTTTCAACGACTTGGTCTACCCGATCTCGACATTGACCAAGGACAGCCGAGAGACGATTGAATTGATGCATGACGCGCTTCATCTTCATGTGATCTGAAACCTCGGAAAAGAAACATCCCTGCATTTTCACATTCTTATATTGTCTTCCCTTCACTACTACCATCCCATATCATTTAGTTATTTGGCGTGCCGGTGTTCGCCTGTTTGTTTGTTGTTTTCGAGTTTAGTACTCATGGGCGGTCTATCAGTTATACCATGTACATAGTTCTGTTTCCCTCTATCGGTCGATTTGAAAAGAACGACGTTGAATAACAAATAAGTATTCATTCTACTGTCTACATCAGTGTCTTATAAGGGTCTATGATCCCCATCCAAACCCATCATAACTGGACAACCGGAGTACTTGAATATTGCACCAATCCAGCCTAACCACAGACCAAACATACTTTTAGAAAACCCCGTCAGCACGTATTCGGTTCCATGTGGCCAGGGGAAGAAGATCAGACACCTGTCTTCCTTCCAAGGGTCTGTTTACTGAGACTGTCCCGGGCTTGTCTGCCTGATGCGTAAGATGTATGGTATGGAGGTGGACACGATAGCAATAGTATTACGAGCATACCAGTTGCATGGATGCATTATGTACGGATGTAAGAGGACAACTGACTTACAGGCGAGAGAGATTATGAATCGGTCGTATGCACTAATGCAAAATGGTTGATGATATAACAAACAACAACAATGAAAAGGCTATACAATGCAAAATTTTGTAGAAAAGCAGATAGCCATGATAATGCGAAAACCTTGTCTATGGTCGCAAACGCCAATGTAATTTTTTGAAGCCCAAATCGCACGAAATAGAAAAAAAAGAAAAAAGAAATATCGAACTCGCTTTGCCATGTTATATCATATATGCTGACTTGGAATCAAAATACCTCCGTCGGACAAAAGAGAAGAAGAGAATATAAAGTCGGGCACCTCGCAAATGCAGACAGTATTCCGCCCTCGATGCAGTAATATAGTGTGACTTGGACCGCCCAGAATCAACGCTATGATGACGCAGGCCTTGGTTTCAGACCGAGCCGTGAAATTCAATCAAAAAGTCGTGAAGAAATGCAATAATATTACCAATTCGTCAATTCGTCATGTTCATTCCGAGTTTCAATGTGTTAAAGAACATCGACTCAAGCTCGGACTTGAGGTCCGTCATGTTCTTGTTTTCGTATCGAATGTCTTCGTGTGTTGAACCACATTCGATATACAGAAATTCATTCCTCCCATCTGCCATCGCGACTCGAGCTGCCCGGTCGCTTCTTGAAGCCTAACTTCGCGCCCATCTTTTTCCATGTGGTATCAGATCGGTTTCTTGGGCTGTAATTATGTTCACTTCCGGGAGGTGTTGTGGGCGGCGTCATTGGATCCATCGCACTTGGACTTGACGATAAAGAGTCGTCTGTAAAGACGGGAGATCCAGAGTCGCCGCTTGAACTATAGCCAGACAAATGGCTTCCCGTCTTGACTAGCGCTGCAACCCGAGCGGATGACGACACCCGGTGGTATGTAGAATCGTCCCTGGAACCTGACCTGTGAGAACGAGATGTAGCCCGTCGTAGTCGGTGGGGACGGTCTTCAACGTAAGGAGATTCCATCCCGGAAGGCAGCTGCGGTCCGAAAGTTTGGCTGTTCACAAATTGAATGAATATCGATTCCTCCATCAAATCATGCATGATTCGTACGGCGGGATCAAGAAGTTCTGGTGGTGGAGCCATCACGGCATGAGCATTGGCGAGTAAAGGATCTCGTGCAGCCGACGAAAGATTGATCTCACGTGGTGCACCTGGCGCGATATAGGCTGATATTAAACGCCGCCAAAGCATGATCAACTGTTGCGTTTGAGGTGCGTCAGGAGGAACCATGCTCTGGCCGAGCATGCGAGCAACGGATCGATATGATTCTTGATATCGCTTTGCTTCCATGGTGAATTCTAACGTTTCCAGGCAATGATTTTGAGAGAGATATGCCATGAAGGCTGAAAGTGTGTAAGGATAGGGAGCGGTGTTGTTGAGAACTTCATCAAGCGTAGGGCGAGCTGGTGGGAAGTTCCCAGCCGGAATATGTAGGCTCAATGGCCTAGAACCCATCGCCCGTGCTTTGATAGAGTTGAAATCGAAAGATATCGTAGATGACGAAAACTTTGAACTAGGATCGGGTGTGAGAGTCCTTAACGAATGCGGCATATGGTAGATGCTTCTCGCAATCATCGCGTATGTAGATTTGACGTTCGTACTCAACCAGCTCACACTCTGGTCTTTCGTCCTCCTTCTCCTCCAACCACGACTCTCAATATCAATATCCTGACGAGTCGTGAAGTGATCTTAGACTCGCATCTGAAAGTGGATATTCACTCAATGTCTTCTTTATCATTGAGAATGACAAAGCATTGGCAGCCAATCTCTTAATATAACGGAGACTTGACTTTCAGATTAACATTTGCTCTCTCAAGTTGGTGTAGAACAAGTCTGACAAAGGTGTGGAAGTGGATCCTGAAAGTGAGAAAATTAGTCGAGGTTCAACAACACAACGCTTATATGAAAATTAAGAAAGCAGCACTGCATAAAAACGCATGTGTATATCTATGTATGTGATAAGGACCCTGACTGGTCCAATGCACTTGAGAAAACAGGAGTTGATTGGAGACGCGCGAGAAGGGGGGCCAGACAGGGATTTGACGCAGCAGAGTTGAGTGGTTGGTGGTGGGAGAGCCATTCCATGCTGCCAAGTATTCGACCTCATATTTTTAGAGCAAACGACAATAGGCATAACGTGTTTGGCGATCAGACTAAGCCGATTGTTGTGAGTAGCGCACGCCGCAAAATCCTCAGCAATCCGAAGGAACCGCAATCGCTCTGATAGTGGTGTGGAGCCAGGATCGGCGCTCGCGGGAGCCTTCTTTTTGAGTCTGCAAGTAATATGACGAAGTGCTGTGGAATCACTGGGAGACAATTGTGGCCTATTTGCTGTTCCTTCACATTCTTCCCCCGCTCGGCTCCTTAGAGGCGTCTTCAAGGTATCACCAGTGGAATGCGCAAGACCCAATACACACACACACACACACACACACACACACCCGTTACAGGCTTGTACGTGGTCGCTTTCTGGGCCTCTAGGCAATACACGGGATTGAATGAGGGGCTGTACAGTGGGGAAGCCAGGAGGGTAGCACCAGTGTAAATCAGAACAGTGGGTGATCACCTGTGGACAACATGACGTTCCATACACATTTCCATGCAATGGAAAATGCAACTGGGTTGACCTCCAGGAACCGGTCCAGTTGAGAGTTGGGTCACTACCAGCGGATATGTCGATAGTGCGGTCAGAAACTCAATCGCCAACCCACAGTGCCAACCCAGTCGCACATCGCAAACGAATGCTAGAGTTGCGTACGGGCGAATCCGGATGATCAAGGTTGACTAGGGTTGAAGATGAGACTGAACTTTGAAGACCGAGAATGGCACGAAGATTCAATGTAAATCCCGGTCGAGGCGTGGGTCGTATGCGCGCCTCAGCCCTTCCCACTGGTCGGTTCTGATGCGCGTTTGCTCCTATTCATGCGCTCAAGACATAACAGGCAATAACAACGTGCTGTGTCTGCTGTGTCCCACTGGGGTTGTGAAGCCAACAGCTAGACGCCATTCCCAAAGAGGAATATTGTGATAAAGTTGCGTGACAGGTTGCAAAAAAAGTACAGATGAGAACAAAAGAAGCAGCAAAGAACAAAACTAATGCACGCTTACCTCAGATTATTGATGCACTGCAGCGGGGGAAGACAGACTTTGCGACCGAAAATTGGTGGTTTTGCTGCGTTGAGCGTCGTGTAAGCAAGGGGATGCAGATGATCGGTAGAAAAGAAGCCTGTTTTCCAAGTGGTGCTAATGTGCTTTTAATGCAAGTGGGCGGCAGGTCGTCACGCTTATAATAAAATCGGAGTAGAGGCGACTTTGCTGAACTGTTGGGACTTCAGGGTGATGATGAGGTGATGACTTCTGGTGTGAGACAAAAGATACTCCTGCTCAAACGGAGGTCGAGAGGACTAGGAGATAAGGTGTGGAGGTCGTGAAGAATACTGATCTGTTACACCAAGACTATTGCCTGCTCTTGATGTTGCTTTTTCTCTCCTTTTCGGTCGTATGCTGAGAAACCAGAAATGAAAAGAGAAAAAGAAAAGAGAAGAAAAGAAAGAAAAAGTCGTGATGGGTACCGATCGTGGCTGGTGCGGAAGGCAAGAGCTTAGAAAGAGGCAACTGCGACCCCGGCAACCTTGGGAAGGTGGAATTCACTGCCGGACAAGCAACGACCGAATATTCTCTCCAAGTGGCCAAGAATGCAAACGGAAGCAGGGAGAGTACGTATAAGTATATGTACGATATTAATCAATCAGGCACTTATTGCGTGTGGCGATTGATCGGAACGATAGGAGCTGCAAGGTGTGGACGGCTGCACAGCGTACACCAGCGATCAGACGTGTCTGGATCCCAAAACTACGAGTAATGTTCGTTCAAATCGTGTAGGCTGAACCACGCGAGTGTTGCGAGCAATGTAATGGCGTGCAGTAGTAACGCTTTCCCTTGCTTTCCGTTGTCGTTTGCGGGATATCTTGTGCTTTCTGTAGTTTCCCTCGTAAGTCTTTCGAGCGAATAGTCTCCAAAGTGACACAAGGCACAAGGGTCCCGTCTGGGCTGACGGTGGCACTCTGCAGAGCTCAAAAGAGGGTGTTGGTTTATTATATCAGAGCGAGATATTGTAGACCACGATCAGACATGGGACAAGGCTAAGAATAAAAGAGGCTTGCAGTTCGACAGTCGACTATCGAGAATCCAGGATAGTCTAAGTTACTCCAGGTTTCTTCGGACCTGTTAGCTTTGGCAAAGTCGCTCGTGTTGGCAAGTTGCCCCTCGATCCTTTGGGTGTAGCTCAGAGTTAATTATCAGAGTTTGAGTAGCGTGACTTGTTGCTTTAAAGCCTAACCTAAGTTACATAACTAGTACGTACCTGGTGAGTCCACCAACAAAGACGATAGAGTCAGACAAGCAACAAACAGGCCTGGCCGGGCCGTACTGTACCAAGATCCACTGATAGAACAATCTAGGGTTTGCAAAGGAAGCGGAGCCAGCGTTTGTTTTTTTGAGTAATGTCTACGAACAGAAGGTAGCACGCCCCGAGTCCACTCAAGTCCACTCAAGTCCACAGCTCCAGTGTACTCTGTGACTCTAGTTCCTTAGTTCCTCCTTGCTGTAGCTTGGGCAGTTAGTCAGTAGCACTAACGATCTAGTAGATGAGCTGGGATCCATTTTCCCACAACTGCCGTAGGCGTACGGCGTGACAAGCGACAAGGAATAATAGTACCACGCCCATTAGTACTATGTAGAGCGACACGAGATTCACCGACGATTAGTCCGCCTTCCAAATATTTCGCACTAATCTGTCTATACTATGTAGAATATGATCCACAAATTCTCGTATTTTGCCCAATCAGATCCGCAAGTGGTGTGACTTTCACTGCAGTTTACGTCGGTGGCGACTGAGCAAGGGTAAGAAATTGTTTCCAGAAGGCCAAGCGAAGCTGCGAAAGGAGGATGAAGGTGGAGGCCAGAAGGCACGTTGACCAACAGCAGCAGAAGGAAAAAAATTCGTCCGAATCGATCCAATCGAATCAGCGGGAGAAGAAGCCTAATACGAAGGTCAGCCAATTAGGTGTTGTCTGCATGTGGATAAATGCAAGAGAACCAATGGAACGGGTGGGCCGTGACCGATCCCTGGGCCGTCACACTTACGGGTAATTTTGAGTTCCAACCAATGGCCGCTCGGTATTCGTGGCTTTGTCTTGATTTTTTACGGACCTTGTGGCGGTCTTTTACGTTTTACGATTGTAACTAGTATTTGTATCTTGGCCGTGGGGGTCAAGCTGATTTGCCTAATCTTACCTAGCCTAGGATGGCCGTCTCGGAGTACAGCACATTTTCCAGCACTCGCGACAATTAAGCAGTTGAGTCTGTTTGAGTACGTAGATTTTAGACTTGCGTTATGCTAAAGATTTAGACTGGACACGTAAACCTACGCTGACTGCAATCATGACTAGCGCTTCGCAGGAGGCCCAACCTGTTGGATCCTGCTTATCGGATGACGCCGTCTCAAACCGTCAGCCTGACCTCACGCCTCTTGCTCTCAATATTTTGTCGACCCTCATCCTAATAGAGTCAATGAACATTGGCATCGCTGCCGGATTCTTCTATTATACAAGGCATAGTATTTGCATATCTTTTGTGCTTTGCCTTACGGAGGTTATCTCTCGGCTTAGCTGGCAAACTTAAGTTAGATAACGGCATACATCTTACAAGCTCAAACTAAAATCCCGAAGCTGTGTTTTCTTTTACGATTCTTTTTCTTCTTTTTCGCCACAATCGGGTATCTTGAACGCTTGTTTGAATCCTGCGGTGAAGAAAGAGAAAGGTTGTTCTTTTTTTACCTTGCTAATGCACCTCGGTCCAAAACGGAGCTGGTCAATTAACACGCAATCTATTATTCCTTAAGGACCTTAACAGGTGGGAAGCGGATGGATCATTCAATGGATTTTCTAGCGCAATTCTGGTTTTTTCTAGAAGCATGCCTATATAAGACTAGTGTATTTATGGACCCACTCGTACTCGTATGCCAACCCAAATCGGATTTAGCCCTAACATTGAAATGGATCACGACAGTGACCTGACTCGAGGCTTCTATATTATCATCTCGCTTATCTCCTGTGCCACATTTCAAACAGTGGACAATTAATACGACACTTGTCCATACGCATGCGCTAAGGTTCTAGGTCAAGTGACTTCTCCATCCATTGTACGGAGTACAACGTTCAGATTTTATCCGCCGTTGACTAAATCTCCGAGTCACATTCCTGATGAAAGCATCGCCCATGACCTTGCCTACTTACTCGCTTTGTTCTTATATCCGAAAATGATCGGTTTATTCTGAATCCACGATTAGGCGGGATACTAGGCCGTATCTACGTACGTACATACGACAAGGCTGTCAAAATCTATTGCTTGTAAGTTGTCACGCCATCATCTTGTTTTCTGAAATGGCGAATTCGCACGAGTCAAACTAATCAAGGTCAGCCCAAAATAAATACAACATTTAACAAATAATTAGACGGCTGACGACAAAGAGAAGGCATGAGACGGCTCGCCTGATCTGTCCTTTCTTGTCGGGACCATAGGTCTTCTGAATTGTATTGATTTGTAGTCTTTTCACACGGCACGTGGTTACCCCATCGAGCACCTGTCATAATCTCGGTTTGTATGCGTATAAACAAAGACGTAGCTGTTGATCTCCACCTGTCAGTTGTTTTCTAGAACATTCAACTGTTCCAGCGGGACAATCTCAGCTCGGGGTATCGAGCCAATAACTGCTAATTTCCGAATGCGATCAGGCATACTCTTTGACCATTAAAGACACTCGAGCGTTGAGCCCTCCCGTGAGTGATAACTATCCTATTACAGAGCATAGCAATCGATGCACCATGCTTTTGTCTTTCTTAAAGAACTCTGTATTTCACTTCCAACTCTTCATGGTTTATACAAACTCGGAAATAAACAAGCATTTCCCAAGCCGATCCTCAAGCTTCATGTGCCCTAAACATCAAAGTGATCAAACGCTATTCACTGACATTGGGGGTCTAGAGTTGAATGCTGCTCAGAAACAAGGTAAACCAACAATTTCCTTTATCTGATTGGCTACCTATGTACAAGCGACGAATTAGAGAAGACTGTGTGCTTCAGCCTTCAGCAGAATTCAGCTGTTAGTCATTTTTAACGCTTTTAGCCTTTTAGGCATTCGTATTTGAGCGCTACACTGGATCAGTTCTAGTACTGTATAACAAATTGCTGACATACAGATATAGTGGCCAATGAATGGATATCTTAATACCGTCTTCAGCTTCAGCTGAGATACGCCATACGTTGTAGGCTGGTATGGACTCTCTATCAACTTTGGAATAGCGAAGGCAATAAATAGATAGAAAATCAACCCAAAAATCAAAAAGAGTCTTCAAGATTGTGCGTATACAGTAGACAGACCACAATACAGACACCCAAATGGCCGACTTCCAGTTCATCCGTCTTGCGACAAAACCTACGGCACAAATATCCTATAGTTTCCAACCATCAGTGTCCACATCCAAGCCAGCATTGCTAGTCTTTCTGAATGGTCTTGGACTGCCACAAGCAGCATGGCTGCAGACCATCACTCAACTGAAAGCACTACGCAACAACGCAAACATCCCCGCTATCCTTACCTATGACCGCTATGGCCAGGGTCAAACCACAGACCGTGACCCAAAGGATGAAGGAGCTGCAGACCCAACGCATGGCCATGACTGTCTCGAAGTCGTACACGACCTCCGCCAACTAATCAGCCAGATCATTGCCGAGAAGATGAGCATATCTGACAGCAACGACGTGACTCTAGTCCTAGTCGCAAACTCGATTGGATGCGCGCTGGCCCGGCTTTATGCACAAGAATATCCTGGCACAGTAGCAGGGTTGTTACTTCTGGATAGTGTCCTAGCAAACTCCGACTTTGTCTCGATTTTCCCTGATCCAGATGCTGAAGGATTCGACGCCGCTTCTCTTCCTGCGGGGGTGACTGCTGATGCATTGCGCGAGTCACGAGAAGGTGTACGACGGATCTTCCATCCTGACGTCGGTAGCAAGGAAGGTCTGAGCCGGAAGAATTTAGCGCAATTACTGCCCGCCAGCGATGGACCCGTCCTGCAGGGGCCGGGTGAGGGTCATGGACCATATGTCACTGTTGTCGGTCACGATTTTGACGCCTTTGCGGAGGAGGCAGCAAAGATGGGACGGCCGAAGTTGTTAACGACGACATACGCTAACCCGTACTGGCATCGATACAATGAAGGGTTGGTCAAGATCACAGAGGCGGAGAGGAGTAAAGGGCCGGTGCAGGCACCGGGCACGGGTCATTTTGTGCAAAGGGATAATCCGGCGTTTGTGGCGAAGGAGTTGGATGAGATTTTGTCCAAGGTTTTGTGATTCACGCTCGTTGCTAAGTAGGGCCAGTTTACGATTGTACTGAGAAAATTGGCTCTGTGGTGCGTAGAACAGTACAGCTTATCTTGATCAATACACTATCTATGACTCTCTCAATACATGAACAACTTTCATCGAGTACACTAGACAATGGTAACTGACAACCCATGCAGTGGCCAGGATCATTGCAACATCCCTGTCATGCCAACCTTGCCCAGGTAAACGACGAGCAATCAGAATCATTAAACAGCTTGAAAGTGCATACAATGAATCAAGATCAATAAGACTACGAGACTAAGACTGGACAACAAAAGCAACCAGGGTTGATACAAAGTACCTAATGCACATGCAGTCACGGCACAAGTCGACCAACAGGACTTCAAGCCCAAAGTTCCAGGGTCTTAAGCTAGCTGTGTTGACCTTAGTGTCAATGACTCAATATGTTTCCCTGCAGTGCAAGTTGCAAGCGTGACTGAGTTCAGTGAGTTGTCTTCTTAAGCACGTTCCAGTCGTGTACACCACTATATTAGAGTTCAAGTGACAGATTCGGGCTGCAGCATCTTACAAGAACTAAAGGGGCGTGTATAAGTTAGATTGTAGTCACATGCCTGCTGCCAGCATCATGCCTATTGGCCATTTACTACAGTAACCCTGGGCAGTGCTGTCTGCAGTCTGGTGCAAACAGACAATGCTGACAGAGCTAGCCCGGTGAAACCAGAGCATCGGAACTCGTTCAATCGTTCAAACCATTCTAGTACAGTGCTAAACAATAATGCAACAAGCACTAGCATGTAGAGACAACTAACCCCGAGAGCCTAAATGTAGCAAGGCACATGACCATATTCTATTTCAGTACATACTACTGTCGTTAGTTAGTGACTTAGTGCAACTTTCGGAGTGATCTTTCTCAATAACTTACTGGTGACTTATGCAAGATGACATGGACGGACCAATGCCAATGGAGACGTGCTGTCAAGACTCGAAAATGGGTTGCCTAGATAGGAAATCCGAGCTAATGACACTTTAGGTATGCACATGGTATGCAGTCAAGGACCCTTAATATTGTAGTGCTTTAGGTAGTAACGTTCATACGTATGCTTCTCCATAATCTCCACGTCGCTTAGGACGGACCGGTCGAACAAGTGTCAAGTAACCAATTCATGGGGGGTGATGGACTATACTTGAGTAGGAAAAAAATCTACGACATGCAACATTGATCATGTCAGGATCGTACATACGTAGTCATAGTTACCTAGGTAAACTGAGTTTATGATCAACGGGGAGGATCTGAGAAACATACATGGAGTGAATCCTTCGGCGTTCTCCGTGGCTACCGTCGCTTTCGCTTATATGTATGCGCAAAAACCTCGCGTATTATGGGTTGATGTTAAGCGCGAAGGATTCGAGTCCTAGTTAAATAAGCTTCTAACGGTACCTCGGATATACGCATATACGTATTGCTAATCTGTTAGAGCTGACATCCTGGCGAATACCATAGTGCTTGTCAGTGCTTAAGACAAGTCTCCATTTCTGTTAGATTTAGCCCTAATCCCACCGGTCGACGATCCCATGTTGGGAACATGAGCCGAAATGAGATCCTCGAGGCTAAGCAACTAGTGTAAGGATTTGAGCCCCGGCCCCCAAGGATTTTTACATTTTAGCTTCTGTATATCTCCTGTGGACTTTCCAGGTGCGTACAAATATGTAAGTATGCTCATTGTCTTCGTCATGTCTTAGGGAAAGGGCGGTGGGCCGGTTCAATGGCGATGGTGATGATGATGATGATGATGAGTGAGAAGGGGGCCAAAATTTGAGGTCTTTGGTACACATTTTCCCGAGTGCTTACTTTCAGTAGTAAACTCGGTTGACAATCCATGAAATGCAAAACTTGGTTTCTTGTGGTCGACTGAAGCTTTTCAGGATTGAGGAGTATCAATTGAAGTTAGTGAGATCTTACTTTGGTAATGGATTAGAAGCTTTGTTGTACGATCTATTTTCTTCATGTGTATTCTTACAAAGTACGTATCACATTGGTGACTGAAATCAACTACTAGTACTATATCCAAAAACTGCGTTCAAATCACTCAGCGGCCAACAACAGAACATACATCTGGATTAGGCACACGTATAAATGGCATTGATCGTACGTATGGATCTCACACGACTAGAAAAGAGGTAAAACAGCACCGTCATCAGTTCAATTTGGTCACACTACTCCATATTGTATAGTTCACATGTTTACTTAGTCGATCAGCGATGTCAGGGTGTACGTATGTTCAACGATCATGGCTACATACGCATGTCACTCTAGTAGCGCCATTATTGCGGAATAGCACATTACTTCGAATATACATGACATGTACAACCATAGATCCAACACGGTAGTACTCTACATACGTGTCTATGTCTTACACAAGCGTGGATACAGGAATCAACGTTCGAATGCAGAATGGACATTGAAGGTGAAGGATTCGGCCCCGCTCATACATATGCATATGAGATGTGGAGGATATGGACTGATCAGCAATGCTTGACCACGTAGCTATGCAGTTCATGATGTATTCATGTTCATTACGGATGGGGACATACAGGTCTTGAGGTCTTGAGTGCTATACATCACCCGCCTCAATCGACTAATAGTATATCAAATTAATGACATATATTAGTATCATGAGATATGGATGGAAATACTACTTCGCAATGTCTTTTCAATATAGGTGCATGCATGGATACAAATACATACAGCCATGGTAGATCATGCATGCAGTCATATATCCATACCAGTCCAACTACTTGAAGATGTCCATGTACAGAGAACTCTTACAAATCAACCATACATGCCCACCGTCATGCAATCGAATTCCATTCGGAAGCCGAAAGGACGCCACCGTCATGCATGTGCTTCCATGTAGAGCCAGATAGTAACCGGAGTAGCGTTTATCTGAAGTAGAGATATGAATATAAACTATATGTGGTTTTGCCGGGTATGTTTGGATTCCTCTGCGTGCTGCTGGTACTGGCTAGGGTTCGATTTGAGCACGCATCCATGTCGATGATCGACATCACGTTCTTTGTCCCTAATTATGGGATAATGTCAACAATCAAAGACAGGACTACATGGGTTATGTAGGGTCGATTCTTTCTTCTATTTGATATCTCGTGGCATGAGTATCACCGGTTGACCTGCATGCAGATATAAACCATGCATAGAACCTTGGAAGTACGGAGCTAGAATGAAATCCATCAATATCTTTCTCACATGCACCGCACAGCCTCCATTGCCTAGGTATGTAGTAAAATGTCTAAGATACCTCCTTGACGCACTCCAAATCCAATTGAGTACACACATGGCATCCATATATCCAACCAGACTGCATCCCCCATCATACCCCGGCAAAAAACGGTTATTGGTGTGGCTGTGTACCACGTATTTAGTCCAATTATCAACTTGACTTACTCAAAATCTAGGTAATGGAAGGTCTAGAAACTCGTTTTCAGCTGGTATGTGTCTTTGATATCGATGGAATTGAGTAGTTGGATGCATACATCACCTCAATGAGTGCATAGACCGGCTAGTGCTCTGGGTATTCGATCTTCGGACTTCTTTTCTGGTTCATGTCTTACTGTATGGCTATATGTACTGATTACATAGGCCATTACTAAGGAATACCGCTCTCTGGACTATGGACATGACGACAACACGCTTCTGGGTTTCAGATGACGCTTTTATAGCAAGGCCTGACTATAATGCACAGAAGATATCATGTCGACCATATCTTGAATCAATTCAATCTAGAAATCGGAAGTGCTTCCGTTTTAAGGGTAGAAAAAAGATAAACGCCAGCAACCAAACAAAAACAAGATTCACAAATTGTTCGGCCAGAAACTTAGTCACTTCTGGGTTTGCAATGATTCCGCCTGCTTGGTACCTGCCTTCGGAGAGGCGTCTCCAGACTCCTCCAAGCGAGCCGAAGCTGACAATGTTGGTTGAGCGCTCCTGAAGATCCAGCATCGTTAGTTTCTTCGAATAACTCACATTGTGATGGTGGTGGTGCTGTTTGTTGACGAAGAGAGACGAAGGAGACATGGAGGATCAAGAACTCGGAGAAGACAAGTCGGGTGTCATCATAGCAGTTGGATGTTATATACATAAGCCTGGGCAAAAATGAAAGAACCCAAGTCTCCTAGTAATGTAAAGTTCTTTGGTTTTGATGCAGTGTGCATCACGCACACGGTTGTAGACACGCTTGACCCCTCCCATAGGGAGATATTGAAGTCCCCTTTAATATGGTTTAGAAAACCCGTGGCTTCAGGGGATCTCTGTCCTTCACTTTGCACTAAACCAGAGCCCTCACTTCATGATTTTGAGATCTTGCAATTGGCCGTCAGTGACGGCCGTGTACCCCAGTGCCTTCGTCCTCTTCCTGGGCTGTCGTGTCTTGCGGCTGAATCTGACGGAAGACTATAGTTTAGACAGCCTCCACCAGTACCTACAA
The DNA here is from genome assembly GCA_001571465.2 of Talaromyces pinophilus. Taxonomy (NCBI): domain Eukaryota; kingdom Fungi; phylum Ascomycota; class Eurotiomycetes; order Eurotiales; family Trichocomaceae; genus Talaromyces; species Talaromyces pinophilus. Next base: position 3,635,800 of record CP017344.1, on the reverse strand, counting down.
CCAGGTACCACTGACTGCAGTGCCCGTAAGAGTATGATGAAGGAGGAATTGATGGGGTCACATCGAATTTTGTCAACTCATCCCTGGTAGTAGGAGTTCGTCGTAGCACTTCGAACTGGTGTTTGCGGATTTCTGAAAAGTGGCCCAGACCACCGTTCGAGACTGCTCAGAGCGGTGTATGTAGCCGTCCTTTGTCATAATCCTTCCTCTCACTGCTGGACACACTCGTGATCACCGTTGCTAGCTATGCCATAGAGTTGAAGAGTGTGACAGAGGAAGAAGACATCCGGAAAAGAGGAAGAAAGAGTGGGAGATGAGTACCGAAGGGTCGGAGATCGGAATAAGCACCGCTCGATTTCTCCCAATTAGGAAGGAACAAACTAAAAGCTGGGCGAATAAGAGTCTTTTATTCACACAATATAGGAACAAAGAGCGCGCTGGTATATTGTTAATTCTCCTTATATGATTGGGAGCAACTCTCGTTACAAAGTGGTACAATTATCTATACGGTTGATATGTAGAGGTCTTCTCATTCAGGCATTACCTGCATGTGGGTAGATTGCTGATGTGGCTTCTCTTCAATCAAAAAGATGCAATCCAGACGCATGCATGCACCCCACAACTCCATTCAACCGAGTACATGACCACTCTGCAACAAACATCCATCTCTCCTGCTCCATACATGCTACATGTGTGGCTATGTGCCACAAACCCTACCTCCCATACATACGTAGGTACATAGTCAGACCAAATTTAGAACCCGTTTTCTCCAAATCAGGGCATAGAAGTACAGTCTGGAAGCTCTCGATTTCAGCTGATATGTGGTTTGTACCGGTGCATATTTCGAATGCACCTGCAGGCTGAAGAATCGTTAGTTCTGTCTATGTATCACACAGCCACCTCGAGGCAGCAACGTTTTCTTATCTGAATGACTTAATGTGTTCATGATGATCATTCGAAATGCCTGTGTTAGGGCTTGCTCTCGCTCTAGTCCCAACATTCAACGAGAGGTGTAGATGATGCCATTTTGGATCGTGAGGGGTTAGGGCTCATATCTTTCCTGACTGAGAGACGGACAAGGGAAATTAAGCAACTTTTACAAAGAGACTGCTGAATACCTAGCTATCTTAGATTTACATCTGACAGAGAAAAGATAAAAAAAAGAATATGACCCTTTATTTCCCATATTATTATATAATCTTCACTTTTTATAACAGGCTTTCCTTGCTTTCTTCTCTCTTGGTGGTACAATCCCACTCACTCACTCGATCACTCGCACTCAGTATGAAACAAACAGACAAAAAAAAAAGGAAAACAACGACCTTCGAAAAACTCTTCTTCTATCATTAAAAGGGGGGGAGATGGTAAAAGGATGTCAATCAAGCTCTAGGCTCGAAGACATGTAGGGAGGAAAAGAGGAGGAAGAAGACGAGGGAATCGGGAAAGGAGGATAAGCAAAAGCAAAAGAGAAAAAAATACGCTCCGATGTTCGCCGGCCCAGGAATGTATAGCACATTAAATGAGTGATATCAGGAACAAGCAGAAAGAAGGCAATAAGGCAAAAGGAGGCAGGAAACGATCCAAAAGGGCTAACAATGCCATCAAACAGCGAGAGAAGCAAGGCCAAGAATATATCATGGGCACTTTCTTATACAGCATCCCAACGATGCAAGTGCAGACTCGAAAAGCAAGAAAAAAGTATTAGGCAACAAGAGGAAAGACAAAAATGCAACAACTAGAACGCAATTCCATCATGGCCGTGCCGTCGTAAAGAGAGCGTTGTTTTGATAATATCAAAACGATTTGAAACCGATTGCAAGAATGTCAAGAAAACAATAGATGACAGGAATCATTCTGTTTTGCACATGCTGTGGATTGTGTACTATAGATCTTAGGCTGTCAAGGACTTTTCAACATGAACCATTCCATGAACTGAAAGCCCGTTTCTGGAAAGAAACTCGAGAATGATGGAGCAGATTAGCCAATCTCAACCTGATTCACATATATCGATTAGCAAAATGAAGCACATCAATCAAGACTTCCGACCCGTACCACAGCACAATGCTCTCATCGCCTTTTGCATGAATGTTGGTTCTGGTTCATTTGCCCCCTGAAGACCCGACAGTTGTTGCGCGCTCGTTGTTGCTTGGTTCGGCGTGGCGATACGACCAGGAAGATTCGCGTTGGAGTTTTGGAACTGGGCCTGAGTGGACGCTGTTGGCGTCGAGATTTCCTGACCCAGGGCGCTCTGTCGTTTCCCTTGAAGACCGCCGGAGCCGCTTTGGCGGTCGCGTGTCTTGCCAACTCCGGGCTTTGCTGGAGATGGAGGAGGGGGCTGCGCGGCGTTTAAACGATCGGCAGTGATACCAGGTCGTGATGGCTGACGGGCTTGTGTGCTGTGAATATCGCGAGCAGAAGAATTCTGCATCTGGCCGGTAGCGTGTGGGTGATGCTGTGATGCGTATGGTTTGTATTCCCATCCTCGTCCGTTGTTCAATTTCATCCAGTCGTATTCACCGTCCTCAACTTCACCGGTGTTTTTAAGAGCCTGTGTAAAGAGATCACGGAGGTAGTCGTAGTCAGGAGTGTCCTCAAAGCCAAGGTTGCGAACATAGGTAAGATATTTATTGAATTCCTCTGTTTGATATTAGTATAGAACATAAAAAGACAAGGAAAGACGTACCTGGATAGCCTTCGCACAAATCCTTTACGGCAGTAGTCTGCTTCTTCTCGCCAATCTTTTCGTATTTCTGCTTGTTTGTCGCAGCCTTCAATCCCTGCCAGGGGAGACCTCCTCTAAGGAAGTACAAGAAGACGTGACCAAGAGCCTCCAAATCATCTCGTCGGGATTGCTCACGACCAAGATGGGTATTGATACTCATGTATCGAGCGGTTCCAGACAATGATTTCCTTTCCCGGTAGGGGATGTGTTGCTTAGTCTTTGGGTCGCGGTATTGTTTGGCCATGCCGAAATCAACAACGTGAATGACATTGGCTGCTTTGCTTCCGGGGCGACCAATAAGGAAGTTGTCGGGTTTGATATCTCGGTAGATCAAGTTCTTTTCATGAATAGTTTGAACACGGGAGAGCTAGGCATGTTAGCTGCGATCGACCTAGAATCTCTGCGGGACATACCATCTGCTTGGCGACCATGACAACGGTCTTGATCGTAAACCGGCGGTTGCAGTGGTCAAAGAGGTCTTCGAGACTGGGACCGAGAAGGTCAATCACCAGTATGTTGTGAAGACCTTCTTGTCCGAAATAGTATACATTAGGAATACCGGCTGCAATTTATTAGCTTACTTCCATAAGTTTGTTAGAGAATTTGGGAACATACGGCACCCGACAAGAATCTTATATGTTCGGTACTCATCGCGAAGCTGGGGAGCATCGCTTTTGCGAGGTTCCTATTGCCTCGTCAGTAAGCGGAATAGGTTTCCGACGACATCCTTAAACCTACGAATTTGATAGCGACTTGTTGGCTGTTCAACAAGTTTGTTCCCTCGAAAATCACACCAAAAGAACCCTCGCCAATCTTCTTTCCTACTCGGTAGTGGACTCCCACGACGTTGGAGGAGGAGGACGCCATTGTGGACGGGACGGAGGGGATTGATAGCGGTCGGTCAGGATCCGGACTGTGTTGGGCCGAAGGACGAGATGTTTGGGGCCGACTATAGACGGAGGCGAAAAGGCTTGGTCAACACAATTCAAAGGACCATATGAAAAAGGTGTATAGGCGGCGATCATAGATATTGAATAACATACCTTGTTTAAAACGGTACTATAATCACATTCACCAAGTCATGGAGCAATCACAGCGATGACAGATGCAATTGAATTAAATCCGCATTGATATAAATAAAAAATCGCAAAGGTCGTTCTATTGCAGGCCGAAGAAGTGAGGCGGACAAGTATTGGATGGAGATGACACGCGTGTGACAGCTGGTTGGAGAATGATAGGGGGAACAAGGACGACAGCGACCCGAACAGGAGCGACGGCGGCGACGACGGCAGCAGCAGCAACAGCAGCAACAGCGGCAGTACTGGCTGAGCGAAAGGCGGATAAACCGCGCTGTGAAGCGGTGGAAGAGGAGAGGTGTGAGCGAGGTGAGGAGGGCAGACCGGCGGATGATGATACTTGGAAGAAGAGGAGGAGGGAAGGAGGAAGAGAAGAGGATCGGATGGAGGTTCGAACAGTGAGAAGAACAGTAAGGGATTCGAGTCAGAGAGAGCGAGAAGGTCCAGCGGGTAGTTTAACTGGTTAGCGCAGCTTGGCAGGGCGGTCAGCTTAGCCTTAGCCTCTACTGTACGTAGCAAGTCTGTAACCAGAGCATGCCCGAAGGCTCGTTGTGTCTAGCGTCACAATTGTGAAGACTTGCTGAGAGATCGTTCAAGGATCTCCGTGGAACTGAGTCAACAGACAGGCAGACAAACAGACAGCAGATAGGAATGCAACCGAATGAGGCAGAGAGAGGAAGGGGCATTGCCATAAGCATGGGGCGATTAGGCTGTGGCTATTCAACGCTCAACGACAGAACAGCAAGCTAGTCTCTACATGCTTAGCCGCTGCACACTTCGCGTCTACTTGCGACACTAACTACTAATTTAGTGCGTTGAGGTTGATCCAAATGCTGTCGAATCGTGATGCCTTGAGGCCAAACGACTCTATCATTTGTTCGACTGATACTGCTGATACTACTGATATTCACCAGACTCGACGAATGACAGCTTCATGTTTACTGGAAATACCTTTCCGACGCACACAACGACCAACTGAACATATTATGTTGTGCTGGAGGCATCACGTGACTGTACGGAATGCGCCTGAAATACCGATACATACGGAGGTCTCCGTACTACGCAATACACTTCCCAAGCACGAGCATGTTGTGGCTTGATAAGTTACGTAGTACGTACCCGTCTCAAAACTGTCTTGCCGCGTCCGAGCGGTAATGTATTTATCTTGTTTGGAGCTCCGCTTCTCCTATGTTCAGATAGCTAATTTAACTGGACAGTTTCCTGGGACAAATGGAGGGCATTTGAGCAACATGGAGCCAGAAAAAGAAATTATTTCAGAAAAAGAAGCAAGAAATGCGTTCCCCCGGAAGAAAGAATAATCGAACCGAGGTTGACACGTACAGGGCCCTGGTACGTACTTTGTATATTAGATACCGTACCGTATCACTCAATACGCACTCAATATTTGACCACTTGATCAATCACATTTTCTCCATAAGTTACAGTCCACTAATCTAAAAGACTCCTCTCTCTCAACGGTCTACCGCTCTTCCGGATGTCTGTTTCTGGCACTAACTAACCAATATTGTCAAAAACTCGGCAATTAGTTGCAAGTTGGACCTACGTAGTACGTATGGAGTGTACTATAGTCTCCGTATGGAGCATTCAAATGGATACTGTGGAGAGATACGTATTCGTATTTCGTATTGCGTACAAAAGTACATAGGACCCCATACGTACCTAAGAAACAAACAAGTATTCCGAAATTAGACCGATGGGTATGACATCGTTTAATCTTAAACATTAAAATCTAGATCAGGGTCTTGAGGGCTAGAGTGAAAGATCGTCCGGTTGAGATTGATGAGTTACGTGATGATACCACTGGAATATGAATACGTACTCCATCGTAGAGCTACAGGATACATATTGTGCATGATCATATTGTCATTGTCAGTATCAGATACTAACTCCGTCAATTAATCTTCATCAACATCTTCGGCCTCGCTACCAAGTTCTTGCTTGACGAGATCGATATCACCATCCTCATCCTCCTCGTCTTCTTCATCATCATCTCCGCCTCCATCTTCGTCCTCATCTTCCTCCTCACTACTCGATCCACTACCATCACTATCCCCCTCACTACCAGGATCATAATCTTCCTCTTCCTCATCTTCTTGATCCTCCAACTCGCGCTGCGCTTTCTGTAGTTCGGTCTCCTCCTCTTCTCCCTCTGTAGCGGTAGCTCCTTCTCCGTTCTGCTCTCCATCAGCACCAGCAGCCTTGCCGCCATTGACGTTGTACTTCTTTGCCCGTCTGGCTTCTGCAAGACTTGCATCTTGTAGTTGATGGTTCTTAATGTAGGCATCGATACCGGCGTAATCGGCCTGATCGATCATGGAAAACTCGAACTCTTGCGGCTCTTGCTCCTCGTCTACTCGCGTTGTGATGTTGAGGTTGAACGTTCGCTGGAGAACTGAGGTGTATGATACAGACTCGATATTCTCAAATGAGAAGAATACCAGCGGCTTTTTGAAACCGAAGAGTATGCCTGTAGAAAGGAAGAATAGGTATCCTGTAGCCCAAGTATTCGTTAGCAAACTCGTTTCCCTCTCAAATCACAAGCTAGAGGGAAATACCATCTTTACTACCCCTATGCGCTTTAACATGATACGCCTTCTCGCCCTTCCGATGCGCTTCCGGCGTCGCACTCACAAATTCCCTATCATCAGGACGAATGACTTTCGTATGGCCAATGGCATTGTTAAGCCAACCTCGCAAAAGCGCCTCGCCATTCTCATCGCTTTCCACGCGTTGTCCGGCACCCGTAAAAGCAGCTTTTGCAGGACCGTCGGCGATTGTGAATACCATCTGATCTGGAATCGATGCGCCATCAGGTACTGGCGTTACGCCATCGCCATATCTCGGGATGATGCAGAAGTTGGTCTGGCGTTGAGCTTTTTCGGGGACGGGGAGGCATAGTACATGTTCTATCGAGAGAGCTTCGTGTAAGCAAGTAGGCCAACTTCAAAAAAGTTCATGGGAGATACGCACGAATGTCCTTCACCGGAATCCCAAACTCAATCTCCTTCGAAGTCTGATTTCGTGCACGAAGATAGCCGCCCGCAGCTGTCATTTCCAGCGTCAACTTCTTCCGCTGGGGTACTGCAAAGGATATATCCTGCACGTAAAATTGTAGCGGGCTATCGGCTTTCAAATCATGGACACTCGTAGCAGATGGTGCTGGACCGCCGATGCCATTGTTCCCTTCCAACTTGCGTTTCTTGATCGCCGGTTCATCGGATATAGCTTTAGCGAGCTGCCGCTGTTGCAACGGTTGGGACTGTTGTAGTAGTCTTGATGTGTATTGTGCGATATCGTGGAATAGCGCTCCGTGTTGAGGGGAAGCAGCTGACAAGCGAGAAAATTATTAGTTATTGGTTAATGGAAAGATTTCGAATAGATTGTGCCCTCACTGATTGCATCGTAGACGCGTTTCCTCAACGACGAATCCGCCGCAAAAGCATTGTCGATAACAGCGTAATTCACTGCTACTGGAGGTTGTTGATTCACAATCGGTATGGTTGAGGAACTTCTTGACGAGTTGTTGATTGCTGCAAAAGCCATGATGGATGCTTTTGCAGGTGTGACCAGCACAAGAGTTGTATGGTTTGCTGTTGTGTAGAAAGTGAAAGAGTGGTCGGGTGTTTGATATTATTTATTTACCCTAAAGTGACTGACAGCTAAGGTTTCTGGTTTGCTATCCTTGGCGGCAAGCAGACAACGAGACAACGATCAGCTACAAAGAACCACTTGAAAGATTAAAAAGTGATATAATACATGCTATTTCCTAGAATAGATAGATAATGAAACCAGGAGCCAATTTTCTAAAATACATGAAGCGAAGAAAAATCTAGTTCACCGCCCGCTTTAGCTGTCCCTTCCCAGCTCCATTCTTACTGATAAACTGGGCAATAAAGTCCGACGTAGCCTGGTCCATGATATAATTGCCATTCTCGTCCTTCCTCGACTGTCTGATGGCAGCCTTCTGTTCCGCAAGCTTGGCCTTGTACTCTCCAGCTGGCGTCAACAACTTCCTCGACTTGAGGAACTCCTCACGGAGATCCTCTAATTTCTTAGCCTCCACCCATGCAGGGTCGTGCCGTGTTCGGTACTTGGAGTATTTGTTTCTTAATTCATCCATGATTGAGGCCTTGAATGGCATGAGGCTGAGTGACGGCGTCCATGTCTCGTATTCCACTTCCTTGCGTGAAGTGTCTCCGTCTTCGTCGGTCAATTTGTCAACCTTGTTCTCTTCCGGCCAGGGGATGCGTATGTTCTCGCCGGAGATGTATCTGGTATGTCGTGGAGTGCTGGTATTTGAGCGACTGAGGAAGGGACCTCCGCCGTGGACATGTTTGGCGACCACTTCGTATTGGTGGCCATTGTCTTCGAGGGTACAGACTAGACGGACATCGTCGATGGGGATTGGTACAGGATTAACTATGACATCGCCGGTATTCTCATCTTTTGCGTATCCAGGAACCCGGTAATCCGCCTATATAGACATGAAATTAGATGTGCAGTGATAATTGGAAACAATGGCAACGTACCTGATTACGATCATTAACGGTGAGACTCTCCGACTCCACATCAACCGAATTGACTTCACATATTTTACCCTGATCAGGTCCAGTCAGGAGAACGACTCGATCTCCCGGAGCAATGTTGATGAACTGTCTGCGGAGATGTTTCGGAATTCTAGGCAAAATTGTATCTTGCGGATCGAGTGCACCATATTTTCCAGCGGTTAAACCAGAGTCTCGCTGTGGCGCAAGAGGACCCTTATACCAATCTTCATGACGTGCTTTCACAGCTGCTTTGTGTGTGTCGATCTGGTGTCGCTGAAATTCGTCGCGTTCTCGGAAGAATTTCACGACATCGAGACGCTGTTGTTTTTCCTTGAGGATGCGTGCTTTGCGCGCCGCTTGATTGCGGGCGAGAGTCGTCCGTTGGATTACCTTTTGCATTGTGGCTGGCAGTTGGGAGTGGTCAACTGGGCATCATGCAATTGTCGTTGCGGTGATGGTGCTGTTGCTGGTGATTTCTATCTGGAGCCGGAGAAATTTGGCTTCAAGGTCACGTGATAAGACAGCTTAGGAATACGGAGTGCACGACTCTCTACTCGATACTCAATTGACGGTCTACACTCTGCACCAGGTGTAAATAGTGATTAATATTGACCAGCTTACATTTCAGACAGCTTGAATAATGCATAACTCTTCATCTCCAAGCTCGAGTACTTCGTCTAAAGAGATCAATTGGCTAGTGGTTTCGACTCTCTGATTGGCTCCGGTTATCGTGATAAGAACCTGGTCTCCATGATCCCGTGCTCGTTGTGCACCGCCACATCTGTTGACATAACAACTTCAGCCAGGAACCCCTTCTTTCGTCATTGCCCGTACGACCAGAGTCCACTGCTGTTCACTGTCTTTTACTATGTATTTACCTATTATCATCCAGTATTATCGCAAATATATATGATAATTTGCGATATGTACATCGAAGTCGAGGACCTCATCCGCCGCTCTCATGCTTGCTCACTGTGACACGTACGTAGTCGTACTACAGCGGGACTCTGACCCACTAACTTCGGTCTCTCTGTGCAGTGTTTGGTCAGACGATTTTAGTCAGTCCCAAGTTGGTAGGGGACTGTACCACAGATGTTATTCTGTTGGTATCAATAATCGTATCAGGCTGTCCAAAATTACTGCAGTCAGTGCACCCCCTGATGCTAGGCAGAATTATGACAGAAGAACCGGGTATGGACGATGGAGGAGAGAGGAAAGCATTATTCTTGTTATAATAAATCTGGAGCCCCTTGTCATTAGTACCAACAAAAAGAAGGAAAAAGGAAAATAGAAATAGAAATAGAATAGGATTTGCTCAGCCACAAGTTGATGTACAGGGGCTATGTCTCATGTCTCATAAACAATGATGAAATCATGTAATTACGGTATGATACACTTAGCAATCGTATCGATGCCCGGCCAAGCCACAAGCTGTCTTATTATTTGCATGCCATAACACGGGTCAGCCACAGGGAGCACCGGTAAACAAGATACTCGTTACAGATACATACATTAGGGCTGAGCGAGTGACCAAGGCAGCCTGCACTTCTGATTGGCTTCTGTCGTGTTTGTTCGTAAGGGCTGTATCGTACCATTGTTTACGGAGTACGTATGGCCAAATCAATAGGGATAAGCCACCCGCAGTCCTGACCCCTAATACTGTTGATACTAAAATTACAATACAGTACAGTAACAGAAGTACTGTGTGACTGGCTGCTTCTTAGCCTCCCATACCAAACCAACTCTTACCACTCTTGCCTAGTCTGACTCCCCAATCTCCATCTCTCCTCTCTCAGTTGAAAACAGAGATCATCATCATCATCAATCCATCCATCCATCTGCAACCTCTCTCTCAATCTACTTCCTTACATATCCCCCGTGTGTCGAAGCATCTTCTACTGCTTCTGTTTGATTCTTCATTCGCCTCTAACACAGTCAGCCCTTTGATCCAGATTGTACGTGCCAACCCTTTTTCCCGTGGTCGCTGGGCAATAAAGCTGTCGACAACAGCACATCTGCCACTATCAACACACGTCAACAACACCGACACAGCTCCTACCAACCTCACCCTCGTCTATCATCTCTTTCCGCTTTTGCCTCATATCTGCTCGCTTGAATACTAATCGACTATCCTTGATAATTACAGAAAAATGGCTGAAATCCGTCGCAAGCTCGTTATCGTCGGTGACGGTGCTTGTGGTAAGACTTGTCTTTTGATGTAAGTCTGACGGCCTCGCAGCCAACCTTGCCGACTGGTATCGACTTTGACAGCAACAAATGGAATGGAAAACTGATTTCAACCTCGATAGTGTCTTCTCCAAGGGAACTTTCCCAGAGGTTAGCAACCACCGCCCCCTCTCCTCCCGGTCATCGAGACCACGTGCCCGTCAGCCTCGTTGCGTTGCGACCAAAAGTCACAAAGTTTGTTTGCTCTGACACTGCCGTGTATAGGTCTACGTCCCCACCGTCTTTGAGAACTACGTTGCCGACGTCGAGGTCGATGGCAAGCACGTCGAATTAGCTCTTTGGGATACTGCTGGTCAGGAGGACTACGACCGTCTTCGTCCCTTGTCCTACCCCGACTCACACGTCATCTTGATCTGCTTTGCTGTTGATTCTCCCGATTCTTTGGACAACGTCCAGGAGAAGGTTCGTTCTCACTACCTGAGTGAACATGATTATGAACTATGACGACTGACTGTGTTCTAGTGGATCTCTGAGGTTCTTCACTTCTGCCAAGGCCTTCCTATCATTTTGGTTGGATGCAAGGTCGATCTCCGTGATGACCAAAAGACTATCGATGAGTTGAACAAGACCTCTCAGCGACCCGTCACCTTTGACCAGGTACGATCGCCTCTCTCTTTCTTTCATACAGGACTAACGATATCTACAGGGTGAGGAGGTCCGAAAGAAGATTGGTGCGTACAAATATCTCGAGTGCTCTGCTCGTACCGGCCAGGGTGTCCGCGAAGTCTTCGAGACTGCCACCCGGGCAGCTCTATTGACCAAGTCTCACAAGCCCAAGAAGCCCTGCAGTATCATGTAATCTAGTTATCTTCTCTTCCAAATCTTCAAGGTTTCCAGCGACACAAACAAGACTGTTCAGCGGGACTTTTTCACCCTATTTCTCCTCAACACATCCCCTTTCAATTCGGATTTTCGGCTTCTTTCTTCCGATGGTCTAATGTCCTTTCCGCCTGCATGTACTACCCTGGGATTTCTGTGGATAGGTCCTTAAATCGAATTGCAGGGAATGTCGTTTCCATGTGATTCAACTTTTGGTCGGATTCAAACAAGATCATTCTTGTTTTGTTATCCTGCTACCAGAAGGGGTTTGCCTCTTATATCTTCCTGCCCCTCTTGTCTTGTCTTGTGTTATCTCGTCTCGTCTCGCACTGTCTCGTCCTTTTTAATCATGTTTTTGTTTGTCATTGCTGTTATTCGCCTTATATTCTTTCTCTTGATATTGATTTCCAGAATCTAAGGATGGCGTTTTCTCTTTTTCTGTCCTTTTCTCTCTATATCTTGAATCAAATTAGAAAGACTGTCTAAACGAATTGAGTGCAAGTATCTTGAATGAAAAGGAGAGAAAATATAAATGCATTGTTCTTTTTATACGAACTTTCACATTGGTTACATATGAGATGGGTTTTAATGATATATGTAGATTCATGTCATAACTATCCTATCGTGTACTCGTAATATATGGCATGAAAAAATAATCTATGTGCCTCTCACCTCCTTCTCGTCGGAAGGAAGGCTTAACGATTCAAACTCAATAAACTCTCAATATACTTATGAGCATCAAACCCCAATCCTTCAGTAAGTCTCCCAGGAGCCGAAGTACTATCATTCCCATTCCCTCCTACTGCACCAGCACCAGCAGCTGTAGGAGACGAAGATGCGCCGCTGAGATCGCGCAGAAATCGGATTCCGCTACTTCCTTCGCGGGTGTGGCGGCCTCCTATTATGCCGCCGCCGTTGCTGGCTGATGAGAGGGCGTCTGATGCTTTGCGGATTAGGAAGGCTTCTTTCGATGGTTGTGATGGGGTTGCTGTTGGGTTTTGGTCTGGGAGTAACTGCTGGTCGTGGATTCGAACCCATATTAGCCACCACCCACGACCGGTTTTGCATGTTCGCTCTGTTTCTAGGGGTCGAGATCGAGTCTCGATGTATGTGCTGAGGAATTGATTGTGGACATTCAGCGCTTCGAGGCGGGACCATTGGGTTTGTCGATCAAGACCAGGGCCTGGTTCCGGTATGTTAGGAATAGATGACCTCACGGTCAAATTGCCCGGGTCGTAGACAAGGTCGTAGATGGGATTGTTGATTACGGACGATGAGCGTTTCTTTTCGCCCGCGTCGCTGTCTGAGAAGTAGATTCGTCGGGTGACGTTCAAAGGGGATGTGGATGATAGGAGTGGTCGTTGTAAGGGGCCAAGTTGGTGGTGGATGCTGCGGTAGAAGGAGGGGAGGGTGAGAGAGGGTGTGCGCAGGTCGAAGAGGAATGTGAACATGAATGGTTGGCGCTGTATGAGTTAGTATTATAACCCGTCTTTTTGGCTTGTGTGTAAGGGTGGGTAGACGTACCACGTAGACTAGGACTTGGAGTTTTTTATGTGCTTGGTCTGTAAATGTATCTGGTGATAAAATGTTAGTTTAGCCTTATTGTGGGTGGAAGAGACACCGACCTTCACTATTGTTATATGAAGCTGACTCGGCTACCTCCACCTGGAGCGTTCGCAGTAGGGTACGTCTGTTCTTATCTTCCTGGTTTTGAGGAAGAAAGAAAACACTTTCATCCGGATTATCTTCATCTGAAAATTCCTCCTCGAGGTCGTCCCTAAGACCGATGATGAATTTTCCTTGAGCTACATCTCCGTCTTTTTTTCTGCATACATGTAAGTCATCATAACACATTGAAAATTACTGAGGATGACTTACTTCGGTGTATTTTGAGAAGCTCCATTCTCCGTGCCAGGCCTTGCAGACGCAGCAGCTTCATCTGACGTATTAGCTGAGATGCCTGGGATTTTCCATGCTGAACCATAGCCCAATGTAAGATATTTCATAACCGTTTCAGCACTGATACCGCCCTCCTCGGTGGTTTGATCGCTAGTTGACGAGCTCTGCACCGTCGGAGGAGTGCCCACGACCAAGGGTGGTGGGATACCCGGTGATATCCTACCACTTGGTGGCTCTGGTTTCGGATCGATCTTCCTCAAGCCCGATGGTCGAGGCGATGCAGCAGCCGCCTTTTGTCTAGCTCTTCTTTGCCTGCGAGAGCGGCCAGAGCTAGGATTCTCATCAACGCCGTATGCGGCTTCACCGTATCTATAGATCCATTCCATCCAGTGAGATATACTAGATAAAGACCGCCGTGAAATAGCACCAACGCCTGAGAATATAACACCATCTGATGGACGCGGAGTCTGATCTGACCCTAGCCACGGTGGAGGTTCGGCCTGGTCTTTACCTGGAGTCCCCTTCGACGGCGATGTGGGTGGTTGCGACGGCGCATCTCCAAACCTGGAGACAACAAGATCAACAAGACCATTTGTGCGAGAAACGTAACCTTCCAAGACTTCTCTTTCACCACTACCCCATTCTTCTTCCCCGACGCCAATTCCGAGTTCTCCACCTACAGCTAGTTTGACGCCATTGAACAGATCCACGGCTGGGTTGCCGTTGAGAAGGACGAGCCAGTGACGGACGAATCTGTTCCAGAAGCGACCGAGGAGCTTGCAAAACGATTCTCTTCCAACTCGTTGGTAGAGAGCGCTTAATGAATCGCCATGGTGTAGTAGAAATATCGAATGCGCTCGTCGGAGTTGTTGGATTAGGGATCGAGGAGGGTATATTTCTCGCGAGGAGTACTCGACGGATGGAGATGTTTCGGAGGACGCATTGGTGGTGTTGGGTGATGATATTCGAGTGAGGTCTATGGACTGTATATAGCCGATCAGCTTTAAAGAACCGTACAGTGCCGTAGTCACTCACAGCCAGTATCCACCAGTCGCTTTCGAGCTCATAGAGAACAACCCGTGACTTTTCAGTCTCGACATTATCAACAGGCTGGCCATTGGAGAAATTTCTGTATCCAAACATAACAAGCGTTAGCCCATCCATCCTGCTTCTAAACACCCTAGGCACACAAGCCTACTTTGCAAAATTTACCATGCCCTGCGCCAGGCCAATTTTGCGCAATCTCTCATTTGTGTCATCCTTGCTGCTATGCTGCTCGGTGGCAGGACTGGTTGACGAAGCATTGGGGCTGTTCGATGACCGACTACCCTGCTGCGACGAGGAATAGTAGAAAACAATCTGGTCCTGGAGCGTTTCGTCTGTCGTTCCCAAGGAGGGGTTGTAGATGGTGAGGAATCCGAGTTGCGCGGGTATGACGGAGAGAGGTTCGTTGTCAATCATATCATATCTGGTGCGCCTACCACCGCTTCTCTATATCAGCATGTGTCTGATTTCGAAGTTGAATGTGTGTTGTTCCGTCAAGGTTGTCGCGCAACGTCATCCATGAAATTGATGTGGAGAGCTTATTGTAGGTTAATCAGTGAGAGTTTAGCGCTCACTCCGATGGACCACCAGAAAGCTTCCCGCGTCAAGATCCGCCCGCACGTGTCTCACTCTTTTCCTTTCTGGCTTGTAGACCAGGACAGAATGTCGTCTCTTAGATATTCTGCTTTACTCGTCTTGCGCAATCAATTACGGTGCACACGTGCAAATGGCCGCCGCTGGTACTCCGACAAGCCAATTGACCCCCTTCGCATCCTCTTCTGCGGTTCCGACGAATTCAGTATTGCTTCCTTGAAAGCTCTCCATGCCGAACAGTTACGAGCACCACAATCGATCAAGTCCATTGACGTTGTTTGTCGACCGGGAAAACGGGTTGGACGAGGGTTGAAACAATTTCGTGAAGGTTGGCAATTTCGAGCAGGGTTACAATAACAGTTCTGACGATGGACTGGTGGTATAGTCCCGATCAAGTCGACTGCTACGGAGCTTGGTCTCAAGATACACGAACTAGACACCTTCAAAGGATGGACTGTGAGTTGAAATGCATATTTATGAGACATGGAATGTGACTGAGTTATTGTGACTAGCCTCCAGATGGACCTATTGACCTGATTGTCGCCGTGTCTTTCGGCTTATTCGTTCCCTCCAGATTACTCACGGCTGCAAAGTACGGAGGAGTCAATGTACATCCTTCATTACTCCCAGAGTAAGCGATCTTGAATTCCTTA
Organism: Talaromyces pinophilus; assembly: GCA_001571465.2. NCBI lineage: Eukaryota > Fungi > Ascomycota > Eurotiomycetes > Eurotiales > Trichocomaceae > Talaromyces > Talaromyces pinophilus. Next base: position 3,620,178 of record CP017344.1, on the reverse strand, counting down.
TTAGTCTGTATGCCACGACTAACAAACAAATAGCCTACGAGGTCCGGCTCCTCTGCATCACACCCTCCTCTCCGGAAAAACGACAACCGGTATGACCCTTCAAACACTCCACCATAAACACTTTGACCAAGGCATGATACTCGACCAAACGCCTGCCCCGGGTATCCCAATTCCGAATCCAGAGTCATGCACGGTACCGGAACTGTTGGAGCTTCTTGCGCCAAAGGGTGCGGAGATGCTGATCAATGGGATTCGGAATCGCGTATTCGTCCCTCCGTTGAAGGAGGTCAAGTCTCAATTCGAAGGATTTGACGCCAAAGACCTTACGCACGCGCCGAAGATAACACCGGAGGACCGCCATATCCAATGGATAGAACCTTGGTCTGAGATCAAACGGCGGCAACGAGTCTTGGGCCCCCTGTGGAGCTTGGCCGTTCCAGCTCCAAACGAACACCTGTCTCTTGAAGATCCAAGGCATCCATTTCATCATAAACAAACGTGGAAAAGGGTTATTTTTGATGAAATCGAAGAGGTCCCACGGGACAGTATTCCGGGATTCCATGGGATATTCAGTCCGGGGTTGCCGTTCTTCTTCAGCCCTACTCAAGGAAAGGACCGTGACAAAGCAATGTACGTCTTCAGTCCAGATCGCAAGCTCTTACGTCTGAAAAAGGTCAAATTTGAGGGGGATAAGTTTAATGATGCGCGTATAGCCGCTCAAAAGGCTCGTGTGTTGCACGAAATGAAAGAGGACTTTGATTGTGATGAGGATCGTGAGTATTATCGTGTCGAGGGTGCCAGACTCACCACTTTCTATTATGGTCTACGTTGATTGAGCGCTTAGATACCCTTGTACAATACTATTATACCCATGTTACTCATACTCAGTTTAAGACATAACCCTGCAGGTTTGCTTCTAGCAGTGTATGTGTAGATGTATGTGTTCGTACTATGAAGTCGCTGGCTGTTCAGAGAATAGCGTAACCTCCGTCTGTCATTATTGCCAGTCAGTTTGTCTTCTTCACATGCACAGAATAGCATGAACTCACCAACAGCCATTGACTGGCCGGTTATCGATGCGTTCTTAGCGAGGGATATGTATAGATCTGCGGTATCATCCAATTCGGCCTTTTGCAAGGTTAGCAAACACCATCTTTCCAGTTAGTGTATATATACTAACCACTCGCTTCAATGCCGTTTGATTGATGTGGGTTTTCATATACTCTTCCGAGAATTGGCTGCCCTGTTGTTTTAATCCTGTCAGTCAATCGACGTACTACAACGCCTCAAGTACAGCATGCGTACCCATTCGGTCAACAACAATCCAGGACAAACGGCATTAACGCGAACTTTAGGTCCTTGAGACTTGGCAAGACATTTCGTCAGGTGCAGTACTACAATGTAGTTGTCAGTCAGACCCCGATATCTCTATTAACCAAGAGACCCGAAGACTTACAGGCTGCTTTTGTGACTGAATATGGCATGCTGCTTCCACCAGGCATCATTCCCTATTGTAGACAGGTTAGTTCTCTGCTGCTCCATAGCTACTAGTCTAGGTCTCATCCTACAGCTATAGAAGCCGTGATGATGAATGCGCCTCCATCAGGATTGGCGTTGAAGGTTTTCAGGGCTTCACGGAATGTGTGCATGTGGCCCTTGACATTGACTGCCCAGCACTATTCATATGACCGTGTCAGAAAGGACTAATTCGTTGAGCTATTGATATTTGCACGTACCTTGTCCCAGTCATCCTCATCCAATGCATCGAGGTCAGCGAATTTGGCGAATTTCGTCCAGCCCTAGCCCGCCATAGCAAGTCAATAATGTGGCGCATGAGTTGGATGCGTGGTGTGACTCACAGCATTTGAGATCACGATATCCAGACCACCCAATACTTCAATGGCCGTCTTGACAATCCTAACACAGTCCTCTTTTACTCCCAGATCCTTGCTTGCGGTTAGCCCTCCATATTCTCATTAAAAAAAAAAGAGAGAAGAACATACTCCCTGAACAATAGCAGTCTTAACCGCATACTGCGAGTTAATCTTCGCCTCCGTCTCCTTCGCTCGGTCCTCACTTGATACATAATTGATCACTACATTCGCGCCTTCTGCTGCAAACTTTTCTGCAATCGTAGCTCCAAGGCCGCTGTTGAATCACGCAGAGAGGTCAGTATTCAATTATGAGGGGAAACGCGGAGACAATGCCGAGGAGTGGGAGCATACCGAGAACCTGCCGTGACGAGCACGTTTCGGTTCTTGAGGGAATAGCCCATGGTGTTGTTAGATATGTAGAGTGTTAAACGAGAAAAGATGTCGATGATCACAAGAAATGTTAAGAAGTGTGGACATGGCCATGCTATATGTACAACTATCAAATGTGTAAAGGCCCGTCGGACGCCGTCGGACTGGCCGATCTACCTCTAAGGCTGCGGGGCAAGGGTATTTCTAATTTCTCCAACGGTCAATTTATTCTAGAGGATTGGTCAATCAATTTCATCTCTAATCGAGTGTTTTGAAACATGCAACATCTAGCCATGGAACTGGTTGAATAAGTCTCTCATATGCAGTGATAATACCTTGCAGTCGGTGATACGATCTACTGTGGCTTGAAAAGGACAAGATTCAGAGCTGAGTTATGAATAGGGCCAATCAGATTTATCAAAGACTCTTTTAGAGTTCAGTTCGCTAGAAAGTAACACGGCGTCTAGGATTCATATACATTTGGGGAGATCGAGAATCATTTTTCGTTGGAGACCACCAGACCCCGCAGCCCTAAGCCCTAAGCCCTAACCTGACCACTACCATAACTTCTAACTACAGTATCTCAACATCAATTGATTCTTCCACTTGATAGACATCTCCTATTTACCTACCTAAATAACTCTTCCTAACCTCCACCCCACCTTGCAGACTCTGCTCGCCGCCATAACAATGCACGACGCAGTCAGCAACACACCACACCACACAACCAGCCCAACCCAACCTCCATTCCCATTCAGAATAGCGCCTGCAATCGGACTACTAACGAGCACACCACATCCAACAGAAGCCAGAGTCATCCCCAGGCGCGTGCCAATCCTGCTCTTGTTGGCAGTCAGATTCACCACCCCAGCGGCCGGAAGGCCCATAAACGCCCCCGCCGAAAATCCATATAGAACGCTATACACAATGAGTCCAGCCGAGTTCCTGTTTGCTATCAGACAAAATGTAAGTATAGCACCGACTAGCGCGACTGTGGTTTGCACGTTTATCGAACCGATTCTATCTGCGTAGTAGCCGGGGATGAGGCGGCCCGGCAAAGAGCCTGCATTGATAATGACGAGGAGATAGCTTGCGACAAGGCTTGAGGTTCTGGTCTCTTGAAGCGCGTATAATTGGATGTAGTAGAAGATGATGTAGAAGCCCATGAAACCGAATATGAGTCCGAGATTGAGGAGAATGTATGGCGTGTCTTTGAATGCGCTGGAGTCTAGGAGCTTGTAGTTGGTTGTTGGAGGAGAGCGGGCTTTCATTAGGACGAGGGGAGGTATTAGGGTTGCTAATATGATGAATGCGATTACTCGAGTGGCCCAGCCGAAGCCGATACTGGGTTGGAGATGGGTGAAGATAATGGGATATATAATGCCACCTGCCGTGTCATTAGAAATCATCATGTCTGCTCGTAGAGGATGGATCACATACCAAGAGCACTGCCAGCCGAAGACGCCCCCATCGCAAGTGCAGTCCTCGCGTGAAAATACTGCGACACAATCGTCGGAGCTGGCACATACAGACAACCAAACCCGAGACCCATGGTCACAGCCTGAGCGAGAAAAACCTGCCAATATGTGCTACACAGGCTGGTCATGAACATGCCGAAGATCGTGAGAAAAGATCCCAGTGCCAGTAACGACTTAAGGTGCCCTGCATCAACAATTGGGCCTGCAATTACTGACACCAGAAACATAAGGAAGGACTGGGTTGAGCCGATCCATGATATGTCTGCTGAGCTCTTGGAGGATAGGAGGTCAAGTTGATAGAATGTCTGGAATACGCCGAAGGCGTTCATGAGGCCCCTGTATTGATTAATTAGACATTCGCAAATATTCACAGCTTGCTCTATATAAAAAACCTTACCATGTGTTTAGGTTCAGGGAGAAGGCCCCCAGAACTTGCAACCATGCGAACCAGTCCTCGGCCGGAGCAGATGCAACAGGTGGACTCGAGGTAATGGTGTGGCCACTCTTCTCAGAATCACCGCCTACTTCTCTAGAGGAACCTAGCAGCTCAGAAGTGTTTGCTTGTTCCATGGTGAAGGTGCTGGTAAAAACTCAAACAGAGCCCTGTGCGGGGTTGGCATTGATAAAACCATGGGAGAACAAAGAACGCACCAGGCAAACAATACAGGGATGATCAGCCCAACTGGATGTCAGGGGTTTGACACCGCTTGCAGGGTTGTTCGGATATCGGATATTATCTTATTTAGGGAAACAATGCGTACACGCCCTCAAATCCTGCATCCACGCTTCTTGATATTGATCCCGTATTCGTAATTTAAACTCCACCTCAGCCTCAGCTATCAGCTCAAATCTCCTCCAGTATAGAGTTTTTAACGCAATTTCATCAATTCAGCTCAATCAAAAAAGCGCAGAATCCGGTTGAGCATTATATCAATATATAGTCAGGGTTGTCATATTTCAAAATTAGTAAGAATCCCAAAAGTAATTTGAATAATATCAAGTCTTATGTTCCATACAATTTTAACAGGATAACTAAGAAATCTAATCACTAGGTAACAAATTCCTGCTGCATGGGCTTAGGAGAGCATGGATGCAGAGGTTAGGGGCGTGTACGCATTGTTTTCCTGCATGTATATTTATATTGATATTTTCTTTGTCCAGCATCCCAGTGCCTCTTTGTTCAGCATCCATGCATGTAAATATCCACGGGTGGTCACAGTCAATGCCCATTTAGGTGACAGTCATCTGGTATCAATATATCAATGTGATACTAGTAAGACTCGCCATGGTCGCCGTTCATCGATCTATTTTTAGGAATAGAATAAAAGGAATATGATCCTACTCGAGACTTCGTTATCAATTTCCCTAAGCTTGTCGGTTTAACCGGCACAATGACCTCAGTCAACGAAATCACAAACGAGGACCCCGCTAGAATCATAGCAAAGCTGCACTCTCTTTCTGCAAGTCTCGCTGATGATAACAACCATGAGGCTAGAAAAGAGTGTCTGCAGCTGAGCAAGAAGCTCACAAGCCAGCTGGAACGGCCAGAAAATGTGGCCGTTGATATGGCGTTTTCGGTACTGCTTCCATTGTCTCTCTCATTCTCTTATTGTCGGGATGTTCATCACTAACTCGACTGCCAGCCTATGATTGCCGTTGCTGCGCGAGTTGCTGTTGATTTGAATCTATTCCGGCACGTTGTGACTGAAGGGCCGGTGACATCAGCGAGATTGGCAGAGTTGTGCGGCGCTGAGGAGCTATTGATCAGTATGTTGGACTGGATTTCAATCGTCCATCTTTATCTCTATATGCACACTGATGATAGACTCTAGTACGTATCATGCGGCCATTATCGGCCACTCGATTCGTCGAAGAAACCGGACCACAAACATGGAAGGCAACCCTTATCACAGCAGCTATGGCCACAGAAGAAATTGCGGCAGGACATAGAATGATGTTAGCTCAGTATCCCGAGGACCCTTATCTATGCAACAACTAACACAACGAAAGCTCCCAGTTAATTGTTCCCGCAATGCAAAAAGCGCCAGAAGTCCTCCTCCATCACGGATATTCCTGTCCCATCGATCCCAGAGACGGACTCGTCCAGCACGCTTTCCAGACACAAGACACCACCTTTGAGCGGATAACTTCCTCGCCCTCATTGCTTAAGGATTTTAACACCTTCATGGGCAACACAATGGGGGCCCGCAGCTATTGGGTAGATTGGTATCCGGTGCAAGCCCAGATACTGGAAGGCGCAGACCCAGAAAAGCCCTTGATTGTGGATGTTGGAGCTGGAAAGGGGCATGATTTGTTGGCTTTTCACGGTAAATTTCCAGCTACCGGTAAGCTCGTGCTGCAGGATTTGCAGCCGGTGATAGAGACCCTTGATGATTTGGATCCGGTTATTGAGAAGGTTGCGTATGACTTTTTTACTGAGCAAGCTGTCAAAGGTACCTTTCCTACCTATCCTCTCCTCCGCAGACAATATTTCTGGTTCAAGAAGACTCAATGGGGAGGCCTTCCCCCTTTTTTCTTTAAGATGAAAGCGAAAAGGAGAAATGAGTGGATACATACTTAAACCATCACAGGAGCGAGAGTCTACTTCTACCACCACATCCTGCACGATTGGTCAGACAATTACTGCCTCGAAATACTCCGAAAAGTAGTAACTGCAATGACGCCGGGATACTCGAAACTTCTATTGCATGAGATGATTGTGCTTGAAGAAGGGGCGCCTCAGTTCCAGGCACAATTGGATATGACAATGATGGCTTTCAATAGTGGAATGGAGCGCACGGCAAAACAATGGCGCGAATTACTGGAGAGCGTTGGGCTTCGAGTGGTTAAGATATGGGAGCCGGTCGAGGAAGGGGCTGATGGTATTGTTGAAGCGATGAGGGACTGAAGGGGTTGGTTTACCTATGGTACTGTGCATTGAACAGAGTAGAATGTTTCTTAGAGTTTTAGTCATTCATTTCATAATCATGCCTAATCGATGATTGTACCGACGTATTCAGCTTTTCTCATACCCCTCCATGCCTGTTTGCCTTCAAGATTTGGCCACTGCACTAAGAACCGATCTACAAATGGCAGTAGAATCTTCCCCGACAGACTAAGCGTTGTGACTCGAGCCCATGACTCAATGAAGACAGTGCGAAGTGGAGATGTAGTTGCCGAATTGTCTTTAGATGTCTGACTAGTCTTGAGCTGTAGTATTGCAGAAAGTGCAATCCAGAATCTCAGAAGTTTTGCTCCTAGTACTACGCATACCGCTGTCGCAGGACCATTGGTAAGTATCAAGTCGGGATATGGAGATTTGGCGTTGCGCTTGCTGCGTTGTTGGTCTGCATGTCTACCGCGTAGGACCTGAAGACAGGCCCAGAAGCATTGGATTGTAGAAAATGGCGCCGTAAGATATGACTGATGGACTCGACGAGCACGAGGTACGGTGATAATCTCATAGTCTTGATTCTGTGTCTGTTTTGAGTCTTTGTATTGCGCGTGAAGAGTGGCTTCAAAAGCCGCAGCCTTCGAGGCACTGAAACTGTCACGGGAAGTCACGACGTATGTTCGAAAAGTGTAGGTGTTTGGGTCTAGTGGCATGCGGCGCAGCATTGATAGCATTTCTGCCGTATGGCCGCCACTACCGAGCACGATTAGCACATGGGTTGGGGCGCCTCTACGACGAAGCTTGGGGACGGCGGTGTGTTGTGAAGATGAGAGTAGTAAGTGGAGGGACTAAATTAAAATTCTGCGTCAGTTATCCGATGATCATAATCGCGTGTAGATGTAGCACTTACAATGATCAACACAAACGTGACGATGAATAGAGCAAGCACCGCGAACGCGGCAATCGTCAAAGCTGGCATCGCGGAGTTGTGTCTCCGAGGTTCAGATTGGCTGTCGTGAAAGCTGTCGATTGAGCCAAATGGCCGAAACTCTGGTAAGTTGATCAGTTCATCGTAGCACGGTCCAATTCGTGACAAATTCCAGCATGAGCCGAGCAAGATTGGAGTGGGATGAAGCTCAAACAAAAAGTTGAAGCTCCCACGAGCCGTGGGACCTCCACGTATGCGCTAACAACGCTATACCATATTCGGCGCACGATAAGATAAGATAGGAAAATAAGGATATCTGCCTCAGGTTTCCAGACCTTATCTTCGACAACTTCTTCTTTTCTACCTATACGAACCATATTTTTCCTGCCATGCTGCCGCCGCTTTCGTTTCGAACTATCTTAGTATAAATAATCTGTAAAGGCCGGGTTGGACGATGGTTCGAATGTGGGTATGAGACTACAGAACACTTGTAGTAGCGATTACTAAGAGTTGCACATACAGATAGCCCAGACCTACACTATTTACCACCCTATTAACGGGACTCCGCTTTTGGTACATTTATTGATTCTCATAAGCCAGCAGACTCTACCGCCAAGAGAGTTATAGTTAGTTTAGTACAGCTTCATACTACTAACTTACGTACAAGCTTTCTCTCTCATCAAAGCTCGGTGCTGCTACATAGTGGCAGAATTTATAATGGCCATGTTGAACATCTATTCAGCTACCCACAGGCATAATGGAACATAATAAGCGGAGAACTATTATTGAGATCGGACAAATGTACTCTGTAAAGACCAGCCAATAAGATATAACAGAAGCATTGGACATTCAGTTTAACGGTTGATTAACGAGGTTAGTTCTTGCTCTGCTTACGTAGTACAGTCTAAGGAGATCGATAAATCAAAACCTTAAGATATTCAATTTTACGTACAACGGCCTCTGCGTAGTATACGTAGTACCACCTAGCCCCGTAAATCAAAGTACCTATAATTTGGGCGGTATAGTACCGACCATCGCAAGGCTAGCCTTACCAATAGAGGTAAATCGTGTATCCATTTTGTACACTTGTGTAAGACCTCTTTTTATATTCCAATATGGGCTTTAGAAAAGTAAAGGAAAACAGCAGGTTCTTCAGCTGAGGCTGAGCAGAGAATCCCAATCAATCCAACATTTCAGCAAATTCTTTTGGAGCCCGTTGCTAAAAGCCTCTGATGTCTGAGTAACCTGGAAATATAAATAATGGATTGAAGCTCCTTGTTTCTCTCTGTTTTAGGTATCATTCAATCAAACTTGCTCTTTGTCCTTGCATACAGCTATCTGCTGTTATATCAGTCTCGATCAGCCATCATGAAGGTCCTCGCAACTGTTTTAGGTGCACTTACCCTTACTGTTAGGGTCAGCGCTTGGTATGGATCAGTGACCAAAGGAGACGACTGCGGTTCAGGAGGTTGTAGTGGATATCTTGACCTGACTGACTACAACACTGGTTCGACATACTGGTGTGGTTGGATCTATCCGGACTCCTCCTCAGCCTGCTCTGGCTCGGGAAATGCTTGCTCAATTACGTGAGTATATTGAGACGAAATAACCCCGGATTATATTCTCCGAGTTTCGCAAGCAACTAATTTGATACTCTTACAGCTGCTACGAAACGAGCCCAGGCGGGTACAACTTTCCAATTCAATACTGGAAAACGAGTGACGGATGTCAGAATATCAACTTCGAGGGCGCGTTTGGTGGTGCCGGACACGGATGGTGCTGCGATCCGACAAGTTGTTCTTTGACTGCCTAGTTATGGCACATACAAGGCTACTTTATTTCCTCTATCTCTGCTCAGGATTGGCGATGGTGAACCAATAGATTATTGACAAACGATCGTTATCAGTGATAAATATGTGGGTTATCATTATGAGTTTTTGGCATCACCACAATTTGTACATGCATTTGAGAAGAATTCATACTAGCTACTCCTCAAGTTTCTCCTTAAGATCCCACTCTTCTGCCAGTAGTTTAAGCATTCTATTCTTTCAATATTCTCAGCTGATAGCTGCACCCTTTCCCATAAAATTTGTTTAATATTATGGTTTGACATGGACTTCCACGGAGATCGGGCCTATCATTAGTTTGCGTTGAGCCATCAGATTGCTTAGGGCTAGGCAGTTGTGGCGGATATTTCTCAGGGTATCGACTATGATATCCTCCTTTGAACGAAAATCTACCAGCAGGGGCCCATTATAGTACGGACAATCTTCATGTCGAGCCAGCTCCCGGAAGCACAGTCATGGGCGTGAATGACCTCGACGATACTACGCTTTACGAAAACTTTCCAATGGAGGATATATTTTTTCGATGAGTCTCATGAGTTTCGTGGACTACTTCAATTCTACTTGGTAATTCTCATCGTGACACACGCAATCATGACATGGAACACATCAATCATAGATATCAATCAATACGACAAACAACCTATACACCGCAACAACAAAACCGTCCATGTGTTATTTCTCTTAAAACAGCCACGAAACATACCGTCTATAGAAAATAGCAAACTTGCTCTTCTCCCGCAACTCATCAGCCCTCTCTTTCTCCGCCCATTTCCTCTCATGCAACTCCACCTCCGCGAGTCCAGTGTACAAATCTGCCTCTGAAGCCCGAATCCCCTTTGTTCTATACACGACTTTATAGTACGTAAAGAAAAACAAAAACACCGGGATAGCAATATATCCGACGATGAAATTCTTATAATCAAAGTTGCCAGTCGACTTGGTATGAATGAACACCTTGAAATTCTTGGTTAACGCAACCAACACACAGAACACAAACGCGAACCATGATCCCCAAATACCCAGAGGTGCTCGGTAGTGAAGCATAGGAATGTCTTGCGCTTTGCGTGCTTGGACGAATTTGATATGACTGAGGATAATGCAGCACCAGACGATCAGACCAAACATGGTGATGCAGTTGACAAAGTAGCCAAAGACGACTTTCGAGTCGCTGGAGGCGTTCATAAAGGCGAGCAATGCTATGAAAGCAGATACGGCCAAGGCTGGAATGGGAACGCCGCGCCTGTCTGTTCTTGCTAGGAAGCGAGGTGCTTTGCCGTTTTGTGCTAGACCGTAGAGGGTTCGACTGGAGATGTAGAGGTCGGAGATGGCAGCAGAGAAAACGAAGATTAGGATACATGCGTTGAGGATACCGGGCAGCACCTTGATTCCTGCCAGAACGATAGCGACCACAAACGGCGACGCAGCGGCGGAGGTGGATTGTTTAGTGGCAAATGCAAGTTCCTTTGAGTCGTATGGAACGAGCATACCAAGGAAGAAAACACTCAGGACGTAGAAGAATAGAATCCGATAAAAGATCAACCTTGCAGCGCGTGGGATTGTTTTGCGTGGATTCTGTGCCTCGCCAACAGTGACGCCGATGAACTCTGTGGACAGGTACGCAAAAGCAGCTGTTCCCATGGTATTCCAAACACCCAGAAACCGACCCAAATCCCCTTTTGCATCAAACTCCTTAAATGCGCCGGGATTGTGCCAGTATCGGAACCCTTTCGCGTCATGGTCTGGTCCTCCACCGCAAGCAAGGATCAGGGAAAGTAATATAACTCCGACAAGAGTAGCCACTTTTGCGCTTGAGAGCCAGAATTCGAATTCACCGAAGAATTTGACGCCGATGTAGTTGATAAGGATGATTATGACAAGGAAGATGGCGATGAACACACCGGGATTGAGTTTTTCGGCTGGGACCCAGTATTGGAGGACCAGCGCGACAGCTGTCAGTTGATTTGGGGTTGATATCGAGTACTTGAGCCAGTAGCTATGTTTTTCTTAGTCGGATGAAGTTGATTCAAAAAAGGCTAAGACTTACGACCAGCCCAAGGCAAACCCCAGAGCAGGATCCACAAATCGAGAAGCATATCCAGTAAACCCTTCAGGAATTGGCAGGTATGTACCCATCTCGCACAACCCTGTCAACATAATCCAGACGACGAATCCAACGACAGAGTAGCAGATCAAAATAGGAGCTGGACCGGCCGAAGCGAGAGCAGATCCGGTACCAATAATCAAACCAGAACCGAGAGCACCACCGAGGGCTGTCATTTCTCAGCTATTAGCACAAGTCAAAATCTTGAGAGACGATAAACATACCGATCATAGTAGTATGACGCGCCCTAAGACCCCGACTCAGAGCGGTGCTCTCATCTATAACAACTTCCGCCGTCTTGAGGTCATCGCGCATTGAGACATTTGCTTCAAGATTGGGGGTTATCTTGAAGCTATCGTCTGCAGACATTGTTGCATCAGCCGCACCCATTTTCGTGTCAGGCCGGCTTCACACTACTTCAGCCTTGGAGCACGTAAGTACGTAAACAAGCAACTGAGGGGAAACACAGCGGGCAACACCCCTCCATTTGTACTTGCAATCTTGCACAACACATTATCGCCAAGCCAATACCAAAAAACGTCGTCGGGATCTCCTCCTTTTGTTGTCTTTGTTGATAAGATCGTGTTGGGAAGGTGATAGGTAGAAAGCGGAGATCAGCGGTCTCCGAGGAGCGCCCTGATAAGCCGATGAGGGTCATGATTGGTCAATCTATATTGTTCGTGTTTGCTCAGAGGCTTGGGTGTCATTGGGGAACTTGGCAATATCACATCCATGCCCTATATAGACGACTGATATGAAGATTTACGTACTTGGCCTAGAGTCATAGCGGTCAACATGTCACACAGCCTGGGTGCCCCGGACTATGTGTCGCCTAACAAGGTGGAACTATACAATCCGTCATGGTCGTGTGTACGCCTATATCGTATTGTTTTAGCTCCCGTCTAAATCGCATAGGTACAAGGCTACCGGGACGTGGTCCCTGGCGAGCAAGCGAGGAAGTACTCTCTATATATCGGGTTTGATTTTAGATAACTTGGTGAGCTATCAGGGCTAAGTCATGATTAGGGCTTCGAGGAATTGACCCCTTGACAAACAAATTAATACCGATTGAAGGTCTAGACACTTACAATGGACCATCAACGAGAGAATCTCCAGCATATCCGCGAATTCTCAAAGGTGTGCTCAATTCCTTCAACTGTCCGAGCACTATGAGATTTAACCACTATTGTCAGCAGCATTCGAAAACATGCGCATGATCGCTGAATCAGCCGGGGCAACAGTTGGAGACTGTCTACGCTTGGTAATGTACAGCCTCCCTAATCTACATAGTCCGTGTGTCAAGGCAGAATTGGGCTGATACCTCTGTATAGTTACACAACGGACATGTACCGGTTCCGTCCGCTGGTCAATGAGGCTCAGAAAGAGATATGGGGCGAGATGCCGTTTCCGCCTCGGTCGATCATTGAAGTTTCTAGGCTTAATCAGGTGGGTTGTTTTGTCGACTATGTTGATGCAGGGTTTGTTGACATATTTGGATAGGACGATATTGTGGAGGTTGAGAGTACTTTTGCTGTGCCAGAATAGATGTCTGTGGAAATTACTTCTAGAGAGAATGTTTATAGAGAAATGATGAGAGTCATTATAGATTCGATCACGGCATTAGATTGAACCAAATAGCCTATAGTTATGACAACATTGAAAAGTGATTCAATCCTTTCCATAACAAAATTGCGAGTGCCAAAGACGGAAGATCTGTGTACCTGAGATATCCATTTCTGGGATCTCTCCTTTCATCTGAGCATTGCATCATGCAATCATATTATTCCTCTGATTTTCTCTAATCGGGATGAAAAATCACCAAACTCATCAAGGTTCCGAAATTCTTTGACCATTCGACGTTGGCTTATCTAAATCGGATAAATCCGTAGCAACTTCCCATTTCCGTGCATCTCCTTTCATCGCCGTTTATTTCCTTTGAAGGTCTGCGGGCTCGAGCATTCGTCCCATGTTCGATGGCCACGACCATCGGACCATGTGGGAAACTCGTGGCAGGATGGATTCTTTGTTTCGAGTCAAGCGAGATACGTTGAAAGATAACATCCCTCAAAGTCGAGTCGAGAATGGCTAGATCCCGTCCAGGCGTCAATATGACGGCGGAGGATACGAAAGCGCCTTCGGGTTCTGTTGAGAAAGTGGCCAGCAACACAGAAGCGCAGAATAAGACTTCTCAATCCAATCGAGATGAGAAATATTCACTACGAGATGTCCTCCGGCAAAGGATATCAAACAAGCACACCGACTACCTACTTCTAACATGCCGCTTCCTTTCCAACCTGTCAGACACGGGATGTTTTAGCACATGGAGCTGTTTCGTGAATATGCAGACAGGTAATCGCCATCTCCAATGATAAGACTAGTCAAAAGACAAATCTAGGAAATACAATCTTCCTCGCCCTCGGCGTCTCACATCAGCCTACAAACAAACCTGACGGATGGGTCCATTCTCTAATAGCCATCATCACATTTCTGGTGAGATGTGCCTCTTCCCGCGTTGCGCAGTGTCTCTTCGGTTGCGTCCGAGGTTTAATGATGGGCTCAATTGCCATTCAAGCAATTTGTCTGGCAATTGCCGCGGGCATAGTACAATCCAACTTTATACGTCATGACACCACCAGCGCAGACGAAAGTACTCAAGAAGCGTTGTGCATTCTTGTGCCAATCGTTTTTGCCGCGTTCCAGCCTGGAGGACAGGTCGTGCTGAGTCAGTTTCTGGAATATCCGGAAATACCAACCACGGTCTCGACGAATGTTTACTCTGGATTGGTGACTGAGAAGTTTGGATGGCGTCGCAGCGTGATAGGCCAAATAGTAACACAGCTAAATGGATTAGACGTCCGGCAGCGGCGATGTTTTTAGGAGTAGGTGCCATTGTTGGTGGGTTCTTGACAAAATCTGATAACAAGGGGTTGGCTGTGATCCATGGATATTTCGGATAGGGACAGGACTGAAGCTGGGCATTGCTGTAGGGTTGTTGTGGTGGGAACGGGAAGAGCATCAAGGATGAATGACAATAGCATATAATTATGATAATGGAAAATGAAAATAATAAATGAAGGAGTTCTGTTGATAAAAAGTCGAGGATCAATAGAATATGGCCGGGTCCGTGCGCTCGGGGTTTACGCGATTTCTTTTGCGCAAGTCCGGCTGCCTTCCTTCCTCGACCACTTTGATCTTCTTCCTCTCCCATCACCGCACCACAAACAATGATATGGCCTTGCTCACAAGGCGACTGCGCTGCTTCTACTGTGGCCAGCGATCCGCGTCAAAGAGATCGACGAACGTGCGAGAATGGCGTTGTGAGCATTGCGAAGCTGTAAACTATCTAGACGAGGTATGTACCGACAATATGCGGCGTTACGTGCGATATTCGAAAACTAAGCAGCATATATAGAATGGAGAAATTACAGATCCCCCGACGACAGTCACAGACAACCCCGCCATTTCAAACGACACGCATCAATCGCCGTTCCAGTCGGCCGGCTTCGATCAAACGGGCCTATTTTGCAGCAAATGCGTCCGAAACCAACATCTACTCATGAAAGCTCTTAGCTCTTATCTTCCGGACTCCGACGATCCTACATACCCGATTTATGAACAGCAGTACCCCCAATATCGCCGGAAGATGGAAGAAACCTACCCGCAAGTATGCGAAAATTGCGAACAGAAAGTGAACGATCGCATTCGACAGACGGGTTACGAGGCAAAGGCAGACCACCTGAGGAGGACGATGGAGCGGAGCAAGATGAGTCGCGCGGCACAAAAAGCTCGACGACGAAATTGGAGGAGCATTCTTGTCGTGGCTGGTGCGTTGGGGTACTGGACGAGCGTCACTGGTCAGTTGGTGTCGGATTTGATTGGGACATGCGATCTGTGGAATAATTTTGCTGGACAGTATTGGCCATTGGGAGCGACATACTTGTCATTCGCGAATGAGGTAGTGTCATATTTTGGCTATTCGTCCCAGGACCTTGCTGGTATTGCCTTGATATTTGGCGCGCTTTCGATATGGTGGAACCCCAAAATTCATCACAAAGTGGAGGGACTAAGTGGTCGCATACTGGGACTGAACCAATACTACGAGTGCCAGTTGATTGTAATGGTGACCAGATTCGCAGTATGGGCGTGGTTGAAAGATAGAAGCAGCATGGAACCTTCTCTTCCTGCAGCGGTGCACGCCGTCATGATATTATTTATGACCGTGGTAAGTGTTACAATTCGAAGTCATACCACTTAAAACTCACTTAATACTCACTTATTACAGGCAACTATCTTCTCCCAGCGATTAGTCCATTATGACACGCGACCTCTTGTTTTGTGGTCAAACCTTACTCCTGTGGCATCCCCCCGACAACAAAAGCCTGTACCCCAGTCGGCACCAATGACTAAGCAGCAAGGGGCTTCCTTTCAATCTGATATGTTTCAACGCTTTCCACTAGAAAAGCTGAGCACGCCACGAGAGAGCCCCAAACCGAACGCACGTTTGGCTACACCTCCTCTCGAAGCCGACGACACGATGGATTGGACGCCATCGGTAGCTAAAGAAATCCGCCCAATGTTTGTTACTTCAAAGCCAGAGGCGGTTTCCGAAGCTGTCTCACACAAGTCAATATTCCAAGGAGCTCTTCCTGCAGCACCACGACCTCCTGCATGGCAGCTTCGAAACCCTATACCTCAGAAGCCTTCAACAGCAGTCCCGGTGACCAACGTGTTTCAGGCATCTCGAGCAATGTCCCAGCAAAATCCTGTAATCAACGA
This sequence comes from Talaromyces pinophilus, assembly GCA_001571465.2. Taxonomy (NCBI): domain Eukaryota; kingdom Fungi; phylum Ascomycota; class Eurotiomycetes; order Eurotiales; family Trichocomaceae; genus Talaromyces; species Talaromyces pinophilus. The sequence goes on along the minus strand of CP017344.1, from coordinate 3,603,912 downwards.
GCAAAATACTCCACGCACATCTGATGCATTCTTTGCACCTCCAAAGTTCTTTGCCCCATCAGATTATCATGCAACGACTGGTTTGGAAAGCCTGTTTGATCAAACATTCACAATCAAGTCTCCCGAGGACGATATAGATGAGAACGCCGCATTGCATGCAAAGGTCAAGGAGATTCGCAAGAATATACGCAAAGAACATGCTCAATCAGCCCTGCTGTATTCCTCAATTCGACTACTGCTTCTTTGTCTGAGCATACTTGCGTGGTCAATCGATTGGATGGAGCTTGTTCCTGTCCCTCACGATGCTGTCTTGATGGGCACTTTGATCATGAACCTTCTATTTACAGGTTTTGGTCTATTGGCATCGCTGAATCAACCAGTTATAGTCATTCAGAGGGTCATTTACTCCCTGATCAAGTTTGTAGCGACTATTGTTCTGGCTCTTGGCTTGAGCTATAACTTTTCCACTACTTTTCACCAAGGGGGAAATTTGGAGTTATGCGTCAAATCTTTGACAGCTTTGTTGGCTATTGAAGAATCGTTGGTGATGTTTTCAGCCATGCCAAAGAGCCGAACTCAGAAACTGAAGGCCAACAAGAAATCAGAGGCACTCGCTTATCCCTCGACACAGCAAACAGCTGAGGGTCAGGTTATCCCTCAAACTCAATACTCGTCTCCTCCACCAACTTCACCCACACTATCATACATATCCAACCAGCCGACAAGTGTGTATTCACAGACCTCTTCTTTCTCGCAATCCCAACCTTACAATTACGGCCTTCACCAGAGGGAACTGCGCTGCAATCACTCTCTAGACGATGGCTCCGACGCCTCGGAACTATCATACGAAGACTCTGACGCTGAAACAACCATCAGCTCTTACACCAATAAAGATATCCGAAATATAAACCCATTCAACAACGACGACAGAGATTACCGGGTTCCACGAGCAGGCCTGGGCTCTGGGCTACAAGGGTTGAGCCTCGACGACAGTCCCGTCTCAAAACGGATCACTCGCAGTCAAACTACCCGGAGGTTCGGCACGGAACCTGGGCCAGTCCGTTCTTCTCGCCGAATCCGGTGATGGCCATGCGCAATAATGTGTTAACCTGTTATATGAGTTTTGACGACCTAGATGAAACGAGGCGTATGGTTTGATTTCTTGGACGACATTTCTTGCGCATAGTATTTGTATTTAGCTTTATTCTAAGCATACCAGCCTGTACATAGCATCATCAATGGTTTCTTGACTCCCTTCACTCTCTTTTAAGTATAACTAATCCAGCCAATAAGAAGCTGTGAATGGACCTCCAGGTTTTCCCCGCACTCCGACCCCGCACGTGATTTCTCAACGGCTTTTCTAATAAATAATCTCGGAATTCCCGGCCTCCATCAATCACTTCCAGCACTAGGCTTATTGACTCTTAGTCGACTCCAATATAATCTTGATTGCTTCAAACCTTCATCATGAGCACTCAATCTACTGCGCGAGTGTTGGCAGAAGATACAAAAAGCTCACCGGGCCAGCAACCTCCTGCGACAAAAAAGCGTCGTGCGGCGAGGGCTTGTGAGCGTTGTAGGGCGAAGAAGTATAAATGTGATGAGTCGTTTCCGTGCCGGAAGTGTACCAGTAAGGTTATCATGTAGCATGTGGGTTCTATTGAGTATCTAGAGCTGACAGGATATAGAAAGTCAGGTTCAATGTATATATGAAGGAGATTTTCATCTCCAACGGGAGAGTCAGACGGCTAGGTATGTCCCTTTCACTGATATAGGAGTATTTGCTAACATAGGCGTACAGCTATATCCATGAGCTAGAAACCAAGATTGAAGAACTGAATGAGCGGCTGCGTGAAGTCACGCTCTCCAGTCAATCTCTCAACAAGGCTCCCTTGAGTGCACCGGCATGGACTACTCCTGGCACTGTGGCAACCCCAGGCCGCTCAATCCTGAATCAAGAGCTGTCACCAGAGTCTATTATCTGCGAGAACGAGACCCCGTCTTCTGACGCGCTGGAAGAGGAGATTCGCGAAGTCAATCGGCATACGAATGCGATTGAGTTCCATGGGAATACTTCCTCTGCAGCTGCGTTGGGGCATTTGCAGCGTGCGCGGGAGCCGACGCAGCAGACTGCACCTCGAGACAGATATCCGCAGCATGCTTTTTCGGATCAACATCCTGCCAACATCACTGGCTATGCTATTAACGGCAAACCCAAATCATCGCTCATATCAACCCTGCACAACCCCAACTTCTACACCTCCCAACTCCAAACACCCCTCCACGACAGCGACAAATACCTCACCGACTACAACCAGGGAGGCAACATATCCGACAATAGATTCTACTTCGAGTACGCCCACGTCTTCATGGAAGGCTACTTTGAAAACCTACACTTCATCCACCCCTTAATCGACAAGGAGAACTTTGTGCTGCGGGCACATAACCTCTGGTTCGGCAAAAACCCGCAGACGGATAGCAGTTTTATAGCGCTTTATTTGAGTCTTTTATCCCTTGGAGCGCTGATAAGGGCTTGGGATCAGCCGAGGCTGGGTGGGTTGACTAGGTTTGAGTGGAGTCGGAAGTTGTTTGCGGAGGCGCAGGGGCATTTGAATACGTGGTGTTTTACGAATGATCTAGAGATTGTGCAGGCTTTGTATCTTATGGTTTGTCTTTTCTCCTCGGGAAAAGGAAATGGTGCTAACAGTGTGTAGGCGAAGATTTGTCAGAATGAGCTTGCGCCTCATTGTAAGTTGTCAATGTTCTGCGTGATCGACGAAAAATATGCTGACTTAAATATCTAGTGGCGTATATGTATCTAGGTCTAGCTATACGGACATGCCTCGCTGCAGGCTATAACCGCGAAACGCCGGACGTCAAGACTGACCAGCACGACTGGATATCGCGGACTTGGTGGTGAGTACACTTGCGCCTATACAACTATAACCATATACTAACTGCTCTCCAAAGGGGCCTCTACTCTCTGGAAATGTGATCAACCCTAAATACGTCTTCTTCATGACATACACTAACATACAGCAGAGAACTATCCTTCTCCCTCGGCCGCCCCGACACTTTGGGAATGGACGAATACCACAACCGCTGCCAGCCCAACCGCGACGAACACTCCGAATACACCATAATCCCCATAATGGTCGACCTAGCACACATAATCCGGCGTGTGTCGGTGGATATCTACCACTCGCGCATCTCGCTTCAGCAGCGAATGAAACATTCGCTAGAAATTGAGCAGAAACTCGATAATTGGCTTGATGCGCTACCTAAGATTCTGCAGCCTGATTTTGGACAGTCTAATGGTAAAGGGGATGCGTCGTCTTCGATATCGGTGTTGAGGGATCCGAAGTGGTCGCGAAGGCAGCGGCTCGTCCTAGGAATTCGTAAGCAGCCATTTTTCCAGTCCGGTTACTCGGTCAATCTTAATGCTAATCATTGGGGTAAAGGCTACCACAACGTTGAAATGTTCATCTTCCGCCCCTTCCTGGCCTATCTAACCCTCACCCCTCAAGGCGAAGGAGGCAAAACCCGCGCCCCGGAGGCCCAAAGACTCCTCGAAATGGCAGCTAAAAAGTGTCTCGATTCGGCCCAGAAGACAGTAGACATCATCTACGAGACTTATCGGCAGTATTCTTTTTTTCGATGTTGGTGGTACAACACGACATATATCATGTTCGCAGTGACAAACATCCTTCTGCCACTGTCCCGAAAGTCATTATCCTTCCTCAACCCGATGGAGACGAACCTTTTAATCGAAAGCGTCAATAAATCAATCGAAATACTAGAAGCCATGGACGAATCGGTCGTCGCGCAGGAGTCTGTTGAGATTGTCAAGAATCATCTTCGAGACTACGGCGCGGATATCAATCATGATCCGAGTCACGGCTCTAGTAATAATAGTAATGATGCGCTGAACGGTATGAGTCAGGAGTCGGGTCTTGTGGACATGCGTGCTGGTACCAATAACCATACTGCCAATACATTGCATCATGATACGATGGATGATCCTGCTAGTATGCTTGATTTGGGCGATATGCCGTTTGATGAGTACTTGCCGGTAAGATCGTGTATCTCAACCGTCTACTCTTGTAATACGAGCTGACGATTTGATAGGATTTGACGCTCGCAATGGGCTCATCAGATTATCCATTCGAGAGTATAGCAGGTCTATTCGGCGATATCACTGGCCCCCCAATACTTGAATAGGGCTTAGGTCTGAATACTTTGTGAAACAAAACGCAGATGTATTGATTAATGTTATGAGATCTATGTAACAATCTAATTCCCATTCGCCGTCTCCGGTTTTATAGGCAACCCCTTAGGCAAAGGCGGCAACAAACTCCTCGACGCTTCACGCGCGTTCTGTGCCATCAATGCATCCATAACCACAAGCGCAGCCATAGCCTCCACGATGGGTACAGCCCTCGGCACAACGCATGGGTCATGACGACCTTTAGCCTCTAGCACACCTTCCTCAAGCGAATAGGTAGTCGTAGTCTGCGCCTGGCCAATGGTAGCGGGCGGCTTGAAGGCAGTACGGAAGTAGATGGTAGCTCCATTAGAGATTCCGCCCTGGATACCGCCAGAGTTGTTTGAGCTTGTAGTTAGTCTAGCCTTGTTCGCGATTCCGGCGCCAGCTTTGTTCTCGGCAACCTCCGGAGCGGCGACGAAGGGGTCGTTGTGGATTGAGCCGGGCACTTCGCAGCCTCCAAAGCCAGAGCCGATTTCGAACCCTTTGGTGGCCGGGATACTCATCATGGCGTGTCCGAGTTTGGCCTCTAGCTTATCAAATGCGGGCTCACCGAGACCGATGGGGACGTTTCTAATGACACACATAACTGTCCCACCAATACTATCCTGATTATCGCGGAAGGTTTCAATGACTTTAGTCATACGCTCAGAAGCCTCGGTGCTAGGGCATCGGACAGGCGCAAACTTGTCGACTGTTTCGCGGTCGATGGTTTCAATCACTTTCAAGAATTCCGGGTTTGTGGAGTAAGAAGGGTGTTCAGCGGAAGGAGGGAAGAGATGCTCGTTTCCGACTGAGGAGACGAAGGAGACGATCTCGACGTTGTGGGCTAGTTTGAGGTATTTTTCGGCGATGGCGCCGGCGGCGACTCGTCCTGGTCTCATTGTTAGTTAATGTTTCTATACACAATCCTAAGAGAGCGGGCATACCGATTGTCTCGCGAGCACTGCTACGACCTCCGCCACTGCTAGCCTTGACTCCATATTTCTCCAAGTAGGTGTAATCCGCATGGCTGGGCCTGGGGTAGAGATCCATCGTACTACCGCCATAGTCCTTGGGTCTCTGATCCTCATTGCGCACAATCATCGCAATTGGCGTGCCGAGAGTGTATCCGCACTCAGTACCGGACTGAATCTCGACTCTGTCCTTTTCATTGCGGGGTGTGGTGAGAGCGCTCTGGCCGGGGCGGCGTCGGGTCATTTGAGGCTGGATGTCGGCTTCGGTGAGGGCCATGCCTGGAGGGCAGCCATCGACGATGCAGCCTACTGAGCGGCAGTGGGATTCGCCGTAGCTTGGTCTGTCAGTTGTTGTCTGTTTGTGGTGGGAGTGGTAGAACTCACGTCGTCACCCGGAAATAATCACCCCACGTCGACATTTTTGGTAATAGATCAGTTGTGTGTTCAAAACTTGTATAACAATCACCGATAAGAAAGTGCCAATTCCGCTGAGAAAAGTAATTGGAATATTTTCAAGAACGAGTCATCCCACGTCAAGAAGCAAAGAAGCAAAGAAGCAAAAAAAGTTCGACAGCGAATCACCATCTGATCTGCGAGGTCGGCCGTCGATTGACTCACGCGGGGGACGCTATCCCTGATATGGACTAGTGCACTTATGACGCCAGGGCGCGCCGACTTGCAGGGTCTCGGTCCGAAAGGCCGACTCTTTGAGACTTTGACAATACTCTCGCTTCATGTCAAAGCAGCCTCCATGCTGCTACTCCGGCACTCATCATGCGCGCTCTCCGTCCGGTCTGCATATAGTCGCCTCGCAGCGACCCGAAGGCTCACAACCCTCGCCTCCTCCGCGTTCGTCGAGATCATCTCCCGGAGCACATCAAAACATCAGATCTACCAATCGCTCTCTTCCGACCCGTTCGTCAACCTCTCAATTGAGCAGTACCTACTACAAAAGACGCCAGAAGACTCAAATGTGTTGTTTCTATATGTCAATCGACCCTGTGTCGTGGTTGGGCGGAATCAGAATCCGTGGCTTGAGACGAATTTAAAGGCTTTGCAAACAACCGAAAAGAGTTCAACGCGGAATGTGCTCTATGTGCGAAGGCATTCCGGTGGAGGCGCGGTTTTTCACGATGAAGGAAATCTGAATTACAGCGTTATCTGTCCCCGAGATGTCTTCACCCGCGACCGACACGCAGAGATGGTGGCTCGCGCACTCCAGAAAATCGGCGCGGTCAATGCCATGGTCAACGAACGACACGATATAGTCCTGACCCAAAACCCTAAGGATTCCGCAAGACAGAAAGATGCAACGGGCATCGAAGACCCACCTGAAGAATCGACCCGGCAAGCTTTGAAGGTCTCCGGCTCAGCGTTTAAATTGACTCGAAACCGAGCTTTGCATCACGGGACATGTTTACTCGATTCACCGAATATCAATAATCTAGGCGCATTTTTGAGGTCGCCTGCTCGACCATACATCCACGCAAAAGGCGTGAGTAGTGTACGTTCTCCAGTGGGAAATGTGTCAGCAGGACTGGTCGAAACTGCGGAACCGTTCTCAATGCAGCGCACCATCGTTAGAATAATAGATGAATTCGCGCGACTATACAAGACCGGCGACGAGGTCAGAGATTGCGCGAATCGGCTGAATATGAATGAGAGTGAGTTCAATGCAGGCGATGATTGGGTTGCCGGGACGGTCGGAGAGGTACAGGTACATGAAGTGCCAGAAATCGAAAAGACGTCTCAGATGATGAGGGTAAGATATTCACTGAACTCTCATATTGATGAGTGCGTGCTAATGATGCATAGTCAACCGATTTCAAATTCCTACAAACACCCGAGTTCACCTTCTCAACCTTCCCGATAGAGGACGATCCGAGGCCGCGGCCTCCACTACCAAGTTCCCTCCCTCCTTCGGTATGCCTTCCTCCCTTAACATCACATATCATGAAAGTATACTAACGCTAAGAAAACAGACGAAAATATCCATCCGCGCCAAAAAAGGCATAATCCTCGAAGCATCAATAACCACCTCAACCGACGCGCACACAATGCAAGTACAACAACGCCACAGCGCCGAGCTATTAACAAACAAAATCCTGCATGAAATGGACGAGCAGTCTTGGAGAGAAATCGTTGATTCGGTCGTGGCTATTGATTCTGATGGGCCAGGAGGGCAGCAGCAGAGGCCGAAAGATGAGGTTGTTGATGATTTGGCGTCGTTTATTTGCGAGAAGTTTGGTGTATAGTAGATAGATTTTGAAGGGCGAGAGTGTGTAGATGTGTACTATATGTAGATACGTAGATACATAAATAATCTGTACGAATATATCTATCAATGCTAAGATGTGTTTGATATGATCAGTAGGTGGCCAGTCACGTGTTGTGATTAGCCCTATCATCCATGATCCATTTCCAAGTTACTTAAAAACACTACATAGAAGCAGTTCTTAATCGAATAACTAAGTACTGGGAAGTCTTAGTTAAATTTGTTATATACCTAAGCTCGTAATTACAAAGACATTGAATAGAAACGAAGAAGTGAAAAAGCAAAGAGTCGAACCAAGAAAACCGACATTCAAGCTGGAATCAACAAACTCAATTGCTGACACAAAGCCGGAAAGTACAAACATGAAACCGAACCTGTCAGTTTGAGCGTTGAAAATATCCAATTGAAAAGAAAGGGGAAACAAAAAACGCCGTCTGATAGAGCCGGATTTGAACTCGGTTCATACCATTTGACTCCATATATCCAAAATCAGTCCTTCGTACATGTATCCATCACTCATTTGTTCGTACGTCATGTACACATAGACATTTAACAGTTATCAAATTGCGTGAAAGGGAAAAAAAGGATTATCTCCCCTCCTGAGATGTCCGAGAAAGCACCTCCGAAACATCATCGCCAATAACGCGATCCCCAGCGCCGGCATTGACAACCCTCAATCTCTCTTTCGGGACCGTATACGTGATCTGTACCAGTCTCCCCTCCGCGGCAAGTTCGACGTCCCAATCCTCATCGTCAGTTGCACCGATACTGCTACCACCGCCGCGATGATGCTCATCGTCCGGGCCATCGACGACATCAAGACGGTCGTCGAAAGCATCGTCCTCTTCTTCATTGTCGTCGAGAAGATCATTTGTGCGACGACTTCTGCGACGTGATGAGGATGACATGGCGGCGGTACTTTGTCGAGAGGAACGGCCGTCTACGGCCCAGTCTTTTGGACCTTGTTTGCGTCGTTGGTGGTGTGCTACTACCGACGCGCTGGAGGCTCGGCGCGATATCTGCGGGGATAGTCCCTCGTCATCGTCAAAGTCCACGGGTGAGGTAATCTCAAACATTGCCGGAGAAGCGCGCTCGTCCTCGGGAGAGCTGTTGCCATAACTCGAGAGGACGACTTTGCGGGCATTCGAGAGGGTTTTGCGAATACTTCCCATCCATGTCTGGGAGTTGTTGCTGTTAGGTCTGTTCTCTCGGTTTGATAGTCGGGATGGCGATTCAGGGGGTGTTGACCATTCTGGTCCTGATCCTAATAGAGTGTCTCCTTCTAAAGGACCACGTCTGTGACGACTGGCTGATGAAGAAAATGAATCTATTGTTCCCGACCGCTCAAATGGCCATCTCATGCTACTCCCTTCAACTGCAGGCTGCGAACCCTTTTCTGGAGAAGTGCGTCCACTACCACTTTCATCATGGTTTGATGGTTCCAGTGTCGGAATAGCTGACTGAAACAGACGTGTCGATCTTCTTTGAGATCCAAAGTTTGACCTCTGAATGGAAAATTCTGATATTCCAGATCTAGATGACTCTGACAAGTCGGAATGCGTTCTCTCGCTCTTGTCAGGTGATGTACCTCGAGACTTGCCCGAGCGTATAGACGCGCCATCATTATCCTGCTGACGTGTTGACTCCTCGTGAAATGCAATAAGAGGTGCACGCGTAGGCGAAGGAGCTGGATCTTTGAATGGATCAGAGAAACGGTTGTTACTACTCTCTGAACTCCCACTTTCTGGTCTTCTTTCAGAGACTTCTTCGGGTGGTGTCTCATACTCCTCTCGTTCGTCAATCGGATGGATAGTGTTTGGGCCATAACTCATTCTGTTATCCTCATAGAAGTTCGCTGATTGGACCCTTTGCGGTCGACCAGACAGGCTTCTGCGAAGCCCTCTCGATGGACTAGGTACGTCGTACAGCAAGCCACTTCTTTCGGCTTCTGTCTTGTTATTGTTACCAGGAACTGGTACTGCAGTATACTGATGACTCGGTCCAGAAGAGTAGACATTCTCAATAATCGAGTTCCGTAACGTGGCATCGCTTGGGCCGCGATAACTGGACTCAATCCCGGGCTCGCCCCATATGTTTGAACGTTCTGCGCCAAGTGCCAGTTTCCGAAGTTCCTGGTCTCGCTGTCGACGATGACTCCATCGTTTCCTCGACCAGTAAAAGTAGCCAATGCATACGATAGCGATTGCTGCGGCAGAAATGCCTATGCCAAGCCCGGCTTTCTCGCCAGAGGAAGATAGTGCGCCGCTAGTATGAGAGCTTGTATTCGTGCTTGAAGAACTCGGCGCAGTGTAGGAAGACACCCAAGAATTCGCGGTCAAATTGTAGAGATAAGCTTGTGAGCTCGACTGAAATCCTGCCGAGGAAGCTCTTTTCGTCGTGCCTGACGACGCTGGTATAACATATCCTCCCGAAATCATCATCACATCTCCAGCAAGCATCGTTGTTGCATGTCCAAAAATACCAGAGCCCGATGCAGGTCCTGAGCCAGTGGCCACCGGGATTGACCATGTCCATTCTCCTGAACCACCATAATCCTCGCCTACTTCAAGAATGGCAAGCTGTGGATCAGCCGGTGTATTAGTGTCACCCACCCATCCGCCATAAATAACAATCTTGCTTCCGTCTGAAGACATCACCGCGCTATGGCCGGATCTAGGTTCAATCTCAGTGGTGTCACGAACTGCAAGGTCGGTTCTACCAGTATCCATTGTGGCGCCTATGGAGATATAGGACCAGCTAGCCTGCGGTAGAGAAAATAGAGCCAATGTAGACATATTCAGAAATGCAGTCTGTGTGTGGCCTCCAATAAACAGGAAGCTCTCCTGCTGTACAACCACTCCTCCTGAAGTTGTCGAGCTCGTCTTTTGAAGGGGCGTAACGGTATAACCGGCTTCTGCAATAGGCGAATTCGAGGAGTCAGTCTGTTGTACGATATAATTGGAGGAATCTGTCGATGTGTTTGGTGCAGTCAATGCAGTCATCTCGTTCGAATAGTCCGCGTTGGACGTCCAGTCCGACTCGTTGCCATTGGCGAATGGGCACATGCCCCCGAAGGTATAGTATTCGGAGGAAGTGTCATTTGAAGAATTGTACGCAAACCCGATTGCCAGATATCCTGGGCCTGTAATATTTGTGCTTGATCCGTTGAGTGACACCGACGACCAAGAGCCATTCCCTATCGAACTGTTTCTGTCTGGTTGAAATGACCACAATCGTGGTGCTTCTTGCGACGAGTTGCAATTCCCCGCAAATACCGTTATGGATCCATTCGTGTTGAGCATCGGCACATACGCTTCGTTTTTTGTGAAGAAAGGAACGTCATCGTAGAGAACAGTATAGCTAGGACTGCTAGGATTGATCGTTGACGACAGATTGAGAGCGACAAGCTGGACCGCTGATTGATCGCTGTTCGGTTGGAGGATGTAGACAACGTCGCTGGTATTCGATCCCTGTGATGAAGTAAAGGTATGTGTCGGAATGTAAGGGATTGTCACTTGAGCCACGGTCACTGCCGCCCACATGGTGCTCACGAGGAAGGCATGACTGAGACTACCCGAAGGCATTTTGGGCAGCGCTAGGCACGTATGCCCTTGCTTTTTGACGTGCTGACGTTGTACGATTGATCTAGATGCCCCCAGAGGGGTTCCATACAAAATCGTACTGTCCTGATGTGTGAATCACAGCCAACACATGGAAGCTTCTCGCATGTAGTGGATGATCTTGAGGATGGTCGAGCATCAGCAGCGTATCCTGATTGACGATGCACTTCTAGACAACTAAGTAAGAAGGAAGACAGATCTAAAGATCAATCGAGGAAAAGAGTCCCGGTCGAGGCGGGGCAAGGCGAGTAAACATGTGGACGGTCTAGACGTGGATTTCCATGGTGATAGACTGATAAGATTGTACAATAATTGCTACTCCGTGGGGCGGAGTAAATGCTACAATAGCTACTGGTAGTTAGCCGAAGCTTTGATCATTTGAACAATGAATTATCTACGAATAGAGTGTGAGAGTCGGGTGATCATTGAAAGTGTCGCTGACCAGCCAAATGATACGGTGGTGATGGTCGATGGCTGTGTAAACACCAGTGTTGTCACGGCAACCTCATCACTGTGGATTGTGATTGGCTTGGCCGGTATACAACAACGTCTCAATTTCAGCAAGGAATCAAAGCTTTAATCTGGAATTATATGGTATTCAGATTAAGACTTGGATCAAGTTACAACAGTATACTCTACGTGGTGAGAAGTGTGCAAAAAATGTCTCCGTCTAGATATCATCAATTGATGAGAGAGACTACCTAGGTAGAGAGCATCACCATCTAGTAAGGGTGCAAGGTCAACTGGATTCTAAGAACAATACTCCGTAGGTCGGTACTCGATCTGTACACTTTTGCCCATATTCATAAACTGAACATCCATCGCATAACGCCCATCAGGGCACGTACTACTCCGTACGGAGTAAACTGTAGAAGATCCTGCGCCTACGATACAACTTAGGGAGCACACGACTATCGTAAACTTTGTCCCATTATTAGTAGCTTCAGACTCGCATCTGCCGTGCACTGTACACAGCAGTAGTTGCGACAATAATCCGCAACGTAGTACGTACTACATACGGTAGCTAACTCAATGAGTTGCGTCTGCATGGTGCATACAGGTCGTACGACATTGTACAACGTAGTCACCCTTGCAGGAAATAGTCGAATTCAAAAGGAGTCAAAAAGTGGCCATGTTCTTCCATTCATGGAATACTCGACATGATGGCCGTTCCGAGGTCAATCTACCAAGAGTCCAGCAAGATCTATATTCGAGCACAAATAAGCAACGAAAATTTTTCACCACAAACTTCAAAGAATTGAGTTCACGAAATAACAGACTACGTACTGATAGGATACAGCACGAAAAAGCAAAGGTACGCTGCAGCTAGTACGTACTCTTGCTTCGCAGAACTAAGAGTAACTAACCCACGTCGTAAGCGCTTATGAGAACATTGAGAAGCGGCCTACATACATTGAACTTTGAATTCTAACCAGTAGCATAGCGACAACGTATATCTACTACGCACTCCGTAGTGCCCACTTGTCTGCCTATGAGTCGCAGACTAAGGTGTTCCTTCCCGTGTATCGTGCTTACTAGGTTACTTGGGTATGCAAGGGCCTGACCATACTCCGGAGTGCACTCAAGTTGTCAACGCTCAGAAGTTCACGAACTCGAAACTCGAACCAAGTCTGTGAGCACCGAGCAGGACGAACAGACAGCCACTGAGTTACACTGCTGACGGCTAGGCGCGTGGTCTCAGCACTGATCTCCGGCGATTGTTCGGGCCATCTGGTCTTTTGACAGCAACACTCGGACCTTTTTCCGATCGGAAAGTCGTTGGGTTTATCGCCACCACCAAGTGTTGGTAATGGCAGGTAAGTAGGCAGAAGGAAGTATAGTTTTATTTGAGCACGTAGTATGACTTCATGCCTCTACTATGTACGTACTTTTAATCCCGAATATACATACGGAGGTCATGTACCGATACTAGTCAGGCCACAGTCTGTATGTACTATGTACCAAGCCTTGGTCATGGAAGAACCCTGCATTAATGCTTACTTAGGGGCTACCAGCCGTCTTTTTATCGGTTCTCCGTTCTCGACAATTGATTGATGATTGTATATTTTAACTTTCAGTGGCACAGTCCTTTATCTTCTTCGGAACCCGACAGCTCATGGAAAGCGAACGACGTGCTGATTTGCCTGTCCATGTACCAGCTAACTTACTCGCAATCAATTGCATGTGAAAGGCTGTGGCTTTAGGTTTTGACAGCGTTGGTTGATTAACTTATTGGTGCTGGTTATATTTTCCAGCCGTTAGTTATCAGTTTGGGTAGGTTATGGATTTCTGGTTAAGGATGCGGCTAGAGAATTACCAGTTGACCGTAGGTATGCCAGTACATGGCAAGGATTGCTAGCGATAGCCATAACAATATCATCACTGCCTAGACGGCATCGTCAAGAGACCAGGGCCAATTCAACATTCCGCACCAGCAAATGATTCAAATTTGACAAAGTGACGGCAGACGCTGCACGCAAATCTCAATCAGGCATAGACACTCAATCTGTGCTTACGTAGTAGCTAGTCCTTGACAGTTATGATGACCTCCTATCTGCTTGGCGGTGCTTGCACCAAATCCTAATCGATGATTCGCCCAGTCCTTGTTTTGCGTTGTTTTAGTATCTCTTAGTCTGTCCAGTTTGCTATATTAGCGGTTTGTATTACTTTGCATGGGGCCGTTTAGCTGAATTTGAGCAAAGTTAAGATAGGTTAATTAATGTCCTGAGTAGCCGCACAGTCTAGAGTGGCCTGCCTCGTCTTAGGGGTTGGGATCTCGGAGATTTGCAACTACGTACGAACATCCTTGATGTTGAGTTCCATATATCGTCGAACGGGAATGAATTCATTGAACACTTCGCTGATCTTCTCTCTATCATCTAATCTGAGTATCCCCTTCAAACGAGACATTATCCGATAAGGCGCATGCGGGACCAAGCGGGCCGTAAGCGGCTCGTCAGTGCCACCCGTTCCCGTCAATCTTATTCTTCAAATTTCTTTGTGATAGAAGAATACGTACATACAAAGCCAGGATGAGGAAGCTTTGTTTGAGTGTTGATTAGTTAGCAGGATTGACTGGCAGCTAGACATCGGCGATTGGTCGGGGTATAACTATCGACTGTATTTAGGCTGCTTTTATTGCGTGTCTTGTCATTGGCCGATGACTTCGGAAATCGACATATCACATACATAGGGACTAAACCGCCGAGTTAATCAAATATTGAGTTGACTGGGGTTTGACGCTTCTTACATACATAACCTGTCCGTCAATGCGCTCAAAAATAGATAAATTCGTACGAAGACGCAAGAGCAAGAGCAAGAGTAAGCGACTGGGTGAACACGATCAGGGATTGGCCATGCCCATGCGAACCAGCCTGTCAAAATCAAGGTCAAAGCCAAACCCAAATGTGGCACTGCCCTCAAAACTTGCTATGGATCAGAATAGAGCTCGTTTGTAAACCAGGATAATAGTAAGACTCCGTGTCTCCGTCGTTTTTAGCGTTTTTTTGCTTGATTTCTGACACCCCCTGCTGAAATTGGAAACGAGCGCTCAAATGGTGTGCAAACTTCAAAGTAAGAGTCAATTTATTCAGCTCCTTGAGATTTTGCGAGTCAGGATAGGGTGGCCTTATGCTTCGGGGTTATTGCCTGGGATGATGATAATCGTATCTACTGCCTGTCATACGATTATCGTTGAGGGATATTATTGATGATCATATAGAGGCTACAAGGTATGTTCACACACTCGATTGTGAGAACAATCGATTCAACCAAATTGACTCATGACAACGATATTATTGACGATACTCGATTCAGGTTCTGTTGGACATGACTCTAGGGCAAGGACCAGCATGTCTCATCCAATAAGTGATGATCATTTCATAGTTACATTCCCAACACTCATGAACTTGTCTTATACGTATTCGCCTCATCTCTATGGCATCAGATGTCATTGACTGTCGATTTGCAAGCCACTGACATCCAAGCACAGTAACCGTCAGCTCATGCTGAGACGCGAACAGCGAAAGACGGACTTTACAAGTGTATTTGAAGTAATTTATTTTCGACATCATTCGCCAGTCAGACAGTAAGCTACATCGATTACGGTAAGTGGGGAACGAGATATGCAAAGAACCAACTTAAACAAAGAGGACCGTCCACGGCGCCACCAGGAAAGAGCCCCACTTGATGCTCTCAACCCAATCAAACTCTCGCTGATCACTGGTCCGTGAGCTGGTCAGAGTGGAGTCATAATGGAGGCAAGCCGATGCGGACAAATTAGAAGTCTCGAGGTAAGATCCACACGGAAGTCAAAGATGCATGACGGACACTGATTGGATTGGCTGTTCAGTTTTTATGGGGTCATATAACTTGCATACAACTAGCGAAGTGTCTGAGCCCACTTGTCCGGATGCTCTGATTCGATTGATTCATATTCATACTGCGCAGACGCACTGTGTAGTATTCATTGTACAGAGCATTTGGTATACTCTGGAAGGCGAAATGTAGTTGTCTAGCAGCGACAACGAGTCGGAACGACATGACTCGGATTGTACCAGCAATCTGGGTTTGTCCGACCGAAGAGTCAGATTAACAAAAGAAACGAAGATTGACTGATGATCCTCATGAAATATGCTCGACAGGGCAATTCGTCAGGAGTTTGTGCATGTAGCATCCATTCTCATCATCGGCGATGATATTCAGAAATCTACCTAGGTACGAAGTGGAAATCTTATCAATTGTCAATCCAAACGCAGTCGCCCGCATTCTTGCATGCCTGATCATTCCAGTCGGGCTGTCAAACTCGGACTCAAAAGTAAGTTATATGATATGACAGTACTGAACTTACGATATCACGATACACAGCTAATGCGCCTAGCCATCGAATCGCAGTAAAACGTACAAAGTCTTAATGATATTTCGGTTGAGTTGCCTTCATCTTACATGCCAGTGCTGAGAGTCACGTATCCCGTTCAAGGGTCCAAACGAGACGCCCACGGACCACTTGGCCGACCCGGAGCTAATCGTCTGAACGGAGTATTGGATGAGACAGCTCCCCTGGCGAATATCCAGATGAACACAAACTACAGAGTAGAGATGTGCGCGGACTGTGCTTCGTACTCCGGATAACAACCAAACCATTATTGAGTTGTTCACGCCGTCAACACTAATGGAGATGCTACATACCACGTTGGGCTGTTAGAATCACTAGTTAGGAGTTATTACTCCGTAGATGCAGCTCAACGAATTCTGCGTCGTATCAGGCATAACAACCTTTTTGTATACTTTAGTTATGCAAGTGAGCGTACCAGACTAACCCGTTGTGGCTGGGCTGTATCCACTAACCCTCAAAGTGGAGCTGCCACTTTTCCCGTATCAGGTCTAGACTGACTCGTTCGATACCGTACTATGTAGTAAGGGCGTAACGGCCAATACGGTCTAGCCATCCTGGTCTTTTTCTACCCGTCCTACGTGGTCCGTAGTCTCCGTACGCACCCTTTCATCGCTTTTTTTGCGTCCGTCATAAAGTTATGATTTGAGGGATCGTCGAGGCATCCTGGTAACTACGCACCGCAGTCTGCTAAGGATGCAAAGTATAATAGAGATTGTAAGATGATGCAAAGGAATAAAATAAGTCCTTATTCTGTTCTGCAAGAAAATGCATGCATCCTATATAGAGTAATGAACGAGAAAAAGAGCGCAAAGACAAACCTCAACACATACATCATCACTCTACCATTCTCTCTCTTGATTCAATAGTTATACTTATTAACAAGACTGGACGGTCAGTTGTGCTCACTGCTGACCATCTGGTATTCATATCCCCCACCTCAGGCTCGACCAGCCAGTCAGTGCCTTCCGCTGGACACTAACCTACCCACACACAAGTCACTGCCCAGTTTAAACTGACTAAACTGACTTAACTCTTACCACACGACACACCACCTCTCCTCGACAATTCCTCTATATAGTCGCTTTTGCCTATTCGTGCACCTGTATCAGGGAACTATCGTCAATATTTTATTTTCCGTCCTTGCGTTTGATTCCATCGCATCTCTGGGAGTTTGCGGTGCCAGCGAAAACGTGCGCCTAACCGACCGGATCGACGTCACCTGGTAGTACCTTCCCGAATTTCGTCCGTCCGTTCGTTTTCCTCGATGTCAACGTCGATTATTCTACGCTCAGAGGAATGAGGGTATATTGTCCCAGAGGACGCAGGGAGTTTTCTTCGATCCAACCGCGAATTTCTGTCGCTCAGATCGCACGTACTTCGACGATACCGCCACCGCTCCTCCCGGCACGAGAGAAGAGGATGTACCCATTGCATATAAAAGACAACTGGTAGCGTCCTTCCACATCATGGGGCAGTTTGAACGGCGACCATCCCACGCTGGTCTGGAGGATGTTGAGCGCACATCAGAAATCCATGATCAAGACCGGTCAGAACAGCAGCAAACCGGTCTTGAGGCGGGCCCTAGAGCGCAGAGTCACCATCCTCGCCGCGGAGAACCGACCGAGTCCAACAGACACGGCGGATTGAATGGCTTGAATGGTCCGACGCATCCTACTACCTCCTCATCGACTTCCGAGTCAAGTTTGTCGTTCGCAAATAGGATGCTGGCATCCAAACATAATCTGAAACTTTCTGGCTTGAGAGGCGATTCTCATTCATCCCACCACCCGATGCATTTCATGCCGCAATCCTCCAACAACTCGAGAGCCTCTTCTGCGAAGACTTCGTCGAGTTCTTTACATGCAATGAACGAGGACACCGTCGCCGATTCTCGACCGGAGCCTTCCAGTGGTCTTTCTCGATCGTCCCTAGTCAGAAGACTATCGCAACAACTCGAGTTATCCTTTGGCCAATCTCTCATCCCGAAAACCAATCCTGTGAATACAACTGCCGATTTCCCTGTATATCCCGATCAGTCCTATGCGGTGCTACAATCGCAAGTTCACCCGTCTCCCTATCAGCCCTTTCTTCGAGGGCGTAGTTCATATCCATCGCCAACCGAAAATCCCAGACCATACGAACATGCTTTTACTGCCAACGGTGCCCGGACTGTGGGCAACACCCCGATTTCTACTCCAGGTCTGTTTACAGGCCGCAGTGCCCGTACATCTCCTTCAGTCGGCTCCGACGACGAAGGCTATACATTCAGTCCTTACCTCCACCCGACACATCTACAACCACCAAAAGAGTGAGCCCTCCGTCTAGCATCCTGTTCAATATTTAATATAATGTTGACTGACTTAATCTAGAACTCACACCGCCGAAGTTGAACGTGATCTCCAGACAGGAAACAAACTCATCAATGACTACGAGGTCCTGGAAGAGCTTGGACGAGGCGAACACGGAAAAGTCAAACTTGGCCGCCATCTAATCACCAAACAACCGGTTGCGATCAAAATCGTTCAGCGATACTCCAAGCGCCGTCGTCTAGGCAAACTAGGTAACCCCGAGGACAAGGTCAAGAAAGAAGTTGCTATTCTCAAAAAGGCCCGACATCCCAATGTGGTCAGTCTTCTCGAAGTTATTGATGACCCCAACCGTCAAAAGGTGTACATTGTGTTGGAGTACGTCGAGAATGGTGAAATTAAATGGCGCAAGAAGGGCGTAAGAGAGGTCGTGCAGATGGACAAGATGCGCATGGAGCGTGAAAAAACTGGGCAGCCGGATTCTCCCTACTTCGAGGAAGAGGGCCAACTAATTATTAATAACCTCCAAAACCAACGGAAACGCAGAGAACTTGCTCGTGAAAGACACCGTGCTCAAGCGCAAAATAACCACCGACACTTGATCCCTGCTTGGAGTTTGGAGCATGGTGGAGAATCCGATGACGAGTCGAACCCGGAATTAGCATTGGCACGCTCGATTAGCCAAAACCTCGCTCTGCACCATGATCGTACAGACAGTGCAGAACATGGACAGTCCCCTAGCCAATCATACAACAGCACAGCATCCGAATTTGATCGTCACATGCGCGATTCAGTGTTGGCCGCTGTGGAAGGTAGCATGTACGGTGCTTATTCCGACTACCCACTTGAAAGACGATACAGTACAGCATCGAGTTTGTTTGCTTATTCTTCGTCGGAAGCCGATCAATTCTCGGACGATGACGATCTCTCTTATGTACCGTGTCTTACCATCGAAGAAGCTCGTAACGCTTTCCGAGACGCAGTGCTAGGCTTGGAATACTTACACTACCAGGGTATCATCCACCGCGACATCAAACCAGCAAACCTTCTCGTCACAGCGAAAGGACAAGTCAAGATTTCCGACTTTGGCGTTTCATATCTAGGTCGGCCTATCAGAGACGAGGACGAAGAACAAGTCACCGAGACTGATGCTGCTGAGTTGGATGACGCTCGCGGAGAGTTGTCGAAGACTGTTGGCACTCCAGCCTTTTATGCACCAGAACTTTGTTACAGTGGTGACGACTATGTCGACGCGAATGGCCGAGGTCCTAAAATAACCGGCGCCATAGACATCTGGTCTCTTGGAGTTACTCTGTACGGCATGATCTTCGGGCGCTTGCCCTTCGTCTCGGATGATGAATACAGCCTGTTCCAAAACATCGGCAAGAGCGACCTTTTTATCCCAAAGAAACGACTCAAGCCGGTCGAGTTCGACAACAGCAAGATCAGTGCCGATCCGCGCCACGGTGTGATGAATAGTAACAAACGGCTCGAGGATGAATTTGTATATGAGGATATCGATCCCTTGCTAGACGATCTCTTACGCCGTCTTCTCAACAAGGATCCTCAGAATCGCATCACCATCAAAGGCATCAAGACCCATGAGTGGGTATTGCAAGACTTGAAAGAAGATCCTGCCGACTGGGTACAAAAGACCGACCCACAAAGTAAAGGTAACCGGATTGAAGTCTCCAAAGAAGAAGTCACGAGTGCCGTCAGCAAAGTTCCATTTGTGGACCGCGTCAAGTCGCTGGCCAAGTGGCTCAATCCTCGGCGAGAAGGTCGCGGCCATCCCAAACGGCCATCAAGTGCGGCTGGATCTTCCGCGGATTCTATTGCATCTTCTAGAGACCCTAGCGGTGTATCAGGTGGTCGGAGAGCTAGCTTGCGAGGCGATGAGGATATTCTACGTCCATTCAGAGTTGTGCGAGAGGAGCACCCACTGTCTCAAAGTGTTACTGCCAGTCCAGACGGCACACCAGAGCGATCTTCCTACTTCGATCAAGCACCTCCTTACGATGTTGTAGACGAAACACCCCGAGCGTATGCCCCGGAACGCTTGTCGATCATGTCAACGACGGCGTCAGCCAAGACAGTGAGGCCATCACCATCAAAAAAGAGCTTGACACCACCAGCTGAAACTACCGAGACTTTGAATGAACAAAACACTGTATCAACGCCTAACATCGCCGGCATCTTCACAGGAGCTACTCATCGAGCAGATAAGGCTGACGATGACGGCTTACTGTCACTTGACGGCGCCGCGAGCGAGACAGATGGTCATGCTGAGCCTAGCATAGCATGGAGTACTGCGTCTGCTACCGGCCACGTTCAAGTTCCAGTTGCAACTGTATGGGAGCAGCACGAGCGCCCTCATAGCCAAGGAAATGGCGTTACCCGAAGTGCTTCTTCAGCGGGGCATCGTCGCAACCGATCAGAACAAATTCCGCCAGAAGTCAGCGAACAATCCTTCCGGTCTACCAAGGAAGAACTGTTACGCCAAACGGCAGATTACACCCGGTCTGAAGAGGGGACAGCTACCAAGACCACGCCTATTGACAATAATGAGCGTTCTATCGAGCCAAGTCCGACGACATCGACGCATCACTTACCCTCAGACGGGGGTTTGATGACCTCGCCGCCGTCAGCAGCGACTATTTCGACAACATCGGTTGATGAGTGTGCAAGCGAGATGTCCCAGAGTGTATCGCATCCAAGCTTACCCTCTATTGTTTCCGGCGCCTCGTCGTTTTCCGGTGATGGCCTTCATACGCATATTGAAGAAAGGGAAAAGGAGCTAGATGCCACGCCTTATGTCTCTCCCATTCTTCGAACAGGCGATACAATCACCCCTAGGAATATCAAAGCGGCACGCTCTGCTCATGACAAGGGTTACGATTGCGATTGTGATGATGAAGATGTTGACTCTGAAGACGAAGGCATTGTCTTTGGCAGGAAGAAACCCTCGACCTGAGGCTATCATCCTACGAGTGTATAGGACATCATCGTTTATATTATGATGATTCCATCGACATATATGTTGAGACGACTAATGTGGAAATATGAAGAGAGAACACTTTGTTCTTGTTCGTGTTCATCAAAAGTGATGGACCGATTGATATGTACAGTATGCCGACTTGGGCCCCCTTCGATGTTTTATTTTCTCCTGCCATCTCTTGTTTAAGAGACCAGAAACAGGCTGTACGGACGGGTTCTATCTTGAAGCGTTCGCTACGATCATGTTTGTTTGTATGTTATCCATGATGTTATTTAATTCTGGGTCTTTTTTCGGGGCACACACAAAAACAAAAGGAGGGTGGATCTGCTATATAACCATGCTGACAGGGGGGATGGTCCCCTGTCATGCTTGCATTGTCGGCGTTGTCTCTCTTCTCTTCGTTCATACACCGATTGCTTTTTGTTTTTACTGATTACTTTCTGTTTCGTGTATATATTTGTCAAGAATGCGTTACATCGCAACATTTTGAACTTTGATTCGTCTTACTTTTGCTTCTCATTCTTGTCTTTACTGAGTTTACTCAAGGGATTGCATGTAGAAGACGAGTCGGCATTTGGACCTCTGAACATGTGTCTATTTTTATAACCAGCAATATACGATGAAGACCAATTCTTACAACACATCAATTGATCCTTAAGTCTTAGGAGCCCTCGACCTTAGAAGACCGAACATGCCATGGAATGCGTAGGCAGCAGAATTCTTATTTATTATCCTCCGATCCGTTCAAATACGGAAAAAGAACGAATCTGGCGCATTCTTCAATCGAAACGCCTGTTTCACGATGGATTTAGTGACTCTAGGGCTTGGATGGAGTGTGGCTGAGCTGTGTGTGCTACGTGGGATTATGGGGACTCACTAGCCTCTTTTCGACGAGTATCTGAGCATCACACTTACCAGCATCCATGGGTGATGCTGAATTGGGCACGAGAGCAGTGGATAGTGTTCAAGAGAGTAACCGTCTGCTTGATCGATATACTACTACGTAGTTAGTAGTAGTAACAATAATGGAAAGCTGAACAGAAAGTGGCGGTGATTGGCTGTTCGAGTGATGACCTCGCCCAATCAGGTGCCAAGTTGATGCCTGATATGTTAGGTCTCCAGGCAAGCCCGCTCTCCCAAAGACTTCATCGCGTGTAAATGTACCAGCAAGAAAGAATAACGCACCACTGGCCAGTCACCTCTCGTCTTTCTGTTCAGTGTTAATTTACACTCCTGGAGAGTCTCCGTACCTAACTAACTCCTAGTCAGTGCGGCTGATCCCCACCAATACTAGGAGCTCTCTATAGCGTATTGCATGTGGGCAACCTAAGGCTGATCGCAAGGCATTTTCTCGACTCTTTCCATTTTCTGTCGCTCACACTCGAGTCTCACGCCGAATACAACCTCCTTTCGGCACGACCCTTGACAAATCCTCAGTGCAAAGGGTCCAGCCCGTGACCAAAAGCTTATCTATCGCTTTTTTTTTCGACTTGTCGCAGCCACATCTCCTAGGTAGTTAGTTGTTCCCTCGTGTTCTCGGCTCTCTGCCCCTCACACTTAACCTTTAGTCAGGGAACGAACAGCACCGCGCTCTCTCCTTATATATCTTGCATGCGCCAGATTGAATAGACAGAGCACAGCCTTGGTTTTCCATTTTCCTTTCTCCGTTTTTTCCTTCTTTCTTATTTACCCACAACTCAATTGAGCCATGGAGAACCATGGCCAATATGCCAATCGCGGTCGCTCCCCGTCCGCGAGCGTGCATAGCCGCAATGTCAGCCCATCACCGCATCACGGCCAGCACTCGCCATACCACGACCCTTCTGCTGCGGGACTCATGCTAGATGCTTCTACAGCAGGAACGGGATATCAGCCAAATCTCACATTCACAGCACCTCCGTCGTCGTCGTCGTCGCTTGCGCCCGACTCGAATAATCCCGATCTCTATAACAGCTACTTAGCTGCTACCACTGCCTCCGCTCAACAACACGATAATCTCGCGGCGCAAAACGATCAGTTCGCTTCTTCGTTTGCGGCGACGTTTCAGGATCAGTTGGATCAGTCGGGGACCCTCCATGGTGCGAACTATTCGAATTTGATCGCTTCGAACTCAAATGATTATGATTTTACGCAGTATGCTGTGGCCGGGGATAATGCGGGCATGCAATCGGCCTTTGATTCGTCTTTGTTGTTGGACCAGCAGCAGCAACAACAACAACACAATACCCAAACTGCTCAGTTGATGGGTCAGGGGGATATGAGTCAGATGGGATCGCCTAATAATTTGTTGTCGCCTGAACATCACTCCTCCCCTGGCAATAGTCATACATCACCGCCCATTTCGTCCGGACCGTTTTACTCGCCAAGACACTCTCGAAGCGCTTCGCTCGATCCGATGAGCGCTGCATACATGTCTAATCATAGCCAAGCACAAGAGTGGCAGAAGATGCTGGAGAACCCCTCCTTTCAGAGCCACCGCCGTGCTCCCTCGGAACATTCTGATGTTTCGTCTGTGTCCCATTCGCCTTATGCGGGACATCATGAGTCATTTGACGCTTTGGAAGGTGCCTCACCTTCTTTAGGAGCGCAGAACGATCCTGTGCTTTATGATAATACATTGGGAATGGATAGTTTCACGCTTTCGGAGCAACAGCAGCAGGGATTGAGTCCTCATCACAGTCCATACGTTTCGCCGCAAATTCCTTCTCAAGATATTAACAGTGATGCGTTTATGTTGAGTGGACAACAGAATATGACTCAGTTTCCTACGCTCTCCCATGATATTTACACTGGACAACCGGATGATGCAATGCTTGCCGGTATGCAGGCGCCAGATATGTCAGGTCTTGACCCGAACCAGATGAATAATATGGTGCCTCCGCCGTCGATTAATGTGGAGTTTGCTCCTCCTTCAAGAGTGCCTAGTTTTGGTCCCGGAGGGGAGAATGATTTTGATGCATTGTCTCCGCCATCTAGTAAGCCACCTACCTTGCATGTTAACTTTGCAATGCTGACGGGTATAGGAGGATCTCGTGGGCGAAGTAAATCTGATCCGTTTGGAAGACCTACACCAATTGTTCGGCCTCATTCACAATCCGTATCGTCGACAAGCAGTTTGGATCCAGCCGTAGGCTCATCTCCAAGATCTCTTTCACCTTTTGACCCCATGGGAGGATCGCGCAGCAACCCAGGCTCGCGAGGTGTATCGCCGGCATCTAGATCGTCGATACGTAGACAGTCTACGTCTTCTATTGAGCGTAAGGTTATTCTCGACCTAGCCGACCCCCAACGACCAGGTGCTACACCCGGTGAATCAAAGAGGACTCAGAAACATCCTGCCACATTCCAATGCAACCTCTGTCCCAAGAGGTTTACGCGTGCATATAACCTGCGTTCTCATCTTCGAACTCACACGGATGAGCGGCCCTTTGTTTGTACTGTGTGCGGAAAAGCATTTGCTCGTCAACATGATCGTAAACGACACGAAGGCTTGCATTCAGGCGAGAAGAAATTTGTATGTCGTGGCGATCTTGCTTCTGGTGGTCAATGGGGTTGCGGACGAAGATTCGCTCGAGCCGATGCATTGGGTCGTCATTTCCGATCCGAAGCTGGACGGGCTTGTATCAAGGCGCTGTTGGATGAAGAAGCTATCGAGCGAAACAGATTATTCATGGAACAACAAGCGCAGCAACAACAACAGCAACAACATCTACAACCCGTCCCGCAACCAATGATGGTGCCC
The DNA here is from genome assembly GCA_001571465.2 of Talaromyces pinophilus. Lineage (NCBI taxonomy): Eukaryota > Fungi > Ascomycota > Eurotiomycetes > Eurotiales > Trichocomaceae > Talaromyces > Talaromyces pinophilus. The sequence goes on along the minus strand of CP017344.1, from coordinate 3,578,857 downwards.
GGTCTAGACAACGGCCAAGGATTCACCCTTCCAGCAGCACTGCTAGCCCAATACCCAGCTCTCCAGAACCTACAATGGGACCAAATCGCCACCACAGGCGACGATGTCAGTGATATGAGTGCCCGAAACAGCTTCGACGCAAGCTCAGGCGGAGAATTCGGCTTTGACGACGACGACTTGAGTATAAACAGTTTCACAGGCGCGCCGGGACAAGGCGCAATATACAGTGGAGGTGGTGGTAGTCACCCCGGCTCATCACCGAATTTCGGTCTGGAAGCGACAGATCCGAATTATACGGGTCAGGAATGGAGTCAATAATAACATTATCAATACCAATACCAATACCCCCTTTGCTTTAGGTATTCTTTTTTTCATTCTTTTTTTTATGGATTCTTTCTGCCCACTGGTCGTTACACTTTATAGAGCGGGATATGGCGTTGTGTCACTTCTTCTTCTTCCCCATTTCTTTCTTACGATTTATGAATACTTCATCCTGCTGCATTCAAGTATAGTCTTGTTTGATATGATAGGGAGAAACATAAGATGGCCGGGACATGGAATCTTGGGTGTTATTTCGAAGCATTACTATAGTGGTGTGTTTGCTATGAAATTGGGATATGTAGTTCTTACAGATTAACAGAAATACCCCCTTGACAATTCAGATGTTGCTGCAAATTTTATTATATATTCGATTGCTTGCATATAGATTCGTTCTATGCAATATCAATTCTAGATAAGCAAGCAACGCAATTAAAACAAAATATAGCTTACCTAGATAATATTATTAATGAACTAAGCTATGACACGCAAAAAAAATAAAAGAACTACTTCTTCCGCCGTAGATCAATCAACTTCCCAACCTCCACAATCCATTTCCTCGCAAACTCCTCTTCTGTAAACCTCATGGCCGATTCACGCGCCCTCAACCTCATGGCCACTTTCTCTTTTTGTGGCAGTGCCAATGCATCCTCAAATCCAGCGGCGAATTCTTCTTCCGTCGACGCTCGGAAGCCCGTCTCCCCCTTTCTGTCTAAATTGATGACGATGTCCTCCCTCGGACCGCCCGAGTCGTGAACCACGCTAATCAGGCCGGCGGCTTGGTACTCCACGACGCCGATGCCGAAGTGTTCATTCCACATGGCGTTCGTCCCGATTGATGAAGTACGCAGATGGGAGAGGATGGTGGGCCAGCTTGCGTCGCATATAAACGTGGTTTGATCGCGGATTTGTAGTTCGTGCGCTAATAGCCGGAGGTGGTAGATGTGTGTTTCGTCCGGGCTGGAGTGCCGGACCGAGCCTATCAGGATCAATTTTGGCTCTGCTGCTGTCGTCATCGATGATGAGTTCTTGCGGTTCTGGATGAAGCGCGCGAAGGCGCGGAGGATGAGAGCGTGGTTCTTCTCTGGGCGGAATTGAGCGATGTATAAGATGCTTGGTTCGCGGTTTGCTTCTGTTGAGTCGTTCACTTCAATGGCAGATTTGATTTCTGAGACGGCTGTTGGCGGAAATACGACGGATGCATCTTTGTATGCTACTTTCTTGTTGCGTCGTGCGGGGCCCCAGAGGGAATTGATATGTGCCGATGTCCAGGATGAGTTGGTCATGACCACGTCGACTTTACTACCAACCCAACCGTACAACCGCGCAAAGAGGTGCCAGTACCGTTTCTTGGCCATTCCCTTCCATCCGGTCCCTGCGCCGGAATTGAGGCCCTTGATCCCCGTGTTGTCGTCAAGGGAGGTGAGCATATCTGTCGAAATAGTGGGGTAGTGCACATATGCCCCGGTGGGCACTGAAGGAAAAAGGTATTTTGATAATGCAATGGTAAAAGCGTAGCCGATGGTGTCGATGAAAATGTCAGGCACCAGAAGGTTGAAGCCGTCAAAGGCCACGATTAGAGAGCCTAGGGATTGGCCCAGGAGGGTGAAGTGGGGGTACATGCTGCTCTGGACGTATTTGCGTGTAGACAGGTATAATAAGACGACTGTTGGGGCGTGTAGTTTGATGTTGAAGCGGGTCTGGCGTTTGTTAGACTTGTTTGCTGCATGTGAAGGGTAGGTGTGTACTGACCTCGACCCTTTCGAGCATGGCTGCTTTGGTAACTTCATGGTCACCAGTATATATGGCACATACAGCCTGTTATCTAGTCAATGAATAGACCTATAAAACCGAATAATGAACATACCTTAGGCCAGCGTTCCTGCGTGGCTTTTACTGCAGCCCAGAGAACACGTTCACCACCACCTCCGGCATTACTACAAGACCAAATATAGTTAACAGGATGCTTATTCAAAGTCGAGACCAAATAAACCTACCAGAACGGATGAAAGAACCCAATGATACCTTCCCAGTCCTCGCCTATAGGCTTCCCATTCCCAGCTACACTCGGCACCGTGCCATCCACCTTCTCCCAATCATCATCTTCCGGACCTGCCGGAGACGACGACGCCGTTGATTTAGCGGTCTCTTGATAATGCTCTTCCTCAATGCGCACTTGCGACAGAATCAATTCTCTACGTGCATTGGTCTTGCTCTTGAGCGACCAGCCTAGGCTGCGGAGAGCAAGTTTCAGGGTGTATCCCACTGCAGCTGGAACAAGAAAGAAAGTCGCAAGAGGGACCAGGAGGGTGATTATGGTAATGGTGGTGAGAGAGGCCATGTTTCTTTGTTCCTGCTGTTTGGTTATATGAGTGACGAAGCTGATCCCGGGTTGAGTCCAGAGTATGACGTTTCACTCCATGTTCGGAGTCGTCTTTTTTCAGTGAGAAACACGGAAAAAATAGACCTAGCTATAGGCTACCTCGTTGAAGGAGAAAACTATAATTTTGAAAGTAAAGTATCAGAGTCAGTTGGAGAAGCAACTGACCAGGACACATTACCATAACCAGCCTTATCGGCGGCACGTGATAGCCGCCGCAGCAAATGAACCAAACCTCCTTCCCCACGCGGCTCCACCGTCTAAACTCTCCAATTCACTTCTTAGTTATCTTTTATGGCTATTAGTATACAGATCAATTGACTGCAACGACACGACCGACCGACTGACCATTGACGTGATCGGTTGACACACGGCCTGCCGCTTCGGCTGCAGATATTTCTGATTGATTCAATGAACCCCTAATCAACTACGCGTCGACATGCGGCCGCTCCTTACACCTCGATGGTCTCAACTTCGACGACCAGTGACCTCCGCAACAATCCTCTCACATCGCACCCGTAACTTCCATGCAACTCAATCAGCAGCCTTCATTCCAGAAGCCATCATAGTCGCTACCGGATGCCTTCACAGCGTACACGCAGTCACCGGTCTTCCATGGGTAGCGTCAATCCCCCTAGCCGCCGTCGCTGTGCGTATGTGCTTAACCCCGTTCACACTCTGGACCCGTATCCTCAACCGTCGCGAAAAGGATATACGGCCGGTGGTAAATTGTTGTACAAAACATTACCAAGACGCCATCAGAGCCAAAGACATGGAGGAAAGAATATCCATGAAACAGGATGACGAAACGAAGGAATTACAAAAAGCATTGACCAAAAAGATAAATGCCCTTTACAAGGAATGGAAGATTCCTCGCTGGCGTTTCGCTATAAATTTGGTACAGATGCCCGTTTGGTTGGTCTTCATGGAAGGTATGAGGAATATATGTGGTATCAATATGGGACTTCTTCAGTATCTGGTCCCCAAGTCGGACGAGAATGGTGTTCCTAGCTTTGAGCTACCGGGCGCGGAACCCTCGTTGGCCACCGAGGGTGCCTTATGGTTTCCGGATTTGTTGGCTGGAGATCCCACAGGTCTTTTGCCCGTCATGCTCGGTCTCACCATTTTCGCAAATGTGCGCTTAGGCTTCCCAACTTCGACTGCTGCAGAAGCATCGGATCAAAGCAGGCGCCAAATGTACTTGAATTCGGGGTTAATCATGACGAAACAAGTTCTGACGTTCATGGGGCCTTGGATTGCATTCTCTGCTTGGATGTCAGGTATGCCTGCGGGGATTATGCTGTATTGGATCGTTAGTACGAATACGGCAATGCTGCAGAACAAGTTGCTTGACAAATTCCTATTTGTCAACAAATCGCTTGAGCCTTTGCCTAGGATGAGTGTCCGCCTTTTGCAGCCTGGAGAGACGCCACCGCCAATCAAGAGCATGCTCAAATAGTGGAGCAAAGCAATACTAGTACTATTGAGGACTGTACGATAACATGAGTCTGAAGGGGATCCAACCGGACCATACACCGCACGCTGTGCATTCTTGAAGGACTGCACACTTGATCTAGAAGTTTGATTTGGGAATTTCTTAATTCGAACAAATGTGGGAATACTCGATAATCGATCACACCATGTACATTATCATATGGGATAGAATACAGAAAACCCCGCCAAACGCCATCAATAGAACTAAAACAAGAATTGACGAATGCAACCTTTCGCCTGACCTGAATCTCACCCCTAGGCATTGAAATACCCCCGCTACAGAGCAGAAATGAGAGAAGAATTAAAATATATTAGCTAAATTTATCAGTATCACAGCTTTGGTTTGGCTGACTCGGCCGATGCAGTGGCTTCTCTGTTGACGGTGACACTGCCATCATTCGCGCTTTCGCCGAAGAAGATGACTTCGACAGTGATATCGTCCCTTGAAACAGTTAGTAAGCTTGTAACAGACAGAATAGAGAAGATTAAACTCACCGATACCGTCTTGAGTATGGGCTGGGCAGCGTCAACAAAGCCGACACCATATCTCTATCCTTTCCTCCCATGGCGTTGCGCACCAAATGGGTAGCAGCATTCTTATCTTCAACCACAAATCGCTGAGCAGCGCCAGAAATATCGTACTGCTGTTGACGGATTGGTGGTCGTTGTCCCGCAGTCTTCGTTTCGGTAGCTTTCTCGACTGGTAGTTGCTTGGTCTCGGACGAACCAAAAAGACCTTGCAACCACGAACCCTTAGCACCATCTCCAAGACGTTGAGTCTCCAGCCACTGGCCTACAAGGCCGACGACTTCCTCGTTGGTCAACATCTCCCACAATCCGTCAGTTGCTAGCACGACAAAGTCGCCTTGCTTGGGATCGATCTTGGTTCGCGTAATGATGGGCTCGGCAGTGACATATGGCGGTGTCTTGAGCATAGGGTGAGGAGTGCGTCCAAAGAAACGGCTCTTGATTTTGTCTTGTGTTTCTCTTGTCCATTTGTAAAATGCATCGCCGAATGAGCGACTAGGCTCAAGTTGGCCGAGAATTCTGCCGTTTCGTACAACATACTGCTCGCCAGGGTGTTCCTTTTGAAGACGCTCAATTTCGGATGGAGTTCCACCGGTTTGATCTTCTGACAGAGCGGTTGCGACCCATTTACCGCTGGGTCCACGGCGACCAAGGACAGCTCGTGAATCTCCAGCGACTGCGATACGCAAGTCTTGCGATTGAGAGTCGTAGAAAGCGAGCAATGCGCATGATCCAGAGAGAGCGGGGGCCAGAATTTCGGCGGCAACACGGCGGGAATTCGACTTCATGACTTTGTCGACGCTCTCGTAAACGATATCATTATCCAAGCGGACGAATCCTTGTTTGATAGCATTGTCGATAGCTTCCGGTGAAGGGGTCTTGACCGAGGGGTCTGTAGCGGCGGCCTTGTAGGTAGTGTTGAGTTCGCGAGCGACGTAGGAAATGAGGACGTTTCGTAGTTTGGCGGATGTCGTCCAGCCACTTTAGCATATTAGTAAGTTAATGTAATCGGATTTTGGAGGGGATATATACGAATGCCCATCAAACACTCCCCAGAACATCCAGTCACTCTTAGAAGATCCATCTTGCGCAGTAGCCAGCGGAACCTCGACAATCTTCTCTGCGTGATCATCTTCAATAGGCGAGTTACTCGGCACTTGCGTAATATCATATCGAACCACACCTCGTCCGCGGCTAACTAGGTAAGATTCATCGTTCTTACGCAGCTTCTGCGTGGCTTGTTCCGGTGTCAACATCTCCAATACCCTCCTATCTGAGTCGTCTGATTGTTTCGCAATAGGCTGATCACCCGACAGAACCGCAGTATAAAACTGATCGTTCTCAACCAACAGAGCCCGACGAGTAGAAGTCGTGGCTTCTCCAGTTGCCGTCTCCGTTGTCGTATCCGCTATTCCTCGTGATTGAAGGTTGGTGGTCCCATTCAAGAACGAAGACTGTTGCTGTGTTCCCTTATACGCGTACCAAGCGCCCGAGGCAACCAGAGTCGAGAGGAAAGCGAGAGAAAAATTGCGGACGTGCATGGAGGCATGAAGTGAAGCTGGTATGTACGGTGTTTGTCTCTTGTGTAGAGCGAGAGCCTGTCCGCTGGAGAAGTAGGCGCGGGAGGATCGCCTACCACCGGTTCTCCATGCTGTACTATAGCGAACAGTACGGAAGGCCTGTAGACCTTGAGAGACAGCACGACGCATTGAAAATGTGATTATGGTAGGTTGATGGGTGCCATCGGGGAGAATCTTTGGATTGTTGAGCGATCCTACGAGATAATACCAGAGCGATCACGTGATCAGCTTTTATCAATCGCGGCCCTGATTGGTGCGATGTCGTCATGTTTCGATTTTGGTATGATTCATCCAAAATCTCATCTCACCACTCACATTCTTGGTTTGAAACTTCTCTTTACAAGAGAAGATATCTTTGATACTCTAAACATTTATCACTAATATCATGTCTCAATAGGGCATCGTTCATTATCATCTGAATGATTGCTTTATGCCCCCACTATTACCCTTTGGCTTGCGATGACACACATTCGATATTCTTGAAATTCTACTCATGAAACACCAAAATGTCGGCCAGAGCATTACGAAAGCTGCAAAAACAGCGCGAACTAGAGGCGCAGCTCCAGCTTGCTGAAGACCGGGAAAGCTCGAACGACGAAACCGTACCAGCCCCTCCAAAGAAGAAATTAAATGCATTCGACTTGCTTAACGCTGCTGGCGGGGATGACGAGGAGGACCAAACTTCAGAAGACGAGACGGTATCAAGAGAAGCACATATCACCCAAATCGAAACGCCGGCAGCGACTACAAAGGTAGAATCGGCGAAGAAAACTAAGAAAAAGAAGAAGAAGAAGAAGGCGGCGCAGAAACTTGTTGCCGAGCCGGAAAAGGTAGCTGTGGAGGAAGAGCTTGATGATATCGATCGAGCACTCAGGGACCTAGCGGTAAAAAATGGTACCGCCGTCGTTTCGAGCGAGAGACAGCCTGCGCTTTCCGCGAGGGAAGATGCGTTCGCCAAATCGCCCGCCGAACTCCTTGCCATCGAACCGAAATCTCTTAATGCGATCAACGAGATGCGAAAGCTATTCGGAAACGTTGTTTTAGAGTCTTTTGAGGAACAGGATGCTGGATCTGGACGACGAAGGGAGCGGCAACGGGAGATGATTGACCTGGGCAAAGCTTTGAGTGGTCGGTATAGCCCCGCAAGTAGAGGGCAGAGCCTTGCCGGGGTGACCATGAGGAAGAATATACTCATGCAAGGGAAGGATGAGTGGCCGAGAACAACAAGCGGTGGACTTGGAATGGAACTTGTGCAGAGACTACCGGATGGTAGCAGTCAATACCGAATTGTGCACAACAAGGCATATCAAGATGTGCAGATGCAGTTTGATATGTGTGTCGAGTCAATGGATCCTCAGAGGTTGATCCAGCTCTTGCAATACAATCGTACGTCTATCTTTCACGAAACTTCCGTGTGCTAGGGCACTGACAAGATACAGCATACCACATCTCGACTCTACTTCAGGTCTCTGAAATAGCCAAACACCAAAGCGACCATGCCGTCTCAGCTGATCTTTTAGAAAGGTCGTTGTTCAACATAGGTCGCGCAGCTCATTCTTCGTTTAATACTCAACTACAAGAAGGAAAAGCAAAATTAGATTTTATGCTCACCGAAAATCGAGAATTGTGGCTCACCGTATGGAGATATATTGCAAACCTCGGCATGAAAGGAACATGGCGGACAGCATACGAATGGGCCAAGTTGGTTTTGAGTCTCGATATCAAGGACCCTTATTGCATTAGACTGCTTATCGATCATTTGGCACTCAGGGGCCGACAGTACGAGCATTTCATTTCTCTTTGCACCGAGACCGTGTTTAAAGAAGATTGGGAGTCCTACCCAAACATCCAATGTTCGCTATCGCTAGCATACCTGCGGTTGAACAAGCCCAAAGAGGCTCGCCAGCAACTCCGCGCGGCCATGGCGCGTTACCCATGGATTTTCAATCGACTTGCCCAAGAACTAGATGTGCAGCCCATCCCCAAACGAATATGGGGCAAGATGCCTCCGGCACAGTCTCACGAACTGCTCGCCGAACTCTATATATCCCGCACCAAGGACCTCTGGAACTCACCAGAAGCGCTTGCGCTCCTGGTGGAAATTGCCGAAACTATTTCAGAAGAGTCGGTATCTATTGAACCACCGGAGATTACATTGGACATTGCCCGCCATGTCGTACTTTCCGACATCCCTAATGTCACAACCCATCTTCCGACTCGGTTCACGACGGGCAGGATCTCTGCTTCGGATCCACTGCCTCCATATGACTCTGAGGCTTATCGTCAGCAGAACAACCCAGTCCCATCTTACATTTCACAAATTCCCGAAGCCGCCCAACCGCAATGGCTAAGGAATCTCCTTGGACGTGCGGATCCGGGCGAAATAGAACATATGGACGATGACGATGACCACAGTGACGTAGAAGACCTTCCTGACTTGGAACCAGTTGGTGAGGACTCTACAGCCTCTCCTCCACCACCTGGAAGTGATCAAGGAACAGTCAGACAGTGGCTTCTCGGCGCTGGTGTCCCGCCGCTTCAAAGGTTTGTGCGCCAACACGGCATAGACCCGGGAAACTGGGAGGATATTGAACCTATTCCGGTGAACAACTACGTTGATGGTCTGATAAGGATATATCCTTTTGAAGATAGGGAAGAGTTGTTATATGGACCTATTCAAGACGTACTAGGTGAGATGGTGGTCGACCTTATTGAATGGCAAGGACACATGCGGCCAGAATATTGGGAGCATCCAAGCGACTAAACCAACCTCGCCATTGTATCATAGATAGTCCAATATTTAAGATATAGAAAAACTTCTCCATGTGTTTTCGTATGGTTCCTTGCATGGAAGCTTCAGCCAATCACGGGGTGCGGAAAGCGGCGATGTCGTGCAGTTAGACTTTTTCCAGCCGCCCCGCATAAGCGCTCCTTTGTTATCTCGGACGAAAATCTCCAGCTTCCTAAGAACAACATCAATGTCAACCATCCTAGCTACTTATAGCTATACTTCCCATGCGTGACGGATCGTTTTCTCGTTCTTTCAAAATTGCAATCTAATTGTATACACTCTCTAGCCGTTCCAGGCGGCAGAGAGTGCTCGCCAATTCGCATTGGCCATGGCAACTACAATGTCAAACTTCATATCTTCCCTGGCGAAAGACGCCACGAAAAGCATTCCTCTTACTTCTCGTGAAGCTGCATCCGGTGTTCTAGGCTCGATATCCTTGACTTGCTGGGTTTTCCTTTTAGTATGAATCACCCTATCCCATTCGCCTCTGACAAGGCCGAATCGTCTATTGACAAGCTACGTCGTCCGGAAATAGGTGCCGCAACTCATCGAAAACTACCGTCATGGCAGCGCTGAAGGCCTATCAATGGCATTCCTTATCGTATGGTTCGTGGGCGACGTGACAAACCTCGTCGGCGGGCTATGGGCACAACTCGTCCCCGTCGTACTAGCAATCGCAGTTTACTTCTGTATCGCAGATGGAGTCCTAATCTCCCAATGCATATACTATAATATGCGCAATGCGCGCCGCGAACAGCGCCGGAATAGCGTCGAATCAACCCTCGACAGTCCCACGCCAACCACGCCACTACTGGGGCGACGATTCAGCGACGAGCTGAGTATACCCGGTTCGCGACGGAGACGGTCGTCGGCATCACAGAGGGATCTTCAACAGCGCCGCGCTAGTCACCCGGATAGCACATTGGCCAAGATTGTGGAGGAAAGCGAGTCCGGCGCAAAGGCTTGGTTCAAAAATGTTTTGAGTGTTGTTGCCATTGCAGTTATTGGTGCCGGCGGTTGGGCTATTGCCTGGCAGACCGGGCTTTGGCGGCCTGCTCCTGTGAATCATAATGGGGACGGTACTCCAATGGCGCCTGGTGCGCAGGTTTTGGGGTATTTCAGTGCAGTTTGTTACCTTGGGTACGTTCTTCCCGCATCAATCGAAGATGAATACTAAGATTTTTGCAGAGCTCGATTACCTCAGATATACAAGAACTATTCAGAAAAGTCATGCGAAGGTCTCTCATTGCTCTTTTTCGTTTTGTCTCTTCTGGGAAATCTTACCTACGGAGCCGGAGTAAGCCTGTTTCCTTCGTGAATTGGTTGAATTGGTTGAATTGGTTACTAATTCTTATCTTTCAGATCATCGCGCACTCAACAGAAAAAGAATACATTATAAGAAACCTGCCTTGGCTAATCGGGTCTTTGGGCACTATGGTGGAAGATATCACCATTTTCGTACAATTTCGCATCTACGCGCGACCTGCTCTTGACTCGTAACTCATTTGATGTTGCGGGTTCCGATAGTGCAGCGCAAATAAACAAACACGATTGTATGATTTTCTTTCTCTAATTTATCGAAAAGGATCTCTTGACTACAGACAAGAAGAGTGCGGAGAGGTTGGCGTTAGGCTTGTTATATTATGGAGCGGATGGCTTTTTTCTTTGTGTATGTATCTTAGGAAATGTGAATTACTCACTTCATATTGTCTCAAGGCTCGATGCCGGCGGTTCTAGATATATCTCTAATCACAGCACCTGGGCATTCTCTGTCAACATTCGAGCGCTGAGTGAGGGCCTAGAGCCCTACTGAGCCCGAAATTAGAGACCTCCAGCTTGCTTCAAAACTGCCCCCACCGCTTCATGTCCGGCCGTCTTGGCTAATTTCAACGGCGTGTGTCCTGCGGCATCTTGTGCGTTCACATCCCAGCCAGCATTTAACAGTAATCTCACCACCAAACGATGACCTTCCTGAGACGCGACATGCAATGCAGTCCAACTCTCCGGCTGGCATGTAGCTTGCGTGTCTGCACCATTCCTGACTAATGTCTTTATAATCTCATAGTTTCCGAGTCTGGCGGCAAGTAGTGTCGGAGTCCAACCCGTCTGGACAACGTGGTTAGGACTCGCACCGTGGTGAAGAAGAATCTCGACGGTTTCCAACTTGTACACTTCAACTGCGCGGTACAACGCCGTGCGGCCGTTCGATACGTTACCCTCGGTGAGGTCAACAGGCATACCGAGTTCAAGCAGACGCTTTATCAAGGCGACGTTTCCTGCTCGCGCGGCAAAGTGTAATATGGTCGCACCTCCAACAAGATCAGCGAATGGATCGGCTCCGGCACTGATGAGAAGGTTGGCCGTTTCCAGGTTTCTACATGCGATAGTCATCGGCGCAAACCCAAATTTATCTTGGTCGTTGGGGTTTGCGCCGGCTTCGAGGAGAACGCGAGCAGTCTCCACGTGGTTGCTAAGTAAGGCTTGATTCAGTGGACATTGGGCCTTCTCGCTCGATAAGTTCACGTCGGCGCCGAGGTTTAATAACTGCTTGACAGCTTCTGTGTGGCCTTCATCAGCCGCGATCATGAGCGGGCTTCGTTCCGAGGAGTCTAAAGCGTCAACCGGTGCATCGTGCTGGACGAGAAATAGAATAGAGTTTACTTGTCCAGTGTACGCAGCACTATGTAACGGCGTCCATCCTCGTTCATCTTGTGCCATGAATAGAGCTGCATTTGCCGAGAGCAGCTCCGTCATCAATGCTTCATTCCCGACTTCTGCAGCCCCATGCAAAGGAATCTTACCGCCGTGCAGAGCATCTTCATCGCTCAACATCCGCGCCATCTTTGTAAAATCCTTTCCGCTCCGTTCGTATGTCGAAGTTGGGTTTTCGTGAAGAAGTAACCACGACTTGGGCTGTCCGGGCAATGATTTGTGTATTGGCACTACTTCGACAGCCATGTAAACCCAGGCTTCATCCAGGCTCGTAATGGCTGTATCACGCTCTACCAGCATTGCACGATACGCGAGTCTATGGCGGGATACCATGTTCAGTTCGTTGTTGGTCAATATGTAGGCTTCTTTGTTGGAGACGGCCTGTCGAAACCCGTTGATTGTTTCCGGACGCTCATTGCTACCGATGAAGCAGGCGCAGAGTTCTTCGGTACCCTCGCAGTCTACTTCTAGTGCCATGATATTGTCCCTTGGTGATGGATTTTCTTTGTTGATCTGCATGGTAATGTTAGCGTGCATTCTTAAGAGCCAACGTTCAATTGGGGTGCCCGCCTTATAAGTAAACCACTTCCTTTTCAGGCCCCGTTGCTCCCATTCAATATCCCCCAAAGGCTCCTCAGGCCCAAGGGGTCGACCAACGAGCCCAGTCAAATACGATGGCGCCCACCCGGGCCTCACCGAAGATCTCGGAACACCATGCATCAGCAACAGTCGCTTCGCAGAATATCTCTGCTCATTGAATATCATCTCCATACCCTCTTCTCTACTCAATGTACTGTTCCACCTCAACCCAAGAATAGGGAAGAACGCCCGGGCATAGTCGATGTCGTTTCCTGTACGTCGATCTTGACATGCCATTGCTAGCTGGGCCAAAGAAGGCATTTTGCCATCGGTGCCTAGCACTCGAGCGAGTTGGAGGTAGAGTTCTTGGTATTTTGCTGGATCTTTGTGCACAGAATGAATAGCCATGAGATTATCAGGTGACATTGATGCGTACATCTCAGGAAGCTCGTCGTCAAGTCCACTCAGGGAGCGTAGTCGTGCGGTCATGGTCAGATAGTCTACCAGCCCAGTCTTTGTCAAAATCACTGCCTTTCTGGAGAGGTAAATCTCCTGAAAAGTCCACAGTCTTCTCATCCACTTCCCGCATGAAAGGCAGATTGCTACATCCACGAAATCAGTTGATTGGAGCTGCATGACTAACGCATCAAAGATGATAATAGATTCGGCTCGTCTGTATATACTATCGAGGTTATTGATAATGGCAATCTTGATCTCCTCTTCCTCCAAGGTCAGTGCTTGACTAGAACACGGAATGGCCAAACCATCCAACCAGATCCATTCTGCTCCTGTTGCTTGGATTCGTGCAATAATCTGCTGTACATGTGCAAGCGGAATTCCTCTATTTTGAGGATCGGCTTGGATCCCTTCGTCCCATACGTGGGATAAGGCGAAATACCCATTTTCGCGGAGTGACCACTCGCCCTTGGCGTTGATGCAAAGAGCAAGCCTTTTGATTGCCGACTCTTTTATGAACTCAAGTCGAGGCTTCAGCCATACCACTTCTTGTGTCTTTCTTTTGAAAAGACTTGCGAATTCTGTAGCCCACGAGGATTGAGTTGAATTAAAGTCAAAAGTTTTAAGGTCCGGCCCGTGCTGGTGCAATCTGCTAAAGCACGCGAGAAGTTCCTCTGTGCTGAAGTTTCTGAATTCAACTTGCGCTCTGGCTTTTGCCATCTTGGGAGGAATGCCATGTTTTAGGAGAAGTTCTTGGATGCTCCGTTGACTCGGATCAATCAGCAATGGAACGTCTTTGACTTCAGCCATTATTGGCTCTTTCGATATACCATAGCTTACGTTCTAGCAGATTGAGTATGCAGAAGCGACGTAGAGTTTCAGAGGACAACTCACTCTTGGCATATAAAGTAATGATCGTAGCCTTTATGTCCATGTATGGTCCAGGGTTTCTTCCATGTTACATTGTCGAATGAAGGATGCCTAGGTAATCCGAGTTCAAAATGCGCCTGCCCCTCGCTAGGATTTACTAAACTGACCCCCCTGATTTGTTTCAAGATTCGGAAATAGCGCTTCACAACCATTAATCCTTGTCTGATATCTATGACTAGATATATTTATCTCCAACTACCTAGGTATTTGAGTCTGCGAGAAAGTTCCAACTGAATAAGCTATCAAGCACACGACAACTATCACTCGGATCTGCGTGAAATTCACAGTCCTTGTTTTTACTTCTTACAGTGTTACCTCACGATTGAAGATTAAGATAGTTCTTGTAGTGTTAAAATGGAGTATGACTTCTGATAAACATTTATTAGAGCACATTGATACCAAGCCCTTAGGGTTAGGTGGCCGCAGTCTTCTCAGCCCCATTCTCCCTCTGTGACATCCTCTACAACAACATCGATCCTTTGCGCTGGTGAAATTTACAAAGTTAGAGATTGAGACTTCTGTCTGGACAATATCAATTGAAGCTTTGTATTTCTACTTTTATATCAAACTCAATGTCCGGCCAGGAAGGCCGTCCAAGCATCTGAAAGCTCATCACCCGATACTTTATCGACAATATCAAACAATATAGATCGACGCTCAGTGCGAGGCAATGGACCATTAACTGCTGTCACCGTCCCTAGGTCATCCGGTCGACTTCCGCCATAGACTCTACTATATTACTCCGTCATTTTAAAACCAAAGGGAGGAAACAGCGCATTTTCATTGGCAAAAGTAATTACATCCGTCGCAAATTGAATCGCTACATTTCTTTGAGCACCAGTCAGATGATCATTAATGTTTTGAAAGAGGTAGGCAATATCCAGAATGTGCGTGGCAAACCCCCTCCATGGTCCTTCCCAGGTGTTTGGCTCTTTGAAAAAAGTAGATAAAGGCGTCTCCCTGCCAAAGATGCGCGTAGGCCAAGACCGGTCTGAAGAATACAACATTATTTGCGAAGTTTGTGAGGGATTCTAGCAAAACGTGAACAATTGTTTCCTGAGGGTAATGTTGGGTCGCCGACGACATGATTTGAGCCTATCAAGGCAGGTGTTAGCGTCTTGTCTTCTTATCAAGAGAAAGAAGATATTGTGCCCACATCCATCTGGCAATCGCCAACCATAATCTGCTTACACCACTGTCTTCCTGGCAGGTTTAGAGGTCCTTGGACGCCCTGATATATCTCTTCCTATGTACGAGCCACCAGATCGAGCTCCGGTACTCGCGACGGCCAAAGGGGATCACTTGGCAAGATATTTTGCGACATCTTCTCCGATTCCATATTCACCAGAGCCTCAACTCGCTTGGATGGTGACAGACCATCCAAAACTATGCGCTTGATGATTGCGTTATAAATTCCCCCAATAACAAGATTGGGCATAGGTTTCATCAGGAGATCAGTTCCCCCCCCCATTAGCATTACACGTTGTAATAAAGGTGTTTCCGACTGAAGGTGAAGAGTCGTTGAGACTAAAGCGCGAAAAATGACCCTTAGAAAGATGCATCAAACATCAAGAATAGTAGCGTTTGAAAACGTACCAGCACCCGCGCTTTCACCAATCAAGGCCACTCTATCTGGGTCTCCCCCAAGCCCGGAGATATATTTCTGAATCCAAAGAAGTGCAGTGGTTTGTTTGTCTACAATCTCTATTTGTTATTTCTCAATTCAATCTAGAAGAGCAGTAGAAGTGTGTATATAGGTACTCAAATATCTTGTAACTTATAATGATAGAACTACCCGAATGACTTCAAAATCTAACTACAAAGTATCCAAGAGACTCTGGGAGTAACAGTGGGCTATGACCGTCATTGACAAAGCTTTCCATCCGAATATTGCCTATTTAGGAAAGTAGTTTCCTAATCGGGAAAGTAAGCCTGCGGTCTTTCAGGCACTTGTTGTTTTCGTATCTCTTCCTCTGTTTACTCCGGAAATTTTATTCTACTCCACAAATAAAGGCAAAACCGCCTGGGTTACTCCTGAAGCGGTCTCTGTCTGAGTTTGTCTGTCGATGTGGGAGCACTTCCCCCCACAAGGGATTTCGAACTCTCCACATGAGAAATTATAGACCTGCAATCATCTGACTCGATTATGAAAGTTGAGAAATAACATAATCCATGTATTTAATGTGTAATATGGGATATGAAGGCGATTAAAGCATATATATCAACTTGCTTCAACGTCTTGCGCGAGAAGAAGCAATTATGCTTTGCTCGGCATTGAGATTCAAACCCCTCCTTACCCCAAAAACCTAACAATAGCCAACAATTTGTTTAGCAATGGCCATTCAGTCTGTGATAGTGGTCGGTGCAGGGCCTAGTGGCCTGCTTCTGGCCCTGCTGCTGGGCAAAGAAGGCATTTCAGTGCAATTACTTGAAGCGGCATCACAGCTAGACAATCGCCCCAGAGCGACACACTATGCCCCTCCAGCAACATACGAATTTCGCCGTGCTGGTGTTGAGAAGATGAAAGCTCGTGGAGCATTCATTCCTGATGGTGTAGGCTGGCGCAAACTGAGCGGTGAATATATCGCGGGTATAGATGCCCCCGGGGCGAATGATCCAAGCGAAGAGAATCCACTGATTGCCTTTCGCTTGACAAACATTCTCAAGGACGAAGTTAATCAACTGCCGAATCTTGAGGTTTTGCTCGGTCATACAGTTACCAATATTGGATAGGACGAGACGAAGGCCTGGGTTGATGTTTGAACTGAAAGCGCGAATGACTCTGCCTCCCTAGTTGGTTCCAACAAGTCATGTGCAGGCCTGGGAGAAATGGGATTTGGCATGGCCTCAAATACCCGGAAGAATATGCCATCAACTGTTCGTGGTCATCTGTTGTTCTTTGCTTTTCTCCTCTTCTTTCTATAGGGAAGTTTATTTCTAGTGTCGGTTCTCGCTCGACTGCTTAACATTATCCGAAGTCACGTGCACTAAGAGCCGCTATCCGAATCATAGGGTTAGGGCTAAGGTGGAACGCTGATAGAATTAACCCTAATAGTTCATGAGCTTCGTGTACAGTGGTGAACGCCATACATGAAGGATGACCTTCCCAAGTGCTATATCTTGCAGTGAGATGCTGTTTCTAGACCCTTGCTGGAAGGTACAATATTGACTGAAGCCAAAATTCGATCATCTTCTGCTACGTTTGACTGGCTTTAATGGATAAGAAACCCGCGTATCTTTGGTTTGAATCCCTCTCGTTAGGGCTCTAGATGAGTTGATATACGCACGTTATCCGTGCTTTCAATTGGCCGTGGATCAATAGGAAAAAACGATGCCTATCTAGCCTTGTTGTACTTCGGCGCTGTCGGGAATTAGGACAAGTACTTTCGCCGCAATGATGCTCTACGCGTTGAATGGTACTTAGTCGGACATCCATATTTGCAGAATTTTTTTGTTCTTTCATTTGTGGAATTCCAATCTTTGCCATTACCACTGTAAACATGACCACCATGTGACAACGAGCAAAGCATTAAGAAAACAACAGGGAATTGCATAAAATAAATTTTCTCAAAAGAAAGCAAGAAATTCTTTTTTATGCGCCATCATGCAATTCATAGGACCAGAAGGCATCATGCTCTCGTATAAAAAGAAACCCCCATTCCGAATTGATTTGAAATATTTTTTTCTTCTGTCCCGAACATAAAATATCCATCATCAATATTTGATTAAACAACGGATTTATCGCGTACATAGGACGAGAGGAGGATGTGAGAAGATGGGAGGAGTTGCGTAGTTGTAGGGAGGACAGGAGGAATGAAAACGGGGGAATCGAATCAAGGGCGTAAAACAGTTGAGAAAACCGCTTAGTCGAAGAGACCGAATCCCATGTCCTCGTCGGACTCTTCCTTCTCTGTAAACAAGTCAGTCACTTCTGTCTTCCGGCGATACCAAATTCACTTCGGGGGAAATGACGCACCCTCTTCCTTCTCCTCCTCCTTCTCAGCAGCGGCCTCACCACCGGCGGCAGCAGCACCACCGGCAGCGGGGGCAGCGGCAGCACCGCCGCCGGAACCGACGTTGGTCAAGAGGTCCTTGACATCCTTGCCCTCGAGAGCGCGAGCGAAGAGCTGGGCCCAGATAGGCTCAACCTCAGGGACGTTGGCGGTCTTGATGAGAGTGTTGAGCTTGTCGGCCTGTGTCGATATCCAGATTAGTTTGTGTTCAAGAAATCGCCAAAATCCAAAATTTCCCATTTTTCTTCTCAAAGCATTTCTTCCTATTCTCCTTTCTGTGCGCGCGGTTGTAGCTCATAACTTGTACACCAATTCTGCACGCTGATGGTATGCGATAGTAGTGTCCACCTCTTTCTGCATCAAACTTCAGGATCGGGGTAGGAACATACGGTGATCTCGACGCCGTCGTCGGCGAGGATCAAGGCCGCGTAGGAAACAGCGAGCTCGGCGGTAGACATGGTGGTCGGTTGTGGACGAGAAAGGTGATGTTATCTCGAAGGGATTGCCGTGGACTGGATTGACACGGAAGAAGAAGAAGAGAAGGATTGCACGTAGACTTTGATGCTAGCCGGAGATCGCAGCTCGCCAAGTGTGTGCCGCGCAAAAGCCCTCGCTTCGGCCGCGCTAGGCTTAGTAGGGCTAGGCCAGCAATCACGCTGACTCAGCAGAGAGCCCCGCGCTAGTCTTGATTAGTCATTGCGACTCTGCTTTCTGCAGAACATACTCCATAGTAAATCTATTTAGCAGTAGAGTTACTTTAGAAGAGAAGTTGATTCGCTGTTTAGTACGTGTGTACATTGTAGACGGACAAATTGGTTGATGCTCATCGTTACCGTGGCGATAGAAGGCGTACAGATAGTTCAACCCGTTCAAGTTTCCATTCATAGAACTGCAAAAGGCTCAAGACATTATGATTCAAGATAATTAGACCTTCAATACAAATCATTAATCCAAATGGAAGTCAACTAGAAGATTCGTGCTGAAAGTAGAAAAAGTCATAGAGTTAGCTTCTCCACATCCGGCGTCTGGGTATCAGTCGGAACTATCTCCCCCACCTTTCCCAATCTACATAGTATCTTCTCCTCCATCATCGACGAGACTAGACCAGAACGCTATCATCGTCCATTCCGTTGCAAGTCCACTAATTCGACACTCTATCAACAACTACGCACTTTGTTTCTTCACGTTCACCTACAGGGAACAAAACCCGGATGCTCTAGTCCTCATCAACAACACAACTCCCACCCTTGGTTATGGACTCCCCGGCTGTACCGGCCCCCCTCGATCCACGAGAACAGCCAATCCTCGAACGACTCCTCCGCACTCGAGATGCTCTCCTACTATTGAAACAAGATAAATCGTCCTATATCAAATCTCGGGATGTCCTCCCGCTATACGAAGAAGTGATCGGTCAGGTCGAGACTTTGAACGCCGTGCGGAAAACGCAAGAACGTGACCGCCGCGTTCCACATAACCGACGTTAGCAACACTGAGTGGGCTTTGCATTGCTTTTTATAAGGTGACAAGAACATTATTCAGGAGCTAACATATTTTGTTTTTGGTGTAGTTGATTATGTGCTCGACGATTGCTTCCAACTCATCTCCCTCCTCTTTCTCACAGTCGGTCGAAACAATGAGGCTCCCGCGACGTAAGTTCGACAACATTCACCAGAAACCTTAGGGGCTAACCGATTGGCATAGTTACTCCCTTACAACCACAGTCCAACGCCTACTCCACCACCTCGAGGAAGCAGGCTTCTATAGCGCCAAAGATCTCGAATCAATATCCCAGACCCTCGATACCATACGCGAAACCCTCGACCGCGGAAAAGATACCCACTCCCCGCATCTTCTGACTCTTCTCGGAAGCCGGCTGGAAGAGTGCCAAATGGTTTTGGATAGATTGAACAAGGGTCTGGAGTCTTTTTCGCCTGAGCTTGCGAAGTTGCATGAGACGTTGGTGTCGATTTTGCGGTCTACGTCTGCGGTTAATACTCGTTCGAAGGTATGTACCATCGTTCAACCGTGCTTGGAAGCATTGACTTATACTATAGTGGTAGTTCTCATCCACCGAAGTCCTTGATCTACAAGAACGATTGAAAGAAATTCAGAATAATATGAAGGATGGCAACTTTGTCGGATCAGATGGCCAAGTCTTGAGTGGACAGGAAGCCGTCAAGTCTCTCTTTGAGCGGTGCTGGAGATGGACAGAGATCGTCCTTGAACGGTAGGCAGATCAACCATTTATACGCCTTGAAGTCGAGGCTAATTTCCTGCAGAAAAGGTCGTATCGACGAACGATTCCAAGAACAATATGCGCGACTCCTCGAAATCAGGAACCAACTAGAGCGACTCTCAATGACACAGGCATGGTCCCTCCGCGAAACAGATCTCTTCCAATTCCAGCGCAAGCTTGACCGTATCGACGAGGCTCGTGTGAACGGCAACTTTTTGGATGCTACGAATCAGCCTGCTGATCTACATGCTCAACGAGTACGGCGCCCTTCCTTCAGACTTGCTCACCAATGACTAACGGTTTGACAGACATTACTCTATCTCATACGCCGCAGCTATGCTTACATCTACGCGCTCCTCATCGCTTCCGAGCCAGTCTCTGAAGCCCTCCTTCCGATCTATAATCAACTACAAACCCTGCGTAGATGTCTACTCGAAGTCAAGGACTCTGGCGGTGTCTCGAATGCTCGTGAACTTTATCCATATAGCATGAAGGTACTTCCATCCCTCCCTCTGCTACCTCATAAGAAAATACTAACTTGGCATGTTTTAAAGTTAAATTCAATCGACAACATGCGCATCGACGGAAAATTCTACATAGGAAACGACATCCCCGAAGGCCAAGGGAGCGTTAATTCGCTTCTGGCAGAATGTTATGAACTCGCGTATGATTTACGAGCAGCTGTTGATGAAGATAAAGAGGATCGAGGGGAATAATAATTTATCAATTCGAGAAGAAAGGGGAAGCAGACACATTGTATGATATGATTCTCTTGTAAGGATTTAATTTCATAGCTTCAGTTGATAATTACATGCTTGTTGCTTCGTCTAGCTGGGATATTTTTATGAGATGGATCATAGCGGTAGAAGGTTTGATATTAATGAAAGGTCTCAATAACATTTTATCTTGGGACATCGATCCTCCTCCCTCACTCTACACACCACGTGATTCTCGTTCTTAGCTATGTCTTACCATACTAGATCACCTAGTATGCGCTCTGCCTTTTGGTGTAGTTGGTTGTTCCAACATTTCACAATATAATCGAGCTATTCATCCTTCCTTCGAGAGTCCATAGTTGTGCCGAATGCGTTCCGGCAGTCGTCTGGCTGTGACGGTGGTCCGATTTTGACTAAGATGACGCGTTTGATTTTGCCTTTTGAACCTTCCAGGAGTACTCTTGCATCATTCTGAAGGTCTGTCAAAGCTTCGGAGTTCCCGACTTCAAGGGCGATGCTTAGGTCGTTTTTCGTTCTAGCAGATGCTTCCGCCAGAATTGTTTATGAAAATGTCCCAGCGCTGCGCTTGTCTGAATTGTTGGAGAGTCGTGAGGTGACAGGACGATCGCAGACTTGACAATGAAATTGATGAATCCATAGATTTGACGGAGGTGGCCTCTTGTCATCATACCGGCTAAAATACCCGAAATTCTTGAAAATAACCCGAAGTCCATCCTCTCGTCAGAAACCCCGAACCACGATCCTTCATGCGATCGTCCTTCGTGTGAATTGGTCAATTTTCTTTGGCTTCTCCTTGTCGTCCTCTGCCCACCATATGAGACTATAAAAGTCCCGAATGGATTGGTTCTGGGCATCCCTGTATAACCCGGGAATAACCTCTCATTGTATCGTCTTCGTAGTAGACGTCGATGGTAGGGTTTTTGCGACTTCCATAAATCACCATGAAGCTGTCCGTGGATGCTCGCACCAGACACGTGTTCGGTATCGTCCCCCACAATGGCCTTGTTCGAGACATGGATTGTCCTTCCACACTTCGTCCCCAGTGTAGTCTCTTTTGTATGGGATCTGCTTCCAGTCGTCCAATGGTTATATTGTAAGCCTCGCGACGCACTTCAACTTTGCGCCTGGTGCTGTTGGCGTAGTGTATTACAGCCATTCCCATTGAAAAACAGTCCACTGCTACCGGGAGGAGACCATCCACTGGTGGTAGGACAATGGAAAGTCCGTCCTTGGTGTAGAGGTGTTCGAGTTCGTGTTCGTCAGACATGTTTAGATTCTTTTCGATTCAGAAACTGCCAATTTAAGCCGTCAGAAATCACACCGTAGGTCGTGTCTGAGACATGAAGTCAATTGTGATAGTATGAAACGGAATGTCCGGCGAGAGAATTGGCTGATCATTGCCAAACTGTTGGTGTCGCCGAGTCTCATTCTTGAGGCAGTCCGGACAGTGGCGGACGTACTCCTTCACGCGCTTCGTGCAATTTCGAATGGAAACATTGTCCAAGCGGGATAAAAGTTTCTGGTATCCGCCGTGCCCCATTACATCATGTGCTATTTCGAGAACGTCCTTCACTAGCGAGTCCGGAATACACAATAGATTGGGTTCTGAATCGACACGCATCTGCTGATAACCAACCATGTACGCAATCGCTTGACTCGTCGCACTTTCCATGTTGGGAAATTTCTTGACTTCAATGATAACCGAAATGCCACGGTAGTAATATGAATCTGATGCCGTTGCAGATTTGATAATCGTTCGGATTCGGGTTGAGCAAGAAAACTTAGAAGTAAAGTTGAAAAAGTTGTGTGATAGGCTCTACGTGGTACTTGTAGGAGAGTACTTGTAGATGACATGGAAATATACTGGTAAATATAAGAAGACCATAGCTGCACGCATACTGATGATCTAGTATGGTAGTATATGTAGAGACAAGGTTGTCAAAACGAAAGCAAGTTATTTGTGTGGTTGATATAAGCATATTCTGTCTGGGGAAGATGAGAAGAAGAAGAAGAAGAAGAAGAAGAAATGGAGAGGGGGGAAGTGAGAGATATTTATAGCTGGCAAGGAAGGAAGGAGCTATGCCAGATCAAACAATGGCTTTGTTGTCGGTGGCTCCTTCTTTGTTCGCCCCGGGCACCCTTCCCCCTTCCCAATTGAGTACCGACAGACTCAAATGCTAGGCAGAAAGACAACCCTATGGAAACCAGGGAGCTACACGCATACTAGATGGTTGAGCATGATTTTATATGACAAGGCATCGAACGGATTAGGACACGGAGGCAGCATTTCTGACATCCATGGATCGAACGCAAAATTAAGCTCCAAATTCTTCAAATGGGGGTCTTCTCGCGTCGACATGTCACATTTTCAGGCAAGTTGACCTTCTCTCTTCAAGCTCCTTGAAACGATAACTCTCCTCATTAGCACATCACAATCATGTCGGAGCTGGACTGGTTTTCTAGGATAATAGCGCAGGCTAGCCAAAACCCCAAGGCACGCGTCTCTACCGAGGAATTGCTAGATATCGGGAGAGAATATTTTGGTGATGAGACTGTGGAAGAACTCCAGCGTTCCTGGCCGCAACGAGAAGCCCTGACTCAAGAAGCGTCTACCCTTGGGGATTACTCCAGCACCATCGCGAAATTACAGCTCCAATATCAGTCACCCAGAAAGAAGGGGTTTACATTGCCGGACGGGCCAAATGTCAATCTTGTTTCATAAACTGCCACTCTACACCATCAGGGAGGATGCCATAGGTTGTACGTTCATCGGCGCCGCTTGGACTAAGTAGCATGCGTTTCTGGTGCATGCCTACCATGTAAGCAACAGCCTGTGCTGGGACATCGTATGGTTCGGGGCCTTTTTTGGTTTGGAGGTTGACGGCTGTACTTCAAGACGCGATATGCACATGGAAGGCTCGAGTGAGGCAGTACTCTGAGAAGAATCGAGGGTAGCAAGGTGGTGGGGTGAGATGTAAACAAATCGAGAAGGAAGAGGGAGTTGCCCATTAAGGACCAGGGCGAGATGATTTCCGTCTCGAATGGCTGCCTGAACCATAAGGCCCCTTGTCAGTATATAAACCGCTTGACTGTCCTCTCTTCTTGACTTTTCTTTCCCTCCTGGCATAGCTCAAGAAGTGTAGTATCTGTTCTTTTCATAGTGCGGCCTATGATAAGTATCGCCTATCTCAGACGATGATTTGACATGTTGACTGACTGCTCAGCAGACTTTGACCATGCATCAAAACTCTCTGTGAAGGCCTTCTGAGTCCATTCTGAGTTGATGCAAGTTCATTTTTTTGGGTTGCCGTTTTGCTTGAAGCATTTGACATGGATTGATTAGTTGCTGCGATATACCCATCCTAGGCAGCAGTACGACAGAATATGTACCCTGACTGAGCAGAAATTAAAGCTGAGCAATCCCGTGTTCTTTCACGGAGGATAAATTGAAACTAACTGTTCCTGCATTGAGTCGTTACAAAGTACATTAAAGACACTATACGAACGATCGCCCGTAGCTGAACGATTCAACCAATCATGATACCTCGTATTCTAGGCTTCCATGCCCCAGAGTTCTTGGCTCATCTTCTCGGAGCATTTCTGGAGAGAATGTTATTGATATATAAAGGGCCTCTTTTACATTGAACTCTGATACAAACCATCATCCTTTCCTTCTCCTTTCTATTCAACGGACGAACAACTCCAAAAAGTTACATACCAAAGCAAAGCAAAACACAAACAAAATGCGTCTCTCCGAATCAGTCTTCTTCAGCCTCTTCGGCGTCATCTTCGGCGCTGTCTTCACAGGCTTCGGAATCAACTGCGTCGTCCGTCCCAACCATGCTCTAAGCTTCTTCTACTTTGAGGACCTACGCGTCCCCGGCGACCAGCAACTGGTCGACTACCTAATGATCGTCTACGGCGCTCGCGACATCTTCATGGGCGTTGCGTTATGGATCACGCTGTACTTCGGATCGCGAAAGGCTCTGGGAGGAACGATGATTGCGTGTGGTGCGATTGCTATTGTCGATGGGATTGTGTGCAAGATGCATGGGTTCGGAGAGTGGGATCATTGGGGGTATTCGCCCATGCTTGTGATTACAGGGTTGGTGACGATGGGTGTTTTGGATTGGTGAACGTCCTGCACGGAGGCGCTTTATCGATGTGATCATCCATGCCGAGTCGTCAGTTGTCAGTTGTCAGTTGTCGAGGTGTTGAGATGTTGTAGGAAGAAGATGAGGTCCGATATCAAACAAAGAGATGTGTACACTAGACCGAAATAGTACTAGCTCAGGAAAGACAGCCCGACTTCGGCGCTATTCTCCAGTGCCGATAGCCAATCAGAGACAATGTAATGTAAATTCAATCAAAAATTGATGCAGTAAATTTGCTGGGGTAAACTGCCAACTTCTTCTCTTCTTCTCCGCGCGTGGAGAAGTTGGATTAGATGATATAGACAATTTCCGTTCTGATATATCATCTTTACAATATTGATTGCACCCTTTTTTTGCTGCAACAAAAGCAATTCGTCCGAGATTGCCGTGAGTCACCATGGTGAGGCAGTTGGTCTGGCAGCGGGCAGTAGCCGCTCGCAGGGTACGTCAATTACTATGTAGTATCCTGATTTTCTATTAACTTTGTTGTATAGGCATCATGTCTTACTCCTGCACGACGAACCCTCGCCACAGCTGCGTCCAGCTCTCGCATGCCCCCATACCCCAAGATTCTCCGCAATCTCGAAGAAGTCCGCCGCGTTCTTGACTCTCAGCACGCACTCACCCTCGCCGAAAAGATCCTATATTCTCATTTAGATAATGTGGAGGAGTCTCTACTTTCCAACACCAACAATGGCCGTGATATTCGTGGCCAAGCGAACCTCAAACTCAAGCCCGATCGCGTTGCTATGCAGGACGCTTCTGCTCAGATGGCATTGTTGCAATTCATGTCGTGCGGACTACCGTCTACTGCTGTTCCCGCCAGTATCCACTGTGACCATATGATTGTGGGAGAACGAGGTGCAGAGACCGATTTACCTGCTTCGATCCAGGGCAACAAGGAAGTCTTTGATTTCTTAGAGTCGGCTGCCAAGCGCTATGGAATTGAGTTCTGGCCACCCGGTGCTGGTATTATTCACCAGAATGTTTTGGAAAATTACTCGGCTCCCGGTCTGATGATGCTTGGTACCGATAGTCATACCCCCAACGCTGGAGGTTTGGGTGCTATTGCGATTGGTGTCGGTGGTGCTGATGCTGTTGATGCTTTGGTTGACGCACCCTGGGAACTGAAGGCTCCTAAAATTCTCGGAGTTCGTCTTGAGGGTCAATTGAGCGGATGGGCATCTCCCAAGGATATTATTCTTCATCTCGCCGGTAAACTCACCGTTCGCGGTGGCACCGGCTTCGTTATTGAATATCACGGCCGTGGTGTCGACACGCTCAGCTGTACTGGAATGGCGACTATCTGTAACATGGGCGCTGAAGTCGGTGCTACTACATCACTCTTCCCCTTCTCACCCAACCACGTTCCGTACCTTGAATCCACCAACCGCGCTGCTGTCGCCGCCGCCGCTGCAGAAATTGCGGCCGCAGGATCTCACTCTCTATTGAAAGCCGATAGCAAAGCCGAGTATGACCAGTTGATTACCATTAACTTGTCCACTCTCGAGCCCCATATCAATGGACCTTTCACCCCAGATCTGTCCGTCCCTCTCTCCAAGTTCGCCGAAACTGTCAAAGAGAACAAATGGCCCGAGACATTTGGTGCCGGACTCATTGGAAGCTGCACAAACAGCTCTTATGAGGACATGACTCGTGCAGAGGATCTTGTCAAGCAGGCCTCCGCAGCTGGCCTAAAACCCAAAGCCGATTTCTTCGTTACCCCTGGTAGCGAGCAGATTCGTGCTACTCTTGAACGTGACCAGACATTATCTACTTTCTCCGCTGCTGGCGGCACCGTCTTGGCCAATGCCTGCGGTCCTTGCATTGGTCAATGGAAGCGTACCGACGGAGTCCAAAAGGGCGAAGACAATGCCATCTTGACTTCTTACAACCGTAACTTCCCAGGCCGTAATGACGGTAATCGACGAACCATGAACTTTTTGGCGTCACCCGATATCGTTACCGCAATGAGCTACTCAGGAAGCACTACATTCAACCCTATGACCGACTCTATTCCTACTCCCGATGGCGGCTCATTCCGTTTCCAGCCACCCGTTGGTTCTAGTCTGCCCAGCGCCGGGTTCGAGGAAGGTAACCCAGCTTTCATGCCTTCTGCAGCTGTGCCTGACCCTTCGGTCGAAGTGGTCGTATCTCCTACCTCCGAGCGATTGGCTATTTTGGAGCCTTTTGCTCCCTTCCCCGAGCGTGAGCTCGCAGGTCTCAAGGTTCTTTACAAGGTTAAGGGTCAATGTACTACGGATACTATTTCCGCTGCTGGACCATGGCTCAAATACAAGGGTCATCTTCCCAACATCTCCGCAAACACTCTCATTGGCGCGGTGAATGCCGAAACTGGAGAAACCAATGTTGCCTACGACGAAGCTGGAAAACAACACTCCATCCCAGAACTCGCTGAACAATGGAAGTCCCAGGGCAGTGAATGGCTCGTCGTTGCCGAAGACAACTACGGTGAGGGAAGTGCCCGTGAACACGCCGCTCTCCAACCTCGTTACCTCGGCGGACGCATCATCGTCGCCAAGAGCTTTGCTCGTATCCACGAAACCAACCTGAAGAAGCAGGGTGTTGTCCCTCTTACATTCGCCGACCGAGCAGACTACGACCGCATCAGTGCATGCGATCAAGTCGATACCGTGGGGTTGTACGATTTGTTGAAGGCCGGTGGTCAGGGCGAGGTGAGCCTCAAAGTGACCAAGCACAAGACTGGAGAGACTTTCACTGTTCCCGTCAAGCATACACTCAGTAAGGACCAGTGTGGATTTATTCTTGCGGGAAGTGCATTGAACTTGTTGGCCAAGAGGGGGCAGTAATCTTGGACCTTTGTTATACACAAAAAGCGTTTTCTGTATGTTACCTGTTTGATACTGATGGTGTTTGGCGGGCCAATTGATTATATACCAGTTAATATCATTCTTCTTTTCTGACAAGATGTATACAAACAGCCCCACATTGGTGTTGACTTTTACATAGTAGCCCCATGTAGTTCCTCCACAGACATCCGTGTCTCCAACTACAACCCCGACAAGGACCCCGCACCATTTGTCATCTTTTGAAGAAACCAAAGATTTATATAACTCGCTCATGCCCTGAGCAAACAGACCTTC
Organism: Talaromyces pinophilus; assembly: GCA_001571465.2. NCBI lineage: Eukaryota > Fungi > Ascomycota > Eurotiomycetes > Eurotiales > Trichocomaceae > Talaromyces > Talaromyces pinophilus. Next base: position 3,550,824 of record CP017344.1, on the reverse strand, counting down.
TACCAACCACCCACTACCTGGTCTCGGACTTCAAACCAAAATGCCAGAAACAATCCGTCCCGCCTTCGCCGGCCGCGACGAACCGCGCATTGCATACGGCGTCCCCTTCCCCGAAGCAACCGCCTCCCAAGCTTCGACGTACTTCCACGCCTCAAAAGTTTACGTGATCTGCTCCAGCTCTTTATCCCGCAACACCGATGCCCTGGACCGGCTCAAGCATGCTCTGAGTAACAAGTTAGCGGGCGTCCGGATTGGAATGAAGCCGCATACGCTGTGGTCTGAGGTTGTGGAGATTATCAATGATGCAAAGAGCGTGGGTGCGGATTTATTGGTTACGCTTGGAGCGGGCACTTTGACGGATGCTGCGAAGATTGTTTCTTTTGTACGTACTCCCCTTCATCCACAAGACTTATAAGATGTACTGACAGTGGCAGGCCCTTGCAAACGACGTAACAACCTTCGACGGCCTCTACGCCCTAACCACAAACGCGAGCAAAGGCTTCAACGATCCCGCCGAAAAGGGCAGCACAATCAAGCCTTCTGTGATACCCATAATCAGTATTCCGACGTCCCTGTCAGCGGGCGAATACTCCGATTTCGCGGGCGGCACAAACGATAACACGCACCGGAAACATAGCTTCCAAAAACCCCTCCGCGGTCCTAGGCTGATCATCCTCGATCCTGAGTTGACGGCTACAACGCCTGACTCGATATGGCTGAGTACAGGCATCAGGGCAGTAGACCACTGCGTCGAGACGCTCTGCTCGAACGTTGCGTACGACGAAACGGATGAATTGGCGCAAAAGGCGTTGGGAATGTTGGTACCTGGATTGTTGAGGAGTAAGCATGACAAGAATGATTACGAGGCGAGATTGGATTGTCAGTTGGGGTCTGTTGATGCGATGGCTGCGTGTACGCATCCGGAGAAGGTGGTGGAGTTGGGTGCCAGTCATGGGATTGGCCATCAGGTACCCCTTCCCCTCGCTGCCTTGGAGAGATCGATAGTGTGAGGCTAATATGTTGTAGCTCGGCCCCCTTGGTGTTGGCCATGGAGAGACGAGTTGTATTTTGTTACCGTCGGTATGCAAATACAACGCCCTCAAAGGCGCTAATAACGCCCGGCAAGCGCGTGTCCTGAAATTCCTGCTTGAGCAGTCCACCGTCCAGGACGTTGTCAAAAAGTACAATATCAACACCGACACAGCAGACCTTGGCGATGTACTTGATGTTATCATTCGCGAATTAGGTATGCCACGCTCTCTCAAGGACGTAGGTGTTGGTCGCGATCAACTCGACAAGTTGGCCGAACATTCGCTAGAGGATAGATGGTGCAAGACCAATCCCGTGCCGTTGGAGGAGAAGGGACAAGTTCTAGAGATTTTGGAAATGGTTGTTGGAGCATAGTGCGTAAGCACGAAGATATGATGATAGAACTATATTCCCATTTACAGTCCATATACATAGAATATAAATATCACGTAGTAGCCTTGATATACCAAGCCACAGTATCCTTCAAAGTCAACGTCGCCGGCTCCCCGATAACATCATTATCCCTCTTTTCGTACAAAGTGCCACCCTCAGCCCAGATACGTCTCAAAGTAAACAAGGTCGCATCAGGACGACCATCTTTCCAGGCTGTCTTTTCGAATTCCTTTAGCGCATCAAGGGAAACTTCTTGAACAGTCCAGCCACCTCCTACTTGACGCTCAAACTCGGCTTGAATCTCGGCTGGTGTTGTAGTGTACGAGTTGACTTTGAGAGCTTTGTTGAAAGTTGCCGAGCCTGGATGGCGGAGGGCTGCGAGGACGAGGTCGCCAGTACTACGTATACAGCATCAGTATCAAATTTGCGTAAGAACGGGAAGAGTGGGGGGAACGAACTCTTTCATAGTCGTAAAACTAATCTTATTATCCTTCTCCAACAAATACGCCTTCTTAGACTTCACATCCCATCCACACGCATACCCCGAGTCACCCTTGAGAAACATCTCCGGATACGGGCCCGTCACAACATAAGTATATTTCAAACCACTGTTCTTGATTTCCTCGTCTTCTTCAATGTATGCTCTGACTTTAAGCTTGCCCTGGTGTGTAGGCTCGCCGGCTGAAGAAGGGCCGTATTTGATATCCGTACCGTATTCGGAGGGGAATATCCATTTCACGGAGCCAGAAGAAGCGGCGAGTTTGATGAGTGGGATTTGGGGGAGAATTGCGCCTCGGCCGAGGGCGAAGATTACGGTGTCGATTCCTTTTGCTATTGTCAGCCGAAATAACTAAGCGCGAAGATGTGTTGGGGGGGGAGGGGGGCGGGGGGAAGAAGGCACCCTTATAAGCATTCAAAACATCCTCCTCATTACTGATATCTCCAACAATGATTTCAACATTCTTGGGCTTGAGTTCTTCATTGATGAATTTTTCTTTCTCGCTGCCTGCTGCCGGTGCAGAAGTCAGAATTGCGACGCGATCAAATTCCCCTCGCGCAGAGACGATGGATCGAGTGATGAAGCGGCCGATGTTTCCTGTGGCGCCGATTAGGAGGATGTTGCGCGGTTTGAAGTCTGCCATTTTGTTTCTGCTTTCCTTCAATTGATTCAATCTGATGGTCTGGAAGAGAATGAAGAGGAGAAGAAAAGACGAGACGGGGAGTTAAATACTGAAATAATATCATCGCTAACTCCCCCTCAATCACCTCATCTTCCCCTCGCCCCGCAGCTAATTACCTAGCATTGATTATCAATCAGACACGAGTCCGATATTATAAAGACACATTACAAATACATTTTGCTGTGTAGGTGAGTATTGTTTGATCAATGTCTCGGAGCTCGTATAGGTTGAAGGATCAATATAAAAAGTCTTTTCAACTGGATGTATACAGACGAACGATGGAATATGATTGGCCAATTCGGGATTTGCTGGTGGTGATGTGAAGGTCGTAATTTGTAAGCAACGAAGGATTTGTTCAGTGAGCAGAGAAATTCAACTACACCGACATTTATTTTGGTCAATTGCAAAGAGGGGAACAGAAAATCACATGCAAGGGTCAATTGTGTACATACAAGATACGTCGGGCTTGGAGCGACCTACTCGAATTAGGGTTTATTCGGAGAAGCCCTCACTCCACGGCAACAAAAATCGAAGGCCTCATTATCAGTGGCCAAACTGCCCTATATAATCCCCAGATTGATCGCCAATTTCTAACCGACTGTCAAATCGAAAAATCATAAACCAGCCTTGTGGAGCCGTGCCGTGATGATTAGGTGCAACCATGTCCTACCTTGACTGTTGACACGGATCATCAAATAAGAGCTTGAACCATAAACAGACGAACGTATATGTCTACCGGCAAGATCAACCCGAACGTCTAATTGGTCATAGGCCGCGATTGACTGGGCCGTGACACAAAATGACCAAAACCGACGACCCGAGATATTTCCGCATCCGGAAAGTGTTACTGTAATTGGATATCCAGACTTTGCACCTCCAATCTTGAGATTTCATTCGTGAATTCTTTTCAGAAGAAACTTGTGTATTTACTCAATTCGGTCGCTTCACTTACGGATGTGTTCGGGGAATGGCTTTCTTTTCCGTCCAGATATACTATGCTGTAGGAGGTAACGCTGACGTTCTCGAACGTCTATCGAAGAGGAGGCTAACCTATGTCCTAGACATATTCGGAGTAATTCAAGACGAAGTTTAAGAAAGTTTCTTTGATTTATCTGCAATATACTGTTACGAGCATTCGAAAGAGAAATTTGGTAATTAGTTTGACTGGATCGTCCCTTTTCAAGGTAGCATCCGTACCTCCATGGTTGACACCCGTTGAACCTCGACCTTTTGCCACGAGAAGATATCACCTTCCTTTTTGGTTGTTTCGGTCCCGAATTAATGTCGATTTTCGGTTTTTGCTATACATTTGGGATATACATAGGCAAGTATATATACCTCATTGGACTTTTCGTTCTCTATCAAAGCCTTGACGACAATGTCCTTGAACTGTGGTCGTTGTTTCAATTGAGATTACCCGAACACTAACAGACCACTCACAGAGCCACTGTTCAGGAATTCGATGTGTGGCACACATCTAGTAGCAGCTCATCACTGGGCTCTACACCTTACCGCTCCTCAAATGCAGCGCTAGGTCCCTTCCACCAGTCATGAACTCAACAAACAACCCTAGACAGCAGCAAAATGGGTTCAATACACACCAAACCGACAGCCTCGTTTGTCTATGGGTTCTATTCTCAGTGTCGAGCGTGGTTATGATACTCCGACTCGTATCTCAATTTGGCATTCTGCGGATTATTCGAACGGATGATGTTTTGATGATTATTGCATGGGTCCGTACAGCTCCCTCTCAACTAAATCTGTCTTGCTAATCTTCTTGGTGTATATGGCAGACCCTCCAAGCAGGAAAAGCAACCACATCCACAATCGCCATCTACTGGGGCCTCGGCCTGCACGACTGGCAACTCCCCAGCAAACAGGCCTTCAAGAACGTGATGAAGTTCGAAATGTTCTCCATGATATTCGGCACTCTATGCGGGTTATTCGGTCGAGTGTCATTTGCAGTGTTCTTGCTATACTTCATTCAACGAGTTTCTCGGCCCCGAACATATCTGGTTTGGGTCATCATTGTGTTGCAGGTGGTGGTTAATGTTTTGTTTTTGGCTATTATTCTGGCGCAATGTGCGCCGTCGGTGAAGGGGGCTTGGTATGCGGGATTGTGTCGGACGTCGGAGTCGGTGCTGGCGATGCAATACGTTCAGGGAGGTAGGACACCCACTTCCTAAATCTTCAGAGGCATAAAGCTGATTCTTGTAGCCATCAATGCGGCATCGAATATCTGCCTCACATTTCTCGCTGTTGGTTTAGTCCTCCAGATACATGCTTCAGGATATGCGAAAGCGAGCCTCGGTATTCTTCTTTCTTTCAGCTTAATGTGAGTTCTTTTTACTTCAAATCAACATATTTCATGGACTGACTTCCCAGCGCTACCGTCGCCGAAATCGTCGATACCGTCGAGGTCAGTAAGACCCGCAACGAAGGCTCTGACTTTGCATGTAAGCATGCCAGCACCACATATCAGGTCTGTTGCTGACTTAAATTTTAGATCGCCTCAATACCTGGAATTACTGGTATGCGTAAGTGTCACTTCATCCAGGCATTTTTCTTCATCATACTAAACATGTAGTAGGATTGAAAATGCCGTCATCATAATCACAGCTTCAATACCCAAGATCCGCCCCGTGGCCTTGGTAGCCTATCAACATCTCAAAAAGTCTCGATTCTGGAAGAAATTCACTTCCACTTGTCGATTCCAGTGCTTTACGAGAAACCATAACAGAAACGCGACAAGAACTCGTCTACCTTCTCTCCACGGCCGTCATATCCTAGTAGCAGATGACCACGAAGAATCCTCTATACTCCATCGGCTCAAATCAAACCCTTGCAGCAACAGCATATACAGCAAAGAATCCAAACCAACCACAATTCACAGTAACCAATGCTCCGGACCGTCACAGAAACCGAAGCGTCACTGTCGTCATAGCAGCAACACCAGCGGCGGCACAAAATTCAGTCTTGGGTCTCGTTCCACCACCACTACAACAGCATCTGGCTTTGATAGCATTGATCTAGCCAGTCTGGATCAGCAGCAGCTCGCCGAAGATTTTGTGCCTATGTCAACTTCAAGGCTTACACGTCAGACTGTTATCACGGCTGGTGATCCACCACAGCCATCAGCATCGGCATCGGAGCCATACACCATGCCTCAACCTCCCCCGACAGCCATAACGCCGACAACATCCCTCTCACCACCGAACGGGAGCGGTCGATCTTCACGGAATAGTACCCGTCGGGACTGCAACGCAGATGGCTTCACGACTACCAATTCCTCTTTTATATTCTTACCCATCACCAATAACAATCCGAGCAGCAGCAGTAGTAGGGGCAAAAGTCGGAGCCGCCGCCACAACCACAATCACAATCACAATAACGTGCCTGCCGGACCGTTCCCGATACTGCAAACAAGTCAATTTACAATTGAATATGAAGACGATAACAATGTCAGTGCATGTGATGATGATAGTATCAACCAGCAACCACATCACTTAGGGCTGATATGGGCTGATGCTAATGGGCAACCGGCTGAAATGACCAGGACGAGGACGAGTAGGTATAATGAGGATGACCCTGAGGCGTTGCAGTTGCATGATGTGGGCTGTATACTGGACGATTCATCATCTAGGAGGAATCAATCTTGATTCGTGTTTGAGCGGATACCTAGGTACTTGTAAATATGTTCTATTCTATGAATATAACAAATATCTTGCTATGCACAGAAATTGACCGAAATCATGCCTTATATACCACTAGTACTTAGACGATCTCTTATGTCAGTGGATACTGAATCTGAAACATGTCCTCGCCACTAGGGAACAAGCTCCAGTCCATCTCAGTCAGGAGCTCATCCGGAAAGCCGAAAAGATGAGATCCTCCACCTGTCGACGATGGCGTGTCAAATGTTGTGGATCTCTGCGACACAGCCTGGACGAGAACTTGTATAATATTCGGGGCGTGATCAGAAGCGCGCATCCATGGTTTCATCTCCGCAAAGACTTCAAGCGCTTTGTTCAAGCTCGAGTACCAAAACATAACATCACTCTCAGAGTCGACTGCCATTTCGGAGCTGGATGAGGAGGAAGTAGCCATTGCGATACAAAGTAGTGGAACCATGCACGCCTGGAACAGATACCAGGCTGCATTCCACACTTGGATACGATTTGGGACCCAATGCAGTGCGATTGCATCAATGGCTTCTGCTGCTATGGAGCGGCAAAGATGGGCCATTTTTCCTTCTTCTGATTCGCGAGGGCGCTGATGGTGGCCGTGGCGCGTTTTAGAGTTTTCATACGCCATGTATAAGAGGAAGCAGCGCGACAGTATCAAACGACAGTTATGGTACCGGTTACGTAGAAATTCGCGCGCAACAGTTATCCGTGGTGGTGCACTCATGGTATCTTTAAGCACTGGATCGAGAGACTCATACCACTCCTGAAGGTCGTGATCAAGAGCTTGCGCTACACGAATGCTGATCTGAGTCGATTGTGCAAAGCAATGTTGCAGACGGTTGCCGATATGACAAAATTCGGCACTGCATCTTAGAGAAGTCGCCAAATAGTCACTGGGATCAAGAGGCTCGGGCAACGATGTATTCATTGTGCTGCTATCCCAGCGGCCGCAAGTAGGCCGACCTAACGTCATGCTTGCCCACGTGTCGAGGCAGTAGAGGCTCCACCAAGTACGGCGCCGAATCTCAATTTTGATAGCGTAGCGTTGAGCCATTTCAGGGGTTTGGTGATCTGTACGAACTGGAGACTCTCGGTGCAAGCCCAAGGCTATGGCCAGGCGCTGAGCGGCACCAAGAATTGCGTACGCCATGTTAGGGGAGTTTCGATAATGAAGATAGTACCCGCCTAGGAGACAGAGAGCTTGCAGCGTCTCCAAGTTCCCAGAAGCAAGTGAGTCAAGGTCAAGGAATGAGCGAGATTGATTATAGTAGTAGATGTGAGCATTTTCGCTGCCAGAAGCAATCGACCCCACCGCGAGGACCATGTTGATGAGGCCCAACCATGCGGGAGTTCGTTGATCCCTAGAGGCGAATGCCGCTCTGAAAGACGCTTCGTGGAGAAAAGGTGTGATGGCGTGAATATGCTCAAAGTAGAAGTCGATATACCGCATTTCTCGCAGGGAATCTGGTGCTGAGGCCATAGCAGAACCCAGCGGGTTCAGCACAAAAGCGCAATTGTCTGCTTGCTGCACTTCGGACCAGAGTTTCGACGCTTCCACAATACTATCTCTAGCGCTAGGGCAAAGTCGAAACAAGGCTCTAAGAATAGCACTTACGGAACAGATACCCAGATACGAGCGGCGATGCCTATCTCCGGCTAGTCCGATTGCGTTTATATCGTCATTCGTGGTGGAGTTTTGTGCTACTTCATCCCAGTGCCTATCCTCCTCTGGATCCTCCCGATCAGATTCTGGTCCATCATTACTATCCCCAAGTTGGTTGGAATTAGAAACAGCAGGGGATGAAGCAAGGCACGGTGGCTCAGGTTCCAGAATTCCACCGGTTGGAGAAGAGTCTTGTGATAGAAGCTGGATGAGTTCCGACCTGTCCTTTTTGGCCAAATCATCTAAATTAGAACCAGGAAATAGCAATTGGAGAACCCCAGCTTGGCGGCGGATCACACTCTCGAGGGCACTGTATATAAAAGCATCAAGCCAACGTATGTCGGTAAAAAATAGGAGCAAGATCAAAATTGTGAACTGATTTACCTTTTACTTGTCATCTGACGCCTGGACCGCTGTCGATAAGCACAAGAATCGGGGATTCGGTAGTATTGACAACTCGTACAAGGATTGCCTCCATCGCACTTGATCTTTCTTCGCATACACTCGGAACAGGACTTGTTCATTTTCGCTCTGCGTGTAGAATCGTTTGTTGGTGTTGCAGCTTCAGCTGGAACCCCGGTTTCGAATGTGTGGAACATTATATTATAAAATGAGAAGTCAATCCATGTCAAGAAAGTGCGAAATCATAATGTGAAGAGTGAACATACTGCGAGAAATCGTCAAAGTTGGTGCGGTGGAGTACCTAAGGAAGGCTGTCAGGACGGGCTTGCGTGCAGTCCAATCACATTTATGAAGGCAGATCAAGGGTCCGGGTCCATCTCTCTAGCCACTATGGCCTCTGAAGTAGGGATTGTTGGTTGAACGTCCTCGTGACAGCATTTGCCAAGGAGTAAGGACCCGTTTACTAACACGTATGGAGGCCACGACGTTTACCCTTGTCCAACCCCTTTTGATGTCCAGTAGAACCTGGTTATAACGAACACGAGGCCGCCCTATCATGAAATTGATATCGGGTGAGATATTATTCATATGCATACGGAGTGCTCCGGATCGTTGCCAATTAGACAGATTAGTAGGTATATTAGAGTGCTCTCCAGTCCTATATGAATCAAAATCTCCAAATATCATATTTGGACGTTGGAAGGCTTTCCATTCGTTATAGCCAGGTTCTCTGTAACCCGGTTATTATTATGAATGCCTCCTGGCTAGATCAACTTATCTGTGTCATTTCGCTCAGATAACCACTAAAGCATTCTTTTTAAGGTAAATATGAGGTTATAGACATAGAAGCTTTGTACCGTTGGACTTCCACTCCTTAATTACGATCACGGTAGTCTCACGCCTATACCCTCTGGCTCCATGGCGGCGCCGACTCATCAGGCCAAGTCTGATACTAGTCGCATCTTTCTGCGACAAACAAAGAAACCTCCAGAATCAGACACTGGTTCTTCCCTCCCTGATAATCTGCTCCCTCGCCTTAACAGCCTGAACGCTCGCCTTCCTGGGATTCTTTGCCTCAAAAAAGGCATCCAACTCCTCAAGCGTAAACCCTTTCGTTTCCACAAAAAATAAATACATGAAGCCCATCTCAAAGGTATCCCAGAACACAAAAAAGACATAAAACCAATACCCTATATGGGACAACGCAATTGGTCCGACAAACGTATTCAAGAACCCTGCCGCTCCGGCTGTCAATTTAAATGTGCCCATGGCCTTAGCTCGCATTTTGTTGCTCACAACCTCCGCGGGATAGATTGGTTGCATTGGAGTGAAGCCGCAGGCGAAGATTGCACCAAACATGAAAATGAAGACGATGCTGACGGTCGAGGCGGTCTTATTGCCGTACTCTGTATACCCAGCTGCACAGGCTGCTACAATAGCTAGACAGATTGTCATGCCGGCCGTTGTGGTAAGGAGCATTTTGCGGCGGCCGACGACGTCGTGGAGGCGGGAGCCGATTATAGATGATACCCAGCCGACGACTGCGTAGACGATGTTGAGGACTAGTTTTGTGTTGGTGCTGGTTATACCGATGCCGGTGAGCATGATGGGGAGGTAGTAAGATACGATACTGCAAAAAGCAAGTCAGCGCCTATAAAGGCAGTTGGGGAAGTTGTTGCCGATTTACTTGTTTCCACTAAACTGGCCAAACCAGGAGAAAGCGATGTTGAGCATCAACCGGTACCGACTTGAGCGAGATTCCACCAGAACTCGAAGATCGACAAGATCTTTCCACGAGGCCTGATGCTCAGGATCGACAGTGGCGAGCATCTCTCTCATTTGGAGCGCAACAAGCGGATGATCAGCGTCCCCATTGGTGTGATAAGAGGCAATGATAGCCTTGGCCTCACCATGCCGGTCTTTAGAGACAAGCCTAAACATGGAATCAGATGTAAGCTTCATAAATGTTGGAATAAATCTTACCATCTTGGAGACTCGGGATAAAACTTGACAACCAGACAAACTAGCCCTGGGCACACCATCTGAAGCCAAAGTGGCAGTCGCCAATCCAGATTTCCGTGATTTGCTAAGTATTTGTGGCACGCATACACTGCTGACGTCGCGAACACAGAGCCCTATCAGAATTAGTAAGTAGATTTCTCCATTCAAGCAAGTTTGACGATACTCACAACATTATAGAAAGTGTTATACATCCCCGCAATAGTCCCCCGATACTTCGGCGGAGCCATTTCAACCAAATATAGCGGAGCAGCTGTATGCGCACAGGTCGCGAAGAAGGAGAGAAGAAACCTGCCAGCGATGAACATCGGCAGTGATGTCGCTAGTGATGTAATAATCGTGCCAATGCAGACGCCTAGGCAACCGAAGAATATGTGCCATGTTCGGCCGTACCAATCGGTCATCCAGATGAAGAGCGCGCCGCACATTTGGCCAATCTATTGATATAACAGGAGTGAGCATGGCCCTATGACGATTTGAGGCTCATGTAAACCTACCTGAAAGATAGCAAAGACAATGCCGGTGCTCGCGTTTCCATGCTCAGGTAAGTCAAAGTATTCGGCATAGTTGGGGAGCGCGTTAATGGAACCCATTAGGGAGCTATCAAACCCTAAATAAAGTAAAACACTACCCCTTCATGATGTAGTTCGAAGTTACATACCATTCATAGTCGAACAAAGAAAGATCACCGCAGACAACATATATAATTTTATATACCCCGGTCCCAATGGATTCGGTTTATGAGCCGCCATAATCCTGGCATAAGTTTCCGTCGACTCCTCCATAGTCTCGATCTCTTTGACGTTGCCTTCTTTTCCTGTCTCCGCCATGGCTTTGATTGTAGTTCTTCAATCACGACTTTGAAAACGAGATCTCTGAGCATGATCTTTCAGAAATATGAACATCTGGAAAGCCCCAGGTTTTATATATGTAAGTAAGTGGGCCAAGGCCCTATTCCCCCACGGGGGGTATAACTAAATGAAAGGTTTAGATCTTGAAGCGGGATTTGTGAGACGGGATTATAAATTCCCGTTCTGAATTGGGTACGGAGGAAGTAGGACGCGCATCAAGGAAGGAATTTGGATTGAGATTTGCCCAGAGGTCCGGCTGTGGAGATGAATCTTACTTGGCTATCGTGCTGCTTACTCTTCTGGTCTTTCTAAGAGACTTGTTACTATGTGGTTGACCGAATTGATTGCCTGTCTATACCACCAATATAGTCTTGTGCTCGAAATGTATAGTAGGTTGAAACCCTTCCGAACACGACGATGAATAAAAACTTTGGAATATGGACCATGCTCTCTACGATCCATCTATTCGCTTGTTCGCTGGGAAAGAAAACAGCTGCTTTATGATTCTTCCTAGTATAGTCGGCGTTCCTGTTATTAAACCGACCATTGGGGAATATTCCCGTAATTCCTTTCTTGGTCCATATAGTGGTAGATTTGTTCCAACACCAATGGAGGGTTTTCTATCTAAGTATGTAAGGATCTGGCTTTGAGAATAGATTAATTGGCAAGACTAGAAATTCGCAAAGAAAACGAGAAAGGAAACAAGAGGACTGCTGATTTATAGAAAGGATCCATGTGATGGGTTAGTTAGATGAGCAGTATAACGTAGAACAAGAAGCCAAGCGAGAGTGAACCCTTACAAACTATCTATAATTTGGCTTTCACTCCACCTTCGACCTCCCAAAGGCTTGATGGCTCATCATAGAGCAGCGGATTCAGAGCAGCGGTGTTTATCTCTTCACGTCAATAAATCATCCTCAAAACAACAGAAGTAGTTCTTACATGCTGTGGCCCCAGCTCATCCACCCTCTCCACCCCGAGCAACCTCATAGTCGTAGTAACCTCATCAGCAAGAACTAGAGAATCCCTGTATTAGCAGCCCTGATAAAAGATGTAAATGTTGACGCACTCTCCAAAGTCCTCCTAACCCCCGCCTCCCCTCCAACACCCAACCCATAAAGCGCCGCCCTCCCAATCCCCACTGCCCTAGCCCCCAATGCAAGTGCCTTAACCACATCTGTTCCCCTCTTCACTCCCCCATCAACATACACTTCGATTTTGCTAAGTACCTGCGGACAAAACTTCCTTATCTCCATCAGAACCTGCATCGGCGTAACCGCCGTATCAAGACCCCTCCCCCCGTGGTTCGAAAGAATAATCCCGCTGACCTCCGGATGTTGCGCAGCAAGATACGCATCTTCATGCGTTTGTATGCCCTTAAGTACAATGGGTAAGTCAGTATGCTTCGTCAGCCAAGGTAGTGTCTTTGCCCAGGTGAGTCCGGGCTCTGTTCCCCAGGCCGGAGGTCGTGATGTCCCAGCCATGACTTCAGCGGCTTTGAATCGCTCGTCTGCTTCTCGTTTACCGGGAAAGGGGGCGTCTAGGGTTAGTACTAAGAATTTGATCTTTGGGATCTTGCGGATTTGAGCGAGTGTGCGTTCTGTCGCTGATAGGTCCTTGAGGACGTAGAGCTGCCATGCGAAAACGGCATTGGGGCCCGCGGCGACGATGTCTGGGACAGACATCGAGGCGTTTTTGCTGATTATTTGAAGAGCGTTGAAAGTGGAACATGCGGATGCAATCCCCGCTTCGCCAGCTGGGTGTGCGAGTTTTGCCATTGCTGCCGGAGAAACGAAGATAGGGAGTCCGATGTTGTTTCCCAGGATGGTGGTTTGGAGGGAGCAGTTGGAGCAGTCGATGAAGACACGGGGACGGAGGGAAATGGATCTGAAGACTGTTCCGTTGGCGACTTTTGTGATTTCATCGTCGCTACCAGAAGCATAATAGGATAATGCTTTCGGGGTGAGGCGTTGGAGGGCAATGGATTCCATTTCTTTGAGGCTAAGAATTCCTTGGAGGGGTGGTACTGGGTCTTCTATGGGCTTTGAGAGTTCGGTTTCGTTATTCTCAGGAGCAGATTCTGGATAGAGCTCACCCAGGAGTTCCTCAGAACTGAAATATTCATCTAGGAGCTCGGCTGGGTGAACGCCTTCAAAAGCAGCTGTGGCATCAGTGCCTGCGTGCTGGAGAAGGACTGCCTTTCCGCCCGGATGAATGAGCAGGAACTTTGTGATCTGGAATCGGTAATCAGGACATTGCATTAAGGATCATCGTATAGTATAGACTCACATTGTAGACGTTGCCATGGATGGCAATCCAACAGTCACTTTCGTTTCTGTGTGCTTGTACTGATGTGGACTGTTAGCGCTTGGCCAGGCATGCTGAGTCAAAGACTTACTATCCGATAATCGAATCATGATGTCTTTTTTCCGTGCTAGTCTTCTTGACACCAGAAATCACTTTCTAACTTCCTTTGTCATTTATTAGAATGTGGCCGCGGGATTTGAATATCCCGCACCATTTTGGGCACGGAATTGAACTCACCGTACCCCATGAACATTCAAGTTCTGCATAAGCATTTGTTTAGTTCCGTTATGGACAAAATGCCGTCTCATTCTAAACTCAGCTAGATAAAAAGCATGTAGGATCAAAGTTTACTCAAATAATCCTTCCAGATATGCTTGCAGCCTTCCCTCAAACTGCTAGTTTCCCCATACATTTCACGCACAATGCAAAGACACACCCAAGAACTAAAAACTGGCTGGTTCATGAAGGAACATGGAGTCAAGCCCACTATAGATTTCTATCTCCCAGTAAAACAAGTCCCTAGTCAAGTCCACATCGACCTCCTAGCCAACAACATGTGTGTCACCATATATACTCACCCGGCGTGAAATCGATACTAACGCAAACAGAATCCCTGATCCATTCCTAGATGCCAACGAATTGTCCGTACGATGGATTGGAGAAAAAGACTGGATCTATCGAACAACTTTCCAAACCCCTACGTTGTCACTCGCCTCCGGAGACAATCAAATCACAACGGACCTAGTATTCCACGGCCTCGACACGTACGCCACGGTCACCCTGAACGGAAAGACGATTCTATCATCCGAAAACATGCACATAAAACACAGAGTAGACATCTCGCCCCACATTTCTACGAACGGGACCGAAAACGAGCTTAGAATAGTCTTCAAGTCCGCCCTGCTGCGTGGTCGAGAACTCATTACGCAACATCCCGAACATACATTCCACGTTCGTCAAACAGAAGCCAGTCGCGTCCCTGTGAGGAAAGCGCAGTATAACTGGGGCTGGGATTGGGGTCCGATCTTGATGACGGCGGGTCCCTGGCGGCCTGTTGTGCTGGAGTGGTATGTGGCTAGAATTGAGGATGTGTGGATGCAGTATCGAGTTTCGCAGGATTTGGGACGGTGTTCCGGATACTTATTCGCGAGAGTGAGTGAGAGTGTCGGTTTGGACGAGAAGGATACGGTTGTGTTCTCCCTTGCGCGGGAGGGCGAGAACGTCGAGTTGATTAGGCTGGAGGTTCAGGCGAGGTCCGGGGTGGATGGTGTTGTGAAGGTCCCATTTTCATTTGAGGTGCCGGAATTATGGTATCCGAATGGATATGGATCGCAGGCGCGGTATCAACTGTCTGCAGAGCTCTTCCGGGGAGACAGGAGGCTAGACTCTGCTGTCAAACTTGTCGGAATCCGGCGGTGCGAGCTTATACAGGAAAACGATGAATTCGGAAAGTCGTTCTACTTCCGCATCAATGGCATTGATGTCTTCGCTGGTGGATCGTGCTGGATTCCGCCTGATAGCTTCCTCGCGCAGATGTCTAGAGACCGCTACACAAAATGGATGAGGCTTCTGGTTGAGTCGAATCAGATCATGATCCGTGTTTGGGGCGGCGGCATATACGAGGACGACGCCTTTCTCGATGCAGCAGATGAGCTGGGAATCTTGGTCTGGCAGGATTTTGCCTTTGCTTGCGCCAGCTACCCCGTGTTCCCGGCTTTCCTACGCTCCATTGAGGAAGAAGCGCGGCAAAATATCAGACGACTAAGGTCACACCCGTCCGTCGTTATCTGGGCCGGAAATAACGAGGATTATCAGGTCCAGGAGAGGTACAAGCTGGAGTATGACCCGAACGATACAGATCCCGAGTCATGGCGAAAGTCCACCTTTCCAGCTAGATATATCTACGAGTATCTACTCCCGAACTGGGTAAGAGAGGAAGACCCGTCTGCTATATACCATCCCGGAAGCCCATGGGGCGATGGAAAAGAGTCCTTCGATCCGACGGTTGGGGATATTCATCAATGGGATAGTAAGTCACCACTTTGTCTTATTGTGCTCAACACCTCTAACAGAAAGCCTAGTATGGCATGGCCAAATGGAGAGATACCAAGATTCTGCCCTCCTTTCTGGTCGCTTCGTCAGCGAATTCGGCATGGAAGCCTACCCACACCTCTCAACGATTCGCCGGTCCATCACCATGCGATCTCAGCAGCACCCGGGCTCAATGATGATGGATTTCCGCAACAAAGCCCTTGATCATGAGCGGCGTCTCATGACCTACGTAACCCAGAACTTTCTGGTACCATCCGACCTCCAATCCTTCACACACGTCACGCAGATCCTCCAGTCCGAAGCGATGCGGTACGCTTATAAGAGCTGGAGGAGGATGTGGGGACGTTCCGGAGCAAGGAAATGTGGTGGTGCCCTTGTCTGGCAATTAAATGACTGCTGGCCAACTATTTCGTGGGCGGTTGTTGATTATTATGGGATCAGGAAGCCGGCATTCTATGCTATCACCCGGGCATTGGGGCCGTTGGACGTGGGTATTTGGAGGGAATGTCCACCTTGGACGGGAGGGCATGCAGATCCATTCGCGATAATCAATGCAGACTCATGCAAGTTTGATGTGTGGATTGCTAGTAGTCTTCAGGAGGCTGTTGAGGTTGATCTGATTATTAGCTTCATTTCTATTGCGTCAGGAACGCTGATTGGGGATACGATCACTACAAGGATAACGGCAAATCCTAACGCTACGACAGAGGTGCTTGAAAACCAATATGTGAAACTACATACACCACAAGATGAAGATATCCATGATCCATTCATCATCCACGCGGTGATTAGAACAGCTGATGGGAAGGTCATGGCAACCGACACCGCTTGGCCGCAGCCTCTGAAATACCTCGACTTTTCGAATAGAAAAGTCAAGGTTCAGATCTCGCCATCAAGGAACCGTATTACCGTGTCGTCGGATCTTCCAGTGAAAGGATTTGTCTTTGAGGAGCGCGAGGGCTTGACATTCAGTGACAACGGGTTTGATATTGTGCCTGGGGAGGAACAGGTTGTTACGGTCGCTCAAGGGCCCAACGAGGACGAGGACCTCATATGGACGTACATTGGCGCGAACAAGTCTACTTTGGGGCAGCAAGACAGTGGCCCCAGGTGAGCGAGCCTTTATATCACTTTGTGCTAGTTTACCTAGATTTAGAATATCTGAAGGACATTAAGTGTCGAAAGGAAGCTTTATATACTCTTCTACTTTTACGGGGTATGCATGTATGACTTAAAGCTGCTCATTATCAGTTGAAAGTATTTAATGTTGTATGAAATTCTGTATTGGACAAAAATATTTGGCGCATCCCTTTCTTGGGTTCTAGTGGGAAACGAATCATGTTATTGAAAATGCTTAAGGGGAATGAATACCGTTTGTATAAACTAATTAGGTCCTGGGAGAATTACACATAAGAGAGAAAAATTTCATATCAAGAAAAAATACCCAGCCAGCCAGCCCCTCCTTGCTTACTGGAAATATTTCCTCACTGCTTCCTGATTATCTGGATTGACACCGGCCAGAATCGCTTCTGCGTTTATGCCGGTTGCTTGTACTAATCTTTTAGCGGCATCGGCGACTCGCTTGGCTGTTTCGCCTTGTAGGGTTTCGTTGTCGAGGGCTTGTACTATATATCCGAATGCCTTGTCGGCGTTGGAGAGGACGGCGGGGTTTTGTCTAAATTCGTTAGTATATTGATAGTAGAATGGAGGGAAAAAGAGCCAGCTTACTGATCAATCAGTTCAGCGAGGAAGGAGTAGGCATATGGTGCAGCCTCCTCGTCGTTCGTGATGGGCAACGTGTTGAGCCAGTTTGCAACAATTTCTTGTGGGTTTTGGACCTTCTCGTTGTTAAAGCGAAGAATCTTGGCAATACTGGCAGAAGCATTCTCAGTAGCAAAGACGTGCTCTTCGGTCCTTGCATGAGGATGCTGCGTAACCTGGAAAAGACTGGGAATAGCAGCAGCCACAAAGTCGGCGTATGCTGGTCCACCCTTTTGAGCGGCAATACCCACTCCGTATGAAGCAGCTTGCCGGTTGGGGCCATTGGAGTCTTGTAACCCGCGAATGAGAGGTTGGAGAATATGATCCTGGAAAGCCCATGAATCTGGGCCACAAAATTCAATCACGTCATCCATAATGCAGGTTGCCCATTGTCGCTGTGTAGGATCGGTGCTGTTGATAAAAGCATCATAGATAGGCATCAAGCGTTGCCATGTTGGTAAGAAAGTCGATCCCTGGTTCTTGAAAACGGCGTGGAACGCCTTGTTCATGTCGCTGAGAAGTGCCTGGTCGTCTTCGATGGCATAGGCGATGGACATGTTCTCCTCGTCATTGTCTTCAGCCTCAGCCTCCTCTTGCGCACGCTCCTTGACGCGGCTCTGGTAATCTTCCAAGGATGATTGAACGGAGTCAATGAATGCTTGCATATGCTCCTGAGTCAAACTGTTCTTGCCAACCACCTCGACGGATTCGTAGAAGCATTGGAACATCTCAGCAAGGGTATCAATGGCAGGCTCGGCACTGAGAACTTCGATGATCTTTCCGGCAACATTGCTCCAGATCTCGGCAAATCCAGGTGATTGGATTCCGTGAGCCTTCTTGTATGCATTGAGAAGATGAGGAATCAACTTGGCGGAAGACACGCGAACGGGGTCGTGGAAGAAAAAGGCAAGTCCAGGAACGGCAACCTTCTCCAAACACTCGGCAACGTAGGGCTCGAATGAACCTTCCAATACCTGAGCATAGACAGCGAGGAGCTCAATGGCGGTGTTTTTATCTTCGAGGAGACTCGTCCTAATACCAATGAGTTTGCCTTTCAATGGAATAAGCTCCCATCCTTCATCCTGCTCAACCATTTCAGCTTGTTCATCATCTTCCAACAACTGAATATCGGCCTTGGCGGCAGCAAGAGTGAGAAGAGGTGGAACAACAGCACCCTGGAAAGGTACAAAGTCTTGACCAAGAACACGGCACATACGACCCCAGCAGTGAAGCAAATATTGTGATTGAGGATCGTCGGAGTCTGTAATATTCTGTTGGATTGCTCCGAGAAGGTTGACCAAGTTGATTGCGTCCTGTCCCATCTTCTCCTTTCCGACAGCCAAAGCAATCAAAGTAGCGCACTCCATAGCCTTGGCACGTAACAAGCGGTACTCCTTGGATTGCTCCTCTTGAAGCACCTTGAAAAGCAACGGCATAAGTGTTTCATAGTACTGAGTGAAGGCCGCCTCGGCTGAATCTGCGATAGTAGCGATAGTCGAAAGAGCTTGTTCCTGGACGAATCGCTTGTCGGTGCGCAAAAGCTGAAGCAAGTGTTGAAGAAGGTCTCCAAGATAAGGCTCAAGAATGCTCTTTTCGGCCTCTTCGCAAAAGTTGACCAGGGCAGCTGCAGCATGAGCCTGCACACGAGGTTCTGTTGAGTCGAGAACAGGGATGATGTTGTTCAACACCACAGCATGGTATTTCTCCTGCATAATGCCGGCGAAATCGGTACTCATCTGACCAAGAGCATTGCATCCTGCATACCTGACACGTGGGTGAGGGTCCTGAAGGGCGGGCACGACAAGGGCAAGAACGTGGTCCAGTTCGCTGATCATCAGGTCACGGCAGCCCTCGGAAATAGCAGAGATGGCCATAAGCGCGGCGTGTCGATCCCTCCAAGCAGAAGACGACATCATGCGTGGAATCCAAGCGAAGGTAGCAGGAAGAATAATGTCACCACCAAGCTTATTTGCCAATCGGTCCATCGTTTGCTCACCAGCAACATGGTTCAAGTCACTTTCCTCGAGCTCGAGCTTTTCAAATTACTCATTAGTTGAATTCAAGCATAGCAAATTCCCAGACTCACATCTTCAGTAGCACCCCATTCTTGCGCATCGTCATCATCAACACCAACGTCAGTCATCAGACTGAGACATTGGGTAACCATCTCTGTAGCATAGGTTGGGTCCTTTTTGCACATATTCGGGGAATATTCGGCAAACGTTGCCAAAAGCTCGAGCGCGTTTTGTCTGACTTGGTCGCTGAGGTCCTTCTCTGCAATGACGCTTATGCTGAATTTCACAAGGTTGTTGAACAGGTTCTTGAACATCTTGGGAGAGTACTCGGCTAACTCGACGAGGGACATGAAAGCCTTTGAAAGTTCTTCATCCTCCTCTGATTCTTTGAGGGGAGGAAGGATATTCAAAAGGTCCGGAGCGAGGCTGAAGAAACCTGCATGTTGTTTCTTTGGTATGGAGCGGAAAAGGGCAGAGAAAGCTTCCATTGCAGCAAGTCGAACCTAGCCACATTAGTGTCTTGCACTCCAGACCGGAAGCGGGCGACGTACTGAAACGTGATCATCTTTGAATCCCCTGCTGAAAACATTCAAAACTGCCTCTTGATGTTGTTTCTCAATGATACTAGGTGTCGTAGTGAAAATTCGGAATGCAGCTTCGCGTAAGCCTGCTTCGGAAGACTGACTAGCCTGGAACAATACTCCAAGAAGTTCCGGCCACGAGTCGCCTATCATTTCGTCAGCTATTGTATAAACACCCAGACGAACATCCAACGTACCATTATCTGTGTATTGACGGGCGATCTCAGCAATAGCGTCGCCAATCTTATTCCTCACGTCGGGTAGCTGCTCGCTGCTCAGGCAACCAACAAGCTTCTCACGAATAACAACGCGTTGCTCAGGGCTCAAGTTCGAGAAACACTCCTTGGTCTCACCGGTACGCGGATCTTTGGTGTTTTTGGTAGCTATCCGTCGAAAGAGAACCGCGGCAAACGACCGTGTCTGTAGAAAACCGAGGTCAGATACTGTACAGCCTCGAGTCAAGAAATCGAGGGCAAGGAAGTCATACAGCCGCATCTTCTGCTCCCTGAAGCTGTTCCGCCAACCCCAGTAGAAGCACATCTGGCCGGTTCTGAACCCAATCATTGTTGAGCTGATCTTCTGCCTGCGATCGGATGGTATTGTCGGGGGTAATCAACGCCCGCAGAAGCTGCGAAAGGGCGGCGTGGATTTCAGGCGCGAGTAAGGACATCCTGACAAGCTATACCGCCAGTTAGATTTGAGAAGTATGAACGACAAACGACAAACGAAATAATCAAGTAAAGACAATTGGGATGAAGTCGCGCCCGTTGCGGCGGGGTTGCACTCGTAGGATGTTTTTGTTATTGTAAAAGCGGGGACTTTTCTGCGTACTTTTTGACCCTTAAATTATTTTTTTCTCTGTCGAGGTGAGATGCGGGTATCGAAAGCACTTGGACTGGAAGATCAATAAGTGTGTAGATATTTCGAATAGCTTAGATGCAGTGTCTGCATCCCAGCGCAAAAGACAACCTGTCTTTGTTGTGACTCAAACAGGAGGAAGAAGAGTGAGTGAGGAGGAGGGAGGTGAGAGATCAGTTTTGTATGAAGTGGGATGAATGAATGAAATTCCGCCCGCCTCGGAGCAGCCAGCCAGCACAACACTGACAATACATACGCAGCGATACGTTCCGCGCTAAGGCTTATCGGGCATAATTTGCTACCCCAAGCAATTATTATGTATGTATTTATTTTGATTTCGTCTGATTTTCTTGGAATATAATATGTGCATTTATTCAGCCTATACACAATGATACTGCCTAAGTGCTGACAATGATAAAGAAATAGAGATGCGATATTATTAAGGCTACAAAAAAAAGGCAGCAAACAGTCCTCAAACAACAAGGACAAGGATATCTATACGATCTGGACTCGACGAGAAAAAGCACAACCAGAATTTATCTACCGCTTGGTCGGCTGAGGATAAAGACACCAGCAATCACTGCGGCAAGAGTGACAATGGCACCAGGCAACAAAAGATCGTTGGGTACTCCGGCAATAAGTTGCTCCTCGGGCAAGCGTTGTTGAGGGACGGCATGCTTAATCGCTCTAGTCGGTCGGCTGAACTCTTCCTCCTCTTCGTCTTCCTCAATGGTTTTGGGGGCACGCTCTTTGAGGACGGACTCGGGAGGAGTAGGAGGTTTCGAGACAGTTGGTTGAGGTTCGACAGTGACAGGAATAGGTGGCTGAGAAGGATCGTGAACGAAAAGATCAACCTTCTCATGGTGGAGTTTTCGTGCTTGGTGAACAGCATCCGAAAGGTCCTGGTCGGTAGTTATGGAAACAGTGTCTCCCTCGTTGTCAAGATAGCTCAAAGCAAATCCAGTGCTGCTGAGCTTTCCGTCTTCGACTGATGGCTCGCCGCCAACAGCTTCGGCTTCTTGGCCCAATTTAGCAACAACACTCGCAACAAGCGCAGAGACACCCTCTGACAGAACAACATTCACACGGTGCACGCGGCCGCTGGGGGCCTTGAATTTGAATGCGAACGGGGTGTTGGCATCGTCGACGTGTTGCTCAAGAAGTTCCGAATGCATGTCGTCGCCATGGTGTGAAGCCGAGTCGTTGGGAAGTACACTGTCGCCGCGATCAAATGCAGGCTTGGATGGATCCGGGCTGAGTACGGACCGATGAGGTGTGTGTGGGCGATGGCTGCCACCGCCAGAGACCATAGAGTCGGATTCGTGGTCCATGGACAGCCAGAACTTGTTCCAAGCAGGGCCTTCCTCGTCACCAGTGTTCATGGAGTTGATCTAAACAAGGTCAGCATTGTTCTGCAGGTTCATGTGATATCAAAACAAACCTGCTCGAGTGTGGCATATGTTAATTTAAGCACATCGACCATGCCAACAATTTCACCAGCCTCGTTCATAACTGGCAAGTTAAGGTAGTGTCCATCTGTCCGTAATTAGTTAATGTACATCAACCACTTGTTAAGTAACGTACCGTGCATCTTGCGCAGAGCAGCCTGGATACTCATATCGGTGGGCGCAAAGTCAGGGTGAGGGGTCATCACGCGGACGACACTGCAAGTGGCAGGGTCGAGCCCAGGAGCAATGACACGTAAAACCACATCTTTGCTAGTAAAGATACCAGTGATGGAGCCCTGGTCTTGGACAAGAAGGGCGGTTGTATGATGCTCCTTCATCAATGCAGCAGCCTCCTTGACTGAGGTTCGGACCGACACGGTAGTTGGGGGCATGCCATCCAAAACCGATTCGAGGGTGGGCCCGGACATTTTTTGGCGAAGAGCTTCAACATATTGAATGATTTGCTGGGGCTGGCTGGATCCGAGTTCTGATTGCACACCTTCCAATGCATCGTAGAGCTTACGAGACGAGCTGTACGCACGCTCGAGCTTCTCCATGGCGTCATAGAAACACTTGGTGATGTCGAGAATACCGGAGATGTCTTGGTTCTCGTCCATAACAGGAAGATGACGGAAACCCTTACGGACCATGAGGTCGAGAGCATCAGTGGCACTGGTATCAGTGCGAGCGCAAAGAGGGTTCTTGGTCATGATCTCCGCAATTGTGACCTCCCTGGCCTTCAAGCCAGCGCCAACAACACGGAAAGCAAGATCCTTGGCGGTGAAAATACCGGCAATGCGTTCATCATCGTCAGTAACCAATACACAATCCTCTCGTTTGGCGGCCATCAATTGTGCGGCTTCGGCCACGGTGGTGTTGGGCTTGATCTGCAGAGCCTGGCTGGGCTTCAAAGCCAAGACGGTTCCGGGGGGAGCTTTGCGATTGTGACGAGGGCGTTGCACATGGTGACGCTTTTTGTTGAGGTCTGCCTCCATTTTCCTGCGAATGGCCTATCATAAACCTGTTAGCATATAATCTCTATATCATATTATAGCAAACAGCTCCGGGTAGAAGGCATACCTCATCCCGCTTTGACTGATTCTGCCTCTGCCTACTAGCAGCAGTAGTGGAGCTTCCTACATCACTTTGACCTAATGCCGAGTCAGGTTTGGGACGAGGGATATGAGAGGCAGACGACGGACTGTTGGTGTAGTCGAAGTCGGGCATTTTGCCTCGACCAATGGTTTTGTTTGGGGTGCCTCGAAACGTGCCGGTGGCAGACATCTTGTCGGAGGGGGCCCGTAGAGGGTTGATTAGGATTATATACGGTAAAAGGGCGGAATATTATACGTAACAAAGACAAAGACAGGCGAGAACTTGAGGCGGGAGTGTTGCATGTTTCGTTCACACGGAAGAAAGATAAACAATCCCTGGAGGAAGCCGTGGGTCGGGAGGGCACGGGCTATGGAATGCGCTAAACCATCTTAGGGCTAGTGTCTCTCGGCGCCGTGAGTGCCCCACTCTTGCAGAAGCTCCTGATCTGCTGCCTTGGTGCCTGAGGAGCCAAGGCAGCGATCCCGTGACTCCCTCGCTTAGCTCCCACAAACGGGGCAGCCACTGCAAAGCGCTGGCTTATCGAACTTACCCGCCAACACCGACAATCGACAATTTGGAAGTTCCGCGACAACCACCCTCTTTGCAGAACAACTTCCAAGTTACTGTTCGACCCGGTCGCCCCATCCAGAAGTCAAAATGGTCAAGAAGCGAGCGTCCAAGTAAGCACCACCTGTACAATCTGTTTTGCGTCGTCAATGCGGATCTCGATAGTGGAATCGGCAATGGATTGAACGTTCGACTTGGGATACGCACACATGCAATTGTCGAAATATACTAATATGGGTTTAACCTTTTAGCGGACGTAACAAGAAGGGCCGTGGTCACGTCAAGCCCATCCGATGCTCCAACTGCTCGCGATGCACTCCCAAGGACAAGGCCATCAAGAGATTCACCATCCGCAACATGGTCGAGTCCGCCGCTATCCGTACGTCTATCCTTCTCGAAACGCTATAAAATCTGCGGATTGGAAATCGGGAATATGTGTCGAAATGGATTGATCAAAATCAATACATACGACATGAAAGAGCTGGACTTCCGCGGATTGATATATAGTGCGAACATATCGTGCTGGAGGAATTGTGGCTAACATGGGTTCTTTCTCAGGTGATATCTCTGATGCTTCCGTCTTCACCGACTACGCCGTCCCCAAGATGTACTTGAAGCTCCAGTACTGCGTCTCCTGCGCCATCCACGGCAAGATTGTCCGGTACGTCTGACCCAACGATACACCCAAATCCCCCATAGCATCTACGAACTGTCCACGCACAGAGACAAAGGGCATTTTAGCTGACAAGATTGATAGTGTCCGTTCCCGCGAAGGTCGCCGCAACCGTGCCCCCCCTCCTCGTATCCGCTACAACAAGGATGGCAAGAAATTGAACCCCCAGCAAGCCGCTAAGACCGCATAAATGAACTAAAAAAGGATATACTCCAATGAAAGTTGTATTTTTCTTTTTCTGTTTGTTTGCATTTTGAAGGAAGAAATTCTTTTACTCAAAAACGGCTTTTTTTATTACTATCATGATATGAACTGGGAAATGACGGATTTTTTTCTCTTTTGAACAAAAAAATGAAAAGAGGGAGTCTGGCCAGCGCGGTGTGTGTGTCGGAGAGATTGAAGTAATTTTCGGTCTCTTCGAGAGGAGGATTTCTATTAGAAGGGAACTACAAAAATATCAATTCTTTTAGACCTCTGAATGTCTTGACAACAACCTTTTTTTTCTACCAGTATAGAACAGAGAAGGGGGGGCTATGATAAAAGATGAGTCAATTGGGAGGCAACTGTTAACATTCCCAGTCTAACCATGCTTTTCAGTATGAAGATTGACTTGAGATGCTACGTATTCACTCGACAATGATACTTCTAGAAAGTCTTCACTTCTCGTTATTCGTTAATGAGAACACGTCATCATGGATACAAATACCCATTCTCAAAATAATTCCCATAAATATCAACCACCCCACTCCTACCTTTCGGTGTCGGGTTGCGTATAACTTTGACTTCACCCGGCCAGTACCCTTCTACATGCAAGGGTAAAGCGTTGTAAGCAGGTTGACTATCAAACGGTGACGACGGGCATGGCGAGGACGCAGAGGTGGACTGACGACGATTAGCCAGCCTGAGATCTTCAAATTCCTTTTTCTTGAATCGTCGGAATGATGCCAATGCAGAGACTAAATCGATCTCAGGCTCTTCTTGGGCAGAGGATCGAGGGATCGGCTGCTGCCGTTTGAGACTGGATGAGTCTGAGCCTTCTAATTCCGATATGCCGGAATGAATGGAGTCGTCGTCAGATACAAGACGGACCCTCTCATTCAGGATTTTCATCGCAATCTCCTCATGCGGCTCAGGGACACCACACTCCTCATTCCCAAAGAAACTAAAATCGTTCGTGGCAGCGGACCAGAGACGCTCGGAGTCAGAGTCTCCCGTGGTTGATAT
The DNA here is from genome assembly GCA_001571465.2 of Talaromyces pinophilus. NCBI lineage: Eukaryota > Fungi > Ascomycota > Eurotiomycetes > Eurotiales > Trichocomaceae > Talaromyces > Talaromyces pinophilus. Next base: position 3,525,019 of record CP017344.1, on the reverse strand, counting down.
CCAGCTGTTTTGGCCGTTTTGGTGTGGTTTCCAGGGACTTAGAGCTCGCGGTGGAGGTACACTTCTGCTGCCTTTGACTGCTGGTGTTATTTCGAGGACAAGACATTTCAAAGCAAATAAAGATTTGGCGTGTTGTTGCTCTGCTTTTGCGCGGTCACGGCCTGGTGGGAAGGAGTAGTCTGCTCGTGCTTGGAGTTTTGCGAGGAGCATTTCGTCTGAGCATGCGGTTATGAAGCGGGTGAGTGAGGATAGGATGGGGGAGCTTGATGAGACGTGTGACGGGACATCGGTGAGTATAAGGGTCTGAACATGGGGGATATGAGATGGGTGCAGATAGGGAAACGTTGTGCTGTTCTTTCCATGTCGGAGAGGTAGGACTTCAGTTTTTGGCCGTTTGGCTAGAAGCTCTTTGATTTTTCGGCTGCGTTGGTTTGATATGGTACCGCCATCATTTTGGGTGTCGTAATCTTGTAGCAACTCTTTATCTGCAGTGGTTGCAGGGCTAACCACCTCAGCAGCAAAAACTGAGCCACGGCGCGGAAGAAGAGGTTCGTCGGGGTATTGGTTTACTTTTGCTACTACATCGGGACGAGTCATTGAAGAAGACGGTATTGAAGTATCCTCCAATTCAAATAAAGGGACATCTTCGGCAGGCATTTCGTATATCTCGTGTGCTGTATCCAACTCGGCGTGATAATGATGAACGCCCAACTCCTCGGCTGGCAACTCGGGAAGGAGTTCAGTTATGGCAGTCTCACTTGTGGCCGGGGCATCTTTGGTAACGATGGCGTGGTTCACTCGGACATATGTCAATCCATCTTTGGCATATGCTCCAAGTATAGGGACTAGCTTCTCGGCTCCTGGTACAGTAGTGAAATCTGTTTTGGAGCCAGGAGGCGAAAGAAGAGGCTGGTCATCTTTTAGGGTTTGGGCAGTGTCTACACTGCCGACGTCAAGAAGATAAAGCCGTTTCGATGCAAGCAGGGCTGCGACACCTTCGACAGTAAGCCGGTTGTCCGATATATACAAGTGTGTAATCCCAGACTTTGGCAGATTCTCGAATATAGAGCGACCTGTAAGAGGGCGAGTAAGAATATCAAGAAAGTCTTTGTCCAAATCAGGATTTTGCAGTAAGGCCGGAGGATGGTTTTGGTGATATTCGTCCCCGTTGCCATTTACTGAATCTTGGTTCGTCCCTTTCGGTAAGAAGCAAGCCTGTAAGAGCGACCTCACACTCCGATCTGTAAGGACATTGTTTCGCAGATCTAACAATCGGACGCGAGTTCCGATTGCATTTGCAAGAAATTCGGCATCGGCGTCTTTCAAGCCGATTCCTCGCAATTTGAGTACTCGCAAATCCGGAAGCTCACTCAAAACAGATAACACGCTCCGATCTCTAGCAGGGGACGTGCGTGATAGATCCAGATAGACCAATGCAGGAAATCGAGAAAGAGCAGTAGCAATTCCAATTGACGTCGTATTCGGTTCTCCTTCTGCTAGAAGCAGTCGAAGATTGTATGGGCGATACGCTTGTGCTTGTTCAGGATCCGATGAAACCTTGAGGCTGATAGTCGCATTATGGTCGAAAAAAGGCAATTTAGATACTATCAACGACTGCAGACGTGGCAGGTAGTCCAGCAGATCTTTGAGCCATGGTGCACGTGGTCCACCATATATCTCTGACAGTGCAGGCGGTAAGTGAAGTGTATGAGTCAAATTGCGAACTTCAGGTCGTGCATGTGGTAGAGTTCGTTTAAACCGGGTTAGCGCAACATAAACGGCATCATTCTGGGTGCCAAAATGCGACGCTGGATCACCCCATAGATGCGGATTAAAGATTGCATGCCATCGTCGACTTACTAACGAGGCCGAGCAGAGGTCAGCTGAGGGGATATAGTCCGCTATGATGGCCAGAGCATCTTTCATGATGGCATGCTCGTATGAAGGAGGTATAGCGTCCATGATGTACAGGTCGATGTGTTGTGGATCTTATATATGTCCAGCAACCGATTCTTGAAGTCATGATATTTGACTGCGCTCAACGAGACGGACGCCCGGCGCGAAATACGTCTTCGTGCAGCAGTGCTACGTTGGTGGGTGCATTATGATAGCATTTCTCAGTAACGGTTGGTCAAGTATAAGACAAGACGAGGATCTTTCATGGAAAGACGAATAACGAATTCAGTGTGCTGTGTGGGTGAGTTGGCTCAGCCTCATTGAAGACCCCGTGACGTCACATGGTCAGCGGATACGCTCCCTTCATAGACTGGCCAATGAGAGCGCCAGCATGAAAACATACAAAGGCGCCCATTGGAACCGTTTGATAGGAACAGGTAAAGCTTCGTCTGATCTGATGTTTGTTTGGATACTGGACCATTTCTAGAAGCCATAGTATCACCGACCTTTTTATTGATCCGCAGCTTGCCTAGATGATACCTAGTTGCCGAGATAGATAACTGTGCATCAATACATGACAGTGCATGCAGAGCTTAGTATCTTACAATGCAATTCGGGTCCAAATACATGCTTTATCCATGAATTTTAATTCTTACTGAGTACGCTGTAACCGAATTTACTTGACTATTAAAGAGAAGAAATCGCTCCAGATGTCCCATAGTGCTGTGACAGGGAGCTTATCGATATAAGTACTTCAGCCAATGACGTCAACGGCAGAGGGACGTCAGGACCTAAACAGTTAGACTCAACTCACCTTCTCACCACCATGTCATTTATCTCTTCCTCTCAATTGATCTGACAGACACTTCACCGACCCTCAATACTACCCACCTCTTCTCCGTTACGATGGAAACATCCCAAAAATCCATCCGCGTAATGCACTACATCAGCGAGTTCCTCGACCTTGACGCCCAATCCTTCACCAACATCGCCGAATTCATCGCCCTCATCCAGGCCATCCGCGAGGGTCTCAGCCGGATCGATCCTACCTTCTCCGTCTCGGACTTTCACATTAACTTGCTGTTTCTCTCAAAACTGCAAGCGCATCCGAAATGGAATGAGTGGGCGCGGGATATGCTTCGCGATCAGCGCGTGAATGTCTCCGATTCGAGTAAGACAATGCCCTTTTCGGAGTTGGCGGAATTGGCTATCCGGCATGAACGAGACATAAAAGCAAAGACGCGGATGAGAACGAAGCAGACTGAGAATAATACGGGAAGACTGCAGAATTATACGCAAGAGGAGATTAATTCGTTCGTTATTCGGCAGATGCGTCGTACCCACCATAACAATCATAACCGGCAAGATCAAGAATTGACGACAAATGTCAAAAGACATAGTAAACGACCAAGCCAGGAAGAAATCAATGAATTCGTCGTACGGCAAATGCGCGAGGAACAAGAGCGCAAGACTAGGGCGAGAAGTAAATCGGAGCCGAAACCTAATCAAACCGCTATGGGAACAACGAAGACAGATGCTCATCGCACGACGAAAAGTGCGGATGACGATGATCAATATGCGAAATGTGATACGTGCGGTCGAATAACGCATGCCGGGCAACAAAGGTGTCATCATCACGATACGGCAAAGAAGGATTCGAAGACGCCGGTGGTGCAGGTGCCTCGAGGGAATTTTTTGCCGAAGAAGGTTGAGTTTGTGAAGAGGACTGCTAGTGGATTGCCGACGTATCGGACGGGGTTTGCGTTGACTTAGTAGATTTTATAAGAGATAGAACTGTTTGGCGAGGTTGGAAGCGTGGCGCTATGGGGTAATTTGTCGCATGTTTGATGGTATGATATCACGAATGTAATGATAGAGTATACGACTTAGCGAATATGTACATGTATTTGACAACCTTTCTCCCTCACGACTTCACTTTGGCCCTAGTTTGCGCAAAGTAGCTAAACAGTCCTCGGTCCATTAACAACCAACCCAAAGAAACCAAGTTGCTCCGCTAACGGCGACCAATCTTCATCAAAAGGCGCACTGCCTGATTCAAGCTCCATTTTCCGCAAACGAGCTTTTAAAACGGCGCAGGTCTCTGCCCATGCACTGATTTGACCCGACAAACCTTCTCCGAAGCTATATGGACGGTCTGGTGCGCGAAAGTCAAAGGTTGTCTTTATGTCGATTTCCTGACTATAAGGTGGTGATTCGCGGGCGAGTAGTATGAATGGTAGTGCGCGGGAAAGGAAGTAGTCCCCGTTCAGAGTATCCTTTTCTGTGTTGATGGCAAATCCAGACTTCTCAAGTTCTGCAATTCTCTTATCCTTTGCTGCCTGTAGAGAATTCCCATGGTACTCATATGCATTGTGCAAAGGGAGCAAAGACCACGCATTCCCCGCCAAACCATGGCACAAATTCCCACCCTTCGATAACAAGCCTTCTTCCCAAATCTTCTCCGTACCCAAACGAATAGCAAGATCCCATTCCGGTCTCCAGAACCGTTCCACAAACGACGTCTTCTCATGAATCACACCTAACAAAACAAGTAACCCAGGCGGACCGTGACACAACTGCACAAAAGGCGCAGGTCTCGTCGACGCATCTGGACGGTCCGGGATTGACATGGGGAAATGACCGTTTTTGTCTATACAGATTCTGCAAAGACCAGTGACGGTGTCTGCGATGTCTTGTTGTTGTTCGTCTGAGAGGTCGCATGAAAGTAGCATTGTCAGGATTCCGGTCGCGCCGTGGATGGCGCCGAGTGCGTAGTAGCCCTCCATCCATTGCCACATTAGAGGTAGAGCATTTTCGGGACCGTGTGATTTGATGTAGTTCTGGGAACCTTGCTTGCCTCCTGCGATTATAGCATCGACGAGTTTGGGGATACTCTGCAAGGCCGTGCTTATACGTGTTTTAAGTAGTTCGGATGCCCGAGTTATATGCTTCTTGAGTGTAAGTAAAGCCCATAGTAACCCTGCACGACCAAATATGAGCTCGTCACCACCTAGACTAAAGCCCTTGAAGGTACAGACTGGACCATGAAGGGTGGCTCGTTCAACAGCTTCATTAAAAACCCTGAAATCTTCAGGATCTGGAGTTAGGTCGGCTTCTGGTCGCAGATTGAGTTGTTCACAATAAGCTAATATCCGCATAAACGACGGCCCTACATTCGAAGCCAAAGCGGACAAGCGGCCATCGACGAGTTCAATATCCGTCGGCGTCGGCATGATCAAATTTGAAGCTATTCGAAAGTAGTCTTGATCGCTTGGTTGTTGAATAGATGATTTTTGGCGTTCCAGTCGGAGAAGCGTGAGAACGATCCCTGGTGTTCCGCTGTAGATGTTGCCGTAGGTGCTGGCATCTGATGGACGTTGACAGTTATTCACGATGATGTCTACACTGTTCTTGATAGCTAGTTGTAGCTCTTGTAGGATGCTTTCAAGATTAGCCTTGCTGATCTCCGTTGGCTGCAGGGTATTGGGATAGAACTGAGGGCGAGTCGATCCCATCTTTGCTTGTTGAAGAGTGTATAGCTTCAGGAACTGGCCTGTAATTTCAATAAAAGTTTTAAGTATAATGTCAACATGTTGAAGCATATATACTTCGTAGATGCCGATCCATTGGGCTCAAACAACATCCCCGCTCAGGAAAAGCAAAAGTGATATGCAGTGGATCTCGTACTCTGCATACATATGGCGGACTTCCGCCATTCGGATGGTGTAGGGAGTACCACGTAGTCGACCATCTGGCCATAGACTTTTGAGCTAGCTCATATTGCATGACGTAGCTCAGTTGAACATGGCTAAGCTCTGATCACAAATTTGAGTCTGCGCTCTCAGAAAGATGACCGTTCAATAGGGGGTGGCAGAAATCCGGAGTCCAGAGAGATATCCGATGGAGGACCAATCGCAGACGATAACATGTAGATCGAGCGACCGAAATAACAGCCTGAACTTCCAGGTGTCAACACTAACCCAATGCAGTTAGCGCATCACATGACAGCGGTACGGTATTTTCTCCCGCGCGTTCAGATTGTTCCGGACTGCAGACTACGGAGCGTTCTTGGAAGTGCTGCCACGACTGCTCAAACGCAGACACACGACTTCCCTTGAGCCGAAGCCCTAACTGCTCTCTTGCATCTGCCATCCTGGTAATGTCCCTTCGCTGCTGCTTATTTTGGTGTGCATGTATCCCGTTGAAATATGTTTGATGCTATTGTGAAGATAGCTGAAGAAATGGCCCCATTCATCTCACACCGTACTTTTGAGTCTGGATATCGCGACTAACATGGAAGGAATATGTAGTCCCGTGACTTTGGTCGCGAGGGGGAGGAACCATGCCCGGCGTCCATGAAGATATAGGTTCGGAGGTCATACCGAATCCACAGGAGTATGCTGGGACAATATGTCCTAGGCAATTTACTCTTAGGGACCGGGTGACGGTCGCAACACTCGTGCCGTTTATCTCAGTGGCTCAGGTTCCTCACGGTCTATTGGGCTATCTCTCCGACCAACTGAACAAGGAAATTGAAAAGGGCGATACATATACCATGATTGACCCAATCCCGCTTGAAAAGTTTGCGCCGTGGTGGTTCGCGAATATTGGCGCTATCATGCTACTTGGCGATATTCAAGATGTACATGACGTCCAGCTTATGGAGCACAATGGGACTGACTGGACAAAAGTGTGTCTGGGTAGCTTCAATATTAGACCGAATTACCCGGGTCGTAGCAGTCATGTGTGCAATGGTATGTTTCTAGTTACTGATGCTTCACGTAACAAGGGTGTGGGTAAGCTGATGGGAGAGGGTTTTCTTGAATGGGCGCCAAGACTGGTAAGATGTCCCCCTTCTGGGTGGAGAACATCACTCATTATTCTTCTACAGGGCTACACATATTGCGTGTTTAATCTCGTATACGAGAGCAATATCGCTTCCTGTCGGATGTGGGATTCGTTAGGGTTCAAACGTATCGGCAGGGTCCCGGGTGCCGGTCATCTAAAGTCCTACCCGGGTCAACTGGTTGACGGCATCATCTATGGACGTGATTTGAACGTCGAGGGTGACGAATCTATCACTCAGGAGAGATTCGACAAGATTCGGTATTACTTGAAACATGCAAAATACCCTCGAGGAGCAGACCGTGCCGAAAAGAGTCGCTTGAGGAGTGCAGCAACGCACTACAAACTCATTGGCGGCGAAGATGGGGAGCCAGAACGACTGATGCTCAAGGATAAGGAGGTTGTCTCCGATCCTCAGCAGCAGTATGAGATCGCTCGACAGGTTCATCTTGAGCAACATGGTGGTATTAACAAGACTACGGCCACAGTTGCATTGAAATATCACTGGGTTCGCATCAAAGAGACAGTCAGTCGAGTCATTCGTGATTGTCCCAAGTGCAAAGAAGCTTCCAAAGCTCCTCCTGTGTTGAATGGCGGAAGGACTTCAGAACCTCCCAGCATCAAGCCTATCAGCGAGATCGAGACTGCTGTTACGAACAGTCTGATTTCACACACGGAGCATTTGATGGCGGATGCAACCCACGTCCACGCCAGCCCCTTTACGTCAACTCATACGACGGAAGTACACACCATCGGAGATGACAGCTTACCCGACTATACGCATCTACCACTCGACCCGCAAATGATCGATATGAACGGTCATCTCTCCCGCTTCCAGCATCATCACAGCATGAGCACTGGGTACGACCAAAGCCACGGATTGCCTCATGCGGTGTTTGAGGATGAGCTTAGGGCTCATCATCACAATGAATATCAGTCTATGGTTACGGATGACTCTGAGGCGGAGGCTTTGCAGCGGGATGCTCTGAATCTGGTGAATACGCAGTTGACGGATTCTCAACATGAACAGGAGATGCTGTCTAGATATGTGGATCGGTCTGATGATGAGCTTGATTTTACGTGACGGCTGATGTTGGTTCATATGCATGGTGTTTCGAAGGTGTTTGGAGATGGAAATAGAGCATTGCACATATAGCGAATTTCTCATATATAGTAATTATATAACTATAGTAGTTATCTTTTCTCTCCAGCTGTATAGTCATCGTCACAGCCTGTTAAAAGGGGTCGAAATACTCCCCTCTGATTGGCCGACTACCGACCGCCCGCGCGGAGCTCCATCAGAATTTTGGTGAGCATCCTCCGGCGAGGTGAATTAAAAAGCAACCCCGCGTTGAATCAACAAGAGGGAAAAGACTTGCAAACAAGGTGTCCGCTGCTTTGAAACCTTGTCATTCCAGTTTTGATATTCGTCGAACTTTTTGAAATACCATTTTTTATAATCTTCCATCAGACGAACCATGGCCTTTGCCGGCCAAACACCCACAATTATTGTGTTGAAAGAGGGTGTGTGCTTTCCTATCTTTTCTTTGGGGATTATCGAAACTAACTCCGGCTTGTGTTATTATAGGGACGGACGCTTCACAAGGAAAAGGCCAGATCATCTCGAATATCAATGCTTGCGTTGCGGTGCAGTCGACCATCAAGAGCACTCTTGGTCCGTACGGAGGTGATTTGCTTCTTGTCGACTCCAACGGCAAGCAGACCATCACAAACGATGGCGCAACTGTGATGAAGGTACTTCCATCTCCTTTACATGTTTATTTTACTAAATACTAACGTTTATCTTTGTCAGTTACTGGACATCGTCCATCCCGCAGCCCGTATTCTCACCGACATTGCCCGCTCGCAAGACGCCGAAGTTGGCGACGGAACAACCTCGGTCGTCGTGCTGGCCGGAGAGATTCTCAAGGAAGTCCGGGACTCTGTTGAGCAAGGCGTCAGCACGCAGACAATCATCAAGGGTCTTCGACGAGCGGGTGCAATGGCCGTCAACAAAATCAAGGAGATTTCTATCGACATGTTGGAGGCTTCCGGTAGCGAGGAGAAGAAGATTGAGACTTTGAGACGTCTTGCAGGTACGGCGATGAACAGTAAATTGATTAAGAGGAACTCGGACTTTTTTACCAAGAGTGAGCGCATCTACTCCCCATCAAGGGCTGCTTTTGAAAAGCAAGCGATCTAACACTGGTTTTAGTGGTCGTCGACGCCGTCTTGTCCCTCGACCAGGACGACCTCAACGAAAAACTCATCGGCATGAAAAAAGTCCACGGCGGCGCTCTCCAAGATTCGCTCTTTGTCGACGGTGTCGCTTTCAAAAAGACCTTCTCATACGCCGGTTTCGAGCAGCAACCCAAACACTTCAAGAACCCCAAGATTGTCTGTTTGAATGTCGAATTGGAGCTCAAGAGCGAAAAGGATAATGCAGAGGTGCGAGTGGAACAGGTCTCTGAATATCAGGCTATTGTGGACGCAGAGTGGCAGATTATCTACAATAAGTTGGAGGCTCTATACAAGACTGGTGCCAAGGTTGTGTTGAGCAAGCTGCCTATTGGTGATTTGGCTACACAGTATATCTACACCCATCTTTGTAGGGGGGAATAAAGTTGCTGATTGTTTGCAGGTACTTTGCCGACCGTGATATATTCTGTGCTGGCCGTGTTGCTTCCGAAGATATGGAGCGAGTCTGCCAGGCAACAGGTGCTTCCGTACAGTCCACCTGCTCCGACATTCAGGAACGCCATCTTGGCACATGCGGTTCCTTTGAAGAGCGACAAATCGGCGGCGAGCGCTTCAACCTCTTTTCAGAATGCCCTGCTGCCAAGACATGCACACTCGTCCTGCGCGGTGGTGCAGAACAATTCATCGCCGAGGTCGAGCGAAGCTTGCACGACGCCATCATGATCGTTAAACGAGCAATCCGCAACCCGACCATCGTCGCTGGTGGTGGTGCCTGCGAAATGGAACTATCCGGATACCTCCACGGCTTCGCCGATCGCAACGTCCCTCACAAACAGCAAGCAGTCGTCAAGGCATTCGCCAAGGCCCTTGAAGTCATTCCCCGACAGCTCTGTGACAACGGCGGCTTCGACGCAACTGATATCCTAAACCGATTACGCACTGAGCACCGAAAGGGTAACGTCTGGGCTGGTGTTGACTTTGATCATGAAGGAATCCGGGATAATATGGAGGCTTTTGTCTGGGAGCCTAGTCTGGTGAAGGTCAATGCTATTCAGGCTGCCGTCGAGGCTGCTTGTTTGATTTTGAGTGTTGATGAGACTATTAGTATGTACACCCCTTTTGGCCTATAAACAGTTACTTACATATCGAACAGAGAACGAAGAATCTGCTCAACCCCAAGCTCCCACACGAGGTCTACCACCCGGTGCAGCTCAGCGGGCTCTTGGAGGCGGACGTGGACGAGGCATGCCCAGACGATGAGGTAGAGGCCTTTACATCAAAAGCAAGAAGGAGAGAGGTCGTATGAGAATAACAAAACGGATGGATTGCATGTAAGATGTGGTTCTATTCTAAAATACATACATAATGATATTATAGATTGGCAAGTAATCCGATTGTTATCACGCCCGTCACGTCGTATTTCGATATGCACGATAAAATTTTACAACAAGCTATGCCATCGGCATGATTGGCACACAGAAATTCAAATAAATTTTAAAGTCGTCCTGAAAATCCCTGCAGCGCGAATCTACATATCCGGTACTCCGTAGTTAGTAATCTAACCAAATTGCTCGGAGTTGCCGTCGTGAGTGGCTATGCTCCTGTCAATCTTGCATCTAGTATGTCGTAAACAATCAGGATCTGAGAAATGCAAATAAACTGAGCCAGACCTAGAGCAGAACTTATTTCCGAGAATTCGTTCGGACTTCTCCGGATTCTGACAGATTGACAGGCTGTCTTGTCAAACCATAACGAACGGAACTAAGGAGTCGCAAGCATACTATGTACGTAGTGTACTACATAGTATGTAAGGCTGAAGATGTTGACCGTCGGGCTGGAGATTTCCCTTCGTTGCGGCATGTGATTGGCCGAGGGTTCAGCTTGGTTGGTCCCTGGCGCGGTATTGTGTATTGGCTTGTATGATACGGCACAGCCACATACAACAGTGGAATGTATTTATGTAAAGTACGTATCGCAGTTCCCCCACTCCGCGTGTTCCTCTTTCCTTCATCTTTGATCGTGATCCGATGCGCTAGTCAAGTCCTGTCCGGACATTTTGGAATCAGAGTCACGACTCACCACATCACCTTATCATTACTCAGACATTACTTTTTTATCATTTCTCCTTCTTTTCTTTCTTGAACTTCATCTCGCCTGCTAAACAGCGACACCTATTTTCTGAATAGACATCACGCAATGTCCTACTATCCCCCTCCAGGTCCACCTCAGTATGGTGGTGCTGGTTACCCGCCGCCGCAACAATACCCTCCAAATGGCTACGGGGCTCCTCCACCACAACAAGGATACCCGTAAGTGCGCATCACTTTTTTTGCGATCGGATCACTAACATCAGTTTGTGTCGTACAGTCCACAGCAGAATTATGGCGGTTACCCCGGTCAGGGTCAACAACATTATCATCACACGCCGCCGCCTGCTCACGGCGGTTATGGAGGATATGGTACTCCATCTCCTCAGCCTTATAACAACGGTGGATACGATGTAGGTTTCTCTCATCTGGCTGTTGTGGTATTCGAGTTGCGCATCAAAATATATCAGGTACTGATGGATTTAGCGACCTCCCCCTCAGGCGCCCGGATATGGCCCTCCTTCACATTCACCCCATCCCTCCCATGGCGCCGGTTACGGCAGACAAGGTATGTTCACTCTTTTTTTTTTTTTTTTTGTACATATTCATCTTCGAAATCTTCAGCGACTAACACACAACATCTAGCATACGGCCATCCCCCACCCCCACCAAGCGAATCCGTCGCCTTCGGTCACGGAGCCCCGCAAGGCTACAACTTTCGCTACTCACAATGTACCGGCAAAAGAAAGGCGCTCCTAGTCGGCATCAACTACTTTGGTCAAAAGGGCCAGTTGCGTGGATGTATCAACGATGTCAAAAACATGTCGTCGTACTTGAATCAGGCCTTTGGTTATGCGAGAGAGGATATGGTTCTTCTTACGGATGATCAGCAGAATCCCATGAGTCAGCCGACGAAGGCTAACATTTTGAGAGCAATGCACTGGTTGGTCAAGGATGCGCAGCCGAATGATTCGTTGTTTTTTCATTATTCTGGTATGTCTCACGCTCTGGCGGGATTCTGCAGGAAACAAGATTTCTAACGACAGGCAGGTCACGGTGGTCAAACTCCTGATTTGGATGGCGACGAAGACGACGGATACGACGAGGTTATCTACCCGGTTGATTTCCGTGTCGCTGGACACATTGTAGACGACGAAATGCACCGCATTATGGTCAAGCCGCTCCAGCCTGGTGTCAGACTAACAGCCATCTTCGATTCCTGCCACTCCGGCTCCGCTCTGGATCTTCCATATATCTACTCCACCCAGGGTGTGCTCAAGGAACCCAATCTTGCCAAGGAAGCCGGCGCAGGTCTTCTCAGCATCGTCTCGTCCTATGCACGCGGCGATATGGGCAGCATGGCCTCTGCAGCAATGGGTCTCATCAAAAAGGCCACCAAGGGCGACGGCGCATACCAAAAGACGCGTCAAACCAAGACCAGCCCGGCAGACGTTATTATGTGGTCTGGCAGTAAAGATGAGCAGACCAGCCAGGATGCTACGATCAATGGTCAAGCTACCGGAGCCATGTCCTGGGCCTTTATCAATGCGCTCAAGAAGAATCCCCAGCAGAGTTATGTGCAGTTGCTCAACAGTATCCGTGATGAGCTTGCTTCGAAGTATACTCAGAAGCCGCAGTTGAGTTGCAGCCACCCTATTGGTACGATATAGCATCCCCTGCCTGGTTCCACTGCTCGGCTCTGGTTCTTTTTCTTCTTCTTTTTTCGGATATACTAACATTAATAACAGATACCAACCTCCTCTACGTCATGTAAATACGTTTTCTAGCTGGACATGGAAATAATTTGAAAAGCACAATCGATTGCTCCGTTTATTTTTGCTGTTGTCTTCTGCGTTGCTTACAATGATACCGGCGTTTTCTGCTTTCTTGCCTTTTTCTCATACGAAGCTCGTTTTGCCCTGCATTGTTTACTTGTTGGTTTTGCGGCTGGGATGGATCATAAGGGTTTTATTTTTCTCGTTAGGAGGGAAAATTATATATAATTGAATGGAAGCATATATCACGTTTTAAGATCCTGCCTGGTGGTTTGTTCGTACACTTTCGTTTCGTAACATGGAATATAAATGTAGGGTTAGCTACCACTTCTTAGGCGCGGATATCACCGTCCGCGAAAACGAGGCAGTCAGAGACTCGTTAGCCTTTCGTTGCTTTTTTGCCGCCAATATACCCGTCCGATCTGTCACCGGGGTCGCATTGATGATGTTATCGAACGCCTCCTCGTCGTCGTCACTGGCTTCGGCGGAGCCGGATTCGGAGTCTGAGTCTATCGGTAATTCTTTCGATGATGTCGATGTAGGCTGTGTACTGACTGTTGTTGTTTGTTGTTGTGGCGGTGGTTGTGAAGTCGGATTCTGGAAACTCTTTGAATTGAGAATCTTGCGTCTGATTTCGGCCATTTCTTCTTCGTCGTCGGAGTCATCTGATATTGCGAAGGGGTCTTTATCTTCTTCCTCCTCTCCCTCTTCGCCATCTTCATCCTCATTCTCGTTGTTCTCATCGTCATCATCATCAGAGTCAGGAACCTCCAACCGATTCGTATTCCCTCTATGCCACATATCATCCGCACCACCCGCCTCCCTCTCCGCGCGACTCTCATTATACTCCCTCTCAATCTTATCCAACCACTCTTCTTCTGTACGTTTGATGTCTTCTTCACTCGAACATGCCGCATATCGCTTCAGGAGTTGTTGATTGATTTTTATGAATGCCTCGCCGTACGAGAAGTGGGATAGGACTTGCTCCGCCCAGTCTTCGTGACCGCAGATGTAGAAGCAGGCTGCCAGGGCTTCGACGCAGTTGAGACGCCAGGGGCGGCCGTAGTTTACGGAGTTGGCGGCGATGAGATACGGCACTACCCTTGGTTGTTAGCTATATCTTTTGTCTGCTAACGTCCCTGTATACATACGTAGTCTTTCGCATTTCCCTCCGATACGAGACCAGGGGACTTCCTTGACGCGAACCCACGAACACTCCACGACCGCAGCGCCATATTGATCTAGTAAATCCCTATCCGCGGGAGAAAGTACACGTTTCGCATTCGGCCTTCGCAAACAAGCCCATTAGCAAAATCATCATGCGCAAAACTCAGAGAGAGAAAAAAGACATACGAAATCACAACCCCAGCATGCTTGTGCCCAATCTGCAACTCCCTCATCAACCCAAAATTCATCAATCGTTTCCCCGAGCACCGTTTCGGGTCGCAATGGCCCAAATCCCAGCATGCAGCTTTGAATGCTGGTCTTGTTCTTGTTGTTGTTGCGCCGTTTTCTGTGGTACTTGTATCGTCGTTATTTTCGTCTGCACCGCGGGGTGAGGGACGGTGGCGGGGTGGTCCTGACTTTTTCCCGCCCCGGGAGAAGTTGTCTTTTTTGTGGCGGACCATTTTATTTAAATTGTAGCCTTGGGAATGGTGTATATGTGGTGCGAACTGAGTATATTGAGTGTCTGATAAGATGTGAAGATTGGTAAAAAAAAAAAACGATGATAAAGATGTTGTATGTAGACTGAACTAACCGCACCAAGCCGCAGCTCAGCCCGCCCGCCCAAGATCCACCACATGGAAACACCCGCTTTCAATACGTCGATGTAAGCTGTCCATTAAGTTGAACAACAATCCATCTGTCTGACTACACCCCCAACCTTCTTTTCGCTTCTTTCCTTTTTTGTTTATATTTGCAATTATTTAATCTCCAAGCTGGAGGCTGCTTCAGCACGTATGGCGGCGAGGGACCGATTCGGTTCTTTCGCTGACCCGTCACTATCACCACTTCAACGAGCTATACGTATGCCTCCGTCGCGAACAATCGTCTATTCTACTAGCTGACTCGCTGTTAATAGACAATGCCTGCGAACCGACAAACTACGAACCGAACCTCGCATTGAACCTCGAAGTCGCAGACTTGATAAATCAGAAGAAAGGCAATGCGTGAGTGGGGCATTCCACCAGGGTCGAACGATTGACGATATTCACGACGCCAGAAGCTGACACTTTTGCGTTATAAATAGTCCCCGCGAAGCTGCCATTGCGATTGTCCATTTGATCAATTCCCGAAACCAGAATGTCGCTCTTTTGGCTTTGGCGGTGCGTACTTTGCTCCCCCGGCCGACTCCAGGCTTGAACCAACATGGCGCGCTGCCCAGTTATCTAACGTTACATAGCTCCTCGATATATGCGTGAAAAACTGCGGATACCCCTTCCACCTCCAAATCAGCACAAAGGAGTTCCTCAACGAGCTTGTCCGACGGTTTCCCGAGCGTCCACCTATCCGGCCGTCGCGGGTACAGCATCGGATCCTCGAGTCGATTGAAGAATGGCGGCAAACGATATGTCAGACTTCGCGGTACAAGGAGGATTTAGGGTTTATTAGGGATATGCATCGTCTTTTATTGTATAAGGGGTATAATTTTCCGGAAGTGAGGCATGAGGATGCGGCGGTTTTGAATCCGAGTGATGTTAGCACCTCCCCCCCCCCCCTTTAACGCCTGTGTAGGCCACTGGTACTGGGTTCTGATGATGAATAGAATCTCCGGTCAGCGGAAGAAATGGAAGAAGAGGAAAGAGCGGCGCAATCGGCAAAACTCCAGGAACTCATTCGACGAGGCACGCCGCAAGATTTGCAGGAAGCGAATCGTCTGATGAAGGTCATGGCTGGTTACGATACGAGGAATAAGACTGACTACCGTGCCAAGGCTGCCGAAGAGGTTTCGTATATTCAACAGAAGGCTAAGATTTTGGAGGAGATGTTGCAGAGCATCCAGCCGGGTGATACTATATCTGCCGGGGATGTATTTGAGGTATGGATGTCTATGTCTGCCGTGTTGACGCAACTAATATGTGTATAGGAACTCGCAAACGCACTGCAAAGTGCGCATCCGAAGATCCAAAAGATGTGCGAAGAAGAGTCAGAAGACACCGAAGCAGTTGAGAAACTGAAACAGATCAACGACAGTATTCAGCGGACTATAGAACGATACAAGTTGGTCAAGAAGGGTGACTTTGAAGGTGCTGCTAGAATACCCAAGGGAACGCTAGGAACAACGACCGGAGTTGGAAAGAATGCCAACAATGAACTGTCGTTGATTGATTTCGATCCTGAGGAACCGGCCCCGTCGAATGGGCAGGAACAAGCGGCCACAAGCTCCTTGGAGGATGATTTACTTGGGTTGTCTTTTGGGGATAGATCGGCTCCTGGGCCTGTCAATTTGGGTTTTGGTATGTCTCCCCTCCCCCCAGGATGAGTGTAATTATGCTAATAGTATGTAGATGCCCCTATTGCAGCATCTTCCAACGTTCCACCCGTTCCTGTCCAAGGAGCTCCCAGCGGCTTCCAGAGAAACTATGACATTCTTTCCTCTCTTTCAGCATCCCAACCAACTTCTCAATCGTCCACACCAGCACCCGTTGTACCGCAAACGACAAAGCCGACTTCCCCTCCACCAGCTGTCGATCCATTCGCCTCATTGATCTCCGCAAGCTCAAGATCAGGTTCTCCAATGATCTCAAACCAGAAACCTCCTTCATCCTCAGCTCTTGTAGACCTTATAGGCAGCAGCCCATCGACATCAACTACTGCCGGCGTAGCCACTCCGCCGGCCGATGATGAATGGAGTTTCACATCAGCGCTACCGACCGAAAGTGAACTACCAACGACAAACCGCGTGCGCATTCTAGATTCTCTCCTGGCCGTCGATTTTGAGGCTCGAAGGAAACCCGGCGAACCCAGGACGCTTCAGATTATGGCTCTCTTCTCGAATAAGAGTAGTCAACCATTGACAGAACTTCATTTCCAAGTTGCCGTTGAGCGGGTAAGCTTCTTCCTTATGTTTCAAACATAAGATCACGATACTGATGAATTTATATAGGCATACCATCTAAAACTCAATCCTCAAACCGGCAGGGACATCTCCCCCCTCCAGTCCGTCGGCGTCAAGCAGGAAATGCAAATCGAGAACGTGGACGCCGGCAAGGGGAACTCCATCAAGATTCGGTTCAAAGTGTCCTATCGACTCGGTGGACAGGCCAAGGAGGAACAGGGCATGGTGCCGCCATTAGGTATTTCGTGATGTAAGTAGTTTGAACAAAACCATCAGAATTGAATCTTGAATTGTTTATTGTCTGTTCTTGTTTGGTTTCGTCAACCATGCCAGCCTTTCCGTTCATCTGGTTTGGTTTTGTTGGCTTGTCTTAGTTTTGATATCAATATCAATACGGAAGTAATTCTTTCTGTTTCGTGTTTCTGTTCTTTCATCACAGCCTTGTTTCGATGTTTACGAGGCAATTGCATAGCTGTTTGATTGTGATTGAGTTGAAGTATATACCTACCTTATTTTCCTAGATCTAGTGCTCGTATAAGAAAAGCCAAATTTGAATTACTTTTCAATTATTCTCAATGTGTCAATCCAAGTCTATGGTATTCTTCTTACATGCTATGGCGGGCCCGGAAACTTCGTTAGTACGATTTTTAGGCGGTCAGGCCCCACTCGGGAAACCACCCTCACCGCCTTACTAAAAATCCACGTACGCGACTACACGTATATCCCATATTTCATACGCAAATAATAAATATATACCATCCACCATGGCCACCCCACCCCCAGACCCCCCTGAGCCCCCTCAACCAAAGCAATATTCTCTACGGCTTGATAGGGATGATCGGATACGAGTACTAGCTCTCCGAGACGCTGGATTTACGTACTTGCAGATATCTCAACAGCTTCAAATTAGCTATCGTCAGGTTCAATATACGTGCCAAAGCCAGCAAGCAACCCCCAAAAAGCCTCGTGGCGCGACCCCCAAGCTATCCGAAGCCGAAGTCGATAGGATTATTGAATGGATTACCTCTTCGAAGCGTACGCGCCGCATGCCTTATTATAAGGTTATACAGGAGCTCAATTTATCTGTGGGAAAGAAGGCTCTAGCTCGAGCTCTCAGAAAACGAGGTTATACACGTTGTATAGCTTTACGGAAGCCTCCTCTGTCGGATGCACAGATTAAACAGTCCCCAAAATCAGCTGATGGGCCACCAACATCCTAGAAGACATGGCCGGCTGTGTTAAGGGCATTGCATGGGAAACTGAATCACCATTCCTAGACGTGGATTACAGGGCACCGAATGCCTTCGGTGTTGCGACATTGAAACACCTATCCACCAAGAAAATATTAAGTGATCAACGAAATCTGGACCAGAGCCATTTTCGGCATGTCCCTTGGCCGATTGCGGAGGAGCTTTGGCAGTATTTGACTCAAAGGTAAGACTGGTAATAATCTTAGTAGGCATGGGTGATGAAAGAGTAATATTGATAATGGATGGCAGTGGCAAGCGGACTTTGTATATGTGGAAAATATTCTGCGCTGTTTATCCGGTTGAGTTTCGACGGCTCTGTCAGCATTGTGAATCTTGGGTGGGGAGTCCTCGATACCCCCTGAGCGACTACATAAAGCTGGTCAAGAGCTCGAATGATATTTGGGCTAATAGATTAAACATCTGGACCGAGTTTGCTCGAGTTCCGGAGCTGGTCGAACTGGCTGATGTGACTAATCTTGTCTCGTTGGAAGTGAATACTTCTCGCGATACGCCGGAACTTCTACTACTACACGACCAGGAAGTAGTGTCGCTCAATGACCGTGTTCTGAGGACATGGAGTGAACTTGTCGAAACGTTAGGTGCTTTCAAGCACCTTCGGGTTTTGAGATTGTACCATCAGCGAGACCTTACTGAACAGGCTTTTTGTTATCTGTCTAGGCTTCCGGCGTTGGAGTACTGTGTGTTGGCGATGTGTGATCGAATGACAGAGAAATCTGCCATCAAAGCGGCCAGATCACAAGGTTGGATCGTTATTGAGGAAGTCCCTGACCAAGAAATAATTCGTTTTTCTCCTCACGCTACTTCGAAGAATCTTGTTGGAGAGACCAAGTGGCGTGGTGACCGTCTAGATGGTCTGATACCTGCGTCCTTGCCTAGCGATATACCAATTCTTGAGTTTTCTGTTGGACAGAGACACGAGAAGCTGAGAGATCGTGATATCGTCATCATGCACCGCAAGCATGCTCATAAACGATACAAGCGTAGTTTGGTCGATATAGTGTCGTCAGAGAGCGACCGTGGACCTCAGAAAAAGACAAGAAAGCCGGTCATGAAACAGCGCGGTAAAGATCTGTCGGGGATGCTGACTGAGTTCTTATAAACCACTGCTTTGTAGCTGTATGTAAGATTATTGATCGATTGAATAAAGCCGTACTGTTTACCTTGGATGGAAGCTAGCGGGAAGACCCGCAGTGGTGAGATGATAAGGATAGTGGCGGTGACGGTGACACAACTCCAGGCACTCACTCCCTCATAACATCAACACAACACCACGAACTCTTTCGTCTCGTTGTCAATGGAATAGCGCTTACAAGCTTCAATAACCCATCAAAGACAGCATTCCACAAAAGTATCGCAGCTGCTGACGACCACTTGAGATGGCGGACCAGGACCAGCCTACTCACGCGGGGCAGGATCCTCCCTCATCAACCGAGTCTGCTATTTCCTCACCACGAACCAGCACCGATTCTCGCTCATCTAATGCCACGACTACACGACAACAGCAACCTCCCATGCGCCTTCCTCACATATCGCCATCTCCCAACACTTCACATCGACAGAGCTTCGGCGAAAGCCTTCGAAGCACCCCGCAATCCCCGCGCAACCGCCGACAGCCGTCGCTGACTCAAGCTGCCATCCAGGGCTTGATTGATAACCCGCCAGCACGTAATCCTGCAGATCCCGCTTTTTTGGGCCGGGATTGGCGACATATTTCGATTGGGGAGCTTGTGAAGCCGGCAGATTTACGGTTTGTGGAGGTGGACACGGGAATTGAGGAGGCTACAAATGTGAGTTCTTCAATGCTCTAGAAATACGCAGCTTGGCTGATATGTATACGCAGAAATTGATTGATAATGATACTACGGTCCTCCTCGTTCGCGAAACTGCCGACGACAAATCCGCCGTTGGAACATTTGGATACAATGACTTGAACGCATATTTGTTGTTGGTGGTGGGACTGGCAAAACCCACCGAGTCGCAACTCACATCCTTCCAAGAGGTCGCTCAGAAGGCCCGCGAAGGAAGCAAGATACCTCTCAAGGATATTAGAGATCTTGTCCCGAGAGAGCCGTTGACGACATTACCGCAATCGGCGAACTTGATGACAGCCGTGGAAAAATTCGGTGGTGGAGTGCATCGTATCGTTGTGCTGAAGGAGGATAGCGATGAGGTCGTCGGAATCGTCAGTCAATCTAGGCTGGTTAAGTTTTTGTGGGAGAATGGCCGTAGCTTCCCGATTATCGACCAGCTTTATCCACAACATCTGAAAGACCTGCGATTGGGGTCTCAGCGGGTGATTAGTATCAAGTAAGTCACTTTTGCCAAGCGTATGGCATCTGTCTAACAACGTACAGCGGAGACAAACCACTTTATCACGCTTTGCAACTTATGAACGATGAAGGAATATCTTCGTTAGCTGTAGTGGACAATCATGCCAACGTTGTTGGTAACATATCCACTGTTGATGTTAAGGTGTGTTGAAACTCAGTCTACGTGAGTAGTGAAGCTTACTGACTATCATCACAGCTACTGACAAAATCAACCGCTCTCCCTCTTCTATATAACACTTGCATCCATTTCATCTCTGTCATTCTGTCGACTCGTGGCCTAGTAGAAGGCAAGGACTCTTTTCCGGTGTTCTACGTGACGCCTACATCGACATTGGCTCACACAGTGGCTAAAATGGTTGCTACCAAGTCTCACCGGTGAATCTTCTAACGCCATGTCATTCGTCCAGTGACTATTACTAACTTGCTACAGTCTATGGATGACCGATCCTCAATCGCCATCATCATCTGGACCACCAACACCATCTTTGGCCGCTTCCCATTTCTCTCCTAACCCTCCTTCAGTAAACAATCAGCCACCACCATCGAATCATGGCAATGGCGGCGGGCCTACACCACCTCCCAATTATACCTACCCTCATCACCCAATTCCGCCCCAGGCATATCAAACCCCAACTCCAGGTCTCGCACCATCACCCGCAATCCCAGCCTCAGCCCTACCAGGTGCAAGACTATCTGGCCGATTAGTCGGAGTCGTCAGTCTAACAGACATCCTGTTCTGCTACGCTACGATTAGCGGCCTGAACCCAAACGACCCTACCGAAACACGCAATCGTCGTCGACGAAGCAGCTCCTCGAGTTTGAATGTGCGTAGAAGTGGAGACGTTGCGCGTGAGCTTTTCAGGGGAGGAGTCGTTTAGCCCTCTGTTCTTCAGGATATGACAATTGGGTGATTTAACGTATTCTTTAGGCATGATAAACATGAGCGTGCTACGAATGGCTTTCTTACTTTGAAAAACATGTCATGACACTCGTAACGAGAATTTTGATGAATGGGCAGACCAGCCATGTGGATTAGAAAATGCTTGGATGTATCTTGGCAGCGCCGAGTCATGAGAATAATTTCGAACACAATTTCCAAGTATCCAAGTACGTACTATCCAGTCATAATATCAAGATAAGATTAGAGATCTCGTACTGCGAACCGAAAATACGCAGATAAGCTACCTAGAGCGGAGGTGGATAAATTTCTCCGCTATCCCAGCTTCCCCTCTTCTTGTCATACCATCTGCCAAGGGAGTTAGAGTTAGAGCTAAGAGAGTAGATAAAACTCAACTCAAACCAAAACGAACAAACTCAGCCTCTCAGGGCGCCGGTAGTTGGTTTGAGCATCGTGCACGACCTTGATGATCTGATTCGCTTGTTTTCCATCCTTTTGCTGGATCACTTTGATTGACAGAACCCTGGGGATATTATTGTACGTACGTACGTAGGTCGATAGATGAACTTGGGACAGCCATCTCTAACAGGCTTACCAATCATCACTAATCCCTACATAATACCTACCTAGCCTTCTACGTTCGAGACAGATGACCACTTCCCAATCTAGGCACGTAGGAACGGTTTCCGAGATTTTCTGACCAGTCAGGTGAAATTCATTTATCCATCCATCTAACCTATTCAGCAGTTAGTACACTGAGTGACTAAAAGCTGAACAATCAAAATCAGAAATTTTCTCGACACCACATGTGCACACAGATTGGGAAAGTTCTAGCCTCCCATGGCTCTCGGGATTCAACCCCTCCTGCAACCCTTGTCAGGTAGGGTTCGACCCTTCTTTTCAGTTTTCTCTTTCGGTGGATGCATTCGCGGTCCTATAACTAGATTGGGATATCGTGCTGTACAATGTACAATGTACGATGTACAAAGTAGGAGATTACTCTTCCAGTCGCAGACTATACTATGTAGCAAAAAGTGGAGACGGATTGCTGATCGATCACCCCCATTCTTAGGGCTGCAGATTACGGTAAAATCAGATCAATCGAGCCCCACTTTTGTGCTCTACTACGTACATAGTAGTGGCCTATTGACGACATTCGAAGCATCAAACTTTTTCTATTTCTATTGAATGAGAGGAAAAGTTTATTCTTTTCTGAGATCTCAAGGAGGGGGGATGTATGCACGCATGCCTCAGGCAATGAACCCATCCATCGTTCTTAAGGAAACCGACTAACTAACTAATCGCGGGTTGCACAACATCTAGATCTAGATCGACGTGCGACTGCGACTGCGACATTAGATTGTCGACTACTATTTCCGGTCGTAACACCAGTACCAGTACAATACCCACTATATGAGGAGACTGATTGTTGGACAGGAGAACAATCGGCTTGTGTTACATTACGTTCCCTTACTTTGATAGGGTTGAGTTCACTTGAGCTAACTACTTGAGTAGGTAAGTAAGTTAGCTGCTACGTAATTCCTTTAGATGTCACCTACCATATTCATGCCATACTCTCGTTTCCTATCCCTATCACTAAGAGCGAAAGAAAAGAAAATGACCAGTGGCACTTGTCCCGAAAGTCACGCAATCGTCCCGTGGAATTTTTATCAACTTTTTCCAGACTCTGGAAGGTAAGTCAACTTACACTCTCGGATGAACCTTGAATTTTGTTGTTACTTGATCCAGGTACATATACAACGATAGGATGAAGAACACATGATAAAGTTAACTTTTTTCTCGTCAACCTCTCCCATGTTTACACATCCAAAATTGACCCAAAAAATGTACAGTGGTAGAAACATTTAAGAACAGCAAAAAAGAATTCCAGAAGAAAGGAACAGAGTTCGAAAAGAGAAAATGAAAAAAAATCCCGCAGACCCAGACAAGTTAAATAAAAATTAAAAAAAAAAGTAATAAGATTATAATAGTCTGGGTAACAACCTTTCCAAAGCGCCTCGCCTAGCCCCTAGGAATAAATCAAAGAGCAAGTACCACAAGGTATTTCGATTTAAAGTCAAATCGCCGATATCGCCTTCAGGGGCAGAAAAAGAAAAAGGGAATGTAAATATCAGAAGCAAGATCTGGACGTTTCACATATCGTAATAAGACATAAGCATAAAGGAAAGATAGTCTGTATAGATAGACAGACTACCTATAAATTCCAGACTGAGTCAACTCGTAATCCAGATTCTCCAAATTCATAAAGTCCTCAAAAGGAGCATTGCCCATAGGGCATTGCCATTGATCTTCCATGTTAGTCGCAAAATTCAGGAACTCGTTATAGTCCGGGTCTGGGTTTTCGGGTGCTTCCAGCAAGGGTTGTTGCTTGAATAGATCCGCATCATTGAACTGGACTTGCACAGGCGGTGCTACTTGTGTTGAGAACTGAGTGTTGTCGCCACAGGTATTGTCTTGTGAGGAGTCGGTACTCAGTAAAGGTGGCGATAGAGCAGGACTAGGTAAGAGACCATTGTTCTCCTGCATGGTTGTCATGACTGGAACAGTAGGCGCCGGAGTAGCCGAAAGCTCACTCGATGGCTCAGAGCTTGCTCGGAAATTTATGTCTGCAACAGTCTGGATTGGGGTAACCATTTGTGGTGGCTGAAGTGCGAATGCATCTGGATAAGAGGCAAACCGTTGTCGGGGATAAGGGACAGCGCCTGGAGTGGCGCCTTGAGCCATGGAGGCGGACCTCATATGCATAGATTGCATTGTGTTCATGCACTGCTGATACGTGCTGTTCCTGGGGCTGACAGACGGCGATAACAAGCCTGTATCAACGTACTGAGGACATGCCATGGGTGTCGGTCCATAACAGCCACTGGAGGGTGTCTGTGCGAATGGCGATGTGTCAGACGAGGACGAGGAGGAGGCACCGTACATATCAAACACGGGACTCGTCGGGCTTGGTAGAGACGATGAACTTCCGGTTGGTGAGATAGGAGCATCGGTCTGGATGTTCATGCTATGGTTATTTTCAAAATAACCAACAGCTGAGCCTATCGAAGGGGTGCGCATCTTTTGAATGCCACCGTTGGGAGAAATGCGAGGTTGTTGCTGCTGCTGCTGCTGCTGCTGCTGTTGTCTGCTCATGGCCATAGTAGCCATGAGGTGGCGATGGAATTGAGCTTCCAATTGGGTGGTGTGAGCTTTGAGGAGTGTGAGACGTTTCTCTTGATAACGCTCATCTACTTCCTCGTACATGGCTTCTTTCTCGACGATCTCCTTGGTGATGTGGAGAGCCTTGCCGGTACGCTTCTTGTGGAGCATAGATGCTCGGTTTGCTGATTCGAGTCGTGCATCGAGACTGCGATCTTTGCGCCGAGAGGCGGCTACGAATGCACTGTTTAAATCAGTATCTAGTTTTCATGAAACAACAGAAAGTGATACCTACCGTTCTTGATTTTCTTCTTTAGACCGCTGCACAGGACTGGCATCGAGGTCCAAATCACCCAGAGACCCCATCGTGTAACTTTAATGGATGAAAAAATATTCAACGTCAGACTAACAAAACGTAGTGGATATGAAGATGACAGGATAGTGCACGTATAAATATATAAGGATATGAAATTATGAGAATAAGATTCTGTCTGGTATACTGAGTAGGTAGAGATTGAAATGGAACACTCGGACAGTAGATATAGACTGAGAGAGGGGCAACAGACGACCCAGAAGACGGGGTAACCGAGAGCATGCAACAAGAGGGGAGCTGATCTGGAGATCGTACGACGGAGTACAAGGGTCCTGAACGATTGTCTGGTAGTGGCTCTAGTCGAGAACCTTACGAGCTACGGGCAGTCAACAGACTCAGAGGCAACATTGATTGAGCGTCCAGAGGCAACCGAAGGAAACCAACGGTAGCGAAAGGCAACGGCGGGGCAGGCAGCTGTCAGTTAGCTGGCACCTGCCTGATCGATGGGACTGCTTGGCTGTTAATCCATGGCGTGCAAGAACTTTGCTAGGCGAGTTTTGCAACAGTGGCTAGTCCTGTAGCAGTATCTCTAGTACTAGCCTACTAGCCCAGTGGCTATACGAATGGCATTGTATGGGCTAACTATAGGTCACCAACCAAGACAACCGAGCGACGGTTACCCGCTTTAGTATCCATGGGACATCGGCATGAACAGTCTGTGGAGTTGCAGAATACGGTAAGTCGATGGTCTCGAAAATAAGTGATCAATGTCGTTCCTTTCGAACTGTGAGAAACATTCTACTATGTATGAAATGATAGCGTAAAATGGAGATATGCGTGACTGTCTAGCATAACTGCATACTGCGTGCATTGAAGGGTATTGGCGGCATCTCGTGATTGTGGCGTGTTGCTGAATCAGAGTTACAAAGAATCAGTGTATACAAAGCATCCATCCATGGTACCGATGCCGCGGATTGTACGGAAGATGCGACGATTGACGCCCAGGCTCCTCACCCCGCTCAGCGCCCAATACTATGTACGAGACGCCAAGTCCATTCCGGATCGGGCTTAGCAGCAAGGTAGTGCAGAACCCGAGTCCCTGATTGGCTTGACCAGAGTTAAGGTTTTGTGGCCTGAGGCAACCATGCAGGCCTATCTTAGCTCTAATGCACGCACAGACCCCATTCGTGTCTGTGCTGCAGCCTGTTGCAGCCTGCCAAGACTTCGCTAAGCCAGAGTGGGGCTAGCTCGGGTGCTTTATCGAGTTGCATTTCTTGGCACGGACAGCAAGATCACCGCTGTACTGCTCTGTACTATGTACTATGAGCCCCTCACTTGCCCAGACCGTCCAGGACCATCGTCACTTGACGTTCGCGGCCAGACCCGCCTAGAACATTCACTTGCTCTGTAACTGTCTGTCCTACGAAAGAGTGCTTCACGATCTACTGCAGGGGTAAAGTGCAACACTCCTCTGCGACAGAACGCACGATCGGATGCTCTGTCCCGAGGATTGACTGCACGCTTAGAGGTAGCACAGTCCCCCCTGTTTGGCTTTGGTGGCCTTCAGAAGGAGCATGTACTGGCATGTGCTGAACTATTCGCACTATTGGAACTCTGGCTGTAGCTCGAAGGAGAATTCAATCATTGGACCCAGATGATGATATTCAGCAACCATCACATAATAGCGGTAATGCTTCGGTACCAGACTTTACGCTGCCGAGCTGGCTCGGCGTTTGCTTCCTGGGATGAACATATCCTCAAGACAAGACTCATGAATTACTGGTGGCAGAGGTGGCAGTCACAGCCGACGCTACCCTTTCTCTTATCTACTTGCAGAACAATAACATCATGAATTGACTTCCAGCCTCACCTTCAAGGTTCAAAGTCTCTGACTGATAACAGTGCTAAGGAGCCCCGAGACAGGCTCGTATCGTGTCACCATGTTGTGACTATATTTACGCTCAAGGAATCAGAAGTTAGCAACTTACACAACTCCAAGTAGGTCCGAGCAGGTCCGAGGCCGATCCTTAGGCTCTTCTGGTCGTTTCCCCGGATTTTCAGGCATCTCGTCCAACCATCGACTTCGATCATGTAAGAAAAATTCCTTGACTCAAGAGGGCACTGGCCACACCCAGACCCTGAACTGAACTGCAAAAATATCTTTCGCCACTACCTGAGAAAGAAACCTCCCCACTTCTACTTGGGCTACTTGGCTGATGAGTTATCATGTTAGCCACTAACCAGCCAAGAAATGACCTTTTTGGGTCGAGCAGTGACCAACCACCCAAGGATGTATCCCTTGGAACCCCAGGAATCACTTACTGCACAGACCAAGAGGCGTCGGCCGTGGCCGATGTGTCAATAACATGTTAATTAACATGATTGGCCAGTTGGAAAATAATTACTGCTTTTCGACATATGTTGCGTCGTAGGTTTGGTGGTCAATTTTTAGCGCTACTTTTGGATTCCATAATCTTTCCGCCAGGTAGATATAGAAGGCCATAACTATGCTCAGTAGCACAGGATGGGTATTCTCTCATTCTCAAATCTCAGAACAGGAGTCAAGTGGATCGATTCATCCGTATCCCCCATAGTACTTCGCGGATAATGATTCCATTTCACCGACTATCGAAGTACTTGCATAACCGAGTCGGGAAGGACGAACGGGAGCTGCTCAGCTTGTCCCTTATGACTCGCAATCTGCTCTGATCGAGTCTTATCCTTTCTGCGGCTCAGCGGACTGTCTCTTCACGAGGCACATACATAGCCACATTTCGCCAATAGGTACGAAGCGTTATTCGTATAACAGCAATGTTCAGTCATCTATCGGAAAAATGGGAAGGTCCCTTCGGCCCTCTTTGAACTGACGGATGATAGTCGGAGAAATCTCGCAGCCGCCTCATCTCCATTCATCCCATCTGCGTACCATCCAACTCCTAGTTTCCTACATACTCATCAACCCTATAGGGTGTACGTAATTAGGTGGGTTATCTGACGGTGGCGAAATTATCTCAACGGCGAATGCCGAGAAGCCATTCTTCCCTTGGCCATCTTGGCTGAACATTCAGCCCCTGTTCACATCATCTTCAATGCCTATAGAGTTCCAACGTGACCTCGGCTCTTATCACTTAGGTATCGGGGAAAAGGAGGTATGTAAGTCCCCTCCACATGTACGTGCGCAAGATAAGGAATTTGATATCATGCCAATTTCTTGGACTTCATCTAAATGCATCCATCCAATAGACCCCAAGACCGAACCAAAAGCGAGATAGATCCATGACTCAAATGAGTCTGAAACGAAAGCAGGTGGTCATGGAACGTTCAACTTCTATGACATACCTCGTTTAGAGGTTGATT
Source organism: Talaromyces pinophilus (assembly GCA_001571465.2). Classification (NCBI taxonomy): domain Eukaryota; kingdom Fungi; phylum Ascomycota; class Eurotiomycetes; order Eurotiales; family Trichocomaceae; genus Talaromyces; species Talaromyces pinophilus. The sequence goes on along the minus strand of CP017344.1, from coordinate 3,496,826 downwards.
ACCTGTTCGAGAAGGTCTTTTAGTTGATATTGTAGACTCGTTCGGAACCGAATTTCCGTTGTTTCAGCTGGGGAGTCTGGCGTTGAGTTAGGGTTATGTCTTGTAATCAAGATGTTTTTTGTTCAAGCCAGCCAAGCAGATAGGATATTTATTCACCATAACATTGAACAGTTTGATATATTTTCTATCTGAAAAAAATGTTTTAGAGTGAGTGAAGCGAGGCTCATTTTGGAAGAGCTCATGATCCGGCGTCAACAACGTGAATGTACAGAGTATGGAATAGCCCTAAGGGTAAGCTGGATGGGTAACCACTTCAGAAAGAGAGACAATTACACTAAATGACCACGCTATCCAGCCAAGGAAAGGGGAAGAATGTACGAATACAAGGATACCTAGGTAACAATATATATATTAATAACTATGTCTAAGCGGCATGGCAGACCGAGGGTAAAGATAGCCCTGCGAAAAGAAAGCTCATTGTTATCGTTGTGCATGCCTTTGTAAAATGATCATACTTAGACTTGTCTTCCATCAAATGCTTCGGCTTCGGACCTCTATTTTGCTGGTTTACCTTTAGAAGATCACTTTTCCAAGACTTTTGAACATTCTCGAATCCAATCTAGACGAAACTCTTTGTTGATTGGTCTAGATATAACCACATCAATGTCCCTTGTTCTCATCAAAGCTGACGAAGTTGCAGATATCATGAGCACAAGCGTCGTTGCTTCGATTTAAGATCTCAGTCAGTTGGCATCGGATAATATAGGCAGGAATAGCATCTTTAACATATCTCAAATCTTGCTATGTGCTTGGATGAGGCTTTCTTGGAGTCTCTAAATGTTCGCCCGGAACAAAGAATTCCACCATCTTTGATATAGCGGAGGAAAGAGACTATTTGTGGCACGTTGCTCCTACTAATAATAGAGAGAAACCGTCAAGGGTTCCAAGATTCTTCGTAAATATAATATAGTTACTCCGCGCTCGCTGCTGGGTTCCGTCCTGGCAACGGTGCACTCTCTTTCATCCCTGCAACACATTGAACCCTCCGACGTTTTCCTTCTTGTTGTTGACATATTTCTACATCTCAACTTTTTGCAGTTGATTCCATGTCATCTCCAGCTCCCATGTTGACAAAAGCTGATACAGTCAAGAAACTACCTCAGCTGACCATCCCGGCTTCATCAAGAACACCCAAAGGGTCGATCAAAAATTTCTCTGTAAAGGAGTCAAGTTCCTTGAATAGAGGAATAAATCGGCCACAGAGAGAGAAGTCATTCTCGCCGCAGCTAATAAAAAAACCGTCGCCAGATCCTAGATCAGGATCTGTGAGAGGACGAAAGATCAACGATGAAATCTCTCAGCCAGTGAGTATAATTCGATCCCTCGAAAACGTTGGCTTCATATTGACGCTGGAAATGGTCACTCACCAAGAGAAGTGAAGCAATGTCCGAGTCTGGTTCTCCCTCCTACCCCAAATTTGATACAGAGGAACATAGACATAAGACTTTCGAGGGATCAAGTCTACAATTGCGACATAAAGCAACGATAACCAGTTTTCCTTTTGACCCCCCCTTTGACTTTCAGTCAAGAAACCCATCTCCAAAGGCGGACTTGGATGACGATGAGACCGAACAAGTATCTCCTTCAATATATTCGGATCGAGGATCTCTACGTATAGACAGTCATTATAAAAGCGAATATGGATATCAACACTCGAGCCAAGACGAGTACCAGCTACAACCTCAATGCTTCAGCCCGACATCGTTCACCACCAACGACCACAATCTACACGAATGCCCATTCTACGCCAGCGAAGTCTCCAACCTCAAGCTTCAGGTCATAGAACTAGAATACATCAACGCTACCCTAGGGAACAAAGTCCGCAAATACCGAAATGAAATCCGACTATTCAAAAAAGACATTAAAGGGTATAAACTCGACAGAAGACAATTCGCAGAGCTGCTCATGGAAAAAGAGAATGAGATTGAGACGCTACATCGGAAAATTACGCAGCTTCTAGATCAGGATTGTGTGCCTTCGCCGCCGAAATTGACGCCGAGTCCGATGAATGGTGGGAATCATAAACGGTATGGGCATATAACTGATTTATCGGTGAAACGTCGTCATTTTGCGCGTAATGAGGGTGCCCAGCGGAGTTTTGATCATGGAGCGGAGCAGATTGGTCGAGTTGAGACGGACAATAACCTGAAGTGGTGGATGTAATTGTTGAATGGCATGTCAAGATAAGAGCAATACGCGAAGGAAGACACTCGGTCCGTGATATGATACAGTCAAGGCCTTCTCAAACCAAGCAAAGCGGCCCACGAGGAAGACGTGGCTGATATGGTCTCTCTCCGCAACAACAGCGAAGCGGAAAAGTTGCGGTTGTGTTTGTTGTTGTTCTGGCTGCGATGGGGCTCCTGGTACATGTGATGATAATATTGTACGCCATGATAATCTGTTGTTGATGTTGTTTCCATCTCATAAGAGTGTCCTTTCATATCCTCATCTGTGGTATCAAAAGGGCAGTCGCCATACCATCCTTTCCTACATCGCGGACAGGTTTCGGATTCATGTGAAGGCCAGTTGTGTGTAAAAGAATGTCCGTTCCAGACGGACAGGTATGGATTGGGCTTGAAATAGTCCGGTTGACTTAATGCATTCTCATCCGATGACTGTCTTTGCCAACGAAGACTAGAGGATGAGGTTCGTGCTTTTGGTAGTGCTGAGAGGAGAGTATCGATGGCCATTTTGGGCTTCTCCGTGATGATATTGAATCAAAGTCGGACTAAACCTTTTTTTTTCACTGTAAAATGTATCGATAGATCATTGTTGATGTTATAATCGCCCAGAATGTCCATATCTGGGGCGCTTCACGGCCTCTTATGTCTAGCAGGCTAACCCTAACTCAGGGGAAATTCTTCCCCTTGATTTTCTTTAAAGTCATGAGGCGGGAATGCAGCACCCCTCGTTAATATAATTCCTACACTTGTTAGCTCATTTTCAGGCTCGTTTGAGAATAAAGAGAAATGACGACAGGGAAGGGTGAGTCTACAAGACAAGGGTCGAGGAAGGAGGTGCTCGCGTAAAGTCAGGTGCACGCAGGGAGTTCTCCCTTTCCACCTTGCAACATCACACACTCCATCATCAGTTTACCACCAGGATGATTTTCTACCAGAACTTTCGATCTGAGGACCTGTCTAAAAAAAAAACTACTTGATTGGTTGTCGCTCAGTATCCTGGGTCTGGGGCGTCCAAATATCTACCAGTACCCCTGACCCACACGACTGATCATTCATTTTCTGGAAAGAGCCTCACCTGCTTCCTCATGTGAATCAAAACCCCAGGTATTACATCTTCTACAGTATTTATGACGGTTTAGACTGTCATCTGGTCTGGGGAAGCGGAAATATGTATACCATGAGATGTGGTAACGTGCTGGTGGCGTGGCTCATGTGATCATATCATCTCGTGGCATCGCAGCATTTTTCAACGTTCTTCTTAGGTAAGGCTAACAAATGTGTTCTTAGCATTTTGACAAACTGATCTGATCTGTTGACTTGACCTGAGCATATTAACGATTTATTCCGGATTATAGAAATACGGCTGCGTTCGCAAGAACGCAGGATGTGGAGAGCATGGCTCAAAGTCCTGCTACACGTTGTTCCGAAATATGGGAACTCAAAGTTCCTTGACAGAAATAGCGATACCTTAAGTTCTGATATTTAGCTTATTCGACATAAGGTATGCTCAGTATGGCAGAAATGAAGACATCTAGTCGGACTCTCCGTGAGGTCTATAGGGGTCATTCTCATCCGGTCGAAAGAGAGTCCTCTCTCAAGCACCTCCGACGAATCCTGAGATTTATTGGCCTTCAGAACAAAATTATTACTGCACAGCCAATTCAACCAGGGTATCATGTCGTGTGGCTCTTCGACAACATCGCATACCAACCCATTCACCGATCTCATCACGAACAGACATGGGAAGCCGAGATAGTAGCCTGCGTCTTTGGCCGTGAACGCCGCAATATCGGTCATTACGTTGCAAGGATCGCTGATTTTGTCGGGATCGACGGAGCATTTGGGGAGGATCCCATTATTCGGCGCCGTATAATCCAGCGGTTGCGATCATTGCTATATGTCGTCGCGCCCAGTCGTACCTTGCCAGTTGACATGCCCTTGCATGATGGGAGAGTTCGAAGGTATCATCTGGGGCCTACGAATGAAAATGGAGTCATCACACAGACTGTTCCACTACCACAGATGCACATGGCTGACAGGAGTGTGATCACATCTGAACTGGCAGGGTCGACTGGACAGGTTTGCATGCAAACGAGATTTGCCAGTCCGCATGGTTGGCTGTTGATATCCGATATCGATGACTCTATTAAGATCACTTTGACTTCGGAGGCTGTCGGGATATTGCGTACAACGTTCGTGACCGACCCTGAGCCAATTTTTGGTATGCCGGAGCTCTATGATTTTATAGACCGAGAGTTAGATCCAACATGGATATATCTATCAGCATCGCCATACAATCTGTACAAATTCCTGCGCAGCTTCCTGCACTCCTTCTATCCTCCAGGTACTTTACTGCTGCGACAAGCTACCTGGAAAGACCTCCGAGAGTTTGTCAGATCCTACAATACCGGGACACGGACATACAAATTGCAACAAATCGACAAGATTCACAGTTGGCTTCCAGCACGAAAAGTCATCTGTGTCGGTGATTCGACTCAGAGTGATCCGGAAGTCTATGCAGAAATGTATAGGAAACACAGAGGCTGGATCAAGGCCATATTCATCCGCAAAGTGACCGATATACCGCATATGGCGAAGAAGAATTCACCGAGGAGGTTTCAAAGGGCGTTTGAGGGTGTTCCGCTTGGTGTTTGGAGGATATTTGAGCGTCCGAGTGAATTGTATGAATCTGTTGCGAGACTCGGCTTTGAGTTGCCGACTGATCAATCTTGAGTTTACGCGTTACTTGTGTTTTTACCCCTTTTTATAATCTTCAAATGTCCACCGGAGTTCATTTCCGAGGTGGTATACAGCAATATCAAGCCCAAAATCTCCGCCAGCTGGCGTACACAACAAATCCGGGTGGCCTGCTGTTTTCTGCCTATGTCTTATGTATGATATCCTTTCTCTAGCATTTAGGGCTTCATTTTGACCATTCAATACCTTTATTGTATAGTAGTGGCGAGGCGTTGTACATCATCCGAACGTCAGGCAGGATGTAAGTGGGGAGTTGCCCTAACTCAGCAATATCTCTACCATAAGCCATTTCTCATATACACAAATCATTTTCGATGTGAGATCAACAATATAACTTTAGCGGCATTAAGGACTCAAGTCAATAGAAGGACTTCAAACAACCGGACAGTCATCATTCTGGAAAACAAGCAGCATACATCACCTAACTGAGAGACAAACCATAATCCAGAGACGTATTGAAGATGACATCCAACACAATGAGCGAACAAACCCGCATCCCCAAATACATGCAAGCCCTCCATCTCCCTTCCTCATTCACCAATAAAGCCACACCAGGAGGCCCATCGTCCCTCACATACGAAGTCGAGCGTCCAGTACCCAAACCAGGCTCAAACCAATACCTCATCAAAGTCCGTACAGCCTGCGTCTCAATCGACGAGCTCGAGCAGACACGCACCACACCTCCAGGCCAAGAAGGAAACGTTAGAGATAGTGCAATGTTCCTCGAACGCCCAACTTCAGACGGCATCGACAAAATCCACGGCCTCATCCCCGGTCGCGAATTCTGCGGCGAAGTAATCAGTACGCCCCGCGAAGACTACGCCAGCGCCAAGGGACCCTTATTTAAAGTCGGCGATGAAGTAATCGGTGTCTTAGGCAATGTCGAAGGACGCGATGGCGCAGCGGCGGATTACACGCTTGCCACGGAGAATGAATTGGCATACAAACCGAGTAATCTGTCCGCCGCAGAGGCCGTTACGATCCCGCATGCGGCGCTGATTGCGTGGCAGGGACTGTTTGGGTATGCAACGCTGGATCCAGATGATGGGCCTTGCAATAAGCCTGCTGATGGGCCGTTGAGGGTTCTTGTGACGAATGCTGCGCAGTCGGATGTGGGACGGTATGTGATGTTGTTGTTGAAATGTCAGGCTTTGTTTCCGCATCATGTTATGGGGCTGATGGGTGGTGGTGGGCTGGGGGAAGCGCATAGGTCTGTTTGGGTTGCGGCTACGGGTGCAAAGGATGAGCATGAGTACTTACTCAAGGAGTTGGGAGCGGATGAGGTTACGGCTTCGACGGATATAGCGGCTGCGTTTCGGGAGAAGGGTTGGAAGCCGGTTGATATTGTATTTGATTGTGCAGGTGCCGGAGGCGCATTGTTTCGAGAAGCTCATTCACCGGTTGTGGTTAAGGATCATGGGCATGTATTGACTCCTCGACGGCCGCAGTCGGGTCATCCCGAGAAGCCGTCTGAGAGGGATGAACGGACCGAGGTCATGACGAGGAATTTGACCAGTGAGGTTATTGATGTGAGACCCAATGCGCAGCAACTCGCCAAGATTGTGCAACTAGTCGAAAAGGGGGTATTGAAGCCTGATGTGTCGTATCAGGTGGAGGATTTGCTGCATGGACAACAGGCTCTTGTTTATGCTGAGAAGGCCGGGGAGCAAAAGGTTGTGTTGCGAGTTGATCCGGCTGGCAGAGAGTTTTAAATTGAAGCCCAAAAGTGAACAAAAAGTGTCATCTTATTATAATGAATTCAATATGAAGTACTCCGACAACAATATGAGCAAAATACATGTCCATAGAAGAAAAGAAAAGAAATATAGTAGACTTGTCCTGGCTCGCAGAGCAATGAGCTGCCTGCGTGATTGATATCTGTCACGAACGACTGACGGAAGTGAACTGCCCAGAAGTAAAAAACGGGAAGAAGATTCGAGCAACTCTTTCTCCATTGAAAACCACACCATAGCAACAACAATGACGAAGAGAAATTTCAAATGACGGGTAATGTTCTAAACCGCCTGCTGGAGAAAAGAAACGCAACCAAATAGATGTAATGCCGGGAGATTATTGGTAAGGATCTCTGTATGAACCGAGGAGATGAGGCGTACATAGTAAAAAGTAAGGAAGGAGGAAAAGGTGTGGTAGGCAATTACAGCAGGGAGTCGAGTCGAGTAAATACGCTTAAGCATGCAGCAACAATCTGTGATAGTGTTAGCAATGATCATTGCACAAGTGGATGGAGAGGGCATACCTCTAGCTGCAACTCTCGGTCTTTTGATTTATTAACCTCGTCATTGATTGCTTGTGCAAGATTCGCCCCAATCCCCTGACCAGCGCCAGACTTGCGAGCAAAAGGCCATTGCGAGTATTCTGCAAGTAGCTCATCAACCTGAGCAAAAGCTCTTTCCCTAGACTCATGGCTCATAGTAACCAATGCATTCTCGAGTACATTAGCCGCATATGCGGCGCACACCATGCTTATAGTTCGTAGGAAACGGAATTCGACATCTTCGGGGAGCCACTGGTTCGGTGACAGGATAACAGTACGACTGCTGCAGACGTTGCGAACGCGTTTGTGGAGTTCTTCTTTTGCGCCTGAATCGGCGACGGGATGGGTTGCCATATCGAAAAGGAGGAAGTTGCGCTTTTCGGTGCGAAGGACGCCTTTGTCCACGAGGCCTTTCATGATTCGTTCGCGGACTTGTTTCAATTGATAGCCGATTTTCATCAGGTTCCATGTTTCGCCTACAACATATCAGCAGATGTTATCACGCTCGAGAATAAAAAGGACGAACCGCTCATTAGATCAATCCAAGTGCTCACGCTCATCTTCTCACTCGTTTTCATCATCTTGAGTGCCTCGTCCAGCAAGACCTCGCCAGTAAGTGTGTCGTCAACCACCTCAATTAGTCGGTCTGCAAGAGGGAATCTCCTGCGAGCAGGGTCTTTTTGCATGCTTATTCGGCCGCGGAAAGCGAGTTCGATAACAATACACCCGCGTAAAGCGTAGGAAATATTCTCGTTCCAAAAGGATAGGTAGCCCTAGCAGTAGTAGGTTCATATAAGCTCTTCCTCGTTTTTCACCGGTATGTAGGTGGAAAATACCTGTTTATCTTTAAGTCCCAACAGCAACACCTCATCCATCAAAGTCAACTTGGGCAGCTTTGTCCGCTCCTCATTTTCGCTGATGTCTCGTGGATCGAACGCAATTTTGTGGCCGTTCTCGCCATCGGTATAGGAGGTCTCTGGTGTACGGGCATCGACAGCTGTTCTGTTGTTGGGTACGGGCGATGAAACTCGACTGCCTTCCTCGTTGTCTTCTCCGCCGACTCGACCGCCTCGGCGGCGTGTCAGTCCGCCGGCTGAGGCCATGTGTAGATAACTGGAGGTTGATAAGTTGGTAATATAGAACGAGAGTATAAGCGAAGACCGTGGTCAAGTTGCGAGTCGATGCGAATCAACAGGGCGTAGTAGCTGCAGGAATTTCGATAGGCAACGTTGAGGGGGTTCAGGATGCTCCGCAGATAATTGCGCACGAGAACAACTTAAGGAGAGGAGGAGCTGAGACCGGGAGAACAAGCACAAACAACCAGTCCAGAAAGAGAAATCGCGGCGATACTCTGACTGTTTATGGACGCAGGTCAATTGAGTGCAGATATTCAATCTTGACTCCTTTTAGTGTTGAAGTTGGAGGAGCCGCTAGTTTGAGAAATAATTAAGTTGACTTGACCGTCAGACTTCCCGAGCGCTGATTCCTGAATGAGTGTAGCCTTGGCGGTACGACTTGCGGCGGAGCGAGCACTAAACACATGTCACGAACGGTGACTAACCACCGGATATTATTGTTTACGAATATTTCACGGGGAAATCAATGCTATATATAACTCAATTGATCAGTTGCATGGTGGCTTGCAACTTCCTTTCTATCGCTGCGCAACATAGCCTCCTTTTCAAAACATACTAAGGTGAACCCATGGAAGGATTCCTCAAATCCAGCCATGTCTTACCTTCATTTAATGCGTCGATTACGGTCGTTTCATGCTGGAATGCAGTGAAAGAGGAGAGTGATGTGCTAGAAAACGACAAAGGGTGTTTTATAAAGATGGGTCTGATAGATGATATACAGGGGTACAAAGTACCAAGAACCACGAGTAGATTAAGTGCACAAGAGAACGCCAACAGCAGAGGCGCCCTTATCTAAACGATTCTCAAATGACACCAAATTCCAAGCAGCGAAAGTCCGTCTAGGCTGTTTAATGAGCTGCGAGATGTTAGTACATTGATTGATGTTGGCATCGTCAATGAAATACATACCATCAGGCTGGGAGAGGATGTAGCTAACGGCTTGTTCGACTGGGAGAAGTTAGTGCATGTTGGCGATAGCTGTAAGCAGATATAACGTACCACTGTGGATGGCGTCGGCGTCCTTGTCGGGGATCTCAATGCTGAATTCCTGTAGAAAATCAGTAAGCTGTTATTATTCTTCGCAATCCATGGAGAAGGATGCATACCTCCTCAACGGCCATCACGACCTCAACAACATCGAGACTGTCCAAGCCCAAGTCGTTTGTGAAGTGGGAAGCTCCGTTAATCTAATATTCCATGTCAGACCATCCGAATATCGTCTGAGCATCTTGCGCTGGATTATCTTTCGAGCGAAAGGAAAAACGAACCTTGCTGGCATCGGAAACCTGTTTCACACGAAAATATTAGCTTTGCATTTATAGCCGAATCGAAAAGCTATACACACCTTATCAAAGTTCTTCAACAAGTTGACTATACGGCCCTCAACCTCCTCCTTGGAGAGACTAGCGGGAGCAGAGTAGAAACGAAGAGTCTGAGCGTTGAAAACAGGAACGAATTGAGATGGGCGAACAGCAGAAGTGATTTGAATGCGAGGAGCAGCCCGGACGGTGCGAGGGACGGAAGCTCTCAACGAGCGCACGATAGCGGAGCGGAACATTTTGATGAATTAAAGCGAAGCGCTCGGTAAGATATAAAAGAGACTTTAAGGTGATGTACAACGAAGAAGCGTTGAGAGGAATTGGCAGTTGATAGAGGTGACGCGGAAAAGAGATGAGGTTTTGATGTTCTGAAGTTCGACTTCCTCTCCGGCGTTTTCCACTCGGCAGAGCCCCAGCCAATCAGACGCCACACGAAGGGAATGACCTAAGCCAAATTGCTCAGGCTGGGCAACTGCCCGTCTTCAACCTCAAAGACCTCGCTCTGTCCAACAATCTCCCCTCCTTTCCTTTCTCACTTTCTCCAACAACCCACACCCTCACAATGGCCTCGCCGCAATCAATTGCGAGGCTAGTTGCTTCTCGCCGGCCCTTTGTCGCCGTGCCTTCGACTACTCTCCGAGCTCTCGCCACCGCAAACTTCTCGTCTTCTGCATACCGCGCAGCTACGCCCTCCGGTCCTCCCCCCTCGGGTTTCAGACTGCCTCCTCCTAAGCGATGGGATCAGGGCGACGAGTCGTCTTTGGACAAGGCGACCAAGTACTTTCTCATGGCCGAGTTGTTCCGCGGCATGTACGTCGTGTTAGAGCAGTTCTTCCGACCACCGTGAGTCCTTGTAGCAGTTGCTATCCTTCCAATTAATGGCTATACGCCGTATTTCTTAAAAAATTGTCAGGTAGCTAACATTGGCAAGTTACACCATCTTCTACCCCTTCGAAAAAGGCCCCATCTCTCCCCGATTCCGCGGTGAACACGCCCTCCGTCGCTACCCCTCTGGCGAAGAGCGATGCATCGCCTGCAAACTCTGCGAAGCCATCTGCCCAGCTCAGGCCATCACCATCGAGGCCGAAGAACGTGAAGATGGCAGCCGACGAACAACCAGATATGATATTGATATGACCAAGTGTATCTACTGCGGTTACTGCCAGGAGAGTTGTCCTGTGGATGCTATTGTTGAATGTAAGCTCCTCTTTTCTTTATATCTTACCGGGTATACGTTTCTGACCACGACTGTAGCACCCAACGCCGAATACGCCACAGAGACCCGAGAGGAATTGCTGTATAACAAGGAGAAATTGCTCGCAAATGGAGACAAATGGGAACCTGAATTGGCTGCCGTCGCTCGTGCTGACGCTCCCTACCGATAGAGGATGGACTGTGAGTCTGATTAGCCATGACGATTCTTGTCTGGCCATCTGATCGTGGATTGAGATCTGGATTGTCGAAATTAATGTACATATCAAATGAACCAAGATTTTTCTACTGACACTCGGGAAGGAAAAAAAGAAAGCCTGCCTTGCTATAGGGCATTGAGTGTCGTCTGCTCTTCTACTTGTTGTTTTTCCTTTGTTAAACTAGGGGACGATTCTTTTTTCCCCCCTCATTGCCTGTTTCAATAGTGTTAAAAAGAAGTTAGCAATTTTTCTCGGTGTTGCTTATTGATGATTCAAGGTCGGTTCGATCGAGCTATCAAATGATTGCTATAAGCATATATAAGATTGTATGGACATCAGGCTTGGGTTGCGAATACTCAATAAACCAGGTATCTATCTCATAGGCAGGTCAAACGCACCTAGGTACCTGCCTAGCAAAGAGCAGGGATATAGAGGAAGCTTATGAATGCTTATGCTCCTGAGTGAAGAGCAGATTCTGACAGATTTCCAATTTTTATTTCATTGATCACTCAAGTTAAAAAAGTATAGAATCAACCCTGACGCCATGGTTCGACATCCCCAACCCAGTGGGGAGCAACTATACAGATAATAAACATATTCAAACGCCGTCCCTCATGATGAACCAAGATCAAAGATCAAAACAGAAAATCGAACAGAAAAGCATAATATATCACGCTCAAAACTTTTTTGTCATTATCAACTTCGACAAGCTTTTTTGGGTTTTTATTTCTTCTTCCCACCACCGCCGCCATTCTTCGCTTTGAAGCTTCCTTCAAATCCAGGCCTGGCTTTGGATTTGCCTTTATTATTATTTCCGCCGGCCTTCTTGCCACCACCGCCAGAGCCGCGATCTTCTTTCCTCTTGCGGATGTTTTCTTCACGGCGTTGTTGTCTCATCTCTTTACCCTTTGCGACTCCCTCGATGCGCTCTTTCCATTCACGCTCGGATTTCTTTTTGGCGGATTCTTTGCGTTTGAGTGCCTTCTTGAGCAGGGATGTATCGTCGCGGACTCGTTCGCCGTGAGCTCGTTTCTTGGCGTTGAGCCACATGTCTTTTTCTTCGATTTCAGCTCTTTTCTCCTCGTCGAGACCTGAGAGACGGTTCTTCTTGGCTTCAGCGAGTTTGAGGGCGGCGAGAGGATCGCGGGGGCCGTGTTTCGACTTGTCATCGAGTAATTTTGAGAGGGTGGGATCAGCATGCTGCCCGTCCGGGAACGCAACTCGTCCAAATGCAAAGTTATTATTAGAGTTGGACGTAAACGATTCAGCAGGTGAACGGGGAGAAGCAAGCAATGAACCCGATCCACCAGGCGAAAACCGTCGTTGCATTTCCTCATCCTTTTTCTGCTCCTCTTCTTCCTTGGCTTTGCGTCGGAGTTCCTTTTTGTGTTGTTTGCGTTCTTCGGCTTTGCGCCGTCGAGCCTCGATGAGTTCCTGTCTTGTGCGTGCTGGTTTGCCATTCAACCCATCTGCGCGGCGGGCAGCGCGGAGTTCGTCGAGGCGTTTTTGGAGTCTTTGGCGGAGTTCGTCTGGTGTGGTCTTGAGTTGTTTGAGGGTGGGTTTGGTTTGCGAGGGGGCCTCGCTGGGTGGGACGATAGAGGAGGTGGAGGATGTGCCGGAGTTGTTGTTTGACATTTCGAAAGTCGACGATTGTGGGTTTGAGGATGTGGTGGATGATGCGTCTTCTAATGCAGAGTCTTTCGTTTCCAGGTCTAATCCTTCGACTATCTCGAGTTCATCTTGCTCGGCGTCATTGTCTTTTACGGAAGGTTTCTTCTCGGACTTGGCATCCGAAGAACTCTTTTGTGTAGCCGTGGGGTTTTGTTCAGCAGGTTGAGGCTTCTCGTCCTCGGTTTGCTTCTTATCAGATTTGGCTGCCTGCTTGGCTTTTTTCTTCTCACGCTGCGCTGCCTTTTTCGCCGCGTTCTTCTCCGCTTTCAACTTTCGTCGCTCCTCAGCCTCTGCGTTCCGATTCGACGCTTTATTATCCTTCTCTGCCGCAGCATCTATTTGTTTCTGCTTCTTGTTCTTGAGTTCCCCACGCTTCAGACCTTCCTTGGGCAACTCGGAACCCAACTCGCTTTCGGCAGACTGGCTCTGATTATCCTCATCGTTATCATTCCCCTCCTCTCGCTTCCGTTTCCTCGCATTCTCATCCATGACATCCTTTGCCGACTTTGCAGAATCCGGATCCAGTTTTGCCAGTTTGGCGTTCTTGGCTTCTTCCTTTGTCTGTTTCTTGCGCTGCCATTGATCCTATTCAAGGCGACAAGTAATGTGAGTGGTTATTGATCATGGCGACAAACAACAACAACAACAGCAGCAGCAGCACTCACACTATGGTCCTCCTCATAGTAATATTTAGCAGGAATCAAAGACATAAGCCCGCTAAAGGCGTCGGAGTGGCTTCGAAGCCGTTCCTGGAACGAGGCAAGTTAGTCGCCTGGAGAAAAGAAAAAAGGCGGTCTAAACGCACCTCGATATCCGCCATTGCAACTCGCTGTGGTGAAAAGTCAATCAAGATTTTTCTAGCAAGTAGGACTTGTCAAGAAGGCGAATGGAGACTCAAAGAACCGTCTCAGCATTCGAGAACGATAGAACAGTGAGACGTCTTTGATCAACAGTCGAACTTTGATGAGAAAAAAATTGGTGTGGGTTGGAAATCTTGGCGCGGCCCGCCAACGCTTAGCCTAATGTGTGGTTAGCTTCGTTTTCCCGCCCAATCATCGCTTAGTAGTCGTTCTTATCGCGTGAGTTATTCTCAAGGAAATATCCCCTCGTGATACCTAGGTAAACGCGCGAAGGGTTGTTCTGCTCGCTCTGAACAATATTGAAAGGCCCGAACAAAGTATCCCCGCAAAATAAATGAATTCAATACGAGGCAAAGAGATTGGGGTAGGTTAGAAATACTATATGCTGGCTGGTGCTAGACCCCTCGTGAACGGTTCAAGCTGCTCCACCAATCAGACGTTAGCCACGTACCTAATACGTAGCATCAATCGATCGTATCACCGTACACCACCAATCAGAATGCAGTATCAGGATGTAGCTCCCAGTGCCAGCAGCTCTGTTCTATGTAGAGTTAGATTTCGAGATCGTTGTTGGAGGATATGGTAGTGATAGATATCTTGTGGTGCAGAAACAGATCCTTGGCCAGCTATTAAGAAAGGAAGGTCAAAGCTAGATTGTGCAAGCCAGATTAATTGATCTTAACAAAGTCCAGTAGTAGTACAGGAATGAACGTATCCAAAGCTGCTAGTCACTTTCTTGATCTAGGATTGTTGTGGATCGTTGTGGTATTCCTCGATGCGTTCGAGAAGCTGTTCCTCAGTCTCCGGATAGAGAATCGGCTGTCCTCGAAGCTCGTCAATCCATCGAGACAGTCTATATTCCCGCCACTTACTCATACGCAAGACACTTCGATCACCGCAAGTATCCGGTTGAGTCGGAAGCCCTTTGTCAGCTATCCAATTTAACCCCCACCATTCAAGCACATTCAAAAGGTCCGTTAAGAAGTGAGAGACTGGGCTTTGACCATCAGCACTTTCGAAGACCCCAAACTTTTCGTCCCAGAAACCGAAGCCAAACAGAAATGATTGTTTGTCCAATCTTGCCTTCATCCATCGATATATGCCATTTTCTGGGTCCCATTTGTATTATTCCTCTTGATTTGGCCTCCACTGGTCACGTAAAAGTTCAATTATGTATGGCGGAGAAAGGTAGAAAGTCGCTAACCGCACGATGCGAGTATATACCGACATATATTGCTGGTTGAAAAGAATTGGTTCTACTACGAGTTCATCATAATCGAGCCAGCCTGGACAGTTCTGAGAATATGGGCATATCTCAAATAGCTTTCGAGTTAAGTAGCCCCAGACAAAATCCGTCAAGTCAAAAGCCTCGATCTTCTCTTGTGGCGAGAGTTCGACGTCATCACACCATAAAATCTTGACATTACCGAAGGTCTCCTCACACGCTTTTGAATCTGTATGCTGGGAGACTCCAGCAGCCCAGGTGATGTCGACACACAGCCAGTGCGAACAGACGGATCTATAAAATCGTGCCTAGGCTGCCATCTTATCGGCCGTTGTCATAGACTGTAGAGTTCCGGATTCCTTACCACAAGGTAGAGGAATTGGGAATTTGTATGCTGCAGTCTCCTGCCATCGTTTAGTCTGGTCCTCTGGTGCAGCTTGCCAAATATTGACCGAAGATAAGTTGGCCGAATATTTGAATCGCAATAAAGCTTGAATAGGGTCTGCATAGCATGCCATCGACAGACAATAGACCAAACAGTATCTGGGCCAAGACTCGTATAGAGTGAGCCAAAACCACGGTCAAAAAATTCTGCTAGGAAAAACGGTCGTTCAGAGTCCGATGGGATCCGGCGGCCATTGTAGTATTTATTTCTAAAGTCTGCGCAATAGTTTTCACTGGCATGTAGCTGTAGATCATATTTGTGATGGTCTCCGTTTTGCTGCATAACATTCAGTCAGACCTTCTATTCGCCTCGGTAAACCATATTCTGGATGAGTATACTTACAATGACGCGTGTAAAAATACTCAAACGACGGCTTGGGGCCTCGAATATGGCGCTGATGGATCTGCAGGTGCGAGCGAGGCACAAGGCATCATCAATATTATCCAGGAGAAAAAAGATAATGATGATGAGCTCTGGGAGCAAGTCAAGAAGCTGTGAGTTGAGAGATCGTCGTTGAGTTGTTGGAGATGAGAGGTTCCCAGGCTATTTGAAGAGCAACAAAGAGACACCCGTGACTTCAAACTTGCCTCACGGGACACTTCTATCTCGGTTTTGGGCCATGACGATTCCTGACTTGGAAGGTGGGCAAAGGGTCGTTTGTATCTTGACCTGCCTTCTGCTAAACCCCATATTATTGGTCAGTTTCAGCTATGACATGTGCCCCACCTTCAATGCTTGTTTTTGGCCCTAACCATTTCAGGTATAGCCCAATTTTCTAAGCGAAGCTGTCCGACGAGTTGCGTCCATCCTAGAAACGAGCGATTCAGAAGAATGTATAGCAATAAAAGGTCTGAGAGATGCAACAGGGAAGGATTCAATAAATATTCCATCTTTAAGAACGAGTCTCGTGCGACTTAACATCGAACATGTATGGGACGATCGTATATACAGACGGCGCCGGAGGGCGGAAAAAAAGAAACACCTTCATCCCTCGGGGCGGAGTCGAACCGCCGACATCCAGATATTGTGTTATGCCTTCTTTTTAAAGAAGACGTTCCGTTACAATCTGGCGCTATAACCAACTAAACTACCGAGGGTTGGGGTTGGCAGCTGGCGCAAAAGTTGGCATCATGGAAATACTCTATATAACTGTGCATAGAACCAATCATATCATCTAAAGTTAATCTTCCCAGTTTTATCCTAGCATACTAGATACGATCCTCGTTCTGCTCAACATGGACAACCTCAACCCCAACCTTCTTCCCATGACCGATCCTGTATCATCTCTGTATTGAGTTGCGTATACAACAACCTCCAACAGCAAGCCGATGGTACTATACAGTTGATGTATCAGTTACTTAGGTCACTATATCGTCTGCATAGGCTGACTTACATGGACAATTGGTAAGCCGAAACAATAGCACGACGAATCTTCCGTGGCGCAATTTCAGACATGTAGAGAATGATTACCGCGGATTCGAAGCCGACTCCCAGGCCAGCAACCAGACATCCAATAGTCATCCGAGCCAACTGACCACTACTAGCAATCTCACGCACAACACCAGTACTGAAGATGAAGCAGCCAAGGAGGATTGTCATCCGTCGGGCCCAGAGATCAGCTAAATCACCTGCAACAATGGCACCGAAGAACGTGCCAAGCGAGAGGATAGAAGTGATCAATGACTTGTCGGATGACGGAATCACAAAAGGACGAGAGGAATCGACCGGAGTACCTCTATCCGAAAAAGCTTAATGACATGGATGCATACCCCATGGGGAATGCATAACTCGGAGAATCACAAACATCTTAACAACTGCAATATTGGACTTCAACTACCTCTGTCGCAAGCGTGAGGGTGGATTTGAAAGCCGATGTTAGGGCTTGACGGAACCTATGCACCAATGATCATCAGGCATTTATATCGTCGGAAAAGTCATAGCCACCGGATGTAAAGAAGGAAAACCGGCAAGGATAAATCACAGATGGCGTGACCGCGTGAGGAGGACATCTCCGTATTGTATGACCCCGAAACAGCCTGTCATTGTAGCGATATCCCCGGTCTTTAGCAAAAGCTGCATCCACTCATAATGTATCATCCACCGAAGTCAATATCACTCTGGCGAGTGACACTCAAAATGGGAATTTCTAACCACGGTATACTGAGCTTGATGGTCACAGAACCATTTCTCAATCTTCACTGCACGCCAGGAGAAGAACGAAGATGGTGACGTCACAAGTAGGGAGCTTGGAGGTGCTTTGTTCAGAGTTGATGTTGGGATTACGGGGCTCAAACCGCATCAATTGATCTTTTTAAGACAACGTAAAGTGAAGCTAAGAGCATTCATTTAAAGCTTTGAGCATTTGACGTTGCGGAAGGAGCAACCTGCCTTTGTGCTAGCCGCACCTTCCCGATTTGTCCTATGTTTTAGTCTCCCAGCCTCGGCTTCCCTCCATTATCATTCAGATGTTTCTACACCAGGATTGTCTTATATCCAAGCTCCATCAACCGAGTAACAACTTCCACTCACAAACGAGCTTTCCGGACCAAGTAGGAACACAACCACTTTTGCAACCTCCTCAGGGGTACCCTGACGTCGGAACGCAATAGGGTCGTCAAACGGCGCATCGGAGGGCCGTCCTATACGGTCCCAATGACTTTGCATCATCCCAGTGTAGATTGGTCCTGGAGCAACAGCATTGACTCGAACCTCCCGATGGCCATTCTCCTTGGCAGCAACCCGAGTCAAGCCCAAAACCCCATGTTTACTCGCCGCGTAGGCACCATGGTTTGCCACGCCTGGTGCTTGTTAGGCCATCATTAAGGATGTCATGAGAGTATAAGCTTACCAGTCGTTGCGTGGATGGATGCCATATTAACAATTGAACCGCCATCTGCAATATTCCTGAGCTCTGCCCTCAGACAATACATCAACCCTGTCAGATTCACACCGATGATTGTGTCCCATTCATCATCATCCAAGTCCGCCACGCCCTTGGTTCCATGGTCTTTCCCAATAACGCCGGCAATGTTGGCTGCCCCATCGAGTTGATGGTATGTATTCTTGATGTTGGCAATCCAATCTGACACTTGCTGCTTGTTCGACACATCGACTTGAGTGACCATGAACTGCACAGATGGTGTTTTGGATGCAAAATATGATTCAGCTTCGTTGAGGGCATTTCGGTTTACATCGGCAATGCAGACAGTTCCCCCGCGTTCTGAGATCAACTTGGCTGTTGCAAGGCCGATGCCGCTTGCACCGCCTGTAACAGCGTATACCTTACCCTGAAGTAACATTTTACCAGACTAATTGCAGAGCAAGAAAGCTATAGGTAAGCGTCTTGATAGCATGCGTGCGTTGTTATCTAGCTCCAGCATGTCGCAGGACTTCGGAGAACCTCATTTCAAGTGCGGGGTTTCTGACAGAACAAACAAAAAGCTCAGAAGCAACATTGGTCCGTACTTCTATATGTCCAGTTTACTAATTCCCCCGGATCGGCGTGTGCTTATCAAGAATAAGGATTTCGTGAATAGCCTTGAGGAGCTTTGTACAGCATTAGGTTATCTGACTAGACTAGTTGGGTTTGTTACAATCATCAACCGAAATGACTTTTCGTTTTCATATGATAAAAACTTTGCTCGGGCAGAAAGCTTCAAATGTTGTATCTTCATATTCCATCTGCATAACCTTATTGACAATTGATCGTGCGCGTTTAAAACTGCCTATATGAGATGTTTCGAATTAATCCAATAAAGGCAAAAGCGTCTTCTTATCATCTTCAAGCTTTTCCAATTCGTCCAAATATACAGCTACCCCTTCGCTCAGCCCATGCATGTGCGCCCTCTCTATCCAATGTTTTGTATCCACCTGTGTAAACACGGCACCGTCGGGAGCGCTCTTTTCCAAGTACGCCTTGAGCTCACTAACTTTGAACCGTGTTTCGCCGCAATGGTGGATAAACGAGAGAAAACCTTCGATACTGTGGTTGTGCGACTCGATGGCTTGACTAACCACTTCCTGCGCAACACGATCAACATTAATCATGTCGAAGTAGCCTTCCAGCCCGAGGAGCTCATACCAGGGATTGTCGACATACTGCTAGATGCTGGACACTATGCCATGCAAGAGAAGCCGGGGGAAGTGGTCGGTCTGATCCCTAGCTAAGTCCAAGTTTAGTACTAGTACCTGATCAGCAATCCGGCACGATCATCCGAGCGCATGCTTTAGGCTGTGATATCGGCCGTAAGATCGCGGCCTAGTCTTGGCCTGATGGTTGCCATACTGGGATGATAACTACGGAGTAGTTGTTGAGAAATGCTCAGAAATGACGATGTAGAAAACAAAGCCACAGCACCGCCGCCATGGACTACTAAAATTGGCAGCAGCAGAGCCACTTCTTGGCCGCAATCTCCAGCCACAATGGCGGGGCATCCCACTCGTAAATTACCGCTAGATCCGATACGTACCGAGCAAACCGAGCCGAGTGTTCCGTACTTTGTATCAGCCTGGTACCGTCAATACTGCATTGTTTACTCTGTATAATTGGTGGCGTAACATCGACTGAAATGGTGTGCCGGTTACTGTCAACTGTGTCTGGCTGAAGACTCAGCACGAGGAGGGGCTGAGGGGCCTGGTTCGTGTTATCTGCTGTACCTCATGGCATGCATCATGTATCACTACGTACTCGTATTGCTGTACGGAGTAGGGTGGGTAACATGCGTCATTCCATACGCAAATGACCCCGGAGGCTGTGGTTCATCTTAGTAAAAGATTAATCTCTGAGACTATGATAGAGAAATGGCGCAGAGCAAGCCCTGTACGGAGTATAGGCTAAGTCTGAGACTAGCTGGTTCGCCTTTTCAGCTGATGCCTGCCGGACCTGATGACAGGAAGGTCCCGAGGACAAACTTACTACGCATATAAGAAGCCTCCTACCCTGCCCTACCCATAGCCCCGCTCTCAACACAAATTAATCCCTCGAACACATTTCAGCTCGTCCATCCTTATTTCCAACCAGTCTCATCAATTACCAACCCGTTCTAATCGATCACATCGCAACATCGATAATCCACAATGTCCGACTACAACCAATACAACAACCAGCAGTACGGCCACCAAGGCGGCAACTACTACAACGACCAGCAACAGGGCGGCTACCCACCCCAGCACGGCGGTTACGGCCAAGAGCAGTACGGTCAACAGCAACCTCAGTACGGCCAGCAGCCCCAGTACGGTCAGGAAGGTCAACAGTACAACCACCAGCAACAGGGATACGGTCAGCAAGACTACAACCAGTCTGGGTATGGTGGTCAGCAGCCTGCCTACGGCGAGCAGGGTCACCAGCAACATGGCTACGGTCAGCAAGACTACAACCAGTCTGGATACGGTCAGGGTCAACAGCCCCAGTATGGCCAGGATGGTCAGCAGTATGGTGAACGTCAGGGGTGAGTTTGCTCAAAGAATGCGCGCTGAGTACTTCTGACTAACATCATAATAGCTACGACCAGTCTGCTCCCGGCGGCGCTCAGGACGGCGAGCGTGGTCTAGGCGGTGCCCTTGCCGGTGGTCTCGCTGGCGGTTTCGCCGGTCACCAGGCTAATCACGGTATTCTGGGAACGATCGGTGGTGCCATCATGGGCAGTATCGCCGAAGACTTCATCAAGGACAGGAAACACAAAAAGGACAACAACCCATACGATCAAGGTAGTTCAGGAAGTTTCTTTGGTGGCAAATAGACATCGCTCGAGCGTGTTGCTTTGGTCGACAGGTCGATCGGACAGTGTTTTGTTGAGACTGACGGCTGTCTTTTGTCCTTCTTTTTCTTGTTCATGAATGATTCAACTTTCCTTTGTCTTTACTAAATCAGTGAGCTTGGGATTGAATTGGCGTTTTGGATATTGGCTTTGCTATTATGAACATTGAATGATGATTGCGATCGCGGATGCGTTGCTGTCTGCCATATTTTTATCAATTGTTTTTCGTAAAAGTTGTTTCTTCGTAAAACTTGGATATCTCATAATGAAAAATCAAAGTTTAGAAATGTCGAATGACCTATTTGCGTGGACAAGTCATGAGTTCAGGTGAAAATCAGTATGCAAGCTAAGGACACCAACAGACAGAAAATGGACTATCCCGTAACAGGACAAGCCGCGTCAGAGAGACCTGTTCTAGCGAATAAGAGACCGAACAGCTATGGGCCATTTCCCAATAGGGTTAGTGAGAATCGGCCAAATCATTTTCGCAAAGGGAACTTTCGACTCCGACGAAGCATGCAACATTTCTTTAGACAACGATTAGCACCATGATAGTACGGCAACTTGGATTGCGGCAGGGTGAGTTGAATTACCATTATATTTCTTCCTCGAAAATTCACAGCTAATTGATGTCCAGGCCGCAGTGTCATTCAAACATCCCGTAGACTCCTCCGTTTCTCGTCGACTGATACTACGACGACCACCACGACAATCACAGCAGAAGCAATCACAGCAGAAGAGGCATTCCCATTAAATCAAGATGTAGATGGCCAATTGGGCTTTCCCGAAACACAAACCACTGCTGTATCCAGCACTTCTACCGAAGCTCCCCCAGCCTTGAAAGGCCGCGCAGCTTTCGTGCAAGCTGCCCGACAACGTGAGTTCACCATCATCCATTCCATTCACCACTCATCTCAATTTCTGACAAACAAACCCTTACGATATTTGATTTACAGGTCAAAAACAAAAATCCATCGGCACAACAATCTCCCAAACCTACGACCCAAACCACCTCCTCAAATCCCCCCCAAAACCCTCCGAAATCACACTCGAGCTCCTCCTCGCCTCGCAAACCCATTTCGGCCACACAACCTCACGCTGGAACCCGCAAAACTCGCGCTACATCTTCGGTATCCGTGAAGGCGTGCACATTATCAGTCTCGATGTGACAGCCGCATATCTCCGTCGAGCCGCCAAAGTCGTCGAAGAAGTCGCTCGACGCGGTGGACTGATTCTCTTCGCTGGCACCCGACCCGGCCAGAAAGAATGCGTTGTCCGCGCCGCCGAGATGGCGAAGGGGTATCACGTCTTCGAGCGCTGGATTCCAGGCAGTCTCACAAACGGACAACAGATTTTGGGAAACTGCGAAATCAAAGTCGTCAATGCACTCGATCAGGAATTGCCGGATTACAAACAGTACATCTCGACAACGACAAACGCCGATGCGGCCAGGCCAGTACTCAAACCCGATCTTGTGATTTGTCTCAATCCCGTTGAGAATGAGGTGCTTTTGCACGAGTGCGGGTTACATAATATTCCTACAATTGGGATTATTGATACTGATGCGGATCCGACGAGGGTTACGTACCCGATTCCGGCGAATGATGATAGTTTGAGGAGTGTGCAGCTTATTGCTGGTGTACTTGGTAGGGCTGGAGAGGAAGGGCAGAGATTGAGGTTGGCGGAGGCTGCGAGAGGAAGGTTTACCTATACACCTGTTAACGAGAGGGATATTAAGCCTTCGACGGAGGGTGAGCAGTGATTTTCTTCCTAAGTTCCTATGGCTTTTTTCGTCACTTGTATGCATAAAATATTTTCTTGAGATTGGCTGGTGCAGCGTGTATGAATATATTGTCCGTTCTTGTATCATTGATATCTTCTAGTAAATATCGTTCTCTATGTGACTTCCGTGGGGTAGCTCTTGACCCTATTTCATCACTACTCGATGACTTCTGACGTCTAGATATCACCCAACCGATAAACCCTCCTTCCTTTCGCATCAACACTAATGTACTCTAACGGCTGCCCCGACTGCGACGACACAACATGCCTCTCATCCCCCACCGGCAATACAACATCCAAACTCCTCCAAGCAGGGACATACTTGTTTTCATTTCCCCGCTCAAACGCAATCGTGATTTTTTCAGCAGTAGAACTATACTTGACTGTAAACGACGATACGGCCGCGTTCTGCGTATAACCATCATCCTCCAACCACGTTGTCGAGAAGGTGTGGCCGTGCGAACTGCCCTGTGGAGGGAAAATTTCCACACCGCGGTAGTCGTCGAGTTCGTTGATACCACCCGCTGCTTCGTCGGAGTTTTCTTCGCCTGGTGTACGGGTTACGACGCTCTTGCCAACCGGGACTGCGCCGCCGATGCGTGCAAGGAGGGGGATGCTGTTCTGCCATTCTGACGCGATGGTGACCCATTGACCGGATGCCAAATACTCGTATGGCGCGTTGAGGTTGACGTATCCGTAGTCAAATCTGCCATCAGATTTCCGTGGCAAGTAGACCTTTGCACTCGTCGCGCCCGGCTCATAGACACCGCCGACAAGCAGACTATCTCCAAACCAGAATTGTTCTTCGCCTTCCTTGAGCTTCTTGGATGTCCATACTTCTGGATCGGATTCATAGCCCCATCCGATCCAGCGTTGGGGCGGGGAAGCGTACAAATGACTCTCCAGGGCAAGGGAGTAGATGTATGGCAGAATCTCGTAGCGGCGTTTGATGGTGTCGCGGATCAAAGGGGTGATTTCGGGATACATCCAGGGCTCTATTACGTCGCCGAGAAGGTTGTCGGCGGGCGAAGTTTTGAAGCAGTTGATTGCGAAGCGGGGGGAATAAATGCCGATTTGAACCCAGCGGAGGAGGAGTTCGGGGGATGGTTGGGGGCCTGGACAGTTAGCTTTCTTAATCTATGAATGGTTGCAAGGGCTTCAGCTTACCCTCAAAACCACCAATGTCGTGTCCGTAACACTGCAAGAGTGAGAACCCAGCATTCAGCGACAATGCATTGGCGCCCTTCAAGTTCTCCCAGCTGGTAACATCGTCACCACTCCAAGAGCTGGCTGCATATCTAAGCGTTCCGGCAGTTGCGCTGCGAGTCAAGACGAATGGTCTCGTATTTGGTCTCAGATTGACAAGAGCGTCATGAGATGCTTTTCCCATAAGCTCAGTATGCATATTCCGTCCCCAGAGACCGACAGAGTTGGGTGCATCAGCACGGTTTCCACTCTTGACATCTTTATTATCCAATTTCAATGTCCAGTCGTCGTTGGGAAGAGTGTATTCATTATTATCGTTCCAGATACCATCAATACCGGCATTGGCCAGTTTCTGCACTCCTTCGAACCACCACTTGAAGCCATCGTGCGATGAGAAATCGATATGGCAGCCCTCAGCACCCTGGCCTCCACCGGCACTCCACACATCCATATAACCCGGTAGATTTGTATCTGGATCAGTGAAGAGAGCATTGGCATCTTTCAGCTTGGGGAAGTCTGGATGCGATGACAGGACAAAAGGCTTGATGTTAGACAGCAATCTCAACCCAGTAGCATGCATTTGAGAAGTCCACTTCTTTGGGTCTGGGAATCGCTTAGGGTGCCAGGTGAACACAGTTCGAAGACTGGGCTCACCATCACTAAACGAATATCCCGAACTCATCTGATGAGCCGAGCAGGGAATATCGTGGTGTTTGAGCTTAGCAGCAAAGTCTAACAGGGCTTGATTGTTCAGCATGGTGTATTTGTAGCCGCCAGAGATGTATCCGTATGCCCACCTAGGGGGCAATAGAGGGAATCCAGCGAGCTCGGCATATGTGCGAACGACGTCTTTCAGTGTCTTGCCCACGATAAAGTACTCCTCCAAACCGCCGTAGTCCTGACGATACACCTTGTACGCCCCATACAAGCCATCGAGTTCCGAGCCAACGCTCCATGTCCCTCTGGAATATGAAGAAGAGAAGATAGCAACAACGCCATCAGCATTCGCTTTGATAAGAAGCGGTATGTGCTTGTACAAAGGATCTGTGCGGTAGACATCATAGCCAAAAGTGTCGGACGCAGACAAGATGAAGTTTCGGTTTGTCAGGTCCATAGGAGCTGGTTTTTCGCCTAGACCGACGTGAAGAGCTTCTCTGTCGAGGACGCTGTAGTGTGACACGCCGCTGGAGTCGGCGACATAAGAGCGACCCGGCAAGTCTCGGTGGAGTGGTTGCTTGGATCCGGACCACGAGAGAGAGACGACGGGTGTACTTTTCCATTCTACCGTAGCTGTCACCCCGCCGATTTTTGTGGTTGCGGAGGAGTCGGTGGTGGTGAACGACGATGACAAAGAAGCATCTTTCCCCGGCTCAGGCACACTGGGATATGGAGGCAGCGGATGAGCGTCGGAAGTAAATCTCACTCGAAACAAATTCGGCCGGACAGCTTCAAAGGTGAAATCGAAGCTCTGTTTCCCACCGACTGATCGAAGAGACAGTGTCGAATCGTCGCCATCTTTCGACAACTCGTATTTCTTGGGAACGAATTCACGTTGAGGCATTTTGCTATTGAATATAGTACCGCACTTTCAAAAAGACATGAGTCTGAGAAACGAAAAGAAACATCGTGGGAGTGGCCATCTTTTCAATCAGCCAGCGCATCCCACCACGTGCACTGTCAAGAAAAGGAGTTCCCTCCGAAGATGCAGAGAGCTGACTGCCCCATTGGGACAATACCGTGTGCAGAAAGAGAATCTGGGGGTTGGCCGGCCTGGATTCTCCGCATTGTCCCCCGAATAAAGTGGGATGGACTCCATCGTGTCGGCTATTGCATGTCGGTTATTGATTTTACCTTCACAAACCCATCCCCTGGTAGCCTTCTACCAATGATCATTAATATCCTTAGCAAAATGCTAGAAAAACTTTGCTGAAACCGAATTCTTATGTGTATGATGCGCGATTACTCCACAAATAAGCTAGTCATCCTGAATTGGTTCCAAGGTTGCTTGTACCAGATGATACGTACTCGAAACTTTTCGCTGACAGTCAGTATGCCACGCTTTATGCCCAACCTGGCTCAAGATTGGCCACTTGATCAGTCACTGAGAAGACCATGGAAATACTTTATCACAATGCCAGATACGCAGGCCCTTGGCCGACTAATAACCCTAACCCTTAGGGTAACCAACGACATAGCATAACTAGGGCTTTGTTTCCGTTGCCCTATATCCTAGGATATCAATACAGATTCTCAAAAGTTACTTCATAGGAAATCTTTTCTATTTTCAGCGGCCTGGAAGTAATTATCAACTAACTAATTGACATTACCAATATAACTCCCAGCTTAACCTAGCATCGCGTTTAAAGATCACCTACTTTGTAGGTAGCGCGGAGGTGCTGGGTCATATCATGATATCTTTTAACAATTTACAGCTTGAGCCTCGTGTGACTTGGATATATTGAAGCCTCATAGAAATAAGATTTAGAGCAAGATGGTAAATCAGTCTATTCTCTGTGCATGGTAGCGAGTAAGCTCTAGTATTCGCGATCGTGTGAGCTGAAAGGTAGGTACTCACAGTGGACAAGCTAGCCTTGTAAAAATAAGAGCTACCGTATCAAAAACTCCATACGTACTTAAATCCGTGCAATAGTATGAGGCACTCTCGCCATTGGTCAGATTCCTCGATGTAGCTGCATGGATATGTTCAGCTGAAATATCGACCGGAAGCCTGCGGTACCTACCCTGTCAACTTGGACAAAGAAACTTATCCATGTGTTACACAGATGCGTTTTTACCACCCATCGAGTCATCGCTATAAATCAAGGGCATCACCACTTTGGCATAAGCCTCTAATGCAAAATAGAAAAATTATTACTTGAATATCACATAAGGCACGATGGCGGTTCTCGACTACATACCCTCGCTTCGAGAGAAGTTGTCCCCCGGTAGCGATGTCTTGACCGACCCGGAGGACTCTGAATTCCAGGAACTTCTAAAACGCTGGACCGATATCGACCGCAAAGAGCCCGCAGCTATTATACTTCCTTCTTCGGAAGACGATTGCTTGAAAGCAGTACGATTCTCCCATCTGCAGAGCAGTTAATGAATTGTCAGATTTTATGCTAACGAATGTAGGTGCAATGGGCGCTGCAATCGTCTATCCCCTTTGTGACTAGAAGTGGCGGCCACAGCGAGTGGTCAACCGTTGGCAAAGAAGGAGTGATAATCGATCTAAGTCGGTTTTCTGGAGTGGAAGTGGACGCAGAAGGTAAAACCGCGGTCTTGCGAGGCAGTATCTTGAGTAAACAGGTTGCCGTGGCACTTGCAGAGGCCGGGTTCTTTACAGGTATGTACATACATAGCATGATTATCCATTGAAATGCTATGGAAAGAGGAGTCTTGGTTAATATGGGTTCCTATCACCAGCGCTAGGAAATGGTAACACTGTGGGCGCCATCCCATATATGCTAGGAGGCGGTGTCGCAATTACAACTTCCACCACCGGCTTTGGATCAGATCAAATTCTCGCGGCACGTATCATAACAGCTAATGGCGAGCTGTTGACTGTCGACGAGAACAACCACCCGGACCTCTTGTACGCGATTCGGGGTGCCGGACAGTTCTTCGGCCTGGTTACTGAACTAACTATCAAGGCAATCCCACTGTCCCTGCTAGGAAACGACGCTGGAGTGATATGGGTAGGAAGCTTCGTCTTCCCCATTAACAGGGCGGAAGAAGTAGCAACCGTAATGAAGGATTTGATGGATGACGATCGCTATTCCACGGCAGGTCTCGTGATGATCATGGCACCGCCGTCAGATCGAAGACCGGCTTTGGTCATAGCAGCGCGATATACGGGCAACCCAGACGACGCAAAGAAAGCTTACGCACCTTTGTACGAACTGAACCCCATTGTGGCCAACGGCGGACCAGTACCTATACAGAATACAAGCGACAGTCGTGCGGCCATCGGTGCCAAGGGTGACTTTAAACGTTTCGATGTCGTTGGACTTCACGGCTTCGACGTCGGTTCATTCTTAGAAACCGTCGAGCTTTATAAGGAGCTGATTGCCGAATGTCCGGATGCAATAAATACTGCTTTCAACTTTCAATGGTGGTCGACGCTTCCCAAAAAGCCAGATTTTGAGTCCGCCATGTCGCTTCATGATATTCGTTATTGGCAGTGAGTTGCATCAGCCCTATTCGCTTTTGTATTTGGACATGCTAATCCTCATTGCAGAAATAATTTGATTTGGCACACTGATGCACGCAATCGAGCAAAAGTAGACGAGTATAACGAAAAATGCATTGCTATCATGAGAGGTCCCAACCCTACTCAACTGATCAACTATCAGAATGGTACTCGTGATGGACCTATCGAGTACAGATATCGCGGCACCGAGAGACTTGCGCGATTGAGGCAATTGAAGAAACAGTGGGATCCATCTGGTGTTTTTACCAGACAGCTGCTCGAGTAGAGATTAGATCTGCTGGTTTTGAAGCGAGTTATAAGCTGTGTTTAGAGGACGAGTTGTATTCAAACATGTAACTATTTACAAGCTGCCTATTACAGATAGGGATAGTAATAGCACCCGAAGGAAACAAAGAACATACCCTACACAAGCATACAGACTTTCGAGGGAGGATCTTTATCAAGCGATTGAGGAAGGAGAGAGGAAATAGTTGTGGGGGTGGTGTGAGAAGGAGGTCAAGGCATATAACTAGAGCCGTCGTCTTGAACAAGGCCTTTTTATTCACTAGGATGGACAGCTCTTCAGAAGGTTCCAGGTGAGCGATCCGTCGCGATCTTTGAGCCGGTCCAGAGATTGAGATCCCTGCCCGCAAGAGGTTACTTGTAAGAGTCTGTTCGCACAATTGACAAAGAGAGAGTCGCCTCTTCTATATTTTATTCTTATTTTTCTTCATATTCACACTTTAACCCATAGCCCTCATGACCAGCTCGACGCTGTTACATAGTTAGCAATGAGCCCTTCCATAAGGAGTGACAGACTTACGTAGCAAATGTACCCGCAGAAACTGGCATAGCCCTGAGCAGCGTAGGCCCAAGACCCTTCCAGAAACCAGTATATCCCTCAGCAGCCAATGTCTTCTTGAAACAATCCGTCATACTCTTGTACTTTTGCTCCGCACCAAATCCATCAGTCTGCATTTTGCTCTTGATGACATCGAATGGGTAGCTGAATATCCACAGTGCTTCACCGGCAAGACCACCGTATGTGGCGACCTTGAGACTGGAAATTTCCTCTCGTTTGATGTTGTTGCGTTTGGCGTCTTGGTTCATCAGATATTCAAAGGTCAGGAACCACATTCCGTAGGCTTGCGCTTCACGGAGGATAGTCACGACCTCGCCGCGGTAGAGACCACGGAGGACGCCGTTGTGAGCGGAAATCTTGCGCACGCAGTCAAGGGGACCACTGTACAATCGTCCAGTACCATGTGGCTGAGCCTGTAGTCGGATACGGACATGTTCAATGGGTCCGGAAATGACAGAGTTGGTGACACCAGCAAAGGCACCGGCAAAGTAGTATTGTGCATAAGAAAGACCGGGGTGGAGAGGAGTCTTTTTCAAGTTTTGCTCTTCAAAATATCTTCTTGCTTGGTGGAAAGCACCGAATTGGACGCTCACCTACTGATGATTAGAGGGAGCAGAAAGAACTTGGGCATAGACTTACACAAGCTCCAATTCCAATCAATGGGGTCAAAGTACCCTTGTAGAAGGCGAGAGGTCCTTCGTTCTTAAGAATCTGCTTTGCGCAGTCGAGAGCGCTAGAATATTGAGAAGTTGTCTGTAGTCGGACCTTGACAATATCTTTTCAATTGTCAACCAGAATTGTTCTATCTAAGGACACCTTGAGTAGATCTACATACCGAAGGGTTGACCTGTAGAACCAGTTAGCGGAATGCGTCAATCATAAAGGGCGAACCAAACTCCAAACTAGGGCTCGGGGTTTGATAGCAATTGGCACGATTTGCGGATTTATTCTTGCCAGTTGAAATGTCATACAGGTGCCAAAACAACAGCAAACCCCAAAAAAGAGCAAATTCAAAAAGCGTGGTACAATCACTCACCCAGCAAGACCTGTGTTATACCGCCCGAAGCACCGGCGAACAAGTCCTTCGCTGTCCGCACCCAACCTGCATTGAGCTCCTGCTCAATCTTTTCGAAGTCTTCCATGGCCAGGTGTAAGTATGCTGGGATCGAAAGGCCAATGGACTTTTCTCACACCGAATAATATTTATGGAGCTTGTGGGAAAGGAATATAAAAAGTGAATCTGCCAGAGCTTTATCTCTTCGTTCCCCGATTGCGCAATCAGTTCTGCGGCCTGATTGGCCCGGTGCGCCGTATCACGTGACGGCACGTGCCCAGCCCGCGGAAAGCGGCCGGGGAAAATAAAAAAAAGGAAGGAGCGACCGACCGAATCGAATGATCTAAACAACGCCAGAAGATCGAATGTTTGCGGACTGCTGGCTGACCTTCACCAGAGGTCACCACCATGCACAGAAGGGTCTTTCGACGGGTAAGCCATTTGATTCTGATCGCATGATCGAACCATTGGTTCATGCTAATCAACTCTAGATATGTCGGTGTCCGTCCATCGACTCGGCATATCCCGCAACTCGGCGAAACTGTCGTGAATTCCACATATCTGCATCATGTCACCAGGGCGAAGCCCAAGCTCCAGCCGGTGATAACGATGCCAATTCGACTTCGTCGCAATCCGCACCTCGTCCATCGTTCAAACCGAAGATTGGCGGCGCATGGGGTACGAAACTTTCAACACCCAAAGGTCCAGCTACTCTTACAGCTGCCGAGTTGGCTAGTCGAAATGCCCTTAAAGCAGCTAGGCCGCCACCAGAGCCACCGAAGCCCGAAGAGAACACCCCTAGTGTTTCGCAAACATCTGTCTCCGGACGGGTGTCGTGGGGAGGTTTGACTTCCTCAACTCGGAGAGCTCCATCTGGCTTTAGAGCTGCCGAATCAGCGAGCAGAAAAGCCATTCAAGCAGCTCCTTCGACGTCACCGTCAGAATCCTTGATACCCGAGAATCCTATTTCCAGACAACGACAGAATTGGAGATGTCCCCTATGTCACCTTGTGTGTTACGGACAGAGAGATGTTTGCCCTAAATGTGGAACGCCGCATCCTAACCCGCCTCCACCGCCCAAGCTCGACCCCGAAACACTCGGAGAAAATGTTTTAAATGAATGGCGAAAGGACAATTTCCAATCACGAAGAAGGCGGGGCTCTCTTAATCTGAAAAGGATTGCGATCGAAAGTCCACCGATCGAAGCAAAAGAAGAGTCTATTGAAGAACCACGTATTGTTCGGTACGGGTACGAGTACGAGACCAAAGGCGTTGAGCCTGTGGAAGAGGCGGAAGAAGAGCCGGAAGAACAGCCCGCAAAAAGAGAAAAACAAAAAATCAACGATTTTGACGAATGGTTGGCGTCTCTGGAGGAACTGAAGAAAGCAGAGCTGCAGGATGGCCAGCAAGCTCAACGCTTCGATAAGGTTAAAGCCGTCAAGAAGGGTCGTTCTTGGGACGGCGAGGAGGATGAATACGATCCCGAGGAAAGACAAAAACGGAGGGAAAAACGCAAACAAAAGCAAAAACCTGCAGAGTTTGTTGAACCACAACGGAGTCCATTGTATCTTCCCGAGTTCATCAGCGTTGGCAATCTTGCCGATGTTCTTGGCATTCGACAAGCCGAGTTCATTAACCATTTGGAGGAAATTGGATTTGAAGGAGTGGTACACAGTCATGTGCTGGATGCAGAAACGGCCGGTCTTATTGCAGAAGAGTACAATTTCGAGCCCATTTTCGAGACCAGCGAGCAAGATCTCGTTGCTGCTCCTGAGCCTGAAGACAAGTCCCACCTACCGCAACGGCCACCAGTGGTGACGATCATGGGTCATGTTGACCACGGTAAAACTACGCTTTTGGACTGGCTCCGGAAGTCTTCCGTTGCTGCTTCTGAACACGGTGGTATCACTCAACACATTGGTGCTTTCTCTGTGGTCATGCCTTCTGGAAAATCCATCACTTTCCTGGACACGCCCGGTCACGCTGCTTTCTTAGATATGCGCCGAAGAGGTGCTGATCTGACGGATATTGTGATCTTGGTAGTCGCGGCAGACGATAGCGTTAAACCACAAACAATTGAAGCTATCAAACATGCCAAGCAAGCCAATGTGCCGATGATTGTCGCTATCAACAAAATGGATAAGGAAGGTGTGAACCCTGAAAAGGTCAAGCAAGATTTGGCTCGGCATAGTGTTGATGTGGAGGAATACGGTGGAGATGTTCAAGCTATCCCAGTCAGCGGAAAGACCGGGTTGGGTATGCTTGATCTTGAGGAAGCTGTCGTGACACTCTCAGAATTGCTGGACCATCGCGCTGATTTTGGAGGCAATGCTGAGGGTTGGGTAGTGGAGGCGACTACGAAAAAGGCTGGACGAGTTGCTACGGTTTTGGTGAAGCGCGGCACAATCCGTCCAGGCGATATTCTTGTCGCGGGCACTACCTGGACTCGTATCAAGACTCTGAAAAACGAAGCCGGTACTCTGATTGAGGAGGCTACTCCTGGTATGCCTGTTGAAATCGATGGATGGCGAGAGCAGCCAGAAGCCGGCTCTGAAGTATTGCAAGCCTCTAGCGAGCAACATGCCAAGGATGTTGTCGATTACCGCTTGGAACGATCGGAGATCGAGAAGCTCGGCCAAGACACAGCCGCAATCAACGTCAGCCGTAAAGAAATTCTTGAACAACGACGCCGATCTAGCGACGATGAAACCCCCGAAATCACAGAGACACCAACAGGTCCCAAAAAAGTCAACTTCATCGTCAAAGCGGATGTATTCGGTTCCGTCGAAGCCGTCGTCAACTCTGTCAGTGGCGTCGGCAACAACGAAGTTCTTGCACACATTCTTCGTTCAGGGGTGGGACAAGTCAGCGAATTCGACATCAAACACGCCGCGACCTCTGAGGCCAGCATCATCAATTTCAACTCCCCCGTCGACCCTATGATTTCACGCATGGCCGAAGCCCAGGGCGTCAGTTTGATGAACCATAATATTATTTATGAGTTGATTGACGACGTCAAAGCGAAGCTGAGCGAACATCTCCCACCGAGTATCACGTACCGCGTAACTGGCGAGGCCGAAATTACGCAACAGTTCGAGATTACCATCAAGGGCAGAAACAAGACTTTGATTGCGGGTTGCAAAGTCCGTAATGGTGTCATCAGTCGAAGCAAGAAAGTACGTGTTCTGCGAGATAAGGAGATTATTTACCAAGGTACGCCCCCTTTTTTCAAATTCTGCAAATAAGCCAGTCTAACATGTTCCAATCTCTAGGGTCCCTTTCTTCCTTGCGCAACGTCAAAAAGGACGTCACAGAAATGCGCAAAGATACCGAATGCGGTCTCAGTTTCCAGAACTGGCTCCAGTTCCAGGTCGGTGATCATGTACAGTCTTACGAAGAAGTTGTCGAGAAGAGATACCTTCATTAAGAAGCGCCTTTTCTCTTCTCGACATCATCTTATTGTATATTAACCTTTTCCATCTTCCAACTCCTCCCTACTCCTTTTGTCTTACTAAGTTCTTTGAGGATATGTACGATTGTTGTGTGAATAATGGATATTTTGGGAGATACCTCAGTCTTCATGTTTGGATGTTGTCATATGTTTGTTATTGTACATGCATGGTCAGGGCGTTACATCATCTAGGTACAATAGAATGGTTCTGTTACATCAAAAATAGCAAGCAAAACTTCGGGAGAAACTTTCGACATCAGATTGTGTACCCTCGACCCCCTGAACATCAGCCACTGAGAGATACCTCGTCTCAATCACTGTCACTATCATCATCAATCGACGTCTCCTCTTCATCGCTCGTAGGACCACGTATATGCATATCATCCTTTTGAGCCATACACTCCACGTACGCTTCCTGAGGCGTCTTGCCTTGAGGACGTCCAGTCCGCCGAGCTGTTGTTGCTGGGACGGTCGTGTTGGTAGTACTCGTAACCCCGTTTACAGTTGCAGTTACATTTGCATTTGCATTTGCATTGGACTTGCCATTACCCGCTCCAGATTTCGCAGTCTTGGGCGCCTTTTGAGCGACCGTTGCCCTTTTGCGGTTCGCTGCTGTTGTCGTGGTAGTAGTAGCTTTCCTAGGTGCTCTACCATTAGTCTTTGCAGTCGCAGCTCGTGATCCACGTCCTCCTTTCCCTTTATTCTTGGCCGTTGTAGTTGGCTGGTTTCGCGAATTGACATTCTGATCCGTCAAGTTCCCCAAAGACGACGAAAGAGCAGTTGTTGCATCATCGTCTGGAGAGGGACATGGAATCTGATTAATGAGTTTGTAGTTTGGTTTCAGTCTCTTGAGCGATTTTGCGGATAGAGTGTATGCGAGTCTCTGATCGCCCCAGAAGGGTTCGAATGTATCTGTGTGCAGGATCTGCCTGTATATCAGTCATCTGAACATACTCGCATTTCACGGACGGCGTTTTGACGAACCATGCTTGTGCAAGACATCTTGTACTTCAAGGGCAGATTTGGATCCTCGTCCAAAGCGCGAATGATATCAAATTCGATTTTGGCGCGACTGATCTGGTCCTTTTTGTCTGTTGCGACGTACTCTTCAATGATTTTCGAGGCATGGGTGGCGTATATGTGGGCGAAGAAATGGGGCGTGGTGATGGACTGTACGTCAGAAGATTGCAGGAGTAAGTCGAATCTTTTGGGTATATTGAGTTGATACTTACGCTGGATTTGTCGTCAGGGACAGCCATCTTGACTAGGTTGACAATTGTCGGTCTCAAGTGAAGTTATCTGAACTGACTTTAGGATCAGATGAGGGAGGTTTGGATTTGCAATCAGATTGTAGAGGTAGATAAGACCATGTCTGATCTGAAATATTGCTAGAGATGGGAGAGGGTTATTTAAAGATGACCGTCCTGAAGAGACAGAGAGAGGAATAAGGAAGGAGGGGTGGCATTGTTGAGTGTGCACCTGCCAGAAGAGACATTTCTGACGACTAGACGCTCACTCTCACTACGAAGGAGGAAAGCCCCGTGAATAATCATTTCACATATCCAACTATTCAGCGTTTGCTGTGTTCACATGATCATAAAAGCTTACTGGCATTGAAACATTAGAACAATGAACAATGAACATCCAAATCATCGAGCCTTCCAACGGACTCGACCAACCCACTTCGCCCAATCCTGCACATCCTCTCTCTCCAGAATTCGATCAACAGTGTAATACTCTCTCGCCAGCTCCTCGTTGGTAGCCATCTTATGCACAAAGTTATGACAAGCACGACACAACCACGCCACACTATTCAGCATAAACTCCTCATGCCAGCCACGCTTAAGCGCTTTGGCGTGCACCTCTCGAGGGATGAGATGATGATACGACAGAGGAATCCAGTCTCGTTCGCAGATCTCGCATGCTTCTGTTTTGGTGGTTGCCCATGCTGGCGGCGCTGCCGTTACAGAATGAATATAGTCTGAGAGGACTGGGCGGAGAAAGGCTGCTGTTATGTCCATGGTCTCTGGGAGGATGCCGTAGACTGAGAGGGATTCTGAGACGGAGACGGGGATGGGTGCGGTCAGAGTCTCAAGGTCGGCATCAGTGAGTTCTGTGCCATCACCGTATTGTTTTGCTAGGGATGCATCGTTTTGGATTTGGGAATATGAGAGAGTCTGGAGTGTTGCTGGTAATGCATGAAAGACTTCAGAGGCAATGAACTATCCTCGTTAGTCAGCTTTGGCCAATACATGGATACTGACCGAAGGCATACATCAATAAAATCAGCCAACTCTTCTGGATCCTGCTTCTCTATACCAAAAGAGACATATTCATCTTTACTCTCTTTCGCCGTTGTATCGCCTCGCTTCTTGCCCTTGAGCTTACGTTTCTTGCGCCCCCCTTGAGACTTTTGCACTATCGCGCCCGAGACACATTCTCTAAAGACCTCATAGTTATTCCCACCGTCGCTCATTTAAATCATGTATAACGGTTGATCAGCGGAAAGATACCGAGGCGTAGACAGGGATGAAAAGAGGAGAAGAGATGACGTTGTTATCGACAAGAACAAAGAGACCCCACGCAGGAGGTGGGCGGGGTCCTATTTAAGTCAGACACGACTCAACTCTACAATCGACTGAATATACCTACTATTGATAAATATACATCATGGCTCACTCAGCTGTCCTCGCGTTCGATCTCTACGGTACTCTGCTGTCGACAGAGTCCATCTCCAAGCGACTGACTGAGATCATTGGCTCGCAGGAAAAGGGCACGCAGATTGCGGCATCATGGAGGAAGTATCAGCTGGAATACTCGTGGAGATTGACCTGTATGGGTATGTCCAGACGTTTTTATAATACTTCTGAAAATCTGCTGATCATGCAGGATCCTACGATAACTTCTTCAACATCACCCGCAACGCATTGGGACATGCGCTGTCCGAGGCAGTCGTCCAACTAGAGGAAGAACAGATCAAGCAACTAATGGACGAATACGACCACCTATCTACGTTCCCAGACGTAACAGCAGCTCTACAAAACCTAAACTCCAGACCAGACATCAAATCCGTCATCTTCTCCAACGGCACTAGAGAGATGGTCTCCAACTCCGTATTCCGCTCCCAAAGCCTCTCCCCTCATGCAGCTCTCTTCGCGGATCTAGTCACGGTAGACGCTGTGCAAAAATTCAAGCCGGCCCCGGAGGTTTATGAACATCTCGCGACGAGTACAAGCACAAAAATGGAGGATATATGGCTCATTACTGCCAATCCATTCGATGTTGTCGGCGCTACGAAATGCGGCATAAAGG
This sequence comes from Talaromyces pinophilus, assembly GCA_001571465.2. Taxonomy (NCBI): domain Eukaryota; kingdom Fungi; phylum Ascomycota; class Eurotiomycetes; order Eurotiales; family Trichocomaceae; genus Talaromyces; species Talaromyces pinophilus. The sequence goes on along the minus strand of CP017344.1, from coordinate 3,459,868 downwards.
CTGCTTGGCTCGATCGCAACGGCAGGGGGTGGGAGGACGCCGCAGCACCGGAGCTGCGACCGCGAATTATTGGGAAGAGTCTGGATGATGTTATCAAGGAAATCTTGAAGGATCTTAGCAAGTAGATATCAACTATTGTCGAGACAATATCACGGTCGAAATAATAGTCTGTCGCGCTGTATGTATTTCCAAAATCCTCCATGCGAAAAGGAAGTTTCGGGGTAAGTAGCAACGCTTAATTTTCCTTCTGCCCTTCCATTTCCCCTCTGGTGATATTCCATGAGAGCAAATGTGGAATCCAGAGTGAATAGGAAGGGGTGATTGTTTTATGAATGATTGGAGAAGAAAAAGAAGAAGGAAAGGAAGGATGAAAATCTTGTCGGGGTTTTATATGTGCGCTTATCGATAAGCGGCTAGCTCCCGTCCCACGATCTCCGTTAAATCTAAACATTGTCTCTACTGGGCCAATTCGACGCGGCCTGACCAATCTTTCTTGCTCTCCGCGCTCGAGTCACTTTCACATCTGTTTGAACCGTCAAACAATTGACTCATCAATCTACGTCCTTATGTGTTCACGATCAACTCTAGGTGGTTCAAATGCAATTAGTCTGGCCCCAAGAAGAGAGAAGAGGAGCAAAAAAAGGCTGATGACTGCCCACTTGATCATGTATGCCCAAATAGGCCTAGTCTACTTAAGTTGCGGCCTGGTGCATCTGCCTCGGTAGGCGGCGACATTAAGTTGTAGTTAAGCTGGCACAACAGCTGTCCAAGCACAGCTCTAACACTGTACAATAATCTTTGGTACAGAATTATAATCTTATAATGCCAGGCTCACCAAGGCTACGCAACGCGACGTGGTTGCATCCTCTCAGAGTCAGTTGGGCCTCCGTTGTGTCTTGTCCAAGCTAACCCGAGCTCTCCAGGGAATCGTCTACTTCGCCTCGCATCCCTTCCTATGGCCTCTTCTCCGCAGTCGCCTACTACCAATTTTTCTCTTATCCGGCTTCATCTACACCCTTCTCTTCTTCTTCGCCTACCTCCCACAAGTCGCATTCCTCGCCATCTTCCAAGGCCACAGCGCCTGGGTAAACGGCGCATTCCTCGTCCTGGGCGAAGGATCCGCAATAGTCGCATTGTTATTTGAAGCATTTTTCGTCGATGAGACGCTGGTCGACGTCTTCGATGCCGTGCTCATAAATGAAGGATTTGAGGGAATGGTCAATAAAGAACGAGTCATCCATCCCGATGGCATCAACCCCGTCCAAAGGCTCGGAAAACCGACTACAAGCGCGGTCTATGCGCCGTTCTCGTTCAGGCAGATAATTGAGTTTATCTTTCTGCTTCCGCTCAACTTTGTGCCTGTCGCTGGTGTGCCTATGTTTTTGGTGTTGACGGGTTACCGCGGTGGCCCGTTTCATCATTGGAGATATTTTCAGCTCTTGGAGTTGACCAAGGATAAGCGGAAGCGGTTTGTTCGCAATCGGCAGTTGAAATATACAGCGTAAGTCATCCGTTCAGAGGCGCTTGAATGAGCTAACAGTTCTTTAGTTTTGGAACGGTGGCTCTCATCCTACAGCTCATACCCATCTTTTCGATGCTGTTCCTGCTCACCAGTGCTGCTGGCTCGGCTCTTTGGGCAGTGGAGATGGAGAAACACAAGACGTTCCTCGAGACGCACCAGTCAGAGAGGGAAGAAGAATATCATGACGATCCTGCATGAATAAATTATTATCTGGTTATATAAGGTATACGAATTTATGAAATAACTTGAGCGTTCCGACATTGCATTTGACCGATTTGATCGGATTTGGAGTGTCCGTGCCACCCCGCAAAATGAGGGATTCGAAAGTCGCCCTTTCCATTTACAGAATATCAGAAGAGCATTGCGTGCATTTCAATGGCTGGTTTTTCCTCTTCTATCTGTTTTAAGTATTCTTATGATTGAGAGACATGTTGAAAGAGTGAAGAAAGACGAGTCTAACAAAAGCGGGCAAACCCCATTTCCAATCATGAGTAACCTAGTCAAACACCTTTCCAGGATTCATGAGATGTCTAGAGATCATTAGTGCTAGAATCACAGCTGTGAAGCAAGAAAACGTACTGAGGATCCAAACTCCGTTTCAACGTCCGCATCACGGCAATTGTCTCTGGCCCAAGTTCTTCTATCAGACACTCCTTCTTGCCTAGCCCGATACCATGTTCGCCCTGCAAAACCAGTTACTGAACTGTCAATAGATTACCACGGGGAAGAGAACAAACCGAGACCGTTCCCTCCATTTCAACCGCTCGATGAACCATCCTTCGGACACATTCTTGCACAGCCTGCGTCTGGGAAGGGTTGTTCGGATCATAAATGACGGCTTGATGGAAATTACCATCACCAACATGTCCCAGGACACTAGAAAACAATCCTAAACTTTGGGATTCTTTCTTTGATAGATCTGCGCGCAAGGCAACTTTAGAACCCTAGATATCTGGCGGCAGAAGGACATTGTCATACCAATAATTTCCGGCAATCTCGATAATGGCACGGCGACGTCGGTGGACCATAACTGCGTTCCCTCTGGCCTTTGTGCACTCATCGCCCATACGGCTTCCTTCCGAGCTGACCAAAGATTATGCATCTCCATTTCGGTGCGCGCGAACTCGAATGCACTGCCTCCATCCTGAGAGATTATCTTTTCCACTCGCCCAATGTCAGCGTCGATGGACTGTGTAGTGCCGGTAAATCTACTCGATTTTAGCAAAGTCACCAAAACCAGGAAGGAAGTGAATTACTTGAGCAACAATGTAGGCTTTTCCTCCCACATTCTCCCGCCTGCGCCTCCGTTCCTATTCAGGACTTGCATCTGCATTTCGTCCATCAATTCGACTGCGGCGATGGGGATGCCCTGGCGCATTATCCTTGAGGCACACGCTACGGCACCCCTGACGGACGGAAACGTGGCAACGGCAACACTTTGTGTTTCGGGAACCGGTGCGAGTTTGAGGGTAATCTCCGTGATCATTCCTAGGGTACCTTCTGAGCCGGTGAAGAGGGCAGTGAGATTGTACCCGGCGGATGATTTACTTTTTACTGTTAGAGGGTTTATATAATGCGTGATGAGCGTCAGATTACATACCGTGGTCGTTGCCGGGTTTTAATGATAGAGCCATCTGCTAAAACCACAGTCAAATTGATAACCCAATCTTTCATTGTACCGTATTTGACCGCGTTTGTCCCACTAGCAAGATTATATCAGTTCTCCCTTGGATACCTAGGAGTTGGTGGTGGTAGAAAGGGGTTTACCTGCAGTTTGTAGCGACCATGCCGCCGATAAGTGCCTGAAAACACATCAGGAAGGAAAGTAAGATAATCAGCGGGACAAACATACAGTCGGGCTAGGATCCATAGGCAGGAAGAGGCCACTATCTTTGATCTCACTGTTCAAGTCCATCCAATTGACTCCGGGCTGAACGACAACATCCATACTGTAATGGGTCAGTTCGGAATATTCCTAATTGGACACTGGAAATGCGTGACGCACTCTTCTTCATGAAAGGCGATAATCTGATTCATCTGGGAGAAATCGATACTCAAGCCTGAATATGGAGCTGTGAAGTTCCCCTCGACGCTGGAGCCGCCACCGAAGGGGACTAACTCTGTCAAAAGTCTGCTTCACAACATTAATTCACGTTGTGGGGGCGTGCGTACTCATCGGAATCTTATACTGGGAGCATATCCGCGCGATGATTGCCACCTCCTCGGTGCTTTTCGGGGTAACAACGGCCACCGGTCTTGTTGCGCAGTGTGAAGTCGAGATGTCCGAATGTGAGTGTAAGTCGATGTCATCTTCATCAGTTGTCACTGAGTCTGGCCCAAGAGCGTTGGAAATAGCTTGGACCCCCTAAGAGTATGTAGTCAGCATGGCACAGAGACTTGCACATCATCGAGCTCACATCTAACATGGTTTGCTTATCAGCGTACTTGATCGGGTGTTCCTCGCTCTCGCGCGACGGGTGTTGTGCAAATTGCCAAGAGGTGATTCCAATTCCAGCCACACCAGCTCCAAGTACTCCGAATGACCAGGAGCTGGACAGGCGAGGTGGGAGTCTAGAGGGATCCCGATGGGCACCATGGCCATGGATGCCACGGACGGATTGACGAAGCCCGCGGTAATGGATGGTTCTTCTGGAGACACATCGCACAAATTGACGAACTTCCATTGTCAGTTTCATTCTTATTACTCTTACCTGGCTTTCATGGGCCGAGTATCAGGCGGCGCCTTTATGTCGGAAAGCGGGATTACTCCGCAAAGTAGGGCCGGATATTCCCAAAGCGGATATCCGACCTCTCCATATTTCTTGCCCACAAACCCCCCCCAAAAAAACCCCTAAAATGCTATAAAGACATTGAACGGTGGAGATGCAATAAAGATTGTAGACCCAAATCCACAATGTCATCTAATTCCAAGACCGCAGAGCATGCTGAATTCGCTGCTCCATCCACCAAGGATGGGAAAGCGGACGATGGCGCTGGAGTCTCTTTAGTTGTCCCTACCATTGATGAGGAGACAAACAGAAAGCTGCTACGCAAGATTGATATGCGCCTGATGCCTGTTGTAAGGTCTCACCCCTGGAACAGGAGCCTGATTAGCGAACTTACCTCCTCACAGATGTGCTTCACATACGCCCTTCAATACTACGACAAGGCGCTCCTCAGCCAGGCAGCTATCTTCGGGCTCCGGAAGGATCTGGGTCTTGAAGACGGTTTGAAGTACTCATGGGTCTCGTTGATCTTTTATTTTGGGTACATGGCTGGCTGTTACCCTGTAGGCTACCTCGTAACCAAAAATCCCTCGAGATCATAATCTAACCCCCTCTAGATATCCTGGCTGTCTCAGAAATTCACAGTCGGCAAAGTCTGCCCTATCATTTGTTCCCTATGGGCTGTGGTAGTCCTATGCACCCCGGCTTGCACCAGCTACTCCGGAATTCTCGTCAACCGGTTCATGCTTGGTGTGATTGAGAGCGGAGTCTCGCCAGCATTCATGCTCTGTACCGGCATGTGGTATACCCACTCTGAACAGGTCTTTCGATCCTCTTTATGGTACTCCTTCAGCGGTGGATCGAACATCATATCCCCCCTTATCAACTACGGTCTTGGCCATATCACCGGTGGCACTCTCCATCCATGGCAATACATGTATCTGATCGCCGGACTCGCGACGCTGATGTGGTCTATCGTCCTCTGGTTCGTCTTTCCCGGTAGCCCTCAAGTGGCGAAGGGGTTCACAGCCGAGGAACGGCTGCTCATCCTGGAGCGAGTCCGTAGCAACAACGCAGGTGTCGAGAACCGTCACTTCAAATGGTACCAATTCAAGGAGACACTCCTGTCTTATCAGTTCTGGTTTATATTCTTGCTCTCAACTCTATCAAGTGTTGGCAGTGGAGCAGTGACTACATTTGGCTCTATTATTTTCAACGGAATGGGCTTCTCAACTTTCCAGTCGTTGCTGCTGAATATTCCTATTGGTGCCCTTGCGTTCATCTGTATCCTTGGTTCTGGGTACATTGGGCGGAAGGTTCCTAATTCACGGCTTTACGTTGTGAGTGGCGCATGTGTGCCAGTTATTTTGGGCAGTTGCTTGATGCAAGTTGTTGTCTTCCCAAGAGATTTTCAGAGAACATGGGCTTACTTCCTTTATCTTTTAGATGGCAACTTCCCAACTCCCAACGCGCGGCCCGTATCGCAGGCTTCTATCTCATAAACTTCTTCTCCTCAGCCTGGGTACAGTGTATCGCAATGGGAACATCGAATATAGCCGGACACACAAAGAAAGCGACCATGGCCGCAGGAACATTCATTGGTTACTCATTGGGCAATATCATCGGGCCCCTGACATTTAACGCGTAAGTTTTCCCCCATTAGCATCCATAAAGCACCCAGAGTCTAATAAATGTGTGGATAATATGATAGAAAGGACGCCCCGCGCTACGATCCCGGGTTCCGAGCAACTGTAATCTGTTTCGCAATCTGCTTCGTCCTGGCGCAGGTATTTAGGGCATTGATGTATGCTCAGAACCGGAGAAGGGACACCAAGTACGGAGCACCGACGGGAGAGCACGGTTTAGATGACTTGACTGATGTGGAGAACAAGTCATTTCGGTACCCTCTCTAGATCTATACTCTAGCCACTGGTATATGTAGCCTGGGTGTGGGATTGTGGTTTCATTTCGTATGGGATGCTTTGAAGTACCAGCTCGTAACTACCTTGCCTGTTGATTGTAAACACGGCACAAGGTCCTGTGGAGTAGTTCTAAGCATTATAACCAATCAGCTTGCGGAAAGAACATGGCATAATTCATGACGATGAAAAAAGATTGGTATTTCTGATTTATTCAAATGATGGCATGATCGAATTAGGGACGCTATTTAAGCGCACCATGTCCGGTAACGTATCCCAGAAATTCGAGTCATATATGTCATATATCAAATCATCTCCCAGATCCAGATCATTGCTTTCCATGAGCGAAGTGCCAGTCAAGACCGTATTCGAATAGCTGCTCCGGCTAATACTGGCCGAGGAAGTCCGCAGAGCCGCCTTGATAAGGATATCCAACAATGTAGCATAACGCTGAGACATGTGAATATCGTCAGGTGCACCTTGTCTGGTAGCATCGACCACTTTCATAATGAGGCCAATGTAAGGATTGGTGCTATCCAACTGCTCTTCCGTTTTGAGAGTGGCCTAGGGCTGTTAACGATATGAGTGTCCAGTGATGCCAAGTGACTTGCCTTGAGAAGATATAACGAGGCACAAAAGATATACAGCCAATATCTGACAGCCGCGTACGTGAAGGGCTTTGGTAAAGTAAAACACTGTATGGCTAGTTCAAGCATATTGACCGAGGCTTCCGTAGCCTCTTCCGCGAACTGTGATAGCGACTCTACGTAAATGTCGCCGGGGTGAGTCTCAGGCGATCTCTCAAACATGTGTGCTGCAGGACTAAACCCACAGAGTCGGACGTAGTAGTATTCGATGTCGAGACAGGCTCCGCGTAAGGACAGGTCTATTGGCTTACTTCTGAGTATTGTATCTCTTATTACGGGATAGAGTCTGATAAACCCACCGGTTCTACTAAAATGGCGATGTTTTCCCCAGCGATCTAGACCCCGTCTGAAGCTCTCCCACGCAGTAATTGGCACGGCAGGGCCTGATCCTTGATGATGCCTTCTCCAGCTACGAAGAAGTTCTCTTGCTTTGCGCATATGAGTCGCGAGATCAACCGTGCTTTCCAAGACCCCATCGACCGTAAGGCTCGATGGTAGGTGATCAATAACTTCCATCCAGGAACTGTTTGCCAAATGAGGTTCTAGTCTGAGCCGTAGAGCCAGAGACTCGTCAGTGAGGCACACAAACGTGCTCAGAATATGGATCCACTCTAATCGGATGGAATCTCTCGCAAGTCTTGAATCAGTGTGACCTAGCACCTGCTCTTCGTCCAAACATCCCATTTCTTGTGCCAGAGAAATCGCGGTAGATAGAAGCATCCTAGGATCGGTAAGTTATTAGAAATTATTACCTGCTAATAGTTACCTATACTCACCACGACATCTTATTGCTTCTATATGCTGGAGCCACTTTATTGAGTTTCTCTGGTATACTCGAGAGGCCGGGTCGTCGGTATGTTTCTGTAGGCTCTGCAGCTTCGGGTATCTGTGACTGCGGGTCGAAGAGTTCTGATTCGCCATAGTCGCTGATAAGGTCTTCTGGCGAATTTATTGCCATAGGGTGCCATTCGATGAATAACAACAGGGCCGCAATAGCACCAAGGCTACGCATTGCTGATGATCCCCACATTGACGACTGGAAGAGTCGTTGCACCCACGGCCAAGTACGCCAGTGGATCCTTTCAGACCTAGCTTTGCCGTTGAACCCGCTCAGTGCATGGTACCTGGAGGCTATCGTCACAAGACTGATGGTGAGTACAGGTTCCTCGGCGACCAAAGAGCCGTAGTGGTCGGATGACGAGTAGTATTCTGGTATTACTGGAAAGAGATGCCAAAGCTGTGAGAAGTAGAAATCTAGGTATTCCACCGCCTCGTGCGGCCGGATAATACCCCTTTTGACTAGGAAAAATCGGTCCCAAGATTTTGTGGCTGGTCTGACCCCTGTAAACTGGTGTGATGTCGCGCTAGGACTCTGCTTGAGGTCATCGTTGCCCACATTCTCTCTTGATCCAGCCACGGCAATAAGATCTAGTGCATCACGCGCATCGAGAAGGCTTGTAGACAGAATTTGCTGCTTGGTATCGGGCGCCAAGTCCATGTTGCTAGATTGAACTGAATCCACTTGTGGACTGGGAGCATTTTCATTTGAAACATACTGATGGATATCTCTCTGGGGAGGAGTATATTGTGTTTTTGGGGGAGGAACAATTTCTGCTCTCGGTGTTGCAGAGGAAAGGTTGACTTCGGTTTCTGCGTTTCTCAATACACGAGACGTCGCGCCACCTACCGGTCGTGTCTTCCTTCTCTTCCTTTGATGGGTTGTTAAACACGCCTTGGACTCCTGCAGACAACGTGTACACGTTGTGTTCCCAGATGATAAGTCACATCTCTTTTTCTTGTCGCGGCAATTATCGCAGGATTGATATCCGCGTCTTGCTCGGTGACTGTCCGGGGAACGGGACTGATTCACAGGGACAAATGTTATATCTTGCGAGGTACCTGGCGTCAAAGCCAATTGTGTCCCTGCTGGGCGACGAGCCATCCTATCGTACCCCTTGCCGGGGGTTGTTAATCGCGAACACCAGCATGTTGCGCGGTATCTAGTTGAAGGTTACCTACAGAAAGCGGAGATTGTTGGGGTCGAACGCGGGGATAATTCCGCTACCAAGAATACTGCGGGGTGTCAGGTGATCCCGGATTATAAATGTTCCACCGGGCAGATCTCCAGGAACTAATCCATATTCGGACTTGCCAAGAATTACTTCCAACGACACTCTCTTGGCGGATATTTACCAGCAAGCGGCCGGAAGCTTTTCTTCGGTCAGGAATCAGTTTTGATCAATGGCAGCATCATGTCGGTGATCGATGCGGCTAAATCCTGTCAAGTGATGCCAGAAGGCTTCTTGTAATCATCTTCTCTATATAAACGGAGCACTTTGTTGTTGCTCTTATCCCCTCTTGCGTCACAACCCAGTCTCTCTCGGCTTTCAATGCCGATGGCTTAAACTTACAGCAAACAATTGCCATTGCCAATTGACAAAACCTAGACTATCACCATAGTCACGGACGTTACTTTGGCAACAATTGTGGTTTCATGAAAACCCCTACATAGCAAATCCCTGGCATATCATGTAATGGATGGTAAATCCAGACTACAAAAGGCATGCGATGCATGCAACATCCGCAAAGTCAAGGTCAGATATCCTTCTCATCAAGTTGCATAATAAATATCTGACATGCACTGCAGTGCGACGAGGGCGGACCACCATGCCGGTCATGTATCGCTCTAGACATCCCTTGCACGTTTGACCGACCTAAAAAACGTCGAGGTCCACCAAACAAACATGCAGAGGCACTCAAGAAGCAAAAAGCTGAGAGTACCACGACTACAGCACCGATGACCTCTCCATCAGCAACAGTGACTCCATCTGTTCCAGCGCCATCGCCGACTCCAGCAACCGTGCCTCCTACCGCTCTCGCTCCATTCACTGCTCCGACGACTATCACTGCAGGCGGAGCCGGACCATCAGATACCCCAATACCCGACCAGAAAGTACTTCCTCTATCTGGCGAAGCGATATGCCCCTTGCCAACACTTCAGCTATTAGTAGACGACTACTTCACCTTCATCCACCCACTCATCCCCGTTCCGCACGAGCCAACCTTTCGCGAAGCATTTGCGAGACGGGAAGATTTGACCAACGGACGGTTTCTGGCCTTGCTAGCTTCTGTCGTAGGTTCATTAGTAGCCTCCTTTCCGCGCCGGCCGAGACTGCATCTGCGGACAGAGTCTGCTGGATCGTTATACTCGAATTCAATGGCTTTGGCCAAACGGTGTCATGACGTTGCAGTTCAAGCGCGAGGATTGGGGTATCTTGATACAAGTACCACGGTTGACGATGCAGCGATTAGCTATCACTTATCGCTGTGTTCCAGCTACGTCTACAATCCGCAGCGCAGTCGGATGTATCTCGGCGAGTGCATGACGATCCTGCGTGTATACGCTCTGTATAAGCCCTCAAGGCAAGGCGGGACTGATTCCGGGGGGATCGCAGCCGGATCACCGGTATCCGAACCTCGGGGCCAATTCGACGATCTCACCGAAACGACAGAGAATCTTCTCGTTCAAGAGCAAGGAAGACGGTTGTTTTATGTATGTCTTGCTGGTTTGCAGACATTGCATCAACTGGGTTCTGCGGATGGGAGGACATATATACCCCCTGAAACACCGACGAATCGATATCCCCCTTTTCCTCTTGAGGTGGATGATGAGTATATTTCTGCTAGGCAAGTCTCGCCGCAGCCTGCCGGTGTCGTTCCTCAGATTACCGGATTCAATGCGAACGTACGAATATTCCAGTGCTACAATCCACTACTGGCATTGGAAATCTCCTTTCACGACAGCGAGCTGGTAAGCTGGGAAAGACAACGACAATTGATCTATGAATCACTACAGAAAGCGAAAATCGTCACGGCAGAACTACCCCCAGAACTCTCACTGAACTATCCGCAGCAGTTCCCGGAGCTCTCCTCTTCATCGGCCATAGGTGGCTGGCCTCCATCTTTCGGGGCGGGCATGACGAACCGCGACCAAGAACGCCGAAAGATACAATACGAGATTCAAAAGGTCAATATTTATATAAGCCAATTGTCGACGAGATCATATCTCGTGGAGAAGTATTGGACTCTATTCGAAGGTCATATCAGACTTCAGAAAGCCAAAGCCGGTTCTACCGATATCAAGCCAACTCTTATTCCGGGCTCTAACGTTGCTATGCCAGGTGAATCGACAACGTCGACGCCAGATGCGGAATTCCACGCGCAAACAGATCATATCGGACAGATAATGAGGCAGGAGCGTGGACTAGTAATCAAGGATCTTCTATGCCTGCTGAAGAGCGTGCAAGAAATCCATATCGAGCCCAACGGCGCCAGTTTCGTACGTCCCGGCCCCTCTGTCTTTTAAATGGGAGTATGCTAACTGACTGGAAAACAGACCCATAAAGTCCGCCAAATAGCCTCCACACTCCTCAACTTGCCCCAAGAAATGAGCACAACCCTCCCTATAACCGTCGACCCCGTCACGGGGACACCAACGACAACAACACCACCCACTGGCCCCCAACCCTTATCCACCAGCGACGCCGAGAAATATCTGCGCACATTCCTCAACATCCTCGTCCGCCTCGAAGGCGTAGGCGTCACAGGCGGCGATCCCTTACAATCCATCAACACCGTCACGGATAACCTCAACATCAAACCCGAGGATCTAGACATGAACATCAACCCTACCGCTACCGCCACAACCACCACCCCCGCGACCGGCAACACCAACACACTCCTCGACACAACCAACGTATTAGATAACAGCAGCAACATCACCAACTCCATAACAGCAACAACAGCGCTCCTAAACGACCCTTTACTCGCGGCCGCGGCATATCCATCCCCGAACCACAACGAGGCGTTCCTGTTGCCGATGAGTTATACAGGTGATGGCGTGAGTAGCCAGGAAGAAGAGGAGATGAGACAATGGGCAAATTTGAAGGAGTTTCAGAAGACGTTTGTCGAGGATGGGGGGTTGTTGTATCCTATCTAATTCAGTGAAAATTTTTGAGGGAAGTAGAAAAGGGGGGTATGGTTATGTGCAGGGGTTTTTGTATTATGATGTTCTATATACGTAACCTAGTCTAGTCAATGAACACACATAGAGAACAAGTAGAAGTAGTGAAAGGAATCGTTATTAAGGAGTGATATTCCCACGGAGATGGACATGTACATATTGTAACTATACAAAAGTTCAAACTGGCTTTTCGAATCAAAACATGGAAGCAACACAGAATAACCAAATGATAATGAAAAAGAAATGATGTCTTGATATACATGTCCCCTCATCAAGCATCCAATGCGCTAGCTAGATCATGCGGCATGATGATGTCCAAGGAAAAGAGCCCGATTGAACCCCTCATCAATCGAACCCATTCCAGCAACAGGCGCAACAATGGCACTAGGCGTAGGAGTTTGTTTTAGTATCACCGTCGTCGTAGCCATTTGTGTTTGAGTGGTCGTAACCTGTGGACCGGGTATAGTCGTAGGCAGAAGCACCGTAACTGGCGGCGGCGTATAAGTGCTTATTTGCGTGGTGGTGGACGTAACTGTGGTCGTGATTTGCTCGACGCTTATTGATGTTACAGTCACTGTGGGGAGGGCGGCGGCGTTATTGGCAGCTGGCGTGGGTGTTGTGACGAAGGGATTGGGTGCCGGTGCGACTTTGTTCTGGGCTGGTGTTGGGGTGGGAGTGTGAGCGGTCACGGTTGCGAATACAGTCGATGTGAAAGTCATCATTAGGGTCGTCGTTGGTTCGACTGATGTCTCGGTGGATATCAGCATTTCCGTCATAGTAGTCACCAGTTCCTGTTCTGTGCTTGTTGGTGCAACATTTATGTCGGGCTTATGTGTTGTACTTGTCGGGACTGCGGCGGGGACGAAAGTTGTTGATGTTGAGCTTTCGATAGCGACTGATGGGATTGCATGTGCGCTTGTTTTGGGGAAGTTGGTAGGCTCGTCTGAGATGGGGGGGACTGGTTTGACGGTGTTTTCGGGTTGGGAGGTGCTGAGTGTTGTTGGTATGACGACGGGGATGCTGGTGTCGGATGTCACTGCTGATCCGGCTCCCCCTCCTGCGGTTGCAGGCAAACTAGAGGCGGGAATGATCGCTGCTGAGGACGGGTGTGTGCTTTGTGCCGTTGTTGTTGTAGATGGTTTGGATGTAGAGACAACGGCCGTGGAAGGAGCACTATACGTTTTCATCGTGGTAGACGGTTCGAGGACTGACGGCACAATCGTGATTGGCACTGCAGGTACACTATGTGCAGTTACTGTAGGCCCAACATTCGTGGGCGGAATTGCAGGCACAGAGGCACTATGCGACGTCCCTGCTGCAGCTGATGCTGCAGTCAAGAAGCCGGATGTACCAGGCACTGCCGGCGCAGACGAGTGAGCTACAGACGACCCACCTGCTTGTGAAAGCGGTTTGACAGTTGAGGTTGTAGACGGAAGAGACGATTGACTAGTCACTGGATAACTGCTCATAGATGTATCCGGTACGTGCGTCGAGAAGCCGGACGTACCAGGCACTGCCGGCACAGATGACACTCCTCCTTGTGAAAGTGGCTTGACGGTTGAAGTTGTAGACGGGAGGGACCATTGGCTGGTTACTGGATGACTGCTCATGACAGATGTATCCGGGACGTGCGACGATATGGCAGATGAAGCAGCGGTAGGCAGTACCTCCGAGGAATGAGTAGTTCTTGAAGTTACTACACTTGAGGCAGCAGCTGGCTGAGAAGAATGGAAAGGGGAAGTAGTTGGTTCGACCACGCTAGACCCTGCCGTCGCTACTCCAATGGTTTCTATACCTGTGCCTGACGCCTCATAAGAACTTAAAAGCGGGCGGGTAGGTGTATGAGTACTCGAGGTGTGGCTCGAAATAGCAGGCGCAGAAGACAGACTAGTCAAGGTAGTGGTCGCGCTTGAGACTTTGCTGCTTGGTGGCGCTATTGGTGTAGGCAGGGGCTTGATTGAACCAATGTCGGGTGGATGTGTCGGTGCTGTCGTCGTCGCCGATGTTGGGGAAGACGTAGGAACCGCAGGTGCACTTGAAGTCTTGACCACAGCAGAGCTTGCGCCAGTAGAAACAGCTGCCTGAGTAGGTGGCGGTGATGAGCTTGTGATGAATGTTGAGGCCACGGCTGAAGACACCGCCGAGGACGAAGGAATTGTAGAGGAGGGATTAGAGGGAGATGACAACGGCGTGGTTGAGGTCACAGCTAAAGATACAGCCGAGGACGAAGGCACTGTAGAGGGAGATGTCAACGGTGTGGTTGAGACCGCCGCTGAAGATGCAGCAAAGGACACAGGGGTAGTAGCCACAATTGTAGTCGGCGTGCTAGTCAACGCTGTACTAGATTGTTTGGTCGTGTCTGCAGCGCTAGCAGTGCCCGCCGCAGCTGGAGTTGTAGTAGCTGGCGCACTCGAGTCAGCCTTGGTGGAAAACTGGCTAGTAGCACCAGTACTGGTCGTAGGAGGTGGGCTAGTTGTCGGCGTTGTAGTTGGAGGATGAGAAGTGCCATCTGTAGTCGGAGGTGCTTCTGTGCTTGCCAGACTAGTAGGGGTCGTCGTTGTGGGAGTAGTCGTTGTGGGAGTAGTCGTTGTGGGAGTAGTCGTTGTGGGAGTAGTCGTTGTGGGAGTAGTCGTTGTAGGGGCTGTCGATGCAGGAACTATTGATGTAGGAGCAGTTGATAGAGGCGTTGTCGACGTAGGCGCTGTAGATATAGGAGCTGTTGATTCAGGAACTGTCGATACAGGGGCAGTTGATGCAGGCACTGTCGATTCAGGAACAGTCGATGTAGGAGCCGTCGATTCAGGAGCTGTAGATGTCGGAGCTGTCGACGTAGAATCCGTCGATGTAGCCCCAGCTACAGACGAGACTGGCACAACTGAATTCTCTTGGACCGCACTAGAAGATGCGCTAGGCTGAGCATCTCTGCCCCTGAGGTGAGGGATAAAGAGAGGTTTAGCACTGGAGACATCGCCGAGAGCTGTCAACAGTAGCAAAAGTGATGGAAATGAAGTTTGTAACTTCATTTTGAAAAGACTGAGCCACCAAAATAAAGGTTGAAGAGAGAAAAGATTCAAATAAATGCGCGACGGGTGTCTGATACCAGGCTTGTCGTTTGTAGTCTGCCAGTTGGTATGTACGGACTCGAGAGACCCAGCGCAGCGAAACAGTAAGGAGAAAAATCCTCAGAAAATTTCTGTTGGACCAGCCAAAAGATATGCAGAAACTGAGTGGTAGAGGATGTCGTTTGACTGAGTGTGGTGTGTGACTCGAGCTACCACTTGTAGTCAGAACAATGATGCAGTGTCAGAGAGAGACAAAGTCGCAGAAATCTATGCAAGATGGAAAAGAAATAGATTATCCAAATGCCAAAAAGAAAAAAACGAATAGAAAAAGAATTTATTCAGAAAGAATGACAATAGCCCTTGGACTAAGCGAGTTGACAAAGGCGCGCTGAGAAGGAGAGACTGGGCGTTCCAAGCGAAAGACAAACGACATGAAGAGAGAAGCAAGAGGCTGGCATTGTCCTAGGAAAAGGACAGAGCGTGAGTATTTAACCATTATAAAGGAATGATTCAGAATAGACGCGCCACCATCACCAGCCATAGTAAGCGGCATCATTGTTCTAGCCTTCCAGGCAGCGACAAGTCATGAAACACAAAAACAAGGGCCAAGGTTATAATCGAGGAATGAATCATCATTGGCCAGCCAGCAAGGATATGAAGCACTCGAGGACTAAGTATAACCTCGCGTAGTGAGTATTCATAGTAAGAATAGGAAGTGATTCAAGGTGTGGTATGGGGCAGGCAATGATTGGGAGGGAGCGAAGCAGTCACCCGTGACAAGCGCTGTCGGCAGGTGGGTCCAGTTGCAGCTGCCGCCGCGATGGGTCATTGAAGCTGATCCTATTGGCTAAACGGTTAGGGTTCGATGTTTATTCTGGGATTATGCTCTGTGATTGGCTGGACAATTCAACTGTGGAGCTTGGTCTAGATCTGGGTAAATATAGTCTCATCTCAGAATGTCTCGACTTGACTCTCTCTATGTATCTCGTCTCTACTACTGGGCAGGCAAACATATTGCTATGACCGCTAAAAAGTCAAATCATCAAAGATCATTCAAACTTGACCGACTACGTAGTTATACAAAGAAGCCACTGTTGCCGTAACGTTAGGGTTTAAGGTACCCGTTCGCTGCCGTTTTGGGTATAGGGTCTCTGACAACCATCATGCGACTGGCTAATCAGAGGGCGGCTTGTATAGACTCGCTCAAAATGGGGATGTCCTGTCAGTAAGTTTCTAAGGCTGTATTGGTATTATGTATTGGGTACATTACACTGAGCTACTGATCTGTCGAGAAGCCTCGCTAGCTCTCTGTAAATCAGTCATTGTCATGGTCTGACTGGCCTCAGACTCGATCTAGATTTATCCCTGCAGTCAAGTGACCAAGAAAAACATTAATTCATTCCCTAATAACCAAAACCATCAAATCATCGCTCATAAACCCCTCATACGTAACTACTTAGCTAAACCTTCACCGTAAACGCACCACTCACCCCCTCAAATGCCGAAATCGTCCCCAAAACCGACTTCGAATCCCCATAATAATGAAACCGATACGAACCACTCTGCACCGGATTCGGGTCATCAATCGCATAATAACTATCCTCAATCTGCCACGAGAGGGTGACGCTACTGTATCCCAAGACAGTGTTCGTGCGTTCCCATTGATAGATCAGATTCCAGTCTGCGTCTGTGCGGACGGTTTCCCATGTATTTGTCGATGGGTTGAGGAATTCCACGGCTCCGAATGTGCCTTCTTGACGTAGGTTGTTGCGCGGGTTGGCGCCGACGAAGGTTGCGTTTATGGTGTCGCCTAGCCCATAAGTGGTTGTGTTGGGGGATGAGGCGGTGACTTGGCCAAAGGATTGTCCGATGGGGGCACCGTCGTATACAACCCCAGTAATAAAATCTAGGGAATTGTTGGTGTTGATAGGCGGATTTGGTCCAGCGGGGATTGATGGTAGTTGTGCCACGGCGGATTCACTGCCCAGGTATGGCAAATAGGTTAGAGTTAGATTGATGTAGCCGGCTAACTCGTTGGGTCCGTATAAGGTGGATGCACCTTCGTAGCGCTGAACGCCGTATTCTTCTTCGGTGGTGAGGTAGTGGGCGTATGTGTTTGCTGGTGAGCCTAGGACGACTAAAGGGTCAGTGATTCCCAGAACCTCTGAAGATGCATTGAGAATTGCATTCTTCCAGCGTCGGCCGGACATGGTGGTAACTTCACTGGGAGATACAATAATGATCAATTGTCCGATACGCAAAAGCTGAATGTCGACGATATTTGGTGCCCAGGCATATGGCAAATCCACCGCTCCAGCATCGAGGAGAATCTCCTTCGGAGCTTGACATGCCTGTTGCTCGGCTGATGGCTGATGAATGAATGCCCGCGCAACGTACCAAACGGGATTACTTTCGGCTGGTCCAGTGCCATTCTGAGTGAAATCAAAATCTCCAGGACCATCGGTAGTTCCAGCTGCAAAGGAGAATCCAAGCGCTGCATAGCAGGTAGTCAACGTAGATCCATTGAACGGCGACGGAAACTCGTATCCCGTAAAATTGTGATACACATGAAACGACGAAACGGATGAGCTACCGACAATCTGAGTGCCATTGGTATCCAACTGCTCATAAAGCTCCTTGGCTGCCGTGTACTGGCGTCTACCAATCTCGAAACAACTCTTTGACCCAGCATCATTCTCCAAAAAGTATGGCCCTCGTCCGCGGCAGAGTTCCGTCTGTCCGTTACAGGTACTATCCTCAAATCGACATGGCAGTCCGGTATCTTCACAATAAGCACCGAGGACATTTGGCGAAGTATCGCCGACACTTGACTGCGAGAATCCAGCAATAAAACCATCCGCAAAGCGGGTATCGTTTGCGACACTGCGCTCAAACAGATATGCGGCAACGCCCTTGTTGTCGCCTGCAGTGAGGGTGTTGTTCTCGTACAACGAAGTGCCGTGAACAGAGAAGAAAGTCAGCACGGCGAAGGTCTTGCTGTCCGATGTACGATCAAATCGCAACATGGTCATTGTCTTATCCGTGTCATACTCATATTGAGCCCTCTCATCTGCCGGGTTGGCGAGGTAGGCATATGGACTCCTGTTGGTGTTTCCGTCTGGTATGTCGATAGTACCATGACTCAATTTTCCCAACGTAAGGCTCTCATGCGCTCGCTGAATAGACAACAGCACACCATCAACAAGCGCCTGATAACTCTGCGGATCAAATCCCAGAGACGGAATCTGAGGCAAAAGATAATTCATCCACGCCCCCGGACCGGAGTGCGCATGTGTTCCGGTTAGGGCTATATTATGTTCGCCATAACGGGCGTATTCTCCGCCTAGGTTTGCTAGACCTTGAATCACGCCGTGGCGAACAGCGGTATCGCCAGATTGGGCGTCGAGCACTAGATAAATAAAAGTGTTGTTGGTGTCATCCGGATCGGCAATGATGAATGCTTTGGAGTATATGCGCTGTCGCAGTCCAGTTCCGATTTGACTGAGATTCGCGTATCCATTCAACGCAACCTCAACCACCGGTCTATACTTTCCAGTCAGTCGCGTCGACAACCAATATGGGAGAGGACATACCCTGTAATATCAGCTTTCCCAGCCCCAAGGAGGAAAACACTATCATCGGCTCTTGATGCTTGCGGACGAATAGGGTTGTTTGTTTTGAATTTAGGGGCAGATTGTCCAAAGTCGATGCTCGCAATGACCTGTAAGAGTAGCAACAACCCTAACGAAGCGCTCACCAACAGGCCGATCATGAACCCGGAGCGCGCCATCTCGGCTGCTTTTACTGCTGGTAGTATGAATATAC
Organism: Talaromyces pinophilus; assembly: GCA_001571465.2. Classification (NCBI taxonomy): domain Eukaryota; kingdom Fungi; phylum Ascomycota; class Eurotiomycetes; order Eurotiales; family Trichocomaceae; genus Talaromyces; species Talaromyces pinophilus. Next base: position 3,441,144 of record CP017344.1, on the reverse strand, counting down.
CTATCCACAACACTGCTGATACAACGGACGATTATCAAAGTCAAAAAAGACTTTCACATCAATCGGAGAGAGTTTTAAAGGAGGGAAAAAAGAAAACGGGCGCCGGGACAAGACCAAGGATCATTCTTCACATGATATACCTATCTGAGGCTCCCCTCCTCCCTTTTCAGTACGAACAAATCGCATCTAACCATTCTGGTGCCTGCAGGAAAAACAAGACCGACGCTACTACACTAGTCAGCTTAGTGTTGGTCTTGTTTTCTGGACTCGATGGCTGCATTGGCTAGCAGACAACCTAGGTGGTAAGTAAGTTGTCATGTTAAGAATGCGGGGAGGGGAAAAGATCGTCAGGCGGGTGTCCATTTTAGGGGGGTGTGATTAGCTACGATTAGGGCATGCAACCCCCCAGCTGGCTAATTTCAGCCACTGTTATCACTCTTAGTAGCCTTTAATTTTGACAGTACACATTATAGACTCGTTTGCCTACCTCGTTCAATACAATTCGGTGGAACCCGAGACTCCGACTAGGATGTCGTTGTGCATAGACTCGTTACTACACTAAGTCGATGTAGCACTGCTTAAGTGATTCGAATCGATCAGTCGATCTCCGCGACGCTGCTACCTTATCAAATCTGGAGTAAGTGCGAACCAATGATGTTGTTGGTATCCATGCTTGTGACGTTACTTTGTACGAGTCCAAGACGCAGGTTATGTACAATCAAGGTCAAATGGGACTAATTTGATTAGATTCAAACTAGGCATTAATGCTGATAAGAAGTTTATTTAAGAAATAACTTACATAACTAGTTAGTACATGTCATTCCTCTTCCTCTATAATCTATTCCTCGCTCTGGGTTCTAAAGACTCGTGACAGCCGTACAGGGATATAATCACAGTTTAGAATGACACTTCCGTCAGAGGCGCTTTAGCACATTTAATATCCTTGACTCGATGGAAGAAGGCACTGGAGAATTCACCTCATCAAGGTAGTCTCCGTGTGTTATGCAGCGGCATGGACAATGATCCTTGTCCTTAATTGTTCGCTGATATACACACAAGATACAGGTATTTTTCCTCCCAATCGGAATACCTGTTTCGTTTCTGCCATGTGATGATCGATGAAATGGTACTGTGTGTGCTATCGCCAATTTCATGCAATATAATATGTAGGTTTTGCGATAATTTTATCGAGACGCCTGGCATGGATAGAAGCTTTTGGTAGGAAATCCGTTACTCGGCCTGCTAGAGCTGAGTTGGTATCTTTCAAATCATGGATCCGAGTCTAAAGAGATGACTATATGGTCGCTTGTCTTTCGTATGTATTCGATGATGCAGCAAATGAGCTGCTCGTTGAATACCGTTTCAGCTCGTTATATATTCAGACATGAGAATCGGTCAAGTCACATTCATCGACGCCGCCATCGTCGAAGCCGATACTAGGCTATCGCGAACCGACAACGGCCACTGCATCAACGGCTGCCACTCCTCCGGCACCAGCGAAGCAATGCCGGTTATCTCCTTTTGTGGCGTTTTGCCAATCATCCACATTGTAGTATGACCTGCCATAAACGCAAAATAATGCGCAAAGATAACGAGAGCACGCGGCTGTCGTTCAAGTATCAGTTGGCTATATTTTGTTGGCAAAAGTCCTAGAAATCCGACCAATCGCATGGAATCGGCCGATTCTCTCAAATTGCCCAATGCTGCAAGTGCATACATGTATGCCTCGCGGGTATCTGGATCCCACGGTTCAAATTGATCGCGCGGCATGACCCGTTCAATCAAATGAGAAAATACCTGAGCTTTCTCCTCGTCGAGGTCTCTAGTCCACCACCGCTGGGCCATAGTGGCGTCGCGAAACAAGACCATGACTGAACTCTGTGCAGCCTCAGGATTTGATCTCACAGCCGACCATATAGACAAAAAGGTAGAGCGTACCATGGCAATCAAAGACAGCCATTCCTCGGGAAGTTGGTAAGGTTCGCTCGTGTCTCTATACTGGAGTCGAATAAAAAGTGCGGTTCGTAGTAAGCTGGACGTAAACCATACCGCATCCACATTGGATATGTTTACGTCGGAGATATCATGTCGATGACCTCTTAGCGCCGAGTCCATGTATTGGCAATGGGCGTCAAATAAGTTGCTCGACGGATCAGTCAATGTGATATGCAATGACGCTATTGCACAGACAGAATCTAGCAGAGCTGGATGCTTGATGGCCAGCTCAACACACTTTTCTCGCCAGATTTTGGCTAGGCGGGGCTCCGCTGAGGTTGGTAAGGTGTCGACTGTCTGGGTAGTGAAGTGATGCATGAGACGAAGCTCAAGCAGATGTCTAGAAGTTCTGTCTGCAACAAAGGCTGATAATTGGCCTGTTGATGTATCCTGAGTCTTTTGGGGTTGTCCACCTTGAGATCCTGCGACAACAGGCTTGATTCTATCGTAGAAGCAATCTACCCCGTATCTTTCACAATTTCCACATACAGGATGCACTTCGTCACACTACAATTTATTAGTATGAAATATAGAAATAAAGTCATACAGAGCCTACCTTGACCCGTCTAGAGCGACAAGTCGCACAACCCGTTCTCGACTTCTTATGGTACAGTTTCTTGGGCCTACGTCGAGGCTGTCCGGAAAGAGTATCATCTGTGTTGGCACTGGAGTGGTGGTCGTCTGCGTCTGTATTCTGCACCATAATGAATAGTCTGGGTGTTATATAGTTTTGGAATTAATTGAATTAATTACTTGAAATATTCTGGGATCAGCTGAATGTAATCAATGTTTGATATTGGAATATGATTGGCTGAGATGCTTATGTAATGAGAAATTTAAGCTTTTATGCCTTGTGGCCTAACGCTAGCCAGGACTCAAGCTCTTCAACAAACACGTTGACTTCTTTCATTCCATAGATACTCGCCATACTCGACTCAAGATGCCTCTAATCACCGAATACCACTCTTCTCTTCCTTGTATGTATTGTCTGCTGTTTTTCTTTTTTTGCATCAAATGAGCTAACGGATAACCCAGACATCGACGGAGAGCCAGGAGAGCAGGCACGCGCCTCAGCTCAAAAGCTCATTCTCGCAGAGCTGTCCTCTGACCATGCCTCAACCCTCCATCCAGCCATACCCGCGTTACCCGAATCTCGCTTTTCGCCGCTCATCGAACAAGAGCTCGCTCGCAAAGAAGCCGGTCAGCCTATGACTGGAGGAATCGACTTGTCTCGCTACGAAGCTCCAGAAGCACCCGAAGGACCATCCAAGACCCCGGACGAAGCTTCCAAGATGCTTCAAGAATGGAAGGATACTCTACGCAAAGCGTACATTTCCAGCTCGCATTTGTCGATGCGACACAACAATCTTGCCCTGCTTGAGGAGTATGGAAAGAATGCCTGGCTCATTGGTAACTCACAGCTAGAGGAGATTTTGCGAAGTGTGGAAAAGGAATTGGCAGAGACTAAAGAGGCTGTTGAGGGTGTTCACAAGGAGAGGAAGCTGGCGCAAGAGTCTGGTCATGGAGAACTTGCTGGTTTGGAGGACACATGGAGGCGCGGAGTTGGTTCTATACTGGAAGTTGAAGTTGCGGCGGAGGGCTTGAGGCAACAGATTCTTGAACAACGCCGTCAACAAGCTCAGCAGTCTCGGTAAACGGATCTTCAAATTTCGGGATAATTACGGTTGTTCACCGTGGGCACTGAGACTTTCCAAGCCCCTTAGCCAACAACGCGCCAAGTACGAAGAAGCTTCGCCAACTGGGAGATCGATACTATCAGGGATTTCGTTCTTCAGTAACGCCAAGATCCTTTGAGAGCGATAAAAGCTGGTCTCTGGGCACGCCAGGTGTTACAGCAGTCTCATGACTACTTAACGCGATCTTCGTTGACATCTCTACCAGACCTTGCGCAACAAGATCGCGGATATACTACTTACAGACGTCGTTCCATGGCGGCGGAGCTCCCAGAACTCAGGCTATTCCAGGATCGACCGATCAAATGAGTTTGGGATGGTGTCTTGTGACATTCGAATTGAGTTGACTAGAGAACCTAGTCCATCTATATCAACCTTTACTGTATTCTCAATCAGGATGTTTAATTAAGAATAAAGCATTTACTACAGCGACTTCCAATCAACTGTAACTTAGAGGCGTTCCCCACTGCCTGGATATACACATCGAAATCCTAGACACTACACAAGATAAGCACAGCATAGTGGGCAGCCATGAAACAGCAACAGGGAGCGAAAAAAAAATCAAAAGAAAAAAGTCAGAATAGCACGTTCTGGTTTCGATCCAGAGGCTGGAGAACAGTTAGTCTTGTTGAATAAGAAATAGTACTAGAAGAAGAAAGACGTACCCTCCGGGTTATGAGCCCGGCGATCTTCCGCTGATCTAACGTGCTCTGATGACATAAGCGGTATGAATTAAGGCGTAGAAATGGGCTGGTAGGAAGAAAAGAAAGAAAAGGGCAAAAAGAAGAAAAATTCTGAGTATGAGTCACAAGTTGATGGGGGCATGTTAGGGTTGCGTTGGAGATGGCTTCGAAGTCGTGGGAATCCACCATGGGTACAAGTACGTAACAGCCCCAGTATCGTAGACAAATATTTTCTAGCTTTACGGACCTTGTTCTCTACAATTCTTTATACTTTATATAAAACACCAGCTTGTCCACTTCATAGAAAAGATGACGCAACTTCCACATCAAACTCACAAACCACGTGCATCCAGGGAAACTTATATTCGGAACGTTCCGAGCTTACACCCAACTCCGATTCCGAAGCTTAGGGCTCGACGCAGTCCTGTGACCGGCAAACCGGCACGAGTTTTGCAGTTGATCAACAACTTGGCCAAGAACTTTAGATGTCGGGTTTGCGTTTTGACTTCTTTTCGATGCATTTCAGATGTGCCAAGAGTGATGTATAAATGAGGGGACAGTCAGCATTGAAATTATGTCTGTGTTCTACATGCCATGTGCTTTGTTGTATCACGGACAGACATGCATGCAGTCGGAAACATTAATGTGATAGGGCACGGGATGTCGAAGAACAGCATACATACTTGATAGCCTCTCAATTGTCATGGACTACTCTCCAGAAAGAGGAAAAGGAATCCTCAAATGTACCGTGAGTAAGACTCGGTGCTTTCATACATCTCGATGCTGGATGGTTGGTAGATGGGTTTCCTATTCAAGCAAATCTTCGTTCTACGTAAATACGATTTTCTAGAGACATCTTCAATCATCCTTCAGTCATCTAGATCATCATGACATACCTCGTACAGAAAAACTACATCCGGATATACAGCGGAAAACCCCCCATAAACGGCAAAAAAAAAAAGCCTTGCCTCATCCATGCCGAAGGGCGTAGAATTTCGTATTGATAGATCCTTCCCGCTTTGCTCATGTGGAGAACAGACAGGGCCACATTCACCATCTGCCATTTGGCCCTTCGAAGTTCTTGAACTTTGGGCGCCAAACCCACCCAACATCCTTCTAGACTGCGTGCCCACAGCGGCCACTGCCTAGGTAAAAAAGCAGCCGACAGTGATTGCCGCCGGATTTCTTTCCACTGCTTTACCCAATGAGGCAGCTCACCTTATCCCTGCGGGAGTAGCCACATCGGCTTTCGATGCGATGTTCTGCTAAATTGTTAGTTAGATAGTTAGTCTGAGGTGGGTTGGGTTTGTCATCCTTCGTTTACGTGGAGTCGTATTTTTTTTGTCGACTACGTACTCCGAGTCCGTAATCAAGCAATGTTTCTTTTTCTTTCTTTGTTTGACTCATTATTAATATAATCTGTTGTTGGGAGTTGATACGGATCAGTTGTTGAGAAACTTCCATTTTCTATGTAGCGATATACTACGTACGTGAATGAGAATTTGAGCTGTTCTTTCTCGACATATATTCTGCGCAATTGAGGTGACGCTTTCTCTCTCGGTTCATTTCCCCTTGGTATTTTCAACAATCGCAAGCGCAAGGCTGGTTGCGGGATTGCTAGCATTGCTATATAGCATGCGGTGCCGCAATTCCTACATAGCTAGTGTCTAAGACGAGGTTGTCATCGAATAATCCGATCAGTATATCCGTGCAATGTCTTCTGATACCCAGCAGGAGGGCAATCCCGAAAAATGGCCCCAGGACGAAAAACCAACTCACTACCAACATGGCCAACAACAAAGACACCAATCCGTCGACTCATCAGAAAGCGAAAGCCTATACGAAATACAACCCGTTCGCAGCGAACGACAGATCCATCCCGAACTCAGGGGCACCGGAGACGGAATGTTGACACCTCAAATATCACGTATGTCACACAATTCTCTGGCACGCAGAGTCACCACACGCGGCACAACGGGGACAACAGATCCGAACTTTGAGGTGGATTGGGATGGCGAAGATGATCCCCAGAATCCGTGGAATTGGTCGTTGCCTTATACGGCGATGTGTATTGCGTTTTTGTCGTATAATACCTTGGTGATGTATGTGATTGCAGTTCGTTGGAGTATTCATCCTGCTAACTGTTTGACATATAGTGTCCTGTTTTCAACTAGTTATACCTCGGGCACGGCGCAAATCGCCAAAGAATTCGGCATATCTGAAACAATCGTCACATTAGGCCTGACCTTCTACCTTCTCGGTTTGGCATTAGGATCCGTGGTCATGGCCCCGCTCAGTGAAATCTATGGCAGGAAACCAGTCACCATAGCGAGTATGATAGTCTTCAACGTGATGATCATTCCAGTTGCTGTGGCCAAGTCCATGCCCATCATCATCGTCTTTCGATTCATCGGGGCGATTGCCGGGAGTGTCATGATTAGTAGTGCGCCGGGTATGGTGGCCGATATCATCCCGCCCCAGAAGCGAGCTCTTGCATTCTCTATCTGGAGTATAGGGCCCATCAACGGTCCAGGTATGTCATCTTTTATCGATGCTAAGACCATGTACTGATAGGTGGCAGTGGTTGGTCCTATTCTCGGCGGTTTCGTGACTCAGTATCTCGGCTGGCGATGGACTTGCTGGATCAGTCTCATGCTTGGCGGTGTTGCTCTGGCATTTTCCTGCATCATGAAAGAAACATACGCCCCTGTCATTCTGAGAAAGAAAGCCGCTCGTCTTCGAAAGGAAACGGATGATACTCGATGGTGGTGTCGGTATGATTACAAGGTGCCGCTGAAGGACACCATGAAGACCAATCTGAGCCGTCCTTTTGTCATGGCTGTGTTGGAACCTATTTGGTACGTTCCCTCCTACCATCGAAATGGCCATAAATCTGATTTGAGTGACAGTATTTTCTGGAATCTATATATTGGTGTCGTCTATGGCATCCTGTATCTGTGCTTCACCTCGTATCCAATCGTGTTTGGTGAGATCAGAGGCTGGAGTCTCGGTGTATCAGGGCTGGCATTCTTGGGTATCGGTATCGGAACAATCGTAACAATCGTCTGTGAACCATTCTTCCGCCGAATGATCCAAAGCCATAGAAAAGATCCAGAGACTGGCGAGGTCTACCCCGAAGCCATGGTGTCGGCAGTCTGCATCGGCTCAATCCTTATCCCCATCGGCGAACTGTGGTTCGCTTGGACATGCTCACCCGCCTCAATTCCATGGCCTGCTCCAATCGCTGCCGGTATCTTCTTTGGCGCCGGCAACACTTGTGTCTTTATTTATTCTTCCAACTACATGACTTTCAGTTATGGTATCTTTGCCGCCTCTGCGCTAGCGGGGAACTCTCTGATAAGGAGTATCCTCGGAGGTATCATGCCGTTGATCGCGACATACATGTACGACAGTCTGGGACCGAACTGGGCCGGTACATTACTCGGGTTGTTGGAGGTAGCCTGCATCCCGATTCCGTTCATCTTCTGGAAGTACGGGTACAAGATCCGCCAAAAGAGCATATTCATCCGGTCGATGCAAGAGGATCAGAGAAGGCTGAGGGGTAAGCGGGAAACCCGGGACGCGAGGAGTGCAACACTTGAAGACGTTATTGAAGGTGGTGTCGAGCCCCAAGATATCGAAAAAGGCGGCGCTCATAGCAATATCAAAGTTGAGGAATAATCCAATTTCGGGAAAAGCTGTTTGTCGTTTGTTCTTTAGCCGTAGCACACATACCCATCGATGAATTGAATAGTTGTTTTCAATCCGTGACTTGTACGTGTATAATGTATGGCTAAACACGATCAAGATTCCAACTGTAATTTCTGGGTGACCGCCTGCATATCTGTGAGACTCTGCTCATATTCCGAGATGCGTATAGCGCCAGCATCAGAGATCATAACCGCCTCGACATAAAGCTGGCTGTTGTTGGCGTCTTCTTTCCCCTGCATCTCAGATCTGACATATCCGAACACATTCAACCAGCTGCCGACTTGCAGTTGATCTCTCGTAATGGTTTTGAGAACGTGGTAAATGTCCACTGATACTCTTCTTGGTGCACTGGAAGCATCTCTCTTCTTTCTTCTTGGCAATGGCGGGTAGTTATGTTCAAGTTCTAGTCTTCCTCGAACAACATCATATCGTGTAACACTTTCCCATGTTAGCTTTCGATCAATGGATAATGGTGTTGACATACCATCCTAGAAATCTGACTTTGGTATGCAGAGGGAGAGACGACAGCTCGTGGATGAAGACGAGGCGGGTCGGAATTGGCCCGTTCATCATAAGTAGAGTCTAAAATTGTGATCGCAACATCTCTTCTTCTCTGATCAACATGTTGATATCAAGTTGACAGTGAAACAGAAGTCACCAGAAGGAAATACAGAGATCACGTGACCTCTCCGGTCCGATAGGCGGGAGGACTCCGACTGGCAGGCGGGAACTTGGACGATGTCATACGGGCAGATCAACTGCAGGAGGGGACCGACTTTCTTTCATCAGGCTGCCATATTGTCTTTGCTCAACTATCCTGACGAACGACATCTCACTGCGATACAGCATCCACCTTAGGCCTCAGTACGAGCACACACGGAATATTAAGAAAAGTTGCCTCGGGGAGGTGGTGCTGTCCCGCTGCCGATAACGTTCCCCTCCTTTCGCTTGACCTTCTAGATTAACATCGATTCGCATCCGATTGCTTGAATACCGATCATCTCGACCGACAATAGACCCTCCCACGATTGCGCAAATCACATCATCGTAAAAAAAAGATATAAACAAACCCCAAGATGTGGTCCTGGTTCGGTGGCCAGTCCGCGCAAAAGCGCCGCGATGCGCCCAAAGAAGCAATCCTCCGACTCCGCGAACAGCTGGACATGCTCCAAAAGCGAGAGAAACACCTCGAGAACCAAATATCGGAACAAGAAGCCATAGCCAGGAAGAATGTCACTTCGAATAAGAACGGTTTGTCTCCTTATTACCTTCTGAAGTAGAAATCAAGAGACTGATAGAAAGCTTTGTAATGGACAGCCGCCAAAGCAGCCCTCCGAAGAAAGAAACTGCACGAAAAGAACCTTGAACAAACCCAGAACCAGGTCATGCAACTCGAGCAACAAGTGTACTCCATCGAAACGGCAAATATCAACCAAGAAACTCTGTACGCCATGGACAGCGCCGGAAATGCCATGAAACGTATGCACGACGGCCTCACAATGGAGAAGGTCGATAATATGATGTTCGTCCCTTTCCCCTCGTCTCCTCCTTGCGCTTTATGTGGATATGTAGTTAATGATTGTGTGTTATAGGGAAAAATTACGAGAACAGCAAGCCCTCGCCGACGACATCGCGGAGGTCATCAAATCCACACCCTTCGGCGAAGCGGTCGACGAAGGCGAGTTGGAGGATGAATTGGCCAACTTGGAGCAGGAGGCTATAGATGAGAGGATGGTAAAGACGGGCACAATCCCGGTTGCGGATCAATTGAATCGGTTACCTGTTGCTGGGAATGGAGAGCGTACGCCCCCCTTTCCCCTCCCTTTACGCACAGTTTGGTAGGTGTGCTAATGGTTCTGGCAGTCGTCAAAGGCAAAGCGAAACAAATCGAGGACGAAGAAGACGAGGAGGCAGAATTGGAGAAGTTGCGTGCTGAGATGGCCATGAGTTAGATGCCTTACTGTTTGTCTTTTTAGGCGCTGTTCTGTTCAAGTATTGAGAATATTAACTATCATACCATCATCATGAATTCTTCCTTCCATAGCTGTTGTTTGTTTCTCTGAGGGATTCTGCCTGTTTCTGGTCTATTTTTGGATTACACTGGTGTTTTGTAAAGCAGAGAACCATCATTGATTAATTCTGAATTCCATACCATCCTACTTAGAAGTTATATTTCCTTCGCCTGTGTACTTTCAGTCTACACAAACGTTACTAAAGATTGAGATTATAAAAGGGACAGGGTTAGGATAGTCAATCACTAACTAACTTAATTCTAAAACATATTCAATCAAGTTCGGAAAAGTAGTAAGTAGAGGTATCATATGCAACGATGACAAAAGAAGCGAAAGAAAAATCAAAAAATGAGACAACCCTACAAATCTCGTCACTCATTCCAAAGAAAAGAAGAGACGAGAAGAGAGGTTGAAGAACGCCCCTGTTATATGACACCATTTTTGGAATATCAGAAGATAAGAATGAAAAGTTTTTGGTGTGTTCCATCCATCATATCGGGTCATTAATTCGTTCGTGTTTGTAGAAGTCACTTTGCGACATGTCCACATAAACAATCAATCATGCATGTAACAAAATATACTCCAATGCTCCCGGCCAGGCTGAATACCAGAACCATGCAAGGCCAACCCTTATCAACGCAACGCAACGCAACATCAAGAAAATAGATTATTCATCCTTCAAACTCCCAATCAAATTCCGCAACACATCCAACAACACAGCTTCATCCTTGGGCTCTCCATCCGGAAAGGAACTCTTGTCTGCGTGACCTAGAGCGCGTGCTCGGGCGCTTTTGAGGACTTCGCGGATGTAGTTCTTATCGTCGTAGTCTTCCATTAGGACTGCTTCGAAGTCGTCGATGGCTTTGTTTGCTCGTTCAAGGAAGGAGAGGGATGATTCTTGGTCGTTGGTGTTATTGCCGTTGCCGTTGCCGTTGCCGTTTTGGTTGTTGTTGGTGTTGTTGATCATTGGCGCACTTTGAGGAGGCCGTTGGGGCGGCTGCTGCTGTTGTGGAGGTTGATATGGCTGTGCAGGTTGTTGGGATGGTGATGGAGATGGACCTTGGCTTGGTTGAGGTGGATAAGGAGGTATTTGGTTGTTGGCCGGTGGTTGATAGGGTGGTCCATTAGGAGTATAATGAGTAGGAGGAGGTTGTTGCTGCTGATGAGGTTGTGGCTGACTGTATTGCGGTTGTTGTTGCGGTTGTTGTTGCGGTTGTGATGGTGGCGGAGGAGGCTGATGCATCTGCATTGGAGGTTGTTGATGCTGATGTTGAGGAGCGGACTGTGTCGGCGGTTTCGGTTGGTTTTCTTGCTGCAATTGCAGGATATCCGGTGGCAATGCACAAGGATAAGGTGAGACGTATTTCGTAGATCCTGAGTTGGTCAAAGCGGGAGGAAGATTGATATTTTTGAACGGATTCGGTGCAGGTGTTTGGACTGGAGGTGCCGGAGGAACTGGAGGACGATATGTAGGTGCAGGAGGAGGGTTGAAGGTATTTGGCATTGCTGAAAATTGGAATTGCTGGTTTTGCAGACTTTGGTTGGTGTATGAATGGCTCGGCGGTGGCATGTAGTGATGAGGAGGTTGATGGATGTGTGATGACGGGGGTGGAGGTGACGGTCTTCTTTTCTTTTCCTTCTCGACTGATGCTCCAGCCCGGAGCTGCCACGACCAACCCTTGCCGTCTCGTTCTGCATGCTCAAATAGTTGTCGATTACCATTCAAGTTGTGTCGAACACTAGATGTCCAACCTTCAGTCTCGCACTTGAATCTAAAATACGGGTATTTCAATTTGAGCGCCCTGTAAATTTGTTTCAGCGTCATTGGTGTTCGTGATTCCGTCAAAGCGTCGAAAATGAGAACGGCATAATTGTAAGGAGGCTTTGCCATTTGGTCTTGTGTGTAGGCAGATTCAGGAGGATAGTCGGGTGATGGAGAGCGCGAGGGTTTTCGTTTCTTGGGAGGAGGTGGTTTCGGATATTCCACAACGGGCTGTTGTTCTGGTAGTGGCTGTTGTTCACCACCTTCAATAGACTCGATAGGAACGTCAATGATGGACCCATCGGGTTGTTTGCGCTTGACGGATTTCTTCTCTACTGGCTTAGATGGAGTGGCAGGGGCAGCAGGTGTTGCAGAAGTAGAAGCCACAACCTCCTCTACTGAATCTTCCTTTCGCGGTTTGGTAGTTGTAGGCGGCTTGGGACGGTTGAGCGGTGGAGGTGGTGTAACTCCGCCGTTGGCCTCGCGTTTCGCTGCCAATTTCTGCTCTCTGGCAATTTCGGCACGCTCGCGCTTCGACATGATGCCGTCCTTGGGAGGACGACCAGGCCCGCGTCTCTTAGGCTGTGACTCGCCATTAGCATCGACTGCGTCGGCATTTGCTGACTCGTCCTGTGACTTTGTTTTAAGAATGAGCTTGGTGACTCTTGGTCTCTTTGTGCCGTCTTGACTCTCATCGTCAGAGTGTTCCTCCATTGCATCCAGATCGCCAGTTGCAGCTTCAGTGGCCTCTCTAGTGATGGCAGTGCCGTCTTCTAGTAAAGGTTCCTCCAATCGATCGGCTCCAGTCTCGCCAATAGGTACATCTGGCAGAAGAAACCGTATACGAACGCCTCCGATCTGAATATAGTCTCCACTATGCAATGGCCTCACTTGTCCCGGTGCAAGCCAATCGGCACCGATAAATGCACCGTTTCGACCCATGACCTCCATCTCAAAGAAATTCTTGTCAAAGTTGTATGCAATCTTCACATGTTTACGGGAAATACCCTTATGTCCAGCAGAACTACCATCTGCAGTTGCCGGCGGATGAATTGGAATTGTCGGACAAGCATCTGGCGAAGGCAACAAAGCCAGCATATCAACCGGTTTTGCGTCGGCACTTCCGTCGTACAGAGACTGCATGGCAAGTGCATTGTAGTCTGTATGGTTTGCCTGTAATTGCGCCGGTGTTGCATGAAGCATAGAGTCTGGTTGAGACGAGACAGAAGACCGGCGACTGATCTGCGAAATGTGGTGAGGCACATCAGGGTCAAATCCCATGATACCACCTCGATCGCTCACCACACTTCCGACGTAGGCGCTGCCATCACGTTTAACTCGATTGGGTGTATGGGACGTATTACCACCGCTCGAGCTCTTATTTCTTGAAGGTCTCATGGCTTGTCGAACTTGTACTTCCCGCTGAAAAGCGGCACGGGCTGCTCGAACATCTCGACCGAGAATAAAAGAATAGGTATTGACGTAAAAATGGCCATCGTCAAACTCGAGTTTGGCAAAAGCTTGAATGCGCGGCTCTGACCCGGCTATCGAACCAGCTACATCGTATTGAGAGTAACTCGATAGATCGGGAAGACCGGACATGTTGATTTCTTGAGACAGGAATGCATTGCTGAGCAAATCATGCTGCTGAAGAGCATCCAGGCCATTTTTGATGCTGCCGTCAGCGTCGAAAGGTGCAAAGAGGGTGCTGTGGTCGGGATTTGTCTTTGAGAGCGGATCCTCCATAACGCCAGTAACCATGTCAGGAATCCTTGTGTTTGCTGAATCGTCTGGTATTTCAAAAGGTGTATCTGTCTGTAAAAGAGGTTGATTCTGTGTCTCTGTAATAGCGTTGCCTTCTTGCTTGGGAACAGAGACGTCTCCGTTTTGCACTTCCGTCTGCTTGGTCGACATTACCACTTCCTCCGTCTGCCCATTCATCAATGACAACGAAACGTCTTCATTCGGAGCTGCGGGCGTCGAGGCATCGGTCAAGGGTTCTGGCAACGGCGTTCGAGGAAGGTACTCTGGCGTAGCAGCCTGCGCATTGACATTACCCAACAATTGAGCAAGCAGAGATGTAGCAGCTGATTGTTTTTCCGAGTCTTGTAGCAGTAATTGATTGTGATTTTCAGCCGGTTTGTCTGCTGTCGAGTCCTCCTTGACTTTGAGCATGTCGTCCGGTACATCTTTTCTTGAATCTTTTTCTGCCGGATCTTGCTCTCCTCCTTGCTGCGGTGCATCTTGGGGTTCCTCTTTTATTTTTCTCTCTCCTTCTTTTTCTTGAAACTCCTCCGTCCTCTTGTCCGCCACCGCACTCGAGTCTCCGTCCTTGTTCACTTCGGGATCCTGCGGTCGAGGCATACGATCGACGGAACCGTTCTGCTTCGGCGTTGCGACATCCGTATGTAGGGCGGAAAGTTCACGATCTTTACTGTCAATGTCGGCATTAGTCTCAACGTTGGCGTTTGCGTTGACGGCGCGGGAATAATCATGCTGCGAGAAATCGTCGCCGGTATTCGTCGTATTATCACCAATCGCATCAGTCGTCCTCGCAGCAGCAGTATTCGCAGTATTCGCAGTACTGTTTGTCGGTACTATGCCAGGATCGGGCGGGCGATTATGGCCCACCGATGGCGCCGTCATGGTCTGCAACGACGACATGACAACACGCTGCTGTGCTGCAGTGCAGCTGTGGTGATGGGCTGAGGTGGTTGTGAGGTGAAAGCGCAGCAGCAGCAGGCGGTGAGGTCGAGGCCATCGCAAGCAGCCGCAAATATTTCTTAGTATGGGTTTACCTAACTAACGGGCAAGGAAGGCGGCTTTCCCAGCGAATGAGACGGCGGACTCGAGGTAAGTCTTGGCTGGCTGTTGGTGCCCGATTTCTCAGGCTGTGCTCTGTCTTCGTTGCACGTTACTACGTACGTACATGTAGGAACAGTCTCACGCAGAGGAATTGGGTTCAGCAAGGACGAAGGCAAAACGGGACCTTTTTGCTGCTTGAGCTGCGGGTCTCTTTTTTTCTTTTGTTCTTTCTGCGAGCTGTGATTGGCTGGATGGAGAATCTGATCCAGTCAAACAGCCTGCCGAGTTTCCCATCTAGGTTTAGTGGGTAGAATCTTACCTCGTTTTCAGCCAATAGACGCTCGCAAATGAGCACGGTGTGGAGACAAATGTGGAGCGAGCCATGGAATTCTGCGAGGGACCAGAACACTTCACCAGAACACAGACTACGAAGTATGTACAGTACATACGGTCGAAAGGTTATCTCACAACCAAATCACTTCTAATCACCCACTTCTCCCCCTTCAGGACTTCCTTGCCCTCATGCAACAGACAATGCTCCCCATGCCGATGCAAAAGCGCCATTCCGACTTCAGGTGCCACGGATATTGGCGCAGAGCCATCCTCGGGGTAAAACACTGTCTCTCCGCCTTCTGTCGTAGTAAGATAAATGAGTAAAGTCCATGTTGTGCGTGCCGATGCTGCTTTTCCGGACTGGTCGGGGAAGTGGATGGTGTTGGATTCATCATCTGTTCATTAGCCTTGATATTCAATAAGATCAATAGACAATAGACAATAGAAGGAAACGTACAGTGCTGAGCAAAAAACTGCCCGGGCGTATATCGGTATATCCTAATATTCGGATTCAAGCCCAATGGAGTCCCGCCCCAGATTCGAGCATTCTTCTCCTCTTCTTCTTTCTCATCATCATCGTACTCATCATCGTCAACGCCCCTCCTCTCACAAATCACATCCTTCAAACAAGTCATCCCCCACAACGCCTCCGCAAACGAAGCATCCTGGACCTGAAATCGATCATTCACGCGCACCGCATGGTCCCTACTCTTCGGCTTCAACGGCGTCGTAATCAACTCAACCGCTGAGGATGGCGACGTCAAAAACGAGACGTACGATTTGCACAGATTCGCTGTGAAGAAGTTGCGGATTATGTAGATTTGGTTTGTGAGTAGAGGCTCAATGTAGAGGTCTGTGGAGGGGACTAATGGGCGGAGAGGGGGCCAGTTTGGTGGGGTTGGCTCTGGTTTGGTGGCGGTGGGTGTTTGTTTTTTCTTGGGGGTTTTTGAGGGTGGCATCTTTCTGTATATGATTTTGTGGAATTGTTTGTTTGTTAGGTGTAATGTTCCAAGGCTGTAGTGTGGTGATTGTTGGTTTAACTTGGTTGAGGAAGAAATTGTCCCGAAATACTTTCAGGTTGGAAGTTGATAATGACGGCAACAACCCTCGACCAAGCATCAACAAAAATGTCTCCAAGCCTGTTTATGATTTCTATTGTATGTATCTATCAAGGGAAATAATCATAGGCATAACCTCCTACTACATATATACATCATTAATCATTAATAAGAAAATCAACGAACAACAACCCTAACCCCTTTACTATCCTTCGGCCCAAACGGCGCAAAATAATCATGCACAATACTAACATCCCTCTCGGACGTCTCATAAAGCTCAAGATTCCGTCCGTATCGTCGGAACAAGTTCCCCGCCATTAGGGTCAACTCTTCTTTTGCTAGCTCAATCCCCAAACAGCCTCTCATCCCCTTACCGAAAGGAACGAAAGATTTCTCCATTTGTCGCAGATGGGCTGGCGAACTGTCGAGCCAGCGTTCGGGATTGAAGCAACGGGGGTCGGGGAAGATGTCGCTGTTTAGGTGCATGTCGATTATGGACATTGATAGGACGGTGCCGGGTGGGAAGGTGTATGTCTTTGATGATTCGGGGTTGGATGGTTTTGTGGTGTAGGTCATTGGCTCGGTTTGGTTGATGCGTGGGAGACGCCCGACGACGCCCATGCCGAGACGAAGGGCTTCTCTGATGCATGCTTGTAGGTAGGGTAGTTTCTCTAAGGTTTTGTAATCGAGTAGACCGTTTGAAGTTGTTGAGGTTGGTGCTCCTTCGAGCTCTGTTATTAGTTTTTGTAGGATTGATTTATTGGATAGGACGTTATAGACGAAGTTTGACAACGTGTTGCCGGTAGTCTCGGTTCCGGCACCGAGAATGGCCTGTGTTTCTGCCATCATGCGTGGTAGAGTCTTTTCTTCGGGGCCGATCACGTCGGATGTATAGATAGCATCCAGAACAGTGGGTGACGATTTCTCTGGAGGAATGCCTTTGGTGGCTATCACCGTCTGCGCTTGTTTAAGCAGACCCTACTTGTCGTCAGTATACTGTCCCAATATCACAGAAGGGAAAAAAAAAACATACAGCTTGATTATCCAACACCGCAATCTGCGCACCCGTCGAATCCATCATGGAAATCAACCAACGCGGTATTGCGCCAAAGATAGGAAACACAATCGGAATATGTCTATGCCAGAGCATAATCTCAGAGAAATCTCTCAGTACTTGGTTGAACGTAGCCGCGAAATCCGGCGTACTCAAAAAGTCTCTTGTATGCGGAGCGGCATAGTCCGAAATGACATCCGTCGCAAAGCAGCGGAATGCATGCGATATGGGCAGCACGGCTTGAGGTTGACTACCGTCAGTCCGACGAAACCCTTCTACTCGATCGAGGAGTTTCTGTACTCGCGCCAACACCTTGGGCTCTAGGCGTGCGACATTGGCAGCCGAAAAAAACTTGGCCATGGCCGCGCGACGGCGGCGATGGAGCTCCCATGGCCCCGTGCCGACGGTGCCTCTGTTGTCGCCAAAGGCGCGGTAGAACCAGG
This sequence comes from Talaromyces pinophilus, assembly GCA_001571465.2. Classification (NCBI taxonomy): domain Eukaryota; kingdom Fungi; phylum Ascomycota; class Eurotiomycetes; order Eurotiales; family Trichocomaceae; genus Talaromyces; species Talaromyces pinophilus. The sequence continues at coordinate 3,423,594 of CP017344.1, read as the reverse complement.
CATCTTTGTCGATTTTGTTGTTGGTGTAGATGGTGTCCCAGTAGGAGGGATCTTGGATGTGGACTTCCCACGGATTGATGCGGACGATGGGGCCTGTCACGGTTAGTTTCTATATCAGATGTCAAATTTTAGGGGTTGGTTGACACTTGACAGCGGAGCTAGTCAACCAACCAATGCAAATTGCATAAATGATGAAACAGATAATCTCGAGGCGAGGTATATAATTGGGGCGATAAAAAGAAAAAGCAAATACGGACCATACTTCTGGTGCATCTGCTCAATTTTGAACAAATACCGGCCTTGCTGCACACAATCCCAGTAGAATTCATACCAAGCCGTGATGGCCGCAATTTTGGGGCCAGGAACCCCTGCCAGCGCCAACGGGCTGAAGCATAGTCGATAGATAGCGAGGGCGGCACTACTAACGGCCACGCAGATGATGATCACTGTGGCCATTGCTGCAGCCCAGTCATGATAATCGAGTATCTTCTGAATGGATCCCATGATGTCTCTATCACATTCAGAATGGGGACTGCAGGACGCGGCGTCAACTGGTAGTACTCCGGCGCATGGAGCAAGTCGAGATCAGATCAGGAGCTGATGGTCACAGATTAATACTGGAGGCTACTAGACGTAGCTGAAGGGGAGTGGAGCAGATACTAACGATAGTAACGAACCCATTACTGAGGTGGTGGATACTCTGGCTTTCTACGGAGTATGCCGTCGTCAAAGCACGCGGTATGAAGCATGGTAACTAATATATTTCATGATTTATCATAGGCTCCATACTCCGTAGCAATATAAAGCATCCTTGCGGTGTACTCGAGTGTTGACCCCATTTGTACAACAGCACATATCAAATTGATTGCTTGCATGCGTGTGGTGTGTAGCATACATAGCATGCCTTTGTCTATTTGGCGGGTTCGTCGGATACAGACACTGTACTAACTACGTACACATACGTATGATTATTAATAGAAAACGACAAGGAATTTCTAACTTTCTACGAAGTATCAATCATGGTTTCTTCAGAAGGCAACTCCGTGCTAAAACGCTAGCCTGGCAGCCACTAGACTCACTAGAGCTAACTAAACTTACTAAAGCTCTAAACAAGGGGCCCATTCCCCCGGTTAGTTACTTTAGTACGTACTAGATTAGCAGGCCATGGACCTTTCGCTGCCCCGACTCGTCGGATACTACATAGTATTATCGCGTGTTCGCATCGACCTAAGGATGGAGTGCATACTGTCATACGTTAACGATCCACTCTGAAGTCGCAAACTTGGGTCTTCAGATCGGACATTTTCGATTAAATCCAAATCACTTTGCAGTAAATCGCAGCCCTTGAACTCAAACTAAGTTAATCAAACGGTTTGGTTTGATTCCTGACGTGGCTAGCGGATTGAGGGACTGAAGCGACCTGTCAGGTTTGGATGCAAGATTGTGTGGCTGCTGCACGATGAGATGATCTATTTTTGAGACTTTTGGTTATCTGAAAGATATACATATACTCCGTCTTGACTGGACAGGAATCATATTCTTTGACAATACACCAATTTATCAACAGCAACATGGTTGAATATACTCACCCAGCATGGCCGGATGCTCCTAATAATAACAACACCACAAACGACCCATTAATAGCATCAACGCCAACACCGATAGTCACCGACAGCAACACTCTCATCAACAACATCAACAACAATAACAACCAACCCCTCATCGCAGACACCACCACCATCGCCCCAACAGGCTTTTACTACAACCCCCAAGACGACGACGACAACGACTCCGCCCTCGGCGAAGACAAAGCCAGCTCCACCACCTCCCTCGGCGAAAGCATCTTCAACTACCAATACGAAAATGGGCGGCGCTACCACGCCTTTCGCGCGGGTGCATACCCTTTACCAAACGACGAACTAGAGCAAGACCGCATGGACATGCAACACCACATTTATCTGCTGCTATTCGGCGGGGAATTATACCGTGCCCCCTTACCACCCAAAATCAATAAAGCGTTAGATATCGGCTGCGGTACGGGGTTATGGGCAATAGATTTCGCAGATACTCGCCCGGACACACAGGTCATTGCGACGGATTTGTCGTATATTCAACCAACCTGGGTCCCGCCAAATCTTACATTCGAGATTGACGATGCAGAATCAGACTGGAGTTTTGTTCAGCTGTCGTCCTCCTCTGACGCGCAGAAATTCGATTATATTCATATCCGGAGTATGGCGGGGAGCATAGCTGACTGGCCGCGATTGTTGTCCAGGGCGTATAATAATCTTGCGCCGGGAGGGTGGATAGAGTTAACTGAATTCGAGACCTGGGCGTCGACGGACGATGACAGTCTGCCCCTAAACTCGGCGTATCACGAATACCAAGTCCGGTTATGTGAAGCGGCAGCTTCGTTCGGGAAGGAAATGAATATCGCGCCACATATATACAATCTCGTCCGCAACGCGGGATTTGCGAATGTGCGTGAAGAAGTACAAAAATGCCCATTGTCGCCTTGGCCGAAGGATAGCAGATTGAAAGAGTTGGCGATGTATATGAATCTGCAGATGATGGAATCTATCGAACCGTATGGATTGGCGTTGTTTTCGAGGGTGCTTAAATGGGATACGCCGAGGATATATGCGTTGTTGGATGGGGTGAGGAGGGATTTGAGGAATTTGAATTATCATATGTATTCGAGGGTGTATGTCCTTCTCCCTTCCGCTCTTTTTCCTTTTGATGGATGACTGTCATGGGCACTGACTGGTTGATATTAGGCATTGTGTATATGGGCAGAAGCCGTATAACTGAACCAACATTGAAAGGACTGGATGGGATGCAATCCCACCATGAGACAATCTGACTAGCGGTGAACCGCCAACAAGCCGTATAAGGTATATCGGCCGGTGCAACTGGCCTGCAGGCAAGTGCCATACTATCATACTCCTAGCTATAATATGAGGCACATATCCAGCCAGCTGCAGCTACATAGTACCACCAATACAACTCCAACAGATAATACTCAAGAAGTAAAATCTGAATTCAAGATTAACACTGCTACATACCATCCTAACTAGTATCATTTGACCAGAATATAAGAATAGAAACGAATGTCGTAACTCCAAACACAAAAACACTAAGTACCCTTGGTAGGATCAACATCATACTCCGTCCGGCGCATAATCTGCTCGACAGGACCTAACAATCTCTTGAACCCATCACGTCCCAATCGAGCCACTTTTACGTCTGTCTTTGCCATCACGCTCGCTGCTCGCGGTTTATCGTCCAGCAAAGCCAACTCGCCAAAGTAGTCGCCTCGTGAATATTCTTTGACGGTGGTACCGGCTTTGACGGCTTCGGCTTCACCGGACTCCAGCAGATAGAAAGCATCGCCTGGGTCTCCCTCGCGAATGATTGTTGATCCGGCAGCGTATTTGATCGTGTCCAATGCATCTGCAATCTTGGATCGTTCGTAGGGTTTCAACGAAGACAGCAACGGCACTTCTTCTAGGAAAGCTTCATACATGCGTCGCCGTTGAAATGCAGAGTCCATCAGGATTCGTCGGAAAGTTACACGGTCCAATGCCCACAATGTCGACTTGGCATCGAGAGACATTATAGTAGCTGCTCGTGGGGCATTGTACATCAATGCCAACTCTCCAAACGAACCTCCAGGTCCTATACTTCCGACCTGATGGCCGAGTCCATCTGGACCAGCCTGGGCCGCACCCGTAGGGTTGATAAACACTCCAAAGGTACCTTCTTCGACAATATAAAAGTAATCACCTGCATCTCCCTGGGTAATGACTTTGATACCCTTGGCTGGGATGGGTTTCTCGACCAATGCATCTAGAACCGTCTTGAGGTGCTCGTCATCTAGATGAGAAAAAAGGAAATTCCCGCTGACAGCTTTCTTTAGCCGCGCTACCTGATCATCTGATTTCGGATGAAACGGCGGAGTCCAGCTGTCTGATCCAGAAGACGTAGGATTCAAAGACTCGGCAGACACAGATGTGCGTCGACCCAAGGCATAGTTATTCGGCATCCCTTGGCCCGCAGTAGGTCGAGCAGCGCTGAGGTCGGCCGCACTGAACCCTTCTCCTCTGTCTTGAAAGGGGCTTGCAAATATATTCGCATTATTTTGACTGCTATTATTATTTTCGTTGTGTAGTTTATCGCCGTCGTCGTCGTCGAGCCCGGCTACGCTCGAAAAGGGACTCTGTGACGTTGTCCCCGCATGCCCGCTGCGGAAGCTGGGATCCGTCGGTGAAGTCACATCGTATTCTTCCTCCTCGGATATTTTGGCAAAGGACGAGGCAGATCCGGGGGCGAAGGGATTCGTGCCGGGGAAGCTGGAATTGGAGGCCATCTTGGCCGGTTGACTGTTGCTTAGAACGTGTGGTCAATGAGGGGGTGCTGATGGTGACGTAGGCGACGTGTGGAATCGAGATAATTGACAGCGATAGTTGCGTGTAGTCGACGGGTATAGAGGATTGATTTTTCTTATCAAGAAGAATAAGGAATGGTTGTCTTGACAATAATCGAGGGGCACTGTCCTAGCTCATATGCTGGACGATCGATTGCGGGGTGGATAGACGGATAAGGAAGAAGGATGATTGTGCGGAGAAGGAGGAAAAAGAAAAGAAATTTAGCAAGAAAGGAACAATAACCAAGACGAGGCGAGCGAGGCGTCTGGGGTAGGCAGAGGAAATAGTACTAAGAGGTTGAAGAATCGGCAGAAGAACCTTGGAAGGTCACAAGAAGACGCGTGATCTGCAGAACTGCACGGGCAGGTGGGGGAGGGCTGCTCTTTTGAGGATCCCGGACACGATCCCTGCAGACACACAACGGTTATTACGGAGTACTGAATAAGAAACGACAGAAACATGCAAGGGTCTCTGCCAGTCATCAGACGATTTCTTGAAGTCAATCAATCGAGGCGCAGGTGGGAAGGTTAGGTTGGGGGAGGAGGTCCAAAAAGGTTATTGCGAGATGGGATGCGGGGCATCATCATTGCGATGGCCACGGGAGGCTGCTCCCATCTTCCTCTTAGCATTGTCTTATACTAATTCAGCTAAGGAATATTATTGATTGAGATTCTAATTAAGGATTATTAGGCACATTAGCGTCATGGTCTGGATTGATGGTTAACAATCAGAGAGTAGTCTTTGAGTTTCGAAGATCAAGCTATGATTTTGTCGCAGGTAAAACAAAAAAAAAAAATTCAGTATCCTGGCAGATACCTGAATAATGCTTATCGCATCCTTCTAGAACATCACGAGTACTGGTCATGGAAGACATGGCGTTGGGTGGCAAATCTGTACGATTGCCTGGTCTGATTCGATGACTCCGTTTGCGGCATCACAGCACAAGCTTAGATGAATTCTTCCAGGTTGCTCAACATACCGACGGCGCACACTGTACTTACCATATGCTGAACTGATAGAAAGGAAGAACATAGTATATACTTTGAAGAAGGAGAATGTTCTTGTCACAATGTGAGCATAGAGAGTCTGTATTTCTGATTGCCGCCTGCTGTCGACTACGTCAGAGGCCCAAGCTCCCACTAGCCCCATTGATGCCTGAGGCATTGACAGCTCGTCTCTTTAGTCTACTCTGTGAGTGCTAGGTTAACTTACAGACGTAGTATATAGTAAGTCTAAGCAACTGCAATAAACGATACCTACATAAAGTCGAAGTGCAATACGATATACACTTCCAAGTAACGCTATGCAAGTAATTGCCACTGATTGGTCCACGTCGTCATCCCAGCAGGTCCAGCCAGACCGATTTGCCCGAACAATGCCAATTTTCGACTCTGACTGTAACCTTTGTTGGTGGTACTTGCTGCCACTTGCGAGTAGCTGAATCTGGGTCATCCCAGCCACCACCGTCTCTCTTTATTGCTCTATCGGACGGCCTACCCCACTGAGCGGTGAACTCATACCATTGCCTGCCACAGGTTAGTCAGTCCGTGCGGGCCGAAAAGATCGCTTCCCCGTCATTTTCAGAGAACTTTCAAGAATCAGTCAAGAACTCTGCTCATTCTTCACCACCTAGCCACGCTGCGTTTTATTTCATTCCATCCAGGCACCGTGCGAGCTTGAATCGAACCGGATCAATTATTTCTTATCTTCTACAGAGTACATTCTACTCATCTGGAATTCCTGCGGCCTGTGAGCGACTTTGAGTGGCGGCGCCAATTCGACGATAAAATGGGCAGCTATGTGTTTCGATGGTATGTCTGTATCCTTTTTCTGTGATCTGCTTGCTCCAAACGCTTTCTACCCCGGCGCATTCCATATCGATCCATTCCGCACAATACCGGACAGCATATAGCACGTGCTCGGTTCTCGCCTACATCCTCCTGATGATCGCCAATCGACCCAATCATCCAAAATAGAGTCGCTAACAGTCTATCGGCAGGCCGCGCGAGGCAAACGAGGTTTTCGTAACCGGTACCTTTGACGACTGGGGAAAGACGGTGCAGCTGGAGAAAAAGGGCGATGTGTTTGAGAAGGAGGTACACCTTCCGACTATAGATGGAAAGATTCAATACAAGGTACGTTTGCTAAATATCTCGTTGTTTCCGACCACCTCTCCATCTTCGTTTGTCTTTCGTTCCTCCTCACGATCGCTTGTGGTTGGCGGCGGCGGTTGGCGATTGGCGATTGCGGCGCGAACATTCCGAAGAGCAACCCGAAAATCCCATATGTAGTCAGCCGGCCGGTCAGTCAGGAATCAAATATCGCGCAGAGAAAACTGAACCCCAAAATTCCTGTCCCGTCTTTTTAAATTGTGTCGTGCGACAATGCCTCTCGTGTTTCAGTCGCAATTGCGGCTTGTTGAGGCGGCATCCCGTGACGTCATTTCACCGCCTGCCTCAGCTCAGTCAACCACATTAATTTAGTTCATTCTTTGACTTTATAAGCCTGAGACTACCCCGCCATCTGCCTGCCTCTTCGATTCTTCTCTTTTCCCGTCACTATTCTTTGTCTTTTCATTCTCACAATCCAGAGATTTCTCGACTGACATATTGTAGTTTGTTGTCGACGGAGCTTGGGTCACTGATAGCGACGCTCGTCAAGAAAGCGACGGCCACAATAACATAAACAACGTTCTCCTACCCGAGGACTTGAAAACAACCACCAAACCAACCACCGAGTTTGAATCAGTAACCGGAGGAAATACCGCTGCTGCAGTCATGGCTGGCGTCGTCCCCGAGGCTACTACCGCCCAATTGGCAGGTGAAGTCCCCAAGGAAAACGGCTCGTCGGTGCCTGGCGGGTTCCCTGAGACCCCCGCAACTGAAGCCAACGAACTATCCGTCAACCCTCTTCCTGCTACCAATGGAGCCGCAAACCCAGTGAAACTTGCTCCAGGGGAACCTGTTCCCGAGCCCAGCGCCATTCACACCAACACTGTCGAATCAACCGTTAGGACCGACAAGGAAGGCTACGAAGCCGACGCCAGTGATCCTTCTTTCTTGAAAAAGGAAGAGCCCAAAGCCGATGCGCTCTCTGTTCCGCCTGTACCTGCAGGTGGTCTCATTCCTGAGTCCAGTCTCCCTATGAACCCTCCCGAGACTTCCGAGCCTGGTGTGACGATCCAGTCTGCCCACCCTACCTCAACCACGGCCGCGCTTGCAGGACAAGTTCCTCTTGAATCGCAAAAGAACGCCGAAGTAGCCAGTGATGTTCCAGAAGTTGTCAAGGAGTCTCTTACCAAGGCTCATGAGGCTCCAGAGGCAGCCGCCAATGCGGAAGCAGTTGAGGAGAAGGCAGAGGTAGAGAAGGAGCTTCAGGACAAGGTCGGCGTAGCCGATGCTCCTGCTGCCGTCCCCGCTGCCGATGTCCCGGAAGTCGTCAAGGAATCTCTTGAAAAGGCGCACCAAGACCCCGAAGCGGCTGCAAGTGCAGCCGTCGTTGAAGAGAAGAAGGAGGTTGAGCAGGAATTGCAATCCAAGGTTGCCCCGACTGAACAATCTGGCGAACCTGCGCCAACCACCAGCGCTGTTACCACCGCCACAGCTCCTGCTACCACTGCTGTCGACTCTGCCGATGTCTCACCCAACACCACTTCTCCTCCCACGACCGCCGCGCCAGCGACCACCACTCAAGCCCAGCCTACTGTAACCACCGGCGTCGCCTCTGGCACCACCACCGAAGAATCCAAGCCCGTCGGAGCTGCTACCCAGGACAATGCCAAGGAGAAGAAGAAGAAGAACCGCGCCAGTGGATTTTTCCAGAGGCTCAAAGAAAAGCTGAAATAGACCTTTTCTCCTTTGTTTTCTTCCTCTCATTATACGGAGCTGCGAAGCAAATCACTTTTCTTTTTGTCTCATGTCTCATGTCTCCGAAAAGAACGAACGTTATATAATTCGCGAATGATGCGACGAATGACTTGACTGGACTTGTTTGATGTTTTGCCTGCCTTTGCTTCGTGTCTCTACTCTTCACAGGATACCTTGTCTGCTTGTTTTCTTTTCTGCTGTTTTATTGTTTTTCCTGCACAAGATTACGTTCGTTGTATTGGTTGTAAGTAGTTGGCTTAGTTGTTATTTATTAATGCATGTGGCTAGCCACTGGTACATGGACCTTCCATATGGCATAGACTGTAGACATTATTAAACACTAGACTGGTAGTTAAGACAAACATGCTCGATCATATACAGAACAGACATTCCCAACTATACCATACCATATCAACAAGTTAGATAGGTATAGTATCACTGATCTCCCCATTCAACTTGACCGGAAAAGCAAGTAAACTGTCCCGTCAGCCCCAAACCAGTTACGAATAGAAAAGAGAAAGGACATACTCTTTCCCCGTCTTTGTAGCATTACAGCCACAGAATATCGATGCCGGCCAGCATATTACCTACATCACCAACACCTAGGGTGAGTATTCCCGAACTATCAAGGTGTACATAGTAAGTTAAGGGATATGTTTGGGGGAGGACATACACCTGCAATAACACACCCGAAGAAGCCTATCAACAAATCAAAAACATCAGCGCATGAATTGAGAATAGTTAGAGAGGGAGGGGAGATGTACCTAATGTCGGACCAACGACTTTACAGTGACATGGATTCTGATCTGTGCCGCATTGGAAACATATCGGGAAGAAGGGGAGGGCGACCATTTTGGCTTCCAAATACGTACAATAAAGTTGATTGAGATGGGAATTGGAGGTTGGAATTGAGAGGGATTTTGGGGGTGTAGAGAGAGTATTTAAACGGATGTGAAGATGTATAAGTTGGGATGTTGTTCAGAATGTTTGCTGGAGGTAGGGCAGGGCAGGGCAGGAGGCCTTAGTCATCATGACGAGATTGATCGACGTTTCGTGCAGGAGAGGGTTGTGGCCTGAGGAATAGGGTGTCGATGTATAGTCTACCATATTTAGGTGGTTCACTTCGAGACTCTTAAGGTTGTACGAGTCCAGCTACGGCTTATTCTATTCTGTATATGGTTCCCTTTTTATGTCTCGTGTCGGGCATGTGACAGAGAAGCTGTCTTATCCTTTGAGGTACTTTCAAGTAGTCAGTGTTGCAAAGTCTCTGTGAGTCACCACATACGCTTGCATAACATTACCTTTACCTACCAACATGGTGTCTTCAGAAGTACTATGTAGAGCAGAGATGAAGCTGAAGATCTGATCGACCGTGGCTGTCCTGATAGACACTCTGATTGGCCAAGCACAGACTCCGCCCCGATCTCCCGAGGCCCTCCCAAAAGGAGGACCCGTTTCACCTGGACCCCTCCGTTGTTTTGTTTCACTTTCCACCTCTTTTTTCTTTTTACTCGAAAACATCTCCTGACCATTCATTGAACATTTCTTGCCATTTACTACACCTCGTTGACCGAGATATATACCGTCCCTCGTTTCACCAATCACCAACAAACAAACCCCCCGTACGAACCAAGCCTCGGCATCCCGATCGCCCTCCTTTCGCAGAGTAACACACACGACACCGCCCAAAATGGCCAAAAACAGCATCGTCCCCGTCATTATCTTGTTTCTTGTCGTCTTCCTCTTTGCCGTCATCGGCTTCGTCGTCTACACCATCATCCAGGACATCAGCGACAAGACAAAGGCGAAGATGGAGAAGAAGAATATCAAGTTTTCGAAGGATGGGATGAAGGTTTCGATGAAGGAGGTGGGGGATGAGGATTATAAGGATCAGACGCAGAGGTATGTTTGTTTCCTTGTCTCTTGAAGGAAGGTTGATGGGGGAATGGGCTGACTGGTTGGGGTAGTGTGCTGGTCAAGGTCTGGAATAATTCTTCGTTTCCGGCGTACAAGTCTCGGTTATGGGATAATGGTGTTCCCAAGGATAAGGAAAGTGTGAAGCGGTATGTTCTCTGTCTGTCTGTCTCTGGCATGAGGGCGTGCTGACAATGATATTGACAGACGATAACTTTCTCCCTTTCGTTTTCGATGACGGTCCTCTTTCGGTATACCTGTTTCATTGCGCAAATGATTCGACTCGTTGATACATACCCTTTTCTGGCTACTGGTGCCCTGCTTGTATTCCATTCTAGCCATCCGCGCTGTCAATCAGTCGACGGATTTTGATTTTGGCTTCTACTCCCCACTGAATCCTTGTACATTTTCCCTTTCCCAGAAATAAACCTTCTATCTGCTTTGTGATTCAATCTGATCACTACCTTTGGAGAAACACGATAAGACCCTAGTGCCCCATAGCAGCCAAAACATAAGCACTAACAAGTTGCGCCTGGGGTTCTAAGCCCTAAGGCAAGTTCGTTATGATAGTTTGATGGAGAAAATGCAACTGCTGCCTAACATGGATAGACGAATCACATTTGTCATGCAATCAGACAAAGAAAGATATTAAATGCAGAGCCATGCCAGGTTGTCAGGTTGCGTGTGTTGCATGTGGTATTGGTGATGGGGCAGTGCCGTTGCATCCATGTCCTCCCACTTGTTACCTAGGTAGCAATCCTTCGACCTTGATACCAATGACAATTTGACCATATAAATTCTGAGTCTCCTTCGACTACTAGACATTGATCTATTTAGGCTCCGAAAGAAGATCAAAATGTCCGAAACTACAATAACACCCGACCAAGACATAGTCCAGTCTGTTCGTGAGCTGACAGCAAAAGTCCAGGAGCTCTGCAACATCCTCACTCCAGAAACACCTGATAAATCTCGAGCGGCACTCAAGGCCAAAGATGCCGTCTCAATCACGATCAACGAGCAAGTTAAGAATGGTCGGCCTGAGAAGATCTTGGACTGGGAGAAAGTTGAGCTGCTGCCTGTAGAGGAGATTGAGAAGGAGGATAAGCAGTACACGCAGAAGTATGAAGGTGTGTCTCAACCATCGCTCTATTAGAGGATGAATATATACTTACATAGCTTGACAGATTTCTGGAAGGAGATCGACGAATCAACCCCATCGGAAAAGGAAACTGCTACTCAAGCCTATACATCAGCCTTCACCCGTTTTGCAGAGATATACCATCTCCTCGGCTGGCAAGGCACTGGCGACGTCGAGGACCCCATGTTCGACGAGCCCATCCTCACCGAATCCCGTGATTTGTTGCTCGAGTCCATCTTCAGCATCGAGGCGTACCAAATGTCCAGCTATCGCGAATTATCTGAACGCTCGCGCGTGCTGTTTGAGACTTCTCGTCTTCCGCGACTTCTTGTCGTTCTCGTCCGGATTGCGTACAGGCAGGTCCGTGTTATTGCCTGTGGGGTGGACAAACCCATCAAGGAGAGACCATTCAATGCTCGCACAGTAATCAAGGTGCTAGCTCTTGTAGCGCGTACAGTCAAAGGTGGCCACCTCGCTTCGTCGTTGTCACTGGAAAAGATTCTTCGCAGTTGCTACGAACGCCGCTTACTCGCTCAGCCTGATGTTAGCGACGTCGAGACTTATACCAAACAGTTTGATCTGATATATGATTGCGTGACTGCGCTAGATTTCACGAGGCGGTATGGAATAATCAGAGACCCATTATGCGCTCTGTTCTACATGCGGCACGGGTCTGAATCGATCAAGCAGCTCTTTGAGCGTATAAAGATCAATCACGATGCCGCTAGGGGAATTAAGCGTTACGAGCTGCCTCTAACAGAAAGCACGGAGTCAACCTTCCGTCCTGAGATTTTTTCTGTCCAGTATCTGCAGGACTTTGGACAGTTGAGGATCGAGTGGACGGATTGTCTGGATGAGCATTTGAAGATTTATACGCATCGGAACGCTATTAAGATCTTCGCTCATCCTACTTTTTTCTATAACGCCATTGATCTACATAGGTAGGTCGCTCCAGATGTCCTCTGAGGAAAAAAGTATAGGGAATATCTGCTGACCGAGAATAGACCCGAGCGCGATTACACGCAACCAACATTCTTCGAGCTAGCCCTAACATATGCACTCTTATTCCGACCAACCTCAGCCCGCAACATTCAACGCCTAAAACGATACACCACCGCTGGCGAAGAGGAGCAAGTGCGATGGCACAAACTGGTGACATTTAACGGCCGTCCCATCCAGCGACTCACGCCTCGCTGGGTCAAACAGGTTGATACCACCCCATTTAAGAAACTGGATATCAACCCCTTACGATACCCAACACGCGACATTCTCTCAGAGAGCTTTTACCGCTGCTCCCTCCCACCAGCCATCCAGATAGCCTATAATATCGCATCCCCAGCCAAAGCAGTCAAACGATCCCCCGTCAGCTGGGACCAACAAAGACAAACATCAACACCCATGTCCCAATTCACCACAAGCTTCGCACCAAACTACTACTACCCGGAAGACCTCACATTCATGATAACATCCATCATGGAAAACGATCTAACCGAGACAGAAGCGTTTGTACGATTTCCATATTTTGCGTCGAGGTTGCGCAAGATTAAATCGTATCTAGATTCGAGACAGCCAGGCTCGATGAGGGAGCTGTGGGTTGATAGGAGGGATTTTAGGGCTTGGTGGATGTTTTGGGGGAGTGGTGTTCTGGGGGTTGTGGTGGTTATTTTGGTTTTGCAGGTAGTCTGTCTCTTTGACTCTTTGGGGTTGAGGGTTTGATTCTGGATTATCAATGTCGTGAAACGATATCATATTTTAAATCGGAAATCTGGAGTAGATTGACTTGGGTATGGCCAATGCATAAACCGTTATCCAGGTCCGCGTTAGCTGTTAGCCCTACCTTCGAAGATGCAGTCGCTGATTTGACTGTTCAGCGTCTATTGTAGCCCAGTCACAGTGTCACACAGCATTCATGGAAACTCAGAAAACTAGCTATACCATATGCAGTATGATAATACCCAATTACGTCTTTGCAGTTGGTTGGTTGGTTGGTTTGTTGGTTGGTTGGTATTTCTATTAACGTCTGGTGCGGTTCCCTTATTATTTGGGTCCATACAGACTCCAGCAGGTTAAGTACATGAATCTTGACTCAATCTAGCTAGCTCTATATATGTGATTGTGGCTGTTGAGCTGAAAATATGTGCCCCTTAAAGAAATGAGGCCTGGCCAATCGTTAGCGATACAGTCCTAGTCTGTGTTATGATATCAAGCCATGACACTGACAGCAGTCCATTCTTTTGTATTTGGACAATCAAATATTTATCTTGAAGGGCACATGTAATCGAGAAACATGACGGATACCCTCACCCTCGTCCTCGTAGCAACAGCATTGTACCTCCTCTACAAACTCCTCTCGTTCATAAGATTCTACATAATTGGTCTCCGCACTGGATTCCCTTTGATCCTCACCCCGATATTCTCAAGGTCGATACTATGGCAGATCCTGGCACCTATATTCCTACCAGCCGTCAAAGATAAGCTTCCACTATGGTTGCTTATGCGTCTTGAGGTCCTGGTTCATGGATGGGAGTTTCGATGGCGACATGGTGAGTTTCAGAGGATCGTGGGCGGGGATACGTTTGTGGTTGTTTGTCCGGATGGGTTGCTTATGTGGTTTGTCCCACCCCCTCTCTTCTCTTCAAGATTGGTTTAGGGATGGAAGATGCTGATGGATGGGATAGGTGCTCTAATCCGGCGCTCGGAAGCGCGATTTTGTCGCGGAGAAAGGATTTTGTGCAGTCGCCGACGGTGAAGCAGTTTATTGGGATTTTTGGGTCGAACGTGTTGCAGGTACTTACCTTTTTCCCTCCCCCCCGGGCAAGAGTGTTCATAAACTAATGGTGTACAGTCCAATGGCGACGACTGGTATGATAGCCGCCATACTTGAGATGTAGCTACTAATGGGCGAGCGAAGGCAACGACAGCGAAGAATCATCGCGCCCCACCTGAACGAAAGTATTATGCCCACCGTATGGAAAGAGTCCTGTCTCCAAGCCAAGTCTATGATCGACTACCTCGTCCACCACCCCGGCGGCGAGACACTCGGCGGCCTGCGCAGCGTCGCAATCAATGTCCTCGGCTCAGCTGCGTATGGGTATAGTCAGCCCTGGTCTCCAGGTTTCGCAGAAAGCTTAAATAATGGAAACAACGACGACAAGAACTGGGGAACTGGGAGAGTTGCATATTTCAAGACTATCGCTCTGGTGGTCGACTCGTTCCTGGCGGCTGTTCTGATTCCGAACAGGATCAAAAAACTCTCGTTTATGCCGGAGTGGTTGCAGTTTATAGGTCGTCAGATGGAGCGTGTGCCGCAGTACGTCAAGGAGATTTTTGACGCTCATCAGAATACGACAAAATCCCCAGAACCTGAAGTAGGGAAAGGTAGGAAGGATAGCGTGCTGGACATGTTATTGCAATACTCCCAAAATCGCGAAAAAGCTACTGCCACGAATGGGTTGTATCTGACAGAAGATGAGATGAGTGGTAATCTATGGGTTCTTACGGGGGCAGGGTTCGATACCACGGCTAATACCATGGGGTATGCGGTCACGCTGCTTGCTGCATATCCGGAGTATCAGGACTGGATTCGGGAGGAGCTTTGTGCGCTTGAGGATGCTGATGTTTCGCCGGAAGAGTATGAGAAGGGGTTTGCGTTGTGTCCGCGGATATTGGCTGTTATGGTGAGTCCGTTACCTTTATAGGCCAATGGTCAAGTGCTAATAGAAACAGTGGGAAACGCTACGCCTCTTTACACCCACCCATCCAATCCGCTGCGTCAACGGGACGCAGCAACTCGCCGGCCCTGAGGGCAGAACGCACCTCCTCTCCGGACCCATGGACGTCCTTGTCTGCCCCCAAATCATACACTGCGACACGACCATCTGGGGCGCGGACGCAGCTGAATTCAATCCGAAGCGCTGGTTCGACAAGAACAATCAACTCATCAAACCTCCGAAGGATACTTTCTTGCCCTGGTCGGGCGGACCCAGAGTCTGCCCTGGGATGAAGATGTCGCAGGTAGAGTTTGTGGCGACCATGGCGACGTTGTTCAGACACGCGAAGTGTGAGGCGTTGCCGTTGACAATAAACGAAAAGCCGGAAGAAGGGAGGAAGAGGCTGGTGGATATGATGGAGGATTCGATCAGTAAGTTGACGCTGCAGGTTAGGGATGGGAAGGAGGTGAAGTTGCGATGGGTTGTTTAGTCGTATCAGTTGTCCTCGCTTCTCGCTTGAATGAAATGACCACCTCCTTGCCTGAACCCAATTTTTCTCCTTGTAATATGCCTATGGTCACCATTTGTAGTCAGGGGCTACATATATGCCCTCAGTGTCATTGTAAAGACTTGGCCCTTGATGTGGTTAGATTCAAAGCTGCATGAATTCACCCGGGGCGCGGAGATTATCTGAACGAAGCACGTGAGTTGCTAGTCAGGGGCCGCGGAGTAAGTACACGATGCTCGAAATTTCCACAACCTCGTCAATATAGGTATAAATGTATGAAGACTGCAGTTGTCTGGTCGTGTGACTCTTATCCAGGACAATTCTATTCAGTTTCAACCGCAAGATATATCACATTCCTGGAGCAGCCACAGGCAAGGATTGCATGCAAGTGCTACTGCGACGTTACCTTGATAGATGCAAATAGAATGCAGCTGATCATACATAGTATGTTGCATCTAACGGAGCATAAGAAACTGCACGTGTTCTTTGTACGTACCATGTATACTACGTATATGCACGTACACACAGAGACAAAAGATCAACGTGCAGTCTTTGTTATTCCTGATTGGAGCAGCCACTCACAACGCCTGGATGAGAAATTTATATAGTCTGATTGGCTGGCAGCAGACCGACCGGAGTGGGGAGCAGCCACTAAGAGACGCTAAACTGACTAGCGTTTTGCAGCTTAAATTGATGCTTTTCAGCCAATGAAATGCAGTGTTTCTGGCAACGTGCAGTCACCTTCCAGAGACGACCATGCAGGAATGTAGCATCTCTGGATTGGCGAAGGCTTGTTTCTCGATGGGGTACAACGCCTTTCCCGGCTGTTTCCATGCCTCGTGGCTCATCGATGCAATGGACCTGGACTTTCTTTCTTCTTTTAATCTCTGTGTCGTGATTGTGTATATATCGCATTGAGAAGACATATCTGTCCTCCTTGCATCCATATCACAGACGATTTCTACGAGAAATCCTTGGAACAGGGGAAAAACGAGCAAAATGTCCTTCTCATCAGTCAAAGCCCTCCTCACCCAATACTCCCCCGTCTCCGAGAGCTCCTTCTCCGACGCGGAAAAAGAAGCCCAAATCCCACTGGGACAAGACAAGGACCTCGAACTTCACAACGATGGCAACTCCTCCTCTGCTGTGCCCTCGAGTCGGCCCGAGAAGAAGAGCTTTGTCGACGCACGAGTGATTTCAGATGCCATTATCGGTCTGTCCGATGGGATGACAGTGCCATTTGCATTGACAGCTGGTTTATCAACGCTGGAAGACACAAAAGTCGTCGTGTTTGGTGGAATGGCTGAATTGATTGCTGGTGCTATTTCCATGGGTTTGGGAGGATATCTCGGTGCCAAGAGTGAAGAGTGCGTCCCTCCCTTCGATACGGAAGGATATATTACTAACCGGTGATGTAGAGAATCATACCGAGCAACCCTCAAACAAACTCGTGAACAGACCCTCACCGACTTCGACGCAACCACAACTATTATTTCTGACATCTTCGCTCCCTACGACCTCCCCGCCCAGACAGTCTCCGATCTCACAAAACATCTCGTCGACTCCCCGCAACTACCCCAATTCCTCATGAACTTCCATCACACTCTGCCCGAGCCTTCAGGCTCGCGGGCCGTCACTTGCGCCTTGACGATTGCGTTGGGTTATTTCATCGGCGGCTTTGTGCCGCTTGTGCCTTATTTCTTCGTTGGTCCCGATGACGCGTTTAGTGCGTTGAAGTGGTCTATTGCCGTTATGGCTGTGGCTTTGTTTGTGTTTGGATACGGAAAGACGTGTTTTGTGACGGGTTGGAAGGGCCGCGAAAACATCAAGGGTGGTGTTTATGGGGGCGTGCAGATGGTGATTGTGGGTGGTGTGGCGGCTGGAGCGGCCATGGGGTTGGTCAAGCTTTTTCAAGTATTGGCTCGGTAGGCCAGAAGCTTTCTCGCCGAGAAAGTTAAGGTTTATGATTCGAATGGTGTTTACGGGATATGTAATGTATATGGCATTTGGTTTGGATGGCGTTTGGGCGGTTATTTCATAGAGTCGATCATGATCGAATCAGAATTGTTAACTCAAAGAAAGCTCTATTGATTCACGAGGTTGCTCATGGTCAATCCATGGATGCAGTGAACCTACACTAAAGGTACATTGCTTGCTACCTTGGGGCGAACGGCTTAGGTGCCTTGCCTTGGAGACGCATCGCCTTCAGCCCTAATCATCATTGATAAATCATAAACGATCTTTTACACAGATCTAACATTTCAATGTTCCATACATGATACGAATCGATCCACTAGGTCTAGGCGATCTACATCTGTATCGGCGACATTGGAACCACCTTCTGAACGTTTCCATTTGGGGTATCTAGATTAGGTTCATGCCACCAGGTACAGCATCCACTTTCTTACACAACAATCAACGTTACCCGCGACACTGCTGACCGTATCCCGGAAAAAGAGAAGAGAAGGTAGAAAGCCGTTCAGCTCACCTCTTTACAGGAAAGGTGTCAGGCCTTGGTGATGGTGGATGCATCCTGGATTGAGCACTCTGAGAGTTTCAAGAAAATACGTACTTACCTGTCTTCCTGGAACAAGTATCTTGCAGCCAATGCTTTCATACATTTCAATCAAGTTTTCCCACGCGGAAAAGCTGTGAAAGGAACTTCCGGATTCGGCTGCAGACTCGTCGACCCGCCATGCATCAACTAGAGTCTCGCAGATTCGAATTCCAACCCTGTCGATGGATGATCAATATGCAGCCAATGTGTTGATGATATGCCTCATATGGGCGTGCCCTGTGTTCTAGGTTCGCTCTCACATCCCTCTCTGAATGCATTTTCAGCGAGGACGGATATTCCAGTTGCACGGTTCTGCAGAGACCGAAGGCGGAAGAAAATGCTTCATAGTCGTGAACCTTTTCAATTAGGGCTTGGGTTGAACTTTCCGTACGATCCGGTGTGGCTTAGTATCACTCCAATAGTCACCGTCAAGGCTTGTCCAGTTCACGAGATCGCGAGCAGTATCAGACTGGTTCATCGCAGCATTTCTCTGTAGCAGTCTGACCAAACATTCAAGCCTCGTCTCAATCTGCTCTACAGCGCAGGAAGCTCGTAGGCGTATCAACTTGCGTACTATGCACGGAACATGGTGGTCAGGTAAGGCGTATCTCGATGCCTTGATGCCGGAGGCAGTGCTTGATATAGACCCAGGATCAAGCATCTTCTTGCGGTGAATCTGACTTCATTTGCCCATCGAAAAGATGAATCATGAACAATGCAATGTCGACAGTATCGACTGCCTTTAATAGTGCACGCCACACATCTTGGCCCCAGCTGACAGCTACAAGTCCCGAAGAACGACGATCAACATCAGCCTGTTGATCTGGGCATTAGCCGTGAAGGGGCCAGATCTGAGCCATATCAATATATGAAAGGAACCAGTATAAATTCCTCACTTGAAGTTCATCTCCAACACTGCCTCAGCATTGAGTTCAGATGCGTCATCAGACGCATGTCAGAGTTTCCGTCCGCCGAAATAGACGTCCATGGCTGACATGACCCATGGATATGGTTCGTTGGTCAGAGCTTCATCCTTCTTCCGTCCGAACCGTGACAGACTCCTCATGACTCGGAAGCATAGTTACGTGTAACGGTATAACTCTGCGACAACAACTGCACCAAGTTTCACAGTCAAAGCACACACAAAGAAATCTATCTTTGGCAACATCGAACGTCGAACGTCGAACGTCGAACGTCGACGCTCACTCCAGTTTCAGACTGTCAGCCCAACGGCATCGAAACACAAGCACGACCATAAAGCGAGAGGCTGGAAATCTGTCCCATCCGCGCACGGCCTGATGGTTCTACAATTCTGAAACGGAGCCCTTGTCTAGCGGTATCGTGTCATCCTAGCGGAGGGTAAGAAAGAAATGGGGAGAAGTATATAAATACCGATAAGTACTAAGTAGCCATAGTTAAGTAAGAAAAGATAATCAACTTGAAACGAAGCCTACTATGTAGATACTGCATTTGTGGTAATACGTATGCCGTATGGCTGTATGGATGTATGGATGTATGGAGGATGAGGCTGGGAAACTGAAAGGAAATTAAAAATACGTACTCACTGCAATACCATTGGTTGGCCGAAATACGGATATTATACACGCGTATGGTAAGCTGGACATAATTAGAGTCGCGGAGTTATGCTTACGGGTAGCTGAATAAGCGCTTGGATGCACAAGTTAGTTGGTCTCGTGCTACAACCTACAACTTACAACACACTTCCAGTGTTGTCTATCGACTCGATGCATGCCCTCAAGTGATCAGAACAATCACCCGCATACTCGACCACTGATCACTGATCACCGCGAGAAAGCTTTCGAAAGAGCGAACGAAAGGAACGAACGGCGATTCGGATGCGTCGGTCACACATCCATCCGAAGTCCGGATGAAAGAAACCATGCCTGATTTAGCACTCTGAATCAGCGGATTGCTCGACTAACGGACGCTAAATTCGCTAACGTTTCTTTATCGGTCTTCTTCTGATCGGACTTGAAGGTTTGCTTGGGCCAATTAGACGGAAGAACTGTGTATAGTACATTCTGCCCCACTCCCGAGACGGTACGGAGTATTGATTACAGTGTATTGCCGTATCTGTATCATACGTACCCAGGTAGATTCAGCAAGTGGTCACGATTTCAGTACATACTACGTAGTACTTATCACAGTGATTGGCTTGGCACTTTTCCTCATCAAGGCAAGCGAGGTCTTGGCCATCCATAGAAACGAAATTGCAGATCGACCAAGCAGGCATAGTTCGTTCAGCTTTTCGGTCCTTTTTTTCAGGTCTCTCGCTTTTGCGGCTTGAAGCCTGAACTTTAGTTCGTTAGTTAACGGTAGATGTGTTGGTCGTGCTTTAACTTACCCTAGTTGTAGAGCTATCGTTCAATAATGTGGAAGCCTGAAGCTTGTTGGGATGAAGCTATTAATAACATCAAGTTGAGTCTAGGGGACAATGAGTATGATCCTTAATCGTCCAGTCCCTAGGTATTGTTTTGTCGATGTACCAGCCACATTGTACGAGCAGATGAACATCGTACTCGTTATACGTTCTCGTTATCGAGTGTAATCGGTAGACAGCGGAATCTGCATCCACAGTCAAATTCTTCAGCGTGACTTGAAAACACCGTGCGAAGAATCTCCGGGCCTTCCGGTTCCCTCTTTTCAGTCATTCGCGCAACGTATGATGACTATGTGGCGCCCTGCAGCTATCAGATGCAAGTCTCGAGGTCGAGTGACTGACTGACTGCCGCTCGCCTCGGTCGGTAAGGGTTATGTCTGATCAGATTTCAGTTGGACTGTTGCAGTTTGAAGCATCGTATTCTGTTAGTTATATCAACATAAAATCAGTGATCGCGTCCGTATACGACGAGCAATTACAATTGAAAGTCCTTCGTACGGGCGCAAAAGTGGACAGTCTTGACGCCATTCATAGGTCCGGTAATACGAGTACCGGCTGGATCTGCTCTTACTGCCGATACGGCTACTAAGTCTATCACAGCCAATCAGAGAATGAAATCGGCCTGTAATAATACGTAAGATTAATGCATCAGCCGCCCCCATCCTCCGTTCTTGGTTCTACGCTTCGCCGACTGAAATTACAGGACTCAATTCTGGTACGTACGGTAAGAAAAAATACGCCCAGCGATCGTGCTCTGCCACTGGTTGCTCCCAAGCCCGTCATAGCTTTTTCTTCCTTTTCTCTCCTTTTCCCATCCTCATACTTAATTAATGCACCTCTTCTACTACTTCTCTTCTCACACCTACTTTAATCTTCGACAACCTCAATCGCGACCAAGACGTTCTTCGTCTTCCTCAACACGGTTCTGCCGCCAGTGCGACGCTGACTCGACGACGCCATCTCGCTCCCTGACCTAACCGCTTACGCCGGACGCCGAGTTCTTGTCAAACCAGGCTGTGGTTCCCGTTTCTGAGGCTGTGTTGCAATAAGAGTTGGTCCTGCGCCTAGCATTCGTATATGATCGCAAACGATCTGGTTGCCTTGGAGCGACAGTGAATACAAAAGAGTTTGAGGTCGATACAGACATCTTTGTCCGACTGTCATCATCGTCATTGTCGCCCTCTCGCCGCCCGCCTCTTTCCACCACCACACCACAAACGTCTCCCCCTTGCGTCGGTCTGATTGGAAATCCCCAACAAAACTGTCAGGAAAGTGACACCTCGTTCGATTTGAGCGTTTTCCCTTTCTCTTCATCACCATGATGAACCCGACGATATCAGCTCCTTCATGGAAGGATCGGCAAAAGTCACAGTTTAGCAAGGTCCAACTGCCAACTATGCCATGGCGATCGTTCAAACTCCTTATGCCGCATCGCATGAGGCGAAGACTGCGATCGAAGCTACGCAGTAGAATATCTCCAGCTACGTCCATTGCTTCGCTACAGACTTCCTTCTCGCCCAAAGACACCCTTCGATCTCTGCAGTCATATCGCTGGAGCGTCTACGACTTTCAATACTTGCTTTTGGCTATTATCGGTATCTTTTCGCTCTGTATGATCCAATCGGCGGATCCTTTCGGCAAGACATTTGTCGCTTCGGCTCTCTTGTTGTCCCTGCTTTTGCCCATTACTAGGCAATTCTTCCTCCCATTCTTGCCGATCGCCGCTTGGTTGATCTTCTTCTATGCTTGCCAGTATGTTTTCTGTCCCTAATTCACCCAGGTCAGCCAGCTAACAGTCATAGATTCGTTCCCTCCGAATATCGCCCCGGCGTTTGGGTTCGTGTTCTGCCAGCATTGGAAAATATCTTGTACGGGGCCAACATCAGCAACATCCTTTCCGCACACCAAAGCGTGGTGCTTGACGTACTAGCCTGGATTCCTTATGGACTCTGCCACTATGGAGCGCCCTTTGTGTGCTCGGCTATTATGTTTGTCTTCGGACCTCCCGGAACAGTCCCAGTCTTTGCCAAAACATTCGGCTACATCAGCTTGACAGCCGTTTGCATTCAGCTTATCTTCCCGTGCTCCCCTCCATGGTACGAAAATACTTATGGTCTTGCGCCCGCAGATTACTCAATCAAAGGCGATCCAGCTGGACTGGCTCGTATCGATGCTTTGCTCGGCATTGATCTCTATACCTCCGGTTTCCACGCCTCACCCGTCGTGTTTGGTGCTTTCCCATCCCTACACGCAGCTGATTCCACCCTTGCTGCCCTCTTCATGAGCCATGTGTTCCCCAAACTCAAGCCGCTCTTCGTTACTTATACTCTTTGGATGTGGTGGGCTACCATGTATTTGTCTCACCACTACGCCGTAGACCTCGTCTGCGGTGGTATCTTGGCCGCCGTGGCTTTCTACTTTGCCAAGGCTCGATTCCTGCCGCGAGTTCAGCCTGGCAAGCGATTCCGCTGGGACTACGATTATATTGAGAGAGGCAGTGGCTCGGATGAGGAGGGTTACGATTTGGCTCACTTTAAGGGTCACATGCATGCCGACAGTGACGAATGGACCGTTGGTTCTTCTTCGTCAGTATCATCTGGCTCTCTCTCGCCCACTGAAGATCAACACCTCTGGGAAGGTGAAACTCTCGCCTCGATTTCCGACATTGAATCTGGTCGTTAGACCTATCCTACACATCACCCACATATAAACTCTCGACTCCGCCAAACAAACAACATCGACGGCCGTCCCCCCGTCGATATTCTGCATTGCTTGCATTGTTGTTTTTGCTAGCGCTGTCGGCTCACGATTGCTTGCGAATCATAGCACGGCATTTTTTTCACCAGTACAGAAGGTTTAATTACGGTTTTCGCTACTCTTTGATTTGACGCAGGTTTCTGCGTGTTGGAGTTACTGTACATGCATCGCATCATGGATTGGTGCGCTTATATACGCCACTTTGGGTTCTTAAATGTCTCTGAAGCGATTTTCATAGACACAATTTCCGTCGATAATACTTAATTCCGGCGACTGGCGACAAATCCTGGCAACTTCTTTTTTTCGATTTCATCCGACTCACTCGCTCCCCGCCATGGATTTCCGCCACGTTCGCCGTTGGAGACCTTCGCTTGTACAATATTTGTCTTACCACATTGGTATGACTCTTCGATTCTCAGCGTGCATACGCTCTATTTTACCAGTCAAGCTTTTTTTATATTCGCTTCTTTTTCTTCGGCTTGACTGTCTCTTGCTTCATATAACGAATTTCACGTCAATCGCTTTACTTTGGTGCCTGGAGAACGGGATATGGAAAAACAAAATCTTTTATTGGAAAAGAAAGGAGCACTGTTTTGACTCTTTTGGGAATACGGATTGCATCGAATTGCATTATTACGGCACCATCACTCGCTGTGCTTATAGAATTTGGCTGTTGGTGAACTTCTTATCTTCGCCATGGCTTTTTGAAGGTGGATCAGCATTCACCTAGCATTGAGCTGGACTCGGATTGTCCTCGACTAGTTGGAGGCGGTTTTGAGTCGATGTTCGATTTTCGTCAGGGGATAGGACGTTTGGGGAACGATTTCTATTCGTACGAGAGATTAGATGACGTGAGGCATGTACTTGACGGAGACATACTTGCTGAATCTTTTCTATTCTGATATGCAGACTTACTCTTGGTTGAATCTTTGATCAAGGAAGTATGTTTGGTCTGTTGAATGTTAATGATAGTATTATTATATGATTCAATGCACATATGGTCATTACCATGAACTTGCTCTCGAGTGCTCGAATATGTAGTTTATATTACTAGTGTACATGTACATCATTCCTAACATTGAAGGCATAGCCAAAGAGAGATGGTCAATCATCGTCATCATAAATCTTAACCCTCTCCGCATACTCCCTTATCTTCGACACATAATGCTCCTCAATCATCTCGCCCTTCCCACCCGCCACCCTGAGCAACAAATCGTTCAACGAAGCTCGACCCAAAATATCGACGTGATCAGCCGTATTCGGTCCCCCCCTCGTCGAGAAACTATCTGGTTCATGTAACATCTCATGAACCGTGATTTTGATCCCGGAGGGGTTGTAGCGTTTCATCCGCCAGCCGTGGCTGCACATGTATCCCATACTCAGTAAATTGACGGTTCCGTCTCCTTCGCCCATTACGACGCCGTGATCAGGTCCGCCGTCGGGTTCGGTGACGGTTGTGTCGATTGAGACGTTGAGGCGGGTTAGGGGGTCGTTCTCTTCTTGGTAGAAGTAGGTGCGTTCGGTGGGTTTACCGACGCCGTAGAAGCAGTATATTTTCATGTCTGGTGCGAGCGGTAGACGGGACTCGAGTGGATTCAGCCATTTGCGGGGATCGTTCTCGTTTGCTTCTACTTCTGCGTGGGTGTGGGCTACACCTTGGGAGTAGTTGTGCGCGACTTGGTTGCGGTACCAGTCCTCGCTTTGGTTGAAGAGGTACATCAGGCTGTTTTCCATGGTGAGGTTGCGACTTGTCCAGGAGGAGTTTGTCTCGCGGAACCGGATGAAGTTGCCGTAACTCAGTGTGGTGTTTGGTTGATCGTCTGGTGCCCATGTCTCGTTTCCCCAGACTGCGTCGCCGCCTTTGGGGAGCATGCTTGATATACCGGGCATTGCGCGGAAGATTTCTGCTCGTTCTTCCTTGGATAAGAATCGCTCGAGGCCGTAAACCGCAAAAGAGTTTAGTTGGGCTGTGTCGCGCATCTCGCCGGATAGGACGGCTGTTAGTCCTTTGACGGCGCCGAGCATGCAGCCGCTGATATTGACCCAGGAGTCGATGTGACGGTTTACCCAGTCTTTGCCGCCTTTGCCGTGCTGATCGTTCTCGACCCATTTGAAGAAATGCATGACGACCTGTGATCCCATGCTGTGCGAGATCAAGGTGATCTTCTCCCCTTTGGTGCTCACCGTCATCTCGATGTGTGATCGGAGACGACTGAAATACTGATCACGGGTTTCGAGGTTGATATACGACAGACGCCAGTCATACGCAGCGGAAAACGCGTTCGTCGGATCGTATCCAATAGTCGCCAGATTCTCAAGAATCTTATTCCATATCCAATAACCCGTAATGAAGAAATCGGTCGCATCAAAGCCCTGCGCCGCTCGCAGCTTGATATTCGGAGGATCCAAGCCCGTTTCCCTATCGAGCATGATATGATTCTTCCAAGATGCTTTGTCCATGACTAAAGCACGCATCATACTCCAACTACCCCATAACCTCTTTCGAAAGTATTGCCTTGACTCAGTGTCCGTACCCCAGCTCTCGAGACCGGTGGAAATAACGCCGGGAATCATGACGACGGGGTGTTTGGCTTGGACGCCTTCTGACTTTAATTGTAAACCAACAGAAAACGAGTCATAGCTGACTGTATCTCGTTCATGTTTCTACCAATGAATAACCATTAGCAATTTTTCTTCGGTTCCAACTTCAGCAGGCAGATACGAACCGTAAACTCTCTCGCATCACTCAAAATCACAGTCGGAATAACGTCAATCAAAGAATCAAGATTAAGATCCATCAGCGCATCAAGACTAATAACCTCATTCTGATTCGCGAAAAACAGCGCAATGAATATCCCAAATAATCCACCGAGCAGGAAAACGAAACTGTGCCGGCGCTTTCCGCGGGGTTTGGTTATGTATCTTTTGAGTCTGGCGATTGGGCTCAATGTTGGATTTTCGTCTTCTTCATCGTTTTTGGGGTTATGATGCTTTTTTGAGGACTTTTGTTTTTTCGTCTCGGATTCGTCGTGGGCGGTGGGTTTGGTGTCGTCGTTGTTGTTTTCATCGCGCGGAGTCTCCTTGACCGCGCGACGCCGGAGATCAGACATCCTCCAGATTATGTGTTTGGCGTGTGCCGGTTGATCGGTTTTGTGTTCTGTATACTCTGTCGCTAGAGGGAGTTAGGAGGATACGTAGTGATTATTGGCGCAAATGAAAAAATTGGTTGTGCGCTGTTCCAGTGTCCTAGTCTCGTCAAACGGTGTCAATCACATGAAAAAGACGTCAGTCCGAGATGAGACGAGACGATAATTAGTACAGAGTCTTAGGAGGACTTACCTGTTTGCGACGACCCACAATCGATCAATAGGCAGATCGTTTCAGACAGAAAAACAAATAGAATTGTGCCAGGGGAATATTTCGATCATCGTTGTGGTCGTCGTGATAGGAAAGTGTGTACCGGAAGAAAATAAGCTGCCTTGTCTTCTTATCTTCGGTTGGCTAACTTACGCAAAGTTTAAGATCTCCCCGCAAACATTCATTCAGGTACACCCATATACACGAACACCCATTCTACTCAGCAACTGGTCGCATGATAAAATTATTTGTTATTGGAATATTATCCTAAAGTCTACCGTCCATTCACCACCGGGAAAGGGCGAGGGGAGGAAGAAGCTGCACTGCTAGAGTCAAGGATCAACCTCCCCTCAAGCGCAACTCCTGCAAACGCCAAAACTCCATCCCTGGTGCAAATAAAAGAAGAAGAAAAAAATGGCCTCAAACTCGAATGATACCGCAAAACCCAGCGCCCTCCGCTACATCCAATATGACCCCTCTCGCGAAAACGAATACCTCACCGCAATGCGACAACTAATCTCCAAAGACCTCTCGGAACCCTACAGCATCTACGTCTACCGCTACTTCTTATATCAATGGGGCGATCTCTGCTTTCTGGCCATGGATCAAAACAATAAACTTGTTGGCGTGGTGGTGTCAAAATTGGAACCTCATCGAGGCGGGCCTCTGAGGGGTTATATTGCTATGTTGGCGGTTAGGGAGGAATACAGAGGGCAGGGGATTGCGACGAGGTTGGTTAGGATGGCGATTGATAAGATGATTGAGAGGGATGCTGATGAGGTATTACTCCCCGAGCCTAATTGATTGAATAGGCAGAGCTGATAAGAATAGGTTGCGCTTGAGACTGAGGTTGTGAATACGGCTGCGATGAAGCTTTATGAACGATTAGGATTCCTTCGGAGCAAACGGTTGCATCGATATTATCTGAATGGAAACTCGGCGTATCGCCTAGTGTTATATCTCAAGGAAGGCGTGGGATCAATAGGTGCGAATTATGATTATCCGGTGCCGGTACCAGGACAGCCACAGGCGCAGATTCCAGCTGGATATCCCGTGGTATAGGTGACGAGACGGCCTGTCCAGGGACTTGGTCTTAGGATAAGGATGAACAGGAGAATTATATATGGGTATTGTATAGATTAATGTACATATTTACAAACCGGCCTTATCTGCCAGTGGTTGTGATGCCTGCTCTACAGGAACATCTATAACATGTTTGAGAATCTCCATCGTAGGCAAATTCTTCATGCCAGCATAGTTTCCTTCCTTGGGCCTGTCCCAGCTATACTCTGGACTCGAATCGAGTCTGACGGCGGCGTCTAGCATGACCGTAAATGGTTCGAGGGGTTGATATTGTTGTCCTCTTACAATATCATTCTCCATCAACGCCTTGGCGAGCTTGTTCCTTTCAGACATGGTCATTTTATCTCTGTTGCGAAGTAGGTAGATTATTGGGTTTGATTGATATTGCAGAGGGACCAGCGATGCAGCCTTTGTCGAAGGTGGTGTCTGCGGATAATCCAAGCCGATAACAAGCGCCCCAATGTGATGATGTATGTGCTCGGGATTGATGACATGCTTCGCTCCTTGTCCAGTAGCTTTCCCAAGCAAGGATGATAGGACGATGTATCGCATCGTCGGGCTGGTTTCGCCTCTCATGCTAGCATATCTCCAGATGACTCGACATGCATTAATTGCGTTCGAGGCTATTGCATCGAGGAATAACATGTCGTAGTGGCGGTGGTGAAGGAGGTGTTCATGATCTCTCAGATATGGTGTCATGACTTCCACAGTCGGACCAATCCGGTAGAAGATAGATAATGCGGCGGTAAAAGTTCTCGCATTCAGCGCGAGCCCGAAACGTTCGTAGCTTTTGAGTATGTCTGCGGTAAGATCAAAGTCTCGTCTCAGAAAGACTGCATTCAATATCTCGTTGAATAAGTTTGTCGTCATGATGTCGCTACCATAATCCCGTTCCAAAGTTTCCAAAAATGCCTGAATATCGTTCCCTTCTTCGAGAAAAGTGGAAACCATCAAGGAGAGGTCGTGCCCTATCATATCATGGAGCACTCTCTTATCTTTGGTCAATCCTAATTCTTTCATACGTCTCATCAATTGCCTTCTCGGACCAGGGGAAACAAGAGACTTTAATAGAGCCAGCCAAGTATGTCCATTCGGTTGAAGTCCTGCTTTTTCCATCTCCATTAGGACATATCGAAAGTACCAAGGATCCTGACGTTTAGCCGTTGAGCGGAGGAAAATGTTGAACGTGTTCGTAGTAGATACTGCCTTGGCAGCTTCAAACACCATGCGAGCTGAATCCAGAAACTCATGCTCAGTCAGCCAAGTAAGAGCCAGATGTAAGGCATTAGATGAAAGATACAGCTTATTTCCTGGCCGTGTAAACAAATCAACAAGCTCGTCTTTCACTCGGGTGGTATGCCAGTATCCCTTTACCCGTGGCTCATAATAGACCCATTGCTCGACCAACATGTTAAACTTTCGAATGCTATTCACCACGGTACCCGGTGCTGGTTCCGAGACCATTGTGTGGTTGTCGTTATTTGGAGCATTGTACCACCATCCTCGAACGAGGGGAGGAGTCACGCCTTGTTGACGTAAAGCGAGCATCGAGGGAACGACAGGCGAAAATGCTGAATGCCGAATCTGTTCGTCGTATTGTTGAAATTGTTTCTCTACCAACTCAATGACTCGTTTTGTACCCGAAAGGACCACTTTGCGATAGATGCCTTCGCTCTCTAGAGAGTCTAGTACCTGGACCTTGCACCCATTGCGAACCCGAACGTACCAAATATTTTCCATCGATCTTGTAGTCCCGGAGAAAAACGCAACTGTCTCCTCTCGTAGTAGAATCTCCTTGCGAAAGCCCTTTGTCGGTGTCACGATCGTTTCATTGTGCATTCTCTCGAGGCGTGCCATGAACTCTGTCCAGTGGGGAGGTGTCTTGAATCGTGCCTTAGGCTTCGACATAAGGAATTGCCGATATCTCATTTTCTTCGACAGCGCGGATGTGTTAACTTGGGCCGACAAGCGGGCTAGTTCGGCGTCACGTTTGCGCATTAGAGCACGCCGTTCCCTTTCTTCAGGGGGCGGTGCATTTGACTGTACCGTCCGGATTGTGATAGAGTTTGTTGTATCGAGGTCTTTATTTTCCACATCCGCATACTCCGCGTCTTCGTTTTCCACGTTATTGTAACCCAGGGGTTCATTCGAAAATTCGAGATCGGATAGATTTTCGAGTTCACTTTTCGTATCTGACTCGGTTTTGTGCTCTCGAAAGCGTTCATGTAGATAGCCGGTCCGCTGTCCGTCATCGAACCGGTCGAGGACAGCGTCACGGTTGACATCGGGATCGGAAATCACTGTACGAGAGCGAACCTCAACGTCGTCGTCGTCGTTGCTCCTAGACAAATAACTCTCTTGAGTCAACCATCTCCGGGACTTGCGTTCAACAGATTGGCCATGCTCTTGAAAATCAGTATGATCGCACGATTTCGGCCGTCGGGTAGAAGAAATATAAGCTCGAGACTCCGCAGCCCGACATCGTGTCGAGTGAATCTTCACAAAAGGAGGGTATAGAAACTGTAAAGGCTCATTCGATGTCGGAACAGCGACATTATCCAGAAAAGTTGACAAGTTGCCGCGTCGAAGACAGCTCTTGCCTCGAGTAATCATTAGGAGTGGCAGCAGAGAGAAGTAAGCATGAGGTAACCTCTCTGGCTGCGAGCGAACTGACTGATGCTGTGGATATGGAAATCATGAAAGCCGTTGCTTGAACATATATGCAATGGATGTTGTGGGTGGTTGTTGATAGGTAAGTTTATGGATTGATGATGTTGCCGGAAATTTTGAAAAAGTCCGCCGGAGCTCAGGAAAATGCGTATCCACCCGGGCGGTGAGCCTCCCTGCCGTTAGTAACACCTTCAATCCCTTCGATATTTGATATGTTGGTTTACACCAGTTGACATTTTATTATTTGCTGACAGTAATTAAGATATATTGCGAAACACGAAGGAAATCCAGCTTCCTTCTTGTTCATGTTATGCTAATTATTCGCTACTAAATCAATATATATGGCCTTCCTTTCCAACGGCGGCTCCTTTAGGAATGCCCTTGATCTCAGTCCACAACCTTTCTTTACCTTTGCTGTGTGAAGACTCATAAGCTTTCTGTAGCTCAGAGTCATGGACCCCTTCAAGATTCTCCTTGGAGATATCGAAAATATCGGAGTCGGAAACCTCTTTCTTGACCGCGTCAATGGTTCGGGAAATGTTATTGCGCCTTCGGTTCAGAGCATCAATTTCCTTTTTCTCCGCGTCAGGACCATTTTCAAGTTCGACATCATCCAATGCATCTTGCAAAAGCTTGAGAAATTGCCAACGCGAAGTTCGAAAGACAAACAAGCCCAACACATCAGGGACCTTGTCAGGAAGATAATAAAGCTCCTCTCCGCCTTGGGCCAGAAATTTCCTGAGTGCTTCAATCTTCTCGCGATCCACGATAGCATTCTTTATAACTTCGAGTAGCCTCGGTATATTATCGATATTATCTTCCACATGCCTTTCCGGCGAACCCCCAAGATCTCTTCTGATGTATGACGACGAAGGAACATTTGTTGCTGTCGGAGGCGCAATACTCGGTTCCACGCTCGCCAGCGCCTGGGAATGAATAGTAAAATAATCCTCATTAAACAAATGCGCCATGTGGAAATCGGCTTGATCCACTCCATTCTTCAGTCGTGTGTACTTCTTCTTAACCCGTAACCTCACCCAGCGTCTTCTGCGCACATATGAATGAAACCAAGGGTGAGTTCCATGCCAGCCAAACTTCGGTAAAAACGAAAACGAGTACTGCCACCCTTCCTCGTCGACATCGTCGGACATATCCGCATACCACGTCGGCCAAGCCCATTCCCAACTTGGGTCGGGCAGTTGCGCATTTGTGATGTTGACGGGGCTCTCCCGATAATCTTTGTTTACCCATGCAGGAGGATCGAATTGGAGGAGAGAGCGAGAGGAGTAGAACGGAATGCCGAAAAGGAACCATCCTCGTTGGTTTTCGTAGAGTACTTCGAGCTCTGAATTGGGTTCCGGGTTGACTTCCGCTTTTAGATTATCTGTAGCTTCGGTCTGTACGGGAGCGATGTCCAAAATGTTCACATCATCAACGCCTTTGCCAAGTGATTGAGGATCTGTAGTGGTTGCGCGAGATAGACTTTGACTCCTGGACTCTGTGTCCGAAGCATTCAGTCTTTCGCGCTGCCACTTGGCATATTTTCTTTTCTGTAACTCATTCTTGACAGAGTCTCTAGTCAGCTTCTTCCTTAGCAGGAAATGCGACGAGGGGCTCTCCGAGCGGGTCAGGTCTCGTTCCAGCGGTTGGGATGGAGTCGTATTATCAATTAAATCGATGCCCTTAGTGGCATCGGTGGCCATAATTTGTTCGCCTGGAGCTTTCAGGAACTGGAGAGAGTATGCGTTCATAGAAGAAAAGAGTTGGTTGAAGCAGCGAGTCTTGCAAGTAGAGTTGACGTCATATCAACAAACAATCGATAAGTTTGCCAGGGTGTCAAGGACAGTAATGGTCAAATATCAAGGCGACACAGCAAGAAAGAAAAAAAAAAGTGAGCGAGATATATTAATTTACGGTCCAAAACCCAAAGAATGTGAAGTTGTCTGTGTTGAGAAAGTTGGATGGATGATCGCTGATGTACTACGATGACATCGGCTGTAATTTTTGGGTCTCAGAAACATGGAGTCACATGATTGATACTAATCTTTACGATCTAGTGTGATGGATGTATCTTGGTCATTCAATCTCCCGCTCCTACTCAAAAAACATTCAATCCCTATATCATGTCCCCCTTATGATTCGTCATCATTCGGCGACTTCATCCATGATGTCACCCTGACTTTGAGATTCCTCCTTCCTCCAAACTCGGGAACTGGCAACACCGACAGTAAGCAGAGCTGCGCATTGCGAACGATCCAACGAAGCATAACGACGATGAAATTGGATGAAGAAGTTATATCTCAAAGACGGAATGTTTTCGATCGGTATAAACCGTTGGCTGCGCTGACCAATGTCTGCTTGACATCGCTTACAGCTTCTTACTTTCTCCAGGCACAATCGATCTCCGATCGTCCAGCTTGGATCTGTATCAGTAAATGTGTTCGTCCCACTGGCTGTCAATGTCTTTTCCCGACACCTGATACACCAACACTTGACGGTGGGCGGGCAGGAAACATCCTCGACTCCTTTCTGCAGCAAGTAACGCTCATATTTCAGAGAGCGCGGCTCTTGAGGCTCCTGGGGGCTTTGGAATAACAACATGGTTGAAGACGAAGTAAAATTAATATTTTTATCGACCGGCACAGTAGAGACTGTTTTACCTTTGCAAGTAGCCGAATAACATTTGCGATTGGGTGTCATGTAAGTACCGGGTCGGTGAACTGCCCACCTGGGTGCGAAGTCGGTTGAGAGGCGCCGTTGGCAATGGCGACAGGCCAATTCGACGACTCTTCCACCGAAACTGCTATGCCAGTAATTCTGATGCGATAGGGTGATCGTTCCAAGTTCTTTTTCTTGATGGCGCAGAATCTGCCTGAATAACCACACAAGTGGTGGCATATTACACTGACGAATCTCCTGTATTCCTAGCAATTTCATCAGGATATCGCTCACATCCTCAAAGTTGGAGATCGGCTGATTGGCGAATATAATATGCTTTTGTCCTTGAAACCACTCTAAGACCGCACTTGGCAAATCAGTAGGCACTACGCAAACGTCGAAGGACTTCCAGTCAGATAACGCTTCTTTAGCAGGTGGGATATATTCTCTCAATGCTTCGTTGCTGTGAGATTTGTGTTGAAAATAGAGGGCCCACGACCCTGCTTCAGACAGACTAGGAGAACTGTCATTGTGAATGACTTCGGCACCATAATCCTTGACTGTATGTCCACCACCGTAGGATCTTTCAAAGATGTTCGCTGGGGGGATTTTCTGAGCCCGCCGAAGGACTTCTCCGAATGCCTTGATTTCTTGTTTCTCGAGAATGCCTGGAATAATCCTAAGCCATTTTTTCTGTGTAAAGTAGCCGTCGACCCAAGGAACCGCATTGTTCGTCATCAACGTAGCGGCTTCCATGATCTTCTCCTGATGCAGGGTAGTATCGCTATTCCTAGCGCAGTAAAATATGTGTTGCGGGTGACTTGCCATCAGCATGATTCGACGAAGCTGAAACCGAGAGTCCTGGTTGGAATAACCTTTCTCGAGAGCAAGAAGTAGTATCAATCCTTCGAATTTTCCCCACAGTGGAAGTATCTGGATAGCTTGAGTCTGTAATAAGCGAGACTGCACCTTCTGACCATAGACGATCTCGACCTTAGCCTGCATGGATTGAGCAATAGCACTAGTAAAATCCTCGTGGCACTGTAACACATTTGATGGATATTTTCAATAGCTTCAGACCGCGCCTCTCTTCTGTGAATATGGTCAAACAGAAGGGTTTCACCAGGTTGGTATGCGTTACCCATCACCATGGCTATACACCCAGATATGAAACATTTTGAGCGTAGTTGACATCTGCCGTGGTGTCTTTGTTGATATGTGTCTCTGGACGTAGCTCATCATCAGTGATCAGGGGCGCTTCATGCTTGGTGCCTGGTCCCCCGATTGAAAACGTGGGTTTGGACAAATCTGAATACTTCGTCATGTGGCCTGCAGGTTTTGGGTACCTTTGAATGCGTGTAATCAGCAAGTGTCTAATGTTGAGCAACTATGAATCAACAACACGTACCGCTTGCAGAACTACAAGCCTTGCGCAAATAAATGCAATTACCACATCGGTCATGTTCTTTGCCTGGCATCCAGATACACTGTTGAAATGGCCCTTCACCTCGTTGACACGCCTCACAGAGCACATTAGCCACCAGGCCGTATTTTTGGGTTGCTACGGCAAATTTGGAAATCCACGAGGATAGTTCAATGTCAACCATGGCTGTTTGGGCCCGAAGTTGCAAATCGCGTGCCTGTGTAGAACTGCCAACTATCTGCCGAATACGAACACTCTCTGAGCTTTGCAGGATTTTGTCGATGTGCTCCTGGTGCTTCCTTGGATCTAGTGGGAGATTTCCCCAAGCTGGACGTCCCATTATGGCATTGATGCGGGGGCAACCTTCCAGAATGGAGCAAAGGTGGTACCTGGAGACTTCGATCAAGCTTAGGATATAACATGAACGGTAAAATAGAAGTTGGCGAAAGAATCCGTCGATCTGCTAGCGATAGTTAACGTCCAATCTAGGTAGCCGATGGATGGGACACGTGTAATATAATACAGCAAGAAGCCTCTCCCCAGGGGCCTTCAAACATCCCTTTGTGCACACCCCTTCCCAATTCGGCACCGCTGAGATTATTCCCAGAGTGATACCGCATAGGGTCTCAGCCCTCGGCTGGTAAGCTCCGTCGAACGTCCTGCGTGGCGCCTGATCAAGCCTTGGCCGCTTGTCGGGTCACAGTATACACAAATCTTTAAAAATCGTATAAAAACTTATCCAAAAAGAAGAAAAGAAAAAGAGAAACGACATCTGTGTGATTCGCTGACGTCTTTATTAGTATGGGTGTTTCTGGCATGGGTCGAGATCGAACTTACAACACACGCTCCCGAAGGAAATGCCTGTCTTAATCCTATTGGATATAGCAGGGCATCGCTAATATGAATTAGTAACTTTGACCGAGAAATGAAAAGTCGTGTCTTACCGTTAACCACTCCGCCAAGATGCCATTGAAGGGGACAGTAAAAACGATGTTGGGCTGATATAGAGACATGCAGATCTGATATCACGCCACATACAAAACAAATAAGCAAACCGAATGATTTGAATACCATACCAACACAAACACGAGTCAAGAAATAACAAAACACCACCCAAGACTGACAGACGCAATGCAATCCGAACACTACCGCAAAATCGAACTCCAATCCCCCGCCGACCTAACCTATCTCTACACCAACGCAGTCGCCGAATCGCGCCAAAAGCTCGATCTACACTTCCCCCCTTCCGCATTTCAGAATGGCGACCAGCCGGATCCCATGAAGGAGCGCGTCAAGGAACTTGTTGATGACGTTTGTCTTGCCCTTCCCCGCCCCCCGAAAACATAGGTGATTGCTAATCTCAAGGGCGGATACGTAGTTTATCAGACAGACATATACCTACGCCTCCGACTCGCTGACCATAAACGGGCTCGAATTCGATTCCACGTCTATATCAGCTTCTTCTGCGTCCAAGAATACAGGAGCAGGAGACGACGCGCGATTCCCCTTCCCCTTCCCATCCGCATTCTCAGCACCCAATGAAACGATCGAATACGAGCCCTACGACGGCAAGCTAGCTTCGCGCGTAAGCTCCCTATACGCGCAACTGGAGTCGTTGACTACGACGGTTGCGCAGTTGAGACGCGATGCGCCTGGAAAGGCAGCGAAGATGTATGCGGCGAATTTGAGGGAGGTGTTGAAGAGGGAGGATGAGGAGTTTGAGCTTCAACAGGAGCGACAGCTGCAGAGAAGGAAGAGGAGACGGGTACAGCGCGAGGGGGGAAAGGATGGGGATGGGGATATGAATATGGAGGGCGATGATTCGGCGGAGGACGTTGATCCAGACTTCAGATTGGATATACCCTTCGGCACGCAAGCGGAGCGCGAAAGATGGCAGAGCGGAGAGATGGCGGAGGTGTATACAGATACATTACGGACGCTGCTTCGATTACAAGGCGAAGAGTCGAGTACAGAAGCAGGACCTGAGGATGATAGTGACAAAAAAGCTATATCGACGACTGTGGCGACGGCGGAGAGGGCTGAGAAGGCTGTTGATGTTGTGGAGAGGATGGTTTAGATGGAGTTGACGATTGTTAGATACGAGACGAACTTATTAATGTGACGAATTGATGATATGGGCTAATGATACATCTAATTCATCTATCTACCAGCTCATCCACCGCCATAGACCACATGCAACTAAGCAATAATATATCTAATCCATTTCAAAGAAAGCAACCCCGGTGAACAGGGTGAGAGATGATCTTATCTACATGCTAGAAGCAAACAACAACAAGCAAGAGCAAGGAAGAACAAGTAAAGAGAGAAAAAGAAACTGGTTCATGTATGCAGTATCAAACTCGGTAGTGCTTCTGATACCTTTTGCCGAAAGTCAAGACCTGTATGTATGTATACATGAAATCAAGCAATCAAGAACATCCGTCTCGATAATAAGGATCACGTAAAATAGATAGGCAGATGAACACAAATGTCATTATTAAGTAGTCGATTTTCTCTATATTTAGGCAGCGGTCGTCTCGGCAGGGGTAGGGGCAGCAGCTTCAGCCGGTGCATCCGTGGCAGCAGGAGTAGCAGCCCACTTGGGAGGACGAGTCCATTCAGGATCCTGCCATGGACCGGCATCGCTCAATTCACAACCACCCTGACATTCACAAGTACCACCAAACTCCTTGGGAAGATTCTCCTTGGGCACCTGCGCAAACAATTCGGACTGATAGTTCGCTCCCAACACCTTGATCTTATCGACCGTAACCGGGTCCAGGAATCCCTTGACGGCGCTGAAGACGCTGCTGAATCCCCAGGGCGCGTTGATCAAGTACAGCTTACCCAGACGTTCGGGGTAGTAGTTTTGCGAAATGGCGGAGGCTTGACGGACATATCCATAAACCGAAGGAACGCTGGTGATTCCAACGCCTTTGAGGTCCATGATGGTGCAGCAGGTTTCGAGTAATTTGCCGGCTTTGCGGGAGCAGGCGGGCAGGCGCGGGTCAGACAGTTTCTCGTACTCGCAGACGAGGTTTTGGAGCATTCGTTCCGAGGTGGTGATCTTGTACATGGCATTGAGATCGATTTTGCCGAGTTTCTCGATGTAGACAGGTCGGCCGTCCTGAAATTGTCAGTCAGCATTCGTCAGGCGAAGTAGATGAGAGGCGGGTGTACCTTATCAGTCTTGTGGTAATATTGCGGGTAATACGCGAACACCTGAGGCTTCTCAGTGTAATCAAAGGTTCGCACGAGCTCGTCGGTGCCAAACTCCTTCCTCCACTTCTCGCACTCAATGAACCTGTGTCTCACGTCAATACTCCATTGTTTTGTAGCTGGGAGTAACAACGTACATAGCCTTGGCAGCCTCAACATTAAACTTCCGAGCGCGCAAGAACCGTAACAGAGTCAAGGTATCTAAACGCTCCGTGTACCCCTCCTGCTCCAGCATAGCACGTAGTTGAAAGATCTTCGCATCCTGTTCTTCGGTGGTGTGGCCGGGGTGACCGGATCGTGCTTCGGGGGACGTCGTTGGGAAATCGTAGTCGTCATATTTGGGATCGAAGTTTTGGGATTTTTCGGCCATGGCTGCGGTAATTGCACTTTCTTTCCCTTATTCTTCGTATCGATGATTCTCTTCTCTGTTTTCTTCTTGTCCGTAGTTACTCACAAAATAAGAAAAACCGGGTGGCGCCCGCTGTATTGTATTTCGTCGTGCAGTTCGGAGGGGTTGGTCTGGTTGGTTGTGGAAACTGTCAACTTTCCACTTTCTTCGCCAAGAATAACAACAACGGTCAAGCTTTATGACAAATAGATCCTTCGTTCGAGGCCGTCCAAGTGTTATACAACAAGAAACTGAATCAGTATTTCAGAGGATGACAAGGTCAATATAACCAATTGAGAAATGATTAAGGAGAGAAATAAAGGGGGAAGCTGAGAGAGGAGAGTGACATTAATTATGAGGAAAGTGGGACGGGCATACGACAGAACTTAAGCTTGGAGTCAAAGTCACTGGACTAAGCCACGCTGTGGGAAGGTACTCCTTAACTACAGAGTCCAGTCAATTGACAATCGCCACTTCTATGACTACCTAACTACCTACTAATCAGGTAGTAATGTTCAGATGATTTGCCAGTTGACAAACACGTCAAGCAGACGAGTATTCGTGGGGCAGGCATCGAATACAGCGTCCGTCACAATGCTACGTCAGTGCTGCCTATCACCTGGCCTCTCCAGTCAATACCTAGGTAGTGGTAGGGATGTCATGTCGAATAACATATCTTCGTAATCAAGGGACATAAATGCTGCATATTGTATGTATATAAACATAGAGTATATATATCGCTTGACATTCAACCATACAAGCAATGCAACAAACTCAAAGTTACCAAAAACACCACATTATTATTACATGAAGAGGACCGTCGGCCATCCTGAAAACAAACACAAAACAATATGGTATAAATATAAAAGATACATGATGGTAACAAGCCGGAAATTATAGTAAACCACCGTCCTCAAAACAATCAACGTTGAACAACACCGCAGCGACAACCACTCATCTTTCGACCAGCGAAAGATGAGAACCTCTCGTACTGTTCATACAGTACGTATAACGAATATAACAAAACCACAACCAAAACCAATAGATAAGAATATGTGCAGAACCCAGCTAGAGCCAACAGACGTTGACGCCAGCGGGTTGGGTATCATAGGAGGATGTCGAGCTCGAAGCGAGCACTTTCGCCATGTATTTCACAAACGCATTGGCGAGCGGTGGACGATTACCAGCCCTTGCGACGAGCGAAACGTTTATTCAATAGTGTCAAGACCTTTGACACGTTGAATTGAACGTATTCAAGATCAAGGTCTTCTTGGGCATCTTTCTGCATTTCAAGCAGATCATCCAGTTTCAAGTCCAATTCTAAAAGGCCACGCGCGCGTCCTAGATAAAGTCAATAAATGAATTTGCATTTTGCAAACAAATAATGATCGCTTACCCTTATAGTGTAGACTGATGACGAATGTTCCCGGAAGTGGGCTGCGGAACATGAAGTAGATATTTGCTCGCCGATTCTCTGGGACATTGCTCTTGCGGATAACGCCCTCTTTCTCTAGTTGCTGATGTGTGAACTTGTACGGGCCAAGTTCTTGATTCTTCTGTTGTTTGCGTGACTTGCCTTCGGACTGGCTTCGTACGTTATGCAAATACGACTTGTATGTTTCCAACTGACCAACCAAGTACGCATTATGATCGCGGATTGTACGGAAAACCCCATCCAACTGTTTGGCCTCTTCGGCAACTTTCTCCTTGAGCGAGCCCAAATGAACCAGCTCCTGCTCGACCTCATCACGCAAAAGACCAAACTCGTCCGAACGGTCAATCACGCCCATCTCCTGAAGCTGGCTGAGCAGTTCCATAGTCCGAATACCCTTGCGTACCATGACTGCATCGTTCTTCAAGGTGGCAGCAGCCTCGGCAATGCGGTCCAGACGTAAAGGTCGTCGCAAGACGCTCGAAGTAGGTGGAAGCGAACGCAATATTTGAACAAAAGTCGACTTGGCCTCCATAAAGTAAATCTCCTCTTGTGTAATGTCGAGAGCGGCGGTCAAATCGTCGACAGAGGTCTCCCACTTGCTAAAAAGAGGCAGATTGATCGTTCGGTTGTCTTTGCGAGGAAGCTGTGGCGGCGCTGGGCCGAGTTCTTGGAGTATGGTGTGCAAGTGAGAGTGCTGATCCGAAGCCGCCAGAGCTGTGCTATGTCTCTCCAGTAAGGCATGAGTAGCGTAGACCTCGTTCAAGGTAATCTGCAATTCAAGATCACGCTTTGTCAAAGCGACGTAGTTATCCATTTCCAAACTTTCGTAAAAGTCCTGAACTTCGCACAGGTCCAGCATAAACTTGTTTACACGTTCTTTGTTCTGATGGATGAACGGCTGAAGCGCTGCCATATATGGTTCTTTGGCGTATGAGGGCTTGTTCGCCAAGTTTTGCAACATCTTAGCAATGAGAGTCAGGGTTCGTCGCGGCTTGTCAGAAGGAACAGATTCGATGAGCATGTACGACCGAGGGGTCACGATGGCTGGGTTGATGAAACGGAGGAAGAAGAAACCGCCAATCAATGTACAAATGGTTTGGTCCTGAGCATCCGGGTACTTGCGGCGGGACAAACTGCGGATCTGCTTGCAGATCCAACGGATCCCATACGGAGCATCCTCGAGTCCATCAATGATTGTCGTCAAAAAAGTGTTGGCAATATCAGTCAGCATTTGCAGACGAGGTTCAATGATCTTTTTAACCTGTTCGTTCTCAGCTGCGACCTCGGCAGTCACTGATTTCGGTAAGTAGTCGGGTAGTTGTCCGGAGCTCTCTTCTATCTGCTGAACCATGCTCTCGTAAACCTTCAATGGGTTGATTTCGAGATCAACATCCTGCAACTCAATGAGGTCGTTGATCCGCTGCGCCAGGACTTGTTTGAGATAACTTTGACCGGGACCACGGCGCGTATAGGTCGTCATCATTCGCGAGACGGGCGTGTTTTGGCGCAAGAGCGACGAGTATTCTGGGGTATTATCGAACTGGTAGGTCAGGACGGACTGAAACATGGTTAATAGCAAGTGTTCTTCGCGGCTCTCGTATTGGTTTCCGTAGATGGTGAACATGACGGTTTGCAGAAGGGAGTCGATCTCGGACATTGAAACTAGACGGCAGAGATGGGCAATGTGTTTCGGCTCCGACTGGAGTAGGAAAAGGAGATTTCCGTATTTTTGCGTCTTTTCGTCGTTGGGAAAGTGGCCTTCTTGAGAAGATTCCAAACTTTCCTCGAGGCGGCTTGAAATTTCATTTTGCTACAAGCGTGTCAGTTCGCGACAACGTAATACATACGGATAGAGCACAAACCTCCTCTAATGCCATGCGATTTTGAATGAGTAGTGCAATTCGAGAATCCAAGTAACGGACATCTTTTTCGAGGACAAAGTTCTTTTTGGACTGTGACGAGATTTTGGCTTTGAGTTCGCGGAGGTGTTTTTGCGCTAACCACCACATTCAGTAATCGCGATACTTGACGATCGAAGGAAAAAGTTGACAAACCTTTGGCCAATTCATCCGAAATTTCCAAATCTTTATCTTTCGCGGACATGGACAGGTACAGCGCCGTCACGGACATGCGCTTCGATGCGCGCACCGATCGAGTGTCGTGCATGGATGACATTGTGTTCTGACGAGAAACGGGCTGAAAGGAGGAAGAAGAGGACGTCGATGCCCTCGATGCCGGTTGGAGCATGGTGGCTACCGACATTGGGGCGGCGATGGTCGCGACGGTGGGAAAAGATGTTTATATAGCGAATCACCGGCGAAGTCGCTTTCGCTTCTGTCGATATATATGTGTAGGCGTCAATTCAGAGGTGTCGCATGAAAAGCCGGCCGGATTGAATCTCGTCGAATGACGCCGAAAAAACAGTTGATTCTTGTTTATTTACGTCCGACTATCTCGTGTAGTAGACCGGATGGTAGAAATTTCAGTCCGGGGGATGCAGAAAGTTCGAAAATATATTCGTAAAGGTTTTATCGTCCGGGTGAAAGCGTAAGGTCGTGAGTTGAATTACGCAGGGGACGTTGGGTAGGGATCCGGGTGGGAGCGAAACAGTAAGTGTGTGCTGTGCTGTGTGTCAGTTTCCGGGATTTTTTTTCTGCTGGCCCCTTTTTACTTTGATGCGAGCCGAGTAAAGGAGAGTTGACAATGCCGGCGAGACGACAGACAAAGGAAGCGAGCGGGATGGATATAGACGAGATGTATAGAAGGAAGAAGATAAAAGGAGAGCACAGAACAATAAGAGGTAGGAGGAAGATCGACGGATTGGCTGCCGGGTTCAAGGATAGCGGAGGGGTGCGAGGGAATAAGAGGAAGGAGGAGCAGGGGGAAGAGGCACAGGGAAAGAGCGGGGGTGTGTGGGTTTCCGGTCTGACTTACATAGTACTATATAGTATGACCACGGAGTCATTACGCCGCCGATAAGAGTTCGATGTTTTCTGTTTACTATTTCTCTTGACGTTTCTATATTTTCTTTTTTCGTTGAGCTGTGAGTTTACAATTGACTTGCCAGGTGTACGAGATATGATTTTGTGTCTCTTCGGCAAGTCTGGGAACCGGCCGACCGGCATGATATGGCCATGTAGCAGAAGGCTACACAGTCAAACAATCCATATCCTCACAGTCACAACCAGAATCATAATTTCTGCTATGCAACGATAAGAAATTAAAAGGAACAGACCTGACCAGGTAGCGTTACTGACTCTTGAGTAATCATAGCTGGTCTGATCGTTGATGATTGTGTGTGGATTACGGAATACGGAGTATATCTTCTAAACATTATTATGGAGCCTTAATTATGGGGACTGGTCTTAGCAGAGGACATCAAGTTTGAGGTTGCACTAGCGGAGTGAGAGACAAGTGTAGATTAACTTATGAGTGTCCTGGCCCTTGAAGAGTGAAGGCATAGAATAGGGGCATGGTTCTGTCTCGTATGACTTGGGGTCGCATTCAGCAACGAAAGGTGAGACAAGACATTTCTGAAACGCTCTCGAGTAGTACGCTATCCTGACAACATGAGTTACAGCCCTGCGTATGTACGTACACTACGTACAGCACAAGTGACAAGCATAAGACACACAGTCCACCGAGCAGTCCGTCCTCGATTGTTAGTACTCTGTTACCCCTGAGTCTGGATATGTCCAAGAATAAAGCAAGCCTGCAAGAGATGATTGGCCGTGCCATGCAGGAACAGCCGTGTGAGTGGGCCGGCGTGCAGTAGTGTATTTATCATACTGGGCATTACGACAAGCAATACGGTGTACGGAGTACATCAGGTACAAAGTACTATGGATGTGAGGACATCACATAGTATATACTATGAGTAGAGAACAATACTATATATGAGATGAGTGTATCATCTACAAGCCCAACAAAGAGCATATCATCATGAACGCAATGCGCTCGAGGAAGTATTACAGCGTAACAGCATTACATATCACTACTACAGAGTAAGCTAGTAGAGAGCAAGCTCGGGTATGATCATGCAGGCTTCCCGCTATCCGCAGTGTACTACGTAGTATGAGTATTACTATCAGTCTCCACCGTCATCCGAGTCTTAACACTCCAGTCACTCTACTGAGAAGTACAGAATAGACTACGTAGTATGTACAGTCGATGCATCGGATGCAAGGGACAATGACAGGTCATGCATCCCGGCCTTGACGTAGGACAGACTGCCTTCCTACCCGTATGACTTGACTCTCGTCTGAATTGAATCAATTGATAACGTCTCGACTAGCTTAGTTACGTACTAAAGAATGCATGCAGCGTCTAAACGATTAACCCGACTTTCCGATAGGCCGAACACCGACCGCTTCAAATGTTTCTTTGTTCCAATATATCATCTGCTGCTGAACCTTCACTAGTGTCTG
Source organism: Talaromyces pinophilus (assembly GCA_001571465.2). Lineage (NCBI taxonomy): Eukaryota > Fungi > Ascomycota > Eurotiomycetes > Eurotiales > Trichocomaceae > Talaromyces > Talaromyces pinophilus. The sequence continues at coordinate 3,379,656 of CP017344.1, read as the reverse complement.
ATTGTCCGTTCATACGTCCATCCGTGAATAAGATTAAAATAGCTTGGATTGTATTCGACGGCTGGGCGATGGATCTGGTATCCGGCAAGAACCGTGTTATATTAAAACACTGACATACGGAGTAGTTACTGTTATGTAGGTATCCTCGTGACTCTCAGCCACTGACCTACCTAGGTGCTAGCGCAGGGACCCGGACGCAGGTACAACAGATTTCCTTGATTTTTGCCATGAATCCTGATAATATCATAATAGTGATGTATTTTATATTCCGGGCGTGCCAAGATAAGAACCGGAGTTGATTTACAGTTGATCAAGAACTAAGACGTGGTATCGAGCTTCTTCTTCAGCTCGGCTCAGACGATCTCGATCCCTTGACTCAGCCTCAACCTTTGTCTCTTCACTCCTCTGGAACGAGTGACACATGCCTAAGAATAAGAATCAGCACAACTTAATAGTCAGTCGTTCATCTACCTACGACATGAATCAAAAGAAGCTCGGACCTCTTCCTGGTCCTCTCTGGTCTGGCGCTAGTTTCACTGACTGACCAGGTTTCCGGGGCTGAGGGGTTGAACTAGACTACTTACACCAGTGGTCATGGGTCAGAGCTCGATTCTCGTGATCAGTTTTGATTTAGGTAGGATGGTTCGTGGGATGGATGGAAGTCTGATCCTGGCTGGAACGTGGAGAGGATCAGAATGTTGGCTTGCTTAGAAATGTAAACGAAGAAGATGATTGATGAAATGAATATCCATGTCGTCATTGCAATGCTTGTGAAAAAGCTGCCTGAGGCATTACTGATCCAACAGAATAAAAAAAAAGTGTCATCATGGATCCATGCGGGTATCAACTCAAATGAAAATAAACATGTCTGATAGCAGATGCAGATGCAATACTCAGCTCGACTACACTTCCCCATCTCTCCTTTGACTCCTTTCTATCGATTGATCTATCTGAATGTAAACGTCCGCCCACTCGTCTCCTTCTTCTGTTTCCGTACCCCGCTAGGCGCATTCAACGACTTGGCATAAGGGTTGAAATACTTCTTCTGGTTCGGTAGATTTGCCGCTGCCGCTGCCGCGGCCATGTCCTCTGAGTGCAGGACTGAGGATGCCCTGTTGTAGTCGAATGGGATTGTGTCTTCTTCCTCTTTGCGCGGCTTGTTTTGCGGTTTCTTCTCCTTGCGTGATCTTTTGGTGGGGGGTTGACGTTGGATTTCTTCTTCACTTTCTTCTTCACTTGAGCTTTCGCTTTCGCTTTCGCTGCTGCCGCTGCTGGAGGAGGTTTCGTCGGAGTCTTCTACCGCTTCAATCGCTTTTCTCTTGTGTCGTGGGGCGACTTCCTTGACTGTGAAAATGTCGCTCCTCTTATCTGCCTTGTTGGTCGATGGGGTGTTCATTGGTGATGGCTCAACGGACGTCACAGCAGGAGTGGTCTCTTGAACCATTTGGCGAACTTCAGACACCGTCACAGGCATGGGAGGAATAGGGACAGACAACCGTAAAGCTTCGAATGATGCCGCCACTTTGTAGTTAGGTGGGACCACAGCTGACTCCGCTGCCTGCAGTGCCGCGCCCCAGAATTGAGATGAGTCTGCTCGGACTACTGAAACAACAGTTGGTTCTCCGGTCAAAAGCGGTGACGGCTTGGTAGCGGATATAGCAGCTTCTTCAACAGTCTTCCTTGGCTTGATGACATCGCGTAGCTCAGGACCAGTGGCACCCTCAAGTTTTGCCTTCTTGATCAGAGCTAGCAACTCATTGATTCTGTCCTTCACGATCAAAGTAACTGGCGAAAGGGTTTTGAAAAGAGTATGCTTGTCGACAGGCATAGCCACCGCCACTTTGAAGAGCATGTGTCTGGGGAAAACGCATTGTAAACCTTCATCTTCCTCACGCGCAACTCGATCCCGCCATTCGTGAACTGCCCTGAAGACTGAAAACTGTTCTTTCGAAAACAGAGCGGAGTTCCTGCTCAGTAGATCATACCAGCCGCCAGCGCCTTGTCCACCGGCCATGTCATAAACGGGTCGCTCGTAGCGTTGCAAGGCCTCAGTCTTTGATCGCTCCAACACATAGTCGATCTGGTTCCTCTTGGGAGTCGATTTTTCAAGCAGTTCATTGCGCAGGCAATCGTAGATGTAGAGAAGGTAATGCGTATCGGCACGAGCATATTTCAACATTTCTTCCGTCAACGGTCTCAGACGCCAGTCAGCCATTTGGTATTTCTTGTCTGCTTCGTAATGCGCGTATTTTTCGAGCAAGAATTTCAGACTTCGCTTGGGGAATCCCAAAGCCACCGCAGCATGGTATGTGTCGAACAAGCCCACGACGTAAAGACCCAAGTCTCTTTGAAGCCAAACAATATCCATTGTAGAGCCATGGAAGACTTTGAGGATCTTGGGGTCGGCGAAAACTTCATTCAGCTGCTGCAAGTCCTCGCGCCATGGCTGAAGTGTATCGACTACCCAATCCTTGTCACGAGTGCTGATTTGCATCAAGGACACCAATCCATGGTATGTGTGCACGTCATGGTGTTCCAAATCTACAGCAATCTCCTTTGCCTTTTTGAGTTCCTTGATCATTTCGGTCACTCCTTCGGGAGTATCGACCCAGACGGCTTGTGTGGTTTCGACAGGACCGAACTCAACTGGTGGTGAGACGACGTAGGCTGACTCAGGATACTCGGCATCGCGAATTTCTTTTTCGTAGGGATTTGGGTAGCTATATGTATTGTTAGTCTCGCTGTGTCAAACTTTGTGGATGATGACGTACAATGCTGGCTTCTTCTCTGTCTCAACTAATTGAAGAGACTTCTCTAGTGGTACGATGGCATGCGGCTTGGATTTGAGCAGAGGACGGAATGGTGATGTGTCGTGATTGTTTGGTGGAATGCGAAATTGTAGCTGAGGTTTCGGAATCTTGGATGGGCCGTAGTCGTAGATGGTCGGAAACTTCTTCTCTTGCTGTCGAGTGCTCGCCTCACGAATGCGATCCTGCTGCGGAGGACTCAATTTTTTGATGATGCCAGTGAATTCGTCTAGACATGCATCTGCCTTCTCGAGCAAGTTATCAATCACATCCACAATGCCGCGCCAATTGTCTTCGATCGCGTCTTCATCCTCAAGAACGGGAGCTTTAATGTCGGTGCCGCCAGTCGCGACTTTGAGTAAGGATGAGGTGAGCGAAAGTAAGCGTGAGCTCTGTTCGTCAAGGTTTTCGGCGAATTCGGTGCTTGAAGTACGGTGGAAATCGACGTCTTCATCTCCGATTTTTTTGACAGTCTGGGTACTCTTGATCAAAGCAGCTGTCACTTTTTCTTGAAATGAGGAAAAATCTGCCGAGTTATCCATGATGAATAATGACCAGTGACGAGGCTCAAAGAGCAGGATGACAGGGAGAAGAAAGAGATTCCAACTGCATCAAAGCATGAATGAATGTGGTATGTGAGGATTCAATCAAAGAAGTGACGAAGATCTAACGCAAAAATGAGTTCTTCATGAATTATCAAAACTTTTGATAAGATTTAGCGGCATAAAACTCACGGGAAAAACTGTTTGGCCGGCGCTAAAATCATGAGTGGAGACAAGTTGTGACAAGCTTCCGAACCAAGCTTCATGTCAACCAGCAACAACACCATACTCTTGTGAGAAGAAAGTGAACGCAACTCGAATACAATCTGAGGAAAGCACAGGGAACTACCTGTCAGAAAAAATTTCATCATGTCGGCGTCCCTGGCCCCCGAGTGCAACGAAATCAAAGAGTAGGTGGTTGAGTGGCGAGTTGTGTGTTGAATCTGCCTGACAAATGAGTTAGAAAATACGATACATGTTTCCTCAAATGGTACAGCGAAAGTGAGAAAACAGATGCCTGTCCAAAGCAAAAGCAAAACTGACGAGGGGATAGAATATCTCAGAGGCAACTCCAAAGATGAGTGTGCCGAGCTCTTCAAAAAGTACAACTCGTGTCTCATGGTATGTACCTGAGCGACACTCTGGATAGAGACTGCTGCTAAAACAAAACGACAGAAAGCACTCAAGGATCGAGGCATTGACACGATGCTGGAGGAAGCAAAGCAAGGGTCAAAAGAAAGTGATGCTGAGCATCTCAAACGGTGATAAAGCATAGCACCCGCTCGACATCAAAAATTGTGTGTTTTTATAATGAGAAAACGAAGACATGACTCAATGAAAAAATCTCCTCTCTGTGAAATGGAAGTGAATTGGGGAGGACAATAATCGAAAGAAATTTCTCACCCGCTATCAGGCCCGACGACACTCCATGGGGATCTCACTGATCATCAAGACTGCACACGCGATGATGCGCTCCTCCTCGGGGTCTTCTGGGAGAATGCCTGCGGTTAACAATTCCGTCAGGACTCGGAAAATTGGCCCCCCCTTTAGATCTTTGTTATATTTGCTCTCGACGTCTTTTTTCGTCGCCCCACTACCGTATATGGCTCTGAAGTCTTCTGCGACCTTCTCCCATCCATATGTGGCGGCCAGTTTCATGGCCACCAGGTATATCCTCTGTTCGAGGGTCCACTTTCCTCCATGGGCCATCTTGAAGGATAAAAGATCGGGGGCGCGACGGGGAGATAAACGAGGGCTTCTTGGTGTTGGTGTTGTTGGCGGCAGGGGCAGCAGCAGGTGGTCTTTGGGATGTGTGAGGATGAAGAAAGAAAGAAAAAAAGAAGGGAAAGAATTGTGACGCCCTTCACAGATATTAATGTGTGTGTGTGTGACTAGTGCCTCGGCGACAAACTTCTGTGCAGAGTCAGATGTTGACGACCTGAGGCACCCCAGCAGACTACATTGAGAGAAGCAGATCTTCAGAGTATATAGATCCCTGGCACCCCTGAGTTGTATAAAAGGAGTTATTGGTTTTGTAATATAGTGTATAGAAGCACTCCAGCAGGATATATCAAGAAAAATGAATCTACAAGGCATATAGATCTAGAAAGCACTCCTTTTCTGTATGAAGACTTGATATCAGCTTGCTTTCATCTCTGAAGGACCCCAGCAGTTCACATCAAGGACAACAGGTTCGCTAGGCATATAGATCTGCAGTGCTTCAAATGTTCACATGCCGAAAAGTCAACTTGAGATCTAAGAATCAAAGAACACGGAGGCACCCCAGCAGTATATATCAAGGAGGACAAATCCACAAGGCATGTGCATCCATGGCGACCTCTCATATCATATGAGAACCAAGTAGTGGGCAATAGGGGTCTGAAGGACTCCAACGTTATAAATCAAGCGACATCGGTTTACTATAATCTACATCTGAAGTGCGCTTCTGAGTAAAAAGATCAGCTAGAAATAGATTCATATAACGCACCGGAGGACTCTAGTATTATCCTTCAGCAGGGACAGATCTGAAGCAAATATAAGATTGCGGTGCCTTGCCGACAAGTTTTCAAGAATGTCGAAGAATGTTAGCAAGGTAAGATTCCATGTGAGTCGAGACTCAATGGAATGCCGATTACAACGACGTGCAGCCTTGGAATTATCTCGAATCGGCGTCGTATTCTGGCGCGCACCGAAGGCAAACGGCTTAGAGACCGGAAAGAACGGTGCGAGATTATATCCATGGATATGTAGGTGGCCCGAAACTTAAAGCAGGCAGAGGCTTCGATACTTGTATGGTTGAGGTGGTGCGGAAGGACGATGAAGGTCCTCCATTGAAAAATTTGGTACAGTTGGCAAAGCAACAGAACCGTGCAGGTTGATACTCGGTGCTTACCTCTAGTGGGCTTCTATCAATGTCATATAAGTATTTAGGTGTCAAACAATTTCAAAGTGATGGTATAGAGAGGCGCCAGCCCTGGAGAGGACTACATAAAATTACATGTGCCCGGACAAGACACAGAAATCGATCAACTGGTGGATGCGGAGTGCTATCCTGTTTTATGACACGATGTCTGCTTAAAGATGCCGAGCGTAGTTCAAGGCTCTACATCCTTGAAAAGATGATCGAAGTCTGTGTTTCATTGCTTTCTCATGTGCTTTAGCCCAATCACCGGTAGTCATAACCTCTCGTATTCCCTCGAAAAGTACTTCGGCTTGATTGGTCTCGTCCAGACCGGTCGGTCGGTAGCTTCGGCGAGACGCTGTATTACCTCAAGGTACTGCAAGCGAAGTGCTTCTTTCAGGTTTAGTGGCGGAGACATTGATCATTAGGTAGAGCCGGATGGAGGTGGATTAGGAGGTGTTTGGTATAATAACACGTTTGATCAATATTAATTAGGAGCACACTTCATCTAAGGATATCCATATGAATGATATCCGAATGACGAGGAAGATGCCTGGAAAAAAGATATGTATAACATAAAGTATATCCTACACTAAATACATGACAGTCATCACCGATGGCCACGCCGACTACCACCATTAGATATATAACTAGACGGCACTTTGACAAGCCCATTGCCCATACTACCATTCATACCCCGACCACCACTTGAGCCATTCGAGGTACTCTTCTTCTCCGTCAGTCGATTCCAAACCTCAAACATACCCGCGCGGTGGGCTGGAAGCATGCTGTATTGCATACTGTAGAGGTTGCGGCGGTGGATAGGAGGGACGAAGCGGCCGGTGACGAGACATAGGATGACGCTGGGTGAGAGGTAGTGTTTGCGGAGGCGATGGCCGAGTTGGAAGTATTGGTCGAACATGGCGCGGAGGGAGAGGGGCATGGACTGTGAAATTGTTAGTATACTGTTTCATTTCATGACAGACCGGTAGGAGGACATACCTCGAGATGGATGTAGGATATTCTGGTCGCCTCTGCACCTTTTTGTTTAGATGATGGTTTGATAATCTCTTCTCGCAGCGAGAAATAGACGCCTCCTACGGTTCTCGTTAGTACTCGAAACAAATTCAGATTTTCAAAAAGGTCATACCAGGCAAACGTCCGGGATCCTTGACGCGCAGCATTAGCGCAAACAGGGGAAAGTGATTCAAAAATGCCAACCACGTATCCAGCGCTGCTTTGAGTGAGATAATCAACATCCGCGCCGATGCAAATGCAAGATAAAAGACGACGACCGTCGGAAGAAGAAAGAATAACACGGTGAACAGAATCGTCCCCAGCAAGAGCTGATCGAGATCGTAGTCGCAGGAATCGATTCGATTGCGAAGGACGTTCCGTTTCTTGCCGCGGAAGAGGTGGAAAAGGGATATTATAATGCTTAGTTGCCAATTAAATATGCGAGCCGATGCTATGTAGAATGAATAGATGTGGATGGTGATGATCGAAAGTAGATCGGAGAATAGAGCGATTGGCATGCTGGCACCGGCGAAACTTGAGCAACCAATAATGTAGATTAGGTGTGGTAAATATGGTTGTAGGTTGGCGATACAGGCTATATATAGGAAGTTAGTGCTCATACTCTTTTAACTTCGAGAGAACGGTTACATACCGGCCCAATGTTCAATGACCCAAAGAAAAAGATCTCCCAGGAATGCAGCTAGCTCATTGTTGAGCTTCAAACCGGCTGGCCATCCCATTAACCATGATATGGTTCGCTGTAAGCCCTCGACTGTCCAGTCTGTAATCAAATAGTCTATTTGACTGGCCACCCACTGCGCGTTATCGATAATGTAAGAGCCCAAAGCAATGCCAATAATGACATCGTTGGCAACAAGCCACAGCGAGTTGTAAAAGCGAATGTAATCTGGGTGACTGGTCGTGACACTCTCCCAGTTGTCCTTTCTCTGCCGGAGTTTGACGTACTGTATAGGCCAGTAGCAAAACTGTTGTAATCGAATATCGACCTGCTGCGCTGTGGCGGATATATCCTTGAGAGCTGCAGCATCGGGACGAGCTCGCCATTCAAGCATACGGAGGACTAGTTCAGCAACTGCCCGATGGCATACTAAACCGAAGACGAAACATCTCGTAAGAACCGGCCAGATCCATTGCCAGAAGATGTCAACAAAAAAGTCCCATATTGTTGTAGCAGATTCCACGACCCGTTCGCTGACACTCATGCTTCTCTTCGGGCGGGTCCCAATTAAGCGACTGTTCTTCTCAATGAGCTGTCCAACCTCGAAGGCGCAGTTCACCTGGTTTAGTATGATAGGCAGCGCAATCTCCTTCTGAGATGGGACATGGCGGACAACCGTATGCCACTTGAGCTTCTCGATCAACTTTTTCGACCGAGCCTTCTCCTCTTCCTCCTCCGCATCTATCGGCGCAAAAGACACACCCTTTCCATGATTCGATTGCTTATCGGCCAGAGCTAACGATATCGGCTCCAACGACATATATTGCATGCGGGTCGGGTGAGGGCGATTGAACATAATCACTTGAACCGAGACATTCGTTTCTGGAGGACAGAAAACACGAGGGATCTTATACGAGGTATTCGTAGTCACTGATAGATGACCGGCATCGAAAGTTGTTGGTGGCTCAGTTGGGTTGGTTGAGCCTAAAACATGCATCGCCGATTTTCCACAGAGAACGAAGAGTTGGGCGATCGGGTGAGGGCAATTGCGGAACAGAATGCCCGTTCGCAGCGCATTATCGACGCTTTTGGGCTTGTGAGAGACGTCAAATGTTAGCATCGTGAGCAACCCCTATCCTGTATCTAGCACTTCACATACCTCGACATCTTCCAGCACAGTCACGACGAATAAATCCAAATCCGAATTGCGCCAGCCGACAATAACACCGGGCGACGACGAGTGTGGTATATCATTCGGCCAGAAAACACGCAGCAAGCCATCGCCATTTATCATATTGTCATCCTTCCAAGTACGGCAGCTCGAAGATTTGCTTTTCTAAAAGGAGCCCCTCCGGCGCAACTCCTCCCGCGCAGATATACCTTGCTGAACAACACGGGGGTGTAGATCGATTTCTTTCGATGCGAGGTAATGGAGCGGTATGATTAAGATGAATAGTATGACCGAGAGCAGCACGAATCCCTTGGCGGTGCGAGTAACGACTCCGTGATCCCACGCAAAGATCGCAAGTTCGTAGAGGCGAGTAACAAGGTCCCACCTCGCAGTGATGTAGCCCGCTACAAAGATTCCGAGTGTCAGGACGGAGAAGGGATGCATGAATCTAGTCCGATCTGACTTTTCTGGCGGTCGACGTTAATTGAATTGAAGTGAGGTGAATTTCAGGGTAACGGCATGACGGCGCGGAGTTGAGGATTGATGTAGTCCGACAATCGAGAACGGTTCGCCTATTCAATTAGTAGTCCTGATTTCTGGTCGATCGCATAACCCTGTCGCAAAGCGACTGCCGTAAAATTTTAACCGAAAATCGAGTGTACAGCAATGAGAAGCTGTTGTGTTCAAAGTAGAGATGTGTCTCGATCTTCCAAGTTTCGACAGGCGGTTGCGTCGCCGTCACGTGTTTTTATCATCGTTTCCGTCCTTAACACGTGGTTTTTCATTGTGATATCTCTTACTCGTAACAATGCCAAATTTCACCATATCACAGCAATCAAACCTGTGGAAGGGGCTTCATGTCAAGAGAATTGAGATGTGTGCTGAAATACTCGCCGCTAACTGACAGTACATATGTTCCGACGAATCTAGTTTCTACGAGTATATCGTCAACTACAAGGGAGACACGAATTGGCAACGATGATGTTTGTCTCTCATTAAAAGTAGTAAACATGGTAACAATATTGTGTATGCCCTAGACCTTCCCGAAACCCTCCGTTATATAAGACCTTGAACCCAGTAACCGAAATGATGTGAGCTTGCAGATTGCATACATGAATTGAAAGATGAGCGTCTATAGAGCTTTGATACCCTGAAAGACCTTATTTGATTGCAAACTGTTATCCGCTGCGACCAAGTCGCGCATGATCTGGCGTTTTTCTTCTGCAGTTAGGTTCTCCTTTCCAGGGGCTTCGATTTCCGCCTTCCACTTGAGTAACATTGACTTCAAGAGTGCGCTGCCTTCTTCTACTTCCTCCTGAGAGTAGCCGTCAAGCGCAGAAGCTTCTTTCTTCTCCGGATTGTCGGAGGTTGCTGTGGTAAAATCTTCTAATTCTTCTGCTTTTTGTCGGGCCATGTTGACCACCTTCTCTGGGAAGCGGACAAGTTCGGCAACATGGATACCGAAAGATTGATCACAAACGCCAGGCTCAACGCGGTAGAGGAGAGTGACTTCCCTCTTCTTGTTGCTTTCTCCCTCCTTGGCATCGCCAATGAAAGCGACCACATGTAGATTCTTCACCGACTTTGGATAGCGGTCGGCCAAGGCCGTTAGCTCATGGAAGTGAGTTGCAAACATGCCGAAGCAGCCTATCTCCGTGACAATGTGTTCGGAAATGGCCCATGCAAGACCAAAGCCATCGTACGTACTGGTTCCTCGACCAAGCTCATCTATAATGATCAAGGATTCGGATGTGGCGGATTTCAAGATGTTTGAGGTCTCAAGCATTTCGGCCATGAAGGTTGACACGCCTTTGAGCTGTGAATCACTCGCTCCTACTCGAGCAAGAATGCAGTCGAATATTGTCAGCTCTGCTTCAGTACAAGGCACGAAACAACCAATCTGAGCCATCAGCGCAATGACACCGATCTGTCGAATATAGGTGGATTTACCACCCATGTTTGGTCCCGTAATAATGAGGAACGAGGACTCATCTCGGACAAGTGACACATCGTTCGTGATGAATGAGATATCGTCTTGCATTTCCATGCATGGGTGACGTGCTTCTTTGAGAATGGTGTTTCCAGTACCTCGTGGGTGCATCTTAGGACGAGTATATGCTGTAGGGGCGTGGACTGACACGTGAGCAAAACTGACGATGACATCTAGATGGGCCAAAGTGCCGGCTAGTTGTTCCAGTACAGGGCAATAAGAAGTAGCAACATTGACTACTTCTTGAACAAGGCCTGATTGAGTCCGGTTGTAGTTTGATGACAACTGATCGTGTTCTCTGCGGAGTTCTTGCATCGTTCTCGTGGTGAAATAGACTCCATTTTTCTGCGTTGAGCATTCTTGGTACTCCCGTTTGTTGCGAATACAACCAGCTTCATTTCTGGTCAATCTAAAGCACCAACCGTGAACACGGTGGTTCTCCATGAATAGTTTCTTCTCCATGTCTTGATTTAGGTCCTTAGCAACCCGTCGGTGCTCCAAATCCATGTCATAACGAAGCTTATCTAGTTTCTTGCGGATGACCCGGAGACTGTCATCAAACTCGGGTTTTATGATGAACTCATGGTTATCAAGTGCATCAAGGTCAACTGTGGTTTCAACCATCTCCTCAAGTTTTGCAAGGCTGTTGGACAGGTTGCGCAACTTTGTTGTATACTGCTCGTCCAAAGGTGTTTGGTATTGCTCGTCCATGACATTCTCAAAGCTGCGGACGAAGCCCGGTAAGCGAATAGCAACTTGATAAACTCGTACCACATCTTCCAAGTTAGCTTGGCTACGTTGAAAGCGCTTAGCCAGTCTATATAGATCTGGAATTGCTCGTAGATGTTCCTCCTGCATTGTCTGTCGCAATTCCGTGTCAACAACAAATGCTTCAACCAGTTGATGTCGCTTTTCTATTTGAGTCTGATCCATCAGGGGCTGCTTGAGCCATTGGGCGAGCAATCGACTTCCCACAGGCGTCTTACAATGGTTCAAAAGCCCATACAAGCTCATATTCTTTGCTCCGTCTCGCGGGCCTGGCATGAGATTCAATGCACGTAAAGCAGAAGCATCCAGCTTCATATACTGTGACAGATCGTGCTGGTAAAGTTGATATTGACCGAAATTGGTCGCATCTGACATGACTCCCAAATATTTGATAAGAGAAGCCGCAGCGCCCATCGCCAACTTAAGTTCTGTCTGTGGTAATGTTGCGGCTGATCTTTCATCGCGCAAGAGCCTGGTCAAATCCTGCTCAATGTCTCTCGTACCAAAGTCCGCCATGGGCCGCTCTGTTATGGCAATTCCACAAGTATCAGCAATAGCCCTCAGTTTCGCCAGTTCAGCGTCCTTCTTAGTGCTATCAAGCTGAATCACACATTCTTTCACGCCAAGTTGAATAACAAGCGACTCGAAATTGGAATAAACATCGTTGTCGAGGAATTCGCTCACACCAAGCTCACGAACGCTGGCATCCGCGAAGCAAACACCAACATTCTTAGCCTCTGATGAACGAGCGGAAACTTTGACGGCAAGGATGATGGGCGCCGAATCCATCGCATTTCCACCTGCACCACCGAGTTCCTCTTCAACATCCTGCAAGTTTCCTGGACTGGCCTGCTTCCCTAATTTCCATTGCCCCCTTCCACTTTCTGCAGACACCCAGATTTCGATGCGCTTGTTCAGACGGAAGAGAGCTTCTCGCAGGAAATTTCGAAAGACTGTCACACTCAGCGTGACTGAAGGCAAGCCGCCGGAGTCGCTTCGGCCTAATGTTCGTAGAACAGAAGTGGTTTTGTAGACAGTGCGGGCAATGAATTCGGCATCGGTACCGTGGGCTGTATACCAATCGCCACGATCAAACAAGCGAATAGTCGTCGGGTTACTTTCGTTGACGGCATCTTTGGAAGGAAGAGATCGGAAAAAGCGAATGAAACCGTTTTCATCGTCGACCTATAATGTCAAGATTAGCCTGCGTATCGAAGCTTTGCAGTATGCAAAGCAATTTTCAACACTAGGTGTATCAGTAATTTGTAGAACTTACTTTGAGCTCCGGTCGCGAAGACATCTTGTTGTAATTTGCTATTTTATAATCACAGCGACCCCATACATTGAAAGTTGAAGGATGGAGGTTGAATGTTCTCCATAACTTTATCGAGGAGACGCGAGGCGGATGGACGCGGATCACGTGATCACGCGTTCGCGTTTAATTGGATTGCCTAATGAGGAAGGACCCCCCTTCGATCTATGCCTTCAGTTTTCGCTTTTCAAGTCAAAATTGATAGGCGACAGGGAATACGGCATTCCACCGATTACTAGTCATCAGGCTGTTATACAGATAGGAACACTGTGATTCTGTGTAGGACCTCAGTTATGGTTGGCTATTGGTGCTTTACATCCACATGTGATGGCTAGACTAGACAATTTTCCAACTCCGTGCAGAACAAACATAGGAAATTTATCAAAGTTGCAGCGCCTTCAGCTGCGTCTCAAAGATAAACTTCATCCAAGCTTCCATCATCAATGACCGCTAACTCAAAGAAATCGAGGATTCTAGGTTGAGTTCATACAGACCTAGCTCAAATTTTAATCCCTTTCACTTGCCGGTAGGCTAATGTATGCCAATAATCAGCCGCATCAGCTCGTCCATCAAGTTGGAACGCCATTCCGAGCCTCTCGATCCATGTCTTCTGCTGTACAGCAAGCTTGGCGATTTTGCGATTTTCTTCTGTACCAAACGAGCAAGCCCTACGCCACACGTGAGTCCAAGTGTTGGCTGCTGTTTCGATATCTAGTAGTCCCTCTGCCTCAGTGAGGACCGCTAATAGCAGATCATAAATCAGTCTAGCGCTAAGGGGAAAGTCGCAGTTGTCCGCTGCTTTGCGCATAATGGGATCGCAGATGACTGGTCTCGAGTGCAAGTCATCGTCGTCGTACTCGCTGTTCTCGTCTATGCCGTCCAAGAGATAGATCAATCCTCTAATCAGCCTTCGTCGCAAGTCACTGACCTGCCTGAAGGTCGGGTCTTTTGAAGCTCGATCACAAACAGTACAACTACATTCGAATTCAAGCAATCGATGACGTTCATCCAAAGTGCGACTGCGAAACCCGTTTTTGTAGGAGATTGTGATCTCTTCTCCGGCTGCGATGTCGCTTTCTGCGTAGCTAGACGTAGAGTTTCTTCCAACCTGTGACTCTGATGGTGACTCTGGTGACTCGGGAACACCAGCGTTTGGTTGACATGAATGATTGAAGCGTGAATGGCAAGGAAACAGACCCCATCTTTTCTGCTCAACATAATCTCCAAAAGGTCGTCCCTCCACGCCACTTTCAAGAGAGAAGCAATTTTTCCCCCAGATCTGTGCAAGGTCCAGCGGCCCACTATCCATCATACCATTCGAGAGCTCGCGCGGTCTGTTACCAGACAGACAAGCGATAATATGCATCTGGGAGTCGCTCAGTCTCTCAACGGCCTCGTAGACATCTTGCTCTGTGATGTTGCCAGATTGCTTCTGAATAATGAACATAGCTCTCTCCTTCATGATGAGGGATCCACGTTTAATATCTCTAGTGGCAAAGACACCCCATCCTTTGCCTGGTGTTGGACGTAGCTCAATCGGGGCATATTTGGGTATTGGAAGGTCCAGGTATGCTAATATGAGTATGGTCAGTGAGGGCAGTGTATTATAGATTCAACAAATCGACTTACGATGATCGTCAGCCATATTGCGTTCTGTAGCTGGAATAGATACGAGCCACAGATTTAGGTGAGATTGAGGAAGACGAGAAGAAGTGAGTGAGGAAGAGGAAGAAGAAGAGGAAGAGGGGGAAAGAGCGAGAGAAGCTTGTGGGAGAAAGGCGGTCGTTGCCTTCTAGGGAAGGCGCATGTGTGGCCTGCGCGCGTATGGTAATTGTTTGAAATGTATGCTTTGAAAGATAGATAAATCATAGTATCAACGGCGTACTGTCTGGTAACGCTGTAATGCAGACCCCTTTACACGGCAAACGCCGTCTGTTTGGCCATGACGAACTTAGACCAACAACGTCGACGACATCATACAAGCCTATACCAAGGTCAGACCGTTGCAGAAAATGCAAGTCAAGCTCGATTGGTGTGTTATAATAGCAAGGTAGGAAGAAAAAAGATAAGCATGAATTGAGTGAGTATCTCTGTCGAAAACACTGATCAGAAACCAATATATATTGAAGAACAAACAAAGCATTGTCGATATCTGGCACTGGGAAACCAACTCCCATCCCATCTAGAGTTTTGGGTATTTGAGCAGAGTATGGTAACCAAACTCCTAAGCTGCCAACAAAAAATCAAAAAAGACATGATACGACACTGATGTTGTATCTCAGACATCGATTGAGGTTACCAAATTGTTCACCTCTTTGCTCACATTGCCGCCATCACCGTCATTGGCTTCATCACCTCCATCTTGCTTAGCATTTCCATTCCCTCTGTTGCAAATGAGTTTAGCTGAGGGCTATCCAAATCCAACGGATGTCATATTGAGCAACGTACCTTGAATCTCTGACATTGCTTGGTTTACTCTTCGTACTCTGTCTCTTCAATTCATGGATCCTGGTGGCATTGAGCTCCTTGCTTGAGCGCCATGGATCAGGGAGGCATGCCAGAACTGTAAGAAGAACAACGACTCCGACAAATACCGCAGGAACAATGATAAGCACCCTCACGGAAAGAGTGATAATATTCGGGCTTGATATAACAAATTCATCCGAGCCAGCAAGTATGGTCCCGTTGTCACCAAGGTATACGTTTGGCAGGCCCTCTTGCCCCTCTGCACTGATGGTGGTTGCATCGAAGAGAATGTTGCGAGTTGCAATATAGCTGCTGTTGATGAGACGGGTCATATCCGCGACGAGACTGCATTTCTCGGCATCAAAGCCAGCTCCATAAGCGGTCAACGACGAGGCTAGGCTGGCTCGTCCCAATCGTTGTGTCGTTGATACGATCATGGGCCTGAATAAGTACTGACCTAGCGCTATGTAGATAGGAAGCGAGAGGCGATTATCAGTGAGATTTCTCAATTCTGATGTACTGGAAGTACGTCCGCGAAATGACCAGATGTCTGTCTCCCAGCATGACAAGGGTGGTCGACCAGACAAGACCTCGTACGGCCAGGTCGGGTCTTGTATATCTTGAGTGAGATACCAAGGATCTGTTGATGAAGATATTGATTGGCGTCCAATAGAAGACACGAGAAGGGCATAAGTACGATTGACGGTGCTCGGCGCAGGACCAGTGAAAGGTGAAACAAAAGCAGGCCCATAGTCGGAACTTAGGTATACATAAGTCAAGTTGACTGGGTTGTTCCACAGGTAATAAACTTCTTGTGGGACGTTGTTGACGCTGATGTGTCCTTGGTACCAAGTATAGTCTGTGATGCAAGATCCTGAGACGTTCAGCCACAGATCCGGAGTCTTCTGCAACCCAAAGTCGCTACCTGATATACCATAACTATAGTTAAACTGCACAACTGTACTGTTGCTCGGTGGTGTTGTGGTACTGGAGATATACACCGTATCATTTGGAATGGTTCCGGCGGCCCCAACAGCACGCAGCGCTGATGGTACAGTGGGAGTCAGTTGCTGAGCGGTTTCGTGGTAAGTAGCATGGGGGTCTTCGAAGTTGGGGACAAACACCGATTTTGGATTCACTGGGGCGACAGTCCCTACTTTCAGGTCCTGGGTTTTCACAATGGGCACTGCAAGTGATGCTGCGAGAGCGGCGGCAGCGACCGCAAACCAAACCAAAGGATACCAGACGTCTCGAAGTGTTCTCACGGCCCATGTGCGTTGAGTCATGAAGTATACGACATGTCGCGGTGAATGTTTGACATTCCAGAGCCCAATGGTTGTTTCAGTAGCGGACGAGTCGGAATCATGAGCGGAATGTCGGTGCAAGAAGAGCCCAACACCGAAAAGAACGATGGCCATCCAAAACTGAGTGATGATGGCTTTCATTATGATGGTGTAAAAGGAGACCAATATAAGGCCATGGGAGCTCGTCACTGCAACAGCATCTATTGTACTGTTGCCGTGTGGCATGGGAAACCGCTTCAGGAGCGTATAGGTATTCGGCGCAGCAATCAAAGAAGCCATATTGATGATAGCGATGATTTCAGATTTGTTCGAAAAGTACCAAAAATATGCTCAATTGTCGAAGTTTTCCAACAGGTCTTATGGAGGTAAAAGTAGGAGGTTGTGGTGGTCTTTGAGGCGAGTCTGAGATCTAAAATCCCACACCAAGGACCCTATTACTCAAGCATGCTTTGATTTTGAGCCTCAAATAATGAAAAAAGAGATCTTCTCAGACCCAAGTATAATGCAACTTGTATTAATGGATGGGTGACAACCACCTCTTCCGTGATATCCGCGGAACAATTGCAAACACAGATAGTGAACGCCATGTCGAAATCTGACTGGCCTGTGACTTGGGTTGCAGCGTCGACTCATCGCCAATTGGCTCCGAGGTGCAGTACTATAGCTTGCCCTTCCTTCGTTGTCGTTGTGTGACGGAAAGTGCTTTCTGCAGACAGCTTGCAAGGGTTGGTGCCTACCCTCTTGCTGGCAGCTCATGACTACCAGTGATATTGCACGAAGGGAGCTGACGTCGAGAGCGCCCAAGCAGATTTGCAGATCCGAGTTCGCTTCGCATATTGCTCAGTGTTTATTGGCGTATGCAATCCCTGTCAGTCGAATGCATTTCGACCCTATGCTTACGGAGTACATGGGGTTGTATTGCGAACCCTCTCAACTGTTCCCGGCAGCTATGAGCTTCCAGTGATAACACACAGTAGATAGCTAGTTTAAAATTTGGAAGCTACCTACAAAGTACAGGTCCGAACTCGTTTCGCCTAGGTTATGGATGTATTTAATCCCTGCAGTCAAATTTACACTGACAGGATGCCCGCGTGTTGTCTGTAATGTAGTGTTATGTACCATACCGTTATCTTACAGCTGATTATGCCAGTGTACCTAGGTATAAATACCTCCATAGAATTCTCTATCTGCGACAAAGTCTGCTTTTGTTTCAATACTCAGTAGCTACCTTCAATTGTTGTTGTCTTTGCTTGAGTCACTCATTGCCCTATTATTCTTTAGAAAGGAACCACTATTCGTTTGTATATCAAAATATGGCCCCTTCTACATTCGTTCTCTGTGCTTTGGCAGTGCTATGTCGCGGAGTTCTTGCCGTGACTGTCTTTGAGGCTTTACAGTCATCCAATGCTGGTCTCTTTGCGCAGTGGGTTCAGCAGGACCCTGGACTCGCACCACTCTACAATTCCTCGCAGGTCCAGACGGTTTTTGCACCAGTCGACGACGCATTCCGGGTTTTCAATGAAAGCGGCAAACTTTCCAGCTTACATCGCTTACTCGTCCGTCAAGCTGGTCTCCCATCAGATCAGGGTCAGATGCAAGCCTGTAACAATGCAAATCATTTGAACGGACAATCGGGAGATGAGAGCCCTCTTGGAAGGCAAATCGATACACTTTTTCCATCCTCCAACCCTGATAGGAAACAGCCTGTAATCATGCCTCCTCCTTCATCGAATAATGGGAACGGCACGTCTAGTAAACGAAAGCGACAGATCAACAACTCCACAATCCAGTCGTTCCAATTTTACTCTGGCCTGGGGAACAGCGTGTCTGTCGTCCAGGCTGATATACCCTATGATGGGGGCGTAATTCACACTCTTGATGGGTTTGTCCTCTCTCTTTGCCAGAATTTTGTATATGCTGACTATCGGAAAAGTTTCTTCACTCTCCCTCAATCTTTCCGTGATACTTTCGCCAACACCAACGCGACATCATTTGCTTCGGGGCTCAACAGAACCGGTCTTGCCTCGATTATTGATAACCCAACCGGGGTAACCATCTTCTCCACATCAAATGAAGTGTACCAGGGCAGCATTCAGCAGAACGTGACTACAGCATCTTTGACAAGTACTCTGTCCAACCACATCATACCCAACTTCCTAGGTTACACGCCCAGTCTCTCAAACGGTACTGTCCTCACTACACAGAGTGGAAACAACCTCACTGTGACATTCACCAATGGCGAGTGGTACATCAACAACGCAAAAATCATTGCGCCAAACCAGATTACTTCGAATGGAGTGGCTCATATTGTCGATAGCGTATGTACATGATTTTCTTAACCTCAATATGTCTATCTGCTGATTATTTTTGATTAGCTGATTGCTACCTCGACAACTCCTAGTGTGCCTTTATCCACCGGTATGGCTGCGACTCATAAAGTTGGAAAAGCGGGCATCATTGCCTCAATTTCATATGCATTTTTCGCATGGGTGTTGTAAAAGTGATATGATTTCAACATTTAAGGTTGCGCTGAGAGGACAAGGAGACTTCCGATATGAACTAGGTTTTGATTCAATGTTGATTACTGCAGGTATTCCTGCATGCATGTTTGGAGCCTAATGTTTAATACGTATTGTATTTGGGTTTTTTACTTGACAAATCAAGCATTTTTATTTGGCCAGAAAATCATTAGATACGAAAAACTACACAAAGTTGCACCACGTACCACGAGGTAGTTGTACAATATCTATGCTTAACAATCTAGTAGGTTAGTAGTGACGCATTACGAACTCGCCTCGAGGCTACATGCAATTGGACCTAAAACCTAGCGAACCATATCACAGCTTAATATGGTACGCTTGAGACACAGACTGAGCACGGAGGTAGCTGATCGACTTGAATTGCATACATATATTACATTGAAGCACGTAGCAACCTCGACTACGTATATAGTAGTACCTAATCGTGCCAAATTATTAGAACGACACAAGGATCGATACGTGGATAATGCTCTGATTTATAATAAACCTTGCATACACGAAATGCACTCCCGGAGTTGGGATTGTAATCAGGCTAGCCAGTCAAATTAAGCATTTGACAGCATGCAGCTAGACTAGACTAAAAACTGACAGGGGTTTGTCGCAAGTACGGACGCATCTGGCCATATGCGGAGTTTTTGTACTCGGTAAAAGATTCTTAACACGGTTCAAATGTTAAATGGGAAGGCTGAAAAGATGCTACGTACCACGTACTCGTGTATGAATTATATCTCGTGAAGTTATAATTACTATACCGTCTTATATGTGATCGGCCAAAAAAATCCTCTGCGCTTCAGGGGCGCCACTGTAGAACCAAGATGGGTGTTATTTTCCGAGCGTGGATTTCAACATCTTGATCTTCTCTTGCGTAACTGGTATGCCAATGGGCTTGACAAAAGTATTCTAACAACCAGTAGTTAACTTTTTGATAAGACCTCTGAAAGATGCCGCTCTGACAAAACGTCTGTTGAACTAATAGCTGAAAAGAGTGCGGCTCGTATAAGCCCCAATTTTCCTATTTAGGCTAGGGTTGCCTATTTAGGAAAATTGTAAATCACCAGAATTACGAAGGCAAAAGCGAGAATGAAGAACAGACGGGACAGCTCATCATTGATGAGTACATACTGACAGGGCCTGAGTAGTACTGGCCGAACAGGCTAACAGCTCACAAAACCTGAAAATCAGAAAGCTTCAGCTCATAATGGTAAGCCACCATTTTTCCTGCCTAACATAATGCATCCCCGGAATAACATCACTATTATACCTACACAACCACCGCGGGAACTATTGAGCACCGATCAGCTGCATAAGCATGATTGACTGTAAGATGCTCTTAGAATAGCATAATTAATTTGGGATCGATTAATAATCACCAGGCTAATTGTGCCCTCCAGTTAAAAGCTCCCTAATGAGCCGCTCGTCACCTCGAATACCCTGTCACAACAAATCAGTCTAAGATCACCGGTAAGTTGCAATTCGCATGATTGGAGTAGAATGCGTCACGTATAGGGCGTTTCTACCTGAACCATTCCCGGTCAGCTCAACCACTTGTCACCTCGCGGGGGGATTTTGAATCGAACTGTCTAGCCTTCCTCATATGTATGTTTGTATGTATGCATGCATAGATGAGTGCATATCTCCGTGCACATGACTGGAGTGTTTACTCCGTATTGCTAATTGTTATGAATGTGTTGATGATCGTTTTAACTCCCCTCTTGAACCGATGGAGGGGAATAGGACGAGTAAATTGTCTCTCATACAATTTTTTTCTCAGCTCGGAGTTAGGCCAAGGCTGTGATTGTTTAACGCCGTTGCCGGTTACGATCATCCACGAATGCCATGGGCGATATTACCTGTATAGTACACTGCAATGCTGCAGACACGGGAAGACGGAAAGACGGGAAGGAAAAAGAAACGAGGCGCATCTAGAGGTGCCTAAGCTTACAGTAACTTTTCTCTGAGTCTAGCGTAAGACGAAATCTCTAGGAGCTTGAGGAAACACAAGGTTACCAATCAGATAGATCATAGCAGAGCTTAATCTGCAAAACCGGCTATGCGAATAATTGTATGCGGTTACTTGTAATTTCGAAATCTCCAAATTATTTCTTAACGGATTACAATTACTGCATAAAACTTCAAGTACGGCAATCTCACATAAGCTCAATAGTCATCGTCCATACCGTCATCATATCCATCGTCATCTAGCTCTTCCTCGCCTTCTCCGTCAATGTTACCATTATCAACAGTTGTCCCGTCAGCCGCGACTTGATCGGTTGCTTGCCCTGAGCCAGGCGCCGGAACTGCCTGAGAAGGATCCAAAAAACTCGGCGGCTGCTGTACCGGTACTGAATATTGTCCTGTATCCGGTGTCATCATGTTTGTAGGGGTAGCGTACATGTCTTGGCTATTCATAGCGTTGACTGCGTTGATATCATTGGTACCAAGAGGGTAGAATGTCACGCTTGTATTCTGACCAACATCGGTCGCGCCGATACCTTGACTCGCTTGTATAGGGTCGCCCTGAGCAGCGGGTGCTGGAGCCGGAACCGGATTTATGGCCATGTTCACAGCAGTAGTCCCCAATGACTGATTCGCTGTGGCATCGTCTTGGTTATCGTTGTTCGCCGTTGTGGTCTGATTGTTATCCCTGTCATTCTTATTGTCATCATTTTGTCGTCTCCGTGATTCTTGCTGGAATGGTCGCATAATTGCAGCCCAGAATCCGCATCCGCATCCCCGATCTCGTGTCTTTCGCGAAGCCGGGATTGCATCGTTATTTGCTTGTGCTTGTGCAGTTGTATTTCTAGGAGGGGTAGGTGCACTGGATACTAATTCAGTCTTTTCTGGTTTGTTCTCTGAAACGTTTGTTTTCTGTTGCGTTGATGTGGACGTAGAGATTTCAGTAGTTGGCTGCTTTTGAACGATGCTCGCTTGCATATTAACCGCCGCTGGACCTTGAACCTGGATTTGCACTTGAGGAAGAACGACAGGTTTCGGCACTGATCCCGAGTCGGGAACTGGAAGTGGCGTCGTAGAAACTGGGACGAGTTGACCATTGATGAGTGCCATTGTCTGCGGAGCTTGTCCGGGCTGCTGTTGTACCTGGAAAAGCTGTGGCGATGCATTTCCGCTGATAGATGCGTTGATTTGCGCACTTGAAATAATTTGGGGCTGCTGCTGTTGCTGTGGAGGTGATTGCTGGACGTGAACAGGTTGTGCTTGAGGCTGCGGAGGTGATAGTACTGCCCCTTGCGATGCTACGGGGGCTATATTTTCGGAAGCTTTCACATCGGATAGTTTCTCGTTGTCGTAAGACTGGCTAACAGCATCCACCTGGCTTGTCTCATCTGTGTTCGCCATTGCCACTGATTATGGAATGTACTGAGACACAAGATGTAAAAGCGATGGCATGACTCCTGGCCCCGGAATGCAGTTAGAGAGAGAAGAAGAGGGATTGAAAAATTGTAAGAGCCTCATGCCAGTACTCACTAAGCAATACCGTAATATCATACTGTAATACCACCGGAGGGCACAGACAGCGCATTATCGAAGTCGGAAGGACAACCCCTGCAACTATCAGCTGAGAGCTGGCATTTAGCAGTGCATGTATGCCTGCCACTAACAGCCCGTGCTGCAACCTGTACAGCTAGGCTATTTTATCCACGACCAGGATTTGAATTGCACCCAAGAACGTATAACCCCAGCTAACAGGTCAAGCTAATTGTTCGCCTCGGTGTATCACACAACAGTTACCATAATCAGTAATTTAGTTTCTCCCTACTTTCTTATTCGTCATCAGTACAGGGACGTCTAATCGCCAGCACTTTAGGGCTTCACGAATGACGACGTACGTAAAGATTGAAAGGACATCCGGCTCTAATCAATCCACAAAGCGTACAGTTAGAGTCTACGTGACAAAGCTCTAGCAGTCACAGACTACCTTGCTCTAATATTTGATAAGTATAGCGAATGCCAGAATCAAATCAGCCTAATCAATGGAGGAAACTATTGAATCCATTTTCGAGGCTCATCGTTATCGGCTGGGTGGCAGAGTGGTCTAATGCTAGACTAGAAATCTAGTTTCGGGAGCATGTGTGTGAATCACATCCCAGTCGTGATCCTCTTTTTTTTCTTTCTTTTGGCTAGATACGCGTGAAGTTACTGCGAATGAAATCACAGTGGTGACGAGAGGATGTATAAAGTATATACAGATCACAAATCGTTGGCAGGATTCCCCCTGAACCATTACATATAGAAGGCGCCGCCAGCAACTAGGCCTAGATACCAATCAATTCCACCCAGTCACAAACGGTCAATTGTCGGTACCATTATTATCCAGAAACTTCAGCGTTGTCTGATAGCGGTATGTGTAATCCTTCCCTTCTCTAGAATCAAGAGGCGGTTCCGGCTTCTCTTGCAGTTCCCATATCTCCTGCTTTCTTGCAGGATCTTGTAGCCACGACCTGCTACCATTGGACTTCCTGAAGCTTGCAGATGTGTAACATCACATTATCGATGGCATGATAGGCTTTATTCTGGATATTCATGCTGATATCCCTTGCCTCGACTCGGGCGAACTCCAGCGTCCTTTCTGTAGAAGCCACCAGCTCTTTTCTCAACATAGGTCCCGCGACGCTATCAGTCAAGACTTTGGTGACAATTCCTTTGATGTCGGATTCTGAGATGAACTTCAGGACCGTCTCGGCCACCTTTTCAAAAGGATTAGTATCAGATACTGAAAAGAAGATCGGGTCAAAATAGCAGACGTACAGATGTCCTTGTCCTTGGACTCATCGTCTGATAATTTGGCCTTTTTTATCGGATCATCATTCGCATCTACAACGATGTCAGCCCACTATCCGGAGGGGGGAAATAAAGGATTACTCTACCGTCATCGCTCGATTTACACTTGAAAGAATCAACTGTCGCGGATTCTTGAGACCGTTGACTCTGAGCTCAGTCCGTTCTCTGCAGAAGTTGTTGGGCAGACCAGAGGACTTGCCTTCATCTTCTGATATAATGTTAAGTTCCCATAACTCTTTTGGGAGGGTTGGGCGTTCTAGTCGACGAGAGAAAGAGGAGGATTTGTTGAGGAGCCGATCGTAACCACCCATGATTGATTTTGATTTTTCAAAATGTAATGTCTTCCTTTGAACATGCGGGTTTGGAAAAATACATGTTTTGCTCATTGAAGTTCGTGGGGACCTCTGGTAGTTGATCAAGGGGTTACAGGCAAGACGCACTAGTATGCGTTCCTACCTCATTGAGTTTGATTGGCGTCTAAGACCCTACCTAATGGCTCTGGAATCGGAACAATGAAATGTTCTATATATTTGTATCTATATGGAGTACTAATTCATGCAGAAATGTAAATGCATCATGCAATAAACATACACGCTCGCTTCAGATGCAGAAAGCCCCAACTATCGTTGTATACAAAAAGTGGAATATACTCTAACAGAAAAAAAGGTGGTAATCAAAACTGCATCTTGCTTACTTTGATCCCAATCTCCTTCGGTGAGATATCACGAGCGGACATCAAAACCACCGATTTCAAGCTCCCAATGGTGACAACATCAATCCAGTCACCAGCAACGTCCTTTTGTGCTAGAATATCCAAGCAAGCACCAATCTCCTCAGCCGGAATCGGGTTGCGAAGGGAGTCCCGGATGGTCTGGATGAGGCTTTGCCATGAGAAAGGTTTCCTCTGAGCAACGACAGTGTCGTTGTTGGCTGTCATTGTATAAGAAGGCCTCAACAACGCAAGTACTCTAGCCACGTCCTCAGCTCGCTGAGCCGCAGATCGACGGAGTAATTGTTCCTTTGATGGGGCTGGTCCGAGTTTCGATTGTAAAAGTTCCTTGTTCTTGATACGCTCGAACAGGCCCTTGCGGCGGTCGGCAGTTGGGTCTCGAGCAACGGCTGGTGTTCCAGATCCTGATTCTCCGGGGGTAATGGAGGGGGCTTTCATCATGGCCGTTTTGACTTTGATAACGCCGCCTTTGAGGTCTTGGAGTCGTTGTTGGCCTTTGCGGAATGAGTTGAAGGGAGTGAGACATGCTTGAATGGGAGCGAGAGGAAGTTTGTCCGGTTGAAATGAAGCCTCCGCTTCGTCTTCCATGTCTCTAGCCTGTTCTCGCCATTTCGTTTCAAGAATCTGCACAAATCGTTCGTGGAATCGGTTCTCGTCAAACATGCCCTGTGATCCCGGCCCTGAAACGTCCAGTCTCTCGATGCAAATTTTGCCCAAGCCATAATTTGCAAGTCGGAACCTCAAATTGCTCGGATCTGTCTTTTTCTCCGTCTCCTCATTATTTCCATCCCCATTGTGCGCATCATCCCACACCTGTACCAACCTCTGCACATCCTTCGTCGTGACTTTTCGCTTTTTCCATATTTTCTCGATACTTGGGCAAAGTTCCCGAACATCGGCGGATGCGGAGTATTCATTATGAGCGGAGTGCAGGGAGAGAGCCTTTAAAAAGCTAGAATGAAGATCGAGGAATCCATTGAGTGCGGCGGGATATTTTGTGGTTGTGGTAGGTTTGGCAATATTTGGTGTGGAAGTAGATTTTTTGAAAGTAGGTGGTTTTGGTGTTGAACGCGCACGGGTGGTCTTGCTTCTGGTCGGTGTTGCGGCTAACCTCGTCCGGGAGGTTCGTGGTGTCGAGACTGAGAGATCGGAAAATTTCAAAGATTTTGAGGGAGTTTCTTCAGCTGATGGATCTGGGAGGGATTGTTTAGAGGATGCGACTGCCTCAGCTGCACTTGTAGTATTATCGTCGGTAGTTGCGATGGTGATTTCATTAAGTTTTCGTTTTTTCGACGGCGACGCTGTCAGTTGGCAGGAGGGCTTCTCTCCATCAAGCAGCAAGAGCGACTTTGAGGAAGGAAGAGTTCCTGGCTTGGAAGCCTTTGTGAATTGCTGAATGCCCGCTTGGTGCGACTGTGAACGAGGAAGGTGAGAACGAGTACGAGTCCTGGAGCGAGTTGCCGTGGACATTTCGGCGGGTGCTCTTTCTATCTTTTAAATTCTCGGTGGTTGTTTCTTCAGTAGTGAGAATTTCTATCTGCTTCTTGAAAATTTTTTGAAACGGAAGGTGGGATGTTGACAATGAATTGATCTTTGTTTTGTAGGAGGAGTGGTTGTTCCTTCTCTTTGGTGTTTCTTTTTCCGAAGAGGCTGGCCTGACGCGTATAAACAAAGACGCGTCCGTCGCGTCAATTTCGTGTTCCACTTTACTCCCAATCGGGCAATATTCTTTCGCTATTCACCACCACAATGCGAATTGAAGTCTTATTGTCAGAGATCGAGCGTAAGATAAATGACAAGAAACTGACACAGTACTTTATATATATTCGTTTCACTGAGTTCAGGCATGTTATTATCCCGCTTAAATTCTCCGAGTCACCACAGCAATAGCCCTTATGGATGGAATGTTTGAGCCATGTGCATGCCTCCAATTGACACGCATAGCTCAAACCAAAATTAAGCTGGGGAAACATTCCAGTGGGCAATACGTACTCCCTCCCTAGATTATGATACCTCTGTACATACATTGACGCCAATTGAGAAGTTCATTTAATATCGAGCATGCCGGCGAGATGCATCACGACTTACTATTACTGGTAGCCAATCCCACAAAAACAATCAACACAGCAGCATACGCAGCAGTACTCGACATGACATTAATCGGCTTCTCGAGCACCGATACCATCAACAACCCAAACAAAGCCACACACACAGTCGTCGCAATCAACAATGTATAGAGAGTATTGTGCAGAACCCATCAACCACATCGGCGCAATCAGGAAAATTCCGCCTACCATGGCTACACTAATACGTTTTCTAGAATCCTTCATCCAAGCCTGCTGAAAGTTCCTGTCGCGTGTTCCACCGATAGGCACAGGCACCGGTTGGACGTCTTCTGTCTCCCATTCGCCGATAGCCTCTGAATCTTGGAGAGGGTCTATCTCGTTCTCTTGGTTTTTCATGGCTACTTGCAGCATGCAGCGTTCTATGAACCGTTCACCGGTTACATAAAACGGATCGATCCTTGGGAAGCTGGACGTGTTTGCCCATGTAGTCATAGTCTTGCAGCGTTTGCACTGTGAAGTGTTTCAGATATAGTCAGTACATCTGGACACACGGAAAAGAAGTATTCATTACCATATTGCCTCAAGTCCTCGGCCCAGCCAGTAGGTTCACTGGCATTGTATCTTAGATCGACTGCATGCCGAATGAGTTTATGTTGCAGTTTCCTCAAATTCAAACGCTGCAGCTCAGAGAAGTTGATACGATAGCTGTATTCTCTCTCTCTCTGACATCGTGACTACGCTCATTCTTCGACTCAACTCGGACCTTAGCGTTTGACGAAAACTGAATATTCCTAGCCCTTGATGATGAAGCTCCCTCCGGCTTGAAAATTTTCAAGATGATGTTGCGGCGATGGTGATCAATTATTCAAGATGGATCGTCACACTGGTGATCTTCTTGTCTGGCGGGACTTTCAAGATCAGGCTCGGGATCCAGTCGCCAGAACATGTTATAGTGCTGGGTTCAACAAGTTTCGCATGGATCCATATGATACTAATAAAAGATTTCTGCGTGGTCAGAATCATTAATCACATATCGAATATGAGGAGATAATCGCGATCAGGGATCCGAGTCAAATTGTCGTGTGATTGTGAAAGCCGAAAGGCATCAGGCTGAAAAGATGCTCCTCACGCATGGACAGCCTTGTCGATTAACACTTCACGATATTACTCCTTCAGCCTCAATTATTCAAATTATAAATTTCGTAGGTATTGGGTATATCAGAGGAGTCTTCATCATCAAACCTCCATGGCATCCCTACCGCTTCGAGTCGGTAGAACGGTGGGCGGTAACCGAATGACCATTAGATTCTCACGAAGAGCATGTGCTCAGAAATACCACGACTATCTGAATACACTCGGAGATCGCTTTGACGAGATTCAACCATGCGGAAACTCCCTGCCGCAGGGCACGGTCTTCATGAGCCTAAGGGTTCACCATCACTCCTCCATCAGCTGACGACAAGCCCAACAGCGTCACTTTGACATTCGAAGACAAAGCAAGAAGCGATAGGTTGGGAGCAAGAAAGGATCCTTTGGAAAATAGACGGCCAGAAAGAAGACGATGCTACAACCAAAACACAACTAAGCCTTGTCTCAGTCTGGAAGGTTGATGAATTTCAAAGCAAGTTGGGACTTCCCAAGCACGACAGTGATGATGAGCAAGGGATTGTGGTTGGCGTCGACGTACCTCGAGTGCAAACCCCGATAACTGCGCCGCGTTCTTCTGGTCGCGCCAGACTTGTATCGGAAACGACTGATCTGGGTGAACTGTTTGGATTAGTGAAGCGGGTTACGTTCAAGATTGGATGAGCAAACATGATTGATGAAGACAGTGGTTGAAGTATTGGATTTGCTGTAGTTGTTAAGAGGAGTCAACCTTGGAAGGAAAGAGAACGATGCAGGAGCCAGCCTACAATGGCGTCGCCTGCTTCTGCGAATCTAATAATAGGCCAATTTATTGAAAAGCCCTAATTACATTATTAACCATGGCCCGGGAGATCGGAACAAGCCCAAAAGCCTCATACCAACCATCGACATTGAATCATTCTCGTAACAAGAATATCGTAAAACTCGTAAGCTTTTTTCCATCAGGTATCAATTAAATGGCATTACTTCGATCCTCCAAACCATCCTGAGATACTCTTCTTTGCTTCAGACGCTTTCTCTTCCACTGCTCGGTCTAGCTTGTCAACTGTCGTACCCATTTGCTTGGCTGTGTCTTGACGAATCTTTTCGATTTTCTCGATGCTTTCTTTGGCGCCTTCTCCGGCGCGGGCGTTGGCGTCTTTTGCTTTGGCGTGTGCTGAGTCGACCTATTCAGCAAATTATTAGCTCTGTCTACCAAGTGTTTTCAAGGGACCAGAGTATTGGAGGCTTACAATTTCATCGATATACGCAGTTGCCTTGTTGCCAATCTCTTTGCCCTTGTGGTCGGCCTCACTGGTATGGGGCAACTTGGCGCGTGCTTTTTCGGCGTCAGCTAGACAAGAAGGAATTGGTGTTAGCAGGTTTCATCAGCAATTGCATGAAGTGAAGATATGTACCTTTGGCACGCGCTTTGGCGGCATCGACGTCACCGCCGGACTTGTAGAGATAGTAACCACCGGCACCGGCTGCGGTGAGACCGAGGTAGAGAGGGAGACGTGATCTGGACATTTTGTTCTGGTGTTGTTATTGGGGGTGTTTTGAGGTTGAGTTGAGTGTTTCTTGGTGTTCGTGAAGTCCGAGCGAAGAAGGAAGAAGTATTTAAAGGTGAGGCCGCACTGGGAAGCCTATGACGTGAGGTGGAACAAGGTTAGCCTAGGCACGACCAGAGCTTGTCACTTGTCGTTTTGGTCAGAAGATTTGAAGATTGATCAATGACAGCTACAGCTCTTCAGACTGTATGCAATTGCTCCCCCAAAGTACTCAGATGCTTTTAGCCTTGCAACTCACTCCTATCTGCTTGATGCCATTGAATCGACCGGACCTTTTTTCTTCAATGCCAAGTATTCATCAAGATTGTTAAGAACTGGGCGTAACACTCTACTATAGACCTTCAGCCTTGGAATCCAGGCAGGATGCCTCAATGCAGCCCTCTGATTGGCTGCGTTCAGAATGTGGGGTAAGCATGAGATACTATGTAGTAATGATGTCATGATGTCTGTGTTCATTAGCCCGTATCTAACCAGATGTAGTTAGCAAACCCTCACGCCTCCGTCTGGGCCTTCGTAGTACATAAGTAAGTTACACATACTGCGGAGTATAGAGTCGTCCAACATGAAGGAGAACCGCTTAGAATATGGAGCAAAAAAAAAAAAGATGTGTGCGGTAACCCTGAATCGAACAGGGGTTTGGTCGGAGATGTTCAACCAGAGATGTTTAACCACAACGACCTGTACTAAGACCACTATACTATTACCGCGCTGGAAATTGCGAGGTGAAAATTTGTTCCTTCAAAAATTCAGTAGGAACTCGACTCACGAACCTGCATGTGAAACACCACTGCAGGAATATTTCTTTTCTATCGCGAGAAATGCGACTTTATACCAGAATGGTGTATGTTACATAGGTAATTTCACAGTGCCAAACAGTCAGTTTAGCCATTTGAACATCAGCGGTCACAGATTGAGCTTGAACAACCAATGATGTTGCCCTCGCACATAACAGAAACACGGAGATACTTGGATGGGAGCGGGGATAAGGGTTTACCACAACCACAGGTAACCCTTGCATCAGCGGTAAAAAAAACAGGGCGGAAGAAAGCAGAAAAAATGCCTGAACTGAAAAAAGGAAAAAGAAAAAGAGAGAGATATTTGCAGTGCGCGAACAGGGCTAGTCGGTTATGTTTAACCACAACGACTCGTACTAACCACCATACGATTACCGCTTGATGAAGGGATTCAAAAAATGTATTATAACTAGTAATTATATCGGTGGTAGGCAGAACATGCATTAATGGGATATCAGCGCCTTGGATAATATGCTGAAGAGGGAGGCCAGTGACTTGAATTAATGAAATTGACAGTTTTCTAATACATGATACGTAGGTGGATAAGGCGGACAGCTAAAAGAATAAATCACCAAGGGATTCAATCCGGGCTCGTGTTTGAATATATTAGCCACGCAGGTAAGGCAGGCGGCGTAGCATCTCTTCTACTTTATGATCGTCGGATTGATCGAGTTCTCAAGATTATTTACCATCAAATGGAAGAATGCGCTTGGTTCTTGATGTTCCTGAATAGACCTTGCCACTAGACGTTGTTTGTGAGATGTCCAAGTCACCTATATCTTAGCCCTAGCCCTTACCCTAAGCCCGATACCAGTATCCATCGGAAGGAAAACCGGCCTGGGTTTCCGTGGCAAGTCACTTCCCGACGCCTCCTCTTTCACTCGCCACGGATTATGTTCATCCGCTGCAGTTTTAATCCCATTTTCTTCGTTTCGCTTTCTCACTTACCGGAGAATGATTCATCAAAATCACGCCAACGCTGCTAGTTCCACGACAATGCCGAAACCAGCAAGACGAGCCGTCAAGGCTTGCCGGTTTTGCCGTCAACGGAAGGTGAGTCGAGCCTTTAGCATTATGGGATTAATGGCACTATTATCGCATGTATGTCATTAGTGGCTCTGTGAAATTGCCAGCTCATGGTTTTGGCTTGATAGATGAAATGTGACAGTCGCCAGCCGTCATGTCATGCTTGTGAGCTTCATGGGAAGCTTTGTGTGTATGATGAGCTTCCGAGACGACCTAGGTGAGCGATCATCGTCCCCATTACATTCTATCATTTTAGTATGCCACTAACATACTGCATAGACCATCTAACTCTCGGATCAAAGAGCTAGTAGAAGAAAACGAACGGCTAAGACTATCTTTAGCACTTTCTCAGTCTCGAACTGAGCAGGAAGGACCCTCGTCGGCGCTAAGTCCCGATGATGTTTCCTCACCCCATGAATCCTCAACATTAGTGCTAAGAGATGACATTGAGAAGGAGCCACGGCCAGCTTTCGGTCAACCTGCCAATGTCAATACCAGAAAGACCCGTTCAGATACGAGAAAGACCCCGAGACCCTCTTCAAGAGAGACTTCGACAACTAGAAATGCCCGAGATCTTCTGAGCCTTTCAGAAGCCAGAGTTATTCATCAATCAAACGATGCGGAACCGAGATATCATGGTCCAACTAGCACACTATTTGAGGACACTGTTGGAGACCGGCGATTTCATCATAGTATTCCTATTGCTCCAAGGCTTCCATCTGCATGGGTGCAAAAAGGGCTGATGGCTGAGGCAGCTTGTCAACGTATGTATTTTACTCTCCTATAACAATTATGTCTCGCGAGAGAGCAACTATGATCTAAACAATACAAAACAGGACACATGGAAACAATAAACCACTCTCAAAAGAAACTCGACTTTGACGGTGTCGACCCAGACCTAGGGATGCATCTGTTAGATCTTCACTGGAACCGCCAACACCATGCCTTCTTAGTCACATACCGCCCGGCATTTATGCGTGACATGGCGTGTAATGGGCCTTACTACTCAAAACTTCTATTGAATGCAATTTACTTTGGAGCATCCAAATTTAGCTCTCGACTAGAAGTCCGCAGAGATCCGGATGACGTGCGGACTGCAGGGTGGTTGTATCGCCAGCGAGTCAGAGAATTGCTTGGTGGTGCCCTTGATCGTAGCGATATTACAACAATACAGGCTCTGCTGGTAATGGCTAGCTCTTTATTTGCCTTGGGGGATGAGAGAAGTGCTGCCTGGCTTTATGCAGGCACTGCATTTCGTATGATTATCGATCTGGGAATGCATGTTGATGGGTCTCGGCTGCCTAAGCACAGGAGATTAAGTGACGAGGATCTTGAAATACGGCGACGTGTGTTTTGGGGGGCCTTTGGTATTATATTTCTCTACCTCCATCAGGGAACCTATCACTAATAAGCGGTACAGTGGTTGATAAAATCCAAAGTCTTTATCAAGGCCGACCTGTCAGTCTCCAAGAATTGGAATGCAGTGTCTCGATACAGTTCATGGACCATTACGAAGAACTCGAACACTGGAAACCATTCGCATATTCAGAAACGCAGAAATATCCGGGATCACCAGCCTACAGCGTCTCGACGTTCACTGAGCTCTGCAAGCTAAGTCTAATAATGAACCGCATTTTAAATAAGGTCTACGGCGAAAGAAGTTCTAAGAGAACACCAAGCGAACTTGCACAGGACCTTAAATCTTTACATTCCGATCTCGATCAGTGGCGTATAGACTTACCGGCTCATCTCACATATGATCCTGCTGATACGTCCAAACCCATTCCTCCTCCTCATGTCTTATCTTTACTGTAAGCTCACCTAGACTTTCTATTTGCAAGCAAACCCACTAAGTCAAGTCACAGAGCAATGTATAGCGTTCTCCGAATCCTCCTTCATCGACCATTCGTCTCCGACAACGATCTTCACTCCAGTCCTTCCAACGCCATTAATTCCTTTCTCGTCTGCGCAACTGCAGCAAAGGAGATCGTCCGAATATTACGAGCATATGACTCTGCATTCTCTATCCAGCGAGCACCCTATTTGATTTCGTATGCGACCTATGTTAGCGCTACAATTCATGTACGCATCGCGGCACAGCGCGAACCCGGCTCTGAAGCTCATATCTGCCTGGCGACGTGTCTGGATGTATTCAAAAAGAATCAGGAAACGAATTGGGCTGTGAGGAGAGCGAATGGGATTATCCATAATCTGATGAAACGGATGAATGTTTCAATCAGTGATAGCGACATCAATGCGTCGGTAATGGAGCAAGATCTTGGAAACGATGATTGCAATCAAGACAGCAATCCTAATTCCGAGCGAGTACAAACTTTGTCTCATCCGATTCTCAACGATGATCGAAATAAAAACTCAGACCCTGTGCTCAACATCACCAGCTCAATTGAGGATCCTACTTTATTGACATCGGATACAAGACCAAACGGTCAGGTAACCTCTGACCTCGACATAGACGCCATCATACAAAGCTTTATCCGTGAACAAGAAATCTACGCACCGTCTTCCTATCAAGACGTAGGAGACAGTACAACATTATATGATACCACTACTTCAACACAGAGCAGAAATTATAACGAATGGAGCAGTGCTTCAGGAACATACATGTCAAGCGAAATTGCCTTGCAACCTCCTTCAATGACGCATCTATCACAGCCGCCGGGAGATAACAGTTATGGTATGGAATACGCCCAACCAACATATCAGAACCAATT
The DNA here is from genome assembly GCA_001571465.2 of Talaromyces pinophilus. NCBI lineage: Eukaryota > Fungi > Ascomycota > Eurotiomycetes > Eurotiales > Trichocomaceae > Talaromyces > Talaromyces pinophilus. The sequence goes on along the minus strand of CP017344.1, from coordinate 3,345,815 downwards.
TTCAGCAAATGATATGCTGTTTGGATTCAATAGTTCTGCAATGGAGGGAATTGGATGGGAGCTTGATGAAAGCATGGTATGAATCGATTGACTGAACATAACAAGTACAAAGTCTCTTCATGTTTATATCAATCATATCTGAAATTGATTCAATCTTTATGATAAAGGGTGTTCCCCGATCATCCATCATAACCTCTAAGCCGGGATATTGATATTGGGAGATCTTCCTTTCGTTATAGCCAGGCTCTACCGTATTCTTCAAGAAATTTCCATTGTTCGATGGACATTGTGGGATAAAAGCAAGCAATATCGTAACTAAAAATCAAAATATGTTTAATTTGATAGCCCAAGCAAAATATTTACCTTCTATAAGATAAACAAAAACGCCATTCCTGACATGGAATACATATTCTGGGAGCGATTTAAACCTCCTCCTTCTGCTGCGCGGTAGGCTTCAATCCCCCAACCACCTCCCTATCAACCGAATCCGACTCCTCTGACTCCCCTACATGTCTCGTCACCACAGAAGAATGATCCCTCGCCTTCCGCACAACATCAAAAACCCCATTCGACTGCCTAAAAATAATATCCATCTCCTCCAACGACCGCCCATTCGTCTCCGGAAACAAGAAATACACAATCGGCACAAAACATGCATTCAGCACAGCAAATATAATCCAATACCTACTGCCCAAATTCGTGGTGCCAGGCGGCGTAATCTGAGCGACCACAAACTGGCAAAGCCATTGCGTTGCGTTGGCGACTGCTGTGATGGGGACACGGAGGCGTAGGGGTGCTAGTTCGGTGGCGTATAGGAATGTTTGACCCAGAAAGCCGATCGGGTAGAAGAAGTCGTATAAGAAGACGAATACGACGGCGGCGTTTGCGGCGTTGCTGCCTTTTGTTTGGCCGCCTGTTCCTGCGATTACGGCTGTGCAGATTGCGAGGCCTGTGCCGGTTATCATGAAGAGTTTGCGGCGGCCGTATCTATCGATTAAGAAAAGAGGGATGATGGCGCAAACGGTTTGGAAGGTGGTTAGGCCCGCTCCTAGAAGTTTGGATTTGTCGCCTTTGAAGCCCAGATCCTCGAAGATTGTGCTTGTGTAGAATACAAAGCCGGAAATACCACACATCTGCTGGAACATTTGACCGCAGGCAGCGAGTAATGTTCGATGTAGAACTCGCTCTTCTCCGTTGTGCGCAAGCTCTCTGAGACTGCCGGTGACCAAAGATAGGGAGCGTTCGATTTCTGCCATCTCCTGTGCCACTTTTGGTGAATCCTCCGATTCATCTTCCAGTGCGGCCAGAACCATTCTAGCCTCGTCCAATCGACCCTTTCGAGCCAACCAGCGTGGTGACTCTGGCATCAGGAAAAGAAGCGGAATCACAAACAGAGAAAAGATCACAGGAAATATCAGGGGTAGTCGCCATTGCACAGACTTGTTCGAAGAGAACGAACAGCCAAAGGCCACCCACTCCGAAAGTGTAATACCACTACTAATGCAGAGACCTTCCAGAACAACAAAAGCCCCACGATGGGCAGTAGTCGAGCACTCAGATTGCCAGACGGGGATGGCACTACTGATTGTGCCAATAGCAGCTCCAATAACCAATCTGCCAACTGTGAATTGGGCGACACTAAAAGCAGAGGCCTCCAGAACAAGGCCAACAATAGATAAAAGGAGACCGATGAGCACGGTTCGTAGTCGACCGATACGGTCACTGTAGCCAATACAAAGCAAAGAGCCGACGACAGCACCGAGATCATACGATCCGGTCACCACCCCTTTGACCGTGGAATTGTGAGACTTTTGAGCACCGGTGGTATTCACCGTGTCGATAGATGGGAATTGCTGTTGGCGAAATGAGTATAATTTCTGGACAATGAGAAGAGATTTATCACTTACATGAACAAATGATTCCAGCGTCGCGATCCCACCTGTTGATCCATTATTGTACCCAAAGAGAATGAAGCTAGGTGCAACGATGAGTAGCACCATCGCTACCCTCAGTTGTGTGCCTCTGAGGCCTAGAAAGTTCTTTCCAGTGGCCATTTTTAGATTTGCTTGGCTTTCGAGCAGAGCAATCAGAGTGTATGATTGCAACTTTGTTCCAGTGCCAAGTCATGTATACCTATCTGGGCAGATAGCCCCAGATTTATACTTTTGACATGATACAGGACCCCCGCGGGAAAATATAAACGTGATGAATGCAAGAAACACTGACCAATATCACTCCGGAGCACCCCACGGGGACACCAAGCAAATCCACACCAACGCGTACGTACCTGTCCTTGTTCTCTTCGGAACCGAATCAAAACTCTCCACCAAGCCATCTTTTTCAGCTGTCAAGGAATCGGCCAATCAAGGAGATAGAACCAAGTTCCTAGAGATTGGAGTGTGGGGTGTTGGATGGGGGAGCCGTGAGTTCCCACGGCTTTTGAGATGCCGTGGCTCGCGACTTGCCGTGCCCTAATGAAGATATCAACAGTGAGCTGTATATGCTTGACCACTCAACATTGGACGTAAGAAGGGTTATGAGGAATAGCGTTAATACAATGATACAAATGGATCGCGGCTCATGTGGCTAATTTCGTCGTAAATATTTGCAGTCTACTCTTTAAACATAAAAGACCTCGAAGCTTCACTCTCAATGAAAAGGGTGAACGAGGACCCAGGAGATAGAAATTCTCTTTCAAAGACGAAGTAGATGCATATCTGCCACATCAGAACCTTTTTCACTTCAGCACGTCTTCGAGTACCGGCGGCGGCAGCAGCAGTAATGCCAACAGCATACAGCCCCGTGTCCATAGAGACACAAAAACCACGAGTACCGTCTCAACTGCTCGTAAAAGCAACCGGAACAGCCCTAGACCTCTCACGACAAAAACGATACCGCCTCAAATCCGTCCTAATGCGCTCAGGAACATCTAGAGGCTTATTCCTGCATCGCCATGACCTTCCACCCTCACCTTCGGACTGGGACTCCGTTCTTATCGGCGCAATGGGATCTCGAAACAATGATCCGCGACAACTTGAAGGTGTTGGTGGCGCGACATCGACTACTTCCAAGGTCGTTGTAGTAGCGAAATCGGATCGACCGGGCATCGATGTTGAGTATACCTTTGCGCAGGTTACGGTAGGACAGGAAAAAGTTGATATGACGGGGAATTGTGGGAATATGGCGTCTGGTGTAGCAGCTTTTGCGCTTGAGGAGGGACTAGTTGTTGCTGCTCCTGGACAGATGGAGGTAATCACACCCTTGAGTGTTTCTGACAGTTATACCGTTGGAAGTCTAGTAACTGACATTTATTGTTGCCTTGGTACAGATATCAGTCAGAATATTTAATACAAACACACAATCCACACTCATCGAGACAATCCAACTGGACGGTAACGGCCACTTTCTCGAAGAAGGGGATTATCGTATCGGAGGTGTCAAGGGCACGGGCAGCAAAATCAAAGTGTCCTTCATCAAACCAGGTGGATCTATGACTGGCAAGACCTTCCCAACAGGCAATCGCCAAGACGAGCTCGTTATACATCCGAGCAATAGTGGCAATCTCCTTGATAATTCATTTACCGTCAAAGCAACGCTCATCGACGTATCGAATCCGTTTATTTTTGTCGATTCTTCCTCATTGCCTCCTGAATACTTCGCTGCAGGGCCAGATTCTGAGACGTCCTTGGGAATCATAGAAGCTATTCGCCGCGAGGGATCAGTTAGATTTGGGTTTGCGAATGATATAGAAACCGCCGGTTTGAGGAAAGGGACGCCAAAGATTGCAATTGTGTCAACTCCAGTCTTATCGGACTCCAGTATCATCAGCGGCAATATTCCAGATATTTCGGTTCTTGCATACAGCATGGGCAAGGTCCACCCCAGCGTACAGCTCACGGGTGCTGTATGCCTAGGAGCAGCGGCTACTCTTGAAGGCACGGTGGTCGAAAGACTCAGGTTGAAAGAATCAAGCTCTTCTACTCTGCATGGAGCAAAAACAACACATAATGAGAAAAATGGCGGTAGTATTGTGATTGGGCATAATAGCGGTACTATCGACGTTGATGTTGATGTGACAGAAGACGACGAGGTCGAGAGTGTCACTGTTTTTCGCACAGCCCGAAGAGTATTTGAGGGGACGATCTTTGTGTCTGCTTAAGTTCGTGTATATATAGCCATTCTCGTATATAGAGTGTGATAGCATAATATGATAGTTAGAAGCAGCTTCAGGTTTCACTTGGTGGTCACTAGTGCTCTAAACATTGGAGAAAGTACCGAGTCCAGGACTCAAGGTACACGTGAGACTATTCGGAGCCCTGACGGGCTTCAAATACGAAAACTAGAATATCCTTAACGGATTTCAAATGAGTCTCTGACGCACTCTCCATGTACATGTGGACGAATCTGCCCCTGATAATTTGATACAGAGGCTCTCTCTACCTGCTTATAATCTACCCGCACGTTGTACGGGTACAAACCAGATAGAAAGATAGTAAAAGCTGTTTTTCATTATGTACTCATGCCGCCACTCAGCAGAACGGGTCATCGTAATGATCTCGAAAGAAGAAAAAAACCTCGAGAATTGAGAAGTCTGGATCATGTCGTGATCTCAATTATATCTGGGCTCACCGTGATAGCTCCGAGTTTGTGGCTTTTATAAGAATAAAATTATTTGAAACAAACACGAGAAACAAATAGTCGGAAAAAAAAAGCCATTTACTGTAAATTTAACAACGAGGGGATAAAATCACTCATCATCTCCCATTCTGGGCCCCAAAATTGTAGCTTCCTAGGGCTTGCTGTCCCGCAAGAACGCGGCGGATGTCCTCTTCTGTTATACCATGCTGGAGACAGAATGATCGCAAAGTGTCCATGTCCCGTTGAACCCGTGGACGCGTCTGGGTGAACTGCAGCAGGAGTATTGACTTGTTCCGCTGCCTGACGCATGGTCTGTTGGTTGTTGGCTGGAGGTGCGACAAATTGTTGCTGCTAATTAAAGCTGTCAGTTATACATTCTCTTTTGAAGGTCTCCTGAGATGGTTATAGCTACCTGCTGGACCTGGTTGCCGTATTGATGGTGTTGATAATGATAACCACCGCGCTGTTGGCCAAAGGAAGAACCGCGACCGCGACCGCGACCATGACCATGACCACTACTCTGCTGCTGACGGGCCTAACCAAGTTGTAGACCAATTTGCCCCTTTTAAAGCATTTGGTTAGTCCGCGTAAGTGTGCCTAGTGTGGCGATGACAAAACAAGCTTACTATCATTCGAAATATGCTGTAATATTGACAGTCATTCTTTACGTGTCCGAACCCACGACAAAATGTGCACCACTGTCTCTAGCAAATATTGTTAAGACAGTCATAGTATCTATTCATTTTGAATATGCGAACCAACCTTTCCGACTCTGTTGTTATTGTAATAGGGGCGGCGGTCATTTCGATGATTGCCATCCCCACGGCGGTCATGGCAACCGCTGCTTCCTGTGCCCATAGTTAGCTGAGCTTACATGTTAGACTGGGATACCTGTTGGTTCATGATGATGATGATGGTGGTGGTGGTGATTATGAGATTCCTGTTGAGCTGCTGTATCTGGTGAAGTCTGTCTGTAGCTGTAGATGGTGTAGAGGAGAGGAGAGAAAGAGAAAAGAAGATGGAGGGGAAGAAAAAAATAGGGAGGGAAGGAAGGGAAAGATATGAGCTTGTAGAAGGTGCCCGACTGCGTTTGCGGGCAAGCGAGACCAATCAGAGGGAGGAAGGAGCGCCCCAGGGAGTCTGATCAGCTGACCTGCAAACAAAGAGTCTGGGGTCATTCCGTTTTTTTCCTTCCTGAATAGGCAAGTCTATGTTAAAACCAAGATTGTGGCTGATTAGAGAGTACACTGGACCAGCTTCCCGATTTGGAAGTTTGCCAGGGCTAGGGCTAGGGTAAGGGGCTTAGGGCACATAACGACCAATCCTGGCAGCTAAGCATGTGGTATTACTAAAACAGAATCCTTTCTAGTCTAGACTTTTCATACTCTCTTTGGAAGACCGTCTGATATGCAGTGATACTATACTCATGACTTTTATTTGAGATGGCTGTTCTCTATCCTGCTTTAAATTGACATCTAAGGAGAGGCCCCACCATGATTATAAGAGAGAGTTTAGGGTGAGAAAGCAAGAGATATAGTGCCATGCTATATACTCATACCTGGCTTTGCTTACATCTTCTGCTACAATACACTACTGTCATATGTTACTGTGGTAAAAAGTACTCGATTCTGAGACTTATCAACAGTCGTGAAGTATAATGCGTGATTAATGCTAGGCTAATTGATCCTTATACTCGTACCATTCCTCCATCTCATCGACAAGACCTATCGACCAGCGTATAGACTCCAAAACCCGTGCATCAAAGGCTTTGCTTGCCAGCAGATCACCCCATCTCCTGAAACCGTGAGGAAACCCTGGAAATACAGATACTTTGGTGGGTACACTAAGATTTAGACCTTGATTAGTATACGGTTTTGTCTGTAGTTCTTTTAGATTTTAGTAAGTATGACGGACCTAAGAGCCTTCAATCTCGTTGCCAACAACAGCCCGTCATCTCTCAAGGGATCCATTCCAGCTACCAGAATCGCCGTCTTGGGCCAGCCACGAAGCTCTTCGCCCGGTCTCAGAGCCGCATTTAACAAAGGATCTTTGCTCACGCTGAGAGTATGCCCACCATCAACAAGGTCGCTGAACATCTTTAGCCGTGGCCATGGAATCACGGGAACGTCTCGGCACTGTATTTTGGAAGATTTGTCTGGAGACGAAAACATCTCGAAAGGATAATTTTCCACATGGATGAGCCAGGGAATGCTCAGAGTAACGCTGCTGATCAATTGACGATGACTACGATCACGTATCGCCATTGCTGCTGCAAGCCCTGCGCCGGCGGAGATACCTAGCACACCAAGTCCTGTAGAAATATCAGTACCGAGATTCGCTGCATTCTTTTCAATATATATCATGGCGTCCTCTGCATCTTGGTTTTGTGCTGGATGTGGCCAGTCAGGCGTATGTCTGTAGATGACGCTTAAAACGACTATCTTCAAGGAATGTGCCATTGTCGCACAGAAGTAGTCGTCCGACGTCTCGGAGCCGAACAAAAATCCACCACCATGGAAGTAAACGAGACATCGAGTCAACGGAATTTTGGATCCATTTTCGTCTTGACTGTAGGAGGATGGCGAGTACCGGCGTAGAGGAATAGAGTGATCCCCTCGAGAAGGAATAGACAATGTGGAAATATCAACTTTTTCGTGAAGGTTATGCTGTTTTACAAGTCTTTGGGATGTTGCTTCTCGTGCCTTGTTTGTTGACTCGCGGAGTTGTGAGGCTAACTGTAGGTCATTATCGTTATAACCGTCCTCGGATGCCTGGGGGGTTCGAGACACGAATTCAAGCCACTCCTTGCTCGAAGTACCGTATCGAGAGAAATCCATGATTTTATTCCCTTAAACTTGAACACTTTTGGATGAAAAGCCTTGTGATTTGTTTATGATTATAAGATCCGAAGCGGACATTGATGTCCGAAGCTTGTCACACGAGGCAATGTTTATATTATAATTGATTTTTTTCACGAAGAGTCTATAGGCAATCAAATGTGACAATATCCAAGAAAAGATGTCTCCTATAACTTCATTTCCGAACACAGAAACGCCAATTCGACCCTCCCGCAGTCTAGTTGGCCGAGTAGCCCTAGTCACCGGCGCAGGGAGCGTTGAAGATGAAATCGGCAACGGTCGTGCAATCTCCATTCTGCTTGCGGAAGACGGGGCTTCAGTAGTCTGCGTAGATCGTGATTTCTCTGCAGCAGAGCGAACAGCCGCGATTATTGTGAGCGAAGGAAAAGGAGACGCAATCGCTATTCAAGGAGATGTCACAAACGAAGATGACTGTCGACGTATAGTTGAGGTAGCATTAAGCCGATTCGGTCGTCTGGATATTCTTGTCAACAACGTCGGTAGTATAGGTGCGCGTGGTGCAGCTCCAGAGGTCAATCTCGCCGATTGGGAGCGAAGCCTCAAACTGAATGTCACTAGCATGATGCTCATGGCGAAATTCGCAATTCCTGCTATGCGGGAGAACGAACCCGGCGATGGCAGCATCAGGGGCAGTATCGTGAACATGGGTTCCGTGGCTGGCCTTCAGGGTGGCACGCCCAGCCTACTGTATCCGACAAGCAAGGGAGCTGTGGTGAACATGACCCGAGCAATGGCGGCTCAACATGCCCGAGATGGAATCAGGGTTAATTGCGTTTGTCCCGGTAATAAATCTCCTTCGAGACGGCCGCACATTTATCTGCGGCTAGCTAATGTAGTCTTTGCTCACTCTGGTGATAGGAATGCTTTATACACCCATGATGTATCGGACGAACGGAGGGATGGACTCGGACATCAGAGAAGCTCGACGCAAGCGCAGTCTACTTCAGACAGAGGGTAATGCATGGGACTGTGCAGGGGCAGTACGATTCCTCGCAGGCAATGAGGCTCGGTGGATTACAGGGACGATCTTGACGGTTGACGCAGGGGCAACGTGTGCACAATTGGTATCTTCTTCATGATATGTTATCTGAGTACTCTTCAGCAATGGATCGCTCTACTTTGCTACTCTAATCTATTGTGTTTTATTTGTGACATAAGCACGTAACATTGAACTGCCTCTAAGACGCATATTCCAATCCCCACATTTTCCCTTTAGCTAATCTCTAGAATGGCTACCAATAGCATAGGTGTGATGCTACGCACTAGAGTCTTCCCCGGACTCTTATTTTTCATACATAATTCACAAGACATGGACATGCAAGTATATAGAGTTTGGCGAGTCATTCAGACTTTGGGGTAGGTGTGGAGATGGACATGTATTTCCGACGCTACCAAACAACCAGAATCCATTTTTCTATACCGAAACTTATCTGGGGAGGCAACCTTTTAAACTGCAGCTACAACCCCAGATATGATGAGCTACCATCGCTAAATCTGTGATTGTACTTTTGTATCATATTGCAGGACAGCCATGGCAACCAAAGTCGAACACTACGAACAAGAACAAGTTGAAGATGTTGAGCTCAAGGTGCCTGCTACAAATGCTCGGGCTCGCCTCGTCCCCCGTCCATCAGAGGACCCGGCAGATCCGCTTAATTGGCCCATGAAGTTGAAGTTGTTGATTCTATTCGAAGTCTGTTGGCTTGCTTTCGTAAGTTTTGCCTTCTCAAATTTTCGATTTTACCAGCTTACTGACATACATCGACTTATAGTTGGGAACCTGGAATACATCTTCGATCAATCCGGCCTATAGTCTGCTTGCCAGAGACCTCAATGTCACAGCAATCCAAGCATCTTACCAAACGTAGGTTGCCTGTAAACTTTACAAAAACAAGGAACGAATGTTTACTGACGAATATTGTACCACTCTAGTACCATTGCCATCGCTTTGAACGGAGTCGGCCCATTCATCTGGATTCCCCTAGCCAATGTCTACGGGCGTCGCTCGGTCTATCTACTCACCACTTTTATCGGATTTGTTACTGCTCTAGGATGCGGCTTCGTCCAGAGCTATGGTGCTCTAGTCGGAATTCGTGCCATCAACGGTCTTTTCCCTGTATCAATGGCTCTGGGCCCAGCGACTGTGACTGATCTCTTCTTCTATCATCAACGTGGAAGAGCTCTTGGTCTTTTCACAGTCATGTTGACATCAGGCGCACACTTTGCAGCTTTATTCGGTGGTCCTGTGGCCAAGTTTGTTGGCTGGCGTTATATCTTTTGGATTACAGCTGCCATGAATTTCGCTACGCTTGTCGTGCTTATCTTCGGCTTACCGGAAACCGTCTACTACAAGCCACGTACATACTCAGACACTAACACGGAGGCACCAGAGCTTACTATGGCCCAATATCGTCAGCTCTTACGCCCATGGACAACCTTTCCAGGAGTTCGCCTCAAGGCTAAACACGTTGTTATTCCTGCATTTCGGATGGCTATGTACCCGTCCGTGCTCTTCCCCAGTCTTTACTATGCGGCACAGTATGTATTTGCAGCAATTTTTCCTGCTGTTACATATTCCATTATATTCCAGAAACGCTTTGGTTGGAATCCCTTCCAATGTGGGCTGGCATATGGAGGGACCATGACAATTGGTTCGCTTGCTGGAGAGGTATGTTTCATATCATCCTATCACTAGTCCACATTGAGGAACATTGCTGACTTCACTTCGCTCGTCTAGCTCGTGGCCGGTAGGATCATAGATAACGTGATCCGGCGTGAAGCCAAACGTCGAAACGTAGACAGTCCCCCACCAGAGACACGATTCAAGGGACTGTGGACAGGAGCAATTCTCGTTCCTGCAGGCCTACTCATCTTCGGATTCACGATGCGATACGAAACCCACTGGAGTGGTCCGCTTGCTGGCATGTTCATAGGTATTTTCGGCATTCAAGTCGTGGCGACGGTATGTTATACCTACAGCATCGATTCATACCGCGTCGAGAGCTCGGAGGTTGCCCAATTCTTTAATTTCTGTCGACAAAGCACCAGCTGTACCATTGCCTTTTATGGAATCAAGCTTTGCGAGGCTATCGGATATCAGTTTGCTTTCCTCATGTTTGCTCTCGTCGGTAGTGTGCTTGCTTTTTTGCCTATTGTCTGGCTCATGTGGAAGGGACAGTCTGTTCGCGAGCGTCTGGGCATGCCAACTAATGTCAGCGTGGGCGAGGAAATCATCTCGGACTACAACGCGGCGTATCTTAATGAGAATGAGGAGTAGGGTGGATTGGATTTACCACAATTGACTTCGGCATAACCAATCTAGCATCACTGTTTAATGTCGGCGAAAAATATCAATTTTGAGACATTAGTTTCTATTCTTATACTACAATGTGACCCCTACATTATGTTGCGTCTAATCCCTTTTATTTACTGGTAATCCCTTGAATAACCATACCTATTGTAGTACATTCATCAATTCTTGATATTTTGCTAATCTTTAAAACCAAAATACTGAAATGTGCTCATTATTTTCTATGTGGTACATGATTGAGAAAGTTGTTATTACACGGAAACGATACATGAAACCCTAATGAATACATACGTGCATATAGATCCGCTATAATTTGATTGATTCTCTCATTTGACACTTAGACGATACTTCAATAATACGTAACTATTGTTCGAAGAACATCAAATCCCCACGCTCGAATCTCATATGACATATGGTCTAAGTTTCCGGCATTTCAGGAATTTGTACAGGACCATGCCTAGATTTCACGCCCAGTATATCTGCCAAACCAAGACATAGACCCTGAAGGTCCTCAAGATCTTTTCTCGTAGCACCATTAATCAGCATACCCTTCATGTGATGCTGCAGCTGGTTTTGACAATCCATGCCATATAGTGCCGAAACCATGACATATCCCGTTGTTAAGTCATCGATGATCTCATTGAATGAGAATAATCGTGCATAGAGCACCTCTGTAGGTTATTTGTGAGTCTCAGAGATTACGAAAAGGAAAATTCATATTGAACTTCGTACCTCTTATAACAAATGCATAATCTGGACTTGCCCTAACCGATGCTTGGGGATCAAAAGCCTTATTTCGTGAATAAATTCTGGTCCAGAATTCCTTGCCTCTTTTTCTTGCGACTTCTTCCGACTCCTTTGATCTTGGTGATTCTTTCTCCCGCAAATCCTCGGGAATGCATCCGGCCAAGGTACGCATCGCATTGCCTGTCCGAGCGGCGCCCACGATGCCGGTGGATTTGATCAGCCCCTCCCGGATCTGGCGAACAACAGCGAAGCGTTCATCGAAAGAGAGGGGTGAAAGTAGATTGACATCTAGATGTTCATAGACTTGTGGGATGACATCAGGGTAATTGAGGGACGATAGAGCTACTAAGACACACATGTACCATCTTAGTCGGTCTGGATTAGAAGAAAGCGCAAGGACTGGCTCAAAAAAGGAGTCCGGCAGGGTTGGTGTTGTAGCGGTCATGTTCAATGTCCTGTTAACACTTCAGAAATTGTTTCAAGGCCTGGCTCGGGGTAATAATTAACATGCATAATAGTGCGGAGCGTATTAAGTGAATGCGGGGGTTGGTTTGACAGCGGACTTCAATCTCCGGTTAAAGAAACTTTGACCTCAAATGCATTGTCAACATTTGCTATGACTCTGTTTCCACGTTTGTTGATGGACGTAATCTCAAAATATTGAACACAGAATATTTGGGATGAATATCTTCCCAGACCGACAAAAGGAAACAGCGCCATGTTCATCATTTCTCCTATATCTGCCTGCGCTACGGAGGATAAGCGTGACCGAGTAAGTCGACAGCAAATTAGGTATGGAAGGAATCACAAGATGTTTGAAGCTCATGATCCTTTTATATTATATAGTTCTTAGACTATATTTCGAGAATTGCCCCAGTCACACATGCTACCGAACCCAAATGTCACGGATATGCCTGGTTCCGGAGCGCAGAAGAGAATGATACCGTTCCACAACACTGGGTCAAAGGGTTAGAAGTGTATGTCGTTCAAAAATTGCCATGGCCCATACGATTTCATCAACGAAGACTAACGACATCTACGGACATTAGGTATGAGGATGTTGAGGCAAACACTCAGACTCATCGCGCAAGTGCAGAATACAAAACTTTTCGAGCTGCCGTCGGGGCAGAGGAGCTGCTAGAGTTCCCAAGCGATCTGCGATTCTGGCGGCCCTTCATGGGCTTTATGAAGAGAGAGGGCAAGGATCCTGAAGCGGATCAATTCTTCTCTCATGAACAACCAATGTCTGCCGAAACCTGTCAGTATATCGTAGTAGACGAGCTGCTACCGAAGCCGAGGTATAAGGACTCTCTCCTGAAGAGCCTAAGTGAACTAGTACAAAGAGCGGAACAAAATCAGAACATCCTCAGCTTCTGGGTCTTAAATCGTGAAGATAAGGACGAGGACCCAGGTCTGCTTGTCTTTGCTCGATATGTTAATCGGCGTGCGTGGATTGAGTTTGAAGAGTCGGAAGAGATTTCTGCAGCATGGAAAGAAGCCAATTACTCATGTCAGTGGCCGAGACGGACTATTTGGGTAGATTCTGGAATAGGGTTTCTCGGTAGATAGTGGCTTTTAGATATCCTTGGGCAGGATTGGGTTGCAAAATACCGAATAAAAGATTTCTTCAGGACAACACAGACTGTTTTCATGGATAAAATCCGTCCATCTTAGTCAATTCTTTGATCCCATGATAATTTTCAAGCCTCAATCTATCTAGATACAGCCCTAACTCAGAGAGAGTAGCAATTAGAACATTCCACAATTGTATCTAAGCGCTGTCATTTATCATATTTGCAAATACTAGCCAATTTATAGAATAGAACTATATGACTAAACCTCATAGCTTATAGAATAGCTATCGCGTTGGGTGGAGATGCGACAGCCCCTTCATAGTTCAGCGGCGATGAGGTGAAGAAAAAGGACCAGCATCCATTCTTTGCACACAATTCAGCCAATGTATCAAGATCAAACAATTCACCCAAAGGTGTACCCCATCCAGCCAGCATGATCGGGTGAAGATGCCATTCTTTTTCCGTCGGTGCTAGAATCGGAAATTAGTATATGTATCTGAGTAGCCCATGGGACCCGTACAACAATTTAGGTTACTCACGTCGCACTTCAAATCCAGGCGAATCGCTCGCTACAGCAGCAAATTGTCTCTCCCAAAGCCACTCGGTTGTCTCGCGCGACTGACCAAGACCACACCACTCACGTACACCAGATACCCTTTCGCGTCCGGATGCGTCCAGCTCCTTGTAGGCCGCAACATAACCGGTTCGAAGGAATAGTACATCCCCTTGCCGGAATTCCACATTTTGCTTTTTTGCAATAGCTACAACCTCCTTGACGGAGATGGCGTGGCCAGAAAAGTGTTTTATATCAATGCCGCGGCTTTGTGCGTATGATGCATAGTCAATTAGTACCCCTCGGCCGGCGAGTCCTCGAGAAGACCAGGTCTGTAACCCATTTATTGATGTCCGACCGGTGGCGTGAATTTGTGCCTGGGTGGTTCTGATATTCGAGATCCATATTAGCTTTACCATGTTTGGTAACGGAAGTTCATTTCAGGCTGAGTGATTACCCATTATAGAACCTTTTATCCTGTTGATATGCAAAATGGCGCAGACTGTCCCATTGCGAACTTCCTTGTGTATTGAAAGTGATCTGTCTTTATTAGCACCTAATAATCCACCTAATTATTCACTTTGATGCGAACTGTATTTACCACGTCGTCATTGACCACTAATGGATCCTTGTTGATGACTTCCTGCTTGAAAGCAGCTCGACCCAACAATGGTGGATCAAATAGGTCGAGAGGAAGACTATTACCATTAGCTCTTCACTCCAGTTTATTGCTTTGGTTGGAACAAGTACTCACTTCAGAGAAACACGTTGTCCTGTCTTCACCTCCTCCTTGATTGCTTTCAGGACCAACTCGTCCGTTAGGTAGTTCAGCGAACCAAGTGCACTAGATAAACCGTCACCCCATAGCCCCCATGCAGAGTGCGGTGGGTCACCTTTATGCAAAGGTAGTTGGTTGAATGGAGGGATAGAGATAGGCGAAGCCATGGAGAGTTATGACACCAGGTTTGAGGAATAGGCTATGGCGTTGGAAACCTATATCGATTGATCACTATCGTTTTATCTATCCAGTTTTCTTTTCCGTTCTTTTTCACTGAGTTCATGCCTTGCTTATTCCATCTCACTAGATTGGCATTATCATTTGATCATAAGCTATGAACCCATCCTTTCCATTCAGTTTGCGGGGAAGTTGATTCCGGACATAGGAGTCCGAGAAGGTATATTCAATCACCATGGAGATAGATTTCAGTAGTTCCGGGATTTTCATTGGAAGTCTAATGCAATGACTGAATAAAAATAATGTGGATCGAGTCACGTAACTTTGGCACGCGCAAAGAGACCATATTAGAGAGCAAAAAAACCCAATAGTCAACACGAATATGCACTAATCAATGCCCCAGATCAGAATCAATCAGTATTCAGTCTTCCATCTGCAATCATGGCTACTCCAGGAGTTCTGATGCGTTTGTCAAACGATGCCTCATCCTCAAAACTGACAATTTCCGGTATCGAAGCTGTCTATACACTCAAGGCAAACGACGACAGCACTCCATTATACAATACGCTATACTTCCTGGGTGACATCGCGCCTCTTGTCAACTCCAAATCCCAGTACGATGCCGACAAAACAAAATCCTCAGCATCAGAGGTATCATGGGTTGTATGCTCGTTCATCAACGGACGAGATACCGCCGGACTCAGTCAAGAACCACAAACAAAACCTCATGTCCTCCCAAATCCACCCGCGAGAGGATCAATCCTCGTCATCAACGGATCGACTCCACGAGCCGACAAGGAAGATGACTACCATGCCTGGTACGACCAGGAACATGGCGGAAAGCTCACCAAAGTGCCAGGGTGGAATGCGGCAAGACGATACGCCCTAGCCGCCGTATATGGGAATGTTGAAACAGCAAACTTTTACGGATTCAACTTCTATGATGCCGAGAATGGTTTGGGCGGTCCCGAGTGGAAGGCTGGTGTGACGGAATGGACACTTCGTATTCGGAGCAATGCTGCTAAGCCGAACATTCGAAGAGTGTGGAAAGTAGAAACTGTTTAGCAGGATTACAGTATTGATTTCACAATTCTTGAAGATTCATTCTTTTAATTGAGTAGCAAAGTATGCTATGACTATTTACATGCATATATCACTTTGAACTCAACTGTGGCGGCGCAAAAAGCCCGAATAACGTATCTTCGGATATATCACTTTCCAACTGATTCAACGAGACTAGAAATCCCGGAGACGATGTTCCAAAATCGAAGTCTGGCTGGTCAATTCCGGCTCCCATATAATAATCTGGAGTCATATGCTGTTGTTCAGAGTATACCGAGGCATCGAGTATGCCCGAGGTATCGCCTATTGGGAGCGAAAAGAACGTCTCATCCAGACTCGGTAATTGAGATGCTTCATTTGTCAAAGCACTTGCTGCTCCCCCTTCTCTAATGCTCACTTGAAACTCCTGCACCATATCTCGTAGAATATTTAAGGGCTTCTCAAGACCGAAATTGCATCCACGCTGCAATTCGCTTAGGCATGTCCAGAAAAACGAAATTGGTTCCATAAATTGGCCGCGTTCGTGTCGTTCCTGGCGGATAATGACAATAACAGCGGAATATACGGCGTACGACAAAAGAAAAGGGGCACGCCGGAGAGTGAATGCATTTCTGTATGCGCGTACTAGCTTTTGGATTGCGAGAGCGCTCCTGATGCAGGCTTCTTCACTTCGTCGTCGGCCTTCGTCATCGCAGTGACGGCGAAGGTGGCCTTCTTCTAGGAAGGCGCGGTTGAGGAGTATAGTTAGGGCGTGAAAAGTAGTACTGGAGATATCTTAGTCCAAGGAAGCTTTCAATGTTGCGGTAACTGAGAAGGGATCGGACTTACTGGGGAGTGATTTGATGCGGCGGCGGCGTGACAGGACCATCCCCATCAAATCTGAGATGATTTGGCAATGAAGTACTCCAGCATTCCAATTCTCTTTCGATGTTAGCTTTCCTTTCCTGTAGATATTCTGAAGTGCATTTTATGACTTGTATGCCATACAGATCGGTGATGTGAGTTGATATCTGAAATAGACGCACAAGCCAGCTAAAAGTGGAAAGCGCAAAGGCCGGTTGTGGCAAAAAAGCTGGAGGACGATTCTCAGGCAATGATTGAGGGTCAATATAAGGTTCCCATTCCTCGAGCTCTTCGAATGTATCTAGGAAACGTAATGGAACTCTCGCCTCGGTTGCCGCAAACATGCAGGGACGACCAAGATATAAGGCCTGGGTGGCGTCAGTGACAAAAGCGCCCCAATACAGTCGTCTTCGCATTTCGTGTTCCAAATCTCGTCGTAAAAGCTGTCCGTGGCCCATGTTACTTGAGTAGTCAGGACCAAGCATCAGATGACAACCCATGTCAATAATCATGCGGTATGCGGTGCCAGACAGATTCCATCCGGCACTCGAGCGCCCCTGAGACACCAAAGTTGCACTGGTCAATAACAGAGCGACCACGGTCGGAATGCTGGGCTTATCAATCTCATCGACGAGAAGTTGCCGAAACCTCCTGTAGAACGTTTCCCCAACCTTGCTGTTTGGATCTTGTGGATCAGACTTCAGACATGGCCTATCACTATAGAGTGTGCTGGAATAGTAGATAGCATTAAGCAACAACTTATTGACCCATGGACCACCTCCAGTAGCAATACTATCCATGATTGCCGGCCTATACGAAATCATATAGGCATAATGTTGCCGATTGAAGTGAAGATCCAGAAGGTGCCACGCTAGTTCAGGTTCGCAACCATCCAGGTCAATCAGATTTGATGGTTGCCGAATGAGACGGGCTTCTCTTTGTCGCTGCAGTACAGCGTTACTGATGAGTCTAGCTTTCGAAGCGGCAATAGCGCCTTCACCCGTCCATGCGATCTTCGACATATTTTCTTTGTACTGTGCTCTTGATGTCGGATTCATGATGCTGGCTAGGCCGTGGACTGATGAGACACAACCATGCTCGTGGAATGCTCCGGCAACCCGGGCTTCGCATGGTGACATGCCTGAACCATTGCTGCTAGCATTGACATTTGCTGTGCTATCATTTTGTGATGTAGAGCGTGGATACTGATGTATTGGGGTGTACGGCTTTAATAATTCCACTCTATTGCTGTTCATGGGGAGACTTGGTCGGGGATCAGTAGATGCGCCTGTCTGACGTGCCATAGTCGACCTATTTTCCTTTCTTCTTTCTATCGTAACTTCATTGGCCTTTTCACTCGCGTCGTCAAGTTCGCCTGCTGAAAACTGTCTTGGATTTTCCGTGAACCTATCGTTTGCTTCTGCTGGAAAAGAAAAACAATTTCCAGGAGACATGTCACGCCTTGTAAATCCCGATAATGAAGTAGCTGGAGTTTGCAGAGGGCTTGCAATCGCCGCAGTCGATGTGGTATGTTCCCATCCATTCTCTTGGTACGATAAATCCATACGACCGGGATCAACTTCAATATCTTCGGCTTCTCTAACGTTTTGTTGCGTCTGCTGTTCACTCCCATCCGGCAGCAGATCTCCAGCTTGTAGGTGAGGCGAGATAATTCCTGATGTCTTCATATGTTGTAGCATGACAGCTACAGTCGCCTCGAGATTCTGAACACGAGCTCTCGATGGCCTGGGCTCTCGTCTCGCATCTTGAGGGTATATACAGCTGCGTTGGCTGGTATTACACTCGGAACATCGTGGTCGGTTGCCGTCGCATTTGATCTTTCGCTGGCGGCATTCTCTGCATGTTTTGCAAGTGCCACTCTTGCGTGGAGTCTGCCCGTTGGTGCTACCTTTTTGAACTTTCAAGCTCAACATCTTGATTCAATTCCGATCAAGGCGATTAACAGCGAGACTCTGCGTGCAAACATGCAGATGTCAGGTAGTGAAAACGCATTGCACGGCTAGCTAGGCGGGTCCCCACAATTTTCTCGGGGAGGACGCCGAAGGCCTTAGCATTCCTGGGGTCCCCGGATGATTATGCTACGTACTTTCTTTTCGTGGACGAATATTGTGAAGCAATAAAGTTTTCTTTAAATTAATATACTGTATATTATTGCATGCAATATCTTTACTCTAGATCCTATTGGACTTGTATGCCTAGAACCTGCAAAAAACAACCGTAGAACGATAACCCTAGCCCTAGCCCTAGACTTCACCGAAAGTGGACTAGCTTCGATTGCCGGACATTGATGTCCGAGTCTTCCCAAAGTGGCAATTCTCAGATCAACATGTCCGGACAATGATTTTCTTCTCGTGTTAAGCTAGCAGGCAATAATCTAGTCTTGGACAAATGTAACAAGATGGTCAGCTCATGTTTGTTAGTAAATACATATAACAAGCTGATAGTTACCATCCTCCATTCGAGTTTAATCAATTCACTCACTCGTTCTATCAGAGTACGATCAAGTACAATAAACTATCTAATTGATCATCATGGCACCTTCAATCATTTCAAACGATATAGTCGACTCCGCATACGAGGATGCTCAGAAAGGCAGTGCGAAAATCAAAGTTAACGGAGCCGGAGATCACCTCAATGGCTATTCTAGCTCGCCTGTTCATCTCGATCCATCGTACCAGATTATCGAACAACCGATAGGAACGCGACGACCCATAAGAATTGCTTGTATGGGAGCCGGTTATTCTGGTCTGATGATGGCTATCATGTTTAGCGAAACCATGAAAGATAAGAATGCCGAGCTTGTGATCTATGAGCGAAACAAGGATCTTGGAGGAACTTGGCTGGAAAATAGGTGGGCATCAACTGATATACTCGAGCACTTTTTGTGAGATTTTTGGTTAACTGTAAAATATGGATGTAGATACCCCGGCTGCAAATGTGATATTCCTGCCCACAACTACGCATACAGCTTTGCTCCCAACCCAGAATGGCCGAATTATTACGCCACATCTCAACAAATCCACGAGTATATGCACCAAGTAGCAGATAAGTACGACTGCAACAAGTACATCAAGTACGAGCATTCAATTAAGTCCGCAATATGGAATGAAAATGACGCCAAGTGGGCGATCAAAGTGCAGAAAGGAGATGGGTCGGTTTTGGAAGACAATGTTGACGTTTTTATCAACGCTGGCGGAGTGCTGAAGTATGGTTCTATCTAATGGTCTCATAGATCATGATGCTAATACTATTGCCTTAGCAACTGGAAATGGCCAAATATCGAAGGCCTTCACAATTTCAAGGGCAAACTGATTCATTCAGCCAGGTGGGATGAGGACTATGATTTTACCGGTAAAAGAGTGGCCAGTATTGGCATTGGATCCTCAGGTATACAAATTGTGCCACAGCTTGCCAAGGTCGTCGATTCAATGGACGTATACATCAGAACACAAACCTGGATTTCGCCTGCACCTGGTATCAACGAGCCAACAGCCAAGGATCCAGATATGGACTCGGAGTACAACTTCACCAAGGAGACTTTGGAATTATTCAAAGACCCCGAAGTACTCCGAGAATACCGTGTGGCCATCATGGACCGCCGTATCGAGAACTTCAAACGGGCTATTGCCGATAGTGACATCCAGAAACGCGCACAGGAGATGTTCCGGAAGAGCATGATTGAGCGACTTGGTGACAGTGAAAAGGGACGCAAAGCAGCCGAGTACTTATTACCGGACTTTCCTGTCGGATGTCGGCGTCAAACACCTGGACCTGGATTTCTGGAAGCTGTTACCCAGGAAAATATCGAACTAAGATGGGACGACGTCGTGCGTGTTACGGAGAATGGTATCGTGACTCGCTCCGGAGAGACAAAAGAATATGATGTGATCGTATGCGCCACCGGATTCGACACATCATTCAAACCCTCATTCCCTCTAGTCGGTCGTAACGGTGTTGACTTGGCTCAAAAATGGAACACCGAACAACCAAAAGCATACTTTGGTTTCTCCGTGCCAGATATGCCAAACTACTTTTGCTTCATCGGACCCAACAGTCCCATCAGCAACGGTTCTCTAATTCTAGGCATTCAAGCAACAGCAGTCTACATTTACAAATGGCTGGAGAAATTACAGACGGAAATGATTCGCAGCTTCGAAATTCGCAACGACGCAAATGAGGAATATAATCAACACATGCAACGGTATTTGGAGCGCACTGTATGGACTCGTGGTTGCCGTAGTTGGTACAAGCGCGGAACTGTGGATGGACCTGTTGTTGCTATCTACGGTGGTACTTCGTTTCATTTCATGGAGGCTATTAAAAACCCACGCTGGGAAGACTTTGTTATTGATCGGATGCCAGAGGCTAGGTTTAACCGGTATGCCTATCTAGGTGACGGGTTTACACGGCGAGAGCGTAAGGGAGAGAGCGTGGGTGCGACGCAGACATTGGACTTTCAAGAGTACTGGCGTTTGTTTGTACATCCTGAAATCCATGATTAGACTTATTGATCTTAGAAAATTATAACTATGTAGCTTATGAATATCTTATTTAATTATACATGGGAAGGTTTCAAGAGATATTCTCAGAATGACAATCTTGATTGGAAACGGATTCGCAATCGACTAGCACAATCATGTGTCTTTTTTTTCCCACCAAAACTGCTAGGATAGTAATGCTTTTTGGCGTGTAGGCGTGTTGAGAAGATCATTTCTGGATCAGCTCTGCCAGTTGGTCGTCCTCTAACGGACTGCTCAATAAGATTCTAGAGAGAAAGTTGAGAGTCTCTTCATCTTTCTTCAACAAGTTGTACTTTTTTGACTGCCGGATTACTATCTTTAAGTCATCCATGCAAGCATAGGAGATTCGCGCATGCTGTAAACCGACAATATAGACTAGAAGGACCTAAATCATCATGTCAGAACTTGCTGAAAGGCATAGTGCAGAATAGATGATGATAGCTGGCAAGGTTGCTCAATCCTGAGAGACGTCTCAATCCACAATTAGGCCAACGCAACACACCAAAACTGAGTATGGAAGCAGGAAAGAATTAAGAATCAAATGAGAGGTATAGAATCTCTTTTTAATAGACTTCTACACGTGACCCCTGCTCTCAATGCACCGGGCATCTCCGTCCATCAAATTCACCATTGTTAGGTCATATCCTGCGACTCTGCCCGGCAGTCTTCCTTTAACCCCATACCAGTTGGCAGAGAGTCCATCAAATCCATAGGATACCTAGGTATAAATGGTGCGCCAGTACTTGGTTACTGCAACTGCAAGCCACAATAGTTATAGACTATGAGCTGAAGAAGAAATGCCAGCTTTCAACATTGAAGCTTCTCAATGCACGCATCCTGTAGTATCGATTCAAATAGAGGGTCCCCTTTCTGTGCAGGAATTCTTGCATGATCTAAATTCTAGCTCGTGGAGGCCCTCGATTTGTTATGATATCAAAATGTTCACCGGTGGTTCCTGATTAGAAGTTTGAATAGAACCCAGCGCCCTATCGGTGCTGCATTTGGCTCCGAATCGGTGTCATATTGATGCACAAAGAATTTTGCTCTTAGTTCGTTTGTATTGTGCTTGACGGTGATACCCAAGCAAGCAGCTCATTGCCTGGTCACACTGTGGCTGCCTATATAAAATGAGCTTCTGCTCAGGTTGATTCCTCTTCCTGTTGTCTCCCTAACCTTTTGATATGAGTTACCCAAATATCATTTTTCTTTTTTCAATTTGCTCGTGCTGTATGAGGGAAGTCCTGTCGGCAACGAACAAGAAAGTTGGAAAGCTGCAATTGGTGGACGAAAGTCCAGTGAATAGCGCTTTCATTTCGTTACTTGATGGGATTGCTGATATCTCACCCCTTCGTGATTCTACATGGCGGCATTCGAAGTCCAATTCACGGCAGACTTCTCAAGTGATGGGCGTAAAGATCGCAAATACACCGCGATTAACGATGGTCAACTACAGTATGACAACTCGGGGATAATACGGTCGATCGTTGAGTGCAAGAGAAGCGACAGGCGTTCGGCCTCATTTGCGGTCATTATGCTTCCCTCTTCTCTGGGTCACTAACGATCACGGCTGATATGCTTTCCTTTTCTGGTAACACCAAAGTGGAATCAAACTGCTGACTGAGACTTTCTACCGGGTTTTCGTCTAGATAATTGCTTAACAAGAAGCAGGACAGAAAATTGAAAAGTTCTTCGTCGTTCTTCTCCAAACTCCAGAGTGGTGATTGTCGGATCGCTACCTTCCGCCCTCCCATGCAAGCATATGAAATTCGCGCATGCTGCAGTCCGACAATGGAGACCATAAGAACCTATATTGATAGATTAATATCAACTGCAAGGGTTTGATAGTTTGGATTGGGGTAGAGAAGGCGAATAACATACCGGAAATCGTCGTTCATCTTCGAAAAGGAACCCTTGATCTGACGGAGCATCTTCTTTCTTTTCTGGCTTATCGTCTGAATCCGGATACTTGAACACGGCGGACTGATATGCACGATTTCGCATAGCTGTGAGAAGCAACGCGAGCTCTCCATACAAGATCGACCCCTCATGGCCAATGTCTAGTATTTCGCTCAGCAGTACAAGATGTGGCTTGTTGCCTCCGAACCGTTGACTGTCGTACTCAGAGACCTGAGCCTGGTATTGATGACCAATATGGTTAGAGAAGGGGAAGCCGGCGTATAGTGCATGACGACCTCTGTGTTTGCGAGTTAAGTCAGTCAAATCTCTCTGACGCAATAGAGAACAGGTGTGTGCTCACCTGACGTGGACCAGGCCTCGCAGTTCACAGAGGGTCAAAAACTCTGGCAATGTTCCTGCTCTAGAGAGTCCCCCGCCGCCAGCCCAGCGTTCAAGATAACTAGCGGTAAAGCGAACACGTCTCATCACAAGGCTATCTTCTTTAAATTTAGCATAATACAACGCCGCTTTTGCCAATTTGGGATCTAAGAAGTCGCTTGTGTCGATGGGATGCTTCTGGAAAAGGTCTAGAGGACAGGGAGCGAACAAAAAGGGGGTCAAGGTTCGAATTATTAGCCGCGCTGTTGCCAGTTATGTCAAATTTGTGACGCGTCACACTGATACCATTGTTTTCCAAGAAATGGGGAGGGACATCACCGTCTGATGAAAGAACTTCTTGTGTCTGCGGATCACCAGTCACAGTCCTCAACAAGGAGTCGAGTCTTGCACGCACATCAAGAGTTTCGTACTCCATTTTCGCGTCTGGAGTTTCGAGTAATTTAGAAAAGAATGAGTATTATGAAGAAGGATAAAAAGGGGGAGATGGAATTTCTATTCGACTTCAGTGTGTGAGAGTAGGCTGAATAGATCGATGTTAGTTGTTGAGGTAAAGTAAGGAAAGAGAGGATGCCTGGCGAGATGACCTCACCACGACAAAGTGACCAAAACCTAGTCTAGAAGTTTTCCAAGGTTTCTAGTTCTGTATCTATGAATCAAACGGCCCTGATGCTAATAATGTTGCATATAGCAAAAACTTAATTCTTGATAACCTCGAGAATATAACAGTGACCTTCGAGTTCAGCTTCACGGATACATACATACATACATATGGTGGCTTGACCCCAGATACATGTATCTATAAATGATCAAACCAACTTCAACGGCCTCGCCAAAACACTCAATCCCCCCAACAAAGCCGACACCCCCGTAAAAACAATCAAACTCCCATATCCACTCCCATACGCACCCCCCAAAACACCCTCAAACGGCAACCCCGTCAGTAACCCATCACTCAACGGCCCACTAGCAACATTCCCAATCCCTCTGCCCGCAGCCAA
The DNA here is from genome assembly GCA_001571465.2 of Talaromyces pinophilus. Classification (NCBI taxonomy): domain Eukaryota; kingdom Fungi; phylum Ascomycota; class Eurotiomycetes; order Eurotiales; family Trichocomaceae; genus Talaromyces; species Talaromyces pinophilus. The sequence goes on along the minus strand of CP017344.1, from coordinate 3,321,420 downwards.
AAACGCGAATACAATGGCCGGCTCAACGGATGATTCCTGATTCTTGACTTCGCGCATAATAGCGGGCCAGGTTGACGAGAAGGAGCCTGCGAAGACGCCATATACAACGCAGAAGATGAGTAACGGGGCGAGAGAGGAGGAAAGGCCCCAGATGAGGAAGACGGAGACTGTGCTTCCGATTGTTGAGAGGAGGATACATGTTGTCGCCTGGTAGCGATCAACCATTGCGCCCATGACGATACACCCAAGCACAGACGCAAGATTAAACAGAATAACCGTCAACGAAGAAACAACGCCATTCACGCCAAGTGTGTTGGTTGCATACGTCGGCAGATAAATAGTCGGCAGGAAAAAACCCAGCGCTTGCAGAATATTTCCCAATTGGAAAATCACGAAACTCTTGTTTCGTAAGAATTTGAGGTTGAATGGTCTCGTACTCGAGTTTTGGGCGATGGGGATGCGTGGTTTGACAAAGTAGAGTAATGGGCCGATCAGTACCAACAGCACGGTGGACCAGACGCGCAGAGTTGTGCGGAAGCCGTGGGTGTTGATGAGCCATTGCATCAGGAGGGGGAGGACCACGCCGGAGACGCCTGTTCCTGCCTATACCTTCCGTCAGCATCTCTCTGTGAGGGGGGTAGGTAGAGGGGAGGGATACACACCCACATAATCCCAAACGCGAATCCGCGCCTTTTAACAAACCACTCCTCCATAAACAAGATCAACGGCGCATACGCAAAACTCGCGCCGATGGCATACGCAATGCCCTGAGTGACGAGCAATTGAGTCGTCGTATTCGCAAAAGACGATCCCAACAATGCAGGGACCATGACACAAAGCCCAAAGGCCGAGGAATACCGCTTCAATTTCGGGAATCCCAGCAACAGACCAAAGACTAGAGGCGAGAGGATGTAGATTATTCCCATACTGCATGTCCCGATAACGGCGATGTTGGATACATCCTTGTTGAAAGGTGGATGGGTGGAGTAGTATTGCTGGAAGATGCCAAAGGTGAATGCGAAACCCCAGATGAGGGCTTCGAGGATGAAGCTGGATAGCAGAAAAAGGTAGGCGTGAAGACCGGTGTCGGCGGGGTGGAGGGATTGTTGCTCGATGCCTGTGATTGTTTCGTTGCTGCCATTATCATTGTTGGAAGAGTCGGTTCCGGCGTGGGACGATTGTCCGGATGATCGGTGATGATCGAGTTCGTACTCCATTGTTTTGTCGCTACCTATATTCACACTCACGTAGAAAGATAAAAAGCGAGTGAAGTATTTTGACGGGGTCGACTACTTCTTATACGGATTGGATATTGCTCCACTTGGGGTCAGATTAGTTATCCAATTTTACGCCCTACGACGCCGCTCTATATTCACTGGTTCCATCACCGCTGAACCTGATGTTCAAGGTTGAGAGAGAGGTAAATAGATAATATTCATATATCAATTCATCATGATACAACACAACATACATATAGAGTAGAAAATAATCGTCAATATCACACACGTATCCGAAGAGAAAAAGAAATTGATCTAATCAGATCATACATAACAATGAAGTAACCAAAGCGAAAGGTCGTGGCTGGGTATTAAGCATAATCAATTCCATCCTATCCATCCCAGATCGCCCATCATAAGGTCATACGGCGTGGCAGGACATCAAGCAAAAACACAAACATTGTAAAACAAATACCCAACCTGGTTAAAACCGTTCATTCCTTTATACACCAAGTCATGAGTCATGTCGTAGCGTCGTCAAATAATAATCACATTGCACGGAATCAAATACACCGAAGCAGAGAGTCGTGTAGAAATAAGTAGAAAGACTGTAATGTCTGACAGCCAAAGTTGGAGAACATTCAATGTTCATAAAGTTATATCGTGATCGTCGAGATCGTCGAGATCACTAGAACAACCGTGCGGCAGATTTGCCTTCGCTGGTTGCAACTGCCACCAGTGCTTCTAGTCGACCCATGCCGCTCGCCCCAGCAGATGGATTCTCTAGAATTCCTGGTCGGTTTGTGGGTGTGTATCCGTTTTGTTGAGCAGGAGTACAGTTCTATCATTATTAGCTTAGTCGTTTCTGTTAACAAGGGGAAAACATACAGGAGCTTCATGGGCCACGGCAGGCTCTACATGTCCATTGCTATGTACAATAGCCGGGTGATACTCCATAGAAACAGTCGAAGGAGTCGCGACGCCTTCACTACTACTAGAATCCTCTGGAGAAGTACGAGTAACATGCGACCCTGGTGTTGTAGTAGCGGGTTGAAAGCTATATCGCTGGGTATTTTGCGGAGTGGATGGTTCCTGACGAGGAGTAGAAGTGAACGGCTGGCCACTGCTCAGCGGTCGGGAGCCAACACTATGAATTTCACCCAACACCTGTTGGCCCCATGGAGTGCTGGCTTCTTTGTAAGACGGGTTGGAAGATCCAAGGTTGAGTCCAGTCAAATTGTAATGCAGATCCCAAGATGGCTGAGCGCGGCGGTGACCGAGTCCGGACATTGCGGGCGGAGGTCGACTTGACGGCACTTGTCCGGCAAACCCAGGAGTGTATGGTGGACCACGACTAGGCGTGTCGATTTGCATAGGACTAGGCTTTCGTAAAGGAGGAGTGAGAGGACGGCCTTGAATGACCTTGTCGAAACTCTCAATACCAGGCAATCGAGTGCCCTGGCCGTCGGTGTTTCCGGCACCAAAAGCAGGACGAAGTGTATTTGCAGATTCTTCATATTTAGTCAAGCCACTGGTGGCCGGGCGAGGATAGGTCGAAGGATGCCATGTGCGTCGACGAAGCTCTGCTTCAGACGGGCTCATTCCTTCATCACGAGATGGCGCAAAATTCGAACTAGTAGGACTGGCATATACAGATGAGCCGGGTGTGTATGGAGCATGAGAAGGAGGAACGGAGGTGACGTATGGCGGAGGGTAGGTTTCATGGTTGGTGAAAGGATTCGGGCCTGATGGAACCGATAGACGACGGGCGTGTCCTCGAGCATCCCAGTATCCCGGTTGATGCGATGTAGCAGCAATGGGAGAAGCGTAGTGAGAACTCATACCGCCGCCAGCAGAAAAGGTGGGATAACCGTGACCGGGTGATGGACCAGGGACTGAACGAGCAATCTGGCTCGGAGGTGTTGTAGGTTCAGCCATGCCTAGAGAGAGTTGCGCTCGAGCACTGCCGTCATTGGCCATGATCAAGGGAGGTGGCCGTCGTCGCAAGTCTGGAGCCTGGCTCAAGCTGGACGCTGTGGAAGCGATGCTCGAGGTAGAAAGATTCCGGCTATGTCCTCTAGAGTGACCACCCTGGCTTCCTGTCGTGCCGGCTCGTGCGCGGCCTTGCGGAGGGCGCACGCGATCGGTGCGAATCTGACGCTGGAACCGAGTACCTGTCGCGGCGAGCGAATCTCCGGGAATATCCTCATTTACATGGACGGTCTGAGCATGTTGGCGCAGGTTATCCAATCGCGAGAAACGTCTCGAACAATGACACTGAAATGGTCGTTCACCGGTGTGTTTGCGGATATGACGAGCAAGATGCTCGCTTCGAGTAAAACTCAACGTACAAGGCGGAAAATCGGTACAGAAAAATCGTTGTCCCTTCTTCTTCTTCGACGGTGGAGCGTTTTCTTCGTTGTCATGTTCATTGTCGGACTGGTCGCGGTCGGGTTCGTCGTCCGCCACCGTGGTCTCGTCGCCGGTCGAAGCTGTGGATGGCGCTCGGCGATGTGATGATAATGAATGAGGTTGAGAAGAGTCGGTTTTTGATGTGGAAGGTCGAGAATCTGACGAATCCGGTCGAGGTGTCGTCGTAGTCACATCCTCCATCTTCATATTGTTTGGTGTGGGTGTCCTGTTGACTGGTAGAAATGAGGTCATTGTGCTGACTGCCTGACAAATCGATCAGTGTGGATCGAAGGCTCGAAATTTTGTAAGATATATATCACTCGATAAAAGACGTCAGGATAGAATATATATGTCGAATCAGTGGATGTTGTATCGAATTTCCGTCGTCAGCCGTACCGGTCGATTACTCTGCAAATCCCACGACAAAAGAAACAAGGCGAGAAAAGAGAAAAGAGAGCGAAAAATGAGCGATATCAAAATGATGGTAAGAAAAGCGTCACGGCGACCGATATTTCTCACAGAAATGATGATATTGGCGGTGCAACCGGCGCATAAGATAGGAGAAGGAGAAGTGAGTGGTGGGGAGGAAGGAGGAGGAGGATTGATTGATGATGGGGGAGAGGAGGGAGGATTAGGATTACACTAGGTCAGAATTGCGAGCGGCTGAGACCGGCGCCGGCAACAGGCCCAGGTACGAGAAAGCCAAGCCAGTCAAGCAGGCCAGTCAGTCCACGTAATGATTGTGCCCGGCTTAACGGGCGATGATTGAGGAGAAACGTAAGGCTGTGGAGGCAAATAGTACGGAATGGTTGGCAGGAAGAAAGGGGAAGAGAAATCAACTGCGACAGGACATGTCTTTGCTATTGTCGCAATTTACTGAGCAGATCTTGAATATCTGTCAATTCGACGCTCGTTATGTTGTAGTCAGTTGTAACTTTCGGGGCGGAATTCCCAGACTAGGTTTCAGATGGATCGCCGGAGCAAGTTGATGGCGACTTTGCAAGTGGTGTCGCACAGAAGGCTCGACTCGGTTGGTGTCGCCAGATGATAGATCACGAAATCGGACGAAATGATTGAGATAGGGCTATGTAGGAAGCGATCGGATATGTATGTGTGGCAGTATGCAAGTCAGTGAATAGACTGAAGATAAAGAACTGAACGAAGGTTCAATAAAGAAAGAAAAAGCAAGAGGGGGCGGTCGGATTGGCTGGAGAGAGCGTCTTGAGATGACGGCAAGAGTCGTCGTGACTAAGGAAGCTAGTAACGCGAGGGGCAGAGGGGTCCGCCCACTGTCCAGGCCTTGCGGAGCCATGGTTGCGTGCGCGAAAACAGGGCAGCTTAGTAGCTCGTACATACATACTGCTCACTGATAGACATTGAAACCAGTTTATTCGCCATTAATCAATACTCACTATAGAGTATTATGATACTCGAATAATTCTGTCGATAAGATATGTACTTACTACTCAGGCATTGGTGTATCACGTATGTATGGAAGGCAATCGCATTCCACGTACCTTGCCTAGGTATGTTTCGGAATACGTTCCAGAACGACGACTGGTCATCTCCTCGAACAGTTTCATAGACACATACATACATAGTACGTACTAGTTTACTCCGGATGGACGTATGTACAAAAGATGTAGATAGACTCAACGCGATTGGCCGGGCGTGGCCCTGACCGTGGTGCGGCTATTCCCAATCGGGCTAATGCAGTTCCTGGTGGAGACACCAGGAACATTGATGATTCATTGATTCAATCTGATTCTATCCAGCGCTGTTTGCGATCGATCAGGAAGAACCACGAACATGAAACACCGTCGCATTTCTTTTTCTTCCTCGATCTCGCCAGGAGATACTCCACATTTCATCGATGGACGACGCGTGTTTCTTGCGAGTCCTCTATCTAATCAGCGATCTGCATACTACCGATCACGACGGAAACGGCGCCATCAATCTCTGACGTAGCCGTTATATCGTCTTCCCCGCCATTCCGGTCTCCGGCTCTGATGTCCTGAAACCTTACATAGTATACAACGTACGGTGGTCACTGGGACGGTACCTCCCTGAGTTAAGTTAGGACGTTAGGTAATGGCTGCAGAACACTGACCGCGACGGTTCCTTGGTATCAACGTCTTCGAGTACGATACAATTAGCAGAGAAACGAACTTTTACCGTCTGAAAACGTCCACCATATCGCTACCTAGACTCTTAAAAGAACAATGAACGGTGATTAGACAGTGGAACCATTGCGACAGGATGATGAACCAGACGATGAGTAGCTGATAACCACCAGATAGATATCCTATGTACCTATCGCCCGCTCGACAGGGTGGCGATGTACGCGCACTCGTGACTCACGGCCCTTAATCAGCCCATTTCCGCTTTGGGCATACCGTAATGCATGTACTGCATGTAATGGTAATACTGTGCGCTGACTGGCTGTGGATGTCTGTAATACCGCATAATTACAAGATCGATCGGCGAAAGCTTGAAGGGTTCCCCACCCGCCAAGACGGCCCTGTGGATCTGTCGCCGTCACATGTCAGCCTGCCTTGAGCCAATTAGATGTTCTTCTGGAGATATCGCTACATAGTAGAACATCATCATGATTATTAATTACTGGGTGTCTAAAAGTATACCCTTTGTACGTAGTATAGTGGCATGTCGATAAATACAAAATATTAAAGCAAAGGAATCGTGTATCGGCATAGAACAAACAAATCCGAGTCAGACCCAAATGCTGACCCGTCAGCCGACCTCCAATTCCGTGCCTGGGCCTGTCGGTCTGTGCCTGGTCTGATCGTTGTGCAGGCGTTATTTCTGCCTACACGCTACCGCTAGTACGGTACTAGTATTGTGACTGTATGTATGCCGGCACCCTTGCATACATAGTAACTATGTACCTAATTCGATAGATACTATTAATAGGTGAGAGCTTCTAAGCCATCCTACCTTTTGCTTCGTATGCTATTTTGAGGCCATATCCAACGTGTACTCCTTATGTATTCGAGCAAGGTACAGACATTCAAGGGCGTTCTTATCGACCTTACCAACCCCGCTTTGTGACAGAGGGTTCAATGCTTATCAATCTGTACTACACACATTTATGGAGTTAGATCACTTATTGAAGGTTCAATGTTGGTAACTACGATTTTAGATCTAGATTTCTGACATGTGACCTAATATCGCAGATACTGTACATTGCTGAGCAAGTCGAGTAACACGGTGAGACCTGGACACGCATTGCAGACAATGTCTTCATCTCAGCCGCAGATAGGTAGGTAGGTCAGTCAAGGTGCTGCATCGTGTGTCACCCCTTGCTCCCATATTGTGGTCCATGGGTCAGAAAGCATGTGGAGGTACCTGTACATCGGTATGAACATGTTGTATCAATTGATGTATACAAGCTTCAATCTATCTACATACTTGGACCGATCTATACACTTTTCGTAAAGTCCATAGTCGCACCACCATTCGTTGTAACACTCACACTCTCCTCTTCCCACTCTTCAATCTCTTTCAACTGCGCCTCTATCTCCAGCTTCACATACTGCACCGCATCACTCCCAATCAACATCTTCTTAGGCAAATCCTTCCCCTTATATTTCCGCTCTTTTCCACCAGCTGCAGCAACCATATCAACGACTAAACCAGCACAGAGATCGACATCACTCCACGTCTCTATTGCGCTTGGACTATTAATGTACCCCAACAACTGGCTCACGGGGTCAGAGCCAGTATTATAAGATGGATGTCGAGGGCCGACTTTGAGGCTAGCAGTTTCGCTGCCGGCGAAGTTTGTGCGGATGCCTCCGGGGGCGACGAGGAGGAAGCGGATGTTCCATTCTGGCTTCATTTCTTGGGCCATGGCTTTTGTGAAGCCTTCTAGGGCGAATTTTCTTTACGACAGTCAATACCTCTAGCCTCTTGACAGAGCGAGAAAGGAGAGTCTTACCCAGCGTGGTAGAAAGAGTTCCCGGCAACTGTAACCGTTCCGCCCATTGAAGTAATATTCACAATAGTACCACCGACGTTGTGTCGAGAGCTATTGACCTCTCGAAACACCCGCACCGCCTCTTGCATCAGGAACACAGGCCCCCAGAACAGAGTCTCAACTTCTGTTCGTGCATCTTCTTCGGGTATATTCTCCGTATCACCCACTAATGCATACCCGGCATTGTTGATGACAACGTCTAGACGACCATGGTTCTCAACAGTGGCACTGACAGCATTGACGATAGATTCTTTGGAGGTGACATCGACCTTGAGTTTGAGTACTCGCGGAGAGTCGTCGGGCAGGTAGGAGAGAGAGGTTGTGTTGCGGGCTGTTGCGACGACGTTGTGGCCCAGGTTGTAGACTGCTTGGGCGAAGGCTTTGCCTAGGCCGGATGAACAGCCGGTGACTGTCTCGTCAGCTCAATCTCAATTATCTTACTTTATGGTATACTCACTCAGCCAGACGGCGCTTGAATCTAGACCTGTAGACATTTTGCTTGTATGAAATGAGTATTCTTTGAGCAGTTGATTCCATTCTCCAGAAGCTGAGGATCACCTCCCTATTTATATCCCTCCACCAGGTCCGGTTTGCCGCTTCCATTGTTTTCTTCAATCTGGAAGTTTGACACAATCCAGAGAAACTGACGTAAATTCGACTTTTCGGACGGACTTGGGCGATGAAAATCTGCGTGATACAAGCCTCCCTTCCCAATACGGCAACTGTCAAATACGGACTAGCGTGATGGCTAAACCTAATCGGGAGTTTGTACTAAAAGCATGTGGGGCGAATATCATCTGCTCCTTCTGTTTTTTTTAAGAATCCATCTCACCTACATATCACCAACAGCTTTATTTTAAGAATTACGCATGGAAAAAGACAGAATAGACGACTCGTCCTTTGTGGTCATTACAGGCCCACCACAAAAGGACAAGAGCAAAAGAATCAGCCATGTCCGTTCCGTGATTCGCAAGTCTCAGCTTCGACGGGATGGACAGCTACAAGCTCGTCCGGTGGTCAGAAATAAGTCTCAAGCGGTCCATATAAACGGTCTGGGTCTTCCGAGCCGAGAGCTGACATGGAATATCGATTGGTCATGGCTGGCTGTTTCAGAGACTGTGAGTAAGAGGCTGAGATATTGTAAGTTCCCCACTCTTCTACAGAACTGTGTATGCAGTCTCACTTCAGACACTTCTTCGTCCGATTTTCCGGTCTTATGGCGGATACTGATATCAGCAGTCTTTCATCAATACATCGAATCAAGCGCCTACCTCCACCCCTTTTTCCGCGCCATGATCCCCGTCACAGTCCTCCACCCGCCGCTCATGAGCATCAAGCTCGTGAACGCAACTGCATGGGACGACCTTAATGGGCCGAAACCAGAGATTAGTGCATTGACTTTGTTCCAGCGAGACATCGCTGAGAATATGGTTTTGGATCTGATCGCGGAGGCGACTGGCCCTAACGCCGATAGTGCTAACAGTGATGTGACCCTGATCTCGTTGTTGAGTTTATTGTCATTTGAGGTAAGTCTCTAGCTTCTGTAAGAAAGATAGTGGTTGCTAATGTTCTGCAGATAATTAATGGTGACGAAGTCGGGTACCTGCGACACAAAAGAAATATTCATCGCTTAATTGACATGCGAGGTGGAGTAGACACAATAGATGTGAATCTCAAAATCTGTCTATTAGTGTAAGTCTGAAATCCCTTCCTTACATGAAATGATCTATGCTAATAATGTCTCAGCATTTATCAACACGAACCAGTAATCAAAGGATTCGCCGACTCAGTGCCTCCCTCGCTGGATTTCATTACAGAAAACAAGACACTGATAATGTCCCAGCCAACCGATTTCAAACTCATGACCTTTGAGCGCGGCCAGGCACAATTTTGGGATGGGAAGATTGGTCTCTCAACAATACGTCTGTTGAGTGACTTTTTCCAACTAGTCATGCTATCAATACAGTACCAGCAATTATCCAACTTTCATCCGACTCAAAATGAGGACATGCAACGACGACTTCAAATCCGGATACAGTGGCATTTTCTCCGCGACAACCTCATTGCTCTAAACTCGATTCCAGTCCACATAGAGACGGATCCACCTATAGACCAAATCCTACTTTACGCCATATCACTATTCGTGTCTCCTTCTTTCGCGGTCGATCAGGCGGCAATAGAAGAATATATCACCAAACTACAATCTCTCCTCCAAAAATCAAATGTCCTCCACTTATACCACGGCCCATTACCGGGCGCATTAATCTGGTGCCTCATCATCGGCGCGAGGAAGAGTGACGAAACCTCTTCCCGCCAGTCTGGCGATCCTCTTACCTCGGTATCATCAACACGGAAATGGTTTTTTATGCAACTGATACGGATAACGTGTCCGGCAGCGCTGGATGATCCGGTTGATGTATCGAGGAATATTGATATGATTGTGTCGGGGATGGATGGTGTGGATTGTCTGGCTAGAGAGTCGTATCGTTCGGGTATGATTACTGGTTGATATTATCAGTATGCTGATAGAAGCGATATAAAATTCGGCTTGTATGTTACGGGTATGCGAAATGGGAAATGTGGAAATGTCGGAGTACATGTGCATATAGGCGTACATACATAGCCGCATTACATGCACATACATCTCAGTACACCTACGTCAATGCTGGAGGATCAATGCTGTACTTGGCTATGTTTAAGATACGTGGCTTAGATCTGTTGATGTAAGGGGTACTTACCCACCCGTTGGACGTATACCTACGGTAAGCGAGATTTGGTCCCAGGGATCATCATCAGACAGACAGGCAGCACCTGAAGTTGCTCAGCATACATACAAAACCTGATATCCACATAGAATTTCTCGATCTAGTATATACTTCCCATCCAATCGAAATGCACATAAAAACACACATACGCAAACACAATCTACCGTCCTAGAGCCCCTACAACAGCACTAACCATTACAGCAGCTTCCCGTTCCCAATTCCCTACCACAAATGCAGCTCCTCCTGCACCTCCAGCAGCGGCGCCGACAACCCGTCCCTTGGCAACGTTAGCCGGCAACTGAGACCCTCGTAGCACGCACTCGCGCAAATCGTTCCGTAATTTGTCACGGCCAGACCTCAAACTGCGTGCTGCTGCGCCGCCGCGGTTGATGATCTCTTGTACCCGAGAGGGTAGCGAGGATGCTAGTGAGCGCCAGTAGTAGGATGGCAGGGAAGAGGTGTCGAGGACATGGAGGAGGGGTTTCAGGAGATTTGAGTTTTGGTCTTGGTTTTTTGTTGAGGAGGAGGAGGAGGAGAGTAATGGGTGAGAAGGGCGTTTGAGACCGGCAAGGAGAGTTTCTAACGCGGCGATGTCCTGGCATCGACCTGATACTTCTGCTAGTGCGCGATCGAGAATCGGCAATGTGGCCAGTCCCCGTGCAAGAGAGGAGAGAGATGATGTCAGCGAGTTGTGGATGTAGCCTTGCAGCGTAGATAGCAAAAGTTCGGGTTGAAAGTCTTCTGCGCTCACGCCGCTCTTTGGAGTCGGGGATAGTAAATAGAGCGTTGTTATGGCAGAAAACAGTCTCGCTTTCGCCTCTTCGGTTTGTGCATACGTTGAGGATGAGGATGTCGATGCCGGTGGCGGCGACTGAGTTCCATTACTCGTCCGCAAAGAACTATCAACAATCAAAGACGATACCGAAAATCGATTAATGACCTGCTGCGCCCTCGCCTTCGTAGTATTCTCCGCCGGAATCACTAAGTCACTCCTCAACGTACGAATGACTTTCACCCTATCCAACCCCTGCCCTTCCTCCCCTTCGCCAATCGCAGAAAACATCTGCCGAAGCATGAGAATAGTCGTAGCCGCTCGCACCATTGCCCTATGATCATCCTTCCCGCCCGTACTACCACCAGTAGTAGCACTACTAACCCGACCCGTAACTTCAGCAATCTGGCCCTCCAACTGTCTCCCCAAACTAATACATCGCGCAACCGCGCGAGCTAGACGAAGCGTCTGCAACGAATTCTGCGCTGCGACCCTCGCTTCTTCCGCGCTGGTCCATTTGCGTAATACCTCTTTCTCAAGGCGCTGATAACCCTCTGCGAGAGAAGAGACTTGTTCCTCTACCTGGGTGAGGATTCGTTGACTGCTCTGTGAGCGGTCCTGGGTATGCTCGAGTAGTGGAAGGGCGGATTTGGTGGTTAGGTTGTGGATGTGCGTATCTATCTCTTGGACGTCGAATAGAACACGAGATAAGGGGGTGGAGAGGTCGACTTGTGTGTCGTTGATGTTGTTTGTGTTTGTGACTAATGTGTTTGCGAATGATGCCGCGCTGAAGTCTGGGTCGAGGAATGTGTCGTAGTCTATGTATGATGCTTCGCTTGTTGCCATGATGATTGATGGGTATGGATGTCTCAGCACATTCACACACGAGGCAGCCAGGTTTATATGTCGTATCAAATGTTCAAGGTACACTCATGTCATAAGTCCGCAGTCTTCTCTTAATTCGTTGATCATCCACTGATTATGTTCTCGATACATTGAAGATCATGAGTCGAGTTTGGCGGAAAAATGTTCTGTCCGTTAAATGCTTCTTGTTTTCTCGTGAGCCTGCTATGCAAAGTTCACTACTTTTTCTGCAATGGCCCGTCCAGAAGTATCCAGATATAATCATTTAATGTTGAAGTTGATGCATGTTTGGAACAAAGTACGTGGATTGGCCAGTCTGGCCATCGCTGATGGCAGTTATACTTGCGCTAAGCCACATCGGGCGGAGATTGATCACGTGGAATATTAGGGTTAGGGTCATCGTATGCGATTCAGGGATGCAGGCCTAAAAAAATGTATGGTTCACTTCCAAAATAACATATCTTTGCTTATATAGTCATTATAGAGTTTTTCTATTTATAAAATCATCAGATCATCGTGTCTCCGCTCCAGCCTTTCCACATTTCTACTCAAGCACACGGCCATTAGACTCCTCGACAATGAGCTCGAATTCTGGCTGGAATTCGGTGTACAAATTGTGCTATATAATCGGTCAGTAACAGTCCAAAATTTAAATTGACGGCTTGCAGGGAAGGAACTAACCGGATTCTGGACTGAGCTTGCTGTGTACGCCGCGACCTCATCCGAGATGATTATCTTGGGAATACCGTTTGCTGCGGCTGCTTCGGCCATCAATTGGGAGTGGCAAGCCTTGTCAAGGCTGTAGAAGAGGAAAGCTGCCTCGTCGACGGTGGATCCGACCGTCAGTAGTCTTGATGATTGATGGATTAGTCAGCAATGCAAATTGCGTCCTTGAGAATGAATTGCCATACCCGTGGTTTTGCAAAATACATGCCATATTATCTCCAAGAGCCTTGGCAATTTGTCTGCCTTCTTCTTGAGCCAAAGCGATACCACCATGGTCATCGTAGACACTGCATTTGCCATAAAAGTTGCATGCATCTATCAATCAGGTCAGCTCCCTCATCCAACTTTCAAATCGATTCAATCGAAAGGACAAACCTTGACTGATCATCTCAATATTCTTTCCAAAAGCACTCCACGTCTTTCCATAAATTCCATGCGTATGCGCTGCCGCAATCACATCAGGACGAGCTTTGTGAACCTCGGAATGAATCATAAATCCAGCTTCATTAATCACTGCCTGATTTCCACCCTCGCAGACATATCCCTCGCTATCGACGAGGACCAAATCCGAAGCCTTCATCATGGAAAAGTGCTTGCCGAAGGGGTTGATCCAGAAATGATCTTTGAGCACGGGATCTATTTGACGCATTAGACCAGTAAACGAATAGACGTGTCATGTTTCCCCTCCAGCAGGGGGACAAGACGCACCTCTGATTGATATATGACCCGAAATGCCCTCTCCATATCCCTGCTTTCCAAAGAAACGAAATGCGGCTGCCATATGTTCCTTCATCCACTTCCTCTTCGCATATGGATCATTGTGGATGGGGATGCCGCGAAGCTTCAATGTGCCGGCTCGATTACCACGGACAAGAGATTGGAATTTCTCATCCTTCTCTGCTGGGACAATAGAGGGGAAGCTATCTTCACCAGGCGCATCGGACACGCCGACGACGCGGGTTGGGAGAGACTGAGTTTCGGTGATAGTTGAAGACATCTTGTAGTTTCTTCTATATTCAAAAGATTCGTTTATCTGCCGTATATGTACAGGCAATAACAATAAAACAGCGAGAGAATCAAATGAGAGAAACGGCAGGTTCTTATCTTGTTCATACTTCGGTGTTGTCGTCCAATCAGGGAAATTGCGGGCATCGGAAAAGCCCCGCGGAAAATAGAACATCGGACGGAACAAACCGATGGCCAATCAACAATCTGTATTCGAGATCAAACGTGTCAAACAATGTTTACAGAGGGCATGCGCCTTCCCTCTACTTCAACTTCATAAGAGTAGCTAAATAATGTCGTATGATGGTGCGTGATTGTAAGTCATCGTGATTGTCAGGGAGTTCAAGCTCCACGGGAACGAATGATACAGTCAACACTTATCCAACAGGTCATCACATTGAAGATATATTGCGACATCAAAGTAGGGTATATGTACATAATTATAGATCGGCATGTACTCACAGACATGACCGTAGCTCCCACAGAACAAATGCAAGAAAATATAGACGAGTTCTATTCATATTCAGTCGTTATGCAGTATGTCCTTCTGCTTCCTTCATAGGCACCATTTCATATTCCTCTCGATTGCGACCTCTTCGCCCACGAGAGAAACCCGGCATGCCATTCTCGAGATCATCGCCTAGAGAGTCCGGCTGCTGCGACTCTCCGGCTTCGGCAGCCTGAACAGCGCCATCGCCACCTGAGGCGCTTTCACTAGGCCCTCCGAGTCCCAGGCCGAGGCCGAAGGTGATGGGCGCAAGTTCCCGTCGTTGACAGGCCCATATTCCAACGAAGGTCATAAGACCGGCGCTTGTGAGTTGGAGGGACCACCAAAGTAGATTCCTCGGTACGGAATGGGTGTAGAAGAAGACGACGAGCAAGTGGATGAAGTGTATCGTGAGCGCAAAGTCGGGGATGAGTTTGGAGCGCGAGACAAAGATGAGAAGGAATATAACACTGGACAAAACATATTAGCGCTTTGTTATAAAGGACTTCGAAAAATATCTTACCAAAGAAAACTATTCAATATCCACACCAAACTCAACATCCACCCTACCGTAGTATCTCCTCGCAAGCTATCCCACCCAAATATGAGATCGAGAGAGAACACCGTACCAGCCACAAGGGTGGTGAACAGGACCAGAGCGGTTATGCAGACATAGTAAAGCACCTGTAGTAGGAGGATCTTCCTGACTATTTTCAGCGGTGGGAGCTCCGTCAGCGCCCCGGGACGAGGTGGACGCCTCCTTGGCGGCATGAAATATCGTTAGAGGCGCCCCGACACCCCGGTCAATGTATGTATGGCGTTGGCGCAAATGGGGTGGTGTGTCGTTATAATGTTCGTGAGCAGGAGTTGTGACTGCAAATCGACATCCCTTTCCCCTTTCAACCCTTTCGCTTTGGTTTGGCGTCGGCGGGCCAGCGGAAATTGATATATGTAGTTTTGTGTTGCGTTAATTCTCGGAGTATCTGCAAATATGAATGTTTTGCTGGTAATTCCAGGACGTTGACAACTTGAGCTGACAATAGGCAGTAGTTAATGTTATGACGGAAAAACAAACGCCACGAATCCAGCTCCGGCGCCAAGAAAATTGGCCGCAAAGCCAAGCCTTCACTTCCGCGATGCAGTGACATATGCGGAGCAACTTTAACTTCAACAACTCCATCTTTTTATTAAAGACGTACTATTCTTTGCGCGAAATCAATTACTTCCGCGAACAAAATTGTGATATTTTACATCCCCGCCTCTCGATTATATATCAAGTCCGACACCATGAGCTGGTTCTCATTCGGCTCCTCAAGCGCCGGTCCCCAATCCGCAAAGGCCTCGGACGGCGGCCGCATTGCTCCCGACCGCTCCTCTCGCGAAGTCTGCTATAATGGGCGTGACCTATTCTTCTCCTGTCTCGATCGCAACGATATTCTAGATGCCATCAAACACGATTCTGAAGCGCGCAAGAAGTGCGGGAAAGAGATTGCCGAGTTTGAGTCTGCTTGTTCCAAAGCTTGGGTTCGTTCACTCCTTCCGGAAGAGGGTATATAGGCGCTAGGCATTCTTGGTAGCTGACTGTTTTGTGAATAGGTCAAATATTTCAAAGAGAAGCGAGTGATGGAATATAACCGAGACCAGACGATTGCCAAAATACAAAAGGAGGATGCGGAAAAGGCCGCGGCAGAGGCTAAGGCAAAGGCACGATAGACTCGACCAAAAGGCGAAGAATAACGCTGTTGCATTCTATTTTGGAGTTTCATGGTGGTTTTTCTTGGATTTAAAATGTATTATTTACATATGAGAGACTCTTCTTTGTACTATATCAAATGGCTCTATGATGGGGTATAAAATTCAAAACTCTGCTTTAAAAATGATTAAGTATACATTATATTCAGGAGTGGGAGGACAAAGATATCAAAAACATGATTCGTGTATAGCAATTCACAAAGACAACGTACGCCGAATTTCATCGCTATATTTCGCCTGTACCGTCCAAGATGCATGAGGGAAATTCTAAGAAGGATCAAAATACAGAAGGGACGCCACGCAATATAACGCCATGATTTGAAGAAATAATCGGGCTCACAGATATAAATAATAAAAAATAAACATATAATCAAACAAGACGAACCTTATTGTTTCCACTTCGCGAGTTGATTGACAATGTTTTGCACATGAGGGCCAACTGCTGCTTGGCCTGCCTGGATCGGGCCTCCATTTGCCGTTCCTTTCGCTAATAGTGCGAGAAGATTAGGATCTAACCGATTGCTAGGTTGAGCGGAGAGCGGGAGGCCAAAAGGGTTTGCAGCCTGAGGCTGAGGACCCTGGGTTTGAGCTGTTGCAAGAGGGTTTTGTTGACGATGCGCATTGTTTAAGAGGCTTGCAAGGTCGACTGGGTTCGGGGCGTTTGGCGCCATGGGTAGTGAGGGCATAGCTGCCTGTGGAACGGATTGCGTTTGCTGGAGTGTGCTCAGCAATGATTGTAATGCCGGCCCGTCAAGCGTTTGAATGAGGTTTGCGATTTGATTTGTTTGCGGAAGCGCTGGCATCGCTGGTTGTGCATGAGGCAACGGTTGAGGAAACTGATTCGGCAGAGAAGGCACGGGATAATTTGGATTAGGGGGGTAGTAGTTTGGAGCAACTCCAGCTCGGCGCACGGTGTGCATCTGGACAGTCATCTCGACTGCTACGTGCAGGTCAAGGTCCGGATATTCTGTCAGTTTTCCGCCATTAGTACCAATTTTTGACGCACTGTGAAGAATACTCACCCATTGAACGAGGCTTACCAGCAGCCCCTGCACTGCGGTCAAACATCAAAAGTGTGACCTTTCCAGAGTATTGCTGGCTTCTCGTGAGTCGTATGACGGCGGAGACACCTTCGTCCATCTGTTTCTGGATTGCCACATCCACGGGAATACGAGAAAGCACCAAAATGTTGGTCCGAAGTCCTCGAGTTTTAAATGAATTCTCGACATGGTATGCAAAGCTCCTAGTCATGATTAGCTGATACTTTTGTATGGAGTAAACTGAAACTTACATATCGACATCGTCGGCAGCCAGAATTTGTAAATCTGGAACATCTCTGGGGGCACGGCGTGAGAAAGCATGTTCCGACTCGCCGTCATACCCCGAGCGTGCTCGCGGGCTAGGGCTTCGATACCGTCTATCTCTACTATAAGGAGATCGCGACCTGCGTCTATCACGTCGCTCAAACCTGTCTGGAGTTCGATCTCTAGAGCGAAAGCCGCTATCCCGGCTGCGGAAAGCGCGTGGAGATGGTGTCCTAGGCGGTCGGTAGTCGTCCCGGCGTCGAGGCCCATTTTCGTCTCTGAAGTCACTGAAACTTCCTCGCTTATTGTCATATGACCGATCATGGCGGTCATTGCCTTGCTTGCGTAATCCACGACCATTGAAGGATCCGCCGCGTGAGTAGTCTGGTGGTGACCTAGACCGCCTTTGTAACGGTTGACGACCAGGCTCAGGGTGGCTTGGCCCTGGTCGGGTGCTTTTCTGAGGTTTGGATATTTCAAGATCTATTCGAGGAGTTAGAACTGCCCAATGGCCTAGCATGGTGTATGCTTACGAATCTTCCGGCCTCTGACAAGGCCTCCTTGTTCAGCTTGTAGAGCCCGGTGGCATGACTCCGCATCAAGAAACTGAATGAAGCCGTAGGCTTGCTTTATAGAAATCTGTGCGAGTTTCCCGTACTTGTGGAAAACATGAAACAAGTCACGCTTGGTGACTCGCTCACTAGGAAGATTGCCTGCAAAAGGCGTCAGTTTATTTGCTGGCAATACAGCAGAAGGCATTTCAGAACTCACCAACAAAAAGTCTGGAGCCATAAGGAAAGCGGTCCCACAAGCCTTCGGTAACATATGTACGTTCCTCTCGGAGGAATTCATCGTAGATCTTTTGTACTTCATCCCCCCAAAAAACATCGTCATCAGGAGAGCCCACAGGTCTTGCAGTATACCTTTCAGATCTAGAACTCTTATGACCTGACTGGGCAGTAGCTTCCGGTGCAGGGACTGACTTCTGCTGTGGCTGAAGTTGCTGGAATGTCGCTAAAGGAGGTGGAGGTAGCCCATTTGCTCCTGAAGATGTACCTGGAGCTACTCCAGGTATGAATATAGAGGCATTTGAGGGTTGATCATGACTTTGCGGTTGGGGTACATAGGATGCATTCGAGGCCTGTCTGTCGAGTGGATGGTAATCAAGAATATTTGCCGTAGATGGGTAATTTGAGTTTAGATCTGGCATCTCTTGGGTTGGTGGTCGCGGTGGGAGGCCTGCAGATAAAGCATAGCTATGATCCGGTACTGCAGGAGGCTGAGGTTGTTTATGTTCTTGAAGAACGGGATTATCGGCGGGAGATGAGGTAGTAGCAGTTACCACAGGACCAGACGGGGCAGTAGAGGCGGAGGGGGAAAGATTATCAAGTAGATTTTGGAAGTCAACGCCCGTTTCGGCTTGTGCACTGTTACTCGGAGCAGCTTCGACTTCAGGATTAGCCATGGAAGGGTTCAGCATGGTCGTATTTGCCGCACTAATTGGCACGTCCATCTGATGATACGGTGCAGCATTGGGTTGGCTTGAAAGCGGGACATGCGCTGCAGCGGACTGGGCATCTAAAGTACTGGGAGCATTCATCGTCCCTAAATAGACACACGTTAGAATCACATGACTAGAGATACCCAATACTGCAAAGACCGAGTCTAAGCTGGGATTGTAAAAAGACGTGGGAACAGATTCAGCTATGAATGAGGCGAAGTCATTCGTGGGCTAGCCTGCCTCTAGTCATTAGGGGCGGGGAATTGGGATGGGAACTACCTGATTCTTGTGCCATGTTCAGAAGTGCTGCTTGTATCCTATTGTCATCTTCATTGGCGCTTTTGTATAATTCGCCGTCTGACTCCGGCTGGGAGGGTGGCTCATCATCTTGGTAAGTAGGGGGCTTTTCGTAGGTCGATGTATCGTTAAAGACTGGGTCCATCTGGTTCTCTAAAACGGGTATATTCGAAGGCTCTGGGATATGAAGCGGGCGTGGACTCTCGGGAGTAAGAGTCTTCCCCCGAAAGTGTATAGCCTCATCCGGAGAATTGGATGTCATAGGGCCGGCAAGTTCTGATGCGCTTCATCTACAAAATAATGAGACAGCGACAAACCGCGGAATAGTGAAATTCCGCGATACTCGCTTTGGGGGGCTGGGAAATCTGGCCAGGAGAGAAGAACGTGGTTAAATGTGATTGAAAGGTATGGCCATTAATGGCCTGATGGCGAGCGAAAGCCCAGGGCAACTTCGCAGGAAAGACCGAACGTCCCAAGGTCCAATAGAAAGCAATATGGTGAAAAAGATGTTATAAGAAGTGGAAGGCTCAAATATGGCTGGAAGGTTGAGACAAGTGGGCAGTATTGGCAGACTAATTGAGATGAGCTTCGTCGTATGTCGTCGAATTGTTCAACTGTAGCTGATGATTGGCTGAAGCCTGCGCAAGTTGGAGATGGATGAGTAAAGTTCCTCTGACAAGTGTACGTCTTGGTCTTGGATGAAGCGCGCTATAGATCTCACCCAACCAGGCTTGCAGGTGAAGCGACCGAGCGATGCAAAGATGAAGACGAGATGAGCAGTCAGGAATGTGAAGATAAGAAAAGAAAGAAGTTCCTCTGGCCATCGAGCCTAGATCAAAGGTCACCACGGCCTCGGCGATAAGGCGGGGCCCGCGCTAAATGCGGCAGGCGGTGTGTCACGTGGGCGGTACAGATAGGAAAAGAAAAATAATTTTGTTTTCTTCGAGCATCAAAAAGTCTGGCCCAGCAGAACCAAGTCAGATCAGAGGCAACCACAGTCACAATGGCCTCTGGAAAGGAATCCAAGAAGCGCAAGGCTGTCACTCGTGATGTTGAGCCAGACACAAGCATTGTTTCAGGCGAAGAGTTGAACAATTTGGACCTTTCCGACGGCGCCCACGACCTGTCGTCCGACGAAAGCGACTCTGAGGTAGAAATTATCAATGAGTTTAGCGATGACGAGGAGGATGTCGAATCCGAAATTGACAGCGATGAAGTCCCGTCCGATATTGAAATTGGGCCTGAAAAACGAACTGAAGATGAAGACGACTTCGATCAGCCCAATTACAGAGTCGAGGTAGACGCCAACGGAAACGAACGATACGTGTATGACGAGATCAACCCAGACGACAATTCAGACTACTCAGATGCAGATGACAACGCCAACACAATCGGCAATATTCCTCTTTCGTTCTACGATCAATACCCTCACATCGGTTATGATATCAATGGAAAGAAGATCATGCGTCCCGCCAAGGGCGAGGCTTTGGATGCTCTGCTAGACAGCATTGAGATACCTAAGGGCTGGACAGGTCTTACCGATCCTTCTACAGGAAAGCCCCTAGAGCTCAGTCAAGATGAACTCGAATTGCTACGAAAGGTCCAAATGAACGAGATTCCCGAGGAAGGTTACAATCCTTACGAGCCCACGGTCGAATGGTTCACCAGCAAAGAGGAAATCATGCCTCTCAGCGCAGCCCCGGAACCGAAACGCCGATTCGTTCCTTCCAAGCACGAAGCGAAGCGTGTAATGAAGATTGTCCGTGCTATCCGAGAAGGTCGAATTCTCCCCTATAAACCTCCAGCGGAGCAAGACGAGGCAGATGACGGTTTGATTCGCTACGATATTTGGGCAGACGAAGCTCCACGACCTGATCACATCATGAACGTCCCAGCGCCTAAATTACCTCCTCCAGGTTACGAGGAGAGTTATCACCCACCACCTGAATACTTGCCGGATAAGAAAGAGCGAAAAGCATGGGAAGAGGCCGATGAAGAAGACCGTGAGAGGGAGTACCTACCCACAGATTACGCTGCTTTGCGAAAAGTTCCTGGTTACGAAAACTTTGTCAAAGAAAAGTTCGAGCGTTGTTTGGACTTGTATCTTGCTCCTAGGGTTAGAAGAAGCAAACTCAATATCGACCCAGAGAGTTTACTCCCTAAGCTACCGAGCCCCGATGAACTCAAACCCTTCCCTACAGCATGCGCAACTCTTTTCAGAGGTCACACCGGTCGTGTACGATCTGTATCGATTGACACAACTGGACAATGGTTAGCTAGTGGAGGCGATGACGGAACAGTGCGTGTTTGGGAAATTCTCACAGGACGTCAGCTCTGGTCTGCCAAAATCAGTGATGATGAACCTATCAATGTCGTTCGCTGGCGTCCCGGTCAAGATGCTGTCATACTCTGCATTGCCTGCGGAGACGATCTTCATCTTGCCGTCCCCCAGATTGTCAACCCGGAGCTTGAAAAAGCCAGTCTGGAACTTCTTGATGCTGGTTGGGGTTACGCAGCCAACAAGTCTTCTACGAAGCACGGAGACGCAGATTCGAAGAGCACCCCTACAAATTGGATCCGACCATCATCAGAGCTGGCCGAGTCTGGAGTGTGTATCACTATACCCTTGCGCTATGTTGCGAAGTCAGTATCATGGCATCGCCGTGGTGACTACTTTGTCACTGTCTGCCCCGGATCTTCCACACCTGCAAGCCAAGCTATTGCAATCCACACAGTCTCGAAACACGTCACCCAAAACCCCTTCAGGCGTCGACTCAAGGGCGGTGGCCCCCCTCAAGCCGCTCACTTCCATCCTTCCAAGCCTATCCTCTTCGTCGCCAACCAACGCACCATCCGTGCCTACGATTTGTCTCGTCAACTCCTGGTCAAGATCCTACAACCTGGTGCGCGATGGATCTCATCCTTCGATATCCACCCACATTCCTCCTCAACCTCTGGCGGCGACAACCTCATTGTTGGATCCTACGATCGCCGACTCCTATGGCACGATGTCGACCTATCTGCCCACCCATACAAGACCCTCCGTTATCACAGCAAAGCCATCCGAGCCGTCAAGTTCCACCCTAGCGGTCGTTACCCCTTGTTCGCTGATGCCAGTGACGACGGCTCTTTACAGATTTTCCACGGCAGTGTTACCGGCGACATGCTCAGTAACGCCAGCATTGTTCCACTCAAAGTGTTGCGTGGCCATAAGATTACTGGTGAGCTTGGTATCTTGGATGTTGATTGGCACCCTACTCAGCCTTGGTGTGTCTCTGCGGGTGCAGATGGAACATGTCGTTTGTGGTGCTAAATGTTCGTTTTTACTTCTGTCATGATTTTGAGTATATCTAGAAGAACATATGGGCGTTTCAAAAGTTATGTACATAAGCACTATTGCCTTGCGTAGGTGATGCATTAATGAGATTTATTTCTATCGCATATCAACCTTGTAATTATAAAAGCATATAGTCTAGGGCAAGGGAAAACGCTGTCAAAATGTATGTACGGGTATAACACATCTATTGATGCTGTATAATTCATCAACCAAAACTTATACAACACCACTACTCCAATCCCTCCTCAATCTCTCATACTTCCTCATATCCGTCACACTAGGCCTAATATGCTCCCTCGCAGCCACAAAATCCTCAAAGCGGATCATATCCCTCCGCTTAATCGCCGAATAACCAGCTCTACGCAATAAACTACCAATATCAGCACCACTATAACCCTCGCAACTCTCAGCCAAAGCACGCATTTGATCGTTAAACTCAATGGGTAGGTTGCGGATGAGTGTTTGTAGGATTTCGGCGCGTTCGCTGGGTCCTGGGAGGTTGACAAACAGTAAAGTCTCGAGACGGCCGGGTCGAAGCATGGCCGGGTCGATGATGTCGGGTCGGTTGGTGGCGGCGATGATGTAGATGCCTTGTCGGTTGCTTCCTAGGCCATCGAGTTCGGTGAGGAGGGTGTTGACGACTCGTGCTGAGCTTTCGGATAGAGCGTCATCTCGACGGGGGACGAGAGCATCGAGTTCGTCAAAGAAGATGACGCAAGGTATAGAAGATCGTGCCCGGACGAAGACTTGACGAACTGCTCGCTCGGACTCACCGACGTATTTATTCAAGAGCTCAGGACCCTTGATACTAATAAAGTTGGCGCGAGACTCATTTGCGACGGCCTTTGCCAATAAGGTCTTACCGCAACCAGGGGGTCCCCAGAGCAAAACACCCGTAGGCGCTGTAATGCCGACTTTGGCGTATATTTCTGGGTTCTTGATGGGATCAACCACTGCTGTGACCAGTTCATCCCGGATCCCACCAAGAGCACCAATATCTGCCCACGTAGTATCCGGAATAGTTGCGAAGCCTTCACGCTTAGATGAGGGTTGAATCTTGGGCAGGGCTGTGAAGAAATCTGCGTTTGATACTAAGACAGGATTGCTTTCCTGTCCGATTGGCGCTTCCTTGGCATGCTTGATTAAGCGGCGGATTTCTTTGACTTTTTCAGTCATTTCTTGCTCTGTCACATCTTCGATATCCATTTCCTCGCCAGTGTTTGACTTGAGTAACTCGAGATATCGTTTGATGGCCGCAGCTCCTGCAGTAGATACCAGATCGTTCAGATCCGCACCAACGAATCCTGCAGTTCGTTTTGCAAGCGTTGAAAAATCCAAATCATCTGCAAGTTGCATTTTTCGAGTCAAAGTACGAAGAATCTGCTCTCGTACGGGTTCCGAAGGAACAGTCAAGTTGATCTCTTTATCAAATCGACCTCCTCGTCGCAATGCAGGATCCAAGCTATCAGGACGATTAGTAGCGGCCATGACAATAACAGGCTTGCCATCAGTCTTCTCCAATGCCAAATCGTCCATGCAGGTCAATAACTGGGCCACAATACGCTTTTCCATTTCTCTCTGGGCGCTTTCCCTTTTCGGTGTGATTGCATCGATTTCATCAATAAATATCAGGCATGGAGCAACCTTCTTTGCCTCGTCGAAGTGTTCACGAAGAGCCTTTTCGGATTCACCAGACATCCCAGATACGACTGATGGAGCGGATATAGAGATGAATGGGACGCCCAAATCGGCCGCAAAGGCATTCGCAAGCATGGTTTTACCGCATCCTGGCGGTCCATGCAATAGCACACCACGCGGAGGTTGTACTTTGGATGATGTGAATATTTGTGGTCGTGTCATGGGCAATATAATCAAGTCCCCTAATTCCTGCAATACTTCGTCCATACCACCGAGATCCGATAAACTGACATGTGTCGGCGGCGATTTGTCTATTGTGTGATCCGCCTTTCTTCGTTTTGGTACTGATTCACCTGCATTTTGACGTCTTTTAGACCCAGTTGATTGCGCGGATCCTTCAACGGTAGATGATTCATTTCCTTTCCGAGGAGCAGGCAACGGTTTGGCTGACGTTGACCAGGCGCTAACAATACTCCTGTTCAAGCCATTGGACTCCTAACACAAATCAGCATATTTAACCCCTTCAACTTCAAAATGGGCAATTACTTACCACAACCTGATCAACCTTCTCATCTTCCAAACCCTCAAAATCCCCATTCACCAAATCCGACTCCTCATCACCACCAGCTAAATCAGCTTGAATAACCTCTAGTACACGCTCAATGCTATCTTCGAGCAATTTCTTCGGTTTCCGATTCAAACTCGAGTTTGACTTTTTGATAGTATCGTATACGGAATATGTAGTGAGGCGTGTCTTTCCCGACTCGGCCTGCTGCTCGTCTGCGATTTTGCGCACGATCTGGTAGATCTGCGGGAAAGTTTTTGATTAGCCTCGAAGATAATATAGGTGATATCAAAACATAGAATCTATTCACCTCTTTGTCTAAGCCATGGCTCAAACTTGGCCTGCCCTTATTTCTGTAGGGCATGGCGACAGGCATAAAATCAGCAGTTGTTTTTGGTGTTGTCCTTGAATTTGCGGAGATATCTTTATTTTTTTCGGGCTTATCTATCTTCGGATTAACGAGTCTCCGAACCCCGCTTATCATTGGCCGATCTAGACAGGAACTTGATCATCCTCGACCATAACAAGCTCAGACTACTCTCCGGATACAAAATGACGATGGAAATCTAGGCAGCTCGGCCATCATGTCTTTGATTATTCGCACATAGTTGTCTTACTTCTTCGGACGAAACGGCGATTTGCGACTCCGTTGATCAAATTTCAGACCGCATCGATAAACGTCATTGCGTCTTCGCCGAAGGGCTTCCTTGTTATCGACAAAGGGACGATGCTACGATATGGGAAATACCGGTAGTACCAACAAGATCTCTTCTCAAGATAGGTGTGTTACTATCATCCGCACCTGCTGCCAAATATACCAAAGCAGTTTTTGGTATCTTGAAAGATAATTCAAGGAACTAACCCCGCAAACCAGAGCAATCCTAAACCTCAAAATCCAACGCGACAAACTTCACGAATACCAAAAACGCATCATAGTCCTCACCGACCGCGAAACAGCAATCGCCAAAGAATGTCTATCCCGAAACGACAAGAAACGTGCACTCTTGGCACTTAGGCGAAAGAAATACCAGGAAACCTTACTAGCCAAGACCGATGCCCAGCTGGCGCAATTGGAGCAACTGACGTCTCAGGTTGAGTTTGCGTTGGTTCAGAAGGATGTTTTGTTTGGCTTGCAGCAGGGTACGGAGGTGCTGCAGGCTATAAATAAGGAAATGGGCGGATTGGCTGCTGTTGAGAAATTGATGGGCGAGACGGAGGAGGCTAGGGCTTATCAGGAGGTTAGTGCTTCTCTGTTTTTTCTTTGGTCGGGCAAACTCTAATGGTGATGGAATATAGGAAATCAGTCAAATGCTCGCTGGACAAATGTCCAACCAAGACGAAGACGAGGTCGAAGATGAACTCGAAGCTCTACAAAGGGAGGTCGAGGGGACCGTTGAAATGCCTAATGTGCCTACGGCTGCTCTTCCTGAGCTGACTGATGAGGAGAAGGAGAAAGAGGCAAGAGCAAGAGCCAAGGCTAGGGCGCAAGAGCGAGCGGCTATGTTAGCTGCTTAAGGATGAGTGGGCGGCATGTCTGCTCCTCACTAGCTTTACGAATCTCGAAATCCATATCCTACACGCAAGGTTATTGGATATTATAGACGCATTACCGTTTACGTCACACTTGTATGGAGCATGCATAGGTGGCATATTGTACAGCTTCGCATTCTTGTATCCTGTTTAGCATCATAGCATCATTACAAACGTATCATGGAAATCATAAAGTGGTATCATGTATGCCGCACGAGTATTGCAAACATCCTCGATGTCGCTCATGATCACTGTCCCGGCATAATTCTTCCTCCGAAGCCATGCACACCCTGGATAGCAACATGATCACTGGGGTTCGCAGCTGCCTCGTACATGACGCTGACAGGCTCACGGTTGAGCGCCATGAATTGTCCTTTGAAGCCAATGTACCCAATCTTGGTAGTCTCTTCTTCGCCCCAGTTATCCTCGAAGAATAGGGTGATGCATGTAGTGGCGTTCCACAGGGCACGGCTGAGAGGTAGATCATAGACGTCGGTTCCCGTGACGGGTTGTGGAATTTCGATGGTCTGGGTGGGTTTGAGATCTGACGCCATGGAAAAGTCTAGGTCGTTGCGGTTTTTGAAGAGTTTCACGGTCTTGGGGGCAGAAGGTGTCGGGGCAGTGTAGATCAGTAGCGAGTGTAATTTGACCTGTCCTGCGAAACTTGATGCAAGTTAGCTTGAGTCCATGGTATTCCGTGTAGCATGAGACCACTTACGGGATGTACATCAAAAGCTGTTCGTCTGCGTCGCTCTCGAGTTCAGGTTGCTCATTCAATCTTTCAGCCCATGACTTTTGAAGGATTGCGGTGCCAGCGCGAGGAACAGATTCTGTAAAGGTTGTCTCACTGTCAGTCCTCGACACACAGAATATAATCTCGATTAGCAACTATTACCATTGAGAGTAGACACCATATCAAATTGTATCTGAGAGTACAACAACGATTGGAGGGCAGGAGTGATGTCATTTGAATGATCGTGACCCTCGTCGTGGCAGGGGCCGCCGCCATGGCCGTGATCGTGGTGATGATGGCCTGGCATTGTTGTGTCGAAGCGATGATGGGTGTTTACATGGAGAAGAGCATGGTGAAGAAGAAGAAATGAGAAGTGTTGACACAAAGAGGTTGTCGAGGAATCTTTTAGCTACAGACAAATACGAAGCGGGACAACCCTAAACAAGCAAGACCCCACCTTCTCCAAAAATGACGCCTGCCTGCGCCTTCCCCGCGTCCACCTATCTACTACTAAGACACTCGATAGTACTCAGGCGCATATTCCACCAGCCAGCTTCTCTCGATCTTGGTGATATCGCGGATAAACGTCTTTTCTCCGGTCTCCAGGATTTCATGGAAGATGACCCAATCAGCTTTGCGGTTCTGGACAGAAATATCAGGGTTAGCAAGGTCTACGAAATGGAAATTTTGTGGGAAACGTACAAACATCAACGAACTAGGATGAGCGTGTAGAGTCAACCCGCCGCTCACAGTCTTGAAGCTCCCGTCAGGCTGCATTTTGGCAGCATGTGCAAAGTATCCCGTGGTGAGACACCGACGGATTTGTTCTGGTTTATTGATCTCTTTTGAAGCAGAAGAAATCGGTGGCGTCAAATCAACCTCTAATCCAAACCGCTCAAGATATCGTTTCAATTGAGCACGAACGCTCACGGCTCGAGTCAGGGATTTGTAATTCAATAGATTGTCTCTGCACCATTTCGAATCTTTTTTGCCTTTGGTAATGAATGCCTGATACACATTCAAATATGTCATGTGGTCGCCCTCTTCAACAGCGAACTTCCTTCGTGCGCTCTCAGTCTCGTCTTTACCGCCGTCGTGCTGAACCCATAACGAGCCTTGCAAGCTAAGCATGGCCGCAATAGTGAGAACCTCGCTCAAACACTTGAAGCTAGGGGCACTGAGTAAGACCTTGGCCAGCATTGGCTCAACGCCGAGTTCAGCCATACGAAACCCCGTAGGTTTCGTAAGTTTTGCGTAGTCATCCACAGCTCCCAAAGAATATAGAAGCTCCAGAGCACGAGTCATCAATTCAGCAGGAGGGGGCGAGAGAAAATCAAACCGCACAACATTGTCGATTCCAAGAGCCTTTAGCTGCATGACAACTGGTGCCAAATTCGATCGTTGAATCTCCGGCGTACCCATATCAGGTAACGCCTCGTAGGCTTGTTGAGTATATAGACGGAAACATTTACCAGGCTTTGTTCTTCCGGCTCGGCCGGCACGTTGCGTAGCTGATGCTTTAGACACCGGCGTGGCAGTCAATGTCTCAATGCCGCTCTTTGGGTTGTAAGCTCGAATCTTAACAAATCCGCAATCAATGACGAAGACAATTCCATCGATGGTCACTGAAGCCTCGGCAATATTTGTCGACACAACTACCTTCCGCGTATTCTCCGGTGTAGGCTCAAAAATATACATTTGCTGTTCCGTAGTCAAGCCAGCAAAGAGAGGCAAAGGAAGCAGCGATTTCGCTCTTGGATGGAGCATAGCAGCTCGCTCTGAGATTAACTGAACTGCTTGCTCAATTTCTTCTCGTCCGGTTAGGAAGATGAGTATGTCACCCTCGTCCTCTTGGGAATGAATATCAAAGACTGTCTTGATAGCCCGTTCAACATAATCTTCCGCTGGGTTTTCCAGGTAGAGAACGTCCACAGGATACATTCGCCCCTCGAGACTAATGATACGCCCAACATCTCCTCCAAGCTCTTCCTCCGGTCCTTCAACAGCCGCTTTATCACCGCAGAAAAACTTTAAAAACTGTTCAGCCTGCAAAGTAGCACTGCTGATGATAATGCGGAGCTCAGGGCGCTTCTTCATAATCTTCTTCAGTATTCCTAGCAGGATATCGGAACTAATAGAACGTTCATGGGCCTCATCAACCATAATTACTGAATAACGAGACAGTAGAGGGTCAACAAGTGCTTCTCGTAACAACAGTCCGTCTGTGAGAAACTTGATCCGCGTAGCAGCGGAAGTGACATCTTCAAATCTGATTGAATAGCCTACTTCCTCGCCCAACTTGCAACGCATTTCCTCTGCTACTCTGCGGGCAACTGTAGTCGCCGCTACACGTCTGGGCTATTGTCCACTTAGTCTAGGTCAATACATGATGATAGAACTTCAAGAAAGCATACCTGAGTCACCCCAACGACCTTCCCATCCGCCGTCCATCCTGCCTGGTCCAAAAACTGAGGTAACTGTGTCGATTTTCCGCTGCCGGTTTGGCCAACAACTATCGTGACAGGGTAAGTCTCAATGAGATATAATAATTTCTCCCTATATCGAGCAATGGGCAGAAGGGATGAGGGCTTATACAGGGCGGGAATGAAGGTTGAGGATAGGCTGAACTCATCAGCCATTGGACCGATTTTCAGGAAGAGCTGACTTCCTGATCCACCTTATTCGATAGTCCAGGGTCACCATATGGTCATCTTGAGGAACGATATGCTTTATTCCATGATTGTTGAAAGATGTCGAAAGAAGAAACAAGCCACAGCAAGAGCGGTCTTGGCTCAGGCGTAACAAGTGGCGGTGCAAAGTGTGGCTTGACAACGGGCAGTGATGCAATGTCCTGACAGCTTGTTGTTGTGATAGGCTGCAATCAATTTACCTCTCTGTTACTTTCTTGAAACACCGCAACTTCGCCTCACCTCAACTTCCCTTCTAACCCAGAAAATTTTCAAATTTGAACCTTACTATCTGGTTATTACTGAATAAATATTCAAGATGTCTGACGAGGGGAAAGTGGTAAGCTGTTTGTGCCTCTTCAGACGAATACAATAACTAAATGCGAAACCCCGCAGCAAACCCCTACCAAATACTCCGGAGGACCCAACAACTCCAATCCAGAGTCTCCCACGACTGCACGACCGCTAGATTTTGACGATGAACCTCAAGAAACAGGCGTTCTCTCTACGCCTTCCAAGCCAGAGAACACCGCTGAAGTTCCCCCGCCCAAACCACCACGACCGGCCGACCCGCGACAACAAGCCGAAGAGACGCTGAAGGAAGCGTTTCCCTCAATCGAGCCGGGTGTAATCAAGGCTGTCTTGACAGCTAGTGGATATAATGTGGAAAGGGCTTTCCATGCCCTTCTAGGTGGGTTGACAGACATGTTCTTATCCCTAGGTTTCTGTACCTAATTCGTGGCTGTGTAGGCATGACGGACCCTACAGCCCAGGAAGAGCTTCCACCACCACCCCCAGCAAAGCCTCCGCGACCATCTTACCCAGCAACCTCGACTACGCAGCAACAATTGCGTGAAGATGAGATATATGCTCGCCGTCTAGCGGAACACTTTAGTGATTCGCAACCCCGCGGCAGACAGAGGCAGGGGCGGGATTACGATTATGGAAACGAGTATCCCGAGGAGCGAGAGCGCAACTTTTTCGATGGTATGTTTGGATTTACTACATGGCTTTGGTCTTTTGCTTATTGGTCTTGTAGATGATTTGCCGGTGATTAGAGACAATATTCGAAAGGGCTTCCTTGAAACTCAATCCAAGGTCAATTCATGGGTACAGAACTTCAAGAAAAGACTCGATGGTGATGATGAAGAAGAAGAGCCTGCTTCAGATGGCTATCTCCAATCACACGGAGAGACTCAGACTTATGGCCGCGCACGACGAAGTGGTGATTCTACTCGACGCAGCGGTGACCGGGAGCGTTACGACGCAGACCCGCAGGTTCTTGGAGATGACTTTTCTGCATTGGAACTGAGGGATTCCGAAGGTTTGATCCCTTCGATCGTCACCATTCACTAACTCCTACTGACACTGGTGTAGCACCTCCTCCACGCCCTGCCCGTCCTCTAGCAAATATCAGACCCGCCAATACCTCTCAAGAAAGACGCAAAGTATCGTTCCAAGACGGCCCACCAGAGGAAATCGACAACCTCTATGACGCCCCGAAGATTAAAACACCACCAACAGGAGGCAAGTCAAGTAAATGGCAACCTCTCTCCACAACCAGCCACTCTCCCGTCGGCGAGAACGACCCCTTCAGCCTCGGCGATAGCGAAGACGAGCGCGACAACAAGACCAAAGATGTACCCGCCGGAGAGGACAATGACCTCAAGAAATTGACCGCTGAAGCCATGGAGTCGGAGATTGGGTCTGATTCGAAGGACGCCAGTAAGAAGGCGGACGATAAATGATTTGTTTGGTTGATGTTGATGTTTTCGAATGCTGTGTATGTGCGCGTGACGGGTGTACGATCTTTTCATTCAATTGATTTCTGAGATATCCCATGCAATGAACCGTGAAGATGTTTTCGATAATTCCACTGCGGGGTACAACTGCGCGTGTAATAATGGTCGTCAAGTCGTTACTTTTTTGGAAAACCGGTATATATCGCTTGCACCATAGTCGTACCGTAATTCGTCGCGCATAATCCATTAAACCCATATCCCGTGATCCATTTATTCATCATCTTCATTTCCCCGGACAGGCGCCTCCTTCCTCAAATCCTTGATAACAGTCTACCACCAATCCCACCCATTAGCCACGCCAAAAACAGAGAGAAAGAGGGGGCATACAGCAAGCGCATCCGGATTAACCCCATTCTCAATCAGGGATACACACAACGACAATTCCGTGCGATCGAGATGCGTATTCTACATATTCCGTCAGTCAGACAGGTTCTTTACACACCGTATCGATGTCGCGGGTTAAGGGAAACGGACCAGTAACATTGAAATTTCGTAGAGAATGTCGATGACTTCGCGCGCAGCTTGGCGCTTTTCGTCTTGTTGGGAGGGCATTGTGTCTATATTTTGTTTTGAGAGAGGACTGTTTGAGTGTGTTGACAGTTGGATTGACTGGGGAGATAAGATTAGACGGCAGACGCGCCAACTTCTACGTAGTAAGCCTACATGCAATTCAATTGATCGACCAATCAGATTAACGCTGTTTAAATCCGATATGGAATCATCATTTCTCGGCGCACGATTGACTTTCTAACTTCTTCTTGGTTGTATTCAAAATATTCATAATCTTATCTTAGCATCTTTCGTTCTTTTTGCGCCTCAAGCTGAAACATCTGCCACTAGGAAAATGGAAGAATGTCTCAAAATCGCAGATCTCCATTCCGCGTCGCGCTCTGAACCACTCGGAATTCTCACCAAGATGGCACGTATCGAGAAGAGAACTTTTCCGACCAGTGAAGCTTACGAGTTTGATATTGAGTTGTGGAAGAAATACCTGCGTATTGTATGCTACTTCAAACAATGGCAAGGTTGATGACAATGTGGTTATTGGGTTATCTTGTATGTGTACGACATCGCAACACTGCACTGTTACATAAATTGTGTGTTGTAGAGGCACATCGCCGTAGATGTATTGGAGAGAGGTTATTGTTACAAGCAATCAAAGGGTGAATGGTGAATAATGAGCCGGGTTGCGAATATATTCAATTATGGGTTGATAAGGCGCGGGTAGCTGCACGGAGTCTGTATGCAAAGTGCGGGATTGAGGAGAAGGAGGAGGTCCCCGATTATTATGCTAAAAGGGAGAACTGGGATCCGTATGGTTCTTACACCTTAAGACTTTACTTGATCTCAAGTTGCTCAACCAGCCTGGTTTGGCATTGTTGGTTTCGTGGACCCCTCTTCAGGGATACAAGAGAATCGGTATGCCTGCCTTTTTCATTTGAATTGGGACATAGTACCTACCCTTTCTCCCTGATCCCTTTTCCAGGAGAAGACATTCGTTAGGTCTGGTGTTACTGCTGTGTTGCACGTACCTGGATTCTGGGCCTGTCTTAGCCCTAGATCAAGTGCCTTCCAGCGGAATGCCCCTTGCAGCCACCATACACGTCCTGAACGTGTAACCCATCAACCTGCAACTTACCTCTCGCATATGCAACTCTCTTATGTGACCGGCATAAGCCTCGCCAGCCATGTGTGTGCATTTCTGACGTCAAGCATACTCTACCATGGCTTCCAACAATGCTTTACGCGCTTCGCGTAGACCACCCTAGGGGTATCCCTTCAGCCTGAGATAAGAAAATGATTTCTCCCTTTGTCTCAATGTTTGAACACCTTTCCCCGTCGACGTCCGCTAGACGTGTTCCCTCAAGCCAGAGTCTTCCCAGGTTCTCATCATCGATTTGAGGTTTCTAGCAGCGATTGCGGTCTATACCCACCTGGAAGTCGAACATGATGGCTTTCTCGATGAGGATGTTGACGACTCTGAGTGTGGTTCTCCTGGTAGCATTGCTCGACACCGTTGATGCCATACCGACACCAAACTACCCGGTCAATTCCCAATTACCGCCTGTCGCTCGTGTTTCTCAACCTTTCAACTTCACCTTCTCAAGCAGCACTTTCGCCAACGGCGGCACTGGCTTACAGTATTCCCTATCAAATGCTCCATCATGGTTGAAGGTCGACACGGCCAGTCAGACCTTATATGGAACTCCTGGCACGGCTGATGCCGGTGCGCCGCAGTTTCTTCTTGTCGCTACTGATCAGTCGGGCTCAGGGTCAATGAGCGTAACGCTGGTTGTTTCTAGTGACTTGGGCCCACAACCAGGAAAGCCTCTTCTGCCCCAGTTAGCAAAAAGCGGTCCAACTTCCGGTCCAGCAACTGTCTTTATGCATCCTGGACGAGCATTCACCATAGACTTCGATCCCAAAGAGATATTCGCCAATACCCATGCAAACACAGTCTACTATGCAACATCTGCACTGTACAATGCTCCTCTACCGTCATGGGTGTATTTTGATCCCTCGAGTCTCAAATTCACTGGCAGTACTCCATCCAATCCGTCATCGGTTCCCCAATCGTTCAGCTTCAATCTCATAGCGTCTGATGCTGCCGGATTCAGCGCAGCCATGGTGACATTTGAGATTATTGTAAGCCAGCATATATTGTCTTTTGGGGAAACTGCTCAAACCCTGAACTTCACGCGTGGCCAGCCATTCAGCACACCTCATTTCATTGACGGTCTGTCGCTCGATAATTATAGTGTCGCCGCAAACAATCTGTCTCATTTCAGCCTCGATGGGCCATCATGGCTCAAACTCGACAACGATACCCTCTCCCTTAGCGGAACAGCTCCCAAAGATGCCGATAATCAGAACATCACGATCACCGTCGGCGACATCTATGATGACAATGCCAAACTAGAGCTGTATCTTCGAGTGTCGCAGCTCTTTGCGAAAGGGGTGGAAAACTGCAATGCTACAATTGGTGAAGAATTCTCTTACGCTTTTGACAAGTCTTTGTTGAGCGATGATACGGTCCAACTGCAGGTTGACTTGGGTGCAGCATCCTCCTGGGCCCATTACGACAAGGCTACTGAGACAATCGCTGGAGATGTACCAGATGACTTGACACCACAGACATTCCCGATCAAATTGACGGCCACTCAAGGCTCGGTCAAAGAGGAGCGCAACCTCAACCTCAGTGTTTTCCGATCAGGAAAAGCAGGCGTTGTCAGCGATAACCAGACCTCTTCAGGTACGAATCACGGGACAAACAAGCGCAAAGCTGGCATCATTGCTGCTGCCGTTTTAGTCCCTTTGGCAGTTGTTGCAGCAGCAGGTATCCTGATCTTTCTATGCTGCCGTCGACGACGATCAAAAGCTACTACCACAAAGCAGATAGACGAAGAGAATCCCGCTGACGACAAGCATTTGGAGTCGCCTCCAGTCACACACCCGGAGAAGAATGTTGCGGAAACAGAGGTCACAGAGGTGCCGCGAAGTTTCTCAAACTTGTCGGATTCATCAAATGACTCGGCTCCACCGCAGTTAGAATTGGATCCGCTGTGGGAGACTGCCTCCCTTGAAGACGGACAACAAAGGCATACTCAATCACCCAGCGCGCATATTCAACCTCAGAAATTTGTTCTGGACTGGGGCAACACCAGCATACGTACGGAAAAGACCCGGGCATCGCCCAATGTGTCTCCCACGAGAAGCACCAGCGTATCCCAAACATCTCCATTTACTCGCCGCGGTAGCCGAAGGTACTCGAAAAGAGAGCCTCTCAAACCGATTCAAGCACGTTCTCTCAAGCGGGACTCCATCATGTCTTCCAAATCCAAGCGCTACTCCAGGCGTTCGAGCGGGATATCAGTAGCAGCAGGGCTTCCAGTCAGACTTAGCGGTGCAGGCCATGGTGCTGGAGGGTTTGGTCCATTACGACCAGACATGGTCGGGACATCATGGTATACTACCCAGGTATCGCTACAAAGCGATGACACCAGCATAGAAAAATTGGCGACTATGTTCCCGCGCCCACCTCACGTACCGAACAGGGATGGCAGCATGTCAGCGCGACACCGTAATTACCAAAAACGAGCCAGCATGAACTCCAACAGACCATTATCTGTTGAGGCTCCAGAGCCTGACTCTCTTGAGGCTTTCATTCAAGGTCGAGCGCGCAGTCGCAATTCAGGCAATCCTCTCTTTTCAGCCAGGATGAACAGTTCGGGGTCTACGGGTTATCGTGCGTTGGAAAAGGCTCGTCGCAGCTCTAGCATTGCTGAAACGACGGTTTCTGCATCTACATTTGCAGATGACCAACAACAACCTCATGTGCGCCCAATATCTACCATATCAGCATCTGTGTATGGTGACGATAACCGCAATTCGGTAATACAAGGACGACCAATGTCACAGATATCCGAGGTGGGAGCCTTTCCTGTCAACAGAAACCGAACTAGTCAAGGCTTGGTCCAGCGTTATACGGAAGCCATCGCTGAATTGCCACGATTCTGGAGTCAGGCCAGCATGGGTAGTCAGCGACGTTTCGAGTCACCAGGGGAGTCTTTGACGGGATCGGATGACTATTATGATTTGATAGACGAGCGTGAGGACCCTGAAGGCGGCCGGCAGTGGTACCCCTTGAACACGCAAACGCAACAGCATTCCAATACTGAGGAAGTCGCGAAGGTAACAGGATCTACCAGACAAAGTGGGGAGCGGTCTCCGATATCTGATGCAGGTGATAGTCGAGTACGCCGCATGAGTCTGCTGCGGACAGGGGGGCAGGATAGCAGTCCTACTGCCATTCGACATTGGCGGCTTGCGAACACACAAGAACGACGACCCAGCATTGAGGGTAGTGGCAGTCTTCAGCCGACGACGAACAGTAGTTTCCGGGGTGATCTAGCATTTGTGTAGCGTGTTTCTTTTTTGTTTGTTGATACTTTTGTCTTGGGCCAGTCATGTCTTTCGCTCGGAGTTTAGGTCAGGCGTTGAACAAGATACCTCGGGCACAGCATGTCCAATTGTTTTGTATGGTTTGCATGATTCTTGATGTTTTCAGAGTAGTATATTTTCATGAGATCTTTTGTCTGCAATGGTAGTTTCAGAAGTAATCTAGGTATAGACCGTCGCCTGAAGTGACACATTAGGAAAGAACGGCCGAGGTGGTCTCGTGACTTGCGTACAGTGTACATCAAGCTCAAATACAAGGCAGCCACGAGCCCTTGTACCAGATTACGAGTACCTAGGACCTAGGTACATAAACGCTAGTGTCGTAGGCAGTCGGTATTAGCATGTTCCGGGTAAATTGATCAGCTGAAAAATTTCTGACAGAAAGCGTGACTATCGATTCGAAAAAATTCGACCGAAGGTTACAGGAGGTATGCTCGGTCTAGCCTTAGTTGTAGCCTAATCTTCGAGTGCTGTTCCAATCAATCAGGATGTGTCTTTTCAGCTCGGGATTTTCGTGGATTTTGTTGGAATTGTACGAACTCGTATGAATTCCGTTCAATTGAGACGGGCAGTGCAGGTAACTTGACAAGCTGTCGGTGTGAGGGCAATATGGTAACAGCGTTGAAATTGGAAGCGCCGGGGATGACAGTGCATAAGCTCCCTTGAGGTCGAATAATAGGAGTAGTATGGCTGAAGAGTCAGCCACACTGGGTTGACGGCATTTGCCAGTTAGTGACGCTGTTACAGCCTCTGTATGTATTTTGCACTGTAATGGTGTATTTCTGTATTTGACAATACAGTACTATGCCTAGTCCGGCAGTCAATTGTAATTTTAGGGCCTTCCACCCAATCACGTCACTCTCCATATGGCGCCCTACTTTGACCCCAATCCAAGAATTGCATATCTAGCACTTGTCATGCCATGCTAAATAATTGTGACGGCCTCAAAAAGTTCAATATTACCCTGTTTGTACCGTCAATTACACTGCAATACACATTTTGAACGGAGATTACAGATGTTACAGAGCTAGTACGACAAAGGCCGGCGCTAAGCATTTTCGTCATTGTCTCTCCGCCTGCAGTGCTGCTTTCACAACACGCGACTGGCATCTCTCCCACACATTTCTTTCTTCCAGATACACTTAACAGATACATCTTGAACAAAAATCTTTTCTTCAGATCCTGTAATCGTGTTTCTATCTTGTGGTGTATTGCTCCCATTCCAACACTGTTTGCCAGCTCACAACACGCACGCAAAGAAAAAAAAACAGCCCGCTACCCTACCCCCACATTTATCATCCTCACCCTCTGATCGAGTTTGCTGGCGCTAAGATTGCTCCAAATCAACGACATACACTTCTCCCTTCTCATCCCTCATCCCTTCGTCCATATCCCACGCCACCCCATTCACCTCCGGGCCTCGTCCTAACGACTCTTCTTTTCTCCTCTTTTCGAGGTGCATACGATCGAAACGTCCGCTACACAATATCCCAGTCGTTCGATCGGGACCCGCGAGTCATTATGGGTCAGACCTTATCAGAACCTATTACAGACAAGGTGAGATTATTTCTGGGCACGATGTTGCTTTTTGCTTTCTTATCACTGCGAATTTCTTTTTACGCCATGCATCATCACATCTGGGCTACTGCACGCTTTTGAACCTTGTGGCTACAAGTGACGACGGTCAACTGGGTGCGGGGCAGATCCGGAGCAATTTTGTCTAAGCGACCAGCTCCTATATCACTGCAGATGCCAACGCATTTTTACACTCTACTGTCTGCATTCCTTGTTTCGTCGCTACTAGCATGTCATGATCGACACATACTTGAACTTCGAGACAATGTGCTAACAACTCGTTTCTGGCAATAGACGTCTGCGGAGGGCCAAGATGACTGCGTTTTATACGGAGTATCAGCCATGCAGGGCTGGCGAATTACGATGGAGGATGCGCACGCGGCAATTCTCGATTTGCAAGCCAAGTATATAAATAAATCCGCCGAATCCACCTCGCCGGATCAGCGACTTTCATTCTTCGGTGTTTACGACGGACACGGCGGAGACAAAGTGGCTCTTTTCGCAGGAGAAAAGGTGCACCAGATCGTTGCGAAACAAGAAGCGTTCTCCAAGGGTAATATCGAGCAGGCGCTCAAAGACGGATTTTTAGCCACCGATCGCGCTATTCTTGATGGTTCGTGGATCGCTCATTGATATATTGCACATGCTCAGAATGCTCATTGAATGTGTAGACCCTAGATACGAGGAGGAGGTTTCGGGATGTACGGCATCGGTCGGAGTCATTTCTCGCGATAAGATCTGGGTAGTGAGTTACTATTTTTCTCAAGATAACGGTGTGAGCAAGGGACTGATCATTGCGCAGGCAAACGCTGGCGATTCCCGAACTGTATTGGGTGTCAAGGGACGAGCAAAGCCTCTGTCTTTTGATCACAAGCCCCAGAATGAAGGTAATTCTACATCAAATTATCTAAATTGAATTCAACTCCGTGGCTAATATTTACCCCTTTTCAGGCGAAAAAGCGCGTATCAGTGCTGCGGGAGGTTTCGTCGATTTCGGACGTGTTAACGGCAACCTTGCTCTTTCGCGAGCTATCGGTGATTTCGAATTCAAGAAGAGCGCCGAGCTGTCCCCCGAACAGCAGATAGTCACCGCATACCCCGATGTCACAACGCATGAGATCACAGAAGACGACGAGTTCCTGGTGATTGCTTGTGATGGTGCGTAGCTCCAAGGCTTATATTTATCTGGCGTTACTGACTTTCATAGGTATCTGGGATTGCCAATCTTCTCAGGCAGTCGTGGAATTCGTTCGAAGAGGAATTGCCGCCAAGCAAGAACTTCACCGTATCTGTGAGAACATGATGGACAACTGCCTATCTTCAAACAGTGAAACCGGAGGCGTCGGCTGCGACAACATGACCATGATCATTGTCGGCCTTCTTCATGGAAAGACGAAAGAAGAATGGTATAACACTATTGCAGAGAGAGTTGCCAAAGGCGATGGCCCCGTTGCTCCTCCCGAATATGGCAAGTTTGATGACAAGTCCAGCGACCCAACAAGCTGCTAACTCGAAAGTTGCAGCTGAATTCCGCGGCCCCGGTGTACGTCCCGGTGCTCGCCACCAATTTGACGATAGTCCAGACGACTACGACTTGGATACAGATAATACCCGGCGGGGTTTTGGCGTTAAATCGGGGCGCATCATATTACTTGGAGACGGAACCGAGGTGCATGCGGATCAAGACGATGAAGAATTGTTTGACGCTACAGAAGAAGAGGACAAGGGCGTTCAGAATCAGGTACGGGCTAGCACTGCTAATGCCGGGCATGACACCGGCCGAAGCCTTCGTGAAGATACTCCTGGACCTGAGCTTACCCACAGAAACGCTATTCAGAGTACCGAGACTGTTCAAACTGGACCACATGTTTCTGCCTCACCATCAGCCATCAACGCGGATACCTCGCCGGGAAAGACTGAAGAAAGCAAAGCTGCCAGCAAACCGAGTGATTCTTAGCATGCGTCCGGTATATAGAGAGGTTCTACTTTGATAACCATTTACTACTACGAATACCGAGACCATGATGATGATAACGATCGCCGGAATACAATAAATATTTCGACCTTCCTACCCGAGTTTACCTTTCCGTCGCGCCCATCTCCTCAATTCCAGCTTAAATTTTCCAACCTATTCCTCCCTCCCACTATCTCCCAGAGAGCGCCGTGCTACGATTGTCCTCTTTTGTCGTGTTCCTTTACTCTGTCCTTACCGTGCGATTCTATATCCTGTTGAGCATTTGTTATCTACCATGTGATCGCAATGGTTGCTCCTCCGCCTTCAAAGATGAGAAGGAAAGAGGAAAGGACGATGGCTAAGTGGAGAAATCTCTGGCCAGTCTTGATATTCGTTTTTCTCCATCTTCATGTCTTGGTATGTGCTGGAAAAGCGATGGCAGCAACAAAGAGTTGGAGGAAGAAAGAACAGCAGACGGTTAGGGTTTTCAAACAAGGAGTTTTTTTTTTCTTTCATTTCTTTCTGTATACAATACGGCGTAACAGGTAATTCTCCAATAAGCTTTGTTCGATATTCGGATCGTATTGTTGTTTCTTCCTACTAATGTCTCAGATTTCTATTCTGGATATTGAATAGTCTGTTCTGTTCATCATTCAGCAGACATCTTGATAACTCATTCACACACAGTCTTGGACCTTTTCTAGTCGAGAAATGTCACGATTCTGGATATCATGACTAACTCTACTATCCACGGGTATCATACCAACGTCCAACTGCCCTTTTTCTAATTTCCGGCTGATCCAATTCAGCAGAGAGATTGGATACTTCTGCTTCTGGACCCTTCAGCCACTGATCAAATACAAGGCGTATCTGGCCCAGCTCCGAGCCTTTCGAGCTTTATTACCACACTATCATGTTCATCATCTTTTCCGGCTTCGTGCATAGAGAATTAGGTTATCCATGTATGGTCATCGCTTCGATCAATTAGGATCCACGGATACTGAATAGACTGACTATGATGTGGGCAGACTGGCTACAATCGACGGGGGAGTGGTGCATTTTTGATCATACTGAGGACTCGACTGTACATAAGACTTGCCAATTGCTACCTTACACATCAACATGGTCTTGTTAGAATCTAAGAAGATGGCTCACAAGATATTCACTTATGGGTTAGTATAGGGTTAGAGAAGCGCTATCCTGTAAATAGGTTAGCGCCATGACATTATCATCATTCCAAATATCCTTTCATCGCAGAATAACCAGCAACTCCAACGATGGTCAAGAGCACTCAGATATTGTATAGAGACTCTTAGTTCATAATCCGATTGACGCCCGAAGGTATTGTTCATTCGGCATAATCTCGCTATTGAATGAAGCAGACATTGGCAATGTTCGGGGATCCGC
This sequence comes from Talaromyces pinophilus, assembly GCA_001571465.2. Lineage (NCBI taxonomy): Eukaryota > Fungi > Ascomycota > Eurotiomycetes > Eurotiales > Trichocomaceae > Talaromyces > Talaromyces pinophilus. The sequence continues at coordinate 3,280,134 of CP017344.1, read as the reverse complement.
CAACGCGCAAGGAATCAATCCCGAAGCCACAAGACCGACAGATAAACCACGGTCGAACATACTCATCGAGTATGCGTATAAAATGATAGAATTGAGGATTAAAACATCCAAAATAATGATTTTCATGAACATCTAAAAGACTAAACACGTGCGGGCGGAACTGGACGGGATGCAAAACGGAGTGACGCGACACGAAAGAGCCCCCTAATATTGTTCTCCATAATTTCAACGTTAATTTATGACCGAACAAACACTGACAGACAGACGCCTGTGTGTTCTTTCTTGATTTTTCATACTTCTTCTCTGTTTCTTCTTCTTCTTCTTCTTTCCATCGTCTATCTGATTGTAATTAATTGTCCTGTCACTTGTCTGCGTTGCTCATGTGGGGAGTGACGTCCTCCATCTCGAACAATTAATTCGCACTTTTCCCGGTTTTGCTGCCATCGACGTCAGCCTCAACCCAACCACAACAACCACATCGCTGTCCACTGTCCATTGCCCAGTGTCATCAACCAGACGCCACCACAATTAGCTCTTGTCAGAGACAATTTGGGAGAATCATGTCTTCGCCATCCTCGAGTGCCGGAAAGCGCAAGCGGACTGCTTCGATCGCTCATAATAACACCATTCCGAATACTCTCAAGCCCGCCGAGCTTCTACAACCATCCTCTCGCGACGCTTCCGGCGAAGAAGGCGACGACTCAACTGCACCGACTGACGAGCGACCATTGTCCCGACACAAGAAAACTCCATCCCTCTCAATTGATCCTAACCATGCCCACCCGTCAAAGCGCGCAAGGACCCGTTCCGGTGCTACTGCTGCTGACGCACAGCATACAGCAACAAGCAACGGCGACTCCGCCGCGGTAAACAACGAAGATCCCGGCGAGCCATCCGAAACGACAGAAGCAAGTGTCGATATTGAGACGAGATCAAAGCGGAAATCGGTCACTGCCAATGGCAATGTTGACAAGGATGAGTTCTTGCAGCCGCCGCTTCGCGCGGGACTCCAAGATCCAGTGGGATATCACACGAATCCCCCTCCGACCGGTCGAGCAGTCCGAGTGTATGCCGATGGCGTGTTTGATTTGTTTCACCTAGGGTAAGCCAATTCCTTTAAACAAAGACACAAAGAAAAATCTAACATATGTAGACATATGCGACAACTCGAACAAGCCAAAAAAGCCTTCCCAGAAGTCTACCTCATCGTCGGCGTGACCGGCGACGAAGAAACTCACAAACGCAAAGGTCTTACTGTGCTGTCCGGTGCGGAGCGAGCTGAGACCGTTCGACACTGCAAATGGGTTGACGAGGTCATTCCCAATTGTCCATGGATAGTGACGCCGGAGTTTTTGGAAGAACACCGCATTGACTATGTTGCGCACGACGACTTGCCGTACCAGGCGGATGAGGGAGATGATATTTATGCACCTATTAAAGAGCAGGGCAAATTTTTGGTTACGCAACGGACGGAGGGTGTCAGCACCACGGGGATTATCACAAAGTAAGTACTTGACGTATAGAGTAAAGTCGTGTACTAATTGGTCAGGATTGTGCGTGATTACGACAAATACATAGCCCGCCAATTCAAACGGGGCGCATCCCGACAAGAATTGAATGTCTCCTGGCTCAAAAAGAACGAACTCGAAATCAAACGCCACGTCGTCGAACTCCGTGAAAGCATCCGCAACAACTGGAACATGACGGGCCAAGAATTGAGCAAGGAATTTCGTCAATTCTGGGGCAACAGCCGCTCCAACAGCCCATCGCGCGGCAGTATTAAGAATGGTCTGGACACGCACAGTCCTCGCTCGAGTTTCAGTATCTCCAAGACACATTTGTCGCGCGGCTTGGAGAGTCCTACCGGTCGCCCTGACAGCCCGGGGCCGGCTGGTCGAAATGAGGATTTTGCAACGGGATATAGTCTGGGATTGATTGGGGGCGTTAGGGCATGGGTTTGTCGCCTACACTTGTTGTTTAATGACTTACATCTAACTGGTTTTGATCAGATGTCCCGAACACGAACACCATATCTCAGCGGACCAACATCGCCCGTCGCAAGTGACGACGACAGAGACGCACCTTCATATCTCGAAAGCGGCGATGAACGACGTCGACCGAGCCTTTTGCGCGGTGACACTCTATGATTCTGTTCGCAAGATCAAGCATTTGATTTTCGTTGACGGTATTAATAATTAATATTGCATTCATCATCATGTTTACCTTTTTAACCTTCTATCTACAAAATTCTTGTCACGATTTTTCTTCTGTGGACCAAAAAAGGTGGACACAAAAAGAGTAGGTTGAGAGTGTCTCGAAGAAACAAGTGAGACATGGGTTAATTCTTGGACATTGAGGCGTGTTCGGATTCTTGCATAGATCGTTACTGTTGCGTGCTGAGTTATAGATTGACATGAATGGAAGTCTCGACTTTATTACTTGATAGCATACTGATTGCCATCGAATGTAGGTCAGAAAACATTGAACATATGCTGAATTTCCTCTATCGGTATATCTTGAGTCTATATGCATATTCATCCACGAGTCCAGACTCAACCAAGAAACAAAAGTAACAATATGGGTATCTATAAAACAGTGAGATATTCAAAATCAAAAAAAAGCTTCCCCTATGCAGCCGTAATCATCAACTGCGGCCTTTGCATGTTCCCCCTTGGTAGTTCATCCATCCCACACGACGACACTGAAATATCTCTCAGAGATGAAGCCGGAACACCGAACCCTGCCGTTGATGCCTCTCGCGGTAAACACATAACCTCCCTAAGACAATCCCTCAACATCACCGCCTCAGCACCAATCTGCTCCACCAACGTATTCCGTGCTGACGCATCGCAGCGCGCCGAAACACACAAATCAAACTCCTTTAATCCTCGCACGGCCATCAAAGGCTGAAGCCATGGCTCAGCGACATCCAGGCTGATTTTCTTATTGTTTGCTCCCCCCAGAAGAACGCCGCCCGGTGCACCGGGGACGGTGTTCATGGCATTCCCCATAAACCGTCCAAGGTCAAGATTGAGAAATAAACTCTCCAGGCCCACGAGTGTCTGAACACGGGACCAGAAGAGTTTCCACAGTTGATCGTTGTGGGTGTGAGAGTAGATAGATGATTTATTGCTTCCAGTAGCTGCAGATAAAGAAGAAGAGGATGAGTCACCGGTCATGGGTTGCCATATCGGTGTCCATTGCACCGTCAACCGCTTTATGCGCGCCAGATGTTCAGGTGAGATTGTGAGTGAGAACGCGACGAAGGTGTGTAGATCATCTACGTCAAAGGAGAGGGTTTGATAGGGTATATCTGCTGCTTCGAGGTAGATGGCACGACATGTTCGAAGCAATGACAGAGACGAATTGGATAGTTTACCTGGGAGGGATTTGTGGGTATGAGGGTATAGATGACTATCACTCCCTGCGCCAGCAGAAGAAGAAGAAGAGCGCCATCTCGCCATCGTCTCAGGACAACACTGTCGATGACTCGGTGTATCAGAAGCGGATGTGTGTTTGCAGCAGCGCACGTGACGAATCTTGCCCTTGAGTTGCACCAAATGCACCGCTTCGTCGCCAAAGACGTATCCATAAATCATGAGCCGGATCTCTGGCGGAAGCTTTTGAAGCAAGCCACAGTTTGGTTGAGATGAGATACTACGTGCTAGAGGGTCGACTGGTGTAGTATTGTTGTTACCATCAACGTCAACCAGGGGAGCGCAGATTTGGCGAGATTGAATCATGTCGCGGACTGATTCTTGCCAGCGGCGGCCGGTGGAATAGTAGTGCCATATGGAGTAGGGATCGCGCAGGATCCAGGCGTCAAAGTGTCTCATTTTGTATATGTATAGTGGTGAACGAGATCAACTCGAAGTCTATAAGCGAGATACAGTATGAAAGGACTGGATCAACCAGTAACCCTAATGGAAGGAAAATAAGGATATCACAAGCACACAGCCTGCCTCACTCAACAAGAACAAAATTAAACATGGGACATTGTACCGGGGACCCGGTCCCTAAATATATTCCAAGACAAATAATCAAACCAGACGGAGGACAGGTTCGAGATATCAGAAATGAAAGCAGACAGCAAAGATGAGATCATTGGCGCAATCCGTCAGGGGAACTGATTTCCGCTTCTACGGGCTGTGATTGGTTGAGACTCGACGCAACGTCGGGATGTTTCGGTAAGGTGAATTCGGCTTAGCTCTAGTGCCTGAGGCATGTCTTCTTTTTACTGCAAGAACTCAATTCAACATCAACATCGATCAAATATAACTATACTCTCTCTCTTCTCTTGTCTGTCACTGATTTTGTATAGCATACTCTGTTGATATCTCTCATCTCATCCCTCAGTCATTCAAACGTTTGAACATCGACTCAATCGATATCTTGAATCAACCCACCCGGAGTACTCTGCTCCAGATCATCTCCATATTCTCCGTCCCCATCTGCAGCAACTGTGGATGCCAGAACACGCTCCATCCAGTGCTAGAGAATGTCCATCCAGCTCAGTGGGTCACTCATCTCCTGAGTCCTAGACTCTACAGCACGTATCGACGACATCGTACTTGTCCATAGAATCCATACCGAGTAGAGGACTAGAAGGGTTGCGCGATTTCTCGTTTCTTTTTCAACGTGCATCGTGCTTGGACTACTAATTTACCAGGACGGAAGTGGCTTTATATGCAATGCAGACTGACACGACGATCCAAATCGTATATGCACATCGTTTTATATGATATACTGTTCTCGCAGGACTGTCCTCCGCGTCGTTACATCCTAACCCTGGTCTATGTCGAGATCCACCGTTCACACCCTCAGGAGCTCACCCGCAGCCCGCATCTAAGAAGAGCAGGATCCAGTAATTCACGATGATCAGACTCAGGATAAGTAGGTATCTTGAAATCAGATAAGATGTGTTGTCAACCCCGCATCTTCATTTACGACTAAGGACGTACGCCGGACTAAGTTGGGGTTAATATTCACGTTCCGTATAGTTTTTCTTCCCATACCAGTCTCTACACCGACTGTACTTCTAGAAGAAAGAGTCGCTGCTGTAGATACAGATTCGGAAAACAAGTAGCTTCTAGACAGTGAGAAAGTTTAAAGTAAAGATAGCAGCCTACAAATCCATTATGATTAATGTGCTATTAGATGGCCATATGTCTGCTCGATCCCTAGCCAATAGCTGTTCAACATGCCCCTTTGTAACATTGTTATAGTACCGATTTAAAACGTACCTGAGCGGTGAGATCAGGGCATTACGAAGATTTTGCTTCGATAAAATCCTCTGTCGCTGTACAATATTCCTATTCTCCTTTTCTGCCTATCTAAACTGCTTCTATATTGAGCCCGTGACATTGGTACGAGCAGCCAGCCCAACAAACTACTAGATAACAATACGGTTACAGTGAGGACATATTATGCAAAACACCTAATATCCCCTTCTATTCGAATTGTGAGAGTTTCAGACTATGGGCTGGTACTCCTTCTTCAATGGCGCAAAGCCAATGCGAAGGTCATATCCCGACGGCTCGAATGATCCAAAATCGAAAACAGAATAAAAGTTGCTCATCCATCGCGCTCCGAGAATGGTATTGTTACTACCCCATGGGTTGAATGGTGGGAAGCAGTGATCGTCGTCCACATATCCAGGCGTCGCCAATTGATCGCCCGTAACCGTGAAAGTTTTATGAGTGTCGTCAGTGCCGAAGGTAAAGGAGATAGACCATGTGTTATTGAAATCGGAACATAGTGGTCGATATCCAGTCATGAGTTGGTCGTAAGACCACGGGGTCATGTTGTATACTGCCGCAATGTGAGTCTCTGGTAGCTCAATAAGACTCGAGCCTATCATGCACACCACATGTTAGCCTATAGGTCGCAAGCAAACCTTGGAATAAAGATGAGAACTTGAGCTTCACCTGTGTCAAAAACTACGTCACCATCCCATTTTAATGATCCATGTTGCTCATTCTGATTAGCAAAGTGGTTGCTCCCACGCACGCCTTGAAACTTTGCTTTGTAGACCTGGAACGGCGTGTTGATGGGAACAAACTCAACCTCGCCATCAGCGTAGACGTCTTCATGGCTCCCGCCCATCGTCAACACGCCGCTGTTGTCAGGATTTGGATTTGCTACCGTGGACAACCCAGTACCCTGGTATATGGCAAACCGGGGTTGGTCCAGAAGACCAAGTTGCATTGCATTCTCAAACGGCGCAGTCGTGTTCGGAAACGCAATTGTGCTTGACGCCAGACCCAAGAATCCGTCTGCTCCAAGCGTAGACCAGGTACTAGATGTAATAGAAGCGAACTTCTGGTAGAAGGAAACATTGGTACCTTGGGCTTCGGCAATATCTGAGACGAGATAGCCAGATACTTCGCCTCCATCGTAATCAATGGAGTCCGTAGTGTTGTAGTACGCCTCACCAGTGGATGTAAGGTTATATGTAGTCCGTGGGTATCTAATTAGAATGCAATCAGCGTTCTGCTCCTGTTAATGCTCGTCATGTCAATGTGTTCACTTACCCGCTAGAGTTCGGGCATTGGTCAGAACAGTTACCACTTAGAACCCATAGGGTTGCGGAACCAGTGTCGAAGAGAAGGTCATAGGCTGTCGCTGGGGTTCCTAGGTCCCATTGAACAGTCCTCTATCATTACCTGTCAATCGTGCACGGGAGAGAAAGAAATGAGTGGTAGTACATACGTAGGTATTTTTGACACTGATATCAAGATCCCAAACGTTCGCAAGGCATGCGGAGCCGAAGACAGGGACTAGAAGCAGAGACAAAGCCATCATTTCGTATACCTAGGTACTCCGATTGCTACTCACAATTTCAATCGCGCTATATACAATACTAAAGCGTCGCGAGTCATTGAATTTATAGTCACTAAGGAGTACCAATTAACTAGAGGACTTTTGGCGTTACATTCGCGTTATTCAGCCGATTTGAAGAACGTAATTAAAATAACCTTGGAAGATATCACCGATTGGAATTTGACTGAGACAAGCTATGGCATGTTTTATTCTAATTTGGCGGATCTTTCCACTTCGAGAGGAACTGTCTCGGGCTCACCACCCGGATGAGACCGCGTTAGGGCTTTTTGTTCCTAGTGCTTGCAGGACTGTCTCTATATGCGGGCCTAGCTGCCAAACAGGGTATAACTGCATGAATCTGATTAAAAACAATAATTACTGACATCGCGCTAATTGACAATTGCCACATATGATAGTGGAGACTTTGGAGTTGGCGTTTATGGAGCAATGAAACTTAGGATAAAAATGGTAGACCGGTAGTCATACCATGATAGCAATCATTGTAGCAATCATAAATCATGTCTAGCCAATTCTAAGTCATTCTAAGTCTATGAAGATGAAAAAGAAGCCTCGGCTTCGGCATCTATATCTGCCGAATCCGTCAAAAGACCTCGACCTTCTTCAGCGTCCCTTATATCCCGCGACGAGATCGTATCCTTGACTCGTGCCGTCTCGGGCTCGTCATCTGTTCCCTGTCCCTGACCCTGTGCACTATCCTGATCTGCACTTCTGGCGGTATTACTATTGCTGCTGCTGTCACGGATCACACCAACATACAGCGCACTACCAAGAATCAACCCCGAACCAGCCCAGCTAATCGCACTAGGCGAACTGTCCATGACCACTTTATCATAAAACAGGGCAAATAACATCTGCGTATACAGCATGGATGTTGCCCGCGTCCCGTTCCCCTTTTGGGGCTGTTTGCCTCCAATAGACGGTGGCTGATACGCCAGTCCCGCTGTGAGCAGATATTGCATCGTGAAACCAGTGGCTCCCAGACCGAGGAGTAGACCCCATTCCATCAGGTTCCCGGGTAGACGGAATGAGACTGATGGGATCGCGATCATGGCGATGAGGGAGACTGTTGTTGTGTATGCTGAGAAGTAGGTGACGCTGACCAAGGGGTGGGCTCTTGGTCCGATTAGACGGATCGTCACGTATGCGCATGCTGCGCCAAAGACACCGAGGATTCCGAATCCTACTGCCATGAGATGGTGTATCGCGCTGACTCCATCTGCCATGTCGTTATCCGATAGTTCACCGCCGACAAGTTCCGTGATTGTACTATTCCCATCGCCGGCCCAAGGTGCGATTTCAGCAGCAAGACTCTCAACTTTTCCCCCTGAGAATGGCCGCGCAATGAGAACCACGCCGAGCAGAGAGATAACTCCAGCAAGCTGCTGTTTGCGTGTAAACGGCTCATTAGGCATCAAGAACGAGCATGCGTAACATGCGACGATGGGTGACAAGAATGTCAGAACCGTGGCTTCTGATAACGGCATATAAAGCAGAGAAAAGTACATGCCAAACACGCCGAAAAAGCCGCCGGCAGCTCGGAGCATCAGCAGTCCTCGAATCCCCCTTGATCCGAACGGATTCGGGACTTGCGCGTACCACATGTAGAAGAAGCTGGCTGCGACGGTGATGATCATACGCGAGAAGAGGATCTAACTCCAGGTCAGTCTTTGATCCCGTCATTCGAGTCGGAGGGTCTCACCTGAAACGGATGCATGGCCTTTCCATGCGAACCGTCCCTCTCCAAGAGTTGGGTCATCACATTCATGGAGGACCCAAAGAATTGAGACAAAACCACCATCAGCATGCCTTTTGCCTGAGTCCATACTCTATACACCATGGAACGTTTCCATCTGGAATCTGGCTGCGGCTCAGAAGCGGAGGTCGGTAACGGTCCTGTTTGTAGGTGTGTTTGACCATAATTTTGCCCATTCGAAACGTTGCCTGCGTAGAGAGATAGATTGTCGCCGAATAGTCTATCGGCTGCAGGGCGTAGATTATTCAGATATATGCTTCCAGGCTCTTCATATTGTACGTCATCTGGCTTGGTAGCGGCGACTTCTGTCGCATCGGTCGTTGTCTGGTCTTCTCGTTCGATCTCTGACTGTACAGACTCATTCGTCCGGCTGACGTCCCCCATCTTTATATCAAGATCAGTATCACCATAACCCATATATGTCACATAAGAAATATGCACAGGCAGAAAGCAAAAAGAAGAACCAATAAACAGAATCATATATACCTCGAACCAAAAACAAAACAAACTACCGGTAAAACCGGCAACAGTCGGTGAGTGGCAAAAGAATCGAATCCGAGCAGAAAACCCTAATGTTCTACCGTATGAGGAAATTCGAATCGGCAACGCCGGGAGTTCTCTGTTGTCGTCGATGTCGATCTATACAAACTGATGATATGAGAGTAAAATAATGAGGAAGAAACAAGTGAAAGAATTGCTAAGTAAGTAAACGCCATTTAGGCAGCTGATCTCGCGAGCAAACCTGGCTCTGTATCAACTACGTAACAGATCGTGCCGATTCCCCGTATTTTACGGACCTCAGGCAGACATCCTGGTGGGGGTTACTAACCCTAATTGGCTGGTTGCAATCTTAAGGTTTCATAGGCTGACAACCCCGCATAGATACACCCAAAAGAGGTTAGTGTGGTATTGTCGATACATAATTACATACTCTGTACATTTCTATACGCTTCGCTATCTATACAAATCGAAAAGTATCTCCTCCCTTCTCCTTGAGCATGTTCCCGGCACGCTGAGTGCCCACGATACGCTCCAGTTTGAACGCATCATACTTGGAAAACACCGCTCGCACATCGAGAGTTTCGCTGCCAGTAATAGCACTTGGATCCAGACCCAAATACTGCACAATCTCCCTGAAGAATATCGGATTCTCAGGAAGACCGTAGAAAATGACATGTTTAACGCCCCGGATATTGTATCGTCGGAAATGATGCGCTCGCTCAGTGTACAGCAGTACCGAGAGTCTTCCGCTCATGAAATGGCTGCGTGATCGGCTCATTTCGCTTTGTTCTGTGTACTCGGATATTGCACCAAATGATATGTTGGTTGCTTGCGACGACGTAGAGAAGAAGTTGCGCACTCGCACAAAGTCTAGGTATGATGGGATGAAGATCAATGTGCCTGCTCCATTGCCTTCTCCCTTGCCCGTCACCGATCGCGCAAGAGCCGGCAGAATAGCGGTAGTAAAGTATTTGAACCGCAAGTCCGGATCTTTGAGTGCAAAGGTAGAATCGAACCGAGAGAATGTTTGCTTCACTGTAATAGGAAGGGCCACTTCAGTGATTGCGCCGTTGTATTGTGGGAGTATCTTGGCCTTTCCAGCAACGTTTTGCATGTGTTGCGAAAAGAGAGAGTTGATTTCGGGGGTGAGGAATGATGTCAATACGATGGTCTGGCGTATATATCGTGCGCGATCGTCTAGGTACCATGTCCGGACGCGACTAAAGTCGCATCCATGAGCTTCCTTGGGTTGTAGGTTGAGATGCTCAAAGATGTATTCGACGTGTTCCCAGTTCTGCATAAGCAAACCATCGGCATGGTCGACGATGGCGATTTCGATAGACGAGAGGAAATCGTGGTCTCGTTTCTTCTCACTGCTAGTTGTTAGATTCAGTCAAAACGCAACAGAGTCAGAAAACTCACTCTTCCTTATCCATAATTGTACGCAATCCCAAGGGACTTGCCAGAATAATGTCCGAGTTGTAAAATTGCGAATAGTACTTGATCGTCTTTCTTGTGAATTTCAACCCAATTCGGAACATATCATCGTCATTTCCACCGAAAAGATCCCGGAAATCGTCAGGCTTGCTTGCCCATGATTCGTTGTCTTCCGCGTTGTACTCATCCATAAACCTCTTTCTGTTCTCCTGCTGCTCTGGCTGGTAGAATTTGCTGATAGATTCTACAAATCGGACGCATGCTTGTCTGGTCGGAAGGATGATCAAGACTTTTGGTCTTGTGAAACCCTGGTCGCGTAATTCGATATCTTCATTTGTGTCTCGAGAAAGGCGAGCATTATTCTTGATGACTCGGTCACGAGTTTTGAGGACATGATTGAGGGCGTGCAAACTCAAAAGGTCTCGCATCTGTGCTGCGTTGGAGGGCGATCTGCCACCAAAGAGAACGTCGCTGTAGTTGAAAACCAAAGAGGCAATGTTTTGAGATATTCCCTGCAAGCTTGGTATACGCTCCGCAGCTGTTGAGATCAATCTCTTCTTGAGCTAAAAATGGTCAATATCGTGTCATTGTATTTGAAAAGGAAGACTTGCCTTCAGACTCCTAGTGTTTTTCACTGCGGAAGGCATACTCCAGCTACCGTCCTCTCCGTCCGGCATGTTATAAACTAGCCTGAAAGTCTCCGGAAGCGATGATTTGATTGAACGCCATTTGCCTGTCGTTATATCCCTTACTCGCTTCGCTGTCTCGGTTTCATTCGGACTGGAAATGTGCGTTTCGAATGGATCCGATGCTGTATTTGTTAGCATACAGGAACAATTATTCGAAGGGTGATATTAGCCTTACCATCTTCGTCTTCATCTTCGTCACCAGACTCGCCCTTGTCTACCTCAACATTATCTTCTTCATCCGAAGCCTCCTGGTTTTCGAAAACGTCTTGCTCCTGGAGCTCTTCGGTCGTTTCTTGTACCTCCACTTCGCGACTGGTACTATCCTGTTTACTTCCGGGGTGGTCGAGCTTGCGTCGCTTACGCGCATGACTAGGTTCCGATTTGGCATTGAGTAGTTGCAGTAGAGAATTGTAGGGACGTTCCGTTTCAGGTTCTTCATCTTCTGAAGATGGCTCGCTGGCTATTTTTCCATCTTCCATCGGCTCGTCGCCACTAGGAACATCATCTTCAAATCCATTAAATTGGTCTTCGTCGTCGGATGATTCTATTTCTCTTTAATTAACGGTCATTTGTTAGCATATACCAATAACTAGATTTCTCTATCTTACCTCTTCTCATCGACTCGAGATGTCTGGAAACTATTCCTTCCACCACGAGCATGACCTCTTCCTCTAGCACCTCTGGAAGAACCTCTAAAAGAGCCTCTCCCTCTTTTCCTTGGTGGTGGCATTGTAAATAATTATCGTCGTCTTTTCAATCTGATATTTATACGATGTTGTGTCGAACATTTTTTTCTATGGATTTGGCCGGAGCTTATCTTATCTTAGCGTGAAATTTTGTCGCACACACAATTTGGCGCCTCAACCACCTTCCGCCATCACCAACGACGAGCCAGAGCACGGCCGAACAAGGGAGCCACTCCACCTCCACAACCGAAGAAAACTTCAACACAAGACAACCCGATAACTACAACTGTTTCTCTACCACCCGGGAGACAGGCTTTGTCTTGCACACATCACTATGACTGAGACCGATTCCTTTCTTCACCTCGCGCGGCCTTTGGGCCCAGTGACGGTGGGGTCTGCACCAACGACTGCCCCTCTGAATGTGGTTATTCAACCTCAGGTATGTCTTTGTACGCCAGATTGCTAGAAGTTTATATGAACTAATATCGACTTAATAAAGGCCATTTTCTCCATTCTCGACCACTCACTGCGCCGAAACGCCGATCAGGACCGAGTCATTGGAACGCTCTTGGGAACACGAAGTGAAGATGGAACCGAAGTCGAAATCCGAAGCTGTTTCGCAGTCGGACACACAGAGACCACCGACCAAGTCGAAGTAGACATGGAATACCAGAAACAGATGCTCGCCCTCCACCTCAAAGCGAACCCCAAGGAAGTCCTCGTGGGCTGGTACGCCACATCCTCCGAATTGAACACTTTTTCCGCCTTGATTCAGAATTTTTACGGCCAGAGTGATGGAACTTGGCCACACCCCGCAGTGCATCTTACTGTCTCGACGGAGCCTGGAAAGGATATTGAGACCCGTGCTTATATCTCTGCTCCTGTTGGTGTTACTGTTGAACGGGCCGCTGACAGCGCTGCTTTCATTCCTGTTCCTCACGAGATTCGATATGGAGAGGCTGAGAAGAACGGTTTAGAGGCTATTGCGAATGCCCGGGATGCTGAGGACCGACAGACCAGTATCTTTACTGATATTGAGGCTTTGGAGCGCGCCGTTGAGGAGGTTATTGGTATGATTGACCGGGTATCGAAATACGTCGAGGCCGTCATTGATGAGGAGGCACCTGCATCTACTGCTCTTGGTCAATTCTTGTTGAATGCGCTTGCATTGGCTCCCAAGGTTGAGCCTGCAGATATCGAACGTGACTTGTACGTCTTTGAACTTTCAGTTACGTATTAGGACTCCGTGCTAACATCCTACAGCAACAATCACATCCAAGATGTCTTGGTCGTTTCCTACTTGGCCAACACAATCCGCACACAAATGGAACTCTCCAACAGACTTGCTACCGCTCAACTCACCCTCGGAGGAGGCGAGGGCGCCACTACTGGCGAAGGTGCCCAACGCAACCAGCGAGGCGGCAAGGGTGGTCGAGGAGGCCGCGAACAGCGCAACCAAGAGAGGAACACCGAGGAAGTCCGCGCTTAAGAAAGTCGAAAAAATGAAAAATCGTTACGAAGAAAAGAAGCACATGCCATGCCATGCACATATTACGATCATGTCTGACTATTGCTTTTCTTTCATAAACCATTGTTTTATCTAGAGGGAAACCTTCTTGTAATTCTTTTTTTCTTTCGTCTTTTGTCATCCGGTTCTTCTACCTGTCTCCTCTGCTCTAGTCAACTAGAGTTTTCCCAACCGTCAACATCGTTTCAAGAGTCTCAGTGAGACGCAGAGGAGACGAGATGAGAATCAAGAAAAGGGCACGGCGTCTTGGAGTATCCAGTCATGTCATAGTCAGTTGACATTCATACTTATAAAGATATTTAGTGAGCTAGAGACATCTAGCTTGTTCTTCGATGAAATGAAATGAAACTAGATGATGCATAAGTACCTCGAGTGAAAAGGCGCGGCGTGCTTATAGTCAACCCTAATTTATGGTGAATGTTGTTGGACTCATCCCATCGTCAAATTGTAAAGATTAGCCGTATATCCATGAAGAAGCCGAAGTAAACCACGATATCCAGCTATAACTCCCGTCAAACGCCATATATGCAAACATATTGATACAAGAGATCCGTCCCATCTCAACCCGACACAGCAAACCCTCAACCGTCAACCTTCCGTTTCTTCGTAACCGTTTCCTCCGTAGCATCCGACCCCCGTCTCCCAGCATTCCGTTTCCCTTTCCCCTTAGTAGAACCCTTCCCTTTCCCCGTGCCTGTCGCAACAGTCCCATCAACACTAACATCCAACTCCTCAGCCACCTTCCTCCCCGTGCCAACCTGATCATCATCATGATCGAAAATCTTCCTTGCATCTTTGAGCTCTCGATCCATTTGCAAAAGTTGCTGAACACGTCCCAATTTGTGTGGGTCACGGCGTAACGCAAATCGGAAATCGTCGACTTTGATCTTTTGACGGCGCGCATAGCTAGCGTAGGCGGCGGCTTCATGGCACATTTCTAGAATGAAGTCGGTGACGATCTCGTCGAGGACGCGGACTGTTTCCGGTAAGGGGCCTGGAGCGCAGTAGGGGTGAGCGTCGCGGTCTCCATAGCCAGACAGAAGAGTTCGCACTTTTGAGAAGTTAGTTAGGGGTCGTTTGCAATTTCTTGAAGTCAGACGGAGGACGTACAGTCGCTGGCAAAATTCATTTGTCCTTTGTGCCTTGCGGCGCGGGCGCGGGGTTCTGCCATTTTGCTGTGTAGTGCCTTTGCTGTCTATTTTTGGAAAGTGTAAGATGAGTTGTTCACTCAACCGAGCTGAGGCCTCGTTCGAAGATATGTGAAGTGAAACTGAGGGGCGTCGAGCTGTAGGTGGTTGAATGAAGGACAATTGACGATACGCAAAGTAGTCTGTCAGGAACTGAAGACCCTGCCGTTTTCTCGATCAACCCATATGAAATTAGCAGAGCGCCGTGTTCGGTGGTCCTTTAAAAGGTCGATGAATTAGCGCGGGATGGACACAATCAGAGATGTTGATCGCATTGAAGGAACAGGCAGGTAAACGTTAAGCGCCTCCAGGCTAGGGTGGAGCCTATGATCTTGGCGCGCGCCTATCTAGGTAGTGCATCCTTTTAGCGTTGAGATGTTGGCATCATTCAAGCTGTCCAAATCAGATCGATCCTTCGAAACAGTCTATCCTCTACAAAACCAAATAATAAGCCAGATTTAGAGTTTTGCGTATTTACTTACTTGATTCTGAACGTCAGATACGCAACGCGGAGGCCGCACAACAATCATGGTGCGTCGTGTGCCATCCACATCCTCACTCGAACGACGACAAGACAGCTAACCTCTACTTTGAACAGGCCGCCCTCTTTAACTTCCAATCTCTCCTCCTCGTCTTCCTCTTGACTATTTGCACGAGCGCATATGCCCACTCGATGATGCCCGGTATCATGGATCGCAATCAACATGGGTACGTACCATCTACACCTCGAATGGGATTTGGCCGGGTTGTTGCTCACGTATTACTTTTTGATAGTTTCATCGGCATATTCTGGAAGTGCGCGAGGATAGGCGAACGGTTGAGTCCATATGTTAGTATATGTTGCGTTATCATGGCCGTAAGACCAGACCCTATCCACATCCACTCAAACCGGAAAGCTAATGGTGTACTTGTTTAGATCTCGATATTCATCGGCGACTGATCAAAAGAAATTCATGTACTTGATTATAATCATGTTAATGCTTTATGAATAATATAGATGAAAGAGCGTATCGTACACAAAATGCTTCATTGTCCGTCCATTTTTACAACCTTGGAAACGCCCAGGCCCAAAAAAAAAATATAAATACAGTAGCCTCTAGTTATTGGTGTCTTTGTACAATGCAGCCCGCAAATGGAATATCCCACGTAAATGCAATAGTAAAAGTAGAAAATATTGGACGGATGGGTGTCTTGGGTGGTGAACGTGAACTAATACTTCTTCGAAGCCAGAGCTAGACGCTTGAGACCGCGATCCATCAGTTCATCATTCTCCCGCTCCAGGACTTTCATTTCCTCCTCCACGAGTTGCTCTGTCTCTTTATCAAGAGCCTCAATCGCAGCCTGAAGTCCCTCCGGGTCAGAAGCAAGACGGAACGCTTTGAACGTATAGTCGTCTAGCACAAATCCGTCTTCCTCCATTTCCTTTAACGCAGCTATCGTGGCGGGGATATCTTGGTTTCTCACTGCTCCGTTAATGATCGTGGTCCATGTTACTTGGGTGAATTTGATGCCACTCTGTTGCATGATTTCCCGAACTGACGTTACCCCTTCTACATCACGGTGGGCGACAAAGACGCTCATCAATGTGTTCCATGTATAGTCGTTAGGCTTGGCGGGGTAGATCACAGTGTCGTTGATCTCGAAGGGTTCGGCACTAGTCATATCCTCCACTATCGAGATACAATCCTTCAAGTCCGCAGCATACGGACGAAAAGAGATAATAAACTCGTTAAATACCTGTGGATGTTGGACTAGCGGTGCGATGACGGGATGTCTCTGAGCAACCAGTTCGCGGAATCGTTTATAGAGCCGCATCGTTGCCACATGCCGTGGGTTGCATCGTAGGTACGTTGCTATCATGATCATTAATATGATTGTGCTTGGCTGGCCTTCTTCCGGTATGTCCATAGTGTTGAATCGTTCCGGAATAATCCCAAGTTCTTTGAGTGGTGTGGGGTCATAGTAGCGACAGTAAACATCCAACATGTCCATAAGATGTCTGCCCGGGTTATCTGAACGATAGGCGTCCTTGGCACCAAAGACGTAATGAGAATGGAACACCTTGGAGGCGATGAATCGGTTGTCTTTGAGCTCTGGATGTAAGTTGATTTCATGTAGGAGAGCATCAACCCGATCTCGATCTTTTCGAGCCACAGCATCAGTGAGTAGGATATTGTAGGTATAGGAGCTAAATTCCATGCCCTGTTCCTTCATGTAGTCTAACATGTCAAGACCAAGATGTGGATCTCCGGTACTAAAAGCGTTCGAAAGAACCACATTCATCATCTCGAGACACGGAGTCACTCCTAACTTCAGAATTTGTGGCAGGATCTTGAAATTGCGTACACCGTTTTCATCCACCACTTCGTCCAGTTCAAGAAGTTTGCAACAGTGGCGTAGAATGCCTTCCGAATTCATTGAAAGTCCTTGCCGATCCTCTACCAACGCAATCGCGCGGAGACACTCCAGTGCTTTATCGACATCCCCAGCCTGTGTGCATACATTCATGAAAGCGAGCAAGGTGTAAGCTGAGACCTGCGAGTCTCTTGAACGCATTATTTCCATGGCTCTGTATGCGTTTTCCTTCCCCGCGGTCATCGCGTACAATCTGACGCCACGTTGTGGTAGCAGCACGACCGGCCATCTGTCTGGATCCATGCACTGAAGAATAGCGGCTTTGCGAGCATTAGGATCGACCTCCTTGTGGAAGAGATGAAGATAAAGCATGCAGTCGCTTACCATTGCAAATGGCGGGTATGGTGCGGAGTCTGTGCCTATCAAAAAGTCCGGCATCAGGGCAGGGCAAGTGCTCAAGATATGAAGAGCGACGAGAGGCCACTGTCTATACTTGGCACGCTCTCCATATGCGGCCCACAATTCTTTAAACCTCTCCACACCTTTCTCCTGTAAGGTATTAAACAGCTGGTAAGTGCCTTGATCGATAACTGGTGGCGGATGCCAGGACTCCATCTTCCCTTTTAGTTTGCATGTAAAGAGGTTTTGAAAGTAAGAGATCCACACTTTAGGGATTCCTTCGACGGAAAACATTGTCGACAGCCTAATTTTGATATCATGATCGAAAGCTTCTCTTGTAATGAACCTCCCTTGATTTCGAAGTGCTACTTCCGCACGTCTGACCGATTCTTTGACCTTCAAAGGAATTCCAGCGCCAGAGTAGTGTTTCATGGGGTTTTTGAATTGTTTGAGTTCGGTCTTCGGATTGTTCCAGACAAATTTCTTCTCTCTTAATCGTAATGCGGCTCTTTGACGTTTCGGGTTTATTTTCTCGATACTTTGCGAAATATGCATTCTCAGGCGAAACGTATCAACTTTGACCCGGCGGATGGGGAGAGGATAAAATTGAGAGCCATCGTCTTGTATACTCGCGGTGAGGTTATCTCCGGGACTACTTGTTGTTTCTAGACTCGTCGACAGCGAAGACTGTGTGTGAATAAGGTGTCGCAAAACATGACTAGGAAGCCGCTGCGTCTCTTGAATGAGAAAGGAAGACAGAATAAGACCGTTGGCAATCGTATGGTTTGTCCGTAGTAAGTCCGGTGTATTTATATTTGTATGGAGCCCTGGTTTCCTTGTCGGTTCAACGCTTTTCGGTATCCATTTTCGTGTGGTCCCTCTTGAGGGATTGGAAAGTTGCGCTACAATGTCGCAGCGTGCGAGAGATTTGGGAAAGTTCGGCATTCAGGAGTCGTACATTGAGACGAGGGGTGACGTTGCGAGCTTGTCGGTCTGGAAGATTTTGAAACGTCGAAGTTGAAAGTTGAATTAGAAGTTAAGCGCGGAGTTGGATGGAGAATGGAGAGATGACTGGGATCTGATTGCCGGAAAATTGTGATAGGGAAAATTTGATGGCACAGTACCATGGCTGGTTGGCCTAGTGGTTAGGGCGTATCCTTTACAAGAGTCCTTTTTGCGACGTCTACGGATAAGGTCGTGAGTTCAATCCTCACACTAGTCATTGGCTTATTGTTTGTTTTTTTCCCCCTGGGGTTGTTGGTCTTTTTTTTTGTTTTTGTTTTTGTTTTTTTTCTTTTTCTTTTTTTGCCTTTCCACATAGCGTTCATCATTACGAGTATGAAGTCAAGGAAATATTGCTTCTCCATCCTGCATTTGCCTTTCCATGCAAGAGAATTGTAGATGGGCTATAGAGAGATCGTATCAAATTCCAAGGAGAGCTATCAGGAACAGTTAACAATCTCACTTTTGTGGGGAACCACTCCGTATATAGACCAACGCCGCATGCAATAGACATGTCGATCATGGAATCTATTTGCCGGTCATGCCAGTTTGCTGTAGGTACGAAGGACGGTGCTTGACTTGTCCGATGTCCATGAATACATGGGATTGACTACGATACTTAGGCGTGAATGTAAGGCTGCTGGCCTGAAGACGGTGACGAACGAGACCGATCAAGATAGTGAGATGATTGATGAGGAAAACAGGAGGCGAATCTAGAGGATTTCTCCCCTGTTTATGTCTCGAACCCTTCTTGTAGGGCTTGGTGCGATCCAAGCCAATACTATACAGGCTCCTTCAATGTTCCCAGTACAAAACACACAGGCCTATATCAACAGCATACACAACGAAAACAAAACTCCGGTTTCAACAACGATTCAAAGCTCGCGTGTGTATACCAAATAAAGTTATCCCAGAGAATGTAAACATGCCATGTCGAAGGGAGGAGTGGCTGGGCGAGTCCTCGGGGCATATCACGAGCAATTTTTCAATTTTTCAATATTTCCGAATCCGGAAACAAGGGGTAAACCTCTCTTTGGGCGGTGGCTTTCCTTGTACCACCATCTGTAAGGTACAATACATGACGTGTATGTTTACACGAAAGTAGACGCATATCCTGCATGGAAATGAGTAATACAGAAGGGGGTGCTGCGTATCATGTATTGAAAATACGTAGATGCCCGTTTTGGGGCGTTTGTTTGTCTTGGGCCTTATTTTTGTTTGAATAAGAGACTCCGTCTGTCTCCTTCCTTCTCTTCTGCTTCTTCATCCTTCTCAACGTCCATCAGTCTCTCGCTTGATTTCTTCACGTCACACTCACTTACTCTGCTTTCTCGTTAAACTACCAGAACAACAAGAAATCAATCAAAATGCGTTTCTCTGCCGCAATCGCCACCCTTCTCACCGTCGGCCTTGCAGCTGCTCAGTCTCGTCGCGCTACCTGCGCTGCTCAGAAGTGAGCATATCCCTCTTAAATGTCGAATCTGGTCAAAACATACTAACCTCTCTGCCTGTCGTGCAGCATCCTCGACGCATGTCTCGCCACAGAACAAGCCCAGCTCTCAGGCTGCGTAGCCAACGACTGGGACTGTCTCTGTGAACAAAGCAACAATGTCCTCACGTACGTTTCCTCCCCTCTAACCGACCCCTTTCTATCCATCTAACATGATAAAATAGCTGCTACAACAACTGCCCCGGCGACGATGGCCAATTCGGCGCCCAACAGACCATGACATCCTACTGCAACGCCGCAAAGGCATACGGCACCCGCACTTCCAGCACCGCCAGCAGCTCCACGACTGCCTCTGCCTCTGCTGCGTCTTCCGCCGCTTCTGCGACCGCATCCGAGGAGGCATCTGCTACTCATACTGGTACTGCGACCTCTGGTCATTCGTCTTCTACCTCTACTGCGACTGGGGCATTCTCGACTTCCTCGCATTCTGCTGCTGCCCCTGTCGCTGGGACATTCGCTCAGGGAGGGCTTGTTGCTGCGTTGGCTCTGGGATTGGGACTGATTTTGTAATCACCGACCATATGATCTTGATCTTCTCTACTCGCATGATGCTCGACATCAAAGAAAGTTAATCGATAATGTATAATAATGACAATGGCAATTTTCCTCTCCCAATCAGTCAGAAGCTAAAAAGATAGAATGTAAGTAAGGATAGCGAGACGATACTATATATATAGGATAAAAAAAGCAAATGGAGATATAGAAAGGAGACAACAACAACAACGATAAAGGACGACATCATCAACAGCAATGATGGAACGGATGACAGAATCTTCTCGGCGGGGAGGGGGCTGGGGGGGAGTAGTAGTACGTAGTAGAACTCAAAGCAAAAAAAGGTGG
This sequence comes from Talaromyces pinophilus, assembly GCA_001571465.2. Classification (NCBI taxonomy): domain Eukaryota; kingdom Fungi; phylum Ascomycota; class Eurotiomycetes; order Eurotiales; family Trichocomaceae; genus Talaromyces; species Talaromyces pinophilus. The sequence continues at coordinate 3,259,404 of CP017344.1, read as the reverse complement.
TCAAAAACAGTATGCTTGTCGTACAATCATTCTGGCGGCGGAGTGGTATGTAATTATCTGTAAGAGCCCGCCGGCGTTTGGCTCTGCTCTTCCTTCCTTGACGGGCTTCGCATTCGGCCAACTTATACCGTTGTCTTGTATAGCTTACTCTTGTCCGAAACCTAGTGTTTCCTCGACGGCTATGGACAATTTTTGCTGAAGAGCTTCGTTCGTTTTGTAAGGAGGTAGATCAAGACGGTTGAAGCTATCAATATCGTTAGTACAGCCTCTCTTTTATAGCCCAAGAGGAAAACTTACCATGTATGCGACTTTGGCAAAGCGTTAGGATCACCAGACTTCTCAATCGTAAATCGTCTCGGCCCGTCCGATCCTTGCAAATCCTTGAATCCGTTGACAGGAATACGAGATGTACCAGTGGCAAACTGAAGTAATCGCGATTTCTGTTCGGCATCCCAGCTTCGAATGATCTTCCAGAAGTTCTGGATGACCTCGTCCGATTCCTGGTATCCACGGTAGTCGGTGTGTTTCTTCCAGTCGTCCACGTCAATGTCGGCAATACCACCAATCAACAACTCGAGTTCACGTTCGTCAAAGACGTTGACAAGGTCCTGAGGAATGAGCTCGTTGAAGCCTGAAATGAATGCGTTGAATTGTTGCTCTACACGTTTTTGAATCTTCCATTCCGTAACAAGTCTGTCCAGTGTTAGAAACTTCAGGCAACACAGAATATGACCGCACTTACTCGACATATTTATGCTTATTCTCATTAGTGACGGGAATGTTTCTTCCGTCGGGTATCAAATCAATTGTATCTCGTTCGCCAAACTTTTCATCGTCAATCGAAAACGTAAGCTCAACAATGCCTTCTATGTCGTTTTCACTATCCGCCAATTAGCTTCGTCCACTGATCGAAAATGATAAAACTTACAGTGTCCACGTCAAGTTTCGATGGAAATCTTCGTCAACTCCCTCCATGTCTTGAAGTGTGACTTTCTTTCTGAGCATCATCTTATAAAATGCGCCAATAAAGAACGAATCCAAGAATCTGCGATGGAAAATTGCCAATCCGACAACTCGTCCAATGAACTTGAAGTAGTTCAGATGTTCGGGATTGATGCCAGAGTGAGGGTTGATTTGAAGGGTGTAATTATCGTGTGCGGAGTATTCAAAGAGACAATAGAAGGGGTTGAACATTTCGTGAGAGAGAAGAAAGAAGTATTCACTAGAGCAGAGTTAGCATATGACATACTCCAATATTGATGCAAACATACCGAGAAAGTCCGCCATAATCTAAACCATCCTCGCCATCGAATTTGATCATAAGTCGTTTCTTCAAATCAGAGGCACTCTGCCGCATAATCTCGGCATAGGAGTCCTCGAATATATTACTACGGCGAACCTTGATGTGACATTGACCAGACATGATTCTTAATGCGGGTTGCGATCGGAAGTATATTAGCTTGCGACGGAAGTCACGCTTATATTGCGGCACACCCTGGTCAAGAGACGAAGGCAGTCGTGGATCGTCCCATGTGGTGGTCTTTGTGTTGTGGTCGACAAAGTATACACGGGCGGTATTGGTCAATCTCATTTCCCATCCGCTAGGCAAAGGTCCTAGCTGCGAAACAGGTTGCTGTTGGAAGGTGGTGTTGCCTCCTCCAGTAGCATTCTGTCCGTACATGCGAATGTATTGTTGTCGGCGTGGGTCAACCCAGGTGGTGGTGCGTGTGTTGTGATCGACGAAGTATGGTCTTCCTTCTGGTGTGGTTCTCTGCTCCCAGCCAGCTGGAAGTTCACCAGTACCAGCGGTTGTAGCACCAGTAGCCATCATCGAAGCAGCATTGGCCGCATTGGACGCAGTGCTAGCGCCTGGAGGTGGAGTAGTCGACTGTTGAGCTTCTTGTAAGTTAGGTGAACTGGCTCCTGTACGATCTTCGGGAAGCATTCGACTTTGATGAGCCCGACGCTCCATCTGCATATTGGCTTCTCGTTGTGAACGCTGGGCACTTTCGTTGTAATTCGCCGAGGGTCGAGTCCATGTTGTGGTTCTGGTGTTGTGATCGACATAGTACGTTCTTCCCAAGTTATCTTCACGACGCTCCCATCCTGCAGGCAGTCGACCCAGATTGTCTTCAAACGAACTCAAATTAGTTCTTGATCCTTGTGTAGCTTGGCCGTTAGGCTGCGGCTCAGTTGGAGCTGATAAACCGCTCGTCGGTCGTGCATTAGACGAAGCTCGGGTTGGTGTGAATGAATTTGTTGAACTTGCTGCGATAGACGCCGGGGTTGCTCCGTCGACAAACGATTGGCTTTGTGTAGTTGGTGGTGTCTGGACCTGCGGAACGAGTCCAGACAGGTTTGCTGACGCCTGCTGTGGCCTATTTGCTCCATTCTGATTCGGGGCGGGTGCAGATAGATTGGTCGAGAGATTGATAATCAGCTTTCCATGTACTACCAAGTTATCATTCGACTTTTTGAGATCCCGAGTGAGCATTTCTGCGAGTGATTGACAGTTAGTCATAGTGCATCGACAAAGGTTTTTGCTGTGTATTCAATCAATTACCATCGCCACCCATTTGTAGGTCAATCACATCGCCGATGCGCACATTGATGACGCCCAGAAAGCCCTGGTCCTTCTTCTTGAACTTTTTCTGGTCAAAGATTTGAATCGCAAGGATGCTGTCCTCATTGACTTTCCTGTACACCCACTTGATTAAAAACAGTAATTCTTTGGGAGAAACGATAAGACGTACAAATCAAAGGTTTCGTTCCAGTACGGATTCAACGTCTTCTTGATAACGGTAGTCGTCTGCGTCTGCTCGCCGCCAATGGTGGCAACAGCAAAAGGATCAGGGAATCCTAAACATCACACCTGTCAGCTTGGTCGTACGTAGATATGATCGGGAACGACACATACGGAAGACATCGCGCTTATATAGACCGTCAGCGGCAATGACTATCAAGATAAGTACGTTAGTATTTGGTCTCGTGTTCTCGTAAACAGGGTGTGCGGATATCCGGATGCTCACTTGTAAGCCGTAGATTTGGCTGACTGCAAAAGCACGATAATAGTCAGCACGCGAACAACAGATATAGAAACCAACGTCAGGATCAGCCTGCACATACGCTGGAAGATTGGATCCCATCCTTCGTATAAATGACGCCCTACGGGCAGAGCGGGATGCGACCTAGGAGCCGGGCCAGTCAAGAAGAAAGCCTAACAACATCCACACCCAGGAGGGTAATTGACGGTATTCCAGAAAACCAACAGTCCCGGAAATTAGATATCGATAGCTGGGTCGACCGGTCTGACTGGGAAGAAGCGAAAAGAGAGGGGGATAATGGAGAGAGGGTCGTGGCTTGGTTGTTCTGATGTTCGAGGTGTTCGGGGCTGAGTAGACTTGACGTGAGCGAGTTCTAGCCAATGACCAGGGCGGAGGGGTTGGTAATGGTTCCGATACGTACTTGTCAGGTTGGTGTCTCAAAGGCAAAACTCGAACAGCATGCTAACTACTTAGTGTGGCTTGGATAGCTCCACAAATGAAGAACGGCGAATTCAGTCAGAAAGTTCAGATTGCTGATAAAAGCGAAAATTTCATGCTGCACAATTAGTTCCTGAGAGGAATGGAAAGACCTAGAGGGTGGTGAGGGGTTGGATATTGATTAAGTCTAAACTGTCAATACGTACCGTATTCTGATTACCAATATACCAAGTATCGTAAACCATATTACAGCTCACATGGTACAATATCTGGTATGGATTTGTAATGCTCTACATCATGATATGATACATCTCTATGATCAGTGTCTGGTTGTAAATCGAGGTCAAATAACAACTGATGACGCTTCTACTAAGCAGCGCGCTCTGGTCCTATACCAACCGACTTGGTCCTTCTATTGTTGCAAGTGATACAGATATTCATAAAAAGATAGATAGCACAGAAATTCCCAACTTTTGATTCCCATTCGCCCATTGTAACCAGACTCAAACAGCTTGGCAACTAGATAACTACATGTATATCATACACCTTCAACTCCGAAACCTCGACCGTGGATAGTAGAAAGAGAGGTGATATCGGAATCATGGATGTGCCATTCTAGCATATGTATTCCTGTCCGTCCTCGCCATGATAATCCAACATCTACGTGACATGCAATCTTACCGAAGATTGCAAGGCACTAGTAAGGCGCATATCCACGGCCTCGACCACGAAAACCGCCTCCACGGTAGGCGCCGCGGTATGGGAAGCCACCGCGACCAAAGCCGCCACGGCCACCACGACCTCGGCCTCGACCTCTGGTCATGCCTGGTACATTGGTACGTTTTGGTGTGACCTGTCAATGATTAGCGCTGAGCTTGAAGAGAAGAGGCTGGTAGTACACACCTTCAGGTTACGTCCGCGGAACACACTCTCGTTCAGTACCAAAGCCTGCGCTACCAGGCTAGGCTCTGCAAATTCGACATAGGCGTATCTATCACATCTCTTAGTATAAGAACACTTCCCTCTTATCGTCGACAAGGAAGATGAATGAACGCACCCTTTGGGATGACCCGTAAACTTATCCAACAAAATCGTCACGCGATTAATCGACCCGCAACTCTGGAAATGCGCCTGAATCTCCTCCGGCGAGGCACCGTAGTCCACGTTTCCGACGAATATGCTTCGAGCGTCGATATCTTCTTTATCTTCTCGCAGGCTTTCCGACTCGGCATCTAGGGTCTGTTGCATTTCGCGCAGTTTGGCTGCTTCGGATTCCATTTCTGCGACTCTTTTCTTCATCGCGGCGATGTCCTCCTATACCAAAAATGTTAGACTGGTTCTAGAAAGCTTTGTACGACACAACAGAATAAGGAAGGAGCCAGACGATGTGCCCAAGAGGCAGGCGCATTTCGGCTCAGATATTGTCCGACGTACCTCATCTTCAACTCCCTGTGTTTGAGCATTCAATTGCTCCTCTGGGATATCTGCTGCCTCGGTAGCCATTGTGATGTGATTTGGTTGGATGTTATGAGATATGAATATGAAGCGAAAATGCGAATCGTAAAATCGTTCCCTTTTCTCTTGAAGGTGGGCTAAAATGAGAGGTTTTTCCCTCAAGGGAAACGGAAGGTCGCAACGCGGCGTAGGGACCACTTCTTTGTCACTGGTAGGAGACTGAAACTTGGATCAAGTAGAAAGATGAGATTTCAATAAAAGGAACAAGATTTGAGCGGCTAGTTGCTGGTGGTTGAATGAAGATTGTGTTTTAGTGGTGTCAGTAGTTTTGATTTCCTTGAACGGCGACGCCAATGAGGCGGAACTTGGGCTGCTATTTTGGGCTTAGTGAGGTGGTGGCTCGTACTGCAGCTATTCTCATCGACGTTGCCCTTGATCCTTTTTTCAACTGTTCTTTTCTTTTTCTTGAGTTATCTTTCACACGTTTCTAGCACTGGTATGTATGACCTACAGGTTTATTGTCAGGTTATTGAGAATACGTTAGTTTTCTCGTCGTCATGTCACTTAAGGAGACATGTTGATTCATTGTAGGGCTATGGTATATAGTATGGTATATAGTATGGTATACAATATGTATAATAGAATCATAAATTGCAGATCGTAGGTATCTATTCATAACAAAATAAAGCCAAACAAACTCAAGATGCGGTAGCACCTTGCTTGCGGAAAGACACCTTCTCGACAGCAACCGTTTCGGCTCCGTTGGCGTCAGTCTTGAGCTGATATACGTAGAGAACCAACACATCTCCTTGGACCTGGTAAAGTCAGCTAACTCTTTCAAGCATATTCATATAATTGGAATGCCTACATCCATCAAGCAGAAACTCGGCACCGGCTCCTGCCCATCCGGGAAATAGCCTGTACTAAAAGCACCAGTCGCACTGCCCGGATTGATAAAGAATCGGCCTTCCAACTCAAACGCCTCAAAGCGATGTGTACCACCCCAAAGAAGGATATCAACATCCATCTGCCGGGCTGCAATGAGCAAGGCATCGGCATCGCCGGGGGGGATTATAGTATGGCCATGAGTGAATCCGATACGAAGACTGCCATGCGTCACGACTTTGGACAAAGGGAGATTCGGAGAGTCGACATCGAAATCACCCTTGACGAGTTGTAGGTCTGGTGCGATTTGTCGGAAGAATTCGAAGGTGTCGCGATCTGTGAGGTTGCCTAGACATAGAATCTGGCCGATCTTTCCTGGGGTAAGGAGTTTTTTGAACTGTATAATTTAAATCGTCAATATATAATTCGATGTTTGCTGGAGTCTATGGTGCTGTCTCACTCGTGCAGGAATATCCTATTCAGATTGAGCTTCAAGTTAGCTTGTCTACACGGCAGGCCGCAACATTGCGGGCGGGGTGGATAAGAAGCATACTGGAGCCCTGTCAGGGATAAATAGGTCTCCAATGACCAGCACAAGACGCGAGGTCATTTTGATTCCATATGATGCTCAACGGCCCATTCCCAGCTTATATCAATTAGCTGTAATAGAGCAGAGCATCAATTGCGGTAAACGTCAGTTGGTCTACATGCTCTGGACTGCGCCGCATATCAAGCTCCAGCTAGCTCCGTTAGGTAATCAATCAGACAGTCTAACCGCTTATGCTTAGCTGCTGCTGTGCCAGAAGAAGGGGTAGCCCTAGCCCTAATTTCCTTCCTGTTTAGGCCTGATCTCAGTCTACGATGGAGGGCGCCGATGACCGGGCCCGGAGCCGGCGCCGATTCATTGCTAGGAATCTTCTATGGTAAGGGAACTTAGGGGAGAAGTGAATAAAAAGCAAATACTCGATGAGTAGTTAACTAGTTAGTACTCTGTACTTATACAACACGACAGGGACGAGAAAAGCGGACTGTTTATCCCTTTGCGGAATAAAACAAGACGACCGTATCTACAATCCACAGGGCTACGCTACCCCAGCCTCTGCCCTCACCAGATCGCCTGAACACCCGAGGTCAATCGCAGACAACCATTTCCCGCGGCCAACGCTCCCCTTGGCCGCCAATCCCACCAGCAGCCAAACTGGCGTCACACTCCGGGCGGGGCAATGGCACTGGCAATGGTAATGCCCGCCTGTCCCTCATAGCCAGACATTTCGACCAACGGCTGCCGCTGCCTGAACTGAACACGCCGTTCTCGTCCGAGAGACTGTCTGTCGAGCCCGACGATCTGGAATATAAGCCTATCCAGCGAACCCCTCCCCTGATTGACTCTGATATTATCCCCAAGCAGTCAGACAGCAAGGACAAAAACAAGATGTCTTCGCAACCAGCTCATAGTACCCTCCTCATCCCGGGACCCATTGAATTCGACGATGCGGTCCTGCAGTCCATGTCCCATTATGCGTAAGCCGGTTATTCCCATCGTTATATATATCTCCCAATTAACAAAGTGACGTACAGAGAGAGCCATGTCGGCCCTGCCTTTGTCAAAACATTCGGCGAAAGCTTGACCCTCCTCCGCAAACTCTTCCAAACCACCGACCCCGCATCGCAACCATTCATCATCTCCGGCAGTGGAACATTGGGCTGGGACATTGTCGCCAGCAACCTGATTGAGCGCGGAGAAGAGGCATTGGTCCTTCACACTGGTTACTTTGGCGACTCATTCGCTGCTGCATTGGAAACATACGGCGCAAAGGCGACTCAACTCAAAGCACCCATTGGCGACCGTCCATCCCTCGCCGAGATTGAGGAGGCACTCAAACAGAAACAATACAAATTGATCACAATCACCCACGTGGATACCTCTACCGGTGTGCTAAGTGACATCAAAGCTGTCTCCGAGCTCGTCCACCGTGTCAGCCCTGATACCCTGGTCGTTGTCGACGGAGTCTGCAGCGTTGGTTGCGAAGAAATCGACTTCGATGCCTGGGGTCTCGATGTCGTTTTGACCGCCAGCCAAAAGGCCATCGGCTGCCCACCAGGTCTTAGCATTTTGATGCTTTCCGGTCGCGCCATCAACGCCTTCAAAACCCGCCAGACACCCCCCGCTTCATATTACGCCTCTATCGCCAACTGGCAACCTATAATGCAGAACTACGAGGCCGGTAAACCCTCCTACTTCGCTACCCCACCAACTCAACTCGTGCACGCTCTCCACACCACATTGACCAGCATCACGGCCAAACCCATGTCCGAACGATTCGCAATCCACGCCAAGACATCGGACAAAGTCAAGGCCGCCGTTGCAGAATTGGGTCTTACTCAACTCGCCACAAAACCCGAGAACCAAGCACATGCCATGACGGCTATCCGCCTGCCGGAGGGCGTAACAGCACCTGAGATTCTTCCGGGGTTGTTGAAGCGTGGCGTCGTGTTTGCAGGTGGTCTGCACAAGGCTATTGCGCCTACGTATATTCGATTTGGACATATGGGTGTCAGTGCTACGGATCCTAACAGGAAGGATATTGATAATGCTATTACGGCGTTGCAGGAGTCGTGGGCTGAGGTTAAGAAGGCTAAGGGGTTGTAACTTTTTTAGACAAAAAAATGTTTTATGTAAAAAGATATAGCATAAGTCAATTAGACTATGAATCTATGACATTACTGCAAAAGGGTTTTTTTTTTTCAAATGTTCCTCAGGGAAAATAGAGAATGATAAAGGCAACGTTGCTAAGTATCTGGTCTCGGAGGTAGCCTGACAGTCATGTTGACTCAAGCCAATACCAAACCAAGCATACGGCGAAACTACGAGCAAGTACAACACAGAATCATATACGACGCAAAAACATAATCTCTTCCACAAAGGAAGAGCGAATAATATTGAGGGGGTATGTTCAAATGAGTATCAATATAAAACCAATGCGAAAGCAATGAGACGACACAAATGCTGAAAAAAGGGAGACATGAAATAAATGCATTTATAGAGGGAGAAAGGGGTTGTTCGTATCTCATCCCTAGAACTCCTCTCTTCGAAAATGGAAGAGGATGGATAGGAATCTAGGTACTAAGATTCAAACGAAACGAAGACAAAGATTCAAAATGTCAAGACAAGTTTATAAACCTGGCGGATGCAAGCTACGACTCGGCCTCGCCTCTCCGTAATGCTAGGAATGCACGAACATCGGTCACATATTGCAGAGCTTCGAGCATGGGAATTAGATTGAGTAAGCCATTATCGGTGGGATCACTGATCCAGCCTTTGATTGGGATGGCGTTATCTTGTGTCTTGTCAGGTTCTACCCGAAAGTAAAGGATGATAAATAGGGGGCATACCTTCGTGAAAAATGTAGCTTGTAGGACTATTGTCTAGGATCATGACTTTACTCAAATCCGGCTCCACAGAACTCAAGTCCTTGATGAATGCATCATTACGCAAAGTGCAGTGTTGTCTGTAATAGCGCGCTTGGAAGAACTTGCGTTCTTGCTCAAGCCAGTCAATGACCGGGTCGGCATATTCTTGGACACTCGCTGTAAACACAACGAGTTTGTACCACTTGCATACTTTGCGTAGAAACTCATCGCAATGCGGTCGTTTGTGTACGTAGTAGAGGATGGGATGTTGAGGAGCAAGTGTGGCCGTGGGCTCTCCAGTTGTGGAGACTGGACCTGCTAGTTTGACCTCTACCATGTGACCGCTGGACATGCGACCACCTTTGGCGAGAGAATGAATGAGCGTCTCATCTAAATCAAGAACAAGGGTTTTCTGGGGAACTCTGGTTGGTGCTTGACGTCCTGTTGTCCGCATAGTATATGAAGGCTGTCGAACAGGGACCAATGGCCGCGGAGGAGCAGGGGCATGAGGGTATTTGGTGAGCCGGTGATGAGAAGCAGATTGCGACATTGGTGATTTCAAACTTTCTGCCGTGACGACTGCACCTAGGGAGGTGTTGTCGCCAGCCGCCGAATCATGTGGAGCTTCAGCTAATTGGGACCTTTTCTTCTGCCGTTTCAAAGTCTCATCATTATTTAGTTTAATGCGAATAGACCTTCTTGGAGTATGATTGTTGTCTGTTGCGAGGGATTCCTTGTCCGCGGATCTATTTTTGGTGCCACGGAGTTCTTTGTCAGTGCTTCGTCTGGCGCGGTCACGATCACCATCAGATTCCGAGGTAGATGATGCAATTGATGACTGAGAGGGCGAGCTTCTTAACCTTCGAGTCGAACCGCCATTTCGCTGAGACTTGTCGTAATCTTTGGGACGCTGCGATGCCGTTGTCCTCCTGGACCTCGAATGCCCGCTCTCCGCATTGCGGAACGCTACAAATCGGGTGACTTTACGAAAGGGAACAATGGGTGAGTAGTGACCATCGTCATCTCGGAAAGTTTGCGCGACATAGACACCTGGTGCTGCGATTGTCGAAAGGATAGCCTGGATTGTCTCGTAAATTGCATCGAAAAGCCTCTGGGCAACTAGAAAGAACCGGTTCGGCGCAGTCTTTTGCAACTGATTGAGCAGTTGCGTCTTTTCGTCATATCCTGTCGTACCATCATACGAGTATCCTGGCGCCGGCGATTCATGGGCGTCTATCTCTTTGTCGTCCTTGGGAAGGATGTAATGGAATTGTTGTTCGCTGTATGAACGAGCCTTTGCTAGGTCGTTCCGGCGGTTCGCGGGAGATGCCTCGCCCTGTGAATGAGAGCGGCCGCGCGTACTAGAACTGGGGGCCTGTCCTATCACTCGGGAAGACAGGATATTCAGGGAGTTCATCTTTCAGCAACGGCCATGAGGACGAGCTGGCGGTATGAGGAAGCGGCCCTGGAATCTTGGCCAGTAGTGTCAGTACCTAGGTAGCCGTCCAACATTCGAGCATCAATTCCATTGCAAGAACAAGTAATACCTGCACCTATCTTGACCGAATTACGTTGCGCCAGCTGAAACCTTGTGGGATGAACAGCCAGCCAGGCTAGGTCGGATTCCACGGCTGTAAGACCAGCCTGCCCTTACACAATAACCGAAGCTCGCAGCTGGAGATTGAAGACGGATGGTAGAGGAAAGAGCAATTCGGGGCGTAAGAGGGGTAACACGTAAGAGAGAGAGGGAGGAGGTCCCCGTTTGCACTAAATCATGCAGAGTGCAGAGATGGGCTGGATTTGTTGGATGTTTGGGTGTGCTGGTTCGTGTTAGTCGCTCCTTCGCAGTGTCAAACTAAGTCAGGTCGGATGACGGAGGTGTGGGGAGGGAGTTGCCCGTTGGGGCCAAGTTCTAAGCCTGCGGACTCCGTCGTCCTGCTTAGTGCCTTGATCGCACAAGCCGCCGCAGTCTATTGGCATTCAACAGTCAACAACAAGTACATACCAGACACAAAGACGATACGGATTACTTTACAGTGCTTGATTCTCGAACTGTACGTGGAATTTGTCACAACAACGGTTGTTCCAGCATACAACGGGGAATCGTCTGACTGACTCACCAATCGAAGAGGGGCCGCTGCATACAATTTTCCCGCAGCACCTGAACTTTTTCTTTTCAACAGTTGGCAGTGAAAATCGCCAAAACTAGGATTGGAGAAAACAAAAACATATCAAGATGGTCTCGAATTCGGCGGCCCTGACTCCAGGGTTGTCCTCATTCCTCAAATCTCTCAAGACAAATCCCATCGAGACATCGATCGATAACCTAGTATCGTACGGCTTCCTATTCAAGATGCAAGTCAAGCACGAGCGAGCTGTTGAGCTAACATGATGTAGTCTTTTGAAGCGACGACAAATTCGTCTATCACGTTCATGCGCCATAGCAACCGCTTACCTTCTTCTCCGAGTCGTGTCGGCTTTTCGAACCACAGATGCCACCAAACTGATCGAACGAGTACAGAGTGTGGGCAGGCGGCTTATGGTCGCCCAACCTAGAGAACTGGTCGTGGGAAACATTGTCAGACGTGTGCTAGGCCTTATCAGAGACGAAGCAGAGGACGAGAGGGACGCAGACTTTTTCCTTGCCAGTGAAGCTGGGTCTGACAGCCGGCCACATACCCCTCATGGAGTTGAAAGCCACTCCCCTCCGCGCTCTCATGTTGCGGACGACCCCACGATTCCTGTGCACGACAAGGACCTTTTATCCCTTCGTGTAGAAGGCTCAGAGCGATCTTCTTCTCGGCCGCCTTTGTCTTCTACACCATCTCAAGCGCCTCCCGTCATTTCCATGTTTAGTCTCCTCCAACATCCCGAAGCAGAATCACCTCAACCTAGTTCCCCGGGCACCGTGTCGCCATCAGGCCGATTTCAAGGACATGGTCAACACAAAGACATTCGGGCTGAAGTCTTGGACGGAATCGGCGAGATTATCGACGAACTCGGGCAGGTCGATGATCAGATCGCAGGTTACGCTCTGGAGCACATCCATTCCAACGAGGTCATCTTGACATATACTTCATCTACTACTGTTCAGAAGTTCTTACTCAAAGCCGCAACTAAGAGAAAGTTCACCGTCATCCATGCAGAGTCTTTCCCTAACAATCATGTTGCAACTCATTCTCGAGTCAGCGGCAACAACGACAACGACGACCAGAGTCTTACTGCCGAAAATTTCACGAAACCATTGACTGCTTTGGGAATCACTGTTATTGTCATTCCTGACTCTGCGGTTTTTGCCATCATGTCCCGAGTTAACAAAGTCATCTTGGGAACGCACTCGGTCCTAGCGAATGGTGGCTTGGTTGCTGCCGCTGGCACGCGAGTGATTGCCAGAGCGGCAAAGGTTCACCAGACCCCGGTTGTTGTCGTCAGTGGCATCTACAAGCTTAGCCCTGTTTATCCCTTCGACATTGAGTCCCTCATTGAGTACGGTGACGCCAGCAATGTCATCCCTTTCGAAGATGGTGATTTGGTCGACAAGATTGACGTCGAAAACCCGCTCTACGATTATGTACCTGCTGAACTGGTGGACTTGTACATTACAAATTTGTATGTCCTTTCGGCCTTTCTCTTTCATATTCATGCGATCTTGCTAACCTTATCTCACAGGGGTGGCCATGCTCCGTCATATCTTTACCGTATCGTCTCAGACCATTATCGCAAAGAAGATATCTCTTTCTGATGAAGTAGATAGTACAGATCAAAACGAAACCAATTCCACGAATGATCTCAGGAATCTACGATTAGACAATAAATGGAAAACCAATAATCAATGGTATTTTGGCAGTCAAACTGCTACTACACTAAGGAAACATCAATTCCACATAATATGTAGCAGATATTCAACCATCCCGTACAAGTCATGACGCCATCCTTGTGAAACGTTTAAACCTTTCTAAAAGAGAAAATTCTTGTGCATACAGAATCCCTATGCCTGATGCAACATGATGGTTGAATTTTTCGATCCCAGAGAAAAGGGTATTTTGCTCATGTAAGACCCCCTTTCCTAATCGCACATGTCATTGGAATCGTTCTCAGATATTTTTCCTCCTCCCGCCGTCTCGACCCCAGCCTTCGTTTCGTGTGATTGTTCGTTTATGAACGAGGCTTCTCCTTCTTCTCCTTCCAGAGAGCGGACAGACCGACACCGGAAACCTTGACGACCTTGAAACGGACACCAGGAATATCACCCTTGGCCTTGCCCTTACGACCGAAACCGGCGAGAAGGACTTCGTCGTTCTCGTCAACGAAGTTAAGACAACCGTCGTTGGGGACTATCTCCAATTAGCACAAAGACTTCATTCATCATCCGTTCTGAGGCTGGAAAAAAACACACCGAAAGCAGTGACCTTCTTTCCGTTCTTGATCAACTGAACCTTGACACACTTTCGGATAGCGGAGTTGGGCTGCTTGGCCTCAACACCGACCTTTTCGAGGACGATACCCTTGGCGTGAGAGGAACCACCGAAGGGAGACGATTTGTAGGCTGTTCCCAGCAGGCGCTTCTTGAAGGACAGATCGGCCCATCGCTGATCACGGCGGTGATCCTTGAGCTTGCGAGCGGCGTTCAAACCACGAGGCTTTCCCTTACCCATCTTGGCGGTATTATTTGGATACTTCTGTAGAGGAGTGAGTTAGAACGTTGCTCGAATTGGTGTGTAGCGGTTCGCGATGACAAAGGAAAAAAAGATCGAATAATTGTTTTCGATGAATTCGGTGTGTAGAACGAGCGCTGGATGTGAACCTACCGACTAGATGGATATGCCTAATGGCTGGTCGTTGATGTCGAAAAGTCGAAGATGGTCGTCGATGTGTTCCCGGTCTCAAGGTGTAGAGTGAAAATGTGGATTTGTGCCCTAAGCGAAGTGCGGGCCACCAGCGCCAGAAAGGGTTAGTGTCGGAACAACCTCGGCCATACTTCCGATTTCTTGGCATCATCGTTATCGATAACTGACTCTACGTAAGATCACTCCTGGAGCTTAAACAGAGCTTTAAAACCTCACTCTGCTCAGCTAACTGTCACAATGTCACTCGCACCACGGCCCAAGCCAGCCTCACGGCTCAGTTCTCAACGACTTCCTCCACCATCGTTATTTCAAGGACCTCCATCTCGCAATGAGTCAAGTGCTTCACTACACGTGGGCTTACTGCCCGGTAACCAAGGCCCTGCATCAGCTCAACGGCCCGGTGTACAAAGATCCAGATCGAGAATGTCTGGTCTATCGCCAAATGGCAACAGAAGCTTATCCCCGTTTCTAAGCCGAACACAGTCACCACGGGAAACAGACAGTGCTGAAATCTTATGGCAAGAAATGCAGAATACGCTAGGTGAAGTAGAACTAAGTGCGTTCAAGGGGGAGCATGTATTTGGGGAAGAGCATTCACGAGCTCTGGAGGCGTTACGCTTGAAGCAGCTCAAGTTAGCTCAGACTTGGACGAGAAATGAAGCGGATGAAGTGGACGAAAACGAAAGCAAAGAGACCAACGGTCCATCAGATGCAAAGACGCAGAAGCCGAATAATGTGCCCCATGATAATGGAGGCACGACCACTACAGATGGCGCTGCGACTTATAAAGCACTGGAAGCGGAAACTGAGAAAGATCTACAGCAAGCTCGGAAGAGGCGACTAGCGAATGATCAGTATTTTGATCGCGTCAACAACGGTGTGTTAGATGTTGTTGCGAGCTTGGAGGAAGTTGCGCAGGCGATGCGTGCGGTGAGGAAAGAGAGTGAAGATATATGGAATGATACGGCGAGTGAGAGCCTCAACGTAACGGCAGATTCGACAACTTGATGAGCATTGCAACACATGGATCGGCGCAACTATTTTCAAGCTATTCAATCGTGGACTCACTAAGGACAAACATATCACATTTTGGCAGACACCCCTCCCATATATTCCGAACGTGCAGTTGGATACTATCGGCCAATTTAGCCCGAATAGAAATCCGGCACAGACAATCATACATAATGACGACCATATAATAACACCAGACGCCTGCGCTTGCTAAATCCGCAAAGAAAGACCTTCAACTCAATCTTTCATGAAATAATTGGCCAATACCGCCAATTCTCCAGTGGCCAGCAGCCGCAACAAATCATTGCCGTTTCACCAAATCTGATATAACCCTAGCGACCTCTGTCGCCGTATTGGTGACATCCTGCCAACGCAAAGTGACGGTCTTCTTCGCCAATGCCTCTACTTCTTTGTTCCATTGGTGCTTGAGTAATTCCTCCGCAGAAGGTTTCTTTGGTGGCGGCGCAATTCGTGATTCTTGTAAATTGTCTTCTTGGGCGAATCGGCGATAGTAGGCGCCTAGAGGCGAGGAGATATCGTTCAGTATTTCGACCTGTTCGCGTATGGCATCTCGTTGCGCTATACGGGTTGAGCGATGGACTTGGACGCTCAGGTAGAGGACTGATGCTGTCAGGGTGAAGCCACCGAACTGTTCATATAGTCAGAATCTGTATATATAGCTACTTCAATTGAGGACATACAAATCCAGCCATGAAACCCATTTTGACTAGGAAAAGAAATAATCAGACGGGTGCGAGGTGATAGGTTGGCAGCATATCTAGCGATGCTGCAATTCGAGTTATGATTCGATCACTGGGATAGCCTTGCACTAGCATATGTCTTGCAGAAGAGCAATCATCTTTTAATTCAATTCATGCCGAACTTGTTCGATGAAGACGTTGTTGCAAGTTGATCCAAGTGAAGATTA
Organism: Talaromyces pinophilus; assembly: GCA_001571465.2. Classification (NCBI taxonomy): domain Eukaryota; kingdom Fungi; phylum Ascomycota; class Eurotiomycetes; order Eurotiales; family Trichocomaceae; genus Talaromyces; species Talaromyces pinophilus. Next base: position 3,243,385 of record CP017344.1, on the reverse strand, counting down.
ACCAGCGGAGTTATCTAGCGCCAAGGCCTCCTCCGATTGGCCGAATGTCGAGGTCAGGGAACGGCGACGGGAATCTTTCTTTCCTAGACTTCAACATCTTGCCTGTTTTACAGAATACTCGAACAGCGCACCAAATACGATATTCCTCTGAGGAAAACGAGGCAATTGAACTACACAGATTGTGTAACGCTCAATTCAAACTTGCCTTTACCCAGCATCTCGTTTACCCAACCCAGACCATCACGGACTATAAAACCTCAAAAACAGCATCACAATGGCTGGAGGCGCAGCCAAATACCGTCATCTCAGCCGAAGTTCGTCTCACCGACAGGCCCTATTACGAAATCTCGTCACATCTCTCATCAAACATGAATCCATCACAACGACATGGCCCAAGGCCAAAGAAGCGCAACGCCTGGCCGAAAAACTGATTACGTTGGGCAAAAGGAATACGGAACATGCTCGAAGACGTGCTCAATCGATATTTTACGTATGTTTTTTATACATATCTCTTTCTCTTTTTCTTGAACTCGCTTGCAGAATTTCGATGGATTTTCTTGAAAATGTGTTGTCAATTGTCATTGTCAAAGACTAACCTTTCCCGACATCAGACACCACACGAACTCCTCCCCAAACTCTTCGGACCCCTCCGCGAACGCTACGCTGAACGACAAGGCGGCTACACACGCGTTCTGAGAGTAGAGCCCAAAAAGGACGACCAAGCCCCCAGCGCAATCCTCGAGCTCGTCGACGGACCCAAGGACATGCGATTCGCAATCACTGCCAAAGCCATCGCTCGTCAGCGCGAGCAAGGAATCCAGACGCTTAATGAATTGACTGCTTTGAATGTGCGGAAAGTGACGAGGTATCGCAAGGATGGTGTTGAGGCGTTGGAGAAGGAGATTGAGAAGATGACTCTAAAGGCGGATAAGAAGAAGAACAAGAAGAATCAAGAGAAAGAGGGAGCAGAGGATGAAGATGAGGGTAGATGGGGTAAATAAATTAGGTGGTTTGTGTGGAGATTTATATGTACATTAAATATCATTTGACTGCGTGTGTTGATTACTTCCATTCGGATTTGTATTCGTTCAAAACAATTTATGAGTGTCTCGAAGGATTCATAAGCCTATTTTATTGACAGCATTTGAATAGAGTGAGCGTCGCCTACGAATGCTGAGTACTCATTTCGGATTTGTATTCATTCGACACAATTATTTTTGACTGAAGTGAGCAACATCTGCCTAAGTTGATTACTTCGTTTCGTATTTGAGAGCGGCGACGAGGGAACTTGAGCCGAAAAAGAGATCGAAATTGATGGATTATGACAGACGGTTCCTGAGTACTGCACAACGAACGATGATTGTCGCTAGCGGTTTTGGGGTATTAGAAATGTGAGGGCGCGTCTGAATATGTCGTCTCTCTGGGTGGATCTATATGTAGTGTAAACTCATCACTAGCCAATCAGAGCCGTGTTAGCGGCTGAGCGCGGCTAAAATTCACAGACCTATGACCTATTATCCGCCCGCAATCTTTCTAGAAATGCGCAACAGCGCAACGTCTTCGAAGAGTTTATCGGACCGTACTTTTGCCTCTATACTCAAAACCCCCCAATTCAAGCAGACGATCAACTCGCAAATACAGCCATGTCTACGAATAACGCCTCCCTCGAAGCAGCGGCAACGGAACGCAAAGCCAGACTCGCCAAACTCGCAGCCCTCAAAAGAAAGCAACCCGAGCCCGAACCTCTAACCGAGGCCTTTGCAGAAAAAGAACAACAAGAATTACAGGAAGAAGGCGGCGATAACATAACGAAAACATTCCTCTCCGGCCGAAACTACGACGCCGAAACTCGCGGCCCAAAACTCGGCTTTGAGCAAGCTCCCATCGAAGGACAAATCACACTCGAACAACAAGCATCAGAGATCGCAAGGAGAGCAGCCGAACAAACGAAGCGGGAAGAAGAAGAGGCCGCAGAGCAACCTATAGATTTGTTCAAGCTGCAACCTAAAAAACCGAATTGGGATTTGAGACGGCACTTAGACGAAAAGATGAGGGTTTTGAATGTTAGGACGGAAAATGCGATTGCGAGATTGGTGCGACAAAGAATTGAGAATGCGCAGAGGGAAGAGAAGGCTAAAAAGGGACGAGGCAATGGAGAAGAGCAGGGTGAAGAGGTCGGGATTGAAGGTGATGCGTTGGTTGAAGGTATCCATGTCCGCGAACAGGAAGCGGCTGATGAACGGGAGGACGACGATCTGGTGTAAGGATTTGACTTGATACCCCCATAAATCCAAGGATTGAGCGATATGAACTGCATTGAAGATGAAATGGCGTTTTGGGGTCTCCTTATTATCGAGCAATTGAGCAAAGCAAATGGGAAGGATGTATTATCAAATTTATTTAGCCAAAATGTAACAATACACTAAGTGGTCAATAGTATAATACAAAAAGTATAACTACAGGTAAGAAAAAAGGAAACGAGCAGGAGGAAGGCCAAGTCTTGACTATCGGCCCATGTTCATAGCTTGAGTGAGGGCAAGCCGCTTGCTAAACGGACTCAAGCTCCTGTCTCGCGGCGCCCGTTGTGGCTCTCCTCCTCTTTGCGACGCCCTATCACTAGGGTGAGGAGACCGCCGACGTTGCTGTGTGCCTGGTGTCATTGAGTGTCTTTCTCGCGCAATGCGGCTCCTCTCTTGACTCGGACTTTGCGACTGATATCTGCGACTTCCCCGGGTAGTAGATGAGTCTCTCTTTCGACCTCTTTCAGGTGGACTATGTTCTCGTCGCTTCCTGCGAGTATTCCGTTCCGAACCTCGACTCACATCTCGTGATCGCCGCGGCTGCTCAACTGAAGCCGACGAATCTGACGCTGAGTCATCGCTGTAGCGCCTTTTGCGTTGACGGGCTTTGTTTGTGATGGATGCTGACGGGCCTTGCTCCTGCTCCCCATCTCTCGGACGGCTATATTTGGTTCTGTATTCTGGAGATCCTGATCGAGAACGGTCCGTTGAGATAGTCGATACGGAAATCGACGAGCGCGAAGACAGAGATCTCGGCCGCTTGGATGATTGACCATATTCCTCGTCATCAAGAACCCGTTTTCTGCCCCGTTCCTGCTCTTGTTTCGCTATGATCTCATCTGCAAGGCCGGTGCTATCGGGGCAATCATGATTAGCTAGTTTTCAGAAAAGCAGATATGGCAGGGGTGCCATACGTTCTAGTGGTCATATCAACCATTGTCTCATTCTTCAATTTCGGTACCAGGTCGGGATTTTGCAATTGCTGTGTCCGCGAAGGCCTGGATACATAGGGTCGATCTTGGGTTGTCGACTTGCATTCATAGCTATAGTGCCGTATATCGAAAGTCAGCGATGAGTATACCAGGAATATGAAGCAGAATACTTATCTCGTTTAAGGCATTTTTGGCACAGGGTGCTGGCAGTTGCCTTTGTTGGGCCGCGCTGGCCAGGGACGTTTCTATATCGATTCATATGATAATACTGATGGCCGAGAATAAAATGGCTGCAGTTGCAATGAGAAGGCTGTTGGAAATGTATGAAAGAATAAATTGTTCTATAATTCAAAAATAGTTAATCGTATCAGATTTATGGCTGATGAATTATGCGCGCGGCAAGCACAGGGCGGACCAAGACTAAACCCCACGGAGGAAAAGATCTCACAAAGCAAACTTCCCTAGCCTCTCACCACTCCCCGGCCTGGCTGCTCACTTCAGCCTCATTTGTGCCTTTCAACAGCCTCTCTGGTCTTGCAGAGTGAGTAAACATCACTTCTCTGCGTTTTTTATCATTTTTGAATTACTATTCTGACGTCAAGTACTCGGTTTTCAGGGTTAAACTAACCTCTCCATCTATCCGTTCGACGGACATTGCATGCCACTACGCTAAGAGACAATCTCGAAATACACCTCGATCACCTCCCAGTCAAGACGGCAGCTGTTCTCCTGGCTTTCTGACAACTAAAAAAGCTTGGTCCCTATGGCGCACGTTACTTTCGAAAGAGATGTCTCCAACATCTTCAAGCTGTGAAACGAGGAATTAAAAGTTATTGGATCTTTCTACACGTTGCGAATTCTACAGTCATTCCCTTGAAGTCTGTCCATTTCGCAATATCTCTCTCTTCATTACTTTCGTTCAAGACCTGTCGCATTTCTGCCTTCATCATGGCTCCACAGGCGTCTGGAAGTAATTTGAACCGTCCCTCTTTTGCAAATGTACGTCCACAATTGTCTGGCCAAATATTCTACATACTAATAACGGTTGCCTAGATTGTGGCCATGACCGCGTTGCCCAAATCTCAAAACGATCCTGACGAGTCAGAAAATCAAATGGACGCAGATTTCCAAAAGGCATTGTCGACTGAGCCAGGCTTAGGAGAACCGCACGATGCACCTCTCGACGCTTACATACAAGGCATTGAAGACGGTGTGGAACGACTTTCAATGACTGAAAAACACGATCTAGAGTTTTCTCAGTCGTCTGGCGAAATCCGTGGTACTGTAATGCTTCAACGAGAAGCATCCTTCGAAGATGACCAAACCCACCTGTCCAACAGTTCCACAAAGCCAACAAGTTTCGACTCGAAGAGTATGGCATCGGTCACCACATTTGCAATGGACGAAAAAGATTCTTTGCGACCTGATGATAGTGCAAGCGTTCAGGCAGCTGATGAAGATGATTCCTTATCTGGGCCTGCATCTGGTGCCCCTAATTCACTTACGGGCTCTGAGGCTGGTGTGAGGGCGTATCGAGATAACATTAAAGATGGTATCCTTCAGCGACAAAGAGGCGTTTTGCCTATGCCCATTCAACGTTATCCTGACAGCGACCTTGGACTCTCAGGAGCCATCCCACCTGATTCTGTGGCCAATAACTTCATTGTTAGCAATCAGCCTGATTTTGTGCCTGGAAAGTCTCTCAATGGGTATGCCCTAGAACCTGATGAGAAGCTTCTTGAGGCTATGGGGTCGCCCAAAGATCGCTTGTTCCTGCTGCAGCTAGAGGAAATGATTCGTGACTTCATTCAAGACTCAAAGTAAGCGATATATCCAATCATTATCTAGCAAAAACTCGTACTCATTCTCTCGTTGCAGGGAACAATCACTTGAACTACCACCTTCCAATGCCTTTGGACGTCTTCTTGCACACAAGTTAGGAGACTATTACCACCTGACACATTTTGTGGACAACAACGTCACGTCAGTGCGACTGCACAGGACTCCATTCTGTAGACTGTCAGTATACGCTCTTCACAACTTCCTCATTTTTTATGCTAACTAGTTTTAGTCCAACGCCTTTATCGCATCTGCGGCCTGTTGAATCCCACAACACACCTCCACCTAATGCACCAGCTATGAAGATCATGCGCCGTAATGAAGACAGAAATGTAGGCGAGAATGGTACAACTAACTCCTCGGGTCCCTCAAAGCCCGTTTCGGAGGCAGATGGAGAGGGTGGTAACGACGAAGACCGCGGAGGATCATCTGCAGGAGCTACACCAGCTAAAGATCGGTCGGCGATGACCCGGGAAGAGCGCGAGGCTAAATACCAAGAAGCAAGAGAAAGAATCTTCCGGGATTTTCCAGAATCTAAGTCGGTCGACTCATCTGCTGGGGACAATAGCGCAAACATCTCTCGTTCAAGTTCAACTAGCGGCCGCAAGAAGAATTTCAGGCAGAAGACCCCTCACGACGACTCTTTTGAAGCAAGATCTCAGTTTAACGCATACTATCCTGGGATGTCCTATGCAACAAACACAGCATCAGTGCCGATGAACAACGGAGCGACTTACGGCCAAAATCCTTACATGGTTGGGCCAAATGCATCCTCGCCCACTATGAATTACCCACAAGGCACACCTGCTGCGAACATCTACCAGAACAACGTGTCTCAATATCAAATGAACACGATGCCTATGGGTCAAACCCATACATGGCAGGGTCCTACTGCTCCTCAGCAGTCACCTTACCAAGGGTACGCTGCTGTCAACCAACCGCAGACTATGATGGGACAACATGCCCAACCAGGTGCAATGCCAACCATGAATAACTATCCTGTCCCTAATCCCGCAGCAACATACGCCGCCAACACATCAACACCATGGGCAGGTCAGCAGTATCAAAACAATTATCCTCAAGCTGTTCAACGCAATGCGCATTGGCCTAGTTACCCCTCACACCCCATGGCTACCAATACCAATCCATATTCTTATGGCCAACAGATGCCCAATCAGCAATACTCGACGCCTCAAGGCCACAACCCTCATCAAGTGATGGGAAACTTCAACCGAACCATGTTCAACCCGCAAACTCGGTCCTTTGTGCCAACTGGAAACCCAACAACAGGTCGATATACCGCTAAAGGAGTGAACCATACAGGCGGAGCATACAACAACCCCCAGTCAAATGTGCAGCGGCAGAAATGGTCGGGTCAGGGGGACTCGAGTGGTCAATCGATGGCTTATGGATCATCGTATCCCACCAACAACCGAGCTAACGGCAATAATGCCACTAGCCCGACAATGCCTCGTGTTACGCAGCCTATGACCAACGATTCGATTGCTAAATGGGGCACCCCGGCTCATCTTCCGCCCAAGCCACCACCATCGGAGGTTCCTTCACGCAACCTTCCTGCACCGACGACCTCTTTCTCAAACAACGCTACCCCCCAGCATACTCAACCAGGAGGACCACTTATCATTTCCGGGGGATCTCCCAACATGCCAAAGTCTGGTGCGGACTAAACGTCCCTCCATTCGCTATTTTTTGCATCTGCGGTATGGCGTAAATTTTTTATGATTACAAATGGGAGAAAAAGGAATTGGCCGTGGCAATCATCCCCCTCCCCGGAGGCGTACCTAGGTATTCACATTCCTGGTTGAGGTGTGATGAAGTCTGAGTTTTGATTTTGTGGCATGGCGTCCTTTTTAGAGAGTGTCGCGTCGATACTTGTATGGATGTGCCCCTTGTTATCGGGTTTAATAGTTCAAATACAAGAAAAGTACAGTTACCAATTGAGGGACGAGAGCAGCTTTCAATGTTAATCCTTCTTTTCCGGTTAATGTTGAACTCGAAGTACGTATCTACTTCATTAGTTGATGGTATGCATTTCAAACAGTGTCCATTTGGAGAAATAAAAAGGTATAGAGTTTCATGGCACTGTCATGATAAAAAAAATAACTATAGGGTATATGAAAAATACAACACAGGTATAATATAGACGATGACAACGATGACAGTAACATGCAGTGAATGAACACGAATCAGCCTAATTTCAAGACATCCTTCAACTCGGAGACCATCTCATCATACCACACAGTTCCCAACCCAGTGTACCAGTGCTGTCGACCAGTGATCTTGAATAATTCCTGAGCTTTGACGGCAAAAGATCTCGCACCATCCATATCATTCAAGCGTAGCTTCACATACGCAATCGACGCATACGTAACCACAGCCCCAAAGTCCAGAGAATCAGAATGTTTCTCATACATTCTCAATGCGCGCTCCCAGTACTTCAGTGCAAAGGACCATTCACCCTGAAGATGCTGTACTCTCGCGAGCCCCATGTGCATACGACACACGGCCCGGACCCAGCTTTGACGACCGCGAGTGCTCCAGATATACCGATTCATATCCCGATATAGGTCAAAGGCTCTCCAGTACTCGCCCTGCTGTAGAGCTGCTTCTGCTTGAGCAAATACCAGTTTCAGGATGTCGTTTTTGTATTGACCGAGACTGTTCTTGTTGCTGGTCTTTTCAAAGACACTCTCCAGTCTGGCCGATACTAATATCTCTGCCTTTCCGGGTTCGCCCAATTCACAGTATGTCTCCGCTAGCTGTGATAGCAACTCGCAGTCAGATTCACCAACAGATACGACACCTTCAGGATAATGTCGTGCATCGTATACGGCTTCCAGTAGCGAGCGAGCGTCTTCGAACCGACCCTTAAACCGCAACAGTCGACCCCAGGCGAGAGACTTTTGCTGTAAGATGAGCTCTTCCATTGTCGATATGTGGTTTGTATCAATAGGGCGGATTTGCTGCAATAGCGCAAACGCGACGTCGATGTCTTTTTCGTTTCGCATGTGCAGGTTGGAACGGGCCAGAAAGACTTGTCCGGATAGAGCATTCAATTTGTTGCTAGCATGAGAGAAACCGGCACAATCGCCGTAATCTCCTAAGCTAATGCCTGAGTGGTTCTGAATAATCTTTTGCAAGAGGTTCATCCTGTCGAGGCATCGGTCCGGAGTTATCAAGTTCGATGCGATCTTCTCTGCTCTTTTGAGAGCCTCCGATCGCCATGCCGTTGAAGAGAAACGCGAGCTGTGGATCAATACATATGCCACGGTTTTTCTCATGTCGTTTGTAAGGGCGCCTAGGTTTTGTAGTGCATCGTAGTGTTGGGTGATGACATGTTGGAGCTGGGGTAGGTATGCCGAACCTAGCTCGCGAAATCTGATATCGTTAGTCGTTATTATTCTACACCAAGACACAATCAAGAGAGTGGCTCACTCAGGGTCTAAGTAGACATCCACCGGAAATGCATGACAAACCAGCAACAGTGCCTGCAACATCCCATGCTGCGGCGGGTCCACCAGACTACTCTGCTTGTACATGGCACGAGTCGCAGCATCCATTCTGTAAACATCGCAATCTCCGCCACCAGGAAACATGGTGCGAACTAGTGCCCCTCGGAAACACAATTGATCGATAGCAGTTCGAAAACGGTCAGCATCAGACAAAACCTCAACCAAGTCCGATGCAATCTTCGTCTCTTCTGGTGATACGTCCTCTGGCTCCCCATCCGAATTCCATCTTCTCTGTGGACAGCCGGCACGCATCAGCAACAATCGTGGGATTCCAGCATCGCCGTCGAGATATGCTAGGGTATTGGCTAGGATTAGGGTGGTCTTGTCCATCTGGCTGATGCCTGGATGGGTTGGGATGAGCCGGTTGAAGCCCCATTGTGTTCCGTGAGTGTACGAGTAGACTGGGAGGTTGAATGAGACATTTTCACTTGAGCCCGGAGTGGGGTGAGAATGGTGAGTTCGTAAAGTCTGTCTTGTCGTCATTTTGACCGACAGGTAGAGGACTAGATAGGTAGTGGTTCAGTGTTCAGACTCAGAGTCCAGAGTCCGGGGTCGAAAAGACAACAGAAAGATTGTGATGAAGGTCAGACAGTCGCTGGCTGCATGGTTATATCAGTCAAGAGAAGGAGGGCAGTGAGTTGAAGGTGAAAGAGGAATGAAGTGAAGGTCTCTGTAGGCCTGTCTAGGCAAGTGCTCGTCCCATTTTGGAAAGTAGCAGCCAGCCCCCAATCAAGACGAACACAGCAACACTGAAAGGAAAGTCAGCTGAAAAAGACAATAGTTGTGCCGTCGTAATTGATTGATTGATAGGTGCAAACTAATGAGACATATTAATCGGTGAGGTCAATGGCTGAGTAAACGAATAGAAAAGTAGTGGAGTGTTGATGGTGAGCCTAGACTCCGAGTCTGAGTCTTTCGCCACTCCGAACGGGCATCAGAAGAGTTAAGAGCTGTCTTTAGTCTATCCTGGTCCTAGATAGGACATTAAGGTCTTTGCAGATGTCCCGTAGATTCAGCTGGTGGGATCAATTTCTTAATGAAAGCAGTTCGGAGTGACGCTTTCCAGACACGAAGATGCGTTAGGTCCGAAATCCCCACATTGTTTCTACTTCAGCTTCTCCAAGGAGCCTCAACCCTAGGGTTGTCATTGTTTACGATCCAGGTCATGTTTAACATGTTTGACGTTAATGTCACTATGTCGATGGAGAGGATTGAACCAGGCAGTACTGGTGATGGCGTCACCTCCGGCCCTGCCTGTCTGCCTAGGCAAGCATTCTCCCTGCTCCGAATCCCTTCATGGAAAAGAGAACAGGCCAACCCAACCTGCCAACATGATCGAGCAATTCCTCGACTTCTGTCGCCTCTATCCGGTGGGAAGGCTCGTACGAAAATGGAACAAGATTTTCTATTTCCCCAACACAAAAGCAGCCACATGGGCAAGCGATTATATGGATGAAGTGCATATCGGCATTGTCTTGCTTCGGCGAGAGAAGTATCTCCAGGAACAACGGAAGGAAATACTACAGCAGCAGCAGCAAAAACAAAGACTCGAGGGAGTAAAACTGGAGTTGAAGTTCCAAAAAGCTTGCGGACTAATTGATGAATTCAAAAGAATTCAACAAGACATCCTTCAAATACAGAAGCTGTGCCACGTCCATGAAGAACGAATGCGAGTGCTATGGTCAATCCTCAAAAGCGACAGCTTCTCCAGAGATGTATTGATGACACAGAAACCCCAATGGCGGCTGATCATGGGGAAACAGCCATATGCCTGGGTACAGGCACGCAACCAGTGCGCTTACAACGGCGGGTGCTGTGGTAGGGAATGTCAATGCTGCGAAAAGCCATTAAAGGTGGTCACTGCGCATGAGATGTCTTTCATTGGACCAAGAAAGAAGAAATCAGGGATCTATGGACATTGTACTGCGGAGTGTGGCTGTTGCATTCGATATAAGGTTTCTACAAGCCAGATCCGTGGTTTCAAAAGGCGATAACTATACCCTCGTATTATAAAGTTTAATGAGATTGACAATAGACACCTTGCTTTGATGCTAGAATTATAACCTATCGAGAAATCGCTGATAATCTATGCCTTATTTCTCTTTCCCCTTCCTGTCCCCGCAAAACCAGACTTTCTCTTCTTGCTCTGCGACGGCTCAACACCTAGAATATGCTCTTCATCGGAGTCGTCGTCACGGCTCTTCTTCTTCTTGCCACGCTTGTTCTGATCAAATTCCTTCCGTGCCTCGTCCACAGCAGCTTCATACTCCTCCAGAATTTCAGCCGCATTGGGGAAGCCAGAAACGCCGAAATTCTTCAGCACGTACGCAACCCGTTCGACGTCGGCGCAACTGAATTGACGGCTCTCCTCTTTGCTGTCTTCGCCATCTTCACCATTATTCAACCGATGCCTGAGCTTGAAAACCTCTTCATACAACTCCCGATATTCCTCCATGTTGTATTTCACATCCAACTGCCCGTCATCCCTCGTCCGTTTTGTAGCTTTCTTGTAATTGTATCGATTCTTCTCGGAGCCGGGGAACAAATCAAGACACAACCACCAATAGATATCATCACTGTAGAAAGGGATTTCGTTCTGCTTTCCCTCTGTAGCCACGGCGAGAATCAATGAAGCTGTTGCGGTGCCTACGGCACGGAGGGGTTTCATGAGAATATCTTGACTCTTCTTAGGAAATGTTTCTTCCAAAGAATCACGAGTTGGAGTCTTGTCAATGAAAGCCTTGAAGGCGTCGCATATTGTCTTACGGACGACTTCAGGCTTGTTGGTTTTGATCATTCCTGCCAAAGCAGGACGATAGCGGCCGTGTTTACTAGCATCGTCAGTTCAAGTCCCCCAAGTAGAAAGAATAAACTTACAGCTTCCATTCCATCAACTGTACAAGTTCTTCCTTGTGCATGAACAGCGAATCGTAACTCTCCCCCTGCTTCAAATGAATAGCACCCTTCTTTTTCTTTTCACTGCCATCCCCCTTCCCCTCCTCCCTATCCCTCAACACCCGCGGTATGGTCTGATACCTCCACTCATCCATTTTGAAATATTCGTTCGTCTGCTTATCGAATATGGGATCTTCCTTGTTCATTCGTTCCGGGTGTTTTCTGTGTTTCCGTGCGTGGATTGCGACCAGTTTGCGCTTGTAGCTTTCTTTCAGCGTGGCTGGGTAAAGGTCGAGGAGTTGCGTGAAGGTAGCAGGTGTGATGTCCCATGGCGCAAAGGATGGGTATGTGGGTTTGTTCTCCATATTGAAGTGTTTTTGACGTCTTTCGTGTCTGTTTTTCAAGCTTCGAGCTCAAGATTGAGCAGCCGAACGGGAATTGTATTGCTCAATTCTCCGAGTCAGAAATTATCTAGTCGCAATCTGCAATGTGAGAGCCTTTCACTGCATGCTTTTCGATTCGAGAAGAAGTTGCGACTTCGTTTGTACAATTGTGAACTTACAGCTCCGCAGTTCGTAGCTCACGATAATAAGATTATGGAACCATGTATATGAGCTAGTCTACATCGGGACTAGTGCCGGCGCATTCAACAACGGAGTTTAAGCTCGACTGCAGCTCACACTACTTAGATTTCAACATATAATCACTCAACGCGCTTACAGTTGATTGTTGTCTTATCTTACAGAAAGCGCGAGATCATGAGTGTTATCCTCTGTACAGGTTAGTTTCTACAAGATAATGGTTGTGTCAGATTATCGCTAACATTAGTATACAGCGGGGTATGACCATACCATCCGGTATGACTTCTTTGCATCAAGCCGAATCGCAGGCACGACAACTAACAAGAAACAGGTTCTGGGAAGCCCTCTCCGGCATCTGTTCTCGCACCCTGCAACACCCCGACTCCCAGGTCAACCGTCTCTGCATCACCCCTGACAAACGCTACCTCGCCGCGGCAGGCCACACCAATGTTAAACTCTTCGACATCAAATCCTCCAACCCGAACCCGGTGATGACCTTTGAGGGCCACACGAATAATATCACAGGCGTCGCATTTCATTGCGAAGGGAAGTGGATGGTCACTAGCTCCGAAGACGGCACCGTCAAGGTCTGGGATACACGATCGGGCAGTCTGCAGCGGAATTATGTGCACAAGGCTCCTGTTAATGATGTGGTTATTCATCCGAATCAGGGAGAGTTGATTAGTGGTGATCGTGCTGGAACTGTTCGTGTCTGGGACTTGGGCGAAAGTGTGTGTACGCATCAATTGATTCCGGAAGATGATGTTGCTGTGTCGAGCGTGAGCGTTGCAAGCGATGGCTCGTTGTTGTGTGCTGGCAACAAGAGGGTATTTTATTATTTATCCAATTCTGAAGGACGGAATTGACTGACAAAAATAGGGCAACGTATATATCTGGCGCATGATCCAAGACACCGAAGTGACTCGCATTGTACCCATAGCAATGTTCCAAGCACACAGAGACTACCTTACACGAGTACTACTATCGCCAGACGTCAAACACCTAGCAACCTGTTCAGCAGACCACACGGCCAAAATCTGGAACCTCGACCAGGCCTATCCTCCTGCAGTCGCAGCCGCGGCCGCCGCAGCAGAAACAGCTACTTCCCGTCCCAACAACGCCAACGGAACTGCCACTCCCACACCTCCTGCCAACGGCGTACCCAATGGTAACGGCGTCACCGGTGCCCCAACCACTACTGCCTCACAACCAACACGAAGTACATCCACCGACCTAGCAGCCAGCGACTTTAGCATGGTCAGCAGCAACGCCAGCCTCAATCCCTTGCTCAACCCAAACCAGAATCAACAGCAACAACAACAATCAAACCCCTTCCCCACACAGCCCGATGGACCACCCATCGACCCATCAACCGGCACCCCATTCTTAGAAACTACCCTCGCAGGCCATCAGCGCTGGGTATGGGACTGCGCCTTCTCCGCCGATTCGGCGTATCTGGTTACTGTGTCTAGTGACCATTACGCGCGGTTGTGGGAACTGGCTTCGGGCACGATTATTAGGCAGTATAGTGGCCATCATCGAGGCGCGGTTTGTGTTGCGTTGAATGATTATTCGGAGCCTCGCTAATGTCGCTGATTTCTCTTTTTTCCCTCTGGTCGTGTTCCGTTTAGCATTAGCATGGAGTATGGGCGTTACGTGGTTTCGCATAAAACTATGTAAGTATGACAGTTGTGAATCAGATATGAAATATTTACGAGTTACGAAACAATCCTCAATAAATAATAGTAGAGGGGAGAATTTAAAGTATTGATTACCCTAAGTATAAACAACGAAAAGACACAGAGAAAAAAAGTAATAGAAATCGAAAATCAAATCAAATAATATAACAACAACAAATAAGAAAGCCAGTAAAAAGTACTTATCACCATCGGATATCATAACAAAAAAAATGAGTTTCATCAACGCCCTTCGGTGCACTTTCTCTGCCTCCCACTTTCTTCGCGATAAACGTTGGTTATACATTCATGGGGATTTCGGGTGATTTCCATCTCGACGGGATTTCTTGTATCAATCTGATGTGTGTTGTTGTTGTGTGTTGTGTTGTTGTCCTTGCCGCGAATGACACGTGCAACATCGGCCTCTCTGTCAAAGTCGGCGGTTCCATGTTGTAGTGTATATGTTGTGCTTGTTCCTCTCTTCATCCCTTCTCAAATCCTCCCATTTTCCGTGGCGACTTTCATTCCCACTGTTTTTCCTTCACCTCTTTTCGTACCTCAAATCATACACCATCCCTTTTTTTTGAAGACATTTTAACCCATCGCAAACCAAGTCACGCTAACAACAACGTCCAACCCCCTTATTTCGCCACCGGGGTATTTGAACGTCCACATACCATCACGATTCACATCCCAGTAAGCGCCGGAAGCAGAGTGCATACCGCGCTTGCCGATTTCGCCGGAACTGCCGGCAGTGGCTTTGTCGATGACGCCTTGTTGGACGATGGTGCTGTTTACGGTGAAGCGGTAGGGTGGTGTTGCGGGTGTAGTTGTAGTGCCGTTTTGTTGTTGTTCGGGGGTTGTGGCCGCGATGAGCGCTTTGAGGACGGAGTTCTGTATATTTCATGAGTTAACTTTCTTCCCTCTCCCGTTCTTGGGAGTGCGTGGCAACGTACGATGATGCTGGCATTCCAGTTTCCGACCTGTGTGTGGTCATATCCGGATGCTTTGAGGAGAGCATCGTCGCATGCCTGTTGATGGGACACATTAGTTCCAAGTTGATCTTTCATCACACGCATTTTCCGCGTGAACCGGATTCCAGATTATAGGACTGGAATAAACGAACCTCGGTCGCAATCTGTGAGAGCTCTGAAGGAGGGAGAGGCTGCATCAATTAACTCAACATTAGTCAATCGCGCTCAAAACTGCAGAACAAGAATAACTCTAAGCCCTCGCTGTAGAGCAAACAGACGCGTGGCGCGAACATACGAAAGATGAAGGTTTAGGCTCGACTGCCATTTTAGAAGATACTCGTGTTGTTAAAGCGGGAAACAAAGGTTGAAGGCGAATGCGCAATGTCTGTTGAATTATCAGTATCGGCGACAATTGTTTTGATGTGAACAATGGTGGTATGCGGGGGTGGTACGGAGTAGCGTGAGCCGCAGAAGGAAGTTCAAGGAACAAGAAGATGAAAAACGGATGTCGACCAAAGCGCTTCGTCTGTGCGGAGGCGTCAGTGACGGTGGCTAGTAGCTACATACCTGGTAAATTGATGACCAGTCCAGGTAGTGAAGCTGAGGCTGTGTAAAGTGTGGTGTGTACGTAGTAGAATATGGAGAGGAGTTTGTCTCGTGTTGTAGTTACGGAGCAAGTTGGTTCATGGACCTACGTAGTGTAGTCATAACAATAATAATAAGAATTGCAGTGGCAGCTTATCCGCCATCGTCATTCGTCCGCGCCTCCAACCGACGTCGGACGTCGCACCGTCTAGGCTGTTTGGGGTATAGTGTAGCCTGAGAGTCGGAGTTAATTACCTCTTCGGCTTGCTTCGAGCAATCTCCGGGACCTCCATACCGTGTACGGCATAGTGTCTGGATTATATGTTTATCCGGCCGCCGTTTCCAATAATGACTGAGCTTCGAGGCACGTGAATGGCCGGAATGCTCTTTGCTGCTGCGAGCGGGGCTACGTAATTCTCTGGGAACGAAGCTTCAACTTTGCTTCGACCTCGACCACCTTGACCAGCTTGACGATTGATGAGTTTGCACTGCTTATCGATATTCATTGTTTATTATTATTCACCATTGCTTTGACTGCATTAATATAAACGTGAGTCTTTCGGCTTTCCACTCAATTGAGACTGGTCTTGAATGACGCTGATAAGAGTGGCCAGTCGCAAGCTTAACCTCCACCATGTCGACACAACCTCTTCTCCAGACTGTTCCAGGTTCGTTCTTGTTTCCGCGGGTCAATTGCACATGCAAGAACCGATTGTGAAGTTCAATGGTGCAATGCAATGCATCGACCTCGTCTCACAACTAACATCACACAGGCAAAAGAATCGCCCTCCCCACTCGCGTCGAGCCCAAAGTCTTCTTCGCCAACGAACGAACATTCCTCTCATGGCTCAACTTCACCGTCATCCTCGGCGGCCTCGCCATCGGCCTCCTCAACTTCGGTGATCGCATCGGCCGCATCTCCGCCGGCCTTTTCACTATCATCGCCATGGCAGCCATGATTTATGCGCTATTCACTTTCCACTGGCGGGCTCAGAGTATACGGAAACGAGGACAGAGTGGATTCGACGACCGATTTGGTCCTTCATTGCTTGCGATCGCATTATTGGCTGCTGTTATTGTCAACTTTGTGCTCAGAATTCGTGAGACGAATAAGGCTTGATCATTGGACTCGGATTTGGACAATATATATTGGATGTGAATGTGAATATGTACAAACAGTCAAAGGTCAAGGTCGGAGACGGTGTACAAAAGTCAAGCAGGCGTTATTTTGGTCCATCTTGATTGCCATTTTTGCTAGGTGCTATTTTTGGACTGGATGTTATGGTTGTTTATATCGTTTATATAGGTGACGCTGTGGATAGTTATAGATCATATAGCACAGATAAATAGAAACACGGTCACATGATGAGTTGTCGGTGGTCTTGACCATAATTCCATGGTTTGTGCAACTTGATACTTTGAGTGAATTGTTTCAAAGGATTGTGGCATGATTGGATGGCTTTGACATTGCTCTACTACGGAGTAGTTCTGGATTGACTCCTGTTATCAAGGAGCTTGATAAGATGATAAATCGATGAATAGTGGTTGTTCTAAATATGCGCTACAAGCTGTTCAGCGTTTATGCACCTTATGCTCTACTTAGCCAGCGACAAGGTGCTCTGATTCGAGGACTTTTAGTCTACATATGTCCGTAGACGAGTTTCATTGGCTAACACACTCAAGCATAACGTTAAACGTTTTATTGTTTAGGTAATCAATAATCATTCCAGGCTTGTCGTGCGTAAGACCAGGATATGACACTCATAGTGTTGTGTATCAGATTCGTCATCTTGCTGTATCCGTCACACCAATCAATGGGCGATAGTCGTCTCTATGGTGGTCGTACTAGAGTAGCGTGAACCTGAACCAGGCAGCAGGATTCCAAGTCATAAATACATATTTGATCCACACACACCTCACGGCGTACCAAGTTTGTTTGTTTGTTATCTCGTATCGCACTTTACTACGTATTGCCAAATCTTCCGACAAACTGCATATCTTAACTAACTCTTCTCCAGTTTACTCTTCTTGATACGTACTAACTACCGATCGAGTCGTGTAAGTATATATATCCCAAACAGGAATGGCGTGATAGTGAGACTTCGAGCGATGCTTGCCGATGATGACGCCCTGCTCCACTCGCTGAGATCTGAGACGTGCATTGGACCCGTCAACTGGCGCTAGAATTGAGCCTTGCATCATATCATATTGGACTCCGTATAGCATTCGATGTCGCACGATACCACATAATACGTCGCAGTATCGATGCGCTCGATGTAGCGTTTGTCCGATATTTGTATTGTTTGTTTTCAGCTTGCGGTTTCTGAGTGTATGCATACATTGTAGCGGCGCAGTTGGCAACCTGGCTGTCAATAAAACAGTAGCAAAAGAGCGGCCAATCAACAGTCGGCGATACGCTGGTCATTGCGTTATCGACTCTCCGGAACACGCCCATTCTGAGGCAAGAATGGCCAGCCAATCGCGGCATGCGACTCTATAGACCGGGGCTGAGTTAGTGGAGCTGCTTCTGCACTAGTGGATCCGCTAGCCCTGGATGTGGTAATACTATGTAGTAGGTACGATGCAATACAGTGGCATACGCGCATTCCTTTGATTCTGCATTAGTGATGGTGTATTCTTCGTATTTGGACTGTTGAGTCCTTACTATGTATGGAGATGGACTTGGATTGTCGTTTGAGTTTAGTACGGTTAGTAGAGTTCCGCCTGTCTTGTCGTCACACATTGTGTTTCTGTTTGTCTGGCCCCAATGATAGTTGGCGATGGATCCTTCAGCCTTTAACTAGCTAAACTTACATGTAACAGTTGGTCTAACATAATAAGCAAATGATTCATAATTGACTCGAGTACGTACTCAGGACACGGATAATAAACTCTGTCTTTATCTTCTCCTCTTTGTCTCTCCGTATCTTCCGTTTTCTTTGAGTCCTTTCTTGGAGTTTCGCATAACGCCGATCAGAACCCAGTGGCATTCTTTTGATTGCGTACTTTGTAGGCTGCCAAACAACTTCCAACAGGACAGACTGAGTCTCAGTCTACTATGTACATCAGCCAACAGTCACTCCGTAGCACGTATCACATCTTAAGACCTCCGAGTGGGCCGTGGCAATTGACTAGTGTTTATCTTCGGCCCACAGTCTGATTAAGCACGTAGTCTATTCCAGAACATACTAAATACTAAACGGAGCCAAGCTAGCCCAGCGCCAACGGACGAAAAGCCTGGCCGGGCTCCTCCTTCCCCAACTCACCTCACCTCGCCGCGCCTTCCCTGGGCTGTCCTGCGTCCGTGCTTCTTGCTTCCCCTTACTTTCTCCTTCCCTCTCAGTCTCTCCTTCCTTCCTTCCTTTCTTCCCTTCCGTCGCAACAACTCTTCTCTCATACTCCCTTCTTACTCTTGCATTATTCTCATATCCTCACACTATCCTCTTCAACGAAAACTGTCCCAGGCTGGACGTTTTCAATAATCTCCAAGCCAACTCTCGCCACCCTATCCAGTCGCGGGTACACTTACCTTGCTACACTTGACTTGCTACAGCCTACCGCCCAACATACTATTCCGTGGCGTCCCGGCTCTGAACCAGGATACATCTCAACCCAGGTCTCTTCCCACCCGTCGCATGTGAAGCAGCCTTCTCGCATCGCCCCCCTCCGTTTGTACTATATTTCTGGTCTTTTACGGTCGCGTTTGTTTAATATTCTACTATCTGCAACTCAACCGAATCAATCCTTTCCACTGTTTACTGGAGTGCTGGTCGCTGCCGCCCAACTGTGCAACAGTCGGCCTAATACCTTAGCTCTCAGATCTTCCAGTCTCGGCATAGTCTCAGCGTCGACGCTGACTAAACCTGATGGGTCATCTAGCCACTCATACTAATCCAACATAAATACTAAATCCTCGTGCAAGCGAACCTACATCCACAGATGGCGTTGTCGCATGGCGTCTTCCGCTTGCTACCGTGGACTTCGAGCTTGGGGGGTAAGATCGCACCCGATATGCTAGTCAGCACAGCACCGCATAAGTCGCCCGTCATGGGGAGCGCGCCTCTTCAGTTGCTTAAACGAAAGCGAAGCGATAATCACGAGATCTTCACCGTTATTGACGAACCTCCGACGAAACGTCTTCAGTCGTCTAATCAATTACCGCTGACCGAACTTAATGGGAACAACACTGCGAACCTGCCAACTCCGCCCAGTCAGGATGAAGCCAGCCCGGATTCAGCGCCATCAGATCCTATCAAAACGAACGTCGCATCAAAGTCTACGACTACGCAGAATGCTATTCACGATCAAGAGAACCCATCCAAACGTGCTAGTCTTCCTCCGAAACCAGCGAATATAGATATAAACGTCTTGCGCCAGTCGTTGGATGCTCAGCTGAGTTTGGAGGTTCTCTTGAAGCATAACGAGCTCCGTCTTATCGACCAAGAGATCGCAAAGTGTCAGGTGGCGTTGGAACAACTACGTCGATGTGCAGAAGTTCCATATCCTGGATCTAGCGTTAACGGCATCTCACAGTCTGTTAGTGATGGCTCAGGGTTTGCAGTACCTTATTCAGGAACCGGCCCGCCACCCGCCTCTCCTGCGCCTTGGGGTGTGGCTGATGGACCCTATTCTCGACACTACGCAAAATGGTTGTTGCCTGATCCTCGTTTTGATGGCGGCGAATCACCGGATTTGCCTCCTCCCAACGCCTCTGCAGAATCACGTTACACTCGCGGAACATTCACCGAGAATGGTTATGTGGCAGGAAAATCACGGGCTCAGCGTGGCAGTATGAGCACTAGGCTCGCGTCGCTACCGAATGGATATCCCGTGGTCAAGGAGAAAGCCGGTCCGATGGTCATTAAGCGAAAGAGCGATAACAAACAGGTCAAGCTGGTTTGTCTTGATTGCCGACGTTTCGATTTCTCCAGCACTCAAGGATTCATCAACCACTGCCGTATAGCACATAGCCGTACTTTTGCCAGTCACGATGCCGCGGCCGAGGCATGTGGCGAGCCGGTAGATGTTGATGAAGGCGGAGCTA
Organism: Talaromyces pinophilus; assembly: GCA_001571465.2. Lineage (NCBI taxonomy): Eukaryota > Fungi > Ascomycota > Eurotiomycetes > Eurotiales > Trichocomaceae > Talaromyces > Talaromyces pinophilus. The sequence goes on along the minus strand of CP017344.1, from coordinate 3,223,026 downwards.
TTATCGGTAGTACTACGCCAAATGAGCCGCCCATCATTGTCAACCCTGGGTCTGTACATCCTCTGATCCGAACGGCGCATTCTATCGACAAGACAATTGTTCCGTTGTGCAGCGAGACACTTTCAAAGGTAGCGAAATCGAAGAAAGGCCACAGCGCGACTTCCTCGTCGCCTTTCAAAGCTTCACCTGCTACGCCTCATCTTTCTTCCATGTTAGCCGACCTTGGCTCGAAGCTGAACTTGGATCAAATCGTTGGCGATGCTAAAACCACAGTAGATTTGAGCGAGTTCATGTCGGAGGGCGAGTCTGAGGACGAGGACGCTTCTGAAGGACCTCAAGTTGGTACAGGCGCAAGGTTACCTGCCCGCACAACCATGCCCCAGGCTGCAAGTCAACGACCGACCAGTAGCAAGCGACACGATATGCCTATGTCTCGGGACATGGACGTTTCCACGCCTACCAAACTGTCTCATGCACCTGCTCAGTATCAGACTTTCTTGCCTAGTGCACTGCCATTAGAAGAGTCAGGCGCTACGGATTTGATGCACATGGATGACAACCTCAGTCCTGTCACCGTGGAGTCACACCAAGCACCCAGTCTTGTCAGCGATAACGAGGACGATGAGTTTGAAGCAGCTTCGGATTCGGACAATTTTAGCTCCAGATCATCTGACGATGGCCACGATGATGAGGATGATGACGACGACATCGAGGTTGAGGACGACGAAGCTTCAACGACTTCTACCAAGACCACGCATGAAGTGACCAGCTTCAGGCGGAATCAAGACAAGAAGCAACGCGACCGTGTTCTCCCACCTACAATTGTGTCGTTGAATCCTGGCGGCAAACGTCAGAACTCAAAGTCCAAGAAAGCCGGCAACCAGAAGAAAGGCAATTAATCCTCTCTGCTCCTGTCACCTTTTTACTTCTTTTCTAATACATATTTGATCGAGATCATCTCCTTTCTTCCTACACTGTGTTACTCCCGTGATGTTTTGATAAATTGTTATAATTTCTTCCCTCTTATGACCTGATTACAAGGAGCGAGAGTCTATGGACCGGGTTTGGGTGTTGGTCCTGTCCTGTCTTCCAGCTGGACTGCGGCCAGCTTTCTTGATTGTCAAGACTGGAAGATGATATTGTATTAGGGCATACGGACCTAGAGCCGTGTTCTAATGCTGCTTCTGTTTTGTTGGTATGATGATGTTACGATAGGTCATGTGATAAACAATACAATATTCAACAACAATCTTACTCGTAAATAGCAACATCCATGTCCCTAAGGGTTTATGATATACAGAATCTGGCTGTAACGAACAGAAAACCCTCGGTCTAGTCTGCAATTAATGTCTAGATTTGGACATAAAACCGCAGTACGCTCTCGTAACTGTCATCAATATAAACACGATTCCGCCAGAAATAAAAGTATACATGAAACGCGCTGAAATCTTTCTATCTTGCCAAATAAATCCAAACAAACAACATGCCGTTCCCCTTTACGTGGTTAGGGCTAAATCAAGTACGCCTCCCCCATCGAAACCTCCTCCTACCATTAGCATCAACATCCGCCGTCCCCCCCGAACTCACACTCTGCTCCTTCTGCCTCGCATTCTGCGCCTTGAGCTGTTTCCTCGCTTTGCGCCCACCGCAACAAGCACAACAACACGAGGCAATCTGCACAATGAAACCGAGGAATGTCAACGCCGACGCAATCCACATAAACGCCAACATCGGTTTGCCCAAATAGGCCTTGATATTCAGATCCGCGGTGTTGTTCATGAACACATTCTCGAAAATGACGAACATGACCGTCGCAACCACGGAAGCGACGATTGTGAATAGCGCGATCAGAAACGTGAATATGGCCATGGGTAAAGCCCGGAAGAGGATAAATGTTGGTCGACGGTGCGGATGCACGGTTTCGTTGACGTGTTGGTCCGCCGAGATGGATTGAGGGGGTCGATTGGATGTTGCGAGGGGAACGAGGAAGATGGCGATGAAGCTGAGGACGGTTGCGGAGATGAAGAGGCCGAACATCCAGTGGGAGGCGGCGCGGGCGATTTTGAGTGCGTCGGTGATTTCGGTGGGGAGGGCGACTGCGTTTGTCAGTACGTGGTTTTCAGGAGAAAGGGGAGGAAGGAAATAAAGGGACGTACTGGTTGCGCCGGCAAGAAGCTCATTCAGGATAATTGATACAGGGTCAAACCAGTACAAGGCCACTGGATGCGAGCAACTCGTGATTCCGCTATCGTCATAACCTTCGCAGTAATTCCATAGTCCGACCTGATAAAAGTCATGAAGCCCGATAGAACGAGCGATACTGTTGATAAAGACTGCATTGGGAATTGATTGTGGAATGATGTTGGCTGTGTCGAGTTTGAGGAAGTATGTCTCGCGGAGTACGGGCTTGTTGGAGATATTTCCAATCATGACTAGTAGGAGGAAGATCCAGGCGAGTAAGTAGATGAGAGAGCGGATTAAGCGGTGCCAGACGACGGTTGAATGCCGCCTGGTGCTTTGGATATTCTTCTCGGATGCCATGTTGACGGCTTGTTATTTGATAGCTAGTAGTTGGCAAATGACGATAGCATCACCGGAATTGAAGATCCGAGTAGGCAGAATAAGAGGATGACCCCTCTCAAGATATCGAGGAAATCGCAAGTGCAGACAGAATAGAAAGAAAGGAAATTACACACAAAAGCACAAAAAGTCTAGAGTAGATGATAAACGGTCGACGCAGTGGTGGTAGTGTGTGTCTGAGTCGGCAGCCTGACTGACTTGGCTAGGCAACGCACGCATAACAAGTGATCATGCCTAGACGAGCAGACAGCACTGAGGCGCAGGTCACTCACCAACAATTGTGATCATCGCAGAAAAGGGTGTGGTCAGACCGAAATGATCAATCGGGAGACTGAGGTAATATTTACGGCGGGCCGAGTCCAGATCGGCTGCTAGTGGCGGGTGTGGCTTGCGATGAGCAGCCACTAGAGGGTTAGGCGAAGTTAGGCCTGCCTAGGGGCTGGCCTAGGGCTTGGCTAGGGGCTGATCAACGAGTCGAGGGCCCATCGCCGGGTCGCTGTTGGGCAGATCATTGGCTTAGCAAGTTAGCAGGCCCGCCGATGACGTCCAGGATCCGTTAATTCCTCTCATCTTGCGTACGTATTCTGTGTGGCTTTGATAAACAAACACACAAAAGAGAAAAGATGAAAAAACTGGACGGTGTCGGCACGTCATCTGCCACTTATTGTAGACTTGTCGAGGAGCGTATTCGTAGTACAGTCATACTCGTAGTAATATATTGAGTCAACTGGATAATACGCGCATGACGTAGCCTGGTGATTGATCTGTATACTCACTCCCAACCAATCACATTGTCGCAGATAAGGCGTCGTGTCGGCCCCGACCCAGCGGAGTTTCTCCCACGGCTCCTGCCTCGTTTATCTGTCTTGCAAGTCTACTCTTCAATCAACTTCGTTGACCAATTCTCTGCGACTACGACAGTAAAATGCGTTCGCTATGGATGGCAGTGGCCCTGTTGACAGGCGCCTTGGCCCAGTCAACCACAACGTCGTCCTCATCTTCAACGACCTCTGCTTCAGATACAGATACGGCTGCTATCGTAACCATTTCTGGCACCGTTGATCCCCTCAGCATCGATGGAGCTACGGGGTCAGTCACATATCCCTCCGTCACAACGACCGTCACCTTGTCCACCGATTCGAACACTCTTTCAGGCACAGTAACGAGAAATGCGACTGATGTATACACAACCACATCCGGCACGGTTACCATGCTCGTGGGCAGCCAGGGCACAACCACCTTAGCGCCCAATGCCACTGCCTCGAGGAACAGTACCACAGCAACGATGACAACTTCAACCGCGCCCTTACCGATAAACACGCAACCATGCAACGGTTACGTCGAGTTTTGCGCTCGCAACTACTCAAACATCACCTACGTCGCGGCGCATAACAGCCCCTTTGACAGACAGGGCAACATCGCCTCGAACCAACAATACTCAGTGACTACCCAACTCAATGACGGAATACGCATGCTGCAGTTCCAGGTGCACCTCCAGAACGATACGTTATATCTATGCCATACGTCCTGCGACCTGCTGAATGCTGGCACACTGCAAGACTATCTCACGACCGTGACCAAATGGTTGAACAACAATCCTTACGAAGTGATTACCATCTTAATGGGGAACTATGACTTGGCCAGCGTAGGCAACTTTACAGACTCGATTGTCAACTCTGGACTTTCGAAATATGCATATCAACCCCCCAAGATTCCGATGGGATTGGACGATTGGCCGGTACTATCTGAATTGATCCTGACACAGAAGCGGGCTATCATCTTCATGGATTATAATGCGAATCAGACCGAAGTTCCGTATATCTTGGATGAGTTTACGCAAATGTGGGAAACGCCGTTTTCGCCAACAGATTCTGACTTCCCTTGTACGACGCAGAGACCGCCGAATCTGTCGGAGGAGAGTGCCAAGTCGATCATGTACATGGCCAACCACAATCTGAATGTGGAAATTTCCTTTTCGGGATTCGATATTCTGATTCCTAATACGGCTGTTCTGAATGAGACTAATGGTGTATCTGGGTATCGCAGTTTGGGGTTGATGGCTGAGAACTGCACGGGTAAGTCATTCTTCCCCCGTAATGCGAGATATGATGCTGATATGTTGGTATAGCAACCTGGGGCAGACCTCCGAACTTCCTGCTGGTCGATTATTATAATGACGGAAATTTTCCAGGGTCGGTTTTTGAGGTTGCTGCTGATATGAACAATGTGACTTATAACGGTCATTGTTGTGGATCGACTTCGGGGGCTTTGAGGCTGCAGATTCCAGGTCACCGGATGTTTGTCATGGCTGTTGGTGTTTTTCTTTTCTTTTAGCGACGGGGTAACTTGGGGGTTCTTGGGCTTTGGTTAAAACGGAGTTTGGCATGGAGTCAGGCGTTGCTGTACATCAGGTAGTTATGGAGATAGGACATTAATAACACAAAGACACAAAAATTCTATCCAGTAAATAATGAAAATTAGTCTAGCAGAGCACTTCTCAATATATAGTCCATCCCACCGTAGTAAGCTTCACCATCTATACTCCCCAGCATCCAACCCCCTTTTAAACCGTCCCCAACACAACACGACACCGATCAAGCATCATTCCTCCCCCCTTCTCCGACCAAAGCAGGCTCCTTGACACTCTCAGCCACCGGATGCCTAGCCTCACTAAACGCCAAATTCAACTTCTTAAAATCCCACTTGCGCGTCATGAGCACAAACAACACACACACCACCGGACCAAGAAGAACATCCAACACCCCGAAAAAGATGAACCCACTAGTGACATGGATCACATTCCCGCCATCAGACAGACCAAACGCGATCGGGTACAGGAGCCACAACACGTTTACGGGCAACGACAAGGTCATGTAATCGCGCGCTATGCCGAGGCGCTCGGCTGCCTCGCGGCTTTCGTTGAGTGTGCTCATGGCTAGGATTAAGTATGCGAAGGTGCCGAAGGCGAAGAAGCCCCATTTATAGTCCGTGGTCACGAGGGCGGCGACGAGATAATTCAAAACCCAGAACCAGGAACAGAAGATGTTGAGGATGATGGTTGTCCATGATATACCGGACAATAGACCCAACGCCAGTGCCAGCGAGGGAAAGGAGACGGTCCAGTTGATGTACCTCGCATAAAAGATTTGGCGTGTTGTGCTGTGTTGGGCGTCTTGTAATGCGATCCAGCCGAGATCAGAGGCCTGCGCGAAGTAGGTCACTGAGCCAACGAGGAGGGACATTGTTAGGAGATAGTGGAAGACGCGGTCACTTTCGGGCGCAGTGAAGCAGGGGATCAACGTCCCGAACTTTTTTGACGTTAGCTTTTGCTCAAGGCAAGGGGGGGTTTGGGGGGACGCACGAAAGCGACGATATAGATTGCGGTGACGGCCCAGAGCCAGTCTGAGCCGTGTCCGGATAGGGCTTCTGCTACGCCGATGGGTGGGTTGACGTTTAGAGCGTCGTTGGCTCGGGATAGGAGATCCATTTTCTTATTCTTGGAGAGAAAGATGTATGCACAAAGGAAGGGTTAAGGAGAGTAGGAGTTGAAGAGGTTGATATCTGACAATTGATCTGGCTGCATGATAGAAAGGCATGCAGAGAGGTATATATACTCTCGTCTATACAATAAGCAGATCTCCTCAGATTTATAAAAACTGTCACCGTCCGTATAATTTCTGATCATCCGCTTGGTTTCTGATCCTCCGATGTTGGTTGACCCTCCGAGCCGCCTGTCCCTGCCCCTGAAGGTGATCATGGAGCTTGCACGTCACGACTTCGGGATTCATGAGAATGGCAACGAACTCCTTGCGAGAGATTCAGAAGACGGACTCTAATATACTGGATAGAAATTCAGCTGTACGGACTCGTGAGTGTTCCAAGGCTCATGTTGGTTGTTGGTTTGACGTTGGAGGTAGAGGTTAGAATGATTGAGCAAATGGCAGTTTGATCCATAGACACATGTTCAACTAGTCTCTATCACGAGTCTCAGTCTAATGGATACACTGACAATTTGAAAATGTGTAGAAAGAGTTGTAAGTTGATAGTGGTGTACTAGGTGTAGGAGAGTACTATGTAAAGTAAAGAAGCTAAGCCGGAGTAGTAAGCGGACCCACATCAACGAGGTCCCTCATCTTCAATCCAAAAACACCTCAACAACCTCAGCCGCCACAACGACACAACTATTGCGCGACATAACATATATCAACATTATAACCAATTGAGCCAATTATTACACACAGCGTCGGGGCACAGAAGAACCAAAATGGTCGACATCCTTCCCCTCTCCTCCTTCCCATCGTACATGAGCCTCCTCCCCGCCGTCCAAACATGCAACATCACCAACCTACCCGAAAACTACTTTCTCAAATACTACCTCTACCACGCCCTGACATGGCCACAACTCAGTTTTGTGGCCGTCGTGCGATCGCGAACTTCCAAGAATGGTACCAGGCAGGTGGACTATGACTACCCAAAAGTCGTGGGATATGTGCTTGCGAAAATGGAGGAGGAGCCGTCCGATGGGGTTGCGCATGGCCATATTACGAGTTTGAGTGTGATGAGGACGCATAGACGGCTGGGGATTGCGGAGAGGTTGATGAGGATGAGTCGTATGTATCCTTTCCCTCCTTCTTTCGGGTTTAGGGATATGTACACACACTAATGGGCATGGATAGAACGGGCAATGGCCGAGTCTCACCGCGCACATTACGTCTCTCTACACGTGCGAGTCTCCAACACAGCTGCCCTGCGCTTGTACAGAGACACACTGGGCTTTGAAGTGGAGAAGATCGAAAGCAAATACTACGCCGACGACGAGGATGCGTATGCCATGCGCCACGATCTTACGCCGTTGTGGCTCGATTGGTCTGAAGATACGACCGAGGAAAAGAAAACAGCTGCTGGAGAAGGGGATGAAAATGCCGATGAGGGCGAGGCTGTAGGTGATCTTGGCGCAAAGGAGAAGGAGAAGAAGATTCGGGTCAAGGTTGGGAGGGGCTTGGGCGTGGGAGATTTGGTGGAGAGGAATGAGGCGGCAGGTCGGTGATTTGTTCTCGTCAGCTAGGCATTTTATAAAAGCGAGTTCTCTTCTTGTGGATTATTTGTGCAAGCTTATAGACATGAGCGTGGGGATATGATAGAAAGATCATGCTTATATTTCACAAAGACTATATGGATACATCTGTGTCAAACGCTAATGAACTATATGGCTACCTCCTCTCAATCGACGTCCCGTCCAACTCCGCTACAAATGTACCAGAAACTTCAGCTACACCTCTCTCCCGACTAGGAGTCTCTCTTGCGCTAGTGGATGTCTCAGTCCCAGTCCCTTGTGGCTGCACTGCAACATCATCAGAATCTTCGACTACAGTTTGCCCCGGCGTCATCCTAGCAGTCCCCGTCTCCAAACTCGCCGTCGACGACGAATAAACTCCGCTAAACGTCGTAGTCGTATGTTTCCGCTTCGACAACTTCTTCATCGCTTTTCGTTGCTGTTTCTCATGCTCCTTGTACGATTTTTGGATCTCCTTGATGCGCTCTTTGTTTGCTTTTTGGATTTCTTTTACGCGTAGGCGTTGTGCTTCGGTCCATGCTTTTGCTGCTTCGTGCGGGTTTACTGCTGCAGCAGTAGTAGCTGCAGTCGTAGCTGGTGCGGTCGATGTGCTTGTTGTAGAAGATGTCATTGATGGTGACGGTGGTGGGAAGCTGCTTTGACTATGAACCTGATGAATAGGCTCGCTAATCGTACGATCCAATGATTCTGGCGGACCCATATGAACCTCTTTATACAGATTGGTATTCGTATCCGACACCGTTCTATCAGGCATACCACGAGGACGCTGTGGCTCTGTTCGGAACGAACGCTCAGACATACTGGTCCGCATCCGCTGCGTCTTCTTCATATCCTTTCTAGCCTTTTGTAAATCGCGAACTTCCCGTTTTGCGCGACGCTCAATCTCATTGAACTTTTCTCGTAAAAGTTTAGATTCTTGCTTCATTGCCACCCGTCGCTGTTCCCGGTTGGCAGCTTCTTCGGGAGATTCCCATCGACCCCAGGGGCGGTGATGGTGCGATCTGAAGCGACCGGTGCAGCGGGACTTTTTCATGGCTTCGAGTTGGCTGCGGAGGGATACTGCAGCGTCGTAGAGTTCGTGGTGGTGGTAGTCATCTAGAGATGAGAGTTGCACTCGGATAGATGCAAGGTCATCTGGTTCTAGATCCGAGACTGAGGAGACAGTGTCGATAGACGAGACGGATGAGATGGATGTATCGGAAGCATTGGATTGACGTCGGGAAGGTGGCTGTTGCTGTCTGAGCAGATTATTATAGGTAAAGTCGTATGTTGACTGATCGTACGAATGATCAGTCGGCATTGGACCAGGACGCGGATTGACGGCATGTCTCCCCATGTTAGACGCCCAACTGGCTATACGATCTCCAGCCTGCTCAATCTTTTGTCCCTTTGCGATTGCCATGGCTTCGATTTGTCTTGCGCGCGCCAACGCATCTTGCTCTACCCTTCTACTGTACATTTCCACCTGCCGCGAACGCGCCAATGCACTTTCTTCCATCGCTCGACCGTATTCTTGCGCCTGGTTACTGATCTTGGCTGCATATTGCTGTGCTATAGAAGTCATCTGCGCAGCCCAAGCCACGGGATTTGACTTCCACGAAGCAGACGATTGATAACTTTCGGGGTATGGGTATACCATTCGACCCTGATTTCTCCCTTGACCTAAAAATCCGCCGGATACGACGACCGGAGAAAGTGCAGTCCCGGCACTTGATGCCTGTGACGAGTCCGAAAGCCAGCTATTCTGTGGTACTGGTCTTCGCTTGATGATTTGCTTGGTCGGTTGGGGTTGCTCTGTAGATACTGGAATGGGCGCATTCGTCGAGTCGTTACGGCCAAGTCCGTGACTTCGAGAGACGTTGGTTGCTTGTGGATAACAATTCGGACATAGAGAGGAGGGCGGTCCTTCCTCTAAATCTGCCACATATGTCCATGTTATATGGACTGCACGTACTGCAAAGAAGTGATCGTTCCATTCCGTAATTACTTCTTTGATACGCGCTGAGCGCTGGCCATCCGTTTCTTGAGCACGATCCTTGCGATCCCGCTCGATCTCAGCTCGTAGCTGTCGATGGAGTCTGTTCGATGCTGCTGCTGGGTTTAGATGAGACGGGAACAAGAAGTTCAAAAATGTGTCCCAGTCGTGTTGGTTAATCTCGCCGGCTCGGCTGTTCCAGCAGCGTGGCCTACGGGGAAAGTCCTTGCCATGGCTGCGGGCGTAGATTGTCATGTGGTGGATGAGTAGTTCTCGTTTGACATCCCCGGTGACTGACACAGGCTGAGATCGTTCAGCGAAGTAGCCCGCTGCAGATGCGAATTGAGCCGGGACTGTTGGCGCGGAATGTTCGGTTAGTCGCCCGGAGTCTGTGATGGAAGTTTCTGGTGTCTCTGTTGTTGGAGCAACAGATGGAGATATTGGTGATGGAGATTGAATGTTCAGAGACGAAAGGCTGGCCTCTAATTGTGGAGGTGAGCGATCCTCATCATGTCTACCATCGACCCGTTCCTGCAGTTGCATAGGGTCAACTGCAGAGTAAGGTGGAGGAGCTTCACTCGGATGATCGGGGTCCATTTTTGATCAACGGATTGATAAATTGATTTGAAAAAAAGCCAATTCACAACAACTGGGCCCAACTGACACTTTTAAAATGAATCGTATCCTGATGCCTGACAGCACAGCCGTACTGCGGTACGTGCTGCAAGTGCTGTCACTGGCTTGGCGACACTGCAGACACTGCCGCAGAGATCGTCCGGGGCTGTTCTGCTCGGCGTGTAAACCAGTTGATAATTTCAGATCAATCGAGTGATTGAATGGTCAATGAATGATGGAATACATAGTAAGGTCAAATGTTGGAGCCTGTGAGAATTTATTACTCTGCGACGCGGTTGGCCCGTATCCAGCCTCGGAGTCAGCCCTAAGCGTTCGAGGATTAGTGCCAACGTTTGAGCCAGAACTACGCCTTATTCGTGTTGGAAAAACAACTTGATTTGCTAGTGGCATAGTGCGTGTAGAGAAGGATTCCAGCCAATTGCATTACGAGCCTGTGCTAGTCCATTACGATTTCGGCCATGAAAACTCAATTATGATCTATAAATACTATACAGTACCTTGGTGTATTGAGCCACTCCCAGACCTAGGTAGAGAATATGATAAATACTCGACATAGAACATGCAAAGTCTTTCTCATTGAACCACATATCTAAAGGAGTTGTTACAGGATCAGAGACCTTGGAAGAAACTGACGTCTATGACTTGTCCACGACAAACCTCCAACCAACATCCGTCGGTTTAAAAACAACAGACAGCTTATTAGCATCCTGATTCATCTTGGCCATACTATACTCCCCCTGCCCATACCTTGCTGTTATCGACTCCTCCAGCCCATGAAACAGCAGCGGCAAAGCCGAATTCTTGTAGTCCTGACTACCACTAACCATGGCATCTCTTGTTCTCGTCTGCACAATGACAGCAGCGAAGAACACAAGCGTGAGCAACACCAGAGCGGCGGGGAAAATCAACCAACTCCATCGCGAATTCACGCATGTATCGCTTTCCGAAACGATGCCCGTGACGTAGTTGGGAGTGTGTGCGTCAGGATAGTTTCGGATGTTGGTAGTCATGGAATCTGTGACGCTTTGGAAAGCATTCGCAAATGTTTCGGCACTGACGTTTCCGTTGTTGAATATAACATAAATAGAACTCGAACTTGGCTCGTAGCCGCCGCCCGGTCCAAGGGTCACGTTGCCCTTGAATGCTTCGAGAATGTAGTCATTCATACTCTTCACAGTATCCGCCATTGATTGATAAATGCAGGATCCGTTGATGCCGAGTTCAGTGTAGTTTGCCGGTAACGAGATCCCTGAAGCGTTTGCTGCAGCGACAGATAATCCTGCTGGTAGAGATGTATTGTAAGGCAACCACTTTGTTTCGTCGCTGAACTGGTATCCTGCCGTTCGAAGGGTTTCCTTTTCCGTGTTGTTCAAGCAACTCATATCGACAGTAGATACGTAATCTGAGTTCATCGCACTCCAAATCGTCTGGTTGCGGCCATACCAGGTATCCTGGTTGTTTGAGACTTCTGTCTCATTTAAGGTTCCTGATTGCACTGACGCATTGAAAGTTTTGATGCACAGTGATATTTGGCACTCGGCTGCACCGATGCCCGTACAACCCCACGGCCAGTCGTCGGAACAGGTCAGGGAAATCGGCGGAGTCGCCATGATGGCTTGAATAGTAATAGCGGCACCGCCTGATGTTCCCATGATAAATGAAGTGTCAACAGAATTCGAGAGGTGCAAGCCAGATGGAAGGGTGTAGTTGGTTGCCGTAAAGTTACCGGTACTTTTGGTGTAATTGTATATCGTTTTGTTCAACTGGGACGTGATCTCAGTGCAGGCCGAGCAGTATGCGATTGTTTTATACAGCTCAGGGAATGTGCAATTTCCAGTTGAGCAGGTTGCTTTGACGCTGTTCGCTCCGGGGCTGAAGATTCCGCCATAAACAGCTGCCTGCATGCTCGTGTTGATAGTTCTCTCGCCTGCCCACACGTGACGCCCACCGGGGTCATCGTAGAAATTTGTCTTGGGAATCGTGGCCACCTTGCTTGGAACGACTTGACTGCAGTTATAATAATGGACAAGCTGTTGGGTAAAAGGATCAATAGCAATGGCGAATATTGTAACGAGGGCTCCTATGATCGTAATGGGGTTTCTGGAATACGTAAGAAAAGGCAGTTACAACGCCCTTGAAATGCTTTCTTACCTGCCACGAAGAACCCATAACAACTTGGCGGCACCCAGAGCACCTCGAGATGCGTCGTCAAAACTTTCTAGATGATCCAGACGGCGAGGGCTCCCGAACCATGTCCACTTTAACTGACCGAGCCCTATTGCAAGTCAGGTTCGAGTATTAAGTCCGTGGTTCATGCATACACTTGCCTTGAGCGAGGATTGAATACATTGCGGCTTTCATAATAGTAGTGTATATGGAAATCAGCGAGTTGATAGACAATCCATACGGCCACTGAGGTAAAGGATGGCCATCGTATGGATACACAGTCACCATTATCGCTATCAGGCTACCAACCGCCAAGAAACAGCTTGCGGTCTCCCATTTCCAGTCGATCAACGCTCGGAATTGGAAGCCGACGGTTGACATGTCTGATCTCGCGTTTTGACGGCTATGCGAGTCCTTGCCTGCATCTGAATCTGTCAAGGGCTGGCTTTGGGGGAATTCAACGAATTCGAAAGCATCGCCCTCGGCATTTGTTCCTCCGTATGGATGGCGTGGATTTGAGCCGTGAGGAGTTTTTGGCGTAATGTAGATGGTCGACATGCCGTCTGGTTAAGCAAATCATATCACCGTTAGAAGTAAACCGAACTATAAGTTGACAAAGGACATATTGATGCTATACGCACCTAATAACAATAGGAATAGGAATACATGGGTATACGTTGAGGAAGGGAATATATAGTATCCTGCATGTGCCTTTACACCCTAGGTCCATTCTAAAAACAAGTTGCACCACATCTGGGAAAAACAAGCCTTTGACCAGACAGGGCAGACATGATGGCTATCGCCGCTATCCACCAGTAGTAACTTACTACTACTTTTCAGCTCGCTGATTAAATGTGACAGTGGCTGCAGATATTGCCATAGCCGCTGACAGTGCCGCCTGGAGGGGGCGTTTCAGGCTGGGCTCGGCCTATTGGGATATTTTTTATTAATTATCCCAGCGGCTAAACCCTCTAGCCGCCTTGTATTTTATGCATGTCTTTTAAGCCGCTCTTCCTAAGCCTCTCATCTTCAAGCGGCTCCTGTTCAACGAATCAACGGTTGCAATCCCTTGAAATAAAAGATGCGCTTACTTTCCCTGCATGTGGTTGTTTGACTAAGGTATGTAACAGTTCCAAATACAGGTAAGTTTGAACCTTCCTTCAGCCACACGCTATTTATTGTATTCAATGTATTGGATTGTCAGAAGGCTGAGATTCTACTATTCAATAACGAGAACAAGTAGTCCATCATACACGTCAAACGGCAGAACCCTAGTTCTATTACCACGCATCCCCCCAACCATCTTCTTCGCCTTCATCTTTAGGTCTCGTATCAATAACCTTTGCAGGTTTAGCAGACGGTCGTGACGATGCTGACCGTGAAACAGGCGCCGAACGAACGGGTAATGTCTTCGCTGCGCTTGTTTTACTACTATTCAACCCCTTCGGCAGCGGTTTCTTGGTCTTTGCTTTCGACTGTGCTGCCAGCCAGCCCGCAAAATCCGGTTCACCGCCGTCATCGTAGGGTACTGCCGACGTAGAAGTGGTAGCTGGTGATGTCGGAGCTGGACTGCTGCCGGCATCGAAGAATTGATCCTCATCGGCTTTTGTCGCGGCCTCATCGCCTTGGTCCCAGGCATCAGCGCCCCAGTCATCGTCCTCTAGGGGTTCGAGGGTGTCTATTGTTGTGTGTGCGGCTGTATCTGAAGCTGCTCGTACCAATGCTGGAGCTTCAATTTGTAATTTGGAGGCTGCATTTTTTACCGGTCCGGTCATAGGAGTCGTTGTAGTTTGGGGTACGGAAGACGGCCGAGCTAATTCAGCAACAGCAGGTGTGCCATTGGCGCTGGTAGGTTCTATTTCGCCCTTTGCGGCGGTTAACTTGTTGGTGAATGAAGAAATGGCCCATCCGGCCCATGAAGTATCATTGGAAGTTCCAATACGCGCAGCATTAGGATTGTTCTGTGCAGCCGAGTCGACGGCATTCGGTGGGGGCAATACTGTGTCAGCCATGGTACTGCCATGTTTCCGCACACGTTGTAGGTATATATCGAAGGTTTTGTTTGCTTGGTCTCGAACAAGCCTGTTGACAAGTTAGATAGAGTTCAACCTAGACTACGCTTGATGCTTACTTTTCTTTATCAAGTAATGCAGGACATAAGGCTGGCATGATTTTAGTAGCGCAATCGTCCTCAGAAAACGATTCTATCGTTGCTCCGAAAGCTAGCAATCCTGCATTTCGTGCGTGCACAAAAGGATCACGCACTGAGCGAGAGAATGCTGCTATCAGCACCTTTGACCTTGTCTATACTGCAATTAATACGATGTACACGAGGAGCGAGAGACGAACTTACACCTGGCGAAAGGTTCTTTGCAATCTTCCCTAGACATATCGTCGTATTTGTTCGGATACCAGGCTGTTCGTCGTTTGCAGTACGAGCCAAAAACCGAAGCAACTCCCCGTTAATTACTCTGTCGGACAACTTTCCAATAACCGTCAAAACTGCCTTGACAGTTTGTTCTCGAACAACGGGCGCAACATCGGTGAATCCAGAAGTCTAGAAACATGAGCATCTAATCAAAGTCTCGTATGCAGATCGTGCTTACCATTTGTGGAAAGATCTTATCAGTGACAAGCTTTTGTGGTAGACGATCAATCATCAAGGGCAGATTGTCCAGCAAGCTGACCCTAATAGCGCGGTCGGGATTTGCGAATAATCGAACTATGACGGGAGTCAACCGGGATGAATATTCATCATCTGTGAGTTTGGTTCCTATTTTGACCACGGCAGTGAGGGCTTTGGGGCCGCCGCCACCAAACTCTACTGATTTCAAGAGTTCGGGCAATATCTTCATCTTGAAGAAGTCTTCGGGGAAGTCTTCAGATATGGAATCGAGCTCACTGCACATACGTCAGTCTTGTAGGTATGAATTTGAGGAGTGTACTCACTTGAGAAATTCTTCTCGTTCCTCATCATTCTTCAATCCCAAACTCTCAATATCGTCAGTCAAGCGAATCAAAGGCGTCTCAAAGAAACCGCCAATCTTCTTTCCCTGTTCAACAAAATTGGCAGCACTCAGTCGCAGTTTAGGATTGGCGGCGCTTAATCTTCGATAGCTCTGGTGCATGCTCGGTGGTATATTGGTCGTCTTTCCGACCTGGTCGGGGCCCGTGAAGCTGCCATTGAAGACTTCATATACTAGAATTCCCAGCCCGTACGAATCCACCGCAGCCAGCGGATTTCGTTTGATAATCTCCCATCCTCCTTTGTTGATTTCGGGTGGAGCGTAGCGCGCAGAATCGGGTATTAGACTGCCATATGTCTGTATAGCATTTCCGTCAGCATTATTCCAGCAACGGCAGTGCTCATTCACGTACATAGATGACTGCATCATCGTCGTTCATGGAACTCAATATATCGAATCCTCCTAACCTCCATTCCCCACTTTCACTTGTATATATAGAAGATACTCGGATAGCGCCGTGTACCGAAGAAGCGTCTGCGTTGATGAATTTGAGCGTGGACTATCCGAACAACACGTTAGTTCTAGCCATCGGCCGGATTGGGCCACTCAACTCACAGCTACAGTATACAGACCCCATTTTGCTGTTTCCTCAGTAATACTCTTGCGCTTTACCGCCCAGGAAAGAGGCGTCACTCTTTCGGTAACAATATAAATATGCGATTCCGTCTAAAATCAGTGTGAGTTGCATGTCTTTTTGATATGCTCGGATCGAAAGTGTCTTACTTCAATCGTATCCAAAACTCGTAATACACCGGGATGTCTCAACGTTCTGAACTTGCGCATCGCATTTTTGGCGAGGGGAAGGCGGGATTTGTTTGCGTTGACGTCGAAAGTGAATACGCTGCAATTGGAGCCGTCGTCCTGTTACTTGCGCGCATGATTAGTTTTGAGGCCAGTGATAAGAAGACATAGAGGAAGAGAGAAGCGAGCGCACCCGCTTGGTCGCATTGTGAAGTGTCCATAACGACTCATTCGAATCAACCCGGTCTCCGAGCGAAAAGGGAAGTGAACTTCCTTTCGAGATCGCCGAGGCAACGGCAGACTTGAGGAAGTCCATTATAGTATCAGTACTTGTTTGTCGATATGATCAAGTCCGTTCGATGCTTCTAGACGGGAGTCACGAGATGGTCGAAGAGGATCAGGGGACGGAGGAGATGGCACGTATCAGTGCTCCCATACTGTCGCAATGTGCCTAGCTCTGTCTTGTCTTGTCTTCTTCGTCGCAGATACTAACAGTAACGTCCCACAGTTGCAATGATCATCCGAACAAAAGAGTACGACCAACTCGACGCAGAAAGACAAAGTACCAAGATGCCCCTCGATGTACTACAGAGTAGTTACCTAACAAATAAGTTATGTATGCTTATCGCCGATTGGGTCTAGCGCCTGCCACGGTGGGGCTAAAAGCCAGCTCTCCACTTAGCCTTTTTGGGACTAGCTTTATTTTCGTCATCAGATCCGCCATCCTTCCTCTTCGCTCTGGATATCTTTACTCTTTCTTCTATCAGCAACTATATCCCTCGATCTATCCTGACTGTTCATACAGCTTGATGTAGCTGTTATCTGGTAAGTCTGTTATCAATATCAAAGCACAACCCCCCCTCGCTGAATCCCATCTCGCCTCCAATGATGCGAACTTGGTAAAAGGTCAGATCATCAAACATACCTCCAACAAACCAGAAGAGCAAGAGAAGAAGAGGAACATCATACCTCGAAGGGGCTATTCCCGGGTTTACGAGCAAATCCAAGCAAACAGACACATTATACGAATGATAATACCAC
Source organism: Talaromyces pinophilus (assembly GCA_001571465.2). Classification (NCBI taxonomy): domain Eukaryota; kingdom Fungi; phylum Ascomycota; class Eurotiomycetes; order Eurotiales; family Trichocomaceae; genus Talaromyces; species Talaromyces pinophilus. Next base: position 3,205,787 of record CP017344.1, on the reverse strand, counting down.
TGGTATGCAACGCGGATATATTCGAGTACTTGCTTCACCGCCATGAAATCTACTTGAATCTCCTCTTGTGCGTATGCACAGCAAGTTATGTCAGTCAGTGACACCGCGAGGTGCAACGACTCCTGCCGTATTTTGGGGTTTGTTTACCCGCTTCTTTTCCATGAGGGCTTTCCATCTCTTTTCCAAGGAGAACGGAAAAACAAATCAATGGCTTCGGCAGACATACCTTCCTCTCCGTCCCTGGTCCTCCTCGTTGCGTCTGTCTTGTCTTGTTTTGCTCGACGTTCTGATCTGTGAGAATGGCACCGCGAGATTATGATTGTGCTTTTTCTTCTGATCTGCCCTCTGGTTTGAAGGTGGTATGAGACATGCTGTATCAAATAATAAACTGAAAAGACCTGAGGAGGCGAGAGAGATTGAGATCCGTTCACGACACTTCAATTACGTTCTCGGTGGTATAGCATGCTAACTTGAGTTGATAGGTCTGCATCCATTGCCAGAGCGATATTAGTAAATGCGAGAAGGAAATCAATCGCTTATCGTTACTACGAAACAACCAGATTCTGACTCTATTGTGATTTACTCTATCTAGATAGAAACAGGTACATAATGAAGAAAGGAAAAGGAGGAAGGACTCCAACCGAGTGACAAGCTGTACAATATTCACAAATGACTAGCAATGATGTTGAAACACCAAACATGAGGATGTCAACCAATGTTTATGGATGCCTGAGTGGGAATCTTTCTCGTCTCCTCTGCAAATGGTATTTTTTTTCTCCTTCCGGTCAATTCGGACTCTAGTTTAGGGTATCAAGTGCCCTCCGCACACTCTTCGTGATCTTTGTCTATCGTAATGATCGGATCGAATTGCTTTTCGGACGTTAATTCACTTAGAGACTGCCTCACTCCGCGCGCAAAGTACGGAAAAAGTCCATAACACCAGTAAACACAACCAAAAGGATACCACCACCAGGACCCAGACGAAGCACCTTGGGCAAGAAACCCTTATACAAAGCACTGAACCCTTCCTCACGCGCAACAGTCGCAACAGCGGGCCAGGCCCAGTTGTACTTGGGCACGGAACCGGCGATCTTGGGGCTGTTCTGGATACGCGACTTGACAACATCCATGGGCGTGTTGAGGATTGTACCTGCTGTACCACCGATGGCACCCGCAACCATATCAGTCAAGACTTGTTGGCTCTTGTTGCCCGGTTCTGGCTTGGGGAGCTGTTGGCGGACTTGGAAGATGCAGCCGAAATAACCGGCGTTCCAGAGGATGTGGCGCCAGAGCGTGGCCTCGAGACCGTTGTACATGGCGAGGGGACCTTCTTCCTTGACGATTTTGGTGACGACGTCAATCATGCCGTTGTATTTGTGTGCCTGCGCCTTGTCCTGGAGACGAATCTTGACGAGCTCAAAGGGGACGACAACGAAGGACTCTGTGGCTCCGGCTGTGGCGCCGGTGAGAACCGCCAGGGATTGAGTGGGCTTGTCGACACCGAAGAGGTTGCGGTAGAAAAGGCCCCAGCTGTCGTTGGCGGCGAACTTGGTGGCACGCTTGGGAGCCTCCATCAGAATGGGGGCAGTGATACCACGGTACAAACGAGATGCTCTTCAGAAAGTTAGTATCCGCTGACAACAAAAGAGACGAGGGTCATACCCCTCATTGCGGACGATCTTGCGGAAGCAATCCAACATGCTCGTATAAGCCTCCTCGCCGGTACCAGCACCGGACTGGAGTTGACTACGCCGAATTAGCCATGACCATACATTCTGTCTATGTAATTTCAACGTACATTCTCGTCTTGACGACATCCAACGGGTACCTAGCGCATTATGTCAACCAATTGTCCGTCACGAACGAGTAGAAAAGGATTTCGGAAGAAGTACATGACAAGAATCTAAGTAGAGAGTCATTAGTAATCTATACTTCGCGCACACAATAGCATTTGTAGTTTGAATGGGTTTGCTCACTTCAGAAACACCCGCAATCGCACCGGCGGCGAATTGGTACGCGAAAGGAAGATCCGACATGGTGGGCTGTATTATCGAATGAGGTTGTTATCCGATTAGTCGCGATACTGTTTGAACACGAGTCAGCTGAGTGATCGGCAATGTACTCGAAGACAGCGTACATCGAAGAATTGACGGGTTGGCAACTCACATATAACAACAAATTGTCCAAGGATGGGATATCACACGAGCAGTCACACAGAAATAAATTAAAGACGAGAGAGCGGGTGGACTCGGTGGAGGAGGAGAAGCAATAATGGACCGGCCTTTTCGGCGCGAGATGTGGAGAGGGCCGGCAGAATGTGGAGAGTCGCTGTTTGCTCACCGGCGGCTAATAGCCTATTAACTGAGCTAGCCCTAACCCCGAGACATCTGTTGATACTGTCTATATTTTCATGAAGTACATATACTGATTTCATGTTATATCATAGCTATCTATATACATACTTATCATACATGATCACATTAAACACCAAAATGAAACCAAATCGTAACTAACAAAGCCATGACTCCGCCAACATACACATCAACAACAACCCTCCCTCCTACACCAGGCTGTTCCTTAACAACAGTCGCCGTCGCCGTCCCCGAACTCGACGCCGTACAACTACTTCCACAGACATATCCACTTGGACAACACCCACCGCCCGCCGAAGCAGCACAAATAAACCATCCCGTGGCACACGAACCGCTACTCTCAGTAGCAGTCGTCGCGGCACTACCCGTCGGAACAGCAATAGTAACACCATCAGTGTTGATGAGTGTCGTAGAGGATGTTGCTGGACAAGAAGTGGTGTCGCAATTGCGGCCTGTGCGGCAGCATCCGCCTTCGTAGACGGCGGAGCAGGCGTAGAAACCTGTAGGACATGTTGAGACCGTGCTGGATGCTGAGGTGATGGTGCTGCTTGTGATGGTGGTTTGGGAACTGGTTGTAGGTCGCACTGGGGCTGCTGGGGAGACGGTACTAGAAGTCTCTATGGAAGTGGGTGAAGAAGTAGAAGAGGTTGTGCTAGTGCTTGTTGTCGTGTGAGTAGAAGATGAAGTAGTTGAGACCGAAGTTGGTACTGTTGGTGCAGTAGACACGGTAGAAGACGAAATGAAAGTTGTCGACTGTTGCGTCACAGTATACGTCGACACAAATGCACCTGAATTTTGGTCAATTCATCAAACTCATTTCAGAAAGCTCAGGGCTACCTACATCCACCAGTCACACAGGTATATCCCGGAATACAACAACCGCCTCCCAGACTGCTTGCACAACTCGTATACCCCGATCCACACGAACTCACGGTATTACCACACGTCTCGCCTGCAGGACAGCAACCAACAACACCTAGACCAGTGTCCTGCACAATAACACAAGTAGCGCCGTCGCCGCAACAGCTATCTGGCTGTCCGATGGAGGTACAACTAAACGTACCCGTGGGACATTGAAAATCTCTCCCCAGGAGCATGAATAACGCCCTTCTTGCAGATCTGGCATAATCCCGTTGCTCATCAGCGGATAATAGCAAGTCTGCATCAGTGCTGGTATGCAGCAAAATTGCTGGTTGAGGTTCCACCAATTCTGTTATTGATGTGTTGACAACCTCTGTTTCTGAAGAGGAGGATGACGACAAGAACGGATTATCCCAACTCCAATAATCAAAATAGAACTTCTCGCCTTCGTCGTCACTCATCTTCCGGACGACGGACGGTAATTGTCCGCCATATTGATTGATGTCAGTGCTATTGATTCCTGATGTTGACGCCGCTATGGATGCGAATAGCACCGCTGCGCCGTACAATATGTACGACGACGTCGATGGTCTCATATTAACCTTATAAAATTATAAACTCGTAAATCAACAGATCATTGTATCAAGATATCATCATTCGTCATTCGTTATTGTGTGTCGCTTGCATTAGTTGTCACATGGAGGTTGGGCAAAGTAAATAAAGTCGGGTGCACGGACCTCTTGTTGCTACGCAGCTAATCTTATCTTATCAACAGCATCTCTATCAGTAATTACAACGTGCGTAGTACTGTAAATATATAGACGAATAATATAAGCACCTAAATGAAATCAAAGGCTAACAAGATCATTGACGTTCATGGGTATCCTCGAAACTTCATAAGAATTCCACATCTCAAGGAAAGCAGTAAAAGAGACAAAAATAAGTATAACAAACAATGAGATAAAGAGTCATGGCCCGTGAATATATAGTAAAGATGTGAGAAAACAATTTGTATAAAGAAAGAACAAGACTTCAAACAGGCTATGTCCGACCGGAAGAGATGAGGCTGTTTCAGGCTGGGCTACTGCTCGCCTATATAACATTGGATTCAGCTGGTGTTTCTTCCGTTGTACCGTTCTCCAGCTTCTCCAGCCCGTTCGGTGTCGAGTTTTCGGCCGTGGTTTCGGTAGCAGGTGGTGATGAGGAGCCCTCATGGGCAGATCCCGAATCACCCTCCGGAGATTCATCAGATCCCTTTTCTCCTTCCGTCGAAGGTTCCTGAGGCTCTGCCTTTTCCGCTTCTTCCATCGCCGCAGCCCGAGCTTGTTGACGTTCCCATACTTCTTTTCGTATACGATCATCCTTCGCCCGACGCAAGCGCTCCGTCTCCTCGAACCCGCCGCTCTTCTTCAACTTTCCTTCTTCCACAAATGACCCCAACTCTTTCTGGAAAAGACCCACACGTCGAGATTCTAATTCCTTCTGGCGGGCCTTTTCTGCACGCTCGATAGCCTCTAGACGGGACTCGTGATTGGGCTGAAGAGCACGAACCTCACCAAGAACTCCGTCCTTTGCCTTGATGGGGTCCACTCCCTGGTCGATGGCTAGACTGCGAGATGTACTGCGTAGGACAGGACCGCCGTCCGGAGTTTGCACGTTTTGCTGTCGGGTTGCCTGTTCAACAAGGGCAAATGTCTGAGCGGCTTTTTCCAAGTCATCCTCAAGATCGGCGGCCAGGTCCTCCTGCATGGTAAGCTGGTCACGCTCTTCGCAAACAAGTTGTAACTCCTTCTCCCAAATCTTGGTCCAAATCGGTTTCTCTCGTTTAAGGAACTCTTGCATCTTCTTGACCTCCTTGGTGACGGTGCTGATATCTTTACTGACGGCCTCCAGCTGACGAGGAAGTGGGCGCACACCACGTTGTACAACGTCCTTTCGGAGATCTTCAACAAGGTCTTGAAGATCATCAACCCGGCCAACAAGCCTCTCTGATTCATCCCCAAGTTCTTTCTTTCCAGAATTGATACGGGCACGTCCAGCATCGCCTTCAAACGATGGCGTGGTTGCAGCGGCCGCAGCAGTCTTGACGCCACTTGCTTTGGCACGAATCTTGCTCATAGAGGCCGCAATATCTGATGAGAAGTTGGAATATGTTTGACGCAAAACAGCAATGTCACGTCGCAGGCTCTGAATTTCAGCAACCCGACTACCATCGTAAGGCACAGGCGACTGTACTTTCCTGGCAGTATCTGCATTTGGTGGGAGCGTGATTTGTGGAGAGGCTGCTAGACGCGCCATCTCTTTGGCAGCATCCAGTTGCCTCTCTGAGACGCGCTGCATTGCGGTCTCCTGGCCTTCAACGGTACTCTTGACGCCTTCTATCAGGCGACGGATGCTTCCAATACCATCGTCGAAATGGCGTTTTACTTCGTCAAGAACTTCAACATTCAGCACGAGGACCGATCGATCTTTAACATCACTTAGATCCTCAAGCTCATGTCGCACTCCAGAAACGGGGTCCTGAATATATATTTCGGGAAGATCGACACCATTTTGTTGGGTGTTCCATGCGAACTTCTCAATAAATGCAAGCTGAAGGCGCCCGATTGTAAGACCCGTAGACCCTTCGGGAATGACATATTTCTTGATTTTACTCTTATATTGCAAGAACAGTGTAAGCTCCTTTCCTGGAGATGGGGACTGCTCTGGTATAAATTGCTGGACTTGAGGAGGCGTGCCGAGCATGATGGGAGGTTCTTGAGCCTTGGGCGTCCTAGGGACGGCATCGATGGGCTGAGTCTTCGTGGGCTCAATGTCATTGGCGACAGGAAGGCCTTGGCCAGGTTGAGGGAACAAGATTGAACCGTCAGCCGTAGAGATATCAGGACCATCTATTTCTACTGCAGACCGAAGTTTGTCTGTTGGAGTTTTGGACATAGGACTATCGTCGTTGGCGGGCAACTCGCTGACAGGAACAATTTGCGGTTTCGGTCGACTTGGTTCCCCATCTTCAGGAATAACCGAAGTGGAACGCTGATACGTTGTCCTACTCGGTGATGACTCCTGGCGATTTGCTGATTTTTGCCTACCATGATAGGACCCTCGTAATCGGACAGCATTCAGGGATTCTCTCACATCACGGCCTCTATTTGGTATAGGTGTGGTTTGAGTTGGTAGTACAGGAACACCGTTAGATGATGTTCCTAGGTGCTTCTGAATCTGGTAAGCCGAAAATCTGCGCGAGGCACGTCGCTCCAATTCGCCGCTTCTTTGCAAGGCTCCCAACGCATCATCTTGTTTTGGAGGGGGTGGCGGAGGTGGTGGGGGAGTTGAATATGGAGGTACTGTAGATTTGTCGTTTTGTGTGGATTGTCCTTGTAGTGCTGACGCTGACATGGATGAAGTGGACGTAGACGAGGTCAGGGTTCCGTCGGCATCTCTTCGTGACGCTTCTCGATCAGGAACCGTGTTATCCCGTGGCATTGGTGGTTGGTCCTCTAATGAGCCACTGCTTCCATAACGGCGGGCGGAAGAAGGTCGCTTTTGCGGCGACGAAGGTGTGGCTTCATCGGATTGTGACGGACCAGCTTCGCTTCCAGCCAGACTACCAAAACTGGCTTGTCTCGGTGGCATCCCATCTCGAGGTTGTCGCGAGCGTAATCGAGCCTGTTTCTTTTTCAGGCCGTGTAAAAGATTTATAATAATATCACGTATGCGAGGCAAGTATCTGTCCAAGCTCTGAGGCGATGCATCCTGACTCAAGGTATCTTCAAGAATCGTCCGTAATAAATCAGGCACAGGGCCGAGGTCAGATGTATCCACGCCAATGGCACCGAAGGCACGACAAGCCAGGTTGAATTCATATCCCAAGCGGACATAAACATCCGATACCTCGTTTTCGGTGGCGGATCGTCGAGACCATTGGGTCAAAGTCTCGAGTAGTTGTTTCGTTGCGACTAGGAGATGTGTGACGCTTGCTTCAATTTGCGATATTTGTTTTCCGGGCTGAGACATTGAAATTAGCATTGAGATTTGAGGCCGCCTTGTGAAGAACGAGTGAGGATCGGAAAGAGGAAATCAGCTTACCACACCACTCCGCGATGCATGAGACTGGGCAGACCCTGACGAGCTCCGAGGACCAGATGGTTGTGACGCCATACTGGCCCCGTTGCTACTGCTGACAGTTGAAGGAGAATCGGCCCTCGAAGGTCGTTGCGTGGAACGCGATGAGGAATGTGACGACTGCATGGACGTCGACTGTCTGTGCGGATTCTAGAAGACGAACACGGTGGGACTGGCTGTAATGAAGGAGACTCGACCGGTGGTAGTTGAAACAGCCTGGCTGTGGTCTGTAGACGAATAAGTTTGTTAGAGGGCCATCGGGTCTGGAGAGTGGTGGTCCAAGTTCGCCGTTGAGGTTGTTGTCGTTGCTCTTGTGGCCCCCCTGGCAAGAGGCTGGCTGCTGCTTCTCAGTGTCGGGCGGGAAGGTGTGGGTCACGGGTTTGGCGGGCTGGGGAGGCACTCCGAGTGAGCCCCCGCCAATCAATGCATTATTCGCTTCGACCTGTATATGTAACTAGATTATGGCATTGTTTCATTCTCGGATCTGTCTGATTGTCTTCTGCTCCGTAGGCCAAATCCAAAGGACATTTAGGAGGCTCTCCACTTGTTTCAAGGTGCACGGTACAAGCCTCAATGGGGCTTGTATCGGGTTTGACCTGCTATGGTGATTGGTGGATCCCCTCGTCGGATGGCTAATCCCCATGAATACGTACCTACCTAGGTAGGTCGTAGAGGGTAGTCCATTATTTTCCAGACATGTTGAGTCAGGAATCTCTCCGTTTTGACGAGTTCAGGACCGGTCTGATACTTTCAGCAGTGGTAGGTATGGACGACAAACCCGGGTGAACCATACGAGGCGACCTGATAGCCCTGTTTCGTATGTAGCAACCCGTTGGTAGCAACCGTTGCCCAACTACGGACTATGTATGCTAAGCAATAATTAGCTATCGACTACTTACTTACTTAGTCGACAGAGAGAGTGACGTTCTCCGTGATACGCATATTCAATGCAAGGTTTCGATCGCTAATTCAGACGCTACCCCGAGTCGAAAGGCCAATCAATGCCCAGCTAGCATTGGCATACATAGACATACCAACTGGACGGCCAGCCTCGCTGATAGCGAGGCCAAAGAATCGGAACAATAAGCGCTGGTAGGGTGTCACGCTTGTGATGGACTGAGCCAAACTCGATCGGTAGCCAATAATCAATGTCAATTTCAACCCCAATCCTAATCCTGAACAGATAGCCAATTGTTACCGGTGGGCTTCCTATAGAATAGCTAAGCGTTGCCTACCTTATTGAATGTGCCCTCCATCTCGTCGTCGAAGTGTCACAGAAGAGAGTCGAGAGCCAGACAGAGTGGGCCCATCTGCCACTAAGCAGTGGCTCTCCCGGCAAAACCGAACTAAGCCTCATTCGGCGTCGCCCGCTCTCTCGCTCTCAGTCTGGGATCCCCAAAAAGCCAAAAAGCACACCCTCTTTCCACTCTCCCCTTTGACATCTGCTGCTGCTTTGTCTCCATCTGAGCTCTCCCGCCCAGCTAATTACTCTTCTCTCCCCTTCCCTTCTGCAGTCCTGCATTTCCTTCCCTTTTTCCTTTTTTAAGCTTTTCATCTGATTGAAGGGTCCACGTACTTCGACACACACTTGAAGTACGACTCTGCTGCCCACCCTCCCAACCGAAGAAAAAAAGAGGCAGCCTCCTTCCCACCGTGCGGGCGGTGTGTGCATGTGTCGTGGCCTCCTTCCGTCCTTCCATCTCCCTACCGTCTACCCTAGCTTTGGCGACGTGCGAAAATATTAGATTTTCCACGCCCGAAGCTTGACTTGCCAGAACCGAGCTTCATCAATGGCTTCAACCGCCAACTCCGTGTCGGCTGCCAATCGGGCTTCTGGCAATAACCTGAACCCGTCACAGAACACTGGTGCCCGCCAATCTCTACGAACAAACGCAAGCTTCAAAGGGGCCGATGCCAATCGACGACAGTCCGCAAGCCCTGGTGATGGCGCTCAGAGGTACGTGATGACCGTTGATTGCTTGTCAAACAACCATCGTAGACGGGAAGCTCTCCGCGACAGCGCAACACAGAAACTAGTTGGCCCGTCATCTCAACTTTTTACTCCAATCTCTGACCGTTGACTCTTCTTCTTTGTGTCGCCTCTGACATTGTGACTGTATTATTGAATTGGTCCATTGCAATGACTAACTATGTTACAGACGCTCCAGCTCCCAGAAAGCCTGGACCCAGGGTATAAATCCAATCACCCAGAAAGCCTCCTCCCAGCCAAACGGCAATCACGCTCCATCGAAGTCCACCCCATCACCGAAGCCTACTGTCAACACCTCTGAACACAATGCTCATGGCCGACTCGTGTTTTTGATGACAAGCTTTATCGTACGTCACTAACCGATCCTCGCTGCGATTTATGTACATTACTAACATACAATCAGGGTCTCTCAGCAACCATTACTACCAAGAACGGCGAGAAATACAGTGGCATATTCTCGTCATCCACCCTCGACCCTAATAACACCTCCGTGTTGCTCAAAATGGTGCAACGTGTGACCCCGGCGGAAACTCATGCCAATGGACTGAGCGATACCACCACTCCTTTCGTTGGAACGACCCCGGATCATAGCATGAAATTCAAAGTTGATGAAATCACTGATATCGTCGTGAACAATGTGACTACCGCTGAAGTGGTCGCCAAGGATACGAATGGTAAGGTCATCTTGCTCTCGGAACTCGGAAACATACTAACCGTTGACCATCCTTAGGGCCTCAAACCGGGTTTCGCACTGACACGGATATTTCCGGAAGTCTTGGTATGCGCGAAAGAAATCTACAACGCTGGGAGCCCAGCGCTGCTGACCCCAGTGTGGATATGTCCTTGGAAGGTTCAGGAACTACTGGTTGGGATCAATTCGAAGCCAATGAGCGTCTTTTTGGAGCCACAACCAGTTATGACGAGAACATTTACACCACTCAAATCAATCGTAACGACCCATTATACAAGAAGAAACAAGCCGAAGCTGCTCGGATAGCTCGTGAGATTGAAGGTGCCGCGACGGACAACCCGCATTTGAGGGAAGAACGTGGCCATGCACCTGAAGGCGAAGGTCATGATGAAGAGGAGAGATACAGTGGGGTTCGTCGTGACGCAAACTATTTGCCCTTACAGACGGGACAGCCGAATAAGTATACCCCACCAGCTCGACGACAGCAAGCCGCTCAACAACCGGCTACCATATCCGCTGCAGCAACCGACCCGGCCATTATATCCGCTCAACTAGCTAAACCAGCGGCGGCACCAGACGTAAAGCCGGCAGTCGTACCCACCATCACACTTGAGAAGCAAAACACTGCGCCTATTGCTCCCGTCTCTGATCAAAAGACACCAGTGTCAACAACAGCGACCGCACCACTCAAACGTCCTGGAGCCGCCGAAAATGCGACATCGAATGTGGAAACAGAGGTTTTGGACCATTTCCGACAATTTGCAAATAATGAGAAGATGAGAATGCAAGAACGTCGACGTAATCAGGCCTCCCACGACCGTACTGTCAAGCTCAATGAGCTCATGAAGTTTTCGCAAAACTTCAAACTCGCTACCCCTGTACCCAAGGACCTTGTTCCCATTCTTGCAAAGGACCCAAGCAAGCAGGAGGAAATCATTGAGCGTGCACAACGTCAGGCGGACGAAAAGGCAGCTGCCAAAACGGTACCACAGCCAGCTGCGCCTGTGACAGAGCAAAAGCCCAGCAGCACCACCCCTCGCGCGACAGCACCTCGCTCGGAGGCTGCACCAGCAAGCGTTCCTCCCTCCGCGCCAGCCGATCGCCAGACTCACCACCGTGGACGACAGCCGTACCCTCCCCAAGGACCTCACTTTGGCATGGGTGGCAGAGGGCAACCGCAGACCTTCAATGGTGGTCGAGGAAATCTCAGCACACGCCTAGCAGATAATTTCCGCCAGCAAAAGAACGCTCTTGGACCCGTTCCAGCACCTCTACCCATCCACGATTCTCGAATGCCGCCTTCAGGCCCCTCTGGAGACAATCTGGTCAAGTCTCAGCTGCAAACTCCTACATCCACCAAGTTCAATGTTCGCGCCATGGAATTCAAACCCAATCCAGCTGCAAGCACATTTACGCCAACCGGAGCTGGCAGCACTGGAGCTGCTGCCAGTCCACAGTTAAGCTCGCGTGGACGATCAGTCTCTCGAGCCAGTACACCGTCAGCATTTTTCGGAAACAAGAAGCCCTTGCCTGCAGCTGAACGGCCGACTCTCAAGAATCAGTGCTCTCCTATTGAGCGCTTGAAGAAAGAAGGAGCCGAGCAAAAGGACAAAGACTTCACTTTTAATGGTGGAGTTCCACCCCCATACCGAACCGCACCGACATGGGATGTCGCTCCTGGTAACGAGGAGAAAACATACAAAGACATGTTCAAGAGTACGCCTCCATCGGTTTCGCCTCAAAGCCGGTCTGCGTCAAGCTCACATATTCCTCACCCTTCGCAACATCCATTCAATACTCAACAAAACACACCAACTCTTCATGCTACAGGTGGCCCTCTTCACGGACCTCCTCATCTACACCAGCAACATCCAAGCTCTCATTTCGATGACCCCCATCGCATGCAATTATCTGCGTCGGCGTCTCACATGTTCCCATCACCGAGACTCCAACATGCTTACCCTTCGCCTATGGCTCCACATGCTCAATTGGCTTACGGCCAACCTGTGCCTCAGTTCTACGGCGGCCAACAACCCGGCCATATGCGTCAATATCCCGGTGGACCTCAATTTATCAATCCTCAAAATGGGATGGGTGCACCTATGATGGTCCAGCAACCGTCCAGTGGTCCATACATGGGGGTTCCACAGGGAATGAATGGGCATTACAACCCTCAAATGCAGATGTATTCTCCGAACCCGTCCTATGCATATCCGCAACACGGTGGACCTCCTCAACCCCACAGTGGCTATCCCAGTCCTAGTCGAGGCGCCCCAATGATGATGCATCAAGGCTCGCAACCTGGTCAACCGCCGCAGCCAATGATGTACATGAACCAAGGCCAGCAGGGACCGGTGTACGCACCACAGCAGCCTGGTGGTCATGGTAGGTTTTAGTCTTAGTCAATCCTGTTGGATGATTCAGCTAACACCACCCGGGGAAGCCCCCCACCGCGGATATCCACAACAGCCACAATATAATACTGGTTCCCACCCGTCGCAACATTATCCTCATCATCAACACCGTGGTCCTTCAAACAATTATAGCCCGATGGGCCCACCGCCGCCTCATCTGCAAAATCAACAAACGCCGGCCGCAACAGCCAATGCTGCAGAAGCTTCCGATGATGCTAAATGAGTATGCTGGCCCGTTGGTCACTATTCTTTAAAACACGTGGCAGGCTTTTGAACCAATCTCATGTCTATCCCGGGAGCTCTCGGTATCATTTCGATGGTATCTGCTTATGGTAGAAGCAAATGCAAATATCTATTACTGGAGGCACTCATCGTTTGGATGGTGTTTGCTTATGGTATAAACAAGTCCATATGTTTATCCCTGGAGGCACTCAGTATCATTGTGATTGCTTATGGCTTTGAGGCTATCAACGTATGGTTTAGATACAGCTATGGATTATCAGTGATTACAGCTGTGTCTGCGGACGATTCGTTCTGGCCATCTCACAATGAGGGTTGGTCGATTCTTGTCTATCGAGACCAGTCAGACTCCCTTTATCGAATTGGGCGGCGGTGGCGGTGGTCTGGGAAATGCAGGGTTGAAACTACTTATTGTATTCGGTTAATCTAGCATCCATATCAACTACATCTGTACTGGCTGTAAGCCGCCTGCTTGGAGCCAGCTAGTTTCTGTCTACTTAGGAGGTATTCTCTACAATATAGCCCAAGGAATTATTCATTACTTATCGCTCATATCAGTTGTAATCAAAGCTGGGTAGACCATGCACCGTCCAGTAAATAGGAGAACAGGGATTCAGGATATATAGGCACTAGTTCAAGGACTATGCAATTAACCACCTAGGTGTCTATCTACCGGTATCGTGTTTGCTACTGAGCGTCTTATCCCTCACATTAACAAGCAAAGGGAACCAACCATATGACGGATCAAGGACATCACAAATTTCTTACCACAATTTCACTAACATATATCACTGTCAATTCACTAAATATACTACACCCATACCATATAAATGATCCATTAAATACGACAGACCTGCACTAGTGCGATTTTCCAAACTGCAAGCTGCCGATAAACACGCTCCAAAGAAGAGAGCACATCGAGAACATCAAGCTAACTAGGACAGATGGATTCTGCATATCCGTCCCACGCCCTCGAGGCACGATCCATGCCACGAAGAACGCTAACAAAGGCGAGGCACATATGAAATTTGTAGAAGAGAATCCAGCGTAGACTGATGATTTCGCGAGCGTATATCCCCCAAAAGTCCTCTCGCTTGTCGCCCGCTTCTTCCAACTCGGTCCTTTTCTTTGGCAGAAAATTTAAGATGTCAGAGGAATGAGCTTTTGGCCTCTGACAGTTGTGGTACAGATGAAGTAGTGGTCGTGGCTTGTGACAAGCGTAGAGACGTTTCTCGAATTCGGGTTCAATGATGGGAGGAATGTCGTCCATCGGCCTTGGCTGATACTCGTAATCAGTATTGGCAGGATGAGGAAATGCGTCTTTGCTTTTTGGCGTGAAAGCGTGATCATCAAATTTCTCAAACTTCAATTGACATACTCTAATCAGAATTCTTGAATTAATGAGTTAGATAAAGGCAATTACCTTGTAAAAGTCACAATGAGAGTATCTCCAGACACTGAGCCAGCTCCGTAAAAGACCTCAGGCGAAAATATTCCTCCTTCAAATTGCTGAAGAATGCATGGCTACTCAGGCCCGCCACATGTATCTGTGCGAGTCTGTACTCTGCACCATATTTGGCGCAGAAGAGAACACGGTACTGAAAAACATCCACGAACAAGGAATCGGCCCCGAGTCCAGAGGTTTGATGAGGTGCAGGGTTAGACGACGAATCAACTGGTTGCTTACCTTTGCCGGTATCGATTGGATTAGGAACCTGGCCCTTGCTCGAGGAGCTACGTGAGCTAGAGCTAGATCTGACATGTGCTTCTGGTAGAGGTTGCATATTAGGGGATGCCGCGGTGTCCATGGGAAGGCTGCTGATTATGGACCGAATACGTTCGGCAAGCCAATTTGGGACTTCTGCCCATCGATTTTCACCACATACCTACAAATACAATCAGAGGCTAGATATGTTATAGTGTCGGATAGGAAATACTTACACATCTCCACCGTAACCTTGCCTCTAATTCCCCAAGCGGTCTCGGACATCGAGGCAACGACCACCAGTCCCAACGCTCTCCGGTCCAATGTTCAATTAGATGTTGATAGTAGCCAATGGACCTGACAGTTTGGGAACTATCTTGATCATATTCAAATTTGAGCTCATGAGGGTTAACATCCCGCAACTCTGTGACCAGATTCCGCAAATTACATCGCTTAACCTCACCATAGCTCTCCTCTGTCGCATCTGTATACATGGCTACTGTATCTCGAAGCCGAGAGTGCAGTGATGGTTGCACAAAATCTTCAAGCCGACGACGGAAGGTTTGGTAGGCTGTACTTCCTAGAATGAAGTGCTTTATTGGACCCGATTGTTCTAGATATCCTCCCAAAAGCTCATCTTCGCCAGTTTCTTCTGTCACAGAGTCTTGATCGCTTTCCTCAGTGTGAGAATCGAATAGTCCGGTTACTTCATTAATCTGGGGTGTATGAAGATCACAGTGTAGATCTTGAAGATGACCTTCTTCCCTCTCATGGACTGGGCGTGTGTCCATGGGTGCAAGACTATGGTCTGCCTCTGAACCGGGAGAGTTGAAAGTTTGTTCGTCATCACAAGGTATCATATCAAAAAGCTCGCGGGTGATTATGGCCGAATTTGAGCCTACAAAGCTTTTGACGTCTCGGTGTAACACACTGTGATTATCTGCCTCGAGATCATTGGCAAAATGATCCAACATTTCCTCGAAGACGTTTCGCATCCTTTCAAATCCAATCCGTTGTTTCGATACGCCTACGAGAAGGAGCGAGAGTAAGGTGCTATCTGTATGCAGCAGAGCTGCCAAATCGTGATTGAGCAATGACTTTAAGCCCCATTTTCCATACCCTTCTAGCTCCTCGATGCGCTTCCTGAGTTCATCTAGCAGATCGGAGCGATCCATGTGTTCCGAATGTCTGTGGGTAATCAAGAAACGCGTATGGTCTTTCTGTAAGGCAAAAGGACGCCAGTGATATGCATATATGTAAGACAAGTTGATACAAGGCTGTAGCTGAAGAGGTGCAACCCGGCTCCCTCATATACTTCGCGGATGCCGGACGTTTCCCGCATCAACTGAACAGCCTTGCGAAGTCAGCCAATGGCAGACTATGGCATTACCAGATTCAATCATTGGCCGATCTATAAATAAGACACAAGCGCACATCCAGCAGAAGAATCCGAGTACGCAAGTGTCACAACATTCGAATTTGATTATTCCCTAAGCACACTAGAGCATTGCACTCTCGCCCAATAGAAGGCAGACATTGCGCAAAAACAATATCATCTTTCTTTTTGAGTCGAAATACCGACTGTCCAACACATTATCTTATTTCAAGCTCATGTAGAACCGCTAGTCGGTGTTGAATAATAATTGAATAGGTTCGGCAGGTCGAATACCAAACTCTTCCAGTCTATCATCAATAACCGGGCTGTTGTTCCTCACCTCATCCTGAACATCCGCTATGGCTTTCGTGAATGCGTCAAAAGACGCAGGAAGCGGACCAGGTGATGGTTTATGTATTGATGATCGCAAATCTTGTAGAAAGTCGCGCTGTTTCGAGTCATAGCTGCTAAATTTCCACCAAAACTCTAGATCCTCCTGTTCAACATGAACGACATGGTTGTTGAAGGGGGGTAAACCCCTTAAGAAATTATCACTCCAGTCGTGAGGGGATATATTTGGAGCAATGGTTCGAAGGTCAACGTCCAAAGGAAGATCTTCTATGGTTTTGCCGATGATATAATGCCTGAGTATATGGGCATAGAGGTACCTATATCTTAAGCCCAGCAATTGGTGCGCGTCCAGTATCTCAAGCTGATAAGGGTATTTTTTAAGCAGTCGTAAGAACATTTCGTCGTAGTTAAATTCCTTCCAGCGCGCGAACCGGTCAAGTCGAAGTAAACGTCCCGTATACCCTTCAACCGCATCGAGTCTGGAATGTAGATAGTAGTTGTACATGTCATTCCATGGTGTAAGGTCTGCAGGGAAGCCATGTGGAGTAAGATCGCGTAGCTTCGTTTGCTTTGTATTGATCATGATAACCGGGAGGACTTTAAAGGGCAATCTCGACTTGGGCCATATTAACTTTCCGGCTGACACGTCGAAGAAAATCATCTCAATGTTGTCAAGTCTGTAGATCGGGAACATGACTGCAGCTATATCCGAGTCCATGAATGACGTTTCAGCCAGCGTACTGGGATAATCAAGACTAATATTGAGGTTTGGAACTGGTTCTTCTTCCTCGTCGCTTTCTCCTCCCTCTTTTCTTTTGGCCAACAACCGTTCGATATCAAAGTTGGGGTCTATTTGTTGCTCCCTTGCCTGTTCTTCTTGGTCTTCATTTTCGACTTCTCCTGGTGTTTTCATGATCCACTTCTTCGGATCACCGAGACGTACAGCCAGTCGACATATAGGTTGTTTCATACTCTGCAGAAGCTCAACAACTTGTTGAAGCCGTAAACACAAGCAAATCACCTGACCCGGATCCTCTGGGTCCGGGGGCTCAATGCTCACTACAGTAGATAGTTTGTGCAGTGGAAGATACTGAAGCCCTCTTGACAAAGCATCTTGGGCGCTCGCAAAAGTCCACCTTGGTGATCTGACAAGTCTTTCGTCGTAGTCGTCGTCATCCATGCCAGGGGCCTTTATGTAATCTGAGCCAACCCACATCTCAAAGGACAGATGAGTTGCAGAATCAACTATTTGCTGTACTTCATCTAATTCTGGTCGAACAAGAAATGTCACCTTGGACATTTTCTGGTGTAAGTAATCCTGGATCTCGTAATGAAGTTGCTTGCTGGTTCGGAGAATAGAGAGGTTTGTCTTGCTTCCTCCTCTTTTCCAGCCTGAGAGGAGGAATTCGTCCCATATTAACAGTCGTATTTCTACTGGCAATTTTGCAAAGAGACCTAGGCTGGGTGCAGCCATTTCGATTGAATTGAGCTGAGGAAAAACTATAAAAGACGGTCTTTAAGTTGAGTGTTTTTGGGGAACTTGGAAGTTGGGATGAAGTTGATAAACAGCTCCTCAATGCACTAGTCCTACTTAGGTAGTACGCAGTTGGTCTAAAAGGCCTAGCTCCAAACTTTATCTTAAGACTCTTGTTTCTTCAATTATCTCATCAAATACGACTTGTTGTTTTTATGTTATGCCTAATCTAGTGTGACCGGAAGTTCTCATCCACCTTTGTACAGCATTGCCTGCTCGATGTAGCAGGGCGGTTCGGCGCGAGAGCATACATATATGCTCACCCGTTGCCTAGGTAGCGAGGGGCCACTACACAGACTCTGAAGGCAGTCAAGATAAAGTCGACGATCCTTTCATAATCTCAGCTTTATACACTCCAAGGCCGGAAAACTGTCCTGAAGAGCTCTTTTTGGTTCAAAATGGTTGCTTCCGGTATAGGAGTTTTCGCAAAACTACCTTCGGAAATACGACAGATGATATGGAACGAAACTGTCCTGCAGGATGGCATAAAGGCAAAACTGATCTCACAATTTTACGCACAAGCAAGCAGCTTTATACAGAGGTTCTTGACCAGTTACACATGTCTGTCAAAGAGTTTACATTCTTCATCCGGCCTGAATTTGATCGGCATAAGGATCTTAGTTATCTTGGGTTCGAAATGCGGGATATAAGGCATCGCAGAAATCATGGCGAGACAAGAGAAGAGTCGCCAAAGTGGATGTTTTTAGTGCCGAAGATGCTCTATCTCGAGGATTTCAGTATCTTCCACTACATATAATACCCTGTGTGGTTCACATAGAGGCACCGGACCCTGAAAACCCTGGGCAATTAGTTTGCTCAAGCTTACGGCTCCAACAGCTTGCTGATCTTCTGCGAAGTATCAATAAACGTCCCCTGAGCCAGCTGATTATTCGCCTCGGCGATGTGGATCAATGGCTAGACGAAGGGGGCAGAAGACCATTAGACGAAGAAGTCAGCAACTGAAACTTCATTTTGACAGAGTTATACCCTGAACAGAACCACTTAACATACATTCGATCCGATGTCCACACAGTTATGGTTCCTGTCTGCGCGCTTGAAAATATTCGGCCTGTGCTTCTGGATAAGGACACAGCGAAGCTGGTTTGTTCAAGCGATATGCTCAAAAAAGCTCAGACTGTTGTCTATGACAAGTCTACTATGATAATGCTCGACCTTGGACAGAAAGTCCCTGACTATATCGAGTTACGCAATGAAATTTTCAAATTCTATTTACATAAAAGACTGGATACGCTTTCAGGGAGGAGCGCAAACATGCTTCGTCTAGATCGATTCGTCCATTGGCATGAGCACAAACTTGAAGAAAATATCCTACGACTAATGAAAAAGCACACCGTTGAGCTCGGTTTCATAGATCCCGGCTCTTATTACACGGCAAAAAGATACATTTATGTCCATGCACTAAGATGTTTGATGTCTGGAGGACAATTACGCCATCTTAGCCCCAATATCGACCTCCGATACCCATATTTCCATGCGACAGCAACCGGTGATCAGTGGTTCACTCACTTTCCGGATGGCCTGCCTCCTTACGAACTAGAAGCTCACAACCACGACCCGATTTGGGATGAGTTTGAGGTAGATTTCGGCACTGTGACATTAAGAACCTCTGTGTCAAAGGACAAAGACCTCGATTACAATGATCCGTTGAAAATATACCGATTTGTGAATGCGGCTATAGATGCTGATGATGAACAAGCGCGTCTTTTAAGTCGAGGGGACCCCGGACTTGAGGACAGATTGCGCAAGAAGTATGGCATTATCAACATATTTAGCGAAGATCTGGAAGACTAGGTGCCAACACACTTCTAATCATAGGTTAAATGGCAAGGTGGATCCTCAGTTTAGTCGGTCAATCCCTATCACCATTGTCCGAAGAGCAACGTCTTGGGTGAAAGTCTTGAGAGTATGCCGGCTGACCATATGACACCGGTACAAAAACACGTTGCAAATAATGATCAACACCGAGTTTGTGTAAAAAAGAGCCAAAGTCGTGAAGTACTGTCATACATATTAGGGCTAGCCCCGGATCGGCACCCCTTTTCATGTGGGGTGTGGCGCGTCCCTTGCGCGTTTCGCGTTCTAGATCGACATCACAACGTTTCCTTCAGTAGATTCATCCACCGTCCACCATCCTAGAGCTTCACTGTATTCATATCCAGCGATAACCATGCCTAGACCAAAGCGCGCCTTGTCCGGGATAAACCCTAATATTACCACCCCCCAAGAACCAGCCAGTGGGAAAAGAAAAAAAGTTACAACGGAAACCAGTTCTCCGGACAATGCCGCATCCAATGCGCAGTCTGAAGGAAGAGACGAAATCAAAGCCGCGGCACCAAGGTTTATTCCTATAGCTCGACCATTCTGGGACATTCGTGCAGAGGAATTCGACAAGGAAGTCGATGATGACGATGAATCGGAATCAAGCGATGCAGAAGACACCGAAACACTACGCATTCGAGATGATCTCGACTCCCCTGAATGGCCCTGGACTCTGTCTTCGTCAGCTATAGACAAGTATCATGAGCTGAAGAAACAGGCCGAGCTTCGCGATCAGGACATGCAGGGTGTTTACGTGTACAACGATTTCACTGCGTATGGTGTCAATGAGGTGGTCGATAATTGGGTACGCTGAATCAACCCTTTAACGCTCTTCATTGACTAATAGAGCACAGCTCAAAGACTTCCATAGAGAGGTGTCGCGGAAATCTAAATCCCCATATACCGTATGGGCCGAACTTGAAGCTCTCTCGTGGTTCTTACAGCTTGATTATACCAATATCTGGTTTAGTACGTCCTTTCCATTAGCCTTCATTAGTCAACTTGTACTGAATTACATGTCAATTTTAGGCGGTGATGACAGTCACGGGTATGCTGAAACGCTTGCCCTTGTCGGCAAGGCTCTTTTGACGGGAATTGATATTTTGAAGACCAACAAGCTATTCAAGCCCTATAAGCCCGAGGGAGATAGTGGGATTAGAAACATTCCCACTGTTCTAGCTTTATTCGTTCAGTTTGCCAAAACGTGGATCAGCATAGGCGGCGACCATTACGGAGAGACAAAATGGGTCTCGAAAGTTGGCAAGGTGGCTAGGGAAAACGGCATCGAGATCAAGGGGCCTTACAAGTTCCATGAAGTAGCGGAGAAAATGTTGAAACCTGTCGATGAGAACAAACCAAGACAAAAGAAGAAGGTAGTCCGGTTTGACAACGGTACATGGGGAATTCCCAAGGTTGTGGAGCTTTATTCCGACGAGGATGATATGGCTATCAGGGATAATGGTGATTACTCCATCAAGGGATGGAAAGAAGCAGTATGTCCAAACCAGCTCCTTACTCATTTGAAATTGTGCAACTATGGAAAGGGACTGATAGTATTCTGACCTGTGCAGTTCGAGGACTATTCAATGGATCACGGAAAAGGTCCGAACAACACGATTGGTGGTTCATCGTACGATATCACCAAGCTTCCCCAGACTAAGAAGCGGCTTTCCCAGACTAAGAAGCAGTACCGGATCACTGGTTTCTGAGGTTCGAATAGAGTTTCATACAATGACCTAAATCTTCAATGAAAGATGGTTATAGCAGAGTCACGTACTAAGAATACCGGATGTGGTATTGCTTGTTTGATATTCATTTTTTGTTTTTATACGCTAAATATAATGGAGTATTCAGATTCAATTTCACGAGATTGCCTCGGGAGCTTCAAACGCTATATCAAAGAAAGGCCGGGGTGGCGCGGTGGCAGCCATATAGCGGCTTCTGGAGACAACAATGGCCACCACTATAGGACTATTGCAGATTAAAGGTACGATGCAGGCTTTAATTGAATAGTAGCATTGGATGCAGGAAACTAGTCCGTTGCCACAACTGATTTATAGACACAAGCGAGTTCACAGGTGTGTACCATATGTCATCACAACCTCGAAACGTACATCTTTCATTTAACGTCTCGTTCTTCAATGGAGTCCGGTGTGTCTGCTGGTCTAGCGCTTGGTGCTGAAGCTGTCATAAAATTAAACGATTTGCTACGAGACACGCGAACAGCACAAGCTTCGTATGGTGATTACTATGACCTCTTCGCTGTCCAGACATGGTATTTTTGGTATCACCGCCGGGTTAGCCGTGTTTTTGTCGTCGATAAAACTGGGTGGAAAGGCGTGATAGGGAGATGTCTTGATGATTGTTATAAATGGGTTCCTAATGGTGACGGACATAGAGAATGCTCCTGGCTTCATATCTATCGGGCGAGATCTGAAAATCGACAAGAAAACACTAAGATGCGACGCTTTTCGCGTCAAAGGGATGTACCTTATACCCGAAAAAACAATTCGTGTCTTTCATATATTGGTTCTATTTCCTCGTTGCCTGCAGCCAATCTGGATCCTTGGGGCTTAATAGTTCTGGCACTGGCAAATGGGGCAAAAGTCAACTATACTTCGACGGAAAGAGGAGGTTTTGCTGCATCTTTAGAGGCCCGGAATTTCATCATCACGCTTCAACAGCACGAAAGTGTTACGCAGATGACAGGACACCTCGAGCTGAGGGATCATCCTGAACAAGAACGCAAGGTGCTATCCGATACAAAATGCAACAATCTCTATGGTATGGTCATACGTATGATAATGATGATCCTATCATGAGCTGGGTTCGTGTCGATGAGGCAGGACGCCCACCTGAAGAGTTAGTGAACCGGAGACGTGACGTGGAGTTCGAGAATACAGTGATAGATCATCCGACACGACAAGTTCTCGTAAATAAGCTTCGTGACGCCATACATGTATGTCATAAAGCCTGGGAAGACTATGAACGAAAGATGCGTTTGCACATGGCTTTTTATTATAACAAAGATAAAGATGAAATTGAAAGGATTAAAGAAAATCTCAAGAAGAAAAAGGTCATCCTATGCGATGAGAAGGGAACAGATTATGCCTTGGAACAGACGCCTGCCGACACCCTTGAATACGCGAAGTTGCAGTTGGATAGGGAAACGGACTACTATTTCAAAAACAACGAAAAAGCAGAACTGGTACAGCCGCGGAAAAAGATTTATGTTCTAACGCAGTTCCTGGTTCTCCCTCAGATACTTGACAAGCCTATAAGTACAAAAGGACGCGGTATAACCGTCGCCTTAGCATAGCTTGGAGGTTGATGAGACTGTCGCGAATCTACCAATCGTTGATACGAACTACATAGCTTTGTTACGAGATTTGGAACACTTCTTAACAAGATCACCTTTCTCGTAGCTTGTTAGGTTTCCTTCACAGCGAACCTCTGATTGAGCCCTACCTATCAAAATCACGTGATATGTCAAAGCCCTGAATGTGTTCAACAACATAAGGCACCTTTTAGTTAAATAAACATGATATCATGTGCATTCAGCTTCGAGATAAAATTTTAAGGATCATTGAACTAGGAACGGATGCTTTACCATCTCCGCAAGTCAACTGGTCACTGTATGGACGCTTGAATTCACGGGGCATGCCTACATGTACACACATATGCATATAAGACATGAAGTAGAGTTATCCATGGATGCTGTCCTTGTGTCCATACTCAACTAACATACCTGTACACTGATATGAAAATGCTAAATGCTACCTACAAATTCATCGAGTTACAAATCCTTTGAGATCAACCACTACAATCAATATTTCTCCAAAGTCGCAAACCATTCCTCAAAAGACTCAACCTTAGCCACTGGAGCTACCTGAACAGCATCCCATCCATAACTCATATGCCACCAGCTGCGAAGAATTGACATTTGGATCCCCGTCTCAATAAAATTAGTCCAATACCCATTCATCTGCCTGCAATCTTATAATCCTCCGTCTCCAAGGGCAGATCCGTATCATAAAGAATTATTGAGGACATAATTAATCTCCGACTCGAGAAGACGCGTCCTGACCGGCAGGAACAACGCCAACCTTTCCCTCTTTTCCTATTCCATTCTGTATAGCTGGTTACGTAGTGAGTGACAGTTACAAATGGCAATCGACATCAATCGTTTCACGCCGCGGACATTACATAGGACGCGTAACCTTACACCAATCGACCTGCAGATCAAGTCTAGGTAGGGTTACTAGTATATAGCGTCGTCGTTTCCGCGCGTCGCCCGAAGTATTGACCAAGCTTGTTTTGACATTAGTTGATGGTTGGCGGAATTTCAAGAGTGAAGTAAGGCCTTCAGGGCTGTTTAAGATCGGGTTATATCCATGGATACATGAATCAGTGAACTCGTATTCAGGTCTATTAGAGTCATTTGGGACAGGGGAATACAGGTGTGCTTCGTACTACGTCGTTTCAAGATCTCAAGCAAGTCGAATCATATCAATTAATTCAATCAAAGAATTCGTATTCCAAAAAGGAAAGTATACTCGATCTGAAGAATGACACAAACATAACATCCTTGAGTACCCAATTCCATAGCGATCGATCACTCCATAAAAAACCGATAAGAATAAGAATAAGAATGATGAAACACTGTCGATGAGCCAGCCAATGGCAGAAAAGAAAATAAGGCGGATACATATAACAATAGCAAGTCATGACATGTTAGGAATAAAATGGAGGAAACAATGGACCTCTGGGGTATCGATATGAAGAAAATTGAAAAAGAATCAAACAGAGAAAAAGACATGGATACACTGACTGTAATATGAGTCCTCGACATAGTCGACAAGTCATTTGCAGAACAATGTTGATATTAAAGAATCAGGTTCTTCTCAGAATGCAAAACCAAGTCAATGACACAAACATAACATTGTTGCAACCTCAGATTATCAAAAAGAACCAACCATAATGCAAGCACAGAAATATAATAAGCCAAATCAATCTACAACCAATGTCCGTTCCTCATTGACGCCGCCGGATATGCAACTGATTCGGTCACGTGTATGAATTCGACGAGAATAGGAAAAGCTCACATGTCCATCGTGTACTCTTCTTCTTCCTTGAAAATGTTGTTGGAGCTGCTCCAGAATGCTGGCTGTCCCGCGCCGCTGTTGGCTCCGCTGCCACCGCTGTGGAAAGCAGGGCTAAGACTCTGTGGACTGAGGCCTGCACCGTTCTGGACGGTTTCTCCAGCAATGTTTGTGTGCTTAGGCACGCGAAGTCCACTTCCTGGTGCACGGCTGTAAGTGAATGTGTTCGGGTCGTTCTTCTCCATGGCATCGAGAAGTTCAGTGCGCATCCGCTTGTCGTCCTCGGTCTGTTCAAAGGGCCATGTTCCGCCAAGATTTGAGATGAGTTCGGCCAGCTCTGATTCTTGCTGCATCTTGACGTGAAGAGCCCACATGAGATCCCTCATCCAACCGACGGCACCGTTCAGAATATCTCCCTTGTTGGGTCCCTTTTCTTTCTCTTCGATTGGAAGTCCCATGGTGATGTTTCCTGCAGTTGCCCGACGACCATTGCCACCAGCGAGCAAGGAAGTGGCATTGGGAGGGCTCATGCTGCTTCCTGGCGGAGATAGAGTGGAGTTGTTCAGGAGCTGTTTGCGGACTTTGTCATCTTCCAGACGATGCTGAGGAACAAGGTGGGAAAGATCCTGGATTCTTTCATTGATATTGTCGCGGCGTCGTCGCTCCACCATGTTATGAGAAGCTCGGCGTCTACGTCGCTTTGCCTCTTGTGATTCTAGTGCCTGAGCGCTGGGGTTGTCCACTTTGGCAGGGAGAGATGCATGTTTCCCGGACTTGAGTATTTCTGAAATGCCAGCATGGTGAGAGTGAAGGTTGGGCGAAGCAATTGGTGACTCAATGAATGACTGCGCGCTTCCTGGGGTACCATCCCATTGGTTAGAGAGGGTCTTCTGGTGTCTGTGTTGGAGGTTGGAAGCGCGAATAGGCTGCGATGGGAAGCTTCCAGAGTCCGGTGTGTTCAAGTTCAGAGCACCAATGGCTGGCGTCTTGGGAGTCATCGGGGCCCTGTCAGAGTTTGAACGATCCATGGTTTGCAAGCTGGGACGTGCCTTGCCATTGAGGAAACTATGGTCAAAGTGGTTGGGAGCACTCAGATGAGACGGGGTGCCCTGATTAGGCATCTGGAACTGATCGTAGTTGAAACTGTTTTGCAAAAACGGGCTGTGCATGGGAGCTCCATCGGGTGTTTGGGAGTACATTTGGGTCATCTGGCTTTGGTGACTCATGGAAAGACCCTGGTTCTGCCGCTGGTCATGCATGTAGTTCATGCCATCGGCGCGTGACATGCCATTTTGTCCGTTGAGATCGAGGTCCAGCAGTTCATCTGTGTCAATTCCAGAATTACCCATGTTGAAGCTGGCGGACATGTTTTGCTGAGATCCAAACGAGTAGGGCATGAACATCCCGTTCTGCATAGTGAGGTTTGAAGGGTCAACAGCGTCGTTGCCGTTCATGTTACCGAAGTGGTTATCAAATTGTTGGTTGGCCATAGTGTATCCAGACTGAGACATCGTCTCATGCAAGGCTTGTTCGTATAATGTATGTCTTGGACAAGGCTGGCCTCAACCATGCACTGTCAAATTCCAATGGCAATTTGCCCAATGCAAAGAGGGATCAAGCTGGTCGCAAAAGGTTGGCAGATGTTTCAACTGTTGGCTGGTGAAAGTTTACGATCGCATTCGAGTTTAGTTGCAGCAGTCGGATAGACTTCGGTGACCGAGTTGAGTCAAGAGTGCTGCATGCAGATGATCAATTGAGAACAAAGTGGGAGGCGCAACTATCACAAGTAAATGTCAGCTCGTTCGCCATAAGTACAAGGCGAAATAAAGTGATTTCAAACAGAACGGCAGTTGGCGGATGAAGTGGAGGGGGTAGCTGAAAAGAGGGGTGGCGGATCACAGCCAGCAACGTACTGGATAGAAAGTCCTTGGACACGGGCTAAGACGAATCACAACAGACGAGCGTCAGTATAAGAATAATCTAAGAAATGAGGCGAAATATAGCGATGAGTATAACAGGAACAGTTGTGTTTTGATGATTGTCTAGGAGGAGGGAGAGAGAGAAAGGACAGCAAAACTGGGGGAGGAGAGAGTTGAAAGGGAAAGAGAAGACGGGGCAGGCGTGGCTTGGCGGCGGTGTGGATGTTTTGACTGGCTGGCGGCTGGCCGAGAGCGGTGAGCCGAGTGAGCCCAACAAGTGGACAGACACCGCCTAAATTGTCTTTCCTTGTTCTCTCTCGTCGCGACTCTGAGGAGAAGCGCTCTCAGACCTCAGGCCCCCTGCGGCTGACGTATTCGGTCAAGGCTGAGAGAGAGAGAGAGAGACTTGATCTTGGAAGACACCTTGCTTCGGGTTGAGACACGACCTAGACAATCCGGCTTATTGATCAAGTCCGACTGCTGCCTGCCTGTGCCGTTTCCGACCCCCACGACGTTACGAGACAAGGATGTAGGCAGAGAAGAAGGCAGGAACAACAAGGCAAGGTAGTGATAAATGAGAACGAGACACCTACCTGTTATGGTTCAAGGTAGTGTTGGTTGAGGATGATGATTGTCTAGCATGAAGTTAGAATAGATTCGAACAAGCGTGTCAACATCAATATACACTTACTGGATGAAGGATGAATGAGATGAGGTGTTGGTTTCTTCTTGTCTAAACATTCCACGTGGCGCCAGTCAGCGAAGGATTTCGGCAAGGTCCGAAGATATTAAGAGACATACGTACCACTGACGAACAGCAAAGAAAGATGGCTTCAAGTTGTACCCACTGCTTTGGCGGGTAGGGCTGCGTACAACGACGCAAGGTACCCGTTCAAAACAAGCTGGACGTTGTTGGTGCGATAGGTGGAGAGTTACCTGAGTGCTGGTGCTGGTATGTGTCTTGCTTAGCAAGTCACTATGGCGAGGGCGTGAGTAGATAGAGTCGATCGAGGCGGATGGGACCAAGATATAGCTGTGTGCGAATACAAGACGAACACGTAGTCAGGGAGGAAACTCTACTGCAGGGTCCGCGTCTCCGAAGAGGGAACGCCGCCTGTTTTTAAAACAAAATCCCAGGCCAGATCGGGGGGTCCTGCATCTCTCATTT
Source organism: Talaromyces pinophilus (assembly GCA_001571465.2). Taxonomy (NCBI): domain Eukaryota; kingdom Fungi; phylum Ascomycota; class Eurotiomycetes; order Eurotiales; family Trichocomaceae; genus Talaromyces; species Talaromyces pinophilus. The sequence goes on along the minus strand of CP017344.1, from coordinate 3,178,104 downwards.
GATACTATGACATCGAGGGTCATGCAGGACGTCGATCGGCCGGCTCTTGAGGACAAGGCTTTATTTGTTTCTTCTAACTACGGCGTAGTCTACGTACACACACTAGGCTCTGTCGTAATCAGATGGAACCACTTTCCGGTTTTCTTCTAGATTACTGATCCCGGATGTGTCAACGTGGGCAGGGCTGCCCTGGTAAAAGGGCGAATAGGGTGGTGGGATGGAGGGGAGTGAGACGAGAAATGCCGGCCGATTTCGAGGAAGCCTACACTATTTTAGAAGAGCGTGGAAGATTTTACAAAAGAGTGTGTGTGGGTGGGCATACTGGTCTCGTCGCACAGCCCGATTGTGTCTGCTTTTGTATTTCTAATAGTAAAACCTTCCTGTCCCATGAACAAGGAAAGGTAGGAATCTTGATCATCAAGCCGGACCCAAACAGGGAAACGATGACTCACGAGGAGATGCAAGCGAAGCTTAGGCCAAGGCAAATAGCACTGGTTAAAGTCTAGAATGTATCAGATGGCCCGGCAGCTTGACATGGGTCAAACATAGCTGACCAGGCAGCGTGAGGGCAATCAGTCACCCTACTCCAGACTAAGAGGGGGGATGATTTGGGTCTAGTTTTACTCTGATCTATGGCATTTTCAGAGTTGGGTAACGACTCGTTTAGGTCGGTGTAGCAGTTTACCAGTGGGGCAAAGAAAGATAGTAGTATTCGTATTCTAATATTGAGAAGATCACTAAGCAATACTACTACTACCAGAACTCCCAGTAGTGGTATGGCGGAATCAAGTTGCGATAGAAGCTTGGACCGTCTCATGCATGAAAGGGTCGAGCGATCTGAATGGTCTGAGTTGCTACGCCATCATGGCACTGCAGCGGGCACTTTTCTTAGAATGTAAGCACCGTACCTGTGAACTCCGTACGGTTGGCTGTCTCGACGAACCCGGGACACATGGGTCTTTGTGACACCTGCAGGTCGTATCTCATCGTCTGTGCTGAGCTATTCATCCTATGTGATGAATAGATCAATCTGAATATAAATACGATGGTGAATCCATCGTGTCCAAGATTCTGTCATGGTGGTAACTACGGACTCCGGACAGTGGCGATTCATGCAACGTGCAGGCCCGCATTCCGCTTGAGCTGAATGAGAGCAGGATAAGCGAGACAGGAGGAGGAGACAGGCAGATAAGCGAGAGTCGTGTTCCGTGTCGTTCCGATCTCAGAGAATAATGTCCTTTTGGCTGCCTTCCAAGGTTGAGTCTGGCAGTGGATATGATAAGCAGACTAGGAGATCTTGCCGTCCTCCCGTTGCGGTTCGGCCAGTTGCGCGGAGTGGGGTATCAGTCCGTATCTCAACTGCCACCTTATCTCGACACTCAGTAGAGTCCGTACTTCCTGAGAGTAGAAAGTTGTACAGAACTGATATCGACTTGAATCCCTGAACATCAGCGCGTAGGACGTACCATAGTACGAACGGATAGCGCTAGAAGGAGAAGGGGAAATCTATGACTGTCGGTGTTTTCTATTGGCCATCCCCACCGTTCTTGTCCTTCGACGCATCAACATCCACATCCACACTTCGGGAGAACTAAGCGGTTCTCCACTGTCTTGTCTTGATTCTGTCTACCCCTCACATATCTCTGTGCGACAGTAGTATGCCCACTGTCCAGTGTCTCGATGGCCGTATGCATCAATACATCATCAGCAAGAGCAGGCATAAGGTTCTCCTCTGCGACCCGAGACACTGCAAGATGCGCCAAACCACTATCTCAAGCACTGTGTAGAGAACAGACCGCGCTCAGAGTCGCGGATAACTCACCCAACCAACCATGTCTGTACATTGACTATCTTAGTACAGAGTTGGTAGTCTGAACTACGTACGAAGAGACAGATACTAAAATAAATTAATCAAGATATACTTCTGCACAGTGCACACAGTGATGGTACATGATCGACTCGGCTAAATGGATCGCCAACGGGATAGCTCCCACGGCCAGGACTAACGACCAGAGATAGATTAAGAGACGTGCGCACTATCGATTATGGAGTATAGCGCCTAAGCACGCCAGAAGAGGAATTATGTACAGTCCCAAAATCGAGACATCCACAGCGTCCCCTCTCGCCATGGCCACTCTGATTGGTGGATGCTACACACCACCTTTGAGATCAAGCAGGAGTTGAGAATGTGTTTGTTTATCTGTCTTGGGGTATTCGGTCTTGCGCCGTAACGATTTGACTACCTTGCCCTGACTAATGACTCTATTCTGCTTTACTATCTGATCATGGAAATTATCATAACCAAGAAGAAGTACTTGACTTGGAAGTTGAGTCTTTGTCGTCGCCCGAAATGAACCAATCAGAGGCGTGGCTGTGCTGGGCGGGTGACCCCGTCATGCCAAGCCTCCAACAATGGCCTGAGGCTGTCTTCTCCACGTCCACCACAAGCTAACATCAACTCTAACTAAACCGATCCCAGACCGCGCCCATCAGTGTACTGTCAGAGTCAGACACAGCCTCCAGCGAGCTATCCGGCTCTATCGCTATAGCTTCTGCCTGCTTGCTATCCGGATTCGTGCTGCCTAAACCACAACACCACAACACCATATCGCCATCCGCACTCTCCCGACGAGCTGCCTATTTATCGCCCTCCATCTTTGATCCTGTCTACTCTCTTTGTCTCATCTCGCTCCTCCCTCTGAGACAACCGGATAACCATCGTCAATCATAGCGGTCTTTGCATCGACCCAAAAAGTCATCTGACATCCCTAACGCTACGAATCGCCCACCACCCCTCCCTCTTTCGTCCAAAAACAGAAAGAGGATTTTTAATTCTTCAAATCCGGATTGGTCGACACACACACGTCCTGTCTACTTGTGTCAGTGCTTTGAACTTTACGCGCTTCTTACTGGAGGAAAGAGACGCTTCCATTCTTCAGTACGTATATCGCACACCCCCCCCTCCCCCAAGTCCAACCTACCTCCGCCCAACGTTCTATCCTTCCCATTCCAGTGACTAGTCGGCTTCGTATTTGCTCGCTTGCTGCTACCGATCGGCCCGCTCGGAAAGATTCCAGTGTTTGTAATCTGTATTGACATATTGCCTATTCTTGCTAGTTGCTATTCCCCCGCTACGATTGGCCGTTACTTTTTATCCATCCATCGTATCGTATATCCTGCGCCTACTGCGTGCCTATTTTCGTCTGTTCGTTGCTGCTTGATCAGGTGGCAACGTCCTGATTCAGTCTATAATTCTAAAAACGGCGCACCAAAGAGAAAAACTTGGACCGATCGTTATACAACTAGACTAGAGACGATATACTCCCGTAGGGTTCTCCGGATTGTCACCTGGCCTGCCTGTTACGAAAAGCCTACCGGTTTTATTGCGCTAGTGCACTTACTATAGCAGATCATCTGCATTGCATCAACGATCAGCAAGCGATTAGGTTCTTGGCTTCCACCCCTCATATCAGTCGACGGACGGCGTTGGATATACGCTAGTTATCTATCTGTGGATCATCGGACCTTAGTTGATGTGCATATCAAACAATCACGACTAGCTAGACGACGACAAAATGGCTTCTGCTTCATTCCGGGAGAATATGAGTTCGCTGGGCTGGTCACGGCGAGACCAGGACACGCCAGTGCGAACAGACGCAAATACGCCTATTCTATCCCGACTCCGGTCTCTAAATCCGTTCGGTAGCGGTGAGGGATATCTTCGACTTCCAACTCAAGAACCCGGGGCGCCTCTTCCCGCGCCGTCTAGGCGAGAGGAAGAGGAAAGCTTCTTTGCGTGTATGTGCTCCACTCGATATCCTTGACATCCCTTTTTCTTTCCTCCCCGCCTATCGTCGTCTTACTTTTGAACTCGTGATTCCCTCTTCACGATCTACTGCTGCGAGCCCGGGTGATACCAACTCAGTTCCTGCGTTCTCCCGGGTTCACATGCATTAGATGCAGAAACAAAAACCGGCTTTCGTATCTTCCTTGATAGGCGCAAAATAACTAACCATTGTTCATGCATACTTAGTAAGTCGTTGGGATCGAATGCTTGTCTTTGGTGCATGTAACCTTGGAGCCGCCGTCTGTTTCTTACTATGTTTCGTTCTGTGGCCGGCTCTGATAACGAAGCCCCGCAAATTCGCCATTCTGTAAGTGCTATGTTCCCCCCTCCCTTGTCTCCCCGTTCTTCAGTTCTTTTGGTCAAGTCGAACCCGTGTCTTTGATTCGTCAGAGGTTGAGTCAAGGTGGTGGTGACTTGACTTGAATGGGCGACACACATGCAGACCCATGATCTCCTATGGCATGTGAACGAGGGTCAAGCCACCTTGCTACAATGTACATGTATATGTACATGATACATGGACCTAGCACCGACTAATCCTTCCCTGTCGCACGCGCACGGCACTTGTCCTGTGGCTTGACAAATGATATCCCCTTCCTTGATTTCTAGAGAAAAAAGAATGCGCCTGATTCTTTCTTTCCTCACAACATGCGCCCCCAACAATGTCTCAATGCGTGCACATGCATAGCTTCGACATTCCTGATTTGTCCTTTTCTTGAAAAACTATGACGTACTAATATTGATGCATAGATGGTCCGTCGGCTCAACTCTGTTCCTAGCTTCATGGGCCGTCCTCATGGGTCCCATCACGTACATCCGCCATCTCCTATCGGGACCCCGACTACCCTTCACAGCCGCGTACTTTGGCTCTATCGCATTGACACTATACTTTGCTATCGGCGTACGTCCCTCCCCCCTTCACACCCCTTCTTAGACTATATGCTAACGAAAAGATATAGTTACAAAAAAGCTTCCTCACTTTGTTCGCCGCTATATTCCAACTTGTCGCTCTGATATGGTATCTGGTCAGTTATTTCCCCATGGGTAGTACCGGGTTGCAATTCATGGGCCGCTTTGGCGTGCAGAGGGTTGCGGCTTGGGTTAGTGGTTAGCCCCTTTAATTCCCTGGGGCAAGCGTATATTGGAGCAAGAGACGACAGATAGATAGTCATGTTCGAGTTGTATATCATTATTAACTGTTGCTGATATGTTCTTTGCGTTCTACTTCGATGGTGTCATGAATGTATGCGTTCGTGCGAATGATTCTTGTATCATACTACTTCTAACTCATCTACATAGACCATGAGACTAACCATCTTGCAACTTTTTGATACTGTTTTTTTCGTAACTGGGAACTCCATCCATCCATAAAACCTAATTAAAAAGGCCCTTTGTAGTAGTTGTATGATTACTTCCCCCTCATCATAACAGGCAAAACGCTACCCTCCAGCACCTTGACACCAGGAACTTCTGCCTCCCAAATCCCCGTATCACCGCCCGATCCAACTTCCAACCATTTTTGTAACAAGTCATTGCTCTGCTTGGGTTTGACGTTTGGATTCGCCGTGCCCACTGTGATATGTGGCACGACATTGACGCAGGGCCATGACGAGGGGAGTTTGTCCTGGCCGTTGTTGTTATTGTTATTGTTGCTACCTTCAGGTGCGAGGATGCGCACGACAAAGGCCATGATCTCGTCATTCCATACCAGTCGCTCAACGCGTACGCGGGCATCGGCCAGTTTCGTGGGTGGATTGATTGGCAAACCCTGAGAGACGCGCTCGTTCATTCGGCTGATGTACAGATCAGTGTATTGTTCCCAGATCTGTGGTTGCTCTTTGCTAAGCGCACGATGGATCAGAGTTACATGGAAACTGGGCTGGATGCGGCGCGAGTTCTTGAGGTGGTGGTATAGCTTGTTTCGCTCTGCCGGACCGGTTGTTTCGCCGAATATCAAAGTGAGAAGTTGCTGGATATCTGTTGGGGGAACCAAGATTCCGATATATTCGATGTGCTTGACCGTTACCATGGGATCTTGGGCAGCAGCACTGATGGTGGCGTCGTTTTTCTTGGAGGCCTTTTCTGCCTTCTTCTCTGCCTTCTTGCTGGTTCCCCAGCTAAGGTCTGTGTCGACGCGATACTCGTTTAATGCCGATGCAAGAGCAGCATCCAATTCAGCACTATCGGGAATTCGCTTGACGAGGTTTGGATAAACGGAGTGCAACCTGGTGACAATCTTCTCCAGATTTTCGCGAGACGAATCTCCCACGTCGAGGTCGATGACTTCGTGGAAGTACATGTCAGGTTCTCGATCTGTATCAACTGCCTCGAATCGCTGTAAGAACCCCTCCATTATTCCAATAATCTCTCCAGTGTCCTTGCTTCCAGCTCGAATAGTTTGATGGTTATCACCCCGTGTAAGGACACGCTCTCTAGTAACATGTCGTATATCATCCAGCAATAGTCCCTTCGGCTCATGTACCCAGTGCAATGCAATGAACTTGGCATCGGGAATGATTTTCGTCACATCGTCTATGAGCTGCTTCCTCTCTCGCTTCTGGTGATTATTCCGATCCGCAATGACTGCATTTTGGGCTGCCAATGAGTTCGTTATCGCTAAAGCAAACTTTTGGGCTTTGTTCTTTTGTTGACCCAGGTTATCGTTTTGAACATGGCCCCAATCGAACAGATTGGCCAATGCCAAAGCGACCGTTGTCTTACCACATCCGATTGATGCAACAGGAACCAAGACGAAGTTTCTGGCTGGCGTCTCCGAGTCAAGATCCCCTTCATTCTCCATGGCGATGATTTCTGAACCTTTCAACCCTCTTTCGTCCAAAAATCCTTGTCTCATGGAGATGATACCATGGTTTTGGTTGTATAGTCTGCCAAGGTTGGGATCCTTGGCCAATTGACGTCGAGCGTATATCAGATACTCTTCCGTGATCTTTTTGTGCTTCCTGATGTTGGGTACTCTCCCCGCAATCACCGCCTTCGTTGCTTCACGCCACTGTCGATACATCAAGTACGGCTCTTCGAACTTGTACTTGAAGAACCAATCTCTGTAGCTATCGGACTTGCCATTTCCTAACTGACAACGAATCACGAAGCCTTCGGTATCTCGCCCATTCCAGGATCCTGTTTCGGCGCATTTGTCTAGAAAGTCCTTGACAGTCTTGATGTCCTCCATGACAAGGAATTCGGCTTTCTTAAATCCCCATTCATCGGCAAACCTGTGTACTTCTGATCCAGGCAAAGTTGTGAACTCAGGGAGGTTGTAGTTGAGACCATGAAGATAGATTCCTGCCGCATTCTCGTCGTACGCAAGGACATGTTCTTCGAAGCGGTCATCACAAAGCTCGCCGACAGCAGTAGCATTCATCCTCCGTAGCTCCAAAGCCAACTGCTTCACTGTCTTGCCGACTTTGCTGAGATGTCTCTCGACCCATTGCTCGCCAGCTTGGGCATGGCTGAGTGGTGTATCAGCCCGTTTGCCGGTTGAATGCTTACTGCATACCAGAAGCGTGCCGTCTTCCAGACCTGACATGAATATGATGCATCCATTCTCCTTGACACTGAGCTCATAAGGGCCCCGCGTGTTGGTCTCGACGTTGCGCCATCTAGTCTCATTCACTTCATCCACATTGAAGAACTTGTCGTAACCTCGAATACAGATTTCATCCCGTCCATCTTTGAGCTTTGTAGTGAAAAGACCACGAGCGTATGTGGGCAAGTCTGATCTCTTGTAATCCCAATCCATAAACCGCCATGAGTGCACCGAGATATTCTGGGAACCAGCAACGACAAAGGTAGATTTCTTGCAGCCAAAGGTTTTCTTTGATTCGCTTCGGCTTCTCTTGGTGGCAGCCTCTAGGCTCTGCACCAGTTGGCGCACTTCATGGGGATCTTGTTCCACCATGGTGACGCAACTTTTCGAGGCGTAGCTATCAGTGCGGGATTGTGGACTTGCCAGGGCGGAAAGTTGTCGGTATTGTTATTCTTCCTCTTCTTCTGTAATCGATTAGAAGGAATAGAATGGGCAAGTGTTCTTTTATATTCGAGCTCGAGAAGAATTGTTGAATGGCATAAAATCGGAAAGCACAGTGGGTGGATCCTTCCTCTTTAGGTCGCCGCGGGGCAGCGTCTAAAAAGGAAATCGCGGGTGAGCTCGTCGATTTTGAATTTTATTTTGTTGCGCTCAGCCTCATCAATTCTGCCTTCTTACCTAGGTTCTCATTTACTCTGTACGACCTCCAATAACTCTTTGTTTCAGTTACGCCTCAAGAAATCATAAACCTTGGCTAGGCGCTAATCTGCTCTTTCTCATTGTGACTCATCATCTCCAATCAAACACAAAATTCCGCAACTATGAGTCAACAACCGAATCTCTACATCCTAGCCGCCGACAACCCCTCGGCCGTTCTCAGCCATCTGCGATCAGATTCGTCGCGCGCTTCTAACCAGGACGAACATGGCTATTCCCTTCTCCACGCTGCCGCCTCATACGGACACATCGAGCTACTCCGTGCGCTCGTGCAGGAGTTTCACGTAGACCCCAATCTGACCGACGAGGATAACGAGACATGTTTATTCGTGACGGAACAGCTGGATATTGCGAAATGCCTCGTGGAAGAACTCGGCGTTGACGCAAAACATACAAATGACGAGGGATTCACAGCTCAGGAAATGATTGAAAACGAAGGGTCGTTTATGGATATTGCAGCCTATCTTGGGGAAGTCACTGGGAACACGAGATCAGAAGCGCAATTGCAAGCGCTACGGGACGTGCATCCTCCGCCACCTCTTCCACACAATATCAGTGTCAATTTGGGCACCATGTCGCAGCAGGATGTGGACGGTGAGGCAGGCGAAGTTGATCTTGAATTTCGGAGGAGGATTGCCGAGTTGGCTGCCAGAGAAGACTTTCATACCGAAGCAGGTCAGAACCAATTACGCGCCTTGGTCACTGATGCGCTTAGAGGCGTTGGAGCACAGACTGAGGATAGAGATGTTCGACGACGGACCGAATGATTTCTTTTCAGAAAATAGAAATTATACACAATCGTCACCAAAATCGTCTATGCACCATGATCCAAGAGTTCCAGATACTTTTGCTAGCTGATATCGGGCACGCGCGGGATATTCACTATTATTCGAAGCCTCATAGCACGACTGATATTCATGCCCAGGCTCATTTATGAAGGCAGATACACTCATGCGCTATCACGCTGGTGTAGGTCCATTGATAGAGCCAAGCAGCTTGAATCGAATCCTTGAAAAAGGGGTTGTCGGTGACTCAGTCAAGGGTCATATGACTGCGGCCGGTCTCAATGTACATATTCATGTATATAGGGATATATTGCGGACTGTTCATGCACCTCTATCATTTCATTACTGTGAAAGTAGTAGAAGTTTCAACGCGGCAGATGCAGAGAGAGTCCTAACACATCAGACTCAAAGATGAGTAGGTTTAGGACTCTAGGATAAGGAAACTACTACCTATCTTCTTCATTTGAACAAATTTACAAGTCTGTATATGCATTTACGAAGACAGTACCATGAATATCTTGTTTCGCGGGTATCTAGCCACTCTATCCTCATCAATGCATTAGATATGTAAGCCACATAACCAGTGACCAACAGAAAATATGCAAATGAAGACAAAAAAAAACAGATCAGGGTAATAATACTAATATTACAACTAAGTTCCTCCCAATACCAGCCTGCCACTAGTAAGAAAAAAATGTCAACACCATAACGCCAGTGACCACATGTCCCAGATCATGCTCAGCCATAGAAATGCTAGCGTGAGTTCAAAACAATGAAAATATGTTGAATCGATGAGCTTGTTGAAAAACCAGGCTCGGCGATTGAAAAATGAAAATGTCCAGTAAGAAGAAAAATCAGACACGCAAAGCCCGCTTTGATCATAAGCCTGAGATGATGAAAAAAAAAAAGGAAATGAATAAAAGAACGAGATGTTAGACGAAAAGATTAATTATAAAACTTCGTCAATGCTTCGCGTAATCAGCAATTCTTGTCGCTGAGGTGGAGATCGAGGGTCGAATAATGGCTGCCCAAATCCGAATGTAGCGGGAGCGTCTCCTGCTAAATCTCCCGCAAGTGTTCGTGAAACTGACGAACACATGTAAGGAGCCGCTCGGGGAGATAGTATTGACGGCGACGATGGAACGTCTTGCATCACGAGATCCATTTGAACCGTCGGATAGCGAATATGTGAGACTTTTCGTGTCTCAGGTTTGTTGATAGGTTTGGCCGAAGACTCGGAGCTCGGGTATTTCTCTCGAAGCGGCAATGGCCGTGGTAATAGCCCTCGACCGTTGGAACCATATTGCTTCTGTAGTGGAGGAAATGGTTTGACAAACGGTTTTGTAAATGTAGGTTGTATCGGGGAGAAAATCATTTCTGGCAAAGTAGGAGGAACCGGTTGTACCTGACTCTGGATTGGTTGTACGGGTGCTGGTAGAGTAGTCTCCTCAATAGGTGCAGGCAACGGATCCTGTTGAACTGGCCGCGAGAGACGTGGTGTTTTGAACCAATCTGGGTTTGGCGCTTTGACTGGCTCGTCACGTTGTACTCGAGATCGGAAATCAGTCAACTGGTATATGAGACTCATGTTCGGCCCAACCCATCGACTCTTGCCCTTGACAATGCTATACATGTCGTTGAAATCAAGGTCTCGATTCTTGTATAAGCCATATGCGATGACCAAGGATGCCGACCTACTTGCTCCTAGCTGGCAATGAATCAAGACAGATTTCCCTTGGTTGATTCGACTGTCAACCAATTGACATAACGTCGCCAAGTCTTCTAGAATCTCCGAGTTATGATCCCATGGAACGTGTATGTATTCTGGTGTCGAGCTCTTCTCAACTTTTGGTGTGGTAGGACTGTCGGATTCGGAGGGTAAGGATTCAAAGGCAGAGTGAAAGGATTCTTCGGAGATAGCAGTCATTGGCTCTGCCATCGACAGTCTTTTGGCGAGAGATACGGGCCGTCTGAGTGTAGAGACGACAGTTTCTGGTTTAGGGTCTGCTTCGTCAGCAAAGGGATTTAAAACCTCCTTGGCTACATTAATAACGACATCGAATTTTGACGCTTCTTCTCGCGTAGGTTCCAAATATAGATAGACCCCAGAATCGTAGATTTTGATTGGTCCATCAGGATAACTTTGTTCGGTACGTTTGGTTGATTCTCGTGAATCGAGGTGGTAATCATCTTCCTCCGTCACTTGCTGCAAACTCGTACCAGAAATAGCTTGTGATTGTCGAGAAGGAGGTGGAGATTCTTGCCAGCTGCCAGGCATCAAAGGAGCGCCATCCTGTGTAACTGGTCTGGGTAATTGCATACCATTCACTGGGGCGACAGTCGGAGAAAAGATAGATAAAGAAGGTGAGGATTCGAAATGTCGAAGAGAGCGTTGCGGAATGCTTGGAGTAGGGGGAATTATGTCTGTAATGTTACGAGCGAATGTGGTTTGATCCGATGCGGGAGTGCGGATTGTGAGATTTGCGGGTTTTCGACGAGCGGTCTTTGCAGGCCTGTGAACGGGCGATGGAGGGGCTGAATAGTTCTGACTTGTGGCTTCGACTACCGATGCTGTAGAAATTGCTGGTCGTGATATTTGGCATGGCATCTTTAGAGACAGATTTTTGAGGTTGCGGGCTCGTCTTCCTGGTGAAACTGGTCGAGTAGAAGAAGGAATCATTGCTGGTAGAGGAGCCAAGGCGGAAGCTGGTGCATCTGAAAACATGGCCATTCTTTCTGTGATTTCTGGTATTCTGATCGACTTCGGATATGGCAGTTGAAGCGCAGAGGGCGATTCGGGAGAAGAGCTCGGCGATGTATCCGTTACAGATGTGGTGTCGAAAGTAGAGATTGTAGTTGTAGGTGAGGAATCAGTCGACTCTGAAAGTCCTGACGACGATACGCTCTCACGATGGTCGAAGGAAATAGGATGCTCGGTAGTAGGAGCAAAACTGTTCTCTTGAGCGGGCCCCAACGACTGTGTAAAGAGTGAACGGTCTTCTGGATTCTGCTGCGAGTTGTTCGAGGCGTAATTGGCCGAGTCACTAAAGTCTCGGGCAAAGGAAGGGAGCGAGGCGTAAACTAGCGAGGGACCTGCTTGGACGGGCATCTTGATGGTCGAAAGAGCAGTCAGTCTTCGTTTGGTCGACAACGCCCGCCCACGGTCGCTTGCGCCTCTCTGCGTTCGATCACAAAGAGCAGAAGAGCTGTGGCATCCGGAAGGGTGACGGTATATATAAGGATTGGTGTTTGTGGTTGCTACCTGCGCGAAGGATCTTTTCGAATGAATGCGGTCAGTGTCCATCATGATCGAGTATATAACGAATGACAACGATGACAACGGTTTGTGTTCTGAAAATCAAAAACTGTGGCAGGTAGTAGCAGATTATGGCGAGGCAGAAATTATGGATAGATGTAAAGCATGGCCACGCTCAGCTAGGCTTTCTTGAAGAGAAAAAAAGGAGTATAAGGCGCATTCATGAACTCGGCGAGAGTTGATGTTGTTGTTGACATGGGCAAGCAGTGAAACATACCAAAATAAACAACTGCCCCGCGAGTGAGAAGAGTTGTGCAATTCTCAATGACAGGATAACAGCCGTCAGAAGAAGCAGAAGACGAAACTGGGAGATCCACAGGTGGTGGTGGTTGTTGTTGTGTGTGTACGTGAGCGAAGGCGGGGGCGGGCGAGGTTGTTTTGGGTGACGGTGCTGGCAACGGTAGGACCAAGCGTATACAAGACAATCGAGAATGGGCTGAAACAGTCGGTCCTCCAGGGAACGATACGTAGTCGAATATGAGACAGATATGAGGATGAGGGAGAGAGTGGTTGAAGAGAGACAAAGTACGTAGCCGCCGAGGATGGGTGAAATTGCTCGCGGCGGCACGGGAGGGCGTCTGGAGGCGGAGCAAATAAAAAGACGGGTGTCTCAGCCTTGAGATGATACAAGGACCCTTACCCTGGAAAGGTGGAGACGGGAAAAGATTGTCTTGTCTTTCTTCGAGACGCGACGACACAAAGAAGGCAGAAGGAAGAAAAGAAGAAGAAGAACAAGTAGAGTAAGGACAACAAGAAGATGAAAAACGGTATGAAGGCAAAATAAAAAGAGAGACGAGATGCGATGCGATGCGATGCGATGGGAGATGATGAGATGGACGCCGAATGGGAAGGCAGGTAGGGCCGCCGGAAATCAGGAAGGAACGGTATTGTACGATAATACGTGCTTCATAATACTCCGGACAGGAAGCTTTGTTACACTGTTATAAGGTAACCACGTACTAACTAGAGTAATGTTGGTTTTGGATTTACGAGCAGAGACGGGGAGGCGCAGAGACTAAACCCTGCCAGAGCCAATAGCAGGGCAGATCGCCGGTGGGGCTGCAGCTGCCGTGGTTCGGGTTGAGCCAATCAGAGCGTCAACTCATCGTCTGGCAGGGGAAGGAAGCTCTAAATTTAGCCCTGCGACACGCTAAGCGTAATCTGTATTCTGTACGGCACATGTAATGCCTTTAAAGTGCGATGGGCGGCAAACCCAGCTTCGTCAGAGGCCCGTTCGACCTGACTGCATGCTTGTCACCTGCTGGTATGAAGAGTTCTACGTCCTTAGTAAGTAAGTACTTACTAACTATGTAACTAGTTAACTAGTTACTACTCGGCCTACTCGGTGTACAAAGGAGGCTGATCTTTATGTAAGCCGTCTTCTCTGAGTGAAAGCAAGTACGGAGGATATCTAGTCTCCAGCAATCAACAGTCACAAAGAACGTTCAAGAAACAGGCTCCGTTTCTTACAGTCATCAGCTATGTGCATTACTACATCATGAACACTCGACTGCTCAAAGAATTCGTCGATGCAACGTCCTGTACTGAGAATTTGGGAAGCACGGAAAAGCTTCCATGACTCATGATTGGTCGATCGCGGGACGGGTAGTATCGATAGACCTGCAGAAGATCGACTGACCATTCTTCCAGACGACAGCTGACAGCGCTGGTCATGACAGTCTAGAATTTGACCTTCTTCTAGAGTACCACGAGAACATTTGAACATGCTTTATTCAGTGGAAGTTTAAGCGATCATGAAGATTCGAGCCTTTAGCGAACTCGAATTCGTACTCGATTTGACCTCCCATTGGCTCACCACTATTACCTCCTCCCACCAATCACACCGACTATCGTGCATGATTCTTGACATGAAACACACCGTCCTTACCAAGGAAGGTAGGTCATACATCAAGTTTGAGTAATTACTCCGTACGAATTATACATCCTGAAACAAGCAGCTTGACAAAAATGAAACAAGAGAGAATAGGGCAAACCACTTGCGGAGCACACTAGAGGGTTCCCACGCACAGACAATAGATTCGATCCCTGCCTGTTTGGATAAATCGATCCAATAGTTGGTGCAAGCCCTCGCGGGAAACTACTTGACTATTGAATCTGAAACAAGTGATCAACCTATATTCGTACATATGAAATACTCCGTACGCTTTTGTTCGATTTCCGATGTAAGGCAGTAAAGATCAAGAGTTCAAGACACTGGGTTTGTGGTAAGATATTCAGAGCAATTCATATGATATGGTACTATTACTCTACCTGTCACGTAGACACGATGCATGAAATTATCAACGCGGCACACCGGCAGGGATGTAGGGCTAGTAGTCGGCTAATAGGCGATAATCAATCAGAAACTGATGAAGCGAGCCCCTTCATAGAAATCTTCAATCTATCTAAGGCTGCATAGTATCGTGTTAAGTACTTGCCTAGATGCCAGCCAGGAGTACTCTTCATACGTACTATGTGCTCCGTATGTACGTAGTAACGGAGACAACTCTATATTTATCCGTACCGTAATATTGTATTTTCAATACATCAAGTGGTGCGGTGGGTCCAATCTGAAACACGCCGGCTTATTCTTTTGAGTCACGTGATCCCAGTGAACATCAAACAATGTTTTGCAGTAGCCTCCCTATGCCGGCCTTGGGATCTTGATCGAAGTTCGAACAAGAGACTGTGCTCGTCGCTTGATAATGTACAGATACCAACTCCCGAACGACCATATAACAAACATACTATAACTATATACGCATACCGACGCGTCATCCGATAATCCATCCGACGACCTCAGACTCCTTCATTGATCCATCAGTATGGAGTCTATGAATAACTTCAATTCAGCTGACTCCGATGATAACGAATTGAAAAATCGACGCCAAGGACTATCATACGTACTATTTGATCTCTAACCGACCAATCAGGGAGATTCTCAGGTCCATATTCCAAAACGAGCGTAGAAGTACTAGAAGGCCAACTACAGAGTACGTAAAGTACTAAATCCTCGACAAATCAGAACAAGCAGTCGAAAACTATTTTACGAACTTCATTCCTGAAGGAAAAAATCAAACCGTTAACGGCTAGAGTACTTCACTCTAAAATGAATCAGGACAAGTCAAACTCGAATTGAGTTTGGCCATGGATCACGAACTTCGAAAAATGAACGAGCGTCTCAGTGTATCCTTCGTATCGGAAAAGGGACGGAGGTCGGAGAATTTTTAACTCCCTTTCTCCTTTTTCTTTCTTTTTCCCATTTCGATTCCTTTCTGTGTGTACGGACTACGGAGTAGAAAAAGGTTCGTGCTAAATCGACTAAGTATGAAACGGGTGTAAAGGCATGTCTATCATAATTAGAGAGATCGACTAAATCCTCCGATTGTACTTGATATGGCAAACTCAATTAACTACTTGCGTATGTGGCTGTTTCTTTTGTATGCGGAGTCGCGGACAATTGAACGAGCCAAAAAGAAAAAGCAAAGAAATCAATGCGTGCTGCTTCATTGTTTTTGCCTCCGGAGAAGCCGTATATTAAAAGTTACAACTGGAATGCTCGGTCAAGACCTAAGGATTTAACTAACGAACGGCTTACCGTCTACGGAGTACATGTAGTTGGAACGGGATATCCTGGATCGAAGCGAACCGCCTACCTTAGACGAACCAAAAATGTTTTGTTCATGGATCAATATCACCATCAATACGTAGTTGTACTTGTCGGTCTACGGGCAATCGAGCATGTTACTACATGGATGGAGAGCTAGATTCGTTCCCCATAGACCTGGCTCGTCCGTGTTACGTAGATGTCACTCCCTGGTACCTGACGACAATTTCCACGTGGCACGATTACATCTTGTCCTAAATTTTCGTGGTACACATGGGTCAGCATTGCAATTCCTTCAACTAGTTACGGATACGGACATACATATGGAGGCTGGAGCTATGTTGGGATTTCACCGCTAGTTCTAGTTTGTGTATGTTTGACCGCCAGGTTGATTCGTCTGTTCGTTCTCTTCATGTTGGTAAGTAAATTATATTAAGTCAATTGACTACCCTGGCATGAAGTTACATGGGTTCGTTCAGGGAAAGCAAAGAAATCATACCTTATTTCCGGGCCAACAAACATGAAAGTTAGGGCTAAGTCGGTTTCATGCCTGAGGCAGAGGTGATGTAGAAATTGTTTCTCCTTGGGGATCTAGGTTCATCTGTCATTGCCATGTTTCAAAAGTCGTGCTTCCAGTCAGGTCATGACAGCTTCAACGGTGCACTGTCTCTCCAGTCCGTGTCTACTGACTTACACTGTTGAGGAGACGCTCTGAAACCATTTTGATAGTTTCAAACGAATTCGCACTCCATGGTGACAATGATGATGTTTTCTGTTTCATGTTTCGTTGACAGGTTTGACAAATGTGACAGCTATATGAGTCCATCATATATATTGAACGTCAGACGAGAGCATGTATGAAACGCTGACAAGTTGTTTCGAGTGAGATTGATGTCATCAGTTACTCATTGATAGGCGTCAGATCAAACATATTGATCAAGTATATATCTGGAGGGATCTGAGATCCGTATTCAGTCAAACGACAACACTAGTAAACATGGCTTGTCTCTGAAATGCACAAGAACCAAAGCAGTTGGAGACGACATATAGTTATGTTGCAACCAACAAAGTGCATAGTGCGTATACTTCCTTGACGCGATAGGTAGTCAGCACAAAATCCTTCAGACTCACGACTCGGGTGTTGTCATTTCGCAAACTGTCTCCCCACAGTTGGATTGACTAACCGCCAATATGGTTCGGCCAGAAGATGGGATTCTGAGCTGGCATGAAACTAAATCTTTCAATCGTCCAAATTGGTTGGTGCATCGAACAGAATTTAAATATGCACGATCCGTCCCAAGGCCGACATGCATCTGTACAACACCAGATCAAGCGCATGGCATGCATCAGCACGAATTCGCGGGGGCGACTGCTTGTGTGCTTGTACGACCGGAGCGACTCACCGCTCGTCGAAAATGATTGATCATTCAAGAGGTCGGACAAGATAGGTAGGATTTCAAGATATTCATATCTTCTCAAGAGAGGGAGTTCTGCGCGTTCTCAATTTGGTTGTGTACCCACTTGTAGATGCAGCATGTCGGCGGTCGGTCAGCTGATGATCTCGTGAACGAGGATGGTCGTTGGTGGTGATGTCCATCCTCATACATGATACAGAAGTAGTTCCAAGTAGAGCCAATTCATTCTCCTAGTCTCAACAACGTGTTTTTCGAAATGCTGCTATCCTCCCACAGTCAACTGTGGTTGTGCCAGCCATTGATCTCCACCCAAGTGGTTTTCTGAAACTGCGAAATTGGTTGTTGGCTCCACCAATGTCAAAACTCATGATCCGTTTGATTTTCGATGACACCGAGCGAGTGTCTATTTGAGATGTTATCCTTTGCCTTTAGAGCGTACATGCGCTGCAGTGATTGTGATAGGTATTCGGAGTCGCGAAACAATAAGAGTGATAGCGACGGCATGGTACAGTCGAAGCCAGTAGCGGGAGCCCCCAAGTAAGCGATGCACACCGTCTTTTAGCCTGTGCAAGCGCCATATCAGTGGCAGCCGTTGTAGAATCAGTGTGCTGTACTCCCTATAACAAGCGTACTATACCAAACGCTTTGGGCCTCGGCCACCCAAGAGAACCCCGAACATTTTGTT
Organism: Talaromyces pinophilus; assembly: GCA_001571465.2. Classification (NCBI taxonomy): domain Eukaryota; kingdom Fungi; phylum Ascomycota; class Eurotiomycetes; order Eurotiales; family Trichocomaceae; genus Talaromyces; species Talaromyces pinophilus. The sequence continues at coordinate 3,160,185 of CP017344.1, read as the reverse complement.
GGAAAGTCAGCTCACTCATAAATCTTATTTTTTACACGTCGCTCATCCAGTATCCACAACAATCTTTGTTTGTGTACGATTATTTTCTTTCCTTTATCAGCAACAATGCGACTGCTAGCTTATCGATCAAAGAATATTTAACGACGAAGCCCGGCACTTTATGCCAGAAGAACAGCAACAATGTCCGCATTGTCGCCGTCGGCTCTGGCGGCCATGCGATTAGACTTGGAAAACGATCCCAACTGGACGCGACCGCGACGACAGACCAACCCGGATCTGATTCATCGGCCATCTGTATTACTTCGCCAGGCAACACGTCGGAGCGCTGATGTGTCGAGTCTCCAGAATAGTCACAGCAACAACTACAACCACAGCAACTACAGCAATCCTTCGTCGCCCCTGGCCGACCAAAGACCGCGCACCAGCGGGAGCATCACCCACACGTCGGCGGCCTCCAGTAGTGCCACTGTGACGCCAACAAAGAGAACGTCAACATCGTCCCACCGGTCGTCGCTGAGTGCAAGCGCACTGTCTAACCCGGCGTTGGCCGAGATACCGTCGCGAAAGTACAACGCATTACGACTGTCGGCTGGCTCGACTGACGGTTACGCAGAGAATTATCGCCAGCATCATAATAGCAACAGCAACAACAACAACAACAATAATAATCTTGGCGGCGAGCCATGCGCTGCACCCCGTGATCCCGCGGCAACTAATGCACCTGCACCCGCACCTGCCACGAGCACCGTCAACTCGCTCTCGCCCGCTTCCCTTGCGACGCCCAATTCGCACCATTCTTGGTCTAATTTCCCCCAGACCAGTCCTGGCTCAGAAGTAATACCATCATCCTCGGCATCTTCATCGACGACGAAAAGACCGCTCACAGCTTCACGCCTTACCGCTGCAACCAGCCCGTCATCTGCGACCGGTACTGCATTCAACGATCGCCTTTTGCGCCCGCCTACAAAACAAGGAACAGCACCTCAGTCCGCGCGATCAAACCACGCCCAGGACTCCCCCAGCATAGATGCCGTCTTGAAAAACAAGTCCATCCTGAAAAAGGTCGGCTCATCGACCGACATGGCATCGTCTCCGTCGCGACGTCGCCGGGAGTCCACCCCGCTGTCTCCCCGGAGCGCCGCGACCGCGAACAACATGAGGTCGTTGGCCGTGGATGAGCGGTATCAAACCGGCAGCAGCGTTTATGATGATTCGAACGCCGACGAGCAGAAAGAATACAGCACCGACGACACGCGCAGAAGCGATGACGTCTTCCTCAATATCGCGAAGTCAAGTGTAAACAGCCGGCGCAATTCATTGGACCGACGAAGGGTAAGTTGGTCTATGATTCTTTGAGGTCATTCGCTAATTGCGCACAGAAACTGGGACTGTCGGGCATATCAACTCGAAGCTCTCTTGCGAAAGAGACACCTTCTCCTGAACAATTAAAGTATCAGAGCAGTCAGCTCTACTCACAACATGCGTCGCCATTGTTTAACTCTAACTACGCAGCATCTGTATCGGCATCAGCTCATCCACTAGATGAAAGCTCTCGTCTGCGCCACCACTCTAGTACCGCAGGTTCCAGATCCGTGGTCGGCGTGCCTCGAAGTCGATATAATCAGGAAACACCACCCGAGCTGCCGCACATTGATTTCAAAGCATCCCTTGCGGATGCGCGCTTGAGATATTCGCAAATATCGAACCAGTCTTCACGAACAGTGCGACAGGCCTCCATGTCGGATGCCGCAGAGCGCGCACGGCTGGATGGAGAAAAAACCAGACACGATGGGACTACGGAGTCGACGTTATCTACGACTGCTCCGTCGACTGTGTGGGACGAATTGGATGATCTCAAATCTCGAATCAAAAAACTTGAATTGACTGGCAAATTCCCCTCGTCGTCGGCTGCTGCCATGTCGAGCGTTTCTGGCGAACGACCTCGCACGGCAGCAACAACAGCCTCGACATTGTCCTCGTCACCAAAACAAAAGCACGCCCGCAAATCCAGTATTTCGCCGGAAGTCCTAGCTGCCACGGCAACCGCAAATTCTATACAAACACTATTACAATCCGCCTTGGCCAAAGCTAAGGCTACAGTTGGCCCAGAGGTCTACAATGCGCTCGAAGCAACAGCGACAGACGCCTTGACTTTGACTAACATGCTGGCTACCGCAGCGACCACGGTTTCTGGGAACTCATCAACCGTGACTGGAACTGGTCTCTCGGAGCGCCAGGCCAAACGCAAAGCAGATAGTCTATGTCGTGGATTGACCGAGGTTTGTCTCGCATTAACAGAAGAACAGACCATGACCCAGCCAAGTAGCCAGCAGCAACCGCAGGAACAGGTACGACCGCGGAGCCGACGTCAACCAAGCGTGACAGGCGACACGAGTGATGTCATGTCTTCGATTTCTACTCGCTTTCGTCGAAGCATGAGCCATGAGCCGGAAGTTACAGCTCAACCGGATTCTGGAGCACGAACATTTAGTCGATTTGAAGGTCACCGAGCCAATACTATCAATCTCGGGTCTGCCGGACGCAGGGAACGATTGTCGCATGACGAGACAGCTTCTTCACCTCATACGCCGTCACTTGCTGCACCCATCTCTCGCCTTCATCGTCTTTCTGGGTCTCATAGAATCAAGCGAGAAGATGACTCGGAAGAACGAGGCTCCGTATTTGGTCGCACGCTCACTGGACGTGCCATGACAGAGGTCGATGGCTACACCGAGTCTCCATCATCTCGTTATTCCACGCCTTATCAACAAACACTACCTCAACACCAACCGAAGGTATCGCCATCTGTATCATCCATAACACAGCGCCGCAGCTATGCGACACCTCCAAGTGCAGGTTCAGGAATACCGACAGCGTCCAGCCTCAAAATCCAACCAGGCTTTCGCCGCTATGGAGCATCGACGATAACAGGGCTCTCAGAACGCGGCTCATCGGAGCCTCCTCAGACCAGTGACTCCTTTTCTCCTTCTCCAGGATTACCACAAACACGGATCTCAGCTCCGTCCAGCAAGATGGCTACCAGCTATACTGCCATACAGCAGCCTCGACTGCGCAACGAAACCCTCGGGTCTCGTCGACTATTGCGAACTCGCCCGTCGACAATCGGCACGAACAACGACCATTGATTTATTCACCACAGATGGTTAACGACTTGAACATACATGTTTTTACGATGCATATAACATATTTACATACCGATGTATCTTACCCAGCGCATATGCATGAACTATTGCTATCTATATCGAGGATACGAGTCACGTCTGTCTATTGCAAGCGAGTCCTTTTACGTATGACCATGATGACAATTTACATACATGAGTCGTTCTCATCTCACGGAGTTGTGGCATTGCTTCATGTTTCTTCTTGTACTATTTAGCGCCATCCATATCGTTTCTGGATTGTTGTTCTCGAAGAAGTTGAGTCGATGCATTTTATTTGGCGCTATGGTTCGATTTATCTGTTTATTATTACTGAAGTTTATATTACTTGTCTTCAATTTGATTCATTATTTCATACATCTACTCTTGAGAAGTATGTTATTTGAGTGAATGATTCAATTCTGTAAGTAATGGTTGATTTATATTATCTAGTTGGCAAAACACTTCAATTTCGTTGGTATTTCTGATTGCCTCACGGCTGGTACTTCGGTCAAGTCAGAAGATATAAGCCCGGTCCTCCCGAAGTGCTCATGTGCAGCTAACAGTATACTCAATTGTACACCTCCCGTTGCTCGACGCCAACAGACTGAAGATGCGTTCCCCGGCTATACCTCCCATCTTCCTCTCCCCAATATTCTGTCCTCTCATACTCCGCATCACCCCTCGCACTCCTTCCTCTTCTCCTGCTTCTTCTGCGCCGCTTCCCTTTTGATCTCTTATTCTTCCACGGCCGAGAAAGAATGGGCCCTTGCTCATTCACCTCAAGCCTATCCAACCTGAACCCCAGATACAGATAAATCGCCACGACCAGAAACTCCTCCACAACAGCCATCCCAATATGAACACCAACCGAGCCATGACCGAGACGACTGAACGCTCCGCGATGCACAAAGACAACAAGGACCTGATACGCAAGCCTGGCGAGCACCAATGGCAACGCAACTCCGATTGCCGGCGCAAGCGCTCGTTCGGCGTTGGGAACGTAGTCTCGCGTATAAGGGAGGGTGAGGCAGAATATAAGCACAATAACGGCGTAGGCGGCGACGTAGCATAGTACCGCGATGTACGTTATGGTTGAGGGCGAGGATGAGGATTGGGCTTTCTCTGCGCCGATTATGCCGAGGACTGCGCCTACAACGACGGCGAGTTGGACGAGGCGAAAGTATTTTATTGTTATGGATGTTGTTGTGCTGGAATTGATCAGGTCGACTCTGAGATATCGTTAGGGAGGGGTTCATATTGATAGGCAACGGAAGATCGTACAAACGTGACAGCATCCCCAGTGTAGCGAGGAGCAATGGCGTCAAGCCAATATGATCAAAGACGACAGCTGCGACTAAGAGGCCGGTCGAGGGATTCGAGTAAGTCAGGAGCAGGAGGACGTCGCCAATTATGCGGATGAGACTCAGAGTGAATGTGTAATACCACCTGTGACATTCGAATTCGTCAGCATGATTGTCTATTCTCCCTAAAAACTAAGCCCTGAATTGTTTAAGTTGCGTACCCCGAACTTCGACTGAAGCCATGTCGATTGCAGACAATAAATGATAGGATGAGAGCAGGGACATAGACCACGATTTCCACGATGGAAACGATCCGGTTTGCATCAAGAGCCATGGTAGAAACAGGGCTAAGCCTTATTTTGTGATTTTGAAGTATATCTTCAAAGACTTATGGAAGTCTCTGGTCCCAGGTGCCAGGGCTGTGTCTGAACATTGTCGGATCTCATGATAACTTATATAGTACAAAAAGAAGAGCATCTTCCTACTTGGGTGCGTATTCCTTAAACGACATCTGGAAGTCATCGCCTACCTACTTCTCTATATTCAGTCTACAGCTCGAAATGGCGAATAGTTTCAGCTTCTTTTTTAATAAATATTGTCGAAGGACATCGCATATTCGCCATTCTGATTGGTCAAACTATAAGCATTTCGAGCTGGATGCCTTTTAGGGTTAGTCAAGGTAGGGCTGTGGTCCAGCTAAACCGTTTGTGGTCTCCATGTCGAAGGCATCACTTCGACAATGACTCACGCATTTTCTTTTTCTTCTATTCTATCTTCCTCCATCCATGCAATAGATAGAACGAACGCACACTATTTCTTAGAATGGTCTACTGTGGTCGACCCTCAAGCGCCTGTCATGCCTGTCGCATAAAAAGGGGAAAGGTTTGCAGAGTACGTCGTAGGGCCCTATCGAAGTGGTACTGATCGAGGCTTCAGTGTGATCAAAAACAACCAGGATGCAGCCAATGCGCTAGGAAGCGGATCCCCTGCCCGGGGTATCGAGATATGTCTAGTCAGATCTTCAGAGACTTGACGCAGGTAACCGTGCGAAAATACCATGCCAAAAAGTCATCAGCTGCGGTTCCCTCTCCCAAGATAGCCAGTGCAAATCCATCGCAGTCTCTGGAAGATATTGCGCTGAACTTTTTTATAAAAGTATACGCGCCATCGAGTCCCTCGGCCTGGCTCACGTATTTGGAAAGCGTCCTGTCCAATGCAAACAATCGACCATCCCTCTCCGCGGTGCTCGCGCCTGCAATCGCAATCTTCTCGCATGAGCAGAAGCGTCCATCACTCATGCACATCGCGCGAAAGTACTACCTAGCCGCTATTACCGAAACTAGTCTGGGCCTAACGTCCATCCAGCACGCAGTCAAGGATAGCACTCTCATGTCCATCAATCTGCTCACTTTGTTCGAGGCCAGGGCTTTTCAAGGCCGGTCTTCCCCCACGGATTGGACAATACATATCGAAGGCGCGGTGGAATTGATTAGACTCCGTGGCAATGACCAATTCAAGTCTGTTCTGGGTCAGGCTCTATTCCTCGATACGGTAAATAACATTCGCACCTCGTGCGCACAACGACGCATCGCGCTACCTGCGCCTATCATGGACTTGTTACAAACGCTCTTGCAGAATGATTCTCCACCGTTGAGTTATGGTCTCCTCGAAATCGGCGTGGGGAATGTCGTTGACAACATAATCGAGCTCGTGGCTGGGATGCAAGCCGGCGCAGTCTATGACAAGGACTACACGGGTGTAATCATCGAAGGGCAGCGTTTAGACTCTCAAGTCACTGAGTTGTGCCGGCAGCTTTGGAGTATTCAGGCATATAGCGTTCTTCCGACTGATATTTCGGTCGTGTGGAGATATAACGGCCTGGCGCATGAGTATGAAAATCCGCAGAGTGCTCGGTTGTGGAATCTGTTGCGCATGTTAAGGTTGTATTTGAATAAGTGGGTTTGTCGCGCATATAAGAAGGCAGTCTTTGAGCAAGAGGAAAAAGAAGGAAAGCTTCTAGAAGTTGACCCAGATTTCCAACATATCCCCGAAACCGCAGTCGCTAATACAACACGCATGGCGGAGGATATCCTCAGCAGCGTCCCTTACTTTGCCAACCTGATATTATCCGAATCTTCCTCTTCCTCTTCCATGTCGTCAACAGTCAGATGGCTCATCTGGCCCTTGTCCGTGGTGGCAGTATCGCCATTGAGTCCCGTGTCGATGCAGAGCCATGCTCGGGATTGCCTTCGCAGGTTGGGTGAAGGAATGGGGTTGGTGCAAGGGGTTGAGATTATTAACATGTTGGATAATTCAGAGACTTTGGAGGACTGGTATGCTTCCAACCCTAATGTTCGTTGGAAAAAAGGCTCGTTGCTGATGTGCTGGTTATAGGTTACATTTGTATCACTTGTCGTGATACCAACGACCGTCGCAAAAAGCGCCACTCAGATAGGCTCTGTTGTACATATTGTTACTAGGATGGCCAGCTTCGTAGAATACAGCTATCAACAAAAGCACTTTCCATATTACGCCAACTAAAAGATTAACCTAAACAACATTCAACCACACAGCCAAGCACACAACACCAACACAGAACCAAATGAGACACCCAAAAAAATTAGAATTGAAATCTTGCATATCTCAACCATAGATTACTCCTTCTTCTTTTCCTCAATCTTCTTAGCCTCCGCCTGAGCCTTGGTCTTCTTCTGGCCCTTCGCACTCACAGACCACCGCGGAATGAATCTTCCAACACGGGCTTGATACTCAGCATACTCTGGGTACTTTTCGCCACTCAACTTCTCCGTGAGCCAGGTACTACCCTGGAACAGTGCCAAATAGCCCAGAGCACCGACGCCAGCCCAATTGAAGTACGTCTCGGTCTTGTATGCAGACCAAATATATAGCGTAAGCCAGATGGCTTGTTCAGCGGCGAAATTGGGGTGACGGCTGTACGACCAGAGACCAGAAACAACAAAGCCGCGCTCGAGGTCTTCCTTGTCGTATCCCTCGGTGACGACGCCGGTGTCGCGGTATTTGTGCTTGGCTTGCTGATAGCGCCATTGTTGTTCATCGGCGACAATCTCAATCAAAATATAGAAGAACAAGAGACGCGAAAAGACGAGATCCGCGATATCGAACGTTGAGCCGGTCTTGGGTAGTTGAGCGAGCAGAGTGAAGAGGTAAGTCGGCGCGGTGACAGCACACAACAAGAGCGATTGAGTGAGCGCGATGAAGACGACATCAAACAAGAAGAAGAGGAAGCGATTGTTGATTTTTTCGCGCAATATGGGCCAGCGGTAGTCTTCGGCGCCCCAGCTGTAACCGCCTTTGCGCCAGTAGTTGTATGTCAAGCGGATCTGTCAAGTCAGTCGGCATACACAGAAACAGAATAGAGGAAAAACGTACAGTCCACAAAACACTAATCACGCCAACAGTCTGCAACCGATCCGTCGGTAATCCATTCCCATATGCCCACGCATAGAAATGCAGATTGTAAATCGAAGGCAAAATAGGCCACCAACAATCCACCTGCGAGTAATTGTTGCGAATCTCAGCGGCAAGAACAAAAAAGGGGCAGAGAGCGAGTGCGAACGCGACTGCAGTCAGCATGGGGTTTGTGGCGAGGTAGAGCTCTTGGAAGCTGTGTAGAGCATCTGTGCTGTTGGCAGCGTCGACGACGCGCGAGGGGAGTTCGAGAATTTGCGACGAGAACACGTATGGTGCGAGTGTTCGGCTGAATTGAGCGGCTTCTGCGGGGGAGAGGATTGGGGGTAGAGGGAGCGCCATGATGGTTTTGCGCCTGATGGTTGACGGGGAGATGGAGTGTTGTGAGAGAGACTCGTCGTTATATAGGTCTGGTCAGGATGTCACTTTCTGGGGGATGTGGAGATAAATAACTTAAAGGTTGATCTAGTGTTTACATCAGCCTCCGAGCTAGCTACATTAGCTCGATTACAACGAACGGCGTAGTCGAGCAGTATGATGCGAATCGAGTGTTTCCTGCTTTTATATGTGGCAATATAGTGAAAATGTCAGATCTGGCTGCATTTAGAGAATCGTGCAACTATCCATGGGAATCGAACGGATGATGCAGCAGTCAAGATGAGATCATAGCATCGTGGTTCATTGCGGTTCGCACTGCGATCTGGATGCCTCACATCCCAGGCATCAATGTCTTGGCGACGCGTCCCACGCGTTCCTTCCCTTTTTGCTTTATCCAATGAACATCAAATAAACTTCTCTATCTACTCTATTTGCAAATTGCTAAGATCAGATCAACTTTCCTCGCGAGTTCTAGATCGCTAGCTAGATCAGCTGCTAGCAAGATGCATAAGCCCTACCGCGTACCTACTCGAGCGTGATTGATATCGGAGTCATGCCGGGTAATAGGATCCTCTGCGTGGCAGAGAAGCCTGCCATCGCCAAGGCAGTTGCTCAGCATCTTTCTGGAGGTTCTTTTCAGACAGTACGTCTCCATTCGACTAAGAAGAATATACGACCTAAAAATACTGTAGATGAATATTCATGGCCAGCAATATGTGAAAAACTACGTCTTCAGCTTCAACTTTGGCGGAGCATGGGGAAACTGTGAAGTGACCATGACAAGTGTCATCGGCCATTTGACAGGTCTAGAGTTTGGCAAAGAATACAAAGGTTGGACATCGTGCCCGCCTAGTCTGTTGTTCGAAGTGCCGGTCTTTGAAAATGTTGATACAGTAGGTTGACTTTCTCAGATTGATCTTTTGACGTCTCTACTGACATTTGATAGGATAAACGGAGTATTGCCGAGAATATTAAAAAACAGGCTCAGTACTGCAAAGCCCTGTTTATCTGGACCGATTGCGATCGAGAAGGGGAGCATATCGGAACCGAAGTCAAGAACCAGGCTCGCCTTGGTAACGCTCGAATTGAAGTCAAAAGGGCTAGGTTTAGCAATACCGAGAGAGCGTATGTCGTCTTCACTCATTATTGGGTACCTACCACGGCTCGGCTGATATTATTTAGTCATGTATTGAGAGCGGCTCGTGAGCCGATAGAGTTGGACGATAAGCAAGCAAATGCTGTAGCTGCCAGGATTGAGTTGGATTTGCGTGTCGGTGCTGCATTCACGCGTCTGCAGACACTTCAACTGCAGACTCTTGGAAGTCCACTAGACCAGGGGCCCATTAGTTATGGTACTTATCAGTTCCACCTTTTACACCGACAGTTGACTGACTGTGCCAGGTTCATGTCAATTCCCTACACTAGGTTTTGTAGTTGATCGGTACCTTCGAGTCCAGAACTTCAAACCGGAGCCTTTCTGGGCTATCTCGGTTATCCACAAACGCGACGACATCAACGTTAACTTCAACTGGCGTCGAGTGCGTCTTTTCGATCGGGCAGCCGTGACTGTCATGTTGGAAAAGTGTTTAGATGCCAAGAATGCAAAAGTCACCAAGGTGACAAAGAAGCCGACGAGTAAATGGCGGCCGCTACCTCTAACAACTGTTGACCTGCAGATGATGGGCAGCAAGTATCTGCGAATGACCTCGCATCAAGTGATGCAAATTGCAGAGACATTATACACACGCGGATTCATCAGCTACCCACGAACGGAAACAGACCAGTTTGATAAAGCAATTGACTTGAAGAAGCTTGTTGAAAAGCAAGTACCAGACCGCACTTGGGGGCAATATGCACAGGGGTAAGTTTCTCATCCCTCATTTCCTTAATCAAGGCTAAGAAAAGAAGTCTGCTGGATGGCAACTTCAGGACGCCTCGGGCAGGGAAAAACAACGATCAAGCTCATCCGCCCATCCACCCTATCTGTGCAGTAGCGCCGTCAGCTCTCAAAGACGAAGAGAAGCGCGTATTCGACTTTGTAGTCCGTCGCTTTCTTGCATGTTGCTCGGAGGACGCCAAGGGTCAGACCTCTGAAGTGGAAATCCAGTATGGTGATGAATACTTCCATGCCAAAGGATTGATTGTTCTTGAGAGAAATTACTTGGATATATACGTCTACGACAAATGGGAGAGCAGCACTCAGTTGCCCCATTTCGAGGTTGGTGAAGTCTTTGAGCCAACCGAAGCGAAAATCACGGAAGGGAAGACCACGCCGCCAACGTACTTGACAGAGCCGGAACTGATTGCACTGATGGATGCAAACGGTATCGGCACGGATGCTACTATGGCGGAACATATTAACAAGATCAAAGAGCGACAATACGTTGCAGCACGTCCTCGTACTGGCGGGGGCAACAACGAAGGCGGTAGAGGAGGACGAGGTCGTGGTCGAGCAGCGGCTGGCAATACCGGCGTCCAAGAACTGATACCTACACGACTAGGCGTTGCTCTAGTTGAAGGATACGATAATGTTGTTGCCGGTCTCGAAGACTGCCCATCGCTGAGCAAGCCACATTTACGGAAAGAAATGGAACAACTAATGCGCGACATTTGCAACGGTACCAGGACACGCACAGAAGTGGTTGAGCAGAGCTTGGATATGTATCGTGGAGTCTTTATCCAGACACAGCGAAGAATCGATATGTTGAAAGAAGCGTGTCGGAAATACGTTTTTCAGCAGGCAACAGTGACGGTAACAACAACGAACACGAACGGGACTAGGAGGCGATGACGATCTATGACTGAGACAACGACATATTGATACCTGTGCTTCTTGAAGTTATATGAGACGGCATTTTAACAAGCGTATATGTCAAGACGTTTTCATTCCAACTCTAGTGAGACAGCTACACCTGACTAAGTGTATAATAAAGAGCCTATCAAAGTTCGACTACCAGCTTCGTTGCGCTGACACCTGCTTTGCATTTCTTGAGAGCTTCGTCAATATACTCCAGGCCCTTTCCAACAACGGTCGGAGGTGGAAGGCATTTGAGTTTTCCCACCTGCAATGCCGGGGTGACATAGTCTCTCCAAACCGGGGTAGCGACATCGTCCACAGCAAAAATCATACCCGCTTTGATGTTAGCCGGAATATCTCCTGGTGGAGGATGGACACAGGCCAGATGGACGCCTCCCAGTTTTTCGAGGATTGCCAGGTCGTTTGCGTATGTTTCTGGTGTGGAGATGGCATCAAAGACACCCACAAATTCTCTTCCGGATTCCGAAGCTGCTGCAATAACCTTCTCGACGAATAAAGGCTCATGGTAATCAAACACTTCGGTCGCTCCGCAAGTCTTGCAAAGGTCAAAGTTGCGCTCGCTGGCGATCGATATCACCTTGATACCCGCCGCGGTTGCTAATTGGGTCGTCATCGAACCGACAGAGGACGAACCACCGTATACGATGAGGATCTTGTTTGAGGATGCGGACTCCAAAGATGGATATGGCAGGCCGAGAGCAGGGGTGGATACACCAGGCATTGCAATACCGGGCTGCTTGACCGAGAGCGCGCAGACGGCGGCTTCAATAGCAAAAGCCGTTACTACTCCTTGAGTGAATGGGATGGTGTCGGGAAGAATAGCAGCTTTGTCCGCTGGCACAGCTGTGTACAGAGCGAATGCTCCGTTCTGAGGCTTGCCAGTTACTAGATTGATTGCATGTCTATCCTGGCGTTAGTACCAATCGAATGAATGGGACAACTATTGGAGGAGGACGTAATACCCAATGACGCGATCACCCTTCTTGAAGCGCTGCACTTCCGATCCGACTTGGTACACCGTGCCAGTCACGTCGCAGCCGAAGATAGTGGGCCATTGCTGAACGAAGACTCCAGCATCCTGCATATGCGTGTCTAGAGGATTAATGGCAATAGCAGCGTTTTGAATAACGATCTCATTCGGGCCGGGAATCGGCATAGGCGCATCACCGACCTCCAGGGGAGTGCCGGCTTTGTGGAGCCATGCAGCTTTGTTTGATGCCATTTGATCTTCTTTAACAAAATCTTGTTAAAAAAGAGGGAGATGCTTTTACTGAGCCAAAGAATGAAAAGATTATCCTACATGGTCCATGTATTTATACTTGACACCGCATCCTCTGTAGATTTCAAAGCCATGATGAAGCATTTCGTCAATTCGTAAGCTCATAGACTCATATACAGCACATTAATAATAAACCTCATATCCATCATGATTCCAAATATCGAATGCCAGAACGGCATGATAGTTACCCCAAATGGACGAGCTGGGAACCGCATATGCCGTTCCGAATCTGATATGCAAATCCACCTACGGTATTACTAGTGGATAGATGTAAAATTACAGATTTCCTGGTACGTAATGGGGCGTATTCGCTCGTATTTGCATATACGTAATTTTCTCCAGAGGTGCGATAGACCCACAATCTATTTTGCAGTACTTATATGTCATCCAAAGACTTTCTAGAGAGATTCACATATAACATTCCACCTACCCATCCAACCGGGTACCAAAGGTCTGATTCACCTCTTTGCCCCGTATGCGTCCCTCGCCATACTCGCAGTATGACCGCCCCCTTCGGCGCGGGTGATTTACTCCACTACAACGCCCATTACAAACTCCTCATCTGCCTAGAATGCAAATACGCAATCCAAAAGAACGCCGTGGACAGCCACTTGCTACGTCACAAAATCTATCGCGGGGAGAGACAAGGGCTACTGTCTGCAATTGCAGAGCTGGAACTTCCGGGACCGGATGATGTGCAGTTCCCGACTGAGCCGTGTGAGCCTGTGGATGGGTTGCTGGTTCTTGATGGGTATAAGTGTACGGCGGCTGGATGTGGGAGTTTGTATGCGAGTGTTAAGAGGATGAGGAGGCATTGGAGTGAGAGTCATGGGGTTGCGGATTTGGTGGAAGAGTTTGCAAGTGCTGTGCATATGCAGACGTTCTTTCGGGGGACGAAAGTGAGGTATTTTGAGGTTTTGGGAAGAACGCCATTGCCCGGTTATGGGAATCAGGGGCAGCAAAGCTCAAACTCTGTGACTGTATCGAGACTTCAGGCACAGCCAGCGATATCGAATACGAGTCCAGGATTAGATCTAGACTTGGAGAAAATGAGATACTTCCACCATTTCATGACCACGACGAGCCTCATACTTCCGGCCGGAAATCAAAGTCCGGTGACATATTGGCAGACGGATGTTGTATCGCATGCCCTAAACCTGCGCTGGCTGATGTTTGGTGTACTATCTATCTCTGCAAGCCATCTGGCTGTGCTTTTAGAAGAGAATGAAGTCAAACGCATCCATCTAAAGCGTTCTGTACAGTTCTTTCAAGGGTTTCTAGCTGGATGGAACGAGATGAAGAATGCCCGTCTCGGTGAGGCCGATGCCGCACATGTAATAGGAATGGGTGCCCGGATGACCTGCCTTCAACGATTATGTATCTGGGCGTCTGACTCCTCAGCCCCTGAATCCATTTCTCTACGTTCCTTCGTGACGACTCTACGAGGATGTGCCAATCCGGACTCAATACGTGTCTCTACAATCGATGACGATACCCTAATGAACACGACCACACAGTCCACACCCCATCTCGCAACTCCTAACACATCAATACGCACTGACATCGCGAGAGGCATACTCCTAGAACACTTCTCCGATCTCCCCTACCATATGGCCGAAAAATTAGGCAGACCAAACGCACCTGCTGACTTTATGGCCGTAATGTCCGCCATCAGCGCACTAATCGACTGCTGCCATCAAGCCTACGACGCAAATGGCGTAGCAACCGCCTGGATGGGGATAGAGGAGTGGCTGAAAACAGTATCAGGTCGATTTACGGAGCTGTTGATCACCGAGAAAAGCCCGGCTGCACTGATAGTGTTTGCGCAGTGGTTGTTGTTGGTTGCGATGGCGGAACGATGTTGTTGGTTTTTGAGGGGGTTGGCCATAAAGATGTTGCGTCTGGTTGTGGGGGAGTTGGAGGAAGATGGCACTTTTCAGGGTTTTCTTGGGCAGTTGATGGGTTGGGCTTTGGAGTCTGTATAATCTTATTCGATACATTTGTCCGTCAGTTATTTCCGGCGTTCTTGATGAATAGACTCGTTTTTGTGTAGTTTATCTATCCATCGTCTCATATATGGTGAAAATATTGTCCAATCACGCTACATAGAACAATTGGTGGGCATCTTTAGGCTTCCCGGGGTCTGCTAAACCCCGAACATCAGGGACGTTAGCCCTAAGAAAGAGCTCGGGAAGTTATCAACCCCCGAACTCCTCAAAATCACACGGACTGTACCAACATGGACTTTCGGCTCTACCAACGAAAAACGATCATAATCGATCATTTGAGTGACTTTCTCGAACCAGCCTATTTTAGACATGGGAACTAGGTTGAAGTCTTCGAGCTTGGTGGAGTAAATGACTCTTTTCACTTGGTTGCCTACAGTTGGGCAGGGTTGATGGAAATATAAAAGGATGATCATGTTCCTCGATAATTTTCTATAATCTATCAATAATTACATTTCCTTCCTTTTACTCATCAGACTTTCAACATGGATAAAATCTACGACGTGATCATCGTCGGCGCTGGACCCGTCGGCCTCTTGCTGGCTTGCGAACTAGCTCTAGCACACGCCTCCGTCCTAGTCCTCGAGCAAGACATCAAGCTCGAGTCCCCCTCCAAAGATGCCCCCATAGGCTTCCGAGGCATGAACACATCATCCGTTGAATCCTTCTATCGCCGCGGTTTGCTCGGCGATATCGTCGACCTCGACAAACGGCCCTCAGAGCCCGAGAAAACCGAGGGTTTCAAGTTCGGTGGCCATTTTGCTGGCCTCCCACTCAATGCCAACAAACTCGAATTGGATCGTTGGAAGTATCGTCTTCCGGGTCCAGGGTTGATGCCACACCCGACGACTCTTCAGCAAGTGGTGATGGTTCTCGACAAGCAAGCTGAGAAGTTGGGTGTGACTATACTCAGGGGCCATGGTGTACAGAATATCGTAGCACAGGACGACAAGAGTGTTACAGTAGAAGCTGGAGAGACGAATCAATTATTCACCGGCAAGTGGTTAGTGGGATGTGACGGTGGTCGAAGCGCGATTCGCAGAGCTGCAGGGTTTGGCTTTGAAGGAACAGACCCTAAATTCACGGGCTATGCTGTCCGTTTCGAGCTAGAACATCCGGAGAAATTAAAGCTAGGGTTCAACGCTACGGAAAATGGAATGTATACCAGCATCAGCAGAGACAGTGTGCAATTGTTCGACTTTGATGACGGCGCATTTGACCGCTCGCAGACAATCACAAAAGAACACCTCCAAGAAGTTCTTAATAGAGTGACAGGCATCACGGACTTGAAAATTGAAACGGTCCACTTTGCATCGTCGTACACTGACCGCTGTATGCAAGCGACTACCTATCGCAAGGGCCGTATTCTACTTGCTGGCGATGCTGCTCATATCCACTCACCGCTTGGAGCTCAAGGTATGAATTTGGGTCTGGGTGATGCATTCAACCTGGGCTGGAAGCTAGCTGCAACACTACGACAAGAGGCGAGCAACGACAAAGCTCCACTAAACCTAGATTTATTGGACACATACGAAGCCGAGCGTAGTCCCATCGCAGCATGGGCACTTGACTGGACACGCGCCCAAGTCACAATATTACAACCAGGGCCTTTTGGCAGGGCAAACCGCAACTTGATCAGAGAGATCATTGATACAAACGACGGGACGAACCTGTTCCTGGATCACTTCTGGGGTTTGACGCTGAGGTACGACCTCGATGCAAACGACGGCAAGACCGGACACCCTCTCGTCGGAAGTAGTGTGCCGGATTTCGAGTTTGAGGATGGCTCCAGGCTTGGCAGTAAAATGGCAGCTGGACGAGGACTGATTATCGACTTTCAGAATAATGCGGAACTCAAGGAGTTGACTGAAGGAAATTATGGAGCCAGAGTCGATTATTTGAACTTGCCTGCAAAGGATAGGCGCGGTCTTGGGGCTGTGATTGTTCGACCTGATGGGTTTGCTGCTTGGGCCGTAGAAGATGACGAGAATCCGGATATAGACGCAGCGAAGGCTGTTCTGGAGAAATGGTTCGCTTTCTGAATCAAGGCGGATGAGGATGGTTTATCAGACCAAATTGTACCATATATTTTATGCATATCAGCTCCGCTCATAGTATAATAGACAATAATACCGCCATATTCAGTCTAATTCCGCTCAGTAATCATGAAGTGCAAGGCGAAGACAGTCAAGGTCATAGCCCAGAACGCATATGTACCAACGTGCATAGGAGCAGAACCATCGCATCTCAGCATGGTTCAAATGGCAAAGGGCTAACTTGGTAGGTCAATTCGTCGTAACATCCTCTCCCTCTCCCTGCTCTTCCAAATGAACAAGATTTGTATCATCTTGTGCCATCGCCTCTGCCGCTCTCTCTTTTGCTATAGAGAGCAAGGTCTCGTGCAGAGTTGCCTTCTCTGCCATAATTCGATCAAACTGGGCAAGGGGCTTTTCGTGACGCGCTTTACGCTCAGCTATGTTTTGCTCGATTTGGATAAGAACCTCTTCTTCTCGCGCTTTCTGCTGCTGTAGTTGAACGAGAAATTCTTCCTGTCGCCCTAGGTTTCCTATCCCTTCCTAACTGAATTGGGCAAGATGTTTCGCATGTCGAATTTCCCGGTCCTCTGATTGCTGCTCTAGCGTGTGAATCATACTTTGCAGACTCGACAGATCCTGAGATGCAATGCTTCGTTCTTGCGATTCAATATCAGCTTCATTGTCAGATTTAGTCTGACTTCGCGATCTGATTCAACGAAAGCTTGACCAGACTCAAACATAGATGAGCGTCTTTTTACTCGACTCCCTGAGAGACGATGGACGATGGACGAATAAATACCTGTCGGTGGGGCCGACCCACTTTGTCGCGCTTTCCACTTAAAGCAGAGCCCTTGAGCACAACAACATTTCTTTTCCGCCTCATTTTCAACCTATCTTCTGCATAGTGATTGGAGGCAAATGATTTAGATTGATTGCATAGTACGGCCAATGACTCTGCGTACATTGATGTTGCCTAGATCATAAGCGAAGGTATGCCTTATAGGCTATGAGTCATGATGACTCTGATCTCGTTGGTTCACGATGCTAATGACGATATTTAGACCTGCTGAGATATGATACATAAGAATCGCAGCATCTATAAAACGCTGGAACTCTTCTGTCAATCAAGTCTCTTGGACTAATACATTCTTGATTCGACGTATCAATACTTATTGGAGCAATGTCTCGTCGAGGGGGTGGGAGGCCGATGCCTCGTGAGGTAGTGCTCTCAAAAGCACTTTCACACTTACTTCGACACTCGGCAGAAAAGGAGAACCTAAAGATCAGCAAAGAGGGATATGTGAATGTGGCAGATTTAGTGAGTGAGACGCGCCCCTCCTTTCTAAATCCGTCTCTAACGAGGGATACAGCTCGAAACGAGAAAGGTCAAGTCTCTGAACGCGACATTACCAGAAATCATACAAGCAGTCGCTAGCTCGGATAAACAGCGATTCTCGTTGTTCTACATCTCGCCAGAAACCATAGAAGCCGGCAAACAGGAAAGCCAAGAGCAGCAAGAAGCGGTCCTGGCCACCGCCGCCTCAGAGGAAAAACAGAAAAGTGCGACAGCGCATGCATTGTCTGTCAATGATAATGATCCATCACATTTTCTCATCCGAGCAACACAGGGCCATAGTATGAAAATTGTCGACACAACTCTTTTCTTGGAGAAATTGAGCCTAGAAGACACATCGAAGCTTCCGGATACAGTTGTACATGGTACATACCACGGCGCATGGCCTTTGATTCTCGCGTCTGGGGGTCTACGAGCTATGAGCAGACTGCAAGTGCATTTTGCAACTGGTCCGACACTTGACGAGGTTTTCCCCAATGGACGAGATGCACCGCTAGCAAAATTAGACCCTAGGTCAAAAGCAACTGTGATCTCAGGAATGCGGTCAGATGCAGAGATCTTGATCTATATCAACATTCGCAGGGCATTGGAGGCCGGGTGTCCGTTTTATCGAAGTGAGAATGGTGTTATTCTCAGCGAAGGGATGGGCACTGGTGATAACGGCGAGGAAAAGATTGTTTCCATCGATTTCTTTGATCTTGTTGTTGAAAGAAAGGCTGGGTTAGGTGTTCTGTGGGAAGATGGACGCGTTGTCCAAGAACTACCGTCCCATTTGGCAGAAAAGAAGAATCCGAAGGCGCTCAGGGGAGGTGGTAGGGGAAGAGGAAGAGGCAGGGGACAGTGATTATGGAGCAAACAGTTCAATATATCATGTGAGGAGACTTGTCGACTTGCTCAGCTTGTAATGGGTCGTGAAAGCTCCGACAAGTAACACATGAACATCAGGCTCATTTCGGAGAGATCTATCCGAAGGACGTGATCTCCCTTCATCCTACTACTGTCAACTGGTCCCTACGATATCATACTGCCAATAATAAGCCCTCATATGATCTAAATGTGACCAATCGACATGACGTGAAGTCTGGCCGGCCGAAATTGTGCGGGGAGATGAATGAGGGGAAAACATCCGAAGCGGGGGAACATGGTGCTTTACCCGAGTTGCACCAATGCAGCAACCGACAAATCCGCGACATCAAACCAAGTCATACGATGGTGTAGACGTTTAGGGGTTACAGCGAATTGTGACATGAACTTCAATGTGTTTATTTATAGCGGACAGACTAGCTGCCGCCCTAGCTTGGAGAAACGTATGTAATTAGACTACTCAGGTTACTTGACTTCTTCCTTCTTGAAACACTACTTTTCGCAGACCTTACTACCATACTTTGAAACTTCATTATATCAAGAAGAGAGAAGGCAAAAATATCATCAAAATGACCAGCCATCAATATGATCCCACATTCACCGACCGCGTTGTCGACGCCATGGGTCCGAAGACAAACCCCCGTCTGCGCCAGCTGATGAGTGGCTTGATTCGACACATCCATGACTTTGCGCGAGAGAATGAGTTGACGGTCGACGAGTGGATGCAAGGTGTACAGATGATCAACTGGGCGGGACAAATGAGTGATGCCAAACGTAATGAGGGACAACTTTTGTGTGACGTTATTGGACTTGAATCGTAAGTCGCGGTATCAATGAATCTCAACTATATCATACTAATCATTATGACTGGAAGATAGATTGGTAGACGAAATCACCTACAAAGTAGCATCCGAAGCAGATGCGCCAACAGCAACAGCTATTCTCGGCCCCTTTTTCCGAGCAGACACTCTGGTCCGACAAAACGGGGACAGTATCGTCGTCACAGCAGCCGACAATGGAGAAATGGTCTTTATGCAGGGTCAAGTGATAGATTACAAGACCAAGAAACCTATCCCAGGCGCCATTGTGGAGGTGTGGCAGGCATCAACCAATGGATTATATGAGCAGCAAGATTCGAATCAGATTGAGCATAATCTGCGAGGGAAGTTTACAACAGATGAGAATGGGAGGTATTGGTTTTATTGTTTGAGGCCAACGCCTTATCCTGTTCCTAACGATGGTCAGTAGTCTTTCACCCTGTGTTATGAACATGATGCTTACTTTCGAGTACAGGTCCAGCAGGAAAGTTGCTGGAGCTCATGGACCGACACCCTTATCGTCCCGCACATATCCATATTTTCGTGAGTATACTCTTCCCCTATTGAAAAAGTGGCAGTCAACTAACCAGATACCAGGCCACACATGACGGATACAAGCCCCTCGTCACACAAATCTTCGACAGAAGAGACCCATACCTCACTAATGATTCCGTCTTCGCAGTCAAGGATTCCTTGATCGTGGACTTCATCCCACGGGAAGGGGACCCCAAAGCCTCTCTGGAGTTGACTTACGATGTGAAGCTAGTTGCCAGAGATTCTTGAGCGGGATTAAGCATGGGTGGGTTCTTGTTATTCGTGGAGTTGTGAATATTGTATTTACATGTATCGTTTACTGAAAATGTTCATGTTCTTCAGTCTTTATCATAGCGGAAGAGATCTATGAAAGGAATTGCTAATAGTATCATGACAATTGAACTTCTAGTCTATTAACCTCTATGTGATCTCGTAAACTTCAAAATCAAATTCCCAATCTCGTCACTCGCTTCGATGCAATGCCAATGACCAACTCCAGGTAAAACATCAAGCGTCTTCAAAGTACTAGACACATTCGCTATAATGTGCTTGCATCCTTCCAACGGAGCCGCCTTGTCCTCGGCACCAGCAATAATCAACAAAGGAGCCTTGATCGCAGCATAATCCGGCGCAGTTGCTTCGGAAATGACCTTGCAGAGCGAGATGTATCCTTCGGGCGATTGGCTGAGAATGAGTTCTCGGATGAACGCTTTTTGTAAGGCAGTGCTTTTTGAGCCGGTTGCTGCGTTGGGGATTGTGTTTGCCATTGGTTCCATTCCATCTGTTTTTTGCTAGCAAGTTAGTCTTCTTCCGGACAATAGGAGAAGGAAAGAAGGACATGCCCTCAGACACAATCTGAATCCTCTTCTCAAAAACCTGCCCCGTACCAGCCGTTGGATGCACAGGCCCAATAGCCACGACCGCAACAAGTCGATCACCATACTTGGCCGCAAACTGCAAAACCGTCGTACCTCCCATTGAATGACCAACAAGCACAGCCTTTGACACCTTGAGTCCATCCATGACCTTCACAGCATCATCGGCAATGGTATCAATAGACTGATCCAACCCCGTGAATGTGGATCTTCCGGAGCCATAGGTGTCAATTGCTATGCAGCGGTGGTTTGGTGTCAAGTGTGGGATTACACCGCCGTAGTAGTTTTGGGATGAGCCTAGGCCGTGGATGAAGAGATAGGTTAGGCCGCCAGCTGGGGGGCCGTTGGGGTGGGAGTCGGAGTAATTGAGACGTTTTTGGTTTACGTCGATGTATGGCATGTTGAGTTGTTGTGATGGTCAGGGGTATGTATACAAGTAAGTATGAACGATCTGAAGATCTAGGAGTAGCAGCGATTATGTTAAGATCGAAAAGTTGTGTCATGCAGACGAATAGTTGACGTCTATTCGATCCAACGTTCAGTAGGTTGCAAATTAGGTTGGAACCGTATATTCGATAACCTCATTACACGTATATATACGTTGATTTGAGACAAATATATTAAATAGAGTATAGATATAGAACTATTTTACTAAAGAGGGGCTTTCTGTAAGAGAATACATTGTATGAGAGACCCACTTGCTGCGATCGAACCAATCACAGAGCGTCCTTTTCACCTTATTCAGACCACGCCTCCAACATTGCGGGGAAGAAACCCAGCTCCTTCACCATCACCTAAATTTTTTTCTTTATATTCCTCATCCGATCTGGCGCGTACCAAAGATCTTTCTACGTAGCATTGACAGAGGACCTATTCTGATAGGTTTTATCCCGCCAATGCATGCATCCATTCGATCAGAACGCGACACTCGGAAGTAGAACACGATCCGAAAGACCCATCGGCCGTGTCGGATGTCAGACCTGCATAACGACTGTATACGATCTTGAGCTAACGACTTTTTCTTTACTCACTTTCATCCACTTACGGCAAGGCCGTCATGGCCCGTCGAAGGGTCGCTCCAGAAAATCGCATACGAACTGCCCAGGCCTGCGAAAACTGCAAAAGACGAAAACAAAAAGTATGATCCATCATCCAAAATTCGTACCTGACCCCTGTTTTCATGTATATTTGTATAATATTATTAGTCGTGTAGACTAACATTGAGCCATCGTTATCAAATAGTGCAATGGGATATTTCCTTGTGCAAACTGCAGCAAGCGTCAAGTCCAGTGTTTCTTCGTCGCTCCTGTACCTGCCACTGGAATACCCAGTGCCGCGTCAGAGCAGCGTATCAATAACAAGAAACGCAAGTTAGATGACGTGGCTGGCCATACAGATGCGCCGAATCGGACAGGAGAACCTTTAACCACACCAAATGGTGTAAACCATGATCAACCTCATCACGACGGTGCCTACCCGGTTAATCTGAGTGGTGCTGCTCACTATTCGCCGGATCGAGCGGCAAGAGTATCGCAAAATCTTACTCAATTGCAGCATGAGCAACAACAACGGATTCGAGATTCTTTGCTCAACATGAGCACAGCAGTCTCGGCGCAAGTCGATCAGAATACGGGCGATGAGGCATCAGATGAGACCGATGAAGCCGAGCTTCAGGGGATGTCACGAATGCTAGACGACGGCAAGGGAAGAATGCGTATGTTTGACTCCGAGAAGAGAAGGATAGTTCGTGACTAACATATGTGAAGTCTATATTGGAGACTCTGCTCCCTTATCGTATCTACAGACGATTCGCCATCTTGTTGGTAGCGTGATGGGAACCTCGATGTTTACAGTTGATCCACATCGGCACAACATCCTCGAGGCATCAATGCAGGCACAGCCGATTACGTTTCAGTATGCGATTACGCTTCCAGATCGTGAGGCTGCGTTGTACCTGGTAGACTCGTTTTTTACCAACGTAAGCCATTTAAAATCACTTTCTTTTTTACTAAAGTTACTGACTCGAAGACAGACAAAAGGAATGCTACATCTATTTGATGAGCAAGTCTTCAAACAGCGCGTCGAACGCACATATCAGAATCCTCTCGCAGCAGACCAATCATGGATGTGCATCTTGTATCTTGTTTTCGCCGTGGGCCTTCAATTGCGGTGTGTCCCGGCTCAACCTTCACCAAAAGAAGCTGCTATCCTCAAAAGATTGCTTTCCGATAACGTCGACCGGAGTGAGATGTTCTTTCTGGGCGCGAGGCATCTAAAAGACTCTGCCTCGGGGATTGAGGATGGTGATTTTGCGTCCATTCAAGCTCTGCTAATCATGACTTTGTATATGCTGTCGGTGGGAAAGCGAAACACTGCATGGGCTTATATTGGTACATTTCTCTGGAAGTATACGATAGCTATCTTGACTGACTAAATCTAGGCATGGCGGTACGACTTGCATATGCTTTGGGATTGCATAGAGCGGAGACACAACGGGTGTATGATGAGACAGACAAGCACTCGATGTCTCTACCAAGGTGAGATTCTTGCTTTTGAAAAGTATTAGCACTTCATGATGCTGATAGAAATCAGAGTTCTCCTCTGGCGTAGCCTCTACATTATGGATCGATTTCTAGCGTCCTGCCTTGGTCGGCCCACTGCAATTCAAGATGAAGAAATTTCCGAAGAACTTTTTCCCCACAAAGATCGGTTCACAACCTTGTCGCCAGGAGCCGTGGAAAACTTTGAATTCGAAGCCCTCTTTTCTTCCGTGCAAGCAGCCCAGATACACGGTAATATCTTGCATCAAATTTATCGATCACGAAAAGTGTCGTTGAAAATTGCACGGAATGTTGCGGTTCAGATCCATGAGTGGACGCAATCTCTGCCGGAGATATTACAATGGCGTCCAACTCCTATGCCAGATGATAACCCCGGAAAAGCCATTGGTCAATTGCATGTGTGGATGACATATTTCCATACCATCATTCTACTTACCCGTCCATTTTTGCTACTTCATGTCAAGAAAATCATTGCTCAGGAACGACGGAGATCTAACCCTCCTCCTTCCCATAAATCACCAGATGCATCAGAGACAGTTGCAAGTTCTCCTAGCGAGATTCGGGTAGCGGAGAACCCTGAGCTCAAGAAGTACTCTGCTGCTTGCGTCCGATCAGCGACGCATATGATTCGTGCTGTGCAGACGATTCGTGTGAAAGGTTGTTTGCCGAGGAGGAATCCTTTTATAATGTATGTTCCCTTCCATCTTCTTGATGTAAACATTCTGCTAATCGTCTTCCTTGTTGTTGGTAGAAACTGGATGTTCATTGCAGCCCTCATCGTCTTGACAAATTCATTCTTCAACGTCTACGAAAACCCCGAAAATGACTCAATCGCCCAAATGGCAATCTATCTACACCAGCACTTCGCCGAATCCGACATATTAGCAGCTCGTTACCTACACATTCTGAAATCATTCCAAAAAACCATTGCCGATCGTCGATCAATGAACGGTCTGTTAGAGACGGCAAACAAGCCCTATACCATGAGGGATCCGATCGAGGATCTCTTCTCAGGAAAAGCGCATCTTTCTCAACGTCGTGGGCGCAATAACAGTGGGACTACGGCTACCACCATGGCGCCTACGGATATGTCCGCACAGTCAACACAATTGCCGGTGTCATGGGATTGGCCTCCAGCCGCGACTTCCGTACCCCAGGCGAACAATGCGGCTGGAGAGAGAACCTTGCCCAATATAGCCGCCACAGGGAGTCTAGATCTATCCACCATACCAGGATTATCTGGTAATCACCACAACCAATTCGGGGATAATGTCGAGGGACTCGTTTTTCCCGGCGCGGAGGAACTGCTAGGCCCTGATCCAGGACCTGTACTTGAGGAAGTTATTCATTTCGATATGTTGTGGCCACTTAATCAGGATACGGGGTTGTATTCTGGGAATATACCCATGTATGGGATGGATAGTTATTTGTAAATTGTTGCTTACGATAGTGTATATATGTGCAAAATGAAGATCGGAAGGGCTTCTCTCATGTCAATATGTCTGGTAATACATTGATAGTAAATAATCTAAGTATCTATGATCTCTGTACAGCGGCCGCAGCAGCCTGTTGAGCAGCAGTATCCTATTCCACACGATTAGCCCGAAACAAGAAAAAAAATTTATCAAGCAGACGTATGAGGAGGGAACATACCAAGTAAACCTGATAATACCTCATTTTAGGCCCATCTTGAGCATCTTCAAACTCCGCCCTCGCAGCCCAGTCAATCTTCACATCCTTTCCTTCGGGATCATGTTTCATGACATATGTCACAGTCCCATGAAGCATCATATCATTATCTTCTCCAAAAAAGATCTTGTTGACAACATGTTTGCGTGATAAGACTGCTGTCCAGATCGATTTGCGGAATGCAAGTATATCTTTTCCATCGTCAGATATATCTTTCAAGAGGATGGGGAGGAAAGGAAGCATACCGTCGAATCCATCCACCCTTTTCCCGCCCATGATCAAGGTCGCGTTCTTAGTGAAGAAGTTTGCATATTCGTCGTGGGCCGTGGGATTGTCGCTTGTTGTGTAGAAGGAGGACATGAATGATTTCAAGGTAGATGCTCTTTCGCTGCTTACGGGTGAAGAGCCGGAGGGGGGAATGTTTGTGGTTTGAATGTTTGACATTTTTTCCTCCAGATGTCTATTTTTTTTGTCTTCTTGTTTCTTGTCTGATGCAAGGAGATGTGTCGGATTCAAGGTAAGAATTGGTTCCAGATGTCAGTTGAAAGGTGAGAAGCTGGTTGGTAGGTATATGAGAGTGGATATGTGATTGATAATCAACTGTTGTTAGGTTAGACTGTGATGTTCAAGGGTATATACATAATCGGCACCTGGGCTGAATCGCGTTTCTTTAACAGCAACGTCAGTCAATTATATCAGTAATCAAGTCAGATCAAGCGGGGTATGACGTACAGCCGATACATTAATGATCGGATAGTGTACCGAATATGTAGGTAACATTGAAGATTTCAAGTACAGACTGTATCATCTTTGATTCTAGGTTCTAGATGGCTATCTGGATATCAAAACAGCTCATAAAAACGACATCAGTGCACAACAACCGACTACAGCAAAACACTTTACGAGTCCTAGATGCTATAATCCTTCTCATCAACCTCAAAATCCTCCCAAACCGGTCTATCACTGCCATTCGGCCGACTAGCACGAACAAACCCATTATCTACACCCTCAATCTTCGCCACGGGCTTGACAACCTCAATCTCTTCGCCGTACTTCTCCGAGAACCATTTCTCCGTATACGGCGATGATCTCTCAGAACCAGCAATAAATAAATCCGGAAACCGCTTTCGAAGCATCTGCAGCGTCGTGGCTGATATCCTATCGACGCTATCATGGTGTCGCAGCGCAAAGAATTCGGGTAACTGTTCCCTTCGTAGCTGGTCCTGTATCTCTGCGGAATACTGCCCAATGGCAAAGAGTAAAAGATCGTATTGCATGAGTGAGGATGTGCAGTGATATGATCCTCCTGTTGTGGCGCGGTGGTATAAACCCGTCAATGCAGCGATGGCGCCCATGCAGCCTGTTCCGTAGTCTGAGATGGGGAAGGGAGGGACGACAGGCGTGTTGAGGCCCATGAATTGTCCTTGGGCCCATGCCACGCCGGTTACCTACTCAATTAGCCTCCTGATACATCTGTGGACGAATAGAAGGGACATACGCAATCTGCAATCTGCTGCCATCCCGGTCGACCTGCCCATTCCCCCTTGTACCCAAAGCAATTCTCATTGACGTAGACAATCCCTTTGCCTCGTCTCTCGGCCAACTCAGCCAGTTTCTCGGGGCCATACCCAAGTTTCTCCAAAGCACCAGGTCGATATCCATCCACGAATACATCCACATCCGCCAATAACTTCTCAAACTCCACTTTTCCCTCAGCAGTCTTCAGATCCAAATCAGCCGCATGCTTGCCCATATTTCCATCAACCTGGAAAAATGGCACGTCGCTAAGATTCGGACTGGTGATTTTGAGGACATCTGCGCCGTATTCGGCCAAAATACGGGTGATGGTTGGTCCGGCGATGATGCGGCAGAGTTCAAGGACTTTGATACCTTTGAGGATTTTGTGGTTGCCTTCTGGTGAACAGGGGAATTTGGTTGGGGGGATGTTGCCTTCCAAAGGGGTAACGCTCCATGGTGATTCTTTTACGTTGGTTTGTCCCTGAAACTCGTCAGACAGTGGTTTTGCAAGAATTGGGGAGGCTTACGTGGGGCGTTTTGATGAAATCTTCATACTTATACGCCGTGACACCAGCCTGTCTCCGTTCCGCATTCATGATTTCCAGCTCTGCAGCCGTGAAATTCTGCACTTTCCCTTCAATAGTCTTGATAATCTCCTGGTAATCTGTCAAGTCCGGTCTATGACCCTCCAGACCAATCATATTGAGTGTCGTAGTGGCTTCGAGGGAGCCGTGGATGTGAAAAAACTGTTCATCCTTGGTCTTGTACAGATTGGCAGACATCCTTCGATATCCATTTGATTGAGCAGCGAGGAGATCGGTATCTAGCAAAAATCAACATCAATTCTTCCTTGACACAGACAAGACCAACAGTACCTTTGAGTTTCGCCTTCACACCAGGATCCAGCTTCCCAAGTCCACCAACTTTGGCCATATAAGCCTGACAAGCGAAATACGTAGCTGCCTCCAAACTAATCTCAACAGACCTCTTTTTCTGAGATGTCGTTCCAAATCGAAGATTCGCAATCTGTCCCGCTACCAACCCTTCCACAGCCTTCAACGCAGCCAGCGTCTCAGTCTCCTTGAACGGAATAGGAAAATAGATAGAGTCGGTAGTCGAATGGAAAGTGACCGTATCCTGATTCTGAACTACCGCATCAGGCAGATTCAAGGCTTGCGATTGCTTGCACAAGAAGGCTAGGATACGTTGTGCTTCATTGGTAGGAGAATAGGTCACGTTGACTGAACCCATATTGGATGGCATGTATGTAGGTAAAATAAGTTAAAATTAAGAAATCAATTGGCGGATACTTTTATGACACTTTGGACGTATTGTTATATGAGAATCTAACGGCTTCAAGTGGCATATCTCTCGGATCTTGCGCCAAGAGCGATTGATTGAATTGCCTCCTGGATCTGGGTTGCCCATGTTCGAGACAGTGGTCACAATATTTCTTGTATATAGTCAAATTTGTATCTATTTCCGATGCCTAGGTAGCAAATATTCGTATAGCGAATAGTGATTGATGAATGAGGGGAAGGGATGTCGGATGCTGCCCAGGTGGAGATTTCGCCACTTTGTGTAGCCGCGTTCCGATTCCTGATGTCCCGGTCCGAACACAGATCAAAGCCGGAGTAATCACTGAAGTTCTTGATACTTTTGAAGGAGGAATATCCTGTGAACCAATATTATTCCTGTGCCTGTTTACCTTCAGTACGGAATGGGTTCGGCTTGACTATCAGATGAAGAATTAGGGCAAGAAACCCCCGTGATAGGGCTTTGCGGTCATGTTATCCCGAATAGGAAGGAACAGAACGCGAAACCTTAGATTAGGGCTTTGATTTGATCGTGATCGCACAGTAACTTCAAACTTGCCCATTGTGCTGTGTGTCTCAAGTATGAATTCCAGGAGATCTCTCGAGTCACTGTCTTTCCCATTATATCGTTGTCCTCGACGAAATGCTTCAAGTCAACGAGCGATGACATCAGAGGAACACCTCAGCAACATCTAAATCGGCCGAAAAGGGAAATTCTGAAGTGTCGCCCAGGCCAAAGGATACGACGAAACGAAAACGAACGAAGGAAGACGTCATTCGCGCTACGTCTCGTAGTGTCATGCTAAAATTCCCTGAAATTGTCTGAAACATGTTGCCCTAAAGTGCCTGAAAATCGCTGCATTAACTAGCAGTTAACTAAGTTAAGTGGTTCGAGATGAGGTAATACGATAATCCAACGAGACAGACCGATCCACGTGCCTGATAGAGCATCCTTCTTACAGAGTACAAGTAAGAAGACTTGATACAGTTTAGTGCGGGATGATTCTGGCTGATGGACACCCCTCCTCAGTCTCAATGAGTCTCGCGTATCGCGGCCGTACGGACATGACGCTTATGCAAGTAATTATGGCACTGTTCTTCTACTTCCTGTACAGGGTCAGGTGTGGTGGGGAATGCCACTAGATGATCCAACTCGCCTGTTGTCTAGAGACCTACCTTCTCCGCGCAGTGTAGTTACTCCGTAGCGTGGTGGTAGTACTAGTACTCCGGTAGGTAGCAGAAGTCAAGTCATCAATCGAGCCCTCCTTTCACAGGCTGTCAAAGACCGAGAATGGCTGGGACGATAAATGCCTCAGTTGCGGAATCCAGATGATAAGCGAAGTGCAAAGGACAGATGCAGCAATGTAGCAATGTAACTCGCGTCCCTCGGGCGACCATAGGACCAAGGGTGAGAGAGAAACGCGCTGATAAGTGATAAGATTCAATCAAATCAGATCAGGCCACAGCGTGCGCATGACCAGAGAGGGCTGTGGTGGATGGGCTGGACGGTTGGACCTCAGGCTCCAAGGCACCAATCCACGCTCCCCGTCGTCCGAAAGCACCCGCGCTGGCTTATCGCCAATCAAGGCGGCCATGTGCTGTTGTTCTCAGTTCTGTCTGCTTACAGTTACAGCCATACGTAATTCTGGCCAGTTTGCTCAACGTTCTGTCTGTCCGGAACCGGGCTGAGGGCGATCCCATCAAAGATGCCCAGGTCCAGCATGTGCGCCGTCTCTGCCCTTTCATTATTCAGATCAGGTTTGGGTGTGCGTACCATACCGGTAACTTACAAACCCTGAGTCACTCCAGCACGAACAAAAATCTCACCGAGCCACGGAACACCGCGGTGAATTACCGTGTCGTACATCGCCATTACGTACCGGCTCTTAGAGTTCGCCCTCCGTCATTGCCCCCACCCCCGTACTTTTGCTCGGTCTCGTACTGTCGTCCTGTCACAAATCTGTATTGATCCGTACTCTGTATAGAATAGATAGTGCGCCTGCCTGATATAGCCCATGGCCTCTCTTCCTTCCCTCCCTTTCCTTTCTTTTCTTCTTCCTTTCTCTTAATCACCACCAAGAACAACGCTATAGCTACGATATTATACACAACTGCTCTCGTTCCAGTCAGAAAATCTCTCTTTTCTTACTTGCCCGACCAGTTGCTTTTCGCTTGTCGCCTGTCCTACCTCCGTTAGCGCGTCGCATCCGATCTCAGCCAGCAGCAGCACCTGCATCAATCGCCTCGTTAAGTGGCCGGTTTCCGCCAACCGTCAGCTTTACATATACTCATTTATCTCTCACGAGAGATAAATCAGAAAGCAATATAGAAGTCGCGACATACGTGACGTGAGTTCTCTTATACCCTACCTTGCCTCTGTCGCATCGCGCGTGTTCGCCCCTTATCTTACACGGACTCCGAAGACTGACTCATCGCCCCCGGGTATAACAACAGTTCTTTGCACCCATCTTCTACGCGATCATGGCTCCTCAAATGGCTGTATCTAATATAGGTATGGCACTTGCTGCTAAATCCGCTTCGGTGGATATTCCGATTCCTCGCGACGTTGTCAAGGACAGCAGGGGCGCCTTCGCTGTCGCATCTGCTCGTCTAGGACAGCCGACTATGCTTCCTACACCTCCCAACTCGATCTCTCCTACTCTCCCGCCTCACGGTTTTAAGAATAAGGCTCATCACCACGTGGGCAACCTACCTTTCTCTCCTCCTGTCGCTCCTATGCACGTCGACTCGGATATCGACCTGCAGGATGCTGTCGACCATGCCAAAAGCCAGGATCATCATCCTCACGTGTCGACAAGTGCCCAGAACGTCGACAGCGCGGGTGCCATCACCCCGGCGATGCTGGCCAAGTACCATCTGCCCGATATCCTGCTCGCTCATGGCCCACTAGCGATCCGCCATGTCATGGGCCATTTGACAACCACTGTGCCCGGCTTCGCAGGTATCCCTCCTGCCAAGGCCCGCAGATTGGTCGTTGGGGCCCTCGAAGGCCGAGGCAATGGTGGCGAAGGTGGTGGCGTCGACGGAAATATTATATTCGAGAAAGTCGGTTGGGGTCGCTGGGATGCTCGTAGGAGTGGCCAGCCGCCCCGTGAACGGCAAGCCTATAATTCATCTTATACCTCTACGTCACCGCCATCCAGCTTCCCTAGTACTGCTGGAGGAATGCAGATACCTCAGCACTCGCAATGGCGAACTACGAATAATCGACCAGCCTACGGAACTAGTGTAGCCGACTCGGCGATCTTCTCGCATTCCGATCTCGACTTCGGTGATCACGAAGCTGATAGGATGTCCCTTGACGGTGACGACGTCCCTGAATATTGCTCTTCGTCTGATATGCCTGAAGACGCCATTCCAGACGACGAATGGGATGAAGGCGACGTCACCGACGAAGAAGACTGGGCCGGCATCGGTGCCGATGCCCTTCGTGCCCGATCCCTCAATGGAGGAGGGATTGTAAATACAAATCATTCTGTACATACACGTGTGCAGCGTCACCCTGGCGGTCCTGCACCATCAGCCCTGGCCAAGTCTGTGCCGGGTGGCATTACGATTCAACAATTGGGTTTTTCATTACCAGACGGCATTGGCGGTGATCATGAAGAACGCGCTGCAGTTGAAGCGCTTTTACGTTTGGGCTCCATGTAATCTGTCTTTTTAAACAGTTGCATCGTCTGTTTTGGTTGAGCTGGCCAACACGGACTATTTCTTTTGTTTCTCATGACGAGCTGGCCTCTTTCCGATAATATTTGCTTTTATTCAACATACGCTACGATACCATTGCCGGCCGCTTATCACTCATTTGGTTGGACTGGCGTTGGTACGATACACAATTCTTTTATCATTTGGGTTGGGATGGGATATCTGCCTAACAAGGCACCGTGGCGTTTTGGTTTTCTGCTCCGGTTGGGATTATTGGCTTGGTATGACCTGGAGCCTACGCGAAAGCAAGCGTCGAATGCTCGGTCTGGATCTCTACTCTGCATGCATATTTATTTGCCTATTGGTTGCGTTAATACGTTACGATGACATTGAACGGGGTGTGTCCTCGTTTATTGGTCTTGACTGATGCGTTGGCATTATTCAACATGAAACGACTGAAACAAAGACGGTTTCTATCCATGGAAAACAAAAAACCTGCGGTTGGTCATCTTGATTGTATTGAACTAGTCGCTTGTTTTGTGGATTTGTCTGCTCGTTTCACTGCACTTGGTCATCTTTATTGATAGTACTGAGTTGCGTTAGTCAGTTATGACTGCATATCTTATCTTGATAAGTTTATAAACTATATATATATATTTATTACCTACGTTCGACCATGGTCAACGTTCGAATAACAAGATTTTAATACAATCACTCTATTCTAAGATAATATACCATTCCTAGAAACTACCTGCGCTATGTAGAGAAGTCGGGTCAGGCTAAGTCTTCTTATTAACCATCCTCCAAACCTCCTCCGCCTCAGCCAACTTATTCCCTGCCGACGCCATCCACGACTTCGCAGTATTCAATATGTCCTGCCCCGTCGTCCCCTCCCCCAACGTCCCATCAAATATACTACTACTTGATTGTTCGACCTGTGACAGCGGCAAGCCCGGCGCTGATCCAGCTACGTACGTAGAACCATACGAAGACGGAGACCGATACGTAGATAGATAGGGGGTCGAGGTCGAGTTGGGTATCGTCTGCTGCTGCTGTTGTTGTTGAAAGGATGGAGCGTAGTAGGAGGCTGGTTGAACTGGTTCGCCGACTTTGGGCGGTGGTGGTACCGCCCCTTTTCCTGTTGCTCTGTTCGGGGATGGAGATGTTGATGATGTCGATGATGATGGTGGAGGGGGCGCAGGGCGGGAGCCTGGTTGTGGAGCTGGAGGCGATGAAGTCGCATCTGTTGATGCTGTGGAGGTTGGATATGTTCTTGTAGGTGTGTATACATTCCCTGATGTACTAAATGTAGAAGTCGGCGCTGGCATTGCGGGCGCACCTGGTCTTGCGGCTGGGTAGTTGCTGTCTCCTATACTTGGTGCTGCTGCGGTAGGTGTAGCTGGTGCCCATGCTGGACCTCCTTCATTTCCAGTCGTCTCTCCAGCGACAGCATCTTTATTCTGCTCCTGTTGTGGTTGTTCTTGAGCTTCGCTCGTTGATGTAGGTGTATTCGCGTTTATAGGTGCTGATTTGAATGTGCGGATTGGTGGCATTTTTGCTATTCTCTGTATTCAGTTCAAGTATATGCTAGCAGTCCATGTATAGAACAAAATGTGTCGTTAAGTCTGATTAAGTTGTATAGTTCTGTTGTACAGATCTAGTACTCCGTAGGGATGAAGCCTAGAAGCCACACGACGTCATATCACGTGATAATCTGACAGGTGGCTCTACAACTACATTTACGGAGCGAAAATTTATGGACGTTAAAATGCTAAAAACACATTGCATCTTGTATGAAAGTACAGAGGATAAAAGTAAAAAGGCTGGCAGGCAGTAGTAGTAAAGTACAACAAATAGAAAAACTTCCAGTGCTCTATGCTTCCAGTTCACCCAGATGCATATTTCTATCCTGAAGAAACCACCTCCACTACACTCTATCCCCTCGTCCCCATCATCATCCGTTTTTGTCAACAGCTGGTTTTGATTAAACTGTTTAACCAGAGCCACCCTTGAACTTCTTGCCGAAGAGGATGAGCTGAACCTGGTCGTAGATGGACAACACACCAGCACCAGCAACACCACGGAGGATGTTAGCACCGGCACCCTTGAAGAAGGACTTGACACCCTCCTTGGCGGCGATCTGGCGAGCAGCATCGAAGGAAGACTTGTACTTGACGGCCTCACCAGAGGTCATCATCATACGACGACGGATGGTGTCAAGAGGGTAAGAAGCAATACCAGCACCAGTGGTGACAGACCAACCAAGCAAGAAAGAAGCAAGGAAGTTACCCTCAAGAGGTCCGACGAGGATGACAGGCTTGAGCGAGTCGTACATACCGAAGTAGAGACCACGGTAGACGATGATACCAGCAACGGAGACAGAGAAACCACGGTAGAGACCAGCAATACCATCAGCAGCAAGGGTCTTCTTGTAGACATCAACGAGACCGTTGAACTGACGCTCACCGCCGCCCTTGGCGGACTTGGCGTCGTTGGCAAGACGAGTACGGGCGTAGTCGAGGGAGTAGACGAAGAGGAGGGAAGTGGCACCAGCGGCCTAGGCCTATTAGTAAAGAAAACTTGAACAATGGCAGGGGGGAACATACACCACCAGAGGCCAAGTTACCGGCCATCCACCACCAGTATCCATCACGGTCCTTCTTGAAGGCGAACATGCTCTTGTAGGTGTCACGGAAAGCAAAGTTCAAGGCCTGGGTAGGGAAGTAACGGATAACGTTGGCAGTGTTACCACGCCACAAGGACATAGCACCCTCAGCAGCGGCGGTACGACGGAAGCAGTCCATGATACCGGCGTACTTGCGGTCGAGACGACCAGCGCGAAGCATCTCATCCTGTTTGCTGTTAGACTAGTCGTGGAATGTCTTGACCAATCGCTAGGATGCAAGTAATCAATCGCAGATAAAAGATTTTTTATCCTTGCTTTGATAGTGTTTGCAGTGCCGGATGACTGGTCATAAATATGCGCTTCTAGCTTACCTGGTTCTGGATGAGGAGCTTGACACGCTCGATGGGGGCAGCAGCAGTCTTGGAGACAGCGGCGGAAACACCACCCACTATGATTGATATATTAGTATCTATTCGAGGAAAAATCGAAGCATTTCATTCAATTGGTCGACATCGACGGAAATCAACCCAATTGAAATAAATTGCTTGTCCTGATCGAGACTTACTCAAGAAGTCGACAACGAATCCCTATTAATTGACATGTTAGTGACACGGTACGGCAGAATCGAGTCAACCATCGAGTCAACCGAAATAGCCGCGCCAGCTGGCATCATCAACGCCGACGGAAAACCATCGCTGTATCGACTTCAACCATATCAATCGACTCCTTCGAGTGATGCGATGCCGTTGCGACGGGTTCTCGATGGATTGTTGATGCAGCTGGGCTCCGGATAGATGGTCGGTCAATGGATGCGAGACAGGGAAAAAAACTTACGGGCATGCCGAAGACGGTCTTGTCGCCTTGGGAAGCCATCTTGAATATTAACGTCTGTTACGACGGATAATGAGAGGAGATGGATGAAAAGAAAACAAGAAACAAAAACACAGTGACAGAGCAAGACACTGCTGGAGGATATGGGAAGGGGGAAGGAGAGAGAGAAGGAGAGAAGGAGAGAAAAGAGATTTTTAAAGCGGGAAGGGAAGGGAGCAGGGAAAGCGGCAAGAGAATTCTGCGGCGCTAACCCAGTCGAGCTGGGCGGAGGACTACTGGTCTGCTACCTAGGTAACCCCTACTCCTCTCGACTAAGCTTAGAAGAACAGCTCGGGCGGATGGCCGGCCAAGCAGAACCTCGCCTGGGAAAAAATTTCTCAGCGTTGCCGACATCTCCCGATGCTGTCCGATAGGGGTGTCTAGTTACTCTCTACAAGCTGCAGGTTACTGTCAGTGTCACTCTCTTTCTACTGCTTGTGTTCTCTTTAATATGAACAGAATATACGGATTATAAAGACTCTCATTGACCAGTATCAATCCTGGCATTGTTCCTTGTCTTCCGCGAGAGCCGCAGACGCGCCAGCCTTGTATATAACCAAAGCCAGACAACCCTTCTACACCGAACTAACTGATCGGACATGATCCCAATGCCAAAGCCAAGCTTCCACTCTTTGCAATGCCATAGTCAATCTCTGTTAGAACTTTGATCCCTTGCCACAACCTCTTCACTTCGGACTGTTTTCTCGAATTTCAATGTTGTGATAGTCCAGAGGGACCTCCCCTGGTCCCGCTCGGAAATCGAGGCGTTGTTATTGGCCAATCGGAGTCTGGCAGGCAAAATTTTGTATGGACTATGGAGCTACTTGACAATTTTGTTCGCTTTGTTCGGTTTCTTCGGTTTATCAGTTACTGCCTTATGGCTAAGGCAATTCTAATTATCCTGTGTAGGCTCAAGAAGCATGCATTGAAATGCTACAAGAAATGAAATATACAACACGCTGGTATTCTTATAGACAAATAGCAAACAAGGCTAATGCTTCTTTGACCTCTTTCTCTTCTTGCGAGATCCCCCCTCGCGGATATCAACCTTCATCTCATCATCATTCCCCTCCTCAACAGCCGGCGCCTGTGGAAGCACAAACTCCGGCTCTTCCTCAGTGCCGAAAGTGTCCTTTCGCCATTGACGAAGACGAGCCTTCTTACCCATCTTCTTCAAATCCCGGCGTTTTCGCTCAGGGTCACGGAACGTAGCAAGCTTCTTCAACCCGACGAATTGATTCAACTGAGCGTCGTCTGCCATGAGGATGTCGCGAGCAGTAAGACCGAAACTCTGGGGAGATGTCTCTCGGTAACGGAATTGAGATGCATTCTTCCTCGTTGCACCCGGTAGTAACGTCGGATCAAGGTCCAAATTGCGCTCCACTGCTTCTTCGATGCGTCGTTTTTCTTTACGGGCTGCTCGCTTTGCATCATGCTTTTCTTGGGTGCGACTCTTCTTTTTGGCTCGTCCGTTCTCCTCAGCGTCCTCGGCATCGGCCTCTTCTTCTCCTTCTTCGTCATCGGTAAGGCTGATGCCAGGCACAGCTTCTTCGTCCTCAAAGTCCGGTACAAGGTCTTTGATATCAATATCATCGTCCCATGTAGGCTTTTTAGGCTTCCGCTTTTTCTTCCCGGTAGATTCCTCTTCATTGTCGTCTAATTCGGCATCATCCTCTGCGTAGTAATCCTCGCCAAACCGCTTGGCCATCTCCTTTTCCCATTTCTCATCATCCCAATTGTCATCCAGAAACTGCGCCCATTCCTCTTCCGTAAAGTCAGCGGCCTTAAGGCCTGCGGCTTGTTTAATCTTTGCCACTTTCTCTTCTAATTCCTCCATTTTCAATTTCCGTAGTCGGTTCTTTTGGTTTTCTCTCTCCCGGCGCTCGGCTTCCTTCTTCTCACGTTCCGCCTCTCGCTTCTTCTTGCGACTGCTAGTTTCCTCTCGACGAACAGAGAATTGATTTGCGGTGTCACGAGCATGTGTCGTGAGCTTTTCATTGAGTTTGTTGGGATCCTCAAATCGGAAGTTGTATGCTTCTTCAAGTTCCTCTGCTCTCTTCTCCTCTTCCTCATCATCTGATTCGAATGGCTGGAATTGGGAGGCCTTTGTTGGTATCCAGGCCCTGGCAGATAGGAAATTCGACAAGAATGTTTCGGGGTCTTTATCCGCATTCTCAACGTCAAGCTCAACCTCAGGCTTTTTCTGAGCCGCTTCTTCGTTGTCCGGTTTGGATTTGGCAACCAAGAAATCGCCGTCTTCGTCTTCATCCGAGCTTGCCTCGTTGGCGGCTTCCTGCATTTCCTTAAGAACATTCATCTTAAGATCTGCTTGTTCCTGCGCGAATGTCTTCGGAGTATCCTCCGCTTCCTCTGTAACGGTACCGTTCAACAAATTCTGCCTGTGATAGTCGCGAAGAAACATTGGCTTTTCCGTCTTTTTTCCTTGAGCACCGGGTGTCTCGGATTCTGTCACTTCCGAATAGAATTTTGCATCCTTATCGTACACGCGAGGATCTTTGGATCGAATGGCGTTCAACGTTGCAAAGATTTCTGAGTCAAGTGCTTCGGTAGCAAGTTCTCCGTCTTCATCTTCATCTTCCTCATCGGAGCTGTCTTCTTCGTCGGATGGTTCGTCGCCGGTGGTCTGTTTACGAGAGGTTGAACTTTTGCCTAGTTTTGCTTCCACTGTTTGCATCGTTGTTACTACATGTCAATTTGAAAAGGAGAAAAATTAGTGGTGAGCATACATTGTTGCCGTTCTTCCCTCTTCTTGTTATATTCGAATCGACGAGCATATTCTTCATTGATTTTAAAGTCAGCACCTGGAGCCACGGAAACTCCTCCCTGGCTATCGGAGTCGCTGTCGGAGTCGCTGTCCTCCATGAGTTTGCGCGGTTTCTTCGAAGGCGGCTCCATATTGTATATAGTTGAAGCAGATTT
Source organism: Talaromyces pinophilus (assembly GCA_001571465.2). Taxonomy (NCBI): domain Eukaryota; kingdom Fungi; phylum Ascomycota; class Eurotiomycetes; order Eurotiales; family Trichocomaceae; genus Talaromyces; species Talaromyces pinophilus. Next base: position 3,122,125 of record CP017344.1, on the reverse strand, counting down.
ATGTGCAAAATGGTGAAAAATAGTGTGAAACCGAGGACAAGTTCCCTTCTCGCATCACTTTTTTTAAACCCGTTATCGAAAAAAAAAATAAGGGCTGGTGGGGCGGCAGTAAGCTGCCATGAACTTCCACACCGCCTTCGGGTTGCCATAGCAGTGGGGCGTCGATTAGCCCTAACTTCCATTTTCATCTCAAGATGGGCTTTACTATGCAGACACTGCTATCGTAATGATGAGAGTCAGCTAGTATCTTACATGTGAGATTGCTATAGGTTTTGCCTACATGTAGAATGAATGGTTAATGGTGCAATGCATACGCCATATTTCTAGTCCCTAAACAAAGCAGAAATATAAACACCGTTACTACGGCAAGTTCCAACAGTCTCCTACTTAAGATCGTTCAGGCAGTATTAAATGAGTTCGTCAAAAGTTCGTGCGGTTTGGTTGTTGAAATATGAAAATACAGTCTGTAATCTCAACGAACTACCCCTCAACATCTTAATACTTCCAACTCAAGTATGATACCAACCTTGGAAGCCGTACCAGATAAAGATCATCGAAAGCATCATGAACTTCAACGGTGTTTTAAATGGCGCTGTCCATGCTACTAGACATTATACACAAATGCCGACAGCGTTACAAACTAATCCTACGGGGCACTACATTTGAAAACATTAATCAGTACATATCTCGACAGAAGACATCTGGCAATCTTAGGATGACTTACACATGTCAATAGGTTGGGTGGAGTGGTATTGTCGTTGGGGCAAGTCTGTCCAAGTGGACAGCAGCCTAGACTCGTGCATCTATCCAAGAGACCAGGGCACTATGACGTTATCATCGTTAGTAGTGGTGCCGATGAATTAATGGATTCTCTGAGTACTCACACATTGACCACTTCTAAGTGGCAATGGGCAGAATAAATGCCCATTTGGACAGCAGCGACCGTTACTACATTGTTGGCCAGGCGGGCACTATCGATTGATATATGGTTTAGACATATGTCATGCACGTAGGGGATATTAAAAAGACCGGCTTACAGCAATTCCACATGCGCCACAATTGCTGTTGTCCGTCTGGAAATTTGTACAGCTGCCCGAGCAGCAATTCGGCGTGGTAGCACTGCACTATCGTTGACGAAGATAAGTGTCAGATATCTCATTTGCTTTAAACAGGAAATATGAGAGGGAGACTTACGATGCTACCACATGTGCCGCAGTTGTTGCTGTCTGTCAGTACATTCCTACATACTCCTGAACAACACAATTGAGTAGGACCACACTTGAGAGATGAATGTATTAGTTGATTGTTGGCTGTATAAGATCTAATTACGTATCGACTTACTTGATTTCCACACGTGCCACAGTTGTTATTATCTGTCTGCAAGTTTACACAGGCCCTATTACAGCACTGTGTGCCACCAAGACACTATAATAGACCCGTCAGATACATGATTGCTTCCAAAAGAAAATAGACAAAATAGATTGAAGATAGGCTTACAGGCACACCACAAGAAGCACATTGAGCGTTATTTGAAGCTACACACGCTCCTCCACAGCACAGTTGACTTAGAGTACACTATGCAACAAGAAGAATATATCCGTCAGCAACATTGAACTTTGGAAGTACTTTCAAAGATAGGAAGAAGAAGAACTTTACGTACTTGGTTTGTACATGAGCCACAGTGAAGGGGATCTGTCAGTATACTTGCACAGATTCCATTACAGCACAGTTGACCAGTGCCACACTTTTAAAGATATGATTTAGCTGTTTTCGGATTGTTCTTGAGGTAATATGGAACATGGCATGATAACTTACTGGCGGATTACATGGGCCACAATTACCAGTCCCAGCTGGTGTACATACTCCTGCGCAACATAGTTGACCGGGACCGCACTTTCAAGGAACGCAACTCATTAGCTGATTCATTTCTCTCAAACATATCTATAAGAACTTTATAGATGACCTACTCGGTTGCCACACGTCCCGCAGTTGTTCTCGTCTGTCTGTTCGTCCACGCAGCATCCACCACAGCAATCTGGTGTTGGGGAACAGCACTGTGGTCATAGAACATTAGCTATATTCAAAAGCTACCTGATAGAGATGAATGTGGGTATTGCAAAGTTGTATAAGTACCTGATGGTCACATGAGCCACAGTTCGAGTCGTCGCCGTCTAAATCTACATAGTGTCCATCACAGCAACTTGGGTCATCCGGGTCGTCGCACTGCCGAGTAGAGATATTAGACTTCTATTCAGTGCTTCTTCTGAACGATTTTGTCTTCCTACCTCATCCGAGCATGGGTTGCAATCTCCGCCACAGCCATCTTGTGTACTTTCTGTGCCCTGCAAAGTAATTACTTTGGTGTGGGCGGAGTACTATCCAATGAGGGAATCAGGTCGTTTAACTCACCTCGCAATTCAAGGAATTGGATTTTGTATAGCTTGTAAGATGCTGCTGATGATAAGCTTTGTTTCGTCAAACTAATGGACCTAGCACATGGACTGAATCTTACACCCTTCCATTCAGATGCCGTAAGACTAGACGGCCCAGATGACAAAGTGCTAACAATGGAAATGCTCGAATTTGCAGGGCTCGCCTTGATTTGACAGCACTTTGAAGCGGCCAAGAAGACTATAATTGAGTCAGCAACTGGAAGTGGTGCATTGTAGAGATTGAAGTGATTTCAAAGGACATACCCCAAACAAGACCGAGGAGCCACATTTTATACTCGGCAGATAGGAATGGTCCAGTATTTGAGTCAATAAAGCGAACAATCTAAACTGAAGATTAGTTGAGAGCAGTTGTTGGGTCGACTTGACAATATTTCAGGAGGAGAAGTTATGTAGGCATTGCAAGTATAAGAGTTCCATCCCCAAAAATCAAGATGCTGAACAATCACATGTCTAGAAAGAAATGTGCTCTTTATGAGGTCGCCGTTAGGTTGGTTGAACAAGATACTACATAGCGTTGTATGTGGTCAACACGCTATGTTCCCTTCGGCCAGACTGCCATGGCGAAGTGTGGAGATAAGAACATTAAGATGTCTGTCTCCTCCAATTCCTGAGATTATAGATTATTGTGCGGTATTTATGCGTTGGATGACTCTTCTGCAATGGCAAAGAATGAGTTTTATGTGGTCTTCGTCAACGTATGAGCGAAATGGACTGCAGTGCCCCCGTCGAATGCCATCCTTGCACTTTGCCTTTCCATGTAGAAGCATCAGAATAGGCCCCAAAGCCAATTCGGCTCACTTAATATCACGCAGGTCATGCCATTATCTCGCTATCTAAGTGGCGCTCATGATTAGCCGCGAGATCAGACATGTGAAGGAATAGGGGTTACAGCAACCTGAATGTGACATTGCTTCCTCGACCGCAGTATATAGGAGCCATTGTTGCAACCAAATAGAGGAATACTTGCCTGTTACTCAAAAGATTGCACAACATAATGGCATTGTAGGATTCCCTCAGATAAGAATCAGGGGAAAATACGAGAGGAACGAAAACGAGGCAATGTTCAATGGTGACACCAGAACTTCTGGGATGATCGAATTTTCTTTCGAATGTTACCTAGGCCAAGTATACCTGGGTATCATTCATTACTAAGAAGTTGTATCTTTAGTCCTTCATCTTGTCGCTCCTCTGAATGGATCGAGGACTGCCGACAGAAGGAAACCGTAAGAGCATGTGATCAAGGTGACAGTGGCCGGCTTGGTCTAAAATGTCCTGTCACGCTGCTTAGCCTAGGATCTTCGAGGAATTCGGTCCAACGTAGATCTAATAAGATGCCCGGGAGATCCTCAGCTTGAGTCAAGCATCAAGATGTTAACGAGAGCAAGGGTGGGTCCTCCGATCCATGATCCTTGCATATGACGAGGCATAATGGTCAATGGATAAATTGTTGACTGTGGCAGATTTGAAGGTTGACCAGCGCTTGAATCAATGCTCTATAGTGAGATGTAGACAACAGAAATCCAAGTCTGTTATGGTTTCAAGAGTGCCGGAGAGTTTTGAGCCTCAGGCGCCCAGGCATCAAAATGGACAGCGTTGTTACCCCAGAGGACCCACAGGGCAGCCAACTAGCGCATCGTCCTGCCTGGCGTCATCTTCATCTTCATCATCGTTGTCTCGTGAGGAGCAGCTGAAGACTGTATCGGTTTTTATTAGCGGCCTCTGTTTTCTATTCTATTCTATTTGCTCTGTTATCTATCACTCTATATCAACCACAACGTATACGAAGAAGTTGCGATCGGAAGCGTGTTGTATGGCTGCTCACTCGCTGTAAATGGCGGCATCATCTCAGCCGACTACCATACCCCAGGTCGGGAAGCTCGTTAGTGTGGTGTATGGAATTTCCTCTGGTGATTGCGCATAACGAATTTGTTGCTAATGGGAACTGTTCAGACCTGTCGGTCTTAAAGAAGCTGCCCTCGACTCCCCCACGTTTCGTTCGACTACAATCCACTTCGCCGATCAACTCGAAGTTGTCGAACGATGGCTCGACGGCTATGCCAAAGCGGCTGGCAAGCTTGCATCAGAGCTTGTGGCCTTTGAGCAATCCATGATATCCTTCATGTCGTACATGACGAATCCCCTCAACGTTTCCGAAGCCGTCATCGATCATGACTATACCCTGTTGGCCGTAAAACGACATGGAGACTGTATGAAGGATACATGGGGATCGCTTTTGGGATCGGTAAGGAAAGCAGACCGTTTGATTGTGGATCCGATAAAGACTTTCATTCAAGGAGACTTGCGGACTTTCAAAGAGACCCGGCGTACATTGGAACATACCCAGAGGAATTATGACCATCTTCTGTCGAGATATTCTGGACAGGCAAAACAAAAAGAAGCATCTGCACTACGGGAGGATGCGTTCCAACTACACGAAGCCCGCAAAGCCTATCTCAAAGCCTCGTTGGACTTTTCAATACAAGCTCCGCAAGTTCGCAACACTTTGGACAAACTCCTGGTGAAGATATCTTTCGATCAATGGCGGGAGACAAAGCTGATCCATGATCATAACACCACAAACTTTACGAAATGGGGTCAGGATATGGACCGTATCAAGGGATGGGTACATGAGATGGAAAACAGCGAAAGGTATTCTCTTAAGGAGTTGTTAGCTGCGCGCAAGCAGATCGAAGATGCCGCAGAGCTAGCGACGAGACCGTCACGTGAATTAGATGATTATTCTGTCTCTACTGTTCCCTATCTTGGCCAAGCTCTTTCGGTCAAATCCGACGGCGAAAAGCCTTCGAAAGCGGAGAAACAGGGCTGGGTGTATTTAAGAACAACTACCGGTAAACCTACGAGGACAGTATGGGTTCACCGTTGGGCATTCCTGAAGAATGGGATATTTGGATGTTTGGTGCAAAGCTCAAGGACTGGTGGTGTTGAAGAAACAGAGCGTATCGGTGTTTTACTATGCAATATTCGTCCGGCATTCCAGGAAGAGCGAAGATTCTGCTTCGAGGTCAAGACCAAGAAAAACACCATCATGCTACAAGCTGAAACCCAGAAAGACCTGATGGAATGGATCAGTGTCTTTGAGGCAGCAAAGCAAAAGGCACTGGAGAATCCTGCGAGCTCAGTCGCTGGAAAACTCGTCGTCCAAGATCCTGCTTTCTCTATTTCTCACCCTCCAGCGCCTGAGTTCACATCTGACAGCACTGAATTTTTGACTTCCACCGCTGGAGATGATCCCTCCAATTTGGAACGCACGCCCACATTACCAGTGCCCGAGCGCGATCCATCGTCAGTCAGAGCCAGCGGTGATTTTGCGAATTCCGCTAGACGTATACCAGGGCTTGATGGCGAGGCAGGCAGTGGCAGGGATCATGCGTCGCGAATTATTCAGAAGTTTGATATTCACCGCAAGTCAACTTCACCGGCTCCATTGACTCCCTTGGGCAATAGTAGCGGTGGCATCGCTAGTCTCATCACAGCCAGCCACAGTGTGTTGCCATATAGTCCTGCTGCCGTTATACCGCGCTCCCAGGCAGAGAGTGATGCTAATCAAGCAGGCCGTGATGAAGCAACTACGCTTGCCCCTGTTACTCTGGCCAATCCACCAGCACCGACCAGCATGAGTAAGGTCGCGGTTGCGGTGAGTAACGAGCGCGGCATTGGGTTGGGCCTTGCAGATTCTACCGGGGGAATGCCAAGTGGGATGATGGCCAATCTTTGGGGCAGTACGAATTGGGGTTTTGTCAACACATTCCATACCGAAGGTGTTCGACTACGAGATCCGAAAGCCTCGAATGAGGGAAGCGCGTCACAGAGTTCGTCGAGCACGGCAGCTGACGTTACTAAACCCTCACCTACACCACCAGCAACTCGACATAGACAGACAGTCAGTCTCGACGGGGATGCTAGCAAGCTACAGAGATCCATCATTGGCATTACACATGAGTATCCCAGTTACTATCCTTACCGTCTGCGTTTCCAGGATGCCCAGTTTCGACTTCTATTTCCTAATGTGAAAAGGGAGGAAAGCCTTGTTATGGTTTTCAGAGCGACTTGGAATCCCGATGACAACCAGGAGTTTCCAGGTCGTGCTTTTGTAACGACTCGAAACATCTACTTTTATAGTCACCATTTCGGACTCGTCTTGACAGCAAGTCAGCCACTTGATACCATAATCGAGGTGACTGCAGCCATTGGAAGAGATTGCGATTTCTTGTTTCTTCATGTAGTCTCATTGCCCGGCGCTGACGCTCCTGGTCGTGTCACTATAAAGACGTTCCTTGAGCCCTTGAGGTTGTTGCAGAAACGATTAAACTACATGATCAAGGTAGCAACGTCAGAGGAGAGCACTGATCTAGAAACGATCTTTAAAGCGTTGATGAAGATGGAGACCGATTCTTTGCCGAGGTCGGTCAGCTTAGATAGCTGGGAAGATGTGTCCTTGGACGTCCCAACAGATATTCGCTCTCGTTCTGGGACGGGGGGCTACAAAGATCTGAAAGTCCCAGTATACGTGGAGAAAGACTTGAGCGCCAATTTTGAAAGAAACGGCAACGGAAGGGACATTCAGAAGTTCAAACTGCCAAATCAGCCGGTTCAGTATGTTCCACAAGGGAACCTACATGTGGCTGCTGAAAAGGTGTTTGATATCAGTCCCAAAGCCTTGTTCCATGTGCTATTTGGCGACAAGAGTGTGTTGTGGCAGTCTCTTTTACACGAAAGGATGGCTTCAGGTTTGTTAGCTTTATTAACTAAGGTGTTCATATCCGCTAATCGACCAAATAGGTATTAAGCAGGGACCGTGGAGGACTTTGGATTCCGGCCACATGAGACGAGACTTTGATTACTTCATTGAAAGGAATGACTTACTTGGTACGACATATGAAAGCAACTAAGCGGCTATTTGACTTGCAATCTAATGACATGACCTTTTTTGACAGGACGACCGAACAAGACAAAAGTCTCAGACTACCAAATCATTGATGTTCTTAACGATCATCTTTGTTATGTCGTTACAGATAAGCGTACACCATGGCATTTGCCCTTCCGCCGAAATTTTAGGCTTGTCAGCAAGATTGTCATAACATACATTTCAAAGTCCAAGTGCAAGTTGGCCATTTACACCAAGGTTGAATGGCTGTGGTCGCCTTATGTCTTGAAGAGTGAGTCTTATGCATCGAGAACGAGAAACAATATGACATCGTTATTAACAGTGGAACCCAGGCATCATTGACCGACAAGCCATGAACGATTTAGAGCAAGACGCCCTAGATCTAGTCGATTTAGTCAGTGATCAAATTCGAAAACTAGGTCCTCGCAGTCGAACCAAGAGGGCTATCACCATTTTTGGCTTGATTGGCCGTGAAACAGGAGTATTCCAATACGCCGCGGCAGACTCGCGAGCGATTACACAGGCGCACAAATCCCGGAAACAACGCTCGCTGACGTACTTGATTCTTGAAACTACGGCTTCTCTGTTAGAGAGTGCCATCTCGTCTTTGATGATGTGGTTCTTGGCACTTGTACGGTGGATATGGAAAACTAGCAGCGCTCATAGTCTGATACTCGCATTATTGGGTTCAAGTTTATTGATCAATGGCTTCTATTCGACGCGCGATACGTATGATTGGTGGCACGAACGCAAGGCCGCCAAACTCCTTACTCGACTTGGAGTTCATTCCGAACATGTCATGAGCAAAGCAATATTCGTCAAAGACCTGGAAGAAGCCACAGCTTACACAGATTCTATATGGCAAAGAGGATCGGATGGCAACGCTAGCTATTGCTTCTCGACGTTCCATGAGCAGATGATGTTCAATCACAACAATTCACTGTCTTTTGCATCAGAAATCCCGACAGATGACTACGTGGAGTGGAACGCCAACCGTCGTCTGCAGGCTACTCGCCAGCGACTCGGTATGTATCGGCACGACCTGGTCGTTGCCCTGCGAGTAGTGAACAGGATTGAGAACGAAGTGCTGAAAGGCGAATGGGAACGGTGGCTTGGCAGAGAGACACAACGCTGCGATCGAGTTTCGGGTATCTTGGAAGAACACACAGGTGATCTGAACACCAACGAAAGCGTCCTTTCCGGTCATGAGGATGTCAAACGGTGGTACGATGAGTATTGCTCCAGTTGCCATGAAGAACTTCAGCGGTTGGATTCGCCGGCTGTTTAACCTTCAAGGCTTCGCTCATTTTTTTTTGTACAGCACTCCTCTGGTGCCAACCTGCTGTCTGTAGATGACTCCGTTGGCATCATTTGTACATATACTTGTATATCCTTTATAATAATTGCTGAATATACCAACAGTTCCGGACATACTCATCAAATACAAGATGTCGTATGCCATTCGTAATCCGATTCGTCGTCTGGTATGAATTTGTATGATATAGATGGATCAATTCTGGCGAGGCTTCACATGTCCATCTTGCACAACATAATAGACAATCGTCCCATCGCCGCCAACCAATCTATCAACCACAGCGAGCAGCAATCGCTTCCCGCCCCATTTATTCTCTTTATCCGCCTCTTGCTTTTTCTCAAAATATTTTGCCAATTTCTCTTCTTTTTCTTTGTCAACGGTTTCTTTGCTTTCTTCGTCAGCAGTCGTTGGGCTCTCTGTTCCTGTAGTCCTTGACGGAAGCGCATCAAAAATAGTCGCTAATTTTCCCAAAGTCCATGTCTGGCCTTGTGTACTTGGCAGCACCCACAACCGCTCGGAGGGGAGGTCTTCTTCTCGGAGGCCGATTTGTAGGAGGTAGAGCTGCTCGTCGGGATGTGTGTACATGCGCTGCGGGGGGATGCCGGAGACCAATGGCAATGTTAACCCGGGTAGCGAGGCATCTTCTGAAGGATTATGGATCTTCAGGGATGTCCAGAGGTGTTGGTGTTGGAGGTTGTGGTATACCTGAGTTGTGAGTGCGTGAAGGGGACTGGGAGAGCTGGTGTTGCTTGTCGCGGAGATGAGTGTAGTGAGTGCGGAAGATTTGGGGGATTCCACTGTCGAGCTTGCCATTTTGAAGTATACTCAACTATTGTATCGATTGCAGAGTGGACAATCTGGTAAGAGTTGGTGTTGGGTGAAAAAAGTTCGGAGTTATCAGCGAGCTAAGATAAAGACGGAGAGTGGGGCTGGATCGCCCTCCAGATTATTTTGTTATGAACACATGGCTTCTGCCACTGCTACCCTTCGCTCTCCAGATATAATCTGTCCTTTCACTCTTTTTTCCCCCTCCATCTTATAGAACATACTCGATGATTTGACTTGCTCTTTTTTGCTTTCTGCTTCATTCCAGATTTGGTTCTCTTTCCGGTCTTGAGTTGCGATTTGTTTCTTCCATAAGTAACACGGCATACGAACTCTATACAAAATGGCGCGAACGAAACAACGAGCCCCCCTTCAAAAGACGCCGTCGTCAGACGTCATGGAACGATTGAGCGACCTGCCAGATACAAAGTCTGAACTTCAAAATGGCCATTCCGCCCCGTCCAACGGCAGCGCAAACGGCAGCGCAAATCCAAAGCCAGAAGCATCCGAAATCGAGGAGCATAGTCCCGGTTTGCTTCAGTTGGCCATTTGTGTTGGTGGAATTTATGCTTCTTTGTATGGATTTCTTGCTCTTCTCGTGGGGATCTTCTATTTCTATCTGAGTTTTTTGCTGATTGAGGCTATAGCCTTCTATGGGGCCTTTTGCAGGAAGCCATCACGACTACCTCCTATTCGGTCAACGGCGCCAAAGGAGACGCAGAGTTAACCGAGCGCTTTACGTTCTCGATCGTTCTCAATACCATCCAGTCGTGTTTCGCAGCGGTGACGGGCTCCTTATATCTATTATTCTCTACACCAAAAGGACAAGCGGTGCCATCGATCTTTCCGAACCAGAAGATAATGTTTCCCCTGATTCTTGCTAGCATCTCGTCTTCGCTAGCATCACCCTTTGGCTATGCTGGCTTGCAACACATCGATTACTTGACCTTTATCCTCGCCAAGTCATGCAAACTACTCCCCGTGATGCTCCTCCACTTGACCGTCTTCCGGAAACGATATCCCTTGTACAAATATGCTGTGGTCATGATGGTGACGCTTGGAGTCGGAACTTTCACATTGTACCATCCTGGAACTTCGAAGAAGATGGCTGCTTCGACGCACAGCGGTCAGACAGCTTACGGATTGTTCCTTTTGTTCATTAATTTGATGCTTGACGGCCTCACCAACGCTACACAGGATCACGTATTTTCATCACCAAGTCGATATACGCGCTATACAGGACCGCAGATGATGGTTGCGCAAAATTTTCTCGCAACTGTGTTGACGACAGCATACCTACTCGTCACGCCGTGCTTGACTGATAACGGACCCATCGTCTCGTTATTACCATTCCAGATTCCACCTTCGGCTGGTCTGGAATTGTCATCTGCCATTTCATTCCTGCAACGCCACCCGCAAGCCCTAAAACATGTCTTGGGCTTCGCTGCATGTGGTGCCGTTGGTCAGGTTTTTATTTATTATACTCTCTCCAAATTCTCGTCATTGCTTCTTGTCACTGTGACTGTTACCAGGAAGATGCTCAGTATGATTATCAGTGTGTTCTGGTTTGGACACTCTCTGACACATGGCCAATGGCTTGGTGTGCTTCTTGTCTTTGGAGGTGTGGGTGCCGAGGGTATTGTGCAGAGGCGAGAGAAGAAGGCAAAGGAGGCCGCCAAGCTAAAGAAGAAGCTTTGATTAATAGATCTCTTCTGATATAGACGCTACCTTCTATTTGTGTATATATTTCATAGATATTTTTGCAATCATTTGTATAGAATTCATGTATAAATCAATCTCTCGAAATCCGTCACCCCTTTCCGATACCCATGCTCCCATTCCCATCCAAAAGGGCTATCCAACTGTCCAGTCTCAACCATACGTTTACCAATCCAAAGCTCTAGAGCTCCAATCCTATCACCCCCCGCAACCTGTCGGGTATTCGCTAGGTTGCCGTCAAGCTTACTACAGAAAAACGCCATAGCATCATCAAACCCGAGACACCAGCCACGCTCATAGCGCCAGTGCTCGTACTTTGTGCTCGACGATTGCTTATCCCAATAATTAGCATGCTGCGTGAGCGCAGTCGTTCGAAGCTGCTCTTTACAAGCATCAGCTTCGTGACATTTGGACTTGATCTCGTCAAATGAGAACGTCAGACTACGCGGAGGAATCACAGCGCCGGTTTTGACTTGTTTCTTAAATCCCCAATCTCCTCCATCCATCCAGCTCATTTTCAACGTCCAGAATGCCGACCCACTTGTCACATCTTGCCATTTATTCGTCTGAGCACGCCCGAATTGTTGGGTTAATGCTGGACGATGTTCACTGTCGACTTTGCTCCATGTTTTGCCGTCCATGGTGCAGCTGTACTCGCCTATATATACCGCCAGCGCTGTCTTGCGCGACGCGATATGCCCTTGGTTCTTGACGATGTCGCCGAGGGAGTTTTTGACTCGCTCTATTATTTGCTGTGGTGCTTGGGCGTGGTCATGGGCTGCAAAGGTATAATATTTGTGCGTGTCGACGATGACGGGATTAGAAGCATTTTCGAGGTTGTTCTTTGCCAGTGCATACTTTATTGCAGTTGGGAGATCCCAACAGTCACCGATATATATTGGGATCGATGAGTCAATGGTTTTGGCCATAGCCAGGACATCGTCGTACCACTTGAACACTGCAGAACTGGCGGCTCGAGATGGCTCGTTGCAGAGCTCAACACCAATCACATTTGAGAGCCGCTCAGAAAGGATTTCCTGTAAAATGAACTGAATACAGTCTTCTGACACTTTGAGGTAATGCTCGGATGTCCACAGTTCAGCCTTGCCTGTATTCGTTCCACTGTGAGCGTTTATGTTCGCACCACCAGGTAGAGCGTGGAGATCTATCAGGACACCGATACCATAGTCATGGCAATCCTTGATGATTTTTTTGACCGCACTCCAGGCATTTACGTACACCTGTGACGGCTCGCCCTCAAAAGGTGTTCCTTTGCAGAACTGTGGGCCAAGAGTGAAATAGCCAATTGGCAGGCGTATAGAGTTGCATTTGGCGGTATCTGTGAGCCAGATGAGGTCTGCTTCAGTGAGAGCAGACTGCCAATGATGTTCCCATTTCTGTCGAGTGGCCAACAGTCCGATTTTCTTTAATGATCTTTAAGGTAGAATCCACAGTCAATCCACATCAAATTCGATTATACCCCTTTTTAATCAAGAGAGAATACCCACTGCTTGACAGCTTCTAGCTCACTTGATCCCTGGGCATCCTTTTCAAACATCTTTGGATGGAGCCATTTCTCTATGACGAAGATGGAGCCAAGATTTGTGCCGTGTTGGTAACGGTAGCGGAAGATGTCTGTTGCAGTGGGAGGCGCTGGATTTGAGTCCATGACTGACTCCTGGTATAAATAGATATGATCAGCCAAACATGGTCAGTATCTTAGAAGACCTCCAAATGCGTTACCTAGGTAGGTTTATCAAACTGTATCAGTGTAAGGAGTCATTAACCCTAATTACCGGTATATACTTCAAGCCGAGTGTCACTGAACATTGACTCAGGTACTCAGATTTTGTATCAGTAGCTCAGACGACTTCTTTAAGCAGGGCCAGTTGGCATCGGGTTGAGTGTGGCTATTGTGGAACGGGTGTCTATATTCCTTAGCGCCAAAAATACACAGGTATAGTAAATTACGGTATATCTAAAGGATATATAACTCTAGGATATGCATAGAATATAATACCAAATAGATTCTAATACCTAACCCTAACCCTAGACGCATAAGCTCTAAAGACCCCTAAATCTAACCTTAATCACGTATGTGATGCATATACGGTCAAGTACCTGTAAAAACAACTAGTTCACTGACTGGGTAAGTAAGATTAGAAGATTAGACACCTGTTCCACGAGACCCCGAAGACGCACTGATAATAACCACTCAACTTGGTGTTAAATGGTATGAAAGATCAGACCAGAGTCACGTTACATGTACTGATCAGAGTATAGCCAGCAAACACTTTGTGCTTCCCAAAACATCTCCTTTTTATCCAGGCAATACTCCTAGAGGTAGACTCAAGTCCTCTGACTACAACGGCATGACCTGGCCAACGCAAAATTCCCCTCTTCCCCAGGGACCTTTTTCTTTCTGCGAACCCACTATGGTATACAAATTCATTCTTGCCGTTTTGTTTATTGTTATATGCCACAAGTTGGTCTCCACGCCCAAGAGATACAAGCTTTTCCCAGTTTGGGCGACATTCGAGGTCGCCATCGCAAGTTATCCTCCGCGGGAATGGCCCAGGTCGCTTCATATTGTGAGTCTACCGTGACTTATTACCATTGTAAAGGCAGCAAGATGAACTAACATGACACAGTTCGTCGCTTCGACGATACCGCGGCTCTTTGTTTGGGATTACCTCAACCCACCAAATACTAGTCAATCTCCCCGGACTGGATCGCTTCATGTCGCAGTCATCTCACACTTTGAGCGCTGAACCCGTCCAATACACCCTCTTCACGCGAGTGTTTGGGGGAATCGACTCTCCAGAGCTTAAGAAGAAGCTTGAAAGTTCCTTGAAAGATCTTATCGCGCCTATTGAACGCATTTTCCTCAATGATGCTGCTGCTACCGCCGCCATATAGAGGGCTTGCGTTCCTCAAAAAGCCGCTTCTTTTGTCTCTTTCTCCTCTGATCCCGTTCATATGAAACGGTGGGAACTCTCAGCAGATATTCGGGTCATTAAACCCAACCTACCTGGCAGGCCAGGAATAGTCGAAGCCAATCTCCAGAGCCTGACCCGAGATTTTGGAGCCTGCGTGGCAATTCCTCTTCTCTATGGCAGTGACTTCCTCAATCGATACCCCGAGCTGCTTGACGATTTTTGGAAGTTTGATAACAACTTATTTCCATTGTTGATGATAGGTATTCCGCCATGGGCTCCGTTGAAGATGGTGAAGGAGGGACGCGCCGCTCGAGCCAGAATTCTCGGCGAAATGGAAGCCCTATACCGACGTATAGACCAGTACCAAAGGGGAGTACCCGTAGACTTTTGTGCCGACATGTCGGACGTCAGCAGTGCTCCCTTCGAGCGAAACAAGGTCTACGAGAGGGAAGGTTGGTCGTTTGCAGAGCGCGGAACGGGAGACTTTGCGATCCTCTGGGGGCAAAATGCAAATACACACCCTGTGCTTTTCTGGTTCCTAGCCTACGTTTATTCGACGCCTAGCCTCTTAGATCGACTTCGCGAGGAAATAGCTCCAGATGTTCACCTGTCCGAGGCAAGCCTACCGGAAATTACATCGATGGACCTACCCGCCTTGTCAATGAATTGTCAGCTCCTTAAGGCTTGCATTTTTGAGACATATCGTATGGTGAACGAACCAACGTCGATTCGGTATGTTGCGCGCCCTATCACCATCGACGATGGCGAATTCAAGCACGAGCTTAAACCAAGCATGTTCGTATCCGCACCACATGCACTGATTAACCAAGACCCAACAGTCTTTGCGCATCCTGAGGAATTCGACCCGGACCGCTTTCTGGAGATAGATCCAGATTCAGGCAAACTAACGGCTCGGTATGGCAGATTAAGACCGTGGGGTACGGGGGTTTCGATGTGCAAAGGACGCACATTTGCAGAAAAAGAGATTGTCTCTTTGGGAGCAGCGATCATCTGTCTCTGGGATATTGCCCCTGCGAGTGGAACTTGGGAGTTACCCGATATGATACCCGGAACCGGGGTAAAGAGCCCGGTGAAGGATATACGTGTAGTGATCACACGGAGAAGTCTGTGAACTATATTGACCTCCAAATGGGATCTTGCACTCGTTTCTTATTTCTTAATCCATCACAAGACAATGCTTTCGTATTCGCGGGAATGGGCGCATAATATTCTCATATCGGACTCTGTGGATATCATTGGGCTCATTGACTTGCAGGAGAAAGAAAGGAATAGGAGCATTTCCCCATTCGATGATTTCGATGAGAATAGCTGATCAAGTTTCTATGTAAACCATTCAACTGTGTTTTTGCTGTACGGAGTAGTATTATGTGGCCTTGTAGCTACATTAAATGAGTAGAATCTAAGGCATCAAGGCTCTGTATCTTGCATGCATGGCCCGTGCGTGCACAGTGGTTCATGATCTGACGTACCGAAAGTCCCACCGCCCAACGCTGGCTTCATCCATCATTCCTTCTTACATCTTTGTTGACTTGATCTTCTCTTTGTGTCATCTTGTCCCTTCACAACAGTCCTCTGTGCCTCTTTACTGGTTTCCTGCAGCCCTTATTGTCGCTATTCCATAGCGTGCACACCATGTTGATCTAGTACAACCGCCTAGCATGGACAGGACACGAGTGGCCAAGGTTGGTTCTTTATTTACCCGATCTCGCGACAACTAATGCCTCTAACCTTACCATCTTCTCTCCAGGTTGAAGATGTCACCCTTGCACGAAGGGGTGAACAGGTTACAGGCACTCTCCATCTGACTCCCCACCACCTCATCTTCTCTCATACCCCGCATGTCTCCGATGAAGCCCTGGCATCAGGCACTCCCATCCGTCCACGCGAGTTGTGGATTACATATCCCATAATATCTTTCTGCACGCTTCGAACAGCGCCGACCGTCTCTAGACAACCCTCTTCGATCCGCCTACGGTGTCGCGATTTCACCTTTGTATGCTTCTACTTTGCCAACGAGAACAAGGCACGCGATGTGTACGACACCTTGAAACAGTGGACATGCAAGATTGGGCGAGTTGAAAAGTTATATGCTTTCACGTACCAGCCACCGCCTCCCGAACAAGGATTGGATGGATGGCAGTTGTACGATGCTCGCAAGGAATGGGCGCGGCAGGGAGTGGGAAGGGAAGGGAGCACTGCGAACTGGCGCATATCGGCTATAAATGCCGACTACTCTGTATGTCCCACATTTTGTCGATTTTGCAAGTGTGCGACAGACTGACGGTTTAGTTTTCTCCCACTTATCCCGATACACTGGTTGTCCCATCCAACATATCCGATAATACCCTCAACTATGCGGGGAGATATCGCTCACGAGCGCGAATACCGGTGCTTACTTATCTCCATCCTGTGAACAATTGCTCAATTACGAGAAGTTCGCAGCCATTAGTAGGAGTGCGACAGAACCGGAGTATCCAGGATGAAAAATTACTGGCTGCTATATTTTCTACTTCTCAGACAGACAGGCCGCTGGCTGGGTTCACGCCCCCATCGCTCGAGCAAGAATCCACAAATTCAAGCTGGGAAGAAGGTGTCACTTCACAAAGCCAGGAATTCGATATAACCAATGCAGAGGAACTGGAGGATGAAGTTGTCTCTGCCGCTCGCGGAGATAGGCCGGAGAAACCCTCGGTGTATGGCGCTCAACAGCGTAACCTCATAGTTGACGCTCGACCGACCGTCAATGCCTTTGCGATGCAGGCAGTGGGACTGGGATCTGAGAATATGGACAACTACAAGTTCGCCACAAAAGCTTATTTGGGGATTGACAATATCCATGTAATGAGGGATTCATTGAACAAAGTGGTTGAGGCATTGAAAGAGTCTGATGTGACGCCATTGGGGCCGAATAGGGAGCTACTTGCGAAGAGCAACTGGTTGAAATACATATCAGTGATCCTCGAGGGTGCAAGTCTGATCGCTCGCCAGGTCGGCCTCCAGCATTCTCATGTCCTTATTCATTGTTCAGATGGCTGGGATCGTACGAGCCAACTGAGCGCTCTCAGTCAAATCTGTCTCGATCCATATTACCGCACCTTGGAAGGGTTCATAGTTCTGGTTGAGAAAGATTGGCTTTCATTTGGCCACATGTTCCGCCATCGAGCGGGTCTCCTCAACAGTGAAAAGTGGTTCCAGATTGAGAATGAGAGGATAGGCGGCGACACGAATCGATCCTTTGGGGAAACTAGCGAGCCACGGAAAGCTCTTGAGAACGCCTTCCTCAGCGCCAAAAACTTCTTCAACCAAAAGAACACTAGTCGGGACTCGCTGATTGACGACGATGGCGAGGGATCGAATATTGATAGTGACAGTCCTCTGAAAAAGCCCAGCTCAGCGCCCCGATCAACAGTCAGCGAAAAGGAGACGACCAAGGTCAAGGAGACTAGTCCTGTCTTCCATCAATTTCTCGATGCGACATACCAACTTCTTTACCAACATCCAAATCGATTTGAGTTCAATGAGCGCTTCCTTCGGAGACTGCTATACCATCTCTATTCGTGTCAGTATGGAACCTTCCTTTACAACAGTGAGAAGGAACGGGTAGAATGCAACGCCAAGACCAGAACAAGAAGTGTTTGGGACTATTTCCTAGCTCGCAGAGAGCAGTTCATCAACCCAAATTATGATCCTTTAGTGGATGATAAGCAGCGTGCCCATGAACGACTTATCTTCCCTCGTATCGATGAGGTCCGCTGGTGGAGCGAAGCATTTGGACGCACAGATGTGGAAATGAATGGCACTAGAACGACTGCGAACCCGGCTTTCCCTCACCGGTCCGGTCAGACCACGAGCAGAAACAGTCCTGTACTCACCGGTGTTGAGACTACGGGTACTGCTATAGGTGATGTTCCTCCGAGCAAGCCCCTACCTGCTGGCATTACGAGTCTCACGGCGGAGCTGTCGAATATGAGTATGCCGAAATTCAGTCACAATGCCGACAATAGCACCAAAAGGGAGGTGGAGCTGGAGATGCAGTAGACTGTTTACATACAATGAATGAATAGATGGCATGACTGTCCTTTCGGCTCTCTCTGATAATATGGAAAGAAAACACGCTAATCCCTTTTAAGCATGCAGCTCTAATTCCGGTTAGAGCCATGCTGTAGACCCACAATATCCGTCCACCCACCAATCAAATCGCCAAACACAAGCGAGACAAACCCCAAGCCCTATCCTCAAAAATTCCCCCACTAAACCTCTAATATCATCACTTTGAGCGGTCCATCTTTTCACCAACTTCTTCGGAGCCCTCACGACAACCCGTCACCACCACCCAGCCACTCCGGACCTTTTTCGACAGACTCGACAGAATCTCGACTTCTGCAACCATGGCTGCTACACAGGGTGCTATCTCCAAGCGTCGCAAGTTCGTCGCCGACGGTGTTTTCTACGCCGAGTTGAATGAGTTCTTCCAGCGCGAACTCGCTGAGGAGGGTTACTCTGGCGTCGAAGTCCGTGTCACTCCCACTGTGACCGATATCAGTACGTTTTACCTTTTTGAATTGGGGATCTGAGAATGAGTGAAATGGGATCAACGGAATGAGAAAAAGAACGGAAACGATGGAAAAAAGACTGGAAAAGAATTTGGGAGATAGGATATCGAATTCATGCTGATGGTCGATTTTGCAGTCATCCGCGCCACCCACACCCAAGAAGTCCTTGGTGAACAAGGTCGCCGCATCCGTGAGCTCACCTCCCTCATTCAGAAGCGATTCAAGTTCCCCGAGAACTCCGTCTCCCTCTACGCCGCCAAGGTCCAGAACCGTGGTCTCTCCGCCGTCGCTCAGTGCGAGTCTCTCCGCTACAAACTCCTTAACGGTCTTGCTGTCCGACGAGCCTGCTATGGTGTCCTCCGTTTCATCATGGAGAGCGGTGCCAAGGGTTGCGAGGTTGTCGTGTCTGGCAAGCTCCGTGCTGCTCGTGCCAAGTCTATGAAGTTCACTGTACGTTTATATCGGTCGCTTGGTTTCTGGAATTGAAGATCTGGACTCTGGACGAACCATAGGGGGAAAATGCAGTCGCTAATATAAATACAGGACGGTTTCATGATCCACTCCGGTCAGCCCGCCAAAGAATTCATTGACAGCGCTACCCGCCACGTCCTCCTCCGCCAAGGTGTCCTCGGTATCAAGGTCAAGATCATGCGCGGCTCCGACCCCGAGGGCAAGTCCGGTCCTCAGAAGACCCTCCCCGACGCCGTCACCATCATTGAGCCCAAGGAAGAACAACCCATCCTCCAGCCCGTCAGCCAGGACTATGGCGCCAAGGCTCTCGCCGCCCAGCAACTCGCTGAGCAGCAGCGATTGGCAGAGCAGCAGGAGGCTGAGGGAGCAGAGGGTGCTGCACCAGCGGAATACGCTCAGGAGTAAATTTAGTTTTAATTCTCTGTTCGTTTGGTGTTTGTCCTTTGTTTTTCTGTTCCTACGAATTTATTTTCGTCATGTTCTCATGTGAGAGCTTTGCATGTCGTATCATGTCTTTTTTTCTCTACCTCAATATCCGACATAAAACCGACATCCTACCTCACTCTTCTTCGCCTATATCCTTAGATACAAAAAGTTTGAAAATGACATGAATGACCGACCAATTCTCATATGCATGAATTATTTACGATCCTAGATGTAGTGAGACGATCACTACCACATTTACTGCTCATTGATAGAGCTAGGAAACCATCAGCCATGAATATGTACGAGATCATGACATTCACTATTGAACATTGCAACATAGAATCTAGCAACATTTTATGTTCATCATCTAACTGTCTTTTTCATTTCAACCCGCCTCCTCCCAAACCACCTAGAACTGATCATCCTTACAAGAACGCTTCAATGTTCAACTCAAGGGTGCTGACAGGTAACTTAAGCTCGTAGTTCTCCAACACTGTTGGATGAAGAATACCGAAGGTACCAATGATTTGTTCTTTTCCACCGATATTGACATGAATCGAGGCTGCGTGGCCAGGGAAATAAGTGGGATCTGTTATTGTTATGTTAGCCGACTTCAATTACTGCCATGTGGATCATTGACATACCATCTAGTTCTTCAATCCAGTAGCGAGACGCATTCACAGCGGCGTTCTCCAGTCCCTCCTCACCAGTGATGAAGGCGCTCTTCAACATCGCCATTACGCGATCCAACAAGCCATGCACAACTTCAAAACCGCTGGTCTTGCCGTACCAGGCTGCTGCGAAATGTCTCTCATTCCTACTCTTGCGCTCAAGAGACAGGTCTTTGAAGGCCACATCACTAACCTCGAAGATCTTCATAGGCACAGAATGATTTCTGTTCTCCTTAAGAGTCTTCAATAAACCGGGAAGTAAGCTGGTTCGCACAACTTGAAATTCAAGAGTCTTAGGGTTGGCAAGCTTGACTGCTGTATTGCCATCATCCTTGCGGTTCAGCCATGCAAAGTTCTCGTCATGTGAGCACAAAATCAACGGTAACACTTCAGACCAGCCAGCCATTGCCGCCTCCATGCGAATAATATCCGTGAGTTTGTTAACTGGCAGAGGCTGGGCAACAGTACCCGACTTGCTGGGAAAGCTACGTGGCAACTCATTGAACCCATATGCGATTGCAACATCTTCCATGATGTCCACTTGATGTAGGATATCCGCTCTGGTGGGAGGAATGTCAACATCAATGAGATCGCTGGATGTCTTTGAAGGCCGCGCCTTGTACGCCATCTTCGTCAGCAAGCGAGATACCTCTTCCGCAGATAGGTTCAAGTCACAACATTGGTTGATGTACGAAAGCTCGGCCTGTGTAGTGCGTGCGGAGATATCGGGAGTTACTCTGGTCTCGCCATTGTGTTCCGAGACAATTTCAACGGGCTCGATACTGGAACTTTGTCAGACCTTAAGAATCCCTAAAAACGTCATTATAGCTAACTCACGTGAAGGGTTCGGAAGTGTACAGAGAGAACATGGTGACCATGATCTTGTTGACAATCTCCAATTTTGTCCTATCAAGAGCAGTAATCTCAATGAAGACGTTCTTTGAGTTCAATGTAATTTTCGAATGATCACCATTGATAATTGGTGGCAGAGAGCAGACGGTTCGGTTCGAGTCATAAATCACAGGATACACAGGCGAATCCCGGATGATGTGAAGGTATCGGCCAAGGTGTTTGTCTTTCTGGAATTTGACCAACATATCAGTGATTATCGAATCAGCAAGCCAAACTATCACTTACATCGTAAAAGGCCATAAGTTCCTCGCCATTCATTTCCTTTGTCTGGTTCAGAGGGGTGAAGCGGATATCCTTCGGGGGAAGAGCTTCATATGTGAAGGGCCCTTTGATGGTGTCTAGATCGTGAGTACCGATAGAGACGAGTGTTCGCTGACGGGCAATATTTTGATGTAGCTTGTCTTGTAGACCGATGAAGGATTGGTATCGCGCCGCGTCGAAAGTCACACCTCGCAGAATGGCCCCGGCGACGTAAGGTCTGATTCTGGTTGTCTGCCATGAATCTTGAATTAGACCATGAGCCTCTTCTAGAGCTTCTGTATAGTTTACTCACATCTTCCTTGACGATAATCTTCTCCAACTGTCCGCTTGCAGGTGGCACTAGTCGGTAATTGGGGAATGGCTTGCGGCCCAAAAAAACGTTGAGCATTAACGCAATACCCTCGAAACAAAGCAGATCATATCTGAGCCCCTATCAGTACATGCCAATTGTGTATGTCCTCAACTCCACTAGACGCACCTGTTGGCGGGTATGTCGATCTTGAGTTGCGGGGGTTCATTTTCGGCTCGGGGTTCGTTTTCGGTCTTGAGAAGATGTCAACGAGACTGCATCTGGCGCCGGTATGTAGTTGTGATAGCGCAGAAACTTACATCTTCGTCGAGCTCAATGCCTTGTACAAAATGTCAGTCATAATCCTTTGATATTCCGGGGATGGGGTTGAGTCATACCGAATTCGAAGCATAGCTCGTCAAACTCCTCCGTAGTGTAACTGCGAGAAAGCAATGTCGTTAATATATAAAACCTATGCACGCTCAATACAATGCCGATGTCACATACTCCCGCCCAAGCTCTTTGAAGAGGGCGTATTTATCCACCGAGATGGTAGGCATGATTGTACAGTCGAAGCGGCAAGTGGGATGGCAGTGTGAGGTGTGAGTAATCGTTCGAAAGAGAGCTCTGGGCGAGGTACTGGCGACCGTTGAGAAAGTCAATATAGACCAAAACGCCCGGAAATCAGTCGCGACAAAGACAATCGATCAATTGATCGTACAAGAATGCCGCGGACACACTTGGTAGCTGGTGGGATAGTTCAACGCTCGGATGACACATAAAATAAAAAGTGAACTAGTCACCGCCTGCACCAGCCACAGTACACCCCTCAGTGTGCCCTGTGCCACAGTCCAGCAGGAAGGCGGCCCCTCACCAGCCACAGCCTCATCATCTTGTTTGTTCTTGCCTGTCGTGCCCGCCTTGCCTGCCATCTGCCAACTCCAGAAGCTCATATCCAGCAATTAGTCGCTTTCTTCTCTCCAACGGTCACCTCTCCATTCTCAAATCACCCTCACCACAATTGTCTCGCGAACAGCCTCCACTTGACAATTTCCCTCCACGTTAATTCTGCTTCTAAGGTGCGTACATCCGCGCTGGCTTACCCGCCCAAACACCACCACCAAACCAATATAATCCACCCGTGTGCTTGTGCTTTCCTCGACCCCACGATATTCTCCCCTCGACAGCCCTCCCCAGCTCGCTGCCAGCCTCACGTGCACTTACACTTTTTTCCATTCCTCCTCCGCTGCTCTTTAATCTACCCCTCTGATATATCTCTTGGTTCAGTGCTACGTCTAACAGCGTCCATGAAAGGCCTGTTGTTCGACCGTACCTAGTTATCCCATTTTGTCTGACTACTGGGTTGAATTACAAACCTCGCCTCCCAGTGTCAGCATTATTGGATTCGGAGCACCCAATCCCCAATTCTCAACCTCGTGCAGCTAGCGATCCTACAAACATCAAACACAATGGATTCGACGGCCGAAAGCGATGAGCTCTACCCCATCGCCGTCCTCATTGATGAGTTGAAGGTATGGTTACCTCCGGTCCAAATGACTCCAGCTAGAGAAAGCCTTTGGCGCTGATGGTATTCAATCGATCTAGCACGATGATGTCCTCCTACGTTTAAATGCGATCCACCGTCTGTCAACAATTGCTCTAGCCCTCGGTCCAGAGAGGACTAGGGACGAGCTCATCCCCTTCCTCGATGGTGAGTCACGAGAACATACGATCGCTTTGCTTGGAAATTCGCCGGCCGCTAATACAAATATTCGCTAGACTCGGTTGAAGATGAAGATGAGGTCCTGACCGCGTTAAGTGAGGAATTGGGCAATTTCGTCGAGTATGTCGGAGGTCCAGAATATGGGCACGTGCTTCTTTCACCCCTCGAGAATTTGGCAGCTATCGAAGAACCTCTAGTTCGAGAAAAGGTGAACACCCCGACTTCAACTTAGAAGGTCAGCAGTTGTTAACAAAAAGATCCTATCATAGGCTGTCGAGTCTCTGAACAAAATCTGCGATCAGCTCTCTTCAAAACAGGTCGAGGAAGAATTCATACCCCTAGTCCTTCGTCTTTCCAAAGCCGACTGGTTCACGTCTAAAGTCTCGGCCACTGGCCTCTACTGCACCCCTTATCGCAAAGCTGCAGCCGCCGTGCAGCAGAGCCTTCGTCAGAACTTTGGTGGTTTGGTTCACGATGAGACTCCAATGGTGCGGAGACAGGCAGCCAACAACCTCTCTAAATTCGTGAAGGAGCTTACCCCCGCGGTCATCATCGACGAAATCATCCCACTCTTCCAATACCTCACCAGTGACGATCAGGACAGTGTACGGTTGTTGACGGTGGAGATTCTCATTTCCATTGCAGAGGAGATACCAAAGGAACAACAGTCGAGTCATGGTATTCTGTTGACGTCTCTGCGCAATCTTTTTGAAGACAAGAGTTGGCGAGTTAGGTATATGGTGGCGGATAGATTTGAGCAGGTAGGTTTACAGTCTACATTTGAGGCGACAACCGCTAATGCATAAAATAGATTGCAAAAGCTGTGGATGAGGAAGTCGTGACCCGCGATCTTGTGCCAGCATTTGTCAAACTCTTGAAGGATACAGAGGCGGAAGTGCGAACTGCCATTGCTGGGCAAATTCCTGGTCCGTATTTCTTTTGTTCTTGCCTCTATGTTCCTTGCAACTGACCTTTTCCAGGCTTCTGCAACCTGATCGATCGTGATACCCTCCTTAATGAAATTATGACCAGTATAGAAGATCTTGTGTCGGACCAGTCCCAACACGTGCGTGGAGCGCTAGCCACCCAGGTTAGCGGACTTGCTCCGATTCTTGGAAAAGAGGAGTATGTTTCTCGTATCATCCGTGTAGATCATCAAGCTTACAAATTGCTTAGGACTATCTCTCATCTTCTGCCAATGTTCCTGCAAATGTTGAAAGATGAACACCCAGAGGTTCGTTTACACATTATTTCGAAACTCGACATTGTCAATAAAGGTAAGGCACAGGCACCAGTTCAAGTTATAATTTCACTACTAACGAGGGCTTCTAGTCATCGGAATCGATTTGCTTTCACAATCGCTTTTGCCCGCTATTGTGCAGCTGGCTGAGGACAAGCAATGGCGTGTGCGCTTGGCTATCATCGAATACATACCCCTTCTTGCAAGCCAACTCGGCGTCAAGTTTTTCGATGAACAGCTAAGCGATCTCTGCATGGGCTGGTTGGGTGACACAGTCTTCTCCATCCGAGAGGCTGCCACCCAGAACCTCAAGAAACTCACAGAAGTCTTTGGTGTTGAGTGGGCGAACCAATCTATCATTCCCAAGGTGGTGGCTATGGGCGCACATCCCAACTACCTTTACCGAATGACCACTTGTTTTGCAGTTTCGGTAGGATTTGAATGCAGCTTTTAACAAATATGGACATGCTAACAGTTTCATTAGACCCTCGCGCCTGTGCTTAACCTTGACATCCTTGAAAACTCGATCATCCCGATCTTGGAACGACTAGTCACTGATGACATTCCTAACATTCGATTTAACGTTGCAAAGTCATATGCAGTCTTGGTCGACACGTTACGACGACTTCCCGCATCGGGCACTCTACAAGATCTGGAGAAGACTGGCGAGTCAGGACCCCCGGCACCTCATGGCCAAGAACTCATTCAGCAACGCATAATACCCCAGTTGGAGAAACTGCAGCAAGACGATGATGTTGATGTTCGGTACTTTGCCACGACTGCTGCAGGTGGACAGGACGAGGCCATGCAAACTTCACCATAGATAATCAACACGTGGCAACTATTTACAGACTAGGCTATCCAAGTGATTAGAGGATCACTTTGTATGCAGAAGTTCGAAGAACTAATCAAGAGGGACTGTTCAATCAAGCTTACAAACATAATCAGCATTCATGTCGGAATAAAAGAGATGCGTTTTACGGGATTTGAAGTTTTACACTGCGCAACCTCCATGTAAAGAGTATGACTAGGTATTTGTCAAATATGCATTGACTTTAATTTTTTGATCGAGATTTCAGAGTGTAACTTAGTGGTTGACGGTAATCCAAATTTCCAACGGGGTCGGGAGCAGATCTCTTCGGATTGGCTTCAGAAGCCCTAATTATAGCAATCCCTAACCGCCCACCCTGCAGCGCTAAGCCTGCACTCTGATTCTCACTCAGCCTCGATACGACACAGCAGATATATTAACCAAGTACTCCCCAAGCACCTGGTCCCATCCATAAAAATTTAACATCCTCAAGCAATATCCACATACACTCACCATCCCAAAATGAGAACGTGCATAGAAGGCTGCGGCAACATACTCACTCCTGCAGACTCCAGACGATTCCCTGAATCTCTATCACGGCCCCTGCCAGACATCCAGCAAAATGTCCTATTAATACTGAGCATGAGGCTGCGGTGCGCCGCTTGTTACAATCGAAAATACAATAAAAAGTATTACGCAATCAGCTATCGCTGGTCCCATGCGGATCGGAATGATTCATTTGCGACTGTCACCGTCCACGATGAAAGGACAGGGACAATAAGACCAGGAGTTCCCATTCCAGTTCGCAATCAAAAGCAACGGTCAGTCATTATGAGTTGCAGGCTATTCTTCCTCGACGTGCTCAATGCATCATCTGGGTCTGGGCAATGGTATACATCAAACCTGTGGATGGCGTATACCTCGTGCAAGGGTGTGAAGATTCTCCTCGGTGCTTCTGATCACCACCTCCTGGAAGGAAAACGCGAGGGGTCTCTTCATCAATCCGGAATAACTCGCGATCGGGACGGTTATCTGCGCGCGAAGTACGGTAAACAGGAGCGAGCGTCTGCCTATATGCAGATGCCTCCTGACGACATTAGGTTTTACAATATGTACGGGACAGATCTGGGGAATATCGAGGAGAAAGGCCTCGTCCCTAATGAAGAAAATGTCTATCGAGACCTGTCTGAAAATAGGAGCCACTTACTGTATGGTTCAGGAAATACGCGTGCTGGCGGAGCTGCGATAGCGAAAATGTTTGCGACACCTCCACAGAAAGCTAAGAAAACGGCGCGGTCGAGGAAAAGAATTGCGGCGCAGGAGCAGAATCCAGAGGTGGTTCTCGATGCGAATGGGCAGCTTGCGGTACAAACACCTGTCTACGCGACTCCGGGCTTGATGCCACCAGATTTGGACACTGGGTTTGCCGATACTCCTCCATTTGATACAACATTTGGTTTTGGGACACCTCTAAATCTACCGTCTCTCAATTCTTCTCTCAACATTCCAGATATAGGTGGATCTACGTTCGGAAATGATTATGTAGCATCTTCGATACCTTCTTCTCTCGACCTCACAGGTGTAGATGGATCTGCTGATCTTCTTGCCGCTGGTATGGATCTTTCCAGTGCTACAACTTATATGATGAGACCTGGGTTTGGAGCATCTTCCAATCTACCACCTCTTGATTCTTCTCCCGGCTTTATAAGCGTAGACGATGCTTCCATGGCATCTATTGCAGACAACATGTCTAGTATGCATATATCTTCTGAGTTTGGACAGTCTTCGGATCCTCATTCGAGCTACGTGTTTCGCCGCCGATTTCAGCACATCGGTCAGATTTGAAGTGGTTGTACGGTGGAGGCAGGATGCATGTATATTTAGTTTATTTTAGAGTAGCCTATGATTGATACGCACTTGATCTCTTTGGACTTACCTATGTACATATGTAGATATGGAGATATGTAGATACTGTCGATGCAAAGTGTGTGACTAGGTAAGTATGCAACGCCATTGGGGTCAGAATGCTTCTGCATATTTTCATTCAAGACATCAGTCTTTGTTCTACTGAGGCCGCCCAAACCCCAATTAATAAAACAAATTAGTCGCTCGTATTCATACTCTCTGGCCTTAGGGCTAAGTATGTGGTTGAGTAGGGCAAATTCATTTGTCAGCGCCTCGGACCGTTTAAATGCGAGGCTGTTTGTCAGCACCACGCCGAAATTCCGTCCTGCAGCTACATCTTGCGTGCATACATACATCGTATGGCTCATATTGATTTATTGTTGAATAGGTGGCATCTTCTTTTATGCTCTGATAGTCAAGGGTATATAGAGCGTGTACGGTGCGTTGAGGGTTCCGTTTGTTGATCCTGGGTATCTGCACATGTGTCCTCTCCGCGATAAAACAACCAACATATCGACCATTAGAACTCCGGCATCAAAAAAGTTCTCTACCGTTATCAAAGTAGATGCTCTTGCATTGGAACCAGTATAGACAAATTAACATGGCCTGGCCTTATCGCTTCATCTTTTCCGTCTCGGATGAAGAGCTTCAACGTCGACGCAATACCCTCGACAGCCGCGGCCAATATGCTCAATTCTCAGCGCTCATCCTACTCGGCGCTTTCTTTCTATATGGCCTAGGGCGAAGAACCCGATTTGAGCAAAACAAAGGGAAATCCTGGTGGGATACACCTGCTATTCGAGGTGGCAGCGAGACTCGAAAGCAATACGCTGTTACACTATCGTGGCTATTATGGCTTGTGAGTCTCAGTATATGGAGGACAGGTGATGGTGAGTTCCTCCTCTCGACGCGACTTGGGAATATCTGGCTAACAATTCAACAAGATTACATCCACCTGACAAAAGCTTTGGGACATGTTGGCCTATCTCAACTACCCTTCCTGGTGTTGCTGGCTCCTACCTCTTTCATCTTCACTTCCAACTCGACTCTACCATCAATCATTTCTTACTTGACATCAATTCCGCAGCCGTCGTTGACAGCCTACCATCGTCTCCTTGGACGGTTCGTCATTGTGCCTCTCGTCTGCAGCCATGCAGCTCTTTTTCTTTTGTTTTATATCCAGGTGCCTTATCCCGTCTTCGGCACACTCTTTGCCAAACGGATTCGGGACCCAGACGTTCAATACGGACTAGCAGGGACATCATTCGCAATCCTGATTCTGGTACTCGGTCGTGCCAATGTCTGGAAGCTACGAAATTTGATCAGCATCTCGAGCCCGGAATCGCGACGACAGTTGTTCTATGTCGTGCATTTTGTGCTTGTTTCGATCTTCTTTGGCTTGGGCTATTCTCATGTGCGGTATGCGCGGCCGTTTGTCTTGGAGGCTATCGGGGCTTCGGTGGTTAATTTGGCCGTTTGTAAGCTGCTGGCTTCGCGGTAGAGCACAGACAGGATGTAGGATGACTTTTGGGGGGTTAGCTATATCGTGGGTAGCATGATAGAAAGACTGATACCTCTTACTGTAGTATTTCTTTCGAATCCTATAATCAATCTTATGGATTTACCCTGGTTAATGATTTTACGATAATAGGACTTTATCAGCCAGTCGCTAAGTATATGAAAAGGCTATCTTCCTGATGTCTTCTTCCCTCGGGTGATTAATCGAGGTTCTATGAATCCTTGCCTGCAGATTTCTAGTCGACATATTTGAGCTATCTTGGACTATTTCTTATCCAAAACGAAGTTGATCCAAGCGCCAGGCCTAGTATCAATGATATCTAGCCCGAGGCTCCATTAAAGCGACATCCAGACCGCGCAGGCCCATATCTCCTTCAAAGACAATGTAATCCGTCTAACTTCTAATCATATCAAACCTGAAACCCGCATCTGAAAAGACGCTTTCGAAGGGATAGGGTGATCGCTGATAGAACTTCATGGCTTCGCCGCTCGACTGTCCTTCGTACCTCCTGGCGGCCCTCCGTCTTTGAAGGTCTATCAAGCGCGAACATAAGACATAACAAATAGCGGACTCTCTCACTGTAGCATCTCTTCCAATGCCAATGATTATCTTATGCATTCAGGGTGTTCCCCAGATGATAACTCAATGATATAGGATATATGTTAAGAAAGATAGAAAAGGAGGTGGTTGGGTCCTTTAATGGTCTGGCCCCGTCCGGATCCACTAACACGTGCGTTACGTCAATCCGTCCTTGAACCCTCCTTCTTCCAGCACGAGACGTCTTTCTTCTTCTGTGTCTTCTTGATCGACCAATACATCTTATAAGCTACGCTTTACAGCAATCTTTGTTTCTGTATCATTTGTCTGGTGTCTGGTATACCTGCTACACCCAGCGCATTGCCTGCCCGGCATCCCTTGCCATGGGCAAGCTGTCCTCTACACCCATTTTGCCGTCCTATAACACGCCGATTTCGCAGGGATGAGGGTCTCGCGAATTATCTATCTCTTGTGTTTTCTCACAATCGCCGCCCTCACATTATTCCTCCTCCGAAGTCCTGAACAAGACACCGGCCCCAAAGCCCCGTTCGAAAAGAGCTTGCCCGCCGACTTCGAAAACCTACTACAACCTACGACCGAGGATTCGCACCCGATCGCACGGCTCATCAACGATGCCAACACGAAATTCGACGAGAAACTAGCTCGTCAGTCCAAGACCCTGACGGAGGCAGTGGAGGAATATCGCCGTCGCTATGGGATGCCGCCGCCACCGCATTTCGATAAATGGTTTTCGTTCGCGAAGAAGAGGGGGGTGCAAATGATTGATGAATACGACACGATATACCATTCACTACTGCCTTTCTGGGCTTTATCACCGAGCGTTATCCGAAGTCGAGTTCATGAAGCTCTTGGCTACGACAACGCCCTGATCGGACTATTGATTCGGGATGGTAGAGTGACCAAGGTTGAGGGTGGAGGGGATGGTTATCATTGGCAACGGGAGGCCACCGCTGGGATGTTGGAGAGTTTTTTGAAATACCTACCTGACATGGACTTGGCGTTCAATATCCACGATGAGCCTCGCGTGGTGGTTCCTCATGACGACCTCCAAAGATTGATATCTTACGCAAAGGACACAGTGGTTCCTGCCACTTTTGAGAAAACTTCTCTAAACAACAAGTGGTCACCAAGACCTGCAGATTTGAATAGAGGCGATCGGATCGAGGAGGTCAGGACGACTCGATTCAATAAATTCGCCCACCAACCTACATGGACTCATTCCCGTCTCTCCTGTCCAGTGGACAGTCCTGCGCGCTCCCTCGATGAAAATGTGGCAGATAATATGGAATCTTATGCGACAAGTGATTTAGGGTTTATTTACAATACCACCGCTTTCTCTGACATTTGCTTGTCGCCCTCATTGAGAAACACTTTTGGATTCTTTGACCGGCCGAATGCTTTCAACATTGTCCATGATCTTTTTCCAATTTTCTCACAGAGCAAGATATCTAGTTTTCAGGATATCCTATATCCTAGTCCTTGGTACTGGATTGGGAAAGTTGCTTACAACGCGTCACGCGATTTTGTCTGGGAGGATAAGATTGATCAGATGTATTGGAGAGGATCGACCACAGGAGGGTTCTCGCGCGATGGAGGATGGCGTCGACAACATCGACAGTTATTTGTCAAGAACATTAACTCTGCAACTGATGCAACCATTTTCACTCAAATGGAAGATGGGAGATGGATCACCAGCAATGTTCCTCGTGAAGATGTCAAGTCTCTATTCAATGTGACTTTTACATATGTCGGACAATGCGATCCAGGCGACTGTCGCGCACAAGAAGAATACTTTGACATTTCCCCATCCGTCGACCAGCAAGACGCTTGGGCTTACAAGTATTTGTTGGATATTGATGGGAACGCTTTTAGCGGACGGTACCATGCCTTTTTACGCAGCAACAGCTTGATTTATAAGATGGCCGTCTTCCGCGAATGGCAAGACGAATGGATTGATGCATGGGTTCATTATGTTCCCTTGGGGATGAAAGGTACGGATGCAGTTGAGAGTGTCCGTTATTTTGCGCACGAAGAAGAAGGCAAGATTCAGGCGCCGCGATTGGCCAAACAAGGCAAAGAATGGGCACAAAAGGTGCTTCGAAATGAAGACCTTGAAGTTTGGCTTTTTAGGCTGTTATTAGAGTGAGTCTCTTCCTTTTGAGTTCATTCTTCAAGTACTGACAAATCCCCAGGTACGGACGATTGATTGACGATGACCGAGAGAACCTTGGATACATGCCATGATTGTCTCCTTGTCGTTTTATCGTCAACGTAATTCTCCTTTTTTTCTTTTCTTAGTGAATGTTTTGGTCCTGTACCCAGCTATATACCATTTGTCGTTTGTGTGTATATGAGTTCTATGAATTGCATGCCGAGCGTGCAACGAGGCGTTTTGCATGGTAATGAGGTGGTGCCTACTTAGCTGTAGGGGATAGACGATAAATTGACTGTATATATTATATATTATATTCTCATTATTTCTCCTATAACTCAGTGCTATTGTAGGTACATGGGACAGTATATAAACATGTGAGCAGATGCAGGTACCGAGGTTAGCGTATAGCTACGTCAAGCGACCCTCTTTTAGGCTTATCGGAGCTTCGGGAGCTTCAGCTCTGACAACCACGCTACTAATCTTAGTTGCTTACACCCTACACAGACATAATCGATCTTTTTTCTTTCTTTCTGTTTCGCCACCTTGGTTTTCGATCCAGTGCAATCAAGGGATCTGTTCATTCGTCCCAGACTGATCCGTTCACTCATCATAGCTCGCTCTGAGCGAGCCCACAATCAGCCACCTAAGCCCTGGTAGTACCATAGCTAAAGACAATGGCCAAAACATATCAGGGAGCCTTGAGCTCCCTCTTTATTCAAGCCATTGGCCTTATGTTTATGGGCTATTATTTTCTCTTGACTGTGATAAGTGGCCAGTTCTTCAAAAAGCCAACGGCAGAGTACAAGTCTGAATTAGCGCTGGGTAAGTTGCTCTTATTTTCTTGCATTGGACAAACAATTTTAAAACGAGACGCTGACAAGTACAGCTCGAGATCGTTTCTGGAATCTATCAAAGAAACCATTCGATCTACATCATCGCTTCTTGACTCTGCGCGATGGCTTCAATTTTCATTACGTCACAAACGCCATTCCAGATCCTGAGACACCTGCCTCAAAACCCCTAGTGATCTTTGTGCATGGCTTCCCCGATAGCTGGGTTGTATGGCGATATGTCATGGCATCGACCTGGCTTCGCGAATCAAGCAATTTCGTGGCTGTAGATTTGCCGGGCTATGGAGGCTCGGACTTGCTTAAGCGGTATTCTGCGACAGAAGTGCTTGAGAAAATGACGGAATTTATTATTTCATTGAGAGAAGTTTATGGCATTGAAGATCCAGCGAGGACTGGTTCTCGGCAGCGAGTGATTATTGTTGCTCATGATTGGGGATGTGTTATTTCTATGCGTCTGGCAGCAGATGCGCCGCAACTGGCGGATCGATTCATTCTCACTAATGGTCCTTTGGTATGTCAACCTCAAATCACTCTACAACACTGCAGGCTGATATATTGTTAGATTTCTCTGGTTCAATCAAACGTCAAACGACTCATTTCGTCATCTGTCAAGATGCTGAAGCTATTTTATCGCTCTCCTTTGAAATCGCGACCAATGCTGAGGAAAGCCCTGCACACAATGAACCCGATCATTCGACAGGCTGTGGCTTCCGGCTATATCTTCGCACTACAGCTGGCACTCCCCATAGTGCGTGTTCAGGGAAGCGGTGGCAACGCTGCACTTTTGCGAGCAATCCACAGAATGGCCCACGGCGTAAACACCACACCTTCTACAAAGGAGATTGCCGAGGGAGTGGCAGGTTGTCTGGGGCCATCACTCAAACAAGAGACCACAGAGACGGCCACCTCCGAAAGATACTCCAAAGATGTCGTCAAACAATCCGACGCAGAAAAGTATGTCAGCATGACCAACTACTACAGACATGGAACGAGTATAGGCCGCTGGGAAAAGTCCCTTGAAACTATCACAGGACTCTACAGCATCAGCGACGGAGGCGAAATAAGACGCAAGAGCAGTCATACCGGCGTCTTTGATGAAGGTCCCGAGGGATCACTAAAAGCCAAAGCCACGATTGTCTGGGGCATGGAAGACGTTGCTCTGAACGCGCATCTCAATCTTGACGGAATCGCGGATTATCTGAGTAGAGATAGTCAGGTTATTACCTTGCCTAGAGCGGGTCACCATACACCAGTTGAGAAGGAGAGTATGGTTGCTTTGCAGAAAGTTGTTGAGTGGGCTGTGGCTGGAGAAGAGGGTGATGTGGGTTTTGTTGCAAAAGCTGTTTATCCGGGGGCAGCAGTGACGATTACGATTTGAGAGGCGCACTTCTGCCTGAATGACGTTTTATGAATTATGACGAGAATGACTTGAGTGAGTTGATAAGTCTTGCTCATCTAATCAAGAAATTGATATTCGGACCGGTCATGGATATATTGATTCTCTCTTTGTATGTTAACTTCATACATCATGAATTCAATTTTCAAGCGTTACTGGCAGGTGTGTTAGTCCTCCTCATTCCCATAATTACTGGATATCCTTCAAAAAATCCCTCAGGAACAACCACCTGCCCCGAACCTTATAATCAGCCTCGTCCCATTGCGTCAATTTCAACGGGAAAAACGGCAAAATACCAAGTAGACTACTATCATGAGCAACAATGACAAACACCTCAGCCAGTGCATCAAAACCTTGCAACTTCTCAATAGCAAGCTCTGCCTCGGGTAGACTGGCATTTATCAAGAGGTTCGGCTCATAGAATGGGATACTCGTGTAATTAGGCCCATTTTCTTTCTGTTTCTTCGGATGAATGCTTTCAAATAAGCTTGTTGGGTATGAATCTTTGACCTGTGAAGGGAGTTGGCCGAATAATGATGATTCGATCTGGGGTGGGAGAGGTAGTTGAGCGGTTGGACGAAACTCGCCTGCATGATGTGCAATATCGCCGCCGAGGAAGATGAATTTATTCTCGGACGTTCGGGCGAGCGCACTTATATGTGAGCTGACAACAATTCAAAACAATCAGCTCCGTAGATGACTCGTGTTAAGTCATTCAACTTACTATGCCCCTTTGTCTGGAGTACATGAAAACTCCCATCCCCGAACCAATCCACGGCCGGAAACCCACCAACTGTTAGGTTGCTTGAAGCAAAATCAAGCTCGACTACCTCCCGGCCATTAAACGAATCATCGACAGTCACAGCCTCTGGATTTCTGGGCCAACCGGGAAAGGTAGTCTTATCACTCTTGAAACCGGGTCCGACGACGAGAGAAGTAGTAGACGGGAACTGTGATGGGTCACCGGTATGATCAAGGTGATGATGCGACCAGATAATTGTGTTGATGGAGTTGAGTGGGACGTTGGATGCGGTGAGTTGGTCTGCGATGTCGTTTTGGATTTCGAATGTGGCTGCTTTGGATTGTTCGATTTGATTGACGACTGTGATTTCCTCAATATCAGCGCCTACGCCCTTCATCTGTAAGCATCGAGGAACGCATACTCACTTGCTGGGGGCTGTTTCTCCTTCCATTCTTTCATCAGACCCAAATCGTACAAGATTTTCTTCCCGGATTTCTTGTGCTCGATCAGGAAACTGTAGCAAGGGACATCTAGGATATCATGGCCTGGGATCGTGTCCTTGAATAGCCATGCACATGGTACGCTTGTTCGACCGCCTTGGATAATGGAGACATCTACGGTTGACCCGGGGGATGCGGGAATAAAAGGAGTCTGTGTAGTAGATTACAATTTTGGGGACTGGTGTCAAAGGCCTTGTCCAAGATGCTTTTCATCAACGAGCATACCGAGGGCTATTTAAATTGGACACTCGGAAGGCGCAGAACCTCTGTCCGACACATAGTTACCTGCATGAAAGAATAAGATGACGCGAATGTCACTTTTTAGTGCGGATCTCCGCTTAGTATCTAAGTCACGTCTCATAACCATGATCAGTTGCGTGTTTTCGTATCCGCCAGCCTGGGATGATATCAAGACAATCGAACGGTCCACCCCGCACCCGCACCCGCACCCGCATCAATGTGCTTATGGATGATCATCGCTATGACTTCTCTTCTTGCGCATATTCCGGCTGGAAAAAAATAATCCTTCTCGTGACTTTCAGCTGATTGCGAGCGATTGTGGTCTGTGAGCGGACAAAAGCTTGGAAAGAACGACGGATTCAGAGCGGGGCAAGAACAATCGAGGAAGTGATGACAAACCAAACCACAACATACTTCTCCTGCATCACTTGACTCTTCAGGTTTCTGTTCACTAAGTTCATGTGCAATCAGGTAAAACCATGGCCGAGATTCAGAGAGTCCGTAACAAAGCTCCTTCAACGTGCCTGTCATGTCGAGTCGGCAAAAGACAATGCGACAAGCTCCTTCCCTCCTGTTCTCGTTGCAGACAGTAGGCCCATCTTGCTTGGAACTGTGGTGACATATTAGCACTAACGCAAAGATTCTAGACTGAATCGAGCATGTCAATATATAGTTACCTCAACATCACCAATCGGAAAGACGCTACCACATGCCGAAACAATAAGACTTGTACACGAAGAATCGAGTCAATCCTGCACGAGGTGCAAGAGGTACAAGCGCAAATGTGATCGAATTCTCCCAAGTTGCTCCCGCTGTTCAAGGTATGTTTGCACATCCCGGGCGGACTCCGTATTGTTACCGCCATGGCGAAAATCGACTTGATTTGACAATGATACTTACTAGGCTTGCCATGGAATGTGAATATGGGGCTATAAAGGCAGCATCATCACAATCCCTGTCAGGTTGTGCTGGGGGTAGTATTCGCATTCAATACTCCAATGCCGGTGCCATCTCTTATTCTTTACTCGGGCCTAGCATTCCATTTGATCCTCCCATCACATATCGTCCCTATATGCCAATGTTATTGCAGTTTTGTAAGTTGCCCTTTCGTATTGTCAGCACCTCATTGACGTATTTTTAATTGAGATTAGTCGGTACATCCGCAAACTTGCCGCCGGAAATTGCGCTTGTGAATAGCCTCAAACAACATATCGGATCTATTTGGGTTCAACATGCAATGTCAGACGCGTGCTTATTCCACGCCACGCTTTTTAGTGCATCTGCATCTATTGATATCTTGATGGGGCGTCAAAATACCACAGTTACGCTGTATCATCAAACCTCGACAATTCGAATGTTGAGTGAACGCTTGAACCAAGAAATTCCGCTGCTGAATTACGGTACTTTGGGATCGGTGTTGCCCTTGATCTTCTACAATGTGAGTTTACAAGTTCTTTGGTCTGATACCAAGTATAATGTATTTAGACATTAACAATACATCAGATGGTGGCATTGGATCAAGAATCGGCAGTCCTACATCAAAAGGGTCTTGTGAAAATGCTACTATCAACACCAAAAACTTTGATGGATGAATTGGGACCGCTGATAGGAGTGATTAAGCTGTATGTCATGGCATATTTTCCGATTTCGTTCAAATCTCTTACCAACATCACAGGACAATGCTTTCGTATTCGTGTGTTTTTGACACGCCTCCGGTTTGGGATTGCTTGCATGTCGGGCCTGCTCGTAGTAACTCACTTCTACGAAACCTTGTGTCCAGCAGCGGGTTCCATAAAACTGGAACACTTTATGAAGAACAAACGATTGAGTCAATACTGGATGTGTATGAAGCCATCTCAACGTTGGACCAGATATCTCACTCCAGTGATGCTATGATTGCCACGAAACTTGAGCAAGTTTTGGCATCGACAAGAATCGCTAGCATCTCTCAACTTCTGGAAACAGAAGAGCCACCTATGGACACTATCAGCAAGATGAATGCTTGTTGTCGGCTCTGCTGCTTGATATTCTGGGAATTGCTAAGAATGTGCTCGCAACAAACGAATAGATCCGTCGTCAACGAGAAAGTAAAGTTGCTTTTAGCTTTGATGGCCAATATCGACTATTCCTTCTGGATACAAAAAGCCCCTGAAGCGTTTACCTGGATTACATTTACTGGCGCCGCGGGGTGCGTTGATGCCAACGGCCGAGGAACTTTTATTCACCGCGGTAGCACTATACTAACAGCTGTTGATTCGGAAAGTCTCACACTTATGACTCAAGGTTGGAAGTATTTTGGTCTATTGAGAAAAGTCAGCGGACTTTGTACATCGCCCGCAGACGCTTCCTAGAGAATCCACGAATTACATGCGACTTGGCATGCTACTCATTCAAGAAAATTCCCCGACCTTCTAGTTCTTTTTCGGTCCATTCCCAGAGATCAAATGCCATTTTGGCATCTTTTGCAGCTCTGCTGGGTTCGGAAACTTTCCCCATTGGCAGCAGATATGCTCCATTATTGGATTTAATGTCAAATGACGGTGATACAGCCGCGTAAAGAATGTTTAGCGCTCCTTTTCGTGGACCAGGAGCGCCCAATTCCACAATCGGCTTGATGAAACGGTACAGCGGCGTGGACAAAAGCGGACCTTGTGAAAGGTTTCTAAACATGAAGGCCATCAGCAATGTCGTCTATCTAGCTTTAAGCGAGTCCATTCTATTAGGGCGCTGCTTACGTTTTCACTGTCCCTGGATGCAGAGATATCGACATGATATCTTCATGTCTCTTGGCCAGCTCCTTGGCATGCAACACATTGGCAAGTTTGGAATGTCCATAACGAGCCCAAACAGAGTACTCCTTCAAGTTCATATCGGAGAAGATGATCCCCTGCTTCGGTGCCAGCTTTGCATGTCCGTCGCTCGATACATTCACAATGCGCACTTCTCCTCTGTGTGCTGACTTGGATGTGTTGACAAGAATCGGTAGCAACAGTCCTGTCAAGAGAAAGTGACCTATGTAATTGACCTTTCCATGACGCTGTTAGTCTTTCGTGATCGAAGTACATTAATGTCTGGGTCTCACCGCAAGCTGCATCTCGAAGCCGTCTTTCGTTTCTTTGTAGGGGACGCACATGACCTGTTTCCACGATACAGTCATCAACAATTGCTCTCTTGTTCGGACCCGAGAAATGCAGCAAGTCTACCCACACCGGCATTGTTGATGAGTAAATGAAGAGCCGATTCTCGTCTTTGGTTAGTATACGTTAGTATAACTCAAACTTCTATGGACGGCAATTTTATAGGAAGGCGGCCATACTCCTTGAAAGTCCGTGCTGCTTCAACAACACTAGCTAGATCTGCAAGATCCAGGGGCAGGAAACGAACATCCGCATCAGGACATTCCGCCACAATCGCTTGTCTAGCGTCTTCGACTTTGGATGCGGAACGACTTGCGATATACACACGAGCCCCGTGTTTTGCCAGCTCGATACTGGTGCCGAAACCTCTGTATGGATAGAGTTCAAGGTTAGTCAAGGGACTGTTTCTGGGTAGAATCGGGGACAGGCACACTTACAACCCGGTATGTCCGCCGGTGACTATGGCTACTTTCCCCGATAGACTGGGCATGAATGAGTCAAGTGTGGTTACCATGATTGATAGTCAAATGATAAGAAGTAGCGAGACCATATCCTTGCCGCCGAGGACAGTTTCCTAGACGGGCTTCGTTGGCCTTTATATAGGCGTTCCGGATGCAAATCGTGACTTATCATCCTGGGCAAACCATGTCCATAAAAAGAAAGTAGACCGCTCAACCAAACTTATCGTAAGCTATCTTTATGCGGCTGTTGCATTGCGGCAGCGGACGCGGGTGCCGCAGCGGAGGGTTATCTTAATTATGGCTAGGGTTAGGGTAATCCGCATCGAAGTCAAGTTGCAAGAGCATTATCCAAGTCGAGAATTCAAAGATGTGTAATAACAAGAGTATCTACTTGCCAGTAAATGCAATTAGATGCACAGAGTACGTTGAAATATGTCATGGTCACATGATCTCCGTGGAGCTACTTTCCCCGACTTCTTGCCTGGAGCTAGCTTCTAAGGCTAAGCTAAGCTAAGCTGCTCTGATCTTCTGTCAGTGATGCCACCTCCTCTCCTCTCCAGGTGGGGTAGACATTGATTACTTCTCTCATTTAAGACATGCACTGCTTGCTGTCACTCAATTTCTGCACCTCTCGAGCGCATTGACTTCTCCGCTGCTCGATTCGTCTCAATCAATTCGAGTTGTGTGACAGGCATGCTTCTTCTGTCGTGAGCTACACACGGCGGATCCGTCCGGTGAGTCTGTCAGTCTGAACCCTGGTCAAAACGCCAAAACGTCAAAGCAAGGTGAAAACCTTTTTCGGACTGCTTCGTGTACAAGACTTGACTTTGATTTTCGAATTGGTCGCTAATTGTTAGAGAGAATGCCTGCTTAGGACCACTGCCGTTTCTTTCGCATCGTCGTTCGGCTTGCTTCCTGCTTAGTCCTTCGGTGGCTCTTTCCTGCTCTTTAATTCTCCTGTCGTCTACCGTCAACATGGCAACACCCGGGGAGGCTGTCTATTGCACTGTGAGTTCAGATCATGGTGATTCGAAAGCAAAGATTTATCAATTGATGCGTTATCTAGCTCCTCACTTCCGATCATTATCTTCCCGGTAGACCCCCACTCCTGCTCGTCCGGAATGTTATATCGTCATAACCCAATTACTGACAACGACAGGCGCTGTTGTGCTCGCTCACTCGTTACGCGACAATGGGACACGGGCGAAGATTGTCGCTCTTTTTACTCCGGAGACATTGAAAGAGTCTACCGTTAGAGAACTGCAGGTATTTGGCGCCAATGCGGTTGATATATGTGGTCTCCATAAGCTGATGAATTGATTCAGACCGTGTACGACGAGATAATCCCCGTGCAGCTTCACTCAAATGGCACCCCGGCAAATCTCCTTTTGATGGATCGGCTTGATCTCATCTCCACGTTCACGAAAATCGAGCTCTGGCGGCAAACGCAATACTCCAAGATCGTTTATATGGATGCCGACGTCCTCGCATTAAGAGCGCCCGATGAATTGCTGTCCCTACAAGAAGATTTTGCTGCGGCGCCTGATATTGGCTGGCCTGATATCTTTAACAGTGGAGTCATGGTTCTCCGTCCTAATTTGCAGGACTACTATGCGCTCCGCGCGCTTGCAGAGCGTGGCACCAGTTTCGACGGCGGGGATCAAGGTCTACTCAATACATATTTCAAGAGATGGCACAGGTTGAGCTTCACTTACAACTGCACGCCCAGTGGGAACTATCAGTACATGCCGGCTTACAGGCATTTTGAAAGTACCATCAGTCTCATCCACTTCATTGGACCACAGAAACCCTGGACACAGTCACGGCATGCTTTTACTTCAGGTACACCGTATTATCAACTGTTAGGAAGATGGTGGGCCCAGTACGATCGGCATTATCGACCTCTGGTAAGTATACTTGAAGTTTACTATGGCAATATCTCTAATCAGTACTCTTTAGCCCACATCTTTACCGCCAGCACCAGCTCGTGTTTCCTTCCAGTCTCAACCTTCGTATGGCACCAGCTCCGTTTTTAGAAGCGCGCCTTCCTACACCCCGAATCGACAGGAAAGTTCATTCCCAGCACAAAACGTCCATACGATACATCAGCATGAGAACCGTCACCACGCACGTCCTAGTTATCACGAAAAACCCGCTCAAATTGCTGAAGACCTGCATGTTTTACGGCGCTCGCCAATTTCAGAGGGATTTGTGGATACTACTCCGGCATTCGCTCCCGCTCCAGCTCTCGCGCATCCCCAACCGATACACCCCCCATCCATTACCCACGATCTTCGAAGCCATCACCACGCACCGGTTGAAGCACCGGCAGAAGTTAGGAGCGTAGTGCCTCTCTACGTTCACGGTGAAGAACAATCGTCGGTTTACGTTACGGTACCCAGCGGAGGGACCGAGAACTTCACCGAGCTCAAAGCTCAATTCATAACCCAAAAAGCATTCGAACCGTATCACCAACATCATCCACCCATTGAGACTGCTCCGATAGCACAACCTCAAAACGCACCCTCGCCTCCTCCGCCACCACCACAACAAGAGGAGCGACCATTCTCTCCGCCGAGGGCTGAATGGGATGCATCCAGGTAGGAAGAGTTCATAAAGTTGGAAGGAAATGTGGTTATACTTACAAAAGTCTAGGGAACCGCCCCCGCGTCATTCGCGTCCCGAAGCATTAAGCTTAGAAACGCAAACATATACGATGTCTGAGGATACACATTTGTTCCGACCGCCGCCGTCGTATCCCGAGGCTCCTCAGAATATGTGGTACGAGGTGCCTTCTGCGAAACGAGAACCTCAAAAACTTGCTCCAATATTTCCCTGGGAAACTCGTGCTTCGAAGCCTACTCGAGTATTTGCCGAAGAACACGAAACAAGCCGTGTCCCTTCGACTAATGAAGTCATAAAACATGAGCGGCATCCCGAGCAGACTTGGCCTATTGAACAGACTTCGCATTTTGAGCACATTGAGGATATCGAACATACTGAGCAGACCCAGCAGACTAAGCCGGCCGAGAGACCTGAGCCGGCCGAGAAACCCGAACAACCCGAGCCCGAGCAACCTCCAAAAGGCACAGCTGCCACTTTCGAGTATACCAGTCCAAATTTCGTACCAGCAGAATCTTGGGAGACTTTCTCAAGAGGCAATGCATGGGATGAGGTTCCTGAGATAAACAAGTATGTCGACGCTATACAGCAGCGATCGAAGAATGTGAACGGGCGTGGCAAAGCAGGCGGTGCTAAAAGACCTGAAAGCCTTAAAATCACAGACTTTCCAACGGAAGTCGATCGGCCTAGTCTTCCAGTAACGCCAGCGCCAATACGTCGTTCTTTCTGGGGAAGTTCAGAGGGACAGCAGGAGTCTAGCGAGTTTCCTGCTGCTGAAGGAGTTCCAAACCAAGGCGACTGGGTGGGTGTTACGACCGATGCTTTTTTGCAACTCCTGATCGCAATCTACTCATACTGGAAACTTACAGAACCCACTCGACCGATTGGAAGAGCTACGACAACGTCAGTTGGATCTCTTCAAAATGACGACGAGTCCGCAGGGACCAACAGGGTCGTCCGACGAGACTGAACAGCCGTCTGAGGCTGGTAAATAATGGGTTTATTGACCCATTGCATGCATATTATTGTTCTTTCTTCCGTACACGATTTTAACACGCAGATACTTTCTCTGTCTCCCGTCAACTAACATACATATCATGGCCCAACGCTCAGCGACTGACAATGTTTCATTACATGTACGAGTATGTGATTTATGGTTAGCGATTCGGCTATGGTGATTATCATTATCGTCTAACTTTTGCTTTATCATGTCTTTATTGCGCAGCTTTGTATATATTTTGACTATTTTCATGAGATGGGCCAAGCATTGGTTTTACTCTTATATGCATACAACTAACCCTTATTGATGTGATATTAATACTATGCATTGTTACCGAAACCTAGGTCATGAAAATGACTATACTCCGAGACCATCACTTTCCAATTTAGCGCATGTACACGTTCAGCAAGCAGAAAGAGGAGAGTTAGGGAAGTTAGACTTTCTCGCCCCCGCGAGAATAGAAATCGCATTGTTTGATATGGCTCGATTTGCCGGTTTGTTCGTCGAATATTGAGAAGCCGTAATTTGCGGCGTTGGGGGGTGTATACACTGATGACCATTAGTAAGTCCTTGTTCAAATTTGGAATGATCCAGGGAAGTAACAGGTGAGGACTCACGGTGGAGGGAAATGGCAACGTTGTTGGGATCCATGTTTGATATTCTATGTAAACCGAGCTGATAAGCGAGATTTATCAGTACGAACCATTCTTTATGTACTCAGAGAGAGAGAAGGATACCTTATCAGACATGTACGTCACTTGATTCTCGCCATAGACAGTCTCCTTGGTGATTTGTAAAGGGGCATTGGGTGCTTGGCCTTTTTCCGGCCAGGAGAAGAGGGTTTCTTTGAGGGAGCCTTTGAGGATCTATATAGTCCGTGTTAACTCTCTGTTCTCATGTTCAAGGCATATGGAGGTTTACCTTCATAACACAATGGGCATTGGCATGATC
Source organism: Talaromyces pinophilus (assembly GCA_001571465.2). NCBI lineage: Eukaryota > Fungi > Ascomycota > Eurotiomycetes > Eurotiales > Trichocomaceae > Talaromyces > Talaromyces pinophilus. The sequence continues at coordinate 3,078,553 of CP017344.1, read as the reverse complement.
ATGAATCGCACTTTCCCTACCCGGTGACCAGACGAGAATGAGCTACACAAAGTCAGTAGAACCCATACACCCAAAGAAGGAATACGTATACATACCAAATTACTCTTCCCATTCCCCTCATCAACCAGATTCCGTGTATAATTCCTGCTCGGATCAGACATGGCATACACCCCCCATTCCGTCTCATCAGAGACATATTTCTCCATCAAACGCTCAATATCGTGAGGATCCACATCCTCCGAGTCTAGACCTGAGCTTGGGCCCAGAGCTGCACTGAGATCTTGCACGAGTTTCTCAAAGGCATTGCTGCCTTGGCCGTGTTGGGTGTCGGATTTGAGGTAAGGCATTGTTTTGTAGAGTCTTCTTGAATGCTTAGAGGAGATGAGGGTGAAGTAGTTATCGATCATAAAAGTCGGTCAATATTATCAAGTGATAAGGATATTCGCTGCTGAGCTGTCCAGTGGATATAGATCTGCGAGATAGCTGCGTACTGACTCAGGGATGCTTCGGAAGAGATGCCGAAAGGAAGATCTTTATATCCAACCTTCGTTATTCGAAATGTTGTACAGTTATTAGACACGGTTGTACAATAGCCAGTGCGAGATATGTGCATGCGATTGCGAAAGAAAGTCGTAAGAAGATAGCGAGTCAATTGGATCTTTTTAAACTGGGAAAGAAAGAGGTTGTTGCTGTCCTACTCGGCCGATGATCTCGTGTCTTATCGCATGACGAAGGGCCGATAAGCCAGCTAGTTAGCCGTCGATAGCCACCCACCGTGCCTGAGGCAGCCGTTGGTAAACCCCGCCAAGAGGCCGCAGTCAGGCAGCCAATTAGAGTGCCTGAGGCGACAGGAATCTGCCACCGCCTTTGTACATGTCGAGGCAATTTTTCTGTGTATACACTCACCACTGAACTGAATTCAACAGTCTACGTTTAGACGCTTCAATTCGATTCATCCCGACTGATCGACAGCGCGACTAAATTTAGCTTACGCCTTTCTTTATTACAGCGCAAATAGACCTGTTTATCGCAATCTTGCCCAATTCGAGGAGGGGCTTCCCCGCAGCGTGAGACACCATGGCGACTACAGTGGACAAGGTTGGACAACTCCTTCACAACTATCGTCGCTACCAAGACTAACCATTCCAATGCATAGATCAAAGAGATTGAGGCCGAGGTTCGCCGTTTCGATACCTACAACAGCTTAACAGACAACTGACCGGTTCGCAGATGGCCAAAACTCAAAAGAACAAAGCTACGTCATTTCACTTGGGTACGCACGACGATTTTTCACTCGATCATTCGATAAATCTTGGATAGGGGCTGATATGTGGTGTTATAGGACAACTGAAAGCAAAACTCGCCAAGTTAAAGAGAGAACTTTTGACGCCTTCGGGTGGTGGAGGTGGTGGCGGTGGTACGTTCCTGAAACGATCTATGAATTGAGGTTGAGCAGGTTGGGCTGACTTGGGTGATGATAGTTGGATTCGATGTTGCTCGTACCGGTGTTGCGAGTGTGTATGTATTCTCTTTCGTGCTGGATCGTGGACGTTGGCTAACTTTATGATAAAGGGGTTTCATTGGTTTTCCTTCGGTTGGAAAAAGTACCTTGATGAGTAGGCTCACCGGCCAGCACTCCGAAGGTAAGTGTCTCATCTTGACGACAATACTTCATAGTATGGAGATACTGATAGGAGGACAGCCGCCGCATATGAGTTCACAACCTTGACAACGGTCCCCGGACAGGTCATGTACAACGGAGCCAAGATCCAGATCCTAGATTTGCCCGGTATTATTCAAGGTGCTAAAGACGGGAAAGGTCGTGGTCGACAAGTCATCGCAGTTGCAAAAACGTGCCATTTGATTTTCATCGTCCTAGATGTCAACAAACCGTTGACAGACAAAAAAGTTATTGAGAACGAATTGGAGGGATTCGGCATTCGAATCAATAAGCAGCCACCAAATATTGTTTTCAGGAAGAAAGAGAAGGGAGGAATTTCGATTTCGAGTACAGTGCCACTAACACATATTGACAATGATGTGAGTTGTTCGACTTCCAACACCCAACGATGTATAAGCTGACAATTGCAGGAAATTCGAGCGGTTATGGGTGAATATAAAATCACATCTGCGGAAATTGCAATCAGATGCGATGCCACGATTGATGATCTCATCGATGTCCTCGAGGCAAAGAGCAGACGTTATATTCCCGTGATTTATGCGTTGAACAAAATTGATTCTATTTCGATAGAGGAACTGGATCTGCTATACCGAATCCCCAATGCCTGTCCGATCAGCTCAGAACACGGATGGAATATCGACGAACTTCTGGAGATGATGTGGGAGAAGCTGAACCTTCGACGAGTCTACACCAAACCAAAGGGCAAACAACCTGATTATACGGCGCCTGTCGTGTTGAGAAGCACGGCATGTACAGTGGAAGATTTTGTATGTAACATCCTATTGACCGACTACTGAACTTCAAGCTGACACCGTCTTTCTACAGTGTAATGCTATTCACAAAACCATTGTCGACCAATTCAAAATAGCAATTGTCTACGGGCGTTCTGTCAAACATCAACCCCAGCGCGTTGGTCTTAGCCATGAGCTTGCCGATGAAGATATCAGTTCGTCTACCCTGTTTTGTTATGTTGTACCTGACTAAACTGTGTGTCTAGTTACGATTCTGAAACGATAAGCCCAACATTCTTCACCTGAAAGCAAGCAGGTGCAGCCCCAACCCCGCATGTGATGGACATCATTGCGTGCGACGTTCCATTTGCCTAGGTATCTAGTCCAGTATGTGTATATAATCTATTTCATACCACAAGTCAGTGCTCAGTGCCTTACGACCGAACCACTCCTAGAGATCATGGCCATGATGCAGATGGCCGGTGCGCACTGACATACTACATATCTGCCTCGGACTTGTCTAGATTCAGTGAATGGCAATTGTGTTGCTTGTTTTCGGTCGTACATTTGGTGAACGAAAGAAAAAGGTCAAGGGGTGTCACACACACACCATCCAGTGGCACCCACTCAATACTTACACATGAGAATTGTTTGAATCATGATTTATGTAGTATCGTTCCTTTTTCTTGCCAATCGATTTGGTTACACTGGCATGGGTCTTCTCCGGGGAGCAGCGGAGCGCAAAAAGTTGGTGGCAGCTGCAGCCCTAATTGAAATCGAATCTTTACCTTTTGTGGAGAAGTCTTCAGTATCATAATAACTAATTATGTGGTTATAGTGATAAAGTATTACAAATACACTGTTTGTAGATAGTGTTTGTTGTTTTTGCGTCTCTTCCGGATGCCCGTTTTAAGTAGGTACCTGACATACACAGCGCTTCTTCAATAATTCTTCATAATACAGACCAGACAGCCATCGTTTCCGTCGTATTCGCAATATCTGAACACAATAATGATATTATATTCACTTTGTAACTATATTAATATTCGCCCTCCGACCGGCCTAGAACTGGTCACAATCAAGGGTCCGAACGGGTCAGAGCGCAACTGTCAATAGTCCATCATAGGGCTATGTTTCTTGACGATTCCGGCTTCATCTTTTCTCGTCTGAGTCGTCTCGTCTTGTCTCAGGATGATCATTTTGCATGAAAAAGCAAAAGAGAAGAAAAGAAAAGAAAAGAGATCGGCCATGACTTGCCGATTGATTACGGAGTATACAAGTCAGATTTTAGACTACGTAGGTAGCACATAGTACATACACAGGGGCTGGGTCTGTTCTTCTTCCGAATTTCCGTCCGCATGGAATCGCTAACTTGTATTGATATGATGAGGGGAGAACTAACTCGTCTGGGATGGTTTCTTCAGGGGTTTTGCATGCATCGGGGTACTGATTCAGACCGAGTTTGAGTACTACAGAGTAGTCTTGGTGGTACATGTACGTAGATACGGAGTCGGATGTAGCACAAGCTTGGGATGGATTCCATATCGGCTCGTGCGATAATCTGTACCTAGGTAGATAGTTGTAGATGCTTTATCGTGCGACGTCTAATCTGATATCATATGTCTGAAGAATTCACTGCATAAATAATCAAAAGAATAGGCCATTTATCTTTGAGTTTCAGACTGAAGTATGCGCCTGCTCCGATTATTGCAAGTGTTGATCGATTCGTATCCTTAACTTCTTCCCTCTTTCGCATATTTACGAACGTTGGTACCTGGGTAGGTATCAGTATCTGAACATTCAATTAGTGCATGAAAAACGTCGTACGTATCGAAAGAGTAAGTATCCATGAATACTCCGTAACCCATACTCAGTCGACCATTCAATCCATACCATACAATACAATAGCCAAACATCTTAATGTCATAGCCTATTTTGAAATCTGTAGTAGACTAACAACCTTGAAAATTCCATTATCGACTACGGAGTATGTACTAAGAAGGAAAAACGCCATAGACATCAAAAACAAGGAATATGATATGAAGAGAATCAAAAATATAGTAGCAGGAAAGGCGCAGGGGACGCAAGGAAAATAGATTACTTTACCTGACCACACACAGCCCCCTGGTCCAGTTTCTAATCCTTGCTGCACAATCCCTGAAAAACGACATGGTGGTTGTTTTTGGGCCGCAGAGGGTGTCGGTCATGCGGATGGTCTGGATTTTTCCTATTTTGCCTTTGGATACGGAGTAGAGAGGAAGGAATGGTCATCAGGTGCCTACTACGCCCTACTCAGCTGTGGTAGATACATGTCTTACTCCGTAGAAAGAAGTACGGTGAAGGTACTGTTTGTTCTATGGGGTTGCCGAGGGTAGGCCATGTAACTATCTATGTACACCGCTACATTGATTGTGTTTGTTAGTTCATCGGTGAAAGTATTATCGGCTATTCCGACGATTGTTTCTCGAATGTATTGTTACTTATTGAGATGGATGACGAAATAATTGTATTGTTGTTTTCTTTTTATGTTGCTTTTGTTTTTTTTGGTGTAGATAGCGTATCTATAGCGAAGTGTCATATAGTCTTAGTTACCTATCTGACATGTGGTTACCATGTACCCGAATACCTATCTAGACATTTATGTATCTAAATGCTATTACTTAGTACGTATTCTAAGAAGCTGGGGAAAAAGGAAAAATGTTTCACATATTCGAGTCCATTTTATGCGATATCCCGAAGAGAGATAATGTCAATATCATCGTCCCCTTTTGTTTTGATAAGCTTATTCATGATAAGAGACGGTGATTACATAGCTGTCATAGCTTGACAATGCATTCAGCCTGAGTATATAGATAGCGGAGAAGGACTCCGGTAGCTATCTTTCTGAAAAGTTTTTCTGAATCTGATATACTGGTCAGAGCTTCAGGTCAGCTAGCTATCTTATCATGCCGATTGATTTCATAAGGTCGAACCAGAGATAGTCGCTCGATAAGAAATGTTCTAAAAGTCTTCTTCATGAATCTTGGAATATGTCAGACTTTCAAGGGCCGGACTGGATGTCTGACGATCAGCTATTGTACTGAGAGCATCGGTTGTTGGAGCCCCGTTGTCTCTACCCGACAACATTCATAATTGAGACAGGAACGCATTCGTCAGTTTTCATGCATGATACTGTATTTTTGTTTAATGTATCTTCTTTCATTGATGGGTCAGGGGACAAGTTTGTGACAAAAGTGGCCCAATGTTGACATTGTAGTTGGTGATTCCTGTCTTTAGGGCTCAGTTAGGGTTAGGGCTACAGCTCGTGTATTATGGCCGATTTCGAAAATGTGGCTTCACATCATTAACCAACAGTCCAGCTTCGTTAGATACGTACCATTCAGACATAAGATTCAATTGAGTCATTTTAATATAAAATTATATTGGTCAATTATGATAGCTCATGAACTAGTCATGTATGCCTCAGGTCATAACTGTAATTGACGATCTCCGCCGCGGATCTTGAGCCCGCTGACACGCGGACTTTATGACAATCATAATTGATGATCCAACAAAGAAACCAGATTGAACCTCCTGAATAAGGCACCCTTGCGAAGCTGTAATTGAGATTGATATTAATAATGACATATAATTACATATCATGAAACAACCATCACGATCGGCTCCCTGAACCGAGCAACCTAGATTCCATGACAAGAAGGGTTTCTCGAGATGAACTAGATTACGTACCCCCAACGCTCAATGCGAGTCTAGCGTGTTGTTCCATTTAGCGAGATTTCGAAAGAAATGTCAGTCAAGAGTAGACTTGAAATGTACTGACTCGTACCAGTCCATATACAAAGATACTAATGAACAAACAGGTATTAGCCTGACGGGCCGGATCGGTCATTAATGCATTCCGGAAAACCTAGGATAGATGCTGATGCTTTTACGGTTCGAAATGACACTTACAAGTAGATATTCCATAAGAGGGTTAGTGTAGAGGAGTCGAGACTCTTTCAACCAAGTTGAACCAACTAATTCAAAGAACAGTTACACCAATGAAAGATTGGAATTGCTCGTATAAAATTCTGAATCAGACGATGTTGCCTCTAATTTAGTTGGTCTATGTACGAGGACGTAGTACGTCCTACGAAGGATGATGGAAATCTGAGTACGGAGTACTAACAATGACTTAGTCGACTAGATATGTAACTATACTGACTATAAAACAGGTTGTTATTGTCCCCCCACTGAAAGACCTCATCATCTATTGTCAATGTCAATCATAATAAGCATGATATCTCAAAAGCTCAAATGGCTACGGACTATCTGGTCGAGAAGACAATCCAACATTCATAGGTAACTGCGGCAAACGGTCAATTGACGGAGCACAGAGATTTGAGAGTGAATGAGTGATATTAAACTATCCGAGCTCGGCCTTTAGCTCCGGACATGCGTCGTTGTCCCCGCGTGTCAGGTCAAGACCAGCATTAGCAATCATTCCCCATGCTTTCTAACAGCAATCAGTAATCGCTAATTACTGATTAGGAATGTTCTGTGCTTGTGTAGTCGTAATCCAGCGTTGTTAACTGTCTTTGCAGCTCGGTAGAGGCACCCGGAATCAACCGTGTACCTCAAGGATAGCCATCCGTAGACTCCGTACGAAAAAGGAATTTGATTAGTAGTCTAGTATCAACTACGCCGTAAGTAGCAAGTAGACTAGCCTCAGACTAGGACGGTTGAGAGCAAGCCAGGTCCACCATGCGGCCAGTCAATCGAATGTCATCCACAGCGGCCCGAAAAGGCAGTGGCTCGCTCCGTCGGAAGCTTTGTCCAAGTCCAAGTTTGAGCCTTCAAATCATCGACCTAGATTCCTAGAAGCTCACACTGTCTGAATGAATGAAAAGCCTAAAGGGCTAGACCCGTGGCTTAGAAAAGTCAAATGCCAGAAATTTCATTTAATATATCGCATCTTTCAAGCCGGATTGGTCCGCTCCTTTTCCTCTTTTAATTTTGCAATCCTTGTCCCCAGTCCCCTCTTTTCTCGAGTTACGGCGCTAAACTAGACTCGAGGAGGGTGGCCAGCCAGTTAGGGTTCACAGCCTTGAAATCGATTCATCACGCAACGACTTCTCATTTGTTGATTTTCAACTTTTCGCTTGCCCACTTTCTGCCGTCTGGTCCATGATGCTAGACTGCGTTAGTAGTACGACGATACTTTTTCGCTAGTACTCCGTTGTGTGCTTCAGCCTTGACGAACCGCCGCTCAAGGATCGTGCTTGGCTAGCATCTCATCATCTCATCTTTCCCCATGGATTTGCGGTACATAAAGGGCGCTAGTCTGCTAGCGTGCTTAGTTTCCACGGATGCCGTAGGCTCTAGCTTAGCCCCTGTGGACCTGCGTGCTGATCTCCGCCAATCAGGTTGTATTTTTATAGTTCTGTATTGACGTATTGTACGGTATGTATTTGTGTATATGTATTCTGTATCTGTACGGTATTACATATCATACTGTCAAGTACTTCTTAGAACCTTACTGGACGTTCCAGCCAGCCTCGCCGTACTATTAATAGTCCTCTGCTCGTGGTACGGAGCAGAACGGTACTACTTTTACCGATTGCCTGAGGAGCAACTTCCCCTCCATTTCTGTGGCCAACCATTCCGTTCGTGCGGACAAGCAAGATAGTGATTGATTGCGCAGCAACTAGTTCAATCCGCAACTGTTTGAGTGTTTGACTGCCATTATCTGGGGACAACATGATTATATAACCAGAGGAGATAAAGAAAAAGAAACAAAGAAAAGCAGAACAAGGTTTGCGGCCCGGACCTACTTCATGCCCACCCAACATGCCTCGGACGTTCTTATCGCGCAGCAAATCGTCACTTTTGCAGTCTGATTGGCTCATTGCATAATCGTAGCTGTTTAAATACGATTCGGTAAGGATACAAGGCTAGACAAGGACGTACGTACGTGCGTAACGAAACCTGCACAATACGTAACTCAGCATTAAGCGTAAGCGAAGAGAAGTACCAAGTCATGCCTACATTAACTCCATACGTATCTTGACTGTCCTGACCTTGGTGATCATATCTTCCCCTCTTCTGCGTATATCTAGTTAGCTTACGTAGTACACAGAGCAAAACCAAAAGCCGACGGCAAAGAAAAAAGCCTCACGTTGGAGATTGTATCACTGGTCCCTGCATACTATCCTTGTAGATTTGTCATGGATACGAAGTAGAACCTAGGATAGCCTGGGTAACTACATACTACGCAGGATAACTACATGACACGGAGTAATATATTCATCCATATCTAGGTAAAAGTCGGCTAGTAACTAGAATTTAAGGTCCATACGCACGTTATCAATTGATTCATCCTAATCTCCGTGTTGGAAATCGGACATGATGTTGGCAAATACCGCACGCTATTGAGCAGGAAAGAGTAATTGCCCTGTCGTGAGTCCGCATCCTCGCGTGTCTATCCGCATAGAATACGGCGTATAACCAACCACTATTCTAGTCCTCCGTAATCGGGACATGGATATGCAACATGGCAGCTTGCGGTGACGTCGCAGGAAGGCACAAGATATGTATGTTCCCCACGCAATCTATGCACACTACAAGCATGGCGGTTGAGGTCGCTTCTCTCGTACATAATCGCTCTGACTAGCTTCGTGAACCCGCAGCCAATCTCGCTCACCTGAGTGTCAGTCATGCATCGAATATGAGGAAGTGGATACTAAGGTACTGCCTTCTTACTACATGCTTACGCGATCTAGTAAGTATTCTCTCGTGTTCCAATGTATGGCTATGTACGGAGTCTGCACTCTGCAGTACGTACTTGTTTGTATTTGATCTAAATGATCACCAGTAACTCTAGGGCCCGTACTAACTAACATAGACCAGCATCGTGATATGACGATCCATGAATCATGCCGAAAAGGAAAAGAAACGAAGATCCGAATTTCCCTAATTTGGAGTAGATTTGCTTTTCTTACTACTCACATATGTAGATCTTCCCTGTCTCAGCAAATGAGGGAATATCCGGACGGACCGAAAGTATTCGCTTGCAACGTAAACTCTGTATCTCGTGGAGATTGAAGTATATTGAAGTATAAACATGTGGAAAGTTTAAAATGTGTAATCAACATGGCAGTTGCGTGTCTCGTTTCATATGCCTTGCCTCGGCGTAGGCGACCGAAAACCCTGTGCAAACTTCGAAAAGTGTCACCAGGTCTGTATATCAAAGTATCATGACGGGGTTATGTCCATCATAGGCTGCTCCATGTATACTGCTCCATTTCTGTTTCACCTTTTCGAAGTCTCCGTGCCGGTTTCTCCTAGAGCAAACCTTCTTGCTGAGTGATGCTGCTTTTGCCAACATCCACTGTATGACGGGCATCGAAATCTCAATCAATTCGTGCCTCAAATGACTCGACATCACCCGTACTAAGATAATGCAGTAGTATCAACGATGATACAGTATCCTTTTCTAGAAATCCGTCGTCATCTGACTCTCCTCTCGCTGATAGATGAAGACGGCGTATGGTCAAAGTTGCGGATGATTGCTTAATGATATAACCCAGCCCCCAAAACGGAGATTGCTCATGAGTGTATCTATCCATAAAGAAAGCTAGAATCTGAGACTGTTATATGATTCGACTATCGTCAACCATACAAAAGGCGAACGGCGTAGTCGATGGTCTACGGAATATTCATAGGAATGAGACTGGTTGATTAAAGATACAGTAACGCTCGCTTGTATCTTACGCCGTACGGTATACACGTAAGTATGTGACAGAAAAACAGCCGTTCCGGAACGGTAAAAAAATGACGAGGCGAGATCATACTAAAGCACTCCGTAGAATAGTCCTCTTTTTCTGTTCCTCTTTTTTTGGCCGTAGATGGGAAAAAGCAACTAAAAAGAAACTAAAATATCCCTGTCAAAATAGGCCCGTCACAAAAGAGCCAATCGTTCGGGGTCTCCGCACTGTATTTTCTTGCCTCTCCAGCCAACCACTGTGCCTCACCAGGCATTTTATTTCCCTTGGTCTATGTACTTGCGTTTTCATTTGACATTGTCCTCGACTTTCTCGCCTCAAAAAGAAATGAGCAGAAAGGTAGGAAAATTACCGCTAGCTAACTGGACTGCTTAGACATTATGAATATGCAGTAATTATTTCCATGTGTACACTCCTATAGAATACGGAGACGGTAACGTACTCGTACGTACTATCCTGATTTTCAATCATGCCCTAGATTGAATCCTATCTAAATAATTCGGCTTGAAAAGGAAGCTAGCTTGCTCCATACGTACCTGTCAATTGTGAATCACTGCTTATGAATGGATTAGGTAGGATTTCGACGTTAACTCCAAGTTACAACTGATCTCACCCTTCAAGAATGTCAATTGGTTAGGCACGAAACAAATTAGAGATATGCCGTGAATCCTTTTCTCGTCCAAGCAGATGGGCAGTACATTATTCGCCCTCTGCTCTTTCTCGCTAGGTTATAGAAGGAATTTCACGGGGAATATGAGAGACAAGGGAGAGGGGGGAAAGCAAGAGGAATATAATAAGATCGATAGATATTCGTAGTTGATATGTACTTCCTTTTCCTTCTTTTTTCCCACGATATAAGTTGTACTTAAAATTGAAATAACTAATACAAGGGTCTTTTTATTTTATTTTTCCCCCCTCCCTGCAACAGCCCAAGGCTAAATAACAGTTTCTTTACCCGCCCCGATTGGCAGGCCGTCCTCCCATTATTACTGCTACTGTACGGAGTACCCAAGTAGGGACGTATTTTATTGCCTTATTGCCTAAGGTTGCCCCTCAGGAGTCCTTTTCAGTCCAACAAGGCTTGATTTTCCGCCGATTTTCCTCCCCCTCTCCCCCCAAAAACCTGCAGCTCGCGGCAAAGCTTTGTTTTATCTTAGCTTCTGGCCTGCATACATACATACAATCTCATATATATACATACACCGCATACTGCCTAGTTACATACGTACATACATACTCGCTCACTCATTCTGCATCACCTCAGGCACTCGATTACCTACCTCCCTTCCTGGACCAGGATCTGGACTCGAGTCATACTCGATCTGACCTCGATAACATACACCGGAGAAAAGAGAAGCTATTTTGTGTGCTTTTCGTGGCCTGACATTCAACTCGACAATGAATTGCCTCATTGCTAAAAATCTGATATCAAAGTGCGTCTGAGGAACAATCTACCTGTTCATTATTTCGGCACTTCTAAAGCAATCAAACTTCTTGGATTGCTAGCTGCTTTCTAAGGCTCTACTGAAATAAATCGATTATTGACTGGAACTCGGAAAATTTCATTTTCCCTCCACAGTGATTTACGCAAACTTCATCGACGAAAAGGGCAACTCCCCGGTGTATTTCGTATCTGTGGACGAAGTGCCTTCGACCATGGATACGGATACAGCCAACGGCCAGGAGAGTGATTATGGAAGTTCTCCATGGATCGAACTAGGGGCCTTTGAGTCGCCAGGAGGCTCTCATCACAGCCCCCCATTGCCGGATTTCCATGGGTTTAGCTATGGATCTTCGCCTATCATGCCACTGGAACCGGCCTACAGCATGTCTATTCCTCCGCCATATTCGACAATCAACTTGACCATGCCGGCTCATCCTTGGCCTAGTATGTTGACTACCCAGTCACCTTTTCCGGAAACCTCATTGTCGCCTGCGCCTACTCCGACTTTGTCTATACCCCAGCCAGTACCTATTCGGCCTTTGCATACGACTCCCGCGCCGTCTGCGCCGACACCACGTAGGACGTTGACGGATGAGGATCGTCGTCGGATGTGCTTGTACCATGAAGAGAACAAGTCAGCCAAACAGACTGACATTGGAGGTTAGTCCGAGCTGTCGCTTAACAAATGGATGCGCGAAGACAACGTAACTAACATCATCTTATAGCCTTGTTCGGTGTGGAGAGGAGGTAAAGCTATATCTTTTGATTTCCAAACTCACGCCATGCTAATTATCCGACAGTACCGTGTCCAAGGTCCTACGACAGAAGGAAAAGTATCTCAGTATGGATGATGGAAGTCGATCGCCCATCAAGCGAAGCAAAGGCAAAGTGCCCGACATCGAAAAAGCTCTCGCCAACTGGGCTCGAAACTATCAGCGCCAGGGGTTTGTCTTAACAGATGCTATGATCAAAGAGAAAGCGCATTTCTTCGCCACAACCTGTGCTAGTCCAGATGGGAAATCAAAGATCCTCACCGCAAGCTGGCTGGAGAAGTTCAAGCAGAAAAACAACTTGTCTGGATCAAAGTCTCGAAAGAACTCCACAGTTTCGATCACAAGTGATGGAGAAGACCTGCCTCATCTCCAGTCCCCAACTGGCACGCTTATATCGACGGGTGTATCACCTATTTCGCCTACTGGACTGACGCCGTCACCTCTTTCGCCTTCCATGAGCCAAGAGACCTTGAAGAAAGAACTCGGTGAAAGCGCTCTTCTCGATTTCCCCAGAGATCCAGCCAAGCATGGTCACTCTCAGAGCACAACCTCCTTGGACACAACCCCATCATTGTCCGCTGGCGTGGCTAGCCCAACATCACCTCTGATTTCCGAAAGTCCATATACGCCAACCGTGCGCTCTCGTCTCCCCTCAATCAGCTCTGCTGCTAGTCGACCCCGAAGCCAGACGTTCCCACTTGCGAGCGACGCCGAGTCTCTGAATGGAAACGGCGAACATCACGTCACAAACTCAAAGCACTCAATGAACGGATCACTCTCCGTTTCAGTAGTCGACTCACCCTTGGACGAGGATCAGGAACAAAAGAGCCTGAACGATACCAGCGATGACAGCAACAGCTCAGTGAAACATCACAAAAGCAACTCAGACCTGAAATCAATCAGTACTTCGATGCAGCCTCCGCCCGTACCACCGTCCAGATCCAGCACAGTGAGCAGTCCCGTTTCTCCTGGATCACCCACACAGGACGAAGCGCGACGTGCCCTAGAGCTAGTCATGAACTACATCCAGAACCAACCGTCCGGATTAGGGCTACAGATGCAGGACTATGTTACAATGGGTAAACTGATGGAGAAGCTTGATCTGGTGCACAACAATCAGTCGATCTCGGGCAGACTTCATCGCATCGATGAGGATACGGATGGCCCTCAAGTGACTAAGAAGAGGAGTATTCACTCTTTGACATAATCCACACCGTGTTTTCCGGTTTTCGTTTGCTGTTTGATTTCTTATGCATATTCACTTTCCATTTCTTCCTCGATACCTTTTCCACTTTTCTTTTTCTCCTCTCTTTTCTTTTCTATGGGATATATTCTAGGACAACGGGCATCATCATTACAAGGGCTAGGGACACACAAACAGGGATATAAGAAGAGGTGGGATGGCAAGATCAAAACACTGGGGGGCGACCTCCATTCTTGCCGGAGTTTTTATTCTTTTTCACTTCCTTTCTTCGGTTTGATTTCTTTTTGACGCATTGGGATGAGTTTTCTTCTTTTCGGCCCAGGAGAACATCGAAACAAGGAGGGTCCTATTTACGAAGGGACTAGAACATATTACTACAACATACCGGGCAACCACCACACACACACAACAGAACAGACAGAGCAGCTGGAAATTGCTGCGTCAAGATTACAGACATCTCATCCTCTTATTCGGGTTTTATTACATTCATTTTTGCTTTTTGATGTTTGATTTTGATCAATGCTTCGTTTTCTTATCATTCATTCAGTATCATTTCGATCTTTATCGAGGGGGCTTGCTTGGTTGGCTTTTTTTGTGTTCTTTGTTATCTTTTCGCCTCTCATTGTCTCTCTTATATATATTTTTGTATCAACTTCATGTCCTGGAGATTTTGTTCCTCTCGTTTCTGCAGGAGGGAGATCAATAGGCTTGCTGTATGTAATCTATGATACTGGGCGGCTATTCTTGTACGCAATTCGGAAGTTCGCTATCTATCAATCTCAGTATACGTTTTGATATCAAGGTCGTCATATTATTCATCTTATCATAAAATTAGTTTACTAGTAAATCGCTACTAAAACAAACACTCAACATGCGAAGTCACGACACAATCCCACGCTCTTCCATGAGACTACTAACGCTCTGCTCCGACAACTCTGGAATCAGTTTGATCAACACCAATTCGACAATGGCATAGATGAGATGTTTGTTGCAGTATGCATCAGAGAATGGCTCTAGAAGATCACTTTCTATAGCTTCTAGAAGCTCTTCCGTATCAGCTGTCGACTCCTGTGACTTGCTTTTGGCTGTAGAAGCTGGTATCTCGTCATGACTACTTTCGTTCCTATCATTAGTACAATAATGGGCTTGGTTTTCGGCATTGCCACGGAAAAAGGCTCGAGCGATTGACTCCGGAATTAGCGACAATATATCCGCGGCGCATTGACGTTTGATAGCAGCAATCTCGGACGGAGAAGGAGTACTGTCCCCCGAAGCTGGGGTAGATGTATCCTTAATATCAGAATTATCAATATCTGTCTGATGGTCCGTGCCATTCGAAGATTGCCCCTGCTGTGGCTGCTGAATGGAAGGAGATACGTCGTTATTGGGTCGAGAAGCCTGATGACCAACATTGTTGTTATTGGTCGATACACTACCCGGACGAGCATTCGACGGGAAAAGAGTTGTTCTGACGGTAAATAACAACACCGGCAAAATCGTGGGGGTCAGTACATATGTGCTTATCAAATCGCGCAGGTACCTAATTGGACGTAATAAATGGTTAGCAAAAAGTGGACAGATGCGAAATTCCGATGTATTAACAGTCTGCCGAATGGGGACCATGGCAAAAGACAGAGTCGCCCGACAAGAAAGATGAACGCCGACCGTGTGAGAAAAAGCAATATATAGCACAAAGAAAGGAAAAAGAAACGAAAGAATCGCAGCTCCAGCGAGATGACCGCCGAATCATGTTTGCGGAAAGGAAATAACATGTCTCCATCAACCAGCCCGCGATTGTGAATTGGCCTAGACTTTGGGGTAGAATGACCAAAAAATGCGCAAATGCATGTCAGGCTTTAGTCACTCAGTACTCGACAGTCTCCAACTGCAAATTGCCACTAAGCGTGTCCCAACCAGAAGCCATTACAAATCAAAGTGGACTTGTTCAAATGACTTGTGTTGCAAAATGCTGGTGATGGGTAGTAGCACCAGGGGGAACCCTTCACAGTTGGAATTGCAATTCGCCTTCCTCGAACAAGCAAAGTCAATTGCTAGTTTGTGCTAGATAGTAGCGTTTTGGCATGTGTTTGACAAACTAAGCTGCCATGAGTTGCGGATCGGCGTTCTTGTCATGCCAGTCCGTCCTGTTTCCCATTGGTTGGGATACCCGATCACAAATTGCCTCTGAACAATCTTTACAATGGCCATGAACGGAATAATGCCATAGTCGACAATCTCCATGTTTAAAGCGCGATCGGCAATCAGATTTGGCGGGAATAAAGAAAACAAGTATGAGCTTTGCGGGGTGGTGCCAGACGTCATGCAAGATGAGACCGATTTTACGGCGCAGCAGGATCAAGGGAAAATTCAAATCGATCGCTCCCGGATTCATTGGGCAGAAGCTTCACTGACAGACGGGAGGTAAGGGCCGATCCAGGCACCTCGATCCGTCAATGATCAACCAGCTCAGGCCACGCGCATTAGTCGTGAGCACTGAACAGACGCATCGACCTCCGGTTGGCTTGTCTTGACTCGTAACTGACAGATTGAATCACTATACCCAGTTGGGGTATCAGTAGCGGCGGTTCAAAATGACGGCACGTTCTCTCGAGGGTATGGAAATTATGAGGCGTTCAGTGACCCAGTACTCTCGATAGGACGTAAGATTTCGGAGTGCTGCCCAATCTCTGTGGATCATAGTGATAGGAACTGTTGACCTGAATAGCAAAACTAATAACGAAAGTAGTAGTAATAACATGGATAAAAATCGTGGGTGTATTGTGAACCGCGACCCACCATACTAAACGTCTCGGAATGTAACGTAATAAATAGCTCGGTGGTATTGTAATTGTATACCCGTGGTGGTTTCCGTACGTATTGTATTGAAATGGGTCGGTATGGCGTTTGTAAGAACCGTCACTGAAAGTTTGCAGAGGGTCATTTATCGAGGGTGTAGGGCGGAAAAGGGAGGCCAAAAGTAGATGGAAATCCTTGCAATCATGAGTCGCGAAGGAACCGTATTGGCCCATTTTGGGAGTTTAGCAGATCAAGTGACCGAAACGCTATGCGAGTAGCCGAAACTGGGCTATGCTGGCGAGATAGCAAATTTCCAATCAGATTCGTGAAGTGGCTGCTCACAGAGTCACGCAAAAGAACAAGTCTGTCCGCAATGATACTCTGCTGTACGCCATTCGCAGAACTTTTGGGACATGCTGATTGACAATGGCACTGTCCTCTTCCCGCCATTCAGTTTGACAAAGTCGTAGAGAAACGAGGGGTATCAAGGATATTAGAGTAGTACTCGTTCCGTGGAGTGGTAAAGTGTCCGTAATAAACGGCGTGCATGAAGGTCAAAGTTTTTCTCCGATGCATATTGGAATGGGGTGGGGACATGGAGATCGAGAAGAAAAACGAAAACAGAAAGCCAAGAACTCTACTTACCGATCAAGAACGCTACCTGTCTCACCTATTCTGCCAGGACCTGTCAGGAGTAAACTCTGAATCAACGAGAGCGAACCATTTAACCATGGCATTCTCTGTGGTACCCCCAACGATTGAGATATCAAACCAAAGGCTCTGTAGCTGAGCACAGGGCGGCATAGATTTGGCTGATTTGTTGTCTTTGTCGTAGCAACAGGGTCCGGTTGTAACGTCTCTGTGGTTTTTGCCTCTGGATTGGATAATGTAGTATGTAGCAAGCCTCCGATAATAAAGCGCATTGTAACATATGCGAGGTAGACGGAATATAGTATCTTCCATAGCCATAGCGAAGCTGTGGACTGACTATGCTTCTGGGCATTTCCATCTTCGTTTCCGTCCTCTGACAGAAGGCCAAATCGTTCCAGGCGGTTCAACTCTGCTACAGCATCCAGGCTCTGCCCTACAGTCACTGTGGCTTCAGAATCCCGCTGCTTTGCCACGGTAATGACCTTGCTAATTGCGGTCCAGATGAACCAGCCCTCGCATATTCTCCCACTAACTTGGTTGCCCAAGATCAGATCGGACAATACATCTTCGACGAGTGTTCGCAAACAAACATTTTCTAAATCTTCAGTTGGCAATAGCACCGCCAACACGCCCTGTGCCAGCAAGTGACGGTACAGATTCTCGTTTTCCTGTTGCTCCGATGATTGCGACGCTGTCGATGCATTTGGCACTGGGGAAAGAGCTGGGTGCGGGTTAAGGTGGTGATATATCTCACGAGCTGATGGCTTCACTGCAACCAAGTCAGAGCCTTGTGTTGCGATTTGGTATGCTAGAGACACAGTTTGGTATGAGATTGTATTCAGAACGAAAAAAAGAGAGAGAAGATTGGAGTGTGTACCGGTAATATGGGCTTGAACTAGTCCAGTCACTTCGTCCAAGACGAGTTGCCCGACGTCCACCCGCCGAAGTCTTTGTTCCAAGGCCCGCGTGCAGTGTGCGATCAGTTGCAAGACTTCGTCGACAAAGACATGATCTGGTGTAATCCTTGCATACCATGAATAGACGAACTCCTTAATTATGACTGCAATCAGGGCGTACAATTGCAAGTCCACATCGTTGGAACTCGTCAAGGGTGGTAGGAGCTCTTGCAAGGGTCGCGGTGCGCTGGATCCATATGTGGAAACGTCAGGACAAAGAACACGACGAATCAACGCGACGGTGTTCTTGTCGCTACATGTGTCGTTGGACTCCGAATCAGCTGTGTTCCTTCGGTTCTCTGTTCGTGACTTCGTTCGACTGGGTTGCGGGGAGGAGACGTTGGAGGATTTCGGGTGTGACGTCGTTGCTCCAGGGTTGAACGGAGAGGGACCTCTCCGGGGCAAGCTCGTGGTCATTGCATCGCTGTAGTCGCAGTCAGATTGAATAGTGAAGGGTGCAATTAATGGCAGTCGTAGAAAGGATACGGTTCTGAAGTTGAGTTGTCGAAGTGGCTCTGCGGGAAGGAAGCTAGAGACAAAAACATCCAAAGAGGAAGGTGGCTTCCCGAGGGCAGCAAGCGGCCTATCAGCGCCAAGTGGGAGGATCGTCTCTTTTTTGTACAATTTCGATTTTGAATGCACATACTTATCACTGCAATTCTTTGTGTTTTTCTTTTTTTTATTTGGCTCAGGTTAGATCTCAAGGTCGTCAGATTCATTATTAAACACAGCCATCTTTGCACACCATCTACTACGCGATGTCTTCATCTCCTATCCCGGTGTGGCTTGATTGCGATCCAGGTTAGTGGGCTCCTATTAGATCAAGGTGAACAAGAACTGATCATGGCCTCTAGGACACGATGTAAGAGGACAAACCCTTACAAAGACCCTACCTCAAACCCTAACCATCAGTCATGAACAGGACGTTTTTGCAATTCTTCTTGCGGCCCATCATCCATCCTTGAATCTTCTTGGTATCACCACAGTCCATGGCAACTCATCTTTAGCAAACACGACTGCAAATGCGGGCAGTGTTCTAGAGGCTATCGGAAGGCCCGACATTCCAGTTTATCCCGGCTCGAAAAAGCCGTTCAGTCGAGTTGCTGTACATGCGCCAGATATCCATGGTAGGTATATCAGCATGACCATGGTCCGGATGAACAGCTTCTAATAAGATTCTCATATAGGGCACTCTGGTCTCGATGGCACAGATCTCTTGCCCAAAGCAAGTCGGCCACCTGTTTTAGATACGAACCCCATTTTGGCGATGCGCAATGCCCTGCTAGCTCAACCACCAAATAGGGCATGGCTCGTTGCGACGGGCACATTGACGAATATCGGCCTGCTATTTGCAACCTTCCCAGAGGTTGCAGGACATATTAAAGGTCTGAGTATTATGGGCGGAGCCGTTGGCGAAGGCTTCACGGATGTGCCCATGAGTCGACTACCAGGAGAAGAGCCTCGAGTTGGAAACACCACACCGTGGGCCGAGTTCAACGTATACGTGAGTGCCAAAGCTCTAAGTGTTTGATAGGATTTGTTATCGGACAGATTCATTGCTGACAACGAACCAAAGTGTGACCCGGAAGCGTCCCGATCTATTTTTTCGAACCCAATTCTTAGCCCAAAGACGACGTTGATTGCATTGGATTTGACACATCAAGTGCTTGCGACTGTCCCAATCCAGGAAAGAGTCCTGAAAACTAGCACATCACAAGCATCAACAGCAAGTGAGTTGCGTCGAATGCTATACGAATTACTGGTGTTCTTCGCAAACACCTATCACTCAACATTCGGTATGGAGGGTCCACCGTTACACGATCCATTGGCTGTGGCTGTCATTTTGTCAAACCTGAATTCGGATTATGAGCAAGCACATCCGGATAAAGTGCTCAAATTCGACGACAGAAACGGGGAGCGATTTGCCGTGCAAGTTGTGACCGATGGGCAACATGGCAGCACTCCCGAAGTTACGGGACAGCTAGGTCGGACGATAGCAAAGCCGACGGAAGGCCCGGGGGTAAGCATCCCTAGAGCTGTGGATAATGAAGCATTTTGGGAATTGGTACTTTTATGTTTGGAGCGGGCTGAGCAATGTTCTCCATTAAAGAAGTGAGCGGCATTTGTTCATAACCAGCGGTTGATGTACATCACAGTCGAATATGTTTATAGATTTAGATCTCTATCCTTGGTTGAACCTTCATTGTTTCTTCTTATGACAATTTGATGTTGGAACAAACTTCAAGCGATCCAGAATCACAAATTGGCTTTCGGTCCACCACGACACCAAGGGATGTGGTCTGTACGGAGTAGTTGATGATGTGTGCACTGTTACTCAAGTAACTAAAAGAGGGCAGTGCCGACAATAATCAATGTGTATTCGATATGAGGCTCAAATGCACATCAGACTCTCTTCAAAAGTCTACTCGTCTCATCTGTCTTGTGTCAATCAGTCAATATTGTTTTTTTAGTGGACAAAGATCACGCAATGATGATTGGCTGCGAAAACCGCCCGCAATGCCGTCAGTGGGCTTCCTCTCTCCGCCTTACTATAGTATAGAAGAACGTCCTTCAACTCAATCACGATCCATCAGCCAGCCTCACCACTTCAAGATCATTCAACCGGCAGATTCCATCTGCTACAGCGGCTTTCATTTACATTCCACCTGCAAATTGCGAATTTTCCGCCGTTGTCCATCACCAGGAAGTGAAACGGCCATCGCCGCAACTCATTCGCCACTCGATAGATTTCGATAGTCATTTAAATCATCGCATCCTCGAGATTATGTCCAACCCGCCATGTTTTACCTGAATATAGACACTTGATATTCCTCCATGATGCCACCTACAAGTTCTCCAACGGTAAGCGATGCCGACTGATACATCGTTCTTATCAATCCGGACTTCTGCTTATCAGAAGTGTTGCGTGCAATGGCAATTCTTTGCTAACTGAGTCGCATCCCACACAGGAGACACCTAGAGTCCCATCTGCTGCCGTGGCAAATCGATACTTTACCAATGAATTACAAACATTATCAGATCCAGTCCCCAATCTGGCCGCTACACTCACCAACCTACCAACAGAGGCCGAAGACGCCAACCATGAGAACGTGAATTTTCTACGAACTCGCCCTCACTCCCCATCCGACTCATCAAGTCGCGCTAGACGCAGACGGTTGGCGCTGTTGCCGGAGGTGGATCTCGAGAGCATGGACATTGACGAACAAAGACGCTTTTTACCATCATCCGCCGAGGCTACTCCGTGGTTACCTACCAGCCGTCGCTCGCACGAAGCATATAATACGAACGTAGGCTCAGAGGGACGAGTATCAGGTAGAAGGTCACTCTATGGATGGGCGCCAGGTTCTGGAGGGGAACTGGGAAATGATTATTTGGGATACCAACATGCTTCGCAGAATGAAGCCTCGGATAGTATATGGACTGTGGGGAGAGGTCTGGACCGAGAGCCAAGTCGCAACACATCTCTTTCTCGGATGGCGAGACGAGATGTGACTGGAACAGCGTTGCCATCATATACGGTCGATTCGGCGGAAGGAACAGACCCAAGCAGCCGACATTGGTCGGACCACAATAGCAGTACATTCACCGAGGCATTGTTGCAGTCTGTGCGACGTGGTGCGAGATATGCTTCTCGGACGCGCACTCTCCAAAACTACCTTTTAGACCGAGAGCGGCTTGCCCGTCAAGAAGCGAACGAGAGGGAGCGAGAAGGGGATCGTGAGCGAGAGAGAGAACGGGAGCGGGAAAGAAGAGGCGCAACATCTTCGTCCTCATCGCGCGCTTTAAGAATGAGCTTGAGGAATATATCCGGGGATCTCAGAGATAGATTGAACTCGCATCGACATTTACTAAGCGAAAATCCGCCTAGTGCGAAGCTACGGGAGACGATCCAATACCTAGAGCGTGTCCGCACCTCCGGCTCGTTATCAGAGTATATTGAGACTGCTCTCATAGGCGGAGTTGTGCAATACGATCCTCTCAAAAGAGTATATAACGATGGCGATTTCATACTCGATACTTCCTTTATCAAGCCACCAGCATCGAGCTCATGGCTGCGGCCGGGGGCTGTCTTTTCCGGGTCCCAGAAAGCCGTCAATACCGTTGCAGGACACAGTTTCGATATGTTATCCCATCGAGTATCGCAACCTACAGAATCCTCCGTGGACGATAGCTCAACCCGCATTAGTGTTTCGACGAGTAGCGGTCGAAGATACTGGGCAAACTCTTTGTCCCCCTTCTCTGGTGAACATCACCATTCTCCCAGCAGCAAACACGAACTCTGGCCAGTAAAAGTTACCATTCACAGCGTCGATTATTCGGCAATGACGTTGACGGGAACGATGGAAGCCTACAATATACCAGACAAGACATCCCCGACCCGAGATGCGCATATAGTCACATTTTTGGAAGGCGAAATCATCGATCTGAATGCACATAGTTTAGAGACAACAAGTTTTCAGGCCGACGCGGATATCGATTGTACATATTGGCGAGAACTGCGACCGTTTAGAGGACTGAACGATGACCAGATGACGAAGAACCTGTTGAGTAAGAAGTGGGTAACTGATGAGCTGAACAAGAACTGGATTTTGATGCGTTGGAAGGGTAGGCAGTCCCTTTTTTCCCCTTAGAAAGTACAATGGCCAAACTGACATTCTGGTTAGAACGCTGCTTTATCACACCCACCGATGCTCGTCAGGGTCTCACGATCTCTGGATTCTACTATATCTCCCTACATCGCGGAACAGGCGAGATAGAAGGCTTATACTACGACCCCGGTAGTTCACCATACCAACAACTATCTCTCAAACCGGAGAGACCGACCATGTCATTTCCGTCGATTGATTTCCGATGATGCCTCTCTTACGGGCTTCTCTATTACTTGCACATGTTTTAGCTTTTTGCTATACTTACCCTCAATTGCATGGGGTAAAAAGCATGGGATTTGTCAAGAAGAACTTGAGTTTGATGTAGCGTGTTATTTTTTGTCTATAGCATGACTGTCTAGCCTAGATGCAGCACCAACGTACATATTATCATTCAACTTGAATATATCCAATTCTTGCAGCGAATTTATCCAAGCCTTTTTCTGTCACTACGTACCAACTATGGTGTCCGAACTCACTTCTACACGTAATTTACGGTGCGTAGCACGGTTCTGAAATTTTGTTTGTACTCATGTTCCATTCCTCATATCTAATCAAACCTGGCCAACACTGACACTAACGAATCCCTCTTATTTTTTTGTGCCGAGAAAGACCTTTTGAATATATCGAAGTTCGAGTCGTCAATCCATTCCCTCCATCCCGACGAAAGTAGAAGAGTCCCTCATATCAAAAATAGCCGAGTATGACGACAGAGTCAAAATGTTTGCAGTTCGCTTTGCGAAAAAGCTTACTGGCTAGTCTGGAAGTAGTTGAGGAGGACGGAACGTTCCTGAGACTCCTCACCCCAGTCCTTGACAACGACGCAAGAGCAGTTGACGACCTTGCGGGCGTTTCCTTCGCGGTCGAGCTGGCCTATACACCACGATCAAAAGATTAGCCACTGAATCTCTCATCTGCAGGGCAATGCAATTCATAAAAAAAAGGAAAAGAGGGACGTACAAAGACCAACCCATTCACCAAGGACCTTTCCATCAGGAACCTTGATCAAGGGGATCTCGTGCTCAGAGCAAAGAGCGACAACGAGTTTCTTGTAAGCCTCCTCCTCGCAGGACTCGTTGAGGACACACATGTGCGCCTGGCGACGGTCGAGGGCCTTGGAAGCCTCGCGGAGACCACGGGCAAGACCGTCGTGGATCAAGGCGATCTTGAGGACGCCCTTGAGCGCATCGTTGACGGACATCTGGCCGCCGCTGGACTCGGCGGGGACCTCGACATCCTCGGCCTCGGCGACGGGGGGGTTGGAAATGGTCTCTTCTCCGTCCGACTGTGTAAAATTCAAATGTTAGATATATTCTCCAGTGAAAATATTCCAGCAACAGAGTCTGTGCGTTTGTGGGCGTACCATTGTGATGGTGTTATCTGGTGGGTTGTTATAAATGTCGGATTATCCTCAAAGAGTGATGGCGATGGATTGAATAACTCTTCGTTTAAGATTTGGTGCTTGAAGCAATTGCGACTTATTTTTGATGCTCGCTAAATGTGTGCCGACATGCCCTAGCTAAATCCGGTAAGTGCGGTCATTGATTATGTAATAGACTCACCCAATCAGCCGCTACCAAAGTATCCCATGGACTCCAGAGTAAAGCGCTAGTACTCATTTTTGTAAAATATGTCAATCAGACAGTTGTCATGTACGTTGCTAACAATGAGGTATCATAATCATACACGTAATACATAGGAAAATACCAACCCAACGTAACAACATTAATGGTTTGCAACAACAAAAATTCGCCTAACAGCAGGAATCAAACATATGTACTTGGACGCGTGTGTCCGAACCCATTCGTCAACCCATTCACAGAAGCAGGTGCTTCGTGATGGTCAGGATAGTACCCATTGCCATTCACATTGAGTCCATCCAGCGGACTGGGAATTTCGCCATGTGACGACGGCTCTTGATCGATATGCATCTTCAGGAAATCAATATCGAGGCCATTGAGGTGAGGAATATGAGGAACTAGATCCATAAAGTCGGACAGCTTGACCCAAAAGATATGTTCCATGCCGAAATACTTGGGTCGCGTTTCACCATCTCGTTGAATGACTTCTCCGAAAGACGAGCATGGCACTTCCATATCATCTCCCTGGATCAAGATGCGCCGCGTCACACGCCACAAGTTCAACCGTTGCGTGTAAGTAGCCTGCCGTTTCTCCCAACTGGCATACTGAGACAGTTGCAAGTCGTTTGTAGCAAGAAGAGGCGCCACTAAGAAATTAGGAACCCATACCTCATCTGCGACCTCTGGTACGCAAGAAGAGTCTAGCTGTACGGTTCGTGCAGTGACCACCGGCATGAACTGCTTCAACCAGGAATGGCTCTTGGCGCGAGGATCGTTGGCTCCGACAAGGTTCGCAGAAATTCGAAGCCGGTTCGGAAGTGCATCACGACGTCGCTGCTCTTGTTCCTCATGTTCCCTGCGGAGTTTGGCAATACGCATTCGCTCTTGTTCAGCCCTGCGTTGTCGTTCTTCCTCTTGTTGTTTGACGCGCCGTTGTTCAAGCTCTTTCCGCTTGCGCTCCTCCTCCTCGCCTTGCTCACGGGCAAGGCGCGCTAGCTCTTCCGCTTTACGAGCCGCTTCTTCCTCTTTGGCGATACGCTCCTTTTCTAATTGCTCAGCTGCTTTCTTTTCTTCTTCCTCTTGGGCTTTCCGGGCATCGCGTTCTTTCTGTTGCAGTTCTTCCTTCCTCCTCGCAGCAGAAGCCTCTGTTTCCTTGCTGGCACTGTCATCCATCGGTATGCGATCGAGCTCTTGGGTGTCTTGCTTCTTGTGCTCCTGCTTCACTGGGACCGAGGCTTCACTTGTACGTGAGCGTTTTTCCGAAATGGCATCTTTGGAAGTCCTGCCTGTTTCGAGGTTGTCTTTTTTACTAGCAGAAATCTTGGTTGCTTCGGAAGTTTCATCACTTTTCTTGTGAATTCCATTGAGCAATTTGCGAGTACTTTCTTCGTGCTGTAAACGGCGTTTCTTCTTCTGTGAAATCTCTTCGGATTCTCTACCACGCTCCGAGCCTCGTGATCGTGACCGTTCGGGCGAGACGCTACTACGGGGGCGTTTCAACTTGACTGGGACTTCCAAGGTATCCTTGATATCTTTCGCGTCCTTCAACGCGCGAGCATGGGACTTGGTGAGCTCTTCACGTGAAGATACAGAATCAGTTGACATAAGACTGAGCCTACGTCGGTCACGATCTGGAGGTCGTCCAGCGATCAATCTGCGGCGTTTCGGGACGTCATCGCCACGGTTGACTGAGGAAGCATCGCTTTGCCGTCTTTGTACAAGAGATTTCTTTGGCTTGGCAGTGTCGTGGTCAACAGAATGCTCACTGAGAACATCATCCTGGGCAGCTGCTTTGTGAAGAGAGGCGATAGATTTCTCCTTTCTCTGCGAAGACGGATCACGCTTCTTAATCTTCTCTTTGCCAATAACATCTACTGAGCGGGACGATGTCGGACTGCGAACAGGCTTGCGAAGAGCACTGACTGGAGAAGAAGAAGCTCGCCTAGCCGCCTTTTTGGCATCCTTCTCTTGTTCGCGCGAGCGCTTGGGAGACTTGGCCTCCGCCTTTCGCGCCTTTTTCATCCCTTTGTACTTATCATATGCTCTCTTCAACAAGTCCACTTCTTCCTCCCAACCATCGCCCTGACGTTCCTCCGCAAGTTCATAGTAGGTTTTTCCGCGATACAATCGTCGAGCCGGATTGAACCCGGGGTATTCCAGTAATAAACGTATAATAGCCAGGTTACCTCGACCGATTGCGGCAAGCATGGGCGTGTTGAAACCAGGCCGACAATTCGAATTCTGAACGGGTTCGGGATCTGCATCTGCGTCGCCCATTCCCAATAGCAGAGACATGACATCTTCATGTCCACCTTTAGCAGCCGCAATCAAAGATTCTGTGTCTGCCTTTTGAATGACATTCAAGATATTAGCTACACCAGCCATGTCACCTTTCGCGGCAAAATTACAGAGATTCTCCGGCGT
The DNA here is from genome assembly GCA_001571465.2 of Talaromyces pinophilus. NCBI lineage: Eukaryota > Fungi > Ascomycota > Eurotiomycetes > Eurotiales > Trichocomaceae > Talaromyces > Talaromyces pinophilus. Next base: position 3,051,883 of record CP017344.1, on the reverse strand, counting down.
TGCTTTTGTCCATAAAAGGTCATTGCGCGTTGCCTCGCTTCTGACAGTCTTTCGCCTGCTAAAAGCACTCGAACCTGGCGGCGGACTCATCATCAAGTGTGCCGGAGGTGAATCTCTCGGACTGGCACCTGATGTGGCACGAGGAACGGATCCCTTGGCGGACGGAGGTCCATGATCTTCGGAGCGTCGTTTACGTGGTGGATGTGCCTTGGCATGAGATATAATCCTTCGGATCTCGTCGTAATCCTCTGTATCAGACGGTACCAGATCGTATGGTTCGTCGCCTTCTGCATTGCCCAATCGGGGGTTTGCGCCTGCGTCAAGTAGAAGCTTGATGACTTCCAAATGACCATTTTCCACGGCATCTATGAGAGGTGTGTCCTTATCAATATTTCTCGTGTCAATCTCGCATCCTGCATCTAGTAAAAACTTGACAATCGGGGCGCAGCCTTCTAACGAAGCAATTTGAAGCGGAGTATTTCCAGCGTTATCTGCTACATTCAGATCCTCTGGTCGCTCAGCATGTCGGGCCACCGCAACTTCATACTCCTGAGCGGCGCAAGCTCTTGCAAGGCGCGTACGACCGTTCTGATCCCGCTGCTTTTTCTGATTTGAAGGCTTGGCCGAAGAAGCATGGGCGCCTTCAGATGTGAGTCTCCGAGAGCGCGCAGACGGCATCGGAGAAGCGCTAGCAGACGATGACACTGACATGCGATCCTCAGAACTTTGACGGCGGTGACTATTGACCAAGGGCGCTGGGATTTTTCGTTTTCGTTGTGTGATCTCCCCTGATCCTTGCTGCGGACCTGATGAGACTCTCTTGTGAGAGCGATATGATGGTGAAACGGAACGATTTTTTGATAAGGATATCGTCGAATTCGTCGTTGGATGAGTCTTTTCTCGCCTTTCGCGCTCCTTGGTAGAACCCCGGCGTCGACGTTCCTGAACGTGAGAATCATTGTCTGTAAATTCGGCTTCCATTACACTTCCACTAGGGCTGCGTTTCCGAGAACGAGGATAGGCATCAGGAGTCTGACGAGCGTCGGAGTTAGAACGAGTAGAGTTTCGACGAGCTTTGACAGGCGCAGCGGTTTCTGTTCCTTCTCTTTTCACAACAGAGGATACGGACGACGTCCGAGATCGAGATTTCGTCGCAGACGCGGCTTGCTCCTTGGTCGACACATCGTCCTCAACGCGCTTGCGTTTTCTCGAGTTTGGGGACAACTCCCCATCGGCCACACCATCTCCATTGCGCCCCCTGTCGGCGTTCACCTGAGCAGTATGTTGTATATGCTTTCTTCTTTTCTCCGGCGAAAGAGATTCCCGACCAGATTGAATGATTGTCTCTGCTTCAGAGTCTGCCTTGGTGTTGTCTTCATCTCGGTCCGCAGTAGAATTATCCAGAGAAGCTGGCTGGTTTTCGTCCGATCGGGGAGGAGATGGCGAAGACTTCGGTGCTACATTTTCTTTTTGTCCCACACCGGCACTATCAGTACTGACAGGATCTAGCGACGACGACGGAGGGACGTCTGCATCACTCATAGCGTTTGAACCAGTCTTTGTTGAAATGTGCTCGTCATGCTGGGCTGCCGTGGCGGCGATTGTCCAAGGACAATTCGATCGGAAATAAACACTACTACCGAAATCGCGGGTCGATCGGTAGCAGTGCAAATTGTCGAGACTCAGGTCACAAGTGGTGGAACAAATCGAGGTAGACAAAGGGTACTGATGCGCTAGAGGAGCGGGTGGCAACACGGTAGGTAGGTGGTTGTCGCGTGGATGTTGTGAGTGGAAATAATAGGTATCGAAAGGTGGATTGACAGATGCCGAATAATTGCATACAAGAGAATAGGTAAGAAAATGATGAGTGGGAGTCGAGATGAGATGGAGGGCGAGAAGTGAGGATTAGGGAGGGAAAGAAAGAGAAGTCGACGGGAGCAGGCGAGGAAGGCAGAGAGAGAAAGAGAGAGGGAGAAGAGAAACGTGAGTTGGTGGAGTCTAAAATCGCATTTGGGCAAGGGTGGGTGGTTGAAGCTGGGCAAGAGCGAACCAGCTGCCACCGCGCTAACCAATTCAAGACTAGTGGGGAGAGCTGGGCGCTGACTGGCCAGCCTTCTCGAGTGCGGGATTGGCTGATCTTTTCGCTGTTGATAACGTGTTGTGTCTGTCTCTCTCTTTTTCCTCCATGGATGAACATCTGTTCTCTTGAAGATCTTGTTTATCGTATCACTATCTTGTCATGTCCCATACTGGACGATACAATGTACAACACCGACAAAGGAATTCTCCATGGCCACAGAGGTGTGCCGCCACCCGTGCCTGGGGAGTGGCCAATACGACCTTAGTTTCGACATAGTCTGGATCGAGGAGCTACTACGTAAACACACAGTCGCGCCTCTCAAAGTTCCCAACTGGCCCGATCGAATATATTACCTTGATATCAAAGAAATAAGGCGGCTCGAAGTCTCTGCGGCGCTGCCCTCCTTCATACTAACTACTAGTATGGAGTACTGGACTACGTAGTACGTACTGCTATGTACAGAGTACTTGATGATAGGAGGTGGCCTCACCGCTCTGCAGTCGGGCAGCCTAAGGCCCTAAGGCTCGCAAGTGTCGCAGCCAATCTACTCCGTAGTATGGTTCCCTTGTCGATCCCTGCTGCCGCTTTCGACCTGCAACTTGCCAACCTCCACGCTGGCGCCCCCAATGTGCGACCGCCATAGAGCGCCGCATAGCTGGCGATCGAGGGGTCAATCAACAACTAACTACCATTTCAAATACTTACTACGTAGTATGCCGGAAACACCAGAACAAAGGATGAAACGGGCATGACGTGGTGTCTGTCAAAAGCAGGAATTCTGTGTATTGCGAGGGCGCTGTCCAATCAGAGCAGAGCCAAGCTGCTGGTGACAACTAGCTCATCTCAGAATCAGCTGTAACTCTCAGAAATGCATTACGAATCAAATACGATGCACTAGTAATTTAAGCGAACTTTCTTCGAACATTCCCTCCGAAAACAACGACATTTGTATATACCGTGTAATTACCATGCTTTGCAATACGACCACAGTGCAACCAGCTTCGTCATTGTCCTGGTTGAAGCCGCTTCCGTTCAACATACCACCATCAATCTACTACTTCGCATAAACCGAAGAAAGACATATGCGCGTCTCAAAGCCGAGATGCCGTCCAGCGACACCTCAATTATCCAGAGTCTATTCTGGGGAATGGACGTTGTGGATCTGATTCGTTTATGTTTTGTCTTCGCCGCATGTACAGTGCGCATCATCCCATAAGAACACTCCATTCGGTTCCGCTACCTTGCAGAATATTGATTTTTGGCTTCGTGTTTAGACATTCACATTTTTCTCGATTCCTTTCCTAAATCACCGATTCGTCAACTATGGTCCTCGCACGAGCGATCGACACAATGCGAAATCAACCGACCCCAACCCCAGCGATAAACCATCATCATCCTCCTCCTCCTCATCGCCGTCACACAATGCCGGATTCGTTTCGCAAGTAATGGATGCGCTGGCAACGTGGCAGGTACCACACCAATATTTCACGCATTACTACGTCCTGTCTCTCTTGTCCTCCGCATTCTGGATCAGTCAGCTTCTGACGAAAGGCCCAGCGTTTCAGTTTGTGGTGTCCAACATGACCGACGAGCATCTACAAAACTCAATGACCATACAACAAGTTTTATTGTGTACAACCCTAATGCTCATTCAAGGCGGGAGGAGATTGTATGAGAGCTTTGCACTTGCGAAACCTTCGTCATCTCAGATGTGGGTTGTGCATTGGCTATTGGGTCTATGCTTTTACGCTGGGATCACTACAGCTGTTTGGGTGGAAGGGTCGGGTGAGTATTTACTCTCGATTAATTGGTGATGATATACCTAATAGATACACTGTAGGATCTGTCCTCTCCACGACGCTCACTATTCAAGATCTGCGAATCTCTCAAGTTCCCTCGTTAAGGACGTTGTTGTGCCTTCCGATCTTTCTGATGGCTTCTGGTATTCAGCATGATTGTCACCATTACCTCTCATCGCTAAAAGAATATACCGTCCCAAAACATCCACTGTTTCAATGGGTCGTCTGCCCTCACTACACAGCGGAATGCGCGATATACCTCTCTCTTGCCCTGCTTGCAGCGCCGGGCGGGGAAATAATTAACAAGTCTGTACTGTGCGGCTTGTTGTTTGTCGTGGTAAATCTAAGCTCCACAGCGTACAACACGGAAAAGTGGTACAAAGCGAGGTTTGGTGAAGATCGTGTTCGTGGGAAGTGGAAGATGCTACCTGGCATATTCTGAAATGAAGATAGATCGAAGATTATTCCACGAGGGTATCGTCATCATTTTCGATTCAAGAACTTGATCGAGTTCCCTAATTTCGCGACCTTGAGCACATCGCGGTAGGTGAGACTGACTCTGGTCTGTCTCTCGTAGGCTCCAGTCTTGTAGGCCTGCTGGTCTCCAACGAGACTCCAGTTGCATATGGACTCTGGCGTCAGAGCGTCATCTTTCAGAGTGTTTGCGATCCCGTGCAGGTACTGAGTATATAGACTGCCCGTCGTGATCAACAAGCTCCGCGGTTCTTGCAAAATCCGATACTTGGGTCCCGTGTCCTCCTTTTCTGCGTCAACCGTGTCTGTCTCTACTTTCTTCTCGTAAAGATCCAGAACGATCGGAGCTGCTAGACTGATCGTCGCCACAAGTGGGTAATACGCTGGTCCGTCTTCATGCGGCATAATCCCCTGGCCAGGACAATATTCGTTGATAAGCACATGGTTCGGTGCCTTGTGCGGTGCATCTGAGAAACAGCCTAACTCCTTGAATCTAGATATGATGGGCTTATGTAGCCAGTCAGGTAAAGGCGCTGCTAGAAGAGTGTTTGATTTGTTCAACGCAGATGGCCACGTTTGTAGTCGTCGGTGAGAGAGTTGAGTCCATCTTGGGATGGGGACAGAGTTTATCTATATATCGTCAGCTTGATACCCGAATACGCTTCAGTATCAGATCTGATGATCACCTTTTTCAGAATCCGTTCCTCCTCGTCGACAGTGATGAAGTTGGGGATGTAGTATGCATTTTCAGGTAAGCTCGTGATACGTGCTGTATCAAGAGGCGCTGACATTTGTTTTCGGTGTCGCGTCGAATGTACAACTGGGGTTTTATTTACAGAATAAAGCGTGAAGCCTCTTGTAGGAATGATAGATCTGTTGTGATGAATGCGAATGAAACAGAAATCCGTCGACTGTCAGATCAAATAAAATGATGCTTCCTGCCTAAGGCAGAAACACAACCCCACAATTTCCATACAATTTCCAGTCCTTCCATCCATAGATGTGCAACCACAGACTTCATATCAAACTCATTCAAGCCTTGATATTCACTCTTTCTTAGATTCGGTCCTCATCCAGTACAAACTAGCCGCGATACCCTTGGAAAATCTGTCTCTATGGGCCCCAAAAAAGATACCAAAAAAGATACTAAAGGAGGAAAAGGCAAGGGAAAAGAGCCAAAAGACGTCTCAGATGGCGACGACAAGGGGAAAGGCAAGGGCTTAAAGGCTGCCAACTCCATTAATGTTCGACATATTTTGGTCCGTATACCTTTCTATACTCTTGGCCCTTATTTTCCATCTGAGTTTTAGTATAAGGAAGTGGTTATCCCACGCCCCCCCGCCTCCCCTCCCCCGAGCCTCGTTGATACCAAATAATGAACATGTTGTAATTATATATCAACCTTGCAACTAATCATGTCATCCGATAACTTGGTATAGTGCGAGAAACACTCCAAGAAAGAAGAAGCCCTAGAAAAACTCCGCAACGGCGCCAAATTCGACGATGTCGCCCGCGAATTCTCAGAGGACAAAGCCCGACAAGGTGCATCCATATTCCCAACCACAAGCAATCAACCCTTTTCAGGTCACATATCTAACCTCCACCTCTTCGTTTGAGGTACTTTACAGGTGGCTCCCTAGGCTGGAAAGTACGCGGCAGTCTACACGGCGACTTCGAAAAAGTGGCCTACGACCTCGAGCCAAGCACAACGGCAAACCCGAAATATGCTGAAGTCAAGACCGGGTTTGGGTATCACATTATCATGGTTGAGGGTCGGAAATAGCATTGAAACACTTTCCTTTTTCTTTTTCCACCAGGATTTCACAATTTACGTACTCAATGATCAATAGCGCATTACGTTTACTTTTGCTGTTGCGAATGTTTCGAGTGGGGGATGCGGAGATCATCCTTTCATGGCCCGTGGGGGAATTCGGGGAAATTGACGAGTTTACACTTTACAGCCTCTTTTATGTTGGTCTAGTATGACTTGGATGAGTTCCACTTGTTATGAATTTCTCAGAATGAGGTTGATGGTTGTTCTCTAAGTGGAAGGTTACGGCAATGCTTGCATTATTTAGGATGAGCTTGAAGCCTTCGATTCGAGAGTAGTATGACAACCCCCATATGCTATCCAGCCACATCCTCCACCATGCTACATGTAGATATTTCTCCGTGATGCCCTTTGTCCACGCAGGATGGGAGCTGCTGACGTAGATCCAACTTAGACTGGGGGTCAAACTGGTATTCCTCCAATGTCCCTGATAGTGGACAGAGGAAGTCTATCCCACGCAAGGACAAAAGCGCCAACATGCCATCCCACACTCTGTCAAACCAAGTCATTGGAACCAACCTTAAATCCCGATTACAATGGATCGTATAAATATCTAGTGACTATCCACATACGATAGACATACTGAAGCCAATCTATTCACAAATCTAGGTTGAGATGCCGCATTACCCAAACAGGCAATCCCCATACTTTCCATAAGCGGAAAAAACCCCAAAGTCGAAAGATGATTAGGGCTCTGACACACCACTGTGCGAGAGAGGATATCAATGGCATCAAAGACATGTGTTTCAACGGAAACACAGCAACAACATGAAGAACCGAAAACGAGCATCTCCATACCACCTACAACAAACAATGGGTTACCGACAGGAAGATGTATGTTCATTAAGCCTCATCAATCATTGATGGATCAGCGATGTAGCTGTGAGTCTTATCGACAGAAAAACGCTGTACCAGGTGCATACTGTGACTGCGGGCATCAGGCTAGTTATCATTTATATGCGCAATGCTACGAGGATGTAACGAGCGAGCGCATAACAAGTCCAAACCCAACATTCAAGAAACCACCACCGCCGCCACCAAAACAATCCCCAAGCGACCAAATAAAAGCCCTAGAACAACGCCTCCAAACCCTTGAAACACGCCACTCCCTCGACACCGCACACTGGCACCAACGCCTCCTCCAAGAACGACACGCGCACCAAGAAACCCTCAAACAATTCCAGCAACACATCACCGCATTCATGCAGTTCATGAATGCGATGAAACAGCTCGATGTGCAGCGTAGGTTTGGCGAGGTTGAGGATCGGCTGGATCAGGTGATGGATTGTCAGCAACGGTTGTTTGATCAGGTTGTTAGTGTGGAGGATTTTGGGATGATGTTGGAGGATAGGATTGTCGAGGTTGAGGGTGGGAATGAAAGGGATGTTGCGGTGGTTTCTAGAAGAGATGAGGGGGGTTGTGGGTGCCATTTACGTCTAAGGGGGGTGAAGAGGGAGGCTGGGAGTGGTGATGAGATTGAAGCTGTGGGCTCAAACTACAAAGTTGCACGGAGAGACTAGAATGTTAATGAAGAAATAGTGTAAATATTATACAGAAGAACCAAAGATTAATATAATACATTGCCCAAGGCCAAAGGCTCAATAGAATTTCCCCTCATCAACACGACTTCTCCGCGAACTGTGCTGCGTCAACTCTATCGCCAACTGACACGCCGTCATATAGAACGCACGGAACTCTAGCTCCAAAGAGTCACTTGCAGGATCAAGCGTTTCGTCGACATTTCTGCGGCGCTGCAATCGTGTATAGTACGAAGGCTTGGTGTTGACAAACATCTCAAGATTGAGCTGGTCGCTTTTCGAGTCTAGAGAGCCCTTGACATTGGGACTGTAGCAGAGCCTCTCGCCAGAATACTCGTACGTGCGTACCATGGTTCCTAGGGCTTTCTGGACGCCAGGAAACCAATAGTTTCCTTCTATGGTGTCGAGACTCTCAGAAGAATTCTGAGCCTGATCAGGCGAGATGTCATGTAACATCGTCGCCGGGGCTGGTACCTGACAGCTGGGCGGGAACGGCTCCTTCGGATCGTTGAGCGCCTCGTTCAAAGAAGACAGGAGTGCGTTACGCAAGCCTTCGGGCTGTTTAGTCCCATTCACACCGTAAATTTCCTGCGTAAGTGTTCGCGTGAAACGAATATCGTAGTTGACCTCGGGTAAAAGGTAATCTATGCTATTCTCTTCCACAATGGCTTTGACACTCAAGAGCTCAGGCCCGGCAAATGGAAACTTGGCTTCCGGATCGTTAATCCAGGGAACTGAAATCTCGACTTCGAGAACAGGTAACTTGCTATCATTCGGATCGCACGGAGTCATTCTGAATCGATGGAGTCTGATCTGAGTTCTGTCCCCTGGAAAGATTCGGCGGGTTCTCACTAGAGATTCGCCCTTGGGGTGAAGCCATCCGTGGAAATAACGAGGAAAGGAATGTTCTCCCAATTGAGTGGCGTTTATTTTCGTCACGCTGTCCAAGCTACTGGGGGTTCGAAAGAGACATTGGCCGATTGTGGCTGACAGTTTCTCCTCGAGCCCGTGTTGGCCTTTTTTGGTCGATCCCTCTCTCAGTAACTGAAGGATCTCAGACGAGAGAGTCGGTTTATGTTGGCTGAATAATGGCGGCAGTGAATCCTCGTTGTAGTCTTGAAGTGATGTCGGTATAGCCCATCTCGCCCACGGCTTTTCTCTTTCTAAAAGGCCCATGACTGACCTACGCTTCTTTGATATCTGTTTCATGAAACCACTGGCGCTTGATGGCACATCGGCACAGAAGGAGACTTGCTCATTTGCAGACTGTGCAGAGTTTGCGAGTTGCAAATCGCGTTTAAGGCGAACAAAATCCTCGTCCTTTGCGGTATATGCCGCCGAGGCAACTGAACTTCGACCCGGATCGTTTATGTATATGCCGTGAGTTTGCGCTATTGACTCCAAAAATTTGCTCTTTGCCGCTTTGCCGTCAATCAACCAGGATTTATCATTGAGCAGGGGCTGCTCAAGTGTTTCCGTACGAATTTCTGCCCCGTATGCCTTGACAATCTCTCGAACAGATTCACAGGCACTGCGATTACCCGAGACACGTATAAAATTCAACGAGCCGAACGGTTCAATCTTTGTGTTGTGGGAATGTGCCAGTTCCTCCAAAGAATATTGTTCTGATGATAAGATAACAGATATGACCTGTGACGGGATATTGACTTTCAGACTGCCCATCTCGTCATGGACTTCAAGCTGCCAACAATCTCGAATAATGCGCTCTGTCAGGATGTCCTTTCTGAGTTTATTCGTCTTTTTGGTTTTCTGAGACTTTGAGATTCCTTCGTTCGATAATTTATTGTCCTGTGACTCCTCGTGACTCACAATGGCCTGCCATTGTTCGTCATCATTATCCACGTCTTCGTTAATCGGATTGATTTCAATGTCTTCTTTTGACGGTGATGGTGTAGATTGTTTCGGAAAGCTGTAATAGTATTTTGACAGCTGGCCTAACGTAAATCCCTCTTCAACCTGGGCTTGAAGCTCGATATATTCTTCTCTCGAAATGGTGTCACCAGGCGGATACGACGCGCGAAGTTCATCGAGATAAGCGACGTAATCGTTGTCGCCATTTTCTTTGCTCTTGAAATTACCGAAGAAATCGGCAGATACAGGAGAGGTGACTTTCTTCGAGGTATCACCCGAATTTTGATTATCTTGTTGCTCGATCGTTCGGCGTCTCCGTTTTCTCAACGGAACAACAAGGATCTGCCCGGGTTTTCCTAAGGCGTCGACATCGAGCTTCTGCGTTCGTGCTGTGTATTGTCTATATCTTTCTGTGTGCGGATCTTCGTCTTCGTAATCGGAAGCAGATGGCGCTTTATGGTCGTCATCTGGTCGGTTGGGGGAGCTGTCGTTGTGCGCGACAGAAGAAAAGTTAGAGTAACGGCTCGACAGCCCTACAAACTGCCTTTTGGGTAAAGGTGTTATGTAGGGTCGTATGGAAAAGGCTGCATATTTTGACGACCGGCCGAACATGAATAAGCAAGAGGAAAAGGAGATCAAGTGGAAGGTTGGCGCATCGCTTGGTGAATGAAGACAGAACGAGGTTGCGGAATTATTTTCTGGACCTCCGTCCCAATCTCCGCAAAAATAGCTGATGCCTAAGGCAGACACATCCTATCAAGCATTTTTGTTTTATTTTTGCTCAATATTCGTGGATATTTCTAATTCATTCATATTTTCTCTTCTTATTTTCTTGTGCACGGGCTAATATATCCTCTCTACACCATCCTTCATCTCCGCGATTAGGAATCCATGGCTTGAGCACATTCTTTGCCTCTTTGGCGGCCAACGACCGAGCCATTAACCAAGGCAGTCCATCATTGGCATCACCACTTTTGTTCTTGAAGTCACTGTAGCTCCTTGACTCAAGAATATCTTGCCAATGCAGGTCTTCGCCTCTTGTTTCCGTGCAGATCTCGTGCACTAAATTCCACATCTTGACTCTAGAAAGGACGGATGCTCCCCGTAGAGACATTGATTTTAGCTTACTGCCCTGTTTTGCACCGCCAATGATACATTCGACAACCGATGTTGCTTCGGGACTTATTCGTGGTTTGTATTCGATGCGTGAGGTATCACTGACTTGGTACGGTTTGAGTGACGAGGCCGATGCGATCCATACAGCGGATATATTGCCGGGCTTACTAGCCTTCCGTGCGATATCTGATCTGTATTTTCCGAATGGCCACTTGGATTTTATTACATCCATCGGTACTGGTAATACATCAAAAGGCCGAAAGCGATATTCAACATCTGCGTTTGACGCAGGAAACGTCTGATTGACAAGCGCTCTCATTCGGCCCGTCGGACCGCCTCCAAATGCTCTCTGGCATCCCACTCGAGATATCTCCTCTTCTGGAAGCACCAGCGAAGTGATATAAGCGCTGCTTGTGGGCGCAATAAGAAGACTAGCGGGATATGAAAGAAGCGAGGTCACCTGTCGAAGAGCCAATTTATCCGTACATGATTTGCTGAGGGTAGGTTCTGCATCTGCTCGGCATGGTTTCCGACGAACGACGCCGAGAATTGAGAAATGAGCCCTGCCGTCGAGAAGAACTGGCGTGTCGTGCTTTACATCGACTGCTGGTGGGACAGCCCAGGGTGTCGCGTCCTCTTGCTCCGCCATGCAGAGTTCCATGCTGCAATCACCGCATGGAGCACATGTAGAGTACATGTAGATTTTGACATCGGGGCGTATTTCGAATGGAGCACTCATGTCATTTTGTCTTGTATACGCTCGTCTTCTGACGAAGAGTGTCTTTTTATTCATCTGGGTGGACCCCGCTGCATCCTTCTGTTCCTGCTGGATGAGTGCAGAGCATTCATTGATGAGCCAGTAGTTTAAAGCCCGAACGGCTAGAACTTCGGCATGGCAATCATGGAGGACCATGCCACGACATTCAGGGATTTGAGATGCGGAGAGACATCTTGCCCCAGTTCTGTAGACAAATCAATAATGGAACAGAAGGAGATTGAGATTGGCACTCACGTACGCAATCGCTACACAAGTCAACGTCTCTGACGGAGTATCCTGTCCTTCCTCTTTGTTAGTAGGCTGATGGAGACTTGCAGAGCCTTGAGGGCACTTTCAGGTAGTTGAATACCTTGAACAACAACAAATCCACTCATAGGGATCCATTCTCTAGAGCCATCATCACGAGTACGTGGTTTATAACGTGCGGGTAAAGCATCGAAATGTGCATGGACAAGCGCAGCAATGCGGGTCGCGAGGGGGATCTTTTCCTCCCCTTCCATCACAATGGCCAATATGATATGCAGTCAGACATGGACATCCTCACGCCACGACTGACTGGTATCGATCACTTCAGAATTCAGGATTAGTTACGAGCCGCGAAGATACATCGTATTGTCGCTCGGGAATATATTGGAGCTATTCCTATTGTGTACTAGCGTGATAACACTTCAGACTGATCGTCCTTCAACTTTCAACCTCCAACTCTCACTACGATCCGAACATCACTCTTAAACCACCTTCATCTACACGAACTGATCAAAATGGCCGACAAACTCCGCACCCTCCAAAATCTCGAAGCCCTCCAAACCCGCTATGTCGGTACCGGACACGCCGACACAACCAAATACGAATGGACCTCCAACATCGTGCGCGACAGCTACGCTTCGTACATTGGTCATCCGCCTCTGCTCGGATACATGGCGATTGGAATGGGCGAGCCCAAGGAAAAAGTACGCACGATGATGATTGAGAAGATGATCAGGGGGGCTGGGAATCCACCGGAGGTATGATCTCTACTATCTTTTTTGTGATGTAGTTTGGGTTGGGTGATCGTTGTGCTAATCTTATTTTGCGCGATAGGTACAAGATTAGGTTATCCGGTCGGGATAGTACATTAAAGACAAATGAGGACAGCTTGCGGGCTTTATATGACGACGAAGAGATGAGAACAGCAGCCGTCAAGATACAAAACTCGGCGCGCGAACAAGCAACCAAGCAAACGGCGCCACTCTCGACGAACATTCAAGTCGTGCACATCTACTCTGGCTTTCTCTTATTTAGAATTATCGGCCCAGTCAGCAAAGGACCGTTCCGAGCCCTTCAGACGATTCCGGGGTTGTGGGGATGGCGTTGACAAGACAATCAGAGCAACAAATGCCGTGGAAGCGGACCCTCAAACCTGTCTAGCAAATTCTACGCTGCTATCAGATGTGTACGGTATCTCGGAACTATGGATTTAGAAGTCAATCAGCTCATATATCAGAAGTCATTATTGCCATCAAATATAGTACACAACATGCTCTATACATGTTCAACTAACTAAACCACAAAAGTGTAAAATCATGTATCTACATCATGGACATATACAATAACACCAATGCGCCGCCCAATGTCGGAATATCGCTCCAGCCTCAAATATATACTCACTCCGCCCCATCCCCTGAAACATTTTCACCCTGACCACTCTTCTGCAGCTGCGCAGCCAGTGTCGTATTCTCCTTCTGCAACCTCCCCACAATATCAAGCCAGTTGGCCCTCTCACTACGCAATTCCTGCACTTCCTTGCGAAGACTAGAAACTTCCTTTTTTAAACGATCAACCTCAGACCTGGACCGTGTCTTTTCGTCACGATCCGCAACCTTGCGTTGATCTGCTTCTAGTTTCCGAATCACTTTAAGTTGCTGTGCTTCGATCTTATTGAGTCGCGAGACCAGTTTGGACTCTGTGCGGGAGAGATGGTCGATTCGTTTCTGGTTCTGCGCTGCTTGTTTGGTTGTAGTTGTACTGCTGCCACTTTCTTCTTCATTTTTGGCGTCCGACTCGGCGCTGAGCATGCTTCCACGAGTACTGTCGACGTCGCTTTTAACAGATTTACTGCCTGTTTGGCCGACAAGTTCTCGAATCTCGGACTGAATGGTCGCTAATTTGACTTCGATTTCTCGCTTGCGGGAGTTCAATTTGGCGAGTTCTTTCTCCTTTTGGGATGGTTTGGATTTGGGAGGATCACTTTGTGGTGTTGATACCAATGCAGCTTCGGAGCTCAATCCACTCGCTAGTTGAGACGAGATGTTTGTATTTGAGCTCTCACCGTTGTAGATTGGAGGTCTCAAATCTCTGCTTACAGAGGGAGACATATGAGATCCAGCACTAGCAAAACTGTCGTCACTAGTCATCGAAGAAGTATCCTCGTCGACTTCAGTGTCGTTGTCTTCTTCTCCCGGTTCATCGCTTAGTTCGCCTTCACTTCGTCCGGCTTTGGCATCTCTCATAGCAATAGTCCGGTCAGCTTTCTCCTCACTAGGAGATGGGCTCAAACTTCCAGGTATGTAATTTAGCACTGCCCTTGGGGCACATCCTTGCACCATTTTTGCAACACTGGACAATAAGGTACCGTCTGTCCGTTGCTCTTTGTCAGCGCCATCATAAATCTCGTTTTTCGTCAATGATTGATCCAGTTGCTCAACTCCCTTGTCTCCAGTCCCCACGGCATCAGGTTCTTGGTCTGCAACAATAGTTCCGTCTTTGCTTGACAATCGCCCTTCATCAGCTCCGTCAACGCTAACTCTTCGTTCCTTTTCCACACTTTCGGTCGCTTCGCCAATATCAGCAGTGTCTTCACCTTCTCCAATCAAATCAGGTTCGGAAGCCCAGTTCAAGAACTTGACTGCATCACCGGTAATGCTTTTTGGGGTTCCGCGTTCAACCATCCATCTGGGTACACTGCCACCTGGATCACTTCGAGTAACCATGATCCATTCCACTGGATTGGGGTCCTCAACTTCATTGCTGGAATCTCCGTCCAGATCAACAGGTACAGGGGGTTCGGTTTTACCTCTAGGTCTTCCCGTTGATTTAGAACCACTGTCATCAAGTGCGCTCTCCGGATGCAAGGAGGCGCTGTTGTAGGTAGTTGCACTGCGAGTACTGGCTGGTCGCTTTTCGTGCGCCCCTTTTGCCGTGGTCTTCTCTATCGGCAATTCTCTGATCAACTCGACAGATTCGTATTGACCGCGAATATAATTATCCCGTTCCGGAGCGTCTGGATGTTGACAGGGCTTGGAAACAATCATATATGTAGCTGGTAAAGGAAGATCCCCATCCACGCCATCACCCATCATTGCATCCGACGTAATCATCAAGGTGACAAAATCACGCGGCGTCGTCGGCCCCGGAAACTGAGCCGACAACTCATAAACCTCAAGCTTACCCAATGGCTTTTTTGTGTCTGAATCTTTGATGTCAACATCTTCTAACCTCCTATCCCCGCCAATTCCTCGTATACTCGTTGCCGGTATCCGACCTTGTTTTAACTCCTCCTGACGAGCCTTTAGGGTTTCATCCATTTCAACCTGCATCTTCGACTTCCATCTACTAAACGGTAGACCTTTGTGAACACTCCTTCGAGCGAACCATGCACCTTTCCCATCCTTCCCAGACAATTTGTAGATTGGAATATTCAATGGATTCTCCTTTGCATTATTCATCTTGATCGGTTTCCCCCATTCTTTCCGTAAGGACGCAAGTTGTGATTGAGGGACGGAGATTGATGCTACGCCGCTTCCGACATCGCTCGAAGGGTTTTGC
Source organism: Talaromyces pinophilus (assembly GCA_001571465.2). Classification (NCBI taxonomy): domain Eukaryota; kingdom Fungi; phylum Ascomycota; class Eurotiomycetes; order Eurotiales; family Trichocomaceae; genus Talaromyces; species Talaromyces pinophilus. The sequence goes on along the minus strand of CP017344.1, from coordinate 3,036,591 downwards.
TCTGGGACTGTTTCGGCGATGAGTTGTGCTTTGGTGAGGATTTCTTGGACGTATCGTTGTAGGTCGCTTTTCGAGGTGGACGCAGGGACTTCTTCCCATGATACGGGTTTCAGGTATGAGAGGGCTTCCTGAAGCTCTGCCATTTCTCTCTCGCTATCTGTGTCGTATATTGTCAATTATAAGTAAGAGGAGAGTAAGAAGACCGGGGGAGGGTACTCACCTTATCAGCCTATCACCCCATTCATGAAGACTTGGATTGGCAGTAAGACAGCAAATCAGGGCAAATCATACACTATAGCAAGAACAAAAGAAGAACAGCAGCTGAATAGCAAATCCTCAATGGATAGATACCCAGGGTAGGAGCAAGTGAGGGAAGTTGTGTGCAGTCAGCGAAGAGGTCGGCCATACGCAGATTCCCCACGACGTCATCGATCAACAATCAGACGCTAGCTCACTCAACGACAACATATAACACATCCAACTACACAACTAAGTACATTTGTATATCGCACTGAGTGGAGAAGACGAATTACCAGTCGGAATTGTCAGCAGAATACAACTCCGGTGTGGTTAATTGTTGCGCCTCAAGCTATTCTCGCCATCCGCTGTTTCCGGCTCTACCGTGCCTCGGCGTTGTAAGTGTACTTTACCAACTTCTTACTAAACAGTGGCTGATGCTTACAAACATTTACAGAAGAGAACGAGAGACTGTCCTACTCAAATTACTTTTCTGTCCGAATCAAGTAGATATACTATTCCACGATCAAAGCATACAGAAGAAAACCCGCCTCTGCAGCCAAACGGCCATAAACGATTAATGACGGAAAAGAAGAAAGAAAGAAAAATCGGAGGAGTGAGTGATCCAAATTTGATAATAAAAGAAAAAGCTCAAGTTACATATATATATTGATATTCCAGCATCCGTTTTTTGACTCGATTTCTTGAACTCGAGGTCAGTCTCCAGTAACCAGCACTGGAGACAGTGATAGGAGGATGTCCCTATCACAAAGAGTAATTGTCTTGCCTGAGGAGGGATGAACATGGCTGGTGAATTCTCCCAGAACGACGATCGAAGTATCCCAGTCACGGACTGTGAAATCTCAATCGACCTCCTTGGGCCATGCCTTCCCTCTCTCCTCGAGCAGAGATAATAATTGCGGCCGGGTTGTCATGACCAGATGAAACAACACCGAAAAACCGCGCTGTCGCCGAATCCGCCCATCTCACCAGATCTTTTTAATAAAAAAGATTCTGCCAGTCCACATACACAGTATGTTGGAATGAAAATGGTTGGTGTCGGGTGAAGATGGGTGGAAGATAGAGCGACCCAGCCTGTGAGATACTGGTACTTGCAATGGTCCAAGCCAATTGCATAGGTATCAATTCCGACACAAACCGTGTTCAACCTCTTCATCCATCCCAGTAGACCTTTGCCGTGCGAAAACAGTAGTGCTGACAGTAGAAACAAAAGACATAAACATGCAGTCGTATCCAGCCGCGAGGCTAACAGGGTCTTTCATGAACATGAATAATCAATCCCTCATCACATCTCCTCCTGGGGAGTGTATGGGGTTGGTAATGTAAAACAATTGGTATATCTCAGATACCCGCCGGTGCTTATGCAATGAGAAATGAAGGGGAAAAAAGACAAAAACAGTACAAACGCTTGCTGAAAATCTCACAAAAAAGATCAAATAAAAATCAAAAACATGCGGCGTTGATGCAACAAAGTATAGAACAAGAGGAGTATCACCGCTGGTGGTTGGTATCGTATCAAACGCTAACGCCTTCATTATGCCTTCTGAATGCTGATGCCTGCATGAAACATTGTTTTCTGGTGTTGGTTGGGGGAGGCACCCCAGTGTCGGACTTTCGGTCGGTCTCAAGTTGAGCTGTGTAGTCGTGGCTTACATGGTTGTGCCATAAGACAACGCCGGGAATTCTTGATATCGTTCTGTGTAGCCGCCGAATCCGCCGCCAAACCCGTTCATAGATGCCGCCGTGCTGCACGGTTGAATCAACATGCTAGGAAGAGGTAGCGTGGCAAGCGCAGCCATAGTGACGGGAGCACTATAGTACTGAACCGCGTCATATGACGCTGTGGTGTATGGCTGACTGAACGATGGAGCCGGAGATGGTAGTTGAGCTTCGGCCATTGACATTGACATAGTCGTCCACATGTTCGGGGCGCTATCGCAAGACGAAACAGGGCTGGGGCTCGAGGGAACCACCTTCCAAGCTTCCACCGGCATGACGGGTTGCTCGACCGGACTCGACCACCAATCCTCCGCGATAGTAGAACTGGGCAGAAGAGGTGGTCGGACCACATCGGGGACTCGTGGAGGCGGAGGCGGAAGTAAAGGGACGAAAAGATTGAGGATGGCGGTCTTCGCATCTTCGCTTCGGCCGCCCAGCAGCTCACCGGCGCCATCCTCTTCCATTCCTTCCAGTGCCTGAACCTTGGTGCGGTAGATGAACTTGTTGGCGGACTGCACGAATTCTTCCTGCAGTTTCTTGAGCTGAGTTTCCTTCTCAGGCCAGTCCCACGTGCTTGCGGCCGTGTCCACGGAGAAGATATCCTTGTGGAAGTCGACCAAGGACTCGATGGTTTCCGGAGTCAGCTTGAAAGCCACCTCGTTCTGCGATACCATGTCCACATGTACCACATAAGCTTCAATATGGATCATCTGATAATTGAACATGGCCTCGACCAACGGGTTCTCGTCCTTGGGGAGTTCGGAATCAGGGGCCTTGGGGAACATGAGAGAGCAGAGAGTCCAGATAGCATTTGGCGAAGAGAGAGTTTCTGTCAGGCATCGCGTGTGTTGTGTTGGATTGTTCAATGGTCTCTTGACACGGTTGACCCTTTTCAGGGTGAGTGTGAGCCATTGTTCAACCTTGCGACCCAAAACAACATTCGGATTACCACGGGGGGCAAACGCTGCCGCGGAGGCGGGCAGCAGAGCTGTAGGCATTATTATGAAATGAAGAAAAATAACCTCAATAAAAAGTCGTCTGATGTGACGTTGATACAACCTCTTGCAATATATTTGTTGAAACGAAATTATAAAAGCGACATCCGCCCACTCCAGGTGATCGAGATGATAGATTGACACACGACGGTAGTTCGTTGTTTCGGGTAGTTATTCGAAATATTATCGCACAGACTGTCCGATATAGCAGCGTTGGGTTGAATTTGGTTTTAGTTGATCGTAGTATTTAGCCGAAATAGGGAACTTGTTTGGTTTCGTGGTGTGGGCGAAAGCGCGTTTAGTTATTAAGAAAGTAAAGTCATATAGTTGGATAATAAAAAGAAAGGAGAGGACGTCAAAAACACATGAATAGTGAATAAAAAAGAAAAGAGTTGGTGAGAAAGGAAGGTTAAGAAGTATAAATGAAGATGGAGGAGTGAGGAAGAAATAGGAAAAGGGAAGAGAAAAAAGCTTTTGGGTTTAGAGTAGGACGAATGACCCGAAGAGGTAAGAGGATCAGATTATGCTCGGGCTTAACTAGTATGAGTGCAGTATTATTTCAGTATTTTACTATTACTAGTCGAGAATCTTACGATAGACGAGAAGTGGAGGGGCAAAAGACAGTGGCAGGAGGCAAGACCCTCCGTCTGCATAAAGTAGTGCCTGTACGGAGAAGTGTATGCTATGTTACCTGATGTACAACGTATGACTATGTAGCATAGACTAGTTAAGTTTTAACAGTATGGACAAAGCGAGCTGCTCAGTGGGGGGGGGAACCGATCGCCTGCAGTTGCATCTGAATGGTTTCCCTGTATGTACGTATGACAGGGTATGATCGTAGCGTAAAGTAAAAATAACTTACCCGGCGAAACTATATGCAAGTCAATATTTAGTGGTGGCACTCATCCTCGTATTCGTAATTTGACGGTATGTTAATACATACATACAGTACTTAATATTACAATATTCGGTACCATGCTGTATATACTCTGACAGTTTTCTACATCCACAACTATCTCAACTCTCCTCTCAACGAAACTCGAAAAAGTCTTCTGAGACATAATTCATTAACGTATAATGTATCAACTTGGCATGCAGGCGGCTGCTGAAGAAATCGACGTCAAGCTGCAGTCTCAAATGCTGCCGGCGCAAATTACATCCGTGTTGCTGGGCGCGTATACAAGCAACCGCACTCGTTGAGATCCCGAGTTTGAAACAATTAGCACCAGTTGGCTCTTAGTGAGGTAAATCATGGAGCTTTGATGTTGCACACCTCGGTCCTGAAGAATTTGAAATCATTGAAATCTCCGGATCTAGAAATAGAGTTTTATTGAACTTCAGACAGGGTTTATTCTGAACCCTGGATAATGACACAGTAGATCATGATCCAAGTCTTAGGCTATGATACCAGTGCAGACGTCTTTCCCGATTAGGATTGTGTGATACAGTACAGTCCTCATATGAGAGTCTACATTTTACAGAGTGACTTCAGGGTACTTCAGCACTGCCACAACCCTCGCGATCTCGGAAACTGGGAAGAAAGAAATCTCGGCGTAATGCAGGATACTATTGTTACAATTGGTACCGAATAAGAAATCTTCACAAACGATATGCAATCACAGACTCTTGTTCACATCAATCATATCCATGATGAATGCTGATCAGCACATAAACTATCTATCAGCTCAGAAAAAGCATCCAAAGAACTCCTTGCTTCTAGAAATCACGACATGCATGTGCTCTTTCTCCCACGAGGTCGAGTCACGAGGCCGGGTACCGTGTGTAAACTACCAGCCGTCATATCGCAGAGACTGTTGGGCTCATATCATCATAGGACGTATGCAGAACCCGTGACCTATAACTACCTGAGTAAGTTGATCTACATATGTACTATTAGCCCTGATGAAGCTGAATACGCTGATGTCCTGCCAATAAAACGAGTATCGGCGATGTCCTATCTATGTCTCCTCAGATCATCAAGATATTCACGTCGACTCAATTGTGTTGATGAATGGAACAATAACATCTGAATACAGAGCCTGTATGTAATACCGTATCACGTTTCTTTTTTACTTTTCCGGAGCGGCCCGTACGTCCTGTATTTTATCCAACATGAGTAATTTTGCAACCACGGATCGTTGCCGCCTGGTTCCCCGATCGAACCATGGATGACACTGAGTCTATATAAAAAGGGAGAAAATAAATAAATGCTCATTTTTGAGCAGACTCCCCAGTCTCAGATTTTGAGTCTGGAAGGGCGCGTATATCTAACATTTGAGGGAAACGATCCATGGCAGTATCGAGATCAGAACGATTGTGTACTATGTAGTCACGTATTGACTAGGTCAAATCTTGTACTCAGCCCTGAGTTTGGTAAACTATGTATGTATGTTTTGTACTGCGCACCAACAGTAGCGGAACAAACAGGTCAACAAAAGAAAAAGGAGAGACCGAGAATTTGACCCGAACATCGAAGTGCGTACCAAGTAATAAGGAGAATAGCACCCCCGTGTCAACGTCCTTTCTTAGACTCAGAGTCTTCCTTCTTCCTCCCGTACAAAAAAGTAAGAAGAAGAAAGACAACGTGGGGCAAAACGTTCAATTGACCGGATTGGCCAGTGCCCACAGGGCACATTCGAGCTGAGATCCCCGCTACGATCTGCAATTGGGCGGCGCTCGGAGCGTCCGCCAGCGATAGACTCGGTCTAACCGACGCCACCAGCGCTACAATTCCCTGTTTTGGGAATGTCATTGGTTAATGCAAACTACGCGGCCGTGCTTTTGACTCTTGTTCTTAGACTCTTTGGGCTCTTTTTGACTGTTTTTGTATGTCTGCATGTATGGTTTAGTCCAATTAGAGGCGGGGGAATGCCGGTCTAAACATTCACCCCGGTCTATAGTGAGTGCCGTAAAGGGAAAGATGCAATGAACCTGTCAGTTTTTCGAGATTTCGTCGGGACGGAGAAATCTTGTCGTAAATGCCGGTTCTGGAAAATCGTTGTTCCTGATTTTGAATCCCATAGTAAAGACTCGAATTGCAGTCCATAATGAGACCGTCAACAACAACAATGTCTTGCCATGCTCAATTTGACGTCAGAGGCAACTTAGCATGCCATGTAGCATAAAGACCATTGCAAGATTTTCAATGTCTAAAATCCTGTCAGTAACTTAGCATATGCCAGTTGTCAAACATATGTGGCGGTGGGTACTGCGCCTCAGCGTGGCGGTGCCTTGAACAGTGAGTTGGCATTCAGTTAGCCCTAACTAGCCCTAACAAGTAACTATCGCATCAACTTTTCATGTCTGTCATGACATGGTCTTGAAACGTAAGGTAAGTACAAAGAACAAAACATTATCAATACGATTATCGGAATGTATTTTTCTTCTTTGCATGATCGCGTAAGCTCCACAGTCAGGATTCGACAGAATATCTGATGCGTCAAGCTGCCCCGCGGTCAAACTCCGATAAGAATCTACGAACCTTGGAAGTCATGGCCACAACGTTTTCTTGAAACTTGGCGTAATCAACTATCAGACAAGCCACCTGACTCATAGATAATTCAGTCATATCATGTGCCGCGGATCTTCACGATAAAACCAGTTCCTTCACACAATCAGCAAGACAAGCGGTCTGGAAGAATGCAAAGACAAAAATCGGCTAGAGGCGGAATGGCGCCATGCCCAATAACAGGCCTCGGAGGTTAGCCATATCAGTCACTGCTCAGTAGTTCCGCATCTTAGGGTAGAAGTTGAACGTGACTCATTTGGTCGGGTTTTGGATAAATTCAATCGACCATTTCGCCGGCATAGACCATGTATCATTCAACGCGCAACGCGTGCAAGGACACGCATACGATTTGATAGAGACGCGTGGGAGTCGCGATATCAGGTGGGTATACGCATTATGCAGCTATTTTTTATGTGTGTCAAGTAAGTAGAGGCTTGCAGATCATGTTTCGAAACATTCTGCGAATTATCTTAGCCTTCGTATGACTCTTATCGATAAGACGCGCCGATTCGTGGGGTTTGGTTATCAGTGAAACATACTCTACTTTTCCAAGCATACTACAACCATATGTTGTACTACTAAGTCAATGTCGAATCGTCCAGAATATTGAGTCATCGTCGGCTGTTTCATATGTGAAATACGTACATACTATAGACCGTGATCCATAACCAAGGAACAGAGAAATCGCGGCTATTCCCGCTGACTATCCCGCTCCCTTCTCATCCAATGTATTCCCAGAAGAGCCAAAAGTCACCCTGCTCTTAATTCACTAGATTCTTGGATGCGAACCAACCAGAAAAAAGGCCTTGTGCACCAGGGCATCGATCACCGTGGGCGGAGATACTCTCCCTTAATTGGGTCGACTTGCCTCCTTGCTTTTGGTAGTAGGTTCAGGTACAATGGGAAGATGGCTCCAGCACAAAAAACTGCAACAACAACACAATAAGAATATTCTCCCCCACGGGACAATCGGACGGTATATTTAATGAAGGGGAAAAACAGTCCTCCACTGATAGCAGCGGCCAAAAAAGCCGACGCTGTTTTCGTATGGCGTCCCGTTCCACGCAGTGCAATTCCATAAATAATAGGAAAGGCTGCACCCTCAAAGGCCCATAAAACAGCGCCCATTGCAGTGGCCGCCATGCCTGTTGTATTCATGCGGAGAATAGAAAAGATAATCATCCCAGCATATGAGACGAGAAGTGTCCACCGTGGCTTCAAAAAAAGCCATATGACGACGGCAGCAAGAAGGCGTCCACCAATAGAAGCAGCAGTCCCAATGCTGGTATATTCACTCGGCACATCGCTACTGTAACTCAAGGCATGCAACTCTTGCCCTGCCACGTAAAAGTATTGGGACCAGACACCTAGTACCAGAGTCACGAAAGTAATAGGGAGGCCACATACTTTTGCGCTATTTGCCGGGCGCAAGGCACAGACTTCGTCTAAATCATCATCTGGCACCTCCGGAATTGGCAGATAGTAGAAGACAACAGCCAGAATCACATCACAAGAAGCAAGGACGAAAAATGTCCATTGTCCACTAACCACTTGGGTAACACTGTGTTCGTTTTTGAATAACACTCTTGTTGAGAGTAGTTGTGCTGATAGGCCTCCAGTTGCCTCAAAGGCTTGTGCAACACACAAACGGATCTCAGAGTACTCCAGTGGCCCACACAATGCCATAAACATATTTGCTGTTGTTTCCAATATACCAAGACCGAACCCTACTATCAAGTTGGAGACAACAAATATTGCCGTTGACCCTAGAACGCCAGCTGGCCAAAAAAGGAGGGTCCCGCAACCGTAGATATAGAGGCCTGTTATGAAGGTGGCTGCACACCCAAATTTCTTCAGAACGAAGCGGCCCACGAGAAGAGGGCCAAGTAGATATCCCCCGTCGAACGCGCCATGAAGTCCAAGCGACTGCCACTGGGTCAGATTCGTGACTGTTGCGAATCTTTTATTAAGGACGCTTAGAGGACCATAGGCGAACCCCCACAGGAAGAAAATGGTTGAGACCAGTGCATTCGGAGCAAAGGATTCCCTTTTATTGAGTTTAAGCATGTTTGCTGGCTTTGCGTTTAACAAATTGATGAATGTCATGCCTCCTCGTGCTTCCTCGGCATCTGTCGTGTCCGCCTCCTCCGTTTCCACCTGCGATGCTATTCGATGGGTTAAGATATCCATCATCTCAACAGTGGCCGGTTCGTCTCTAGCGGTCGTCGGCACGTTGCGTCCTCCATGTGCATCCTGTGACGAGCACTCCTTCCATGGGTCACCAGGCTGGACTAGAACCAATCTTAATCGAGTTGCAAGAGGCTTCATGCTCGGAACACACGCACAGATTATGGTTATGTTCACCTCTACCGCAGACAATATGAACGATATTGCAGCGAACCCTATGTGATATCAGCATTGCCTTGCTTAGATTCGTCTCAAACGAGAATGATTTAATGGCTGGGGTCAACAGACAGGTATAATCATCATTTGGAATTTCTTCCACCTTTGAAGTGTGGAGATCCCGGAGCCGAGCTGTGGCTGTACCCTCAAGGAAGGCAATTCGGATGATATCTACCCCTATAACACAAATGGCGACGCCAAAAGTAACAACCAGAATAATCTTCTCCCTGGTTGGCATGCGCATTCGAGTTAGCAGAGGAATTGGTATCACCAGAACCGCTGTATCGGTGATGATATTGTACGGAGAAGATGAGATGAATGACGAAAATATCCCATGACAGTGTTCCCTGGTCTGTGTCTCAAAATGAAACTTTGCAGAGATCGGATGACACTGGAAGATTGTGTCGAAAACCAGAGCAGTGCCTACGACAGTTACCACAAAAAGGGTACAATAATTCGCCCAATAGAAGCCTTTTCTGAGGTGAGTAAGGCCTAGGAAGAAAATAAGAATTGAACTTTTAGCAGCCATCGATGATGCATTCTTAATAAGCTGTCTCAGTATCTCCCGGTCGTCCTGTATATATCAAGATTGGGCACTCACATAGAAGATATCGAAGCAATAAATAGCTTTATTCAGGCCATTTTCATTCTGCGGGCTTATGGAACTGGCATGGCGTCCCAGCCCCTTCCCCGTCGCGTAGAAGAGTGAGAACATCAAGCCAAAGTCAAGCATCTGCATGAGACCAATCAACCATCTTCATATCAAACAATCTATGGGTTGAAGAGACTTTCATTGCGTGCAAACTTACCCATGCCAGAAGCATTAGCCAATCGGCCAGTCTCACTGCCCTAACCACGAAGACACAGGAGATAAAGTACAGGGCCACGAAGGCAGTAGCAAGAAAAAAGAATACTATTCCAATTACAAATATTGCCACTTGTTTCTCCTCCATTTTGAAGTTGTTGACAGTTCATGATTGTTAGTCCAGAAAATCGAGTTTATACTACGAGGTAGTTATAGTGCCACAATGACGTTTCAATTTGCAGAGGATAACGCAGGCAAGTTTGAGGCATTGCCTCCACATATCGGACTTGTAATGAATAACTAACAAATCAACCATCAATAATACTATATAAATGATAAGTCTATAATGTCGTTAGGTCAATATAGTGAGGCCTCGATGGCAATGAACACAGGACTCCGTGGTTTCGACTGTGTTCAATGAGTATGATTGTGACTCAAAACCTCCATTAACTCTTGGGAGCAGTGGAGTCACTTGTATAGGTTTGTCCTACCCTTTTTATGCATTGAAGTTTATTGTTTTTTCAATATAATAACGATAAGGTGAGAGCCTAGGCCACCTGACTATCTAGAGCATTTGCGGCCAGCCAGTTCTACTCGGTGGGTGGCGAGTCTGAACACTTTACAAGCATCTCATGGGTAGATTGATTTCTTTCTCTGTGCGTTATGCTTTCATTCGGTCTAATATGTGTAATTTATTGTCAAAACATAGCGATAGAATTGAAGGAGTTAGGCGCAATCACTGTGGGCTCCCATGGCTTGCAAATTGACTTTGAGCATAAAAACTTGACTCTTCTAGAGTATAACGAGCATGGCGAGTTTCCAAGGAAAACAGGTACAAACTGGTATGAATCAAAAGAGCTTTTGGCCCTCCAGACGTAAGCACTCGCAGCGAGAAATCTGGGAAGCGGAGCTCAAAGGGTTATACACTTGTTTCTAAGCTACCTAGGTATCGATGTGGGAGTAACATATTCATAATCTAGCTCGATAAGATCCCAATAAAACAAGTATAAATGCACCACATTCAGGTGTCTTCTCTCCCATAGTTTTGATTTCGACCCGGCAACACACCGGGTGTTATAGAATGCTTGAGTGCTCCAGTCCGCAGTAAACCCTAGCAGTCATGTATAGATATAGTCCGGCCGGTTGTCCGCTCGTTGTTCTGTATCCTTTTATAGGACTTGGGTATTTTTGTTGCATGGATTGATTTGTTCTACCTGAACAAACTTCTTTCCACGCATGGATTTTTCGCAAATTAGTCCGAAGGCGATAGTGCTCTTCAGACCATGCCTGTCCTCGAGCGTAAAGTCATGGTTGATGCTGAAACGTGCCTATTGGAGGCTTCATTGAAGTGATTTTCGACGTCTCTTTGGATGTACTTCTTCAAGCCAACTCGGCTGCAGCTTCCAACGCAGCAGCATGCCGAGCTTTTGACCGATGCACCTCGATAAGATGCTTCTTCAACTCAATTTCACTCTTGATCATGCCTATTTGATCCTTCATTTCCTTGAATTCGCCTTCGAGGAATTGGATCATATTCTCATGATACTTTCTGCTGCCTGGCGCACATCTAGTCTTCCCTTCATGATCCTTCCGCAAAGGACACTAGTGCCGCTTGTGTCCGTTTGCCCTGCACAGGCCGCAAGTGACGTTAAGTTTAATGTATTCCATGATGGACACCGGATTCAAGCTGGTAGGAAGATTTTGCAGAGACTTTGTATTCACTGATTTGATGATTCGGAGTTGCAGATACTGTTTTATGCCACAGTTTAGACATGATATTTAACTCCATATGTTGATAGGAATAAAGTCATAATGACTAGTCTATTAAGTAAGCGCGTAGATTAATTTGTGACCATTGCAGGGATCATAGGCGTCAAATAGTTTTCTTCCAGGAAACGTGGAAGCCTGGAGGATGATTTCCAGTCTGCCATCGAGTCTATTAATGGTACATCCCCAAAGTACCATGGACCAGTAAAAGAACAACAACTTACCACCAATTTGAGAATTAGAGCACTCAATATACGTAAAGTTCATGTGGATAACTTACCTACCTAGGTATGTCTTTGGAAAGCTACCAAATCAACATAGCATTGTAAGGTGGGACAAGATAAGACAGTTGCCCCTCTTGCTTTATATCATCACCTCAGGATTCACGAGCTCTAGTCATCGCTTTACAAGGACGCGAATAAATCCATCTTTGACCAATATGCCCGAAGAAATCGGTTTGACTGAATTACGACTTGGGGATCCCCCCAGAGACTCAAAGATTGAACTCAATCCGAGAGCCAGCTGCGAGGTTCCTCTTGAAGGCCCTCAGGAATATCCCCATGGATATCGTTTTGCTCTCATCTCAGCATCATTGATGATTAGTGTTTTTCTCCTCGGGCTGGTGAGACTATAATCATCTATCATTGATCATTAAAGACCAATACTTCTTTAGGATGCGACCATTATCACAACTGCAGTACCGAAAATCACTGATGAATTCCACTCCATCGCAGATGTCGGATGGTATGGATCGGCATTGTGAGTTAAATAATCCTATGATTCTGAGTGTATGAGCCGGACATCGATAGCTCACGATATTATGCAACAGCCGACTGGCATCTAGCATGTCTCAGCTTCTGCAGGGAAGAGTTTTCGATTACTTTTCCGTGAAATGGGCGTTTTTGATACACCTTATCATTTTCGAAGGCGGCGCCCTGATATCTGGGGCAGCGCCTTCATCTGCAGTGTTCATTGCCGGGCGTGCTATTAGTGGGCTGGGCTTTTCAGGCATCAGCCAGGGTTGTATGGTGTCAGTACTCTTACTCATTAGCATACGGCTACAAAACCTAACCGTCAATAGAATCATTGCGATGACTCGACCCCTGGACAAACGACCCATCTATATTGGTGCTATCAGCGCGAGCGAGTTTTTCGCAACTGCTATCGGCCCAATTATTGGAGGTGCCATTACCTCCGCGCTCTCGTGGCGATGGTGCTTTTACCTCAATGTGATTGTCTCCATCATCCCAGCCCTAATTACTACGGTGATGTTCAAGGCTCAATCAGGTAGGGCGGTTCACCAAGTAGGGCATCTCCAGCGTCTCAAACAGATTGATTTTGTCGGGATGATCCTCTTTGCAGCGGCCTTATTGAGTCTTCTTTTATCCATTCAATGGGGTGGAGACACTTATAGTTGGAGTAATGATCGGATCATTGCACTGTTGGCTATAAGTTCCGTGTTCTTCATTATTTTTGTTTTGGTCCAAGTCAAAAAACGGGAATTTGCGATGCTGCCATTGCGGCTCCTTAAACAACGCTCAATATTGTTTGGGGCACTTTTTAGTTTGGCCCTTCAGGCCGTTAACGGTATTGCCTCTTACTACGTGAGTGCCTTACCTTCCTTACCTGGTGCTCATATCTGACCATCCCACAGCTAGCGATCTGGTTCCAGGTTGTAAAAGATGCTTCTCCGGTCAAATCTGGTATCATGCTGTTGCCCATGGTCATTACGATTCTAGTCGCGAGCGTGTCGTCCGGATATGCGATCACATACATGGGCTACTACATCATATTAATGATACCAGCGGGATTCATTACCTTCGGAGGCGCAATCATGATGATATACTTTGAAAAAGACACTCCAGCCAAGTTCTGGATCCCTGCTCTGGCGCTTCTCGGGTTTGGTATTGGACTAGGAATATCTGGGCCGTTTCTGGCTGTACAGGCCATTCTTCCAGAAAGGGATACGTCGGTTGGACTAGCCATCATGACTTTCTCTCAGGAATTCGGGACCGCATTGTCGCTGGGCGTTGCACAGTGTTTGTTCCTCAACGGACTACGTGCGAGTATCACCCGTATCACGCCAGAACTGAATCCGGGGTCCATCATCAATGCGGGTGCAACGAGCTTGGCTGGCTCAGGATTAGAAAAGTACGCGAGTCAAATTGCTGAAGAGTATAGTCAAGCGTTGAAGGTGACGTTTGACTTGAGCTTGGGAATGGCCGTTTTGGTAGTCGTAACCGGCTGTTTTATGGAAGTACGGTCTGTGAAGTGATTCAAATGTGCCCAAGGTTTGAAAAGCTGTTCCAGATGTCTTCAAAACCAATATTAATCTCATTTCAAACAGGAATGGTACTTTCTCGTGTCGTTCCATCTAATGATTCCTTTACACGGTTTTTGCCCACACTTCGCTCAGGCGACGAACAAGTCAGAAAATGACTCTAGTTACACAATAAAAAAATATAGTTACATATTGAAGAAAAACCGTTGCATAGTAAAGAAAGACAACTATATCCTCACCGGCTTAGTCAGCGAAACTCCGACCCGGCATGACTCACTTATTCTCAAAAATAATCTCAATTAACTTCTCAAAGATCATCTCATAGACTGTGTGCAAAGGAATAATATATGCATATGCATCGAGCAAAAAAGTGAACAAAATGGGCAAATTCTACGAAACAATCCCCCAAAACCTCTACGCCTGGATCCTAACCCAAAAGATCTTCTGGGTAGCCACGGCCCCGTTATCAGGAACCGGTCATGTCAACGTCTCCCCGAAGGGCGGCCCTTACTTCGGCCTCCTCGACAACAAAACCTTTTGGTATCTAGACATGACCGGTTCCGGGAGCGAGACAATCAGCCACATCTACGAGCCGGGCAATGGTCGTGTCACGATTATGTTCAATGCCTTTGAAGGTCCCCCACGCATCGTGAGACTGTGGGGAAAAGGGAGGGTATTAGAGAATGGGGGCAAGGAGTTTGCGGACTTTGTGGAACGGAATCACGTTCAGCTTGTGCCGGGGACGAGGTCGATTATCGTCGTGGATGTGCATCAAGTTGGATCATCGTGCGGGTTTTCGGTGCCGTTTTATGAGTTCAAGGAGTTTCGGGAGACGTTGCTTGATCATAATGCTAAGAAGGAGAAGAAGTATAAGGAGGGTAATGAAAAGGAGAGTTTTCCAAGGTTTGTTCTTCCTATTCTCAGTCACGTATGTCGGGCCTTTGACTGATAACTGATCGCAACAGATACTGGGCAGCGAAAAATGCATGGTCTGTGGATAACCTTCCTGGTATGAAAACCGCAATGGTAGTCAGTGCAGAGGAAAACATTGTTCCGATAACCAAAATGGTTGGCCCTCTGGCACCAAAACATCCAGGGATACCCAGCCGAGGACTGTTACCAACACAACGACGAGCTGCTAACTTGCAACCTTCTTTAATTTTACTTGTGGCTTTGTTAAGCTTTGTAATGGGAGTCTGTGCTACACTTTTCGTTGGGAGTGAGAAGGTTGTGGATCGGGTTGCTGCCTATCTCTAGGGTTAGCATCTCGAAGTTGAAGGTTGTTACTAACATACGATAATGAAAGCACACGTGATGTTAAGTAGGTTGATCATATCTAAGTAGCCCTGGAGACTTACTCCGGCCCCTGAAGGATACGAATTGTCATATTTTCTTCATTTGATTCGGACATGCAATGATGAATCATCTTCTATTGTCTCACCGTCAGACTTTGACAGACTCGTATTGTATCTAATAAGCTTTCCGGAATTCCTAATGCTAGTACCAGAGAAAAGCCTTGATCCTAGCTTACACTTAACCAAATGGGAGATAAACAAATTGGAGTTCCGCCTTGCCTTGAGTAGAATATCCACTATCACCGATTTTGTTGGTTTACAACTGCTCAGTACGACA
The DNA here is from genome assembly GCA_001571465.2 of Talaromyces pinophilus. Classification (NCBI taxonomy): domain Eukaryota; kingdom Fungi; phylum Ascomycota; class Eurotiomycetes; order Eurotiales; family Trichocomaceae; genus Talaromyces; species Talaromyces pinophilus. The sequence continues at coordinate 3,021,223 of CP017344.1, read as the reverse complement.
TCACAGAAATCCGGTAACAGAGCGTTTGTTTCCTTCATTTATGCTCATCGCAACCACGTTTATCCGGCCAAGTCATTACGTGATGCAGATAAAAGCTACCATCTACAAATTGAATTTGGAAGCTGGGAGAATAAGAAATGAAGCCGACTTGGCGGGCTTCTCTCCAGATGCCCGGGGAGATACCGGGGTAACCGGACAGAATCCCGAATTAACTTTCACATACCGAACTTGAACAATCGGAATTGTGCCGACATTCTGCTTCCAGACCAGTAATCCGATTCAATCTCTCTCTGCCCGTTTACGCCCAATATTTAACTAGGGAGATTTATAGAGACACGGATTCAATTCTCTGCATCGAGATGTAAATGCACAACATCCTTCATCATCCTCGCTCCCCTCGATTCACGAGAAATCTCCCCGAAAACTCGCTCGAGTCATTCGGCACACCTGCGCCAGTCAGTCCCCCAGGATACTTCGTCTCGGTTCCAGGCTTTGTACCAATCAGCAAACGATGTCTCCAATATGGCGATTGAATGCGGAGAAAGTTGGGGGTACCTCTCACCACACCACCAACATTTCTTTCAATTTCTGGCCAGGAACCCCCACAGGCCCCGTCTTCTCTCGGATCCGCCTGCCATTACCTGCTATCATAGGCAAATAATAGCCCTAAATACACACACCTACGTAGTAATGGCTCGATTAACTCGCGATCTACTCCACTCGTACCACAATCCAGAGAAAGAAAAAGTAAGCGAGTCATCTGGAAAAGCTTACTTACGAAGAAAGACATGCAGTAGATTATCAATCCTTAACAAAATCACGTCTTTCAACGTTGGTTTGTGGAGGGCATAGTCGGGAGTACCTGGTGACCCCGGATACTCTTTCCCGGCCACATACGGAGTAGTGATCCGGGAAGATAGCAAGTAAATTCGATGGTTATATACACCAGTCTTCCCCCGATCTGACGCTGCTGATCTTTTCTTGACTCTCCCCCATGGTGTTCTAAGATTCGTGTAACGATCGGCCATACATACTACTACCACACATCAACATCGATTATCAAGATGGCCCCTTATCTTGGCCTTCGGGGCATGCCTCTTGTGATTGCCATTACCGCAGCTTGTTCTACCGGTTTCTTGCTATTCGGTTCGTTAACCTTGAGACCTAGCATCTCGCAATACCACTAACCCTCGGTTTAGGATACGACAATGGCGTCTTCTCCGGCCTCACGACAGATGAACTCTTCCTCACAACAATGGGCAGCCCCAACTCCACCTTACTCGGATTCATCGTCGCCGTCTACGAACTCGGCTGTCTTGTCGGTGCTCTGGCCTCTTTCTTCTGGGGCGAAGCCCTCGGTCGTCGCTGGCTCACCGTCTCTGGCGCCGTGTGGCTCATTCTCGGTACCGTGATTCAATGCACTTCCTACGGTCAAGGGCAGATGATTGTAGGTAGAATTGTGACTGGTTTCGGTATGGGATGCATCACTTCTGCAGTCCCGATTTGGCAGTGCGAAACTACACCTGCACATCTGCGTGGAAGAACGATGGCTATTGAACTTTCGTGTTTGATTGTTGGCATTGTGGTGGCTTACTGGATCGACTATGGCTGCAGTCTGTATACGAATGAATTCCAGTGGAGGTTCCCTATTGCATTCCAGATTGTGTTTGCCATCATGTTGATCATTATGTGTTTCTTCCTGCCCGGTAAGATCGATTGTATACGCTTTTCATATGATTTTGGAATACTAATTTTTTCCTACAGAGAGCCCTAGATGGCTCGCAAGCCACGGCCGCGAGCAAGAAGCTCTTGAGATCGTCTGCCTTCTCCGAGACGGCAGTTCCGAGGACGAAAACATTCGCGCAGAAATGGCCGAAATTAAAGACGCCATTGCTCTCGAAGAAGAGGCAGCTGGTGGTTGGAAGGACTGTTTCCGTGACGGAGGGGTCATGGGCTGGCAGCGTGTCGCTATTGCATGCTCTGCTCAGGCTCTGCAGGAGTTTACGGGAACCAACATCATTACTTACTATGCTCCGTATGTGATGGTGAACAGTGTTGGTTTGAATTCACATCAGTCTCTGTTGTTGTCCGGTGGTCTTCAGCTATGGTTCCTTGTTGCATCTATTCTTCCTTGGTATGTCTCTTCCTCTCTCCCAGCCTCTTTGTGATTCAATGTCATGACTGAATGCTATGACTAGGTTCTTCCTCGATAAAATTGGACGTCGTAAGCTCTTCTTCCTCGGCAGTGCAGGTATGGGTGCCTGCATGTTGATTTCCGGCTTGACTATTAGAGCCGGTACACATAACGCTGGTATCGGCGCCGTGGTAGTCCTCTACATGTTCCAGGCATTCTTCACCTGGGGCTGGATGTCCAACATGTGGGCCTACCCAAGTGAAATCCTCCCTATCCGTCTCCGACAAACCGGTTCAGCCTTATCCGTCGTGTGGCAATGGCTCATCACCTTCCTCGTCGTTGAAATCACGCCTGTTGGTATTCAAAACATCGGCTGGAAGCTTTACATTGTCTTTTGCATCCTCAACTGGGCCACCATCGTTGTTGTCTACTTCTTCTACCCTGAGACTGCTGGCAAGTCATTGGAGCAGATTGATTTCTTGTTTGCCAGTCAATCGAGTTTGAGACAGGTGGTCAAGCTAAGTCAGAGGAAGGATTTGGATGAGATGGCAGTTATTCGGGAGACACAGGCGCAGGCGCATCAGCAGAAGTTGGATACGAAGCAGGTCGAGGACACTGATGCTGGGGAGACTCTTGAGTGAAAACATCAATCAAAGTGTGCATGTATGGACATGATGTGGCTTTCAAATGTTGCTGTACCCATCTCAATATGAGATCCATGACTCAATGAACGTCTATAACGAATATAAGCATTTTCCGAATTCATAACAACAATGCCTAGCCCTATATCAATCGGTGATAACGGTTGCTCCTAACCATCAATGGTCGATCAGGTACATTAGTATATCTGACTGTATTTCTCTCCATTCCATTTGAAATAAATGGCATCGAAAACTCTTCTGTTTATTATTATAGCCAGGTTCTAATGTAATTTGAACATTGCGCATTCATACTCCTTGAGATCGATCACACTCTTCAACGTACACAGACTCCAATGTCAGAGAAAAGCACCGAGCAATGACGATTAGACATATTAGCAAATGCATTAAATGCATCTACAGCATTGATAGCACATTCATAGACAGCAAAGCGAAACGTTGAGCTGATTACCTATCTAGGTAACACTTACCTAAATGGGAAGTCATGCGCCCTGAACCCAAAAGCCATCAACCACCAGTTGAGGAAGTATGCAAAACGTACAGCTATCGATTCCACCAAGAAGAAGTATGACTTTACCAAAGACTTTCATTCGGGCACAATTAGTATTCACCTGAACAGCGTGGTCATATAGGCTGCTTGAACCGAGAATGTGGTACCGAGGTAATCCCATAATGATCATAATAATAATCAAAGCGTTATGTGGCTTGCATCTTGCGATAGTTTAATTCTCTACCATGACAAATGATGACTACGAACTTTTCAGAATGTCTAACCTGAAGAAATGCAGTGAAAGGTGTTCACGAACCCCAGACTTGGTGTACTTAATAAACCTTCCCCGGTTTTCCCCAACAATACTCCATACAAGGTTTGTCTGGAATCTCAATGAACGACTTCAAAGAAGAGATTTGAAATGAGTGATGTCGGTGGCTGTCTAGTTATCATAAGATCCTTTCCTAAGGACATGGAGTCATGGACATGAGTGAACGCCGAACGGATTGTGTTGGTGGCTGGGCTAGGCTGGTCTGGTTTGAAAATGACTCAATTCGTCCATCTTGTCGGAAAAACAGGGAAATGTTTTAGTGCGCAGGGCTTAATATAGCGTGTGTTTTAAGGTCCTTTGGCTTTATTCTATGTTTTCGATTGGACTAATCGCTGTTGGCTAAATTAGCTTATTAAAGTGTGAAATATGATTTGTGAGAATCATGCTTGTTTCCTTTTTGAGTTACCTCGGCAGGGAGAATTCCTTGTGTACGGAGGACAGAGGACGATGTATGTGCTGGGTATGTACTAGGTAGGTACTGACTCCGGAGACGGAGTACATAGTAAGCCCTGTCAGTGTCTCTAATAATGCTACACCATTCATGGATGTTATGGCGATCATAATTTCATAAGATTGATTGTCTTATTCCAGATTGAAGCCAAACTACGTACGGAGTACGGAGTATCACTTCTATGCTTTTTTAGAAAAACGTTGCTTATCGGAGGACACTGCTTGAATAGGATATAATCGTCATCGAATGCTGTGGGTAAACTGTGAATCTGAAAGTTAAACAAATTCGTGAACTTTGTCAAGTACGTACTTTACGGGATTTGAAGGTTTAAAAGTGAAGAACAGCGGGGGCGGATGAACCCCATGGGACAAAGTCAAAGTAGATTGCGCCGCCAACACGGTGATGTTGGTTTTATCACTTCCCAGCTTTGCCTTCTCTTGACTCGGATCTGGTCTTTCATTTTCACTTTGACGGATCTACATCAACATGCAGGCAGTACCCGGTTTCTGTAGTCTCCCGTCGTCCGTCGGCCATTAGTTCAAGATCTGGGTAAGATCTTCACATATGATCTGTCTAGCTGTGTCAGGAAAAGATAGAGTTAGAAGGCTGCAAAGCTGTTATCCTATGCATCTGTCGCACAACGTCCCACGATCTCATCTATGTGATATTGTCATCGTCGCGTCTGAAATGATATGTCAACAACGGATATTGATCTTGCGGTGTTGATGTGTAATTCGTCCTAAAAGAGTCGCCGTGGAGAAAGTAGAACAGGAGCAAATCCTACCAGATCCGGTAAATATGGCCGTGAGAACGGTCCTGTGCTCATCACTCAACGCGTTCTCAAAAAGTCAATTCCCCTGTGAATCTCGGCTGAGCAGCAATGCACCCCTCGTGTGGCGAGAATGCTCCTTGAATCTGGATCTGTTGTTGTCAAGCCTCATACCTATGTTCGCATTGTCCGGCACTCTCGTTGCAGTCAATTTGCGCGTAAAATGTACCTGTACTGGGGTGGCCTAACATTTCTCTAGTACTGCTCCTGAATGAAATCATCGTACGCTGGCTCGTAATGTTCCTCGCTTACCCGTGAGGTCGAGAGCAATGCCAGATGCTGAGGACTAAAGATCCTAGCATAGATAATAACTAATGCTGCACGCCTCGTCTTTGAGCCTTAAGGCTATATTGAGCTCGAGCCAATTTAAGCCGCCTCCACCAAGGTTGCAGTGCGAGTTCACATGTTGTACCGAGAAGTTGCGCCGGTGCGACCAGTCCAGGAAGGCCCTAGAGGGGAAAGCCAGCGAAAATGCCGAAACTAGGAAAGGTCTCATAACGATCAGCATTGTTTACCCCACTTGGTATGGTTTTTTAGTTGACTAGTCCAGTGTTAGTCCGGCCCTAAGAAGCACGAAGCAGTCCAGGTCTTTTTGGGGGTTTTCTTTCGGTGTACGGAGTACATAGTACGCAGTACGAGGCATGTACCTCCACTTGGTCAAGGAGAATTTTCCACATCCGACAAAGATACCATTGGACAAGCTGAGCACAGATGCAGTCACGAGTGACCGAAATTGACGGATCAGCACTGGACGGATTTGTTGGCTGTAGGATGGAAAGATTGTTCCTGGTAAGAACCAATTGGCGGAGGTAGAATAATAATCACGAGTAATGTTGAAGAGAACTTGGAAGGAGGAGCTGGAGTTCATACGGGGGACGTACGGGGAAAGCAGCCAGCCGTGCGCCTTCCCCATGGAGGTGGGTGGTGCCGCGGAAGGAGCCATCTTCCTCTTCCTCTTCTTCTTCTTCTCCTTCTCTGTAGAAACAACGCCGACTCACACAAACCCTTCTCCGAAAACACTACGGATCAACCCGTTACCAGGGGTGTACGTACTACGGTTAATCCCTGTCTACAGAGCGCACACGGCCTACGGAGTACACAAACTCACCTTCGATGTCCTCTGCTAGCCGACAAAGTCTACTCCCCGCAATCATCGTCCCGTAAAAACACCAACTCTCTCCACTTTATCTCGCGCTAATTCCTTCGATCAACCTCATCGAGTTAGCTTGGCACAGCTACCCCTGCCATCAGTTTGCTCGTTGAAACTCCCGTACCGTCGAATCCCGTACGTCGGACAACTAGACACACGAAAATACTGTTCACCAAGAAGTCCAGGATGTCAATATTCGAGAGATGATCTGATCAGATCGTATGCCGGCAATTGCCTTAGCCTGCTCTTAATCTTCTGCGATTCGCTTGGGCAAAGAATGAATCTGCGATTGTCTGTATGTGCCCAATTTCCCATACCTTGGAACTAGTTCAGCCTAGCAAGCACCGGGCTGCGCACTAGTGAACAATAACCCAGTCAGAGGTCGTGGTGCTGTTGATCTTACCAAAAATTCCGTGATAGCAGAGTTGCACTATGGATATGGCGGATAAAGTGTATAGTGCCCGAGAGGGGAAATTGAGGGCCACTAAGCTCAAATTTTGCTTTTGCGCGTTGACATCATCCCCATAATTCTGGAGACTCCTTCAGGACGGAGAGAGAAAACAACAAAGACCATCACATGTGCGATGCGGGCCAAGGGCTCCCTCGGCCTAGTCTCAGGGCCCCCCAGAAAGCTCCCCGTGTGGGCATCTGGGGGAGAGATGGAGCTAATTTCATTGCTTCATTGCTGAGCTGTGCTAATGGTCGATACATAAAAAGGAGACATTCCTAGCTTGAGTCAGCTTGCAGTCTTTTTCTGACTCTCTCCGCTCGTCTTTTACTCGACGATTTCGACAATTGGAGGCGGCAGCTGCAAGTAACGGTCTTTGTACGCGTGTGAATAACTTCAACAATCACAATGCGCGTCTTCTCGACAATTGCCACAGCGGCAGCGCTGGCCAACTTGGCTGTTGGTTCTCCGGCTGCTGGAAATGGCTCATCTTCTGGCATTGTGCAAGGTGCTGCCGCTGATATCGTCTCGACCAGTGTAGTGAGCACCACCACATCAGCAGCAGCAAACGCGCCCAATGAGGCCGTTGCATCAACCGCACCTCCTGCTGCTTCCACTACAGCCCCCCCTGCCGACACATCCGCCGCAGGTTCAGATACAGGGGCCGCCAATGCTGCCGACTCAGGTGCGGCTTCCACTCCAACCCCCATCGTCTCCGTTTCCGTACCGGCGGCAGCAGATAGCACTGCAGCTGCTTCTCCTGCCCCGGCTGCGAGCGCGTCTGATGCTGCTACCGGCGTCGCCAGCTCTGTCGCTGCGGCCGCCACTTCCACCACCCCATCCGGCACCACCCACGCCTCCGACGCGTCATCCACCACGTCCAGCACTTCTTCCAGCACTACAACCTCTGCTAGTGCTGGCGACCTTGCAGATTTACTCAGCAGTTTGTTAGGTGGAAGCAGCAGCACCTCAAGTGGTCTAGGTAGTCTTATCACGGATCTTGAGAACTACTTGAGCGGTATCACTGGCTTGCTAAGCCCGACATTCTTGAAAAACCTCGAGTCCTTCGTGAACAATCTCGCCCTTCTTCTTGATGCGCCTACCACTCTTCAAACCAAAGAGGTTCTCTCTGTCGTCTATCAGCTTGTCAACAACGGCACTGCTTCATCGCTTGTAAGCTTGCTGTCGTCCGCTGAACAGCTATTGACGCCAACGTTCGTCAATGAAACAAGCAACTTGATCGGCAAGGTCTCGCCATTGATCGATGAATTGAGTCCATTGTTGACCGGAGACACTGTCAAAAACATCGACAGTCTATTGACTAACGGCGCCGCGTTGTTGACGCCAGACTTCGTCAAAGACACTCAGGCCCTTATCACGGACGTCGCACCAATCTTGGATGATCTCAAGCCACTATTGAGCAACCAGACCATTTCCGAACTCGAGAATCTGCTCACCAACGCCAACACGTTGTTGACGGCTGATAACACCAAGGCAATCTCATCATTGCTCGGCAACGCCAATGATCTGTTGACGCCAGAGTTCGTCAAGGATACCCAGACTCTTATCACTGATGTCGCACCAATTTTGGATGAACTCAAGCCGCTCTTGAGCAACGAGACTATCTCTGAACTCGAGAGTCTCCTCGTAAATGCCGGTGGCCTGTTGACCACTAAGAACACCCAGGCCATCGAGACTCTGCTCACCAACGCCAATAACTTGTTGACTGCCGACAATACCAAGGAGATTGAAGCCTTGTTGTCCAATGCCAACGGCTTATTGACTTCCGATAACACCAAGGCCATCGAGACTCTACTCGCCAACGCCAACGGCTTGTTGACGGCTGACAATACCAAGGAGATTGAAGCATTGTTGTCTAATGCCAACAGCTTGTTGACTGCCGACAACACCAAGGAGATCGAAGCACTGTTGTCTAACGCCAACAGCTTGCTGACACCTGACTTTGTCAACGAGACTAAGAGCTTGATCGGTGATGTTGCACCACTTCTCGGTGACCTTGGCCCTGTTCTCACAGCCGCAGCACCATTGTTGACCACAAAGAGCATCGACAACATTGAGACTCTTTTGACCAATGCGGGCAGCTTGTTGAGCACTTCCAATACTCAAGAGATTGAGAACTTGCTTGCAACCGCCAGCGGTCTACTCACTCCTGAGAACACTCAGGATATTGAGTATCTGGTCACGAACGCTACCAAGCTGTTGACTCCAAGCTTCGTCTCGGAGACAAGTGGATTGATTGGCGACGCTGCTCCTCTGCTCAGCGAAGTCGGCCCAATTTTGACACTCGTCAAGCCATTGTTGACCAACACCACCATCGCTGAACTCGAAGGTCTGCTCAGCGGTGCTGTCAGTCTGTTGACACCCAAGTTCATCAACGAGACCAGAGATCTTATCGACGAAGTCGGACCTATCCTCTCGACCGTTTCGCCCTTGATCACACCAGACTATATCGAAGAGCTCGGATGGCTGTTGACCAACGCCAGCAACTTGTTGACCCCAACATTCGTCAACGAGACAAGTGGCTTGATTGGCGACGCTGCTCCTCTGCTCAGCGAAGTCGGCCCGATCTTGAGCCTCGTCAAGCCGTTGTTAAGCAAGGATAACATCGATGATATCGAATACCTCCTCACCAACGCCAGCAACCTTCTTACACCCACGTTTGTCAATGACACTCGCGGTCTCATCACTGAAGTCGCTCCAGTCATCACACCAGATCTCTTGGCCCAGGTCGGCGGTTTGCTAACAAACGCTGACAACCTCTTGACGCCTACGTTCGTCAATGAAACGGGCTCACTGATTGGTGATGTCTATCAGGTAAGCTTCCCTTATCCCTTTCGTCGATGACTGAATATTTTGCTGACTTTTCTTTAGCTTCTGCCATTGTTGAGCAGCCTCATAAACGCTTTGTAAAAAGGAGTTTGGGAAGGTTAACATATCCTTGATTGCATTGTCCGGTGGTTTTGATTTTTTCCCCCCGTTTCCTTTCTACCTTCCCACGACATACCTCGTGGGAAGTATCATGACACATGCGTCCATGATTATGAACGACCGATGCTCGTATGAAAGCCCCTTTGAAAAAAAAAAAAAAAAAAAACATAAACGATGATCGAGTTTTTGTTCTGGCATGTCTGTTTGCGGATTTATGATATCCTGCAATGTCCTAGTTGGGTCATTGCTCTGTTAATATGCATAATGATATAATGTGATGGCACATATACTTACATATAAATTGAGAATATGTTTATATCGAGCGTCTTCTTCATTGTCTTAAAAGTAATCAGTAACTGATGGGAGCATTGTAGAATGTAGGATAGATATATGAAAAGGCACCAGACAGCCTCGGCAGCTGTGCAGCTTCTCATTGGTCGCAGCCTACCTCACCTTAAATCGCTACATCGGTCCGATTTTAGCGTCTCGGTTGCGATACAGTACGAAAAAAAAAGTACATGACAACAAGACGAGAATGAATAATGGACTGGGAAAGAGGATATTCAAGTGATTTGAATAGTAGATACTAGATGATTAAATCATTTACATCATGTTCCTCGTCGTTTGTCTTATATCCCACACAAATCCGCAGAAACAAGTTAGTTGAATCGACTCCCGAAACCCGAGTCGACTTCCCGATACTCTACACTCTGGCTAACAGGGTACGGCCGAGTGGGCATTAGTCTATTCGGCTTGTATGATTGCGAGACTTGCGAGTGTTGAATGGAGTGTCGATCACTCTATCCACAATGGTAGTTGTAGTATGGCCTGTTCGTGAGTACCAGTACATGGTTCTCGTCGTGTCTGACATGTGATTGTGTTCCTTATCTGTGGAAACTATAGTCTCCTATTCCTGACCCTTACTAAACGCGGATAATGACGAGCTCTTTTGAGCTACAGTTGGGAAATGGATGAACTTGTGGATCGGTGAAAATGCTGATTGCACGTGCTGGTTCTTTTCGTAGTCGTAGGGGTACGCTGGAACTAGGCAGCTGGATTTTTCTTGACGCGTCGTTCATGTAGCTCTGTCAATCTTGTTGTGGTTTGGGCCGTTTGGCACAGACTCATAAGTCATCACGACATTCTAGACCAGGGCGATATCATGGATACGACTGCTCAATCACATGCACCAACGCGCAACAAGGTCCTGCTCGTCATCTCGATGATGATATCACCTAAATCAGGCAGCGCGATCGAAGACCCAATCGCAGCATCAGATCGTAACGTATCGACTAACTCTTCGACGCCAGATACTTCGATATGACTCTATACTCCATATCCCACTCCTTGGCCTTCGTATCCAGCTTCTTCTGAACCTCATCTCTTTTCTTGCCTTTCTCCTCCAATTTCTGCCTGATTTCCTTCACGGCATCTTCCCGCGCTTTGCGCATGGCCGTTATCGAAGGGTGCTCTTTGCGTAGGTGCTGGAGCTGTGGTTGGATTTCTTCGATGTTGAGTGGTTCGCATGTTACTGGGTGGTAGTGTGTGGATGGAATTGTGCCGTTTGGGGGGACGCGAATCTCTGGGAGTTGTGGATGGATGGGTGTTGTGCGTATGGAGGAGTCGAGTGGTATGGGGTCGAGGGCGCGAGATTGGGGTCTGGCGTTTTCCTCCTCGGATGGAGGGGAGGGTAGTCTGTTCATCGTCTTTTTCTGTGTCTTGTGAAGTCCACTTTGATATTAGAGCGATGTGATGTATGCTGGTGTGTTTGTGTACAGTGTAGAGTGTAGAATGTAGACAGCTGCGAAGGCAGAAATTAAAGTTGTGGAGAAGGGAAAGCTAACGTCTTTCTGTCGCTCCATCCAGGCACAACAGCCACACCGCCTTCATGATCATCTCCAGCTGCGTCACATTTCCATTCATTGTTGCTCTTTTTAGTAACTAGTCATAGATTTTCAAGGCATTGAGCTACTCATTAAAACTCAAAATGCAGGCCTTTGGTAGGAAACCCCCACATTTGTTGCTTATTTCAGACTTGTGCTTACACAAAACAGTACCAAAGAACAGAAGAGTGAGCGGAGTTGTCCATGTCATAGATATACCAGTGACCGTGAACTAATCAGTAGGAAAAACCTTGGAATAGACCAAATTTGAGCTCAAACTAAGAGTAGAATACTCGTCCTATTATCCTTCAAATCTAAACTAACAAATATTCCAGATAATCGACCTCAACAACATCCCCCTGGTTGCCGGGACGTCATATGTAAAATGGCATCTCCCATCCTCCATAGCCGCAGAGCACCGCGGCCACACAGATCGAGCCGTGATCCAAGATCACCGCGCATCATGGGACTATGAGAAAGAGCTACCTGTCAAACTCACAATAGATCGAAACCACATGCTTCAGGAATGTGACATCTCATTCGAAATACTCCAAGAATTCTCCTCCGGAAGTCGGGGGGATCGTATAACGTTGGGCAATATCAAGCTCAATCTTGCTGAATATGTGGACAGAAGTGAAGACGACAATGGGATTGTGAGGAGGTATTTGATGCAGGACAGTAAGATCAATAGTACGCTCAAAGTGGGCATATTGATGCGGCAGGTTGAAGGGGATAAGAATTATATCACGTCAGCACCTCACCCCTTTCATTTAGAAAGAGTTAATGCTAAGATTACAGCAGACCTCCCTTAAAATCAGCCATGGTATTCGGCGGCATAGCCGGCATTCTACCGCCCGAACATGGCGAAACCGAAGAACCAGGCAGCCTACCCTCAATCAACGTCAGCCGCGAAACTGGAGACTTGCAAGATATGTACCGTCGCACATTAGCCGCGTCATGGACGGCACAAGGCGACGAGCTTCTACCAGACCAATTGATCGAAGATTTATTCGCTGGCGGTCGCGGCGTCCGCTCTGCTACTCGATCGGGGCCCCGATCAGAGCGCGCGGATGATGATGATGGTAGTATAAGCGACACCGGTTCTCGGACAACAGTTCAAGAGAATCGGACAGATAACAAACGACCCAAAAGCGCATTGAGTAGTCGGTCAAGGACGGACTTGAGAGATACGGATAGTACGATGAGCAGTAGTGGGAGTGGAAGAGGGAGTCTTGAGGGCTCGTTTCAGGATACAAAGGAGAAGGCTTGGAAGAGCTCCAAGGCCAGTCATGAGGTTTCGGAATTTGATGTTCGGGACGATCTTAGGACGTGGGAGATTACTGTGCATGATTGATTTGCAATAACAGTGGTCATCGAACGTTATATATTTGATATTAATATTCGACATGTCTATAACATGTACATACATCATCCTTGCTCCGTGATACCCCTTTGCCCCTTGTCGTTTATGACATTATGCAAATCAGAAGAAAAAAACTTTTGAGATCTCCAGTGGCATCTAGTAGATACCTGGAATGATCTTACTTCGCACCAACGAAGTATACTTTTCCCAATCCTTTCCGTACTTACGATGACACTTCTCCTCATCTCGTCCCTCGCGGTGAATGAGTAGAATGCCAAAATACAAAATGTAGAAGTACGTAAAGATTGAACCCCAACCACGAGATTCGGGTGTCTGCACGGCGTGTTTTTCCAACTCTCCCGTAGACGAGTTAATAGCTTCGATAATGGTGTAACCCGCAAATCCAGTCGGGAGGCAGTAACCCCAAGACATGAGCCAGTCACCGAGGTAGTTGATATGACGCGCAGTTCCCCACCAGCCAGAAATAAGCAACTTGGATCCGGATTTTGTTTCCATGTACTTGAGGTGTTTGATGCGCGGGTCGTTAGGGTCTGTTCGGAAACGGTTCTTCTCGTTGTTTGCGCTGCGGAAGATGTAGTACCCCAAGCCAACGACGGCAAGGGAGAGTGTAATGCCCTGAAGACCCATCTTCACCGGAAATATTGCGAGATATCTTGTCTGAGTCGAGTACAGGAATGGGACCCATACTAAATCACCGAAGCAGAGCATGTATCCAAAACCATCCATGATGATGTCCATAGTGGTAAGAATGGCGGGTTCCATGTAAGAACTATCCAAGACATAGAAAGATTGCGCAATTGTAATCAAGATAATTGAATCAGTGACATAGCCATGGGTGCGGTACTGGCGCGCGACATTCGATAGATTCAGAATGATATAGCCAATAAGACCCGGCCTCATCTCGCAAAAGACGCCAATGTCAATCGTTCGGGCGGCTTCGCTGACAAAGGGGATCGGCAAAGTGACACGAGAGTTAAGTTCCCGCCCAATGAAGAAGTCATAGATGACATTGCCGGTGTAGCCACCAGGTGCCAACTCGCGAAGGTCAGGGTTTGGTTGTCCGGGCTCCGGGATGGAGAAGCTTCGCGCATATACCCAGATTGAGATAGCGACGGTAATGAGAAGATTTGCGGTAATCACCTGCACGTAGTTATCCCATAGGAAAGTCCAGACAGCGAATTCGGCTCCGTAAACGTAGGTTCCCGTGGCAAGACCTCCTAGAATCAGCATAGTAGAGCGGAATGCTTGTCTTCGTCAGCCTCTAATACATTCCATCTTGGGAAAAATAGTCTTACTGTTGAATTTGTACTTGTGTCGTCCACCACATGCCAATTCAACACCCTCCACCTCCTCACCGGGCAGGAAAATCTGCAAAAAGAGGAGAAGGGCATAATATGACAACACCCACAACGTCACTTCTGTGTCGTAAAGACCGAAAACGCCATTCGCCGGCCAACCAATTTCAACTTTCAATTTATCCCAAGTCAACGTCGACGGGTGAAGGAGAGACGGCGCGGGACAGCCAGAGATGTCATTGCAGAGGAAGGCAAAGCAGTAGATGAGGACGGGTAGACCGAAAACAATTCCCGTAGCACCTAGTCTGTTCAACGGTCAGTCTATATTCAAAAACAATCCAGGACGTAATGACGAACGGCCCACCGAATTCATAGCCCCTTTTTTCCGGAACAATCTGTACAGGCACAGTAGCTTTTGGTCCTTTTTTGGGACCCATTGTGGATATTGTCGACAGTTAAACAAGTCCTAACTATCGAGAGTAATATATCCTGGTTGAAGTTTTTGAAAAGAGAAGGTGAGTGTGTGTGGAGCAGTAAAAGCAAGGGCTTGCAGCGATCGCTCAAGCTTTTAAATAGGCACTGCCGCGATCTAGAGCTCGGCAAGCCACGTTCCGTATAAGGCGATGCGAACGAAGGCTGCGTATAGCTCGTATGGGTTTGGTTGCATCCGGATCGATTGATACGCAGGATGTCTCAACAGGCTGCAACGTTCTTGAGACTGTGACTGAACAGATCGTGGAGCAGGAGCTATCGCGAATCTTTCTAATCGGAATCTTCGTCACTTTCCTGGAGGGTCAAGGGCGCCTTACCCGAAGCAGGCTAGGGCCATCTCCAAACTCCGCATTGAGACTCCGTAGACCAGTGAAACACCAGACTGGCGCCTTGTGTTCCTGTCGCTGTGTCATGTTCCACGTCGTTCAACCTCACTCTTTACACAGCACTTATATCTCAGCAATTACTAATCCGTCGCATACTATCGCTCATTGCTAGACTTGCTACTGTTCGATTATCAACTGATTCCAGCTCTATACCGACCCTCTGCTATCAGCGCAGATAACCAGCCATGAAGATGCTGACGCGGCCAACCCTACTAACCACCTTCAACGCCCTCCTTCTCCTACCTTTCTCACAGACGATCGAAGCAGCATCAGACACGCCCAAGAAAGATGCAAACCCTCCCTGCACCGTCCAATCCCTAACGACAGGCGCATTCTTCGATTTAAGCACAATCTCTCTATCGCCGCCGGAACTGAAGGATGGTCGAAAAGTACACAAGAACGATCGAGATGAAAGCTGGGAAGCTCGAGGTCATGACTATGGAACGAACTTTACGATTAATATTTGTGCGCCGGTCATTGAGAATATAGTGGATGTTGTAGGAGTAGATAAGGCGAGATGGCAGAACGTCAGTGCCTACTATGAGCAGAAGGGGAAGGTTTATTCTCTCGGGTTAGTACTTCTATGAAACTGGAATCTGCAGCTGGCTAATTGGGTTTTAGAGAGCAAAACTCCGAACCTATATTCCGAGGCAAACGACTCGTCTTAAACTATACCAATGGATCCCCATGTCCAAGCCCCGATACCTCCTCCCTCAACTCGAGATATTACTTAGATGATGATGACGACGACGATGATTACGCCGCAGCACAAACATACAAGAACCGAAAGACGGCCGTTGCTACCACCGCGGCAAGTGATAGTAAAACAACCAGGCGAAAGTCGACAATCATGTCGTTCCTCTGTGACCGGGAAGCTGCTCCGTCCCAGGCCACGGTTTCTTTTGTTGGTACGATGGATTCGTGCACGTACTTCTTTGAAGTCAGAAGTTTTGCGGCTTGTGGTGGTGTGGCTGCGGCTCCGGAGGGTGGTCTTGGGCCCGCTGGTGTTTTTGGTGTGATGTAAGTTCTATTTTATCCTTCGGTTGTATCGATTGACTAATGTGCGCAAGTGCTCTGATCGCCATCTTTGTATATCTCCTTGGAGGTTGTGCATATCAGCGTTCAGTGATGCATCAACGCGGTTGGAGACAATGCCCTAATTATAGCATGTGGTCGGATCTGCTCGGGTTCTTCAAGGTAAACTCTTCTTTCTCGGAGTCATAATTATCAGAACAGGAAGCCAATTGTACTTACAGGACTTCGCCATAATCATCTTCTCCTCTCTGACCCGCTGCTTCACGAGAAAAGGCTCCCCTTCCTCGGCAGGCTATTCACGCGCCAACGGTCAAAACGGCCTAATTGGCGCCATCGGTGGTCGACGAGGTGACCGAGGCGGTCGGGGGGACGTTGATGCCGAGAATCGTTTAATAGACCAGTTGGATGAAGAGTGGAATGATTGATTGCTGTTCCGTTTGGTCTTCTGACATGTTATGTTCTCTATGTCTGGAAATTATGGCTATTTTGATGTTTGAAGACTTGCCATGTATAACAGCTACAATGAGTATGCGAGTATTTTGCCTATCATTCATTCCATCATGCGGAATTGGTGCTTGATCGTGTTTTCCATGAGACAACAAAAAAATATACTCGAAGTGTAATAAGAAAACGCAAAAAAGAAATGCTTTGCATCATCCGTGAATCGAACACGGGCCTCATCGATGGCAACGATGAATTCTACCACTAGACCAATGATGCTGGTTGATGTCGGAAGTAACGAAAATTGCAATCATATTTCAGATCTATATCTTAAGCCCTACATTGAAAGGAAAATCCGGGGCCGGTTGATGAAAGCAATCGTATGATCGAGGTTAATGACAACATTGAAGATCCTCTAGCAAATCTTTATCTTTGATAAGCTGGACCTCGGGAGGTTAAATATTACCCGCAGGTAGCTAGATATAATGCACGAGGACCCGGCACCAAGGATTTCAAATTTATTCCAATTTCTTTCATTCGTTTGAACAAAGAAGAAGCGGATATAATACACGTGGCAAATATATATACATTCACTATGTAAACCCATACGATAAATCATTGGCGCCACTCAGACTCCCAGCACCATTACCAGCACCAGAAATATCTGCATGTCCCACTTCCGCTGCATTGGCAGTACCATCACCAAGCATTCCGGTCGAAAAAGGATCCAGATTAAACGGCAGAAACCATGCACTCGGTTGATGGAACTCCCCAGTCCCCGCCGGCGTAAAGGCGTCCGTCCATATTGCTGTTGATACACTATTGTTATTATTGTTCGCGTCGTTATTATTATTATTATTATTATTGTTGTTGTTGTTGTTGTTGTTGTTGTTGTTGTTGTTGGCGATGTTGTTGCTGAGTTGATTGGTGTCGTTCTGGGCCAAGAAGTTGAGTTCCCCCGAAGCGAGACTGGATAGGTCTGTGCCTGCATAGGCGCCGTGGACGAAGTGTCTGTCGAGTTGTGGGAGGAAGTCTGGCATCATCCCATAGTCAAAGGTTGGTAGACCGAAGTTCTGAGATGGAGCTGCAAATAGGTTCTGGCCGTTGAAGTTGGAATATGTGGGTTCGGTATCAATGACCGTGTCTGGCGTGCTTGTTATGGGCGCACTACCAAGTGGTGATACTTGCTGCTGCTGTTGATGCCTTGAGGGTATGGATTGCTGATTAATATTCGCAGAAGGCTGCGATGGTGTCTGAGCCGAAACTTGCTTCGAGCTCTTCCTGGCTAGTCTCTGGTGTTTCCGTGGCTCGGTGGTTGACTGGCTGGGAGACAAGCTGGCGAAGAAATCCTCCACGCTTTGCAGGTCAGGCCGCTGTCCCATCACTGCATCGTCACCGATTTCTCTCCGCTTATCGGTTTCTGGACCTTCCCAGTGCATACTAGACACGCCATGTGGATATTTATCGAACCAGTCACCATATTGAAACATTGAAGGTTCCTCATCCGCCGCATTCTGTGCAGGCAGTCCCCTAATGGCCGCGTCCGCGAATTGGCGATAGCGATCTTTGGCACTCTCTACCATGTAGTGAAACATGCCCCAATATCTTTTCATCTTATTGAGATAACGATATGTGTGTCTCAAATTCTCCTTTGATCGTGCTTCTAGTTGCGCATTCTTGGAAAAGATCCCCCATATATGCACTGTGCTAGCTGAGTAGGCACAATAACCTGCAAATGGCACCGTCAAAGAGTAACCGCTTGCTTGATCGATCAGCATCGAGATATGGTGTGCTGCTTCCACAGCGGCTCGACCTGCGTCACTCAAAAAAGACTTCGGCATACCTTTCGGTGGCCGACCTCCCGGCGCCAAGGGAATAGCGAATTGATTGAGAAAGAGCATATTTTGATGGATAATGATATGTAGAAAAATGAACTGGTTGGCGATTTTTTCCGCAGCATGGATCTGCAAGTTCTCGGGGTTGAACACAAGCGAGCTTGGTAAAGACGAAGCAAATGTATCTATCTCTTGCCTCAGCCTCGTATATCCCGAATTTGGATCCCACAGGGGAACGGGTTCTTTCTTCTTTCCTCCAAGGTTCAGGTAGTCGACAATATGGCCCCATATAACAATCGCACGAATGATGTACGCGGAAACACCCATATTCGCTCTTGGATCAGAAACCTGGCCTTGGCCCCTTGGGACCGGGTTGGGTACGTCCCCATACAAGTCCTCAGTTGGTCCAGGAATTTCCATCAAAAAGTGCGACTCCTTGACGGGAAGTTGAATCTGAATGAATTTCTCATTTCCAATAGGCGGGCGCTGGCTGCCGGAAGAGTTGTATCTGTCCATCAAGAAAGATGCCCACATCGTGCGTCTTCGAATTTCTCTGTCTGTGAAACTCAAGTCTGATAATTTGCCCTTTTTGCCAAGTGGATCATAATTAACTTCTTGATGCAGTTGCAAAGCGTATGCCATCCTCAATGCCTGGCCTCCAAAAGACCAACTCCGTCCGCCGTGGCACGTACCGAACTCGTGAAGACCCAAAAGGAGGAATACGGTCAAAATGGTGATATTGGGCTCATCGTGGCGACTCAAGGCTATTCTGGCTGCCGGTCTAGCCCAATTTTCGCCTCTGAGAAAGGCCGGCTCTGTGTTGATTTGCGGATGGGTTGAGAAACGAGCAGACACAGCACAAACAGCCAGTATCAAAACTGGGGGAACTGTGCCCGCTCGTAATCGTCGCATAAAACTAGACCGGTGTAGCAGGAGATACGATTGACCATATACACAATCAAAGAAAACTTCCGATAAATGTTCTTGTATTTCCATCGGAGGAAGAAATTCGGCGCCTTCAGTCAACAGTTCAGTCCCTTCGTGAGACTTCGATTCTCGAGTCATAGGAAAGAGGTCTTCGGCGCCAGAAGCTTGCTTAGGGTTTACCCAGGCATCAAGCTTCGAGGCAAACGCTTCATCCGCCGTGCGCTTCTTCTGTTGAGCAGCCTTTGGCTGCTTTGAGCCCAGCCCAGGAGGCGTGGGTTTAACCTGACTCCGTCCTATTATAGGCATATCCCTCGTTTCGCCAGCCGGTATAATCTTGATAACTCGTTCCTCCATGCGCTTGAGTCGCTTGTCCAACATTGCCATGTAATCCGTCCGAGGCTGCGCCTTGCGCGTCGTAACCTTGTACACGCAAGGAATGCGCGACTTTTGGCAATGCTTGCAGGCCGGTTTCTCACCCGAACATCGAATCTTCTTCCGCCGACAAGCGATACATGCGAGTGGCAGCCGTTTTCTTTCCTTCCCGGCCTTTGTCTTTAATTCTGTCCATGCTGGTTTTTCCGACTCATTCTCTCCTTGAGTGGCGCCGGTTGCGCCATCGCCATTCTGGCCTCCGCTGGCAGCGCCTTCTTCGTTTTGTCCGTATCCATTTCTATCTTCCTGATCGCGATCGGGTGTACTCGTGTCACTCATGTTATCGTCATGGTTGTCTGTCATCGGGTTTTGTAGGCCGTTAGCCGGTCTTTCAGTCGCCATCGGGCCGACACCCGCAGGTCCCGCAACATAGAAGGGTGCGGTTCGCAAACGCTAAGAATATCGTATATTGCGTATGCTAGACCCGTCTTTCAGATTGGACGATCGATGTTGTAGCGTGGAATGAGGGGGAAGGAAACTGGTCGTGTTGAAGAGAAGGAAATGGAGATGGAATTAGATGGGCGGGCGGAGCGGAGTCTCAAAGAAGTTCAAAGACTCAAAACGAGTATGGGGTAAAACCGTTGCTCGGCGGCTTGGCATGCATGTGTAACTGCAACAATCCTTTTGTTTTCTTCATCAATTTTCACTCTGAATTTTCTTATCTACTTGTTTTTCTCATGCAAGATTCTTCTCTTTTGCATGCTTATCTGTGACTATTGACGAATTTGCCTGTCATTGACACCACAGCACAATCAGTTAGCCAATCCCCGGGCCCCAATTCATAAGCTCGATCATCGGATCGATGCATGCGGGGATTCGTCTGATTAACAGTTGATTGGAGGAAGTCCACATATGTGGTGTCTAGGGTGCTATAGAACAGGCAAATATTGACTCAGAAATGCGCTTTACCTGGTGTCAAATGATTTCGAACGATCCTTCATCTCAGTCTCCGGACGGGATTTCTCATTGATCATTTATGATGGCCAAGCATTTGTTGGTATCTAGCTTCCTCTGCGAGACTGCCACCAACTAATTTAATGCTCCACATCCAAAGTGGTTGTCTAGGGTTTTGCACCAAACGTGTCTATGCAATCTCCTTACAACATTGCAACACATACTACATCATATGAAACTGTTTGTAGCACTGACTCAGTTCCTGTTCGTATCCTCACAATTGTGGGACGAGTCAAGCCCTTAACTCCAGATAAACTCCGGGTTATGTCCGGGTATCAGTCAAGGCAGCATGGCCGGTGGATGTATATTATGATATAGATACTTCACAGCTTACTCAGGGAAACTTTGGTTAAATCTTTGAACAGGTCTAGTCGAAAAAAGTACCATATACGCACATAATGGCTGCAAAACAGATCATCACCCTCATCACCGGTATGAAGCATCCCGTTCATCTAAGACGTGAATGATGACTGAAAGCAAACAGGGGCAAACCAAGGTCTCGGCTTCGAAGTTGCCAAAAACCTCGTCCTCAGCTCAGCCGCCTACCACGTCGTAATCGGCAGTCGTGACCCCAGCAAAGGCGCCAAAGCCGTCGCCGATCTCCAAGCCCTACCGGACATCAAGGGCACACTCGACACACTCGAAATCGAAGTCACAGACGACAAGTCCGTTGACACAGCTGCAGAAACCTTTGCTGCAAAGTACGGCTGTCTTGATGTTCTCGTCAACAACGCTGGTATCCTCAGCCAGCTCCCATCAAAACGAGACAATCTCCGCCAAGTGTTCAACGTCAATGTCATCGGTGTGGCCAGCGTGACCGAGGCGTTTTTACCCTTACTCCGAAAATCAGACGAGCCGCGACTGATCTTTGTCGGCTCGAGTATGGGATCTATCACTGGCGCATCAGACCCGAACTCGCCGTACTATCGACCCGCGGCGACGGAGTATCGAGCCAGCAAGGCAGCGTTGAATATGTTGATGGTGCAGTATCATCATATTCTGGGGTTGGAGGATAAGAAGTGGAAGGTCCTCACTGCTGATCCTGGTATTAATGCCACGAACTTCGTGGGCGATGCAGAGGCCCTCAGGGCCAGAGGGGCCTCGGAACCTCATGTGGGTGGAGCGGTCATTGCTGCTGCTGTCAAGGGGGAACGTGACGCAGATGTTGGGAAGATGGTCGGTAAATATGGCGTGTCGCCTTGGTAGTGAGATGCCTCTCTGTGGCTGGGGTTCAGTAGATCTCGAGTATAAATATCACGTATTTGTTTGGTAGAATGCTTTTCACATTTGCATTCTTTATTCTTGAGCTATTTACAGTGTGGCACATCATTAACTGATGATCAAATTGTGTTGTAAATCCCTAGCTGTTCATCGAGCTCATCACGGAAACGAGCTCAGGTGGCCGAGTCTATGTACTGACGTCACCATAGTCGTACCATTAGGCGCCATTGACGAGTTCAATTCAGGCTTATATCGTGGGACTTTCCCCTTGAATCACGGATAGATAAAGTATCTACCACGGTGTTCAGGCTTACTGGCTCTTGGGACGTCCTGCTTTTAGCGGTCGCGGAGACGAAGTCTCCAGCGCATACAAGATCTCGCCTCCGAACACGTAAATCATGTATGCAGGGAAGATGAGCCATAAGCCGCTGATACAATGTTAATACTGATTCAATTATGGATGTCGTATAATTGAGTGGCTTACTTTGGAAGGATCCACAAAAAGATCAAGTCAAAAAGTTTGTTGTGGCCAATATTTGCGAATCCAGAGAACAGCTCGTTACACCCTAAGCCAGGATTGTCAGCATATCGTACAGTTATTATACGAAGATTCTGCAAATTCGGGGGTGCTTACAGTATAGAACCGTCTTGCTAAAAGTGGCGACACTGCTACTGAACGCAATAAGAAGCGCAAGAGATCCAATGCGTCCCGGTACTACCTTCTCTTCGAAGAGGAACCACGGTAGACTCCTTCTGATCTTCTTTGTCGATGCGCGACCAGAACTAGTCGCTGTGGTGCCATATAAATAGACGACAGCGAGGTAAAAGATATACGCAGCAGTCTCGAACAGATTCAACACTCCTTGCGCAGCCGTGAACCCATTTCGCGCATCAAAGGCAGGCCAACCATAGACGTAGTCGATAGTTCCGTATAATGCATAGGGTGTCCAGATGGGCGAATGGAACTTCCCACCTGGCATACTATGCGGTCGCAAGAGAACGTAACCGGTATCCCAGAGGACCAGCGGTACAGAAATCATGAGCCAGGCCAGAACGATTATGGACGGAGTATGGACGCCTTTGCGAGAGCCGTATGCGGGCGTGGATGGCGAGTGCACGACATATTTAGTGCTGTCGCTCGCGCTCGACGGCGTCGCGGGTGGAGGAAAGTCTTTTGGGTGGTGTCTCGTGCTCACCATGATGGAGTTGATTCTGAACAATCTAAATGTCCTAGGAGACGTAGCGATTTAGAAGTGACAGCAGAAAGACGAGGAGCATAAGAAGATGCTTTATGCTTTATAGCTCTCTAGCGAGTGGGATGAACCTCGTAGTTAATATACTTGGTAGCGCGGCGAATCCGGGTGGCTCAGTACGCGGTGCGCGCTTTGGCAAATGGCGGACAAGCATTGCGACGGGTGACGTCGGTGAGTCGCTCCCTCATCCGGAGACGATCCTTCTTGATGCGGTTACACTGCATTGCCTGATACGGTACGGGTCTCAGCGATGTTTTCGGAAGCTGTCCTCATCGACCCCACGAACTGTGTCTGTACTTCGTGGTCAATTGGACATCAAAACAGATCAGATGTTCTGGACACTCAGAAAGTTCAAAGGAAAGTCTAGGCTGAGAGGCACTGGCCAGATCGAGGCACGTGACTGCTTCAGCCTTCTATGCCTAACCAGGACTAGCGCGGAACATGGGGCAGATCGGGATTGTGATTGGTCACCAGCCCGATAGCCTCTTCCATCTCCAAGATGACGACCAAAAGCCAAAGCCAACCACATTCTTTCGCCTGAATGAACAACTGACTCAGGAGCAGTAATTCGGACCATCAAGATGAGCTGCAAGTACGAGGATGCCGATGAGGTGAATATCTCTTCTTCAGGCCTAGTTTGACGCTCTTGAAATAGACTGACATGCTTGAAGAGGCTGAATCGCCTCGCCAGAGTGCGAGAGAATCAACGCAAAAGCCGTGCACGAAGACAACAGTACATCGAAGACCTCGAGCAGAAAGTCGCCGTCTGCAACGCGCAAGCTCAGCAGAGGGAAATTGAGCACCTGATTGCGCTTCAGAAGCTTGAAGCCGAAAATGCAAAACTACGCGCGCTATTACAGCGGGCGGGGCTCGCTCCTGGCCTAGTGGAGGATTTTTTGAAAGACGTTTCGCAACCCACCGTGTCGGAGAAAATAGCGATTCCTCGACTCAAGGCGCCCATATCGCCACGTTCTGCTTCAAGCCCATACATTACCCCTATGATCAAGACCGATGAGCCGTATACCCCAGTCTCGTCGACAGGTGTCGCTACAGCCTGCAATAACAATGTCACCCCTGCGCCAGCAAGCCATTACCCTGTCGCTGTGCAGAAGACTGACGCATGTTGTGGCCCAGCTTCCTCGACAAGTGTTGATGCAGTCTGCAATAACAACAATTACCCTGTCACTATGCAGAAACCCGACGGCCTAGTTGCTTCGACAAGTGTTAATGCAATCAGCAATAACAACAATTCGTGTGCACCGCCGAGCCAGTACGCTCCTACTGCACAAAGAGTTGAGGAGTCATACGCACCAACTTCATCAGCAAATTTTGAAATAGTCTGCAATAACAATATCTCTTGTACTCAGGCTTCAGAGTGCCTGGACAATTGCACGACTCCTCAGCCTCTAGAACCACCTGTGGGAGTTCCGGCGGAGCCTGTGACGACTCAACAACAGCAAAACATCAAATTACCGCCGATTGCATCTCTGTGCGACTGCGGACCAGACTCGACGTCCCAGTGGCCAAGACTCAATGCTCCTAACAATACCACTCTGTGTGAAGTTGCCCAGGACTTGATCGATCAGTATAATACGAAAGGCGTGGATCTCAATGTCATAAAGCAGAGGCTTTGGGCTGGGTTCCGTAACGGTGACGCCAATGGCTGTCGGGTGCAGAATAATGTTCTCTTTGAGGTTTTGGATGAGATTAGCGGAGATGCGCCCATGTCAGGTGGTACTTGAGCTAGTTACGCCTTGATGTGTGATGGATCACGATTTGGTCTAGACGTTGCATTGGTCGTCAGTCATTGGCAACCTCAGGCCTAAGGTCCATCTTGCAGAAACGCATGGTCATAACTCAGAAAACCATAGTTCGTTGTACGATTTTCACCGGTGTCTCGACGGTCGAGAGGGGAACATCAGGACCGCGCAGCTCATAACGCTTAAGAGCTCAAAGCGAGCTTCATCCGATATCTCTTATAGTGCATGTATTGCATGCAAACTTACCATCTGGAAGCCCACTGCGGATTGTTGGTGATAGACCATACCTTCCATCGACACATCCACCTCGCTGGGAAGTGATGGATTCGTCAATGGGTTAATGTCGACCAATGAGCAAACCTCCAACCATGATAATTGGGATGTCCGACTACTCACGTCACAACCATCAATACCGGCCTAGTTTCGCATTTACCCCTCTGTTGGAGGTGCCGATCTAGACGTCTAGTGGGTTGTCATAAAGGGTATATACTATAGTTACATATATAGAGGGGTTTATACTTGAATGATTTAATCTATAATCATTTTCATCATTAAAACTACGTAACACGAGTCAGTTGGCTCTTCGTAATGCGCATTATGCCCCATAGCGGCCCGTCTATACCGATCCCCATCCGAACATGCACTGACTGAGCGAGTTATTGCCGTCCTAACATTCTTGACTGCAGGTGTATACACCAGTGGAGAGTTACATCCGATAAAGAGAAGGTCTGCTGTCCTATTGTATAGTCGGAACCTCTGCTGATGCATTTGAAGGGTCCTATACATTTCCAACCCACGGTGCGGGATATCGTGATGCAGCATAGGCAAATCAAGGAGCAGGAGGAGAAAGAGATATGGCCTATTACACCAAAGCGTGCCGCAGGGGAGGTGGCCACAAAGAAGCTGACTGAGAAAGAGGCTTTTGTTCACGTTTGGATTCTAGGATCTGTGGAAGTCGAGAGCTGGAGTGGTAGAGTAGCCTGCTCTTAAGATGCTCGATACAACGTCGATGGGTGGCCCTTGAATGAAAATCGGCCATTGTATGTCGATATACACCTAATGCTTTAATCTTACATCTCATTTCTTTACCTTTTCTAAGCAGATCGATATCGGAATTAGGTATTATGTGTATCTAATTCTTCTGTCAACGGCACATGATAAATTCTCAAAGATCAGACAATATTCATCCTAGAATTTGCCGGGGGATCCAAAATATTTCGCTCTCTGAGACCTCGTCTGAGAAGAAGTGGACAATTCGAAGACCGGAACATTAGATAGAAGCATGACCGTGAGTCTCGTATGGCAGCCCGAAACACAATACTCCAACGACAATCCACAAAGCAGCACTGACATAGATAGGTGTCACGGTATAACCGCCATAGGTCGAAATGAGAGATGCCACCAAACCGCCTGTACGCTGTAAAGTAGCTGCCACTCCTGTTCCCGTTCCACGAACAGGCCCTGGGAATGATTCGGGTGTGAAGGCAAACATGACCGCATATTCTATTTTCTGTTAGCTAGTTCTCGGGCCTTCGTTACGAAAAGAGCGGAACAAGGGGGCGTCGGGGTGCTCACCAAAGTTTCCCAAAATACCAGTGGCGCACTGAAACCCAACATCAGCCGTCTGCGTCTTTGCCGCTGTATACGCAAAGAGGAAAACACCCGTCAACACAGCCGACAAACCCATCATCCATCGCCGACCAAAACGAGACTCAACCAGGAATGCAGCAGCAATAGGACCAATGATTCCTACAGCCGACACAATACAGTAGATTTTGTAGTTATAACTGAGCGATGAATTGGTCTGATACGACGATTTCGTCTCGAGATACGAGGTGATGAACGCAAAGTATAAGGGGTAACCAATTCCGACAGTAAGCCAGATAAGGAATACGACAGTGCTATGTTGTGCCATGGTGCGCCCCTTGAAGAGTTTACGGTATTTGTCGGCCGTGAAGTCGTTGAAGCTTTCTTGCAGAATGTATGTCAAGGATTGTCTGGTTGTTTCTATTGGCGAGGTCTTAGCGTCTGTGCCGTTGATGTTGACTTGTCGATCGATGTCTTCGAGCATTGAGAGGGTAAGAGTCTCGGGCTTCCCGTTGTAGCGTGCAATATAGTTGACTGCTTCGACGGCTTCGGCGTCTCGGCCTCTGGAGATTAGATAACGAGGGGATTCGGGGATTCTGAAGATGAATATGCGGATCAGGCCAAAGGCGATAGCCATTGCACCGAGGGTGATCATGATGTATCTCCTAGTATGAAGGTTAGAAGAAGAAAGCTTCATACGGCAAGGAAAGAGTACTGACCATCCCATGTTATCCGCCCTAGGGCAAGGAGCCTGATCACTGTCACACGCATAATTGGCCAAAAACACCCAAGCCAAAAGCGACACAATCAATTGCCCCAAATTCCACCAACCAGACAATCCCACAAGTAGCCACTGGTAATCCTTTGGGATAAATTCAAGGAAAATGATACTGTCAACGGGCACATTCCCACCTGCAGCGGTACCAATAACAGCCCACAAAGCGCAAAAGGCCACAAAATTCTGAGATCCGGCTACGGCACAAGCAAAGATCCCGCCGAGGAAGATGGTTGTGTTGAAAGCGGGTTTGCGTCCGATGATATCGGCCGTTGTGCCCCAAAAGGTTGCGCCGATGATCATACCGACGTAGTAAGCGACGGAACTGAAACTGAGGCGCGATATGTCGGTGAATTCATTTGCGACGGGAGGTCGGACGGCGGAGATTCCTTGGGACCAGAAGTTGTCTACTATCCAGCCGAAGCCGGTTACGATGAAGAGGAGGTATTGGAATCTAACAATTAGCTTTCTTCCCCAATGATGGAAAAGGAGGGGGAGGATACTTACTTTCCCATTCCAATCTTGGCCAAATGTTCTGCAACAAGCTCCGACTTGAGACGATAGGACTGGGATATCGCGCTGCCATAAAAGTCTCGAATGGCAGAATCTTCTTCCGCAAGTTGAACAGATGCAGGCGAAGAGTTGGCTTTGGGTTCTGACGAATCCATTGCCAAAGTGTTATCAGGCACTTTTTCCACTGACATATTTGCGGTTTTCGTCACAAACTATTTCAATGCTGAACAAGAGAACGGCTTACGGCGATACTCATACTTCTTCTATTTATTTCTCTTAGGGCTTTGAGAATGGACTAAATATGTACGTGCCCGTGAAAAGTTGAATCAAGATCCACTTACGCCCTTATCAAGGTGCTTATCATGATGAAAATATTAGGGTTTGTGCTTCTCTCGTCGTCTCCCCCCACCCTATTCTCACGTATCATAGGATAGGGTGAGACAACAACATAAGTTCTAAGGTTCTAAGGTTGGGGGGAGGTCATATCATAGCACGCAAAAGTTGATTTCTTACCTAATTTGAGGGTGATCATGGTGATGTCGGGCCGCTGGTGCATATCTAGGGTGATAATATGTCGATGTATAAGAAGCTAGCTTGTCTCCTGGAGACTGGAACAGGAGCCATAAGGTTCTCCACGTGGATGCCTTTGAGGGCTGAATACATACTCTGTATATGGGCCAGTAGCCGTGAGGAAAAAGAGTGCCAGAGCTGCATTTGTGCTGACTTTTGGAGCTAGGGTTGTGCTTTAAGGTTATCGGGCTGGATAACCTTATACACTTTGCAGAATCAGGGGCTTGTTTTATCAGATCAAACGTTCCTCTCTGGTTGAGAAAAAAAAATTGACCAGACCGGATAATAACAAGAGTGGAAGATCATGTTGTCATGACTCAATGAAAAGACCTTTCTTCAGCCCCGCCTAGAGTCTATGTAGTATTTCCATCTCGTATTCCTCATACTTGTTGGTGTGCTATGCTCTTGGCCGCGAGCCAGACCTCCCTGATTTAAATTAGCCAAGCGGTATATTGCGCTCTTTACAGACAGAATTCCTACTACGTACATGTGTGCTAGAAGACCCGCAGCTAACCGTTGCGCCCTTGTTTGGTGTGTTATTGCCTAATCGAGCAATGTGTTGGGGTTTTGAAAGTCACGTGATAGCTTTTCGTCCGACATTCAAGTAGATCCTTGCTCTCTGTGAGAAAATCAAAGTATTGGACGTTGAAGAGACTTTATATAAGCTAAACAGAGTCCAAAAGTGCTCGGGGATCGCGGCCACAACTATGTTTGTGGTCGTAGTCTGTCTATTCTAATGAATTGCCCGATGACCATCTCCATGGTCTACCCTTGGGAATCAAAGGAGTCCTGTCACTTTCCGCCTACAAGTTCACTGATTACTGTTATGTATCTAGTGGTGTAAAAATACGTATGTTGTATGACAATATTAGTGTAGTGATACACATTACCACGTGCAAGATTTTATCAATTCTCCCTGGTGAAGCCCTAGTCCAGTCCAGATGTTTGTCACACATCGGTATCCCGGCTACGATATCCGAAGTACGTATTTAACGTAAGTGCCGAATAACTATTAGGACTCCGTAACTATTTCATATTGTATGTCTGTGCGGACTCGTATGTACTCCGTATTGAAACCCTCCATTCCTTGTCGACTTCAAGGTGTGTGTACTATTTATCCGTGTGACATACATTCCCTAAATTTAGATGCAAGACATAATCAAGTCAGGAATTTTCTAGATCTCGTCAGTGCTTGAAACATTTGCTGCTCACCTCATGGCTCGCTGATCCTTCGCCTTCCTGATCGGAGATCGACAGGGGTTGTGTTGTGTTACTTCTACTTGTACTAATACTCTTACAAATACTAATATTAAGCTGCAGACATTTTCTCAACGGAAGTCTTGTTGTAATAATTCCGGATGTTCCAACTAACTAACTATCTAGTATCTGCTTACAAAAAGCTCAGGCAGTCACGGATAAAGATTTAAGCTGTTGAAAGAGGAGTTTCTGTTTTGAGCAGGAGACAAAGCTGGATGCCTGATCAGGCAGGTAAACTCGCCGATCTCCCCACGGGAATTTTGTGGAGAAACGACTAGCCTAAAAACGGCAAAGCGCTGAATTGCAACTTCGTACTCCGTATGGAGTATCATCACTTGTACTCTTTCATCTCTCACACACACACACACGCCAAGCCAAGGCAGACCCTGTCAGATGATGATTCATAAACTGCTCTCAGATCTCAAATGAACGATTCATGAATCGTCAAACCCCTCCCACGCCAGATGAGTTGCTTATTCTCGATAACTAAAATACTCCGTACTAACTTAGGAGACTAGGCCTAGCGGGGCCTAGTGCACGGCCCCATCTACTTCGTAGTAAAGCTTGAGTAGGCCGTAATCCAGATACGCAAGGGTACGGAAAACACGGCAACAATGTAATTCTCTGTTTTTGAGATACGGAGAAGGACAACTGCTTGGTACTACAGTATACTTAAATACCCGAAAGTCAGATAACATAAACAATTTAATTTGATGGCAGACATATCATGTTGGCTTGAGTATGTGTGTAAAGTGTGTAATGTAATCTAAGTTTCGGTCCTGAACTTTACGCCGACGATCCAAATACGGGATCCACGGATACAATCCACAATCTCAAGTCTACGCACCGACGCGGAGAATTACAATTTCCATTGTCCAATGGCACAGAAGGTCGGTCTTAGCCCTTGGATGCGTGCTCGGCACTGGGGTCAATGTTGAATAATCCTGCTCCGTATACGCAGTAAAATCAAGGTGGAAAGCGGCACGTGAGGAGAAAATCCAGCATACCAGCCCTTGTGAAGGGTTAGCTGCTGGGATGTTGTGTCCATGGTCCGGGTCTTTAAGACGCGGGGGTTCGCCGGGGAGATAGTCACACACGATGAATAAGTTATACTTCAACTATAGTTGTATGTGTAGATTAAAGGAGCACGTCTACGGTGTAGACAGACCAGAATACGTACTACATCGGATTACCGTTGCAACAGCTTATTCCAATATACGTACTACGTAGTATGCCAAGTACGGATAGCTGGAACCACCATCTGGGGAACAAGGGCATGGACGCACTTCCGTAAAGTGCGCGCTAAAAGCTGACATTCTCCATTTCTCCTAGAAAACGCCAAATACTATGTATGCCTGGCCACTGTGGCCACTGGCCAGCAAGGTTCGGGCGATACTCTGTAAAGTCATAACAATCCTGCTGATAGAATTGAGTTCTGTACGTTGGTACGACGGTGCCTCTATTACATCTCCGTTACCGTACAGTCTGTTTACACAGCTCCACTTTTCTCGGAAACTAGCTGGCCCGTATTGTAATTTTTGTATCAATGGTGTTGTTGATCATCTTGCCCAACTTGAGCCGGCAAGCCGCCCGCCTGCCTGCCTGCCTGTTCAGCCCTGACCTCATCAGGTGCCGAGTCAGTCGTGGCTTCCCCAGACGCTAGAGCTCTAGCTTGGACGCAGAGTGGCGCCTGCCCCAGTGTGCATTGTCTGCTCTCCACTGCCTCTATTCATCATCATGTTTCTCTTCTCCTCGCCGTGTTTCCCCTCCTTTCACTTGTCCCATAGACTCCCCTTTGTTTACTTATAAAGGCCTTGATACCCCCTCGTTTTGCATTTTCTTACTGAACTTTTATTATACCCAATTGCTACTTGTACGGCTGTCGAGCCATTCGTCGTCTTTGGATGATCACAATGCGGAACAGTTTATTGATTTCGCTTGCTGCGGCAGCACTTGCCGAGGGCAAGGTGAGTCTCTTCCTCAATTGATCCCATCATCCAATATTAGAACATGAACTAACCGTTGCATTCTACTTCAGGCATACTCTCCTCCCGCATACCCTGCTCCCTGGGCCAGCGGCGCCGGGGAATGGGCTCAAGCTCATCAAAGAGCTGTCGAGTTCGTCTCGCAATTGACCTTGGCCGAAAAAATAAACTTGACGACCGGTGTTGGGTATGTTGAGGAACCATTGAGCAAATATTCACTACACTGGACTGACAATTGGCAGCTGGGAGGGAGGGCAATGTGTCGGCAACACTGGAAGCATTCCCCGTTTGGGCTTCCGCAGCCTCTGCATGCAGGATTCACCACTCGGTGTGAGAGACAGTATGTCGTACCCCCTTTACCTCTTTCTTCTTATTTTATTTCTTGAAACTAGGGTACAGGATATAGCTGACTGTTTTACTTTCTCCAGCTGATTATAATACTGCCTTCCCTGCTGGAGTCAATGTCGCCGCTACTTGGGATCTCGATCTTGCCTACCGGCGCGGTATAGCCATGGCCGAAGAACACCGTGGCAAAGGTGTGGACGTGCAACTTGGTCCCGTTGCTGGTCCGCTAGGAAGAGTACCAGAGGGTGGCCGTAACTGGGAAGGTTTCGCGCCGGACCCTGTGTTGACTGGTCAGATGATGGCAAGCACTATCCAAGGCATGCAGGATACCGGTGTGATTGCTTGCGCAAAGCACTATATTGGAAACGAACAAGAGCACTTCCGTCAGGGCTCTCAGGAGAACTTCACCGTTGCTGATGCTATCAGCTCGAACATTGATGACGTTACTTTGCACGAATTGTACTTGTGGCCGTTTGCCGATGCGGTTAGGGCAGGTGTCGGTTCCGTCATGTGTTCTTACAATCAAATAAATAACAGCTACTCCTGCGGCAACAGCTACACCCTGAACCACATCCTCAAGGGTGAACTCGACTTCCAAGGATTTGTAATGACCGATTGGAGTGCTCAACACTCTGGTGTCGGCGATGCTCTTGCCGGAGCTGACATGGATATGCCTGGTGATGTGGCTTTCGACAGTGGAACTGCTTTCTGGGGTACCAACTTGACAATTGCCGTGCTCAATGGCACTGTTCCCGAATGGCGTATTGACGACATGGCTGTTCGTATCATGTCTGCTTTCTACAAGGTTGGTCGTGATCGTACCCAGGTTCCCATCAACTTCGCTAGCTGGACCTTGGATACCTATGGCAACGAATACTACTACGCCGGCGAGGGCTACAAGGAAATCAACCAGCACGTTGATGTGCGTGGTGACCACGCCAAAGTCGTCCGTGAAATCGGCAGTGCTAGCATTGTTCTCCTCAAGAACGTTGATGGTGCTCTTCCATTGACTGGCTCGGAGAAGTTTGTCGCAGTATTTGGAGAGGACGCAGGCTCCAACCCCGATGGTGTCAATGGCTGCTCTGACCGTGGCTGTGATAACGGTACCTTGGCCATGGGATGGGGTAGTGGTACTGCCAACTTCCCTTACTTGGTCACCCCTGAACAAGCTATCCAGGCCGAAGTCGTGAAGAACGGCGGTATGTTTACTGCTATTACCGACAGCGGCGCCACCGATACAGCCAAGACCGTGGCTGCTCAAGCTTCGTAAGTATTCCTGCTCATGATTATACGAATTTGCTAGCTTCAGATGACTGATTTGTCTTGATTAGGGCTTGCCTAGTGTTTGCCAATGCAGACTCCGGGGAAGGATACATCACCGTTGACGGCAATGTGGGAGATCGTAAGAACTTGACATTGTGGCAGAACGGTGAAGCTATGATCTCGGCCGTCGCAGGTAACTGCAACAACACCATTGTCGTTCTTCATACTGTTGGACCCGTTCTTGTCGAGGACTGGGTGCACCACCCTAATATCACTGCTGTTTTGTGGGCTGGTCTGCCTGGAGAGCAGAGCGGTAACTCCTTGGTTGATGTTCTCTACGGCAGTGTCAACCCGGGAGGCAAGACTCCTTTCACCTGGGGCAAGCAACGTTCTGACTGGGGAGTTGATGTCATCTACGAACCCAACAATGGAGACGGCGCTCCTCAGCAGGACTTCACTGAGGGTATCTTCATTGATTACCGACACTTTGACAAATACAACATTACCCCCACCTACGAATTCGGTTATGGTCTCAGCTACAGCACCTTCTCATTCTCAGACCTCAAGGTGACTCCTATCGCTGCTTCTCCTTACCGACCAGCCAAGGGTCAGAGCGGTCCGGCACCTGTGCTAGGCAAGGTTTTGAACGCCACGGCCTATCTGTTCCCTGACTACATCAAACGCATTGAAGCGTTCATTTACCCATGGCTCAACTCCACTGATCTTAAGACTTCCTCTGGTGATCCAAACTACGGCTGGCCGACTTCCAAGTACGTGCCTGACGGCGCTCAAGACGGGTCTCCACAACCTGTCAACCCCGCCGGTGGTGCTCCTGGTGGTAACCCTGCTCTGTATGACCCTGTTGCCGAAGTCACTGTCACCGTCAAGAACACTGGAAAGGTCGCTGGTGTCGAAGTGCCCCAACTCTATGTTTCGCTCGGTGGTCCCTCCGATGCACCCAAGGTTCTTCGTGGCTTTGGCCGTCTTTCTCTCGGCGCTGGCGAGGAGACTCAATGGACTGCCACTTTGACCCGACGTGACGTATCTAATTGGGACACTATCAGACAGAACTGGGTTGTCACAAACTACACCAAGACTGTTTACGTTGGCAACTCTTCTCGCAACTTGCCGCTCCAGCAGACTTTGGCTCTCAACATTGGACACTAATAATCCGGTATGGTGATTCTTTTCTTGTATAAATTTTTCGGCTTCGAGCCTTTTGTGAGCAGGGAAAGCTGTAAAGGGTTAGAAGATCTTATGTAAGAAGATCTTATGTATTGAATACTTACATAGCTCTCTTTGATGGTGATAAAAATTCCTAATTCAATTATTCAATTGACAGAATCAGTAAAAAATAAGAAATATCTTGGTGTGGTGGTTTATGTAGAGGGTATCACATGACTGAAGCCGAGGAGATTGACAGCCGACGTCATTTCTGGATGGATCTGCCTAGTTGGCTTGACCAGGAACAATTTCATCATTCACCTCTCACTCAACAGCCTGGACATTGTACCTCTTGACCTCTTCAACAATCTTCATGTCTTCATTCAGCATACTTTGCTAAGGCCCGCACCTGTCAATATCTGTTTCCGTGAATGAGTGGTGCTTCTTGACTTTCTTACCCTCTTTTTCTTCCATCATGGCAACATCCACAGCCTATCCACGCAGTGGCTCACCCTCACAACTCAAGGGAACCAACACGAATACAAGGACACATCCTCCCGTGACCGCCCTGATTATATACCCTCTCACCTTGCTCCTCGGCTCGATATATTCAGTGATCTCCCCCACGGCGCGCTCATCGCAAAATTTGGAGTCGGCCGCTCCCTTAACCCCGACCATAGCAACGGACATCAACCTCCCAGCCGAACACCGTCCGAATCCCGTCAATTACTTCGCACGCAAAAATAATATATTCAATCTATACTTTGTCAAGATCGGATGGGTGTGGATTACACTTGCGTTTCTGGCTTTGCTCCTGACGCGACCATACTACACTCGAGCGCCGGGAAATCTGCGCGGGAAAAGATCGATACAAGCACTATTTCGATATGCGATTGCCACGTTTGCATGGTACCTGACGACGCAATGGTTCTTTGGCCCCGCGATCATCGATCGCACGTTCGTCATTACCGGCGGGAAATGTGAGCGGTTACCTGTCGTGACTCCAGACGATACCTGGGAAGAAATCAAGGTTGCTCTTACGGCAGCTGCTTGTAAAGCTTCCGGAGGGTTGTGGAAGGGTGGACATGATGTGAGCGGTCATGTCTTTATGCTTGTGCTTGGGAGTGCGTTTTTAGCTTTGGAGGCGCTGGGGACGTCGCCTTCCGCATCGAATGTATCGGAGAGTAGTCAAATTCATGATAAAGATGATTCGGATGGGGAACATGTGGCAGCGAGTGATCCAGTTTCGAGATACTCTACCAAGTTTGTCTGGATTGTGATTGGGTTGAGTTGGTGGATGCTCTTTATGACTGCGATTTGGTTTCATACATGGTTGGAGAAGGTAATTATCCCCCTCTATACTCATGTATACATTTGGCTAATTAGGCTTATTCATCTAGCTCTCCGGTCTACTGATATCCGTCTCCGTTGTGTATATTACATACTTCCTCCCGCGAAGCCTTCCATCATGGGCCGATATAATCGGTATCCCTGGGTACGAGCCGGCCGTGCGGATAGAATAAGCAGCAGTACAAAGCGATGATATAGCATTTGTCAAGCGGTTCTGAATTTGTTCGTTTGCATATTAATTTAATATTGTATTTTATAGCTTGCTGTGCAGATCTGCTAGACTGTGTAAGTAATCGATCGCGAACTTGGAGTTCCCTACATACACTATGGAAACCAATCTCAAGAAAAGAGTTGAGGAGTTGAGGAGTCTTTCTATCTTCTCTTTGCTGAATATCATAGGGCTAGAGCGGAGGCAAACCCTAAAATACATCAAGTACGTATTATTACGAACCGTATACCGTAAAACGCTCGGATTTAATGTAGGCTTTCTGGTTGTTAAATCCACCTGAAGGGCAGACATCATCTCATTCTGTCAGTCTGCCCAGTTCTTTACTTCAAACAACAATCTATTACGCTTCATGCTATACGTACTTGAGTCGTCGATATTCTGGTTATCCGTTTGGTCTTCCCTGGTTGTTCGTGCTGGTATTGATACCCTAGAACAAACCAGCTTGCACTTTAGATAACTTCAATGGATCCTCTGGGCTCCAATGAAGCTCCCGGATCAGGAACGGCCATCAAAAAGCGGAATCGCAAGCCAGTTTCGTGTACCCCCTGCAGGCAACGAAAGTAAGTCCATACCCTCACCAGCGGAGAAAGAGAAAGAACATATTTGCTTATCACCAACAGGCTACGATGTGACCAAGCATTACCGGTTTGCGACAGTTGTGTCCGCCGAGGAGACATGATGTCCTGCTCTTATCAGCATCGCCGGGCGGGACTTCAGAGACCTTGGCCGTTCTCGCATAGCAATTCTAGCAGCGTACAAAACCGGATGGATCGGCTGGAACAATTGGTTGTGACAATGATGAATCAAAAGGACGGTTCAGCTGTAGCTTCATCAGTCGATAGGGTTGTGCCGTACCGAGATTTTCAAGTTCGATATGAAGCTTCGAAGGAGGAAGTCCCACGGCCGAATGACTCCGCGAAGAATCGGATGTTGCGCATTGATGCCGACTATGGCAATGCTTATACTGTAGGGGAGGCTCACTGGGCTGCCCTCCTGAATGAGGTTAGATGTTTCATTTCCGCGGTCATCCCCTATACTAAGACCTATAGATCCACGAAGTTCGAGGTTACCTTCAAACACAGCAAAAACAATACGAGGATCAGTCACAAAAAATCTCCCAGTTGTTGAAGAGGGCCCCCGACGATCCAGGTCCGACTTTACTTTTTGGGAGCTCTCAATTATTGGGTCGTGGTGAGATTCTCGCGAACATTCCATCTCGATATACATGTGATATGTTTGTGGAACGATACTTCAAGACTTTGGATCCTGCACTTCGTAAGTTGAAGATTCGAACAGAGAGAGTGTGTCACTTGAGGTAGCCTAACAGACATCAGATATCATTCACCCCCCTACGTTTCAGAAACAGGTGTGTGCTCTTCTCAGATTTTGCTCGCTTTAATGGATTGACAATGAAACTAACATTCAGACAGTATGCGGAACACTGGGAAGATCCTAATCGCACACCTCTTGTATGGATCGGCCAACTCTTCGCCATGATGCGCATCGCAGCAATCTCATGGAATCGTGATGGCGATGAGCCATTGGAATTCCAAGGAAAATCACGGGATTTGAGTAGATCATACCGCACACGAGTTGCGGACTGTATATTACTTGCCGACTACACAAAGCCACACGATTTTTTGATTGAGACATTAGTTCTTCATTTATTTGGAGAATATTCAAGCGTTAAAGATGCTAATTCTAGTGCTTGGGTTCTACTTGCCACCATCATCCGCTTGGCTATGAGAATGGGGTATCATCGAGACCCGGACCGTCTGCCGTCACTTAGTCCATTTCAGGTAGGTTGCAATATATCGATGAAATGGATTCTTGCTAAGCTTCGTAGGCAGAAATGCGGCGCCGAGTGTGGACTTTTATCTGGCAAGCGGACATCTTCTTCTCATTCCAACATGGATTTCCTTCCATGGTCAAGATTGAGTCCCCAGAAAAGATTCTACCTCGAAACATCTACGACGAAAGCTTCGGACCTACTTGTGTTGAGTTGCCTGCCCCATTCCCAGATTCGGAACCAACTCAAATCTCATACCTCATCTGCAAAGCTCGGTTAGCTTTAGGCCTGGCTCGTGCTTTGAAAGAACTTAACCAAGAAGACACTCCTCCTCCGTACGAAAAGGTATTAGAGATTGATCGCAGCATTCGAGAGACCTACACCAAGGCCCCTGAGCACTTTCGACTACGATCCATGGCTGAGCAGCAGACTGATCAGGTATCCCTGATTTACGCTCGGTTTGCGCTTGCAAGCGTTCACCACAGGGCATCATGTGTGGTTCACAGCCGCTTCTTAGAGGCCGCTCGAATG
The DNA here is from genome assembly GCA_001571465.2 of Talaromyces pinophilus. NCBI lineage: Eukaryota > Fungi > Ascomycota > Eurotiomycetes > Eurotiales > Trichocomaceae > Talaromyces > Talaromyces pinophilus. The sequence goes on along the minus strand of CP017344.1, from coordinate 2,983,126 downwards.
GATGCCCGGTTCATAAACTCACGGCGCACCTGTCTTGAATCCGCCATGGCGTTGCTGAGTCTACAGGCAATACAACATCAAGAAGTCAGAACTGAAGGACAGACAAGAAGACTAACGAAATACATAAATTCTCTAATCACTCATGACTTTCTACTTGCAGCCACGATTCTGTGCACGGAATTGTCTATTGATCGTGGTAGGGATCCATTCCCTTTCCCTGTCACGGGTCCTACGCGAGCCGAAATGATTGAGTCGCTGGACCGGAGTGCGGATATATGGAGCCAGATGCGTGACGAAAGTATTGAAGCTTATAAAGCTAGTGATGTGCTTGGTATGCTACTGAAGAAATTGCGACATTCAAATGATGACATACAGGACGCTCGGCCACGCAATTACCCAGCACCTGCTTCTATGCCCCTACCAGAGATAGGCGCTACACCGAACTTGGCACAGATGTGTTCAGGGACTGCTCTCAATGCTGATACGATGACACTTCCTCCACCTCAGCAATATGGACCAAGGGACCTATTGTCCGCAGGGTATGGGTCTACAAATCCAATGCAGCCCGGTTTTAGTATCTCCAGCACACACCATCCCAGTCTTCAAGATGCTGTAAGATTCCCTTATCTCTACTAAGAAAAGAGGCTCTATCTAACCATTTTCTGTCGTAGTCCGCAACGTGGGAACAGTTCGCTGCACCGATGGATTTTAGCGATCCTGTATCTGCATTATGGGCACTAGACTCGGGTCGAAGGGGATTCTAGGATACACTATGCAATTCAACAATACATATCTACTACCTAGGTATACCTAGGTACTCTAAAGCATTTCCCACAAGAAAGATCACTTTTCCGAGGAGATTTATCATTCATTCGTAGTATCTCTTGGTCGTCGTATAACCGAACAACCAGCAGTTAAAGTTAGGCGTCCGCTATCGCCGACTTGCTAAAAAGGGCGCCGAGTTTTGTATGCCTATTCCAAGTGTAAGATAACAATACGTACCATTACCATACGTGGAAACCTAAACTCCGAGAAGTGGGGGCATTCTATGGGGGAGATCGGACGGAGATAGCGGAAACTTACATACATTCATTCTAGACCAATACTGATGTCTTTCGATCCAGCCACCTCCTGAAAGTGTTGGAACTACTCCTACATCCCATATACGACTGAAGTGTCTGCTCCTTCAAAAAGTCTGGATATGGAACACTCTAGCTACACGCGGTTCGGTTGATGACCCGAAAACCGAAGACGGCTTCAACACACCCGGGCTTTGAAAATATGGATAAGTAATAAGTTTTTGCTAAATACTATTTTAGATGTCCATTATATATAGGGCATTGCCTGACATCATTCCGCTATTTTCATCTAGATCGAGGGACTTGCTACGCAGTACGTGGTGTGATCTGCCTCCTGGGTTACGCGAAGTTCCGATGTTCTTGCATCAACAATCTTCAGCTCCAGATGTTAGTAAGAGCAATGATACCAGCTATGGCTAAATTGAGAATGTAATCCAGTGATTACACCCGTAGATGGGTAGGTAAATACATCTGTTAAGAGTTGTAAACGGGGTTAAGAAGGAGGTAGTCAAGTTTTGTCGTGAGCAGAGGGTCTGTCGTGGAGATATGCCCTTAACAGTTAAGTGGCTTATCCACACTACAGACGGAAGTACTGAAAGCCTGGAAATAAGCATGAAGTCCGCGCTGATCCTATGCCTAACTTGAGATATGGGACATGGGAAGGTGAACTGGCCGGCGGCGCGGCGTTGTTCTCAGGAGGCACTTATATCAATCAGATAACGGCATACGAAGTTCCCGCTCGTATGAGGGATTTTACTCTGATCTCTTCTGTCTTCTCTACCTAGTAAGACGAGGATGAGCTCAATTCACATAGTCAAAATGCCTTCAGAATCATTCTCTACAAGCTCAAGACCTGTTATGGATGACCCCGTTCTCGGCAAACCTACCACCGACGAAGAAGCTGCCATGGAAAAGGGGCAGGAATCTACTTCAGATGCTCCAGAAGCAACAGCAACGGCACCTCCCCGAGAATTTCATGGACTATCGTGGTTTCTAGTCATCGTTAGCATTCTCTGCTCAACATTCCTGTTCGGCTTGGACAACACCATTGCTGCCGATGTGCAGCCTGCTATCATTGAGCGATTCAATTCCGTCAATAAGATATCATGGGTTTCTGTTGCGTTTATGATGGGGGCTGGATCTACCAATTTGTTTTGGTATGTGCAATCACATCGTGTTTTTTGCATGAGTACTTGGTTAGATGCATACTGATTAAGAAACAGGGGCCAGATGTATGGCCAATTCAACCTCAAATACCTTTACATCATCTCCATCGCTATTTTCCAAGTTGGATCCGCCTTGTGTGGTGCAGCCCCTAATATGGATGTTCTGATTGTCGGTCGTGCAATCTGTGGTATTGGAGGAGCTGGTGCATACGTCGGAGTTATGACCCTGCTTTCAGTAATGACCACAGATCAAGAACGCCCGGCCTATCTGTCGATTCCGAGCATTACTTGGGGCACAGCTATGGTCCTTGGTCCTATTATCGGCGGTGCTTTCACCGTCAGCAAGGCCGGTTGGAGATGGGCTTTCTATATCAACTTACTGATCGGTGCAGTCTGCGCACCGGTCTATCTCATTCTCGTTCCTTCTAAAGATGCTCGCCCGGGGGTTACTCTAACGGATCGTGTCAAGAACATTGACTTTGTTGGATTCGCCATTCTGTCCGGCATATTCGTCGCCCTCTTAATGGCTATCTCGTTCGGCGGTGCTGTATACCCCTGGAACAGTGGACGCATCATCGCACTCTTCGTCGTTGCCGGAGTTCTAGCCATTATCTATTGGTTACAGCAGGGCTTCAGTATTGGTACGCCCAAGGAGAACCGTCTGATACCATTTGAATTCATCACAAACGTTCAACTGATGCTCGTTTTCCTTTGTGAAACGACTGCCGCAACATCAACGTATATCCCAGTCTACTTCCTGCCACTTTATTTCCAGTTGGTTCGTGGAGATTCGGCTCTGACTGCGGGTGTGCGGTTACTACCTTTGGTGTGCTTCCTGATTGCTTCCATCTTGATCGCCGGTCAAATCGTCAGTCGTACAGGACAATGGCAGCCTTGGTTCTTTGGCGGCTCAGCGTTTGCCCTAATTGGAGGTGCACTGCTGTATACTATCGATGAGCACACCAGCAACGCAAAGATCTACGGCTATTCGATTCTTACAGCTACCGGTATAGGGTCGTATCTCCAGTTACCATTTGCGGCAGCACAAGCTGCTGTTGCTCCCCGTTGGATTTTTGTTGCTGTAGGTCTGATCTCTTTCGCGCAACTTGCTGCACCCTCCGTGGCATTGTCGATTGCCAATACGGTCTTTATCAATGAGGCTACCTTGAATTTGATTCAGTATCTGCCGGACTACTCTGAGGATCAGATTACGCGCGTTATTTCCGGCGTTGGCAGTCAGTACCTCGACCAGATGTCTGCTAGTCAACGTGCGGTGGTGATTAGAATTATCACTCAGGCAATGGGCAAGCCTTATATTCTAGTGATTACCTCCAGTGCTTTCAGTTTGGTTCTATCTACTATTCTGGTTGCCCGAAGCTTTGCGGACCGAAAGAAGAGCAAGACTACGGATGATAATTCTATCTAGCCTGCTCTGAACCGGTGAAATGTCCTGTCCAATATTCATAGAGTTATAAGAGGAAAAAGGATATGGCATGTATGATGTAGCGTGGTAGATGGTTGTTCGACGATAGACAAACGATACAAAGTACCTTTTGAATTGTTTTTCGATTTCTATCATTCATAAACATAGGTACAGGAATCGTAATTGTGCCCTTACGACATCAAACCCTATCTCATGGAATGGTCTTGGGCTCCGGTCCAAGGTACCCAGTCCGAAAAGCTGTATCTCATTAGCATTTCTCTCTTCCAAAGCTCAAAACGTAGTGCAATTGATTGCATGCAAGAAGTTGGAAAGGAAAGACTGACCCCCAGGAATCAACGCCGAAGAATACATAACCTTTGTGATGGGCCGTAAATCATCCGCTAACAAGTCACCATCACCCCGCAGCGATAGCGCCATGTACGGCTCCCAAGATTCAATGATAGAGTCTGAATAGGTCTTGAGATCAATAGATCGCTCTGGGTCTGCTGATTTCCCATAGTGACAGCCGATGCCTAGACTGGTGCCAAACTCGCGGAAGGCGAGGCGGTATTTGATGTTGCGGGCAAGGTAGCGGTCTATTTCGAAGAGTTCATCTATTGATCATTCAGTAGAAGCCCATGAAGAGATGTAGCAAAAAGGGGGAGGAGGAATACATATTTGCTGAAAGCATCTCTCAGCCAACCTTGAAGCCCACTTCTCCTTACCCGAGAACCAGTGACATGTCCATAGAGTCATGCCCAAATCTAGCGTATCAGAAGATACAAAATGCTCGCCTTTTCGTTCCATGACACGCTTATAATCTGCAATTTCTTCATCAAGTACTTTAGGCTTGTCACTACCCACATTACCAGCGCCATCATCCATTGCCACGGTCGATGCTTGCAATAGTCGATATACGACGTAGCCATCGATAGGATCTAAATTTCCCTCTGAAGGAACAAGTGGTGTTGCCAAGTCCATACTCATTTTCCACACCATGCGTGGCCGAGTGGAGGTTCTATTGACGAAGAATCGTGGATGAATCGCTTGCGCCAGGGCGACTGCCTGTTTGTTGTAAGTTGGGTCTCCCGTAGCCAGCGACATACGATTGAGTGCAAACATCCAGATAGTAAGATAATGGTGGTATTGCCCATCACCGTCAACTCCGGTTTCATCTAATTTGCCGATACGCAGACCTCCCCCTAAGGGGTTTTCGTCCGTGGCACCGGGTAAGCGTGCCTTGCCATCCCTAGTGCGACCGAGTATATCATGCACAGTCTCAACTAGACGACGAGCGAGAACCAAGTACTTATCTGCAGTGTTGATGCCCGGTGCGGGACCCGATCCTGAAGCTGATGCCGAACCTTCAGCTGCAGCTATTTTGGAGTGCTCCTGGTGCAAAGTCAAGAAATTTACGACCCCGAAGGCATCGGTCCAGAGATATCGACCGCGGTGACCACCGGAGTTTGGCGGTGGTGTCCATTGTTCTGGATCTTGGATGTTGGAGAAGCTGCCATAAAGCGACTCCATCGATTTCTCGAATCGGTTGAGTCGTGTTGCTGCCAATGCTTCCATGCTGTATGGTCTACTATTAAATCTCGAAGCCAACGCTATTCTTGTGTACTCAACATTAACCGATATGCGAGATGCTGTTCTCTTCACGGCCGGAACTATCGCGCGCCTCAGCATTCGGTTGTCAGGCAAGCATACCTCAGTCGAGCCTATCGAGCATAACAATCAGACGACCAAACGAGGCAAAGTAAAGATACTTATTGAAGTCATAATGATCGTTCTTCCGTGGCCTCTGAGTGGTGGCAGTTTGTGGCTCTTGACGGATGGATGATCTCATGCTCGGCCGTGAATGGTCGGATCTGAAGATGCAGAGGCAAATTATACGGAAATACCAGCCAGAAGCTTGAACCAGCGAGGTGAAAATATTCTACGAAATATTTTTCTTCTCGTATCAATTCTATCGAATTGAACTATCACGAATACCGTTCATCGTCAAAATGCCCGGTCAACTAACTCAACTCGTGCAGGCTGCGGCCAAGCCGTTGCCAGATATCAGAGATCCATTGTTTGGCCAGATGTTCGACACTTTCCGTAACTATAAGGTCGTTCTTCTAGGCGATGGCAGTCATGGCACATCCGAGTTCTACAGTGCTCGAGCAGAAATTACAAAACACCTAGTCGATTTTCATGGCTTCAACATGATTGCACTCGAGGCCGATTGGCCCGATGCTGAAGCCATCGACCGCTATGTACGTCTCCGTCCTGGACCTAAAGGGCGCATCGGAGGAAGAAGCAAGATCGAGCCTTTCAAGCGATTCCCGACCTGGATGTGGAGAAATCGCGAAATGCAAGACCTTGTTGAATGGATGCGCGATAGAAACGCCAAGGTTCGACCCGAGGAAAGAGCTGGGTTCTATGGGTTAGATCTCTATAGTATGGGAGAATCGATCAAGTCAGTCGTCGATTATCTCGATCGTGTTGATCCGGAACTCGGCAAGAACGCCCGTAAACGATATGGCTGTCTGAATCCCTGGGTTGAAGATCCGGCTTCTTATGGACTCGCGGCATTGCAAGGAATGGAGAATTGCGAGAGCAAAGTTGTCCAGATGCTCAAGGATCTGCTTCAGAAGCGATTGGAATATAGCGCCTCTGAACATGATGGTGAAGCTTTCCACAGTGCTGAGCAAAATGCGCATGTGGTACGCGACGCAGAAAAGTATTACAGAGCCATGTACTATAGCTCGGCGAGCTCGTGGACACTACGTGACACGCACATGTTCGACACTTTGGACCGAATGTTCCAGTTCAAACCTCCAGGCAGCAAGGCCATAGTATGGGCGCACAATTCGCATGTGGGAGATGCTCGCTTCACTAGTATGGGCCAGCGACGCAAAGAGATCAATATCGGCCAACTCTGCCGAGAGAGATATGGTCGCGACAATGTGGCCATCATCGGATGTGGGACGCATACGGGAACGGTCGCGGCAGCTCATGAGTGGGATGAGGATATGGAAGTAATGCGCGTCAATCCATCGCGGACAGACAGCTGGGAATACGTTGCACATAGCACTGGTATTCCGAACTTCTTGCTTGACTTGCGCCCAGATTTCGCTAGCTCACAACTCCGGGAGGCCTTTGCTCAAGAGCCACCAAAGCTGGAGCGTTTCATAGGAGTCATTTATCGGCCAGACACGGAGCGAGTCTCGCACTATTCGCAGGCCTATTTACACAATCAGCTGGACGCGTATGTCTGGTTTGATCGAAGCTCGGCCGTGAGCCCTCTTGAGAAAGTACAGCCTCGGACAGCTCTGGGTAAGGAAGAGACGTATCCATTTGGACTGTAGTCAAAAAGGTAGAAGAAAGAAGTCTAGCGAATACAGTCAAATTGATGAAATGTTCCTGTCGCTTCCTGAGGCAGCGCGGTCTAAACCGTAAGCAGACTAGCGCGTGTTTTATTTGTTTTGGTCTGGTGGAAGGAACAGTCCAGCAACGTCACCGCTTACTACGTAGTAGACTTCCTCTCGTCACGCTTCCCCTCGACAGTTCTACCCATATCCGCCTCAATCAACCTTTGTCTACATCCATTCTTCGAAAGAGACATTACTCCAAAGTTCGGGATTTTGACGTCGAGAATCACAACCACTCGAGCCATTCCTCGAGGTCAGAATGGCACCGCGTCGCTCAGCTCGCCTGAGAGGCAACACCCCCGTGACTGAGGTAGTTCAACCCACCAGTTCCCCAGCATTCTTGACTTTCTGCACGTCTGATACTGATGATATATACATCATACAGGACCAGTTCCCAGCTGTGCCCACCACCACTCCCGCAAGACTCGCGCCCGTCGTTGAAAATGACGAGACGAAAATCAAAGACACCGACGCCAAAACAATCACCACACCCAAGAGCCAGCCGTCGTTGAAAAAATCCATACTGGCGCCCAATGAAAAACCAGCCTTGAAAACGCCTTCAACAATTGGTAGTGCGCGTCCACCTCGTGAAGAAATGCATCCTAGCAAAGCACAAAAGAGCACAACCAAAAAGCTCGACTCTGGCCTTATCCTTGGCTTCCAGCCCGTTCAACGCGACTCGAGTGGAAATGTCATCAAAGAGACCTTGACCAGCAACACGCCTTCGAAGGTTGTATCATCTCCCCCCAGCAACCTAGGGACTCCATCGAAGTTCGGCTTCAAATTCTCGAGCGACGATGCCCAACTCAGCGAAGAGGCAAGGAAGCTGATGGAGAGCGTTCGCGAGGATGTTGCTAGAATCAAGGCACAGATGATACTCGACCGAGGCGAACAGCAGCGCAAGGCAGAAGCTGGGGAGCAGATATTAGAAGGAAGGAAAATTGCCAAGCCCAAGGGTAAGGCAGGACGCTATAGCGACGCGCATATGGCAGAGTTTAAGAAGATGGACTCTATTGCTGGACATCCTTCGGCTTTCCGAGCACAGCCAGGTCGTTTCACTCCTGTCACCAAGTCACTTAAACGAAAGAGCTCAAAGGCATTGCTTGACGAGCCAGAGGCAAGGCCCTCACCTCCCAAACCTATTGTTGAAGCCAAGCGGGTAAAACGCACCGAAATACAGACGACTTCTACTACTCGTCCGTTAGGAAATATCGGCACTCCACGAAAAATGGCTATTCCTCAGCCCTCCAGATCGACCTTCCGTAGCAGCTCTTTGATGACTCCTACGAGATCCTCGGCTGCCCGTTTTGCATCGGCACGTCCTATGAAGACCTCCATGATCCCTTCTCTGGCCGATTCTTCCGTATCTCGCCAAGCTCTACCTCAAACACCAAAAACCGAGTTCAACCCTAGACTCAAGAAATCGCTACCAAGTCTTGGAAACCTGAAGTCTATCTTGAGACGTCGTCAGCCACTTTTCTCAGATGACCCTGCAAAAATCGCTGCAGGAACGCACATTACAGCTCCAAATTTTAATCCTGACATCAATTTGAAGGATCTGCCCACAGCAAATTTCAGTGGTGTCGAACAGACACCTTCGCCCAAGAAGCGTGTTGAATTCACATCAAGCACAAAGTCCCGTCGTGAGTCAATCCTTGCCACACCAACCGCGATTGAGTTTGCACCTGAAGCTGCCGCTGCCTCCACGTCCGATATTGTGTATCCGGTTCTTCCAGAAACAATGACACCCGACAAGGAGGTCGTTGACACGCCTACCATCCGACGTGTTCGTGAATCAATTACTGCTGCTCCTAGTAGTCCTCTTTCGACAATCCCGGCTATACCTCATGGTATTTCGAACAAAGAGCGCAAGCATGACATCGAGACAGAAGAAGCTGTGAAGTTCTCCCCGCCAGCCCTCAAAACGACTTTCTCGGCTCCTTTCACGGCCAGTCCTTTCCCTAAGATGCCAACAGTGCCACATGGAATATCGAACGAAAAGCGCTCACGTGAGGAGCACGTCAAGAAGCTAGAGGCCAAACCGACTCCAATTTTGAAGGCAACAATATCACCTCTGAAGGCAAGGAGCCCGTCGGCTGGTCTAGTCGCAGTGCCTCATGGTATCAGGAACAAGAAGCGCCAGCGTGCAGACATGAGCGATGATGAGGATACTGAGAACATCCCACCTGCTGCCAATTCTGTTGATGAACGCAATGCCAAACGTGTAAAGGCCAGCCCCGTGAAGTTGAATCCCGTCAGTCCCAGTCCCATCAAGAATCGCCCCATCATTACTCCTGGACGCATGACAGGCAACAAGAGCCGAGTTGGTACTCCAGGCACTGCATCGAAGAAAGGTGTTCTTAGCTTGAGCCGCTTGAATATGCTGTCCAAGCCAAAATCGCGTCCTTAGATGATCGACAAGAGAGATTTTGCATGACTCTCACCCTCCATCCTCGCGTATCAAACAAATCACGACCCGTCATGGCCAAATAGGCGTTCATCATGTTCTCAAGAGACAAGGCGTTACTCGGTATTCCAAGCCGATTTTTTTTTTCTGGAAGGCGTTCATCTGAAAGGCGGCAATTGTTGATTTCCCTTTCTTCTTCTTTCTTGTACAATACGAATCTCTTTCTCAGACTGGCTACAATTTTTGACTTTTCGTGTAATTTTGTTTTTACGACATGCGAAAGGGGGACTTGCGTGTGTTTGTGAGAGTACATATCATGACCTTGATGCTTGTGTTGTGCTTATTTCCTTCTCTGATCTGCAGTTTGCGTATGTAGAAGTATTCTACTTTGAATGGAAGGAAGTCTTGGGGTCTCTTCTTACTCGTGTGGTCCGAAAGATCTGGGAGTGGTCGATCCTCAGGTGCGATTACCTAGCTGCGTGATTTAACAATACAAAATTCCCGTTCAGCCGCCATGCACTCTCTTCCCTCGTCATTGGAGGGAAATGTTGGCGGCTTGAATAGGATGCCAATGATTAAAAATACATGAATGCCCTCCCATCTTCAATAAGATGGATGAGAAAGAAAACAAAACTATCCACCCGATGCCAACCGTAAATCAATTAAAATCAAAAACTCCCCCATCGAAACCCTCTGCCCCAAGGAGGAACAAGAAAAACTCCACGCAAAGCCCCAAATCTCTTTTCTAAATCCGTCCGCTCTTTATTTCGATTTACTGTCCTCCGGATTACCCCTTCATAGTCGCCAAGAAAGAATCCAGATTATACTCCTCCTGATACTGACGATCATCCCACAACTCGCCCAGATCATCCAACCAGCCCTTCTTGCCCTTTTCTTTGACTTCGCCGTCGATATCAACCATGTCCACTTCATTACCGGCAGCGCCTTCGGCAAGTGGTTTTTCGGCACCTTCGGCTGTTTCGCCCAGACTGAAGAGGTCCAGGAGTTGGTCTGTGTCCATTGTGTTGAGGCCGGCGTTTTGTTGGTTGACGACCGTTGATGCTACGTCGATTTTGAATCGTTGTAAACTAGAAAACAAAGTTAGTAGGTGGACGTATAAGGACATGGTAAAGGATGTAGCTTACCTCAAAATCTTCTCCTCCAAAGTACCCCTAGTGATCAAACGGTAGACATTAACAACCTTCTTCTGGCCAATACGATGAGCGCGGTCCATGGCTTGAATGTCCTTCTGAGGATTCCAATCATGCTCCACGAAAATGACCGTGTCGGCACCCGTAAGGTTGAGACCCAATCCACCAACACTCGTCGTGAGAAGTAAGACGTCATAGCTAGGGTCGGTGTTGAACTGATTGACGATATTCTGACGTTTCGTCGCTTCGACACTTCCATCCAATCGTAAATACTGAATGGAAGGAAGCATCTTCTTCAACACATCTTCTTGGACGATGTCAAGCATCTCCTTCATCTGGCAAAAGACAAGTGCGCGGTGAGGACTGACGTAGCTTGCTCCTGTATCTAGTTCGCCTTCTGTGTTAGGATCAACACCAATACCACAGTCGACCAACAGATCGCGGAGAGCTGTTAGTTTCGGTGCATGTGAGATGTCTCGAATATGCGAGTTCTTCATGCTTAGATATTTCTGCACATCGTCGTATTGTTTGTGGCCCTCTTTGATGACCAAGGCCGGAGAATTGCAGAGACGGCGCATGTACTGAAGGGCTTGGAAGATATGCTCTTTAGCAGATTTATCGGTACTACCCATCTTCGATTGGAGATCTTTCTGCTCTTTCTTGGAAAAGTCCTCAAACAACTTTCGTTGCAGATCACTTGGGTCGCAATAGTAATTCTGCAAGATCTTGGGTGGCAAGTCATTCAAGACTTCCTCCTTCAAACGACGCAACAAGAATGGAAGAACCTGCTTGTGAAGAGCTTCGATTGCTAGAGCACCGGCCTCTTGTTCCTTTGATGACGACTTGCTGAAGCGGCTTGCGGCAATAGGCTTTGCGAAGCGATCCAAGAAAACCTTCTCCGTACCCAGGAATCCAGGCATCAAGAAGTCGAACAATGACCAGAGCTCTAGGACGTTGTTCTGGATAGGCGTGCCGGATAGAATGAGACGATGATTGCTGATGAGTTGCTTCACAGCTAGAGTAATCTTTGCTTTTGGGTTCTTGATGAGATGGCCCTCATCCAAAACGCAGTAGTTCCAGTTGATAGGTGTGAAGGTTTGAGTGTCGTTTCTGCAGATATCATACGACGTAATGACAATATCTGCCTTTTCCAACTCGCCACGAAGCTGTGAACGTTGCGATGGAGGCCCGACGTAGGCAACACAGTTGAGGAAAGGAGCATATTGTTTAATTTCTTGTTGCCAATGGCCTGATAAGGTAGGTGGACAGACGATCAGCGAAGGGAGCTTGCGGAGTTCTGGCTTTTGTGTACGAGCGTATTCTTCTGCCCTCATGTGGTGGTCACTCGCGACAATGCATAGAGTTTGCAGTGTCTTACCAAGACCCATATCATCACACAAAATGCCGTGTAAGTGGTAACGGTTGAGGAAAGCCAGCCAATTGACACCCTCTTGTTGGTAAGAACGCAGCTCTGCTTTGATCGCAACGGGAATTTCGAAAGGCTCGATCTTCCGGGGATCCAACATTTGTGACATGAACTTCCTTTCACGATCACGACCTTTCAAAAGCTCTTCTGAAAGACCTGGCGGGTCGGGAATTCCTGCTTCGAGAGGAACAAGTTTGACCAATGTTGCGAAAGAAGTTGTGGATAAAAGTCGAACATCGTTATCGGAGTCACTCATACGTCCAAGCACAGGAACGATGAGGAAGATGACGTACGGTAAGATTCCTTCTTCCATGACATGAATGAGGTGGTAGACGCATTCGACAGCACCTTGACGATGATGCACATCCAATGCATTGTTGACGGTAGGAAGAACTTTCTCAACTAGCATAGTCATACCTTCTACGGTAATGACGCTGCAGATGGTCGCGAAACACTTGGCAGCTGCGTATCGAATAACAGAAAGCTCGCACTGCAGTGACTTTGCTATGACTGGCATGAGTTTGATGACCCATGGATGCAGGCCAGGGTGGAATTTCGGCAAAAGCGCTCTGAGTGTTGATAGTCCATCGACAGCTTCCTGACCAAGTTCGTTATCGGGTTCCCGAATGTTGGCTGGTAGGTCAACCTCGAGTGCTTCCCGGAGAGGCCGTTCAATAAGAGCAGCAAGGTTGGGTATCTTTTCTAGCAGTTCACTGCCGAACTTTGTGGCTAACTGCTCAAGTGCTTCCTTGGCTCCTCGTCGCATGATTCTGGCCGCCCGAGCTTCACGCTCAAAGTTAGCTGCGTCGACATGGTCTCGGCGGTCTTCCTCTTTCCTGAGTGATAGGATGGACTTCTCAAGATGAGCATTATGGTGGAACTCCGGCGTTTCCGATGTATCAACACAGCAATATTTGACTAGGTTACCGATGACCTTGTCAACCGGGCCCCTCTTAGTAGCTGTCGTGTAATATTCGATAAGACTGACAATTGCCGAAGCCGACCGCTGTTGTAGTTCGCTGTTTTCCTCGTTCTTGATGCTATCCATCATTCCTTTGATGATATGGCTCGGTTTCTTGGGTATGTCTTGTAGAGCAACCAAGGCACCAGCTGTCGCAGCACGAATACGCAAATCTCGCTGATCCTTGATATTCCTTGCCTCTTCGATAGAAGTCTCGGCACTCGATCTTGTATCGTTCAAGACCTGAAGAGCAGTAACACGCTGAGCTGGGGTCAAACTCTTCTTCAAACGTTCAAAGTCTGGACCGACGACCTTTTCGGCATCATTTATGGAAAATGCGTTTGGCCCGGCTTCGGGGTCACCTTGGACGACGACAGCTAATGTTGGTAGCCTTCCGGAAGGCACATGTGCGTGATCTCTGAAAGCATTGAGTAGAGAGTGGCATTGTGCTCGAGTGATCTGCAGGTAGCAAGCTATATCACTGTACCAGCCAGGGCGATCAGTCTCGATAATCGAACGCAGGCTCTCGCACAGCAATGAAGTGTATTTCCCGGCAGCACCTGCTCGCTTAGCATACTCTTCAACGATCATTGCAGCTGCTAGTTGTGATGAGGATCCGGGCGAGGTAAGTCCACCAACAATAGACTCCCAGAGTGAAGGCAGATCCTTCGAGTCCCACATAAATAGAAACTGGCCTAGAGCTTGAGCGGCAAATATCTTGGATCGTATCATAGTATCCAACCCGACCAAGTCAATGTCGCCTGATAACATATGACCATCAACGTTATGTGCAGAAGGAGGTGGGACCTCTTTCTTTTCAGACTTCCTGCGCCGACCTTTTCCTGACTCTGCTGCGTTAAGGGGGCTTGACTTCCTGCCTGGCGTTTGAGGATGAGAAAATACATACGCCACACCAGATGGTTTGATGAATAAGGAGGCGTTCATCGGGATAGGGTAACGAGGGACACCGAATGGACCCATTGCCAAGGTGATCAAAGGCTGAACGGATGAGCTCAAGGTCTCGGCTGTAAAGAGATTGCGGGCATCCAAGGCCTTGATCAAATCGTACCAAACTTCGAGCGAGAGCTTTAGCACACCCTCGTTCCGTTCGACTAACAGGTTTTGGAAGATCAAGCGCATGGCTTTCCCGTCAACCCAGGCGTTTGAATCCTGATCCTCGAGACGTAGGAATGTCGTGAGTGCTCGGAGAGCCGCCAGTCGAACACTAGTGATCGTATGCCGCAAGAAGGGATATAGGCGGGGCACAAGGTTTGCGAAGGATGCTTCGGGATCGTCAGCAGCATTAGCTTTCATTGCGTCTAGGACCTCTGGGAACGTGCAGAGCTTGGCGAGCAAGTCCATGACAGATCCAGTACTAGCACTGAGATCGTCTTGTAGATTCGACAGACAGTCCCATACAATATTGATAAGAGCGCTCAAGGAGCCTTGTCGTGATGTGACGAGCTCTTCAGCGATAGGAATTAGCGTGGCGGCACTAACGGCTCGTACATCGTCGTCGAAATCTGCCAATCCTTTCATAACTGCCTCCAGAACACCGTCCATGATTTTGGCATCTTTGATCAATAGCTCCTTTCGGACAGCAACCAAGTACCTCAATCCAATCATACCACCATGGCAGACTTCCCAGATAGGCCTTTCAAGTCCGAGTTCCCTCAACATGATAATACGGTGCAGAGTTCGGTATACTTGGATGACAGATTGTGATGGCAAATGTGAAAGAACGGCACCCAAAGTCTGGCCGACTGTTTCTCGAATGGGAGCAACCACGTTATCCGAGATGTAATCACCGAAGCGGTCGAGCATAAACACGCAGAGCAAACGGCATGCCAAGTCATCAAGCCACTGCCGGTTCAACAAGTCGTTCTCCGTCCTAGATTTCCCCAAAAGACGGCCAGCACCGGAGCCTTGAACTCGAATCACTTCTCGCAGACCCATTGCAGCTCCATGTCGAATCTCCCAATTTGGGTCGAAGAGGTCTACCTCGAGAAATTCGCACATGCGTTCATAAGGCCACTCCTTACCTTGCTCCTCGGCTTCGGTTTGAATCACCGGTTTCTCTGGAACAATTGGTCCTTTAAACTCTGAAACGATTTTGCTATCGTCATCAGCACTGGATCGGTCGAGAGAGAAATAATCCGGCTTCTTTTCATGTTCTTCTTCTCCGATCTCTGACTTTATCGGGTATGGGGTTACTACAGACGGCGTCGGCATACTGTCTGATGGCTTTCGAGAAGAAAGGTCGACGACTCTGACTTTGTTGGCTCCAAGCTTCGCATTTTGTTTGTTCTTGCGCTTCAGCTGGTTTAATTGGCGTTTACTCAGACCTGATTCCTCTCCATTCTGCGGCTCGTTGGCAGATCCGTTTATCATACTGTTCTGACGAGATAGAATCGGTACGGGCTTCTCGATTTTGGCAGTTGACGTAAAATCAGCCTCGTCAACCAAGTCATCTTCAAGATACTCTCCGGCGAGACCAAGACGCGCTGTAAGGGTTTTCTTTTGATGTTGTAGCCTTGCGGCTGGGTCCATGCCGCCGATAGTATACTCATATTCTTTGCCCGCGCTGCCGAGTAGTTTCCTACCAAATTTCAAAATAGATCCAACGTCGAGTGTTTCCAAACGTAGCAAGTCTTCCGAGGGAGGTATTGATTCCTCGGATTTGATTTCCGATTTAATTTCCACATCGTCATCCTCTTCTGGTTTCTTGATTGTCAAGCCGTCATCTGCATTTGGATCGTACAGCTCAGCATTGGCCGCCACAAGGCCAATGGCTCTGGCAGCAGCTGTGCGTGTGTCCCATGACTTAGACCTAAGATACGGGACAATGCGGCCTAGTAAGTTAAATAGCTCATCTGGATGTTGCTTTTGCACATCAGCTAGTTGCTGGGCTGCAGTATTTCGAATCAACTGAGTGCTGCCAGTCTCCAGAAGCCTGTAAGCGATATCATTGGTCAGTCTGTAGTCAGCATAACTAGTAAGGGAAAGAAAGCTCACGTGACAAGCCGGTCAAGCCTAGTACGAGAAAGGTTAGCGGATCGCCCAAGTCTCAATCGGGAATAGCGGAGTATCGTGTCAGATAGAACTCACCTGGAAGTCATGGCGACTGTCAAGCGTCAAGGCTGCTTGGTGCAACGTCAGAGCCCCAGACCCTAGTGTCTCAGAGATAAGTCACAGCTCAGCTCAATGCACACAGACTCTTGTTGTCTCCATAGAAAGCACAAGACCAAGGGGGTGATGAAGTAGCCAGATGGTGGGATCTCATTGGACGGGAGAACCCAGATTGAGAAGAATCGCACTAAAATCTGCTCTGACTAACAGATCTCTTTATTGGATGACAGCCACCACAGCGCACAAGTCTTGAGAGGATCGAAATGCGAGGTCGCAACAAGGATCTTTATCAAAGAAAGAATAAGATAATCAGATAAATACTCAAGAAGGAGAGACTGGATAAAATAATAATAAAAAAGTGAGGTTGCTGGGGGGGGTGAGACGCGAAAAGCAGTCTGGGGGGACACCAAATAAGGAAGAGCGCCGCAGAGATGCGTGGCCAGCAGGAAGGGACGTGTGGACGGGTACGTCCTGTCGAGGTTGCGCCCGGGGCTGTTTATGCTGTTTAT
The DNA here is from genome assembly GCA_001571465.2 of Talaromyces pinophilus. NCBI lineage: Eukaryota > Fungi > Ascomycota > Eurotiomycetes > Eurotiales > Trichocomaceae > Talaromyces > Talaromyces pinophilus. The sequence continues at coordinate 2,966,456 of CP017344.1, read as the reverse complement.
ATCATCGATCCGTTTGCTGGGCCGGCGCGTTTGCTGGGCACCGTGGACCCCGCTAAGCCTGCTGGGGCTTAGCGTCCCCCCTCGCGCCGCATAGCTTTTTTTTCTCGGTCACGTGATTATCCGGTCAGCTCCTGCAGTAGTCTAGGACCAGACCACAGTATCAGCTGGAGAAGATATTTATATAGTATATTAAATATTAAATTGGATATATCGCTGACTCGCAGCCTATCGCTGAAGAACTAATTCGCTGTTCCTGATCTCTTTTGCATTGCCACACCCTGACTGAGATGGATGACAAGCGATTGCACCAACACTTATCGAGGTCTTTACTAGGAACTTGGAGTCCGCTATGTAATCAGAGACACTGATCTCTAGCAGTGAATGTTCTCCGTAGTTGCGTGGTTGCCCAAGAACGGCACAACGCCATCGCACCTTCCTTTATCTTGAACAACGAAAACTAAGAAACAGTCGGTCTTGAGTATCATCTCAAATCATTTTTCCAAATCCAGCTCGTGTTAAAAAATCCACAGTCATATGAGCATCGAACTAGAGTCGAGATATCAGAAACAAGTGTATTGCGATTGCGAGTTTATCCTGTACAAAATGGCCACATCGCTAAGACCATCATAAAAACACACACGGCGACAGCCACGCTCTTCACCACACAAGTCGTAAGATTCTATTCCAAGCCCAACACCTTGGCCGACTGGCTCTCCTTGCCTAGTAATCCCAGACCTCGAATATCTTCGGCTTTCGGCGCGTTTTCTCGAGGGAAGGTGGCCTCGGCTTTGCGATAGGCGGCTTGGAGTCGCTTTGCTCGGACGATCTGATACAACATTAGTCTCAATGTTCTGAAAAATGGCAGCGCAAATGCCAGTTTTCGAATGGCCATAATGTCCGACACTTTGTAAGCAGGCGTACCTCTTTGCTGTGGTGCAGGCACTCGTTGTAATCTTCGAGAGCGAATAGGCATTTCTTCTTTCCCTCAACACCTTCCGATCCGTTCACGACGTAGCATCCGAGGAGTTCTTGCCAGAAGGCGAAGCAGCGCGAGGGGCCTGTGTCGGGTAAGATTAGCTCATTGTCATAGCCACCAGACAAACGAACGGGTCAATTGGGCTACGGAAGCACGATAAAATGGCCCTGATTAAGACTTACCGCCATTGAGACCGAAACCAGAAGCCATGGTTGGTTGTGAGAGTGATATGATACAGCAATGAGGGCTTGTGATAGAATCGAATGAGTGGAGGTTTGAGTCTGAGTTGACGCTCCGCCTGAAACGGCAGTGTGGGTCGATTCCGGCACATTTCATTGGCCAACAACGCTCGACGTGGATTCCGCCGCAACATACACAACGAACAACCATCGAAGCTCGCTGCAGTACACAGAACAGCCGTTCTACACAGTGGACTGCAATCCAGGATGGCGAATCTCGACAGCTTGTCAGATGTTCAAGCTATTCTCCTTGCCTGTGAGCTGTGCGCTGCCAGCAACGTAGCTGCATTACCTCATCTGCAACAACATTTCCCTACGTCACTAACTGTAGTGCGCCTCTTTCGCATCTTGCTGTCCTTTTTACCGGAGAGTACATCTCCTCAACAATATACAACGGTGCTGGATGAGATAGCCCGAGGGGTAGCTCTTACGCCATACTCCGGGGATATCGATATAACGAAAGTCAAGAACATTGAAGAGTCGATCGCATGGAAACGTGTCCGACGGTTGAAACTCCTCCCTCTTAAATACCCTCATGCCGACAAGACAATAGAAGCCACAGACCCTTTGACAGACTTTCTCATCCATCGAGCCCATAAAATTGACGCCGAAACAGGCTTACAGACCTATATCCTCGAACTGATTTTACCGTTCTATGAGCGTTCAGAGCCACTGCGACAATGGCTCGTCTCGAAAATCCTGCCGCTCTTGCGGTCCAACTACGAATACTACCCGGACAAGGAAGACACAATTTCGCTTTCTGTACTCGAGTCGATGGACCAAACCACAGGAATAAATGTGTTGTTGTCTATGACGGGGAATACTGCATCTGTGACGGATCTGACACGAAATCTAAGAGGCTTGGTCGGCCCGTGGATATGTGGAGCTGCTCAGTCCAAGAGGCGGAAATTGAGTCACGATCTCGAGACAAACAATGCGACTGAAGAGGCAAATACGGCCAGTTGGGACGATGTCAATGACTGGCTGCTGTCACGGAGCTTGGTGGAATTTGATAGTGTTGCCAGTGCGCTTGATAACTGGGACGGACCGGAAGATGTCGACTTGGGCGGATACATGGACGCTGCCTATTCGACAGATTCTGAACGTTTACGCAAATCCTATGGGCAAGCAGGTCTTGCTATAATGTACGCGACTGATCCCGCGAAAGGCTCGCTGGAGAGATTATATCAGATTACAAGGAAGATTGCAAGACTGCTGCAGATCGACACCGCCATTGATACAGACCTGAATGAATCTTCATTAAGCGCACTAGATTTGGATCTCTCTACTATCTCGACTGCATCCAAGGCATCGTTGTTACAGAACGGACTTCTCAGGGGAGACAATTCTTTAACTGCTCCATCTCCGCAGTCGATAAGGTTCTTACAGGCTATTCTTATGTCTGCGCGCATTCTGCGCGACCATGGATACATTACTTCATGTCGATCAGCGGCATCTATGTGCCTACATGGTAATGCAGAGACGCAATCCTGGGAAGTCAATGCAGTTTTGGACATGATAGTCAAGCAGCCAAAGCCAGGACAAGAATGGAGGAAGATCCGCAAGGAGATTCTTTGGCTCCGAGATTGGCGAGGCTCGGAAAATACATTTGAGAAGACAGACGAATGCCACGGTCTTTTCTGGAGAGTGTCTAGGGTCGGAGTTGAGATTGAAATCCTCAAGGCCATGGTAATTACTGGTGGTATGTTCTACACCCCCCGTTTATCGTTTTTTCTGATTCTAATAGTACGTAGAATATCGATTGGCAGCGGACATTTATACGGAATCAAGCTCTCCCCTAGACATAACACAAGTCGAAACTGCTGTGGTGGACACAATTATATCGTTTTATGATACTGCTAGCAACGGGAACAAGACTAGAGGCAAGATGAAGAAGGCTGTTGAAATGTAAGTCTACTCACTTACGATCATACAAGGATATTAACACATATCATCACAGTCTCAACGCCTTTCAGCCTCGATTTCCCAATTCTAAGCGATTCAAAGAATTGACGGCTCTAATTGCTGCCACACATGCCCTCTCCTTTTACTCATTGACTTTACAACATGGAGTTCCATTCCAACCGGTCAGCATCCGGGTCCATGAAGATCCTATATCATTGATTGAGAAAGTCCTCGACCAAAACCCGAAAAGCTATACCAAGTTGGACGATTTGTTATCCATAGGTAGAAACTTTGTCACAGCCGGCCTGTTACCCAAACTATCGGAAGACAGAGAACAAGAACAAGGATCGATAGTCATAGCCGAGCGACGAATAATCTCCATAGCAGTCTCATCAGCTCTAGCATCTGACGACTTTGGCACCGCCTACTCCTACATCCTGACCCGCCTCACCCCCTCCTCACTCCTCCCATCCTCCACCTCAGATACAACAACAACCACATCCCCAGTCGAAGAAGACATCTCCTGGCGCGCGGCCTACAACGCAGGCCGCTACCGCTCCCCCACGACCTCCACTCAATCCGACCTAACCTCCCAAATCAACAACCTCTCCCAACGCATGGAACTCCTCTCCCTATCCCTCATCCTCGCCCCCTCCGCCGACCCCCTACCCGAAGTTCTGGGGGCATGGCGCCGCTGTGACGAAGAAATGACCATCCTCCGCAACCGCGAATTCCAAGAAGCCGAAGAATGGGACCAACGTGGCGATCTTCAGTCCACTCTTGCCGGCGGCGGAGGTCTGGCAACGGTACCAGGCGGTTTTGGCCCTACAGATCGCGAACTAGACGCCTACGAGAACGCGCAACGACAACAACGCAAGAGTCGCGCTTCCTACTCCAATAGAGGAGGAATGGATGGCGCAGAAGCGCCTATGGGATTGTTCGATGTTGCGCGCGGAGCGGCGAGGGCATTTAGTAAGAATCTTACGCCTTTGCAGCAGTTCCAGCAACAACAACGCCAACAGCATCATCAACAAGTAGCCACGGAAGAAGAGGTGGAAGGAGAAGGCGAGTTGAGTAGATCGACAGAATCCTTGGAACGAGTTCGCAAACGTGATGTGGTTTCCAACATGGTTACGGGCGGATTGGCGAGTGGGATTGGATGGGTGTTGGGTGCTCAGCCTGTTAATAACCGATAGATAGCCCCTATGCCCCCCTATAATCATAGCATGAATTGAAATGTATAATGGTGCCATGAATATGTGTATTGATATTTGATTTGAATGAGTAAAAAATCAAGCACTAAATGAATATATTTCAAATACCAAAACGAAAACGCCCAAATATGAGAAGGAAGAAAAAGAATGGACATTCCGAAAGAACTGGTTTGGTTTGGTACAACAACAGAACATGAACTGCAAGTATAGATAGGCAAGTCTCATCATGCGGGCGATGCATGTAATCAATGAGGTCGTGACATTTCATATTTCCTGAAAATACTGTAAGATGGGCGCAGCCCGAGGAGTTGGTTAATGCTGAAATGGGAATGTATGCCTGTATGGGTATGATAGCAACGGAAGAAGAAGAGGGTGCTCAATCAGTCCAGCCCCATACTTGTTTGATGAAGTTGGCCATGTTGACCTTTTTGTTCTTGATGTCCTGCATCCATGGATGGTCCAGCATCCGCCACGGCGTGGCTCTTCGTGGAGGGTCTTTTTCGAGGCTAGACAGCATGTCAGGTCAGACAAGGCACAATAATGGATCAGTCAGGTGGCAAACGTACCAGCACTCAATAAAGTATTTGAAATTATCAGACCAGCTAATGTTGTTTTCTGGCTCGTCCTTCAATGTGGGAATGGGTTGGCGGACGATATATGTCAAGAGATCAATCAGACCGGCGCGAGGCTGCATCTCTGTGCCGTCTGCTGGGAATGGGAATCGGTGTTGAGCGACTTCAAGCAATGTGACGCCCAGTGACCAGACATCAGAAGTGATGGTGTAGGATTGGCCTGTGATTCTCTCGGGGGCCATGTAGTATGATGTTCCGATAAAGGTATTGGCGTCTCCTTTGGTGCCGAATTCTCCACTGACACCGAAATCGCAGAGCTTGACCTGTCCGTTTCGACATAGGAGGATGTTGGATGGTTTGATATCTTAAGATCATGTTAGTTGTTGATACCATAAGGAAAGGTATAAAACATACCTCTGTGAATAATCTTTCGGCTGTGAAGATAGGTCAATCCATTAAGAACGCCTTCAGCCACCTTGCCCAAAACCTTCTCTCCTGTTCGTCCGCCTAGTTTCCTGACTTCACGGTAAATGCTGTCCAGACTTCCTCCCTCGCAGAATTCCATGGCAATGGAAATAGTGCCCGAGGTTTTATCCATGAATGCACCGTAGTATCGACAAATATGTTCAGATGCGCAATCTTTGTTGAAGTTTAATTCTCGAATGATTTGTTTCTTAACGTCGGGATTGGGGTCGGTAGTAATAATCTATCCTGATTAGTTGCCATACCCGATTCAATGAATAGGTAAACATACCTTTAAAGCAAAAACGGTATTTCCATCCTTCAATTTGCATCGCGTCACCGCACCACCCGCACCTTCGCCTAGGCTGCCGAGTTCGACGATTTTCTTCTGTTCACTAGCTGCCAACCAGCCTTCATCATCGAGATCCTCAACATCCAGAGGCCGGCCCTTGTCCAGACTCAGCTTATCAAGATCAGGCAATAAACCATTAACGCTGTTATCTCTCTCCATCGATACACCGCCGTCTCGGTCCGAGTAAACCGAGCTTATGGCTGATGACGGATCTGGGGTGCCAATGGTCGGTTGACGCAGCCCCATAGCAAACGATAAAGTCGAGTATGACGAGGATGAAGCACTGCCGGGGCCACTGGCCTTGCCGTCGAGGTGTGTGGTAGACGTAGACAGGCCATTGCTGGCATCACTGAGACTATTGCTGCTAGTCGAGATACTGCTCAAGTATGGAGTAGGTCTTCCGATTTCGTGATTCTGATGGTTGCTAGCTCCCATAGGAGTCGCTAATCGAAGCTGAGGAGGCGCCGGGCGACTCGATGCTTGCGGTAGGGGGATGTCTGATATTCGTGGATCTTCGTTGGGAGGATTGACGGGTTTCATGCTGGGAGACGGTGGGATTCCGAGGGTGAGACGAGGTGTGCGGGCGCCGTTGCCGTTGCGACCGCCGGGCACTGGAGGCCGAAGAAGAGGTGCTGGGGACGACATATTGGTGTTGACGCTGTTGTTTGTGTTGGAGTTGTCGGGAGCGTATTGCCTCGGGTGAGGCAACCCCGGATTCAAAGGATGTGCCAGGATGCTAATTTGACGGTGAATAAACAAACCGATCTGTAGGTCGACCCAGTCTCGTGACTCAATAAAATGCTGTCTATCGTTCTTCGAGCTGAGAGCGATCCGATGTCTCAGGCTGAGAGTGAGTGAGGTGAGGTGGAGGGGATTAGGCGCTAGCGGTCCAGTAAGAGGGGAAGCGGCGCAGTCAACCCGCGCAGACGATATATGGCTGTGTATTATAACGAGGGTAAAACAGCTGAGAAAATAATATTTATCAAGAAGACAGAATGAGGAAGAAAATTCAGAACTATTGAAATGATGAATGGATGAGTTGTCGGTAGAAAAGCTGAAACATGAATGAACATGAGCGATTGAAAGGTGGGCTGGGCTGGACCCACGGCGAAGCGCCGCAGATGATAGACACGTACGACGATGCACCAGAGAGTCACAACTATATCCTGATTGATGGGTCGATAATTATCTGTCAATGAGCAGGTTTGAACGACATGGATGTTTAATCTACCTTGGTATCTGTCATTTTCAAATAGAAGTCTTCGCATGCCTTTGTATACCTCAACCTACCGTGTATACAGAAGAGTCTAGTTGAGTACTCTGCCTGTACATAGTTAACTATTCATCACAACATCAAGACACTCAACAGCACCCATCAAAGAGACCGGAATTCAGCATATCAAACAGCTCGTTGCATACCCGAATAGTCAGGGTCAAGAACTTGATCGCTGAGAGGCTGAAGCGACGTGCGGGGCGTTTGATACAAACCAGTCAGGCTCAGTCACAGCCGCTGCTAAAATCAGCCACTGTCAAGTACAGCTCGACAGGCGGCTAATTCGCTAGGCATGATATTGGCTTGCTGGGTGGTGAAAGGAGGTAGGTGAATTCGTTGCACTTGCGAATCTAATCGATTATTCAATCTGGGAGATTGATCATAGTTGGAGTCAGTCTTCGGGAAGTAAATGGAAGGGTCATCAAGTCCTGAGGCATCGGCGTCTGGCACGTGAGGTTGCACCTTCCTAGACCCTTCATCCTGACTCCGGAGAGACTTCCGTCCACTACGTAGTTACCGGTTCAGTCGCAATATTACTCTGTAGTACTCCGTAGAAAAGGAGACTCCTTTCGACGAGACTGAGGCGTTCGTCTAGAACACGCTTCGTCCTCCAGCCTTTATGTCTCGTCCACGACGATGGTCGGGCACGCCTCAGAGTTCAAACTCATGGGCAGTCTCGAAGCGACAAACAAGCTTCATCCAGTGACATCCACAGTGGGTTCTGGACCCTATCGTCGTGTGCAGTCTTGTGCGCTTTGAGGTGTCCTCCTGAACATCTCCCCAAGCTCGGGGTCTGATTGGCCGATTCAGTGGCGAACACAGAATTAGTGAGAGCGAAGAGTAGAGTGAGGAGGTGCCAAGGATCAGACCGCTTCTACTGAGCTTCTATTGACCGTTGGTTGCAATTCGAAGAACGTGGGCGCATTCAGGTCTTGTACTACCTAGTATTCAGCGCCGGTTGGTTGTCTTCGGTAATGACATTAGCTCCGGAGTACATGCTCTGCGAATATGTACATAGTACGTACATTGCTTAACAATTGTTGAGACGAGGTACATGCAAGTACTCGATGACTCGATGACTGTGGAAGGAACAATAGGAGAGCAAACAAACAGAGCCAATTGCATCGCCACACTCCATCTGAAACTCTAACCGGTGTTAATCTCGTGGGAAGCCAATCAGGGATCGGCCGGGAGAGCACGAGTGGGCCTTGACCCCTGACTAACCCGCACTAGCGGTAGCTCTCAGCCAATCGCAGTGGCCAATGGGGGGCACTGACGTTGTCCACAGCTCTCTCAATTTGCTCCGTAATACACACTTAACACGCTTACCAGTTGGCAGTCGGCAGTCAGCGTGTCATTGTGCACACAGTGACCAGTCAGACAGGCACTCGCAGTATGATCAATTATATAGTACGTAGTAATCATTACTCCAGCTTAGGCCAGCCACAAAGGGTCAGTCTCTCAGTCTATTGCTCTTGTACGAGTACTCGGTATGCATATACATACAGAGTCGTATACTCCCATCGACTCTAGATGAAGGGCTACCTACTATGTAGTACTCCGTACGTACATCCTTAATACTGCTTACTACTAGCTAGCCCTTAATATTGGACTAAAACAATACCCACGGACACAATTGGCTGTTTCGAAACAGACAATCAACTGCACGACGACCGCCGTTCTGTGGTTGGCTGTCTGCACCAGCACTAACAGCTTAGACTCTGTTAGCAGGTGGAGCGGGCGTGCTGCATGCGAACCCCCGGGCTCTGCGATCTTCCCTGGCTAATTTCCCGCTCAACTACAAAGACCCCAACCCTCCTCGCCTCGCTTTCTCTTCTTCTTCTTCCTTCAATCACCCACTCACTCTCAGACTTCTCTGCTGCCAGCTTGACCTCGGTCACCCACACTCTTTTCAACCCAACTACCAACGCTCTTTCAGCAAACCCACCCACCTCTTCAACCCTTTTCTCAACTTCCTTGACGGAATTTTCTAAAACCAACCCAACCAACAAACCATCAAAATGCGTTTCTCCTTGGCTGCTCTTGCTCTCTTCGCTGGTGCCTCCGTTGCCCAGATCACCGTCACCAGCGTTGACGTCGAGACCATCACCTCCTGCGCGCCCACCGTGACCGACTGCCCTGCTCGCTCGTCCGCGACTGCTCCCGCCGCCGTCACCTCTGGTGTCTCTCCCGTCTCGGTCGCTCCTTCTCCCAGCAAGTCGTCTGTTCCTGTTGTGCCTGCTCCCGTCAGCACCAGCACCACTCTCAGCCCTGTTGCTCCTTACCCCGTCTCCTCGGCTTCTTTGAGCACCTCCGTCATCACCGTGACCACCTGCGTGCCCACTACCAGCCTCTCCACCATCACCTTCACCGCCACTCCCACTCCTGTGGTCCCCGTTGGCACTGGCTCTCCTAAGCCCGTCAGCTCCAGCACCGCTGTTCCTGGAAAGTCCACCACTACGTGAGTTCCCTAGCCTTGGCCTGCCCAACTATCTTGATACTGACAATTCACAGTCCCAGCGCCCCCAAGTACACTGGTGCTGCCAACGCTGTCAGCGGTTCCATCATGATGGCCGGTGCCGCCGCCGTCGCCGCCGTTTTCTTGGCTTAAATCTCGTGAACGACAATCCTTTCAGCCAGATGGTGGACCTTGATTGATCTGTCTGGGGCCAGTTACGTGATGTCATATTCAAGCCTTTGAATTCAATTTTATTTCTTCTCCCAGCGAGAGCCTTTTCATTTTTTGACTTCTCGATATATCCTTTTTGGGAATTGACGGATAGAGAGTTATAATGTGGTGTTTCTTCCGTTTTTTTAATGTACATTTTTGAAGAATCCAGTCAACACGAACCATTTTTTCTATCCGTTGATCTCCCTAACTATTCAATTTTTACTTTTTGATTTTCACGTCGTGTATGAATATTTTCTAAGTAGTGTATGACTTGCATATGGCATATGCAGGTACAGTCTGTAATATTCCGTACTGCTGTCCTAGATCATTCCGTTGGTGGCTGCAGAAGAGATTGTTTTAATTTAAACGTGAAACAACGGGCTCTTTTAGCCTTCTGCCTAATATCGAATCCTACATTGGACGGAGTATTCTTGGCACGTCTATACGTGCATCTATTAATCAAAATTATCAATATGGTTACTGTTTACTTGGTGATATGGAGGGTATCCTGGTAGATAGGCGTTATTGATCGCTTAGTTGTACAGAGGAATACTTGATCGGAATGGCCACGTGCAGATGACATCGATTGATCTTGTGGAATGTTAGATCCATAACCAAATATTTTCTAGAGCGCATTTCAAAACCTAGATAGATTGAATATCTCTATGAATCGATCAGGTTCGCAGAACAATACAACAGATCACCGCCTACCGTCTCACTGATTGGTCGTTAGTACGACCTGCCAACAGTACGTAGTACGTACACTGACCTCGTCAGCATTGTCAGTAAATACTGAGCTGATAACATCATAATGCCCTTCAAGTTCGTATACAGTACAGTGTAAGTATACACCGCTCAAGAGCAAAAGCAAACTGTGAAACAGTGTGAGTGTTCTTATCTCGAGTACTCCGTAGAGGGAACCCGTAAGGGAGCTCCATAAATTGCAGTGGATCATGATGCTTTTTATAGAACTTGAGATTTGGCTTGGGGCGGGATATTGGCACGCACTTTACTCTTTCGGGCCGTCTATACAACATTTACCACCACTTGGGAGTTGGCGACCAACATGTACGAGGTTGGCATGAATAGGAGACTTGTTCTGACTTGTCTTCCTATGTCTATATATCCGTACGCAGTCAGGAATACCGGACAGTTCCCTCCTGCAGGATGGTAGTGCTGTATAGCGCCGGTTGATTGCGTACCATCGCTGATCATTTGCACAGTACGTATGTCTTACACAGTATTTACTTTTCGAGCAAAGATTAAATACTTCTCAGTAGAAAACGCTAAATACTAAGCAGCAAAGACAAAATACAAAGCCAACATAGACAGCTGATACTGCGGACTGGGCTGGTACTGCGACTGACTAACTTAAGTCGACCCCGCCACATGATCCATGTACCAGTCCATCCATCCATCCATCACTACTACAACGACGTAACATTCTCTTCCAGCTTAATCCGTTAACATAACATACTCCGTACGGCGTACGATATGGGGTTTGAGTACTAGTAGTAAGTCTACGCACAGATCATTTTGGTCATATTGGTCATTGCTAATCTTAGATTCAGTTCCCAGCTGCACCCCTTCCGTTCCTGACAGGACCGAGACGTGTGATGAGATTTTTGTTGCAGCTGCTTCAGTTCTCGCTCTTCCAGCGCTTAACCAGTCTGTCTGGTTCCAAGAGCTTAATGATATTTCCGACTTCCTGATAATTCAAGCATATCTTCTTGAGGGAACGCGCCGTATATCGTCACGTCTTAGTGATTCATCAAATATAAACAACATGGAGGACCTATCCTCCCTCGAAGGTCCGCCAATACAAGATGGTCGCTTTACTCCTGTTTCCTTCCCAATGTCACCTGTCTCGCCAGAGAATACCTATATCGCCTATAATCCACTGCGAGACGCCCCTCAAGGCTCCGTATCGCCACTAACATCCGCCGCGCGATCTGTTTATGCCAGAAGCTCTATATCCAGTATTCCAGTACGTCTCACCCCAGAACACGGATTTTATTCCTACTGACCAACTGACCAGGGCTCAAATCAAGTCACACCCCTACGCAACTCACGAAGTCACTCCGCCCTCCGTGACACAACAGACATCCCACCCCGCCCAGCAAGCACAGACAACACCACCAACAACACCAGCGCGCCCTTCTGGCTCTTAGTAAACGGACGGCTCGTCTGGATTGAAGATCTCCAATTATGGGTCCTATGGGACGACGTCGTCGCCTCTCAAAGTCTAGGCGCTTATTACTCTCAACAACAGCAACGAAGCCAGCAACAGCAGCAACAGCAGCGACAGAGTGGCCGTGGAATCAGAACGTGGAAGAGTCTACCACCATTACCGCATGAGATTCATCATTTGTTGCCCATGCCGATGGATGTAGGGCCGAGTTTTGATCCGAATGACCGTATACAGCTGCGAGATCATTATTATTCGCAGACCAGTCCGGCGAATGCGCGGATTCAGTTGCAGTGGGCCAGTTTGGCGGGTCAATTAGGTGTGTACTCTTTTTTAAAAAAAACTGGAGGAATGATTTTAACTAACTGTATGCAGCTCCTCATATTTCGTCGGCAGATCGAGCGCCAACGCGTCGTCCTGTACCGCAGCATTCGCAGTCGTACCCGCAGTCATTACAGCCGGCGCAGTCGTCGCATTCACAGACGCAGCCAGTCCACCAAGGCAGTTATCATTACTATTCCTAACCATTGCAAGTCCCCAGCTAAGTCTGTATAACCAAGGACAAATGTCAACCCCAACCTCACCTCCGTCATCTTCATTCGCTTCAATACGAACCTGCTCGGCTTGATCGACTACATGCATTCGCTCTGTAATAATTAATGCACATACTGTATAATATGCATTCCACGGTCTACGGAGTTTCTTTTGTTTTGCTTCATTTCTCATTTCTCATTTCTGCATTTCTGCATTTCTGCGTTTACTAGCATGGTGTTCTGGGTAGGTTACAGACTCAGAGGCATCGCACGCATATTCAGTCGCTTCTTTCTTTCTTTCTATTGACATCAGACGGACCCTTGAAAGGGCTGCTATGGTGCAGTGAATACCGCAATTACCCATGATCTATCTACATTAGCTTTTCGAGGGCTCACGTCAGGACAACCAGATGGTCTGAAATGCTACAACCAGTCAGCATTTCCCACCGCCACTGATTCTGATACACAAGATCAGCATTTTATAAATAAATAAATCTATTATTCAATGATTGACGTACTATGATCCTTCCAAGGCTGATTTCTAGAAAATGCCGTAATACCCAATACTTCATCAAGAACTCACGGACAGCCTAAATGGACCAACAGATAATGGACTAGGTATGGAAGAGGAGTGAATGCCCAGTTTCAGCCTTGTAATCGCCGTGTCTCAGATTGTGCTTATGTACTTCACCTACTCACGTTTGAGAATTTTCGATGGTCTGCGCTGTCGCGATTATTTTTCTTCTCTATTTGTAGGCGACGAGATTCTGAAACCGTTGAGGGCGTTTGAGTGTCTGTATGTACCCCTGACTAACCACCACAACCACAACAACGACGAGGCTCGACGATGACATCTTGTATATACCCAGAAAAAATCATGTGAATAAGATTATAAAAAATGAGCCGACTTGTAGGTATCAGCCTCCTTTCATTCTATTTTTACTCAATTGAGTCGATTCATATCAATTGTGTTGTGCTGTGCCACCCCGCTATGTTCGATGGAAGTGTATCGGAATGTGATACACTGGTGCAGATTAGCCCTAACTCCTACCCACTACTCCAGTCCCTACTACCAGTAACTAGTAGTGCTATGTATGTATGTAAGTAAGAGTACTTTTACGAGATATCATTGCCAATCGACTTTGAATTTACATACTGACTTGAGATTTTGCATGAGAAGAGGAGGCATGTTGATTCGTATAGATCGAGTCTTCGATCGATCCTATTCTTGGATCTGCGATGTTCAACAAGGGTATGAGATGAACAACTGCTCGTCTATCACTCGATCGATGCATTCCTGGTGGATCCAAAGATAGTAAGTTTGACATTAACGTTCATCCCAAATCGTACTCTTAGACTCAAGGGTCAAAGAGCCTATTGTGGACACTGGATGATCACATCCAAAACATTTACCTAGGTACAGTTCGTCCAAGTCGAGCCCCCGTGGCGGAATAGTTCGTGCACATGTGCCTCACTAAACTATAATCGAGCTTAGGATTCAGATCGATAGTGGTGTTATATGTCTGATGTCTGGAGGGGTACAGCACATGAGACGCCAGCGTACACATATCCTCATTCACGGGGTCTGGTATCTTGTTGTCATATTGCCTCGTCGTGATTAGATTAGATTGATATTTACACTCGCTGTCTTCTTTTCTCGCCTTTTTTTCTCCTTTTTCGATGTTACACATTCTTTTTCTGATTTTATAGATTTTTGCTGTTTGGTTATACAACCTTATATTCGATTCTCGGGAGCTGGCTCCATCCTTTTTCTTGTTTCTTTATTATATTATACCTTTACTAATCATAATACTTGACGACACTTCCCCGGCCGCGGATATGTTATGACAGTGAACTTGGCCGGCCATATTCAAGATGAATAACCACCTATACCGACGGTTCGTATGCCCTCATATGACGATGACAATGCTGATAATCTATCATCGCGTAGAGAACACTCACCAGCACAATTGGGACCGGCAGGAACCGTACCAAGACAGCCTCACCAAAACCAACAACAGCAACAACAGCAACAACACCCACAGCAGCATCACCCACACCAACACCAACAGCACCCACACCACCCACACCACCCACAGCAGTATCAAAACCCCTTGAATGCAGTCAGAAAAACAATGTCGACAATGGAAACACTCGGCATCCGGTTACCCCCTCCCGGCTTTCGCGCACAAGACGCCCCTCAGCCGACGACAACAACATATCAGCAACCATGGCGACATGACGTGCCAAATGTACATATAACTCCTCCAAATCCCATCCATCAACCAACGCCCCAAACATACGAGCAAACATACGACTCTCTAAGCGCAAGTTGCGCGCAATTCCAGCCGGATTCTGATCATTTCGAAGAATGTGGATTATCATATACTCCTTCGCTGAGTGGGCGTACGTATTTCCCCCCCATCATCTCGCTATCACGTCGACTGAGGCAGGACAAAGGTGACGATGATCTGTTAGACGACCTTCCCGAGGGCGAATCCCAACTATCCACCTATTCGTGCACCATGCCCTGTCAAGATGTGCATTACCCGGCCATGTCCGGTTACATGAGATACCCAGACATAGACCCGGAGACTTTGTATCCGTTCGATTACAGCAACATGATCCAGCACTCTTCGTCTCTTTCAGACCCCAATCCTACAATGTTAGGGCCGTTGACTGCAGAAGAGCTGAATTTGCCTGGATTTTCAGTGACGTCGTTCTGCGATCCGCCATATCAGGGTACCCTGGACGACTTTTTCATGCCAAACTCTGCTCCTTCAATACCGTCAATTCCTTCTTTGCATGTGCAGCGGCCGCCGTACGATATGGCCAAAGACTTTCACCAATATCACGAGTCACATCATGCTCCCAGTAACAAACGGGCGGCAACTGATAGTCCTTCAATAGACTCGCACGTATCAAAAAAGCCGAGAGTGACTTTGACACCCACGCTCAAGACTCCTTCAAGTCGTATCCAAAAACCATCATCTGTTCAACAACCTGTACGCGCAGTTCAGCCACGAAACGAGATGTCGAAACTCATCATTCCACCAACCAACGTTACTGGCAGACCATTAATATCACCACCATTACCGCTGCCACCACAACCACCGCTACCACCACAATACCAACAATACCAACAACCCCATCAACTTGCACCACCCTTTTTACTACCATCAAACGCAGATAGCAGCGGCGTACTAATGAAGCCAATCCACCCATCAATGCGAAGAACAGTCTCAACATCTTCGAGCGAGAGTCAAAACAGGCATGCCGAGAAAAGGCTTTATGCCAATCCTCTGAAACCTCCCGATCTACTAGGCCCGCTGTACGAAGAGCAAGAATCACCGCCAATCAAGGACATGACCCCCGACGACCCAGAGATGATTCCGCACAAACAAAACCTACGGTTCGAAAACGACCTGTACACACCTAGGTGGGTGCGCGGTCATGGTAACAAGCGTGAGGGATGGTGCGGAATCTGTAAGCCGGGCCGGTGGCTTGTCCTGAAGAATTCTGCCTTTTGGTATGACAAGAGCTTTTCGCATGGAGTTAGTGCTGTGACGGGTAAGGCTTTTGAAGGTCCGAAGGAGATTCGGAGAATCAAGAGGATGAAGAATGAAGATATTGGTAATAATTGGGGGGTTGGTGAAGGTGGTGGTGGTGGTGGTGAGACTGGTCATGTCTTGACGCAGAGATTTGGAAGCAAGACGACTACAACCTGGGAAGGGCTATGTGGTAGTTGTAACGAGTGGATTCCGCTGGTCAGCAGCAAGAAGAAAGGGACTACATGGTTTCGGCATGCGTACAAGGTTCGTCTTTCTGGAACTTGGAATATGAGGTTAGTTGCTAACGTCAATAACAGTGCCAAAGTCAGTTCAAAGCCAGGGAGAGAGAAGCAGGTAGAGACACTAGGAGTACTTTTTCGGCATCTCCTTTGCCATCTACAACTGTTTGATGGATGGACACGATGGGACGGCCGATAGATTTGATGTAAATGTAACCTTGTCTGTACATGATTATGATATGAGTTTAATGAGACATTCTTATTGCAATGAGTCACAGATGATCCCAGGTGCCGTTAAAGGAAATGGGATGAAGTCGAGAGAAGAAGGTAAAAGAGGAAGGAGGTACAGAAAACACGCAGTCAATCTACAGCGTGTAGTTAGCTAGAACTGATTATCATGTCGTGCAAAGCCTGCAACATGGAGTCGAAGGTTAACAAACATTACATGGGCATATCAGCATGTACAGGAACTATATTCAGGTTTCCACTATAGCGTATACGTGTAGTACGTTATCGCATCCCTCCCACACTACCAGGTAATCAGACTATTACTCCATAGAGTACTATTTAACAAACAGTATGTACTAGCCATCGAGCTTATAGCAAATTTCGCATACTCAGCCTCACAATTCCACCTTCTGCACCTCAAACACCCTGCGATGAGGTGGCCGCGCTTTGTTACTGTCCACCCGCTTAGTCCACTCCGTATGAATCGACTTGGCCCATTCCGCGCCTCCCAGTCCATTCTCTTTATCATATCGATGCACTGACAACAAAGGCGCAGCGTATTCCTTTCGACTACCACCTCGCTCTAGTAGCAGGTATCGACTCCCTGTCCTCCAACCCGGCACAGCCATAAGACGCTGTATGTGTTCCGTGCCATACCACTTGTGGTAATCCTCATATACCTCCCGGTCGTCCTTTGGAGTTAGACCGACTTGTACGATCAAGTTCGTACTCTCTGGACTGGTGTCAGGGTCCAAGGCGTGGAAATTGAGTCTTTCGTACAGTGATAGAGTGACGTCCGCCGCCGAGAGGCCGCTCAATTTCTGGACTGTTTCCGGAATGCTGATTGCGGACACGTTTTGTAGAGGAAACATAATCTGATACCTGTAAGGCTTCTCAGGGTCCGGGTCGTCCTTGGCTTGAAGAACTAATTTGGAAACAGCGGAAGGGATAGCATTCAAAGCCAGCGAGCTCGAATTGTAGACATCATCCCATCCACTTGAGGGGTCGATTGACACAAGGAGGAGGCCTGGCTTTGCCATATTCACAAGTAGCTGATTATTTGATTAGAGAAACTCAGTCATGGTCAACCGAGTGATATCCATGGCATATATGTGAGGTATGGCAATGTTTCCGAATCTTAAGCACCACGGAGTTTCTCGGCGTTATATCTCCGTAGTGAGGAAAACCTATAAAATACAGGTTAACACTTCATTCAGTGGTTCCAAGGTTCAGAAGAGAAGAATGGAAACAATAAAGAAAGTGTTTTCAGAAATTGCATGCACGATGAATTATCCAAATGTGCCCCGATTCGATGAGCTCCCTCTCAGAGAAGGAGATCCACCACTTTCAGCTTGGGGGCTTTGGAAAGACCCAGCCCTTGGTGCGCTGAACTATCTCAATGACGCGAAAACATTGAGTACTGCAAAGGAAGAGATTCGCACAGGAGATCGAGTTACCTTGAAGTAATCATCCCCCTCATAAAAGTGTTACCTATGTTTTATTGATGCAGCTCCGCGCTTTAGTCTCCCACTTGATGCTATCAACCCCGGACTTCTTGGTCGACAGACATTTGAGCATCGAATGATTGACAAGAATCCCAAGATTGTAAATGACGATGTGGTATGTTCTATTGGATATTCTTACTGCTTCGTTCTCTTACTTTTGCCCAGATCACATTTAATACACAGAGTAGCTCGCAATGGGATAGCTTTCGTCATTTTGCCTACCAGAAAGAAGAGCTTTTTTACAATGGGTAGGTAAACGAATGAATTGAAAATACCTAAAAATGCAGACTCCAGCAAAGATTAATATTGTTACAGGGTTACTCAACAGGATATCCACAGTCATCCCGAGTCCGATATCAATAGCATCAATGCGTGGTCTAAACATGCACTGGCTGGACGCGCGTTCTTGATTGATTATTATGACTGGGCTCAGGAGCAGGGTATTTCTTATGATCCGCTCACCACACACGCAGTCACCATTTCGGATGTTAGAAAGATCATGGAGGAGAAAAACATCCAACCGCAACAAGGAGACATTTTCATCCTACGAACCGGTGAGCTGCTCACTTCTCCGCTGAGAAAACCACATACCTAGGTAGTTTTTATCTGACTATTAGAGTTTCAGGTTATGTATCTTCATACAATAAGTCTGACCCAGAAACAAGACACTCGCTGTCTTCCAAGTTTCAGTCATCTGGACTTGGGCAGTCCCGGGAGACCACCAAATGGCTCTGGGAACGTCAGTTCGCTGCGGTTGCGGCAGATTGCCCTACATTTGAGTGCACACGTGAGTCATAAAACCATCATTTCCACTTGATAGAAATCAGATTTTCTCACACAAATGTCTGTTTACCTGCAGCCCCCGCCGATCCGCAATGGGCATTGCACCCTACCCTTCTGGCAGGTTGGGGCACTCCGATTGGAGAATTGTTTGATCTGGAAGCATTATCTGAGACATGTAAGAGGATGAAGAGATGGTCTTTCTTCTTCATTAGTGTTCCCCTAAAGTACACAGGTGCCGTTGCCAGTCCACCAAATGCAATGGCAATATTTTAAGATTACAACCGGATACAAAAGGTCTTAGATAGCATAATCTAGAGTATGGTCGTGGGGACCTAAAGAGCTTCATACTGATTGGAATGAACAAATAGCTGCCTATTCAGGACATTGCTCCCATCTCTAGAGACTTGAATTCCGATAAATGACTTCAACATTGCACCAAAGTAGGTAAAGAATAAAGCAAGACACTTCGCATAACAAGAGCCACAACCAAAGTATATTTCGAGCTATTCAAACAGCACTGGACTGTTGAAGAGATTCCAGTAGTCCTCAAAATTGAGAGTTTGAGTTATACCCATGTCTCCACGACCCTTCGCTTCACCCAATGTTAGGCCGTTTCCAAGGTAATGGAATCGATTGTCTCCTGAGGCCTGAAGGTATGTAAAGTTATAGTCTTCCCAGCGAGGGTCTTTGAGGGCTTTCAAAAAATGGTAGGTGCTGCCACTGTAAACGGCAGTGATTTTGCCATCCTTAGTGCCCTGTTTATACCAGCTTGTGCAGGATCCGGTCCAAACGGTGGTTGCTAAAAATGCCTGTGCATGCTCATTAAAATCAGCCTGGGCGGCTGAAGATACCTCCATGCTGCGAAGTGATTCCGTTTGAAGTTTTCTGAGACACTTGCAAATGTATATCGCTGTTCCTTGTATGGCTTGTACCAGAGAACCATTGGAGACTGGTGAGTTTGGCCCAATGAACGCTTGAACTTCCGTTAGAACAAGTAGAAAATAGAAAAAAGAAAGAGAGAAAGAAAAGAAAAGAAAAGAAAAGAGAAAAGAAAAAGCGAAACTTAGGGACTGACTGAAGTAGTTGGGCATCCCAGCGACGGTAATACCAAAATAGGCCTCTGCATTTTCTTTCTCCCACTTCTCCGCTAGATCAATTCCGTCTCGACCAATGATGGGAAACTGAGGCTTAAAGCTATTGTCAAATCCGGTTGCACAACATATGGCATCGAATTCCAGGAGACGCCCATCGTTTGTTAAGATGCCAGTGGGTGTGATCTCAGCAAGGTTCTGCCACTCTAGATATGCATTGTCCTTTGAGAACGAATCCAGAAATCCAAGGCCAGGAGTAAGACGACGGCAACCTACGGGAAAATCTGGAATAAGCTTGGATAGAGCTGCTCTTCCTTTCTCTGTCTTGCTCAAAATCTCCCGCATCGCACGCTCACATCCAGCTATAGCTTCAATCTGAGATGGCGTATCCATGATAAATTGCGTAAATCCAGCAATTCGATTGACCTGGAGAGCTTTCCGGTGCTCAAGCAAATACTGTGAGTCATTTTTAAAGCGAACCAGTTCTTTGGGGTGGTAGTTATAGTCTGCGTCAATCTCAGGATCACTAGGACCCGGCTCGCCAATCCCAGACGGACTGATCCAAGTTGGTGAGCGTGCAAACATTGTGACGCTTTTAGCCGTCTTGCCTAGTTCTGGCATAATTTGGACTCCTGAGGATCCAATGCCAATCAAAGCAACCCTCTTATCGCGAAAGTCGTAGGTTTGATCCCAGTCAGCCGAATGCAGCAGCTTCCCCTTGAAAAGTTCGATACCGGGTATATTCGGCCATTTCCAATTGCTCAAGACACCGCCAGCATTAATGAATACGTCACAGACATCCGTAAAGTCCACGTTCCCAGAATTGACCGTAATATGCCATTTCGCTTCACCATCGTTCCATACAGCTTTTTTGATTCCATGGTTATACTTGATGTATTCTTCGCAACCATACTTTCGCGAAGTCTTGCTCATGTATGCGTGTATTTCTTCGGCTGTAGCGTAGTATCTAGACCAGTGTGGCTCTGGTGTGAAGCTGAATTGATAGTTATAGGCCGGAATGTCACATTGGCAACCAGGATACCTGAGATAGGACATGTGCGTTAGATACCTAGGTAATAAAGGAAAGACGAGCCACGTCGTAATTACCTGTTGACAAGCCATGTTCCCCCGAGGTCAGCATTTTTCTCGTACACTTGCAATTCCAAATCCGCTGCTGAGAATTTTTCGCGAACTGCAATGGCCATCATGAGACCGGAGTATCCTGCACCCAGGCAGACAACGCGCAGCCGACGATGCAACCCCAGCGGAGTGTTTGCAAGCTTGTACGCATTTCTGTTGTTGTTGATAGACGCCATTTATAGTCCAGTTCTGTGGCCTAGGTTCAAGTTTCGTTGTTCTCGATATTCGTTCTTGATCGAGAAAGGAAGAGATGAATAAACTCCAAGACCAGTAAGATCGATCATTCACTGATAACTACACTTAAATCTATAGATGTCTTCGTACATCATACAGTACCGCTGTCCTTCAGTGAAAATCAATCGTTCACTTCGGAGAAACAATGTCTGAGTATACTTTTACAAAATTCAGATGACGGAGAACTCGCGGACATATATCCCCGTGCTTTAACATCTTAGACGTAGGGCAAACCGACAGATATTCTTGAAGTACAGACTTCTCACTTCGTAAGTAAAGTGGTCAATTAATTTCATGAAATAAGTGTTCTGTGATATCGTCTCCTTTGTAAAAGCTTAGAAGCAACCTTGGAATCCGATGTATATGCTTTGAGTACCACACTACTGCTATACTAATTATTATGTACGCCTTCAGATTTTATTGATAATAACTTAACCTTCGGGCTTCTTTGGGTCCATACGTAAGTAGATAGGCGCGTAAGTTTTCTATCGAATTCCTCAAATTAAGCTATACTTTCAATCAAAGATTTCAGGGACAATGGCTATGTCGCACCGCTCTTTAGGGCCGATAATGTCCACAACCAAGCAGCAAACATTACGGATCCATTCAACATCATTCCTGCTGGCACCATTGCGGAGCATACCTCGCATGTGCGACTGAACTTGATCCATACAGTTGATCCCAATCAAGGCAGAGACAATTACCTGTTCCGTCTCAAGAATGCCCAGTATGTCCATGAAAGAGAAAATGTGACCATAGAACAAATCTGATATGATTTCAAGACGAGAGTCAATCAATCTTCGTTATCAATAGAAATCGGAATCATGTAAGGAGAAGAAAATTGACTCACTGAGAACTATATAGTCATAATCGGGCCCAGCTTCTCGCGTAGGATTTCGACCAACGTCTGGGTCCTTATGATAGATTTTCTTGACTAGATCCCTACCATTTCGTATGGCCGTCTCTTGTGACACATTCTCACTGCTCTCCGGTCAGAGACATGATTACCAAAAATCAATGATACTTGACATACCGGTAATTGATGGGATCCTGGAGGTGGGAAGGAACTACATTTGCTAAGCTCCGCAGCGAATTTCCCGTCTATTTTTTGCTTCAGCCTCATTTCATTTGTGCTTGTTGAATTGCAAATAAATATATGCTCACTTTTGCTGCACCGATAATGCCCACAGACTTTGTAAGCGCTTCACGGATCTTACGGGTAACATCGTGATGCTCGGTTTCATCAATTTCTCGCAGTACAATGGGGAACAGAGCTGCGATATCTTCCATTTGATTCAAAGCTGCCAAGCAAGGAAACACTGAGAGGTACCAGGGTGGGCAATTTGGATGTCTCAAATCCTGCAGTCGTGTATGCAAATTCTTCCATGGGATCATGATTCCGGCGGAACAGATAAGACTCTGGGCTCGTAATCAATGGAGACGAGAAGAGAAGAGAAGAGAAGAAAATAGCATCGAGTCTGAATCTTATTCCTTTCCCTGTTGTACCACGTCGAGGGTTTTTTTTTAATCTGCCAATGTCCAGATGTCAAGTGTCGGACATAGGGTGTCCGAGTTCCCACCGAGGCAACTACATATGTGCAAGATTTCAATCTATATGACTATTCATGGTGGTAAAGTTCAAAGTCGAAAGCTTCGTCAACCTGTATTCTTGACCAAGATTCAGACCTTAGTTCTCACGCAGCATGGCCAGTATAGTGCTCTCCCCGCAGGTCGAATTTCAGTCTGAGCAGAAGAAGCAAAGGGTTTGTTCGCTGCTTTCCCTACCTATACATCATGGCGATACTGATATTTTTTCCCCATTCGGGCAGTTCTTGTCGCTACTGACAGAAGTCTCACATGAAACGCTATCAAATGAACCCGATTGTCTAGCCTACTTTTGGCTACTTCCTACAACAAAGGAGACGAAGCTGCAGGGACTAGAAATTTACCGCAACGAACACGCTTTAAGCCAACCCCATCGCAACGGAGAAGCATATAAAAGATTTCGCAAGGCACTCATTGAGGAGGAATTGGCCCTTCCTCCAACAGCCAATGACCTGCTTCCTGGTCGGGTCATAAATCATCATTGTCTTTGGCCCAAGGAGGAAAATGAAAGCAAGGAAAATTCAGGCTATGTGGCTCTAGTACCACCGCTATGCGTGTCCAAGACCATATACACTCGTTCACCAGAATTTTGGGACACGTTGGAAAAGGCCGAAAAACAGCCAGTTGAAGAAAGGCGAATTGCCACAATCGTCTGTGATCGAGAAGAGAGTGGAGAAGTCCTTGTTGTTGAGATCTTCCGATCGAGCGAGAATGGCTGTAAAGCAAGAACGTCATCGACATGTCTGCAAAGGTGAGGATTATCTGCTCTTTGAATATTGTTCTCGCTACTTCTTACCTCGTGTTAATTCTCAAATAGAAGGGCTCCCTACTTGATCACCGAGCAAGAGTGGGAAGCATCTGGCGTAGGCTTCGTACGTTGCCTCGCCTAGACCGAGCAATCAGTATAGCTAAATATACAGACTGTGTTGCATGAAGTAGAATGATCTAATCTTCTAGAATTTTATTGCCATACCTAGCTACGTTGAAGGCAATATGCTTTTTTGTCTTAAATGAGACACCATATTATTCCCGACGTCTTACAGCAATTACGCTGGCTACCTAGGTAAGCGTGAGATTACAACTAAAATATATGGGGACTATTTCGTTGAAACAACGTCTTGATTCTTAGTGTACATAAAAAATTCCTATCAGCATTAGTTAAGAGCCCTTCTCCCTTAGGCGTAAAAGGCAATATCAGTACATTCAAACAGAAAAGATACCCGCTATTGGATCAGACCGAAAAGAAGGTCTGAACCACTCAATGTAGGAATCTCTTGGTCCCAGTTCCAAGTGTCGCGAAAAGGGGTTCTGAAATCAGCACCGAGTTCTGCGTCTGGCCCGGGGTTTTCCAGACCCGTGAAGGGGTCCAGAGTAGAGCTCAATTCGTCTGGGGGTTGCACAGCATTAGAGGATGGACAAGGTATACTCATGTTGTTGATGCTGCTGGCAACTTCCACTGGTATCCCAGTTCGAGCTAAAAGATCACGGATAATCATGATCGGTTTCAGGAGCCCCCCATTAGCTCCTTCTTGGATTGCAGTCAACGCCCCAAGAACGAAGCTCGAGAATCCGGCCTCACAAGATTCCTTGGGGATGACGGTAGCGGCTGAAAAGAGTGCGTACGAGAAAAGATAGGGTGCATGCTGAAAACCGAAACTCTGTCCGTATCTTTGGGATATATGATAGATGTTGGACGCAGAAGAGGCACAGACTCCCCGGGAAGAAATATCGTTCATGTTGAAATGGCTGAGGTGACCTTCATGCAGGAAAGGTCTGTGAAGGAGAATATTCAAAACATGGAATGTGGTTAGACATGTAATTTGGTGCGGCGGTAGTGTGGGATCGCTCTCGGGGTTAAACCTTAGGTGCTGGGGAAGGTCATTTTGCCATTTCTGTAAACGGCTTTGAATACGCTCAATACTAGATATTGCATCGGCAGGTGAGGTAGACGGCGCGGACGGGTGATAAACAGACTGAATGATATCCGCCGAAATTTCAGCGAGTTGGAGTAATGCCCCGAACGTTGAGACGACATAGGTTGGCAGCGGGTGGTAAGAAGGCTGCTCTTTTATGGGGACTTGAGGATCGTTATATGGAGTCCACAAGTCCATATCTTCATAGGTATCAAGGAATATCTGGCTGGATTCGTGTCCGGTGAGATTCAGGGCAGGAAGGCGACCAAAATAGAGGGATTGAAACTTGTCAATCACGTATGCACTCCAAAAAATGCGCCGGCGCATCTCCTGCTCGTAGAGAGATACTTGATCCAAGGTTGATTGAGATTTCGAATGTGGAGAAAGAGAATCAGCCATATCCAGGTCTAGGCCTAAATCATTGATCATTCGATACGCAAGGCCACAGTACATCCATCCGGCTGTTTGCTGCCCGCTAGACACAAGGCTTGAACCCATTAGTAGCAAGGCAGCCACTGAGGGCACACTCGACTTTTCTAACGCGTTGGGCAGCAGTGTCTTGAAACGGTGATAGAACAGATCTTTCAAGCCCGGACCTATGGACGATGTTCCACGAATTTCACGGCGCTGGCTATGAAGTGCAGATGCATAAAAGATAGCGTACCACAGTAGCTGATTGGCATAGGGCCCATCCTCATGAAAATTCTGCACAACCAGGGGGCGGTAGGTGAGAAGAAACATCAGGTGATGGCGATTCCAGTGGATATCCAGGAGATGGCGTATTGTATCCCAATCCACTCCTTCGAACGGATGCGTCGGAGCCAAGAATTTATGAGCCTCGATCTGTCGCTGCAGGGCAGCGTTCGCAACTAGCTGCAATTTGTAATGTTCAGTATTATGATTGCAGGGCTTTTGGATGGGTACTGTCACGGAGCTTTGGTTCTGATGTGAGTTGACGTCTCGGTAGTGGAACACGGATGATGCGCCGTGGGCTGACACTGAGTCTCGATCTTTTACGATGTAAGTGACCGCATTTGGCGACAGCGGTTCCTGTTGATGGCGGACCTGAACTCTTGCAGTCGCATTGGGAATATCTGAGATGTGTGGAACGGAGCGGACCAAGGGACTCCCGGTCCGCACCAGATCATCTCCGTGAAGAAGAAGATCGGGTGATGGAGATGTGTGCGCTGAGTTGGTTTCGGCCCCGCTTGCGATCGGAGGAGCAGAGTCTGAGGCTCTATCTTGAAATCTGACCATCCGGCTGTCCAATCGATAGAGAATCTCTTCTATGTGCTCCATACTGCTTGCGAGAGACGAGATCCTTTCTTTGGTAACTCGCGAGGCCACCTGGCGCTTATCCTCTCCATAAACACAAGAATCCGAATGCGACATGCACGATGAACAGCTTGGACGCTTACTGTCACATCTGATCTGCTCTTGCTGTTTAGCTTACCTGGAGCCTGTAAAAGGAACGAACATACCTTGCGCGAGCGGCATCTCACGCACGCCTTGCAGGCGGCGCCAGAGCCATTTTGATTACGCATCTGGTGTCCGGAATAGCAGTGGCGTGATGAGTGTATCTGAGGAAAGGCAAAATATCAATTGTTGTGGGTATGTATCATGTATAGGAGTACATCCATTCCGGAGGTATGTATGGAGGCAAAGGTCTGGAGAAATTGCGCATCAATTAATCCGGGGCCCCAACCTTCTTACACTTTGAACCCCGCACAATGTTTCCTCTCCGCAGTCGACCAGGTTGGAAAGCCAATTTCTAGGCTTGCTATTTAGGATATTGCCTTGCCACTTTTTCATTGAGTTTTGTCCTTCCGATACTTCCCCGAAATTGCGGGGTATTATCTGGGTATTATCTGGGTATTATCCCTAGCCTATACAATATAGTGTTCTCATTTTTACAACAAAGTTCATTGTCCTCAAGCACTTCTAGTCCTCCAGTTTCGTGGTAGGGAGTCATGATTTTCTATGTATTAGCCAGGAAATTCCTTTTGTCATTTCATCATCCCATATCCGACTAGACTCAAGAGAAGAAATTCTTCGAAATCCGTGAGGAAGACCAGGGAAAACCTTTAAGCTCAGTGCAATACTATACAACCCCAGTGAGCACATATCTGGACTGATCGAGGAAAATATAGGAGCATTCATTACCTACCCTTTGTCATGCAGCTTTTTGTGATAAAGAAGACCATGATCACGTAAAGGATCTCTGCCACAGACCATTATCTGAGTAGGAGGCATATTATTCAGCAAGTCGGCGTTAGCCAATAGAGGGTTGATAATAGGACTCTGAAGATCGGCGGCTGTCGGCTGTAAGATTGTCGTAAAGTCTTCAACTAGGATGGAAGGTAACAAATCTGCATCCTTACACTGCCGAGATGATGCCAGTTCAGGAGCAGCGAACTCGTGAAGAAGGAAGCTTTGTGGTAGGCAGAGCCAAGGACACCAAAGAGCTTGTCCCTTAATCGTTGGGGTCGATTCCTACAATTGAGATTAGTCAACAGTCGGTCTACAATTTCACTGTCAGTTTGAGTTCATTCGCATACCAGTCTTTCCCTCGTAACTATGCTCGCGGCAAGGCATGCACCGCTACTGGTACCTGCAACATAAAGATCCATATTAAATGGCAAATGATGTTGATCTTGACTATGCAACACCCAGTTGCGCGCGTCCCATGCATCCTGAAATGGTGTTGGGCAAGTCCACTGGGGCGTATGCCGGTAATTGATACTGACAATGGTTATTCCACACGTCTGGGCCAGATGAATACACGTTGGATCCTCAGAAGTTAGAGTTCCTGAGCAAAAGCCCCCTCCATGGAAGTACAGGAGGACTGCTTTGGGATGGGCGTTCTTCGGGCGATATACACGCGAGCTGATCTCTTGAGAATCGCTTGTTGAGAAGACAAAAGTCTTGATGTCAATGTTATCAGTCAAAGTAAAGTTTAGCCAAAAATCCCGTGAAGCCTTGAGCCTCGCGGCATTCGTGATTGTTTGGGAGTCAATGGCCTGTTTGGACGAATTATACCTCAAGAAAGGGGGAAGCCCATTTTGACGAACATATGATGTCCATTCCTCCGCAGGGTGAGCATAGGATTCGAATTCGTCTTGATCCATTTTGTTCTCGCTCAGAAAGGAATTGTTTTTGTGTTCTCCTGGTGTTATGTCCATCAGCGGACGTATTTGGCACTCATGAGATGAAGACGAACAAGGATTGTCGGCTACTGCAGTGACCTGCGAGCCCTGCACCATTACACGTCAAACTATTGATCTGAGCTCTCCATTGGTACGTGCGAACTGGAATCTCTGTGATCTCCGGCGATTCCATCTCCGAATCAACTAATTCATTTCTCCGGAGAAGGGCGGAGAAATATCACCGTCAAGCTATGGGGGAAAGGGACCATATCATGGCGTTTGATTATAACACCATACATCCTCTCTTTTACTACACGCTATAATCAGTGACAGAAAGGAAAAAAAAAACCATGGACTCTGAAAAACATGTTACGATCTTTCAACAACCCTTCCTCCTTAAGAACTTTCTGATATGCCTCGCGGTTGCGTTCGGGAATGTGACATACGGTTACCAGGCCGGTACAGTCTTTCATCGCCAATTTAATACCAAGAGATATGCATCGGACTGACAGAAAACAACCATGAAAAGCAATTCTGGGCACAACGTTGTCTCAGCCTACCTTCCTGAAGTATTTTGGCCTTGAAGATGCACACGGTGTGTCTACTACCAATTCGGCGGCCTTGATTGGCGCCATGAGTGGAGTTTTTCAAGTAAGAACGACTATATTTTCCCTCAAATATCGTTGTCTTATTTTTATACTTAACTTAGTGATTAAAACCAGGCCGGCTCGATCTTCGGGATCTTTACAACTGGAATGATGCTTACCAGATATGGGTGCAAGATGGCCATCCTTTACTCCGCATCTATATGTCTGGTAGGAGTGGTCCTCGTGACAGCAAGTCAAAACATTGGCATGTTTATAGGCTTTCGATTTGTTACCGGTATTGGTTCGGGATTGTTGCAAGTTTGTAAGGATCCACGCTTGATCTATTGCTCTGAGATTTTTGTTTCAAAGAAGAACCCTAATTCGCATTGTTTTGTCCAGGTCCTGTTCATAGCTCAGAGCTTTCCCCACCCGATTGGCGAGGTTTTTTCGTCGGTATGAATGGGTTGATGATCGCACTGGGTTTTGGATTAGCATCATGGGTAGGTCTAGCATTCAACAGCCTGGTGAGCCCCGGAGATGCGCAATGGAGGGGTCCTATCGGTGTCGGCATTCTATTCTGTTTGATAATACTTGTCCTCCTGATATTCATCCCGGAGTCACCTCGCTGGAAGATCATGAATGGTCAGCTTGACGAAGCCTGGGTTATTATTCGTGCTATTCACCAGAATCCTCACACCAACAACCAAAGCCACCATGACTTTGCTCGCCATGAGTTCGATCAGATCTGTAAGCAGATTGAGCTTGATAAAACCCTCGACAGCTCTTGGCTACAAATGTTTCATAAACCTTCTTATCGACGACGCAGTCTCTTGGCCATGACCTATGCATTTCTGGGGGAATCGACGGCTATGTTGGTTATTACCAACTATGGGTCGATACTGTACAAGCAACTTGGATACAATTCGCATGATCAAATCGTGCTAGAAGCTGCCTATCAGGTGGTTCCTTTCGTTGGAAACCTAATAGGCTCGTTGATTGTGGATAAGATTGGACGACGGCCGCTCATGCTTGCAGGGCTAATTGGCTGCTGTACTTTCGTATGCATTGAAACAGCTATGGTTGCATCCTTCGTCGATGGCGGTCCCAAGAACCCGGCCGGGTTGAGAATGGGGGTCGCGGCACTTTTCTGTTTCATATTCTGCTATGCAGTCGGTGTCGATGTTGCAGGTATCGTCTTTTATGGAGAAATATTTCCGAATCATATTCGCGCCAAGGGACTCACCCTGGCTGTCTCTTGTCGGACACTGGCGGATTTGATCTATCTCGAATCTGCAACGTCTGCTTTCGCCAATATCGGCTGGAGATTCTTCCTTGTTTTCATTTCTGTGATGGTCGTTGGTATCATTGTCATGTACTTTGTTCTTCCAGAGACTCGCGGGCTGCCGCTCGAAGAGGTGGCTGCGCTCTTTGGTGACGAAGCCGAAGTCAGATCACATATGAGTCAATTGAATGCTGGGTTCAATGACGAGGCTTGCTTGACTTCGAAGGCTAACGGAGATTGGGTGGACAGTCAAAAGCCTTTCGTTTGTCTACATCTGGAATACGCAGGAGCTTAGTTGAGCTTGCACACTTGCTATCTTCATACGAAGTGAAAGTTATTGTTGCTATCGAACCTTTGAAATCTCTGCGTATGCTATTTTTATTATCTATGGATCATCACCCAGCTAGGAAGCATGGCCAGCATCATCTCAATTGCAGTTAAATAGTTGAATTCGTAGTCTATGAAGGTGTCTTCTCATTCTATCGCACGTGATACCATTATCAAATATGTCTCTGGGCAGATAACTCACTTTATGCGCCATATGATCCGAAGTGCAATGCTCCAGGTTGACTGCTGCTCTTTATTTCTGCACATCAATCTTCTTCTGTAATCATATGTACTCTCGTTGGCTGCTAGATATGACATACTTCTTCGATACATTCTTCCTTCGCTTTATCAGGAAAAACACCGTCAGGGGAGGTCAAGCGACACATATTTATTTCTGCTTGGAAAGGAAAGAAAATGCTGGCTGCATGCCAAAACTTGCCGCAAGTCATTTGACGACGCCTGCATTACAATACTTCAACTAGCAAGGTAGACCATGCAAGATTTTCTATCATAACAAAATGGAAGGACTCCCAGAAATCTCGGCTTCGCAGTACTTTTCTTGAATGCTGAGGCACTGATCCGTAATTTGGCGTATCAGATATTGAGGAAGGCAACACTGACGGTACTCTGAATGGTCTGTCTAGCATGAATTCCAAACCAGGCAAATTAAGATGGAGCTGAATTCGATGAACAAATTCAAGCACATGATCAGCAAGATGATACATGTCTCTAAGCACTTCGAAGGTTTTGAGTATCGCTAACAGACTTGCGATAGTAGCCCGGGGATTAGAGGACAATCCAAAGACCATATCTTGCAGATGAAAAATCAGACTGGGGATTAAAACCGCCATCCCGGAGAGTGAAAGGAGACGGGTTTGTCCATGCTGCTGTATGGAACTGATAATCTTAGCCGACTGGAGAGCAAATTCGCGAGCAGAATCGGCGTCGGAATTATGGAGTGGCGACATTCCATATGCTACGACCATAGTCGCACAATGCACCAAGTCCAGGAAACTGTCTTGTAGAAAGACGATATCTTTCCAGTCATCTCCGCTACATGCACCACCCAATCCGTCATCATTGCAGTCGTACTTTGAGGCTTTCCAATCTTTTAATCGTTTCCAACGCTGCTGAAAATTGGCTGGAGTTTCTGCTTTCGGTATCAACACGGATTTTGTTTTCCTTGGACACCGTGGCAAGCTGATGACTACTGGGACATAAAGAGTGTCAAGCACACAACCGATACGGAGGCAGAGTCTAGCAAGCTTTATGGAGAGCAGACACAACTGCTGCCACGTCCCCCGGTCGAGCAAGTCGCCATGCCAGGAAGACCCGAATTCATCCGTATTGCTAAAATCACTTGCGTCAAGAAGAGGTATGTTGGAATCACAGTCCTTGATGTTGAGTGGAGTGAGAGTTGTGAGAGAATTGAGAC
Source organism: Talaromyces pinophilus (assembly GCA_001571465.2). Classification (NCBI taxonomy): domain Eukaryota; kingdom Fungi; phylum Ascomycota; class Eurotiomycetes; order Eurotiales; family Trichocomaceae; genus Talaromyces; species Talaromyces pinophilus. The sequence goes on along the minus strand of CP017344.1, from coordinate 2,935,005 downwards.
GATCTCGCATGTAGCAGGACCACCATATACGTCTTTCGAGTCGCTGCTTGACCGTCAACGATTTGCGTGGTGACTGACTTCGATTTAGGCCAAGTAAAACAGCAGAGTTAAGTGCTTGATCGATCCAATATCGAGGGCTTTTCTCGTGCTGTTCAGCCTCATATTTTAGACTTAGAAGCAACATGACTACTATTATTGAAGAGCGGCCCTTATCGTAGCCCAATTGAAGTAGCAACTAAGAGATGCTAGTTAGCTTAGGGTCTTGCATAGGCCCTTTTTGAGTGACTGACTTACCGCAGCATTTTTATGAAAATGCGAACAACTGTGCCGCCTCGATTGAAATCCCAGATCATGGAGAATCTTCATATCGACAAACTGCGAGCCCGCAAACAAGACTGCATGGAAAAGTGGGAGACCGATTTCGCAGCGCTGAGAAAGCTGCTGCACGCCTGTTGCAGTTGCAGCCATTTCCGCCAAGTGCTCAAGTGAAACAACAGGTAACAGAGGGAATGTGTATTTCAGAAATGCTAATACCAACTCCCTTCGAATATAATTGCACGGGACCGTCAAGACACCCTTTCTGGAGAGGAAGTCGATATCGTCGTCTGTATCGCTGGATGATGATATTCTGAAAGTGTCAGGTAGTGCATGTTGTCGAGAAATTTCCGACGAACAATACGTTTCGCAGCACTCCTTTGGCAGAACGTCTAGCAGAAGACTTCTCTCGTTAGATGTCATCAATCCAACTTGTGGTAGATATCTCTCCCTTCAGGTTGACAGTTAGTGGACATGAGACAAGTCAGTGTCAGATTGATAAGATACCATGAAGTTGTATGATCCATCTTGAGGATAATTCAATCTTGTTGAGTGCTCTTAATTCCCTTATTCTTCAATTTATTTTTTAATTTTAATTTTAATTTTTATTTTTATTTTTATTTTTATTTTTATTTTTTGTTTTGTTGTTCTCTCCCCTTGGGTTATTAGCATCGTTGTTGGGCGCATTCGGACATATGAACTCCGTGCTCCGTGGCGGTTTGCCTTCCATACTTAGGTATTGAGCAGTTAACCTTTTCCTGTTTCGTGGCTTTTTGGTATGTCAGATAGATTATAGATAAAGACAGAGCAATACTCTCGGGGATAGTTGAGATACCAATACACGAACTTTTATGTTGAGGTGAAGGACTGGAAAGGAGGAGATAATATCGCCGACCCAATCAGGAATAGTGCGGATTTTGCCAGGCCGCGACTCCGATTGGTCGACGCGGCTTCAACATTTTTATTTTTTATCAATTGCCATATCTCGTGATTTTTCATGAATGAAGTTGTCGGCAGCATTCCTATCATCATCTCTGCTGCGAGGACTGACATTTCTTCAATTCACCGAGATCAGCATCGCCATGGAGAGATAAGCCACGATCAACAAGATTGTCAATGATTGTCAGCCATGCCCTGGAAAAGAATGTCCATCTTCCAATGAGCGCACATCTCTCAATCTACATAACGCAGAGTACTATGCGATATCATTAACTATGTTCAGCCACTTGATAGTCGAAATGAAGGATAACGCACTTTGCCACAGGCATAGCTTCTGACCATCCGACTGCTCACAGGCCAAGTGGAGCAAAAAAAGCAAAGACGTGACGATATACGTATTCGAGTGGCCGGTGAAATCACAACAAACAAATTGACGGGTGCATTCAGAAGACAGAAGGGAGGATATAGGCACATGCAAGAGGATCGTTTACTCAAAGATTACATGTACCATGTATGTACTCCGGGGCAGGAAGGTAGAAAAAAGCCTTATTCTCATCGCAGCGGAATCATAATAATATCAACGTTATATCCCCTGCCACTAAAACTTAGTTGAGCACTGGTATTTCTGTCAACGTACTTCTCCTTTTTAGCTGTAGCCTGGCCTGTCTGTCGGTATCGATTTGATTCCATCGAGCTCTGCAGAATTCCCCGGAGCTGTGAGTGGTGGCATTTGCTGTAGACGCACGCTAAACCAACAGCTGCATCGTCGTTGCTCCATCGACTCCATCTTACATCCACCGGCCAAACAAGATCTTGAATCACCTGCAGTCAACACTGCTAAACAAGCGAGTTCGATTTAACTGCAAATATATTCAAGCCGAGCCTGGACTTACCGAAGCGGCGAAGCTCTTGTGGTATATATATATATCGGTTGGGGAACGTTGAAGTCACCATTCAATTCGAAACCTCTCAACCAGTCCGGTCGGTTTGTTCGCTAATCGCTGCGGTATTGATGCAACCATTTCCTCGGATTGGGCGGTCCGAAGATCCTGGAGCGACAAGCAGGCTGATTGATTGATTGACTGAATAATCACCGTGGCTGGGGGGACAACGCTCGACAGACAGACTGGACAGCGACTCCACAGTGCACACACCACAGGAAGTCCAACGCATCGTCTGGCCAATGCCATAAGGACAGAACTATTGGCTTTCTTTTCTTCCATCTGCTTATTCTATTTTCCCTCTCCATGCCCCGCGTGATCGTGCTTTGCTAGTTTTTTTTTTTTTGCTTTGCTTTGCTTTGCATTTGCAATTTATTGAGGCTGGTTCCTTCAGCGACATTGTTTTCTTCCTGTCTTCTTGTTTTCAGCGTCAATTCTTTCAGCAAGTGACTCAGTCGAGAGAGGAAAAAGAAGAGGGAAGAAAAGTTCTACCGCTTTCGTCGTAGTTCGATCCCGCTTCCCGCCCGCGCGAACCATACAAAATATTCTAACCGTCTTACCCAATGGTGCTCCATCAATTCTTTTCCAAATCAGCGTCGCCCGACAAGGACAAGGACAAGGACAAGAAAAAAGACAAAGACCGAAAGGCCAAATCCAGAGAAGACTCTTCGTCGCCCAAACGCAAAGACACAAAATCAAAAGGCCGCCCCCGGAGCAGCGATCTCAGCCTTGACCTGGACGGCATCACTATTCCCGCTCCAGATTCTCCTCCGCCGACCTTTTCACCTTCTTCTCTCTCCAGCTCTCCGCAGAAATCTGCTTCGTCCTCGCCTCGCAAATCCTCTCCTACGAAAACCACCCTTCCCTACCCGAACCTGCGACCGCCGCACAGTCGTTCCTCCTCCACGACTACGTCGAAGCCCACATTCTTTTCTTCTAACCGCAACTCGCGCAGCGAAGACTCGCATCCGTTGAATCTTCCGCCAGACGAGCTCCGTCGACATCTTTCCGCCATGGCTGCTGCTAGGGATGACAGCATGCGGAGCTCCATGGACATTGACCGGGACACCGCATCTCCTCAACCAGAGGCCACTCCCATGAGCACAAATGGAATTCAAAATGGCGACACTGATCGCAGTCCTACCCCTCCTCCCCATCGCTCTCCTCCTCCCAACAGCGACGGTGGAGAGTCACACAAACTAGCCGGAAATAAGTTTTATAAGCAAGGAGACTACGAGCGAGCCATACAAGAATACAATAAAGGTTAGTATCCGGATTTGCCTTTAGGTAAAAATAGGCACGTGCTAAACTTTTCTGTTCGGTTTTCAGCGCTCGAAGTGAACCCAAATTCTTCAATCTTCCTTTCCAACCGTGCTGCAGCTTTCCTTTCTGCCAACCGATTCATTGAAGCCCTGGACGATGCACAGCGTGCATTGGATCTCGACCCGGAGAACTCCAAAATCATGCACCGGTTAGCCCGCATCTTGACAAGCTTAGGTCGCCCCGCAGACGCTCTCGATGTGCTGTCGAAAGTTCAGCCCCCTGCATCCGCTAAAGACCGTGCAAATGCGGAGACAATGCTGCGACATATCACTCAAGCCGAGGATTCTTTGAACAATGGCAAGGGGGGGTCATTAGTGGTTTTCGCTATTGAGCAAGCCCGCCAGATGCTCGGCCCGGGTGTGAAGACCCCGCGCAAGTGGCAGCTTATGTCTGGTGAGGCCCAATTGAGGATTGGAAATGATAATGGCTTCGGTAAAGCACACGATGTGGCCATATCGCTGCTCCGGGAGAACAACCAAGACCCGGATGCTCTCTTGCTCCGTGCGAAAGCATACTACGGCCAGGGCGACAATGACCAAGCCGTGAAATATACCCGGATGAGTCTCCAACTCGACCCAGACAATAAGAAGGCCTTCACTCTGCTGCGACTGGTGCAGAAACTGGTCCGCACCAAGGAGGAAGGTAACGCGGCTTTCAAAGCCAAGGACTACAAACGTGCAGTAGAACTGTACACTCAGGGTCTTGAAATCGACCCGACCAACAAGGACACCAACTCCAAGTTACTTCAGAACCGTGCACAGGCTCACATAGCATTGAAGGACTACGAGAAAGCAGTAGAAGACTGCACGGAAGCCCTCCATCTTGACCCCGGTTACACTAAAGCACAAAAGATCCGTGCCAAAGCCCACGGCGCCGCAGGAAACTGGCAAGAGGCTATTAAGGACTATAAGAATGTTGCCGAAGTCAACCCTAGCGAGAAGGGTATTCAGGAAGATATTCGCCACGCCGAGTTTGAGCTCAAGAAGAGCCAGCGAAAGGATTATTACAAGATTCTCGGTGTTGAAAAGGATGCTTCAGAGGGCGAAATCAAAAAGGCATACAAAAAGATGGCTATCTTGCACCATCCTGACAAGAATCCGAACTCGAGCGATGAGAAGTTCAAGGAGCTTGGCGAGGCTTATGAGACTTTGATTGATCCTCAGTATGTTTCCTTTGATCCAATATTATTGATGAACAAGTCTGCTAATAAGTATATAGGAAACGTGCCGCATATGACAATGGCGACGACCTTATTGATCCGTCCGAGATGTTTGGCCGCGGTGGTTCACCTTTCGGCGGTATGGGTGGCATGGGAGGTATGGGCGGTATGGGAGGAATGGGAGGCATGCACGGCGTCAACATCGATCCCAACATCCTCTTCAACATGATGAATGGCGGAGGTGGTGGTGGAGGATTCGCTCATGCTGGCGGCAACCCCTTCGCTGGCGCTCAAGGCCGTGGGGGTGGCTTCCAAGGATTTCAATTTTAGATGACTCGATAAAGTCTCCACCCCGCGGGTGTTCATGGACGAAAACGCATTACGAAAATGTATAGTCGTCAACCATCTGCTACAGACAATGTCTTAGCTATGATATTTTCTTTTCAACCCATCGACAGAAGCCTCGCCATCTATTCCCAGGTCTGAGCGAGTCCCAAAACAGAACTTTGGATAACTGACCTTTCCATTCAATTTCTCAGCGTGAGCTGATCGATAGATTGTCATCTCGTGTCACCATGTTTGTGCTTGTATGTATGATGTGTTTTTCTCGGGATATCTCCGGCATTTTATCCGGCATGTGGCGCAACTCTTCGCATTTTTCATTTTGAAAAATTCATGTTTTATTCTATCTTGTTGCATGAGGAACATAGATTGGCGTTTCCTTTCTTCATCATGAAATGTTAGTCTTTCATGGCCACGTCATGTGTCATATGTTCTTCTCATTGGTACATATTTGATTAGATTATAGCTCTTACAAATTAGAACATGAGATCCGATGAATTGGCGTCAAAAATGCGACAGCACTAAAGACCAAATGTTTAAGCAAGGGCTCATAGTGATATACAGTCAAAAGCAACGCTCATCTATGTCGAGTCGCACCAATATCGACTAGTTTCTACTGGACTCCGATCTTCGACCAAGCTTGAACATCTCAAACCGACGCCCATTAAACACCGCGCCGGTTTGTGGATGATACATCCTCTCCAACCAGTCCGCAAACGCCTTGCAACGATAATTGAGACGACTTTTGTTACCGTGGGATGACAGCCGAATCCAGGCGGAAGCAGGATAAGATGCATCTGTTAGAAAGCCAACATAGCGACAAATATGGAGCTCTATGAATGCATAAGGAGTATTCCTCACAGAGAATTGCGTCGGACAGTCTTTGCAGTAATACGTCGTATTCGGACTATGCATGCCTCGGCGAGACGTGTTCCCAAGAGCACAAGTTGACTAGTGGGAACGTATCGGAAAGTCTAGTCTGTCGCATAGTTTGTCAAAGCCATTATGGCCAAGGTCCCAGAGTCTGCCCAGGTAGAACCACGACAGCAAACGTCCGGTCTTGAGATTGAATTGCACGCGCTCTGAGAAGTTGCCACCAGTCGCGATTTTGATGCTAGATCCTTCAACTCCGTTTTGGCAGAGCTGTAGGTCCCGCAGCTCAGCGAAGGACATTTCATAGCACATGCCAGCCCGGATTCTCCTGCGTTTGTTTTTGCAGTGGCGGTTGGTAGATGACCAGTTCGACTTCTGCTCTTCAACTGAGAGCTTCAGATTGACACGTTTCTTGGGTTTAGTGAATTCTGATTTGTTATGAGTGCTCATACACGCCCAACAACTCAGAGACTCGGTGCCTTTGCCATAAATCTTGTCATATTCCATCAGCCAGAGAATGTGGAATCGTGCCTCGACAAGATCATATCTATAGAATTGTTGTAAACGTGGTGCATGAATAAGCTGTTGTACCTTGACGAAAGCTGGGATTATTTTTCTGCGATTCCAGAGGCGAGTACAACTTATCATCAGACAGAAAATCTCAGTGATGGGAAGATAATCACAGATCTCGCAGATTAACTCGGCAGGAAGACGGTGTAGAGATGCTGGATTTTGTGTATGGACTTGTACTGAGTTGGCAATGCACATTAATGTCCTGTGCGGTCTCCTGCGATTAATTAGAAACATTTTGCAGGGCGAGTATAGTCATGGCTTGGAAGACAGATGCACTCAAAAGAATTTGATTCCGATGGTCACGTATATTACGAACCGTGAAGTCATGCAGGCAGACGTCTGTATAGCGAGTGGTAACAACCCTAGCCCTGAGCCCTAACATCGAATTTTAAGAAAGCTCCTCACTTGACGACTCTTTTTGCGCTCTATAGAAACAAATTTTATCAACCTGAACTGTTTGATCATCTTGCTCAGCCTTACTCGGTGCGTAAAAGCGACGAAGGGTGAACCCTAATTAGATCTACCCCTATCTCCATACATGGAAATATTGTGGTCCACACGTCCACACGTACTAGTAAGACTATCCTAGCAGAACACACTTCAGCATAGCCTCTGGACTATTCCCGTTCCTCAGTAACAAATCCCCCAAGTGCCTATACCTCCAGTTATTGAGGCACTCCTGGTAATTCCAAGCGGGACAATCGACATGGCCGAAAGCATAATGCAAGGGCAAGACACCACTACAACTACGACTACGGGAGGGGACGAAGATCGAATGGCGCAGACGAGGGGAGTGGAACAGAGACCTGATAAGAGGACGGGGGCGCTGTTGTGAAAATATTCTTGAATGGAATGAAGAGATAAATGTGTTATGAGAAGTTGAGATACTTCATAGCATAGCGAAGTGGTATTCATTCATCTATCATGAATGCTCTATCATCTAAAACATACTCTGACACGGCTTGATAGATGATCTACTTCTAACACAAACGAGATAGCGAATAGATCAACTGCGTAATACTTGGAAGTCTCACTCTTCAGCGAACCTAGACATGTTCGTGATGATCAGTCTCCGAGTCCACAACCTGTGCTGTCTTCTCATTCCGATCATCGTTGTCCGACAATTTCTCATTGTTGGCCGTTGCCAAACGCTCAATCTCCTCATCCATACGAATGTATTCCTCTGGTCTTTCGAGTTGAGTTGCAGCTGTTCAACAAGTTAGCATTCATATTGAGATACTCATATAAAGAAAAGGGAAGGCTAACTCTGATTCCAAGCAACAATAATACCGGGCTTCGTCTCAAAGAACCGATCAATATCCTCCAACGTCCTATTCGCCGTTTCGGGATAGAATAGATAGGTAACGGGGATGAAGCTGAAGCAGATACAAGCCCAGATGATCCAGAATTTCCAGCCGAGATTCGCGATTCCGGGAGGTGTCACTTGGACGACCATGTAGTTCATAATCCAGTTTGTGGCCATTGCGAGAGAGGAACCTTTTGTACGCATCTCGAGGGCGTTGATTTCGGTGGGATATAACCTTTTGTCAAATGTCAGTATGTAAATTCTCAATTTGTATATCTGGATTCGGGAAACGAACCAAGGAACACCCAAAACACCCAATCCAAAACTAGCAAAGAACACAAAAAAGAACGAAACAGCCACGATACCCAATTTGTATGAGTCTCCTCGTCCCGTGTCTGAGATTGCAAGCACAATAGCAATAACAACCCAGCACGTACAGCACGCTGCGGCAGAGTACATCATAACTTTTCGACGACCGTATCGCTCAATGATAAAGTACGCCAAGCACGAGAAGAGGAGGTAATCAACGCTTCCGGCGGCGGCAAGGATGCGGGAAAGCAGTTCGCTAATGCCCAAGGCATTGATGAAGACGTAGGACATGTAGTAGCTCGTGATGTTGATGCCGGAGATTTGGTTCATGGCTTGCATCCAGGCGCCGAGGATCATGCGACGGAGGACGCCGGAGGGACCTATCAATCAGTAAATTACTGTCATTTACTTCCTTGAATTTGAGAATAGTGGGATATACCTCGCCCGGTAATCAATTGACCCCATGTATAAGTCGTCATATGCTCGCGATCAAGAATATCCTTGATAATATTAAACTGCGACATGACCGAGGGCGATTCTGGTGTTGCGCCCCCACCCTGCAGAGCAGCAATGACTTCTTTCGCTTCGTCGTACTTCCCCTTGCGGATTAGGAGACGAGGGGAGTCGGGTAGGAAAGGGCAGAGGACGTAGATGATTAGAGTGAAGACGATTTGGAACGCGAGCGGGAATCGCCATGCGATGCTACCAGAGAGGAAAGAAAATCCCAATGTGAGCCAATTGGAAAGTGAGAAGCCGGAGATACAGTTTGCCTGTTATTATCAGTTAGTTGAGCGTGTAACAAAAGAGGATGCATGAGACCGAACCATTTGGATTATGATGAGCTTTCCTCTGCTGCGCATCTTGCTGGTTTCGGCCTGCCACACGCCAGCTGTAGCTGTATTCATTCCTGTAGTTCACAAGCGGTCAGCAAGTATTCGGAAAGGATAAAGAGGAAAATGGGAATGGGAAATACCTGTTCCCAGACCAGCAACAATTCTTCCAACCATCATCTGCGCGACACTAAACGAAGCAGTCTGTATCACAGCGCCCACCGCAATCACCGTACTACCGATAATCACTTGACGCGGTCTGCCGAATATATCGCCAGTCCATATAGTAGACATGGCGCCCACGAAACAGCCGAGATTGTACACGGAGGTCATTGTCGCTTGCATGTTGGAGGATGGGTAGTCCATTGTTTTGAGGAAGTTTTCGCCTATGATGACGTTGCCAAAGACGCCCTACCATAGATTAGCATTTGTTTGATACTCGCTCCATGAAGGGTGGGCATACCTGATCATAGCCGTAGAAGATGATGACTGTGGACGCCGCGATGGAGATCCATACCGTGAGGGCATCGCCGGAGCCGCCCCAGTATTTCCGGGCCATTTTGAATTATACAGCAGTTCAATTCGTTGTATAATCAAGTAGAAGAAAGTAAACCGGACTCAGTCTTATATAACAAATAATCAAAATGCGACAGTCAACCACTGTCCTCAATGGGATATGGATGGATTGGAATGACAAGATAAGAGAATCGATCGAGCCAGGCCCATTCCTGACTTATCACTGCATCATCCCTGGACATGGGTATACTCTTTATATAGATAAGTAGCTCACGTCCAACACGAAGCTACAAGAAAACATTCCAAAGCACGGAAAGTATTCCGATTGAAGTCCAAACCTTCTTTACGGATGTACCCCATAGAGCAACGTCCAGATTTGGAGTCAAAATGCGGAGAAGATCAGCCTCATCAGCCTTTGTTAATGTGTCTGATTGGAACGAGGTTAAATAAACCCCTCAATTGTCGAAGTTCCCACTCGGGCGAGAGGAATGTTTCTCGCTCTGTTCCCCGTGGGGAAGAGAGGATATACCCACCTTATGTCTTAAGGAAGTTAAGGTGATTTGGGGAAAATCCGGGCAGCGATGTATGGGGTAAGTGAGCCGAGACGATCTGAGCCACTCATCCAGAACGATCGCCATCTTTGAGCGGAATAGGAATGATTTGCAGCGTCAGGGTCTTAGTGCGAAATAACAGGCAGGTTTGGCGAGTTGGCTTAATCTATTTAGGCTATACAAATACCAAGATGTTTTCTCTCATTCATATTGATTAGTCATTCATATCAATCTGTTTTAAACTAACATCATATACTAACTAAGCCACAAGTATCAATTGTCATCTAGGATATACACTTCAAAGTCTTCCGACTCTTCAACCGGGAATCGACCGTCCTTAACATAAAACTGGACAGAACCAGAGCCCGTCGACTCGATAACAACATCCATGTCACCGCGACTTCCCCACCATCCGTGCCTCTTATTATCACTGTCGGGGTTTTTGACGCCCACGGCATGTCCATGAGTCTGTTCGGTGACTTCAAGGCCATCCCCTCCAAGCGCAATCCAACCTGACTGGGTAAATGCCTCGACATGACCGGCCCAGGAATGGGGGTACTTGACTTGAAGACTTCCAGATTGACTGGTATGTGACGATGAAGAGGTGGACATCTCACCAGTACCAGCTGGGTAAGTCTTGTCCGAGGCATCGATGATAAGAGGCTCACCCACGGAAATATCTTGACCCCCACTGACCGTTTCAGTTGTCAATGTGGCATGGACAACTTCATCGGGTGAAACCACAGGCACAAATGAAGCTGAAATATGACCAGATTGTGTTTCCAGACTAGCAGAGGTAGTGAAAACAAATCTGCCGTTGATCGAACCACTCTGAGTCTTGATCTCAACTTCATACGGACGATACGGGATCTGTCCCTTGACTTGCGAGATGCTCGTCGCGCCCGAAGTCTTCAGGTAATCGAGGTCAATAATATTGTCGACTTTCTTGGTATCGCCATTCTCAAAAGTGGCAATGGTATTTATATTATATTGTAAAAAGGCGGCCGAAACAGAGCCAGCCTCGGTTTCTATAATGAGCCGGGCTGGTTCGTCGGGCTTCTTGGGGTCGGCTGGCTGAGGGTCGACGATGATGTTGACGCTGCCTGAGGTGGTTTTGATGTATAGTAGGTCATAAAGAGGGTAGCGGCCGTAGACGGCGCTTGAGCCTGTGTCGAGGATGATCTCCCTGCCGGCTTGTAGGTCTTGTGGGGAGTGGTCTGAGAAGACTGGTGGCCTTGCTGCCTGTAAGATAGAGTCAGCTTTCATCTGGTGATATTCAGGGAAAGAAGAATGACTTACCCGTCGATGCTTGACACACATCCTCGTAACAAAAAACGAGAACAACCCAAAGAGGAATATAAACTTTATAAACATCGCAATACGTCTCCTCACACGACGCTTCTTATCACACTGACCTGATGCCCTCCGACACCGACGACCAACAACACACCCACGTCGTCTGCTGCACCTATTCACTTCTCCATCATCTTGAGCCGGCTGTTCTTCTAGCAACGGACCCTTCTCAAGATGAGTAGTGGCATACTCCGTATATTCAGGTAAGCTTTTAGTATCCGCCTCCGCGCCTAGATCCGTGGCACCCTTGCCCTCAGGGACCGGTGGGTCATTATAAACGGTTGATCCAGACAGCGAAGTCGAATCAGAGTCTGAGTAGGCGATGTGCTCGAAGGAGTCTGATCTTTCCAGATCGTCGTCGCTCAGGAGTGGAGTTTTTGCGCTCTCTGGGTTTGCCATTGTAGCTGGCATACTTTTTACCCACTGAAGCAATACTATGGACACGTTAACTGATATGAATGAAGGTTAATTTTTCAGTATTGTAGTCAGAGAATAGACATGATCTTTATGTGAGTTGTTCATCAGGCAGCTAGATTCTGTACGGAACCATGACGTACTATGTAACTTAGTATGTATCAGCTGTGAGGCTGTGTCTGTTTTCGATTGGTAATACGGCAGCCTACCTGCCTTATGCTGTGGTTGTACGAGTAATTCGCTGTATGTAATTACAATTCACGTAATCCGAGCCATCCGCTTGTGTCTGATTGATTGTTAGATTACAGTACATGTATTTCATTACAAATACTAACTAAGTACATCAAATTGCATGACTCTACTAAACTCGAATGTTCCAAGGTCATACATAATGATACGTGATTGATCATATTATGTGCATGGATTTAGTAAACTATCTACACCAGTCGCTGTAGGTATGTGGTGCTAATATTCAACGATGTAAATTCAAATGGCAAGGGGAATCGTAACAATGTCGTTTGGGTAGGGGATGGTCTGTACAGGAAACTCCTCCAATGATGATGGCAAAAGGCAACAAACTCATGATGATATAGCAGGAAATGATCATCGCTAATTACAGAACAATGCGGGGAGGGAAATGAATTCGAAAGGCCATGCTTCAAATGCTCTCTTGAGGTAGATGTCGGAATTGATGGACAGAGAAAAGAAAAATAGACAAGTCTTGTTAATAGCCAAGATTGGTCAAATATGTGTTGGCCTCGTTCTTGGACAACTCTGATTGACTCAGGTGTCGTGCTTGAGACCCAGATTTGAGTTTCTTGAACCCCTGAGTGACTTTCCACACCTCAGCTTCTGTGAGCACAAAGACATATCTTTTACCCTCTTGATCGCGAACACTGGCGCGGACAACCTGTAGACCTCGAAGTTTGATAGTCTGTATGAGTTATGTTAGTGTCTGACAATATTCAAATAGCCATAGAATTGAATACACACCTCGACCGACTTCAATGTCCACGCTTTTACATCCCATTCCCTTTGCGCAACACCGCGTACGTCGTCATCGACAAACAGCCCTTCTGTCGTAATTCTGAGAACCAGCCCATCGGTGACGGATCCTTGTCCAGAGACCAACTGTGCAATTGGGGTCTTTTGGAAAGCATTGTTGAAAAGATACACACCGCGGATAATGACCTTGTCTGGATCTTTCGTCATATACGGTCCACGATGAGATGGTGGAGGTGTTGTTCGGGCCGTTGATTGTGATGGAGCATATGAAGATTCAGAATAGACAGAGGGTGCCGATGCCCCGTACGGTCGTCTTGGCCTATCATAAGGCCGAAAAGAATAGGCATCGTCGTCGACGTCGGCGGTTCTTGCTGACGGTGGTGGCGGCTTTTTCGGAGAGGGAGTTCGCGGAGGAGGAGCAGACGCAGTCGAAGCAGCTGGAGCGGCACTTGGAGGGGGAGCTTTACTGGCCTCTTTGGCCTTTGCAGCTGCCTCTTTCGCGGCGGCAAACTTCTTAGCGGCAGCTTCTTTGGCCGCTGCAAACCGCGCTGCTGCTTCTTTCTTTGCAGCCTCCTTAGCGGCAGCATCTTTTTCGGCCGCTTCTCTCCTCGCTTTCTCCTCCCGCTCCTCTGCTTCTTTTCTAGCCTTTTCCTCTCGTTCTGCTGCTTCTCTTCTGATGCGCTCCTCTCTTTCAGCAGCTTCTCTTGCTGCCCTTTCCCTGATTTCCTTTTCTGCGGCTGCTTTAGCTGCAGCAGCTTCTCTTTCAAGCTCCTCCTTACGCTGTTTCAATTCCTTCTCCATGGCTTCGCGCTCCTGTTGCCTCCTTCTTTCGGCCTCTTCAGCTTCTCTTTTCTTTCTGTAAGCTTCCATCTTTCGTCGAATCTCTTCCTTGCGCCGTGTCTCTTCACGAGCTCTCTCCCATTCTGCTTCTGCTTTTTTTGGATCTTCCTTCGGGGTACCGTTTTGAGCGTTGTTCTGAGTATTGTTTTGCGCATTGCTTTGAGTATTATCCTGAGCAGCACCATTCGGTTGAGCGCCATGATTATTGAAGGGCGGTGGTTGTGATGCTCCTCCAGGGTTGTATTGACCGCCGGTATTGTTGTACTGAGCATTTGGAGGTGGTGCTCCACCAGGGTAAGACGCTCCTGGGTTTGGCTGCGCACCGCCGTACTGGAAGCCATTCGCAAACCCTGCACCAGGTCGCGGCCTGCCTGAAGGATTGCCATTCATGCTGCCTCCATCATTCTGTAATGTGCCAAAGTACCAGCCAGCGAAACCAACAGCGACAACTAACAGTATAACACCCATACCTCCAGGTGCATTTGATTTCGAAATTGCCGCAAGCCAAGTCTTCACTAACGGTTGTAATTGAATCCACAACACGACAACTGCCAAGGTAGATAGCGATCCTGCAATGAAGCTGTTGCGATGGCAATTCAACGATGGTAAATAAAGAAAGCCCCCGCCGGCAGAATGAGGCGGTATCACAAAAATGTCATAGGGACCGTCGGGCAAATCCGTCGATTTTCGATATCTCGGAGTCCCTTCAGTAGTATTTGGATTTGCGCCATGCGGCGGGGGAGGTGGCGGCGGTCCGTCCATGGCTTCAGGTTGATGCTGTTATACTCTGACTCCGAGCTGGTTGTACGACCGTGGCTGCGATTTATATATACTTCCTCCTCTGCCCCGTCTCTTTTTTCGCGAAAGTTGAGAGATCGCACTCACAGACCCAGTGTCTCCTTTTCGTCCGGCCTGGAAAGACAAATATACAGATTTTGGCGGCGAGAAAAGGTTACTGTTGACTTCATATTCACTGCGACATGCGTGGGCACTGGGGCGGTCAGCCCTTCAGTGCATCTGGCGTTGTTGCCTCGTGCAGATGAGCGCGATCTTTATGGGATGCGGTATCAACGGATAACAGCAATTATGTCGTTTGCCGAAATATTTGTGAATCGTTGTGCGTAGAACGGTGGAATTTACTTCCGACTCTGGAATGTGCCTGGAGTGACGGACGGATCGCAAGTGTAAGCGGACTGGCTAGATTGTATGCGGAGGTATTTGTGGCTTTCTTGGCGATATATTGACGATATGACTTTTTCTTTGTCAAGAATTCGAATCTGTAACGTTAGACGGCCGTTGAAGAGGAGAAGAGGAGTGCGGGTGAGAGTGGATAGGAGATTTGAGAAGGTGGGCGAGCGAGGCGTGGAAAGAGTGAGAGTCGGAAGGAATGAGACGCCACCCCTCTAACTTCTTAGGCTCTTTTTTTTCTTCTTTGCTTTTTCTTTTTCCTTTTCTGGCTCTTTTAACTGCCAACGCCGAGAGTGCAAGTTACGGGAGTCTCCTGAGAACTTGAGCAATTAGCTGCGGTGGGCCTTTACTCCAGTTATCGACTAACTTGCTTAGAGACTAGGATTATGTGACTAGCAATTCGGGATAAATTACAGCACCAGTTTGACTCTCACTATTCCAGCATTCGTCCCCAAGTTTTCTGGCCAATTTACTGATATAATTTCCTTGTTCAAGCCGATCATTATGTTTGTCAGACCTACGTCTCTTCCAGTTGCCCGTTGTTTGAAAAATCAAAATGCAGAAAGCAGAGTTGAGTCGCATCAGGCGGCTTCTGTTTGTTTTGATTTTCCTGTTTGCGCCGCGGGTGGACCAACCACAGCCAGTCACGTTTCGCTTTAATCCTTTTTGAGACTCGCTCTGTAACAATCATGACGGTTCAACGCTCGCAGACGAGCTCTTATTTCACCTTGACAAATTGGATTGGCTTCCTTTTCTCTGGCGGGGAGTTCGTTGAAAAACCTAAGAGGCGAAATGGAGACCGAATACGTGGCAGCTGCGTCTAATTCAATAAATAACGAAGAATCCTAGCCCTCATTGGACTGTGACTCTGCATAATCACAGTCCTGTCACAGACGATGGTCCAATGAGCCTGGTCTCACTGTCTATGGTCACCCTGGCAACGACAGCGTATTGATAGTTTGATACCATAGATACAGGCTAAGCCGGCCCGCTCCCGCCGAACCATCCAGTCATTGACTCGTGTATTTGAACGTATTTGAGGCGTATTCAAATACTACTACGTAATAACCTGTCGTCAACATCGTGATTGTCAATTCTCCATTTCTTGCCCCATGCTTCGCATCAGAACCACGGATGCCAACGCTTTCTTTCTGAACAGGCGTTCATGACCAGCTAACATGGGCTGTTTAGCGATCTTAGCAGTGCGCTGATGGCTTGTATGCTTGCTGAGATACCAATTGGTCCTGCTTGCACTGTTGTACGGCATTGCTGCCTAGTCTATCACTGGAGTACGACAAACACTATCTGTATATTGTAAAGGACAGTTATCTCTTTCTTCACAATTCAACGTTTGTCTTATAGGATCAAGGCATCATTATTTCACGAGAAGCGACGGTGACCTCAAGCCTCAAGCGTCACATGATTCAACATTCGTGTCAGTGGCATGAGTATGATTCGGAGTAGGACTGACAGCATGACTAGATAGTCATCGTCGTTGAGGCAAAAACAGTTAACTAGTTCTATCAAACATTCTGTTCAAGGATAGTTGACTCCACGTGGAGCACAGCACATAGATCGAGATATTGCAGCCTGACATTCCAGGCAGCAAGATGCCAAGGCCGCCCTGATTGGACAGCCTCGGTGTGGTCAAGCCAACCGTCGGACGGCGCCCATCACGTCGCTGGATCATCGACATCGATCACAAGCATCCAACCAAGCGGAGCTGGAGCTGCTGCTACCTGCCCGCTCAACCTCTTATTTTCGTCTTGCTGTTCTCTTCCGCCCTTTTTTTAATTTTCCTCATTTCAATATCTCCGAGCAGACACACCCTCCGCATCAATTAGAAGCTCGCATCTGCCTGTCCACGTAGCGGCCCCCTCTATGTTGTCACGATAATTGCCGGGACCTGCATTTCCTCCTCCTTCCATCGTCCCCCTTCTTCAGGGTCGAGGACTACCACTCGATCCAATATGACCTCGTATCACTCACAAGTGCAATCTCGCTCTGCACCGCAAGCGTATCCTCATCAAGCAGTCAACGCCATCTCAATGGCTGCCTCCGCGCCAGCTGGCACCTTCGTGCCAGGCACCAAAGTACAAGTCGGCAACCACCGAGTGATAATTGAAAAATATCTGTCCGAAGGTGGATTCGCACATGTATACGTCGTCAAACTCCCGCACCCCGTCGACGGCGTAGAGACCGCGGTCTTGAAGCGAGTGGCCGTACCCGATAAGACAGCCCTGGCCGGCATGCGGACCGAAGTCGAGACAATGAAGAAGTTGAAAGGCCACCGACATATCGTTACTTATATTGACTCGCATGCGTCTCAGCTGAAGGGTGGTGGATATGAGGTCTTTCTTCTTATGGAGAATTGCCAAGGGGGTGGCCTGATAGATTTTATGAACACTCGTCTGCAACATCGTCTGACCGAGCCGGAGATTCTGAAGATATTCTCCGATGTGTCTGAAGGTGTGGCTTGCATGCACTATCTCAAACCACCACTTTTGCACAGGGATCTTAAGGTCGAGAACGTTCTTATATCGCTTTCGTCGGGCAAGTCGCCGCTGTATAAATTATGTGATTTTGGCTCCGCTGCTCCCCCTCGCCCGGCTGCTACGTCCGCAGCAGAAGGCAGACTGATTGAGGACGATATTCAACGGCATACCACGATGCAATACCGCAGTCCCGAAATGATTGATGTTTATCGAAAGCAGCCCATTGACGAAAAAAGTGATATTTGGGCGCTCGGTGTTTTGCTATATAAGCTGTGCTATTATACGACCCCGTTTGAAGATGTGGGCCAAATGGCTATTCTAAATGCCAGCTACAAGTTTCCTTCATATCCCAACTTTTCTGATCGTCTCAAAAGACTAATTGGTGAGTTATTAATGTTATTTTTCTTAATCATCATTGTGACTAATCAATGGTTCCTGTAGCCTCAATGTTGCAAGAAGATCCTCGAAAACGGCCGACGATATATGGTGTTTTGAAGGAATCGTGCAATATGCAAGGCAAAGAGGTTCCAATTCGCGACGTAAGTCAAATCTCCTAGAAATTTGTGTTATACTGACCCTGATTTTCCTGCAGATCTACGCAGAACGCACTCAATCTGAAACCCGCCGTAACCAAGAACTGCCTCCCCCTTCTGCCGAAGTACCACGTGTGGGCGCCGTCTTCTCGCCTCCAATGCAAGAGACTCAGATCATACCTGAAATAGCTCCCATGAGAAGAGGTCGTCCATCGAAGCCTTCGTCGCAACAAAACTCGGCGCATCCAAGTCCCTCTCCTTACCGTGCGATATCTTCGAATGACCCATTTGCCGCTCTAGATGGTAACAAGAGGGACAGCCAAAATGCGGATGAGCTAGCAGCTCGGTTCCCGACCCTTGATCAGTTTTCATTACTGCACGAAAAGGGCGGGAAGTTTGAGTTCGAACCCACGGCTGAGAAGAAACCTGAAGCAGATGATCTTTCTCAACGGGTAACTAATGCGCTGGCTGATGATGCATTTGTTAAGCCCGCCTCTCCATACTTACCGGCAAAAGAAGAGGTAGAAAGCCATAGAGCCGTTTCAACCTCCGTTGCCGAGCAAGCACAGAAACGTCAATCCCCCAGTCTCAAAGGGGAAGAACCATCATCACGAAAACCCTCTTCTCAACGACCAACAATGGTATCGACTGGAACAATGACAGAAAGTCCTCCCCCAGATTTTTCAGAAAACCGAGCATCTATCAGTCGGCCCCCTTCGAGTCGCCCAATATATAAGTTTCCGCCCCCGTCACAAGACCGTCAACAATCGGAACGACCATGGACCAGTGAAACCGACAGGCCATCATCGGGCTTGGGAACTGTGCCTTCTCAGACGACAACGATACAGTCGGTGGAGCCTAAATCCCGGGTGTCATCCGAGGACATTTCACGGACTCAGAGCTCTGCTCGACCGTCCATGGAAGCCCCGAGACCTTCGTTCCGTGAACTGGATCCTTTGAACCGTCCGAAGTCTGCAAACTCTCGGGTTCGACCTTCTAGCGTGCATCTCGGGGGAAAATTTGACCCGACGTCTTCGAGAGATTCGCCTTTGCGTAGCCCTGCACTGGATGCGCGGCGCCCGGATTATGAAGGTGGAGAGCCACTGAAGCATGCTCGCACGGACGGAGACTATGACGCTGAACGAGGAAATATAGCCTCCGACGTGGATTATCTACGTGCGCGTGAAGAGGAGGAAGCTGCTCGGAAGAAAGAGAAGCGTCTGAGCGGCGGGTCAAAACATATTAAACGCTCGAGTTTGTCTTCCCTGGCGGCTTCAGGAAAGGGGCTTCTTGCTGGACGATTTGGCGATGCTTTCCGCCGGTTTGAACAGAACACCTCAGACAACAAGAGCCGGACTCCTTCTCCGAGTGCAGTCGACAAACAATTGACTCCTATCGCCGGATCTGAGGCTACGGATGACCGAAGCGATGATGACGCTCTAGAGTCAGAGGCGACAGATATTTCTCCCGAAATGAGACGAGAATTGGAACGCAGGCGCCTCTCGCAAGAGGAGAAACGGGTAGCCAACGCAGCTGCAGAGTATCGACTTCGAGTTGCTGGGCGAGGGACCGGCGGACGAGAAGGAATCAAATCTCCAGCCATTCAAAATAGGGTTCAGTCACTTCTTCAGGACAACAGTCGACCTGCACCAAAAACGGCATCCGGTTATGGAAAATACACCAACTCAGATTCAGAAGCTGCGCAAGCATCAGAGTCTGATAGAGAGTATGCGCCACGATTACCTACCAGACCGAAGCCTCCGCCAAAGGATATTAGAGGCACCCCAGCTTTGTCGAAGATTAATACTCCAGGCGGCTCGGCGCAGCCTACAAAGGCAAGCCGCGTCGAGACAATACCGTCACAGCGCACAGCTCAACGGCCAGCGGCACCTCCAAAGCCCAAGAAACTGCAGACTGGAGGGAGTCGTCCAGACGAGCGTGTTCCTCCCTCATCTTCCGCTGGCGTCGACCCCACGAGTCCTACGGAGGACTGGGAGCGAAATTTCAGTCGACGATATCCAAGTCTCTCGGGGCTTGAAATGGTCGAGACTGAGATTGACGTTCCAAACTTGTCTTCGATTCGCACGAGAGAGGTATAAGTTTGAAATCTGTTTTTGGTCATTGTTCTTTGTGAAATCATTTAGCGCATGGTTCTATGCATATGTACATACATGAGACCGATACTTATATATATGAGAAAACGTGCTACGTATGTTGTGATGCATATACCTAGGTATGCATACATCTTTGTGCACTGCTACTGGATAGCTGATTTTGGGTGTTGGTGATCTGTTGTCAGACGATCTTGGGTGAATAGAGTCATTAGATTTGAGTCTACAGCGAGATATTGCTCTAGTTATCTGTACAACTATAATGAACCGTTTGAATTGATTATGAGCTCGTAAACGTAGTGGTAGAATAGGACTCTCAGTTGATACAGTTCGATGTAGGGTTAGGGCTCGTTCTTATCTGATAAGCTGATAAGGTAGCACTAACCATATGAGGTTAGCGTATATTGGTCTCCATGTTCCGCGCTTTGAGCAAGCAATCATCAACCAACCAACTTTCTCGTGCAACGACAGTCGCAAATGCGCCGTGAGACAAGTAGCGAGATCGAGACAAGGCGATTGCGGGTTTTCTCCTGAGACAATATTACGAATTTTTTTCAACCTGCACCATGGCGCCTGTGGCACTGAGCACGGTGGAGAGTGAGTTTCGTCCTGATGATGGGAGTTGCTAGGGACATTTACTGATAAACTGTACAATAGACGAAGTCAAGGATGTAATTCAGCATCTCTTTGAGATTCAATCCGCTGTTCATGGCTACCTCGGCCCTGAGACTCAGATCGAATTGGTCCGAAAGATGTACGTATATACACATGCAGCCAAAAACACAACGGAGTTTTACTGATGCCTGCTACGATACTACGATAGAAAAAACCTCACTATCGCCCTCAACACCCTCTCCACCGACACAAAACCAGACCCATCTATCAACCCCGAGACCTACAATACCAACTCAACAGCAAATCGTGACGATCCGCCCGTTGCGAGCATTCAGCTCCCGCCCGAAATCATAGACTACGTCGACGCCGCCCGAAACCCGGACATCTACACACGCGAATTCGTCGAGTTGGTACAACGCGGGAATCAAGATCTGAAAGGCAAAAAGGAGGCATTTGCGAGTTTCAGGGATGTCTTGGCTACGGAGATGAGGAGTGCGATGCCCGAGTGTCGGCGCGAAGTTGATCGGGTTGTTGCGAACACGACTGGCCCGAACGGAGGGGCTTAGAGAGGCGATTTCATTTTTTGCTGCACTTTGCGAGGCGTTTGGGATATACTGCGACTTATTCACTTTTTTTTTGTTGGAGATACCTGCCAATGGGGCTATTTGAGGCGTCTGTACTGCATATCTACTTGTTTCGAATGCATAGTCACTAGAGTGAGGAATTATAGACCGAATGCAAGGTCATAGTATAAAGTTCAGAATTGCCCCGTGGGGTCGCTGAATGAACTCGTACTATGTAAATTGTCGCTACTAATACCGAGACACTAGACGAGTACCAAAAGATGATGTAACTCGTGATTGGTAACCGTCTTTGTCATTCTCTCACATGACCAGCCTGGTTCTTTCTGTTCCCGAATCCATCCTCTTCCAACTTAATAGTACATATTAATTCAAATTGATCAATAACATGACCGAATCGACGGAACAGCGTGGGCGCCACGAGAGAAACGAAACTTGGAACAGCCTGTGGGTTCCCTGGGTTCTATTATTCAGCCGTGCCTTGGTCCCTGTCTAGCGCTTCCCCACACAACAAGACACGGACAGTCAGACACCAAAGGGACACGGACACACGAGTCGGAAGTTGGAACAGCCCAGCGACTCACAGTGGCTGGAAATTGACTGATGGATCCCAACGAGAGCCCTAAGCATGCTTAGCGAGACCCCGCATTGGTCTCTTCCTTTACCGTAGCTGTCTTTGACAAATTGACAGTCGCCCACGTCTCGCCGCAACCATGGATTCCTGCTACCGAGCAGTACCAACTAACTAAACTAGTGTGAAGCTGTCGTCATATTCCTCAAAATCCCTCAACTAACACGGGGAAGCAAGGCTGGGAATGATCTCTCCCTAGTTGGTACTCCGTACTGACTATTCTGATCCTGGCCGCAGATGAGCCAGTGAGGCGTGGAACACTGACACTGCCTCTGTGTGCTTGCGAGGCACAGTCCATCGGCACCTGGACTGTGGTTAAGTTAGTATTGGGGTATCCTGGGGGCCAGTCTTTTTTCGTGTTTATTTCCAGACGCGAGAACTTTGACCGAATTGTCGAATGCAGCCATCGATGAGGCTTTTTTGTCTTTTTCATCTTCTGTCTCTGACCTCTACACATATCACATGTACATATTTATACTTTCAAGGCATCGGTTCCTGTCCCACTTTTTCTTCCTAGGTCCACACCCATAACTGAGATTTTCCTCGCTCGACAGAATCAACACATGGCAGACATCTCCAAGTCTTGATCTGCTTGCAAACATGCATTAGAAATGGCTTCTGCTGCCGACAGTGCTCCCAGCAATGGCATCACCGGGGGCTACACAGGCCAGGATCTGGGCCTGCAGATCGCCATGGGCACCTTCATAGGTATAGCCTGGTACAATGCCATCGAGCTCATCGCTCTGATTTTCGTGACATTTCGACAATATGGCGGGCTATACTTTTGGAGTCTACTGGTTTCGTCCGCGTTTGGCGTGTTGCCGTACTCAGTCGGGTTTTTGATGAAGTTTTTCCAGCTCACGTCGGCGACGTGGTTGTCCGTTACGCTGTTGACTGTGGGCTGGTATGCGATGGTTACTGGTCAGTCGATGGTGTTGTATTCCAGGCTTCATCTGTTAAATAGGAACCCTAAGATTCTGCGGCCGGTGTTGTGTATGATTATTGTTGATGCCATTGTCCTGCACATTCCCACGACGGTGTTGACGTATGGCTCGAATTTCGCTAGTTCAAATCATCACTTTGTGGATGGCTATAATGTTATGGAGAAGATTCAGATGACGGGATTCTGTCTTCAGGAGTTTATCCTGTCTGGAGTTTATATTTACGAGACCATTGTCTTGTTGAAAGCGAATCCGGAGCGTGGAAGACGCAAGATCATGTATCAGCTTATCGCTATCAACATGATCATTATCCTGATGGACATTGCTCTACTCGTGGTCGAATACGAAAACATCTATGTGATAGAAACCACGCTCAAGGGAGCCATCTACAGCATCAAATTGAAGCTCGAATTTGCTGTGCTGGGACAACTGATCCGACTTGTGCGTACACACACTTGGAAACCCCAATCATCGATATCCGGTGCTCGTAATGACCCTGTCGGATTGAATATCTTCAACGAGGACGCTCTTCCTGATTTCGTCGATGCGACTCGCGTCACTTCTGATCTGACGCATGCCACTCCACCACCACGCAACAGCTCCCATCATCGCCCCTTTGATGACATGGATGATATCTCAATAGCCATGTTTGAGCATTCAACGCCATTACAGAATCAGGAGGAGATGCCCGAAATGCGGCAAATACGGCCACAGTCTACGAATTCGACTGGAAAGTCATGGAGTGGAGAGACGAGGATGAATGGCAATGCGAATAGAGGGAATCACCAGCCTCCTGATTCGGAGACGGTAGACTCTGCGGATGAGGCACATACAACACATAGCAATTCGTTTGACCAGGGACGTTTTTTGTCGATACGGCTGTCTAATGATCGCCAACCGGGTTGATTCGATTTTTGTGCTATACAGCGATTCGCATAACATGACATGTTGATAAAGAGACTCCGCATGCAGTCAGTACCCCGGTGCACAATGTCAACCATCTCTAGGATGAGATGACAAATATCTTGACATGACCTTGAGGCCATGTACTGAGAGATTTACTGTCAACAATGGTACAAAGAACATTTCGTTGTTTCTCGAAAGGAGAAGAGAGACTCGGGGTGCACTTCAGGACTTGAGTCATGAACGGATATCATGTATATAGATACTAACCGTCAACAATGATGTTACGAGAACATAGTTTTAATATCAGGATTAATAACTCCACATACTACGTATTGATATGAATGCCCCATGGGGCGCTATCAATTGCCGGAGTGACCTTCTTCTTCCGGTGAAGTAATGTAGATCTCTACAACCACGCCACTTTGTCAGCCCTGTGCGCACATTAAATACCACGTTATTGTCCGTTGCGGTATCCTGTAGCGAGTGAGCCTTGATGCGGTGAAGATCGTCGTAATCCTGGATGCCTAAGTGGCCTGACTACGTAATCTATGTAAAGAGATGGCCCTTGGTTTGTGGGGAAGACTGTACTTTAACAGCAGGTTACTCGCCACATAGAAACTTATCCTCAAATTATCAATCTCAGGTTGATCAGCGAAGCCGTGTGTACTTGAGCCAAAGTTAAATTGTACCTTCCTATTTGGGAAGGTCTACATTCCAAAAGTATAATAAACTCCCTCTCTTCCTCTTTTCCAAACCTACAAAATATTATTGTGGCTTTTAACCCGAATAAGCAAACCGTCTCACTCAATGAAGGACTATTGCAACATGTGGTGGCATCTCCTGCCGCTGAGTATACTTGCAGCTCTCGGGGCAGCCGCTGCACCAACATGCTCCTCGGCGCCATCAACCCTACATCTCCCCGATGCGCCATACGACAACTTCTTCTACTCCGACTGCAACACAGCCGTTCAAGTCGTGGTGACCACCCCACAACCTGACAGTAATCTCTCATTGATCTCCCCTCGACTCGTCATTGCTTGGCCTGCGGGCAACAGCGGCGTGTGCACTTATTTCGCACCTCAGAATGGTGTTAATGGCAGTCTGAGCATCGAGGTTGTCAATTCAACTGTTGGCACTCCATTGGCAGCGACGTATGATGATAGCAATACTACCTCTGGAAACGATACAACCCCCTTTTATGGCGTGACGGGAACTATTCGGTTCAACTCTTCAGCCATTCTCACCGTTCCGATTCTTGGAAGTATCCGGACTATCCGTGACTTTGTGGAAGGGCCAAGCCTGCTACGGCCGCAGATTCAGGATGCTATCAATGCCTCCAGTATATCAAATGGGGGAGCACTCCTTGAGCGTCTCTGGTTCGATAATGTGACCTCAACTCATCTCAATTTCACGCCTGCTACAAGCGGATCTGTCACTGTTGGCAAGAACAACACTCTCACATTCGAAGCTGGCGACTATATCTTCACAGCTCAATTCAACTACCCACAGTTGAAGCAACTGTCTCCAGCACAAGTGTTGATCAACACCTCTACGGGTTTGATACAGCAAGATCCAGAACGAACATCAGCCTTGTCTTTCCTTTCATATTCCACTAAACTCTTGGCTGGTGCATGGCGGTTCTTGACATACTTTGGTCGTGACTCTATGATTTCCGCTCTCTTGTTGGAGCCTATTCTTAGTAAGGGAGAGAATGGTGCTATGGAGGCTGTCATTGCGTCGGTTTTGGAGCGGATCAACAGGACAGATGGTAGTGTGTGTCATGAGGAGACAATTGGGTATTACATTCTTGCACTTGTCATAAGGCTCGAGGCTAACGGAGTGATAGTGACTACGCTACATGGTTGAATGAGAATCAATATGGTCTATACAGCACCGAAGCACAATGTGACTACAAAATGGTAAGGTACCTTGTACGTGATTATGAACACATTTACTGATGTTGACTACAGGTCGACTCTGACTTTTATCTTCCCGTCTTGATGAACAAATACTTTGTCGAGGACCCTGTAGGCCGTACTAGAGCTGGGGCTTTCTTGAAGTATGTACCCATCTCTATCTACCAGAGAGGATATTCGTTCTGACTTTCTGATAGTACTTCCGCCGGGGCTTTCAACACGAGTAATGGTGACCTGAACTATCTACAAATGGCAGCCATCAATGCAGAACGCATTATGAATTTGGCTGCCCCTTTTGCAGGTCAAAATAACCAGACCAGAGATAACTTGGTCCATCTCAAGGATGGACAAATTGTTGGAGAATGGAGAGATAGCACTTACGGTAAGGTATCTTTCAAGGAGAGTAAATGAAAGAGATCTGACATGAAATAGGTATCGGCGGCGGCCGTATCCCTTACGATGTCAATACAGCTTTGATGCCTGCAGCTCTCCGAGCCATTGCATCTCTTACCCGCAACGACTTCTTCGCGAACCAAACACAATGGGCCGAACTGGCCGATGAATACGCTCAAGTCTGGGAGGATGAGACCCTGAGCTTCTTTAGAGTGACTGTCCCAGAGTCAGACGCAAAGCAACTCGTATCCTCTTATGCACAGACAATTGACTTCACCGGTCCAAATAAAACTGACACTATCGACGGTGATGTCATTTACCATGCCCTTGCGCTTGATGGGAACAACAACCAGAGCCAAGTCCTTGTAATGAATACGGACGACTGTTTCCGTCATTTCCTGCTCAACACCACAGCAAGCCAGCATCAACTCACGGCGTTCATGAACCAGACGGCAAACAATATCCGTCGCACATTCCCTGCTGGTCTGCTAACGGACGCCGGTATGATTGTCGCCAACCCAGCGTATGGCAAGGACCGGGTATACGCAGCCAATTGGACAAGTGGAGCCTATCATGGTACAGTAATCTGGTCCTGGCCCTTGGCTATGATGGCCAAGGGATTAGAACAACAACTCGGTCGATGCGAGACAACCAACAGCTCAGCCGGTCATTCAAACCATGCACGTATCAGAATTCCAGACTTCTGTCAGGATGCTACAGTCTACGATAATGTGAAGACGGCATACAATGCTCTCTGGGACTCCATTGAGGCCAATCAAGCTCAGTTATCGCAAGAAGTTTGGTCTTGGACATATGATAGTAGCAACGATCAATTCCTTCCTACGCCGCTTGGAGTTATGCCTCCCCCACCTGGGTCTTCAAGTCAGACTGGTATGTTAGCTTTCTCTCCTTACCTATCGATATTGATACTAACTATGCTGCCTGTCAGAATCGGATATTAGACAGCTGTGGTCATTGACTTTTCTTGCTGTGACGAGGAATACATCTTTTCGATAGATTGATGTGTACATATGTACTTAACTATCTTCCAAAGAAAAAGAGCAACGCTTCAAGATACAGATAATAAAATGGAGAAAGTCGTTCAAGTTATTGTGTCATCAGTCTGTACATCATTATAAGTCATCTACAACATCAATTTAGTGTCTCCGTTTGATTCCCACCCAACACTCCAGTGGTTTCTTTGAGAACCCTTCGTGCGATTCCAACTTTGCCTGATGCAGTTCAAAATCGTATCGATGAAACGCAGTACCCACAATAAGAGCCAATTCCATATGTGCAACGTTCTGGCCCACGCAAGCTCTGGGCCCGTAAGAGAACGGATTGAAGCAAACCTTCTGCCGCGGCGTAAGATTCTCAGGCAACCAGCGATCAGGATTGAAGACCTCCACATCATCACCCCAGACATCGGGATCGTGGTGAATTGTGAAGCTGGGAACGGATAGAACTGTGCCGGTAGGGAAGTGATGGTCTGCATACCCAATGCCATGCTCGGCCATCACGATACGCGGTAATCCTATGGATGAAGTTGAGTGTAGACGCATAGCCTCGTCAATACATCTACGAAGGTACTCCAGACTTCGCACTTGTGAAAACTGGGCAATCTCCTCCGAGGCGGGAATAGCTGCGTCGAGCTCTTTACGCAATCTCGGCAAAATAGTGCCAGGGGCCGCCCGTTCGCCAGCCAGGATGTAGTAGATTATAGCACAAGCAGTGTTTGAAACGGTATCGCTACCAGCAATGAGTTGGGTGAGTGCTTCGGATACAAGCTCCTCGCGCGGCATGGGGTTTCCATCAGCGTCTTTGGCGCGAAGCAGCATGTCGAGAATGTCGTTTCTGTTTTTGCAACTTCCATCCGTCTGCTGAGCTGCCGCAAGGCGCTTCTCGACGGCTGCCACGGCCATACCGTGAAGATTTCTGACCGATTGCAGCCCCTTGGAGAAGAATGGATCGGGGAGGTACTTTGCGTACGGTCTAAGATCTGGTAGTAGTCCGAGGGTGGAGCTGACTTCTCCGCGCCGATTCAACGTTTCTGCCCCTGGAACGTATGAGACGGGTTCTCCCGGTAGGCGCGACTCGCACAAGTCCTGGCCTCGCTCGACCATACCGAAAGGAGCCCCAAAGGCAAGGTCGCCAATGATGTCAAATGCAATATAGGTGCACCACGGCATCATATTCACCCTCGAGTACGTGTCTTCGGGTGTTTGGGCAGCTATTTTGTCTAACTGGCGGGTCCATCGGCGAAGGTTGCTCGACATGTGCGTTTCAAAAGCGTGCACCGAGGCTGGCGAGAAGGCGTGGGCAATGATCTTGCGCTTTCTGGTGTGCTGAACACGGTCTCGGACATTGAATACACCAGGGACACCGGAGATGAAAGCTTCATAAAAGTGGCTTTCTCAATGTCAGTTCATGTACGGCCAAGCTAAATCAATTATGTTCAAGTCAAGATGCATACTCTTTGAGAAAGCCATTCCCATGCGCATAGACAATGTGCAGACCCTCAGGTGTAGCGATTGAGACATGGTTGAATCCAACCCGCACGACTTTGCCGTACCTCTTGTGCGCCCAGTCTACCCAGGCATATTTCTGGCCATTTCTCGCACCAAGCGCTATCCATATATTACTGAACTTGCAGATGAAGGGACCGGGAATGCCTCGGAGGTCCTTGTATGTTGTGAAATACGGTACAATCCAGTAATTGATAATCTGGAGCGGCACAAGGAGGCCGAGAAGGAGGAGGTAGTATGTCAGTTCCATTGTAATTGATTGAAGTTCAAAATATTTCTATGGCCTACTTGGAGGTTAATAATAAGATGCTGATGTGCAATACATCAGCTATTTACTCCCACCCTCAATGAACCCCCACCCAACTTTATGAACAATACGGAGTAGGGTGGCGGCTCGCTTGTGAATTACGTTATGCAAGGCCAGGTCAGCCTCAGGTGCTCTCTTAGCTATAGCTCCACAATTGATCTACAACACCAATCGATTCCCACTTTTGATAGACACTACGTAGTAGTTAACTAAGAAATAACGGTGCCGTTACTACCGTATGGTGATAACCCCCACCTTTGGTTGACAGGTGTGATATGTTTCATAGATGGGAAAACTCGGATTTATAGTCATGGTCTTGAAGCAGCTATCAATGGGAACATTGATATGTCTTCAAATGTTCCTAGTAGATCTAGAATGCAGTACATGTATGTTCAATGTTGGCGAGGTGAACTGACATTCGAATATAGACTTCTTGTAGGCATGATCCACATGTATTTTTTTTATTATCTTATCTTAATCATACGTAGTATGATCCAAGAGTGGGGGCTATGGTGCATTTACAATCTCAATCTTTAAGTGAAAGTCATCCATGCAATGGCTGTTCAGCTCATCATAGCAACCGTAGGTAACCGTTCTCTACTAGAGCTATGAACTACCTAAGTAAAATCTGTAAAACCCGTTGATAACATGACACCAAAGTCCTTCCCCGCCCTCCATAACTCCATCCTAACAGCATTAGATACATTCAAACATCAACTTTGACGATCTTCCCCGTCTCAACCTCATACACATACCCTGTAACTGGTACATCAAGCACCAACGGACTATTCCTCAGCGCCTGCACATCATCAACAACACTCTGCTTCAGATCCTTAAAGGGTAAGAATGCGATATGATCGACGTTCTGTTTTAGGTCGTCTTTGATCTTGGTTCGGAGGTGGTCGTCGGTAAATGTTAGCATGCCGCAGTCCGTCTTCTAAAAGTCAGCTCTATGAAGTTGGGAACATGGAAGAGAATGGGGCTTACGTGATGGACAACGACGATTTCGCGCGTGCCGAGTAGTTGCTGCGAGATGATTACGCTGCGAAGAGCGTCGCTGACACGCCCGCCTGCGTTGCGGATGACGTGGGCATCACCTTCTTGGAGGCCGAGGGCTCGGAAGACATCTATATCGATCAGTATTGCTTCGTGTCTTCCAAGGGACTGTATACGTACCAATACGAGCATCCATGCAGGCTACGACTGCAACCTTGCTATATACCAAGAATACTCAGTTATCAGAGCTGTTGGAGTTGACGGCATGGTTAGGAGGGAGAGTATACATACCGCGCAGGTGGAAGTGGCAATGCTCCCTTGTCAAAGGTTGAGACATAGTTTGCATTCGCAGCTTCGAATTCTTGTGCTACTGACATTCTGATAGTTGTCTACTTGATATTGGGTCGAGTATGGGTATAAGAGAGTCACTATCTGTTTCAGTGGACGTGATATAAATCCAGTAAAATGGAACACAATGAGCATAGAGGATGATGAATTGATAGTATGAGCTGGGGTCATGATCAGGCTATATACAAATTTCTATCTACCTGTAACTACACATCTTCCCCTCATCTCCCAACTCTACGTGGCTTCATACAGCCGATCAGTTCGCAGCCAAAGAACCATAAAAAGACAATAAGAGGGAAAGATGTTCACGAACCCAGATCGTTCATTGGATCAATCATTTGTCTTGGTGTTGAGAGTAATTTGTGCCACTCATTGCGTGCTTATCCTGCAATGATGGATGATTTCTAGACCAATCAGTCTTTTACCCATCAAGTTCGACCGATCGAGATTCAAGAGGGGTGAGCGCATGGAAAAGCAACATTTGAATGATGGATGTTGTAGGCATATCTTTCAAGTGCTCGCAAATTAGATGATTTTATTGATTGATGTTGTAATACATAGTGTTTCATTAGGGCTACCTAATTCATGTGATTGCCTACTTACGTATCTCACAACCCTAATTGTCCGAATCCAGTCAAGTAACTACTGTACAATAATTGACTCATATATACAATTCATATACCAGAAAGCCACCTAAAGATGAGCTCTTATATTACATGCAAACATACGGACAAGTAAAATCAATACAAATATATCACACTTCAAACGACCGACTCCCCTTGACCAACCCAGCATCAAGCTTCGTAATAGCAACCCAGTCTGGACTAAATTGAATAACTTCATCGAGTGCCGGGATAGCGCCTTGAGTGTTGGCGTCACTCCAAAGACATGTCGCCTTCCCAGTCAATGTATCTTTCTTGGTGTTGTTCTCGTCTGCGGCCCATTCAACATCTACCACCCACTGATTTCCCCAGGTACGACTCCACAGACGAATCTCTCGTACGCCATCTTCCGTTCCGTCTTCTAGTGACGGATTACTCGGGAACCGACTGTCCACAGCAGAGCCAGCGACATGGAATTGAGTAATGGGTTTATCAAAGTGCAAAAGACAGCCTCGCGTATTCATCCCGCTAATCTTTATCTGTGCGCGATTGCTGTTTTGGCGCCCGGGCTCAAGTCGTACAGCTTTATATTTCACCCATTCGTTCAATGGCGGTTCTTCCGTTCCAGATCCTGGATGGGTGATGACGTGTGGTACGAGACTACTCTCCCAGGAGCACTCCGTACGATCCGCTTTTGGAACGCACGATACGTTTTGTGCATTGCCACTGGGTATCGATGCAACGGCGTCGCCGACAAAGGGCTGTATGCCTGTTAAGGCAACGCGGTTCGCACCAGTGTCGAGATCCACTTCCTGGAGAAAGAATAGCTTCACTCGGTTGTTTCCAGAGAATGGGAATGCTACTAAGTTGTAGACTAGGGTGGCGACGAATATCAAGAACAAAAACGTAGGAATGTGATATGTGTATCGATGAATAAAGGGGAGAGTTGGCATGAAGATCAATGTAGTGAAGATGGCAATCATCAAATACGGCACTAGCACCGAACTTCCGTCCTGCATGGTCTGGTGAATGGCACTCGTGATGAGTAGACCTAATTGTCCGACAAGAATGGTGATTATCGGAGCGATCAATAGGAATTGCAGAATCCATGTCCACTTGGGCAAGTTGGCGCTCCATGGCTGTTCGTACCCGTAAACGTTGAAATCTCGTGCATCGGACACATCGGTGCCAACTCCTGTCGACACCAAATCACCATCAACATCGTCTTCGGCGGGTCGAGTGTAGTTTGCAAAGCTTGTTCGTTGACCGCGCAGAAGAGATGTAGACTCTGTAGGTTCATCGTCCTCATGGTGCTGACCAACGGACTCTCCACTGGGAGTCAAAAGCCGGCTACCGCCCAGGCTGGTGCGTCGTGACGATATCTGTCCACTGACTTTGTTGGCGAAGTCACCTTTCTTGGGTAGCGAGAATAGCTCTAGATAAGAAATCCAGGTAGCCATGAAAGTCCCAAAGGCATAGAAGATGACGAAATAGCCGCTTGCTATACCGTCACGATTTTCATATACAGTGGTAATCACAAGTAGAACCCAGGTCAATATAAACATCCAGGTCAAGACATAGATACGGTGCAGTGCCGAGGGTCGAGCAAAGTTCGCAATTCGGGATAGGAACCACGCAACAAATATCCATGCTGAGACCATCATGCTCCAAACCGCGTATTCACTGCTGTGAGCAATCATAGGGTTTATCTTGGCCATCAAGTAAGCCAAGCCTACAACGCTTGCAGTAGTGCTGCCGAAGATGAATGGGAACCGGAAGAAGCCTCTCCATCCGCGCAGAGGTACACTTCCAAAGCCATCGTCAACCGAGACTGAAATGCCAAACAGGTACATGCGATCATGATTGGCTAGGATAATACTAGTGATAAGCAAGGTCAACGGACCGACGATAAGCAGGGTGACAGATAGTGCGAAGAGCGTATGAATTTCGAATACAGCGAACGCAGTGCCAAAGAGATCAAACCATACGGCTCCGGAACCAGTGCCACTAGGCACCTTTCCTGGGCCTTGTGGACGACCTTCGAAATCATGACTCGTATCAGAAACCAGACCCTCAGTAGTCGCAACTGCGGCGGACAACATATGCCAGAGCGATTGCTGACTGGTATGCTTTGCGTCGTCTTGGTTGGTATGATATCTGGCCCGAGGCTCCATGAAAGCGACATCCAGACCACGCAGGCCCATATCTCCTTCAAAGACGATGTAATCCGTCTGGCTTCTAATCATACCAAGCTTGAAACCCGCATCTGAAAAGACGCTACCAAAGGGATAAGGTGATCGCTTATAGAACTTGGTGACTTCGGTATCTGAACTGCGAAACAGCGTCGCTCGTCCACCCGCACCAGCACCTTCGAGGTTCAAAAAGGTATGCGGCAGTTTTGAAATGGGATGTTGACTATAGACACGCGCGCCATTGAGAAAGTCTTCCTCGCCGTTGTTGAATAACACAACAAGTCCCCGTGTAGGTTCATGGCCCGGTGTAGTAAAGTATTTGATAAGTTGTAAGCACGATATAACGCCAACACCGTCATCGGTAGCCCCATAACCGGTCGACACACTATCGTAGTGCGCATTCACGAGCACACCACCTTTGCCCGAGGGACTGAGGCCCGGCTCTTTCCACCACTCCCTCTTATCATCTTCCTGTCCGCGGATGTACACAATTATATTCGTACCCTCGAAATATACTCCGAGATTAGACTGCACGACCGTCAAATTTGACTGGTTATCGTCAAAAATATATGTCTGCACGCCATCTCTCTGATTCGCATTTCCCAGGTTGGCTGAGGTTATCTCCTCGATGCGAGATAACAACCAACTCCGCACCTCATCGTTCTTTCGCGAATTGTAAGGATGAAACCCACTCGTCAAATGCTGAAGGTCCTGCCAGGCTTCGTGTAAATCCAAACCTTCGAGTCCCGACTCCGGTACTGTAGGGAGGATATTTTGAACGACAATGAGCGGAGCGAGCAATGCGACGTAGATAAGCGTCACGAAAACGGTTACTGGAACGCGGTAGAAGGCGAAGGGGTTCCAGCGCCCCGCTGTTCGTGAGCGAGCCATGGTGGCCCTCAAAATCGCAAATGTCAACTGAGGAGTATACGTCTGCTCAGAACAGACAAGCAGGCGAAGTTCAAGGGAGAACTTGGGAAGCGAAGCGATCCATGATGTTGTTGGAGGCGGAAACGAGCACACGGGCGGGGACTCTCGTAATCTATTTCATACATTCCAGTGCGGAGAAGCCGGTGTGAGCCAATCAGAGACTGGTGCTGTGGGGATCATGTTACGTTTACCGTATTGTATCGTAACGTTATCATCTACTCTACGAGTGTACAGTAGAATCTAGCTGTAACGAACATGGTCCCCTATCACTATATTGATTCCAGGTTAGATATTATTCATATGGATATGGAGAGTGCTCCAAATATATAAACCAGACAGATTATTATATCGGAGTGCTCCCCGTTGCCATCTGAATCAAAATTTCTAGATATCGGATCTACGTTGGAAGGCCGTCTGTTCGTTATAGCCAAGCTCTACTGTGTAAGGAAGTAATCAGATATATGTCATGAATATGCTACTATACCATCTATCTGTGCAATGCAATCCATGCCTATTCCGTATCTTCAGGCATGTTGCAGCAACCAAACAAAAAGAGAGACAAGAAACACGCTTCGAGTTGTAGTCCAAACCATCATGTCGCTATGATTCTGATATGGGTATCAATTTGTAAACGCAAGAGAAAAGATTGCTAGTGCCGTACAATGATAATA
Organism: Talaromyces pinophilus; assembly: GCA_001571465.2. Classification (NCBI taxonomy): domain Eukaryota; kingdom Fungi; phylum Ascomycota; class Eurotiomycetes; order Eurotiales; family Trichocomaceae; genus Talaromyces; species Talaromyces pinophilus. The sequence continues at coordinate 2,900,535 of CP017344.1, read as the reverse complement.
CTCGAGATGGTAAACCCGCTGCAGCCAGCACAATATCGTAACAGAGAATGGGCAGTTGGCATCCTCATAATCACTAGACCCTGAGAAAGCGAATCCGGTTCGGAAGTTCCTAATTCCTCCACGCTGCAAGGCAGTTTGATCATCCATGATGAACATTCACTGCTGGGAGCCGATCGTCGGCCGTGACCTTGAATATATATGTGGACGGCACCACGGATGCAGACTCAGCCAGTGGGTGGACCAACTTCGATAACACTATCACCCATGTCGTCGTCATCATCACGAATGGCTGCCGCGCTCATCAATCCGGTAACGTGATTCTCTTCTTCATCTAGCTCGTCTTCATCATCGTACATCGTAGCTTCGGTTTCCGAAGGGAAAGGCCCGACATTTCTATTCAGATAGTCGCGTAGTCTCATAACACCCTCGCCGCTGAACACGCAAAAGACCTCGCGTTGTTGTTGAGTGAACTCTGGGGGAGCGTCACGGCAAAATGCAGTGAGATCTTCGTGTAAGAAGGCTTGTACACCTGTCAAACTAAGATGAGTCAGGCGCGGACAGAAGTTAAGCAATGCATGAATTCCCTGGAATCCGAAGTTAGTTTGACAATCGATCATTCTTTCAACATAAGATTGACGTACCTCCATAGTCAAATTCACACAATAACTCAGGTGCACTCTTTCTAAACAGCTAGGGCTAACTGAGTGTGGGAGAGCTCTCGAACGAGCAAGAGCCAGGATACTCCAGTCTGTAATCGCTTGACACTTGACCAACCCAATACGTTTCAACTTTGGTAGCGTCGCCAGTTGTTGAACACTGACATCTGTAAGTAAATTACAGCAGGCCAGATCGATGTACCGGATGCGATTGCAAGACTTGACGAGCTGAGAAACTGCCGCGTCGGTGATGTTGGAACAGTGACCGAGGTGCACCAAATGCAGATTTTTGCCTAGCTTGCAAATAGCCAATACGGCACGGTCTGTGATGAATCTACATTTGTTAAGAACGAGATGTCGTAGCCGAGGAGCTGCATCTGTGATACGTTCAATAGCGTCATCTCTAATCTGCTCACAAGCAGTGAGATCCATAGCGCGGAGGCTCTCGAACAGAGAATGTGGAGGAAGTCGAAGGAAGGCGGAGTCATCAATTTCAACGCATTGAGCTAAGCGTAGTTCTCGCATATTATGCAAAGTAGACAGCAGCGCTGTGACGGATCGACTGGTAACTTGTTTGCAGTCATGTAAATCGATTTCTAATATTGATGGACAGTTTTCTGCGTAGGAGAGAATGGACCTGTCCGTAACTCGGTTGACGCCGTTCAATTTTAACTGCAAATGATATTAGTCATAACCTCGCAGTACCATTGATGAATATAGGAAAACTAACTCTCTTTAGATGCCTGCAGGCTTGTGAAATCACCACTAGTGACTCGTCTGTTATTTGTGAGCAACCGGTGATATTCAACCCTTGTAAACGTGGACAATTCCTAGCCACGGTGTATAGGAAATTATCCGTCAGCGAATGAAGCTCTGAAACATCTAGAGCTTGCAGGTGCCGATTTCCCTCTACCAGATCTGACACGCCCTTGTCCGTCAACTTCGAACAATTGGTCAGGGTCAAACGTTCAATACGTTTGCACTGCGTAAATGCCGAAAGTTCGCTATCTGTAATTTTGGGAGCCAAGCTGGCCAGATTCAAGCGTCTGATAAGTTCGGAATATGGAAAGAAACTCTCGCTTTTGCCCACGGACGTCACGACGCTTCGAAGGTTCTCGGTCCGATTGCATGACGGTCGATGCCAAAGGATACCAACACAGTTTGCCGCCCATTTTCGAGAAACCAACATACAGTGTAGCATATCCGAGGGCGAGCTGAGTTTCGAGAATATCGATATAAGGATTTCTGGAGGTAGCCGTCCGATCGGGGGGATAATGATATCTGGCTCATTGCTTCCTATTTGTTCGCGAAACGTCCCTACCCCAATAGAAGACTGTGAGTCGTTTGCCTGGGCAAAGAAATCGGTATCATCGTCGGCGGCGCGTTCGGGGGAGCTCGATGTTGATGATTCCGAAGGTGCCTTACTCGAAGACCGAGCAGCAGCCCGAGAGCGATGCATTTCTAACCGTTGGCCTCTATATCCCTTTATATTCTAGGGACCTCTCCCCGTCGAAAGAAAAAAGAGTGACGATCGATGCGAAGAAATGGGCTAATATGATTGTTGAGAGGTATTGTTCGTCTAAGAGTCGTTGCGGGTGTCGTGTCTCATGTGAATCATCAAATGCCTCCTCCCTTGCCGCCGAGTTGTGCTCGAGTGACGGAGCCTTGTAGTTACCGGCGTGGTCAACGGTTCAGTGCAAGAGTCGTAATACAGATCTCGGTGCTTTCGCTGTCGTCTTCTTGCGACCACAGTATACGTAAGTTTGTCGTTCGGGGGTCGCGAGGGTGTTTGTAAGTCGACCAAAACAGGAGTGGTGGTGGGATCGATCGGACAAGCAGGAATGGCCGTATATATCTCCGGACGCTGGCGGCAGGCCCAGGAATGGTGGACGGAGGAAGAACTCCAAAATCAAAAGAAATATAGACACAGGCCGCCTGAAGAATGAATCTGCAGGCCGTGAAGTAAACAGGTAGAATATAGAGGTAGTATAAGTCGTAGGTTGAATGCGGCAAACTGGCAACGAGAGGAGAGTAGTAACTAAGGTGGGATGCGGGATGCTTGCCCAAGGCACACGCTCGCTGGCCAACCAAGTCCGGAGTTTTACCACTACCGATCATTGTGTCAGCTGAAGCAGATGCATCTCCTCACTCGTTATTACAAATACAATATTTTTTTGACTCTAGATCTTTAATCCATTTCCTTGTTATTTCTGATCCGTTTCCTTCTCAGCACTTACATTGCCCAAGTGCTTTGTTACTAAATAGCAGCAGACAAATTGCGGGCTCTATATAATGGCTGGCGAGAGCATGGAATCAGTAACAGCCTTAAAGGGAAACAACTTACGCCAGCTGATGCACAAACAGGTCACCCTTGTATCACATGCAAGGACGGGGTTTCAGCCACACGAGCGAGAATAATTTACCTCATCTATCATATTTCTCCCAGCTGTCAGATTTGAAACCTGTGAAACTATCGTCGAAAACAACAATGTAGATCAACAATGTGCTGATAGAGAGATGCCTGTAACCGATGCATTCCAAGAGTTCTGGGGTTGATAATGGGCTCCGATTCTATATTTGGTTCATCATTCATGCGAGATATCGAGCTCTTTTGATAAATGCAGTGTATATTTTGAAGATTTCGTGATCTGGCTCCATCAGATCTCTCGGGACGCTCCCTTGGCCCATTCGCGAAGGACGTTCTTCTTGACCTTGCCAGTACTAGTCTTTGGAAGTTCGGGAACAACCTCAACTTCACGAGGAACCATAAATTTGCTGATGCCACTCGCGGTCTTCGCCCATGCTATAATTTCAGACCCCTCGATTTGTTTGCCTGACTGTACTGTGACGAATGCTTTAGGTCTTTCTCCCCAATGCGAGTCTGGGACGGCGACTACACCAGCCTCAAGGATGTCCGGATGAGTAACCAACATGGACTCTAAAGCCACAGAAGAGATGTTTTCTCCTCCTAAACAATCCGAGTCAGCCAACTTCCACGGGAATACTAGAATATCATACATACCACTGATGATGATGTCTTTGGCTCTGTCCATGATTTGAATGGCTCCATCTGCGTGCCAAACCGCGAGATCTCCCGAGTGAAGAACTCCACCTTCGAATAGCTTACTTGTGGCTACTGGATCTTTATAATAGCCCTTTGCGCAGATATTGCCCTCAAAGACAATCTCTCCTAACTCAAGGCCGTTACGTTGTACATCAACAATGGCGCCATCCGGTACATCCGTCTTGATGACACGAACCGGGAGACTGGTAACGAAGCCGTGGCCCTGGCGAGCCATTCTCTGATATTTTTCTTTGTCCGGAAGAGTGTCCCACACAGGCATATGGTAGCCTTTCGTAATCGGACCATAGGTTTCTGTCATACCATAGACATGCACTGGATGCAGGTTGAGGTTCGTCATTTGCTCAAATAAGTGCGCTGTTGGTGGACTAGCAGCGACAGTAACTCTGACTGGATTTGGAAGTCTTTCTGCTTCCTTTGCTGCACACAAGAGCGTATTGACCGTTGGGGCGGCGTTGAAATGTGTCACATGCTCGTTCTTCAGTAGATGCCAAATATAGGGGTAGTCAATCTTTCGTAAGCAGTAATGAGTTCCCCTTACGGCGGTAATCGCCCACGGGAACGTCCAACCTGGGTGTTGCATTAGCATCAGCCAGATAACGTTACTCAAGTCACTGGCATGTCCTACCCATTGCGTGAAACATCGGCAAGGTCCATAGGTATCGGCAACGGCCTTTATGATAATTCAAGCCTGATTCAATGACATTTCCCATTGCAGCCAAATATGAACCCCGGTGACTAAACTCAACACCCTTAGGCCGGGCAGTGGTGCCGCTTGTGTAAGCAAGAGCAATGGTTGAATTCTCATCAGCGGCCTGGGTCTCAAGCCCATTCCATCCCTTGGCCCCTGTAGCTTTGTCGTATTCCAAGCCTTCCAGAATGGCAGCGTCAAATGGGCCACTTAATTGCCCCTCTGTTGCGTCTGTATCTGTGTCGATCAGAAGTGGGATATCCGGGTGCTCGCTCCTGAACAGATCAAGAAGAGATACATACTCCTCGTCGACAATGATGAGCTCCGCATCAGAGTGTGCAAAGATATAACTGATATCCTCGGGCTTCAACCGATAGTTCACCGCTGTAAAGAAGATACCCAAGTCAACCAACATTCTATTACCAGAAGAGCGAGAACAAACCAATGTTAACGCAGCCAGCTGCCCCAATGCCGAATATGGATTCTAGAAAAGCAGGTGTATTCGGTGCTAGAATTCCCACGCGCTGTAGCTTGTGCTTTTTGAGGTAATAGGCAAGACCTCTGGCGCGGTCTGCAGTTTCAATATAGCTTCTCCGCAGGACCTTGTTGTTTGCGGTCAAATGGTAGATAGCTTCGGCCTACAACGGGTTCAGTTGTTGAACAATCTATACACTCAAAGATTGAGAGGGCCGTACATCAGGCTCAATCGACGCAGCACGCGGGAGAAAGAATGTCGGCGAGAGGGTATGGTAGTTGTTGACTTTGTTCACATCATGATCGACATGTGAGGACGAGGGAAGAAGGTGGCCAAGCAATCCAGATAGACGGGATATAGGGCCGGACATGATTTCAGCTTGTCAGTCAAAGAATGAGGTGATGATCATACTTCGGAGCATAGGATGGAAAGAAGAGTTGGAGATTATTTAAGGCAAAGTCAGGTCTGACCCCAACTAGCCAGGCACGCCGGCGTAAAGGAAGGAAGCGCGCTGGTGTTATGCGGGGGAAAGAAGGCCCTCGGTAATTGCCTTATTCCTCAGGCACCTTCAATCCCGTCTGGGGTAAGTACTACCGGGCCGCGGCTGGACTCGGCTGTTGCTATGCCATTTTGGGATTAGTTCCAGATATAGCACGATCTTGTCTTCTGGCAGATCCGCTCACTCCATAAGTTACTCTCCAACATTGACCGTGTTGGGTTGCATGGAGATTACACCCAAACCTCCCAGTTTTGTGATTCTGAGTTGAAGTTTTATTCTTATCTGTTGCCTAACCAGTCTCAAGGGATCCCACGTATATACAAGGCAATACCCAGGCTACTACTGCTTGAAACCGTGGTCATCAACTTCACTTCACAGACAGGCGAGTTATCATCCAGAGTCCATGGAATCTGCCTACTATGTATAACAATGGCTGGTATGAATGTCAGTGTCATTCAAACTGGTGCCTTGAGGCTACAGGCTGTAAGCTGCCTACGCATCCTATTCGAAAACACTTATTACTGCTCTTAGCTCTGCTGTCCTCATATTCTCAAAAGAATCGATCCCTTCAGTGGTATCATTGCCCAACCTTCCCGGTGTTTCCAACAGAAACTACAGGCCTATGGCTATTTAGGAGAGAACGGTTCGGATCTCAATCTTGATTAATCGAATCGTTTCCCGTCTGGTATTGGAAGACAATAACAAAGAGACATGAATGAGAAGTTGTTTTATATATTTTTGCCTCTTATAACGTTTATTCTCGTTACCTTCTTGATCTATACGTGGGTGATTCTACACAGGCTCTACATGAGGCCTCGATTGCAACGGAGCCAGCAGAAGTCCTGACACTCATGACATTGAGTTGGGAAACCTCAGTATTTCTGATTCTGCTGGAACATCTTCGTCAAACCCGCCTAGCAGCTCTCAAGTTTCCGCAGATACTGAACATCGACGACCCCAGCAAGAAGAAGGACTGATCAATACCGGTGATATCGGGACAGCGCTACCAAAGTATACCACTCAATCCTAATCTTTTCTTGGTGGTCCAAAAGGCATTCGACTTTCACTTCTCATTCAGTTTTCGAGTCCAAGGGAAAAGCAAGCCTGTTGCCGACTACTATATTATTAGTTTTTCCGCCTCCTTTTCATCCTTACCAAGGACGTCTTACCGCCATGGGGATCATGACATCGGAATGGGATTGGCTTGCGCTCATAGGAATAATCTTAGGCATTTTCGTGGGATCCATACTACTTATCTTGATGGTGGGAGGAATCGTAAGGTGCTGTTCTAGACTAATGGAATCACGAAAAAAACGAACATCTTCATCTCCTCGAGATATTGAACTAGGGCAGCTCCAAAGGAATGCGAGCGTGTCCGTCGACCCGCCTAAATACCCGGGTACTTGACTCACTCGAAAGCCTTGACTGATGTTCAATTATTCCTTGCTGTCTCTTTGACTTTTGGATGTATTTCTGACCTTGCTTTGTTTGCTATAACTAGGCGTGCAGTAGACGGAATATGTGGTTTATCTTCCGAATCTGGTAGAAGGACTCCACTTTCGTGCCGTTACTGAGAATAATGCGATTGCTGTCTGGCCGTTGTGATGATATCTAGCTACTTCAAATGAACACATCTTGCTTGGAGAGACGAACCACTTACTAGAAGGAGACCAAGGAGGATAGATTCAAGACGTAATCAACGTCAAGTTGTGGTTGGAAAGCTCTAAACAACCAGCATATAGATGAAATGTCTCATTGTGGTATTCTACGAACAGCATAATCAAATTGGAACTTCAGAAATTCTTTCAATTATTCATTGCGCCACAGGAAAATAGAGTATTCAAGGCGGCACTGTGCCATACTGATATCATGTCTTTTTTTGTCCAGGGGCGATTCCGTATAAGAATCCCCTCCCCCGAACTGTATCACCATGTCCATACCAGAATGTCTGACTCGTTTGAAAATGATGACGTTAATTTTTTAATTCATGATCAAATGAAAAAAATGCGAGGAACAATGTGACCCAGATTCGCCTGTATGGTCCCGCTGATTTTAACCATACTAGCAATTCCATTTGTTTTTAATCACATCATTCCAAACACTGCCTGCCCAACAACCAGCGACACCATCACCACCGACCGTCAACCGCTTAGTATCCAAACTCGGCCAACTGGCTCTTGACTTTGTCGTCAACCTTGGCGGTCTTTTGGGCCTGGGCGAGCTGTCGTCGGATGGCCTTCTTGCGCTCGTAGTATGCAGAACTCTTAACCTTGCGTCGCTCCTCGAGTCTATGATATGTTAGCCAACACCTTCTCGCCAGCGATGAAAAAAAGTGAAGAATATTTCATACCTGGAGACAACGTCCTGGTATTTCCAGCCGACTTCGTGGCTGAGACGGCCAACGGTGCAGTACTTGCGACCGGGCTTGAGGCGGAGCACACGGAGAGCCTGGGGAACAACAACACGCTTCTTCTTGTCGTATGGGGGAGGGACACCCTCGAAGACCTTGAGTCTCTCCAGGGCAGCAGCACCACGGGCGGTCTTGTGAGGAATCATGCCGCGGACGGTCTTGTAGAAAATGCGGGAAGGAGCACGGAAGTGGAAGGGACCACCACGGGTAGGGTTGAAACGGGTGGCCTTGCGGAGGTAGGCATGGTACTTCACTGTACACAGAAAATCCATTAGTTTGTTGTTCTTGCTCCTGATGATGTGTCTCGTTAATTTCTCCTATCCATCACTGCAGAAGATGTTTCCCCTCGCCAAATAGATCGATGACTGCAACCGCATTCAATTCCGCCAAGCTTGTTCTTCATGCAGACGAAAAATAGGAGAATCCGAGAATAGGAATTTCGATTGACGTACGCTTAGCGCGGAAGAATTCGCCGGAGATGTTGAGGGCTTCACATCGAACGACGACAATCTTCTGACCGTTGAGCAACTGCTTAGCCACAATGCTGGCCAAGCGACCCAAGAGGTGTCCCTTGCCGTCGATAACGACCTATACAAACAATGATCGTATTAGCCGGATGCGCTCAACTTCTAGATGTTTCCCCCCGTCCCGATCATCATGTTCTTCAACATCACCGCCACGACAAATCTCGGAAAAAAAATCGACAATGTGAAAACTGCTTGAACGGTAGAATGCAACGTACAACTGGCTCGAATGTGGACATCCTGCTCTTGTCACCGGATTGGTACTCGAAAAATATCCAGCAAAGTCGAAGGGCTGGTTGTTGGCGCAATGGGTTGTCGGTCTGGAGTTTGAAGTCAACCTTTGGAGGACTCGCTTGATTGAGGTGTCTTAGCGGCAAAATTGGTGCGCTAGGGCTCGGTGCCCTAGATTCAAGTCCGTTTGTGGAAACCGCCTCCCGCTAAGCCATGTCGGTTTGGTATATCACGTGATCAAGATCCATAGTTTCTCGGCTTGGCTCCTTCATTCATCGACAGCTCTACGAAGTTCACGCCGTAATCTAGCATGGTACAATTTCGCAAGACTCGAATAGTTTGCGTATCAGATACTCATGGATACTCTCCAGCAGAATCAGGGTTTAACCTGCCACCCGGTGATGTCCTGATACATGCAGGAGGCCTTTCCAACAGAGGGACCAGGTCTGAACTGGAGCGCACGTTTAGATGGATTGGAGAAGCAGATTATGAAGTGAAAATAGTGGTTGCGGGTTAGTTGCATCAATGCAATTGGATGTATTGAAAGTGGACGGATGAAGAATTATTGCTACTAAACATACATATCAACAGGCAATCATGATGTATCTCTTGACGCAGAGTTCTATGCTGACCATGGATCGCATTTCCATGGGGATGCTGCAGCTCAAGCAACAAATGCTTCATCTATAGACATTGTGAAAAAATTCGAAGATACATCAACATCATCAATATTCCTCAACCACGAGTCTGCCGTGATCAAACTGAGACGACCGGATGGACCTCACACAACGTTCAAAGTCTTCGGGTCACCATACTCTCGGTTTTTCGGTCTTTGGGCCTTTGGATATTCCTCATCATCCGAAGATGGTGATCGATTATGGGGGCAAATTCCTCCTGATACCGATGTCTTGGTGACACATACACCTCCATTAGGGCTGTGTGATCGGCAACCAGGCGAAGCTACCTCAACTGACACTCCAAAAAGTGGAGGTGGGATGTACGGTTGCAAACGGTTACTTCAGGCCCTGGGTGAAGTTCGACCGATGCTCGCTGTCTGCGGCCATGTCCATGAGGGCCGAGGATATCAACGAGTGATGTGGAACCAGGATGATGATGGATCAGCATCACCCATGACCACCTATGTTGAACCACTACCCCCAACCAACAGCAAGAAACAGAATCTAATTGATTTGACCGGGAAGAAGCAGCGTGCGCTAGAGAACATGAGTAGCTACGCAGCTCGGCCAAACTTGTTACAAGGAAGCGATGTTCATGCGAATCGAAGGCTGAGAAAGGAGACTTGCATTGTCAATGCAGCTATTATGGCCAGGAGCTGGCCCTACACAAGCGGCAAGGCTTTCAATCGACCTATTGTAGTTGATATCAATTTACCAGTTTGGGATGATGCTTCCGTATGACAACACCACAACCCGGTTTAAGCTTGTTTGTGCAATGCATTATTATCGAAATAGGCAGTCATCGTCAATAGAAAGAAATTTGTCGGTTTTGAATAAGCGCCATGCAGTCATAAGAACATGTTTGGATATATATCACATACTATAATCCTCTAAAGTCCGGCTGACAAGTTACAATTCGTTATGAAGTGCATTGAATCCACGCAAATGTGGTATGTAGGTCCTGCTCATGAGACACCCAGAAACAAGATCCGTTTCAAGAGTAGGTACGCATACTCTAATTGAGTCTCAAAATTTATCCGTCTAATCAATTAGAGTATCTACTAACGTCTATTGTACATCCTCGACTACATAGATCAATAAATCCGGTCAATCTTCTGACCTGTGGTGTGCAGAGAGCTAAATTCTCTGATTGGCACACTTAACCGCCCTGATTTGTGACTCGTTCAAGGAAACGTGCAGCTTTGGAGTGCATGACCAGACTGCATGACCGCCTCATCTTACAGTATTAAACACTATTAAGCTCGTCTAGTCGATATCTAGGTGTTGGTAGTGTCTTTGATTGTCTGATTATTGTGTCAATTTTCGTATGGAGGGGTGATGGAGTGGGGTGACAAGTTAAGCTAAATAGTTACCTACGGGTCGTCCCGCCAATCGATAAGAACCGTTGAAGAATGGCTCATATTTGGTCTTGACTGATAGCTAAAATGCTATCTGATGACCTCTTGAGGAAAGGTTCTGGCCTAGGAGTGGCTTCGACTATTTTCTCCGATTGGACTTGATAAGTGACCTCTAAAAGCAAGAAATCGCTTAGACTTTTTGTGTCACATCACTTGCTATGTAGGCAAAGTGATTAATTCCATTGTCCGGGTTGATCGCCCGTCACAAGTTACCAGTCGATCTTGATCGATGACAACCGGTGATGCTCAATGATTGTTTCTCTCGTTCAGCCATGCCAAGTGAACGAGCCGACAAAGGATAAGGGCCCTCTGCTCGAAGCCAACAATGCGAGGCGTTTTAAAATACCGCAGGGTCCATCCTGAAAGTGACAACTCACTGCGCCAGATCCGCAGTGGTACCTGTACTGGCAGAAATACTGGCACGTTATTCGTATTCGACCACATTTGTAGTAGCAGTAAGTTACATGCGTTGTAGCGTAACTCCTTCCGCATCGCATGGCAGAGGCGTGCTGCATAAGCGTCCTGTGCTCATTTATTGTTAGTATTTGAACAGTGCTAAGTGGTCACTATGTAGCAGTTGGTCGCCTTCTAGAAAAGAGGCAGTATGTATTGGCTCAAGGTCACCAATTAGACTTGCTTTGAGTTGGCTGTTCGCTCTGCTTGCCCTTTCGAGGCTTGCTGTGGCGGAGTCTTTGACATGAATAAGCAGGCTCGTAATAATAATAATAGAGCACCGAAATATGACCGGAGTGGCTCCAGAGTTGGTAGTTGAGGAATTCAACATAGTTGAATCACCTGGCCTCGTTTGCACTTGAAAGTTGAGATGGATAATTGACTCTTAGTGGACCGCAGATATTGTCACATTGTCGAACTCTGTAGCTATCCACTGGTATACAACAATACGGGCTAAGAGGGTGAATTACTGACGGTAAGTTGAATGGTGACGGATGATTGTGGCTGCATCCACTGCTCCAAGCATGTCGCGGGGTGATGTTGATGACAAGGAACAGCTGGCCAATTGATGTCGGCAACGAGGGACAAGTGGTGATGAGTCTCCATTCGTGCTAGCATACGAGTCACAATAATACGCGTGGAGAGGGTGATACTAAGAGCTTCCCGATTTGGATAGTCGCAGGTCAGAGAGAGGCCCCGGCTCTCTTGTTCTAGAATGACGATTGGCCGCATGCCATCGTGGCACAGTGGGTCCAGGCCCTGTTTCAATCTGATACGTGATCTCAGGTGGCCCACCGAGGACCGACTGATTGGCTGCAACGCATCAAGAGTCTGCAATACGAATACCGTATGGTTACGTACAGGGTTACGCAGTTGAGCAGACAAACAGAACAAACAGGAAAGAATGCCCTGTTTTGGCTTGACTGCTTGGCAAGTGTACGTCAGTCTCTTCAAAGTCTCCTGTGAAGAACCATGACTATGATTCATGAACATGAGTAATAGCCCTGACTAGCTGCCCGGTTAATCTACTCAGTAGACAAGCCTTCAACAGCCTCAACATGGATGACGAAACGAGCATTCCTCCCTCAGCCTGGCGGAGCTGGATTCCCGGCCGGGTACAATCCAAACCCGTAGCTGATCCAGACAAGGCGACGTCTAAACATCCAATCAAATTGATCTTCCCCTTGAGGCTTTGTTGCTTTCGGTTCCTCGATCTAATACGTCGCCCTTGGACCCTGGATTATACCCCGGGTTGCCCCCAAAGGGCTGACTCGGGCTACTCGCTTCACTTCCCATTGCCCAGGAGTTCTCGAGCAGAAGCCTCGAGTATCAATGCTATTGTAGCTGATACTCATAGATACATTACGATTCACGGCTTCGTATCATCATGAATGGTAGCATTGTTTAAACGAAACAGCGTAAAAAGGGTGAACAGACCAAAAGATCTACCGGCCTAGAAGAACCGCAAGACTGTTGATCAGAGAGGATCACCGCATATAATATTTGATTGTATCATCTCGCTCCTCTTCCCGGAGTCCTGTCAACGTCAGAACATATCGAATGATCTCATATCTGCAACTGTACCTGTACCCAAGAGCTGGGGAACAACAAACGGTGGTGTTGTCCATGTCACATCTTTAATTGATCATCCATCCATATCAGTCCATCTTGTTTCTAGATGACAACGTTTCTACAATCGCCCGAAACAACTCTCTGACACTCGCAGAGATCGGCCAACTCAGCGACATAATTCATCATCAGAGAGTCCCCAAAAATCGTTGCGTGGTCCCTACGAACCACTCTGTCGTATCGTCTGTCGTATCGTGTGAGAACCCCACGTCTCACAGCGGGGTCCATCGCAAGCCCCCCAACAGCGAAACATTCAGTTACACGCATACAGATCTGGAGCACACTATCTCCAACCATCCATTGAACATCCAGCGATTGTGGTGCTTGAAACTTAGTATCAGCAACAACACGGCTAGTACGCTCCTACTAGTACTAACTTATCATAACTGACCGCCCATAGTGGGAAGAGGGACAACTCTGTTGCTTGGGCAGCGCTTCACCGCTGCTTTCTATGTTAGTTGTCAGCAAAGACGAGGCAAGACAAAGACCCTTATTTTGGAGTCTAAGCTACTGCGCCGCTGTACTGCGGAAGTCTAATAATATCGCTGATCTATTATTGTTGTATGGTTTGATGTGCAGTGAGTGTGGAAGTCAAAGTCGAAGTGTGAAGACTCTCGAAAGGGCTCCCATCTAAAGGAACCATCCAGACCTTTCCACGCAAAGCATTACCTAGGACTCCAAAAAACCAAAGGTCTCTTCGGCCTGTTTCACAAATAGTCATCCGGTAGCTACAGTCCGGCAAATCGGTCATCGGCGTGCCCGCTGCTGAATAAGAGAAGAGGAAGCACAAGAAGGAAGAGACAGGACCGACCGGAGTGGCGCAGTCGCAACGAGATAATTCTCGTCGTTATCTGATTCAAGTGGCCAGTGCCGTAAAGCCGCGATTCGCTGGTAACCGTGCGTTAATTATTCGATCTACAGGCTTACCAACTGGAGTTACGCTTCCGTTTGTTGGCAGTTTTCTCTTCGGTTCTTTTCGCCTCTTCGCCTCCGTCCAGAAGCAAGACTAAGGAAGACTAAAGTCAGAACGTCGTCCCTGACTGGCGTGGGTCTAGACTAGACTGGAGATCACGGGACTCATACGGTACATTACCGTCGATACATAACACGCTGTACGGATAACTCTGAGGGAGTGGGTCAACGCCTGCACAAGTGGGCCAGTCAGCTGTCTGGTTCTGGTTGGATCGTCCCGTGCTTGTTACCAGGTTTCCCAGACGGGTACGTACCGTTACAGGTTAGTTACGTATCGCCCTCGTTCCTGTTCTGTTCCTCTTCTTCGAGAGGGCAAGAAGTGGCCCATCCCGCCGCCCGGATATACTGCCACCCCGGTTCATCCAGACTTTGCCATCAGCGTGCTGCTCCCCTTCTCGGCCGTTCCTGGATTCTGCATCTTGTCTTCAACTCATCTGTTCTCTTCATCTACGTATTCCTTCTTTCTTTCATCTCTCCTTCTCCTCCCAATTTCCCGATCCTTTACCGTCCTGTGGGAGATTGAAGAGGCTGTGTGACTGCCGCATCCCATCTATTCGACTCTTCTACGTCCTTCCAATCGCTATTGTCCCTATCTACATACGACTATTGCCTAACTACATCACGACGACTCATTTGGCTGACTCCCATTGACTAAAGCATTATGCGTTGACTACAATCGACCATCCAATGCAAAGTGACGTTCGCCTCGCAGTCATACGTTGATTCACTTCATACCGTGACTGCCAGCTCGGGCAACACTACTTATACTTACCACCTTCCTTTTCCATGAACCTTACCACAGTCCTACCCATGATCCCAGACTTACTTTACCACCACACGACCATCAACTCAATATGTCGACTAACATACCCGATTTCGATCCTTATACCGTGTTGGGAGTCGACAAAGACGCACCCAACTCGGCAATCAAGGCCGCTTACCGCAAGCTCGTGCTGAAGTGTCATCCAGATAAGATCCAAGATGAAAATCTGCGGGCCACGGCAGTTAATGAGTTCCAGAAGGTTCAAGCATCCTATGAAATCCTGAGTGACGAAGGAAAGCGCCAGCTTTACGATCAGGAGGTTTACCTCAACAAGTTGAGGAAGGAGACCGCAGCACAGAAAGCTTATGCAAGCAGAGAATACCGCGATGGACAAATGTACGAAGAGAGGGTTCCAGCTAGTGCTTTTTTCAACAGCAGTGACGAGCATCTATACACCGAAGAACCGACATCTTACTCTCAGAAGTACGCCGATAGCCCGAAGCGCCCGCACACCAAGGCTTCTGAAGAGAGGAAAAGGTCAAAAGGTCCATCCGTGTACACGTATAGCACGGCACGACCAGCAAAGCAAAGCGACCGTGACCATGTCAAAGCCGCGCACTACGACCGTGCAAGAACTCGCACCAAGGAACGCCGCCGAGATGCGTCGGACAAGTACGAGCGAACGGCAGGTGGTTTTGATTCCGAGAGCGACGATGCCTATTCAGATATCGAACGTGAGCATTTTAGCTACAGGACCAAAGTGGAAAGTGATGCAAGATACTCGTCACCTCGAGAATCTGTTCCTCCACGTCGCAAAGCAGACACAGTACCAAGTTACTCCTCGAAGCATCATCGTAGCTATGGCTCATCTACCGGCTCGGACTCGGAAGATAATCACGATGACTATCCATCATACTCGACGTCCAAACTAGACGGCCAAGAAGAATGGGCCAAGAAGTACATTGGCCGCACAACGGACCCCGTGATCCGACCACACACATCATCTCGACACTCAGGATATGAAGATAGGGAGCGACGACACTCGGAAACTCCTCGATATTCAACTCGTTCTTCTCATAGTCACAAGGAGAGTGTGCACGTTGAAACTTCGTCACCTCGGTCCACTCGGAGGTCTCATGAACGGCTGGATCCAAATGAGCGCGGTGAGCGTAGTTACGAATACGATCGAGAGTACGAGCGTGAGCGAATGCGAGATCGACGACGTGACCGTGAGTTTGATCTCGAGCAGCTTGATCGCGAGCTTGACCGACGAGACCGTGGGCGAACCGTTCCTAGTCTATCGACAGCCGCTTCTCAAAAGGTCCCATCGTCACCTCGGGCTCCTCCCACAATCACTCGCTCTGCCACCGCACCGTATCCTCCTCGCAGTCGACGGGAGGGTTCGAGCCGGTCGGAGTCCAAGGGCCCTCTTGCGGGTCTAGTTAATAATTTGGCCAGCATGGTAGTAGATGGTTTTGCGGGTGATGCCAAAGTTTCGTCTCGGTCATCCACTGGACGGGGTGTCTCACGAGCAAGAGGTGTTTCCCGTCCACGTGGCACCGAAAGAAATGATTCGGGATATTCCAGTGGTCCAAGTACTCCAGAAATGCCTCAGAATGCATCAGCAAAGATTAAACAATACAAAATTCTTGAAACAGGCGACAAATCTAGGGTGGAATCGGTAGAAGTCTATCCACCACCATCGTCGTCCCGATCTGAACGAGCAAGAGACCGCTCAGCAGCACCGAGACCCAAGACCACTACTCGAACTAAGACATATGCCTTTGAACCGGAAATTATCACACGGCAGCCAGCTTCGGCATCTTCAAAGACTTCATCAGGCCGAGGACACCTATATGGAGAGATCCCCCTCGACGGGCACCGATACGCTACCAGGCCTACAGTTGCTTGAATATTGGATCTTTTCATCCCTACAAAGTATCAAAGCGACAGATATCTCGAGACAAGAACAGCACCGCTTCTTGCGGTATTTGCATATATATATATATATATATATTCTTTTTTTCCTTTTCAGTTTCTTCACAATGGAGTTTGATCGGTTCTCGATCGGATTGGTTGGAGAATTTCGTCACCCTTTTGTCCATACAGCGGCTTTTTGCATAATCTCTTGGAACTATCATGAAACACGTTTTTGATGATATGAGAAGAGGCCCCCTCCCAAAGTCATATCGGTTCGGCGGAAGGTGATTGTTATCGCAACTGCATAAGTGGTGGTGCATTAGGAACATTAGGGCAGGACAAGGCACATAGGAAGGGTGTTACCTAGGTAAATGGAGAGTACGGTTTATATGGCGTTTTGCTTTTTTGAGTTATTCCCTTGAATCATGTTCCCCCCTTCCTTCGTTCACTCGAAGGAAAAAAAAGAGGTGAAGAGGACTTAACAGTACCAGAAACGGTCTGTACTTTCCTCCATCTAGACGTGACTCTACTTCACAAGGGTATCGGTGTTTTGGGATTCCTACGGCGTTTTTTCTGGTCTTGCTTGGCTTTGGTGTTTTGTGTGTTTTTCAGATCCTATTTGGACTGGCATGAACATTTTGATGACTGATGATGAACATTATATGATGAAACCAACCATCTTCCCAAATACTTTGCTTACTTATATACTTAGGTACACAAAGGTTGCTATTTGATTTAGTTATACAAGTACAGGTGAATGCTAGATTGCTTTATTTCCTGCCTATATACATTCGGACTTTTTGCTACATTGACTAATTTGACGTTACAGTATATTCAATGAACTTGTGTTGTACAGATTGTAGAATATCTGACATTGACTATGTATTGAATGAAATGAAGAAATGAATGAATGCTTACTGACTTGAAGAATAGGTACCTAGGATGATTCCAAGGTTTCAATGCGATATATAAATAAGAAATGAATGCAATAGCAGTCTCTAGAATATTGACAACGAATTTATATTAAGTATGGTTTTTATACGGACGTACTTGGTTATGTAACATCTCCATCTCCCATCTCTTCTCCCCTTCAACTCAACCGTATAACTCATGATAATCTATCTATAGAACCCCGCTTCCCCTTTTGTTTCCTCAGAACCTAAGTTTTGTTGTCATCGATCATGGCTCCGTCCAGTCTACTTGTTCAGTAACCGGGGCCGCTCCATCCATGCCATATGTAACACGGAGACGTAGTCGGAGTTTAGGTGGTAGTGCCTATGAGAGTTTGATTAGTACAAATGACACACGCTGATTGAATGGAAAGGTGGAAAAGTTGAATAACTCACCCCGCTAACAGCAGCAATCCTCATGCTCTGAGTTCCTTCCTCTCCTCCATTAAGATCCGCCTTTGTAATAGCACTCAACTGTAAGCGTTGGCTCTTGGGGACGGCAGCTTGAAGTCCCACACTCGTTATTCGCGTGAAATCGGACTGGTTACGGAATCGTGCGAGGATTTGAGCACCAGACCCGCTGGCGTTTCGTTGTACTTGTAATGTGAGGACTAGGTCGTTTTTATTGAACGCCGTGTGGCCTCCAGCAGTAGCAGGAGGGGGAGTAGAGGTTGCTAGACCACCGAGTCCGCCAAGAAGATCCTGAGAGGCAGTTGTGGGCAGTGGTGACTGTGTTTGAGGGCGTGCTGGCGGCGGTGTGCCATTTGAACCGAAGAGGTCCATTATAGCGGCAGTGTTGGATGGGGCTGCTGGGGGAGCAGGTGATGTTGTAGCGCTTCCACCAAGGATATCCGCCAGTAGATCTGCAGTGTTCGTTGACACACCGTTCGCACCAGTGGGACTTGTGACTGCTGGAACATCCGAGCCACCAATAAGGTCTAGAAGCATATCCTCGGACTGCTTGACAGGTTTCTTGGATTTGTCCTTGAGCATCCGACTTTGTCGCTTGTTGGTTGGTTCTCCAAGCACTCTTTGTTCTTCTCGGATCTCTGGTGCTGGCATTCGCTCCAGCACTCCGCGGCGGATTTGGTCGTACCCGAACAAATTACTATATTCAACAGCTCGCTGCTGAACTTCCACGTTCAAATCGGACGTGCGACTGGCTAGGAACCGTCGGACTCGCTCCACTTGAGACGGCTCTGACATTCGAACAGAGAGCTTCATGACCGCCGTGGTTATATATTCAGTGACAATTTGGGTAGCGTAGGTGCTATTGAGAATGTTGATGAACAAGTCTATGATGTCGCTCTCACGAACTTCCTTGACCAACTCCTCCTCTTCATATTGACCCCCTTGCAAAAGACCATCTCCATATTCACCAATCACCCAGGCAGCAGCAAGTGTCAGACCTTCTTGAGTTATATCTGATTTCAAAGACGAGTACAGCTTCTGCACAGCATACGTCTGCAAGTCAGGCGTCGTAGCAATAAGACGGACAAATGACGAAAGAATTTGTTCCTTGACATAACCACCAGCAAGCTTCAACACTCGAAGCATAGTATCAACATGCCATCGCTTATTAGGAGCAAACCGATCTGCGGCGATACCAATCTGAGACGTCATTGCGGGCTTGAATTCGTTGTCGGCGACCTCGAGGAAAGCCAGGAGTTCACGAACGAGGACGCGAACGTTGCCCTCGTTGATTAGTGTGAAGCTCAAGTCGAGCGCTCGTCGACGGATACTGATATCGGGATCGCGCAAGCAGTCAAGGATGGTGTTTCGATGTCTTTGCACTGCATTCGGTTCGACCGCGACGACTTTAATGAGAGTATTAAGCGCCACATATCGGATATTGTTGTCTTTGTTTGCAAGGAATTTGCCAAGAATATTGACACCTAAAACTCGCAGTCCGGAGTCGGCTTCAATATCCAGGATGGTAAGTACCGCTTCGTACAGAATCGCATTGCCGACATTCTTCGACGATTCGGTGTTCGTAGCCACCTGGGCAAGGATATCGTTGATGAGCTCACTGGTGGCTGCGTCACCTCTACCTAAAACACGCAAGAAACGAAGTATCTTGACCTGCAAGAATGGATCAGTCACGCCAGAAACATCATGCTCGGGAGCATATCCTGATGTCGTCAAGCTCTTGAGGACCTTGACCAGGGGGCCTGCCAAGGGACGGAAACTTTCAACGACGTCTTCAGGGCCTTCATCGAATTCCTCGGCATGTTCGCAAAGGTCGATAGCAAGTGTCAAGGCGCAAAGTAGGACTCCGTGGTTGCGGTCAGATAACAGTATCTTGGCTTTTTCCAAAAAGTGTTCTTGTAAGTCGGGGACTTTGCGGCAGATGCGCATGGCACATAGGGCCGCTTTGCGTCGAATATAGGGGTTAGCCGTGGTGATTAATGATTCGACTTCGGTGAACAGATCTCGAGACATCTCAACGGACGCAATGTTTCCTAACGTGCACAGGGCGAGACCGACGATGTATTGGTTGGAATGGTTCAGGTCACTGGTTATTTGTAAGCAAAGGCACCCCGGGGTATTATATGAACGAGCTCACTTCTTCAGAGAATTGGTTACTAAGGTCAAAACTTCTTGATTCTCATCCAACAGAAGCATAGTCCCCAAATAACCCAATCGCTTGTCGGCGAACCGAGGAGATGCGAGTAGTTTCAGACATTCGATCTGACCGAAATGTGTCCGTTCTCCTAATGTGAAAAGATACAGCAATTTGGCAACATTGTTTCTCCTATTTAGCGATGATGCATTAGTCCCTGCAGGCTGTCGTCTGTAGTATTGGCCTTCACTAACCGAACGTTCGAGTCGTGGCTTTCTTCTCGGAAGGAGGCCCGAATTGCGGCACTCTCCTTTTGCACGACGGCTCGCTCATCTGCAATTGTCTTTGCGGACCGGACATTACGGATGAATTGTTTGACTATAGGAGAGCGCTGTCAGTCCTGGTCGTTGTCTGTACAGATGTGTGGGGACAACTCACGGGAGGTCATCGTGGCCGCTGAGACCCCGTACGGGGTGAGAATAAACACGGATTATTCACTGATTCGAGCAGCGGGATAGGAATTCCAGCACGGAAATGAGAGGCGGCTGAAAGCGTCTCAAAATAGCAACGGAGGGCAACCTCCAAATCAATCAAAGACTGATTTGACCGAGCACGTCGGAATTTGGTTAATGGTGAACGTGGTGTAAGTTGCTGCCCGCCGCACGAGGAGCCGTGTGGCTGACGGAACTTGCAAGCTGTGGCGTCCATGCTGTGGCTGATGAGGAGCATTTTGACACCTTAACGCCTGAATGCCTGGATGCCTTAGGGTTAGAATTGTAAGAAGTCTTGGCAGCCGCGGCTCATCGAACAGACTCCACTCGATTGCAGCCTTAGAGCCTCAGGAAGCAAAGGGAAGACGTTCTCCGTGTATTTGATCCAATCATCTCGGACAGGATGAGCTATTTCTGTGTGACATACGTAGTAAGAACTGCAGAAGCCCTGCTAGCCGATTGCAGATCACAAACACCTCTCATACAGTCTTTGTCTAGTCGGCGTGAGTCCATCACCGAGGCTCGGGTTGGCAGTGCCGTTCCGACTGAGAAACGGTGGCGTGATCTTCAGATTCCAGATTGATTAATATGATTGTTAGGGCAGTCTCAGCGGAGTCAGCGCTAGGTGATGGGGCTACGGATCTCTCTTGGCGTGGCTTCTCCGGGGCTCCCGAGACTCGAGACAAACACTAATCTGACGTAACTCCTCTGCCCTGGATTGCTTAGAGCTGATTCAGCTGAATGCCGAAGGAACTCATCCCCATGACTAAATTAAACATATCTAACTACCGAACCCTCCGGCACTGTCGCATGCCACCTCATCCGTCTGCTTCCATAGCTACCCGTGAATGAATCATCTATATAATTGCGCTACGTTGACTTGATCGCTTCGTTCGATTGTGGTCGGTCTCGTCCTCTCCTTCCGCAAAGTACAGCTTGTTACTATCGCTACCCCTCCGACTATGTCAACAACAGCCACATCCAATGGGTCCATGACCTCGCAGGTCTTGAGAGCCCGGGCTATGAAATCGCTGCAGGCTGCCGACGAGCAGCTCGGGAATAGCAATTCTGTTTTGGAAAAAGAAAATATAGATTCAAGGTACATCTCAACTCTATCGCGCATTGTCCGGGTTGACAGCTAACAGAGCTCATAGTGGTGCATCGACACCAATCCCAGATGACGCACCTCCTTCCGTACGATCCATATCAACTGCGCGCAAACAAGTCCGAGCGAGACGTCGCCTGTTCCATACAATTGATTATATCCCGCGAGTGTCCCATTTCGACCCTCAAAGCGACTACCATAACTTCCGCGGCTTCTTTACGCTATTCTGGATTGGATTGTTTATAATGGTGGTCACCACCGTGCTGCGCAATATAAAAGATACTGGATATCCATTGCGAGTAAAGGTCTGGAGTTTATTGACGGCCAATGTATGGCAATTGGCGATCAGCGATCTCGCAATGGTAGTCAGTTCGGGCTTCGCATTGCCTCTACAAAAATTGACCCGGAGGGGTGGGAATCTACTCCGTTGGTACCGGGCAGGAATTCTGATCCAAAGTTTGTATCAGATTGGGTGGCTCACATTATGGATCAAGTAAGTCAATTTTTGATTCGCATTCAGAAAGCAGTTATTAATACCTGCAATAGGTGGCCATTCATGCTGCATTGGACCTGGACCGCCCAAGTCTTCTTCACTCTACATACTCTGACAATCCTGATGAAAGTCCACTCGTATGCCTTCTACAATGGTCATTTGAGTGAGACCGAGCGTCGTCTCTCGGAACTCGACAAACCTGGCCAGGGCTCAATGGCAGCCGCTGTACGATACCCAAGCTCTCCGACACGAGCGGAAACCATGAATGGCACCTTTGATATCAAACAAGAAGAACCGCTGTCTAAATTGCGGGATGATCTGGCGACGGAATTGACTTCTCCTCTGGGCCAGGTGACCTATCCTCAGAATCTCACTCTCAGCAACTTTGTGGACTTTCTATTCTGTCCCACGCTCTGTTACGAGATTGAGTATCCCCGTACACCGACTATACGATGGACGGAGGTGTTCTTCAAGTCACTGGCTGTGTTTGGGTGCATCTTTCTTTTGACGCTGACCAGCGAAGAGTTCATCGTTCCGGTCCTCAACGAGGCAAGCATCAGTCTCGCTAGCGTCAACACCTGGTTAGACCAAGCTCTTATTCTGGCCGAAACCACCAGCATGCTACTCTTCCCCTTCATGATTACATTCCTGCTAGTCTTCCTCGTCATTTTCGAATACCTCCTCGGCGCATTCGCAGAAATAACTCGCTTCGCCGACCGACGCTTCTACTCCGACTGGTGGAACTCATGCGACTGGCTAGAGTTTTCCCGCGAATGGAACATCCCCGTCCATCACTTCTTGCGCCGACATGTCTATTTCTCGTCGAAGGCATATTTCTCAGCTCCCGTGGCTATGTTTATTACATTCCTCGTTAGCGCGCTTGCGCACGAGCTTGTCATGAGCTGTATTACGAAGAAGTTGAGAGGGTATGGGTTTTTGCTGATGATGTTGCAATTACCCATCATTGCGATTCAGAGGACGCCGTTGATTAGACAGGCAAAGACTTGGAATGTATGTTCTTCCCATATCTACTAAGTTCCTGGATGCTAATATGAAATCTACAGAACATTGTATTCTGGTTCTCCATGATCCTCGGTCTCTCAATGGTACGTCTCCCTCTTCCTAATTTACATCAAGAATGTCTGACTGACACACTCGAACTAGATGTGCGCTTTATATGTTCTCGTCTAGGTCTTACTAATGGCCGGAACCCTATATTCTTTTCCTTTCATTTCCCTCGCCTTATTCATAGCGAGCTGATGTATCGTTACTGCCTGACTTGTACAGTTCTGATGGGGTCGGAGACCTCCAGGCTTTTTGCATGGTTATGATCATTCCTACTAAAGTGAGTGATCAATGTATTTATGTTATATATCCATTATACCCCAATGTACAAATATGTGTATATGTTATGTTGAATGATATTCTTTGCAATTCCTAGGTGATGAGTTCCGTGTAACAATGCGGTCAAAGCAAAAACAACTCAAGACTCCTATATAACTCCATATATAAGTGCGTAGATACCCATGCAACAGATAGTAGGCAGGTAACAATATGACCTGAACCATGGAATGTAACGATAGAAACGAGACGGATGCAGACAAACTCCATACCGAGGCGTCCTGCGCCTTCAAAGTCTTGGATAGATATCCAGACCATGATAATCGACCTTCTCAAGCGATAGTATACAAGCCTTAAATATGCTCAATCGGCTCCTCGGGAAGCAGCTCTTCGCGGGCCGCTTCTGGAGAAGGCATACACGCCTTGAGAGGTGGTCGAATGATATTATTGAACAAGAACGTGCCATAAACGAGGAGCGCAAAACCAAGAACTTGAAGCCACTTGAATGACTCCCAGCCTAGACCCAGCGAGACGAGCCAGATGAATAATGTACGGGATGTGTCGATTGTGCTGCGAGAGGTTGCTGAGACGGTTCTTGTGACGGAGAGGCCGAAGAAATTGAAGCCACTGTGACTGATTAGTATTTAATTTCGAGAATGAAATAGAAAGGAAGGCTCACCCAATGCTAATCATAATCAAAAGACTGGACACAGCAATAGCCCGGTTGTGGGTAACCTGTCTCCAACCCTCCTTCAAATCAAAGTATCCATATCGACCAGCCTCGGTCGATCCGATCGTCAAATGTAAGATGATCATACCAATCACCGTGACCAAAAGTCCAAAGAAGCCCTCCCATCCAACAACATTCAAGGGATCCATGGCATAGTTTTCTAGGATCCATTCTTCGGACACGAACTGTGTAGCCGTGAAGATCTGCGCAGCGGCAATAAGCAAAACACCGATAATGACACGAACAGCCTCCGGGGTGCGAGCTGTGGTATCCACATCTCTTGCAAATCGAAGCATGGCATCACTGATGCCGCTCTCGGAGTCGTGGCCTTGATCATGTCCGAAAAGAGCACCAGACAAACCGACAATTGCCACACCTAGCACCACAATCACCAATGCAAACCATTGGTACAAATACAACTTGCGACGCAAGAACAAAACACTGAAAAGGCCCACGAACAGCACGAGCGCGCCTCGGGTCATTTGATAGATGCTAGCTGCCACAAACAGTAATCCGGAATTCATCATCGTTGTGCCCAGAATATCGCAGCATGCTGGTGCAGCAAGCATGAGGATTCTCCACCCGTTGAGTATACGACGGGTCTCGTCGAGGGGTTTCGCACTGGCCGTATCGGCCGTGTGATTGTTCTGGTTTGCTTCGGTCTCTACCTCGTCTTCTTCACCATCATGATACTCGGGGAGATGATCATCGTCAGGAACGGGGTGATAGCCACCAGCGAATAGCGGCGCGGTCGATGACTTTCGCGAAGCAACGAATCGAGTGTGAAGATACGATAACAAAACGACGAGGAAACAACCTAGTTCGCCGACAAACATCTGTGCCCTGTAATACGTAGGGCACACAAGTTAGCGTCCTCTCCAAGTCATATAGCCGCTGAACGATACGTACGTCTGAATAACGGGCTGCTCGAATAGCTTGTGATCGGCCGGGTTGGGCAAGTCGCAGTTTCTAACGCATTGCATATCCTAATCGCATTGCAGTTAGTTGACCTGTTCTGTAGAGAAAAGCATAGATGACGGACTTGGTATTTGTTCAATATGGTGTTGCAGACCCCCGTCACCAACATCATGGTGACGAGGAAGCCAATGAAAGCTTCCCTGGCCATATTGACGGAATGATGTATAAAGCACGCAAGTCGAAGAGAATTCTATAAGTTTGATGAGATGGAGAGTCTGTATATGAGTGTAGGGTGCAGGACCAGGCAGGTGAGGCGTGTGGACGTCAGCAGGTACATACTAGTTACACAGTGGGTCGTTGTATCCACATACCCCAACTTTAGTTAGTGCTCTTATCAGTCGATAGATAACGTAACACTGACTGTAACGACGGACACACTCCGTAGTACGTATACACACTACGTATCATTAACTATCTTTACTCTACATATGTAGAATAGGCATCATAGATAATCATTGATTATTATCGTCGCTGTAGAAATGTAATAGGTAACAGCAAATCACTCCAGCAGTTCGCCATCCATATCAACGCAAGTGGTATCCCGCGAATTTGATCCCGTTCTCGCCAAATAAAAAAAAAAAGAAAAATTCATGATACATGCTCAAACGAGATAAAAGAAAACAGAAAGATAATAACAATAAAAATCACAACCGTAGAAAGACTCCATACCCGAGCAGCTCCTTGGGGAGGGCTCGGCAACCTAGACTTTTGTCTGTCCTTCGACGCCTCAACCCGATTGAAGAAAAAAAAGGATCAATACAGGAAGGTAGAATAGAAATGTCGCATGAACAAAGCCTAACAAGGTCAAGGCATGAAACCATTAAATCCTAGACACCATGATGCACCATTGTCAAGACTCATCCGACAATCTATTATGTTCTCCCCAACAAAGGTCTGGGCACAGTAGAAAGGTATCATGATACTGAAAATGAGAGGCCTTTGTTGAGAGGGGCTGCTTCCAGCTCTTTGTTTACGGTATCCCAATCCATCCATGGGTCGTCGTTCGCATTGCCAGAGAACATTGGTCCTGGGTGAGAGAACCAATCAGCAGGCCAAGAGCCGTCTTCTTCAACATCTTTGATCTGGATTGCCGAGTCATCCTTAGCCAGGTCACCATCGTTCGGGGTCTGCGTGACAAATGCATTGCTATCGACAGAGTCCGGTGTATCCTCGTTTTGAGTCGTAAACATGTCTGAGTTGAGGAACATCTCGAAGAATTCCCCTCCTCCCATACCCGGGAAACTGTCGGTCATCGGTATGTCAAATGTCTCTTGGATAGCATCGAGAGACACCTTGCTGTCGGCCCATCCGTGTGTAGCAACTGCACTATCTGCAACAGGGGGCTGTTCAAGAACAGCTTTCGCCGCCTCCGGCTTAGCACCAGCTTTGGCTTGTTTGGCGGCTGCGGCTTTAGTCGTCTTTGCAGCCTGTAGACGTGGCGTCATTGTGCTGGTAGATGCTGGTGAAATAATCTTGGCTTCTGTCTGACTGACCAAACGACTCATCGGTGTGGCAGTAGCAGGGGTAATGCCTTCGGTTTTGACTTCCTGCTTCACCATTGAAACTTCGCTGGGCATTGGCTTCTTATCAATTTCGCCCTCCAAGATTCCTTTGTCTGTTTCTGGTATGCCAAGTGCGACATCCAAACTGTCCACCATGTACTTCAATGGATCAGTGATCTCCTCTTTGACTCTATGCTCATCCTCTACATGTTTGCTCAAAGCAGCTTGCGTCGGGAAGCCCTTGACGTGGTATTCACAGTCAGCAACAGCACACTTGAACAATGAGGCTTTCGCAGCATCCGCTTTTGACGCAGCCTTGGCGGCAGCAGTACTCTGTGCCGCTGAGACTGATGCGTGACTCTGCTTTCGACGCTTTGTAGGAGGGATTTTCAACTTGTCCGGAGAGAATCCACCGGGTCCGTAGGCTTGAGGTACGCCTTGAGGAGACGGGTCTCCCAATGGGAATGGCGGCTGCGTGGCAGTAGGCGCTGCAGGAACATTTTGATTCTGTGTCCGTCGAGCCCGTTTCGCCTCCTCTTCCAGTTGTTGGAGATTAGAAGCGTTGAGAGGCGGTTGACCACCAGAGGGCGGCATTGGAGGTCTCAGCTTCTGTCCTTGCTGCAGTTGTTGACTCTGGACCTTGGTAATCATCGAAGTGAACATGTTCTTAATGATCGCGATGGACCGTTTCAGATAGTCTGGAGCGATAGTGAACTCGTCATTCACGGCCCATTCCGTCGATTTGAACTGTTTCATAAGTTGGATCCGCTAGTGTATTTATGTTAGCACAAGTCGACTTCAGTAGATAGTGGTGCCTCTTACCATAGAAAGAAGGGCTTTGACATTCTTCTCCTGTTGTGGGAGTTTAATAAGCCACTGAACGAGCGTGTCCAACCTTGATAACATGTCGGTAGATTCCCGTAGCTGCTGAGCCATTATTGCCTTATCTTCGGCGGAAATATCCATGGGCCCTGAGTTGGGAATGACGGCTTTGGCCATTTCATTATACCAATGTTTAAGTTGGTCAGGTAGGGTAGTATTCCAATTCTCTTCCGCCGCAATTCTAGATAACTGAGGACGGGGCTGCCGTTGTTGTTTCATGTGAGCTTCGAGCTGGGACCGTTGGGTAGGAGATAGAGCAGCAAGTTGCTCCCTAGTGAGATTGAGTGGTGGACGTGCAGGGGCAGATGTTGCAGCTGCTTGAGGAGGCGCTTGCGAAGGTGGTTGAACCTTGGGGTTTTGAATTTCAACGACATCGTCACTGTGAGGTCGCTTCTTGGAGGCTGATTTGCCAGCAGCTCCACCTTTCGCTCCTTTACTACCTGACGATGTTGGCTGGACTTTGGCGTTGGTTGTTTGGGGGGTCTGCGCTGGCTGATGAGGAGCTTGAGTTGCTGCGGGTACTGTCTGTTTGGCTGGTGTGGGAGTGGGCACCGCTGTCACTTGCGGAGGTTGAGTCTGATTTAGGTTCTGGATATTTTGGGTTGGATTCATTTGCTGCATGGCCAGTCCTCTAGCTTGGAGCTGTTGCATCCACATCTTCTGTTTGTTCTTTAGAAGAAACGCTTTGAGTTGCTCATCAGGCATATTCTGAGCCTGTGGGCCGAGTCTCTTCCGAGCATTCATGATCTCTTCGGGTGTAATAGTAGGCCCAGGAAGGTTTTGTGGTTGTCGTCCTGTAACATTCTGGCCAGGCATGAGCGGTTGATTGTTCCCGGGCCAATTTGGCTGTCCAGTTTGTTCGTTACTTCGCCCAGCCTCACGTTGTTGTGACACAGTATGCGCAAAATGAAGGCGCTGAAGATCAAGTAATTTGGCCGAATCGACGTGGCCAAGGACCTGAGGATTTTGTACAACCCATGCCTTCAATTGGCCCCATGTTTTCACAGTCTTCGGAACATTCATGTTTGCGTTGGAGTTTATCATTGAAGGGGGGAAGGCCATGCGGTCCATTTCTCGAGTTTGTTCAGCATTCATGTCGATATTCTGACTCTGAGACCGCATCAGGGCTTGTTGATGCCTTAGCAGCGCCTGTTGTTGTTGTTGCTGCTGCTGTTGCTGCAGCGATAGCTGTTGTCCCTGGAGCATTGCATTGTTCTGCGTCCCTCCAGCCAGTCCATTGAGTGACTGTTGCATAGGCATCGATGTGCTAATGTTCGGGCCGTTGAATTGTCCACCTTGAGGTAGCTGCGGCATATTCGGCTGCATGGACATCGGCTGGCCGTTTGCTGCCCGCGCTGCTTGCGCTGCTTGAGCTGCCTGACTGTTTGCTAGAGCACGACGTTGCTGCGCAATCAAAAAGGCATTCAACTGCTCCGGTGTCATCTGCCCCAATCGCTCTTTAAGGGCCGGAGGAAGGTTCGGGGGTATCTGCGGTCGCATTGCCTGTTGTTGATTGCCGGGTTGCTGCCCGTTCACGCCAGGTTGTCGTGATGGTGGTCGTACTTGTCCCGCTGCCTGCGCTGGAGACATGTTGGGGCCGACTGGACGATTGAGCATTGGCATAGCTGGGCTTTGATGCGGCATGTTCTGGTTCATCTGATTAGTAGTCTGTCCTCCAGCTTGTGATGACATTGCCATTTTTGCATTATGCGCCGCTTGAGCTCTTGCTTGAGCCTGTGCTTGGTTCTGAGCTTGAAACTGTGATGACTGTTGCATGCCAATTTGCTGAGCATTCTGAGCGTTTTGTAGTTGTTGCTGTGCAAGGAATTGTTGCGGATTGATTGGACGGCTGAGATTTGGCTGTGTGTTCTGCTGTGGCGCCCCCTGTTGGAACAGGCCAGTGGGGTCTGCGAAGGACGGCTGGCTAGACATCGGTGCAGTACTTGCAGGAACGACCAGCTGACCAGCTTCCTGGGAACGGAGCCCATCTGCTTGCTGCCCTTGAAGGTTCTCGACATTTATGAAAGTGGAAGGATCCAAACCCTGCTGATTGTTCATCGGCAAAGCGGAGTTCCGCTGCAAGCCCATCATACTTGAAGTCATCTGGCGTTGAGCTGGGTTCATCATGGTATCTCCTCCGACCATAGAAGCATTGGGATCAAGGCCTTGGGCGCGAGCAATCTGTTGGCTTCGTCGAGCTTTCATATTCTTCAAGATCTGAAGCCGCATCATCCAAGTTAGGGGGTCTCCATATTTTTGAGAGATCATTTGCTTTTGCTCGGGACTCATTTTGGACGTCGCAGCGGCTCTCCGCTTTTCGAGGTCTTCGGGAGACATTTTCGACATCATCTGCGCCGCAAGCCGACTGATCTGTTCGAAATCAGGTTGGCTGAGCATACTCAACTCATCTATCACTGGCATCCCTGATGCGACTCGTTGTTGTCCCATCTGATTCTGCGCAAAAGCTTGCTGCTGTTGTTGCTGCTGTTGAATCATGGCGGGATCGTTCATGCCCATGTGCATAGGTATCTGGCCAGGAATAGGCGAAGTCTGCATGGGGCGATTCATCTGAGGCGTGAACTGCGGGGGCATTTGGTTCGGATGGACGACACCCGGCATGCCCCCAGTGGCACCGCCGTGCTGCATTAACCCGCCTTGGTTGTACACGGCTTGTTGTCGCAATCTCGTTTCTTTAATAGCGTGGAGTTTACTGGCACACTCCTTCTCGTACTCGTCCTATCGAGTTTGGACGAGTTAGCATCCTTAATATGTCCAAAAAAAGTCTCTAATGAAACAAGCCGTTGTTATGGAGTCTTACTCGTTGATTAGCTTCGCGAAAAGCCTTTTCCTCAAACTGCAAAGCGGCCTGGAGTGCGTTCTGTATTTCGATCCGAGGTTGTATCAGCCGAAGGGATGTAATCCTAAAACCAAAGCGGTCAGGTTAGTGTGCTGGTGTACGCAATAAATCCACAAAGAAAAGACAGCACGAGCTGACGTACATCTGCAGGACTTTCCCGGCTCGGTCTGGGATGGTGACTTCTGCACGCCATCCGGTAAATGGCCCTTGATTTTGTAGGGCTACAGCGATGTGTCGTTGAACCTGGGCATTTTGAGGTGGTTGCATAGGTCCCTGAGGGTTGGCACCGGTGAGCATGGCTCCAGTGCCCACGTTGGAAAAGTTGACTGAATTCATCTCAGAAGCCCTCCCTCACGACGGGCGACTGTTGGAAAAATCCACCACGATGTCTAAAAGCTGACGTCAGCACCATTCGCTGGGATGTCGTCGAAGAAATAAGGAGAAGAAGTCGTTCAAGAGGTCGAAGAAAGCGTTATACGGGCGGCAAAGTGATTATCAGATTCGAGCACGGTCGGCGTTGAGGCTTTGGGACGGTGTGTAGCGATCGGGTCTGGCAGGGGAAAAACAATCGGACTGATCGTCGTCTGGGATCCGGGGGGCGGCCGTGGTGGAGTTAGCGTCAGAGTCAAGTCGACCAGAAAGCACTCTCGCACAATCGAGATCGCATTGTAGACGGAGAGTCGAATACGAAGGACGGAGAAGACAATGGGTAGGTGTGGGAAGCGAACGAGGGAGAGGGTAGGTAGGAGGAAGGATGAGGATGAATGAGTGAGTGAATGGTTGATTGAATGGATGGATTTGCTGGCAAACGGGCTGGAGGTGTTTGCTGGTGGTCTTGGTCGACTAGTAAGTTCTTTTTGGGGCCCGAGTCAGGCTTAGTGAGAGGGAAGGAGCGTAAGGTTGGGCAAGGGCAATCAGACACTGACAGACAGTGGGTGAATGGGAAGGCGTGAGAGGGCTGTGGCAGCGTGTGTGATAGGCTGCCAACAGGGGGGGCAGGGCGGGTCCGGTAACTAGTGCCTTAGGGCGCTTACCTGGGTAAGTAACAGGTCTGTAAATTACGGCACATCTTCCTCTGTGCCCATCTACCTGTTTGTTACAAAACAGCATGAGGACAAACAGCGTAGAATGATTTAGGAAAATACTCAGTGTCTGGCAGTGACTGTATTGTTTGCTGTGAAATCCTTATTCATCATATCAAAAAAAACTTGCACGTGAAGGGTAGAAAATACAGCATGTCACGAGGTTCCCTGAGCAAGAAGACAAACCAGTCTGCTGTTTTCGTATTCGGGGCTATGTAGGTATGGTATGTACTATGTCTGTAGGCAAGAACAGCAAAAGTGCCTTGGCTCAAACCGTATTTCTTTGACAGCTAAGAAAGCTAAACCTAGTCCACCGTTTTACACGAAGCGGAATCCCTACTTTTTCGTACATACGTAGTAGTACATACAAGATCGGCCTCGGCCCGTAGGCTCGGTCGGCTTGGTCAGTGAGGAACGACTTGAAAATATATCTATCGCAGTCTTCACTTGGTAAATTTTGAAGGGGACGAAGATGTAAGAACGCGACAAACAGCGACGTCGTGTAACCCAACCCATGGCTGCGAGGATCAACAACTAGCTACGTACCGGCATCCGTCAGAGAGAGGTCTCAGACCAGGTCTGGCTGTTCAATTAATGCGACGTTTTCTGACAGTCTAGATAGATTCATTGCATTAGTAGAAATTACAAAGGCAGTTCTTCCTTCAGATTGACAGAGAATCGGGGTGGATTCATAGATTAAACTCGGCCCACGGATTGTGCAAGCGCCAGTGCTAAGTTAGAGTGATTAGCACGACAGCCACTGACCAGTCCCATTCCAGACCGTTTGGAACCACTCTCAACCCACACTAGCTCAGCCTCTGCCCACTTTCTTCATACTGTACCTATGTCCATTGTCGTGCCAACTGTGCTTTCTGCAAGATAAAATATCTTGATCAGCATTGAAAGAGTCCGATGCAGGATTCATCAAGTCATTGGCGAATGAGCGAATAAAGTGAATCAAGCTCGGAGTAAGTGTACGAGGAAGGCACTCAGAAGCAGTGTAATTACTATGTATTACTCCGTCCGGGCTGGCCCACAGTCATCGCTAGTCTGACTCTTAGCCCGCCACTAGAGCGCTAGAAGAGCTAGCGTCCATGGTCGATTGGCTCCTAGCGTCCCCCAGTCCAATCAGACACCTCTCGTTCTTGTCCAAGCTCACACGAAGCATTACGATGCCTTTATGCGCAGACGTTAAAACGCCCAGTCTGTTCGTCTGTTGGATCCATGGTTTTGCGCTACGTATGACAGTATCCATCGAGAGCTCGACCAGAAAGGAATTGGGTCAATTAAGGTCGGCAACAAAACATCCGCAAACGGCTCACTGGCAGCAACAACAAGAGGTAGGGAGGGTTATTTGTTTGCAGTAGTAACGATCTCCACAAATTGGGCTGCACCCGCTTGCCCGTTCCTGGATATTATTCTTCCACAAAAAGGGACCAGTTGACGTGAGAGGATGTGGGAAGACCTCCAAAAGACTGGCTAGATGCAGCGGCAGCATTTACAAGGATGTATATGAGGACGAAGAAGATGTATGTAAATTAAAATAGTGGAACCTGGCCATAACGAACAGAGGGCCTCCCAACGTCTGGATTTGATATCTGGAAAATTCAACTCACGTAGGAATGGAGAGCACTCTAAGAAATCAACCCGTCTGATCAATAACGGTTCAGAGCACTCCCTATACTCATATGAATAAATAATGTCCAAAATGAATCAATATAGAAGTTAGGGACCTTCAGTTCGTTAGAGCCACGTTCTATTTATTTCCATCTCTGAAACAATAATCGAAAGTTGATTACAGCAGCTAATTAGAAACAAGCATATGCGGACAGTTTAGCTTTCGAGATTTGGAAATGCAAAGTTCACAAAAAGCTCTCAATTAACTCTACCCGCACCACTCAGTATCCACCATGTAGTGTATTGCTTGTAATGGAATCTGAGTTTCGGAGTACGTAGTCATATTGTTGAAATAGTATCCGTACACTCGAACACTTCCGAGTGAAGTCAAGGCATCTTCTCATCGTGTAATCGGGGTCCTTTTCCACAAGGCGATCATTCACCTGAAACACGCATCTTATTTTAAGACAAAACATGCCGCCCGTTTTGATTGGTGCGTTGGGTGCCGAAGTTGGGTCATCACGTGATGATTGCAGATCGATATCCGTCGCTTCCTTGGCAGCCATCATCTTCGAGTTCTCCATCACCAACACACCTCTTCAATTTCGATTTTCAGCCATTTGCCGCTTTCTAGTACTTCGGGT
This sequence comes from Talaromyces pinophilus, assembly GCA_001571465.2. Taxonomy (NCBI): domain Eukaryota; kingdom Fungi; phylum Ascomycota; class Eurotiomycetes; order Eurotiales; family Trichocomaceae; genus Talaromyces; species Talaromyces pinophilus. Next base: position 2,866,900 of record CP017344.1, on the reverse strand, counting down.
CGTCGCTCGATCATTTTCAACATGATCACAAGTTGCGCTGCCACTTGCCCACCGAATATATAGACATGGTATCTCTCGAGTCGGCGTATGCCTCCATGGCAACGTCATCCGCGACCCCTATCGGCTCAACAGTCTTTCTCTCTCTTTCCTTCGTCACTATCTGTTTGCTCGCGCTATTACTATTACGAAGATTCTTGACTCTTCGCGCAACTCCCGCATATATTACTGTCCCCGTCTTCCTGGCTCTGGTCCTTCCCGCCAGCGTCGTCCTTCTCGTTCCGGTGGATTTGACATCAAGCTCACGAGAGAAGGGAAAAGGCACAAATGGAGTCTGGCTACCGAGCCATGCGGTCTTGGTACTATGGCGTATAACATACTGGTTGATATTCTGCTTGACCTGGTTTGTCTCCTTCTGTCACTCCCTGCAGAAGAGAATACTGACGAGTTGCGCCTTTTCCGAATAGGGTTATTCTACCTCTATTAGCTGATTTCGTCGATTCGGGATATCGTGACCCCAAAAGCCGCCTGATATACTCTCTGCGCTCCAATGCTCGATATCAACTCACCGTCCTCTGCTGCGGCATCGTCGGCCTGATCTATATTTCCATTCAGAATGGATTCGATTTCACTTCCATCAAATCGCTGGTCATGGCACTTGCTTACGTGTGGGGTTTGATCCTGGCTATTTACCTGATGGGTCATGGTCTTGTCTCCATTCCTCGATCGTTCTTCCGAAAGGCCAATACTGCCGATGCTCTACGAAGGATTCAGGCACACGCCCCAAAAATCCACGACCGCCTGACTGATGCTGTAACCGAACTGGAGGAAGTCGAGGCCCAAGTAGCCCAGCTACAAAAGAGAAAGACCGGCACAGCACGCATGTTCGAGGACTGGATTGAAGAGCTTGCCGACTATACAAATATACCAGACTCGCGTCCTGCGGCTCTGCATTCGCTTGCGGAACCTACGGCGGTTCCGGCGGTAATCACAGAACGATACCTGGCAGGTTTGTCGCGGCGACTACAGCGTGCACGGCACCAGAAGGCACGGTTCGTCGACGAATGGGACCGCATCGTTCGCTCAGCCGCCGATTACCAGACAATCCTGAACTCCACTGCGTCAAAGAAGCTTGATTTCGGTCCTGTGGGTGGCTCTGAGGCCGGGTCCTCCACGCGTAGAGCCGGGCTTATCACCCCGTATATGCGATATGTTATATATGTGCATGTGCTCCCAGGCCTGAGGCTCGTCATGGGAGCGGTCTTTGCTGCCGCGTCTTTCTGCGTCGTCTGGTCTGAGGTTGTCAAAGCACTCGCCCCGAAGCTGTGCCTTATCAGCCTCAGCTTGGTACCTAATCCAGACAAGGCCCAGATCGGATTGGGAGGTCAGTTGATCGCCTCCATGTGGCTATTATACATGTGTACTGCTGCTCTCAAGGGCGTCAATGATGCTCAGGTCTGGGGTAACCGAGCCTTGGTACGTCGCAACACGTATGGTGAGAGTGCCTGCTGGTATGCAGGCCAGGTTGCGAAATTGACCGTGCCCCTGGCATACAATTTCCTTACATTTTTACCCAGCGAGCTACGCCACGATACGATATTCTATCAATTTCTCGGGAAATATATCAATCTTACGCCTTTAGGGAAAGGGTTTGACTACTTTCCAGTCTTCGTACTTCTTCCAGTCTGTGCCACAATGTTCAACCTGTATGGTCGAATCAAGAAGGTCTTTGGATTTGGTTTTGTGGATGACGAAGAAGATCCCGAGGCGGACCCTGGCGGTTTTGGGACTGGAGGCTGGCGTGAAGGACGTGCTCTCATCGAGCGGGAACTGGTTGGTTTAGGTTCTCTGGGGTTGACTTCGAGATCTGTTGACGCTGGGCGCACTGCCGGTCTCGCTTCTTCATCCTCTTCCACCTCACTAAACATCTCGCGCGCAGCTTCTCCACAACCCGGATGGTCTTCATCATCAACGGTACCAAGAACCTCATCTCGGGCACCATTAATTGGGACATCATCGTCAGCAAATGCGATCACAGCTACTACTATCATTGACGACGGCGTCGCCGAAGAAGAAAATTTCTTCCAATCCTTCGCACACCGTGTCCGAAATACCATTGACACGGCATCCACTCCACGATGGTTACAGGGCGGTTTCTCAACTATTAGCACGCCGAGATGGCTGAATTCGGACCGGGAAGACTCCGGCGCCAATAATGGCTCTACTCAGGGAGGCAACAAGATATTTGGAGGTTTATTCGGACAACGGTCCTCAGACGGACACGTGCGACTGTGAGCCGCTCGACATCGGTTCGATTTACGAATTGGCATGGCGAAAGGCGTTGTCGCTTTCTTTTTCTTCGTCGGTTTTTTTGTATATATATTAATGTGTGGTGCTTACACGGCTGTAGAACAGGTTATTAGAGTACATAATTCCTCAGTGCAAGTCAGACTTGCTGAATATAATTTTGACACAATTTCAGCGTGTCTGCCTGGTCTCAAGGCATACGCCCAATCCAGGCGTCCTATTGCTGGCATTTCAGATGCCCCACTTGACCATGTGGACACAGATCCAGATGTCATGATAGCAGAATGTGCCGTAGCCTATCAAATATTATGATGTACGTACTTCAGAAGAGAGTCCAGCTGGAGTGTTCTCGTTCTGACCACCAACTTCCACACTCTTGTCCATGGGTCCAGGCTGCGATTAACAATCCGCGCTTAACTTTCCGCCCGCTTTGAGCTTGCCGCCAGACGCCACCGGGCCAGAACTTCTGACTGTCATGTCATCCGCTTTCTGAACAGGCGGCTCCTTCAGCTTAAGATTCCGCTCCCCGCCTCTTCTTCTCTTCTCATCCTCCTTTTTCTCACACCACTCCGCTTCCCCTTTTTTCTATTTCATTTCCTCCTCACCCTGTACGACAACGGCGCAGAGGCTTCCATGACTCTGCTGCCGGACTGGCCCGTGACTTTGTCCTCCCTGGGTGAGGCTTCCATCTCGTACCCGCAGCAGGTGATTCGTCGACTGTCATCTTTAACTCTGGGCTCTTCTTCATTTCTCGGAACAACAAGCAAAGGGAAAGATAATCTGTCTTTTTTTATCGACAATCTACTCGCGAATCCTACCTCTCCCCTCAGTATCGCCGCACTTTCCCTGACAGCCATCCTTGGGATTCTCACTATCGTCGCAATGAGTTGGCGGGACACCTTTGGATTTTTCCGGCGCGCGTCGTCTTACGGTCATAATGCGCCAGCCGCACCGCCACAAGTGAGCGACAGTGATTACTCGTATCTCACAAATGACGATATCGTCGAACCTCCTCGATCCTATCAACAATCCCATCATGACGGACGACGAGTAATACGAAGGGACGTTAATCATTTAGAAGATGAGTCGCCGGATATCCTGCTACTCAAACACCGCGGGGTGACCTATCCTTTACATTTCACACCGTATGCCATTGACGATGGCGACCTTACCATTGGAGAAGTTCGACGTCTCGCAGCCGAGAAGACAGGAACGGCCGATGTGAAACGAATTAGAATTCTCTACAAGGGTAAATTGTTACGGGATGATGCAAAGCCATGCAAGGACGAAGGTCTCAGACAAAACTCGGAAGTCATGTGTGTCGTGTCCGAGGTACGACCCGGTGAAAGCACCAGCAGTCTCTCCGGTAGCGAAGGAGGCAGTCGCAGCGAAGCTTTGAGTCTGGATAGCCGCAGCAATCAAAGCCCGCCGTCAGGTGGTGGCGGTGGAAAGAAGAAAGGCAACAAGAAGAAAAAGAAGAAGCAGCAGTATCTCTCACCCGAACCGACAATTGCTGAAGCGAGACCGACGCCCTCCAAAGATAACCTCGCTCCCCCGTCCGATGTACGTCCTACTTCAGCTGGGCGTTCCTCAGCGGCACCCTCGCCAGCACCAAGTTTACAGCAATATGCCACCCCAATTGAACGAGTAGATGCACTACTTAGGTATCTGCGTACAGAGTTGACGCCGTTGTGTGAAAAACACTTTTCGCATCCACCTACAGACCCCAAGGCGCGCAGCTATGAACATAAACTTCTCAACGAAACAATCTTGTCTCAGGTCATTCTCAAAGCGGACAGTATCGATTCCGAGGATGCTCGACCGGCTCGTCGAGCCTTGATCAAAGAGGCGCAGGGATTGTTAAATAAGCTGGATGCACTTCCACCTCAGAGTCCATAATTTCATTTCTTTCTTTTTCCATCTTCGATATCATAGTTGCATTCGCACAGGGAAGCTAGACACTTTTGATGAGACGGTTGAGTTTATTGCATTTGTCTCTTGACGTGGGAAGGTTATGCCATTCTTGTCGTGCCAATCTCGGGTTTCCTCTGGATATATTATGCTCTCATCGTTTATTCTTTGGCATAGAAAAGGCGATTCATATCGTTATTTGGGAGGAAATCAAAAGGAACATTCTCGTCAAACTGCTTATCCATTGTCTTAACTCATCTGCCTGACTGGCCCTTTCGACGACTTACATACACACGATGCCGAACGCTTGTACTGATCTGGACAGTCCACTGAGTGGTCGCCGTTACAGACTAAGCCTGTCGCGAATTAAAGTGTACCCCGTAATACGGACTATTACCTACTAAGTCACTAGTTAGAGAGCATTAGTCCATATTGGAACAAAACTAAGCTCCAGCCACGAGCAGCCGTCCAGTCAAAAGTGATTAATCTACAAATTGTCTTAGTCACCTGTTCTGGCCTGGGTCCAGTAAAAAGTTGCAAGTCGCTGGAACAGAAAAAGGAACGAAAATCAACAGAAACTGAAAGGAGAAAGAGGAAGGTGTAAGTGTAATGTAGTTACAATACGGTAGTTAGTAGCACTGACATTTGTCAGGGCTTGTGGTTAGGGAAGAACGTCTGTATGATAGTGCCAGGTACCGTATCGTATTTACGGTCCGTCGCTCCTTCTCCTTGTCCCGCCGCCAATCTGAGCCGGCTCTTTCTAAGCTTCTCTCAGTCAATCTCGACCATCTTCCTCCCCAAACCTGCGCGAGCAATTGCAACAACAGCTCGCTGCTTTTCAATTCTAATAAAAGCATTCTCTTCTCTTCTTGTCCGCCCCGCCCTCTTACTCATTCCGTCTTTTTGTCTTTTGATATGTTCATCTCGTCAATCTGCGGGTATTGGGTCTAACGCAATAACGTTCCAACTAACCACCTCCTGACCTGTCTCATTGTCTTGCAGCTCTTTTCTGCGCCTTGCATCTCTTGTCTTTGTTGCTGTCGCCTCACGACAAATACAGCACGTTATTTATTGTTTACTTCTCTTCGACTCAAGCGCGAAAGTCCCCTCATTCTATTTCCTTTCTTCTCTAATCACCTCTTACAGTCATACCTCTCCTTTGTGTCCACTATTCTTCTCCCCGACTTTACCCAGCGAATTGTCCAGGCAGTCGCGAGTTGCAACAATCTCAATCTCGAGTAAATCATCTCTTTGATCCAACCAAACATTTTTACGAGATATACTTCTGGCTCGAAATTATGTCACTGTGACCCAGTACAACAGATCGACTACGGCTTCTGGTCACATCTGTCACTTCCGCTCTCAACCGCCGACACGACTTTGTCCATCACAATTGCCATTCACTCCGCGAAAAAATTTACAACGACATAATCGAATGATATAAACGATCAACAAATAAACAGTTGAAGAGATCAACAACTACCCCTTCCCGAACCAGAACCGAGAAAAGGCTTGGTCCGGTTGTCTCCACCTCCCGCGGGCCTATTTCTTTTGCAAAACACGAGGGCGATTGTGCCTGTATTCACACCGTGGAGTATATCTAGCTGCATCTGGACAGTCAGGCAGCGGCGCGATACACGATATTCAGGCTACCAGGAAGATTGCTTTGCCTGATGTCTTTGTGCCCTGACCGGAAGTCGTCGCCTTGGAACTTGTTCTCAGGGTTCTTGAATAGTGTTTAGGGGTTGGTGGGGCAAGACCAACTACTATCCAAGTCTTTTACCAACCACCGGATTACTGGGTGCTATGTTTCGATGAGCAGGCCGACAGCTTGGAATTAGACGAAGAATAAATCCCAATTCGCACTTGCAGACTTTCATCAGAAAGCGGTGCAGCTTGTCGGGTTTCAGAGAACATATCAGGGGAAATCATATAACTTGGAGTTGGGATGGCTGGTACCGCCACTGCTATATCTTCTACAGATGCTTTGACATCTCCTCCAAATCTTACCACGGCATGGGACCTAGCTGTTCCCTTAGGACCAGAGGTGAGTGGCCCTCTGCCAGAATTCTTGATTCCCGCCTTGAAACCATTCTTTGAAGGCTCTTCTAAAGAACACTTCAATTAGGACAAGTACTAACCATTGCGTCTTATAGGCCGACACTATAACGCCGAAACGCACGTCTAATGAATCCAGTTCCCTCTACAATAAATCCAGCTACCGTCATCGGACGCCAAATGGCAATCCTCGTTCGCGCACCTCATCACAAACCGGCTCAAGGCGGGGAAGTAACGCACATGACACTTACGGACGTGAAATCGGACCTATGACCAAAGAAATGGCGGATTCTTACAGCAATGGCCACGTTTGGAAAGGCGACCACTCTGGTAAGGCATCCGTGGAAACCGAGGACCCGCCAAATGACGACAATTGGATCCATCGAGACAAGTTGGCGCGGATAGAGAGCGAGGAGCTACAACAAGCGGCCATGCGCATTCAACGGCAGGTGCGTACGGGCAGTAAATCGAGCAGCATGCGTGGTCGTAGCCATGACACACAGAGTCTGAACGGAACCGTTACCACACCTCCAGAGCAGACAGAATCCTGGCCTGGCTCACAGAGACCTCAACTGGAATCACCAATACCCTTCGAAAACTCCGATGAACAAGAAATCGAAAGCGAAAGGATGAATTGGGATTTGCGACGACCCGAAGAAATTGCCGCGTCCTCCTTTGAAGGGAACGACGATACGTCATCAAAGTTCTACAAAAGCCCGGCCCTAAAGAAAAGTTCTTCACGAATCCCCGTCTTAGCTTCTAGTCCTCATCAGGCCTCGGATTCAAATGATCGTGAGTCCTCCATTCAGCGCATTCGCACTCGCACCGTAGGCAGTGGAGACGAAGATGGTATATCCCATACCCCGAGTCGCAGAGCCAGTGAATCAGCAGTAATTGACACCCCTGAAGCCTCTCCGGAGCCTGCTGATAGTACGACGCCCCCATTATCCACCAGCCGGCCCAATAGTCGCGGCGGTATGCTTGCGCAAGCACAGTCGTCTCCTACGAAGAAAGCGCCTACCAAAGGCACCACTACCGCTCGAAAGTCATCTGCTCCGCCCAATAATCGCAAACCCTCAGCCTCAGTCAAACCGCGAGCCACTTCTGGAAGCAGCACAAAAGACCGACCTGTTACGCGATCCGGAGATAATCGTCCATCGACATCCGCAAACCGTCCAGAAGGTGATCCACCTTGGTTGGCTACTATGTATAAACCGGATCCTCGACTACCACCCGATCAGCAAATGCTACCGACGCATGCAAAGAAAATGCAACAAGAGCAATGGGAGAAAGAGGGCAAGACCCCGACGGCGTATGACCGTGAGTTTGCGCCATTGGCTGTTCGACCTGACGAGCCAGTGCAAGTGCCCGCCCCCGAGGTGAAGAATGAAGCTGTGACTACTGATGGGGACAATCTTGCTGCAGAATCAACGTCTCCATGGCCACTTCAACCCCCAAGGAGCCCTGAACCTGCCCGTCCGGGAACAAGCGGAACCAATTATAGTACTATGCCGAAAGTACAAACAGCGCCACAGATTGCGTTGCCAACACCCCAGAGAGTGCAACAGAACTTACCGCCTTCGCCTCAAGAAGATGAGAAGGTGGAAAAGGGTTGCGGATGTTGTATCGTGATGTGAAACCATCCTTTTTCAGTCATTGCTGTTTATTTTTGATATCTTCTTTCCTTCCTTTGAGTTTCAAATACCCAGGATTCTGTGAGAATCCACTCTGAATTACTATTATATTGTTATTTTCTTGGGCCAAGGCGGGCTCTCTGCACAGATGTTATTTACTCGAAGCCGTTTCTTTTTCTCTCAATTGACCACTCCTTCCCCCTTTTTTAGCGATTATGTTATTTCAAGCACAAATATTCTTAAAGTTATGTTCTATCCGGTTGTCTTTCCGGCGTCTACAGTGTTTTCCTCTCTTCGTTGTATTTTTCCTTCTGTCTTCGGTATGTCTTCGATCTCGTCTAAGTGAGGTCAAGTCTGCATTGATCCTTGATTCTTTGGCCTGCTCCCCTGTGCACTTACATAAGTTACCACTCTGCTTTGCTTTCTCTGTCGATTTAGGTAGTTCAGGTGGCAGTGTTATTGAACATACATACATATACAAGCGTTGAATATCCATGGTCCACAGATCGAAGAGCTTATCAGATCGGCCAATCAGATAGTTGCGCAACCCGCATCTGATTACTCATCATGGCCTCGGCCAAATCGGAAAAAAGTCACGCAAGCTGACAGTCCAAACTCATCATCTTCGTCCTTCCATCTGACTAATTCGAGACTAATTATTGTCATCATTCCTTCGGCTCCTTATCCGTCGCGCGATTCTCGTCGATTTCTTCTTCCTTCCTCTCATTAGCAAGCAATTATACAACCCACGAAGAAGGTACGAGAAAGACATCCCCTGTCCTCCCTATCGCAAAGTGCCGAGATATTTAAAGCATGCGCAAACACCGCCCCCCCTCAACTTCCCCTCACCACTGCACACCAGCCTTCCTCAACAAACGCAGTCGCGTTACAGCTAACCCACTGTGTACAGGACGCTGCATTAGTCCTTCATTCACATCTCCTTTAGCCCACCATTTCAGCCCTCTTCTCCAGACTTTTCGGCAGCTTAGCGGCTCGCCCTATATCTCCCGGCACCATGTCCGCTGCTAAGATCAAGGCTCAGAGCATCATTGACGAGAACAAAGTTGGTATGTTTCTCTTTTTTTCCCCCATATCTCGTTGTTTTGAGTGTGTCGCTGACTGGGATTGCTGTAAAGTTGTGTTCTCGAAATCCTACTGCCCATACTGCAAGTCAACAAAGTCGCTTTTGACCGATCTCGGTGCGCCTTACTACGTTCTTGAGTTGGATCAAGTTGGTACGTCATCCTAAGACATCCTTCTCTCTTCAGGAGAGTGAAGACTAATTTCTTGTGTCTATCGCAGACGACGGCGCCGCTATTCAAGACGCTCTCGAAGAAATCACCAGCCAGCGCTCCGTCCCCAACATCTTCATTAACAAGCAACACATTGGCGGAAACTCTGACCTCCAGGCTCGCAAGAGTGAGTTGCCTCAGTTATTGAAGGATGCTGGTGCTTTGTAAATAAGTTTGTTTATACTAAGGAATTGATCTTTCCTACTGTGTCATTTCGCAAGTGTCTTATGTTTGATTTAGTCGTCAGATCGAATGTGACTCTGACTTAGTTGTTCAATTATATATATACATAATTTTGCATCCTATCTTACAACATCGTAACCATAGCTAAAGTAGGCGAAGTAGAGAGATTCGTCGCAACAGGTACGAATTAGATAACCTTCTGCGTAACAGTACCAACAGGCCTCTCCACAATACCCATGGTACCTTCCACAATACTCTGTCTCGCAGGCTCGCTCGCAACCTGCTTACCAGCGAGATAATTCAACCACACGCAACGACTAACCCGTTCATCGGCGACGCGACCAAGCCACTGAATAGGTTCTTTGGGATCTCGTTGGAATAGAGCATCGAGAGCACCCTGTTGGTCGCGCAAAAGCAGTAGAACTTGTCCCTTGGGAATATTCTTGCGAGATCCGCCTCCGAGCAATGTCTTGAACTCGTTGACCGACTGTCCAAATGCCTCGTCATCGAATTCACTGCGTAAAGGCACGGTTTGATCACCACTTGATTTTGCGAGCTCTTTGATTCTGGCTGATTCCTTCTGTGCTCGGTTCGTCATGTGTCGTACCCAGGCATCTCGTAAATGCATGAAATCCGTATTGCGTGTCGGCACAATCCGGATCGCAGTGCGAATGTTACCCTCCTTCAATATCGAGGTCCATGCTGCCTCGCCATGTTCTGGGTCAAGCAATAGCTTCTTCAACGCATCTCGTTCCGTAGATACGAGTGACGTTGCTGCTGCCGCCGCACCCAAAGTGCCAGGTTGACCAGCCCCAACAGCGGGAGCCTGCACTCCAGTATGCACCAATCGTCGCTGAAGGGTTCCGATATCTGATTTGGCCACATACACGCCGACAACATATACCTGGATTGACAGGAACGAGACAGTCCGTATTCCGAATCCGAGCAATTGGTATTCCTCCTCGGATTCAGGCGCAATAGGCAGATCCTGACCGGGTGTCAAGGGCATATCGCTCATCGATTTGGGGAGTTTGATGGTTGTCGGAAATAGTGGTACGGAGCTATTCCCCGTCTCGACCTGTTCGGCACCGTCTTGACCTTGAATCCGGATCACGGAAGGGCTGCTGGGAAATTCGGAAGGCCCGTCAAGCTTGATATTGCCATCATTCAGATTTTTGTTTTTATTTTTTTCTTCATCGTCTTCTTTCTTTGATGTGTCTTCCGGTAATCCGAACGCGTTGCTTTTGACCATCCCATACATCGTGGCACCGCATAGGACGATACCGGCTGCGGAGAGCGCCATGCGGCGCCTGTAGTGCGCAATGGCAGCTTCATTTTGTGCTTGGTTGGGCTTTCGTGCGGACGATCGAAGGGGGTTGACTTCTCCGACTGGTTTGCTTGAGGCACGCAAGTTGGGACCGGTGGACAGTTGGCGAGATGATCGATTTGCTGTCCGTTGAATCAGACGCGGACGTACCTGCACCTGGCGCAGGCATTGCCGACAGGCAGTTGGTGGCAGCATTTTGGCGTCTTTCAGAGCTAGCTCTTATGCTCACTTTTGTCAATTGTTGCAGTTCCTTCAGCTTGCGGTTTCACTCGGAAGATGACGACACACCAAACATCAGATGGCATCACGTGATTTATCAGGAACGAATGTTGCATCAGGAATATTTACCGAAATTGAAGAGTATCAGAAGACAACGTTACTCGAAAGGAATTTGAATTGATAAATAGCATTTGTTCTGAATGTCTCGCAATTCATGCAGTAGTTCAGCAACAACATACTCATTGGGTATCATATACACTGTCTAGCACAGCCTTAATCATTCTATCCTCGATAATCTCCATCGTCATCCTCACCTCGACCCCTTGTGCTCCTCCGATTCCGCCTGTTATTATGACCACTTTCGCCAGCAACGGTTGTATTAGCTGTCTCAGCCGCTTGGGTTGTCCGTTTAGAGCCCACACTGCGAGCCAATCTCGCCTCAAACTCATCGGTTGCTTCTCCTTCAGTAGGAGCAGTCCGTCCATAAACCTTTCTGACTAGCCCTGATACTCCACTTTCACCAACCTCAATCTTCCCCCTAGGCCCAACCATGTACTCAATGACCTCTTCTCCGCCATCCATCTCCCTATTCCGGACTAGATATCCTTCCTTGCAGAGCCGTTGTAGTAGGCGATCTGTGCGGTCGATGGGCGTATATTGTTCGATATTGGTTCTTTTCAAATACCTATCCAGCCTCTGTTCGAGTATAGAGCCGCCTGATAGAGTGATGACGGATATAATAAACGTGTAGAGCGCTGTATAGGTACTGTCAAGGAAGGATGTAGGTGCTTTTGATGGAGGTAAAATCTCTGGTATCCGGAACGGAGGAGGTAGGGTGCTCATTACCATCCACGACTTGGTAGCTGTAGATGGCTTTTCGACACGTTGCGCAGCTGAAGAACAGTCAGTTATTAGACTCGCCATCTGTAATACGAGTAGGTGTATGCTTACCCCTACGTTGAGTAATGGTCACTTTTTCCTTCGCCGGCAATTCTATCATTTGCATACCAAATCGATGTCGCAAAACCTTTTGTGCCTCATCAAACACCAACTTGAACTGCCGTGCACCCTGCTCGCCTAGGACTTTTGCACTGATCTCTGTTCTTCGAATCGGTAATCGTGCGTACTCGCTGGATAATGCCAGTCGCACCATCCTTTTCACCATGACATCTGTACTGCTCGGCGCGCGATGGCCCTCATCTTCGCTGGCGTCGGATGCAGACGCATTATCTTGGGATTGTCGTCGTCGTTGTGAGGGACGTCCTTCATCGTCTGAGTTTGCGTTATTCTGTTGCTCGGCGCCCTGGAAGAATGTTAGATACTGTGTTGCGACAGAGCTTTGTTAAGAGTACGTACAGCACGGCGTTTGCGTCCGGGAGGCATGGTTGCGATATATAGCGTGGGCGGCAAAGTACTTTTGATGTTTGTCTTAGGAACTCTTATGCTGAAAACGCTGAAAATATAGATTTGAGGAAGAGACAGGAAGAAGGTCGATATCGAAGACGCGCGGGACGCGTAAATTGGAAGCTTGAACCGAGTGGGGCCAGTCGCTTTTCCTTAAATTATCCGATCAACTCCAAATACAACCACAATACGGCAACTGTCTTCTGCTTTATTGTCCTTTGATCGGACTCCTTCGTCCCATAAGGAAAATGAGAAAAAGATTATTTGTTCAATATTTCTACGTCACTACCTATAGACATTAACATCCGCCAAGGCCATGGACACCACCCGACTCGGTGTATGAGCAGGTACCATTGCCGTACGCCGTCGCGTTCTGTGAGGGAAGAAGTTCCACATTCTGAAAGTCGATATTATAGCATGGGTGAACATTCGAGCAAGAAACCGAAGCGACGTGCGAGGCTGCATGCAAATATCCTGTGAAGTTGACAAAGGCAACGTTTGAGATGGCTATGAGACTGGTCCCTTTGAAAGTGCCGTTATCTCCACTGTCTTGGGTAATGGCAGGACCGGCGTTGGCTCCTTGGATGTTGAAATTGGAGAAGAGGATATTCTCAACCGTTCCCCAACCGCCGCCATTTGGCAAGCCGGCGCTTTCGTACGAGCTTTGTAGGACTCGGCCGCCCATGTATGTCTTGATGTATGCCGCGTTGTGCATGTCTTCGTTGTAACGGATGATCTGTTTACCGGTTAGTATCGATCATAAGAACCACCATTTAGGCTCAACATACGTCGACATTGTCTATCACCACGTTCTTGACGGAGGCATCTTCAAGGTACTGGCCAAGGCTACCAATGGCAATGCCGTTACCACCATGGCACGCCACGTTCGAAACGCGGACATTGTAAGAACGTGGTTTGATCGCAATGCAGTCATCTCCACCCTGGTACGTGAAACCATTCAGTTCGATGTTGTTTGCATCCATGGTATCTACTTTCATTAGCCCAGTCATTCTTTGTATCCTTGGGATGTGTCGTTCATACCGAAACCATCCGTGTTCTGCACCCAATTGGTACCGTACGGAGCATTCACAGCAGTTGCATTGCATGTAATGTTGTTGAAGACCATATTTGTGCCATTCATGATGTTCAAGGACCACAAAGGAGGGTCCTTGACAGTGAAATCCTCTACAAGGACTTCAGACACATTCCAGAAGACAAAAGGCATCGGTCTTCCAGGCTGCGTGACATTTTTTTCGACATTGTACCAAGCGTTGCCATTGCCGTAGATTTGCCCTGTCCCGTGTCCCTCGATGGTAATGTGGTCTCCAGTCAGGACGAAGCCCGCATGGTGGTTTTGAAAGGTGATGGGATAGGAGTGATTGCGCCAGTAGTCGAGATCATCAGAAAACTGTCGTCATATCAGTATGGGAATCTTCTCATAGAGCGGACGCTATCACATACTGTCCACACGCCGCGCCAGTCAATTACAACATTGCTCACAACAGGATTGAGCCTAGTTGCAATCCAGTAGTTCTGGTCCTCTGGAAAGACGATGGTGCCATCTTTTCCGCAGCGCGAGAACGCCTCTAGGATGTTCGGGACATCGTCTCGCTTTCCTCCTAGAGCTGTTACTGTACAGACATTGCCCTTGTACGATACTCCTCCTTTGGAGGCAGCGGCTGCAAGAGCTGTAGAACAGATGGTAAGAGGTAGAAGGTTCCTGAGCCAGTACATTTTGTTTGCTTGGGAGGCAAGGACTCAATTGGTATTAGAGTTGTATCTGACTTGCAACAACAGCAGATTTCAATCATCTCCGTCCCATTTAATGATATTTTCTTTTCGATTACAGACGCTAACGACGTAATTGAAAGTCGAAGTTGACCCGACTAATAATTTCTCCGCCCGAAAGTGCCATGCTCTCATTTTCAGTTAATTCGGTCTGTATTGACCCGACAAGTCTCTGCGGGTCAATGAGCACTTTATTAGGGAGCTGAGATTGGTGATTGATTATGATTCCAATGAATTCAATTGCGGGGGAAAAGAATGGGGTTAGTCCGGGGTTAATCGCCTTCTTTACTTTCCTAATTGACGTAGAAACAATTTCGGATGTTTCCATGGCATCCTATGAGAATCGTTCTGGATGTGCTGGCTGCATTAGGGTTTGGGGAAGCACATGGTCTCCCCAGTGCGGGATGCTTCAATATTTCCACCAATAACTTGGCACATTAGCTTCATATTTATCCTGCTGGATAATGTAGCGAATATATTGCCAGCGAATCAAAGACTGACATGCTTAACAAGCATCATTAGCTTGCTTTTAGTGAATGCTGCTCGGGTTATTACTTGGATATTAGACCAGTTGACGGCATGAATTTTGGCGAGATCAATTGGAAGCCCTAACATGCTATGATATTAAGAGCGATGATTCCACGCCTAGTATCTCTGAACTTGGAAGTGTAGGCAATTGGAGTCGGAAACTTGCTATCACCTATCTCTGAATAACGAATTGACCTATCAGCACGTTATGGTCTTGTTAAGCAAGATTAGCCTCGTCCACTTCTGGACGCTGGCTCTCTCTGCTGCTGCAGAAGCCGGCAGCTGCTGGAGGAATACAACTTGCACGGGTCCCGCTGATACCTCCTTTCCCGGTGCATGGGAGAAAAACATCTATGCTCCTGCTTCCCGTCTGGTTCGTCCTCAGAGTATACTCGAAGCATCCGATTCACGAACGGACTTCAAAGTAGGCTCCGGCCACAACGTCCTCAAAGGAAATGGGTCTCAGATTGTCTTTGATTTTGGTATCGAAGTCGGCGGTATTGTCTCAGTGGATTATACAGCATCAGCAGCAGGCTCAGCCTTGAATCTAGCATTCAGCGAGGCCAAGAACTGGATTGGAGAGTTCTCGGACTCTTCGAATGGTGCTTTCAAGCAGGGAGATGGCTACCTCACTTATAATATCACTGCAGCCGGAAAGGGCGTGTACACCATCCCTGACAACAAGCTGCGCGGTGGATTCAGATATCTGACCGTGTTCCTTACTACCAACGACACAGACAATGCTACTCTGGACGTGAACGATATCACTCTAGAGATAGGATTCCTTCCAACATGGTCCAACCTCCGCGCCTACCAGGGTTACTTTCATAGTAACGACGAACTGCTCAACCGCATCTGGTACGCAGGTGCCTATACCATCCAGACCAATATGGTACCCGTAAACACTGGCCGTCAGATCCCTGCAGTGGCCCATGGATGGTATAACAATGCCACCCTCGGACCTGGTGATACTATCATCGTTGATGGTGCGAAGAGAGATCGCGCTGTTTGGCCTGGAGACATGGGAATTGCAGTTCCTGCCACTTTCGTCAGTATCGGTGATTTAGAAAGTGTGAAAAATGGATTGCAGGTCATGTATGACACTCAGGTATGATTCTTCATGGACAATCCCCAATTTTTATTCATTAGTACTTATGATTGCCTAGGCCTCAACTGGGGCTTTTGCGGAATCAGGTCCACCCCTGAGCCAGAAAGGATCCGACACTTATCATATGTGGTCTATGATTGGAACGTACAACTATGTCCTCTTCACCAATGACACAGACTTTCTTCAGCTGAACTGGGCAAAATACCAGCTGGCTATGGACTATGTCTATGGAAAGGTTGGTCCTAGTGGCTTGCTGAATGTTACTGGAACCAGAGACTGGGCCCGGTGGCAACAGGGATTCAACAATTCCGAGGCGCAGATGATGTAAGTCATTCCATCATACCGTGTCTATATTATCGTAGCATTACTGACATTATACATAGTCTATACCATACTCTCAACACAGGAGCACAACTTGCCGAGTGGGCTGGTGACACCACCGGCCTGTCCAGCAACTGGACCGCGCGAGCTAAAGATCTGGCAGTAGCTGTTAATGCCGATTGCTTTGACGATGCGTATGGTGCATTCAAGGATAACGCAACTGCAACAACTCTACATCCTCAAGATGCCAACAGCATGTCGATTTTGTTCGGACTTGTCGATGAAGATCGCGTACAGGGCATCTCTCAACGCTTGACCGAAAACTGGACACCCATTGGAGCAGTTGCCCCAGAGTTACCTGAGAATATCTCACCGTTCATTTCCTCCTTTGAGATCCAAGCCCACTTTGTCGCTGGACAACCAGACAGAGCACTGGATTTGATCCGACGTTCATGGGGCTGGTACATCAACAACCCTAACGGGACAGAGAGTACTGTGATCGAAGGCTATCTCCAAAACGCAACTTTCGGGTACCGCAGCAGCCGTGGATATGGCTACGATGCTTCATACATCTCCCACGCACATGGCTGGTCAGCCGGACCTACATCAGCATTAATCAACTATGTTCTTGGTTTGACTCTTACCGGCCGGGCTGGTTCAACATGGCAGTTGGCACCGCAATTCGGTGATTTGACCTCTGTCGAAGGAGGGTTTACTTCTTCGTTAGGTCAATTCCAAGCTTCTTGGTGTCGAGGGTCTACAAAGCCGTCGTCGTCGTATGAATTGTCGTTCAAAGTACCCACGGACACACAGGGTACCGTTGTACTGCCACCGGTCAATGGCAAAAAGTCGAAGGTGACGTTGAATGGGAAGAGTGTGCAATGGGGAAGCGAGGACACAAAGACGATCTCTATTACGAAGGGGGGCTCTTACAAGATTACTGTTCGCAACTAGCAAGTCCAGGCCTGTTTACTCTTAGGGTACAAAAAATTGGCGATACGTAGTTTGGAGAAATAAAGTCCGATTATCTCAATATGGCAATGTAACCGTCGTGCCTAATCAAATTAGATTTAATAATAATATATCGGATTGGCCAATCATATCCTCCCAACAAAAAGTTGTAGATCTACTCATCCAATCAGAAATCATAGTGTACGCAATCAAGTACAAATTTGATCGCCAATTGTACAGCCGCAAATCATGTCAAAAGGCGCAAAAGGGAAACACGATATATAAAGAGCCGTGCCCGTTTCATTCTACTCTTTTTGAGATCCAAAGGGTTTACTCTCAAGGAAGTATATGTACGAAGCCATGGACACGATACCGCCTAATCAATCACGAAGAAGAAGACCATGGATCGAGACACCGTTGATTGAATCAGCGGCGCTTTCAAAAGCGGCAGGATGGTAAGGATGATTTGAGTTCTATGAAAATTACCTTAACAGGAAACTTTGTTAATCGAAATATAGTCGGATCTTCTTGAAATTGGACTGTTTGCAGCCTTCTGGTAGTTTCAAATCAAGGTTAGTCAAAACAGCCATCCACAACCTTTAGTTGACAAAATTATTGACGACAAACAGAGGAATCGGCAACTTGATTCTTGCTCATCTCTCTGACCCCTCAAACAATGGCAAAAAACTACACTTTTACAGCTCCTCAGGCGGAAACGCTGGTCTCGCAGCCGTAGTCGCTGCACGCGATTTGGGCTGTGCTTGCACTGTCGTTGTACCCCATAGCACGAAGCAGTACACAATCGATATACTGCGGGCCGCTGGCGCAAGCGACGTGCTACAACATGGTGCTAGTTGGTTTGAAGCCGATACGTTTCTTCGGGAGACGTTCATCGATGTGCCGGAGCAGATCGATGGTGTCAAGAATGTATACGTGCATCCTTTCGATAATCCGATTATTTGGGGAGGGCATTCGAGTATTATATCTGAGCTAGCTGATCAACTGCCGGCTCGTGAGGATGGGGACAAAACTCATTTCCCTGCCGATGTTATTATATGCAGTGTCGGTGGAGGGGGGTTATTCAATGGTATCATCCAGGGACTTAATGAATACAACAAATCTCATCCAAAGGACGGCCCAAGAGAAAAAGAATTGGACGTTCTCGCGGTCGAAACGAAAGGAGCAGACTCCCTGGCCTACTCTCTACAAAGTGGAGAACTGAAATCTCTCGACGCAATTACGTCCATAGCAACTACTCTAGGTGCATTGTCTGTGGCGCCTATGGCCTTTCAGAATGCGCGGGAGCCTCCGGAGGGTGTCAGAGTTACAAGTGTGGTGGTTCCTGATGCCGAAGCAGCCCGGGGAGTGGTTACATTCGCAGATGAGATGCGTATACTTGTTGAGCCGGCTTGTGGTGTGTCGATAGATGTTGCTCTAGGTGCGAGATTGAGGGAGGCCGTGACAGATAGAGAGTTAGGGCCGGATAGTCGTGTTGTGGTTGTTGTTTGTGGTGGCTCAGCTGTGACACCTGAGATTGTAGCTGAGTATCGCACGAGACTTGCACAGGGCTGGGTTTAATACTATTGACACATTGAAAGTAACTCGTTCTGGATAAACATGGGGAGAGCTGAGTTTCAATAAGGTGCATTATACCTTGCTTCTTTATGTACAATCGTAGACTAAGAATGACACGAATCGCAGCTAATACAAGACCCTTCTCAAGTTTAGCACTAATTTATGATAAGAATGTTGCTTCATAATGACAACCGCTCTATGTTCGTGAGCGCCCTTCTCTATCTCATTTGCGCAATCCTTGCGAATCCTAGTCGCTATCACTAGCACTGCCGGCATCACCCTCTGCCTCCTCCTCGTTAACCTGTATATTCTCACTCAAAATATATTCAGCCTTCTGAAGAGCAGCTTTGATATCCTTATGATCGCCATAGACAAGATCCACCGGTTTCTGACCGTGCTTGTTTCGCACTCGTGGGTCGCAGCCTGCTTCGCACATCATTTCAATCATCTCTAAGCCGAGGTAGTGGTCTTTCTCGTTGGCGTAGCGGACTGCTAAGTGTAAAGGAGTATCTTGGTCGAGGCGGGTTAGCGGGTCGCATTCGAAGTACTGGATATCGAAGAGGGCGTCCATGACATCGTCTAGGTGAGACACGGGATAGTTAGTAGACTGGACGAAGTTTGAGCGCAGACTTCTGTATACTTACAGCTGCCGTACATGGCACAGATATGGAGGGCATGATTGCCCATTCCATCCTTGACATTATTGAAAAACTCCGCTACCTCCTCGTTTGATTTCTCGGACATGCTATCGAGAACTTGTTCGATGAGATGTTGCTGGTCTCGCCGACAGGCCTCGACGACCAATTCGCGGGGAGAAGCGCCCTATGCAAATCAATATGTTAGCGGATTATATAGAATCCAATTAAGTGTTTCGGTGTGTATACCTCATCGTCTGCCATTGCTCTGCTGCCTGGGATAGGCAAATCTATTACAAGCCGGAACGCAAGGGAATATACGCTTTGCCGAGATCAAAGATTTTTTCTGTTGCTAGTTTCCTTACCAATCGGTAGAATATAGGTATAGCAATAATGATCAGAACTTGACGCTTTCCGAGAAGAATGTCGACCGAAGCGAGGATGTCAATCGCAGAGGAGGGGTTGGCGGTTATATTGCGGTCGAATCGGAAGCTCGATTGGACGATGCTAAGCGGAGGGAAAGCAACTTCGGACCCAGTCCAAATTGTGTATGTATTCAATGAAAGGATGTCTGTGTTTGCAGTATATCAGGTATAAGAAATATTACTTTGATTGGCAGGTATCTCAGGCAGTAAACAATATGTCGTCCAGCGGAAAAACTGATTATCCGGTCTTATCATCAACTTTCCCCACGCCTAAAAATACCGCACCTTAAATCAGCGGCTGCCGCTAACCCGATCGGGACTGCACGAGTGCTTTTTTTTATGCCGTCAAGCTTTGCATAAATTGACGTGCGGCAAGAACCTCATCTACTTGACAGATAGAACGATACATACACTTCCTATCGAGATGCCTCTGACATGTATGTCCTTTGCGCTGCTTGCGCACGCACTTTATTCCTTGCCGAAGTACGACGAAACTGACTGTTTATTGCTAGTTTGTCCCCACTGCAGCAATGCGCTGACCGTCTCTCGAGCTGACCCTTCGACAGCCTACCCAATGGGGGTTAATCGCTTCCAATGCCGCACTTGTCCGTATCAGTTTGTGATCGATCGTCTAGTAAGCGAAGCCATATCTATCGGATCTCCGGATGCCAGGAACAATATGCTGATAATTGGATAGTATGTGGAAGAAAAAGTGTTGAAGCAGAAGGAGGTGGAAGTCGTCTTCAATGATGAGGAGATGTTCAAGAACGCCGATAAACTTCCAGGTATGAACCTCTCATCATCTTCCTTGCTCGGTGTCGACAACGCAGAGACATGAAATGGGGTACTGATGTTCTTTCCTACTCTCTAGTCCAATGTCCATCAGATACTTGCAACGGCGAGTATGCTTATTTCTATCAACTGCAAATTCGCAGTGCTGATGAGCCGATGACTACATTCTTGAGGGTGAGTTTTGGGTCTTTTGATGTTATGTTCTCTGTCTTGACTTGCATGCTGACTCCGTTACAGTGCACCACCTGCGCCAAGACATGGAGAGATTAATAGAGGGACCAAATGAGTTGACTTTATGATATATACGCATTGGATACATAGGCATCGGACACGGTTCATTTGAAAAGAGCTAAGCGATCAATCATGCGGATTCTCTTTACCACAGTTGACTAGCGCGCGGCGTTGAAAAGGTTTTTTTTATATACCCCGCATGAGCTATTGGCGTTTGAGATTTTACTACACAGAACATAACATACATCTACGTACTACATTGACAAATCAATTGGATTACTAGACTCTTTTAAGCAACACACTTTCTTACCTACGCCACAATCAAATAATTCGTAGCAAACGAGAGGTAATCCGTTGTACGCATGGCTCATGTGAACATTAAACTCTAGACCATCTGTGGCAAGTTGCAAACAGTGCGTACCACCAAAATTTTGCTCAGATAGTAGGATCGAAGGACAGATCCCTCCAATCATCGTCGGATTGACAAGATGTGCTCTGTACCCGTTCGAGTTAATCATCCTAAGCGGAGCTCAGGCTTAGCAAGTGGAACTGCAACCGCCACTAGGAAGGCACGACCAGCGACCTTGACAACTTCGACAAGTTGCCGCAGAATTTTTCCCCCTAGCAACGTATATCATAATACGTAGGTACATTCTGCAGCGACTACGATAGTGGGTAAGCATTAATGGATCAATTTTTTGAGCCCGAACGACGCTGTGGATTTGCGTTTGACGTTGCTGCCCAGTTTGTCTGCAGCACAACCCAACCAGAGAGGAAAACTTCCAGTTACAAGTGAGAGCATGTAGCTTACTAGCTTGAACGTAGCTATGGTCGTATGTTGGTTAATTTTGAAGCCACGGACACGCTACGTGTTTGAAAATATGCTACTGCATATACGTAGTATGTAGAAGCAGAGGTGAAAATTTGTTGTTCAGGATAGTGGGTCTACCGAGGGGTCGAAGGAGGGGCATTCTACGCATGCTCAATAATCGATATACAGCTTCTTTTGTGTGTGCGAACTACATACACTACATAGCATGGCGAGGATTATTCATGGACTACCTACTACATAGTAACTATAGACAAACAGTAGAAGGGAAGAGTTGCTCGAATAGAAGGCCGAATAAAAACTTTTCGGGGCGTATCGACGGATCATTGGGCGGGCGCAATCAAGGCAGCAAGCAGTAGGCAGCCCCTCCATCATCCAGGAAAAGAAAGAGCGAAAAAATTTATCAAAGGAAGGTGGGGCGCACAGCCCGTCGTTTGTTGCAGTTGCCTCTCGCTTGCCCCTCCATATAAGACTTTCCCCTCCCCCACCCACACAATTTTTTCTTCTCTCTTTTCTCTCCTTGTCAGCTTCAGTACGTATAAACCTCCCCCCCATCAACTCTCTCTCTCTTTTCCATCCTCCATCTTCCTCTTTCCATCTCTCCATCTACTGACTCTTCTCTGCTCAGCACCTCTACGCATTCCGGCCGTAGTATCTGAGCAATTCCTAGAACTCATCTAGTCATCTCCAAGAAACTACATTAGTTCAAAAAAACACACACAACCTTCACCATGGGGTGCGTTCTTCCATCAGCCTCGTCCTCTCCAAGAGTCTTCTCATCATACTGACTGCTCTATTCTCTCTTACAGTAAGGACGAGCGCTCTCACATCAACATCGTCGTCATTGGACACGTCGACTCCGGCAAGTCCACCACCACCGGTCACTTGATCTACAAGTGCGGTGGTATTGACGCTCGTACCATTGAAAAGTTCGAGAAGGTATGTCACAATCATCTCACTACAACACAAGAACAAGTCACTGACTCTCGACTACAGGAAGCCAACGAACTCGGAAAGGGTTCCTTCAAGTATGCCTGGGTTTTGGACAAGCTCAAGGCTGAGCGTGAGCGTGGTATCACCATCGACATTGCTCTCTGGAAGTTCCAGACTGCCAAGTACGAGGTTACCGTTATTGACGCCCCTGGTCACCGTGATTTCATCAAGAACATGATCACTGGTACTTCCCAGGCCGATTGCGCTATTCTCATCATTGCCTCTGGTACTGGTGAATTCGAGGCTGGTATCTCCAAGGATGGCCAGACTCGTGAGCACGCTCTTTTGGCTTTCACCCTCGGTGTCCGTCAGCTCATTGTTGCCCTCAACAAGATGGACACCTGCAAGTGGTCTCAGGGTGAGTCCTCTTATTTACTTTTGTCATGACTACCTTACTAATCTGTCATAGATCGTTACAACGAAATCGTCAAGGAGACTTCCAACTTCATCAAGAAGGTCGGATACAACCCCAAGAACGTTCCTTTCGTTCCTATCTCCGGTTTCAACGGCGACAACATGCTTGAGCCCTCCCCCAACTGCCCCTGGTACAAGGGTTGGGAGAAGGAGACCAAGGCCGGTAAGGTCACTGGTAAGACCCTCCTCGAGGCCATCGACGCCATTGAGCCCCCTACCCGTCCCGCCAACAAGGTCAGTACTACCTCAATTACTTGAACTCTCTTCATACGTTCCGATTACTGACTGCTTCACAGCCCCTCCGTCTTCCCCTCCAGGACGTTTACAAGATCGGTGGTATTGGAACGGTGCCCGTCGGTCGTGTTGAGACCGGTACCATCTCCCCTGGTATGGTCGTTACCTTGTATGTATCCTGACCATCCCCCTTGGCAATCATTACGTACTAACTCACTCTTCAGCGCTCCCGCCAACGTCACCACTGAAGTCAAGAGTGTTGAAATGCACCACCAGCAGCTCGCTGCCGGTCAGCCCGGTGACAACGTTGGTTTCAACGTGAAGAACGTCTCCGTCAAGGAAATCCGTCGTGGTAACGTTGCTGGTGACAGCAAGAACGACCCCCCTGCCGGTGCTGCTTCCTTCAACGCCCAGGTCATCGTCCTCAACCACCCCGGTCAGGTCGGTGCTGGTTACGCCCCAGTCCTTGACTGCCACACTGCCCACATTGCTTGCAAGTTCTCTGAACTCCTTGAGAAGATTGACCGTCGTACCGGAAAGTCTGTTGAGGACCACCCCAAGTTCATCAAGTCCGGTGACGCTGCCATCGTCAAGATGATTCCTTCCAAGCCTATGTGTGTCGAGGCTTTCACCGAGTACCCTCCTCTCGGTCGTTTCGCCGTGCGCGAGTAAGTCTTTCCCCTGTTTTGACTACTTTCTGCCCATTCCCACCCCTCACCTTCTCCCTCCCCCGACTTGGATTTATCTATATATCTTTGATCACGTGACTAACCACAAATCACGCGACCAGCATGAGGCAAACTGTCGCTGTCGGCGTCGTTAAGAGCGTTGAGAAGTCCGTTGGTGGTGCTGGAAAGGTCACCAAGGCTGCCCAGAAGGCCACTGGCAAGAAGTAAAAATGTGCACGATTTTTGGTGAAAAAACCTCATGCGTGGACGAATTATTCTTTACGATCAGGGCTGGTTTAGCTAGAAAATGGACATATTTTAGACTTGTCTGAAAAATGACTCAATGAGAATTATGATTTCCTTTGTCTCTCAACTTCCTTTCCCTATCTTGAATCCATTCGTAGCTTGTAAACAAAGAAAATCGACATTTACTTCTGCGTTGTGGTGGAATTTAGACTATTCTAAATTAGGTTAGTCTATCCGCCCACGCCGAATACTGCCACCGCCTTCTAGGACCGCCAAGAATCACCACATCAGAATAAACATCAACCCTAAGTCAAATCACATAGAAGTAGACAAGCTTATGACAGCAATGCTAACCGAACCCAGCTGTCGATGGCGCCTTCTACTCTCTTGAAAATTCTGAATTCGCAATCTGAAATCATGAGGCGCAATCGCTTGTTGTCAGGTATCGACCCTCCAATTGTACAACGCTTTCGAAAAGCTCCTTGAGTCTTTGCAAGCAATGAACATGTCGATTACATACCTAATTGCTGCTGTCACAATGAGTTTTACCTTTATTACAATGACTACTTGTACTTATGTACGCGTCCAACAGCGGCACCACCCTTCCTTTCCAGGTATTGAGCTTCACGCGTTCAATTCCTGCAAGTATGGAATGATTTTTTTGACTAACTACCTGACAAGTCTTCTTACATTGGACAAACAGCTTCATCTTTTCTCGACAGACTAATATCTGGTGCCCATTTCCGCCAGTCGCCGATACAGCCCCGATCAATAAGATGGTTTGCCTGGAATGAAACTTGTGTTTGTCGAGACAAATCTTTTCTGCTACAACTTCCCTCATCCATGTACGGGTTCGCTGAAGTTCACGTCTGTCGATGTCAAGAGCGAGTCATAACACAGAGTGAACGCCAACTTCCAATGAGCTCATCGATTGCGCGAAATTGATTTTCAATTCTAAAGCAGAAAGACATTGATTGGGTCTTCTGGATGGAAGACGAGGCACGAGCCGATCAACAAAAGGGTATGTATGTACATACGAGTCTCATGTCAATTCTGTGTTCGCATCTACTAACCTGGTATAGAAAATCTAGGATTGTCATATTTCCAAGGCTATAGGCAAGTCTTATAGCTTCTACGGGGCCTCCCCCACTACTTGTGTCATCCACGACTGAACGTGGCTTTCAACGCAGATATGCCTGGACGTAAGTCTTCTATGAAATTTCTGGTGTATTAAACTATCACTAACATGCCATTCAATGCAGAACCCTCAAAGAATGCCGACTTTCGATTAAAATTGGCAATTGCCACGGTCGAGCGTTTCGAATTGGCGCAGAGATTGGGTCTCATTACAGAGCAAGAGTATTCTAATCTCGTACAGGAATACCGCAAAGCCTCCAGTGAGGTCTAGATGGTAGACCCATCTGGCTTGTAATTACTCGACTTGCAAGATCCGGCTTCATGTTTGAAGTTTTCTACAGGATCCGGATAGAGTGCTACCACGGCGATCAATGCTTTGATTATGTGTTTACAATTTTTGATACGGTACCTAGGTATTGGGATAGTTCCTAATATTGTCAGGTTGTAGACTAGATACAATAATATTGATAAGTACAAGAAGGAAAGCTCAAAAGAGTGAAGGCAATAAAAAAATGATGCTATGTACAATTGGGAAGCGATAGGCAGGGGTGGCCCCAAAGAACAAAAAAAAGGAATAATATGATGAATTAGTACGGGGGTCGTCCGATGCCACCGCTTGTCCTCCTGTGGCCGCTGGTCTGATCGAGAACGCTCAAAGTGGCGCTGTTGTTTTGTGGTAGGACACCGTCGAGAAGTTTCTCAACATCGAGCCCGACGTTGTTCTCTGCGCCGGTGGAACCCTCTTGCTGTTGTTGTCTCAGACTGGCTGCTTTGTGAAGACTAGTGGTCGATCGAGTTCGCTTGCCGCTTAGGGATCGATTGAGTGAGGTTCCGTTACTCTTGCCCTTGATAGAGCCGCCGGATTTCATGTGATTTGGTGACGAGACAGAAGAACGGCCATCTGAGCGCGAGGAATCCTGTCGAGATAAATTGGAGGAACTGGTGTTGGGGAATCCACCAGGGATAATGAGACCTGAAGGGAGAGGTGGTACTGGTGGGATATTATCATTGTCGTAGTTATTAATGCTTGACTGTGAGTATGAACTCGTGGTGGTAGCAGGGGTGGCTTTCGGTGTTTCCGACCCTTCTCGGACGGATTGTGGTCTACTTTCTGCATCGAAGTCTGACGCAGAAAATGTTCCACTCACGAAGCTTTCGCTACTTGAAGTATGGACGCTGCTATTGCTTGCATCGAGACGACCTCGTAGCGGACTAGATCGACGGACATTAGAGTTTCCGGTCACCGTCAACATTCTCTTCAAGTCATTGACTCGAATAGTGGAGTCTCTGCTTGATATTCCAGAAGCGCCATCCGCCGCTCGGCTGTTGGAGTAACGTTGATAGCCCTGAGAGCTAGACGAGCTGCCGGGTGCCGCTCCTGTGGCGGTCTGATTGTTTCGATTGAGACTAATAGGTGACCCTCCATCATTGGGTGTATTATTGCCATAGCCATTCGGGTAATGGCTTCCATGACTTCGCCTAGAGTTGCCGTTCCTAGACCCAGCCACAGACGATGCCCTTGCCTTCTCCTGCTCCAAGACTGCTATGGAGGCTTCTTTAGACCAGGTCGAAAGCATGTCTTCTTTGACATCAATAGGTAGGGTTGGCGAAGTTTGAGCACTTTCCAAATATCCATATCCACTGGTCTGAGAAGGAATATGCTTGCCAGGCGAGCCAGGAGGGCTTTGAGGGGCGGCAAGAAGTGTATTGTAGGCTTCTTCGACTTGTTTGACGAGATCTCCTACGGCAGTAAAAGCTCGCAAAGGCTCCGGGAGATCTGGTCTGTCCAGGCTTCCGTTGGCCGATGATGGAATTTGATTCACAGAAAGTGGTGGGAGTTGAACCATCTCAAGCCATGTACCGTTCTTCTGTCGCTTGGATATCTCGCCGGAAATCGCAGACCCAAGTCGAGAAGAGCCAAACTCAAATTTGTCAGTCAATGCAGTCAAGTAGCCATACACCAAACTTCCAATGTTAATCTGAGAAGTAGCTGTAGTGAGAGTTTCACTCTGCAGCTTCAAGACCATAGGAAGCCCAAAACGCACAGCATTAACACCTAGTTTATCAACCATTTGGACGAGTAGTATATAAGTCACTAGTATGTCTTCCTGGTTGTCCGCATATTCGACAGCCGTCTCATAAAGTGATAGATGCAAAAGTTGAAGAAAAACGAAAGAGGAACGAGTGTGTGCTTTGTCGACCGCTGCTGTCGATGCATTCCGTTTGTAGCCATGGCTTTCACGTTTGGACTGAGCCCTAGAGAGTCTACTGGACGAGTCGGGTACTTTAAGGTCAGTCTTGGTAGTTTCCAGTTGAAGCCAAGATGCGAATGCGTCAGCATATGCGTTACGAACATGCCGGTCAGAATCACGTAGAAGCCATTGTGTGCCTTCCCAAACTTGTAAATCGACCTTGTTTCGCGACTCAATTTCTAGGCCAGTGGTGATCTTTCCCTGATTCGCAACCACCAGAATGTCCTTGACAGCTTCAAGCGCCACGACTCGCGAAGCTGCCGAGTAGAAGTAATTCTCGGCTTGTCGTTCACCAGTCAAGCTTGAAATATTGTTTGTCGATGCATTGGGCTCGGTGATTATCTTTGACAGTGTCGCTGTTGAGACATCAGGAGGAGCTAGAGGACGGATACGCTTCAACAGGGTCCGGACCATGTCGGAGATTTGATCAGCGTAGTAAATATGCGTGGCGAGATCAGCAATGCATTTTTTCAGCAGCGATGCTAGTTTCACATGTTCAGCGGTAAGCATAGACTCCTGCTGGATTACATCGTTTGTGTTCGAATCCATGGGTGCCGTCGAATCGATCTGAGAGGGCTGACTCGACTGCAACGGAGCTTGGAGCAAACGAAGTATGTGCTGGACAAATCCAACTAGTACATCAATCACGCTTAGTCCAATCATATTCACTGGAGACTTCAACAGCGAATCAATCAGTGAGGCCATCACTATCTGTTGGCTAATGGGCTGTCCGTCGGCGGATATGCCTCGTAGTATCTCAACGGCAGTGAATAATACAATAAAGCGATCTTGTACAGGACACCATTTGGTGATAATGTCCATCAAGGAGCTGGCCCATCTGACAAGGTCACTTGGCGCAGTCTCATGCTTGTTGTTTCCATCCCTGCTGACGATGAAGTGCAGCACAAGGCCTGCCGCTGTTCGTATCTGTGGACGATTGCTGCTCACAACGAAAATACGTTCCAGACATTTGATCGCAAGCAACCGAACTTCCAATTCCGCTGCTTTGTCCGCATCAGCTGTAGTACCGGAAGCTTCGGCTACGTTTCCTTCGACAGTATCCACGGTTTGAACGGTCACTGTACTCGCGCGACGACGTCTAGCTTGCTCCGGTGTGGTTTTGTCGTTGTTCTGTGTTGTTCGATGCAACGAATCCAAAAGTTCTTCACCGCCGTCGTACACATTCTCTAGAATGACTGGCACGATACAGGCGAGCTGTTTTCCGCCATCGGCGCTAAGACCTTCCGAACTGACCATGCTCTTTATAGCTTTCAATCCTATATTCCTCCAGCGCATTCTGATTGGAAGACTGGTCGGGGAGGATTTGGCAGAAATACTCGATCTGGACGAGGCAAATGCGGCGTAGCTTCGGACTATGCTTTCATACTGTGTCGCATACCGTTGTTCGGCAGCTAGGACCGCTAGATCCTGGTGGCTGCAGAATGTTTCAAAGGTTTGGAGAGTCTCTTCTACCATAGCAATGTCATGAGAATGAAGAACCGTTTCGAGAATGTTCAACACCGAGTGTCCGTAGAGAGGTAGTTCGCGGGGCAGCTTCTCAATGAGCGCCGAAAGGATTTGAAGGGTCACTTGAACATTCCTACAATTGTCGAAGCAGTTAGTACGAGTTCACAAGATGTAAATTGTAATAGGCAATGCACGAATGATTCTTACCCAATACGTCCTCTGTACACGTCACGCGCAGCTTTCTTCTCCAGAAAAGCGCCCACCTTTTGCAATTTGCTTCGACGCGTACTAGCGTAGTATAGTAGATAGGATAGCTCGCTCCCATTCGGTTTTACCTCGAGGACGCCTTTCTGATAGCGAGGAAAGCACTTGAGAACAAGGACTTGGTGCTTTGGGCGGCATTTTTGCCGCACAGTTTCCATGATGGTGATGCTGGTGGTGCCGTATGACGATACGCGAGGCTGTAGCGACGTCGCCGCAATTGACTCCGGAGGACGTGGGAATGAGTCGGTATGAGAATGTCCTTCCCAAGGGGCGAGAAGAAGGATGAGATTTTTATATATCGTAGAAACCGGACAGTTCCAAGTTCGTATGAGGGACGTAAGGGCTCTCAGGTATCGGAACAGGTGGGAAAGGGAAGGAAAGGAGCAATGCCTTTTCGGGCGTTCAGCCGCTCCGATTGACTTTGGTAGGGGGATGTGGCAGCAAGAAGCCTAGAGTTTCAGTAGAACAGTATAGAGTGGGCCGAGAAGAAATTCATGATGGAGAAGACCAGACTGGATGAGGTTGTAGAACATTCAACAGTAGGAGCTGAGTCTCCTGCCTCGTTTGCAAGAAGTCGAAAGCGGCGCTGCACCACTTGGAGTTGGGCGGGAATGACGGCGTGCTTTGACTCGTGCCGTCGGTGATTGGCTGCAGCTCCGCTGTCTACTCTTTCTTCGATTCGAGCACCAGCAGGCTTTTTGATATTATCAGGACTTATTATACGCAGATCTCACCTAGGAACAAGGGTGTTGAAATGAACGATATCGACGATCCTATCGTATAATATTCTCCTGCTAATAGGTGTCCATTCTTATCAAATAGTCTGGATATGTCATTGTGCATGAGCGAGTCAGCGGAATCGTTGAGAATCTCAATTACAGGCAAATGCTATTCCTATGATGCAATATTCAAACTTCTTCTCTCTCCTCGACAGTGTAGCGTATTTTCTAGATTCAACCTCGTAAACCGTGCATTTTGCCTGTCCATGAGACACGCAGTTATGCAGAGACAGCTAAATCAGAGTACGTATTGCTTCGAAGTTGTTGGTGGGGGTTTTAAGTACTCCCTCGG
This sequence comes from Talaromyces pinophilus, assembly GCA_001571465.2. Classification (NCBI taxonomy): domain Eukaryota; kingdom Fungi; phylum Ascomycota; class Eurotiomycetes; order Eurotiales; family Trichocomaceae; genus Talaromyces; species Talaromyces pinophilus. Next base: position 2,836,639 of record CP017344.1, on the reverse strand, counting down.
TTACACGTGCTGCCAGTAGTCATCGCTGGTTGCGCCAAACAAAATCCAGAAGAGTTGTCGGGGAAGAAGTCAAGCACGAAATCGTCCGAGGATGTTGCTGTTCGTAGCGTAACAGAGGGAGACTTCTGAACTGGTCACTAGGATATATGTACTTGCGATCGATCCGAGGAAGGAAGGTAGTAATTGGTGTGAATCTGACCGCCTCCTCAAATGCACATTTGCAGACGCACATAAGAGCCTCTATTGTTCTTGGCGGAATGTCGTTTCTGTTAACTGCGGGACTATGAAATGCCCCTCAGTTACTCCAGACCCGTTGCTCACGGTGCTTGTATCCCGTTGTGATGTTCGACCGAGGCCTCAGTCTCTGGGGCGGTGGTAGCTCCCTGCCCCTCATCCCCTCCAGCCAGCAAGCTCTCAATTACCTGTGGCCGTATGATATCTCGCCGAAACGAATCTTCCTGCAACAGTCGAAGCGCTCGCAGTGTCGCACCAGGATGTGTTAGGAACTGAGCATACTCGGGCGTCTTCCAGTACGAGTAGAGGTAGGCAAGATATGCTTGGAAAGCGCGTGCTTCTTTCCCCGAGGCAGATGAGGTGGCTTCGTCGTTGGCATTGTCGTCGCCTTTCTCGTCCACTGTCGATGTACCGAGGAGATTCGGGAAGCTGATTGCAAGGTGGGAGAGGTAGTATGGGTTCGCGAGTGATAAGACGAATTCTAGTTCCAAGGTGAAGCGAGGGTTCGTAAGGGACGGCGGAGGTGGTTGATTTTCCATGCTGATTCAGGAAGATTCGTAAATATGAGAGCTTCTTGTAGTTCACAATAAGAACGAGTGTTGAGGAACTTGGTCCGCGACAGGTGTTTGTGAAGCCGCCCCCAGTTGTGGTCGCGTCAAGTGAGAGGCCTGTGGTATAGTCTCTATTTTGTCTGTAAAATCAGTCCAACGGCTGTAAATTGGGTGTTTGCATTTTGACTTTGCCAAAAGACAAGTTGATCGCGAAGACAAAGGTCATGTTGCGGCTCGTGCTGTCTGAGTTCGGAACATTGATTTAGCGCTCCGTGCATCAATATCGAATCTTCTACCTTGTTACTTGTACATCCAACGACAAACAACCGTACCATGGGGCTAAAATCAATATATTCGCGGTTTGAAAGCATTGAGGTCTCAGATGTAGAGGCATCTCAGTATTGGTCGAATTCTCACATTCGGCGTCGTTTACTATTCTTCTACGTTGCCTATCGTCACGCAGGCTGACAGCAAGTTCTCAACCAATTCACCCAATTCTCTAATGAGATTGTTTGGCAAATTGAACCTGGATGGATTCATAGCCATTCAATCCGCATGAACTATGTTGCGAAGCCGACACGTAATAGTGTCCAATATGTTACTTGGCAGTTTGAAATGGTCTCACAGGTCTGCAAGGGGCTGTTTCTGCGTGAAAACCCGGCCATTCGCGTTCCAGAGTGTCGAGTATGCAGCCGACTCTCAACAAATGGATGAAGAAAGCAGTAGCGCTCATCGTTTTCAAAAAAACAAGGATCATGCGTAGTGCGAGTTATGGACTACGACCAACGTACGGAACGCTTGACATCCAGACTGTCTCAGCCAAGCAGGTCCTACGGGGGCTCCCAGGCTTTGACGTCACGAACATTCCTCACTCCAGCCACTTGGGGTGTCTTGTCTGAGATACGTAGATAAGTGGCCACTGTGCAGTAAGGCAACAACATCAGCATGCGAACGAATATCACAGCTTTGTCAGCCCTAGACAACTTGCAATCTTAGCAGGGCCGACAAACTCCAGAACAATATCACATATTTGATGGCGTAACCCTCAACGTACAAAACGGCTATCCGTCCGGTGACTTTACCAGATGTTTGCGTGGAAGAAGAAATGGGATCACCAGTCGGTTCAGATCTAGTTCTGCCACGAGGACGGCCGTGGCGTCCCAGGTAACGCATGACAGGAATGTGATTGCTAGGCAAGGTTCGGCGTATCTAAAATATGTAGATCGGTGACACTCAACCTAGACCTGTCTGTCAACAGCAAAAGCAAGCATATCCGGAGAGATGTCGTCACTGTTGGGAGATAAGAAACGCTGTATGCATCTGCAAAGGAAGGATCCTATTCCTTGCCAAATTCGGTCTCAAGTCTTGAACCGGATAGTCGGCGGATATACATAGTACGTAGGAAAATTTAGTTTTTTAGGCAGAGGGCTCCGACGGTCCGGAATCGATGGAAACAAACTGTTCATAACATCATTGTACCACAAGTAGTTTGTCAGTGAGGGCGGCTCAGTTCCTTTAAATACACTAACAATACGATTTAGCTCACAAAGAGGCTGTCGATATGCAGAAGAAAGTACCGGCCTCGTTGACTGTTTCCCCACGGCGCCACGTAGCCCCTCTTTCTTTCTGCGGTTCACTGGCTGTAGACTTTAAGGGGCTTTGCACTAGCCTCGAACAGACAAAGCGAGTCCTTTTGATGATTTGACCCGCATTTTGGCCTGGGGCCGTGCCTGAGGGGGAGAACTTAGAAATTGGTGTGGAAATTTAGCAGAGCGCGCAGCCTCGCGAAATCGGCGCAAAATCCGAAGCATTTCAATGCGGTTTCATGAGGAAGATACAGCTATTCGCCAAGGGACTGTCTTATCAAGACTTAAGAAAGGCGATATTGGCTGCGAACGCCATGTCTCTTGACAATCGTCACCTTGCAGCAACCCTGGTGGAACGGAAACGTGTAAGTGTCCGTCAAAGGCTCGAAGATGCCAAGATGCCGGACAGTTTAGTTTGAATTGGCTCGTGATGTCCACCAAATGCTAATTGAGGATAGTCTGCACTGTGGCTGAAGGACGGTCACTGTGTTGAGTGTGTCGAGTGTGTTCAGAGTCAGACAGCGACAGACAGAAAAGAGGAAAGAGAACACGGGACTGCCTCTCGGGTCTCTCCTTCCCCACCGCGATCCGAACCTGCCCTTTTGTACCTGTCGTGCCTTCCGTGCCTTTACTCCTTATTTTCCTCTGCTCGAACAATCCCTTTGCCTCATGGACTCTTTCTTTCACTGACACTCTGTTTGAGTTCATGCCAGAGACCCTGTCCTATCCTATCCTATCCTATTTCTTAACCTGAGTTAGGGGCCGACTGCCGAAGTCTGCGTGCACTGGCTTACTCATCTTACTCATCTTTGAGACCACTAAAAAGACCCTCTCTCGTTCCTCATTGTTCTACATTCTTATCTTCCTGACCACCCCCAACCAGCGCGCATTCATACGTACCGTCGTCAACCCGTGTGCCAACTACTTTGAATAGCAACATATCGTCGATTGGCAACCAGCTACATGCCGTACTAGCAACCCTCCGGCGATCGTCTGATTGCGAATCCACTTTGTCTCTCCGCTCAAGAGACCGCCAGCCAACAGGGGCCCGGCGAATGCCAGAAGGATATCTGTGCCTTGTCCGCCTTTAATCGTTCCTCTGCTATTACAATAATCAAACTAAACGCTCTCTGTACAACAACAGGAGTCTCTTTCACCAGGACTTTCTGCGGTCAGACAATCCCTCGCTGTTTATCGTGCATATACCGCTTGGCCCACCAGCTACAGTGGTAACTAGTCTGTCCACTCGACATTTCTGAAACCTCCTGAGCACGTCAGGAGCGGCAATCGTTCCTGGCACATTTCAGAAAGTTCCACTTCAAGCCTAAATAATATCTGTTTCATTTACTCTGTTTTGCCGCCAGCACCTCTGCGCCAAAACGTCCGTCGTCGCGCCCCTTATCATTCCAATTCTGCTTGCGACGACTTTTTCGCCATCCGCAAATCATTTTTGTTTTCGCACTTGTAGTCCAATCGTACCATCGGACTGCAATCTTCAGCTAGGACCTACCGTCTATATCTGACACAAAAAGGTTGACGCTATTGTACAAATCTCAAACAAAGCGCGCCCGCCATGTCGCTCGCTCCGCTCTCCGCGCCCGGTAAGTCGTGAAATCTTGTTTTTTTTATCATCCGTTTGCTTGGTATCTGGGTCCTGGGCGAATCGCCGTTTAAATTGTTGTTTGCAATGCTTGGGTTCTGGCCTATCGACCTGTCTCACCAGGCATTCATTCAATCAATCGATCACTGTTGCCTCCTCCACTTTCCTATCTTCATATCCACTGCAGTCAAACAAGCGACGAATAGTGTTTGGCGCATAAAGTTGCTAACGAATCGCCTTGAACCTATTTACAGAGCACAAGCCTGCGCAGCTCAGCATTAATCTGGGCTCCAACAACCCTTTTCGCAACCGTGCTGTTTCTCCTTCCAGCACTTCTCCTATCTCGCCAGGCCCGCGACCAGAACGACCTCGCTCGACAAATCCTTTCTTGGATAATACTGAGATTATGTCGCCTCAATCTGCTCCAGCTGGGGCTGTTCTGTCACCGTCGAGTGAGAAGCATCCCTTTATGGGCAATACCGCTGAGCTATTTGTAAGTTTCGATCCTCAAAACAACGACCATATCGAGAGCGAAGGTAGCTGATAGTCGAAATCAATAGGAAAATCTCTCGCTCAATTCTAGTTCAAAGGAACGCCGACCTGCACCCCCTCCCCCAGATAAGCCATCTTCATCCCGACCCTCCGCTGCTCGGCCGTCTACCTCTCGACCGCGACCAGAGACTCGAGATCGGGAGAGAAACCGAGATCAGTCGAACAAAAAGCGCGAAGAAGATCCATTTGACATCTTTGCCGACCCCCCGAAGAAAGAATCTTCTCGTCCCCCACGACCTCGTGAAGGTCGTCCTCGCCCTCGTCGGAATTCTGAATCGTCCATCATGGAAAGACCGAAGGCAATGGATCCAGAAGATGAGAGGCGTCGACGCGAGAGACGACATCGTGAACGTGAACGTGAACGTGACGGAAAGCCTCGCTCTAAGCGCGCGCCCGGTTATCGGCTGGATGTAATCGACAAGCTGGATGTCACCTCTATCTTTGGCACAGGATGTAAGTTTTCCCCAAGCAAGTTACTTTATATTTTCATTCAGCGGAAGCTGATGTACGGCCATCTAGTGTTTCACCACGATGGTCCTTTTGATGCATGCAATCCTAATCGCAACCGCAAGGGCTCAAAACAAGCTCCGATGCAAGCCTTCCCCAAAGATTCCAAGAACATGGCTCTCGGTGGCGCCGGTCCGAATAATTCACGCCTTAATCTGGAACTCATTCATGGCCACACTGCTGAAGGATATTTGGACTACTCTTCTACTGGCATCAAGAAAGAAGAAGCGTTTGATTCAGCTCGTGCCGAGATTATTCATGGCACCGAGAGCATGGGTCTTGGTACAAGCACTTTCTTGGAGGGCACACCTGCTAGCCGTGCAGCGATTCAACGACGCCAAAGCGAAAGTGATCAGCAACCACCAGCCGGCGGTCTTCAGCGCACCAAGAGCTTGGCACAGAAATTCAAGGGTATCAACCGAACGGGGACCGTCAGGGTCACGTCTCCAGATAGCACCCAGAGAAGCCCAGCTAGTGCAGGTGCACCCAGCGGCTCCAGCCGAGCCCAGGAGAGAAATCCATTCTTCCAAGATTATGATGAGGCTTACGATGCGAAGACAAGCAAAATCGATGAGGCCAGAATTGGTGGCCGAAACCGAGCGTCTAGCAGTCCAAGAAGGGCGACCGGACTGGAGAGAAAGACCACGAATGGATCGATCGGTGCAGAAGAGAACAGACAGAACGTGGGTGGTTTCATGAACAGGATGAAGAGTTTGAGACGACCACGACCGGAAAGAAGGGTGCCTTCTGAGTAAAGAGCTACTCTCTCGTATTGTCTTTGTGTTATTGCCTTTGGTTTTTTGACACGTTGGGACGGAAACACTTGCATTGACCACGGCCCGGTTTTTCATTATCAATTATTTTCATTCGAATTGGAAGCATTTCATGGAGATACTTTGACGGGATCGTTGTTTTTGCGCAGATTTTGCAATGTCGCTTGGTTGATTTATGTCTCTATACAGGCGCATAGTAAGGATATGTTATCTGCGCGATCGTATTTTTCTCGTCATATTAGATGTTTTAGCGAGCCATTCTTCGTTCTATATCGATATAGTTTAGGTAGTTACAGTTAATGGAGTTGATCTGATAGCAATACATTGTGTTTAAGCAATTAATAGCAGATTAGAAATCAAACTCAATTGAATAGACATCAGTAATAAAATTCTTCTCGGTCGTCATCTGGTCGCTCAGATGCGCCCCGAGTTTGAACTGACTGATTTGATACTTGATGTGATGATGTATCCGTTCGCAAACAGCCTTCCCTCAAACCTCTTCACCAAACAACTCACAAGTTCGACCTCGCCTGTTCATGTCTTTGCAGGCCATGTTTATGAAAATCAAGTAGAAAATGACCACCGAGCAACAAGACGTTTATAGCAGTCATCCCGCTTTCTCCGTTCTGGCATCTGCATTACTCCCTCCTCCACAGGAACTCTCACAACATAAGATATCGAACCATACATCAACATGGAACCTGGAAGCCGACATCAACGGATTCTCCAATTTATCAATATACAGAAATGATAGACGGAAACTACTTCGATGTGGGACTACGATTGGACTGTCATATTTGAGAGAATGGGGAGATGTGAGTCTACAGAACAGAGATTTGCTTGGTCATGTATTTTTCCTGCACTACCCATAGTGAGATTGAATGTTGTTGCTGACTGGGTTTGTACAGGTATCGAGGAGGCTTTTGACCTTGTTCCTGGCCAGTCTGCCATTGCGAAGTGAAGAGTCAGAGCAACAACAGCAAGATGAGAAGGAGACACAGACGACGAGAGTGTTCATTATCCATCCTATCCAGTCAACAATGTTTGCGCCAGAACCATTATTCAAAGATCTTTTGAATTGTAGACATCTTGACGACAACAGTAAAGCAATATCAGAAACGGAAGCATTGAATCTCCTGGATAGAGTGGAACTGTTACCTGTCCACGACTTTTCATCTGCCACCCAGGCTATGAGTCAGGTCTCTGATGCGATATCAAAGATTCACGAACAGCATCGTCGCGCATCAACTGGAAAAGAAGATGAAAATTATAATGAAGAAAGTTGCCAACCCCCAACAACACTACTCATAATTGAAGGCCTCGACACAATGGCTGAAGATGTCATACACAACTCAAACGCAATGCGTGGAAGTGCCATTTTGACTCCTGTCTTGAGGACTTTGACTCGTCTGTCGAGGAAGCATGCTTCTTTCCTGTCTGTCTTGCTGGTTAATACAATCGCCCTGGGGTCTTTACAACAGCAAACACAGTCACAGCAGATCTCTGCAACTCAGACCTCACCCGGTGATGTAGGTGCTCGAACGACGACGATGGGGACAGCAGGTGGTTTACATTCTGCTTTTGCGCGAGACTATATGCAAGGAAAGTCACAGCACGAAGGACAGGTACAGCCGCTTCTGAACACTCTTCTATCAAGGACGCTGGATCAGGGTATCGATGTTCATCTACTGCTGCAGGTGAAGAGAGGGCAGACTCTTGTTGAGGTTATTAAAGATCGTACCGGTGATGGATTAGGGAAGTGGTGTGTATGGAGATGACAGTCTTGAAGGAAGGTAGGTAGAAGGAGTACATTGTAATACATAGCATGGATTTCGTGCCTTGACCAGGCAAGTACCTGATCATCATAAAGTGAGACCATATCCCAAAAAACAAAGTGTATATAAGTACATGTATATCTATCCGTCATTGAGATCTCCGATCCCCATTCCCAAATACCCTTCGAATGACAGATCAATAGAAGATGGAACTCAACCAGCATGAATCCTCAAGACAGCCCCCTCAGCAATCGCATTAGCCTCTTTCTCGCATGCCTCAAATTCGTTTTTTAGCATAGCCTCCTCGAATGCAATGTCTTGCTGCACGATTTTGACCCATTGTTTATGTCGATCGCACCGTTTCTTCATGCATACGCCTCGAGAGAATTCGGCGAATTCGGCGTCCTTGGTGGTATTATTATCAAGATTATTCTTGTTCTTCTTTTTGTTCCTCACATCGTCATCGTCGTCGTCATCCTCATCATCACTGATAGCGACGCCATTGCTCGCAAGGTTGTCAATCGGCTCGGGTTCGAGTTTGCCCTCTTCAAAAGCCTTTCGACCCGTTTCCGTATTCTGACGCCAATCGTCGAGTTCTTCCTCATTCCAAGACATGCGTACGTCCCAGCCGCAGATATCTTTCCAACCGCCTTTTGGCTCTTTGGCTTTGAGACGATCGAGTACCGCTTTTGCTTTTGCCCTCACCAGGCCGAGGAATTCATTGCGCCGTGCTATCGTTCGTCGCTGATGTCGATATTGCTCACGTCGTGCACGTAGCTCCTGTAATTTGGTTTCCTCTGCGGCTGAGTAGTTGACACCCGGTGGATTGATGTCTAAGCCCAATTTGTTTGATTTGAACAATTCTTCTTGTTCAAAATCATCCTCATCTTGGGCTGCTGCATTTTCTTTGCTATCTTTCTTTCTTTTTGACTTGGCTCCCACGATTTCATCTTCATCACCGTCATCATCTTCCATCTTGGTTTTCGTCTCTATCTGTCTCGCTGGCGGTGAAGTCGAGGGTGGAGGCGTGATCAATGTATTACCTAGTCGTCGGAATTCGACAGAAGATGATACCCCCATGATCACAGCCTTAAGATCACTGACCGTCAGGATACCACCTCTACTGCCTAGCTCTTCGGGCACGGGTCGACCACGGTGATCATGCTCGTCATCTTCGTCGTTGGTATCCATAACAGAGTCACCGTCGCCGTCGACACTGCGGCTATCGCGATTCCGACTAATTTCCCGAACACGATCAAGGGCCGACGGAGTAAGCATAGAAGTAGAACCAGCATGCGTCGATTTGAGTTGTCCTGTCATCTGGCGCATAAATTCACGGCCGTGCTCGTCTGAACAGTACTTGCTGATTCTCGGTTTGGTTACTCGTGCTGGTTTCCTGCATCCTTTTAAGCGACACATTGGTTTCCATGTGGTTTGACCCTTTCCGGCCTCACTGCAGTTGGGGCCTGCTCTTGGATTAGCCAGAAATTCTTTCAATCGGGAATTGTATACTCACAAATATATCGCTCAATCAGTTCTTCATCTTCCTGTTTGATATTGACACATTTTCCATGAAACCAGTCATCGCATCCGCCATCACAGCCAATCATCCACGTATGATTATCAGGTCTGCGGCAGATACAGAACACTTCGTCAGGGTTCTCAACCTCGCTACCGCCCTCATCTTCCTCCTCTTCCTGCTGTTGTCCATTGGTAGAGGGAGCGGCCGTCGAATTTTGTTTTGACGAGGGTCTCTTCTTTGTAGGCTTGCTCTTCTTCTTGCTTTCTGGCGCTGGTGATCCGTTTACCGAGGAGGATGCTCTCTTCTTAGCAGTTGGCCCTTTGACCGAAGACGCAGGACTGTTGGACCGCCGGTCACCAACACTTTCTATATCCAGAGCATCAATCTTTCGTTTCTTCGACGGAATCTTGGTTGCTATAGATGCTTTCTTCGTAGATACGGATGAGGACTTTCGCGCGTTTGGTCCGAGTTTTGAAGGAATCAATGGAGCCGATGGCGAGGATCTGTCTATAGATGATGCTCTTGATGTTGATCCGCGTTTTAGATCATGAATCTTCTTTGGTGTCGGATGTTCATCAGCACCGTCATATTGCGGAGTGCGAGCCCCAGACTGCGCCGCAGGGACTTTCTCTATACTTGCCGCCGGGATTTCGGTTTTGACTCTGGGCTCGCTATCGTTACCATTGCTGTCCTGTATGGGTTCTCCGCTAGTGTCCAAGTCGTATAGATCAGCCCACGCCTGATCCTGTGTAGATCTTTCGCCCGACGAGAAGATGTGTGAACGTTCGGGTATACGGAGTAAACGATGGATTTTCTTCGCTCGTTCGTGCCCGAAATAGCCGCTTTGTCGCCAATTAGTTATTGCGACTACCTGACCGTTGTCGACTATAATGTTCGACCGCACCATGTCGTTATGCGTCAGGCATAGGACCTCATCCTCTTCTCTCGGCGCAAATAAAATATCGTGTTCGACATCGGCTACATCTGGTTGTGGAACGCCATTCAAACCTTCACATACATACGACGGGGTCGCGGCATGGTCGTCGATGGCTGTGAGACGTTGTAGAATGCGCTGGCATTGTACCTTGAAACTCTCCTTTTCACTCGTCGATAGATAAATCCATGCGACTTCCAGCGATACTCCAGGTATACGGGTTTCGACCACGATATTCTTTTCGTCGATCGTTCCGCAGAAGAGTATTGTGGGGACGGTGACATTCAAATCTTTCAAGTGTTCTTCGGCTTTCCTGGAGGCGATCAATTCATTCGCGTTCAGGCGCGAGTATCGCTTGGCCGCAGTGCCTTCAGCGCGATCGCCATCCACATGTATCAAGACCTTACCAACTGCGAACGCAGCGCGAGACCCGACAACGTTCAGCGAATTTTTGGGTGTACAGTGTTCACGCACGATCTTCGTCCAATACTCCCGCTGTGTTTCACTTTCAGAACTGTGCCAGTCACTGAATTTGGGTTCAAAATCGTCAGTCTGAGGAGCATAGCGTCCGTAATGAGGACTTCGACTGAGGTACGGATCCTTCTTCGACACCCGCTTGGGGTCTGCCTCGTAGGGGTTCACCCCCATTGTACACAATGCGCGACTTTTGGTATAGTGCCCAGCATCAGGATTATTGACCGGTAAAACTCATCATAGGCATCTAGGAGGACATTTGAGATATCGATACGGACGAGTTTCCTTTGTTTGGCAGGTTAGTTCCGCGGACCGCAGAATTGAAAAGTTGCGCAGACTTCTCTGCGCAACGTTGGCTGTAAACCGATAGATGCACCCTCAGCAAAACCTTTGAGGATCGTCTGTGAGATTTCATATAGAGTCAAGTAATTCGTGCTGAGGAGAGTAGATGTGCCGCCCGGATTTATTTCATTGCGTTCTCGTATGGCGAAGAATGGTAAAAAGCAAGAAAATGGCGGAGAAATCAGGGATTCCGAGGCGGAGTCGTAGCGACACGCAGAATACGGTAATGGCGATAAGTTGGCTGCGAAAAAGGAGATCAACAGTAGAGGAAAAATGTAAAACCCTTTGTCCTTCTGAGCAACACGTTTTTCTGCGGTTATATTGGCGATGTCAGAGAAATAAATGTATGGTTATGCCGTAGGAAGGGACTGGCGATCAAGCTTCAACTTTCAGCAAACAAGCACGGAACAATAAAAGTCCGGCCCGATGGGGTCAGGTCGCGCGACCAGACCGTGCGATCAACGCGTCGCCGAGAATGCCGACAGACTCAATTTTACTCTTTTGGGAAGAATAGTTAGCTACTTTGTATAGCATCATCTATGATGTTCGATTCTTGTTTAACTCTACGTAATATATCGTCACATGCAATGACTCTACTTTATCCGTCTCACTGATACAGATTTCAAGATATGTAATTGTAAATGGTTGCGTATATATATGACCTCGTGCGCCCTCCTGGTATCGATGCAACAAAACGCCTCAAAAACAATCATCCCACGTGTCAAGTCATGAAAATTTACAGGAACACAAGTAGTCAAGAAGACTAGGCATTGAGCGTTCATGTCCCCAAGAAAATAGCCTCCTGTAGTGCTGGCATAACGTAGCTCGTCGATGGGGCTTGTAGTATTTCGCGTCGTAAGTCGTTCTCCCAGCGGCGCATGGTATGTTCCTGAACCTGAAGAGTCAGGCATTCGAACAAAAAGCTGTTGAGTCGAAGCCATGACTGGAGTCCTAAACGCTTTGCAACCTTGAGCATACGGCCGACAAACCACGGCCTGTCAAAGGGAGATGTCGCTGTGTCGGAAATTTGTGAGAAATCGCCGATTGGTCGAGAAGCCGGTGGTAGTGATAGCGAGTGCATGGCAAACGGGGTAGACTCATTAAAAGGAAAGTCTTTGCATGCCAGAAGTATTTGCAAGAGAGCCTCTATCGACGCGTCTACGTTGACCTCACTATCCTGAAGCTGAAGTATGGCATGCTCTATGAAAGCCTCTGTCCTGGGGACTGAATATCGGTAATCCCAAAGTGCTGCATTTAACGTCATGAGAGCAGCTAGTCGGGCGATAAACTGCTTCCTGTCACCAGTGAGCGTTCTTCGCTTCTCTGCTGGGGATGCTAAGATGCGATAGAGAGTTGATCCAGGCCCAAAGGCAGAGTATCGAACAGGCGCATCTTTTGATGATAGTGTCAATCGTTGGCTCAATGCCAAGTGCTCGCACCGGGTGAGAAAGTCTAGAAAGTCCTCGCATTGCAAGGAAATTTCTTCTCTTGCTGTGTTCGCGAAAGGGCGGTTTGTCGGTGAAGGAGTGCGATCTAAGGTAGTCGGTGATGCTGAATTCGGGGGTGATGGAAAAAAGGTCGTAGATGAGGAGACCGGAGATGATTTAATGGCATAGGAATGATAGTTTTCGTCTTCGAAATGGAACGCATCCGCGTCCGAGACATACCCGGCTAGAATATAGTCTTGCCAGTTAATGAGTCTTGCGAGCCTGGTGTTTTGAAAGGCGATAGGACCACCACGCCGTCGTATTAATTTCTGAGCTTGACGCATGTGGATCCAACTAATTTCTTTGTGTCCTGGCCGAGGATCAAAATCTTCAAGAGCGGCGGCGCTCATGCAGGCAGTGATAACATTGTCCGTTGTGTCATAAGGATACTTTTGCATGTGGTCGCGAAGCATGGAGATGGCTAATTGTCGATAACGCAAAGTACTATCCGTCTCGTTTTCATTGCGAACCCAGGCCCAGGTATTAGCGGCGTGGACAAGAATGGTATTGACAAAGGTCAGGGCACCTTTCATGGCCTCCGGGACGAAGATTTCAGTGTACCAATTGTGGGCTCGTTTCGTACGAAAGTGGTGTCCGTAAGAGACTGCTGGCATTTCGTTCACATAGAAATCGAACAGACGCTGGTCTTCCTTTGACGTATTCCATGGAAGGGTATCAAATGGGTCGGTTCTCGCGGCGCTCAAGACAGTTCGAGGAGGTGACAACATTGTTGACCGAGTCAGTTGAGGTGGAGTAGTTTGGAATCCAGCTCCAAAGTCAATGCCATAGTTGTCACCGTCAATTGTTGTATCAGGATATCGTACGGACGAAGAGGAAGAAGAGGGAGATGAAAAAGAAAACTCGCTGTAGTCGGAAGAGTGATATCGATGGCTGTTGCCGCGCGGGACGGGTACTGTCCTGAGGCCTGCTCCTTCCTCTTTCTTTTCAGTATCACGTGTAGCCGTTCGTCTCTGAGGTTTCCCTTCGATGTTCGATTCCTTCGTCGGCCTGGTCGTCTTCGCTCGCGATCGTTTGGCCGTCTTTTTTATCGAGTTTTTCTGGTCGCTATCCTTGTCATCGTCCGGACCTTCTTGCTGCTGGGTTTCTATGCGTTTTTGTCGCATATACTCCTGCATTACATGGCGTTTGACTTGTGTAAGGTTATCGGCGCTGTCTTTCGATAAGTCGATGAATTGCCACCGACTCGGCGGCATGGTTGTCGCTCGGCTTCGCGACTGCGAGCGCGAATCGGCAGGTTTGAGTACGATAATCTGCGATTCGCGAGAAAGACGATTGGAATCGATACGCATGGGTGGTAGGGGGAAAGATCGCACAACCCGCAAACCGACGACGAAGACTGGGGAAGTTCGAAGACCGAACAACGGAACTCTAACTGCCTCGTATGGTACGCCGACTCCCTAGAAATCCACAGTCCACTTGGAAATTGGGAGAGCCCCACGCTAGGTTTTAGTTTCGTGTGCAGAGTACAGCCCGTGCAGGCGCATGTAGAAGGCACATGGCTTATGTATTTGCTGCTTTTGTTGACCCAGAACGTAGTCTTGCTTACGTACAGCGAGCAGACCAATCTCTACTATTTTGGTTGCTCTGGCTTGAAACAGGGAAAGATTGCCGGGTGTGCTCCCAGCCGGATTGGTGGAGATACCTATGATTGGGGGGGCCAATGTTGCGATGTGAACAGTGTGGAGATTGTCTGGACTAGGTTCTGACATTTGATCGGCTAACTGCAATCCCGATTCCATAGCTGATGCTACGGTCAACTTGCGTTTGGACTATCATAACTTTGATTCTGATTGAACAGTGTATACGCTCTTTTCGACATGGTGTAGAAATCTGGAAATCTTAATAGATGGGACTAAACCCAACTCGTCAGGCAATCATCTGAAGATGTAGCAAGTATAACTAATTAACTAGCACCTAGGGCTTGATTCTTCTCGTGCCTGCAGATCGTCGGGGGCTAATCTATGGCATGCAACTGTGGGTTTGTCTATGTGTAGCATGGAAGATCAACCATATCCAGCAATGGTGCCGGGAGCCCTACAGTCGCATTGTCACTCAAGAATGTTAATCCTACGCTAGATATTAGTACCTAGGTAGATAACCTATCATATTTCTGCAAAATAAAAAAGCAATACATCTTGTTTGATTTTTGATTTTTCTTCTCTCAAGGTGGGTCGCCACGCCGGGGCAAACGGGATGCACAGAAGCCTTCTCGAATGTTTCTAGCTCAGTAGGTACTTGCATCAACGCAGCCTACGTAGTACGTGGTCAGCGTTTGACTCCGTCGCAATCTACTCAGCTAGCCGCTTATCCAGATTCCATTGCGGTCACTGCTGAGTGACCGGGTGGTCAATTGAGACATGCCAAGCTAAGATCAGGCTAGTTATTAGTACGTAGCATCCTATGTGATTGAGTTATTAGCTGAGAAGCTAATTTAAGCATGATCCGTTCATACATGGACAATCTTTTTGAGACATGGCTGAACTACTTGATTGGACCGCTCTCAGATGAGCGGCCTGTTGTAACCTCTCGCCGTTTGTCGGCGTCAATTAGTTGTCCGGCTATTCGATTTACGGGAGTTGACATTGCAAATGTATTTACTTGATCAGGTACTCCGTACTCGAATTCTCGTCTGAGTCGGCTGGGGCCCTCTACATCAAATGGAAGGGGCCGTTTCAGTCACACGCTACCGTGGATGTGGCTTTACGTACATTGTTCAGCTCCGTGCCTCGCTTGCGATGTACTTCAGTAATCAACTCTACGCACGTACAACATCGGTCCTGCATCACAACTGTATTTGTAAGAGCTGCTCCGTCTTGGCTCTCCTGTCAACGTTGCATCGACACAAATGTTTAACTTTACTCTAGTTGGTGCTTGTTTTGTAGATCTCGTGCCCTGGCATTATCAACTCGCGATCATGCCATGCCCATAATGTTTGCATCCGTATGTATACCTGGGTACTCCCCTACTTATATAGCCCTATGACGGAGCGGTGACTGCTCAGATCATTTGCCGTGTCAAAAGTTCGTTTGTCTTTGGCTTCTCACCAAATTAGGGTACATATGCTGGCGGTATCTCGGCAAACGTTTCTAATGTATTTTTTCATTCTTCTTAGCCGAAGAAGTGCATATGAAGGCGACACCGCATGAGCTGCATACAGTAGTTCGAATTAGCAGTAAGTGCTTTTTTGCCCTTCAATATATTCCCTCAATAATGCGCGAAAGGCTCTGTTGAGGTGTAGTGAGTCCGACCGAAAAAAAGAAAGTAGACCATTGCGCCGAAAGCAAGGCTGGTCATTTGTGGGACTTCTAGCATGACATTATGGTCATTGAAGGACACACTTCTACTATGAGATCGTTCATGTTTGCGGAGATGCGCTGTCCAGATTCATACTGCGGTACGTATCATTCTCACGTGAGATGCGTGACTTGTAACTGATAGCCTAAGGCTCGGCTCACGATCGGGCGTTGCGGCTCTTGCGGCTCGTGCGGGTCCATGGTCCTTGTTTTCATCTGATAATCGCTGATCAAGGGGAGATTAGGAAACCGACCATTATTGACATGTATTTAATAATTGCGGTCTCGGATTTTTATCCAACTGCACAACACCAAAACATTGCTGCCATTGGTCAGTCTTCGGAACTGCGATGCGAGAAACCAGACCCGAGTCCCAGACTGGCGTGTAGTGACTGGTCCAAACTGCCGATCATGCAGCTGATTAATCAACTAGTCTTCTTGTAAGCCATTGCGCCTTTCCTTGTGCAGGCCGAGTTGTATCACAGGATCATTCAGAGTTTTTCTTGCATATGTGAAGAGTACGGAATCGAGATCGGGTGGGACTTTGAAATGACGTAGCAAGCTTTTTTGAGCGATTTAACGGTTGTCAGCCTATTGGCCTAGTCTTCTTCGAGCACGCCAATTAATACGAACGTTGACATCACAATCCGTCGATATTGCCCGTCAGATTGTATATGTAGAATGAGAATAGAGAATAGAGAATAGAGAGAAGTTCTTGTGCGATAATTCTTCCAGAATATCGATGACTGATCAGGATAATCAGCGTTCTAGGCCCGGAGTTAAACAAACTTACACAGTAAAGGTTAATCTGAACTGCAGAGTGGGCCCTCAAGCGAGGAAAACGAAAATATCGACCAATCACAAACATTGTTCCAAAGCTCAGGGTCCCAGCGTAGCTTCCCGTTGGCCATTTATTTCTCATGTATCGGAGTTAGTACCAAGCTGGTATCAAAAACGTGGACTTGTGAATTGTTACACGGCGGGTGCGACTCGTGGAAGAACATTGCTTGATGCATGTACCTGTCACAAGAGGGAAAGTTCAAGATTATGGTCTCGTGTGCTACATGCTCTTGAACGTTGACACTGGACACTGGAGTCTGGACACAGTTCAGAATAGCAAACCTAGAGTCTATATAAGCGGCGCGCTATCGAATTCCGAACTCCGTTACACCTTATTCTGGCCTCTGGCTTGTCGATCCCTTAGGCTAATTACTACGTAGTTTACTCGGGCTCACAGCCTCGTATGCGGCCCTACTAGTATCTCCAAATGAATTGAAGACAACGAGCCGTTAACGCACGATGCACGCCACAAACATCTGCTGTAATATATGATCTCATCAAGCAATATCTGATTGAAGTGAATAATAGCCTCAACCGGTAACTTCAAGGCTTGCGTATCGGTACGAGGACCGATCTGGCATGCGGGGCACTAAACCAGATGCAGTCATGATAACCTTCCCCTTCCTTTCTTTTTTCTCCGAGTCGGATTTAATATCGAGTCAATTTGTGGTTTTTGAAACGGATTTGAGTATTTTACTTGTTCAGTGCACGTACAGTATGTTAGCAATTAGATTGTACTACATGAAAAGAGGAGAATGGCTCGCTTAGATGGGGAGAAGCTTGTGCTCTGCAGTTTGCATAAACGAGGCCTGGTAAATCCGAGGAGGCTAACCTACCAAGCCGCCGGCGTTGTCTGACAATGGATGCAATGACGATAATTAAGTAGCACAAAGCTCGAGTCTTAACGCTCGAGGCGGTGTTACCAATGCACTGGAACGTGATCTGTCGCGGAAACATTTTTATCAATCAGTGAGTCAGTGTTTGGAATTGACTCATTACTAAGAGAGACTAAGGAGGCGGTTCCGCTGTGGCTCTTGCCTATCGCAGCCAACGCCCGCTTGCCACTAGAAGCCCTGGAAGGTTAGTTCCCCAACCGGGCAGATTTCGCTCGTCCTGGTTCGCTCTTTCCTCCTGACAATCCGTCGATTACGTCTTTCTCCCTCTTTTTTCCTTTCTTCAACCTTGAATTCTGACCTCGAAGACCTTCAGCCTCCCTTTTACTTCGGGAGTTTTGTGGTACAGAAGACCAAGCATCTTCCCTGTCAAGTATCCGTCGCATCCTGACGAACTATTTCGGCACATCGTTCGCCGCCTGACGTCCTTGTGAGATCGGACTACTCTTCGCTCTTGGCGAGCGATTAACTGCCTGTCATAATCCGTACCCGTGACCATCCGTTTATATCGCAGCGACTGTCTGCGAAAAGCCTTGAATTGGGCTTCAAGCATCATTACTTTCTTTTGAAACCGTCTTGCATCCATTGCAAGCCTCGGATTCATCATCAGCAAGCTTTGAGAGGGGCTCTAACATTGTGCGGAAAGTCGCCGCAACAGCCACTTCTGCCGCGCCGATCTTGTCTGTATCAATCTCTATCGATAAAGCGAGCACCGACTCCCGCCAAACAAGAAGTCAATACCGATCGCGAAATGCGTCTTTGAGGAGGGGTCACATCATTCAACACTATATGTTCTCGATACTGCGTTAAACCCAGTGGAAATTGGTCACTATGAATGAACAATTCAATTCGTCTCAGGCCGCAAATTATGCGGGTGAAGAGAACGGCAAAAATGCGCCATCTGACTCGCAACCTCATATGCACGACGAAGGTGGAGATGCAGAAACTCATGATGAGTCATTAGAAGACAACCATGCATCGCACATCGAGCCTGGAAAGCTACCCATACCCATGCAAAAGAGACGGAGAGTGACCCGGGCTTGCGACGAATGCCGTCGGAAAAAGATCAAATGTGACGGAAAGCAGCCATGTACGCACTGTACAGTGTATAGCTATGGTAAGTCTTTACACCATTCATGTGGGCTTTTGGAATACCATTTGCGCAACTCAACTGACTCAAAACAGAGTGTACGTACGACCAGCCCTCGAATCGTCGCCGAAATCCTACCCCACAGTATATAGAGGCATTAGAATCGCGACTGCAAAAGGCCGAGGAAATCCTTCGAATTCTGGCTCCAGATCTCAATCTCAACGATCCGCGCTTGCTTGCTGCCAATCCGGAGCAGATAGTATCCGCACTTCGGCGGGACGACTCACGGGAAGCAACGGTCGCGAAATCGCAAGAAGATGAACAGCCCAAACAGGAACCAGAATCCTCGTGTCCAGACGGGTCCCTTCTTGAGACGATGATGGAAAACTCTGGTTCTTTGGACCTTGACGATCAAGGCCACTGGGACTACCACGGTCATTCATCGGGTATTATTTTCATGCAACGTCTTCGAAAACAGATCGGAAACGTCATACCTATGCCTATTCGATCATTGCAGAATAAATCCACCCCTCTGTTCCAAATGCTCGAAAGCCCCAAGTCACAGTCCGAGTCTCCGCAAGAACTCAGCAATCCTAATTCGCCCCCTACGCAAGACCTTCCTTCAAAGGATGTCGCAAGAAAGCTCTGTCGAAGTGCGCTCAACCACGCCTGCATTCTTATGCGTCTTGTCCACGAGCCAACTTTCTGGGCAACTTTTGACCGTATATACTCTACTCCTTGGGATCAATACACGAACGAAGAACATACTTTCCTGCCTCTTTTGTATGTTGCTATGGGTACTGGTTGCCTTTTTTCCGACAATGTTGAAAGCACCTTAGATAAGTCGGGCTACGAGGGTGCTATTGGCCAAGGGTATGTCATCAACTATCACTGTGATTCTAGATGTCGGCAACAGTACTAACGTGACTTTCTGTTTTATAGTTTCCAGTATTTCAAAGCGGGCCGTCAGCTGCTTGACATCACAGACTGCCGGGATCTAACCTCTCTACAGGCGATCTGCTTCATGATCCTTTTTTTACAGTCATCTGCGAAATTGAGTACCTGTTACTCATATGTTGGTATCGCATTGCGCGCTGCTCTGCGTCTTGGTCTCCATCGAACAGTCAATGCCAATTTCGACCCCGTCGAAAGCGAGCTTCGGAAACGTATTTTCTGGCTTGTCCGGAAGATGGATATTTATGTCAGCACCCTTTTGGGCTTACCGCAGATGGTGAGCAATGAGGATATCGATCAAGAGTACCCCTTGGATCTAGACGATGAATTTATTACGCCTACTGGAATCCTATCTATGCCTAGCGATAGGACGTCTTTCATGGCAGGGGCAAACGCACATACTCGCTTGGCCGATATCATGGTCAAAGTGGTTAAATATATCTACCCTGTGAAATTGACCAAATCACAAGCCAAATCAGACCATACTTACATGGTCAGCCATTCCAAAATCAGGGAGATTGAAAGGGACCTGCAAGCCTGGATGGAAGATTTGCCTCCAGCCCTGCGACCCGGTAGCGAAGTCAGTCCCGAGCTAGAACGGTAAGTGTCTTTTCACCTTCTGATATCACGTTTTTTGCCCAGTACCTAATATCTCTTTGACAATAGTATGCGACAATTGCTCCGAATAAGTTATGCTCATGTGCAAATGGTGATGTATCGACCTTTCTTGCACTATGTATCCAACAGCTTCCAAGCTCAGGGTATCGACAAGAGATCTTACGCGTGTGCTGCTGCGTGTGTTGGTGTCTCACGAAATGTCGTGCATATCACGACAGGCATGTATCGAAAGGGTCTACTCAACGGCTCCTACTGGTTTGTCATGTACACGACATATTTCGCCATTCTCTCGCTAGTGTTCTTCGTGCTCGAAAACCCGGACTTATCTACAACCAAGGATGGCATTCTGAAGGACGCTTTAGAAGGAAAGACCACTTTAGGAGCACTGGCTAAGAAGAGTATGGCTGCCGATAGATGCGCCCAAAGTTTGACTGTAAGTTATAAGTAACCATAGTCGAATTGGCATACACATTTGCTAACTGGGCTTAGGGCCTTTTTAAGCAGCTTCCTGAAAAGCTGAAGCACCGACAAAGCTCAGCCGCAAGCCATGTGAACCTGAAGAGAGCTTCACCCTCGGATACCCCAGCCAAATCGAGGATGCAGCGCCCTGCATCCATGTCCTTGCCTTTCGATACACCACAGCGATCTAATTCTTTCCCAACAAAACTAGCAGCTTTACATTCTAGGCAATCACAAGAGCCCAAAAGTGCGGTTGACGATACTCGCTTGCCTCGGCGATCGCAAACGTGGCTCTGGGAAGGTCACTCCGACTCAGCCGACTCCACCGCATCACCTTCATCTGCGTCTGCATTTTCTCACGATCAAACTGCTAGCCCTGCAGCCAATCAATATCTAAACCAACAACCTATTCAGCAACCGTTCACCTCATCACAGCAACTTGGCGCTAGTCAGATCCTACCGGACCTCATGCCTATCATGTTCCCGTCCGGCGATCAATACGCTTACCCTGCACAACCTTTATCCACACTTGAGGACGATCATTTTAAGGATGAGCTTCCAAACTCGCCCATGCAGTATACACAAGACTCTTTCACGTCGCAAGGCCCAAACTCACTGAACGGAAGCTTTTCTCGCCCCATATCAAATGGATTTGATGCATTGACCGGTGTACAAGGTCTGTCCGGACCATTTCAACCAGCGTCTGCTGCGACCCTAGCTCCGCAACTACAACATCTTGGCCTCCAACAAACGCCCTCTACACACTCGTCCACACCCGATATCCAAAGCCCTGACTTGGTCTCTTTACCCCATAATTACATGTGGCAAAGTTTCAGTCTCGCGAATCCTGGTATGCCGAATGAACAAAACCTGAAGGAACAATCGGTACCTGGAGGAAAGATGGCGATGACTGATAACGGAGGACTCGATGGGATGTCCTCTTTGGGAATGGGATTTGATATGGATGTCAATTTTGGTGACATTCTTGGTAATATCGGGACTAATCCCGGCACTGCTACGAATATGAATGACGAATGGAGCCAATGGATGAATACTGGCGTCTGAGGTGATGTCTTTCTCTTTGCAGTATACCCGTTCTCATGTCTAATGTTTCATGAACTTCTTGGCTTTGAGTTTCATTAACCGGAACCGATATTGCGCATTCTGTTTTTTTTTTCCTTCTTGATTCTGCATTGTGCATATTACTTATATCCGGTGTAAATTTTTGACTTATGTACATTTTTGCTCTGGCTTTTATTCCCACAATATGGCGTTGACATTCGGTGGACTGAACCCGGGGACAAGAAAAAAGGTATTTGCATGGCATGACAAAACGCATCTATGAGATATCCAATGTAAACTGAATAACTATCATAATGAGCTTGAGTGGGAGATTTGCTTGAATATACTGCGAATAGTATAGATGATTGACTACGATTCTTCGAGTCGAAAATATTATTACAGGCATCTCGTTGAGAAGCTATTTAGATCGAGACCCACATTGATGTAGGTACATCTTGGCGGCTTTTGGCTGTTGCTTAAATTCTAAACTTCACTCCGATCTTCCCTCTCACATCATGCCGACCACATCAAATATAAATATATCTACAGTTATTACATGGCTATTTTACCTCGTCCCAGTTTATATCTTTCTAATTGCACCGGGTCTACGATTATTACTTCCAGCTACAGAGCAGCAAGCAAATGATGTGAACCCCGTATTCGGTCGCTTCGAATTCGACGATGAAGCAGACTACGACCAATTGGTACCCGGATTGAGGGTTGAGGATGATAGCTTTATAAGCCCCGATGAAGACTTGGACCAACTCAATTGCCGCGAGGATGATTACCGGGTGCATATCTTTTCGCATAAACCATTGCTTATATACGTTGAGAATTTCTTTACGGATGCTGAGGCCGATCATCTTGTTGCCGTCAGGTAGGTCTATGTTCCCTTTTACGAAGCCGTATGGCTAATCATAGTCTGTTCAGCGAAACTAAATGGTCACCATCCATCATCTCCGACGGGACCACCGAACGAGTCGACCCATCCATCCGTCGCTCTGACCGCGCCCTCCTCGACCGCGACAACATAGTCCGATGCGCCGAAGAACGCGCCCGAGCCTTTCAGGGCTGGCGGCCATGGCTATACATTGAGCGCATGTGGACACAGCGATACAATGCCTCTGGTCATTATCGTCATCACTACGACTGGAGGGGATCAGCGACTCATCGGGGCGGTGATCGCCTGAGCACGTTTATGGTCTATCTGGAAGCAAATTGTACGGGTGGAGGGACGAATTTTCCGCGTTTGAGGATGCCGCGCAAGCGTCAATGGTGTCGGTTCATTGAATGTGATGAGGATAATACTAGTGGGACTTCTTACGAGGGCGTCACGTTCAAACCGATCAAGGGAAATGCTATTTTCTGGGAGAATTTACGCCCTGATGGCACGGGATATCCGGAGACATGGCATGCGGCGCTTCCGGTATTGTCGGGGACAAAGGTTGGATTGAATATTTGGAGTTGGTATCAACCTCCTGTTCGGAGGGATAGAAGCTAGAAGATTGCATATGTGCCTGTATGCATGTAAATTCGACAGTTCGACTGTACATTAACCTACTAGATAGAGGAACATAGATATTGACCTAGATGATTACTGGCCAATACAAAGCCTGCAAACCCACACAAGGACTCTCATACCAAGGCGAAATTGACACATCCTACAGGATTAATTGCAATTATCCACCAATGCACAACTACGAGTGTATTGTCTGGCGTAATCATGAACGTTCAGTCCGCCCGGCGCCAAGAGTCGCTGCGGTCAAATACCCAGACAAAAACTCCCTCAAGATAGATTTCTTGGACAGGCTTGGCCGCTTGGCCGCTGGCGGAGAGGAACCTCCAAGAGTGGGCCAAGAAATGCTGATACAATGCATGTCGCGAATAGACCTCCGTAAAACATAGCATAACCTCGACATAGCCCTGAAGCTAAGAGACATTCATGGGTTTCTCACTCATGATCGTATCGTGATCAGTGTGAGGAAGCTTCTACTTTTCAAATCGTGTATACACTTCGTAGACTCGAGGTACGGTAGTATCTGACGTCCGTCCTCTGATAAGCAGCAAAACTAATCTACTGTACTACGTACGAATAATCAACCCCGCCTAAAGATTAGGCATAGTCATGCATCATTCCTGGTCAGGCATAGTATTGGACGACCGACCTGCCCTTTTGAACCTCGCTGGACGATGCGAGCCAACGACATGGCCTGATGCTTCAGGCCTTCTAACCGAAGGGCATTTTCTTCTGGGTTGGCTCAGCTCAGCCTTCAAAGTGGGGGCTTCCTGTGTGGTGATTGGCTCCGTGAGTTCTTGGCCGAGGCTTGGCTGGCACCAAGACCCGCCAAGACTCGCATTCACTTGGCAGGTTTCTCTCTCTCTTCGCTGCATTTCACGAATCACACTCGTCCGAACTTCGGATAACTGTCCCTTTTCAGTTGGCCTGAATTCGCCCCCTCGTACAACGACAACGAGACTAACGAATAGGCTGAAATGCCAAGCAAGGTGTGAGTGATTTCGCGCGACAAGAAAATTCCCATCTTGGCCCGGTCTTGTCCTCCTCCCGCGGTCTGGGCGATTGCTCGGCGCGTGCCAATCCTCCCTTTCCTCCCCCTCTTGGGTCTTCCCTTTCCCCCAATTTCTATTGTCTTTCTGCTCTCCATCTGCCATAAGACGTTGCTATCATCTCTTATTGATTGATTCCAGCATCTTTATTCGGGGCTAGAACGGATTTCACTCTTTGTTGGTCACGTCGGGCGCTTCGTCAAAGCACTCGGTCACGTATCCCGTCGCGGACAAGGGTCTTCTTGTGCATATCTCCTTCGCTGGCCACCACATTTACCATCTTTCTTCCTCATCACATCCTGCAGCATTGGGGCCAGTTCAACCATTCTGCGATATATCAAGGCTCAGCTACTGCAGTTAACCAAAAAAAGGCAAAGAAAAGAAGTGGATCATCTCAACTAATTCTTCTTGTTTTTCCCTGGCCACCCACCCCGACCTTACGCGACTCGGTCCCCCTTCTTATTCCATTTCTTCTTTCTCCCTTCTCTCATCCTTACTTTCAACTTCTTGCAAACATCATCATTGCCACCCAACAACATTATACTTTTATCAGGAGTCAAAGAAGACAACACCGCTTCTTTTGTTTATTTGATTTCGTCAAAGTTGATCTGATCCGGGGTGCTTCCCGCTGAATACCAAGACTCCCTCACGTGGCTTGGCATCATGGCAGATACTGCTCCCGCTACAACAGCGCCTCCAGCTGCTGCTACCACTGCACCAGCTGCCGCTCCTACTCAATCTCAACCTTCAGAGACCTCATCAGCACAGTCGCCAAATGCGTCAACCGCGACGGCTACTAATGGGCAATCTCAAGCACCAGCACCTGCACAATTTCAAAATCAAACCCAGACCCAAACCCAAACCCAGGCTCAGGCTCAGGCTCAAGCTCAAGCAGCTCAAGCACAGGCTCAAGCAGCCGCTGCTGTAGCTGTGGTCGGTAATCAAAGCAACACTAATGGCAACTCCAGTATTGAAGAGTTTCCCTGCATGTGGCAAGGATGTACGGAACGATGTGCTAATCCTGAGACACTCTATGTAAGTTATCTCTCTTTGGATTCTAGCGTCAGACTTCTAATACAAATATAGGAGCACGTTTGTGAAAAGCATGTTGGTCGCAAGTCCACCAACAACCTCAATTTAACTTGTCAATGGGGCAACTGTCGTACCACGACTGTTAAAAGAGATCATATCACCTCCCACATTCGGGTTCATGTTCCTTTGAAGCCTCACAAGTGTGAACTCTGTGGCAAAGCTTTCAAGAGACCTCAGGACTTGAAGAAACATGTCAAAACACACGCAGATGATTCTGTCCTTATTCGGTCACCCGGCCCTGCGGACGTGAGAGGCCAGGAAATACCTTATGGTATGATGAACAACCCAAAAGGTTAGTTCTATACATAGAGCGGCTTGCTCTGACTTTTCTAGGATCTGGCTGACTCGAATGTCACAGGCTTTCCCGCTGGAGCTCATTACTTTGAACAGCCAATGAATCCAGTGCACGCTGGTCAAGGCTACCACCCACAAGCTCAATACTATCAGGGGCAACCACATCCTCAACCACCTAATGCAGCTTACGGTAACGTCTATTACACTCTTAATGCAGGCGATAGCCATACTGTATATGACTCACGAAAGCGCATCTTCGACTCTGTCAACGCATTCTTTGGTGACACTAAACGCCGACAATTTGACCCCACTTCGTACGCTGCTATCGGACAGCGTCTTGGTGGCCTACAAGGCCTGCAACTACCTCTTAGTGCCGGTCCTGCACCGGATTATCACATGGGTGGTGGCATTCCAGTAGGCCCGGGTGGTGGCTATGGACCGGCTTTGGCAGCACCAGCTTACCATTTACCTCCAATGACCAATGCCCGCACCAAAAGTGATCTGCTTGATCTCGACCGCATGCTCGAGACCATTCACACGACTGTCTACGAAAGCGATGATCACGTTGCTGCGGCAGGTATTGCTCAACCTGGAGCTACTTACATCCCTCGTATGAGCCATGGTGGTACCGCACATCAGACACCACCTATTACACTTCCCTCTAGCCATGCTACAGCAACAACCACCAATATGTCAAATTCCTCCATCATAGCTGCAACGTCGCCTGGCTCTACGCCAGCTTTGACGCCGCCGTCAAGTGCAGTCTCCTACGCGTCTAGTCACCACTCGCCTGGCTCTTACTCGCACCGTGTCTCTCCTCCACATGATCAGGATATGGCCATGTACCCACGCCTGCCCTCAACTACTGCTCATGAGATGGCTGGTGGGTACACGGCCTCGACCAACGCGGCTCCTCCATCGACACTCAGCAACAGTTTTGACTATAACGATCGCCGGCGATGGATGGGCGGTGTTTTGGAGAGAAGTCGGCCGGATGATTATGCAAAGTCATCTATGGACGATTTGATGGAAGATGGCGAGCGAACCCCCACGCGAAAGCAATCTCCTGGCCATGATAGCAATGAGAGCGATGATAAATTCAATCACAATTTGATTGATCCAGCACTACAACAAGAGGCTCGGTCGTCATCCACACCAGATGCCGAAGCGGCCAAGCGCGCTGCCCAGGCTGCAACTGAAGCGACCCGACGAGGTGAGGAGGAGTGGCTGGAGAACGTCCGCATCTTGGAGCAATTACGCGCTTATGTCAGAGACCGACTTGCCCGTGGTGATTATGAGGAGGAAGGAGAGGAAGGAGAGTCAAAGAGTGACAATGCAGCTCCAGAGGGAGCTGCAAGCTCTGAAGACGACCATATGGAAGGTGTGGAACATCATTCTACGGAAGAAAGACAAAAGTCGGAAGACTCCAATCCACTTGCGGCTCTTAAAGAGTTAACGACGTCATCACCATCGTCGTCGCAGGGCTTATATCCCACTTTGAAAGGGATAGAAGACGAGGCCGAGGGTACGAAGATGGAGTAACTATTTATCATTTGTTTTCAGGTTCTTACTTTGTTGATTGTTTATGGTCAATTGCAGGGTATCTATATATGATTGATTGAATCTTTAGCAAGAGTTTTATTTTTTGTTCTCTTCTCAGTTTATGTTTTATATTTGGCTGTTTATGTCAATGCATCCATGAATCTGGTTGACTCTCTCTTCCCCGTTACATGTAAGCTAGTTAATTGTATGATTGCGGCTGTTCGATCGATCGTGTAACCATATCGGATCAACCACCTGGCAGAGACTCTAAAGAAGAATGTCTCCATGGAGTCGGGATGGTTAGGTCGTATTTACTGGCAGTCACTGTTTTCGATCTGCTACGAGTGCTCGTAATCTCGAGGTCAAATGCATGTCATGTTGATAAGCCGCGATAGGCTTAGCCGCATCTAGATCGGATCGGTGGATCGATCGAGTGTGTACAAGCACAACAACAAATAAACAAGAAACTGGAATATTTACTAAATAATGTAACAGTGTAAACCACATCGAGTATGTAACTACACCAATTTTTGGATTATCAGCTCTCGTTCTGGAACAGCAAAAGTTGGCAGGGAACCGTTTCCGGCGATGGAACCAAATTTCCAAATGCGGACACACACACCTATAGGTAGAGTCAAAACGAGAGATTCAGTAAGTATGCAGTCACTCTCAGTATAATTTCTTTTGCGACAAATTGCAACGACAAGGAAATTAAGCTTTTTTCTTCCTTATGCATATTCTCAGATCGAGATTTGTCGAGAATGTGGTCATTATAAGCGTATCGAGTCTGGTCATGTCAGCATGTTGCATACGATGGATCTTAGTCGTCTTCAGATCTCTGAAATAGGCTTGTTTCCCTTCGCTTAACTATTTCATCTCTTGGTTTACTTTCGCTCTCTCTTGTCTGTCGTTTTCTGGCGAACCCAAAAAATCGGGTTTTAGGGCAAGCTGGGGTCAGATTGACATTGGTCGAACCAGACTACAGAGTCCAGAACCTCCTCGTCTACAGACTGCCTGTACCAGACAACACGAAGAAAAAGGGAGACGAAAGTTTGGTTCTGTGTGGCAAAAGATCGAGAAGAAAAAAACAAACAGACATCATCTCGCTGCGATCGGGCTGGTAAATAAGGCAAACTTTGTCGTTGTCGCCATCGCCTTTTCATCTATTTTTTCCGTTGTATTCAATGTATTGCGTACCGGTACTTGGATACATGTCACTCGGCCAGTAAACAAATACTGTAAGTATTTTCCTTTTTGTCTGTCTTTTCGCTCATGATGATTAATGTGGGGAGAGGGCTGCCATGATTCATGATTCATGCTCCTCTCATAATTGCTTTAGTTTTCTTTGTGTCTGTAATTATTGTCATCCTATATGTTTTCTTCATGATTACAGACA
Organism: Talaromyces pinophilus; assembly: GCA_001571465.2. Lineage (NCBI taxonomy): Eukaryota > Fungi > Ascomycota > Eurotiomycetes > Eurotiales > Trichocomaceae > Talaromyces > Talaromyces pinophilus. The sequence goes on along the minus strand of CP017344.1, from coordinate 2,808,183 downwards.
AGGTACTGATTATGATGACAGCGACACACGACTAGCCCAGCCTCATCAGTTAGTGGCCCGCCGATCTATTTGTTCTTTCTTCTTTCCCGCCCGCCAACGGCTTCTTCCCACTCACAACAACATCCACCTTATTCAGACAAGACACTCGCAACAACAGCCCTATCCACAATTAAAAGCAAACAGAGAATTGTTCCTCGATAAGGAAATATTTTTCCCGATCAACATTCCAATCCACATTCGCTCCTAACCCGTAGGCCTCGCGCGGCCTGCCGGACACCAAACATGCCGCTCTCGAGTAGGCGTCGCACGCGCCGCAAGGATATTCAACTCCAAGAAACGTCCGACGCGGAGGCTCCAGATTCGTCTCCCAGCCGCCCAGCCAGCAAGAAGCGCAAGGTGAGTTCTATTTTCTTATGCTCTATAAAATAGATAGAGTTAGCACGCAGCAACTGACGCGGTGGCAGGTTGAGGCAAGACCGTCATCGCGACATGTGCAAACACCAGATCCCGCCTCTGCCGATGACGCCGATCGATCTTCCCCCGAAAATGACTTATCGGCAAACCAGGACCTAGTAGAGACCGTGATCGCATCTCTGAATGTGTCGAGAGACGAAGTGAATGTATTGCGCGACTATTCAAATACGGAGACCGAGAACAAGCAGTCCATCCAGGCATATGCGAAAATCGCCGGTCGTGACTGGACATATTATGTCAAGACGGCGCATGTCAACATTGGACGACCCCCAGACCGTGAACAGAAACTCGATGAGCAGTCGAGTCCCGTCTCTATCGCCGCTCGTGCCCTGCCTGAAGTGCATGTCGACTTGGGTCCGAGCAAGTTTGTGTCTCGACTCCATGCTGAGATCTTCTTTTACGGAGAAGACGAGGAGTCTTCTGCCTGGCATATTCGAGTCAACGGCCGAAACGGTGTGCGAGTCAACAATGCCATGCTCAAACGAGGATCGGACGCTATACTGAACTGTGGCGACATAATCGAAATCGCCAATACTCAAATGATGTTTGTCACTCCCGGCGACAAAGCAGTTATCCATCCTGCCTTTGTCGAACGTGCTCAACGTATTGCTGCTGGTGAGGAAATACCCTGGGACGGGTCACAGCATGCGCACCCCACCACATATGATACACAGCAGACCGGTCGTGCTGTCGATAACGGTGCATACCCTGTTGCCACTGGTGCGCAACCCGGTAAACCGTCGCTGGCTCCTGCTCCTCAGTTTCTCAAGCGACAAGTCACCCCGCCCCCACGATCTCCAGATACCGTTGGGGGCCAGACGGCAACAAAGCAGTCGCCGTTATATAATCGTGGCATGATGATGGAAAGTACAGAGGAGATTGACTACAGTCAGGATGCCGCCAAAGATCTGAAACCCCCATACAGCTATGCGACCATGATTGCCCAGGCTATCTTCTCGAGTGAAGAGGAGAAACTTACATTGAACAGCATCTACCAGTGGATCATGGAAAAGTACGCATTCTATCGTCATTCTCAAAGCGGCTGGCAAAATTCTATTCGACACAATTTGTCTCTCAACAAAGCCTTCCAGAAGGTGCCGCGTCGAACAGACGAGCCTGGCAAAGGTATGAAGTGGATGATTGCGCCAGAGCACAGACAGGAATACTGGAAGAAACAATTGCGCAAAGGAAACAACTCATCTGCACCTTCATCGCCAGCCACGAAAGAGCCTCCATCCTCCCGCGGCACCAACGGACATGCTGGCTCCAGCTACGAGGGAATATTTTCTGCGACAAAGACCTCTCCTCAAACCACTTCACCTGGATTCAGTTCATTTTCGGTGGCTCCAGTCGAAGCTTACACTCCAGAAAGAGGATCGCGACTGGGACAAAGAGGAACTGATCTTGCTCGCAGTGGTGCGAATACCGATTTTGACGAGCCGTCTCCTCTTCCTACCCGAATTCGAAACACTCAACAGGAGAATGGGAATAGCAGTCAAAACAATAGCGCCAGTAATGCCAACGACGGCTCGACAACTCGTGCATATGGACTATCAGGAAACGCTACCGGATCACCTCCGGTGCTTTCCTCTTCATATTATGATGAGGGCCCTTCATCGATGATTACTCCAGCTCCTCAACGACATCAACCCCGGCTGCCGCCGCCAAGCACGGCACAAATTCCATCCAAGTTCATGCCCATGAGTTCACCAGCACAGTTTTGGAAGTTCGCCGATATTGGAAGCACACCTGCACGACTGGTGCCAGATATGAGTCCCTTGAAGGGAGGGAATCTAGGTGCACTCGGAGACGGTTTGATGCCGAGCAGTAGTCCCCCACCACCGAATTTCGCTAGTCCCAGCAAGCCTAGCACGTCCAATGTGCGTGCTCTCGGTCCGATTAAGAGGGAAGAAGAGCCGGAGCAAATTCGGCATCATCGGTTAGCGGCCCCAGATGATGATGAGGAGGAAGAGGAGGGATTTGATTTAGCGAGGTTAGTATATTATCCTTACGTACATAGGGATTGGCGACTAACGTATTGACAGAGGATTCCAACCTATCGGGTCATATCACCGACAGTTGAATAACTCCGCACGAGCGAGTGCGACGTCTTAATGTTCGACATATCGCAATGATTTTATGTCCTGTTACGCCATCTCGTCAACTACTTCGAGAGCAATGTGAGCAATGTAACTATTATCTGGGGTTTTGATCAGGCGTCTTTAGGTTTCGGGAGGTTACTTGATTGGTTCTAACGTTACATGCATGCTTGGTGTTTTGATGCTCTCTGGTCTTGTTTGTTCAGCTGTCATGCAGCTGATGCATTATTTATGTATTCTGATGATACAACTGTATGATAAACCAGGTACCTAAAATAGAACTAGGTTCCGTCAATGTGACATACTAAATCTATTTGAAGCTCCAGCCATTATCAGACCCATCACTAACAATCTCCACACTCCTCTTCTCATCCAACGACTTCCGTCCCGCATGCAAAATCGCAGTAGTGGCAATCGTGTTCCTCAACGTGGGCAAACCCCTCTTGTCGAGTTCGTCGAGCGTAACGCGTCCTTCGTTGAGAGCCGTGACGGCGTCGATGAACTTCTCAAAGCTGATGTAGCCGTATCCTGTCTGGCCGGCGAAGTTGCCTTCTTCGTCGGGGGCGTAGCGCATGTAGAATCTTTGGTCTGGTTAGCATTGTTATTATAGCTATAGATTTGAAGAGAGGACGTACGGGTTGTACCAGACGAGATGACCCTGCTCGTCGTCTGCGACGTCATAGCCACGCTTGGCTTGGTTGATGCGAATCTCTCCCTTGGATCCCATATCTACATATGTCAGCTACCAACTCCACTGAAACCGGGGGGGGAGGGGGGGGAAGTAGACGTACAGTGGAAGTACTGATTCGAATGAACACCCGCCTTCTGCGGCGCCGTCCAACTCGCCGTATAAACACCCGTAGCCACTCGGCTCGGATCAGACTTCTTCCTCCAATCCACGAGCAACGTGATTGTGTCTTCTGTCTCAGGGACACATCCCAAGTCCCACGCTGTGCCCGTACTAGCCGACGCCGTGACTTTCACAGGCGTATATTCAGGAACCATACTCTCGCAGATATCGACGTGGTGCGAGTTGAGGTAGTACGAGATATCACTATCCTTACCAGCCCAGGCTTTGAAAGTCTCAAGCTGGAATTTGGGTTGACTCATGTAACTATAGAAATAGTTGAAGTCTCCTAGCTTTTGGGCTTTGGCGCGCGCATCGGCATAGGCAGGGTCGAAGCGTTTGTGGTGCTCGATGAAGACGAATACGCCGTGTTTGCGTGATTCTTCTAGTAACTTCAAGTGGTCTTCTAGGAGTTTTGTGGCGGGTTTTGTGATAAGCACATGGATTTTGCGTTGAATGGCGTACAATGCGATTGGGTAGTGGGTTGTGTCGGGGGTGAAGATGGTGATTGCTGAACCAGGCTCAAGGGCGTCAATGGCGGCTTTGTATGCGTCTGGGTCTGTCTGGTCGTCGGCTGGGAATGATTCAAAGGAGACGTCTAGGCCGTTGTAGACGTCGGAGATGTTTTTCTGAAGATGTTGCTCTGTTACGAGTCAGTCATCTTTCTTTTGACTTGATAATACAGGCAACGAACTGATGGCAGGAAACTTTCGTCCAGATACTCCCACCATGCTCAATTTCCCGACTTTGCCTCGTCGTCGCAAATCAAACATGGTCAATCCGACCACGCCGACCTTCTTGTCCGAGCCTGAGGCGCCACCACCGACGAAGCCAGTGGTGTACTCGCCAGTACCGACCTGTTGCCGTAAGCTTAGTCCATTCATCCTCTGGAGGAAGACTTACCATGAGAACACTTGGAGGAGCCATTTTGATACTGCAGACCTTTTGCTAAATTCTCAATTGACTGGAAGGATTCTCCAAAAATACAAAAATAAAAGAAGAAGAAAAGAAAGATCAATTGATTAATGTACACATGACGCGACGGGACATTTTCAAGCTTTCAATAGCCGACGGGACCAGACGTCAAGCTACGTATGGGGACCTGATTGTATGGACGGAAAATACACAACTGACAGCCTGGACAGTCTTTTTCTCATTGGTTGTTTGGTCTATGAGGGAATCTAGTGAGGCAGTTCATAGATTAACATTATCTCTCGTTTCATCTTTCTGTCTGTATATTTCAGAGTATGTATATATACATCGGCTTTTGAAAGCTACGCTGCCCCGCTTCTGATATTCTTCCTCAGTATTCCCACGTGCAGCTATGAAAACGAAATAAGAATAACCAGAGAGACAATTGACTCCATTGAACATTATATATTGCTCCGGAGCAATACACACAGGAAACAAACGCGTCCCATTGCAAATGAGCCTGAATATACCCCTCTAAGTGCCGCCTATCCCCGCACTTGGGTTCTGCCCGGGATAAAGCCCGGAGCGAACACCCATTGGCGGAGATTTGATCTTCCACCAATAGAACTGCATCAATTCGAGATATTCTTCCTATTTGGCAGTCTTTCTGATGCGGAGATTTTGAAGTACTACGTATATTCACATTGTATAGTAGAGTTGGTATGCTCGGGATAAAACCACCGAGTAGTCCGTGACTAGGTTGATTTCTTTCGTTTTCTTTCTCTTTTCTGGTTTATTCTGTTCTTTGCCTGTATTTTGCTAGTTCATACATCACATTCAATACCAGTAAGTACGATCTCAATTCGATCTCATAAGAGTCATGTCTGACTGTCTATCTAGATAGTTTGAAATGGCAGCAAGAACTCCCCTCCGCCCAGGAGTCTACTGTCCTACAGTCACCTTCTTCCACCCCGACACTGAAGAACTCGACATCCCTGCCATCCGCAAACATGCCGTCCGTCTCGCAAAAGCCGGTCTCGTGGGCTTGGTCACCATGGGCTCCAACGGTGAGGCCGTGCATTTGACCCGCGAAGAACGCAAGACTGTTACTCGCGAGACTCGCTCTGCTCTTGATGAAGCCGGATACAAGAACGTTACCATCATTGCTGGCGCAAGTGAGCAGAGTGTTCGTGGCACGGTCGAATTGGCCAAAGAATGCGCCGAGGCTGGTGCTGAATACGTGCTTATTGTGCCTCCCAGCTATTACCGCTATGCTGTCGGGAATGATGAGTCGATATATGAATTCTTTACTGCCGTCGCAGATCAGTCACCCGTTCCGGTGATTCTGTATAACTACCCCGGCGCCGTGGCCGGTATTGATATGGACTCCGATCTCATCATCCGTATATCTCAACACCCCAACATCGTGGGAACCAAGTTCACCTGCGCAAACACCGGAAAACTAACTCGCGTTGCTCGCGCCCTCGATGCCATCACCCCCAAGTCTCCTTTCCCTACTAAACCTGTGGGACCCATCACAAAGATTGCCGCCAACCATCCATACGTCGCATTCGGTGGTATCGCTGATTTCACATTGCAAACACTCATCTCTGGCGGTTCAGCTATTATCGTCGGTGGCGCAAATGTAATTCCTCGTACCTGTGTTCAGGTTTTTAATCTCTGGAGTGAAGGAAAGATTGCGGAAGCCTATGAGCTTCAGAAGATCCTCAGCGTTGGCGATTGGATTCTCACCAAGGCGGCGATTCCGGGTACGAAGCAAGCCATCCAGCTGTTTTATGGATATGGTGGCTACCCTCGCCGTCCTTTGGGTAGATTGAACGAGGCCAGCATTAAAAGTCTCGAGAGCAAGTTGCAGGAAGTCATGGAGGTGGAGAATGGCCTCCCGGATTTCGCATGATCAACATCACGTGGAATCCAGCAGTATCGCGCAGTCATATACTAGATTACACAAGCAATGAAAGCGTATGTCTTTCCTAAATGTATCTTTCTCTTCATGAACAAGAATAATAACACAGAGTCAAAGTCACAATGGTCGACTCGGTGATTCGGCCGATAAGCGACGCTGATAAAGATCGGATATCCTCCGAGTCGATGGCCCGCGCTGGCGATCTGATTGGTTGGCGCAAATACCGGGCCGGCGGGAACTTGGCGGGATTGTTTGCGTGACGTCGAGAAGTCCGAGCAGATACCAAAAAAATTTCAAGGTTGCGATACCTCCGTGCAGTGCGTGCACCCTCTTGGTACGTAGAAGAAAAGGGTTTCCAACTTTCCAGTGTCCACTCCTTGACAGAAACTCTAAAAGAAATTGTGACTGGCCAGGTTACAACACAGAATTCTTTCCGGGCCTTGTCCTCGCCGTCTCCTGGCCCTATCTCGAGACCCTCGCATGCTCATGCTCAATGAAATGTGCCCACAATGCTGCCAAATTCAGAGATGCTGAATTGGGTCCGTACCTTGGTAATTGGGATGGTAGACATTGGAACAGTGGACATCTTGCCGCAAGATGCCCGCATCAACGAACCCGACCGCCAGAGAGGTTGAGTGACGATGTATGGGTGCCCCGCTTGCTCGCCAATCGCTATCAAGTTTCCGTAGCTATGTACTAGCTACTCTTAGTATTCAGCCGAGCCTCGAGGCCGAGTACATGCTTCCTAGTGCAGAGGCCGCATCCAGATCAGCATTTACTTTCAAGCCACCTGATAAGACCCATCTGGCCGTCTACGGAGTCTGTTAAATAAGAATCGTGTGCACCCCGCCAGTTCCAAATCAAAATCAGTATCAACTTCCACTCCAGTCCAGTTCTTCCACCCAAAACCAGGCACTTAATAGTACCTCTTAGCAACTTCCAATATGCCTTACCCAGAAGAAGCCCAAGGTTTCATGATCGATAGTCCCGAAACATGGCTATCGTTCCAGAAGCGTCATGTAGGTGAAAGCGAGCGTTGGGAGAAGGGTCTTCCGGCCGAGTGCTAATCAAAGTTGCGCAGTATAAATTGAAACCTTTTGAAGATTATGGTAAGATTCTGGAACATTTGTTTCCGCAATCATACCGTGACTGACAAATGATTTAGACGTCGACGTCAAGGTCGAGGCATGTGGTATCTGTGGAAGTGATGTTCACACCATCAGTGGCAAGTACAACAAGTTTGTCAGCTCATAAAAGGACTCTTTACTTACTGTGATTCAATAGGCGGTTGGGGAGCCAACCAAAACTGGCCTTTGTGTATCGGACACGGTACGTAAAATCCTCCACGTCGCTCCCATTGACTCAACAATCGCTCATATCTCGTCTGTATAGAAATTGTTGGCACGGCGATCAAAGTCGGACCCAAAGTCACAAACGTCAAGGTTGGCCAGAGAGTCGGTGTTGGCGCACAAGTATTCTCCTGCGGCGAGTGCAAACAATGCAAGAACGACAACGAGACCTACTGCCCCAAGATCATCATGAACACATATGGCTCCAAGTGGCCCGAGACTGGAATTATCAGCCAGGGCGGTTACTCGTCCCATGTGCGTGCTCACGAACACTGGGTCTTTACCATTCCTGAGAAGCTCAAGACCAACTCCGTCGCTCCTATGCTCTGTGCTGGTATCACTGCTTTCTCGCCTCTAGTGCGTAACGGCGCTGGCCCCAGCAAAAAGGTCGGTATTGTCGGTATGGGAGGCATAGGACACTTTGGTATCATGTTTGCCAAGGCCCTTGGTGCTGAGACCTGGGCCATTTCTCGTACTAGGGCCAAGGAGGCCGACGCCCGCAAGATCGGTGCGGATGGGTTTATCGCTACCTGTGAAGAGGGCTGGGAGAAGGAACACGAATTCTCTTTCGATCTTATTGTCAACTGCGCCAATTCATCGAAGAACTTTGATCTTTCCAAGTACCTTTCCATGATGGATGTTCACGGCCGATGGGTCAGTGTCGGTCTTCCCGAGGAAGAAGGGCAAGTCATCAAAGCTCAGAACTTGATCTCGAACGGTGTTTTGATCGGTGCTAGCCATCTCGGTAGTCGCAAGGAGATGATTCGTATGTTGAACTTGGCAGCTGACAAGGGACTTGACAGCTGGGTTGAGACTATTGACATTAACGAGGAGAATCTCAAGGAAGCTATGCAGCGTATGAAGAAGGCCGATATTCGTTATCGCTTCACCTTGACTGGATATGACAAGGCGTTCCCGGAGGCCTAGACGAGACAATCACATAAAAGATAGATAGATAGAAGTGGAAATGCATCAATTCTTGTGAAATTGATCAAGTGTGGCAGTAGATAGTTAGGGAAGGAACTCAATGGTTCACAAGGTCCATCGTTCTTTCCTCCAAGGTCCTGTTCAGTCACATGATCTCAGTCTCTCTTGGACTTGACCCCCCAACCCATGAGAAAACAAAACCGCGAGGTCAGACCAAGATAGACAAATGGAACATTGCCCCAATCCATTGAGTTCCATCGAGTGACATCGCAATAGATACCCACACCGAGAGGTGCCACGCTGATCAAGTGGCCGATGTCAGCTATCGCAAGGTTCAGGAGGAGCATTCTCCAGACTCTTTGGTCGTTGGTGACTCGGAGAACCAGTGCTTCGTTCAGGGTGAATAGCAGATACATGTTGGCCAGCTGTCGGAGCGATACATGAATACCGAGTGGGAGGATGCCAATCGACGACGGCAGGTGCTCGGTCATGGCAAGATAATGACCAGGATACAGCCCGGCGCAGATGGCCCCAAAGAGGGCGAACAGTGGTTCGACGAACAGGAAAAAGACTTTGTAGTACAGTGCAATCTCATTTGACGCCATCTTGCTTGCATGTACGAGTTTTCCAGATGGTCGGATATGTTACGTGTAGTAGATTATGGTCGAGTCTAGGTCCACTCTTTATAGATTAACCCCAGATTCTTGTGTCTGATGTTTGCCTTTGATGAAACATCGCTAAACTGTAAAGAGTCATGCAGCCTTGCCAGCCCCAGATCATGGACCCTTGTCCCTTGAAAAAGAAAAACCACAGGAGATCAGCTGAAACCAATAGACCGCTACAGTTCAGTCGAGCATCCGATCTGATGCTGACGGACTACAAGAGATCGGATCATAAATCTGCCTGGGAAACGAAAAAGAGTTTTCTTCTTCTGCCATCTGGCCCCAACTACGTACAGGGAAGTAGGTAACTCCAGTCGGTCGCAATCGTAATGGTGCCCGAATAATTGGATCTTGGCAGGACGAAGAAAAGGAAAAAGAAACAGGCCTGCATGCACGGAGAAGGACAGAAACGGAAGAGGAGAAAATTCTGCGTGTTTAGAGTTATCGAATAACCACGGGAGGAGCGAAAATCGAGATGCAGCAGGAGATTGGGCGGTGATCTGGCAAATTGGCAGGCGCGAAGATAAAAATTTGGGGCAACGCCACCCCGGACGGATATCCCAAGGGGGCACCTTGCCTCTTCAGGTGACTGCCATCACATCTCTTCTTTTTCTCTCTCTCTCTCTCTCTCTCTCTCTCTCTCTGCCTTTTTTTACGTATTTCCAGACTTAGTTCAGCCTGTCTGTCGTTCTTTTGATTTTATATATTTTCTTCTTTTTCCCTTCGTCTAGGTCCTCTTCTTATCTGTTCTCGTTATCCTATTTCGGTGGTCTTTTCTTGTTTTGTTGGACTTGGGAGTTCCTCGTTACCCTTTTTGATTGCATAGATCCATTTATTTCCCTGGCAGGCATACATATCATAGCTTGCACCCTCACAGCATCCCTTACGTCCTACTTGAAACTCATCTATACATTCGTTCTCCACGCTGTACTTTCTTTTATTTAGATTGCGTTCTCGCACGAGCACTCGTGGCCGTGTCATTGCCAGACAACCGATTCCGTTGCTGCCTCACCCAACCCGACGTTCCCCTCGATCATGACGCTGCACGATTCGTATCCTCACCGTCCGGCCCGGAGACGACCGTCGTTGCTTCTACGTACTCGACCGAAAACTGCTGGTCCCGGGGAAATGCCTGGCGCAGGCGTTCCTTGGATGAACCCGGGTCCTTGGACCCTCAATCCGTCCTTTCACACCGGCGACGACAGTCAGATCAGCCTTTGTCAACAGGAACATGAGAGCAACGACGTGTTTGAAGAAATATCTGTATTCCCCGAACCGACACCTCGCCATCGCACGGCAAAGAGCTTCTCCAGCATCCGTCATGGCGTCGACGGCCTGCGTGCGCTCGGCCGACGGCTCTCCGTGACGATTCGAGGAAAAGCCCCGAAGCACAATCCACATGTACCCCAAGGAAGCGATCGATATGTTGACGAAGAGAAATCCTCAGGCGCCGTTCCAGAGGGAAGGCACCGCAATGCTTGGTTCAAGGGACACAGTATCAATCGCCGCCCATCGCTCCACAGTGTTTCTGCGTTGCACTCATTCTACGCGCCAACTGCAAATGTTGCCAATTTCATTCCTGGCATGGGCTTCGAGCCTCCCGTTTTCTCGAACGATCTATCCGGAGGTGCTGCCGCTCGGGCTGCCGCCGCAGCCCAAAACGAGTTGGCCAAAACAGGCCGAAGTCTTTCTCCGGGAGATTCGAAGATTTTCGACACAGAAAGTGGAATTGGATTTGATCTGCGTGACCGTTTCGATCTTTCAGATTCAGAGACAGCTGTTGTCCGGTTAGGTGAGTCAATCCTTGCAAGCCGTGTTTTTGTAGTCAGCTAACACAATGTTAGATCCCGTTGCATACCTACCTGCCGAGCTTGTTTCTCACATATTCTCATTTTTGAATCCTGCATCACTAGTGCAGCTGGAGGCAGTTTCGAAATCTTGGAACAAGGCTGCTTCGTCGCATCATGTTTGGCGCATTGTTTTCCGCCAGAAGTATGGCTTCCGATCGTCTGGATTGTCCTCCTCATCTACTGCGACAAGGAAGATTCAGTCGGCCGGATTGGGCAAGACACTGCCCAATCAAGATTGGAAGAAAATGGCAATGGTTAGAAGGACTCTAGATCAGCGTTGGAAAGATGGCAAGGCAGCAGCCATCTATCTCAAAGGCCACACTGACACTGTATATTGTGTTCAGTTTGACGAGTACGTTGATTTGTTCACCTACCTTATTTTGGCAATTGCTGACTGTACTGTTACAGACATAAGATCATCACTGGGTCGCGCGATCGCACTATTCGCATTTGGGATGCTCATTACCCGTGGCCATGTCTAAAGGTTATTGGCGCGCCTGCCACACATCAACAACGCCAGTCACCATCAAATAACGCAAACCCACAGCCAGTGAACAACCCGCCATTTCTTTCTATTTGCGCACCAAGCCAACAGTGGACTGATGTGGCCGACCAGTCGATCCCGTTATCTGATTGTCACAATGCTTCAATCCTGTGCCTTCAGTATGATGACGAAATCATGGTTACTGGATCATCTGATTTTACCTGCATTGTTTGGGATGTCAAGAATGATTACAAGCCAATTCGGCGACTCGTGGGGCACAGGTCAGGAGTTTTAGACTGCTGCTTCGATGATCGATACATTATTTCATGCTCCAAAGATACAACGATATGTATTTGGGATCGAGAATCAGGCAGATTAGTCAAGAAACTGCTTGGCCACCGTGGACCGGTTAATGCACTCCAGTTGCGTGGAGATCTTCTGGTCTCAGCTAGTGGAGACGGTGTAGCCAAGTTGTGGAACATCGCATCTGGCGTCTGCGTCAAAGAATTTTCGAGCAAGGACCACGGACTTGCTTGTGTTGAATTCACCGAAGATGGCCGAACCATCCTGGCTGGTGGTAATGATAAAGTCATATATCAATACGATGCCAACAGTGGCGACATGGTTGGAGAAGTTGATGGACACAATGGGCTCGTCCGGTCTCTGCACTTGGACAGCTTGAACAACCGCCTTGTCAGCGGTAGTTACGATTTCAGTGTCAAGGTCTTCGATGCGACTACCGGAAAGATGTCCATTGATTTTCCCGGGTGGACAACTAGCTGGATTTTGAGTGCCAAATCAGACTATCGTCGCATCGTGGCTACGAGTCAAGATGCTAGTGTTGTTATCATGGATTTTGGATATGGATTGGACGGCATAGAATTACTGGAAGAGTAGGATAGATCTCGCTTGTTTTTGCTTGCTTTCTAGATTCCCCTTGAATGTGCTTTCATTCTCCGTTCTGATTCTGCCACTTTTTTCACTTCTTGCATTGGCGATTTATTTTCCAGCCTGTTCAAAACATTTTACTGTTTCGTCGATATATATTCATCTTTGCTCGCATTTGCAAACATCAGAGTTGGAGTTCCTCATTGGGACTGCACGCTTTATTATGCTTTCATTCTATCTTGCCTTTATTTCTCTTCTTGTCTCCCTTGTCTTTCAATTCTTTATAGAACATGCGTTCTGCTCAAAAGTTGTCTATAGACATGGCATGCGATAGAGTCGCTACATACACATGTTTTCTTTTATTTGTTTTCATTATACAGACCTCATACATCCTCCTTTGTGGAGGGCAGATAGAGCTGCTTGATGTGAATTGACATTCTACTTTCCAAGATTTCACAAATAATAGAAAGAATCCCCTTCTATAATCACGTAGAAGTGACTTTGGTACGTGATTGGCGGCAGTGTTTACATAGGCTTAGCGCGGATTTGGATCTGGTGGGGAACAGTCAGCCTGGGTTGTCAAAACAAAACAAAACTTTGCCCTTTCCTTATCCCCTACTCTGTTCGCATCTATCGTTCAAGACACCCCGAGACTCGTCTCGTCTTTAAATATTTCGTTTGTCAGTTCTTTTCTTTAGACAGTCTTCGTCTACATCGTTTTTTCTGCGTTCGAGGGAAAAGGGATTGCCAGAGGCATTTGTTTTCCTTTCTCAAAAATCATCTTGCACATACCCCGCCATGAGTGAATCAAGGTACGTTGAATGTTTCGTCGCCTGTTTGCGATGATTGCTTCGGACAGTCGAGGATCTATTTTTTGGATCGACAGTGGTATTGATTATCGTTTAGACAAGAGCTTTTAGCATGGTTGAACAACCTTCTTCAGCTCAACATCACGAAAGTTGAGCAATGCGGCACAGGGTGAGTCGAGTTCTTCCCCTGGAGTAAACGTGTATGACCTGATTCTAACCGTTGTTATGGCGATGATTCTAGAGCTGCTTTTTGCCAAATATTCGACTCGATTTTCAGTTCGTCCGCCCCGACCATATCTACCATTCGCTCGCATTATAAGAAAGCAGCTGTTCGGCCTATACACATACTGACTTCAATCTGCGTGTTTTAGTGGATGTGACTATGAACCGTGTCAAATTCAATGTAAACACCGAATATGCATACCTTCAAAACTTCAAAATCCTTCAGAGTACGTCTTCAAGCCATTCAAGCATATATTTTACTCTATGTGGTCTTCCTAACTTTCTCTCAACAGATACGTTTAAACGTCACTCGATCGACCGACCGGTCCCTGTCGAATCTCTAGTCAAGTGTCGCATGCAGGACAACCTCGAATTTCTCCAATGGGCCAAAAAATTCTGGGACCAACACTACCCCGGCGGTGACTACGATGCCGTGGCTCGTCGCAAAGCATCAGGCGGACCGGCCGCATCGACAGCTCCCATTACAGCTGCGCGCACCAGCAGCGCCGGCGCTCGCCGCGGCACCACTCCCACCGGCGCGGGTGTCCGACCTCGTGTTGCAGGCGCAGGAGCAGGACCAGGCGTTGCGGCTTTGAACCAGGAGATTGCGGCACAAAAGGAAGCCATTGCGGGATTGGAGAAGGAGCGTGACTTTTATTTTGCGAAGTTGCGCGATATCGAGTTGTTGTTGCAGACCGCCGTTGAGGCTGATCCGGAGTTGGAGAAGGATGAGGATTCGTTGGTGAAGCATATCCAGGGAATTCTGTATTCAACCGAGGTATGTCAAATCTTTTAATGGGTAAGAAAGAAGAAATATTTCCTAACAGCGTATATAGGAAGGATTTGAAATCCCCGCAGAAGCCGAAGAGGGTCAAGAGGAGCTGGAGACGTTCTGATCGCACAATTATCCGGACTGCCATCGTTGTTCGCACTTCTATTTTAGCATTCTTACCTTTGTCCTTTGATTATACTGTCTGAATACCCTCCTCCTCAACCCATCGTCCTCTCGCAGCCTCGGCGTCTGTATCTAGCCTATTCTACATCTTGTCTCAGTACCAGACTGTGCTTGAGTAGCCTCATCAGAAAACGCATTCACTTTTACTTATCGTTTTCCCTTGAGGAAGATCAGTAGTTGAGACAGGCTTCCGGAGTCCATCGATCGAAAGCCATGAAACAATTTAGTTACCGGAGCCATGGTGAGTGACGTCGGCTGAAACGGTTACGTACAGAGGTACGTATGTCAGGGTGTTTATTAGGTAATGCCATACATACGGCGTAACGCCAATACAGAAACGATTACTCCGTACTACTACGTACTACGTATGTGCGGAGATGTATCTACCATCTGCCATCCTCCTGCTTAAAGCAAAGGGTTTCCGTAATACCGCGTACATTAAAATACAGTCACGAGATCTATGTAGTATATCGTGTAGGCAAGCACGTAGGCTCCATACTGCTACTTGGCCTAGATAATCGAATGCTACCGTGGAGTAGACGAGGATTGATAGACCGTCTCAATTCGATCTAAGGTATCCAATGACTGCATTCATCTTTGGATGATGATGTGATTGTCTATGTTGACACAATCTTCCGGCTAGAGGGTCTCCGTATGTGCTCAATAAATAGAAACAAGCGTATTAATCTGGCTGCTATGACCATATATGTGCCGTGTCTGGCAGCAAACACTGGCAACAAAGAGGATGAAGAACGGTAATCTTACGCAGCAAGGATTCTCTAATTAAACATTGTACCGTTTGAGGTTTAGCGTCAGGAACGGTGGCTGCCAAGACTGGGTCTGGAGAAGTTAGTTTGACGTTTTGATTACATCCATACATACGGATTACACTCATATATACACTCATACATTTATAGAGTAAATAGGCATTGAGCAGATACGTATATTATACAGGAATATCTTTTACGTAGTACGTATACAGATTCTTACAGCATGACTGCGGATTCAGTCGCAGCCAATGCACAACCCTCGGTCCGTAAGCAACAATCAATAATTTGCAGGGATCCCAGTCAGTACGGAAAATTACACAAGAGCTGGGGCCGATCGGACTCTTTCAGGGACGCTGATTGGCTTTCCCACAAGCATACGTACGGTCCAGAACGAGACACGGCACCGCCCGTCTCTCCTTCTGTCTGTCTCAATTCACTCTATCCACACCAAACGCTCCTCTTTTCTTTTTCTCCCTCTCTCCTTCTCCTCCATCTTGCATTCCCAACTTAGCAGTCGCTATCTCTGCTTCAATGATGTGCTGCCTGGGTCAGGTATCTTCATCTACCCCCCTCCGTGGCATAAACATCATGTGTTAGGTATCCGTTGATACGTGTCGCTCCTTCAACAGTCACTCCTTCTTTTCTACGGTCCGTCCGCTCTCCATTCGTTCACCCGCACATATCGTATTGACCATAACTTAGACAGACAGTGCGACTTCTTTCTGTCAATTTACCTATCGAATATTTCTCCTGTTGGAGTATCCTTTCCTTCGTGACAGAGTTTAGCTGCAGGTTCATTCGCTGCCCGCCGGACGTCCATTCCTTGTCATCACATCACGATCGATTTCTATTTGCGATCATACACTCTTTCGATTCGCACTGCGACTTTTTCATAGTCTCCATTATCAGTCTACGACTTTATTTCGCTCGATATCTCGGCCAATTGTTTCCTGCGCCCCCAAACACAGTGATTGAGTATTGTCTAATTACGAATGCTGGGGTCCACGGTGTACAGTCTGGAATGCCGGTCATTGTTTGAGGTCGTGTTTGTCAAAAGAAAAGGAGCCACCTTACGACAAAAGGTCTAGGGAAGGAACTTTGCTAGAAACGGGCAACGACCCCGAGGGTCGTGTGGCCGATAATGACCCACCATCACCACCACCATCATCATGGAGGGCAACAAACCCGTATAAGTGCTGAAGCGAGGAGGAAACTAAATACACCGGCCCCGGAAGCGGACATTCAATTCAATTACGGACAGCAACGCGTTGATAGCGATTTTACAAATGCACCACATACGGATCCCAAGGAACCCTCAATCGACCAATTCGACGTTATAGACATAGACCGTGGCTTGTTCCGAAGAGATGTTGAAGTGACGCAGACTGTGACGGCGGTCGTAGCCACCGCAATTGATGTGATTATCGAAAGTGGCTCGCAAACTATCGCCCAAGTAACAGTTACATCACTTCCAGCAGTTGTATCGGTCCCGGCGCTGGGTGTAATTACTATTCCGGCAGACTCCAAGACTCCAACGGCCGTGGTAGCAGCAGCAGCGACAGCCGGTCCCGAGCAACAGATACCTCTTGGTTCGTCAGCTACGTCCGCTTTGACTACAGTGCTCACAACACAAGCGTCTTCGTCTAGTCAAACCACTCAACCAGACTCATTTACATCAACCTCATCACCTACCAACGCTGTATCGGTCACTTCTACCCAATCCGATACATCATCCTCGTCTTCATCATCATCAACGACTACCGCATCACCTACATCTTCAGAACCTTCGACCACATCATCCTCTTCAATATCCTCAACTACAAGTTTCTCATCGACAACCTTCTCGGCCGGATCATCAACCGGTTCTTCTGTTACTTCTTTTTCCAATTCAGGACATTCAACGACCAGCGGTACCCAATTTCCGTTATCCACTTCAACCACATCAGCAGCCAGTTCATCAGAAGGTGGCTCTGATACAGGAAAAATTGTCGGAGGTGTAGTTGGCGGGGTGCTCGGTTTATTAGCGGTATTGTTACTTGCATTTCTGCTTCTGCGATGGAAAAGGAAACACGCACAAACGGCTGCAGGTGCTACAGAAGGGTCCTCAAGGGATATCCAAGGCGGTTCCGGACCTCGTTCAGCTGAAATGATGTCCCAACGTTCGAGCAATACGCCTTTAGCGGCTGCTGCCGTCCTCGGTCGCTGGGCCTCATCGTCTTCTCGCCGCTCTGGGCGGCAAGAAAACCCTTTCATGGCACCAGGCGAGCGAGGATTTCAGAAAATATCCGGTCGCAAGATCCCCTCTGTTCTTCACACAGGTGGAGACGGCTACGGAGATGAGATCGAAGAAGAAGCCATTCCAGAATTACGGACTCCACCGCTCGAAGCGACCAGTCCGGTATCACCAGTCAGTGCCATTGGTGGCGGAAGTCACCGTCATGCTCCAATGCGAGATGATTTTATTGCGGCGGGTGTAGGGGCGGGCGCATTTGTATTGCGACCATCTCCAGCCCGAACGCCGACAGCAAGTTCAGTTGATCTGACGGCTCAGTCGCAATCGGGTCAGTACGGGACCTCCCCGATGCGACCTGATCCATTAGGACGCACACTGTCACGACACGATGGGAGCCGAAGCAGTCGCTTTACAGAAGGTATCTGACCAGCCATACCACCTATATCATACGAATCACGACCTAATCTATATTCTGGACATGTCTTTTTGGTTTCTATATCCCCTTCTCACAGCTATGGTACTTTTCACCTCCATAATTGTTCTTCATACATACCCGATATCTTTTAAATGTTTATAGTGTCAACAGTCGACCTGTCCACTCGACTATTCATCTACTTGCTGGATGCATTGTATTTCTACTTTTTGGATTTATACCATTTAATCCATTTATTATTTTTTGTCTCTGCAGATCGATTGGTCAAGTGTATAAACTTTGCCTAATTAAGGCTCATATCTGATACACCTTCGGTGTATGGGTAAGTAGATACATGTGCAACCATCAGTAGTGTAACATCTCCTCGATGCTTTTTGTCTAGTCTGTAGAAATGGCCGAGTACACCCATACCTGCAGCAAGTCACTGTCTACTGTGCTTTACCTAATGTATGTAACTGTTCTACGGACACAATTTTGCCTTTGAGGCCGTACAGCTAGGAAGTTCTAGAATAAGTCAATGTTCCTTCTTTAGGTAGGTTTTATTGTATACCTAGGTAGATGTATTTATTGGTAGTAACATGTGTAGGACACACCCCTCTCTAGTAACCAAAACGCCAAATAGATGCAGGATCCTGGTGATAATTAGGGTTCAGAGTCAGTCTTATCCTGGCCATCTGATTACCAATGCTGCTGTGGACCTCCGCTATGCGTGGTCAAGCACTTGTCTTCAAATTTGATGCCTTGCTTTGCACAGGCAATCTTCATTTGATCATAAATAGGGGGCGTTTCAATGATGAATTTTCTAAATACATCCAGAGCAATATGCCAGAGGTACGGGGTATGTAGATGTACCCTCGACATATAATCCAGCAATCGTTGACTGAAATGCTCCGTAAAGCCACTAGCGCCATCAAGGTAAAAATTCAGTGACTGGCAATTCGGTGGTAGGGTGTCACCCAAACTATCTGTGTCGCTGAGAAGTCTCGGCTGAATATAAAGGTGCTTCAGGCGCTCGAATCCTCGCAGAGAACCAAATCTTGTATCATCTTCTTCACCGCACTCCCATCGATCGACACTCAAATACTCGATAGACTCTTCGTGTGGTCGTATGGCGTTCCATATGTCGACATTAGAGATTTTAAGGTCTCTAAACCCGGATCCTTTCAAAAAGATCGATAGTCGGGTTAATCTCTTCGGCAGAGAAAGCAGAATAAGCGAGTCCGGAGTTGCGAGGCAACGGGCAAAGTAGGCGTTGAGGACCAGATTCAAATCCGTCACAGTGGAGGCTTCGAAAATATCTCCAAAATCTTCTGCATATTCAGCTCGTGAGGCGCCCTCGTGCGGTTTAAAATCAGATACGGACACCCGTTGAATGGCTGGCAATTGGAAGATTGGCCATAGAAGACTGACGTGGATATACTGAGGATACTTGCATTCGTAACATCTCCAAGGAATGCATTCAAGATAGACCTCACGAAGGTTAAGTAGAGGATTCGGAGGCTGGCGTCTGACTGCTTCTCGAAAGACTCCGGCAAGAAACATATCCGTATGTGGGATACGTGCGCGCAGGATCTGTAGATTTTGTAAGTTCGCTAAGAGTAGTGCCAGCAGAGGCCTCGGGTCTGCATTATTGATGGCGTTTATGACATCTGGCTTGATATGAGCCAGTCCCGCTGTGCAAATTGCATTTCGGATCATGTCACGATCGTCCTGAAGTGAAAAAGGAGGCCTAGGAGGCCTTTCAGCATGAAAGGCTAGATCAGTACCAAGCGAATATGATGAATATCGAATTTCGCGCACAGTATCTGCAATTTGACTGTTGGACAGTATGGTTCGAAGAAACTTCCACAAGGACGAGATGGAGTTGAAATCGCAATCATACTCCCAGGTGGAGTAGATCTGTCTGATCAAGATGGCGTGCCAAGATTTAGAAACAAGAGACAAGTTAGAGAGCGCTCTACGCCTGGTTTGGTACTTGGCCCATTCATATTCATGGCTATCTTCTTGGTCTGCTGCATGGTTTAATATCATAAGACGGAGTTCGTGCGGTAGCTGCATTGGGTCCGGCATTTTGATAGATATATGTAAAGTGCGAGACAATTCAGATATGATTTACGAAAACGAAGAAAAAAACCCTTTCAAGTCTTGAGTACTGTATCCTATTTAACCCCGATCTCTCTCAGATACTGCTTGACTTTTACACGGAAACAGCAACCAAGATATAAAGGACTGTCGACAAAAAGAGTGCAGATAGGCGGTGTTACAACTTCAAGAAAACATTGTCGTAAACCTGTTGTAAGTCGCAGGATATTTACAAAGAGATAGCAAGAAAGGGGAGTTGTTTCACCTGCAAAGCCCATTAAGGCCACAAAATCCTAGAGTCCGTTTTTGACAGCACATTTTCGAGTTGACATACCAGGATTTATGCATATAGTACTAAGAGATAGGGATCACCCTCAACAGGGAGTACTATTTCAGGGTTCTCTCGGATTGGGCTTTCTGAGCGAGGCCTTTGATTCAAATACGTTAACCTCGCGGATTTAGGGCTTCCGGGGGTGATGGTGGAGATTGTGGCTGAGGCAAAGGTTTATTTCTACTAAGTCGAGCTGTACAGATTGTCACCAGGTCCAAGTTTAGCGGGTGCAGATAACTTCATAACTGCATTTGACTCAGATTTAAGAAGATTTCGTAGTTTGTTTTCATAGTTATCCTGAAAAGGGATTCTAAATGTCTAGAAGGGTGGAATACAACGCAAGAAACTCTGGATCCACAATGTAAATCGTAACGGAAATTGCAAAAAGAATGCCATCTATCAATGATTCGACATCATCCCCTCCTCAGGTGTCACCGGCTTGGGTTCTTCAGTGGTTGCTACTGCATTCTCGGAATCGGCGGCCGATGAAGAAGCCGGAAGAGCTTTGGATCCCATTTCGGGAAAGTAGAGTCCCGGGGCGAAGATAGTGAGGAGCATGGCTGGGTAGAGGACCATACTTTTATATGTTAGCAAGGTTAAAGGCCGTTGTACTGGAAAGCGAATGACTTACGCTCCCTCGAGGACATAGAAGAGGACCTCGTTACGCATGATTGCGTTTCTGCAAAACTATCAGTATACAGTTGACTTGGTCAGTGAAGACAAGACTTACCCCCATCCACCTGCCATTTCGGCGACACTAATAAATCATTAGCAACATGTCATAGCATATGAGAGGAAAGGAGAAAACATACCGATAGATACACCTGACCAAAATGCCCGCATACGCACATGCAATCGCAGAACAGAAAACCCTAAACCTTCTGGAATACCAAATCTGTGCCTCCACCGAATTTCTAACCTTCTCTGATGGGTTCTTAAAATGCTTCCTAGCCGCAATGAAAAAGTCAAGCGAAAACAGCCCAAAGACAGCCAAATTGACGACTTGCAACGCAATACCAGCGATGATGATATCGTTTCCGGTCTTGAGGGTCTTTGCGTCGACAGGTGTCTTGTCGGAGGCGGCTGCATCAACGCCACCGCCGACTCCCTGCAAGCAAAGACAAAAGACGTCGAAGGGGATAAAGATCCAGGTGTAGAGTCGAGGCGTGATGCGAGAAAAGTCTGGGCCGACTGTGCGCGCAACGTGTTTGAGGGTGAGATAGATACCAGCGCAGATGAGGGTTGGTGCAAGGATGATGCAAACGAGGTCTAGTTTGAAGCCTGGGTCAGACCAGGGGTTGGAGTGCATCAGGACTCGACCGATGTATCCTACCCAAATTAGTCGAGATATTCCATAAATATCTTTCACTTGGGTGAATACTAACCACACGTCTCTAGTGCAAATCCAGCGAAGACAACCACGCCAAAGACCCAAGTCTTTTTCCATAATCCAACGCCCAGCGTAAAAATGGCGCAAAGTGCGTACATGACGACAAAGAATACATTCGCACCCAGGTTAGGGTAATAACCCAGTGTGGTCGCTGAGACGGGGCATTGCGCAGAGACTTCGGTGCAGCTCGCGTGGCTGGAGGGCATGTTTATGGTCTCCCTGTCTAATGGGGAGGATTTTGAGGTTGAAAATAACTTCAACGAGGGAAAAGAATGGCGGCACCAGGATGACAGATATCCAGGTGGTGTTGATATGGTACACAACTGAAATGAAAAGCGAAGGGAAGTTGGGTTGATTAATAAAGAAACAGTAGAATTAAGTTAGTTATAAGTATATACTATTATAGTAATAACTATGGGTCGTCAACGTAATACCCTGGTCGTGGATAACGATGAAAGTGATACAGGCTGCCAGGGTTGCAAGGAGCCAACCAAGATTCGATCCGAGACTGTGCACGCACTGTTATTCAATTCAATCAGACGAAGTGAGATCTTGGTGGCCAGTCATATCGCGTTCGTTCCGTGGTGGAGTCTTAGTTTAGTAGATTTAGTGTTGTTGGATACGACAATTGCGAGGTGTACACTGTACGGGGAGTCTGTCGTTTCAGCTGGAGCAATGCCAAGGATCAATTCATAATGATACTGTCATTACCATCTTTACTATTATATGCTAGGTATGTTAACGGATGAAAACAATCCGGCTGTACTCCGTAGTCATCTGTGGAATATTCCATTTTGCCTGGCTCGTATTGCTCGTATTCCTCGTCTGGCGTACTTCCTTTTTCGGATGGACTGCCCCACCTGATGGCCCCGCCGCCCGGAGATTAGGGTTAGCCCCCTTCTAGATCTTACCCTAACTATGCTGAAGTTCCCGAGGTATACTCCGTACACTCGAACAGAAATCATTCTTATAGTACATTATCTATAATTGGACAACATCCTGCCTAGATCAATTTCATTGCAACTCCATCGCATGACGCCATGGTATCATACCCGTCCGAAATAAACAAATACCCCAACAATACAATGAGCAGAGAAATCATCGCCGTCCACCGCCCACTCGTTCAATGCCATCCGGTGCTTTCTTCAGCTTCACGCGACACTCGGGACAAAACCACTTCGCGCGTCTGCTGGGCGGTTCTTTGAGGCCAACGCATTCGAGATGGAACCATTCGCCTTCGCACTGTAATACTGTTAGAATCAAGTAACCAATATGAGGACTCTATAACCTACATCAGGGTTCTCGCAGTTGATCATCGTCCCAAAACTGACATCCTTGCAGAGACAGTATCGCGGCTCGTTCGGGTCAATCTTTTCCAGAACACCGTCCTCATCAATCCGGTAATCCTCGCCCTTGATTGTTTCTTTGCCTGGTAGCCGTCTTTTAGGTTTAGATTTGCGTTTGCCGTGGCTGAGGGTGGCCCCGCCCTCTAGGCTAGAAGAAACAGGTCCCGGCGCAGGTCGCTTCTTCCGGCGAGCGCCTGTGCCTACTGTGGTAGTGCCTGAATCAGGTCCTGGCGTCTTAGAAGCTGGCGTGACGCTCTTGCGCCGGAGGTGTTCACGAGATACTCCAATTAGTGCCGCATTCATCGCGCTCCCTGGCTCTATAGAAGTCGCTGCCGAACGCCGTCTCGATGGTGGCCGAGTTGTTGGAGGTGTTGGGGTAGCTGCGACTTTGAGAGTCAGAGAAGTTGTTTCCGGAACATTTTCGAGTGTTGTAGAAGCTGCCGATCGTGCTCTAGTCGGTGGGGGGCTTGAAGATGACGGTTTAAGAGCCTTGGTGGTAGAATCCAGCAAAGGGTGGGACAAATTTGCTGCAACGCTTGTCGCTTCCGCCGAGAGCGCTTTGCCAGTGTTGCGCTTTTTGGACGGTGGTTTTGCCGATGTGGCTTGATCAGATTGTTCCGCCGACGGTTCTTCTTCCGCCTTTCTCTTCCGAGTAGTCTTCGCCCTGCCCTTTGCGGGGGTTATAGGCACGCCATTGGCTTTTGCGAGATCCGTACCAGCGACATGATTGTTTTCACCTGGGGTAGAGAATAGACGCCTAAAGGTAGAACCAATATCACTGATCCGTTTGGCGGCCAGCTCTGCTTCAGCCGCTGCTGCGGCCGCAGCAGCGGATGCCGCTTCCTGCTCCCGTGCCATATTCTCCCGCTTCAGTCGTTTGGCCTCATTTAGAATCATACCACGGTTGCTGGTTTTAATCTCTTCTGCTGCAGACATATCAGCAGTCGCCTCGCTCTTGCGGATAAGCTTTCCCGGTACATAAGTGTTTTCGATGTCATCACAATCGATAAGTTCTTCTCCAGTGGCCTGAGCTTTCGCTTTCGCTGCTCGATACCCTTCCCAGCCTCTTCCGCCTGTCGCAAGTTCACGATTGATCATGATTTCACTTGGTTGCCATATCGCGTTCTTTTTCATTTTCTTCCGTAGCTTGGTCATCTCCCAGTCGGTAAGCCGGAGCCATGGCAGATCCTCACTACCGAGTTTGGCACCTTCAGGAGGCGGTTTCAGTAGCGCGAGGGCATTGCTTGTCGAGATTCCTGCAACAGAGCTGTGCACGTTCGTACCCACTCCTCCTACTCTTTGTTTACCGCGCTTCTTGTCCTTCTTTGGCTGCAAAGCCTCCTGCTCGGGAAGAGTCACATGTCCACCACGACGTGATCGAGCCTTGGGGGTTTCGTTGTCCGACTGCTCCGTGCTGGCAATAGGCGAATCCGGATCAAGGCCCGCAATCACCGATCGTCGGCTTCTAGATTTCGGCAAGCCAGTTTTGTCGGGTACTTGGCCGTCGACGCGTAGCTTAAGGCGAGTCGCGCTCTTTTCTGCCTTTCGACCACCCTTTGCGCGCTTTGGGGGTGGAGTGGCGTCGCGAGATGCCGGTTTGGGGAGTAACTCAAGCTTCCTTTTGATATTTCCTAACCGATCGTGATGACGGTCAACAACATCGTAAATTCGACATGCCTCCGCGTATGAGGCTTCACGTGCGTTGATCGCGCGGTTTAGATGAACGGAGATCTGCTCGCGTAATTCTTGCGGATTGCGTCGGGACTCAACTGGCAGTTCTGGAAGCTGACCATAGATCTTCGTAAGCTCGTGAACTTTTTGCGTGGCGTCCAAGTACGTTTCATCCAGTCCACGGATCAATGTTAACGAGCGGATGAGGTCCGACGGTAGGTACTCTGTGTAATCAATGAAGTCTGTGACGGTGGCCTGGGCATCAGGGTCAAAAGGACCCTCAAAAATCACCCCACCGCTATCATCGGTATCGTCCGTCATCCTGAACATGGAGTTGATGATGAAGAGCGTCCATGGGAAGGGGAAGCGACTCGGTGCGAGAAGTCCATCGACTCGTGAGGTTGAACCGCCTTAATGATAACACGCGGATCAATCTTTCTCCGTGCGCCGATACAGCGTGATTGGCTGGCAAGCAACTACCTAATAAACAGCTTAATATTTAGTCGTACTTCTAAATCAAATCTTTAGTTTGTTCCTGTATATACAAATAGTAAAAGCGTATCAATGCTTCCTAACGGTCAATAAGGGTAATTTACAATGGTCATTGCATGACAAAAGTTGCTGGAGAAAAGCTACTCAATGACAAACCAGTCCATATTTCTGCCCGGGCTTCATCTCAAAATTGTCAAGTCAAACGTTCTACAACTAGGTGTCATGAGAAATATGTAGGTAATCGTCTAGGTAAACAGGCATCGATGTTCCAGCAGGCTGCTTTTCATTGGACTGACGTGTCCCCGCCTTTGTTGTGAGGGCTGATCATGAAACAAAGCCAGACAAGCGGGCAATGACAGATCTGTTAGAGAAAGATAGGAGCCCTTTGCATCACTACCTGGGTAACCACCGGTAGTTTGTCGCAATCAAGATTGGGAAGGGCAACAAGTCACGGGATGCTCCTGCTGTTTGTTGTTTCGCGGTCGCTCCTTCCTTTCTTTTCGCGACATGCCTTCTTCCTCTTCTTCCTCTTCTTCCACGCTCCACTCGACTTAATCCTAGTCAAACTTCTCTTCTGAATCTTTTTCATCTCATATATTACCTTCTTTCAGTTCGACAAATCCCAGTTGATTGAAAATGGAGAAGGCAACACAACGGCTCAATCTTCTCTTCTTGAACAACGAGCCCCTCCTTGCGAAGGATACTGGCTTACGTCTTGCTGTCCCAAAGACAAAACTTGAGGTTGACTCTACTACCAACCCAACTGTCGCCGACAAGAAGAAAAACCTGCCTCATGGCCATCACCCAGAGCTTTCAGCCAGTGCCGCCGTCGACAATCAGATTGTCGCGCCTCAAATCAGATTGGATCATGGAAAGAACAAAGAGGACGACGATGAGTTTGACGAACGCACCGCTTTCCAGTCGGGCCTTGAGGCGTCTTCGTCTTTGGTTGCACAGTCATTTTGCCCCGCTGCAGCTATCATGAAGTTACCATACAAGTACATGCGTGGTACCACAGCGGAGATTATTGGAAGGCGCTTCTTTGACAAGGGCCAATTCTGGGCAAGAGAATGGGACCTGTAAGTGATCGGTACTCTTTCGAGTTAGACGCCTGTCTCTAATCCAGTTTCGTCAGCTATTACATATTTCCTCCTCGGGACCAAGCACTAGGCCCTCTGCTTCTATTGCCTGCCTCCCAAGTTCAACAATTCCTGAACTTAATCAGCAAAGATTTCAAAATCCGTCTGACAATTCCCATGGATCCTGATCTGGGCTTACTACTGTCCTTCCAGGAGGAAGAAATGCCCAAGCCCCAATACCTAGGTCGAACAACAAATAGAGATGTCAAGGATGATCTGGTCTCCACGATGTCAATGCTGCCAAGAGATCCAGTGAACTCTATTGACCAGCCATCCGATGGCTTGGTGATATCGGTTGACATAGTCAATGCGTTTCGTGAAAAGATGGAAGCTGGGCTCAATGCCACTAAGAAAAAGTCCAAGGTATCAAAGGAGAAGAGGCGGGCTCTGAAAATCGAGAGACAACGAGAATGGGTACGATCTCTTAAAAGAGCGCAATGTTACTTTGGGCTACATCCTCGTTGCATGCGTCACACAAGCCATGACTCTGCCAAAGACGAGCTGACGGCTCCTTTACCACCTCTTCTCCTGGACAAGGTGGCTCCATACCCTTTCGCAGATCATCCTATTTTCATAAGCATCGACGTGGAATGGAATGAACGCCAGCGCAACCAAATCACGGAAGTGGGCATCTCCACCTTGGACACTCTAGACATTGCTCATGTAGCTCCTGGCCCAGGCGGAAAGAACTGGCGGCAATGGATTCGTTCTCGACATATCCGCATCAAGGAATATGCTCATGTCGTCAATTGCGAATTTGTATTGGGTTGTCCCGATCAATTCGGATTTGGCAAGAGTGAGTTTGTCCCGCTTCAAGACGCTGCCCGAGTGGTAGAGAGCTGCTTCAAGCCACCTTACTCTGCTCAAGTTCCTGTGAAGTTCGTCGATGAGGATTCCACAGGGGACAAGCCAAAAGTCACGATTGAGACAGCGATTGAAGGATACAAACTGCGCCCTCGCAACGTTGTTCTCGTCGGTCACGGCTTACATGCCGACATCAGCTATCTCTGCGCTCTTGGTTGCGATATGTTTTCTGAAAACGCGTCGAAGATACAATTCCAAAACTCCTCACAAGTCTCGGTGAAAGAGCCGCTCAACCCTACTGCACAATCACTGTCTTTCGATACGCTGGACACAGCAACGATGTTTCAAGGGCTCAAACGGGATGTGCACTCTCGTGGTCTTGAAAATGTGCTCGGATCTCTAGGTATACTTGGCTGGAATCTTCATAATGCTGGTAATGATGCCCGTTACACTCTTGAGGCTATGGTGCACATGATCATCAATGCGAGAGCCGCTCTAGATAAAGCGCCACAAGAACTGTCTGGAGACTACATGGATTGGGCATTGAGACCGGTCGCAAACGAGGACACTGCACTGCATGAACTAGCTTGGCAAACTGAAGTTGATCGCCGTGTCTCCGAGGTGGTGGCTGACAGGGAAGAACAAATTCGAGATGATTGCAAGATCTGGGAAATCGTCACCGGGTGGGATAGTGGAAACCTGCTGACTTCCCAGGACATTGATGGCGGGGAACCGAAGGGTTTCATCTTCAGTTGAACTTGGAAGTAGATGATCCGGACATGGAGTATTCGGACGGATTGATGCCTGACCTCGAAGGTCTGTTTTACTGCCGTGTGTAAGTCGAAAGCTCGTATTGCGATTCGTTCGGGATTGTGTACAACACCAAAGTAGTACAAGCCAAGTCATCGCTTGTACTAAAATAATTCTTCTGTTTTGTAACATATGTACTTGCAGGCATACTCATCAAAATCATTGACCCCGAAGATGTACCAGTTTTGACGTCATTTAGAGTGTCGCCCCAAGTGGCCAAGTGACGATACGACGCGGCGCCTCTGAGCCTTGAGGTCTCAATATGTAATTTGCGTTTATTTTCCATAGACGAACACATCGAAAATGCAGTGATCTGAACACATTGTAGGACTTCGTATTCGTGAACCCCGCTCTGTCCGCAAACTTTAACTGATCCATACAAGAGCTGTCGCAACAACAATTCTACAACCGAGTGCATCTTTCATGAACTCCATTCACAATCAACTTACTCTTCATATTCTCGGTTCTATTGATACCAGCCGTCCAGCATGGCAACTATGCCGCTTACCAGCCTGCTCAGGATAACGAGCAAATCAGCGTTTGCAAAAGCCACCAAACATCCGTTTCTGGAGGCAGCTGGAAAGGGCGAGCTCCCCAAAGAGAAATTATCACAGTGGCTCGCACAGGACCGTTTATATGCACAAGCATATGTCCGTTTTATCGGGGGCTTACTCACCAAGGTTGTGCTGCCAACCAACGATCCGCACAGCAGGCCAAAACAAGCAGTCGCAATAGAGCAACATGTCCTTGACATTCTAGTGGAATCTCTCAACAATATCCACCGAGAATTGAGATTCTTTGATGAGGTGGCAATGGAGTACGGCTTGGACGCCACTGCACTGTCTAACCAGCAGAGCGAGAATCAACATTTGGGAGCAGGCTATTTCGAGCCGTTGTATATCACGAGAGCATATATCGACCTGTTTATGTCAGCGTCCAGTCCCGGAGTGACCTTGTTGGAAGGCATGACTGTCTTGTATGCAACCGAGTATGTCTATCTACATGCCTGGAAGCACGCTGCAGCTGTCATGTCGAGCACCGCCATATGTCACGAGACCCTACCGTCTCCAGCGTCATTCTCAACAGGCGCTGAGCGAGACTTGGATGGAGGAGCCTTACGTCGAAAGTTTATCCCCAACTGGTCGAGTCCTGAGTTTGAGAAATTCGTGATCAGACTCGGTGAAGTCGTGGATGAGTTGGCTGGGTGTGTAAAAGGGGCGGATGTCATTGAGAAGACGCGGAGTCAGTGTATTGGATGGTATAGACATATACTGTGGTTGGAGGCGCAGTTCTGGCCTAACCTCAACGAGGATTGATTTGATTCGCGATCAAAGCTGGTGCTCATTTGGTCATGTGCATATCTAGGTCGTATCTCAAGCTAAGCTGGTGAAGTTCCTCATGAAACTCGAAATAAGCACTTGGTGATGTTCTGATTGCCCAATTGAAAAGTCATCTTGTTTGATATGGCACTGCAAGCTTGTTAATTGAATATATCTGTTTATCGTATCAGACTGACTGTAAATTGGAGTTGATATGTTGACAGTAGGACTAAGTATTCAATGTTGTTGCCTCAGGCCGTAATAGTTAGCCCTTCTCCACCACTGCCGCCGCGACATCATCTCCGCATGCCTGTCAACCACCAAGTTCATGCTGTCATTCTCTGTTATACATACGATATCTCTCTTTACTTTCACAAGACACCTTAGACTACTCGAGAGCAGCGCAAGAGCTACTCGAATATAGTGCGCTTGCACTATCACTGTGTTTCTCGCCGTACGTACCATCATAAAACCCCCGCAGTCAGACCGATCGGTGCCTATCGCTAATCGTGCCCAGCAATTGAGGAGTGAACTACACTGCCACGGCCTCCTACCGAAGAGAGAAATAAAACAAATACTCACGGCCGTCAAGAGCGTATCCAATAATCCCAGAGACGCCTCTTATCTTTCCTCACGACCGCACACACTCGCCAACATGGCCCAAATAAATTACCGCACCATCAACATTGATGTACTCGACCCCGAGTCATCCATCAACTTCCCCATGGAAACCCTCCTTCCCGGAAACCTCCCCGAACCCACCAACTCCGGCGCCGCCGCTTCCGTCGCGCAGCAAGTGCGCCAATTACTTCGAGGCGGTGATCCCGAAGGCGCTCTTAGACATGTGCTTGATACAGCTCCATTGGGCGGCGATGCGCAGGCAAAAGAAGTCCATTTGGCTACCGTCATTGATGTTCTTCAGGGAATTCGACAGGGAGAGATGCTCAAGGTTTTGGAGGGTGTGATAAGTGGAGAGGGCGGCACTGAGCGAGCGGATTGCCTGATGAAATACATGTATGTGCTTTCTTCTTTCGATCGTACTGCGATTGCATGAACTAATTGTCTTTGAAAAATAGCTACAAAGGCATGGCCGTACAGTCCTCGACTAGCGGCGCCCAATCCCCTTCCTCGCGCAAAGGCCTTTCTCCGCAGGCTACTGGATCCGGATTCTCTCAGGTGCAGTCACGCAACTTTGGTGAGGGAGGTGGTGGTCAGCAGATGAGTGTGTTGCTCAGTTGGCATGAGAAGCTTGTGGAGTTGACTGGTCACGGAACTATTGTTCGTGTTCTTACTGATCGTCGAACGGTGTAAGGGTGATAGGAGTTTATGGATTCAAGTCGTTCAGTTGCGTGATGTGTATCTAACAAAAATCCGATATAACATTTGACGCCCATTATATGTTTATCTCCTGCCCGAGGGATGTCATACTCTGACTATCGTACAATCGCAATTCATCCTGGTGAAGTCAGGCTCCAGTCTATTGTTTTTGCTCGAAATCACCCCCACCAAGGATATCCTTAAGATTGACCTCTCCGCTACCTCTCTTCAGAGGCTCTGGTTGTCCGGCTCCTTCTTTCCATCCTATCATAAAAATTATTCTGAAGGTAGCTGGGATACCACTTTGACCATGCTCAGCGTCTATTTCTTCCTTGTGCAACTCTCGGTAAATAGCCTCATTTGCCAAAAGAACATCCTTCGATAGAGTACCCATCTGTACAGTAGCGTTGCTCTCACCCATGGCCTGCAGGTCCTGCATCAATGCGAAAGTGTCAGGGAAATCAACGACAATATCTTCAACATCCACAGTCAACATCTTGAAACCTGCTTTTGTCAAAAGACCTCCGACATCCCTGACATCAGCCAGAGGTGAAATATGCGGGATCACACCCCCGCGGCGTTCCATGTTTGCCAATTGTAGTGACGAACGTAGCTCAAAGAGCGTATCACCACCAAACATTGCTGCAATAAAGGGGCTATCGGGTTTGAGGATATTATTGATTTGCGCTAGAAGGGATGGGAGGTCATTGATCCAGTGGATAGAAAGAGACGAGAGGACGGCATCAAAAGTGTTTGCTTCGTAGGGCAATGATTCTAGGTCGGGGATCACTTCCCGCCGTATAGATATCTGATTGTTGAAATCATCATCTGCATCCCGATGTAGTAGCGCATGCGACGTATCGATGCATGTGAGAGCGCTGATGCGGTCGGATAGAGGGGGGGACGTTTCAACCGCGGGGTCCGGGTTGGGAGCTGTCAGAGCTCTGGCGATGTTACAACTATTTGCGCCGAGGTCAAGAGTGTTCGGGAAAGACCTTTTAATATCCTATGGAGCAAGAAATTAGCATCGCATTGAGACGTCAATTCAAGGAATGGCGTGGGAAGGCGCACCAGTAATCTTTCACATAATCTCTTTGCGACCTCGTCTTTGATGTGGTCCACCTGACGACTCTGTTCGACATTCCGAGCAGCGCGATCTTTCTGCATATGCTTGGCCGTCCGGTTGAACACTTCAAACGTCGGTCTGCCTGGGGTTTGAACGGCATAATTCCTCGTATGTGTTGAGAACCTGAGTGACCGCCGCCAGCGGCTCGGAAGTTTTGTGAAGGTAGAAGGGACGGACATGTTGCCGGTCTTGCAGTCTTGATCGAATCAATTGACCTCGTCGGTTTCAATTGTACATCTTTATGCGTGAATAGGACTTCGTTCGTTTTATTGATGAGAGACAAAATCCAATGATCATTCTTCGATGTTCACTGGAGCTCCATATATGCACTATACTACTTAGGGGTTAGTCCAGCATCTAGCTCAGCTCCGCATGTTTTCCGCCAGCAATCTCCGCCCCGCGTGCTTTATCTTCAACACCATTGTTCGATCTCTCCAATTGAGTGTTGATCCTGTGAAACAAGGAATATGACCTGAAATCTCACGAACTGAGGAAAGTGGTCACTAATATTAGCCACTTCGATCCTGCTCCAGCCTCATACGATCAATATTCTTAACTATCTCGGTTTCAGGGGTTGCTCGATATCGACTACTATGAGATAGATACATACACACACTTCAGTCGGACCGTGGTAGTCGACACATATCAGAGCCCCAAAAATGTCTCGCCCATTTCCATACACGTTCATATCCTGTCCATGCGCGCAGCAAACCAGATCTTCCAAACTCCCGAAACGGAACTCGCGCGAACTCTCGCCCAAGAAACAATCCTCTCCACGCAAGCCTACGCCGAATAAACAACCAACAGAAGACTCGGATTTGGAGAGTGACGATGATGACGAGGAATCCGAACAGACGTTCAATCCGCGATCGGATCGTGCCAACTTCTCGCTATACCCGCCGGAACAATTGTTATACTGCGAAGACTGCCATCAGATAAAGTGTCCGAGATGTATAACGGAAGAGATAGTTTGTTGGTATTGTCCAAATTGCCTATTTGAGACACCGAGCAGTATGGTTCGAAGTGAGGGTAACAGGTATGTTACTCGTAAGAAAGACCAATTGATAATTTGAATGTGTCATTAACAGAGAAACATGAATACAGATGCGCTCGGAATTGCTTTAATTGTCCTGTTTGTACCGCGCCACTCTCAGTAACTACTCTGGAGAATACGATCGAAAACAGCGCACAACAAGGTCCCTGGATATTATCATGTGGATACTGCATGTGGACAACCCTAGACGTAGGCATCAAGTTCAGCAAACCTACCAACATCCGATCTCAGCTCTCCAAAATCTACGAGGAGAAAGGACATGGAGGTTCTATTACTACTGGTGATTCCAAGTCGTCCCTATCTATGGGTGGTAATCTCGATGAGCTGGAAAGTCCCACAGCGGCGGAAGCCGAGGACAAGGAGGAGCCTTTACCTACACAAGAGCAACATGATCACGTCGAGCTAGACACAAGCGCAAGATTTTCAGCACTCAAGCGCTTCTACACAAAACAGATTGAGGATACCTCTGTCTCAGCAACGGGTCCGCTGGCATCGGACTTCGGAGCAGCTTTCTCTTCGCCTAGCGCATTGAGTCGGATCATGTCAATATATACATCATCGTCGCATTTATACGGAGGTGGTGCAAAGAAAGCCAAGTCAAAGCCTCCAGTGATGCGAGAAGCCCTTACTCCGGGCGAAGGCGTCAAAATAGCCACTGGCGCAAAAGAGCGGTCTATTATCAATCGAATGGCATCAGAGGATTGCACATGGGACGATATGCTCTCCAAGGAACAACGAGCATTCCAAGATCCGGAGGCGCGATTTATGGAAGAGCTTCGCCCACTACCTGTGTTGTTACGAACGAAACGATCTAAACGTTGCAAGTCGTGCAAACACATTTTGGTGAAACCCGAAATCAAACCTGCATCAACACGATTCAGGATCAGACTCATCGCACTGAGTTATATTCCGCTTCCTACATTACGACCACTTATGCCGGCAGCATTGCCAGGACAATCGGTATCCGCCACATCGCTACTCCAGCCGAATTTAGACTCTCTCACACCACTTCGACCTATACAATACCTTCTGACACTCAAAAACCATATGTTCGACCCAGTCAAAGTGACGTTAGCGACTCCATCGGTGACTCCTGGACGAATAGGGTCAAAGGTCACTATTCTTTGTCCCCAATTCGATCTCGGCGCAAACAGCGATGTATGGGATGAAGCTTTACAAGCGGGACCGGCAGCGCCGACTTCCTCATCGATAGCAACATTAACATCATCGGGAGGACGAGCCGGCATAGTAGCAGGCTATGAAAAGGTGGCTGAAGCAGGCAAAGTTTGGGACAAGGGGCGCAACTGGACGACGGTGGTTCTAGAGGTCGTCCCTGAGGTTTTGCCGGGTACGCAACAGCCTGGCATTCCATCAACGCCAAGCAAAGCCGGCAAGAAAAAAGACCCTGAGAACGAAAACGGTGAAGACGATATCGATACCCAGTTACGTGAAGACGAAGACGTTCTTGAGATCCCTGTTTTTGTACACCTGGAATGGGATGCGGAGAACCAGATGGATCAAGATGATGAAGCCGGCGGTGATAAGAGTCACCTACGTGAAAGAGTCGGAGGAGACAGCGAGACTCAAAAGTCAGACTCGATTAAGCGTGAATTGGCGTATTGGATGGTGCTTGGAGTCGGTAGGATATCTCCGAAACTTTTTTAGGTGTTATAGAAGAATGGATCATGTATGAGCTAGTCTGTCTCTACGACTTACCATTCGTGCCTATGGCGTCTACTGCAGAGGCTTGACGAAAGTGAAGATTGAAATGTAGGTTGAAATTCAGGTATGTCAATAGCTTTTAAAATAACACAACCCCAGACTGTCAGGGGTCACGTATTACAAAAGCCCCGTTATCTCATACATGATCTATATGGATTTTGCACTTTTTGGTTCTTCATGAAAAAGACCTCAATGGGATCTTTCTCGTTTCCCTCCCCCATTTTTCCCTTCTCGCCTAGACTTGGGCATCGGATCCATTCTCCACATCGTAATCTCCATGTAACTGCCGCATGAAATATGAAGAGAGAAGAATAGAAATACCCGGCAGAGATGATTGATTGATTCGGAATTACCAACGAAGTAAAAAAAAAAAAGGGCTCCCGTACGTTAGAAAAGACAAGACACGCACACACACTTAATAAAAAGGATAAATAGAAATATGAACTGTCATGTTTTCTTCATTCCAAGTTTTTTGTTTTCATATTAAATCCCTTCTATTTTTTTGGAATCTAGTATTCAGCAGCGCTGCTCTGAGGGAACTCGAAAACAACGTTGCGGCCGGTCAATCGTCGGTAAACTTCGCCATAGGCATCGAGGCGGTGGTCAACACCACCACGCTCCTTCTCATCAAGAACGACCTTGATGGTCTTGCTGCCGTCCTCCTTGGTGCGGACACGCTTGCCAACAATCT
The DNA here is from genome assembly GCA_001571465.2 of Talaromyces pinophilus. NCBI lineage: Eukaryota > Fungi > Ascomycota > Eurotiomycetes > Eurotiales > Trichocomaceae > Talaromyces > Talaromyces pinophilus. The sequence continues at coordinate 2,773,048 of CP017344.1, read as the reverse complement.
CAACGGGGTAGACGATGTCGGAGAGGATGGCGTCGTGGACAGCGGTCAAAGTACGGGAACGAGGACGCTTCTGAGTGAGGGTGTTGCGAGAGCGGACGGAGCGCTTGGGGCGGGGGAGGATACGGCGAGAAGCAATGATGATAACGTGGCGGTCGGAGAACTTCTTCTCGAGCTCACGGGTCAATCTGTGAACGTCAGTTTTTGCCCTGCTAATTCTTTGAATTCGAGTTTTCCGCAAAACGTACCGCTGCTGGATCTTGTGGAAACCCTGGAGGAGAGGGACGGGAACGAAGATGGCAATAGCCTTCTTGCCATGGCCGACCTCGATCTGTAAATCAATAGGTGTTAGTAGAAATTCTCCAAGAGTGCATTTTCTTCTTTGCGGTGTGTGATTTGTGCCATCCATAATCCTTCGAAAGCGAGAACAAGCCGATTGATTCTTCACATGTACTATCACTCGTAGCATTCTTCCGATTTAAATTGGACTTTTGTAGCCCTCCCAGATGCACACCGAATTGACACACACACAACCGAGAAAAGCATATTTCGTGCTGGGAAGAAAACCCTACCTCACGAGCAGAGACGAACTGAAGAGGGCGGAGGGAAGCCTTCAAGTCCTGGGTGTTGCTCTCAAGGTCGAAAAGAGCGTTGGCGAGGGAGGACTCCAACTCGGAAGGGCTCTGCCTGGAGGGCGAGTTGGCGGCGATTTTGTTGAGGGCAGCCATGATGTGTGTGTGCGAACCGAAGATGGGATATGAATCTCTCCTCTCGTCTTCGTGGAATTTGTCGTGAAGGGAAGGCGTCGTTCGTTCGGTCGGCGGAGAAAGATTGAGATCGCGGATTAGTTAAACATACAATCTTTGGTCGTCCTCACACAAATGTGCGTCGGCTTCCGTTGGCCAATCGCGTGCCAGGGCTCTCGCTTAGGCGGGTTGCTAGTCTGTTTGCGGTTAGACGGCGTCTGTTTGGGTATAGTGGATCCCGTGATTTGGCCCGCCCTGATATCAATTCACCTACAACGTAGTACATTGGTATAGGTTGTGTATACAAAATATCCAACTAGTTGACGCTGTCCAAGTCCTACACTAGTATGGTATGGCCAGGCATCCAAGATTGATCGATTAGTTGATGCTGGACTAGACTATAAACATATGTGGCAAAGGCTTGGAAAGAATAACCAGTAGTAATAGTAACAGAGGGACTCGGACGATAATCAATAGCACATTTCCAACAGTTGTACGCCGACGGAACAATCAAAAGGGCCAAGCAAACGAGCGACACGGTAAAGGGTGGTATGAAGATAGACAAAGAACACAAAGCTGGTCGTAAACATATCGAGGCAAAGATCAGCATGCGCAGCCATCCTTTGGCGTAGCAGCTACACGGTCACCTAGGTTGACTCTGGAAGAATCTTCACCTGAACGACCTCCACCTAGATTCGTCTGGCCACCTCCCGGTCCAGATTTGGCACCTTTCAAGCTCGTCTCTGGGATAGCATTGGCGATAGCCGTAAAAACTTCTGTGACATTGTAGCCCGTCTTGGCACTGGTCTCGAAAAATAAGAGACCCTCCTCCTCAGCATAAGTGCTTGCTTCCCGAGTAGAAATCTTTCGCGCATCCGTCGTGTTAGAGAGATCATTATTCTCAACTTCCTCGTCGCCCTCCGCATCGGGACCCGGTGCGCCATTGTTCTCAGCATCCGTGGCATCATCTTCATTCTCTTGACCACCTGCCCCGGAATCGGTCAAATCCAACTTGTTTCCAACCAGCGCAATGACGATGCCGGGACTAGCTTGTCGTTGTAGTTCCGCGACCCAGTGTTTAGCCTTGATCAGCGATGCGGGCTTTGTGAGATCATATACGACCAGTGCAGCCTGAGCGTTACGGTAGTACATTGGCGCAAGGGAAGCGAATCGTTCTTGACCGGCGGTATCCCAGATTTCAAACTTGATCATTCGGGTTGGAAGAGAGCATTTTTGTGTCAAAAAGGCAGCTGTTGAGTTCGCGTATGCGTCAGCATCTAATTTTATGGACCGATGCCAAATCATGCGGTACCTACCGCCTATCGTCGGTTCCTTGTTCTCTTGGAAATCATTGTTCACGAATCTCAGGACCAGAGATGACTGTCTCGTGTTAATGTTGATTCCACCATTGCGATAGAGATAACCAACCTTTCCAACAGCAGCTTCTCCGAGCAGGACTAGCTTAACACTGCTGCTCGGTTTCGTTCCAGCGGGGGCTGATTCCGGCATTGCTTTCGATGCGGTTTAGAACGTGTATCGTATGCGCTGGTGGTCCTGATAGAGTCGATGATTATCAGCGCTTTGTCATTGATAGAAAATAGCGAGTAATTATACTCGTGAATCTAGAAGCCTACGCAATAGTAGACAATGGCAATGGATGCAGGCAGCGGGATTCTAAAGTTTCATGAATGACTTTACCTGATTGCTGTGGAATCGGGAAATTCGGTAGAATTGGGAATCAAATAGAGTCACTCTGCGTATAGTTTGAGCGCAGAGCAAAGATTCTTGCAATATAAATCAGAAACAGAGGTTGATGCTCAAAAGTTGACCTCCAGATGACAATCCGGGTTTCGGGATGTTGTTGAAGCTGTTAGACTAGAGACTAATTGGGTTTAGTCAATGGCTGACGTCGTCCTGATCACGGGACTTGACACTAAAGAGGCAGGTTGACATCATACATCGAACTTGCAATCCGTACACAAAACATCTCTCGTTAAGTCAAATTCAAGTTGTAATTCCACTTTTACAAAGTCCTGAATGTATCGTGTAGAGTCAGAAAGTGTGTTGTAGTCAATTGTGTTAGTCACAGATACTACACTTGTATGGCCATCATCGGTACTCCAATTGTCACAAGTACTTCAATGGGTCGATCTAGACCTGGCCAGGGCTGGCCCGTAAAATAATTCTACGACAGAAGGAGGTATGTGCATGAGGCTGACTGAGGCTTGAGGCTGGTTGGTTATACTTCAGACGGGACAGTCCCAGCAGTCCGGTTCGCTTTTTGCCAGATCGGGAAATCTTTTGCATGATGCTTTTGAACGTAACTGATATCGACAGGGATGCTTTGTTTTCTTAACTCATGTGATTCTGTTCTGTATCCAAGACAATCAGTCGTGATGGGTCAAATGACCTAACTGAGTATCTTGAGGACCTTGTTCTAGTTCATGTGCATGTTACAGTACAAGACAACTCGGAACCGAACCGATATTATTGAAGTCTAGCTAAGGATGAATGTTGAAGTATGTCTAAATTGTGAGATAACTGGAACCCAACCCCGAATGCAGGAGTAGATGAAATAGATAGAGAAAAAAAAATATCGTGAATACATGCCCGCTAACCCTTGAAATCCTCCATAATGAAACCAAGCAATTAATAATATGATAGAAAACCAAACAGACCATTGAAGGGCCAAAAGAAAATAAACAAAATGTGTGTAAATATCCTGTGCCCCGCAATGCTTCCAAATATTGTACATGAGTATCTCAATTTGACAAATGGTGAAGATGAGGAAGGAAATGAAAGAAGGAGTTGATGAGGGTGAAAGAAATAAAAAGAAAAGTGACCGCGAAGTCAAAAGGTTCTAAGATCCTGGTATCTCCCAATTTTGCTGTCCATGAATAACCGCCCAGTCTATATTGTTGAACGCCGAGTATTTGTAAAATCAGATCCGATGCCGTGCAAGAAAAAAACTTTTGTGTAAACAATCCGAAAGTGAAGAATGAGGCTCCGAAAAACGCAAGATGTAAAAAGGTCGCAAGTCAATCGCCGAAATCGAGGTATTGATACAGGGGAATGATGGTTAATTAAAAGATCGGTAATTCGAGTTGGAAAATGGAGACCAGTCCAGGTGATCTGGTCATTGCCGGATCACTTTAGAATCGAATGTAGACAATGAGATCTGGGAGCAGACATTAGTACTCGAGTTCAGCTGGTCTGCATGTTGATTTCCAAACTCACGGAAAAGGAGGCGCTGCATCGATGGTTGCCCTCATCTTTGATATTGACAATCTGGTGGGGTCTGGAATTTGGAGACGAGGGTTCATAGATGTGGACTCGCATGTCACATTCCAGAGACTCATTTGCGAGCACTTTATGCGCGCTTGGGAGGTTTGGGTTGACCGGGCTTTTTCACACCGGTAGTATCGTAAGCGCCACGACCCATGTTGATGTTGCAGGATCCCCGAGTAATCATTATAGAGGCTGGTTGAGAAGGTTGTTAGCCGGGAGCTTGTAAAGCGGTGTTCGGTGTGTTGTGTTTTGAGGAATTGTAGTTGGAGATGTAAGAATAGATGGGATGAAGGAGGGGGGAGGTGATATTTATGTCGAAGTAGAGCTGTAGTGACTCACCTTATGTGATAGGAAATATGCGAGCAATCACTGCTGTAAACAGTGAAATTGAGGCTGCAGAAGGAGTATCCAACAATAGAGCAGGTCCTGTAACGGCCAAGCTAGGCAAACAAGCGCGGTGGAACACAAAAAAGTTCCCGACAGGATCAATCCTAGAACAGAAGAGATGAACGGAGAAAAAGGAAGTGCGCTTCAAAAAAAGAAAAGATCGGAAGGAGAAGACGATCGTTTTGAAGGAATTCTGGAGTCAAGCAAGTCGACCGTTCCGTCTGTTCGGGTGGCACCTAGGAGAGCTCAGGCAGGAATGTGACGCCAACCCTGGGGGGTAAATAAAGTATTCGTTGTTTGTGGGCCAGGGGGTGGTGGTTGTGTGAGATCGCTTATGTATTATGTATGTTCGTTGGCAGCTGGTTGGGTTGAATTCCCTGTTTGCTTTGTTTTGTAAATTTCTGGATAGGGCACACCAGCTTATCGTAGTATTCTCCTTTCGCGTTTCGTTTTTCGCTTCTGCTCGGAGGTAGGTAGGGTTGCTTTAGATCTAGCCCCAAAAAAAGTGTTCGACAATGCAAACGAAGTGCAGATTTAGGTCCGGATCGAATGTAGGTATTTTTTGTTTTGTGGAGCTGAGAACCCGACAAATGCTTTTGTGTCTCTCGGCGAGATGAACCCAGGCAAAAGCAAATAAAAAGTTGTTCGACAGACACAGGCAAGGGAGGCGTGTGCAGGTAGATTAGGTGTGACACGGACGGCGGCGGGAGGCAGGAAAGAGAAGCCGCTGGATCAGAATTGATATATCGCAAGGGAGGCAAGGTATTCGCTGTAAGCAGTTTAAAAACCAGCAACAAGGGAGCTGGGCGTTTGGTGGTCTAGGCGGTCGTTCGTTCGATAGAGGTAGGCAAACAGCAGGATTGGAGATCGGACTGCTGTATGTACAATGTAGCAGGTACAAACTCAGGTTGGATGCTTGTTGTTTGCTTGCTTGTGCTTCGGATTGTTGCGTGCGTTGTTCCAATAATTATGCCGCGGAGGACCGAACGTTGACCGAGGGATAGTTAGGTTGATTGTAAGGTATAGGAATAAACCAAGCAGACGAGAATCGCTAGAAAGCAGGACACGTAATGATCTCAAGGAGTGTGTGTGAGGAAAAAGGAAGCAGAAATATGATAGAAATAAGCTGTCAGAAGAACAGAAAGCAAAGAAGAGCAGTCACACCAGAAAAACAATACGTAAATTAGAGAAGGAGACGGGGGGGGTTGCGAACCCAATATATTATACATATACATAATACGTACTGAGTGATCGAGACTTGTCATTCGTCTTATTTTTTTATTTATTTATTTTTTTCGTCCTAGTTATTTTATTTAATTTTCTTACTTCCCTCGTTCCCCGGGGCTTTTTTTAACCCCTGCCTAGTCTAGCGTACAACATAGTAGACAAAATCCATTATTGATGGACGGATAATAAGTCAAGGCCCGTATCTCTTTTTACTCTATCAGGCCTAGTCCCCTTCGTCCTTTCTTTTTTCCCAACCCAACTCTTCATGATTCCATCTTTTTGTGTCTTCCGAGTAAGGTTTACCAGGTGGGTTTCCCGAGTGGATCAGCACCGAGCGAGTCGCAAGCTCGCAGTGGATTGACTGGTGTTGATGTACCTGGCAGAGCCATCAATGAATCGATTGTACGGAAGAGAGAACAGGATTGACCAGCCACCAGTCACATAGGTCTTACGTACATATCACACAGAAAGCTAGAAGTGGGCAAGGAAGCGGAAGAGATTATATTACCCCAACCGGGTTGTCCCAGTGGGTTATTTGGCAGAGTTTCCCAGGAGCAAGGTTCGTTCCTCGTTCTAAGGAGTAAATAGTAAGGCGGGCTTCCCCCCTTGCCCCTGGACGGCAGCGCCTGTCCTTTCTGGGCTAGCGGGGTACCGCAGTAGGTATTGATACTAGGCCGAGGAGGGAAATACACAAAGGATAGGCAGTTAATACCGTATTGCGGTGTATTGGTATTTCTGATAAAGGAGAACGAACTGACACGTCCGCTCAACTCAGTCCATCCATCCATCGGAGTTCTGACGGTACATTTCATTCTGGGCAATGAAGATATACACTGACACCGGAGTCATGATTATGTATCGAAAAGTCCTGAAAGTACGAGTCCGTACTGCATAGTCTGCCCAGATACTCAGGTTACGATGGAATCACTAGGAGAAGTGGAACCTTTCCCACTAAGAGAAGCGCCCCATTTCTGGAACATTTCCCAACACGGTGATTGAATACACCCACCTCCTCAGCTACCGGGCTTTGGTCAAGGATACACTGTCGAGATGAACATACGTAGAAAAAAGTTTCGCTTTTGATTACTGGAATCATCATACATTCCGAATGGCTACGGATGACAGGGTACAATCTCACCGATGGTGTGCAGTGAACTCTTTTAGACCCCAACGGTGTGTATATTGAGTACTATGTATTTCCGGCAATGCAGCGAATGCAGCCACGATGACATTTCAGATACGAACGATTACGAGGCGACTGATTTCCCATGTGAAGCGCCCTGAATCTGAGAGAGCCGCGGTGTCTAGACTACTCCGTACGTACTACGTACGACTTCTTTCAGGATTCTGGACGGCACCCGAGCCGCCCTGGTTTAGTGTCCTCGCGTGGCTGCCGCCCACTTTTTACGCTTTCACCTTGCAACTTTCCGGGCTGTACTACCTTCTTAGAAGTTAGCCCTGATTGCCGCTGCTCGTTTTCTGACTCAGACTGTCTAGTGTCCACACTTTGTCAATGTCTGGTGTGGTGTGGTGTAGCGTTACGTGTTCTCAGTTCTGGCTCCCCTGTCGCCTATCCTGGTTTCTTTATTAGCCTTGTTATTGTGCTCCGTATGGATTACTGATTGACAAAATACCTCGGCAGCCTAGACGGGAAGTCAGATCATCATGATCTAGCCGGTTTGAGCATGATTGTGGAATTGTGCAATCCTTTCGTGGTTCCCATTTTCCATCGGCGCATTCAATCGGTGTCGCGATAGTAAGTAGTTCGCTGGTGCATGCTGCATGCTGCAAGCTGCAGCCCTATTGGGGGAGTTTCGTGACGCTGCTTCAAGTGCCGCTCCGTCGCCTCCGTACTTTACTACGTATACACTATCTAGGCACTACCAGTACTTAGTGCAAACCAGAGGTAAGATCATCATTCTCAAACATACATAGTACGTAGTCCGCTTTCTGTTTGCTACTTAGCACTGCTCCATCACCAGGATCGCATCCTACTGGCCAGCGACCCCATGTCGCCGTGACAAGATTACGGCAATTCTCGTTGTTTCACCAGTGGACTGGGTACCTAGGTTTCACAGCGTTACTGCGGTACTACCCGCCTGGCCGTTAGTTGGCCAGGGGAAATTCCGTCCCATTTCCAATCCCACACCGAACTCCACAAGTCCACTGTCCACTACAGAGCCTGGTGTACTACGAGTAAGTGTTCTCCCATCCATCCGTTGGGGTGCAAAGGATCCCGCTTCCCGTGCTTCTAGGCTTCTAGCTGTATTCTAGCGCTGTTCTATACTGTACGGCAACCATTGCCTTGGATATTTCTGGAACATTACTTTTCTGCTAGGACTGTACATTATCTCTCATAAGACATGTGGCAGAACACGGTTGTAATTTGCAAGACTGTGTAGGACTACCGGGAAATGTATTTCCATGTCAGCCGATACGAGGCTTTTACGGAGCCCACGTGCTAAAAGGGAATCTCAATCTCCGATACACCCAACCGCTTCCGAGCGCACATACTATGTACGGACGTGTGTTCTAGAGTTTCGCACAGCATGAACTCAGAATCGCTACTCCGTACTTCTCTGACAATATGCTCATAAGGAGCAAGAGACCGTATTATTTCCTGTCGCAAGAAGTTACATGAATCATGGATGTCATGAAACCTTCAATTGGTTACAGACTTACAGCAATCACCGCAAATTACTACGGAGTACGTACTACGTACGCCTTACATACGGGTCACACCAACGGTCAACGAAAACGTGGCGAAATCTAGATCCTGTTCATGTCAGTGCGGACCCGTTGTGGCCCGTCTTGGAACTGACTGTAGGATTCTTAACAGAACCGAGAATTCTACATACGTATTGCGACATTTGGTTAGGATTGAGGCCAGCGCAGATATTAATCTGCTCTTCGGCTTTTCTTGTTTCAGCACATGATTCGCCTCGATATGAAATCTGGCTGAGCGGGTATGCCCGCTCAGTAAAGTAAACTGTAACTTGTGAGTCTTAGTAAGCATTACGAGAAAGAGCAATCGGCAGTTTTTGCGACTCTCTTGTCGTCTTCAAGGATAACGAAGGATGAGAATCTGCAAAGAGAACGATTATGTCATGGTGCATTCGCATGCATTGGAGGAATTCCGGACTTGAGCCTTAGTGCGCGCAAAAGGAATTCTGGGGAAGATCTTGTCTCATAGCCTATGTAACAAGACCTGCAAGGTGGCAAAATTGCGATCGCAATATCACATATCGCGTACGAGAAAGTAGCACTACGGTGTATCCGTACTACGTATCCCGTACATACACACAAATTAAGTTATTAAGTTAAAAGTTACCAGCCTCCTTGGGCCTTCATACATCCATAGTAACTGGGAAATTGGACCCGTCGGCAAAGCAGCAACAACAACAACAACAACAACACAAACAAAACAAAAAGAATGGGTCCAGTGGATACATACGGCACATAAACATTTCGGGGAAGAGAAGCCGGCGTCCGCTACCTAGGTACGTCGTACCTACATACGTAGTAGGGATGTTAGCAAACCCAGCATCCTGGTTCTGTGGATATGGATCGTCCGTACCTGAGCTGACCCGTCCGAACTAACTCTCCCTAACCGCGTACCTGCATTCCTCCTTCCGAGGCCTATGATCTGTCACGTTCTCATTTCTCACCCATCACCTTGGTTATTGGTACCTGTCCCTTTACTAGTTGCCAGCCGTGCCTCGGCCGTGAACAGCTAATGCAAGGCCTGCCGCTTGATATATTGCTTTTCAGTCTTTGCTTCATGAGTACATACTACATATACATAGTACATACGTTTTAATTGACAGATTCCAGCAAAGTGGCGTCGCCAAGTCCGATCAACTATATATTCATTTTCTTTTTCTCGACCGATTAGTCCTCCGTTTGGCATCCGCATGATGCAAACCGTCGCATATCGAAACAACAAGCCAAGGCCCCAGGTGAAAATCTGCAGCGAGGTAGATCCTATACAATCGCACCAATGACGAGCTCACAAGACGATTTCCGAAGCAAAAGGAAAGAGAAAAACAGAGGCGTTCCTCGAGTTACCATTTTGTTGGGACCGAGTTGATCGACTTAGCATCGTATTTACTATGCCATCGCAGAGTAGAATTACTGCATAGGGTGTAGTTCCATTTAACACTTGACGTAAAAGGCCTACCCCTTTATCTTTTCATCCATGGACGAATTATTCTCCTTCATTCCTTTCCTGTACAGGAATGAGCTTAATTCTGGCGCGATGTCTCGACTTACATAACAAAAAATGTGAACCGTCTTATAAAATCCACTGGATGTTAGTTAGCCCAGACAGGTTCTTCTTTAGAGTGAGGAACCCTGTCACCTTTGATAGTATCTGCTGCACAGCCTTCGGATGAGCATTCCCAGGACCACGGTACCCTCTCCATAATCATAGTCTCAAATTCGCGATATGTAAGAATATCCAAGCTCATACTGTCTCAAACTTTGTACAGTCCCACTGGGCTTCAGTACCGACCTATTCAGGCAATTCAAAAAAAGGACTCAAGCAAAGCAACGAACGGAGCCACCCGAGCGGAAGACATCCCGCGCTGCACTAACTATTCAGTGGGTTTGCACTTTGCACTAATTCTGCGCCGTCGATTGTGAGCCGTTCGGTTGGTATCAGTCCAAGTCTTGGGACTCGGAAAGAGGTGGCTGGGAGTGGACTGGTCGAGACTGCGTTGTCTCGGCGCCTAATTGTCATTTTTGATTCTATTTTTGTGTGCGTTTTCTCCTTGGACGGATTTTCGCTAATCGTGCATGATCGAATTGGGTACGGATAGGGCTAACTCGAGTACGTCGTTAGTCAAGCCCTGTCCGGGACTCAGAGTCAGGGCAAATCGGAAGGTCAGGATTCGTTGTCTTCTTTGTTGGCTGTTCAAGGATTAAGGTAACTACAGCTGCTGGGTCAAGTTCCAGTGTCTAGACTTGAAAGTTGAGAAGCTATGCAAGGTATGCATCCTAGAGGATAAACCGACTAGTGGCCTAACTGGACATGGGTGCTCTCCTTGTCGATTCATCACTCATTTCGAAGTACTAGTCCCTTTGTTTGTGTACTGGGTTAACGGCATATGCTTCGAACAATACCTCAAAGTTCTTTGTCTATTATTTTCCGAAAGTCAGAGTCCGATGTTTGACAAAGGCCAAGGAGGATGCAATCGAATCGTGGTACCACTGCCCCGGGTCGGCCCGACGATCGTTCAATGTGAGATAAAGAATCATCCAATTCCAAGGTTATGCTTTGTCTAATGAAAGGATAAGGTGAGTAACAAAGAACACATCATCTGATGACTATTTTTCAACATATCTCGTCAAAGATTCCAATAGAGAAACTCGATTTCTGCCTAGTCATTGTACGGAGTAGTCATTTGATAGTAACACATAGGTCAGCCACAACACCGATTGATTGATCGGTCAATTGAGATCACGACCGGAGTCTACGTGTGAAAAGCAATTTGTGCCGATAGATAGATCGACCGAACCTGATCGACAAGGCAAGAGCCTGCATATCATCACAAACAACTCAACATGACAGCCGCCCAATTTCAATTTCTTGTCAAATGCACAATACCTTCATGTCTACCTAGGTACCCAACCATCAATACGGGTTTCAAATCTACCAGTATCGATAATCCTCTTTGCTTTTTTATTAGTCCCTGTTATCTCCCGGCCCTCTTGGATATACGGATAGTAATGATGTGATCGAATTTCCCATCGCGCGGAAAGCGCCCAACGTTGTAGATACCACCACGAGCACACACCCTGTCAAATCTGACTGATTCTCCGAGCCAGCCGCGAATGGCCCCCATCGCGCGCCTTCCTCAAGTAAAGGAAATTTCGTCATTTGACCTCCAGGTTGCTTCGGCATTTAATGAGTTTGATAAGAAAAAATTGAGAGTTTTTGGGCTGATTTGATGGTGGAGGGCCGAATGCGAAATACATTTCAAATCAGGAAATATAACTGATTTTGGAATTTGGATTTCGAAACAATCTGGTACTACTGTACCTAACTGCATGCAAACCTGATGGTGTAGGTTTAATTGCATCTAATCATTTGGTAGGTAACAAATCTAATGAATGAGTGAAAGCATGTCAATGCTGAATGCTGATTGATTCTTGGTTCTTCTAGGGACAATCCAATGAACGGAAGAGACATACGTCAAACTATATCTTACACGACAACTTATATGTACGTACATTAGTGATCCTTCTATTCGTCTAATTACATGTTTCATATTACACTGACGTATTCGGTTATGTACAACATACCTCTTAAGAAAACGTTCACACCATCTTCAACTCTTCAAGAGTGTGATAGGCCATCTCAAACTACATCATCGTCAGCTCGGGTCATCATGCACTGAAAACTCGGATTTCAATCCATGAGCTGAAAGGCTTACCTGTTCGTTGGTTTGGCATATCAAAACTCGAGACCCCTTGTCCGACTTTGATATATCGGTCACCGGATCATCATTGGCAACACCCCTGTCGTTCTTCTCCGAATCGATGTCGAATCCAAGACAGTTACATTGTTGAGTAACCGCTTTTCGTAATAAGGCGCTCTTCTCTCCAATACCACCAGCGAACACCACTGCGTCCAACTTACCCTGGAGCTTGACGTAGTAGTTGCCTAAATATCCCGATATCCTATCAACGACGATGTCAAAGGCAAGCTTGTGGTTCTCCGTGGGTGGATTCTCGACTGCTATTTGCGCAAAGTCCGTGGTTCCTGTTAGGCCTTTCCAGCCGGACTTTTTGTTCAGAATTTCTTCAGCCTACTCAGATTAGTCCTCCTTGATGCTCTAGCCGACCTGTTTGCTCCCTAGAACTTACTGTACTGATGTGCATCTCTTTGGTGCTTGCAGGACTGAGACTACTAGCGTCGCTTGTGTAGTGAAATACGAGACTATACAACATTAGGTCTACCGATTTTTCTACAATATAATTGTAAGACCACCTACCTTGGATCAATATCCCCACTTCGAGTTGCACCGGGCAGTCCGGCTAGAGGCGTCAACCCCATACTGAAAAATAATCAGTGCCAAGTCAAATATCAAGTCAGTACGCCATGACTCTTACGATGTATCGATAGACTTGCCATCCTTGATAGCACAGATTGATGCTCCACTCCCTATGTGCATGACGATGAGATTGGTTTGGTATCTGGGCTTGCCGAGGAATTGTGCGACGGATCGGAGAATGAATGAGTAGCTAATGCCATGGAATCCGTATTTACGCAATCCGTTCTTCTTCGCTATCTCCTGGTCGATGGGATACGTTCGGACATGCAATGGCAGGCTGCGGTGGAACGCCGAGTCAAAATGCGCGATGTTCCTCACGTTGGGCAGTTCTTTCCGGCATGCGCGAATGATTTCTAGGGCTGAAAAGTTGTGTCTAATCAAGTAAGTATGTTCAGCTAGTATCCCAAAAAAGTCGGCGTTGTTTGCTTACAGCGGTGCCAGGTCTTCAATCTTCTCCAAATGGTGATATGTAGAGTCGTCTATTTCAATTGAATCTTCGTAGTCTCCACCATGTACGACTCTGTGACAGATGCAGGCCAAATCGTCCACGTTGGCTATCTCCGAGATCTCCGTATCTGACAGACATCGCTCCAACAAGTACTTGAATGCCTTAGGCGGAGTATCGAGATTCTCGTCCAGTTGCTCCTTCTTATCGCCGGAGCTCTTGCTGTATTTGAGGGTCTGCGGTGGCGATGTGATTCCTGAGATTTGCGCGTCTACTATCGGCGACGGAGGGTTCTGCGATTTGTAGAAGGTGATTTTGACAGAGGACGAGCCTGCATTGACGGAGAGGATGATCTTGGCCATTTTGTTGTTTCAATTGCAGATTAACAGCAAAGCGCACATATCAACGCGAGAAGAGAGAAGAGTTCTTCAATAAATAGATAAATTCATCGTATGTTGACAAGGAGGGCAAGCACCTGATGGCTGCGTGCGTCGCGCCTTCCCCGCCGACGAAACGATGACGTCGTGGCCGCCAGGTCCGGAGAGCTCGCGGCTTGACATCACAACAACAACATTTGCTACATTCGTTCTTTGCATTGTTTTCAATTGAATATTTATTCTTAATTGCTTATTCGATTGTAACAGATGCTGGCTCATCTTCCCTGTTGTCAAATCCAATCGACTGTCAACGACTGAAGTGATTGCTTCTCCCGTTTCCAGCCCTAAGACGCCCAAGACACCCATTCAAAATGCCTGGCGAAGTTATAGACCAGCCAAACCCGCCTCCGTTGCCATCAGACCTCCCTGAGGAGCTTGATAAATTTGCAGTGCAGCTCCAGGATATTTCTCTAGACCAAAAAGACTACGATGACTTGGCCAAGTTCCGTAGGGCGGCATGCTATATCGCCGCTGGTGTGTTCTATATTTTCGCAACGTGCTAATAGCATGGCTAACAACCTTTAATAGCAATGATATTTTTGCAAGATAATGTGTACCTGCAAAGAGAGATCAAGCCAGAGGATATCAAACCTCGACTTTTAGGTACGATCTAGACCCAGCCTTCTGCTTCAATTTTAACCCTAATACATATCGATAGGTCATTGGGGAACATGCCCCGGTTTGATCCTGGTTTATTCCCACCTCAACTACCTAATAACAAAACATGACTACGATATGTTATATGTGGTTGGCCCAGGCCATGGCGCTCCTGCGATTCTAGCCTCTGTTTGGCTTGAAGGCTCTCTCGAGAAGTTCTTCCCTGAATACTCTCGCGACTCCAAGGGACTATCCAATCTTATAACTAGGTTCAGTACCACCGCAGGCTTGCCAAGGTAACTACTCAATCATCAAATTTTGAAAATATTGTGCTGATGATTACAGTCATATCAACGCGGAAACTCCAGGAGCAATCCACGAGGGAGGCGAACTGGGCTATGCACTGGCAGTATCGTTTGGTGCGGTCATGGATAATCCAGATCTCATCGTTACTTGTATCATTGGAGATGGCGAGGCAGAAAGTGGTCCAACAGCTACGTGAGATCCTCCCGGTGTACAAAACTATGAATATACTGAGTAAGTACTGATTGATATATTTACAGGAGCTGGCACGCCGCAAAGTATATCGATCCGAAGGAATCCGGCGCCGTCTTGCCAATAGTACATCTCAATGGCTTCAAAATCAGCGAACGAACAGTTTACGGATGTATGGATAACCGAGAACTGACGGCGTTGTTCCTTGGATACGGCTATCAGCCACGATTCGTAGAGAACCTCGATGATATCGACACTGATATGCATACTTCAATGGTTTGGGCAGTTGGAGAAATTCGCCGGATTCAAAAGGCAGCTCGTGAAGGAAAACCTTTAAGCAAGCCCAGATGGCCCGTTTTGATTCTACGGACACCCAAGGTACGTCCTTCAGGTGCCGAAGCTTATAACTGTTGCTGACTATTGTCTAAAGGGATGGTCTGGACCAAAGAAGATTCATGGGGAGTTCATCGAAGGCTCCTTCCACTCCCACCAGGTTCCTCTGCCAAAAGCCAAGAAAGACAAGGAAGAGCTCCAAGCTCTTCAAGACTGGCTTGCCTCTTATGGACCAGAAGATCTTTTCAATGAAAAAGGCGGGCCGATTGATGCGATAACTTCAATCATCCCAAAGACGGAGAGCAAAAAGCTTGGACAGCGTATCGAGTCTTACGGGAACTACCATCCCCTGGAAATGCCAAATTGGAAGCATTTTGTGGTTTCAAAAGGGTCCTATGAGAGTTCAATGAAGGTTATCGGGAAGTTCATCGATGAAGTATTCGTCAAGAACCCTCATACAGCAAGGCTTTTCAGTCCAGATGAGCTGGAAAGCAACAAGTTAGATGCTGCCTTGGCTCACACTGGCCGTAACTTCCAATGGGACCAGTTTTCACGCAATCAAGGTGGTCGTGTTATTGAAGTCTTGAGCGAACATATGTGTCAAGGTTTTATGCAGGGTTACACTCTGACTGGGCGAACTGCAATTTTCCCGACTTATGAAAGCTTCCTTGGTATTGTCCACACGATGATGGTGCAATACAGCAAGTTCAACAAGATGGTAAGTGTAAATTACTTCTCTTCCTATCATGCGTCTATTAACCAATGCATCCAAGGCACGTGAAACAAGATGGCACAGCGATGTCGCCAGCATCAACTACATTGAGACGAGTACTTGGACTCGACAGGAGCATAATGGATTTTCTCACCAAAATCCTTCTTTCATTGGTGCAGTTCTCAAACTCAAGCCTTATGCAGCAAGAGTTTACCTGCCACCCGATGCCAATACTTTCTTATCCACCCTTGACCACTGCCTTCGATCCAGGAATTACGTGAATCTGATGGTTGGGTCAAAACAGCCAACACCCGTGTTCCTCAGCCCCGAGGAAGCAGCTGTTCATTGTCGGGCGGGTGCTTCTATCTGGAAATTCTGCAGCACTGATGAAGGATTGAATCCGGACGTCGTGCTGGTCGGCGTAGGTAGTGAACTCATGTTCGAGGTAATCTACGCTGCAGCAATACTGCGCAAACGGATGCCAGAATTGAGAGTGCGTGTCATCAATGTCACGGATCTCATGATTCTTGAAAACCAAGGCGCCCATCCACATGCTCTATCGACTGGAGGGTTTGATGCGCTGTTTACCCCTGACGTTCCCATTCATTTCAACTATCACGGCTATAACACTGAGATACAAGGCTTACTTTTTGGACGTCCCGGTCTCGACCGTGTGAGTATTGCGGGCTATATCGAGGAAGGAAGCACTACCACGCCATTTAATATGATGCTGGTGAATAAGGTTTCTCGATTCCATGTTGCAAAGGCCGCTGTTCAGGGAGCAGCGAAACGAAATGAAAAGGTCGGCTTGAGATGTCAGGAATTGCTGAGTGAGTTGGATATGAATATTAGGGAGACTTCCAAGTACATTATTGAGCATGGAAACGGTACGTTTGATCCTCTGTGACGAAAGTTTTTGAAAGTAAAGAGTTGACTAACCGTTCTATTAGATCCGGAAGATATGTACGACATGCCAAAGTTTGACTAAATCACCGATAAATAATTTCCTTATTGGGAAATAGAGTAGTAATGAATAACGTTGTGTAATACGTTGAATATAGAACGCAATAAACATGCTTTTCTCTCGTCAATAAGGTAGTACCCTATGGAAGTATGATTTTTGAAATTTTCGCTCCTCGAAACCGAGAACAAGTATATACAATTGATAATCCCGGAATTAACTTTGAACAGTCAAAACGTGAGCAGCAGTTATTGAAAATACCGAGAGCTAACAAGCCCTGAATATCCACATCTCCAGACTAAGATTGCTCCCTTACACTTGCATCTATTATGCCAAATGTCAGCAGCTATCAGTCATGACGTGCGAGACACTTACTAGTTGTACTTCTCTTCCTTGCACTCGACCTGGACGGCACTGGATGCAACTCTCCCCTCTCAAGCTCATCTTCCACAAGCAGATTCTTCCGAACTTCGACCGTCGTTTCCGTCGAACATACCACCACGAACTCCACTTGCCTGAGTTGGATTCTCATTAACTTCGACATGTCCGTACGTCCCACCCACGGACTCCATAGTAAAGGGACTCGCAGTCGGCGCATCCAGCGTTGCAAGCTCCTCGGGTCTAAACCATAGGGGCAGCAAGAACGATCTAACAGGTATGAGAAACAAAATAATAACCGGGAACCCAATCGCCGCAATAGTTTGAGTGATTGCAAACGTCGCGCCGAATCCGACTAGTTCCAAAATCACAAAGGCCCAAATGGCGCTTCGGCGTTCGAGGCGTTTCAAGGGGTCAGAGCCGGGTGTGAATGTATGGTCTTGGGCGAGGAAGACGAGTTTCTGGGTTATGCCGTTTCCTTGTAAGGCTTGGACACCCATTATGAAGAAGAGTCCTGCGAGAACACCCTGTGGGATGAGGTGCAAGACAACGAGGAGAGGACCTGTCATTGTACCAAGGGTAAGCAGTCCCTGTGCGAGATTGCTGACTCTTTGCTCTACGACGTGATCCGTGACGAGGATTGGGCGGCCTTTGTTTGTCTCGTCCTCGTCGGAGACTTGTCGCGTCACGCAGAGAGCTTGAGTATGGAAGGGAGCTTGTGGGATCAGGCCATTAGGGAAAGGGATACCGAGGAGACCGGCCACACCAGTGGTCAGACCGAGAAGGAAAAGATCCCAATGGAATCCTGCAGGTTTGCGAAGGGGAAACTCTGTGCCTTGTGCAATGAGAGATGATACTGTAGGTTCATGTCAGTAAGCAAAGCACGCCGTTAGATTCTGGTGATTTATTTACCGTTGTGATCAAAGTAGAACAAGATGGTAAGTAGAATGGCAAAAGGAATCGCCAAAAACACTTCCCCAACACTAATATCCCATAAATTGACAAGCCAGCTACGATCCGCGGTCGGGAAAAACGCCTTGGACGTTGGCAATGTTTCAACAGAAACATCCCTCATATGGCCGATATGCACGAAGCCGGTGAAAAAGATAATAGTCAGAGGCGTGCCATAATCCTCAATGAATTTGCGCACATATCGTTGGAAAAGCGTACTTTCACCGAGCATACCGCAGACATAACCGGACATCAAGACGAGTAAAGCAACCGTGATACTGAGATAGGCAGACGTTTCGCCTGCCATGCCCCATTGGCGAGTAAGAACTTGGATTCCTTTTTGCAGGTAGATGAAGGCAACGTAGAAGCCGAAGATGTCGCATGAGAAGCGTGTCACATATGTTAGGCCGTTGCAAGCGTTTGTTATAGCGAGAATCCAGTGAAATATGAGAGACCAGCTGCATGCCGTAAGTATTCAGAAGGCTTGAGTGACACTTGAGAGAAGATCTTACAGTCCGATCCAAAACATGAAAGCCAAATAGTTCGTACCTTGAGGGGCCATGATGTCGTATACAGTATAATTGAAGACAGTAATAGGTCCTACCCAACATCAGATTACACTCTACTGGAACTTCAGTTCGTTATCTATGCCGCTTACCAGTCACGCCAACTATGACCAACGGCTGTGCTGCAGCGACAGAGAACACTACAGAGCCAAGGACAGAAGCTAACAGAACTTCATTGACTCCATAGCTCTGGTGTGTCTTTTCAAACATGTCTAGCGAGAAAGCTAGAGCGGGAAGAATACTGTAATAAGCACGAGTCAGTATGAAGAAGAAAAGATTAGGCTATAAGCTCGGCCCTGGTAATAGCTCTCACATACTTTGCAAAATACATATACACCGTAGCTGGTACGACTCGATAATCCCAAGCATCTGTCCAATCACTCCAGTAATATGGTGCTCTTCGCTTGATATCTTGAATCATGCCTCGGAATAGATGCACCTTCCACCACTGGGCGGGAGTACTCGTTGATGAGCCATGAAAATCCGAATGATTCGTACCTGCCCTCGAGAAAGCTGTCGGATCCGCAGCGTCAATGGACAACCTATTCCGTCGCGAAGAGGAAAAGGAAGCATTTGTTCGAGAAGGTGATAGTTGAGAAGAAGCCTGTTGGTGTTGCTGAGCCTGCCAGCTCTTTTTTCTAGCTGAAGATGCATGAGAATGCAAGCTGGAAACAGGGTGCAAGGCTATTTCCCCGCCGATTGCTTGTGAGCTGGATGCGCCAAGAGACGACATGTTGCTTTTGCTTGTACTACGTATCACCCACGCTCTGAGCGATTGTGGAATGTTTGCATGGGCAGGATGATTGGTTGTGGTACTCTGCAAGGATTGACTGTGCACACAATCAATCAAAGAGGGGTTCTATGATGACGCAAGATCATTCTAGGTGTACTTTATAACTTCGATCTTGTAGGAAAAATGAAAGATGACGATCAAAATAATGAAGGACTAAGAGCTGGGGTCGGTCCAATGAACGAGCTCGGAGGAGATGCGGACCCGTCGTTTAGGGCAATCCTTGGCATCATCTACTGTCTACAACTGCATGAAAATATAGTCATGATCTGTGGGGAAAAAAAAAATTGTCAATTCAATTATAGCAAACAATACATCCAATTACTATAACGCAAAGTTAGTAGTCACTGTCAAATCAGTTATGGTCGCACATCCTTTATTGCACCCACGAATGACGTAGGGTTGGGTTTACATTGGTGGAGGTGGTGGAGGAGGGTGATCACTCGGAGGCTGCGAAAAGAGTTAGTAATAATTCATCAAGAGTAAGCTGTAGCATCGAGAATACTCACAGGAGGAGGAGGGCCTTCGCCAGGGGGAGGTGGGGGAGGAGCAGCAGCGCCGCCGTAGTACATGGACTCGAGGCCGGGAGGAGCGCCGGAAAGCCCGGGAGGAGCACCATGGCCACCAGCTGGAGGTGGCGGAGGGAATGCAGAGTAACCGTAGCCATAGCCGGCTTGACCACCAGGAGGTGGTGGGGGAGCTTGTTGTTGCCATGGCGCGGCACCTCCAGGGGCTGCACCTGGAGCAGAATAGTTTCCGTGATGTGAGCCGTATCCGTAGTTACCGCCACCACCGCGGCCTTGTGCCCATGGGGCAGCGTCGTTGTGGTCACGGGGTTCGTAGTCATCGCGTCTACCATGTTGCTCCCGTCCACGTTGCTGCCATGGAGCGACGTCCGAAACTGGGGCGGGAGGTCCACGTTGTTGCCAAGGTTTGTAGTTGGAGTCTTGGTCGTAGCCACCAGGGCCACCTTCGATACGGCGAGGAGCTTCGCCGTTGGGGCCAGAGCCACCGCCAGAAAGTTCTTGCATGAGTTGCTACTTCTGTTAGTAGTGTACTTTTTAAAAAAGTGTGAATTGATATGACTTACCTCCATCTCACGGTCAACAGCATCGCCACCGCCAATGGCACGTTGAGGGCCACGGCCGCCGTAGCCACCGTTGTTGCGCCAATCAGTGCCACGTTGACGATCAGGACAATCACGTGCCATATGGCCAGCATTGCCACAGACACGGCAGATAATGTTGGCAGTAAAGTTGCGCTGTTCGGGGCAGTCGTATTTGCGGTGACCAATTTGTCCACCTATATACGTTAGTTCAGGTTCCTTGAGTCTAGTAAGGGTCCGAGGAGACTTACAGTTCTGGCAAGCTTGGTTTTCATCGTCACGGAGTGTACCGTTGAGCGCGGCAAGTTCTCGGAGTTGGTTGCGTTTGAGCTCGTTCTGACCTTCGGGGATAGAAGCAGCCTATTTGGGACGTTAGTATTTGAATGATCAACAAAGTGGGAAAACATAAACTCACGGTTTCAATGACGTTGTGGACCAATTGCTTAGCCTTGTTGACCTTCTCCTCCGTATCTGCCATGATCAAACAGTGAAGATCTTCCTCCTGGTTGCTAGTGTGAGCGGCATCAGATCGACCCTTTCCTTCCTTGACGGAGCCTTTGCCTCGAATGGCAATTTTGGCTCCAGATTCTTTTTCCATGGTCTTGAGAGTGTTGCCACGAGGTCCGATGAGCAAACCAACTTTAGTAAAGCAAGGAAGCTAAGTGTTAGTATGTCTGTTTCTTCAAAATAGTATAACGCGGAAAAGTCCAGATGGTTATTGGGTTAGCAAGAAACGAGGAGAGACATCTTGAACATCACGATGTCTCACCAGCCCGAATCGAGCATGCAATAGAGAGATAATGGGCAAGTAAAACATGGTTAGAGGGAGAGTTAGAGGGTTAGTAATCATACTGAAGTTAATCTCTGGATAGTCATTCACAGGAACATAAACCTTCTCCTGTGTCTTGGTCGGGCGCCTGTAGTCAGAGGGCGGATGATAGTTAGGAATAACCTTCATGGCCCTTTCGACAAGTTTGTGGCGCTCGTCTTCCAAGCGCTTGCGGTAGCGGTATTCCCTGGTGTTCACACGTCTTCCGAAGTTGTCGTACTGCGGTGGCGGCGAGGGAGATCTGTCACCATCGGCGGGGACGACGTCGTTGATACGAAGCTTCTGGCTGATCTCTTCGATACGGAGATGTAGGGTGTATGCCTCGAGCTGCTCATTAGTGAAATTGGCCATGATCATAGTCGGTAGACCCATGAGGCCGGCAGCCTTGTTTTCCTGGGCGTCGCCCCAACGGTTGCGCTTCTTGCGTCGTTTCACGCCGTCTGCGGGAGGATCTGCTGAAAATAGAGTCAGTGTCAAGATAACTATAACTGAGGCAGGGTAAGCTCAAACTTACCTCGAGTTGGGCTTCTGCCTCGGGTCGCGCCATTTTCTGAAGCTGCGACTGTTGGCGTCGATGCTTCGCTTGCACCTTCATCGTCTCCGCCGAATCGCCTCTTCCCAAGAGGGATGTTGTTGGAGCCTGTAATTCCTTGGTTATTGCGCCACGACATTTTGCTAGCGTCAGCGATGTGAATACTAGCTACTGTGATGGGGAATAAGTTGGCGGGCGTTGAAAGAAGAAGAGGGAGGTCTGTCGAGAGTTTAAAAAGAGTCAAGAGTGCTTCAGTGGCGACTATCCCAATGCGGTTAGTGTTGTCCAACTAGGCCGAAAAGATACTAGTTCCAATTGGTCGGCCTAATTTCGGCTCATCTGATATTCTGAGCCCTACTTCATCTCACATTTATTGAAGGAACACTTGATTTATGACTGAAAATCCTTATTATTAACTACAGGATACTAACTTTGACATAAACTGACTCATAGATTACTCACTTCTTGGCATCATCAGCCATTCCCTTCTGAACCCACTGCAACGTGTGAGCACTATGCTTTGCAATTTGGTCCTTATCCTTGAGCACTTCCTTGATAGTATGCCTTTCCGGAACATGTCTACCCTTCTCTACACCCTCTCTGGCAGCTAGCTTCTCCTCCCAAGCCTTGAGATGCGGGAACTCCTCAATATCGACACCGGCCCAGCCCGCGGAAGCAATCCATCCCCAGTGCGAGATGTCTGCGATTGAGATATGGTCACCTACTAGATAACCGGACTTTGAGGTAGAGAGGTGCTTGTCTAGGACACCGTACAAGCGGCGGGTCTCGTTCTGGTAGCGGTTGATGCCGTATTCGATGCGTTCCGGCGCGTAGCGGGTAAAGTGGTTTGCCTGGCCTGGAGGAGATTGTTAGTCAAGACCACATCTTCATATCCTCTCTATTGATTCTTACCCTGCATAGGTCCGAGCCCTGCATTTTGGTAGAATAGCCAGTTCGTCTGCTCATAAAACTCTCGAGTCCCCCGGGGATACGAGATCTTGTTCTCCGGATCGTAGTTGTCGGCTAGGTATTGCAAAATGCTGCCGGATTCGAAGATATTGATCGTCTTGCCGTCGGTGAACGTATCAGTTATGGCAGGAATGCGGCCATTAGGGTTAATTTCGAGAAACCATGGCTCCTTCTGCTCGTTTTTGCTGAACTCGAGCTTCTTGACTTTGTATGGGAGACTAGGTACGGTGTTAGCTGATATAAGTGCGGTTTCCGCCTCAAGACCAAACATCTGGGAATAGTAATGCATTCGTAAGGGGCATACCCTAGCTCCTCCAACGCAATGGAGATCTTAATGCCGTTCGGGGTCTGCGCAGTGTAAAGAGTGATATCAGGACGAGCAGCCATGGTGGACAACAAACGAGCTATTTGTCGAGACACTTTGAAGTCAATCGATGATGAGATAGTACAGATTTGCAATTATAGGAATTGGGATGCGAAACGAATATTTGGGTAGATTGGAGTATATAAATAATCAATGGAAACGGTTTTGGGATGCCCCTCAATTATATACGTATAGTGTGTGTGTTAAGTTAGTTAACTCAACTAACAGCTTACAAATTCGCCCACCCGATATCGTCATTTTTAACTCTTTCCAGAAGCGTCCCCACTGTTACATAGCCATTCAAAGAGCTTAGCATCTTAGAAATGGATATCTACCTTCAACCCAATAGGCCCGGGCTGCCTACATGTAACCCCGCATCAAGAATTAATAACAAACACGAGAGCATTTCTTGATGGAGGCTTATGCTACACTGAGGAATGTCTCGCAGCAATGATTATTAATCAGGGAATACAATTTCCGGTTAACTGCGTAACTTCGGGATTTTATAAGTTTCTATACTCTAGGACGAGGGAACCATGAAGAAATGCTTAAGTGCCTTCGAGGAACACAGTAGAACCTGGCTATAACAAACAGGAGACCTCTTCGGATTTGTATGGATAGTATCTAACCTTGACCAGGTATCTCAGTTCGAGGACGAAGAGAGCGCCTGATCATTATTCTTTAAATAGGTTAGTAGGCCAAAGTGCTTTCCATTCCCATTCCCATTGATACGTGGTGGAATTTCTCGATGCGAGATCATGGCGTAAGAAGGCGTTCTGTTCGCTATAGCCAGGTTCTCCTGTAGAGACCTCCAAGCTGAAATGTACTGGCATTGGAAACCATAAATATATATATATCGACATGCTGTTCTTGAGAGCCTAAGCAATCAAGAACAAAAATAAACTATAGACAAGCGAAAAGAAGAAGAAGACTGCAAACTGCAATATACGAAAGTAGATCATCAAGTCACAACGTAAAACTTCCGATGTCCAAGTTCTTTATTTCTATGTAATAACGCCGCGTGCGCCGCATAGTCGCTTCACCAAGTAAAGCTTTCTTCAACAAAGTCGATGTTGCTAATCGCCTGTCTCTCACGACATGCTCGTCGAACATCGTCGCTCATGGCACCGCCACCACACACCATAACGCCCATAGCGCCAACCTGCTGCTCAATTTCCTTGTCCAGAACAGTCTGAATGTTGGGTCGACCAGGGAACATTTCAACCGTTGCGCTCGGGCTGCGAATTTCCTTGGTACTGCGAGGCCGGGTGATGAACAGCATGATACGTAGAACCTCGCGACGACGATCCATCTGTAGAATGCTGGTCATCCAAGGACGCACCCATTCCAGATGCTCTGGAGATTGAATAGTCCAGACGAGTGTAACCCGACGAGCAGCAACGACGCCGTCTGCGTATCCTTGAACCAAATGACGAACAAATGGAACATGATGAGTGATGCCAATGCCACCAGCGAACAATAACACTGTACCGTAGGAGTCTAGATCTTGAATGGCTCCATAAGGTCCTTCAACAAACGTAGATAGATATACGTGGCCATCCACACCCTTTGCAGCACGCTTGTACAGCGTGTCAGTGAACCCAGTTCGACGACGAACAAGAAGTGAAATAGTCTCTTTTTGCCCCGACATCACATCTTGCTGAGTCATGACCAAACCTTTTTCGTCTATTGGGAGGTTCTCCTTCTCATTCCATGCAACGCTGAATGGGTGATACGTCCAAAGTCCGACAGAAGGAATGCATATGTACACGTGTTGACCTGGACGGAACGTCCACGGACGAGCCATTTTCAACGTGATCCTCGTAACATCGCCCGGAAGAGCTTCAGCCTTGGCCGTAGTTCTACCGCCAACTAGGTTGCGGTAAATATTGATAGCCAAGCGAGCAAATCGCTAGAATTAGAATTAGCATTAGCATTTGGTTCCCAACCCACATATATGAGTTATTACGTACCTCAAGACCCCACAAGATCAAGGCGCCTAGAAGATAGACTTGCTGTGGTAGGCCGTCTAAATGGTACCAAAGACCGATGAATGCCATCAAAACCAACAAGATATGTAGGTGAAGGAACGTTTCATAGAAAGCATGTCGTAAAGCGGAAGAAGCGAAGAGCACAAGTGCGACAAAGCCGACAACAGCCTATATGTAAACGGTATTAATCATTGTCAACTCAAAGATATGATATTAGGTCTGTCCATACCACCAAGCCAGTTATGATTAACTGGGAATCATGAAACTCTTCAATGATTTTGGCCCACCCAGATTGGTCAGCAGTGGTGAACATCCAGCTCAAGAAATGAGCAAGACTCTCAACGGCCACAATGCGAGCAAGCCACCGGTGGAAGAAGTTCCAAGAGTCAAAAGATAGACCAAGCAGAGGGATAAGGGGGTTGTTACGTCCAGCCAAGATGACTAGAGGAATCAGATTAGCTGTGGCGAGGGTTCCCGTGCGATTCCTCAGAAGTTTGCCGTAGGATTTAATCTCTCCACTGAAAGGAATGTGGAGCACACAGAGAACAACATTCATAGCAATGAGTCCTGCTAGACATATTGCCTGAAATCGACTGGGTAGAGTACCCATGTTCACCGCTCGAGACAACTGGAACTCGCGGTTGTGGCGAACACGAAACAGCGGAGCATCTACAATGTTCCTTTTGAACCAAGCCATGCGGAAGTCATCACGAGTGAAATATCGTTGATTGTCATTGCCCAGTCCATGTAAACGTCGTATATGTGAAGTCAGCCTGAGCGCCGATTTCCAAACGAAGTAGAGAGCGACAGATGCAGCCATTGCAACCAACATGAAATGAGTATACTCATCCTGCAGGTTATTCAAGTTTTCAGTATTTGTCGCTTGAGTAGTGGTTCCACCACCTGTAGGTGCAGCTGTCCCGCCACCGCCAGAAGTAGCTTGTTGCTGGGCATGGACAGCCGTAGCCATGTAGGCCATGATGATAGAGGTTGTCAAGCTTGCCATTGTTATGATGTGATGTTTGGCGGAATGTGAATTTTGGCTTTTTGAAGGAGAGGAAAGCCTTCTTTAGAAGGGAAGCGAATGCGGAGAGAACCAGCTCTACGAATGAGATACCCTCCTAAGTTGGGTGTACTGTGATATCGGGATTTGCAGATCCTGATGTACCTCTTCAAGCCAATCCAGGATTGCCAATTGAGCATGTATTGAAAGATAGGTATCAGCCTCAACAGTGATCGTCGAACAGAAACTAGATGCGGACCGTTCAAGCTAGCATATGGTGTCAAAAGGATCGAAATAGAGAAATGGTATGCTCATCCAATGAAAAGAGAGTCGACTATCAATGTTGTGGATGGCAATGTGCAGAGTGTAACCCAGATACAACCCAATATCACATGAATAAGAGGGAGGAAACCGCTTCGGTAAGGCCCAGGGAAGTCAATTGAATAGATGAAAAAAGTACAAACAGGCTATCAAAGCCTTGAAGAATCGATTCTCCAGGAATCGCGTGGCGAACAGAGGCAAGAAGATGGAAGGGGAAAAAGAAAAGAATGAGGTGTCCGCCAACAATAGTGAGAATAGAGAAGAAAAAAAGTGTCACAGCCACTGGAAGCGTAAGTCGACCGACTAAACTCGAGACGCAGGGAACGGCTGCCAGACTAGCGACCCGGCAATCTCTTCTTTTAAGTTGCATCCACTTTCTCATCTAAGCATAAATTTCAGTCGGCCAGACCCGGTCTCATACGCTGTCGTTGATAGGATTGGTGGCTTATCTCATACAGGTCTGGGACAGCGGCCATATGGCACATACGTATGTATCCATCAGAAATGAGATTGGTCCAAACATGCCCCAGGGGAATGTCCTGGAACCCACTCGGTAATTCCTGTGCAGTGTGCAATAGAATCCATCAATCAAAGTGCCGACGGAACATTTCAGTAAAACATTAGGGTTCGATTTTGAAATTGGTCCTTGCGGCGCCGATGCAGAATAGGCGCCTTGGCCATGGTATACGAATCCGTCCTCCTTAAAACATTACGGGATACGTATAGCGGGACTGCAAGGGTTTCAACCGTCGTCAAGGACGTGTCTTGTACCGCGGATTGGCGGATAGTGATCTGCTGCAAGGGCTTCCATCCCGATTGGCATCGGCACGCGACAGAGGAGAGAGGACGATTCGACAGTTGTCAGTTGGGCTGGCTGGCTCCACAGGCCGAGTACCACTACCAACTACCAAGCGTAGTGAAACGGTTGGCGAAGCAGATCGATTGGCGACGGGCCGGCCGTACGTAATCAATAACAGTTGTGTGTACGAATGAAGTCAGGCAAGACAATGAATGATGTGTAAGAGGCCAAGAGGAGATTCAGGAGGTTGTGCGTCTCACGATGGTCGGCCTGCCCACTGAGAGCCTAGGGATGCTAAGAGGGCGGGCCTGCGCCTGCCCAATCAGGCTCCTTCACGCGTGATCGACCAGGGTTTATCTCGACCTCTTTCTTGCAATCTTCCTTACTCCGTAAAGTGTTTCGTCTTTC
Source organism: Talaromyces pinophilus (assembly GCA_001571465.2). Taxonomy (NCBI): domain Eukaryota; kingdom Fungi; phylum Ascomycota; class Eurotiomycetes; order Eurotiales; family Trichocomaceae; genus Talaromyces; species Talaromyces pinophilus. The sequence continues at coordinate 2,745,359 of CP017344.1, read as the reverse complement.
TTTGCTAGCATCGTGATTCATTGGACTACGATCGGGCCATGGAATTGTTTCTGAGACCCAAATTGTCAGGGACTGTTTGCCGAGCTTTGCATATTAACACACCGACCCGGCACTTCCATTATGTTTGAGTCAAAGCTCGTCCCATTTACGTTTCTTCCTCGACCACCTCCACGACCACGTAATCCCTAGATTTTCTGTTGCAGTCGAAAGCTTAAACAAGCATTGCAGTACTCATTTCCACCAGAAGTACAGGGGACTCCCATCGAGAAGAGACTTATCAGGTTCTATCGCACCCTTGTCTACCACTTTATGGATCCTCTCAAAGACCGCGAGACGACCATCAAAGAAATTCAATTTCGAGGATAAACCAGGATAAACGGTGGCTTGCTCTAAAACATTTTCAATTTAACTGGCCAATGTTCAATCTTACTCGTGCTGTTTCTTTTTCTTTCTTTCGTTTTCTTCTTTACATGAATCATTTTATCTTGCCGTCTCTAGTCATTTTAGAGCCTAGCAAATCTAACGTAAAGGTTAGCAATGGAAACTAGCAGGGATCACAGTGATATCTAACTAGTCGTCTACTAATTGGTCATGCTAAGCGGCATGTCGCACCCTAAGGCTTGAAACGAGAAGAGGCTCGGGACATCTCTCTGCATTTCCCCGAAAAGGAAATAGCTTAATGATCATCTGCTTAACTTGTATAGCTAGGTAGCAAGGTGCTACTCGCCTAGCAGGCTAGCATTGCATACATAGTAACAGCGCCCTACGAGACTAACTAACGGTATACGAACTGTTCGCAGCCTACAACAGAGATCATATATCCATGTACCAATAAAATGCATTAATATAAGATAAAGAAGATAAATATCCTGCGCCTTCCGAGCCCTGGGTATCGATACGACGCCACCAACAATAAGCTTACATTTTCAACCCAAGCAAAAACGAAAAATAAAAGAAAGAGAAAAACATAAGCCTTGATAGTAGATCTCCATCGGCATTTGGAACGGAAACAAGACACAGATCGACATGTTACTCGATCGACCCGAGGAAAACAAACAGGTTTCGAAGCCTGAAGCATATCCCGAAACCCTCATTATCCGCCCTTTCAGGGTGTTACAGAAAACTCAGCTCGTCGTCACTGCCATCGTCTTCAGAACAAGGAATGACCGGACGCCCTCGTGACACGTTTGCATGCGCTTGAGGGCCGTTTGCTTGCGATGCAGAAGATGTTGGCCCAGCCACTTGCTTGCGAGGCCGTCCACGTCCACGTTTTACCGCCGGAACGGGTGCCGTAGCAGCATTATGGATTATCACGTCAAAATTTGCCCGCATCCTTTGCGCCTGTGCATTTGCAACACTGCCCTGTAACTCTCCAACATCTCTGGTGTCCTGCACAGCATCGGATATGTCTCCTGTTTCGGTTTGCGGCAGCCGTTCTTCACTTTCGGATGCAGCTTCGGCATCTGCATCGTCTTCTTCGTAATCGCTTTCGTAATCGCTGTCAATGTTGAAATGGTCGTGGTCTTCGCCCTGAGTCACTACCGAAAGATCGCTGAGTCTCGTCGCTATCCGTGTAGATTGTCTGATCTTCTTGTAGACTTTTTTCTTGTAGATTCGTCGGGGCCGCTTGACTCGCTTGACATTCGGTTGTGTGCTGACAACTGATGTCCTTCTCCTCTTGAGACTAACTGAACCAGGCGATGCCATCGAAGTCTTGCTAGACTCCGAGCCGATCGACGATGACGGTGAGCTCGCACTCGTACTAGAAGGTACTCCAACCAAGTTAATCTCTACCATTGGCTGGGACAAGACCCGAGTCATTGCAGCCTTCGTCCTATCCAGGGGAGTTTTTGCAATCCACTCGCCAATACCTTCCTCCCATCTGAAAGATTGCATGCTAGATTTCCCTGGCGTGGGAGCGCAATTGCTTTTGCTTTTGATGCGTCTCCGAATCGTTGCAACTGCCTCCTGAATGTCGGCTGCAAAGGTATGATCTTCGGCATCCTGGCTATATTGGGCAAAGTCCAAGGCTACTTCGATGGCAATCTTGCCGAGGAAGAATGTAAGTCTTTCTAGCCCGAATCGCTCATATTTTAGCAGATGTTTGCAAAGCCTTCGTGCTTGCCGACACTGCGCTTGTTCATCGCCCCGTTCTGAAAGTCGAACGATCTGGCAAACCATGGCTGAAAGATTCTTAATGATATCCGCATTCTGTTCCAGGAGGCCAAAAAAGGGCTCGCAGCCCTGACTCAAGATGACATCTAGAATTTCCACCCCTGTATCCTTCAGTAATAGTAGGTCTTGCTGAGACCTCAATACAAAATGGGCAAGGAGCGTGTAACCTTTCCGAAGCAACGAGGCTCGACTTGCTTCATTGTCTTCTACCTCAAATCCACTAAGTGGCAAGGAATGCTGAATCGTCAAAGCCAAGTCGGTATAAGTCTTCACTATCCTTTCGCCCGAAATATAGTCTGGGCCATCGGGCTGTCCCATGCGTACACCATACATACAGCACAGTGCAACATTCAAACTAGAGATCAAGTTGCTGGTAGCATCTTGAAGGTGAACGGGACATCGACCTTGATCCACATCTAGGCCATTTGCCTGTGAATTTGATGAATCTTGAGTCTGCTTTTTTGCCTTGGTGCGCTTCTTGACTGGGGCTTTCTTTACAACCTTTCGACCTTTGTGAGCGTCGGCTGCTGTTATCAAGATCGTTTTCATCAGCTTGATGGCAGCCGCATATTCGTCATCCCATTTGGATTGCGAGGTGCATGCAGCTATAACGCAGTCCTTGAGAGTGATAGTAACCAGCCATTCCGGAGGTAGGATATTTCGCAACAGTAGCAGCTCTATTTCCTTGAAAACATAAGAGTTATTACCAGATACCTGCCAGTATCTTTGTAGAAGGCGAATGGGATCACGACCAGGCGCGTCTGGTCTCCAAGGGTTGAAACCACACGGGAAGTCGTAACGATCTACTTTTGAAAGTAGCACGCTAAGGATCCTCTCGACTGCATCATTCTCTTTGGCGTTTATACAATGGTAAAGCAAATGAGTTGTTGTCAATTGGTTGATCCAGTTCTTTTGCAGCATGTCGCAGATCAAGAAGATCCCTTGCGAGCGCACGGCTTCACGGAGAGGTTGCCATCCTTTGCCCTCGGTGCCATATGCTGACTCCAACTCTGTAAAGTATGCATCCGCCATATCGATTTCATCATTGTTGTCAAGTTCGTCTTGTAATCGTTGTTCCTCGGCGATAAATTCGGGTAGCCGTCGAATGATTGTCATTAGCAATGATCGAGTACCATTTGTAGAACTTTTCGAAGTAGAGTCCGTCGATCGCGTTTTTTCCAAGAATTTCAGAAACAGGCCTTCCAAGGATATCACGATATCAAAGTATTTAATGAGGTTTGTTGCATTCAGTTCTTGCCTCCATTTAGGATCTGGGTGTGACGGCCGATATTTTTTTGGCCTCCGTACTATCTTTTCAGCAATGCCGTCAGGTAACAAAGACCGAGTGAGATTTTCTAAGTTGTGTCCATCTTGCTGACGCCCGTTTTCTGCCGCTTTATTGTTCGTGCTGAACGTGTTCGTTGATTTCCCCGTAATCAATGGTGTTGCAATTTCGATTGCACCAGGCAAGGTTTTGGTTGCTTCGGGGCTTTGCAGCACTGACCTTACCCGAGCTCGAGGTTGAAGCCGAAGTCGTTCACCCCTAGCCACATACTTGTGTTTGACGCGCTTTGACTCGGGGTTTCGTGGAATCCAGGAGGGGTCCTGGTCGCCAAATTCGGAATCATGTTCGGCGTCGCCAGACGCATCTGGCTTGGTGTACTCGGTATTCGTAGCTGCGGCCACAATCTTGTTGATTTCTTCTTCTTGCGCGTTGATTGATTCGCTATGTTTGCCGAGACGATGATAGAGCGAGGTCAAGGGTCGTAGCATTCGATTCGCCCATTTTGCTGTCGAATGAATGTCGTCCATGTCGTATACGAAGGATCATGCACCAGTATTCAAGGTAATAATCTGAAAGGAAAATCATGCAAAGGAGATGTGGAAGGGCTGTCGCATCAGCGTGGCACAACGCCCAACGCGATATGATCCCTTCCGGTAAGATGCAGAAAAGAGGGTCATAAAAGATGCTCCATGAAAAACCCGACATTTGTATATTCTGCAGTCAAGAGATATCCATACAGTCTCATGCTAACATGTTAACATGCTGAGAATGCGATGCAAGGGCAGCCTCGAGAAGGTGAAAGAGCAAGAGCGTGACGAGTAAACAGTTTGTTTAGACGCACGGACCATCTCTTATCGGAGATCCGGAGATACGCCACACTGTGGCTGGTGTTGCATATACTCTGTATATTGGACGATTCATCGAGACTCAAATAAGCTTTTCTGACTCAACACTATTCAAGGGCGTATCTTTCTGTATAAGAAGGAAGAAATACTCAAGAGTTTAGGAGATTGTAATATCCATTTACTCTTACATAGCACATTAGATCGAACTCATTGGAATTCAAAGCCATCATGCCCATCTCAGTTGCAATTCTAGTATATCAAGATGCCGACCCTCTCGACTTCGGGGGCCCTCTAGGGATTCTCTCAAGTTCTGTTCTCCATGATGCATTCTCATTCACCATCATCGCCCAACAGGAACTAACAACAACATGCGCTCATCTGCGTGTACCGCGTGACATGTCTGTTGACGAAGCACATGGAAAATTGTCCCAGTTCGATGTGCTACTAGTACCAGGCGGCTCTGTGGATAGTCTAGCGGCGTTGGCTCAAAACACCGACTCGCCAGAAGTCAATTTCATCAAGGCCTTTTCACAGCAAAGCGATCGTCCTTCAGGTTCGCGGCAACGAACGATATTCTCAGTCTGCTCAGGTGCTCTTATCTTGGGTGCAGCGGGGGCCCTTGCTGGCATGACTGCTACAACACATCACCTCTGTCTGGACCTATTGCGTGACCAGTGTGCAAAGCATGAGGGACGTACAAATGTTGTGCACAGCCGGTATGAGGTTGGGAATCTAAGTCCAAATAACATCAGAGTATTGACCGCTGGTGGCGTGACTGCGGGCATGGATGCTGCTTGCTATTTGATTTCTTTGGAGCTTTCGATGGCTGATGCTCTTGCATCTGCGAAAATGAACGAGTTCACCTGGCAGACGAAGGATGAGACGATATGTCCTTCTTACTAGCTTGAAATCCCAGCGATTGTAGAGACCGTCGACGGACTCTTGATAAGGATTTGCATTGACACTTGCCGTATTGATGTGACCCGAGAGATGAGAATAACCTTGGAAATCTTGCAAACTATCTCGACAAGATCATGTAAAGTAAATAGAGTTGAGATGCTCTAAATAGTACAATATCATACAATTCTCCTTTCCGCCTAATCATGAGGTTCTCACCCAGTACATGCCATGCATTGAACAAAAGAAAAGAAAACCCAAATAGAACAGAAAAGAAAAAATGATCCAAAAAACCCAGAACCCAATCCAATCCAATTGCTTTATATAAGGGATGTTAACGGAAAAACCAAAGTGACTTTTAGTATTTTACAAGATTAGAATGTGAGTAGGGTCTATTTGGATTGCTTTGTGCCGCGGAGCTTGGGGTTGGTGGTTCCTCTCTTTGATTGCTTGCCACGAGGGCTGCTGGTCTCTCCGCCCTCGATGAACTTCAAGAGTTCGTCGATGCTCCGAGTGTCAAGCTGTGATGCGGTAGCGGGGGCATCCTGTACGCCGGCAGCTGCTGAAGCTGACTGGCCAACTTGTGGTTGGACTTTCGTACCCAGCGAAACACGCGTGCTAAGGTTGACTTTGCGGAGTCGGCGAGCTTGAATGTCCTTGGCGTGCTTCGCAATAGAGACGGCATTCTGTGTGAGCTGCTCCAACCAGCTTTCGGCTTCCTTAGTGTTGCGATCTTCAGGGCCGAGTTCGGCAAGGAAGATGTTATAGGCGTCGCGCATACGGTTCACGGCAGCCTTTGAATCCTGGTCCAAGGCCAAGGCTTGTGCAAGTTGGAATAGGATGGTGGCTGTGTTGACGGACTGTCTGCCAAACAGCTCCTCGCAAACCATGAGAGAAGCCTCAAACCACTTTCGGGAATCGGAATATTGCTTGAGATGTTGCAGCATTACGGCGGCATTGTTCATGGTAGTAATGGAATCAGGGTGGTTAGGACCATAGATGATCTTCCAAAGATCCATGGCATGCTTAACGTATACCAGAGCCATCTTTGTGTTACCTGTGGCGTGCTCGAACAGACTCAAGTTCAGGTAGCTCAAGATAGTGTCTGCAGAATCAACACCTAGAGTGCGTTCTGTGACAATCACAGCCTTGCGTGCAAGCTCAACTGCGGCGTCCTTCTCATCGGTCTGATAGTACAACATCGACAGCTGGTGGTACAACTTGGCGACCTCGGGATGAAGAATGCCGTAGATCTGTTCATGTAAGGAGAGAGATTCTAGAATCAATTCCTGGCCAAGCTGTTTCTGGCCCTGCATCAGAGAAATTCGGCCCGCCTCCAAAGCCTCCTCAGCTAAAGCACTTCGCGGAGCTGCATCCTTGATGAGCGGAACAATATTGAGGATATCATCCGCCAAGAAAGTAGTGAACGCTTTGACAACGGTTGAGCGTGTGGGTGAAGCATTGTCGCCGGCAGCCTTCTTTTTCTTCTTCTTGCTATTAGTCTCCTCATGCTTAGTCTCATCCACACTATTGGTAACTGTAGGCTGAGATGCTGCTTGAGCCTTAGTGAAAGCAAAGTCCCGAGCTGCAAGCTGAACACCTAATTTGATTGAGATATCGCGTAGCAACTGCACATGTTTCAAGGAACTAGTCCAGTCAGATGGAAGAGAGAAACGGTATCTAATCTTGACTTGTTTCTCAATCTCCGCGTGCAGACTAGCAGGGGTAGTCTTTTCGAAGCCAAAATCAGCCTCGGGGTAAATCTCGCGTAGAGACTCGTCAATATCTGCTTGAGGCTTTGCGTTCACATCAGAACCAAGGAGACAGTTCAAAAGATGAGCAACACACGAAGCGGCGAATGGTGGAGGTAGAGAGCGAAGATGACCGTTAGCAATGTGTTTGAAGGAACGCGCAATCATTTCTTGAGTCACCAATGTGGTCAAGGATTGCAATCTGTGGCCTTTCTGCTGAGATAAGCCAGCCAGTCGGCCCAGATAACGAATATTAATACCACGCTTGTGGAGTAGTTGACTCAACGACTGTCCATCCATTGGGAAACCAACATCCCCATTGTATAGGTCTTGGATGAGTTCAGGAAGTACTCGTGATCGTAAATAATCGCAAGCATTGCGGACTTCCTGTTCATCTTCGGCCCACTCTTTCTTCTCTTCCTCCGTCTGAGGAATTTGTCCACTGAAAACATCCGGATTAAGCGCAAGATTGAAACCAGAGATGTCCACACGCTCTTGTTCTTCTGCAGCTTTTTCGGCATCTTCAGGCTGAGTTTCCGTGTCGGACTTGGCTGCATTCTCTTCTGCTTTTTTGCTTCGTCGCTTCTCAACCTCGTCCTTAACGTATTGGCTCATCTTTGACCGCCAGTATGACTCCACCAACTCAAGACGCAAAATGGACATACGATGAGGGTAAGCATCATGATCACCTTCTTCGTCGGCCCAAGAGATATCAAGAGGAGCAATGCGGTACAAGTCGAGAACATATTTCCGACCATCAGTTCCAAGTAATCCTTTGGTTTCAACACTTCCCTCAAGATCGTGGCGTTTTCCTTCTTTATCCCATACAGCGTGCTTCTTCACTCGCAGGGCTTTTGAAAGCTTCTCGAAGACAGGGACGAAATCGGGGTGTTCAGCGACGACCTCCTTTCCTTCAACGCCACCATAGTCAATCTGGTGCTCGCCAGGTTCGCGCTGCTTAAAGATACCTGGAACGATACTTTGACCGACAACACGCTTTCCAAGGTAGTCCACGACAACGGTGCCAGGTGTGAATAGACCGGCAATGTCCAGTTGGTTGACTGCTTTGATACCTAACACATCCTTTCCAACTGCGACGCGTGCGGCTTCGTCTCCACCCTCAGAAGCGAAGGTACCGACACCGTCTGCTCCGAAAGAATAGAAGATATTATTATAGACGAATATTTGAGCATCACGACCCTCGGTAGGGTTTAAGGGAGCCACTTCGCCTCTGGCAACCAATACAGCACCCCGGGCGGCAGCATCGTTATAATCAGCAAAGAGCTTAGAAGTCAGGCGTTCCCGGAAGACTCTATCCTGAACGGTCTCCCGAGGGAGCTCTTTGGTCGACTGGAACTCTTCATTCCAGTCGCGAAGAGTCTCTGAATTGTCCACACCTGCGATCAACAAGTTCTCCTGAGAACGTGCTACGTCCGGCTGATGAGCATTCAAGGAAGCCGCAGTAGGGGTCACCAACCAAGGGCTATTTGGGATGGCATTCTGGAAAGGAAAAGTGGTCAGAAGATCACGCTGACTGTTCGACTCCTGCAAAGCACGGAAGCTGCTCTCAAAGGATGGCGAGATTTGCGAAATTAATGTAAGTAAAGAATGAGCGCTGTGGTTCTTGGGTGCTGGACGGGGGAAAGGATCGAATTTGGCGTTAGAGCATTTATTTGCGTAGAAGCCAGAGACATGGGACGTGATCTGGTGTTGCTCGCCCTCGTTAGTTGTCACTTGAAGATAAAGGAGGTGACCCTTCTGTCGCAGATGGTAGGGTGGAGGGTTCCACGGCGAAAGCGAAATAGCCTTGATGGTTTTCGGGGCAGGTTCGTCTGCTCGAGGTAGAATGGTGTTAAAAGTTCCAGGGGCATTCGGATCGTAGCCGGTAAGGGGATGAGTCTCTGACTCCGAGGTGTCTACCTCGCTTGCCACTGAATCATGAAGTGACAAGCCAGTGGAGAGACCCTGCAAGTTATCAACACGATCACCAGCGGCGCCGATCAGTTCCCTGATGCGAACGACATGCATGCGAGCCTCCTTCTCCGTGTATGGATCTTCGACGAGGGTGACCTCGGAATCAGCTTTAAGGTCAGTGACCTCCGACAGCTCGATGTAGTCGTTGATTCGTTGTCCATTGAATTCGAGATGGAAGCACGTATATTGGAAAGTGCCGGGAAGCTCGACAATGGACTGGCGAAGATCTTGCACTTGTTCTTGGCTCGAAACCTAACAATCACCCCGGTATCAGAGAATTTTCTTTTTCTTTCCTGGGACGGCACTGTTTCTCACCATCACCTGAATCTTATATGGCTCATGCGGTAATTTCACCGTAATCTGGAAAACGCCTATTTCACCCTGTCAACGACAGACTTTCACCACGGAAAAATCGTGGTTTATATTTACCTCCGCCATTGTTCTCCTCGGTAGCCTCAGCTGCATGGTCGCCGTTTGTGAGTTTTTCTGTATGTACGACGTTAGCATGCTCAGGGCCCGGACGACCAATTGAGCGTCATGACGAACCTGGAGCGTTCTCCGAAACTGCATTATCAGCTGCCATAACTCCTGGATCTGAAGCCGTTGGGCGTATCGAAGATGAACTCAATTGAAGAAACGGTCGAGCGGTCTTCCCGATGGTGGTTCGGTACGAGCAAGAGAATTCAACAAGCTATGCAAATTGCGAATGCAACCAGCACCAATCCCTGCAAATTAGAAAAAAGGGTACAAGGAGATAACCTGTCCCCGTCTCTTAAAAGTACAAAAGAAATAAAGAAGTGTAAGTATAAGCAAAGATGAAGGAAGGGTGAGAAGAAGCTATTGAGAAGAAGCAATTGGAAGAAGACGAGTCCGAAAGCCAGCAGCAGCTCTGGGGAAAAAAATTTAGCAACAAGATACAATTAACATTTGGCCGTGGCCCGAAGCGGCTAGCGTGGGAGTGGTTAAAGCAGGGAAGAACGGCCTCTCTCAGCTTCACCCTCGGAAGTGGTCGGGCGCCCCTTCCTCATATCCGGGTTCCCGGCACGGTCTATTCACCCATATCCAACATCCTATCATATAGCATCGGTATCGAAGACTGAATCATGGTTGCTAGATTAGACAGTAAATATGACATTATCATTTAACTAACTACTGCTTGTTCAAGCGTGCCACGGAGGATAAAGGTAGCTAGCATCAGCCAATCACATAGCTCGGCTACTATCGCTATCAATGAATTACGTGTGGCGCGGCTGGCTGAGCGGCTGTGCTCCTGCCAGTCAGTGCCAGCGCTGTCGGACCGTCGACTCAGCGACCGTGGTCTTCCATATCAGTGTCAACAAGGTCAAACTCCAAGTCCTTCTTTACTTTCATGACTTGATATTTCTCTTCTTTTCTTTTTCGGCTTTCTTTCTGTGCTGTTTTTCACGTAAACAGCGTTCCTCTCCTTCAAGAACTTGTGCTTTGTTGTTTCTTTACGTCTCTTTACGTCTCCTTTTTGGTATCTCTTGACTCAATCGGTAAATAGTCAAGTTACTACAATCAACAAAGTGCTGTCTTTGCTTGATTGAGGATTCTGGCACTCACCTATTGTAGTGTTGTACGTCAGCTATTCGAGCTGCGCGTAAAAAAAACCTTTCAGGGGCAGGGCTTTAAAACGCCGAAGTGATAAGTAAAAACTCGGTGCATCCTCACAAACCGCGGCGATGTACAAACTTCGCCCCCTAATCCGAAAATCAGCCGTGGTCTCCGGGTTTGGCAGAGTAAGACCTCAGCGACCGGGGCCATGGCCAGCAGTCACTTTCTGCAGCGCAAGTCAAACCCGCTTTTGGGCCAGTGGGCTGCAAGATCCAGTTGAGGAAGATTCTAAGGACCAGTCCCAAGCAAACTGGAAAGGCACTGCTTTTAAAATGTTTGAGACAGCGGGAGCAACGATGGCATCAATAGCTATTCTAGGGTATGTTCAATTTCTCTGTAATATAGCCTGTGGCAATCAGTACTGACCAGGCTACAGTCTCGCTGGGTATTCATACCACAGATACTACAAGTATCTTGTTTTACACAAGATTGACAATGCTTTCGAACCTGGCGATCCTGCCCTGGATGTTGCCGGAGCGTCTCCCGGAAAAGAAGCGCCAGGTGCAGAACATTGGATTGTGCGTGACGAACAAGACAAAATAGATCACGTCATCTCAGGGCACTCCAAGGGGCACTATTATCTTCTTATCGGAGAGAAGGGTACTGGGAAAACATCTATGCTCTTGAATGCGATGCGCAAAATCAATGGAGCACGAGTTGCGATGTTTGAAGCACATGCCGATCTCGAGATCTTCCGTGTACGTTTAGGCAAAGCTCTAGACTACGAGTACCATGAAGAGTATGTATCTATACCAACTCGACCCGGACTGAAAGATGTGTAACCGTTAACTTCTCGCTCTGCAGTTACATCGGCAGTCTTTTCAGTATCAGAGGACCACGTGACACTACAGCCCTACTTGACATTGAAAGGGCATTGAACAAGCTCGAAAAGGTGGCCTTGCAAAGACGCAAAAAGAATGAGACACCTTTGATTGTCATCGTCAATAGTACGCATCTGATCCGCGATGATGAGGATGGTCGAGATTTATTGGAATTGATGCAGCAACGAGCTGAGCAGTGGGCTGCTAGCAACCTCGTCACAATGGGTAAGTTTTGGCTTCCTGTTCTTTGTATGCTTTAACCTGTATCAGTTCGCTAATTCCTACATTAGTCTTCAATAGCGATGACTACTGGGTATACGAACGTTTGAAGAGATATGCAACTCGCATGGAAACGATACCGGTTCCAGATTTGCCCAAGCAGAAAGCTATGGCCGCTTTAGCAAAGTATAGGTATGCTAGATCTTGCAAGGCCCTTTCGACCAAGCCATCTAATGACTATTTTTCAGGAATCGCTATTATGGAGAAAAGGTCTCTGACGAAACACTGACCCATGTCTATGACCAAGTTGGCGGCCGCCTATCCTTCCTCAACCGAGTTGCGAAATCGCGCGATATGTTGCAAACATGCAAGGATATTTGCGAAGCCGAAAAATCCTGGCTTCTTAATCGTTGCTGGATTCTCGGTGCGGAAATGGATGATGATGTGATGGATGAACAGAAATATTCTGTATGTTTAGCTCTCTGTACCACCTAGCGCTCTTCAGAATCATCTTACTAACTCTTCACAGTCTGCGGCATTGGTCCTTGCCAAGGCTCTTGTTGACCAAGAGCAGGAGATGGATTCGATTTATGACGATGAACATGGACATATTCTCCCGGAACTGCCTCTCCACAAGGCTCGACAAGTGATGACGCGAGCCGATTTTATTCAGAGCTACGATCACGACAACATCTTCACCATCGATTCCAGGGCCATGGTGCGAGCTGACTCCGTGCCAATGCAGCATGCTTTCCGAGCAATCTGCTCAGAGCCGGGCTTTGAAGATCATCTTGAAAAGACCTTGACTCGTATTGGAGATATTGAGAGTCTTGGAAGGACCCGAGAGCTGACGATCAAGGACCTTTGGGATCAGGGCAAGTACAGAGTGGTTGTCCGCGATAACAAAGGCCGAGAGTCGGGCACCGTCGAGTTTTCTGTCAAAGAAAAGGAAGGAGAAGACGATGATTAGCTATGTGTACATGTAGAATACCCATGATGATACTATTACAATTCTTTACTTCTATGTTAAGTGTAACTAGTACGGTAAATGTTAGAGGGGTTAGGGTTACCGGATCTACGGTACGCTAATCCCATTCCGTCTAGTTACCCTAGCTACCGTACTTGGTTAGAGTGGTGGGGCGTCGTGGGTGATGTCATGTCACCATCAAACAAAATGGAAGACTCTCTCTGTCGCGACAATACAACCGACTTGATCGCAACTCGCTTTCTGCTGGACATACTCGATTCGTCTCAGTCTTCAGCTACTGCCGCCTCAACTCAACTCTATCATCTCGCCTGACTTTACTGCTTATGCGATTGAGTTATCGGTGATTTCCAGTAACAACATGGGGAAGAAGGTAGTAGTCGATGTCGTCAACTCAAACGACGTCGAAGTCGTCAAGATCGAGGGACCGTCATATTTTACCTCTCGAGTCTCAAAAATACCTCGAACGATCCGATTTTCACTCGTCATACTCAGTAGCCTCGTCTTGAGTTCAGTTCTCCTCACCGTCTTTTCGCTACAAACAGCTGGGCATCTTGCGGGTATTAGCAAGCATCTGGAAGAATGGTGGGAAATTACAGGACTTATACTCTGGCGAGCTACTGAGCTGGGCTTGGCCTGGGTTTTTGGGTTTGACAGTGCGTGCGAGTTCTCTCCTCTAATTGAATTGTCAGATGAATACCTCTAACTAACAAATAACGTCATATACACAGGCTTGGATGTAGCTGAACTGACACTGCTCACTCATGCGCCCATCTATTTCCTCCTTTACAGCTTCTATGGCGTTGAACCATCAGCTGTCTTGACTACCTTTGCCATCGAGATTGTGTCCAAAACAGTGCCATTCTTTGTGTTCCGGGGCCCGAACTCAGTCCACGCACTTTCAAGCCCTCGAGGAGCCGAAGTTGCCAATCGCGAAATTCTTCAGGACTATCCAACAGCTATTTTCGCATCCGGTGGTGCGGCTGCCATCTACACTATCGTCATGTACCTCAGTTTCAATACCTGGTTACCAGTTCACTTGGTCACATATTTCGATGGAATCAGTGACATCAGCCTCGTGCATTCTGGACCTGCTGGATTCCCGAAGGTGCTTACACAACTGCTCCTTATTGGTTATGCGGCGTACGACTTTCTATTCGCGAGCTCCGCTGGTTGGTCTGCCAAGCCAGACAGTACGGAGAAGCCAGCTCCGGAAGGGGAATATCTGATTACCTCTTTGTATAAACGGACATGGGGAAAACTATCGCCTAAGGGAAAGATCCTTGCCAACCGTTCGTTGATTTTGGCTACTGTTACCCTTCTGAACACGATCATCGCAGGAACTGGCTCAATCAAAGGTATCGAATTGATGGGCTCCGTTGGCTGGGGATCTTTGTGGGCTGTCGCCTCTTTGATTGTTAGTTCCTTGTTTGCTTGGATAGAGGCAGTGCCAGGCGTCTGAGCATTTTGCTTCGCGTTATGAGGGAGTTTCGGTCATCAATTTGACAAGGAAGGACCGCGGGTGCAAGGTGTCTCGTTTTGTATTCTTATATAATTATACCTGATTCAAGGTCTGCTTTCGCAACGTCGTTTTGATACTCTCATCTCGAGTTTCCAGCAAGTGCTTTCCTTCTCACTTTCGCCAAGTTGTGGCAGATTGTTCTTTTTCTTTCTCCGTTCTCGGACGAGGCGGAGTCGAAATGTTTTCAGCTAGTGGTGTCGGCCTCTTCGAGATTGTTCACTCCCGTACATATATTTAGTGTCTTATGCCTAGTGATAATATGATAACACATGAAATCTCGATATATTCAGGTTCTAAGGTTCTATTGCAGCCGCGCTACGACTATGGATTGGGGTAGGTCTAATCTACATATGTAGTCACAGGGTCACGGATGAGTTCGAATTACCATTTCTATCCTATGCCCAACCAGACTCGAAGTATAAGTATATTTTGCATTCTAAATAGTCACTAGGTCATGAGATAAAACTTGGCCTGGATGGTCAACAATGGGTATTCCAACTAACAAAAGATTCTTATATACAGATATGACAATGCCAACACGGTGTCTATGATCTAAAAGTGCAGTGTCAGAAGCAACAAAAAAAACAACAGATAGAAGTAGTCTCAAGCCAACCTTTCATTCATTGACACTTCATCAAAGTCATTAACCGTCTTCCTCTTCGGCATAAACCGACCAGGATGTATGATATTGAAAATTGCAACAGCAGGAACCATCATAGAGCCATCCAAGGCAATGAAATAAGCCTCATGCGTGATCAAGTACCCGGACCAACCCTGCACCAACTCAATAACACGGTAGATACTTCGAATATAGATCAGTATGATAGAGAAGACCATAGCAAGAAGCAGCGGCGTAACACTGCCTTGCACAGTTCGTAGGAGCTTTTGCTTCAAGACACGGCGCAAAAAGTCGACCGCGCAGACGGCAAAGACGGTGATGGATACTAGCTGAAAGATGATACCGGCAACCATGATATCGGTCCCTGGCTTGGTATTGCCGCCGATTTTACCGGCTTGATCGGACGCCATTCCGCCGCCAACGGCTTGGATGACGAGTGAGATGATGTCGCAGGTGCAGAAGATCCAGAGATAAAGCGACGGGCTGAGGATGGAGGATGAGCGGCCGAGGACCTGAATGAGACGGCCTAGAAGGACGTAGATACCGGCTGTGAAGAAGGCGGGTGCTACAGGAGTCGGTCAGCTTGACGCACTAGTATGTAGATATACGGAGGCCGTACCGATGATCAGAGTAGATATTTGCATAAGGAAAGGCGTCAGCATATATGGACACTGAGAAGACCAGGTTCGCCCTGCCCAGCCTAGAACCTCGACTGTGAAATCGGCATGTTAGCTTACTGGCTCATCGAGATGGTAGGTTAGGGTTATGGTAAGCTTACCCATAGCCCCGACGGAGAACACGGAACACCACCACCATCTTGTCCAGATGAACTGTACAGTGTGAGCGATCATCGACAGGCCGAATAGCGTGGCAAAGACAATCCCAACTGCCAGCGATGGGACATAGCCATAGTTAGTGTCTGATTCAAGCGTCGGGTCGTATGCATGGCATTGGTTTTGTAGTTCCAGGTACAATGGTGTAGCCATTGTGAGTATCGGCGGTGCTCGCCCTAGGTATACTTTTACAATAAGAAAACGGGCAACAAATGAATGACGCGCGAGTTGAAGAAAATGGTAGGGAAAGAGGGAGGTGGATGAGTGAGCGAGACTAATCTAAAGAGAGGAGAATTGAAACTCGACTCCCATTGAAAAAGAGAGGAAAGAGTCTTGATTAAGTAATTGGCTTGATAGAACTTGTCAGCCTACTTTACAGCCTTAGTTGGAACAGGGATTTTCAAAAATTGACGGGGTTTGCATATCAACTCTGCCCACTCTGCCCAGAAAACTGAAGCACGATAACCAGATACCCGCGCTCTATAGGCTAGATCTGATAAAATAAGGCTCAATTCTGCATCTATCCTTGTAAGCCAATGGGGTTGTTTAGCTTGCATGTAAAAAAGAAGTTAGAATCTCGCGAGACAAGTGGGCCGGGATACCATAGAATGGGGTCTAATGCTCGCAACTCGCTCGGGAATCGGGTTTCGGATGAAATAATGAAACGTGAAGACCGTTACTGTTGTAGCTTGCCAGGTCGCTTCGGATATAGCCCACGTTCACTTGAGTCATGGTACCGTAAGCTGGTTGGGCCGCACGAATATGCCTGGATTTGGTATATCGTAGAAGTGCTTGAGTCACGAGTGTCAGTCTTGAGCATGTCGGTTGACTCTGGCATAACCAAAATAGTCATCGCGCATCCCATCACGTCGCGAAAACTTGTTGGATCCAATATCTCAAAGTCTCGAGAGACAGACTTGAAAAGCCTCAAAAGTCCAAGAGTGAAGTTCAATTGAACCAACAAGGCGATCATACGCGATGTCATGTCATACGAAGTACGTAGGCATCTGAAGCCACGAGAAGGCACAGCCCTCAGCTAACCCTAACATGGCTTAGTCATGATTTCGAGCTAGTCCTTTTATGGTTAGCGCTTCGTATAGTTGCCGGCCTTGCCGCTTATCAAGCATCAAGGCATCATCTTCCTCCGACTTTCTTCGATGTCTTGGCATGCTGATGTCGACCGCCTTCTGATAAACAATTTTCTGCCGATATTTTTTTTGTAGATCCGATTTTAGTCTATTTTCTTTTG
This sequence comes from Talaromyces pinophilus, assembly GCA_001571465.2. NCBI lineage: Eukaryota > Fungi > Ascomycota > Eurotiomycetes > Eurotiales > Trichocomaceae > Talaromyces > Talaromyces pinophilus. The sequence goes on along the minus strand of CP017344.1, from coordinate 2,728,549 downwards.
AATGGTCCTGCTCACCTGTCAAGTTTCCGCAAAATACAGAAATGGCGAAATCTAAGAATATTGAGGAAGAGCACAGTGATGACGGTTCATCACAATACTCTCAGGAAGAAGGCTCCGACTTTCCTTCCGTCAACGATAGTGCTGCGGAACATGCAACTCGACCTGCGAAGAGGAGACGAGTATCGGTGTCCTCGAACGACTCGGACGGATCAGACTCAGAGACTTATAAGCCAATTGCGCCATTACCAACAATTACCCGTATAAAGAAGAAAGGCGATGTATCAGCCGTTACTAATGTACCTTCGACCGAAGAACCGGTCTCGAGCCGAGATGCGCGAGACATTGGCCTGCAGGTAACGGACTCGACCTTTGCGACTCTCAACGTTGCACCGTGGCTAGTCAAATCTTTATCGACAATGGCAATCCGACGACCCACCGCTATTCAGAAATCGTGTATCCCCGAGATCTTGCAAGGAAAGGATTGCATTGGTGGCAGCCGAACTGGTTCCGGAAAAACAATAGCATTTGCAGTGCCAATCTTGCAGAAATGGGCTGAAGATCCATTTGGTATATATGCTGTCGTATTGACGCCTACTCGGTAAGACCTCAAAATCTAAATTTGATGCCCAATCAGATCCATCTGACATGTATCTCTATACAGTGAACTCGCGCTACAAATCTTCGAACAGTTCAAGGCAATCTCGGCTCCCCAGAGTTTGAAGCCGGTCCTCATCACAGGCGGCACGGACATGCGGCCCCAGGCCATTGCGCTTTCACAACGACCTCATGTCATTATTGCCACTCCCGGGCGATTGGCAGATCACATTCGAACATCAGGAGAAGACACCATAGTGGGACTGAATCGTGTTCGAATGGTTGTTATGGACGAAGCTGACAGACTATTGACCAGCGGGAAAGGAAGCATGCTTCCAGACGTTGAGACATGTCTATCTGCGCTCCCGCCCTCGAGCGAACGTCAGACTCTTCTGTTTACTGCTACAGTCACCCCTGAAGTCCGCGCTTTGAAGTCAATGCCACGTCCCGCCAATCGTCCTCCCATTCATGTGACCGAGATTGGCACAGAAAACCATGCCCCAATCCCACCAACCCTCAAACAAACATACCTTCAAGTCCCAATGACCCATCGTGAAGCCTTTCTCCACGTCCTACTCTCAACAGAACGAAACTCCACCAAACCCGCCATCATCTTCTGCAATCGTACCAAAACCGCAGACCTTCTCGAGCGAATGTTACGCCGGCTTTCTCACCGTGTGACATCGCTGCACAGTCTTTTACCGCAATCAGAACGAACAGCCAACCTTTCCAGATTCAGGGCCAGTGCAGCACGTTTACTAGTCGCTACGGATGTAGCTTCTCGTGGTCTCGATATCCCCAATGTCAGCCTTGTCATCAACTTCGACGTCCCACGAAACCCAGATGATTATGTCCACCGTGTGGGTCGTACGGCTCGTGCCGGCCGAACAGGTGAGTCTGTGACTCTGGTTGGTCAACGGGACGTGCAGCTCGTGTTGGCAATCGAGAAAAGAGTTGGTAGGCAAATGATTGAGTGGGAAGAGGAAGGTGTCAGCGTTGAGACGAGGGTGGTCAAGGGGGGCGTTCTGAAAGAAGTAGGCGAAGCCAAGCGAGATGCTGCTCGGGAGATTGACGAGGGCAGGGATGTCTTGGGACGTCGCACGAATAAGCTCAAAAAAGTTCGATGATGTTGCTAGTATATATAAGAAATGATACCCACGAGATAGTCAATGTTCTGACTAAATATCATTGTGTTTTGGCGCCTTTTTATCTATGTCCAGGAGAATCGCAATTCGAAATAAATTAAGGGTATCCTCGTAATGGTACTAGTTAGGCCAGAGTAATCATACACATGAAAACCTCCAGGATATATAAAGGAAGCAGGGTGTTTTGTATCTAGCCAATCAGTCATTCATACTCCTCATCAAGTCAGGGTCGGATTCCGCCCTCCGGTCCGTCCTAATAAAATTTCTCTCTTGTCCTTCCATCTTTGTGGCATCTGGCTTCTCTATGGATGCAAAGAGCCAGAAAACCAAACCGCCTATGCCTCAGCACGTACCGAATCAGTCGATGACTGGGTCCACTTGATGAGTTTGTCCATCACAGAATCACTTTCCTGGCTCATAGTAACCCCGACATCGTGAGACTCAGTGTTTTCTTCTTGACTGATATCACTTTGTTTGGGTGTTTTGTCGTCGTCATTGTCTTCATTTGACTCGTCGAATGCCTCCGCTTCACTATCCGTCTCTGGAAGATCGACTATGCTCAAAGATTTCGACGAGGGCGAAGCTGCCGTGGTTTGTGCAGAGGACCGAACTGGTCTTGATCGTGATTGAAGAGGGAGAGGTGGCAATAATACACGTTTTTGTTTTGTGGGTGATGGCTTTTGAGATCTTTGCTCTTGTTGCTGTTGATGGGAAGCTGACGCGGATGACGAGGATGACAAGGTTCTTAGGAATGGGCGACTGTTTGCCTCGAATTGGGAAAGAGCGCGGTCGAGAGATTTGTCGCCGGCGCAACGCATGGCAGACTGCAGTCTGCTTCTAGCTAGAGCGGCCCTCTAAGAAATAGTCAGCACACTGCGTCTGTCTACTAACGAAATATGAGATATGGATAGACTGACCTGCTGGATGAACAGTTTCCGTGCTGCAGGTTCTGTTGGTACTCTGCTCGACGGCTCCTCTTTAGAGCCTCCCTCTTCTGTCTCTTGTGAAGTCGGTACTTCGAGTGCCTGTCAGGAACGTTGGTTAGTAGTGTTGGTATGAGCAAATAAGCTACACGGTTTGTACCTTTATTTGGCGAGACTGTGTGCCATTGTCGTCACTAAATATCTCAAATTCTCCTTCTCCCTCTGTTTGGGAGGTCATCAACACTTTCCGAGGCTCGGATTCGGCTTCCTTGATGTTTTCCACCACTTGATCTATTGAACGCTTCTGTCCGGCATGACGAGCATCCGACAAGATGTCTCGGGTCTTCGTTGGTGATGGTTTGTTTATTGTGTCATTGAAAGGGATTGCAGTTGTTTGGAATTTCTGAGAGTTTGCGTCGGCGATTCTCTTCGTAGCTGGCGTTAATGACGCGTTGGCTGTCTTCTCGCCGAGCACGCGTCTCCCAGCTTTTTGCGGGCTGGTTTCTGAGATCGCGGCCTGCATTGTAAGAGCAGGTCCTGTACTTCCTGAAGGTATGGATGGATATAGGATTGAGAGTAGGAAGTGGTGCCGAGGGAGAGATAGAGATTATTGTGGCAGCAATGTTCGAGGTGTAGGATAGGTCTGTTCGGTTCAAAAGTATTCGGAGATGTTCAATTCCATGCAATGACTTTTGTCAGAGGACCGAGTGAGAATTTGATGTGCACAATAAAGCTCAGTATCTTCTCGAGAGAGTTTTCCTAGTGTAAAGACTCGTATAATAAAAGATCAATGGCGCGTCAAGAGAAGAGAAGTCGCGTGGTTTGTGGTAATTATTATGTGAGGGCGGGAGGTCTCCACAGTGTCACCGGAAGTGGAACTTTGCTCAGACCACCGCTTCGAGATGCGTCCTCGTTCACGACTTTGCGATTTTAACGTGTAGCAACGCCATTACTGCGCGTCTTGACTTGCCTGCAGCGATTGGACTTGTAGGCGGATGCACGACTCAATTCTTACTCTAGAACTTTACGCATCCTTGCCTGTAATGTCCGTATGACTTCAATCTATGATCAATTGGAATGTTCTTGGACCGCGTTTTCCACGTGTTGAATTGGGCTGTGTTAGCAGGGCATTCTTCAGCTATGGTCCACATGATTTTTCCTTGTGTTGATACATTCTTCTTATGCCGTTAAACTGCGCCTCGACTTCACGTGTACCCAATGGAGGAATTCGCGATCAATTGTCATCTGGCGCTTCTCTCAATAGAGGCCGCGTTTGACATCCGTTGACCGTGAAGCCAATGCTCCAATTCTCTTCCATCGTCCACTTTCAACTACCCTCATCTTTCATAGTCTTTCTTGAGTTCAATGCTCTCCATATCTTGTTACTTACGACTTATCGACCCGGTATATATATCTGAACGTATTACATAGGTGTTTTCGTGTCCAAGTGCAAACATTACGATCCTCCCGTAACCCTAAGTGGGTCTGGCTGTCGGCCATTTTCGAGATTCTCGTGGTATACGGTGGTAATATGCATTCAGGGCTTAAGCAGACATTCAAGTGTACCCAGGATTCAGGCAAGAACTCGCACGGAGCTATATTACTCTCTATCTTTCCAACGTCCATGAAAATGCTGCATCATACCGATTCTTTTCATACCTGTAAAGTAATTGGGATCTAAGGCCATAGTAGTAACCACCTGTATGCATCAACGTGCAATCACCTGGGGCCACTAGGCCATCAACTGCACTTAACATATAACCCGTCTTCCTTTGGGCCTGAAGACATATACTTGTCTGGTGCTGGGGTTTACTGGTGGTGTCACTTAGTACTATTCCATACCTGATGGCGTTATTGCGGAACAACGTAAATAGATAGTCACTTTTCTACCATACGTACGATACATACCCAAAAATGCAATCATCAAGGTCAACCATACACAACACCGCAATTGACCAATCGTAGAAAAACGTCAAATCCTTGAAGATCTTAAATTTAAAGATATGGGGAGCGAATCGACGATATTCCATCGGTCATATAACGTCCATGCGACATTGAATCGATATGAAATTCAACCAATCACACCGCAATTCAAATGCGGAGAAGCCCAACAACCAATCACAGCAGCCGGAATTGAACTAGTGCCAGGGTAATCGACAATTGTGTTATGCTTCAGCATGGCTCAGGCATTCAATGATGGTTACGGACATCGTCACAGAATATGGTATTACGCATGAGAAAGCGGTCAATCCATCAGTCAGGTGACTGGAAACAAACCCTACAGAGTATGATCTCTGATTGAGGATGGAGTGTCTATGCGGGGAAGTGGCCGGCCAGTCTAGTTTGGGGCTAGCAGTCCCACATGACCTCATCGCCTTCCAGCTTCCAGGCACAAGCTGCCCTTCCCTGAGACTTCCTTCTTTCCTGACACAATTGGCCCCTTCCCCGTGTTCCAAGCTTCAACTCCTCGTCGACCCGTACTTGTATATACCCATATTATCACAGCCATTGGTCATCAAATTTGTTCTTGTCGTGGGTTCTATTGTCTCTCACAGATCCCACGCGATGCGCTGGTCCGCCGTAGCCCTGGCTGGGCCCCTGCTACAGGCCGCCCTGTCCGCAGCATCTAGTCTCACGCCGCCCGTTCTTCCGTTGACCGTGAGAAACCCATACTTCAGTGCTTGGTTAGCCAATGCTCGAGACGTCCCCTGGTCGAAATGGCCAATCTTCTGGACCGGCGAGGAAATTGGCTTCTCGTTGCTGGCTCAAGTACCCAGTGCAGGCACTGTGTATCCGCTACTTGGACGGCCACAGGACTCTCTGCGGAAAGATAGCGGTGCTAAGTATGACCACATATCGTTAAGTTTACCCATGGGGTTCCTACCATATTGATTGATGATTGCTGTGCAGGTATGCGATCGACTACCCGATCTATGGAGGAGCTACATATGACGCATCGACAACCAATCTAACTTACACCCTTCCCATCGCCGACCGTGAGCTGGAAATAGTCCTGTCCTTTCTATCTCCAATTACACCTACGTCGACTCTGCGGCAGTCAATCCCAGCCTCGTACCTCAGTGTCTACGTCACTGGCAACGTCGATGTTAATGTGTACATCGATATAAACGGGCAATGGGTCAGTGGTGACCGAGGATCACAGCTTGTTTGGAATTTCGACCACATCAATGCCCAGAGTGGAGCCACAAAATTAAAGAAATGGCAGTTTTCGCGTCAAAATGAGCTCCTGGTCTCCGAATTTGCGGACCGAGCTGAATGGGGTACCTTGCATTTTGTCGCACCCAAGGTAACCTCATTTCGCCCCGATGGTCTGTATTCGTGCTAGGTACTGATCAATATTTGTCTCATTCTAGGATGTTCGTCATGAGTCTGGGACGTCAGCAATATTGCGAGATCGTTTCGCTCGTACAGGTACTCTGCAAGACGCTGTAGATACTCGCTTCCGATCCATCATGGACGAAGAACCAGTATTCGCATTTTCCAAACATTTTGCCCTCAACACCACCCATTCGTCGACAAAATCCGACTCGGTACAGTTCACCATGGCCCATACCCAGGATATCGTCATCCAGTATGCCTCCGCACGGGGGCTGACTTATATGCGACCTTTGTGGAAATCATGGTTCAACACGAATGACGAGCTATTAGCATTTCATTATGATGACTTTGCGGACGCTAATACCCTGGCATCCAATTATTCCGCTCAATTGGCTGTGGATGCATACAAGTCGGGTGCTGACGACTACGTGGATATTGTCACGCTTTCTGCCCGCCAGGTGCTAGGTGCTACCAGTTTTGCCGGAACTGCAGAGAATCCGCTGCTGTTCTTGAAAGAGATCTCATCTGATGGCAACACGCAAACGATTGATGTCATCTACCCTGCGTTCCCATTCTTCCTGTATACCAGTCCTCGTTGGATGGCCTATCTTCTGGAACCATTGATTGAACACACACTGAGCGGGCAGTATCCAAACACATACGCCATGCACGATCTAGGAACACACTTCCCAAATGCGACAGGACATCCCGACGGAAGAGATGAATATATGCCAGTCGAAGAGTGCGGAAATATCTTGATCTTGGGACTTGCCTTGGTGAATTCCTTGCGATACAGCGATGACCAGGAGTCGATCTCTGTGTGGGCTGCTCAAGGTGCCATGGCTCCGGAGCCGATATATGACCAGGCACCTCCATTTACTCTAGCGAACCTTCAGACAATCGCCGAGATAGACCATCAAGATGGGAAATGGGGTGGAGAGGGACGGGGTGCAAAGCATGCCCGTCAGTGGGTTCAACGAAGTTATGGCTTGTGGAAGCAGTGGACGGGTTATCTCGTAGATTTCTCACTGGAGCCGGAGAACCAGCGTACGTACTTTACTAGGTGGCTTTGAGGGTTACAATGACTGACTTTTTTGAAGTGTCCACCGATGACTTTGCTGGATGGCTTGCTCTCCAGACGAACCTTGCCCTGAAAGGCATCATTGGTATCAATGCCATGAGTCAGATCGCAGATATCGCAGGCGAGGCGTCAGATGCAGCCTACTTCAAGGTAAGCGACTGATGTATTGTTATTCAACATCCTGACGAACCTATACTAACATATTCCCAATCAAGCGCATTGCGGACGATTATATTGAGAAATGGGAAGAATTTGGCATGTCCCGTGATGGTTCGCACGCCAAATTAGCATACGATTGGTATGGTTCATGGACTACCTTGTATAACATTTACGCGGACGCACAACTCTGCTTCCATCTGGATGGCGCAAACGACGTATACGGCGGGTTGATTCAGACACCGCTGTCAACCAAGAAGCGTGGCTTTGTACCAAGACACATTTACCAGAAACAATCGAATTGGTACCATTTTGTCCGACAAAGATATGGTCTGCCTCTTGACAGTCGTCATTTGTACACCAAGACTGACTGGGAATTCTTTTCCATGGCCGTTGCGAGTGAACAAGTCCGCAGCGAGATTCTGGAATCCGTGGCCACTTGGGTGAACGAAACCGCGACCGACCGACCATTCACTGACCTCCACGAGACTGAAGGGAATGGCGGTTATCCCGGTATATTCTTCATTGCACGTCCTGTAGTTGGAGGCCATTTTGCATTTTTGGCTCTGCAGCGAGCTTGTGGTGGCAGAGCAATGGATGGATTGTCTTTCTTGAACGATGTCGATCCTGAATCGGATACTGTCGCTGCATCAGCTGCCACCGAGTTCAACCGTATGTTACGGCCGTCATTGAACGGTGAACTATGAGATGACCACGACCGACAAGATGGATATGAACATATATACTGAGAGCCACCTCTCAATGAACCTTGGAGCCTGATCTAGGGCTTGGGAGCTTATCATACATGGAGAGGGGGTCCGGAGGAGTATTTCATCATTATCATCATTCTTTGATAGCATGATTTTAACACTATCATTAGCTGAATTGAGTTACTCTTTGCAGCCTCTAGACTACTTCATCAAGCAAGACATTGTTACCTCTGCCATTACTTATCTCGGTGCGACAGTAAATATATGGTTGTAAAGACCGAGGACGTAAGTACTAAGTAGTACGAAGAAATAGAAAATAGACGTTTAATTGATTAAATCTTTTCACTCTTTTCACTCACTCAACTAATCAATCATGAATCAATCAATTGACTCTCCCTGAGCGTACATGCTTGAAATCGAGGCTATTTTTTGTATCAGATTAACCTCCTATCGCAAAATATTCCCTTTTTATCAAATCCTGCTTTTCCTTTTCCCAATCTTTTTTGATGTTTCAGTAGTCAAAAACTGTAAACCACGTTGGACTGAAATGTGGGTGTGGGATGTAGTAGAACCTTATTTACCGCCCAAGCTGGGGAAGTTCTTCTCGTCGACCTGGACAGTAGGGCCAGCAGCGGCGCCGCCACGACCACCACCTTCACGGCGAGGGCCATCACCACGTCCACCGCGTCCACCACGGCCACGACCACCGCTTCCTCGGGGACCGTTGCCACGGCCGCGGGGCTGCTCAACGAAGCGCATGTCGACTTCGAGGAAGTTCTTCTCCTTGCGCTGTCGCTCGCGCTTGCCCTTCTCTTCCTGAGGCTTGATGTAGTTCTCCTCCTCGTCGTCGCGTTTGAGTTCCTTGGCGTTTTGCCATTTCTTGTCCTTGCTGCCTTCGTTGGGGGCACGGGCTTCCTTCACACCGAGTTCGCCGCGGCCCTTAGCAGCCTGCTCAGCGAGATAGTCGGCGTAGGACTTGGCCTTGTCGGCTTCCTCGGCAGCGGCAGCAGCCTCGCCGCCTTCAAGAGGAGTCTGGGGTTCGGCCTCCTCAGCCTTGGCGATGGCTTCACCGGCCTTTTCGTCGTTCCACTCGGCATCGCCCTTCTTAGCACCCCAGCCTTGTCCAACCTGCTTCTCGGTATCACTGATATAGCTATTAGTTTGATTGTCCACGGAGCGCAAGTACTAAATGTATGCAGCGGCGACGTACGTGTGAGCAGTGCGAACGGGGTGACGGTCAGCACGGGTACGAGCACCACGGTCGTCGCGTCCTCGGTAACCACGACGTCCAGCTTCCTTCACTTCGTCAACAGGACGGTTGCGGTTGTTGTAGCTTCCGGCATTGCGGTCACGGAAGGCTTTTTGAGGAAAGCCGTCAGTTAATTGTCTTGTCTTGTCTTGTCTTGTGCATTTGCCAATGCGTGCTATAACTCACCACCCTCGTTGCCACCTTCACGTCCACCACGGCCGCCACGGGCACCACCTCGAGGGGCGGCAGGAGGAGCTGCTGATGGAGCCTCCTTGGGAGCATCACGCTTGCCATGACGTTGAGCTGGCTTGTCGATGGTCTTGGTAGGAGGCTCGGGTTCTCTGTCGGAGTCAAGCTCGGGGTCGTTGCCTAACGCACGAACATGATCATGTTAGAATGAGGGAATGATGTAATCGTGATACGAAATACGCGGTATAGGCAGGTAGGGAGGGAGGGAGAAAATACCGAGAAGCTCGTACAGGTTCTGCGAAAGAAAAGAGAAGAGGTTAGTCGCGAAGAGCAATTGATGAAGATGATAGATCATGGCTGTAGATTCGCAACGTACCTTTGACCGGACGTCAGCCATGACGCCTGGTTGTTTTTTTGCGGAGGATAGGCCTTCCTGGGGAAGGCTTCCCTACACTTTCTTATCGCAACAATTCGTGGAAGGGAGGTTGGAGGTTGGAGAAAGGCAGAATCCTAAGAAAGGTAGGATTGCAGCCTTTTTGTAGGTCAGGTGGGAAGAGGGGTAAGCTAGGTGTAGTCTTCGGGGATGGAGAATCCTCAAAGGGAAGCAGAAAGAAGGTAGGAGGAGAAGTAGGTGAGTAATCGGTGGTGGTGGTGTAGAGTGGGTGTGGATTGCGGCTGGTGATTTGTGATTTGCACAGGGCAAAAGCAGGCTGGGCCGTTGCCCACTGCCAGAACGCTAAGCGATTGGATTAGCCAACCAGCCCAGCGGATTGCACTTCCGCACTTGGCCGGAATTGTCGTCCATTAGGGCTTAGGGCTTGCAACTCGCCGAATGCGGCCTACATACTACATCTACAACATAAGACCTCATTATATCATGGTGTAGATATTATTTGGTTCTATTCAAGGAAAACACCATCTTTCATTCTTCCTCGAAACAGCCGGTCGTATCAATGACCTTGGAGAAAACCCTTCGATGTGTCGGTATACACAACATCTTGGATAATGCAATCGCAACAGATCAAAAGAAAAGCAATCAACATGTACAAAACGTAAGAAGTAAATGGAAAACAAAGACCCTGGTCAACAGCCACCGTCTCAATATCTTCAGCGAAAAGAATAAGAGAAATCAAAGAAAAATATCATCTTGGTAGGGTATAATGAGTTTTGGACAGATGAACGGGGAATCTTATGTATACACTTGGAACAAACTCGGTTCCGTGTGAAAGCGAGTCCAGTTAAATGTCAGACACAGTTGCACCAACGCCAGAAAAAGCACTTTTTTTTGTCTCCCGCTGTCATAACACATGCACGCTTTTTGAAGTTGCAGAAAATATGAGATGCGGATTGAGTCGAAGAGAAATAGAGATGGTTCAAAAACACAATGCTATGAATTAGATGTCTCGTGGAGGTTCGCTTCAAAAACCATATACAGCGAGAAAGAAGTATAAGGGGAAATAATATCCGCTGTCGTGTCATTAAAGATCTGAAACTAGATCTTGTCGTTTCGCATCCGCCTGTTTAGTGGCGAAGCATTTCCTGCTCGTAGCTGAAGGGAGTTTGAAAGTGCATGCTGGCGCTCAATCCAAACGTGTCGCTGTCAAGCACGGGCTCGTATTGATTGAAAAGGGAGCCACCGGCATTGTACATCGCTTGATCAACATCGCCAGCCTGCATAGAAGACGGACCGGGTAAGCCCATACGGCCTTGTCCTGTTGGCACAGGGGGGCGGTTGAAGTCGGGAACATAAGCATTTGCATCAGAACCATTCTCCGCATTGTCAGTGTCGTCGAGCATATCGGCCTGGGCGTCATATTCTTGTTCTATTTATATGTTAACCACCATCAGTGGGACACATAATCAAGGCCAACTTACCTAGTTGATCATAATGTTTTTGGAATGGAGCAGAGTAGTATGATTGCATATGGGATGGCATAGTTCCTCCGGGCATCACAGGTTGGGCCGCCGAATATGGATCCATAGGTCTCATCGGGTTCACACCCAGCGGATTTTGCTGGGTAAAATCCCTTGGATTTGGAAGTAAAGGTGCCCTATTGCGCTGCTGTTGGGATTGGAAATCGGCTCCCTTTGGAGACATGGCGCCTTGTAAGGCGAAACCAGGCGATCTTCCCGTCGAGGGAGACGACACATGGGATGTGGGAGTAGGTTGAGGTTGCGGAGAGTTCGCATTGTAGGCTCCGTCTCGTGATTGGGGGAGACCGGAATGGTCCGGTTTAGGGGCGATGACCCCGGAAGCCTGTCGTCGCTGGGTAGATGTTCTCCCGATGGCAGCACGTTCAAGAGGCAGTGGTTGCTTAGGAGCCAGTGTAGTCGCATTAGGTTTTATGGGAGGGATGGCCGAGGAGCTTCCTGTTTTGAGACGCAGCTCAGTTTGAACATCGATGCCTGTGATTGTAGAACGACGTTAGTTCGGTTTCATGACTATACCACCCGACTTAACACGAACCCTTTTCCATAAGAATCCTTTCAAGAAGCGAGTTCTTGTAGCGTAGCATCAGACATTCATCTGCTGCACTCCTATGGCTCTGTTGCAGCGATTGAAGAGACTCTTCATTCCGCTTAATGGTCGTCTCCAGCTGTTTGATGTACTCGGTTCGCCTTTCGCGAAAAGCAGCTTGAGCCTGCCGGTTCCTCTGCTTGCGCTCTTCTGATGTGGCATAGATCTAGACGATGTATTAGAATTGAAATGACAAATAAGCACGAGCACGACGACATACGGGCTTTCTTCCGCCCTTCCGCTTCTGGGTTTGGGCAACATCCTGATTCTGTTCTTCTGGTTCGGGCGTCGATACTGAAGAACTCATGGAAACATGGCCATCTTGTGCCGCCTCAGTCTTGGGTACTATTGTGTCCATGGAAATGTCATCGTCATTCATAGGCCTAGTGTCGACCGCAGAGACCATGTCAATAGACACCAGACCGGGGGAGAAACCAATAGAGGGACTTGACTGGATGAACAGACCCGCGCGCAAGACAGCCTACGAGATAAGGGTCTGCATGCAGGTATGTTATCAATCGCGGGGGGGCTATTGGGGGGGTTGGTCTGGAGATCTTAGAGATCTGGCGATAAACAGACACACCAAGGTCAGGGCAGCAGCGCGCAGAAGGGAAAGAGGGGGAGGGGAGGCAGTAGACGCTAGAAACGCGCGGCTGGGCGGTAGTTGGCAGCGATAGGCACAATAGGCGACAAGCACGGACGAGATGGATGGACAGGGCAATTACTTTGACATAAGAAGAATTGCGTGCCAGGGAGATAGCAGGTTCATCGATGACAGGATTCTTAGTTGATGTGTAAGGGAAAATCGTGAGGTAAAATAATTGACTAAGAGAAAAGAGGAGAGAAAAATCTCTTTTTTTCCACGCTCTGCTGCTAAGTCATCGTAATAATTTTTTTTCCCTCTGCTCTTTCCCTGGCTCAGCCTGGACAAGGACAGTGGAAACTGGAAGACTTGATGAGGGCCAAGACCCAATGACATTGCAAGCGCCAGTCACTGGCCAAGTTCTCCGCCCGCACACGTTTTGCAATTTCCATACACGTTAAATACAGGTCCGTCATCGCCCGTACAGGGTTTTCTCTTCTCTCTGTACAGGTACAGCAGGTACCTGTCCTGCAATCTGGACGTGGCGGCATGGCCAGTACAGCGTACAGAGTTTTCTTTTTCTTCGAGGCCAACTCACAGTACATATACGTGCATAGGTGTGTACGTACGTACGGGCCCTGTATGAGGGTCTCACTTTAATTACTGCTACGACGTATTGGGAACCGCGGAGTTGTTGGACTTTTCCAATTTACAGATTTTTTTAGTATTTTACGGATACTATGTACACGCCTTCTCCTCGGCGACCTCCGCCCATGCTCATACAGAGTACTGCCCACTGCCAATAAGGCCAGGACCAAGTGGAGAGGGCTGTATGAGTTGCACGGCGCATGTCAACGGATCTGGGCTTTGAGTGGCTGACAGGGGCACATTAGACGGGGCTTGCCCTCTTCAAGGCTAGTAGTTTTTCTTTGGCAGGCTGCTATTGGTCATCTATTTTAGCTCCCCGTATTTTGGGTCCATTCTAGGACGGTGATCACGCTTTTGGATCTCTCCGGACTTCCCTCTTCGGCCACCAGATCTAAATCTGGCTTCAATTCGCAGTACGGAGGACGCACATGGGTATAAAGTCCTGCTTTCTTTTTCCATATTTTGGAGCGTGCTTCCGATGAAACATTCGACGTCCACGATGGCTGTGTCGGATCACTGACTCTGTACGCGAAAACTACTCGGTCCGCAGCCTGGGAAGAAAATTCGAAGCAGTCACGCGCCTCGTTTGCCTGAGGCCTAAACGCTTAGTTGCATGATGGCTCCTTCCCAGGCTTCCCCTTCTGATGTAGTCCTTCCGTTACCGTACTGTCACGCAATACGGTATTGTCTGTATTGATGCCTTTTTTTGCCTTGACTTCCGCTTCATCTTGTTCTTCCCTCTTATTCTTGCCGATACCCGTCTCAAGCACAGCATCATATGACGACACAGCCCGGCAATAATTTCAGACAATTCATCAGCATTCCTCGTGTTTCATATTCTCCCAGCCTTAAAAGACGCAACTGCTCCACCATGACTTCCGAAGGCCCGCGGAGTCAGCGACTATGAATCTGTTGGGTGACTATGAAACGACCGCGATGAGTGACATCTGCGCGATTCAGGTTGCGTGAACGACAAAGATATGAACTGGTGGACAGTCTCTTCGGCGCTGGACTTTTGTGTGTACAGGTTCAGCTTCAGAAACGATTTACTATGGCCGCGTGCTGGTGATGGCACACAGCCCTATGGCAAGGGCCGTGATGACGCACATCGAGGAAAAATCTCATGTTGCAACTACGATTGGCGCACCACCGTCCACGTCCCTCGAAGTCGCTTTATCTCGACGTGTATACCCCGTTATACGTTGAATCCAGTACTTTCGGATCATTACCTACGTCTGGCAATCGCAGTCACTGCAATCGCCACCGAATTGTCGAGTCGAATATGCTTGTGATACGACGTCACCACGATCAGAAGTTTTTGCATCCTTGCGCGACTGTGATACAATACCTTCCTTGGCCGTGTGCTACTCTCGAGGCAATGTTACAACGTCGATCAAGAAACGCCATGTCCGGTCATGTCAATCTTGGCGCCAATGTTGAAGTTCAAGTTCTGAGGTAAGTTTTGGATATCCTCCCAAGATTCCGGCCGTGTAAAAGTTCAGTCCGTATGTCGTTGAGGCACCATGGTAGCTGTGGTGTATCATGACCCTCTAAACTAACAGCCGAAGTCTCGACCATGTGAAAGTGTGGCATTGTAGAGCCTTTGGCGTCATTTCTCACACAAAATCAAAATTTCATCCAATGAAATCAGCTTGTGACTGACTCTCATTATAATCATTTTATATGACTTGGTAGTCTCGAAATACAAATTATTGACCCTAAGTTCCTCCATCCGATCAACTGTACGTACGTAGTGTGGGGACCTCCCCGCATGGCAATTCGCCAACTGGAATTTATGCAGCCTCGGTTGAAGTTCAAATATCTTTGTGTCGACCTTACATTTGTAGCACACGTCAATCAACGACTTCACATAGTCGTGACGTTGCTCTTCTATAAGTCAAATACCCGGAAAGAATACTGGCAATATATCTCCCATCAAAATGACATCCACAGAACAGGTTGTCGAGACCGCGGACAAACGCGATGAGCGGGAGACAACTCCTAACGCAGAGGAACCAGTTGTGAGCGCGACACCGAAGCCGGTGACTGATGATGAAGATTCAGAGTGGGAAGATCTAGATGGTATGTTTATGATTGCTTCAATAGCTCGCTTATCAGTTTAGAGACTAATTCATTTCTTAACAGAGGTACTGGACGATTTCAGCGGCCCGAAACGATCAACAGAGCCCGCCGCTTCCTCGAAACCATCAGACACACAAAACAATGCGGCCGAAGAAGCATTCATCAAGCAACTAGAGGCGGACATGCTAGCCCAGCTAATGGGTGGTGAAGCTAGTGGCAAGGGGAAAGCACCAGCGCCAGCACCTAGCACAACAAAAAGCAGCACCGAAGAACCTAGCTTACCGAACCTAATCAAAATGCTCCAGGGCATGTCAGAGGAAGACGCAGCGAAAATTGAGGAAGATATGAAGAAAGATGGCGGAATGCAGAACCTTTTCAAGAATCTACTTGATTCAGAAGGCACAGGTGCAGGCAGCTCGGCATCTGCAGGGTCGGGAGGAGTAGCAGGAGAATCATTCCCCGACACCATCCAAAAGACGCTCGAACGCATGCAAGAATCCGGCGAGAAGATCACGATAGAGGCCAAAACAAGCCAGGACAAACTCATCGATGCATCGATATCACGATTGATGGAAATGGCCAACCAGGCAGCAGGAAACGGTGGCAATCTGGACCTTGAGCAAGTATTCAGTGACGTGATCAAGGAAATGTCTAATAAGGAGATGCTATACGAGCCCATGAAGGAGTACGACGCTAAATATGGACCTTGGTTGGAGGAAAATAAGCCTACATTGTCTGCAGAGGATTATGCGAACTACGAGAAACAGGCTGGAGTTATAAAGAACATTGTGGAGACGTTTGAGTCGAAGGACTACTCGGACGATAAGCCGGAATGTCTTGCTTCGATCTGGGAACTTATGCAACAGGTACTTCGCCCTTTCCTCATTTTTTTTTTTCGTTCATTCCGTGCGAAAGTGAAAGCGTGGACTGACAATATGATAGATGGAAGCTTGTGGCCCTCCTCCAGGAGACCTCATCAAAGGGTCCATGGGAGACGGCGTCCTGCCCAGCCTTGTCCCCTTCATAGACGATATACCGGCCAGCGGCAACTTGGAGGGCATTGATCCTGGCCAGATTCCTCCAGAATGCAACCCGCAATGAACGACTATCTACAATGAAATCTTGTCTCTAATATCTCCTTCTGAGAAGAAGTGTGAATGATGTCCAATGTTTGATTCGTTTTTGCCCTAAAACCGATGCAGTTTTCGGCAGTGCACGGATTATGTACATAGAACGACCTTGACCCTTATATACGATACCCAATCGATAGTCTCACAGATAGAAACAAAGCTATACACAGGAGACATAAAATGAACACCAATTCGCCGACCCGACGTTATCCGAATGCAATTTAAGATCATTAAAGCGATATCTTCGGTTGATCAGTCAACCAAGTCCATAAAAATATCATCATAATCACCGTCATCACCACCAAATATCGACCCATCACTCCGAACACTTTTCGCCGGTGAGCGCATATGAGCCTCGCCATTGGGAACATTCTCCACAAGGGAAAGATCAATATCCTCTTCTTGCATGATAAACTCCTCGAGAGCCGACTGCTCAGGGTCAAGCATCATATCATTATCCTCGTAATCATTAATATATTCTTCATCAAGAATTTTGCCGTCTTCAATATGATACTGCTGCGAAAGTGTATCCGCTCGTCGACGCATCTGCTCGTCCCACGACTGTTGCTCTGAATGGTACTCCATCATCAAAAGCGACTCGCCGCGGGAACCAAATCGCGCATCGTCACGGTTCTGTTTTACGCGGTTGAGGAAGAGTTGTCGGTGTTTGGAGGATGTGGATGTGCTGCCGTTGTTGGGAGTATTGCTGCCGGCGCTTGAGGGAGAGCCGAAGATTCGTGAGTAGGCGTTGCTGGATCCGCCGGACTTTCTGAATCGTTCTTCGTATGTTGAGCGTCGGTTAGGGGGTGTGGTGGTGTTGTATGCTGGAGAAAAGGAGAATGGTTCGTTGTTATCGTTGTTGCTGTGTGGTTTATTGAAGGGCGAAGATGATGCGTTCTCTTGGTCTTGAGATCCTTCTTGTAGATTTTTAATGTTGTCGCGCTCGCTCATAGTTGGAGATATGGCCACCTGAGCATTCACATTGCGGAATCCCAGCGGCGAAGGAGACGTCGGGGTATAGGGGAATCGACCAGTGTACTGGCGACAGTGATAGATTTGCTGTTGCGGGGTTTGAGGAGTATATTGAAGCTGGACAGACTGCTGGGGGATGGTTTCAAGCATTTTCTCGTCGTAGGACTTGAGAGTTGGAAAAGAGGTCGTTGGGTTTGGAACTCAAATGGAAACCGTACAGTTGAAAGAGGATATCGAATTAGATTGCTGGGTACTTTCATTGAAAACAATCAATCAGACAACCTGGCTTGCCGAGTATTAATACTCCTTCTGATGGCTAGAAATGTGATGGAGTTATGTACAGCCACCAGTATTGCAGCCAAAAAGTCGCGTCAAGCATAGCGCGGCACCGCGTCCTGCATGAGGTGATAAGATATGACATGCCACTAGCCGCATTTGGACTAGCCTTTTCTGTAAGGCACCAAGGCAGAAATATGTAGCCCTAATTCTACGAAAATAGCAATACGTAGTATTATGGATGGATAATGTATTCTTCTTACAGATATGTAATAGTACATGACTGAATTAGGCACTAATATGTGTAACATGCTGCAGATCTGCAGCTTTTTTCCGGCAAAAACATATCACAAATCGCAAATAAAAATAAAATCGCCTTGCGTGATGGTTGTTTGTTGAGGAGTGGGAGGCTGAGTAAGACTTGTCAATGTCGCTGAGGTTAGTAAAGGAGGTGTAGTCGAGGTATCTGTAATTGATGTGGAGGTTGAAGTCGATGTCGATGTCGATGTCGATGTTGAAGTGGAAGTGGAAGCAGTTGAAAACGAAGTCGATGTTGTTGTGAACGTTGAACTTCTTGTAGTTGTTGATTCTGATGTTGAGGTACTGCTTAAAGTCGAGGACGAACTACTCGTACTCGAGCTGGCGGCCACAACGGCCTGGTTTATGTTCAAGCAGCTTTCTGTAATAGTTCACTCGGTTAGACAGACGACACACGAAGCAGAACCACGGCAGACGTACTTTGCTGATTTTGACAGTCAGACACTGTGAAATCCACAGTTTTATCGGTGTTTGCCATCTGTCTGGCAGTCAGCGTCATCAAAATACATTTGACTGTCATAGCGTAGGTTAAACTCACTAGTTGGCATGTATTGAATTGGTCACCGCAGCTATAACAACGATCAATTAGGATTGATAATTAAATATCTTAGAGTCGTTAAGACAAAGCTCGAGCCGGCATACGAACCTCCGTTGTTTTGCCGAGGAATAATCTGTCTGTAGACAGAGACGTTAACAAAGTTGTAAAACTTCATGTAATAGGTAGTATACTCACAAAAGTATTGTTCTCCACGCCAAAAGGCCGTTTGGAGTCGCCGGTCATAGTAATAGCCGGCGCCGCAGTTCCGAGGACAGTGGAGGATGCCTATAGTCATATACTGTTAATTATCTTCACTAACAGAACAGCTGGCAGGCGAGAAAGGTCGACTCTCGGCATGCAATATGAGTCGGAACACCAGACGAACCCTTTGATGCTGATGTACACTTGCTCTTCTATCAACAACCCCAGAGGCACTCATCTGAAACCCCATCAACAATGAATTAACCCCCATTGATGCTGTAGCCGCCGTGGCTCTCGCCATGAGTAGTAGGAGTATGTATAGTCCAATCAATGTGAGCGAGGATGGAGTTCGAGGTAACGATGTAATGCTCTGCTGGGATGATGAGAGAAGTAATGTCATTTTCTCGATAAGTTGGTTTTTTGGAGGATTCAAGACAAAAAATCATGCAATAGTCCCTTTTCATACTACTCTTTTTGCTTGGCCTTCATCCTCGTAAAAGTCGTGAGATTTTGCCTTTCAATCGGTAGCCAGGGGTTGACTCTCACTGCGCTCGATTATCGTATAGCATCATGAAATTGCTACGCAGGATATAGAAAGAAAGATGTTGCAGATACAGATAAATTATATCAAAAACAGAATATTCTTCTTCTTGGAATATGGGGTATCGTAGGCGTCCCTAAAGCATCCCTGGGCTCGAGGAAGGATTTAAAAGATCAATGGCTGAGACCATCTCGGGGCTCATCACGAACTACTGCCGCAGAAGAATACGCCATGTTAGGTGTGACTACGGTATACTAACAGTCACTGTCACAGAAAGCTCGTGTCTGACAGGGTGGTTGGTTGCATCTTAAGCGCGGCGAGTTTCATATCGGTTTGATGTTGTCCAATTGATGCCCGCGTTGATCCTGATTGGCTCACTACCCAGGCCGCGTCATGGCTTCAGGCTTCTTCATTCCCAAGTCTTTCTCTTTACAGCAGTCAAGTAACGTTTTGACCTTCGAGATTCCAAAAGAAGAACTGTAATAATTGCATAATTAAAGTATATGATACAAAAGCAGGTTGCGGACGCAGCAACGAAAGACTTTTTGCGACCACCGTTTGAAATCCAGTAAGTACAAGCAAATGCGTTAATACATCACAGAAACGCTAGAACAACATAGCATTAAATGCCATATCGCTTTTGCCAAGGAGAACAAACTATGGGAATCTTTCGTGACAGAAGACAGAAGATTTGTAGATTTTGACAAACAACGGAAAATAGATAATCAGGTTCAATAATAGGGTATTCGATGAATCGGCAGAAATACCACCGATCGGAGCATATGATAGCCGGTGTGGTGGTCTGGCGAGGATGAGAGAGAGAATGTGCAGGTTGGGAGCCACCGAGGATATTAATGATTCGTGCAGGCTGAGAGAGTCGCAATCGTAAGGAGTGTCGTGTTGATGTAACAAAGATCAAATTCAATGGCAACACAGTAGAACATAATAAAGAGAAGGCTTTCCAATGTCCGAATCAGATATCATCATACGGTAATGGAGAGTGCTCCGAATCGTTATTGACCAGATAGGTTCCTATACAGGAGTGCTCTCCATATTCATATGAATCTGATCAATGAAAATTCTGGCACTCTCCATACATATTGAATAATTTCTAACCTGATATCAATATACTGACAAGGGAGCCTTCTGTCCGTTATAGCCCACCGTATGAGTGCCGGCGCTGTGGAAAACAGTCTATAAGTTTCCGAAAATGCATGAATGAATGAGTGAATGAATGCATAAAATAGTTGACGAAGGTAATTCTTGAGAATCGGGATCTCCGCCACTCTCCAGAACGCCGCCATATACAGTAAACTCCCGTTATAACGGATTAAAGAAAACAATATGGGAGCCCGCTGAGAGATCCGATATAATAAATCAAAACAACCCAACGCGTTGAAACGAGCCAAATCTGCTGGAGGCATATGACATTTGGTGTCAAGCCTGTCTAAAAGTTGGAGGCAGCGTTCACCGGGCCAGGGTTGTGATATTGATCGAGAGTGGAGCGGAATGGAGTGCCACCAGAAGATGGGCTAGGAGCCTTTTCACGCAGGTTGGAACCAACAGCAGTACCGGCGCTCATCAAGTCGTCTTCGTCGTTGTCATTGTTGTTCTTGTTGCGCCCCCAGACTCTCCAGGCAACAAAAGCGACACCTGCGAGAAGAATTGCACCACCAACACCAACAACGACGCCAATGATGGTGTTTTTGGCACTCTTGCTCAACCCACTGCTAGAGCCGGAAGAACCGGAGCTGAGAGAAGGCGACGAGGTGCCAGTAGAAGAAGTCGAAGATACAGACGATGTGGAAGTTTGTGTTGTGGCGACACCACCTATTGTAGTGGTTTTGTAGACAATTGCATCAGTTTGGCTAGAAGGGGGTTCAGTCGTGGTCGACGATGGAGGCTCAGATGTCGTGGTAGACTTGGCCGCTGCGGGATCTGTTGTTGTCGATGGGGGCTCTGATGTGGAGGTTGCCGAAGATGTCTTGCTGGATGATGTAGTCGATGTGGTGGAGGAGGAGGTGGAAGAAGAAGATGACGATGATGAAGTGGGCTCAGCGGAAGTAGTAGGGTCCACGGATGTTGTTCCAGCAGCAGTAGTCTGAGTAGCAGAGTTTGCAGCAGTAGTGGTTGGGTCACTGGTAGTCGAAGTAGCCGTGGTACCAACAGTTGGCGAAAGGATGTCGCCTAGAGATGTCAAGGCATCCCTCTTCTCAGGCTCTGCTGCACCCGCGACGGTCGCAGCCAGTGCGTAGACACCGGCCAAGAACAATGAAGAGCGCATTTTTGCTGTATTTTCTTATTAAGCCGATTCTCTAATTATGAGACCAAGACCAACATCGATTGAGAGACGGCAGGGTTGGCAAAATTTGATGGTCAGCGACTGCCAGACGACGGTGTTGATTCGGGAGGTTGAGGTAAATCGGCTCGAGGGGGTCGTAGAAGCGAACGGAAGCGAACGGCTTGACGATAATAGGTAAGAATAGTGGGTGAGTGAATAAAAGAAACGAGAGGAAGAGAATCTAGAAGCAAAACGAATGGCCACTGAGGCGGTAATAGAGTATTTGACACGCCCGAGTCGAATTGGCGTGGATGGTAACTGAGAGAGCGAGTGAGTCCGTGAGCAAAATCAAAGCGATTTGAAGGAGATAAACAGAGGGAAAGAGTCACGCTGGGCGGGAGCGAGGGAAAGAACCAAGGGAGGAAGGGAAAAGCCAATCAGGAGAAGGGCCCAAGGGGACACGCAGCCGGCACTAGCGATCCTCAGGCCAATCACAGACAAACATTTATCCTTGGAAGGACAACTTTGTACTCCGTAGTTTGTACCACGTCTTTCAGTATTTTACATACAGCACAGCCTCGACACATAGACTGTCAGATCCGGATGCTACATCAGTACACTGTTGATGCGACACTATGTACTCGATGTCAATCTATATGAGAGAATGACAATTGGTGAAACCGTTAGTTTTCCTCCTCTCACTGGCCGAATGAAAATAGCAACATCTACTCGATCTTCCTCAGAACTTCGGCTTCGTCTTGTCAGTACGGTACGGACTACGGACACAATTCCAATCATTCCATACTCCGAGCTCTCCAATGAGAAATTTTATATACTATGTACATACGTGCATAAAAGACTCACCTACCAGAAATTTTCAGCCCTTTACACAATCGTCATGACTGCCGAGCCGCTATGTGAGACAAGTGGGAGCCTGGGAGGCAAATCGGCAGGAGAGCGCCGAAAGATCCGCGTATCATGTGAGAGGATGCCTTGGGATGCCGCTGGCTATTTCACTATCGGCAGTGATAATCATAGTATCGGTGTTAACTCCTAGTTACTTGAAGAATGATGTCAACAATCATTGGAGAGTGGTAAATGTTTCAACTCCATGCTTCGGTGTCTCATGAAGAGGTATACATCCCTCTGGTGTAGCACGCCAGCAGTGCACTCTGGGCCTACCTCGAAACACCTTAACATACCACTCATCGAATGCTCTGATATTGCATATGGTTTGGTTGACACCTACTGGATTTCATTTCATCTAGCGTATTCAATCCGACGATACAGGGGTTTGAAAGTCACCGTAGGGCAGCCCAGTATCTAGATTGTACGGCCAGAGACACTGTCCTAGTCGACCAAGCTTAGGATCAACATACCACAAACTACTGGGCAAGCACTGACAGTACAACAGTCATGAGCTGAATCTCACACGCCGAGTGCAATTATTCTGATTACTTGGTTAACTGGTACTTATCAGTCCTATAGAAACCATGATCATGGACTATATGAACTCCGAATAGCAAGTTTCATTTTCAGTGGGGTATCGTCCAATATGTGATCCTTTTTGCTTCATGAGCCTTCATCGGATCGAATACCGGATAATATTTCTTTATTCAGGAATAAGGTTCTTTGTTGCTAAGTGACTAGTTGTACTCTGCATCATCCTCATCTCTGTTTAGTCATCGATGATGTATCTGTACATCAGCACTTAGGTGTACCCGAATGCCACATGCTTCCACGTAAATGGACTGTCTCTAAAAGATCGAGCGCATGGTCGATACAGGATTTGACTTCTGGCACATTCGACGGATCTATGTTGGATAACGGGCAACATCTTGATACCAAGGTCCGGCCTCTTTTGATAAGAAAATCCATCTTAATTCAAGAAAGTCACTTTTGCATTCTGGGTATCGTAGGAATGTACAATTGTATAAATCACAGACGTAGTGGTCATCGTATCAGTTTCGTTTCGTCGGGTTGCCCTTGAGTTGGTCTTGGATCTGCTCTTTGAAGAGTCGTAGGAAATGTCTCATTCCAGCTGTTCAAGAGCCCAGTGTTAGCTTCAAAAAGGTATAATTTGCGATGCTGGGGGCACGAACATGTCTCCTCAATATTTGTTCCTCCCATTTCCTCCGGTGGCACACCGTGCCTAGCACGCTCAACCCTCCGATGGACGGTGCGAACCATCTGATGAAAGGCGGGACTGCGCAACAGCTATTTGAAATATCATCAGGAGATGTACGATGGAAAATTCGGTTTGAGCAACTTACGCGACTGATAGCCCACGCCTGAAAGACAGTTAGTTTGTGAAATGGGGAATAGTCTAACTGCAGTTGCTCACCTCTACAAAACGAAGCCAAACCATATTCGCCCAGTCAGACAA
Source organism: Talaromyces pinophilus (assembly GCA_001571465.2). Taxonomy (NCBI): domain Eukaryota; kingdom Fungi; phylum Ascomycota; class Eurotiomycetes; order Eurotiales; family Trichocomaceae; genus Talaromyces; species Talaromyces pinophilus. The sequence continues at coordinate 2,704,689 of CP017344.1, read as the reverse complement.
GGAATCGTCTAGACAGATCAAGTATCAAGCATGGCCAGTGACCGGTCAAATCAAATGACCTTGGGAGGCAAAAGAAGCTATACTGAGGTGGTGCAAGGTTAGAAATCAAGCACGAGTCTAGAAGGAAGGAGGAAGTCTGGCTCCGACCCGCCGGCGTTTGGCCGGATTACCAAAGCCTCTACGATGGGGCGGGTTGGTACGGAATAAATAGTAACAAGGACGTATTTTATCTCTATACTCTGAGTACAAGTCTTGTGAGCCAAATTCGATTTGAAAAAAACACGACATCATCTAATCCATAAGGTTACTAGGTTTAGTCTGTTATTTACTATTAGTCAACTCTAATTTACTCATAAACTAGTTAATTGTATTTGGTGGTTAAGGCGCCCGTAGATTTTGTTAGCACTGTTCAACCGTTCGATGTAACCTATCAATAGAACAGGGACTAAGATACGGATCTCGAGTTTTCTATCGTCTGTGTCATTGACAAATTGATTTGAATTCCTGTACCAACTTCTCGTTCCTCCTCTCGCTGCTCTCTATTGAATCCGTTGCTAAATACTCTGCTGGTATGTATGGACGTTGTCAGGTGGCACGGTTCAAAATCGAAAAGCCCAAGCGCGTCTTGCTCGACAATGAAGGCAGGACGGGTAGCAGTCGTCGTTCTTTCCAATGCCCTCGACGCGCTGTTGGGCTGGCTCAAGTTGTGCATGCGAATACCGGATTGTTGGCTCTGGCTTGTACTTTGCCCTTTGTACTGTCCTGAAGAGCTATGGGAGTGCTTCTTTCGTTTCAGTCCTTTCTTGAGAATCTTTGTAACAAATACGTTTGCCGTAGGAAGACAGGAGCAAATCAATCCAGTGGCTATTTCTGCAGTTCTATTCGCAGTCAACGATAATATTCCAGGAAGACGGTCTTTCACGAGACGAAAAAGAAAGGGAGGAAAAGCTAACCCTAAGAGTGCTAACCGGGTAAATAACCGAGTTGGGTCCTGAGAGGCAGTCTCGAATATAGCGACGAGCCGGTACAAACTGAACAACGTCGCGAAACCCCCAGCTCCAAGCACCACGGCAATTCGCAGCTTATCCTTTCGCGACATATGCAGTGACCATGTTAAAATCAGGGACGAAACTAGAATTGTTGCGTCGGTAATGAGGCCGACGAGACAGTCGGTGATGAATAAAGCTCGCTGGTCCAAGCATCGTGCCGAAGAAGCGCTCGCGGAGGCGGAGGAAGTTGATTCCCAGTACGCAGAAATGGGAATACAAACCATAGTCTTAGCCAGCAGAACGGCGAAATAGTAACAAGACATGCATGCCAAAAAACTGTAGATAAAATATACCCTGTAATGAATGGGAGAGAATATTCGGGTGACCATCAATAGCAAGGAGGATTTGACAAAGGGTGCTGCGAGGCCGTAGAAAATCGTCATACAGTACTCTAGCTAATGAGTCATGTTAGATTTCCGGAAAGTAAAGTAGAGAATAATACGATTTGCCTACTTGACGAAATATTACCTCTTGCTCCTCGCTGACATTCACTGAGTAATAACCCGCGCCGTTGGGAGCCGCTACACAAAGGAATCATCAGCAATATTTTCCAAAAAAATGTTCTCAAATCGTACTTACTGGCAATACCGAGCGCACAATAGGCCATGAAAAATACCTAGCAGTTAGAAGCCAGATTAATGACTTCCCAGAGAGCATGTGATGTTGTAGAAATTACCCAGCCGATGATGCAGCAATCTAGCATTCACGTCAACTTATGATGGGACTCAAAAGCAGAAAAATAAAAGCCGCGGGCGAGACTGACAGTCTTCACCTCCTCCGTGTCTGTGACTATGATAGAATTGTACAAAAAATCGGATGCCAACGAATCCAGTGCATAGTGCAATACACATAATTTGCGTTGCCAAGTTAAGTCGAGATAATACAACCTCACTAACAGCTGTGTCGTCCATATTGCATTTTGTTAGGTTCCAGTGGCGACATCGATCTTGAATCTAGAAAATGGGTCCTGTCCTGTATATATACACTAAGAACCCTAAAACGCAAGTAGGCGCAGCTCTTACGGTTCTATAAAGGATCAAAATGCCACCCATCTTCTGGTACCGCGCATGGCCACATAGCGGGTGGGAAAAAGATAGTTTGCCCATGGGGAAGAACTCTCCAATCCCAAAGATCAGTCGAGTATGTCAGTGGCTGACATGGAAATTTGGTTCCAATAGGGATCTGCCGTTAGTTAGCTAATAGGACATCACTATGGATACCCGGCATAACTTCAAACCATAAGACGTGTGGTTAGATTTGTGGGGTCTACAACCGTGTAGCTGGGTGTATTTCAATCACCCAACATTCATAAGTAGGAGAATGATTGGCTATGCTTATACTAGAAGACTGGGAGATTATCGATTACGGATATAGTAGTATAGCTAGCTTAGCGGGTATATCAATTCCACTACCATTACCATCTCATAACCAAAATTTAATCTATATAGTACATGGGGAACACTTTCAGCGTGTCACCAGGCGGAGGTAGAAGTGGAAATTTCTTCGGAGATTTTAATTTTTATGTCTTATCGCTCCATCATGCATGCCTTATCTTATCTAGCCCCTTTATCGCTTTGTCATGCCTGCCTCGAAGCCTCCATATTTTATTTATTGTCAGATCTCTTCTTGCTTTGGCATTCAACGAGCTGGATTTTGAGATTGAGCGCATCTTTACGGTTTCAGGCTCTTGATTTTAAGTTCCTACATGGATGCTTTATGGGTATATCTGGGTTACTGCCTCGGAGGGTGACAGAGATCTGAGCGGTCTCCTTCATAGTGCAAGACTCTAGAATCCCGTCAAGAAAGCTCCTTAATAAGAGCTGTTTGGAGAAATCATATACTTTGTCCAGCCGTCTTCCGATCAAAATCCAATCACAGGAGGGCATAAGCGGATATACTGCTATGCCCACTCCGACCATTTCCAGCCTTTTCTGTTCCAAGCCTACTATTGATCACGGGGCTTGATTACAATTTGCTCCTTCAAGTCCGTCACATTGATATTTGACGCCCTTGAGATTGATGCAGATAACCAGCCACGATCACAACCATAAAGCGCCGGCTCGGTACGGCTGGAAGCAATATGCAGCTTGTTTTGAGAACAACCCGAGCCGAGCCAGCGGTCATGCCGGTTCTCAATCATTCTCGGGCAAAGCACATTCACATGGAAATCGGCATCTAGCGCTGTTTCATGAAATAGATTTGGCCTTGTGATAATATACAGCCACGATTTACGAAGCTCATCATTAAGCCCGTCTTCCCGCGCAGACGCCGAACGCATTTTTTTGTTCTCAAACGGATCATTCGATTTCTGTTCAAAGCTAACATGTCCAGTACTACCGGTAGCTGGCGGGCAGGGAAACGAGTCGCCATTGTGGGTGGTGGTCCCGGTGGTATCTCTACAGGTCTCGCTTTCCTCAAGCGTGGCTACGATGTCCGCATATTCGAACGTCAGCCAAAATGTCAAGCAATCGGGGGCGGAGTGCTTCTCTCAACTCCGGTCTTAGCGGTGCTTCGTTCTTATGGAATGAGCCTAGATAATATAGGCTCTTACACAATCACAAACTTTGCAAATAAGTCGGGAGCGGTTCGCGTCCAATTGCCGTTCAATCAGGAGGTAGAAAGACTGATGGGAGTCAAAGGTTGGCACTATGGTGTGTTGCGACCTTCCGTATTCAAGAAGATGTTAGAACTCGTTCCGAAGGGTGTCATCTATTCAGATTACGACTTCTTAAACTAAACCGAAGACGAAAGGGAGGATGATCTGATAATAAAATTCAAGAACGGTGAGCAAATACATACCGATATTCTTGTCGGTGCGGATGGAATTCGTTCGGGAGTTTCTCGACAGGCATTCGGCGATCCTGAACTTTTCCACTGTGAAATCCGTCTTTGGCTCGCTTGGTGTGAAGACATCCCGGGGATTCCGGAACATCAAGGGGTCATCTCTCACGGCTGGCAACACCAAGTGAGCTATTTTCCTACGCTCCACGGAGGCAAAAAAGGCTATGAGTGGTGGGTGGTGGAGCCGTGATGGGAAATCTATAATAGACCGTCAATGAAGAAATGGTCCTCCGGGCGGGTAGTATGTGTGGGTGACGCTGTGCATCCGGTCTCGCCATATGCGGCGTACGGAATGGGTATGGCGATAGAAGATGGATATTTCTTGGCCCGGGCATTAGACGGAGTTGATCTACGTGACATCAAAGCAGTCCAAGCCGGCTTTGAGATCTATGAGAAGGAAAGAATTGGCTACGTCAACCACAATATGGAGTTTGCGCGCTTTTTGGGCAGATTCTTTCACAAGATTCCGTGGCCTCTTGCCAAGTTGCGAGACCTAATCTTGGATTATACTCCTGCCCTGAAATACTTCATGCAAACCGGATATTTGGAGAAGACAGAAATTGAGACGATGAATTTGAAGGAGCTTCACGTCTGTTGACCTGCGCTGAAAGAATATATCCTCTGTTCGCATTTCCATACAGGAACCGGGATGACAGAGCTGTAATTTACCTTGATCAGGATTGATGAATATTGAATTTTTAAAGTCAGGGACTCATATTGCATAATATCGAACAAGTCAGGATGGATTCATGGATATTCTAATAAAATTTTAAGAGTTAATATGGTTGCATCGTCAAATCTATGGACCTCGGCTGCTGGTGTCTACCCGGTATTATGATTATCCAATATTATATACTGTAGGTATATTTTGTGCTTCGAATGTATATTCCAACTTGGAAGTCAATCTGTGCCATTCCATTGGATGTGGAGAGGGTAACTACTGGCAGTCCCATACTACGTACTATTAGTTAGGTAAGGCTTGATCAAGCCTCACGCTGCACAGCCAAAAACTTAACTCCTTGATAAATTTCGTTGAGGAATAATTAATCGCGGCCTCCCCCATAATAAATGTCGCCTTAATTTGTCTTCGTTGTACATCGTTAAAAAATATAAGTATTGTTCCTACATATATAATTTATTGACCCATTTCCTCCTCGCCTACTATACTGATATTCCCAGAGGACTGCTGCATCAGTCTGCAAAGTTTCCAATAATTTTTATTGCTTCAGTTTGAACTCGCCAGTCGCTCCTGCACCTGATTAGCCTGGGTGACTTCTGATCCTCACGTTAACCGCCACTATCCAGTCACTTGCAGCGAAAAGCCCAAGGTTTATTGTCCAACGAATTACCATCGAACCCCTCCATCTGGTGCGGCTTGGGCGTCTTCAGCGGCCGACTGCGGCCCCTCCAACATCAACAACCGGAATCCTGGACACCCCAAAATCTCCCAGCAGCTCTCTCAGCTGCCCGGATCTGACTTCGTTACAGATCACTTCGCAGCACCGGGGCCCTCCCAGTCCAGTTTCGCTGAATCCGCCAGGCGACGACTCCTTTTCCGAAAGGGCCGCTTCCCGAGCCTCGTCTCCCACTACTACGTCAGGTCCTCGAGGCCGATCGCGAAAGATCGCCGCGACCGGCAAGAAAGCCTCGAGAAAAGCACTCAGTGTGCTGAATCGCTTTCGTGCGCTGCATCACAAGTCATCTGGGAAAATGGCACAGTCGCCCATCCGAATCGACACCGATATTCATGGAACCAAGCGAGGGCTGCCGTACGATGGGTCTGAAGGATCGGATTATTTGGCTGTACCGGATGAGGATCAGGTAGACACACAGACAACAGCTTCGATTCCAGGGCTGCCGCCATTCTTGAATCTTCCATATACAGGTGAGATCTCCATTCGGTTATTGTGTTTAGAGGACGTATGGTTGATCGTGTGACATGGATGTCGCGCAGAAATACGAAAGAAATTCGAAGATCTCGAATGGCTCCAACGCTCCCGGATAGCGGAAGGAGCAATGTCGAAAGACCCTTCGCATAGATGGGCCATTGACACAAGTCCGGAAGTCAGGTTACGGAATCGCTACCAGAATGTTCAGGCTTGGGCAAATTCACGCATCCGATTAAAGGTCCCTGAAGGGGAATGCGACTTTATTAATGCATCTCCTATTGTACTGAAGGATTCCCGTACGGGTGATGAAACGAGGTATATTGCTACGCAGGTATGGTTCTTTCTAGGTCATCAAGCTGTTGGGGTAGTGATGCCTGACTGGTATGGTTACAGGGCCCAAAAGTCGGTGTTCACTTGGCGCATTTTTGGCATATGGTGTTCCACGAAAGTGCGGATGTTGCGGTCATCGTTATGTTAACGCAGACAGTCGAGGCTGGAAGGGAGAAATGCGCGCAATACTTCCCGTTGGACGAGGACGATGCCGTAATGAACTTTCCGGCGGAAGTGGACGACTCCTTGGCGAGTGATCAAGATACTCAAGAGGAAGAGGAGGAGGAACAGGAAAAAGAAGGAGTGGATGGGAGCAGCTCAGAGATATCCGGAAGTATTACGCTTCGCGAACATTACTTTGATGAGGCATGTCGATCTGAGATTCGGAAATTGGAACTCCAGATTGGCAATGAAAGCAAGGTCGTATGGCACTTTCTATTCGCTGGATGGGCAGACTACTCAAAACCCGAAGGAGAAGAGCGTGACGCACTTTTACAACTCCTACAACGCACAGCTGAAAAATCCTCCCTGGATAACCCTCGTATTGTCCATTGCAGTGCCGGGGTTGGCCGGACGGGGACATTCATTGCCCTTGATCACTTATTACGAGAATTGGACTCTGGTGAACTATTGGATCCCAAATATTTCAACGAAGATCCGATCTATGACACCGTCAACCAACTACGAGAGCAGCGGATGATGATGGTCTACAATGAAATGCAATTGCAATTCATCTACGAAGTCCTTCGGGAGCAAAGCATCCGTAAACTTGGAGGCTCACTGGACGACGAGATGGCTTTGGATCTGCGGTCGCCGAAAGTTGCACGATTGTCATCGGACGAGAACTATACCGTTTCGGACAAACCAGAATTGGAGCCTGAAGGCAAAGAAGATACCCCGAGTGCAGAGAGCCCCGTGCAGTCTCCGGTAGTCTCAGATGACGAATAAATATACATACGCTGGGAGTGAACAATTGCTTCGATGATTGTATTCAAATACATGGATTTCTTACCTACTGCATATGATGTTGATGACTCTTTATAGATTTCATACTACGTTACCTTCACCTGGTCTTCTATTCGTTACTTCATTCTTCATCTACTTCTGCTTCTATGTGTATGCTGTCGCTGTTCTTGTATGTTAAGCAGCAGATACCCTTCCCTTTTGGTGTTCGAGGTTCATGCATAGCCTGGTTCCCTGTGTATATCTGAGCTTATATTGTGGTATATTTAATTCGATCAAAATCGTTTTGTATCCATAAGTATGTGTGTGGAGGCATTGTAGGCAATATAGACAATCATGATACATAGAGACTGATGTATACAAATATAGGTTTTACACCGAGCACCAATGAAGACGTCCGCCAATAGTATAGGTAGGGAGTAGAGAAACATGAAACATCAAACAATAAAAAGAAATTCATTCCCGTTGCCGCATTCGCTATCATGGTTCATTTTTACTAGTCATTCCTCGTTTTCGCATTACCATTTTCCTCATCAGGGCCAGGCCCATCTTCGGTATCCCAGTTATCAACGGCGTTCTCATCCCAATTATCGACTTCACGCTCTAAATTCGTAATGACACCGGTCTCCTGAGGACCCGTATCCTCATGCAGACGAGTGCTTTCCGAACCGCTGAGACCAAGTTCGATATCGTCGCCGTGAGGCTCTCCGCCCATGTCATCCGACAAGGCTCCGAAGCGTGCTTGTCTCCGTCTCTCCAACATGCGCCGATGGTACCAGCCGCAGAGACCAATCGCTCCAACACTGCCGACTACATTTGCGAGAATGTCAAAGGGATCGAAAATTCGGTCGTTGGGGAGAAGACCTTGCACTATTTCAGAGCCGATTCCGAGACAAAATGTGCAGACTAGTAGACTGGCTTGGATTGCTCTTCGGCGGGATGTGTCGGGTATCCAGTAGCAGACGAGAGATAGTAAGAAGAAAGTTATGAAGTGTAGGAATTTATCGTTGGGTTGAAGGTTCGTCGGTATAGTATTCGATGTGCTATGTGGTAGAAGTCCCATATAAGCAGAGAATAGAAGGAGTAGCACGAATGCGCCTGTTGATTGTGAGCTCGATTAGCATGTTACGACAACAATACAATAAGACTAGTTTCAGAACGCCCAACGTGCTTTGAATACTTACCAAGGAAAGGAAAACGGATCCTCATTTTTATTGATTATATGCCTCAGAGCCCAACAAAGACTGATTGTTGTTCTCCGATTCAGCGTTGGCGATAAATGACCACGCAATCCGGCCAAATCGGCCAAACCGTAGAGCTTTGGAAGCAGATCGAGGGTGCCTTACTATTGTCGATGCAGGCATAACAGCACGTATCTTCAGCAATAATGAGAGCAGTTATTTTTGGTGAATGACAATCAATCAGATGCGCAATCTATTCATAGCGGCATTGTTCAATGAATCAATAGGCAACGAGTTGCTTGTTTGTAGGTGAGTCTCTGTTGCGGCTGGGGCTCTTAGCGTCGTCAGCCAAGCACGAGAGCGGAAAATGGGACTAAAAGATCACTAAAAAGGGCAACTACGCATCTGGTCTGCGGAGGCTGCCAAACCTAACGGCCTCTCTCAACCTCAGTCCGTCATTACTACCAAAAAGAGCCCTACATCAGCCATCGGCCACTCATCCACTTTATCACTTCGATCTGCAAAAATTACACCGCGATATTGCCCGCACCTTGAAGAATACCCTACAGATTTTTTAGAGCTCAAAAGGCTCCCGTTCTGCCCTGGACCGACCCGACGAATCACGTGTCCCCCTCGACGGGGTTTCCTCAGGGCGCGGATATGTCCCTCGGTCAAAATTTGGCCTGGATGCCCCCAGGCCACCTACGACCCCCGGATGATCACCATTCCGATGCGCGCGGTGTCAATGGCCTTTCTAGAGTTTCGTCTGGTACTCGAACGCCCCAAATGCGCTTTTCTACCAGCGAACAAGGCTCCCAGGCCGGAAATTTGATCTCCGACGCTGAGGCTGCCGCGGAGGAAGATGCTCGCATCACACTTTTTCGCGACCTCTACAATCGCAGCGAAGCCAAGATCAACGGTTTGTTCAGCGCGAGACGAACCGATCCTGTACCTTCTGAGGAAAATGCGACGGTCCTCGAACCCCCGGAAATTACTCCGGCGCGTCCCCAAGACTCCGGGCGACCTGCCAAGAAAGCTGCGCGAAAAATCGACGACGACGATTACGATGAATATGATGACGAGGAAGATAGCGAAGCGCAAGAAGATACGAGCGCGTCTCCGTTGAAGGGTAAATCAGCTACAACCCCGTTCCACGATGCATCGCCTGCACAACGACCGTCTCCCGCAACCGGTACTCCTGCCGATAGTGGTAAAGATAGCAAGAAAGACACCTTGGAGGGGATAAGGAAGAAGCTTGAAGAGGGCAAAAAGGCGACGGAAGAAGCTGCGCGACAAAGCTTTCAGACTATCTTCTACACCCTCGAGAATGATCATGATGCCATGAAGGAGCAAGAACGACTCGAGGAATCGGAGAGACTAGTGGAAGCTGAAATGTCCGGACAAGGAGTTAACAATGCTGGGCCCAATGCGGCCAGTGGCGCCAACGGATACGGCTCGCTGAGCAATGCCAACCTCGGCGCGTCCAGCCTGACATTGAAGAACCTGATCGCTCGCATTGATATGAAGCGTACAATGGTGCAAGCATCCGACGCCGAACTTCGCAGCTTGATGAGTGAGGTCCGTAAGAACCGCAGCAAGTGGGCTAGCGAGGAGAAGGTTGGACAGGAAGAACTTTATGAAGCCGCCGAGAAGGTTTTGAGCGAACTGAAAGCAATGACTGAGCACTCATCGTTCTTCTTGTCTCGAGTCAATAAGCGCGAGGCTCCTGACTATCATACTAGTGAGTTTAAATTTTGCAAAGGTTATCCTTGGAGACTATTACTAACATTTTGAAGTAATCAAATATCCGATGGATTTGGGTACCATGACAAAGAAGTTGAAGACATTGCAATACAAATCAAAACAGGAATTTGTTGACGACCTAAACCTGATCTGGGCCAACTGTCTTAAATACAACGCTTCACCGGAACACTTCCTCCGCAAACATGCCCTTTACATGAGGAAAGAAACAGAGAAGCTGGTCCCCTTGATTCCTGATATTGTGATCAGAGATCGCGCAGAAGTTGAAGCAGAAGAACGGAGACTCCAGCTTGCAGAAATGGATGGTGCCGAAGAAAGCGATGATGAACCTATCATCTCGTCGAGAGGCAGAAAGGCTCCTGGAAAGACATCACAGAAAGGAGCAGCCCCAAGTCGACAAACGCCAAGTGGCTCAGAAGCCCCATCTGGTCCATTAGGCTCTCAACCCAAGAACTCAGTCGGTCCCGACGTAGATGGACTGGCGGAAGGCAGCCAAAATGGATTATCAACTCCACCTCCAGGAACACTGACGCCGCTTGGTGCCAATGGCCTTGGAGCAGCCGGCTCTGGTAGTCAGCTCGACGCCATGGAAATGGACAGTTTTGTTGCACCTGCTTTGACAATGGCTGGTTCTTCTGCGATAGGTTTTGATTACGATGACCCTGAATATCAAGTTTGGAAACAAGTTACTAAAAAGGATCGCGCTCTCATCGCAGCTGAAAGACATCGTCTTTTCAAGGGAGACAAGCTCAACGTCGAAGAACCCGCGTTACTTCGTACTAAGACCGGCATGCGAAGATGGCTCAAGAATCAGAAACAGGCTGGCCCTGAATCTGATACAGCCATCGAGTCCCAGAGTAATTCTTTGCAGCCGGGGACCAGTGAAACGCTTGCAGAGGGAATCGAGGAAGAGGACGACAGAGTTGTTCCAGACTATTACGATGTCATGTCAGGTATTCCAGACATTCCAGCACATCTCGTGTGGCGCGAAGATGCCGAAGGCAATGTGGTCGACAATCTTGAGGAATTTCTGCATATCCTGCCGAAGGGATCGTTTACGCAACCTGATAGCAAATTGTCCCGAAGGATGGATGCCAACATCCGACAAATGCAAGAGACGAGGAAGATTTGTTCCAAAGTTAGCATTGTCAAGCAGATGCAGCTTCAATCCCAGGTGTATCAGAATCAATTTCAGAAATATCAGCCCGAACCATTCGTTGAACAGGATGTATCAACCCATGTTATGAATGATGAAGGTCCAGTGATCAATCCATGGATCTCGAAAGCCGCACTTCAGCGATCAGTTGGAAAGATTCTTTATCATACTGGATTTGAAGAGTACCAACCATCAGCTCTGGATGCCATCACCGACATTGCTTCTGAATTCTTCGTGAAGATCAGCCGAACCTTGAAAGAGTACATGGAGGCACCAAAGGTCCCAGTCTCTGAGGCCTCTGATACGTCTAACCCGAGTACTGCGCAATACAAATCGCGATATACTCAGCAGGAAGTCATTCTTCATACTCTTTCAGCGGTGGGTACTGATATTGAATCTTTGGAATCATATGTCAAGGATGACATTGAACGTGTTGGAACAAAACTTGGTGTCATTCATGAGCGTCTCCGTGCCCACTTCACAGACTTACTCCGACCAGCTTTCCATGATACTACTGGTGATGGCTCGAATGCATTCAACGATGGGAGCGAGCAATTTGTTGGGGGTGACTTTGCAGAAGATATTGACGAAGATTTCTTTGGTTTCAAGGAAATGGGCTTGGATAGAGAGTTTGGTCTTGCTAGCTTGAGTGTGCCGTTCCATCTTCTTCAAAACAGGATGTACAATGCGCACCAATCACAGAACACAAGGTAAGTGTCGACTAGGCCATTATTTGTACCTCCGCACTAACTGTTAATCAGCGCTTCCCAAACCACGAGCAATCTGTTCCCTGTCCCACCGCCATACCCGCATATTACGATGGAGTCGCTGCCTTCACAAATCGGCCTGGTACAGAACTTCTTCTTGCAGAAACTGCAAGCAAATGGCGAACAGCCTGTGACGGAGGATCTCGAGCTTCCTCTCAAACAACGACCGTCTCGTCCAAAGCTTCCAGGATCGGGAAAGATCGCTCCTCCCAACTCGAATCTCACAACAAGCCCCCAGAAGCGACCATTACCGCCAAGCATCGCCCAGATTTCTTCGAGTAAAGGAGGGATCACTTTTGCAGAACCCAGCAAGAAGAAGGCCAAGAAGAATAATGGTATCGCTGCCGACGCTTCTTCCTCGACTACAATGGGACCTCCAGCCGGGCTCCCGACAGAGATCAAATCTGCGGATGATCAAGCTAATATCAAACAGTCCGCTGAGCGTATCGAGACGACAACTGACGGCATTGGCGTGACGGACTCTGGCGCTACGTTGACTGGAGAGCTTGATCAACATCATGACAAAATTAATGGTACGTAGACGCGACACGACATACTCTTTCACAAAATCACAATCCGTCAATGGCTCCCTTCTAACAAGACTGCAGGGATCAACTCTGCCAACAATGAAGCCGTCGGCAATAGTATGATGAGCCCCGAAAGCATCAACGGTCATTCCTGAAGTCAATTCTCGAGTCTTTTCGCATCGCTCGCTCTCGCTCTTTTCCGAGTCAATACACCATATCGCCATGAACCGGCTTCCCAAAAAAGATTTGTTGTAGATTTTCGCTCTTTAAGGTGTCCTCCCACGAGGTTATTCATCGTCAAGATGCTCGACTTTTTGATTATTCTTGATCTCATTCTCTTTTCTTCTTCTTCGCCCGCTGTCTTGTTTCGTCACTTTATTGAGTTGTGTGTATCTCAGTCTTACGATCCATGAATTTACTACGAATGGCTTCTCTGTGCAGCTGTGGGTGTAATTTACCATCATTATCACGTTCAGACAAATGCATTAATCATACCTACTAAATATATGGGGGTAATATAATTAGTGGAGACCTGACTACATACTCAGCTGTGCGGCTGAGATAGTTAAGTGCTTTCCAGCTGAACAGCCGCCAAGAACCACATCATTCCCTTAGACTTTCAACTTTGCGAACTATTCACTTAATTATCAATCCTTTCCGGGCTTTTTGAGGATTATCATGACCTACCCTTTCCGACTGGCATTCCGTGTCGACTGTACATAGACGATGACAGTATGATGCAGTTATTGAACTCGCCAATGGCTCTTTCGGGACGTACCACCCACAGAAGACGGTACAAGAAGTCGACTTTGGTAAGTACTTAACAAGTACCTAGGTGGCTGCCAGTCACAGATCTTGCGGCTCAGTCCTAGGTCTCCACTAATATACATATCATAGGGCTGTGATGCCTGCAAGTCTCGGAAAATTAAGGTAGGCTGGCTTTTCCCGGCTTAAAAAGCGTCTCTCTGTGTAGTTCAAGGGCGACTGATCGTTGATTTGGTTAGTGTGATGAGGCTCGCCCCTTTTGCGGAAATTGTAAACGATATTATACCGATGCTTCTGCTTGCCAATATACCAAGCAGGATCGTCCATCGAAAGCCGGGGTACCGGCGTCAAAGCTGACGGTCGTGTCGGTAAGACCAGCGACATTGGAATCAACTAATATTTTGGCGCTGCGACTCATGCATCATTACACAATAACCTTTGATGTCAATCAGCCCCTCAATCTTTCAAACAAAGATTTGCTGGCTCGAAATCTGTGGAAGGTTGAAATTCCGTCTATGGCCTTCACCTCCGAGCCCGTTCTGAATGCTCTTTTGGGTATCTCTGCGTGGCATTTATGGTCCCTGAACCCGGACGACGGACAGCTAATCACGGCGTCTAGAGTTTACTTTGGCAAGGCTTTAAATTCGCAGAGACTCGCACTCCAGCAAACCGATGCCAAAAGAGACTTGCCTCCAGTGTTCATAGCTAGCATTATCATCGCTCACCTAAGCTGGCTTTTATCTCATTCCGACGATTACGCAGACACGCAAAATCCCTTAATGGCGACTTATTATCTGTGCCACGGTCTGAGGTCGTTGACCACAAAAGTCTCCGCAGACTGGTCCAAATTTGCATCTCTTGGCCTGGAAACTGTGCTGGAAACACCGATCAAGCCTTCTCGTCAGGAGAAATTCATGGTTCAAGCCGCGCAAGACAGTAAAGCTCTGCTCAATTACATCCAAAACGTGGCAATTGATCGAGAAAGCAAAGAAACGTACCGTCAAGTACTCAGAGAGCAATGGTGCATGTACACACTATTGACGGATGACTGCGTAGATGTTACAACAAAGGAAAATACAGTCGTCACTCAGCTCCACCGAGTGCCTCCGTCTTTTGTTCGACTTTTAGAGCATAAAGAACCGTTAGCCTTGGCTTTATTGGCTCGCACTTACGCTTTGCTTGCGCTCCTCAAAAACAACTCAACGGCATGGTATATTCATGGAGCTGGGAAGTTTCCAATGTACATTCATACCGTTCGGAGCATTCGGAAGTTGCTGACTCCTGAATGGATGTGGGTTATAGAATGGCCCCAACGACTTATCTCGGATGATTTGTAAATCTACGCTTGACCGATACAAGGGTGATGTCAGGAAATGAAGCTCTCAGGCGTGGTTGTTATTCTCAGTCTATATATATTGAGCCAGTCGAGGCACCGTGAGGTCAAACACGTTTTCGGGGTCATATCTCTTTTTCGTTGCGAGAATGTCGTCAACATGGGAACCGAAATACCTACTAAGTGTACTCGAATGAGGCTCCTCAGCATAATGCAGCGAGATATAAGCGCCGTCGAGGATATTTTTCTTCTCGATTTCGCCGACGTCATTCCAGAGATCCAAAGCCCACTGTTCTGACTCTGCACTTTTCTCCTCAGTTGTGGCGCAGCCAATGATTTCCAACATGAAATGAGGCTCCCTTACTGCGAATACGGAGTCACTGTTCGGAGTTGACGTCGTTGTTCTTGATTGATGGATCGAAAACATGGTGCATAGGTCAGATGGCATCTTTGCTAGATGACGGCCCAAACATTCAGCTGCCTCCGGAGTGATCTCGGGCAAATTGTGTGTGCGAAACTGGCCATATGCGTTTGTTGGAATCAAGGCGGCATTACCATCATACCAATCTGGAATGGTGGTTACTGCAACCGTGTTCATCAAGACAGTAGTCAAGGATGCAACCTTTTCAGACCAACGGCGGCCCTCTTCTATATCCTCGGAACTCCAAGTGAAAGTGACACAGAATAGTCTTCCTTGAGGTGAATTAAAGACCATTTGTTGGAGAGTAAGCTCTTTCGGAATACCTTCTTGCGACAATTTTCGGTATCCTGCATTGTATTCGATAAATGCTTTCTCCACGTGCTGTGAATCATATATAATCGCACCGGCAAGTAGCTATGGTTGTGAGCCGCTGACTTCTTTTGTCAGAACATATTGGGACACTCAAACTTACCGTCTTCAAAGGGTATACTTTGATTGTGACATCCAGAATGATTCCGAAGGCTCCTCCGGCTCCTCGAACACTTTTCAACAAAGCTTTGTCGGCTTCAACGATAGCACCACTAGCATCAAGCACAGTTGCAGCAACGATCTGGTCTACTCCCAAACCCCAGTTGGACGAAAATGGACCGTATCCGCCATACATTGCCCAACCTAGGTACCCAACCGATGGAATAGAGCCTGCTGGTGTAGAGAGTCCCTCCTTCCACAGGATTCTGCCTAGCTCATCTTGCAATATGCCCGCGCCCACTGTTGCTGTTTTGCGATCGGCGGCAATCTTGACTGATTTAAATGCTCGCATGTCAATCGTCAAGGCTCCTTCCTCTATGCAGAGACCTTGGAGGTTGTGGCCGCCTCCTCGGATGGTGAATTTGATTCCATTAGACCGAACAAACTTTACAAGTGCCTTCACTTGTTCCGCCGACTCTGGATGAGCTATCGCCAACGGATTGACTTTGCGGGAAAGAAGGAAGATTTCTCGGTCTTTTGCATATTCAGAAGAGGAAGGTAACGTGCATCTGATTTCTGAATGGTCCTTGAGGAATGCTTCGAGAGTTGTCAAATGTGATTGCGCCATGTTGAAAATATGTACGAATTGGAATGAACTGCGAGATAACCGTCTCTGCTAGTAGAGAAATAATTTCAAGAACAGATATGGCAACCATTATTCGGACTCTTTATATACTACATCTTCCTACTTCTCTACATACTGGTTACTCGATTTTGATCTCACCCAGCTGAAAGCTGATAGAAGTGGGGTCCAAGCCAACGCGAACCCGAACGCGGAACCCGCTGATTGGTCAGTCTCTCTATCAATTAGGGCTAATCGGTAGTGGCATACATCCATAGAGGTCGTTGGACTCTTCATCACCCGTATGAGCCCGTTCGAAAAAAGCCGAGCATCGCTTCGTACATATTTCCGCATAAGAGCGGTTCGAGAACGTATTCTAGGTGGCGTTTGATGATCCGAGCTACTGGTACGGTGTAATGCGCCTAGCTGAGATCATGAGATGTAGGTCTGCTGGAGATAGTTCGCTGCTTAAAGAGCTTAGGCCGTGAGGCATAGGCAAGCTGGCACGCTTAAAATGCGATATGCTTTCAGGTAGCGTATTGGGAAGAAAGTTTGGAAAAGTGCGTATTGATGCGTATAGACAGTGCGTATAAAAAGAAGCCCGATTAAGACGGCCGAATTTGGAAAAGCTGCAGTCATTCATTTATAACTATGCCCTGGATATTATTGGTCCAGAGATCCTTTTCATGATTCTAATTGGTACCGATCGCCATACCCTTGAATGCAACTACCTGAATGATGTATCAAGGGGTGCTCTACATGTGAGAACGGGCTATGGTGCTTCCAATATATACACCCACTCAGTCAACAAATACCACAAGAATATCTAGATGTCGGTGGTCATGCATACGATATTAGCACGAACACCCGTACTTATCGAGAGTCATTATTTTGATAATGCCGACACTCCAACGACTTCTGATTCCTACCAGCGGAGGTCAAATCTGGAGCACACTGTCACCGTTGTTTCTACTGCGCGTGGTGACTGGACTTCAGATTTTGATCATATCTGCGAAAGGAATAGGGTTTCTGGTTCTGGAACATGGCCTGATCTGGAAGACACCGCGGTCCTTTCGGCGTTTGAGATTTATAGACGCAGTCTCATCGGACATACTGGTGCTTCTAACGTCCCTTCGAATGTGACTGCTAATGCAGGAATAGAAAAACTATAAGTTTTATTTGGATGGAAATGTATGCGCTTGCATACAGATGTATGTGTCCATAGGCACACGATTTAGGGTTAGGGCCAGTCTAAATGTAGAGCAATTTGAATCCGCCTTCAAAGAACTTGACAAGCGTAACCCTCCATAGACTGAGTAAAATAATCCGATGAAAGCTACGTACTCGGTACAACCTGAGTGAATTCAATAATGCATTTTTTCCCTTTATCAAAATCCACTCCTGACCACCGGAGTCTCGAATCTCAATGTTCCACAAACGAAGAACGCCAAAATCTGTCCTTTATGGATAAAGAGCCCTTAGAATTCTATGTCAATGATAGCGTGACATCTGTCTGGAGTACATATCATGATCTCCATTGATTTATTTTGACAGCTCACCGGCTTAATAAGCGATTGTTGGTCGACTTACGCTATCCTAGACTAAGTAGACTAGGGAAGAGAGGTGTGGTTGGCGATTTGCTGGTTGTAAAGTAATTAAAGTCTGAAGCCGGACAACAGGCTGGCAATCAAACTTTTGATTCTGACGATTTCAATAAGAGAGACTGTAATATGGACATTCTTTCAGATCATTCTCAGATTATCAGAGTGAGTTGGAAATGTGTCGTGCATTCCGCGGGTAATGGCCAGGCGACGGTTCAGGCACCCAGGCACCCAGGCACCCAGGCACCCAGGCTGCAAGGCGCCCAGGCGAGTCGCAATTTAGGGCCGGGTGGCTCCTTTTGCCTTTTTGTCTGCTCAAATCCTGTCCGTCATCCCAGCCTTCCTGCAAAACCACCCAGTACAGCTGCAACAATTACGGACTTTTCTTTCTCTTAGGCTACATAAACAAATATTTCGTCTCAACCCGACAAAATACTCCCAATTGGTCAATTTTTCATATCTTTTCCCAGACAACAAAGCTTACCCCCTCAACTGTGTCTACTTCAGCTGAAGCCGACCCTTGCTCCCACTTCGAGGGCAGACCGGGCGCTTGCGACACTTTCACCCCCAGAATTGGCCACTCTGCCGAGTATATAGTCTACTTCTAACACCTGTGTTTGCTGTGGCTTATATTTTTTGGATCCATTGAAAAAATTTCAGGGATAAGGGTTACAATACCGATCATGAAGGACCGGACAATGACCCCGACAGCTCGCAAAAACATTGCTCAGGTAAGATCACACCACCACTTGCCTCGACTCTAAAGTGGCACATTTCCTTACACTTTGTCCTCCAGGTATGCATGAGCCTTCAAGATCGACTCGGCCTCGCCAAGGTCAAATACCAGCAAGCCCGACTGGGCGCTTCGGATCCTCGAGACTTGCATGATCACCGTTCAGACCTTGATAGACCCTCCGAGTCCTCCTCCGAAATGGCCTACAGCCGCTACGAAACCCCTCTTACATCCTCACCACCGAGAAACGCAACATTTTCTCATGAACTTCCCCGATCCGCGAGAAATAAACATGCAGCTACGTTCAACCCCGAGGTGATGCAGCCTATGCTTAATGCTAGTCGGAAGCGGGTTCGGTCCAATTCGATTACAGATAGACCAGCAAAAGCTCCCAGGTTATCCTGGAAAGCTTCGCATCATCTGCCAGAATCATCTCCCGTGCATCCACGACAGCTGCAAATCTACTCGAACCACCCTCCGGCTTTTGATGCCCCTTCATCTGCCTTTCTGGGGACGTCCGATGATGAAAATGACCCGGAACTACCAGTACCTCGAGCCCACAATGTTAGTTCTTCCATGGTCAGCTCTTCCCCTCCACGGACACCTACTCTACGATCGGCTCGTCTGCCAAGGACCGACAAGGATACTAAGAACGAGGATGGTGCGGATTTGCTACTCTTCTTAGCGAACTCGCCAACGCCAGCAAGAGTCAGCAAAACTCAGATCAGGGACTTCCCGCCATCAACTCCTCCGAGTCAATATGCTACTTTGCCCTCAATGACTCCGACCCCTGGAGGTGGGCTGTTCGGCAATTTTGGTACCCCTAGCCAGCAATTCAACTTCGCCGACTTCGTGAATGTTACGCCCAGTCCCGCTCAGCGAGGAAGTCTTTCAAAGACCCCCCTTCTACGGACGGCGAGGAAGTCTCTAAACTTTGACAACCTGGTCCCTCCGGACATGAATAGTCCGGTTGGGCGCAGCAAAGATGCCGGTCTTGCCCTGCAACTCGGCGAGGAGCTTAGGCCATGATCATGCCGAGATAATTCTGTAACGCCTAATGACCTGATCACGACTCCATCTGCTCCCAGCACTTTTCTTTTTCTTTTCTTCTTTTCTCTTTTGCATATTGTTCGGCGAATTGCATCCAACCATTGACTCAATCGGTCATTTCACTGGTGATATATTATCTTCTTCTTGGTGTCCATACATGTCGCTTGTCGCGATCTACGATCTGTTTTCTTTTTTGTATTTTAATTATTCATGTTTTTGGAAAATTTTTCTTTTTCTTTTATTCGAAACCCGACAGTCTATCATTCATGTCTAATTTCATTATGTCCGAGGGAGGATGAGCGTTTATTTGTGTGCCATACCGGTTAGCCCACTCATTACGTTGTTTACGATGGTCATCTGATCAAGCTGTTCAGCTCATGTAGTACTCTGTACTAGTTAGTAGTACCCATTATCGGAGAAACCTGTTAGCGACTACGATAACTTAGCTGAATTGGATCAATCAATCAATCAATCAATCAAATCACTACAACTTTATGCGCAACCCCTCTTTATCCACAATACACGTCATCCAATATACATTGATGTGTATCTGTAGAGTCTAGATACATCGTCGCGGTCGATTCAAAAGCGGAGAGACGAAAAAGTCAGAGCGCGTACCGCGACGCGCCGCGCGTCGTTTTCGCGACTCTTTTGTGTGTTAATACTTCCTATTACGGCTAGCGCAGCGGGATCGCCGATCTTAGCGTGTCTTGGCGCTTTTCATCGATCGATCCCGTCATCGTGGCCTTTCATTGGCTCTCGCCAAATGCTTCATCTGGTCTAACCCTCGTCTAGTTCGCGATATCCCTGCTCGTCCTGTTCTTCGATATTATCGTCTACTGATGGGTCCAGCGCCGCCCCCTCTTCCTCCTGTGCTCGTTCCATCTGTTTCCGCCACAATGCAGCTAGGAAATCCGATGTACTCGCCTCGTCAATGGACTTGTCCTCACGTACTCGCAAGAATCGAGGGAACCGTAGACTTAACCCTCTCTCATCACTGACCAGACCAATAGCAGCGGTATAAGTCGGACTAAGCGTAATATCTGCAAAGGCCATTTCCCATACTTCTTGCGGCTCGAACCATACATCCGGATGACCTGCGTAGTCTATGTAGCTTGGTCGAGAGATAACGTTCTCGCCGTCTTCCGAGTATTTCTCTTTGTTGGTCTGGTAGAATTTGTCGGTAAAGCCGGACATGCATTTGGTAACGGCTTCGAGAAGACCGGTCTCGGGGTTGCGGACGGCAAGGAGGATTGGAGACCACCATTTGGCTTTGCGTCCGCTGCCGTGCCAGGCTGCGATTGGGATTAGGTCGAGAGTATCCGATGATGTGCTGTAGTCTTTTTTCACTTTCAGCCAGGACTCGAGTCTTCTATCAGGCTCGTAAGTTGAGAGGAGAGCTTTGCGTCGGGTGCTTCTGTCCTTCTTAGTTAATCGTTTATCCCGGGCTTCTTCTTCTACTTCAAGGTTTTCGTGGTCGTCAACCCCAGAGTTCGTCACGCCACTTCCGGGTTTCGTGTCGTTATCCAAGACCTTCACCATGATACCCTCACACTTGACGTCTGTCGCACTCTTGAAAAATTCCAAAACTGCCTCTGAATCTGCCGATGTAGCATCCAGATTCTTCACCCATGTGAATCGTTTTGGAATTTCCGTAAACAGACTTCGAAGCATATCCCGACGTTCCCGAAAAGATCGATCAAGTAGAGGCTCCCCATTCAAATACATCAAGTCGAACGCGAACAGGCAGACATTGACTTTGATGCTTCCAATTTCAACGTTCTTCTTGGCTCGATTGGTCAGAATCTGAAATGCCTGGAGATCGCCAGTTTCTTGATCAACGGCAACGACTTCACCTTCCAAGATAAAGCTCGATACGGATTCTCCTCTGATTTGCGGGACGAGAGAGACCAAATCCGGATATTTGTCGGTCATCAATTCGAGATGGCGAGAAAATATGCTAACTTCGCCGTTTGAGTCGCAATGAACCTGCGCTCGTTGTCCATCATATTTGTATTCACATGCAAAGTCTCGTCCTTGCAGCTTGGTCAACATGTCTGAAAGATCGCGTGTGATGCTACCTAACATCGGTCGTAGAGGTATATGTAATGTGAGACCGCATCGCACGAGCAATTCGTCCGTCACTCCAATCTCGAGTAAACACGGCACCAGATCATCGTAGTTTGGATGCCTCGCATAAGATGCCTTGACGGCCTCTTCTGCCCTTAAGTATACTTCGGTAAGCTCTTCCTTTTTTAGTTTCGCTAAAGCTTCCATTCCCTTGGTAGCGAAGTTGGCATCCGGCGGCTTAGAAAATAAAAAAGCTCGAGCAAGTGCAATGAGCATCGTGGTCTTGACGGCACCGATACGCAGATGCTGAACCAAAGTGCGTACAATATATCGAGACTCTTCAGCACTTCGACTATCCTGCAGCAGCCTTTCCACGATTCGTTGCTTGGTCTCCTGGCTACCGGTCCCTTTGCTTCTCGCAATCTTGACCAACGACTGGTATACACCTTTGATTGTTAGTGGCTTCGGTTTCTTAAGAGTGAAACTTTGCCGCTTCTTGGCTTCAAAAGCCACATCTCCTGCGTCGCCGTGCTTGTTGTAAAGCGTCTTGAGCCCTTGCGCATTCAGTCCGTATATATTCTTGAAAGCTTTTGATATCACAGAACCTCCGAGCCCCAACTCTGCAGGTTCATATGGCGGAGCAAAGGAATTAGTTGCTAGCCATACCGCGGGCAATAGACTGTCGGGGGCGCCTTCGATCAATATGCGCAAGAGATTGACTAGTGTATCAACTATTTTGATTCGTTTCGTCGTACTGTTGACGAGAATGAAGGCTTGCGTCAAAAATGCATAAGAAGCGTCCCCGCCATCTTGTGACCAGTGCTTCTTGAGCTCCGGCAGGTATTTGGCTGGGTCGAAGGTCAAAGGGCTTTCATCAAGGGGTATGTTTGAGACAATTGTGTCTTCCGAGCCCAGAGAGGATTGCAGACGTAGTGTATTTTTCTGAGGTACTTGCAATGTTGAGCTCTGTATCTCCGTTACAATTTCTGTCGGCTTGGCTATTGATGACTGCGCTTCATCCAGTCCTTTGCTCCGAGATTTGCTTTCTTCTGGTTCTGGTACTATTGGTGAATCAATTTGATTCCATTCGTCTTGCAACTTCCGAGCGAGCTCTTCGTCGGTCCGAAATTCCTTATTATCGTCGATAATTTCTGTACTTAGTTTCGACTTTGCTGTTGGCTGCGTATTCTGGTTGGAAAAGAAAGATTCGATACTTCGCATAGAAGTAGATCCATTGATTTTTCTCTTTTTTGCTGGACTAGGCATGGCTGCAATACCGGCTATCCAAATCCGTGCTTCTATATTAAATGTTCATGGTAAAAAATAAAGTAATGATATGAGTGGCGAGTATGCATGAAGGAGAACGAGAGACGGAGCCTAGAAGCTTGGAGTTACGGAGTAGAGCTTAAGCAGCTCCCGTAACTCCACACGTCATCATCAACAACAAATCTTCTTGCCGAATGAACAGAGTAGCCCTTCCCCCCCGCACAATATAACAACAATGGCTGCACCACTTGCTTCACTATCTTCGCAAGAGTATGCGCGGGTGGAAGACTACTTGAACGATAAGCTACAGTCCGATGAAGATCTCGACAGCTTGGATTCGCTGCTACAGACCCTCCGAACGCAGCATGAATTGCAACGCAAGCAGGTATGCGACCGACACCACTTCCCAGGACACACAGTTTCAGACATGGAAAACTCACACTTTACAGCTGATTGAAGCGCAGGAAGCGCTTGAGGAGGCTACAAAAGCCTCCAACGATCACCGCGATGCCGTCCGAAAGCAGGTCGAGATGTTCAACCAGGAGCAGGCAGACATCGACCGCCGTTTAATGATTATCACCCAGTCCGAAACGAGCGATGACGCTGTGCGTATTTTTGAATCGAGCATGCAGAAACTCCAACGACTCGATATCGCGAAGGGATATTTGTCGCAATTGCAAGAGATAGAATCTTTGAGGTATTTTAGCCATGAAAGAGTTGACAATAGGCCCGGTTAACAAGACTGCAGTAAGAATGCACTGGAACATGTGGACAGTGCTCCGACGTCAGCCATACTTCCATACAAAGCCCTTCGAAGGATCTCCACGTCGTTGCAAGCAGCTCAGGTCGCCGCGGAAGGTGCTGCTCCCCACCTCGTTGACCACGCCGAACAGCTTGCGACCTCCGTCAAGCAGCAGCTACAGGATCGTCTTAGTGGCAGGTTACAGAAAGCACTTGATAAATTGAAATGGCCTAGTAGGGAACTAGTGCTCAATGATGCGTTCGTGCAAGAATGGGTAACAAGTGTCGACTTGTTGTTAGACCTACAAGAACCGTACGTGTTACCGACTGGTCATGGTTCAGTAGTGGCGGCATACTCATGGCATTTTACAGGGACCTCAAATCTTACTCGGAATCTTCATCCTTTCGAAACGAAGACATTCAAGTGCTACTGCCACTAGAAGTTATGATGCATCCATTGGAGCTCCGCTTCAAGTATCACTTTAGCGGTGCTAAGCCCACCAATAGACTTGATAAGGTAACTTTTCTAACGTTTCTATCAAAGTCCAGAGACTGACAGAATATCAAGCCGGAATACTTCCTGTCGCATATTTCTGACCTGATCAGTACTTACATTGGTTTCTTCACTGCATATCTACAGCCTGTACTAGATCGACGAGCCGATCTAGTGGATGAAGGGTTGAGATGGCATTTCCTGAGTGCCACCAATGCCTTTATCACGTCTCTTCTTCCAATGGTCAGGCGGAAAATTGACACTTTCCTCCCACAAGTGGAGACAAGTCCTCAATTACTCAGTCATTTTGTCCACGAACTTATGAAATTCGATGACGACTTTCGACAAACGTGGAATTATCTTCCCAACCCCTATTCAACCGAGAATTGGAAAGGACTGGCGTCAGAAATACTGGGTCAACAAAATTGGTTCGAACGGTGGCTCCAGGTTGAGAAGGATTTTGCTTTGTCTCGATACAAGGATATTGTCGATACGCCAGAAAGCGGGCAAATTGACTATGATGGCGTTGATGCTAATGTCACAAAACCAACGAGTGCTGCCATCAGGGTCAATGATCTACTTGAAACCATAACAAATTTGTACAGACCACTATCCTCATTCAGCCAAAAACTACGATTCTTGATCGACATTCAAATCACTATATTTGACGAATTTCACGAACGTCTACACTCTGGCTTAGAGGCATACCTTGCAATGACATCTACCATTGGCCGCACCGTACAAGGCGGTGATCAAGGGAGCCTTGAAGGAGTTGCAGGTCTTGATCGGCTGTGTCGAATCTTCGGAAGCGCGGAGTATCTAGAGAAGAAGATGCAAGACTGGAGTGATGATGTCTTCTTTCTCGATCTATGGTATGAGCTTCAAGATCGAGTCCGGCGGAACCAAGGCGATGGAAAGAATGTTGTTGGCCCAATGTCAGTCGCCGAAGTCGCTCAAAGGACCTCTCAGGCGGTTGCTGAGACTGGTCAAGGACGAAGCTCTGAGGGTGCCTTGTTCGACGAGACAGCATCAGCGTATCGCCGCCTCAGATTACGCTCCGAAAGTATCATAGTATCCACGTTCTCTACTGAAGTCCAGTCATCTCTCAGACCCTACTCTCGCGTGTCAATGTGGTCTTCACTCTCTGCACCTTCAGCAAGCTATCCTCACCCGCTCACCTCTGAGCTTACCCCTACAGTTCGTATCATATCTTCGAATCTCTCTTTCCTTGCTCGCGTCTTAGGTACAGCACCTCTGAGGAGGGTTAACAGACAAGTGCTTTTGTCCTTGCAAAATTTTATCCTGGACAACGTAATTTCGCGTCATTCTTTCTCTGCCGCTGGCGTATCTCAGCTTACGAGTGATATCGATCATCTATGCGGAGTCATCGACAATGCTCTTGGACAACACTCTTCATCAACGGCTTATCAAGGGGAAGCAGGTCGAGTCATGCGAAAACTTAGCGACAGTCTAGTCCTACTTGGTCTCAGAATCAAACCCCAGAGTATCAAATCAGATGAGAACACTGAGCCCCGTGGGGTTGAATTAGGGCTATGGGAAGTGGAAAGGAGGTTGTTCGCCAATAATGAAAGCGCTCGCGAAGTCTTGAGCGAGCTAGAGATTGAGACGCTCACTGAGGCAGAAGCGAGAGCAGTGTTGGAAAAGCGAGTTGAACTTCGCAGCTGACCTTGATACCATTTTCATGATTTATTGTATATCTGTTTATGATAAGGTGTCTTGCATTCCCGAACAATCTTAAAGCATCACGCCTTATGCATCTTTAATGTCTAACTGTTATACACTGCTATCACTAGCTCGGTTCTAAAAAAATCCAGGGGTGTAGTCAATCGCGATACGAGTCCAATTTCAGGCCGCGGACTCTTGCGGCACCCTTGAAGGCACTAGTAGTTGGTCCGAACATCCAGGAAGTCTTTCGCCTTGCTCGACAACTCACTATTCGGCCTCTTCCACGTGGGACAGAGTACGAGCCCGAGGTGCAAACAACACTTAGCTTCATCAGAGAGCCTGCTGTTCGGCAGGCACTTGTGGCACCCTCGACGCTCCGGCCGAACTCCCAGGAGCGTTATGCCGTTACGATGGCCTAGCGGAATACACGAATGCTCTGGGAGCTCTTTTTTAGTACCCTTCCAATGGCCAGTACGATATCGTCCGCTCCACTTGCTCTCTTATGCTGCCAGCTTTTCATTGGGATCGAATTGGCAATGCAAGATTTCTACTCTGCTGTACAGCATTTCATTCAAGGACTTCGAATCATGCAGCAATACGGTCCACATTCGGAGGGAATACCCAATTTGGACGTCTTTATTCTCAAACTGTGTCTATCCTGGTACCTTGACTGCTTGTCCAGTGAGCCGAGGTGATGCACATGTAGTGTCAGACGCCGCCGAACCCTCCCCGACTAGCAAATACGAAGTGCGCCTGCAGCTAGAAGCTATTGCGGCGTCGATAGATAATCACATCAAGAGGTGTAGTCTAATAAATTTCAAGATTCTATGTAGGTGTTGGACGTGGATAGCACGTCAACAATGTAAATTATGTACATAACTTTCAATCTATTCTAAACGTTGAAGCTTTCAACTTCTTAATGATCGCTGGACCAATTTCTTCAATGGCATTAATCAAACCTTCCACCGTCCGTCTCTCAGTCGAAATATTAACGACACAACGGAAGAACTTTCCTTTACCCCTGAGGTCAACATCACCTCCAGTTGGCGGCGCATAATCGACCATATACCCTTTGCTCACAATTGCGCGGGTCACTTCTTCAGTCACTCTACTATTCTTTGCAGCGCGGACATCATCCAATCCAGTTGAGCCGTCGGCTTCGAATGCGAAACGCTTGCCAGGCGCATAATAAAAGCATATCTGAAGACATGGCGGCGGATTTTCACTGACAAGCACGAAATCAGGGTGATTGTCAATGAGAGTTGCCAGATGTGCCGCCGTCTCGGTGGCTTCGTCTATTCGGCTTTCATAGCCTTGTGACCCGTAATATGTCCAGCTCAGGAACAATTTGAGTGAGTCGGCCCGACGACCACATTGAAGGGTCAAGTCTGCCAGATCCCAAACTTCGGGCGAATCGACCTGCAAATCAGCGGTCGGATCACCATTTATCTGGTCCAATTCCGGGTTGCTATGGAACAGATACCCTGCAGGCAGAGTGTTTGCGCGATGGAACTGACGAATATCTGCTGCTAACAGGAATGAACAAGTCACAGGTACACCGAGCATCTTGTGCGGGTTGATAGCAATACTATTCGCCTTTTCTGCACCGGAAAGCTTGTGCTTGTGACGGGCAGAGAATATGAATGATCCACCCCATGAGCCGTCAATGTGGAACCAGAGGTTGTGTTTCTGGCAAATTGCTGCCACTTCGTGAAAGGGGTCAAATGATCCCAGAACGGTTGTGCCGGCGGTAGCGTTGACATGGAATGGCGTGCGACCTTCGGCTTTAGCTTTTTCTACCAACTTCTCCAATTCTGAGGGGATCATGCGGCCTTGCTTGTCGATAGGCACGCCCCAGACAGCATTACTTCCCAATCCGAGCATCTGAGCTGCCTTTTCAATGCTGTAATGACCGTGGCCGCTAGTGAAAATGACGAATTGATAGTCCCCGTTGCCCTCAGTTTTAGTTTTGGGGTATAAAACATTTCTTGCTATCACGATTGAAGTCGTATTGGATGCCGATCCGCCTTGGACGGAAATACCGCCGGAATGAGGCCCATCGAGACCGAACAACAATGCTAATTGCTTCGCCGTGTGTTTTTCGATCAAGGTCAGGACCGGCGATACTTGATATACGTGGACGTTCGTGTTGAGGGCTGCGAGAATGAGTTCTGCAGCTACTCCCGGCGCGTTTGTAGAGGCATATAGTTTGTCTAGAAATCCCTGATGCCAGGTGTTGACGGAGTAGCGCAGTACTTGCTGAAGCACCTGGAGAAGACCATCTTGTCCTTGCCCGGTCGACGGTAAATCAAGCTTCAAAAGTTTCTGCAGGTCCTCAGGGCTTTTATAATCGACAAGAGACGTACTCGGTGTGCCGAGGTCGGTGTTTATGCCATTCGTGGAGTGCCCGTTCGTGGTTGGGATGGAGTCTGCTGAACTTATGAATGGAATGAGGAGGTCTTGTACGGCACCGAGTAGCTGTATGGAAGATTATTGTTAGCCAGGTACTTCGAGCCTCATCAAATGTCAATCGGGGTCAATTGGTTGTCAACGTACTTTGCGCACTTCCTCTGCGCGATCCGAAAATTGCGCCATGCTCAACAGCTCGTGAAGACTTCGAAATCGAATAGTGAAAAAAAAAAAAAAAAATTAATTCAATAAAGAAAAGTCAGAACAAGACTATGAGAACATAAATCACAAAACGTCAACAACCATGGTCTATACACGTTCGTTTTCATAGGGTTGAAGACAATCGAGCCTCATCCGAAAAAAAATTCCCCGCGATGGCGCCATTTTGGATAAGAGCCAATTATACGCCTGCTGGCGAATGACATCATCAGAGTCTTTTGCATCGCAACAGCTGGATATATCATGAGAATTATTAGAAATAAATTTATTCAGAGTCCAAGTGCATTTCAAAGAATCAATGTTAAAATGACTAAGGTACCTTGCATGTGGCTGGACCGTGCTGGAGGAGGGGTCAAATCGGAATGCTTATCGAAATCCGGGGATCGCGGTGCCTGATTAGGGCTAGAATTCTACAGCGGGCTGGTTTGTCATACACAGCGACTGCGGTAAAACGTGAAAATCTAGAGTACAAGTCTGCCCATTGGGGTAAATATACGGAAATATCGAGAGTAGTCAAGACCGGGATATAATATGTTTGAAAGTAGTATACAGAGTCGCAAATCTCCTGCAACTTGTGTAGAATGGGTATCAATGCAAAGACGCGAAACAGGTGACAAACACATGTTGCAAAACAAACCAATGAAGTATCTCATCGCCAAGTGAGACAGGATTGATGTGAGCAGGCGACTACGCATTTTCTGGAGCCGCGGCATTAGCTACTTGCCTGTTTATAGCACATATCCTGCATCCATCTCCAATCTTATCTCGTATTAACCGAGCAGTGATGACCTTGGGCCCCACGGTGCGAGACGTTGCATAGAATTGAGCTTCGTCCTCGTTGTCATCTTCCTCCGGAGGCGAGAGCTCTCGTGTGGTCTCGCTGGAAATTATGGATTCGTTATCATGGGCGTGAACTGGTTCTTGGACGTGAGACAGATGGAAGACATGGCCGCATGCGAATCCCACCAATAGTTCCTTTTCTGTAACATATAAGTCATTAGAAGGATGCTCCGCTCGTAGTCTCTAGAATATGTTGTCAACTTACCATTCTCATGAAAAGGCTCCAAACAACCTCCGCATTGACCAGGTGCAACACGGCGAGACCTGGTAATTGGGCCAGTTGTACTTGAAAGATCATCGTTATCTGTTTCAGTCGCAACATCTCCCGCATCTTCATTGCCAGCTGGCTGTTCGAGCGCGCTTTCATTGTCAGATGGCTTGCGAACATCGAATTTGATTCCCCGTCGCTGGCCACGTCTCAAGGCGTCCATTCCAATTGCAACTTCACCCTGCAGCACTTTCGCTGCCCCTTGACTTATACTTGCTTGGATGTCGTGATCTCGAAGTAGCCTAGTGAGTCCCTCGCGAAGCCCTTCAATTTCTAATCCACTCGGAATACGTCTCACGAGTTTGATTGGGTCGATGGATGTGCCAGCTTCGGTAAGCAAGGCATGAATGAAGACCGGCTTGTCCATTGAGTAATTGAGTAGATCCTCCCACAAGTCGGGATCATCTTGCGACTTGGCAAAGTTGATTGCTTGGGAGACGTCATGCAAGTCGGAAAGTATGAGGTTCAAAGCTCGCTTTGTTTGCCCAGTTTTAGACAGCAGATATATCAACTCCGAAGTGTAGTGTTTTTCTTCACAAATCCTGCAAGCCTCGTCGAAGGAATAAGCTGTACTCGCTTGCAGAAAATCCATAAGCAGTTGCCTGTCATAGTCGGCAAAGAGATCTAACGTAATGTCCGCAAAGGGCTCAACAAGACTTCTGCCTTCATCGGCAGCCAGCTTTTCTGCTGCATCCCTGGCATGGCGACCGCGGCCACGGAGCTGAGGCTTTGCCTCTGCTTTTGATGGGTGAGCTTCGCCTTTCCACAATGCGCGAAGGTAGAAGAAAAGGTATAGGCGTCCAGATGTGGTGTAAAGTTGGGAAACAACTGTTTCTGGACGAACAATACCGTTGTATGCCTCCCTAACAAGTATACTGATAGACTCTGCGGTCGCTTGCTCCAATTCTGGAATCGGAGCTTTCGCCAACTGATGTTTTGAGACGCGAAGTAGTATAAAATTCAGAACATCGTCAGAAATAGCGTCTGCCAAACGATATTCACTAATCAGAGTCAGGGCTTCTTCCGCATCCTGTAGTCGTATGTAGCACCGCAAAGCTTCTCGATGCTGTCCGTTAGACAGGAACAATTTTCCAAGGCTCCCCATTAAAATCTGCCAGTCGTTCGATTCACTTGGTAGCTTTTCCGACTCCAAGCGGTCTTCAATATTTGAAACTGCTTGTCCAATATCGAAAAGCTCCGAGGGCCATAGAGATAGCAGCTGCTCGAATGTTTGACGGTTGTGAGACACATAATGTTCGAGGAACGCATCAAAGATAGCTGATGAAAGTGGAGGCCGCGTGTTCACTGGAATATACTGGGCAATTTCGTCATATTTGCCGGCTTCCACGAATTTCCAGATCCAATGTTCCCATCTATCAGGTATATCGAGAACTTTAGCACAAATTTCTCCAGCAGTTTCCCAGCCATTGTTCTGGATGTGTTGCTCGATCCAGAGTTCGCCAATACGACGCTTCTCGTTTCTAGCACTAGCGCTCAGCGGCTGACCTGCCGTCATGCCCGAGGAACTGTCATCGGCAAAAAAATCCGCCAGACTAGTCTGAGATCTCGTAAAAGCTTCCGTCTGTGTCTCGGTCGGTGGATTGAAAATACCTGGGTTCTGATCAATGAGGATCCAGGCTTCTTCGTATTTCTGATGCGATTCCAGCCATGCAAGATGATCCGATAAATCTCTTGACATTGCTGCAATGCAGTCATACGGACTATGAACAAAAACCTTGAGGCCCTTCGCAGTGGAAAGAGTCTGAACCTCTTTCGGAATTGTGGAACTGCCCGAAACGGAGCTGGACATGAATGACGGGGCAACCCTTTCGGAGCCCCTATCCCCATTACTGCCGTTACTTCGTATACTAGCAGCTGATGTAAAGAGTCTAGCTGGATACAGCGTTGCGTCCAAAAGACCCGTGCCTAAAGCACCCAAGGCACCCCGCTGCACGGCAGTCGCTGTTATGCGCGGTGGTCTCATAATGCTCATATGATAATCGGATGAGGCAAGGTTTTGATATCGAGTGACTGAGAGCGTATCGGCGCTTACTTCCTCCTGTGTTTCAAGGTCGATGAGGCGAAGTTCGGGTTCGGCTGCCTTGTGTCGACGACTACTCTGTGGTTGCTCCTCGAGGTCGCTGTTCTCAATTTCCAGGTATGCTAAAACAAGTAAAAGGTTTGCACTGTACATGGAAACCCCTGAAATGATAGAGTCGGTTCGTAAACTTGGTAAGGCGTTAGCTTCAAATATGACAAGGAGGAAAATGACAAATACATACATTGTGACAACCTCAGCATCTCCGAGTTTTCGGTTCCCTGCTCGTGTTCCAGGAGGTGGTATACGATCTGGATATACATTGATAATCCAAATAGTGCCGCCCCAGCCGACCACGAGTTTCTCAACTTCTGAAACACCGCTAGCACTCTGCTGTCCTAAGATCGATTCGGTGTCGCTATTTTTCGGTATTTCAAATGCTTTCATATCAACCCATTCGGCGTGCGCTTTCCAGACACTGGCCATCTCCTCCCATTGTGGTCGATTTGGTCTGTCTATGTGTCTTATTCGTGTCCAGGCAAATTCTGCGTCGGCTGTGTCCAGATGTAGGTTCGATCGCATGATTTTTATACCTTCTTCGTTTACCCAAGCCACGTACTTCCCAGATAGTGACCATTTTATAGTGTTGATTGCACCTTCACCACTGTGTAGGACGGTATCTCTTCCCGAGCTGGCACCCAAGCCCAGAGATCCTAACCATCCAGCTCCTGAAGCCGCACCACTTAAGGTCGTAGATTTTTCCGTTGTACCTGATCGGCCTCCGACAGTGAGAATCAGCTGTCCAGCGCGACCACCTGAAAGATATTGTCTGTCACTCTTGTACTCCGGAGACAACGCCACAGCTTGGACTGGTCGGCCAAAGTTTCGGAGAAGTACATCCTTTGGGTCAAGCGGCGAATATACACAGACATTTCCATCTATCGACGAGGTAGCTATATGTATAGAATTCGAAGGGGTTGGTGGTAGCCCGGGGGCGGGTGCAGGCTTGCCCTTCGATCGTAGAGATGCATTCGGAGATGGGACGTCATCTTCCTCGGAAGACCTGCTGATCGCATTGTGTCGTGTTATAGTATGAGAAAGTAATGATGGCGATATTGAAATAGAGGTCACACTTGCCGAATGCGCTGTATAAACACGGAGCGCTTTGAGCGTCGGCAACGATAGCACATGCTGCGAGGAATTAGCGGTAGGCCTCATCGTCGGTCAAGGTCAGCAAACTCACAATGTTACCGTTATGTGTTCCAACGATCTAAATATTCCACCCGGTTAGTTTGAGCTCTCCCAGTCTTTCGATAATGCGGACACTGTACCATCCTATCTCCTGCCACTAGAAGTGCACTTGTTGCGTCGCCCGCGCGATATAGTGAGGGTAGGCATTTCGTCAAGTAAACGTATTTCAATCGAGGCTCCTCGTCTTCCTCATCCTCCTCATCATCTTCGTCTTCGTCTTCGTCCTCGTCATCATGGGCGGAATCGTCCTGCTCCCGTGCATCGTGCTCCTCGTCGCTGATGTCACGGGAGGAATTGTCGGCGGGGGGTCGGGAGGCAGACTCGGCGGACTGTGCTTTGTTTTTCAAGGAATTGGCATCCTCACTGCCATCAGCAGCACCTGGTAAATCCATGCTTAGCGCCAGGTGAGCGCGTTGGAAGCTGCGACTTCCTTGCGAATGCGGAGCTACGTGTTGGGGTAGTTTAACTATGATGGGAGCATGACTAAGCAAGTTCATGCGGAATGACGCTGTGGAAGAAGGAAGGGCCCGAGATCTTCAACCGATCTCTCCATCTCTGAGAAGTTAGGACAGACAGTATTGAACAGCTTGGTTATCGCCATCCGGGATGTAATTACTGGTTCCTCACATTCTTCTTTCATTCGTTTATTGCTATACTTCCCGATGAACCATCTTAGACGGTATTCTGCAAATCCTGGTATAGTCCAGGCTTTTTCACGTCATGCCGGCCCATCCTCTATATGTTCAGCGTGTCGCCAAATTACAGCACAGCCTCTACATCGCCCTTCGCGTATAGTACCCTTGCTCGGCCCACGTCTACGAAGAGACTTCTCCTGCTTGATTGCCCGAAATTCACAAAATCATGGTGCAAGCGAACCGCCGACTGAGAAAGATGCTGGCTCATCCGGCAATCAATCACAGCGGCGAAAATTAGCCCGATCACCAGCTGCCAACTCGTCTCTTCGCCGTGTCGCAGTCGAAGCACAACGTACAAGGAGTGGAATCTTATCGAGGACGCAACTTTTGGAACAGGGGTTAGGCGAACTCAAGGTATGGTTATTGGTCTACTATACTTGTAGTAGATGCTAATTTCGGTCAGACGGTCACTGCATACGCGGTAGCTGAGCAGTTCAATATAACGAAAGTCAGGGATATATTACAAGAGAAAGGCTACGAACCGGATCCTTTCGATACGGGGCTTTACCCTCAAGTCGTCCATATACAAGTTCCCATCGACTCGGTACGGCGCATGACAAACCCAGAAGCTACCAATCTGGGGTCCGATGAGACTGGCGACGTGTTTGTCTTTCCCTCAGGGACCGTCGTGGCATGGTCGCTTCCAGATGGATTCACTTCATATCTGGCTTCCAGGACACTTCTCCCGGCAGCCGAGAATCCGCATACAGATAACCTCGAGACGGAAAATATGGACTTTATTGAGGATCCTCATCGAGAAAGCAGCTCCATCAAGGGCGATACTATCGTACTTGGCACCAAAACCAGTGATGGTTCACCCCCGAGTGCTTCTAATCGCCAGTCTGTTGATACAGTGCTGACAAAGATTGCATTCTCATCCGGATTGGCACGCAGCACGAAGCTTGCCGTGTTGGAAAGTCTACTTTCTGACTACTTTGAATCGACGCGCAACATTCCAACACTGTTGTCAAGAGGCTCACGATTACCATACACAAGAGATTTCATCCTCCGGAAAACAGGACAGTTACTCAGCGTTCGAGCACAGTTGAACATATACTCTGAACTGACCGATTCTTTACCCGACATCTTCTGGGACAGTCGACACGAGCTAGGCCTTGAAGGTTACTATGAAGAAGCGGGTAGGGCATTGGATGTCGGAATTCGCATCAAGGTGTTGAACGAGAGAATGGACTACGCACAGGACATCGCCAATGTCCTGCGCGAGAGACTCAGTGAAACTCACGGGTTGCGCCTTGAATGGATCATCATTCTCTTGATCGCGGTGGAAGTAGGGTTCGAAGTTCTCCGACTCTGGAAAGAACGCGAGGTCGAAAGTAAGGAGAAAGAAAAATCAACGAACTGATCGCTTTATGTACAGTGATCCATGTACATATATTTATGAACTACATTATCGAAGATACCCCGCTCACCAAAGTTGGAGCACATTGAGATGAGAATAATCCCACTCCTATCTCATTAGACAGTTGTTAGGTCTCCTTAAGTTGAGAGTATAGAGCATGTGCTGGTTATTGCAACATTGGGATCTGGCGCTCCCCGTCAACATCAATAAACATCTAGCCTCTTTCCATCTATAATTTGAGGCATTGCATTGTAGAGTGGCCGACAAGGTTGACTCCGTTAGCTTCCCTAGGCTTCAGGCAGCCCCCGGAGGTCATGCGCCGCCAACGCCTCACGTCACTAACCAGCCCACCAACCATAGCGTTTCAACCACCCAGGTGACCTGTACCTGCATCTTTATAACTTCAGCAATCCCATTCCCTCATCTTCATTAATTTGCATCTATCACTACCATTTGACACGTACTGGAGCTTCACATCCTCATCAATCCCGAGGATGGAGCTCGTACCTTTCTCGCAATACATCCCGAGCCCGCAGCGGATCCTCAAGGCAATAACAGCAGGAGCGCTCCCATTCTTGAGCTCGGAGAACCCAGCAGACCTAGCATCGAAACAATTCTCGTCATGTCCCAAACCAGAGTTGAGCTGTGAGGCCAAGTTTGATGGTCAAGATACATGCTGTTTCAATTATCCCGGAGGTCATTTCCTGCAAACGCAGTTCTGGGATGCCGATCCGGCTATTGGGCCAGATGACTCGTGGACGATACATGGATTATGGTATGTCCAGCCCAGCGCTTACTTGAGAAGGATCAATAGCCTGACTAATTTTCACAGGCCAGACCACTGTGATGGTGGATTTGATGAATATTGTGATTCTCACAGGCGGTATAGCAATATATCATTGATCTTGGTCGACGGTGGCCGTAGTGATCTGCTCGATTATATGAGCGAGTACTGGAAAGATTTCCGCGGTGATGACGCCAATCTATGGGAGCACGAGTGGAACAAGCACGGCACGTGCATAAGTACACTTGAAACGAAGTGCTATTCTGACTACGTTCCTCAGCAGGAGGTTGTTGATTACTTTGATAAAGCGGTGGATTTGTTCAAGGGTTTGCCTTCTTACAAGGTTTGTCAGACGCTTTTGATAGGTATGATTATTGGACTAATGGTTCTTCGCAGACCCTAGCAGACGCCGGTATTGTACCCTCACATGATGTGACGTACCGAAAAGCAGACATTCAAAAGGCCCTTAACGACGCCCACGGTGCACGAGTCACTATAAGATGCCATGGAGGTGCTTTCAATGAGATTTGGTATCACTACAATGTCGCCGGGCGCTTACAGACCGGAACTTTTGAGCCAGCTGATGCAGGTACGTCCAAATTGATATCATCAAACCCCTTCGAGAAGAAATGCTTAACATCTCTCCAGTTGGAGGAGGATCAAACTGTCCCAGCTCCGGAATTCGCTACATCCCTAAACGCTCAGCTCCACCCTCAAACCCTCGACCTACGATAACTCATCAACCCGGTCAACCCGAGCCTACGGGCCCTGTGGAGCCTCGCCGAGGAAATCTGCGTGTCTACACGGGTGATGACCAACAGCAACGCGGTTGCCTCATTAGCCATGGTACTTGGTTTACATCCGGTACATGCGCGACCTTTAAAGCTAAGGATGTCACTGGTGTGTTTGCTACTTTCCATTGCTCAGGCACGATACTAATGACTATCAGGTGGCTTTCATGTCCAAACGCGCAGAGGATCATGCGGCTTCGTAAAGGATGTCTTTACTTGCGGTCACCAAATCCGAAACCCAGCACTTTTCCAAGTAAGATCTACTCTCTTCACGGCGAAATGAAATAATCAGCTAACCTGAGCAATGAACAGATCTCCGATGACAACAAGCTGACATACAATGGAAACACCACTTTCTTCGCCGACAAAGCTCCCAAAGGTCATGTCCAAAGCAAAGTCTTTGCTCATAGTGGTAATGATGAGCATGCCATCGAGTTGAGCATTGCTTGGTTTGAGACCTGAGGTCGAGGTCAATATATACTTTACACGGCGTTGAATGAGTTTCCTTATTCTTTGATGCATTGATAGGTTGTGTATAAGCTAGCAGCATTTTAGACAGAATGACTATATTGATATCCTTCAACTTTGCGTATGTACCTGACGATCTACATACTAGCTACAAGTACTGTAATTTTGGAACAATCTATTAATCCATTCAATACTAGCCTAGTTACCTCGAGGCATAGTCGCAAGCTCCTGATATGAAAAGAAACGCACACAGTCATTCAAAAGTGGCATGACAAGAAGACAGCCAAGGTATAATCGGTCCCAAGAAAGTGAAACAGAAAGAGACTCCAAGAGAGAAATGAAAAGGAAATTCGCACAAAACAAAATCGAAAATCATAGCCATAATAATTATGGCGGTACATTGCAAGTCCTCTCTAAAGAGGAACTACATCCAGATCATGAACCCAAAATAGAAAAAAGACATAACAAAAAAAAAATCAAAACATCATCGCTTTTCCGTGTTACACAAAGGAGGTGAATCGAATGTTGTACAGGTTCATTAAAGTATCGGAACGTTCCAAGAGCAAAGTCTATCAATGGTCGCATTAGGAGGATCCGGAAATAGAAGAATCGTAGCAGGTCGTTAAAAAGTCGTAATACCCACTCCGCGGTGGAGTAGGAAGGAAGCATGAATCACTTTTGAAACAAAGGAAATGGTAGGCCAACTCATCATTGGAAGAAAGCATCGGTCGCGTTATCATCGTTGAAGTCCAAGAAGAAATCGCTCTCATTTTTGCCAGAGAACAGATCCATATCATTTGTGATGCTTGACTCGTGACCAAAGTCCGAGAAGCTTGAATTGTTGTTGATGAAGATGTCAATGTCGGATCCAGCTGTCGAGTGTGTCAAGGCTGGCACTATCGAAGACGAAGGAAGGTCTGAACTTTCTGGCTCTGGATCAAAGCAACCCGCAGCCTCTGAGATTGGTGGTAGATCAGGGATCTCTTCTGAAATGTCTTCGAGAGGCTGTCTGGATGAAGTACGGGACATCGATCCGACATCACTCAATGGGCTGTAAGAACGAGAGCTCTGGCCTGGCGAAGAATGATGACCAGTGCTGAACCCTGGAGACGCCGGAGGTGTGAAAGAGAAAACCTCAGATGGCAAGCAGTAGTTTGTCGACTCAAACATGGTCATGTCTTCCAAAGGACTAGATGCTTGGATACTCATGCTCTCAAACCCATCCGAAGGTGGTGAGCTACACGAGCTATCTGAGCTAGACACAGACATGCTAGCCGAGATATTGGAGACCTTTTCACGAGTTCGCGCAGCTTTGTCCTGTCGTACCTCCATGTCGGGGCGGTTCTTTTTGGGGCGACCACGCTTGGTTGTCTTACGAACGACACCTTTGTAACCTCCGATGCACATTCCTCGTTGACGATGACGAGTCAAGGCATCATGTCGCGCAAAGACATTTCCACAGAGGCATTCATAAGGCTTATCCCCAGTATGTATCTTGGCATGCCGTTTTAGGTCGTGTCCTCGAACAAAGCATTTGTCGCAATGGTCACATTTATACTGACGATCACCAAGATGGGTTTGGATATGAGACTTGATGTTTTCTTTTCGTCCAAAGCGTCTATCACAGCCAGGGTGAATGCAAACCCATTTCCCGTCAACGGGATCGGGTCCGGAAATGTAAGCTGCGATCTCATCGATGGTGATCCCTGTCTCGGTGATGGAAGCTTGGACGCGGGCATCGAGATTCAAGCTATCGATAGAAGCAACCTTGGGAGACAGTTTGGTTTTGCTTGGCGACAGATCAGGTGGGGGACTGTTCGACTTTATTGAGCTTGACTTGGATGGAGTGGCTGCGCTGATGGGAACTTTGGGCGCCTTGACTGGACTTTGAGCAGGCAGCGGCATATATGCTATCTCAGGTGATGACTGGAATGAGTTGTTGGTGGAAAGAATTTGTGTGTTGTAGGCTTCCTGATCCTCCGATTTGATAGACATGCTCTTGGATACCACTTGGAACTCTGTACTCTCGAAATCACTCTCCTGTGAAGTAAGTAAATCATAACAATCATAGTCAACGGGGGCAGTATTAGGGGGAGAAGGGACATCAATCTTGGGCTCGGCATAATTGCTTCCTGGGACTCCTTGAAGTGACTTGGCTCTCTGCATATAGGCAGGTTGAGTCTGATAGACTATATTCTTGATGGGGGAAGTGTGTACGTTTTGCATAAAAGGAGCAAACTCAGTACCTCTGCGAAACGGTGTTGTGTCTGGGGTGATTGGTACGTAATCTGCAGACTTGATTAGCATCTCGACATATGCCTTTGAGTTTCGTAAACACACTTGACTGCACCTGTTTCGGTGGTGTTGATGGAATGTAGGACTGCTGAGATATATCCGATTGTACAGATGCACGTCTCAGGTCGTACATTTGAGCTAGCATGGATTGATTGACTAGATAGGGATTCCATGTTCCGTCCCCGATGAGTTGAGGTTCGGCAAAGATCATAGTTTCCTGGCCGGGTTGTTGCTGTTGCTGCTGATGCTGAACGGGCTGAACGGCCGGCTGGATTCGGCGATTCTTTGTACCGGTGTTCTTGATATTCAGCCCGCCAGAGTTCATGCAAGCATTTATAGGGGAATTTTCATTGCTATATTGGTTAGTATAAACGTTCAGACCTCTTGTCTCAAGTCGTCGGCCATCTGCATTAGACAATATTTGATGTTGAGACTCGTCAAAGTAGGACTGTTGGTTGAGTTGACTCGTTCGCTGCTGTTGCGCCTCACGTAGAACGTTTGTATACTGGCTTTGGCTTGTTGATATAGGATTGGGTTGCAGATTGGCAGGAGGCTGGTTCAAACTCATCCCTCGTTTGTGCATTGAGTAACGTTGCATGGCTGTTGCTGGGAGGAGGGGTGCTTTAGCTGCCTCCAGAGCAACTGGGATTGAGTTTTGTCGCCGGTGCTGGCGCTGATGCCTCTGCATACCGCTCGATGGACTGACAAGCATGGTTGATATATTGAATTTTATACGTTAACGTCTCGTTTATTGCTGAGATCGAAATCTGTCATCGCCGAGTCAATTGCTGCTTTTTATCTGCGTCGCGAAGTATACGCACCTTCACAAGACGGAATCAGGCGGAGCGCCGCCGAAGTCAGTTCTCTGTCAACAGTTCAAGCAGATGTCGAATGACTCTCGATCGTGGTATTTTCTGACTT
Source organism: Talaromyces pinophilus (assembly GCA_001571465.2). NCBI lineage: Eukaryota > Fungi > Ascomycota > Eurotiomycetes > Eurotiales > Trichocomaceae > Talaromyces > Talaromyces pinophilus. The sequence goes on along the minus strand of CP017344.1, from coordinate 2,664,637 downwards.
GAGCCTTGAGGCTTTCGGACTCGAACCCGTCCTTACGTTTTCCTATCAGAATCCCAACTTGGTCAGCTTCCGATCTCGACAATAAAAAGCAACAAAACGCTAGAAACTTAGCCTCGCCCTGAGTGTTTCCTCTAGGGCAGAGAAGGTCTTATGTTTCTAGTATAGATAAATAGAGAGTAGTTTGAGTTTTTTGCAGGAGTTTGCAATAATTGAGCGAGCTGCAATTATCGAGAGGTATAGTTCAATGGAGGTTATGGAGAGAGCAAGGTGTGGATATGTATGAAGTTCCTCGAGCTACCGTGGGGGGAGGATGGACTTGCGTCAACAATGGAACGGTTGCCGCGGCGACGGGCCTGCTGTGGTCGGACTCCCTCGCAGGGCTATCCCACTACGGATCGCTTACCAGAGAAACTTCGCGCGCCTTGTTTGAGGCCAGACCATACGACACTCGCAATATACGCACAAGTTCGCATTGTGGATCCCCGAACCGTCCTTGCGTCTTCAATCTCCGATTTATATAGTACAGGGCTGACTGATGGCCGGAATGACTTCACCGTCCTGACATCCTCACAGCTCTCGGCTGCCAAGGATCCCTTTGTCGACTTTGGCAAGCAATAATTGATAGAAAGCAATATGGCAGGGTGGTACTACAGCTTCTTAGACGATATTTATATATCCACTTAATCAATAATCCGCTTATTTTGTTGTAAAGCCTCCCTTTTATGCTCCTGCGAGGGATGTTGTGCTGTTAAACAATAATCAAACATCGATGTTTCATCTTTCGGGGGGATGCCCGTAACCTCAGGCAACCACAGATCACAAATTAATCACGTGATTAGGCTTCTCGTCAACCCGGCCGAAACGATAATCCGAGAGGACCGCCCACGTGACCGCACAATCATTTATCTCGACTACTCCGCTTCCCGATAAATTTTGTTCACCAACGATCCGTTCTGAAGGTTGAGGAAGACAACTTGTCGAGGTATGTCTCCGTCACCCTAGCATCTCCTACAGCGTCTGCTTTGAACAAACTTCATCTTCTCATCGTGCAAGATGATTGTTTCGTTCTATCTACGTTGCGGCATCGCCGATAGCTCTGGATGCAAAAACTAACGTTGTGCGATGGCAGGCCTTCATCAAGATGCAGATCTTCGTCAAGACCCTTACGGGCAAGACTATCACCCTTGAGGTGGAGTCGTCCGACACCATTGACAATGTCAAGTCCAAGATCCAGGGTATGTATTTACCTTCAAGTTCCGACTCAACGGCCGTCCACTGACTTTTTCCAGACAAGGAGGGTATCCCCCCCGACCAGCAGCGTTTGATCTTCGCCGGAAAGCAGCTCGAAGACGGCCGCACCCTCTCCGACTACAACATCCAGAAGGAGTCCACTCTTCACTTGGTCCTCCGCCTCCGTGGTGGTGGTAAGAAGCGCAAGAAGAAGGTCTACACCACTCCCAAGAAGATCAAGCACAAGCGCAAGAAGACCAAGCTCGCTGTGCTCAAGTACTACAAGGTTGATGGCGATGGCAAGATCGAGCGTCTCCGCCGTGAATGTCCTTCCGCCGAGGTACGTTTTTCCTCCTTGGTCCTTGTTGCTTGGACTCAATGCTAATTTTACAATAGTGTGGTGCCGGTGTCTTCATGGCTGCCATGCACAACCGTCAGTACTGCGGAAAGTGCCACCTTACCTACATCTTCGATGAATCCAAATAAGCGTCTCGTTACGATTTCGATGTGAAGGAGTGATGAAAATGAAAATTTGGACTATGTCATGTGCCCTTGTGGCTTAGATAAGATTATGTAGAAAAAAGGACCGGTTCATTCTGGCAATTTTCGCTTTCAGTCCGGAGAACTATTCTTTTAGCATCACACAATCAGGTAATCTGCTAAGAGAAAACGCCCTGAATCGATTTGGCCATCCGATCTCAAGCGCCCTGCATGCCACTCCGTATATTGTCAAACTTGCTTTCTGGAAAATCGAGATTGTTCGGCGACTGATCCAAGGCGCCCACTCCTCCGACGGTGTCCACAAAGGTACCAATGAGCGATCCATCTGCCTTCGCGGCGGCACTTCCTCCTTTGTCACCGCTGCTTTCCCACCACATGCCTCCGCCCAGTCCATTGTTACGAATAAAATTGGCCTTGATCTCGCCGACTTGAACATTGTCGTAGCTCACCATTGTGTTACCATCGTAGCACCATGACGCCCCAATTTCCGGATCAACTTGGTCGCTGCCACCGGGTCGGGGAAGAGCTTTGTAGTCCCATACACCTTGTTCCCAACTACCTTCCCCTACACCGTTGTATGCCGTGCCCGGTCCTTGAGTGTTTTGGAACGCACGGCCGTAAAGTGGCATTCCCAACACCATCTTTGAGGGTGGAACACCGGCTGATTTGATGTAGTAATCGAGGGCGCCGACTGTGGAAAATGGGGTAGCTGAAGCGTTTTGGTTTGACGGAAACAGATTGGCTTGATGGCCAGCGACTTGATCCCATGATCCTGTGTGTGTCAACCTTCTGATCATCTTCAGCGGGTGAGGCCATAACTAACCTGCGTAGTCATAACCCATCAGGTTGTAGAAGTCAAGATAAGGTGTCATCTCAGGAAGACGCAGTTTCTGATAGTTTGAGGCTCCTATAAAAGCCCAGTTAGAGACGAAGCGTACTACCAAGTGGTTTGACCTACCGGCGGGACAAGCAATGGTAAGAAGAAACTTCCTATTCGGGCCTGCTGCTTGATCCAGCGTCTTTTCAAAAAGAAGTCAGCATCTAGCCCTAACTATTGGAGACGAGAAATGAGAGATGGTAAGCACACCTCACGGCACTTTTGTAAAAGAGCAACGAAATTCTGAGCTTGCGTATCATCTATATTACACCATTGCTTCAGTAATCATTCCTAGGCGAGATATAACGCAATTGTAAGAAAACCTACCTTGGGGGTACTCCCAATCGATATCAATACCATCCAGACCCAAATCGAGAACCAACTTGGTAGCCGTCCTAGCAAAGGTCTCCCTTCCAGCTTCTGTGCTGGCCGGTTGCGCAAAATTGGCCGAATAGGTCCAACCCCCAATTGAAATAAGCACTTTTAGTTTTCTGTTTTGTTTCTTGAGAAGATAGAGCTGCTTAATGCAGCCGTAGGCGTTGGTACCCTGGTCATTCCATGAATCGGTGGGGTAGTGCTTGTCGGTGTCAGCCCAGCTGTCTGTCAGGTAACTATATACAGCTTGTTAGAGCTCTGATCGGATACTTAGGTACTGTATTTGAGGATCCAGAAGATAATAACTCACACTTCGCCACTTTCTGGACGGACGTTGGCGAATGAGTATAGCACATGAGTGAGTTTATCTGCGGGGAGGTCTTGCGGGTTGTGGTTTCGTCCGTAGATTGCCTATACGCCTATCAGCACTATTCAAGCAGGTTATCAAGAAGCCGATGCGAAGTCCAAAGGGAATAGTTAGGTATGTGGTAGGTTCACATAGGAAGGCAATTGATATAGCATAGCGGGGTTGCTTCGATTAAGCGAGGATCATACCCAATTGACAAAGTATACCACTGATCTCAGTCCTGACATTTCGATGGCTTGTTGTCGACTATTCAAGGTGTTCGTCTCAATGGGACACGAAGTGGTATATTGTGAAGCTGTCTGGTGGTTCTTGAATCCAATGAGACAAGCGGACAAAATAGCAAGCACAGCGGGGAGTATAAAAAAGCAAGTATATGAACTCAACGCTGTGCGACCGTTCGGCGCCACAATTGTAACTGATGATTGCTTCAATTAATTGTGTTCTGAGTCTTTCTTATGAACAAAAATGAATGAGAATGGAAAATATTCATCTACAGACAGGCAGCTCTGTTTATTTATAGCTGGGGTATGTCTCCCAGCTCCCAATCGGATGGGACGAGACAAGCGGGCCGAGTCCCCACTGATCGGTCTGATCCCAAGTCACAGCCTCTCTCGACGACATACATAGTTAGGTACGTCTACCTGTGTATGAGCTCAGCCACTTTCACTCAACCTTTCTCGCTCTCTACAAACACGTCGCTGTGGCTTTGCCGAGCATGCTTTTGTGGCTCAGCAGAACTGCTGGTATGTCCTCAATGGAGTATCCCATTAGCTTTGGGTGAAACGAAGCATTGATACCTACTCTTAACACTGTGAAACTTTGCATACGCGCCATCCTCGCTGGCTCCATTCATGGAGGCTCAGGGATACCTAGGCCCTCAGCCTTCGTGCTGATCTTCGTAGGCAGCTCTGTTCGAGCATTGAATGTCTCTCTCAGGGTTTCATTGCGAGGAAGACCTGTTTCCAGTTAGCAATTACCCATCAACTTGAGTAAATGCGTCCCTCTCCGTAGAACTGACGTAATTGACGCTCATATTACTGACATAACCTAGCACATGGGCACTTCCCTGTGAAAACCGTCACTGGGCCCTCCTTCCAGCCATGAATCCATCCCCAGGGTCGTCCAGGATACGCCCAAGGCCTGCCTGTTTGACTCTCCCAATTAGGAAGGAGCTCGACAAACGAACGCAAATCATATTTGGCAGTTGCAAACACCCGCGAACCTCGAGACAGCCAATCACGTAGCGTTTTGTCAACCCCAATCGGGAAGGAGCCCTCTTTCCTCCTCCTCCTCCTCCTCCTCCTCCTCCCCCCCCTCGCTCGAGATCTTCTTCTTCTGCTCTTCTCACAATACTCCTTCCTCATTCATCCTCTGCCTTCCTCATCCTCTCTCATCTCCTTCCTTCGTCTCTTTTCCCTCATCTCATCCACCTTCTTCATCCTCTTCCACTATTATCATTACTTCTCCACTTGTCATCTCTATCCATTCTTTCCATATCACTGAAATCTGTCAACAAAAGCCTCATTTTAGCCAGAAATAGGTAAGTGAGACCTCCCTTTTCGCTCTTTGCATCCTTCTTCGATCCTCAGAACAGCCATTTCCCGCTTCTCATCCTTCAATTCATCCTTCCTCCTGGCATCAGCGTCTTCTTCTCCACTCAATCTTCCCCTTCTCTTCTTCTCTCATCCTCTCTCGCACCCAATCTTCTTCATCTTCCAACCCCCTATCAGTTTTACTAGCTGCTCGCTTCTTCTCATCTCCTGGCTCGTACCTTACTCATCTTCCCATACTCTTTTCTTTCATCGTCACTCTCGAACACATCGAATCGCCTCATCTTTTCTATCATCTTCATCTCGATCTTCGTCTCACTTTTTTCCTCACAGCAACCTTCATTTCTCCAAGAAACAACCATCCACCAGCGGTCTACGTCAAGGTCAGTTCATTTCTTTCCCAACATCAATCAACCCTCACTTTCATCCTACAATTTCTCTCATCCTCACTCTTTCTTCCCCGCCTGTTCTCTCATTTTCGACTTTAGCCCACTCTTCAACCTTCTTCTGATAACATCAACAAACTCTCATTTCCCATCCTCTCTTTGTGCCATATCTTACTTTTGGACTTGTCATTGTTATCGGTGACTTCCTCCTGTTTTTTGGCTCCACCAAGCTCCAGTTTCCAGTCTCTCTTTGTCCCATATCTTACTTCTAGATTCATCATTGTGTCTATTTGACTCTCCACACCTTTTTTCTAGCAAACTTCAATTTCCGGCCTCTCTTTAAGATTTCCCATTGTTGCCCTTCAGGACTAACAAAACACGCCACAGTAGGATAAGCCCGTCATCATGGCATCGACCAAGGGAGATCCTGCTAGGGACCCAAAACCGTTTGTCAATCCCTACAAAAATCTGGATTTGCCACCTGAAGCTTTTACCTTTGGTAAATCGGTAAGTCTTACTGTCTTTGTCCCTGGTTCCTTTGTCGCACAGTACCGTGTCGGTACTCTGTTTGTCTCTGTCTCTATTCTTCCCTTTTCTCCTTGTCAATTGCCCGACAGCCACTTCCGCACAATCATGCTGTTCAATGGCCAGGCATTGTTTTCATTGTCCTTTTTTGTCATGAGAAGTTCGCCCCGTTGAGGTGGGATTGTCCGGCTGTCGGTGACCAAGTTTGTATGGCGGTCATCTCCTGTCTGCGATATATAAGAAGCATGTCTTCCCCTTCTCCAGCTGGCTCCTTCTACAATTATCTTTCATCGTTCCTCGCAAAATCTTTACCACACTTTTGGCAGTAGAAACCAGGAATTTCTGCTACTCTCTATAAACTTTTGCTTCTGATTTCCTTCGCGATTTGTTATCGTGTACTTGAATCACCATGCCTCCGCAAGCGGAAATCCCTGAGATCAAAGACTCTATTGGGTCACGGAAAGCTGACGATATCTTTCGACAGTACCTTGAAGGCAGCACCCACGTGCCACGACCAGGATTTAACGCCACTGGTCGCGAGGTGAGCCTGGTCCTCAATGCTTATCTTATTACCGGTTTTCCCACTCAGAACGTTCACCAATACGATGTAAGTCACCATATCCTCTCCTTTGGCAATTCCTTTAAGAAAACGAAGGCCTGACAGCTTTTCTTAGGTGACCATCCTGAAAATCGGCAAGGAACATGAGCACCCACCACCACGTTCGCGAAATTTTGCTTGGGACACCACTGCTAGGAAGACCACCTGGAAGCAAATGATCTATGATGGCAATAAGCTTGCCTGGTGCGTCCACTTCTCAAACTACTTCAGTCCTTGCCTCTAACAAACCGAAACAGGTCCTCCAACAACTATGACGAAATGAAGTCGGTTGAAGTCAATCTTAACAACAAGACTGACAACGACAAGCCTCCTGCTTATCGCATTATCGTTCGGAAATCAAAGACCATCTATCTCCAAGTGCTGCAAAACTGGCTGGAGAAGAAGGGCTCTTTTGACGAGCGAGTTCTTGAAGCGCTTAACTTTATGGACCACCTTCTGCGTGAATATCCGTCCACTAAGTACACCCCTGTCAAGCGGGCGTTCTACGATCCTAAGGGAGAGAGCCGCAATTTCGATAGCACTCTTGACCTCCGCAAGGGGTTCTATCAAGCCATTAGACCTGCTTTGGTAAGTGACTCATCGATTCTCGGCCTCCATGCACAATTCTCTAACAGACATCTAGGGTGGAAATCTCGTTGTGAACGTCGATAGCGTCCTTTGCGCATTTTGGCGGCAGGTGTCGCTTGCCAGCCTCGCTGATGGCTTGCTCAAGAATTTCAGTTGGGGCAAAACTGCGCAGGATATGAAGCGTAAGAACGTGAATCCACAAAATCCTTTTGCTGGGTACGTTTACAGTAAAGCTCATGTTCATGTTTGGAGCAAAATGCGTCATCTGGAGGTCAAACCGGTGTTCAAAGGCTGTATCACCGAACGCAGTTTTCATATTCACAACATCCTGCCACGAAATGCGCACGAAATGACTTTCACATGGACGGACCCCGCTACCGGCAGAGAGCAAGAGATTTCAATTTTCAATTACTTCAAGCGCAAATACAACTTGGTACTTTCCTTCCCTGAATTGCCTGTGGTGGAGATGACAACTCGGGGGACCTATTACCCTATGGAGTGTCTTCATGTGGCTGGGCTGCAGCGTTACAACCACAAGCTGGATGAAAAGCAAACCGCAGAAATGATCAAGCACGCAGTTCGTCGTCCCAATATTCGATTCAGCGATATCGACACCGCTAAGGCGAAGCTCGGTCACTCGTCAGATCCTATCCTTAAACATTTCGGTATGAAGATCTCAGACCAGTCAATTATAACCAAGGGTCGTCTTCTTCCAGCGCCAGAGATCCAGTTTGCGAATGCCAAACACAATCCTGGAACTCAAGGTCGTTGGGACTTGCGTGGCAAGAAATTCCTTGAGCCCAACAAAATTCCTTTGAAATCTTGGGGTGTTGGTATTTTCACGCGAGGCGGAAATAATTTGACTTTGCAACAAGTTGATGACTTTCTTCAGTTGTTTGCCAAGCAGTACGCTGGTCACGGTGGCGCGATCGCAGGTAAACCAACCATCCTGAATCTCACTGGTGATACCGCTGAGGCCGTTCATCGCCTTTATAAGAGTACCGGCGATAACTTCAACCAGCGTCCGCAGCTGCTTCTCTTCATTGTTCCCAACAAGGATACTTTAGTCTATCACCGAATCAAAAAGTCCATGGACTGCCGGTGGGGCGTTGCCTCTCAGATCTTGCAGCGAGCCCATGTTGAGCGTAAACAGCCTCAGTACATGTCCAATGTGGCCATGAAAGTCAACGCCAAGTTGGGTGGTGCGACTTGCAAAGCCGCTCCCCGTCAAGACTCAATGAATCGTGCCGGCTGCATGATCATTGGTGCCGACGTTTCCCACGCAGCACCTGGCAGTACTGCTTCGTCGTTAACTGCCATCTCTGTGTCTGCGGATCAGAATTGCGTCAAATACATGGGTAGTTGCCAAACCGGTTATAGCCGAGTCGAGATGATTGATGAGGACAACATGAAGAATATGCTGACCCCCTTAGTCAATGAGTGGACCAAGACAGTCGGAAATGGGCGTCGTCCTCAGTGCGTCTATTACTTCCGCGACGGCGTGTCTACTGGTCAATTTGCGCAGGTGCTCGAGCAGGAAGTCCCTATCATCAAAGAAATCATCTGTCGTGGCAGCGGGGAAAAGACCGCTCCTAAAATCACTGTGGTGATTGCTAACAAGCGTCATCATATTCGGGCAGCGCCACGACCTAATGACAAGGCTGCCGCTGATAAGAACGGAAATGCCCTACCTGGTACGCTTATCGAACGCGATGTCACCAGCCCACACGACTGGGACTTCCTCATGATTTCGCATGTGGCTCTTCAGGGAACGGCCAAGCCCGTCCACTATCATGTTATTCGAGATGAAATGAACCACCAACCTGCACAACTGCAAAACATGATCAACAATCATTGTTATCAGTACGTTCGGTCTACGACTTCGGTCTCTCTCTGTAAGTGAAGTCCTGCTCTCTACCTTCTTCCCGCTTACTAACTAGCAATAGTCCCCGCAGTGTACTACGCGCATTTGATCTCAAATCGCGGCAAATGTCTGAGCCAGGATGAGTTTGTTGACAGCTCGGAAGACTCTGGCGACTCTCCCGGCAAACCCAGTCCTCCGAAGCCGCTGCTCCCCATGGTGAAGAACGATGGCCGTAACCATCTGCATATGTGGTTTGTTTAGACTGGGACTTTTGGAATTCGGAGGGGGCGACAAGGTGAAATTCTTTCCTATTGCGGCTTTGGTATCATGATCTTTCGTGCGTTTCAAAGCGACTTGCTGTTCGATTGGAATCGGTTCTCGAAGCTGGTTTCTCTAACGAACGCAAGTGTAGCCGTCGCTGAAAGTGGAACACTTCTTTTTCATCAATGGGGGGGTGATATTATCATGATTGGTTTTTTTTTTCTTCAACAGTCGGTACAATGTAACTAGTTTGATCGATTGTTTCCGGCCAAGCCGGCTACTCTAATGATCCTAGATACGACCGTTACTGGATTTCTATGATATGAGGAGGCATTGACAGACGGATATTATCTTTGCGAAGAGAAATTAGAGATGGAATCAATACAATGAAAGCTTCCTCAATACTTTACTGGCACCGAAGAGATAGTACATTTTTCCGTAGTATAGTAGAACCTGCACGCTCACGAGAGCAGGAAGCCCTAAGCCCAGTATCCAGATAGATTAATTTTATGCAAATGGTATGAAATACATCCGTACTTTGTTATCGGTTATATTCATGACATGCTAGATACGATGATATCACGTTTTATTGTAGTCAAAAGATCAAATAGACCGCAACGAGGCTGAAGCGCCATTGAGTAGCACGACGAGCGCGAAGATGAACATTGATTTCGGAATTCATTTGTTTGACAAACCACACATTCTCAGTGATGAGCTTGCGATTCGGATAAGCCAATGAAGTCAAACCTGCGTATCAACTCTGGAATGAGCTTGGACATTTCCATCAAGCTGATATTCTTTCCCAATGCAGGTTCGAGAGACCGCGTCCGAACTGTATGCGATGTTGCTAGGGTCAAAACTATCAAAGAACAATAAGGGGCTATAAAATACCCACAGGAGTGTAGTAGTCATTCATTTGACAACTTTCTCTGGGTTCTCAATCCAGCGTTCAGGGCGGAAAGTTTCGGCATCTTCGCCAAAGATGTCTTGTTGCGGTGCGCAACCCATGTGCTGACACCAACAATCGACTAGGGTCAGGTTAGCTGACGCTACATCTTGTATTAGTTCTGAAAATACTCGGACTCGCCTGTTCTGGGAAATAGTGGCTGGCAATTTCGGCTCCTCCTTTAGGGACCACCCGGCCCAGAGGAAGTCCCGAGGCCGGGTGCAATCTCGGGGCTTCTTTGATGACAGCATGAAGATAGGGAAGATACTGAGTTTCTTTAAACATCACGGGACTGGAAAGCTTCCCTGCTGCATCATTATCATCTATCTCGGCTCGCAGCTCGCTTCAACGATTAATTAGGCTAAACATCCAGGATTTAAGACCTGACTGTACCTTTTCGAAGCACCAAGGCTCATCGATCAGTTGATATAAGATGGATGTCAGACTGATGCTGGTAGTATCATTTCCAGCGCCGATGTTAGTGATACAGGTAATAAAGACATCGGGATCGGTGAATTTTTCGGGATTCTCTTTATTCATAGTTAGGACTCTGCTTAAGAAATCGTCCTTCCCGGATGAGCCTTTTTGCTCTGATATTTGCTGTGCTGTAAAATTGACCATATGCACAAATCCAGAAGCCCCAAGCATCATTACAGGCTTGAATATCCAAGAGTGTAACTCTGAATAAATGCCCACGCTTCCGCAATAGCGCAGATATTGGTGGAGAGCATTGAGCATACCACTATCATCTTCACCTTTGTCTAGAATACCGAAACGACGAGAAACAGTGTTGAGCCCACATGTGTGTGTTTTTACACTGTTTGTTTAATCCACTATACCCTATACCCCATACTCTTACCCCAAACCCCAGAGTTACCCTGTGTGGCATGCTGTAGCACGTGGACCATATCTCCCTTCTTTCAGTCAGACAGATAAGAAGAAAAAGTGGGAAAAGTAGAGTTTTAGGTATTCAGCAATCATACGAACATCAAATCATACATAGTATCTTTTTTTCGTAATAGCTTGGGCCACTAGGGTAAGGGTACAGTCCAAGATTGTACTTCGCAGAAGAACATATCTACGGGTTTTCGATACATGTATTTCAAGCACTAACAATTAGTGCTTTTCATTTCTTAATGTACTTCGTATCAATCGATGACTGCGTCCAAGACGGTAGAGGATCTCAGACCGGAAGAGAACGATACCATTTTCAAACTTGCATGTTTCTCATGACAAGTAACAATTAGACTAAATTTTATAAGAAACCGCCGTGAAGGCACACTATCGCTGTTATAAGCATCACTGTAAATGCTCGTTACCAAGTATATTAAACGAACGCTGGGATCGGAGCGGCGTCCTTCATCGTAATCTTGGTTTCTCCATCATACCCCTTGAGTGCCCCCGAGCTTGTGTAGTTTCATCATGAAGACTCTCGGATTGTGGCGTGAACCGAGTTCTTTAAATACCTCAGGTCGAGTATTCTCACTCTTAGTATAAGCGGAGATGTCGAGCTTCACTGGTTTGCCCTGAGAAAAAAAAGCAACAAAATCAATTTGTTAGTTGAATAGTCATTGGGATATGGTCCTTTCAGTAGCGGTCCGCCAACGCAAAACTTCCTTGACAAGCGCGGTAAGATAAGACAAACAGCCTTCGTCGATATCTGCCCAGGTTGGAGAGCGTTCTTGGCCCGGTACATCGTACATCGTCCATCTCTGCTTGAGCTTTGACCTGCACATCCTGAAAATATGACGTGACGTGGTCAAACTCAAGAGTCAAGCCACATTTTGAACTATTCTTTGTAACCTTAGAAGGTCCTCGTTCTATCGTCCCCATCAAGTGTAGAAATAGTGTTAGCCCATGTGAAGACTTGACTAACAATGAAAAACTTTACAGTAACTTATCGAATCTTGATACAATTTTACTATGCTGCATCCCATCCCAGGACAGGGACCTGATTTGAGTCTCTAGCTCAGGCAATTTCTCTTTCCTGAAAGTGAGGACCGTACAATGTTAAGGTAGGGTTAAGGCTTCGTCTTAGCCTTTCTTCAACCCATGACAACTTCTTGAACCAATCAGAAGTCGATTTCAGTCAGTCGTCCACGTGCCATGGGAGCAAAGCAACCCTCAGCGTGTGCCTTACAAGTTGTTGGCGTTAGCTAGACACTCTGAACTTGGTAAAATAACCAGCCCAGGGCTACTATGTAGTATACTCAAGTCTCGACTTGAGTGACTTATGCCCAGAAGCAGGTAAGCTGACGATACGGCGTTCGCCTTGACGCCTCAGGCTTCGATTCTTCTAAGATTAGCAGCGCGCTAATCTGATTCCGGTAGCCGATCGATCACGGCGGCACTAAGCCGTAATGGGCTAGTGTGTAGGTACCCTGGCGCCAAGGATCTCCACTCTCCTCCATGGCGACAAGGCTGCAAGGCATCAAGCTCACACACGTGGGCGCCAGCTAGTTTTTGCGTGCATTTTTAAACAAGTAGAAGGATAATCAGAGGGCAGTTACTCCGCAGACTGTCGGGTTATATAGTCATTCTCGAGACAAGAAAAACATGACTCAACCGTCCAACGTCTCCTTGTTTTAGCGCGACTACTACATACGTAGTAGTAAGCCACTAAGCACGGGCAGGTGAAACACGGACTGTCTCCATCCGGGAATCCGCGTCATCAACCCTGAAATCCGGCGATTCGACATACCTAACACATGTCCAATTGTGTTATGCTGTTGGTGGTAGTCACTCAGTTCGAGTTAGCCAGGAGAAGTCGACATTCCAAATGACATCTGAGAGACTTACTCCTATAGTAGTTACTCTCTAGTACTAGTCAATTGTTGTTTCTCTCTCGGGATCTTACTCGGTCGGCAGCTTCTTGTTTTACTACGTAGTAAACTTCGCAGTTCCAAGGCAGCCTCCCACAGCACTTCCTTCCCTTTTGATTCGCGGCCGCAACCGTACGTCACTTTCGCTCCGTGGCTTCCCCACTTGGCCCAGGCCAAAGCTTGGAATTAAAATCAAGAAGCAAAACAAGCCTTCAATTTCTTCAACATCCAGTTTCTTGGGCAATACCGCCTGTTGGCGGTGCAATTGATTTATCTCCTGTGCTCGATATTCTCAATTTCTTTTTTTCAGCTGATAAAAACTATTCCAACGACGAAAAACAGAGGAAACGGAGGAAAGCAGGGAAAAACTGCTTAGGGAAAAGGAGATGTCGATATTCAAAGAGCTTCGGCGGCGGTCCAGGGCCAGCTTCCGAACAACCACCTCAACCGACTCCCAATCCAATGACAATGCGGCCAGCGGTCAGTCCTCCTCGACAATAGGAACGATAGAAAGTTCGACAACGCCGCCATCTTCCATCAAACCCTCCTTGTCTTCTCCCAACCTCAGTACCCTCAACGAAGCCGTGAATGGCTCAGCAGTACCGCCCGTGCCATCGCCGCTACCACAACGTCCCGTTCCTATAACCTCCCAATCAAACCGACATAGCTTCTATGTATATGCCCCTGACAGCTTCTATCTTTGACTGTTTTGATATCGTATACTAACCATGAATATACACGATTGTAGTCGACCAATGGCTCACCCGCGAATGGCTCTATTCGAACACCCGTCGCAGCCTCTCCATATGCCCCACGCATTATTTCCGTATCAGACAACTCATGGGTATGGTTCGGTCCTACGTTTTTTGTGTACAGGCTCACTTATTGTCCTGTTGTCTTTTTAGGTACATCAGAAAGTATTGTTGGTGTCTGGCCACATAGGCGACCCCCGACAGCGTCCAATAGACGGAACCATAACCCTACATCACAACCAGGATAACTTCCCGGCGACGACTTGGCCAGTTTCCGATTCACATTTCAAGGTGCTTGTTCATTTAGTGCCAGGGCCGAATCGACTTCGATTCGATTTCAACTCCCCCAAGCTGTCCTCAAGCTCAAGCTCCGGCCATTCATCCTGGCATAGCATCAATTACCTTCCTTTGACGCAATCTCCACCTCTTGATTTGGTCATACTACTAGGAAAAGATTCTCCGGGAACATTCGACTCGACGCCTGAACGGATTCAAAGCGAGGGCAATGATCTCGACTTGGCAGTTAAGAAGTATCGAATGGCTGCCTACTTGTGGCAAGCTTATACCGGCGAACAAATGTTTCGGAATACCTTTGGTAGGAGATGTTTCAGGTTGGAAGAAGAATGGCAGACGGGCACTTTAAGCCAACGGGACACTTCCACGGGGCAGATCAGAAATGAAGCAAAAGTCCACATAGTACGGACCGAAAAGACTGTGGCCGAATTACGAGACCTGAATATAGCTCAACAGTACGGGCCTGCGACGAAAAAAGACGAATTGTTCAACATTGCAAAAGAAGCCGTGACGGCATACTTTCGGCCGCATCCTGAGCAGAAGCGTTATGTCTCGGTTCTGCTGCTTGATTCACATTGGGACCCTTCATCCCAGGTTATCACCGCACATGCTGCCTTAGGTTCTGACGGTGGTAATATTAAGATGGCAATATTCGGTTCTCATAGTCTTCACAGCTACCCGTCCTGTCTGGAGGAGGTTGTTTCCGCGTTCTCTGACTGTACAGAGACAGATACCAGATACGTCGCGAACGATTGCGGAGAAGCAGGAAGTAATTGGGAGGCAGCCAATATCGGCATTGGCGCCCATTTGCATGAAGTCGGTCACCTGTTTGGAAGCCCACACCGGGAATATGGTGTCATGCTACGTGATTATACCCGTTTGAATCGAACTTTCACCACCCGAGAGCCGTATTCGACTCGGACGAAAAATCAAGGACTGAAACTGTGCTTACCAGCCGATGAATGCCAATGGCATCGCCTCGATGTCCTGAGATTCAGGTTCCACCATTGCTTCCGTCTACCGAGTGACCCTCCTACTCGGCCAGATGACAGTATCCAAGCTTGGCCAGTAGACAATGGGAAGATATTGCTCACGGCGGCATCAGGTGTAGCTTATTTGGAGCTTTACCCGGAAGGTGAAGATCTCTGCCGCCAGTATCAGGAGTTCATAAACAACGAATCTCCGAATAGCGGTATACCGAAACAAGTGACTATCACTGAAACCGAACTGCGAAACCTTCTTCCCCCTGAACAGCAAAAGAGGAAAATTCGGGTTGAGGTATTCTCAGGCAATTTGGGATCCCATACAATCGAGGATTTGGGCGCTTTGAAATCGAAAAAGTCAATTGTTAAGCTTCCTAAGAGCCAGACAGGCTTCCGGAGTAGCAAACTCGGGATGTCACAATTAGAAGGCAGCGAACCTCAGGAGGTTATTCTGGATAGTGTTTTTATCCAGAAAAAGTTGTTGACATCGATCAAGGTATATCATGGCTATGCTCTTGATGGTCTTGAATTCTGTTACGAAGATGCAACAAGTCAACTATTTGGCAAACGTGGCGGAAAGCCAGGGGGCGATGAATTTGTTTTTGGTCAGTATTTCATTTGCTGTCTTTTCAGGTCTGTGGCTGGTTCTAATCTAACAATCACAGACACACGACGCGGAGAGCATTTACTGGGTTTCTATGTCCGAGCTGGTCTCTGGATTGATGGCATTGAGATTATTACGAGTTTCGGGAGAAAATCAGGGATATACGGGAACGCTACAGGGGGGTCCGGGTAAGTGTGGCACAAGCCTCAATTATCGTAGCAGACCGATACTGATTCGAGTGTAGACACGCATTGATACCTCCTCGGGGTTACAGCATTGCCGGGGTTTCTGGATCTTGTGGTGCATGGGTTGATGGTTTTTCGCTAATCATCACACGGTAAACGGCTTTCTTATATTGATCCATTATGTGCATGTTCAGTTTCATACAAATGGGTGGCTCGCCTATCTTTGAAGGCTTAATTCGACATCCTCTGTGACGGTTGGTGCGTACTTGCAAGGTTATGACAGCGCCTGGATATATTTGCGAATAATAACCCGTCGCAGATTCTCATTGTGATTTTCTTATTTGGCATAATGTGGCCGCCTGCAGATATTGTTTTTACAGCCAGTCTTCTGAGTCAATTTGCTCTGAGTCAGGCCTTTGCGTTTTAAACTTGCGAGACTTCTGACGTACAGTTCTGATGGTCACGTATAGGGTTTGCATTGTTGTGGGATAGCAAGGATAGAGATACCATGATCAAGCATTGCAGGTTATACACTCAGCCGCTCAAACTAGGTAATTGCCTTTATATAGCAAGAGTTGTGAATAGGCTCACCTACGTAGTCATCAAGTCAGGGTCGTAGAGTGCCTCGTGAGATCGCAGAAGCGAAATCGATGTCCGGTCATAGTAACAATCTTGAAGGATGTACCTCGGCCCTGCAGCTATGTAAATCTCCCCATCAAGCACCTCTCAAACACATCTATCTCGTCATGACAACTGGGCGTTTGTCGTTGCACAGCAATCGTTACACAGACTTGACGATCTATCATCAAACAAGTGTTTCAACTTCCAATTGCATGCCACTAGTCAACACTTAGAGAGGGATTGGCAATTGTACGACTCGAGCGATCATGATCGGTACGGTTCTCTGTGCGACTGGTTTCCCCATGTAGTAGTTGTCGTGTATACTCCTTTATCGTGACTATATCCGCAGCAATAGTTAGTATATCCGTAATCATGTCGATGCTTAATACAAACCCTATCCACCAGAAACGCGACACTGCTCAACTGATACCCCGATCAACTCTCTAATCATCATCATCGTCATCATGACTCTTCTCATTCCCCAAATCCCGATATACCTGATCTGCTCTGAGCACATAGTCAGGGGTGTGCGTGTCCAAAAACTCTCCCTGAAATAAAAATAAACACAGCGGAAGACTTCTCCGCATTTTTTCCAGTTCAGAGCTGGCCATTGGCTGGAATTGTGTACCATTGCTCATCCCGTCAGTTGCCTGTTTGGGTATGTTTTGTGGGGCGGTATGCATATGCATGTCTGTTACGTACTGTATCCTGGTATGTATTACCTGGTATGTTATTATCTTACCCTTTGTATGTGTACTATAGTATTGCTTTGATATTTGATCTGAGTCAGATATCTGTTGCTTATTGTGTGTAAAGAGGCGTTCTGCTACCTAGGCTGGCATAAACTCCCCGGTATTGCTATACCGGGTGTAAATACGTACCTCTTTCTGGACAATACGTAGATACGCTTCTAAGCTCTTGTCTTGTCCAGCCAGTCCGATATTCATCTCTCTTTGTTGCATAGGTCGAGTATGTAATCGTGACATGTTGACATCGAAACTCCATGTAGATCGATCAGCCTGTGGCTTCAACGACGATGTGTGTGGCCGTAAAAACTAGGCAGAAACATTGAATCTTCACTACACCACACCACAATCGAAATGGCTGTCAAAATCGTGGCTGAAAACATAGAAATCGCCACTCGGTAGACAGTCTGGCCGTGATAAAAGCTGATTCGATGCGCATTTAGCGTTGCACAGCCATCTCATCTCAATGGACCGTTGTAAATATACGCCGGCAACCGTCATAGCCGTGCGGGGAGCCACAAACTTTATGAATCTCAGTGGAGCCAATCAACTTATTTCGATTATGTTGGTGCACTAGACATGGGAACCACGGAAGTGTCTTCAGCTTCAATATCATATGTTGTTGTTTAAATGGTGGCGATAGACGGCTGGACGCGGTCGTGTATGTCGGAAACCTTCTCCTTGTAATGATTGCCTCTTTGGAAGACGTTGCGACGATCGAGCAATTGAGTTCTGTCTAATCTGTGTATGCTAGTACTGAGGAGTGAGTCACTTATTAATTGCCTGATGTGCGACTGATACGATACAACATCGAAATGAGCATCCCAATGCTTGGTAGTACCCTACTTGGGTTGGTACTAGTCGCCGTCGTTTTCTCACGAATTCTTCGTCCGCGGTCGTATCTTGACTGTTTACATTCTGGTGTTTGGTAGATCTGGTAGGTGCATACTATTAAGGTCTTTGTAGTCGGAAAAAAGAACCGATGTGCTAATCATCAACCCATGTCGATGTATGAAATCCTTACAGAGCATCTGTTAGTTTGGATCCGGCTGTAAGTGGCTGCAACCTTACTATGTATCGATTGCGGATGTTCTGACGTCATCTATCGTGTCTGTCTTAGAGCATTTGGTTTATCTTGACCCGAGTGAATTTGACATGAAACATTAATTTAGATCGAGTCCTCGAGAGAAACAAAAGATAAAGAAAAAGCCTACGAGTCAGAGTTCGATATTAAATTCTGCGTACTCTGACTGTGGTTGGCTAGCTACATGCCAGCTTAAATGTTCCTAGTCAAACTAGCCCTAACCTCTACATGGGGAATCCTCATCCGCACTCCGTAACTCGTACAGTCGGAGCTAACATATGACAATTGGCGCATTTATAAAAAAGAAAGAAATGGATAAGTGGCGATCGTTGCATTAGTTAGACGGTTCAGACGGAGTCAGACCTCTCCACACCCCCCAGGAAGATAGATTAGGAGACGATCGTTACCCAGCTCGATCAACAGGCTTGGACCGGACCAAAACTCCAAGGAATCAGATCGGAACGAATACTCCACATTGTTTTAGTTTAAAAATGTTAATCTAATATCAGTCGATAATACGTAGTCTACTATTGAGTATTGGCAATGTACGACGCGCTTACTATTCTATTTGTTTTTGCTAGGACGGCATGTTTGATTATTACGCGGCTTGGGTAGTTATGTATCGCTGAGTACTGTGTCAGCGTGTATATGGATTATATAGTTACGTAGTTATTGTATTACGTACGGACATCGCGCCGAGGTGACTGACTCACGCTCGAAGCTGTGATTGGCCGCCCCGCAGTTATCTGTATCTACATGACAATCCGAGCCACATTGTCTACGCGGGTGCGAAGTCCTAGAATTGTTCATTGGACATACGTACTATTTATCAGCCATAGATTATTGAGTCTTACGCGCAACACGTTTCAAGCAGCTGTTCTATGATTTATCAGCTTAGATTACTTTATCTTGGTACGATTTAGTCCGGCGTCTTCGGAAAAGGAAGCCGCATACACTACTGATAGTATTCACTAGTAAACTGTAGATCTATCGAAATATTATCCAGGATTAATACATGGTGTGAATGTTCATATTCTCGACACGATCTCGACACGAGAGAATCTAGAAAGCAAAGTGGCAAATCTCAGATGCATTGATTGTACATCGGCAAGCCGGTCTGCCGTTTATGACCCGCTATGTGGGTTGCTAGACATCTTATTTGACTGTCCTGAGTAATATCTCATCTTGCCATGGATGTCAATGACTCGATGAAATCAACTCGGTAGTTGTCGCGGTTCATATTCTAGACCTCTGGCCCACCTAATCACTACGCTCTAGAAGTTCCAGCCAGGAACCCTTCATAGTTCATACGCAGAACCATTTGACGCACTGATATCAAGTTATTCAAAACACAACGGGAGGCTTGCATCAACTAAAAATTGCCATGGCCAGTGCTGAGTTCACGGACTCGAGTGGTTGAAACTTTGTTGTATTAATCCGGGGACGGACACCCCAAGTGAACTGAGCAGAGCCCGCAGCAAGGAAATCTCGCCGTTTGAAGAAAAAATAAAAAAAGCCATGGCGTTCGTGTTGTACAGATTCAATTCGTATCTGGAAGGAGGCTTGGTATTGTGATTAATTTCAGCCTATCAGGCATACGGCTGATACTCAAATCAGATGCAATCCCCGTGATAGAGCTAGTAATCCGTTAGTATTGGCATATCAATAAGATGAATCAAGATTGACCTATGAACTGTCGACAGTATGTCACGTCGTACACTATAGTAGTTCGTTGGTAATGTAGGCAGAAGATAGGGGAGGACAATCCTAGCAATGGAGCACAGACGCCTAGATCTGTCAATCCTCCACTGACTATCTGTGCGATATAGTCTCGAACTGACAGTAAAGCATCAACGATCGAGAGCGTAGTACAGAGTAATGAAGCCATGAAAGATTAGCCGTGTCAAAAGCGGTCCCTGAACTAGGGCCTTAGCCTCCAAACGGTCAAGATACGTATCGTGCCCTGTATGGTAAGTTTTGACAAAGGACTATGTACTATGTAAGTTATGGGGCTTTCCGGCCCCACAATCCTGTTGCAGTTAGTTCTGTTGGTTTTAATACGACTGTGTGACACTAGGTGTATGATAATTACGCTACGCTCATACCCACATATCGGCAGATCTGGTTGTGTAGCTGTGATTGGTGGAATTCTGTTCCGTTGAATCCTTTCGACATGCTGTTCGGGGACTGACCAATGACCAGCGCATTGGGTCTTCAGATGACAGTTGATCATACTCCTATCTTTTCTTTTTTTATTTCACAATAGCATAGCGTCAGTCTTGAGTGGGGTGAGATGTACACAGTCCAAGAGAAGCAGTCGCACAAAGAACCCGAGAAAATAAACTTATTTGTCGCTAATGCAGGTGGACGCGTCATCCTTGGACGTTTATTATTTACTTATATACTATGTAGTAGTGCCGAGACTCTGTGGAGATGAATGGAGCTCTCCATCTGCCATATCCCAAATGTTTTCTGTAAAAAGTCCCTGACGTATGCGTATGACATCATATGCAACTTGGCTTAGAAAGTTGTGCCTATCAAAAGCTACCTGCACAGTTAAAGGGTTCGTTAGTACAACACAAGCCGTTTCCACGGATTTAGTATCCGGCAGACACTACAACAACCCTACTTTAGAGCGATCTACAAACGATTCGACAAATGGAAATCCAACTGATCAGCTGCTACTAGCAGTTCCATGTTTGATGAGCAGAGAATGTCTCAACACTACTCTATGTACTCATATCATACCTACGTGCTGATGTCATATCAATGTGACCAGCACATGTCAATTTCAGTCTGTCAGTCAACCGTGTCTTACATGGTATCGTATCATAAACCGCAATGCAAGCCTCACAATCTGCATGCGGCAGTGATATACGCGCCATGGCAAGCCATCACAAGCCATTTCACGGATGAGGGGATATGAGGCGCACATATGCATCAAAAACACAATGAAGAAGGCGTGGCAAATGCGCATTGGTATTGGGTGATTGAGCTCGGGCGCACGTGTGGCGCAACGGGCCTGTCAAAGTGCCGCGATGAAAGTGAAACTTTCTCGAAACCATTTCTTGAAGGGGTTGGTTGGTTCAACCGTGCCATAACCAATGTTGATCGTTATCGATGATTTGAATTAAGCTCATGCATTTTAATAACTGTCCAATAGAGACTCATGGTAGTTGTAAGCTTGACTTGCTGCTTGTTTGCAAAGAATCATTCAGACATTTGAAGTTTTCTTTTGAACATTCTGTTCAATAATTTCATTGGAATCGCGCAATGAGACTCGACGGATATGACAGCCGGCATCCCTTCTAGCATTTTGTAGCCATAACACCTTTGGTTCCCGGCAGAAAAGCTGGTTCTAATCTCGAAATTGTCTGTCACTAGCTCTTTAGCTCATTCCAGAGATTTCAGACATTCGTTGAATTCGTGGTGGCTTGCAGGCGGTACTGTAGTGTGATACGAGTGAGAGATCAATTGGAGTTGGGGCAGACTGGCTGTCAGAAGAAAAGTATATTCTTAGAAATGGAAAAGAAACACCCCATACAATAGCTAGAAGTCGTACTAGCCCGTTATTAACTAGTCTGTGATTGTCCCTCAAGGAAATAGTGCGAAAGATTGTGTATCTCTGTATCGGCTTGTCAGACGCTGGTAGTGGCAAGAAGTGAGATAAGCAGCAGTACAGTACCAGGTACTGCTGATGTGTAAAATACACTAACACACCATCAGACCGCCGGTTCCATTGAAGTCCCCACCCTTGTGGCTTGCTGCTGTCCCACATTCAATTTGGCACTGTACGTAGTATGTATGGTACGGTATTATGGTCTCGGCGCTGCGGTTTTCTCCTTCTGCTCCCTCCTTCCCTTCCGAAGGATCCTTCCTTACCAAACCGCGCTCTCTTCAAACCTCATCCAGTCCACTCTCAAACCACTACGACGCTTTTTTCCCTATGTTGATGAAGTCATAATGTGGTTCCCCTGAGAGCTCATTGCTTGGCTTAGCCGCAAGGGACCACGCACCTTTCTACTCTACAGAGTACACACTCGAGCTTCGGCGACCAGCTACCGGCCGTTTACCTCGTCTAAACCGCTTCTCTTTTCCACTTTTATTTTCCCCTTGGCCCTTGTCTCTTTCATTCCCTTTCGTACGCCCTCTTTCGCCATCCATCTTTCGGTCGAAAGCGCCTCTTACCATTCCATGATACTCACTTCTCGATTGGGGAAGGGCCATCTTGAACCGTGGTTTATCATAGCGGGTAACAACGCAAACCTTCCCCGAAGGCGTCCAAACACCCCGCCCTCAGCGAAAGTTCGTTACTGAACTTTTTTTCTAACTGAACCAAAATCACTTATATTAGTCGTCGACGAAATACTACATCCAAATACTCTTTCCACCTTCCTATTTTGCTACACTCTGACATCGCCTTTTACCTCGGAAACCGAATCGTCATCTTTGACTTGGCCGTGGTATCCGAACGTCCGACTCATTATTTCTTGAGTTCATCGAAGCGCATCCACGATAGCTGTAGCACTCTTCACGTATTCAGATAATATCGACGGGCGGCAACAACATCATTGAACAGAGAAGATTACCACTCTTGTTTCCAGTCAAACACGACTTCACATAAAGCGAGAAGGCAGTGACCGATCCGAATGTTACAAGTCGGCTCGCCTCCGTTCCTCTCTTAAATTGTCTTCCCTCAACAATCTTCTCCCCGATTTGAGTCTCTACGACCCTAGTCGCCCAGATGTTCCGCAACAGGTGAGGATCTCGCACACGATTTCAAGCCTCCTGCTAACGACTTACCATAGAAGAACATCGCAAAAGCCGGACGAAGAGCTTATCACCAAATTCAAGAAGACATTTCCCGATGTCAACTCGACCGGCTCGATGTCCGATGGTAGGCTTACCGGCTCCATCGATCCCGGCCAGTATGTATCCCTTGTCTTTCTAAAATACTCTTCGTTTTAAGTCATGCTAATAGTTCGATCACCAGACCCGACGACGATGAGATCAAGGTCAACGATCCAACTCCAAGAAACCTTCAAGACCTCCGATTCACGCCATCCTTAATGGATCCAAATTCATTTCAGTTCATGGCACTAGCAAATCAACCTCCAGGTTATTACACGCCTACACCTGGCGGGATGACGACGATATACCACCATCAAGCCGGTGATCTTCACACACCACTCGGCTACAACCTTGTCACACCTATTTCCATACCCAACACCCTTTCCGCCGGCTTCCCCGCTGGTCCCAACGGAGAGTTGCATGTCAACCATTTTCCCGCCCAGCAGCAACAATTCATGCCACAACAATACAATCCTTTTGCGCAGCAAACAGCCTTTGCACCAAGTGCATTCATGCACCGAGATTCGACATACGACCCTATGGACAGATCAGAAGAATCCTCAATAGATCAAATGACAGTGCCAGGTGCTCAACCGATGAATCTGATGATGCCCGACGTTGGCTTTGCGGATCAAATGGAAGTGAGCTCGGAAACAGATGGCGAGAAGTAAGCATAACAAACCTTATGAATTTTACCACCTCCGGTATACGGATGGCATTCGTTCATTCTTTGAGGTTCTAGCAATTGACTGAAACAGATTTCGATTTGGCGTCACCTTGCGCGCTCCTACGGCCATGGTTAAACATGCAGATGAGATTCCGGTGACTTATCTAAACAAAGGTCAAGCATACTCTATCTCAGTTGTTGACACGTCGCCGCCTCCACCGGGTGCGCAACTCCGCACGTATCGAACATATATTCGCGTTTCTTTTGAAGATGAGCAGCAGCGATCTAAGCCTTCTACTTGCTGGCAATTATGGAAGGAAGGACGTGGTTCGAGCGAAGCTCACCAAAGAGGCGGGAAATTGCTTGCAGTAGAATACGTCGATCCCAACCAGGGCGCAGACGGTGACCAGAGCCAGCGTCGAGTAGAGCTTGAAAAGGCTTCATTTGATGGTTTCTGCGTCACTTGGGCGGCAAACCCTGCGAGCGCTTCCGCGGACTGTGCAATCTCTGTTCGTTTCAACTTCCTTTCAACCGACTTTAGCCACTCGAAAGGTGTGAAGGGTATCCCCGTGCGATTCTGCGCAAAGACCGAAATCTTGTCCCCCAGCGACACGACGTCCGATCTGCCAACGTCCGAAGTCTCTTACTGCAAGGTCAAACTTTTCCGTGACCACGGCGCTGAGCGCAAACTTTCCAACGATATCGCCCACGTCAAAAAGACGATGGAGAAAATAAAACAACAAATGGCCCAACTTGAGATGGGTGGAGGTAATTTTGGCAAACGCAAACGTAGTAATGTGAATATCTCGGTTAAATCTGACACTGCTCGCCCAGTCAAAGTTCCCAAGCACAAACGAACGTGGTCCATGGACTCTCAAGAAAACGGCGGCAAGCTCTCTCCGGAAGACGACCTTCATTTGAAATACGCGATGATGCAAGACATGTTCTCGTCTACCCGACCCGTTAGTGTTCTCGCTCTTCGAGGCGACGATCAAGATGACCCCGATTTGTTCCCCGTCGTGTTGCCCGGTGATCTACAAGAGTTCAAGTTCGAAGGTCTCTCCCGGCAGAGTACTCGTGAGTCGCTGTACAGCAATGACGCAGCCTCCGGCATTTCGAACATCCTTTCTCCCTCGAACAGTAGCTTCTCGAATAACAACTCTCCACGTCGGCCTCCGGAAAGACAGCTGTCAAATCAGACCTTCATGAGCCAGGAAGAAGGCATGGAGTGGTCCAATGCCAACCTTCTTTCACAACCTGTAAAGGTGAAGAAGGGTACAACAGGATACATTGAGGCTATCGACATTGATCCAACATACAGACCGCCGGCAGAACGCCCTCCCAAACCAAGTGAGTATTCATATTTAGCTGTTGAGTATTTAAAGGCTAACGAATCAATAGTTGCATGTTTCTACATTCGATTCCCTGACGAGCAAAATGGTGATTACTACAGAGCTGTCTATCTAACGGAGAGGACAGTCCGAGATCTCATGACCAAGATTTCGGAGAAATACAAGATTGACCCCGACCGCATTGTTCGCATATTACGTGTTAGTCGAGAGGGTCTCAAGATTATGGTGGACGATGATGTGGTTCAGCAACTGCCCGAAGGACAGGACATGGTGGCCGAAATCACCGAGACATCCAAATTGGAGGTTACCACTCCGGATATTAGTACTCCTCCGACAGCGGCGGTGGAAGTCAAATTGGTTTACTAAGATGCTACCATATCGACTTTTGATGATTTTTTCTGCATTCGATACCGATTTCTCATCATAATTATACGACGGTTAATGATGATTTCAAATTTCACTTCGCGACGCCGTCCTGACGTTCTCTTTTCACTACGGGTACTTTTATTAATTCCCATTCTAGCTTCACGACTAACAGGTGACTTTCTCGTCTGTTGGATGTTAGGGATTCATTCATCTGGTGCCCTATGGTGCCATCTGGTGGGATTTTTCTTCTTGCTTTTGTCGATTTTATAAAACATGAACATTTGTTCAATATGGCGTTCAGGTACTGTTTTGTGGGCGTTGAATACGTGGACAATACACGAGTCCTCGAGCAATGATACCCTTTGATTTTTGTCTGATTTCGTTCTGTTCTTGTCTACAATTGATGCTTGTCTTTGTGTTGCTGCATTTCTGCGAAACCGAGATATACACATATGGTTCTGTTTTCTCTTACGAAGGCAATAAACGAGTCTTCATTCGATAATGTCGGAGCGGTGCACCATTATACACCTGAGTGCATTGTTCGTGTTTGTTTTGCGTGGGCGATTGACTCTTCCAGTCAATGCCATTTTGAATGGAACACATGGCGCAGTACACGATTATTCGTGTTCTATTATTAAAACTCTACTCCTTCATACGGTCGGGCTATTTGCAATGGCCTTCCTGTCTTTTCGTACCTTATACCCGTCAAAGTTGTAACAGCATTGATACTTAGGTTACCGGAATCAATCAGATGTGACAGAGAATCTCTTTTACGTAGTTAAGATTCCCCCCCCCTCTGCAATCTATATTGGGGAGAAGTAGTAGTTTCCGGCCCTAATCTCGGGGAGTTAATTATCAAGTAAACGGCAACAAGAACCGGGCCACAGTTCATGAAACCCTCAGCCAAATCCTTGGTACTAATGACTGAGGAAACCTTGATGAGTGATCCATTTCAGCAGCAATTTCGCTTAGAGGTTCAGCAGATCCCGTATATCATGTTTGATCCATATCCCTGGGACCAAGGGTTCCATTCGAATCGGCAAGGACTGAAAAAATGTATAGAAAATAAACTACTACGTATAAAATCAATAAAATATACAGAGTCCAGACCGGGTACCACAGAGTCGACATACATTTTCCGAAATTGAGTTCGCAAGGTTTACAGGATTAAAAGTGGTCTCATGATAGATAACTCGGCATTCGATCGATATGTATGTGCTAGTTGAATTATGGAGTATGTGTGCCTGATCCCTGTTGATCACATTGTTTCCTGCTCCGTAGATCGAGCCTGTTAGGCTATCCCAAACATCCTGGAAAAGATACTTCCAACGAACAAGACAGAATGTCGGCGAGGTGCCCGTTTCATGGTTACGCATCCTTTCTAAATGATAGAGGAAAATGACGTCAAGGTGTGGACCAGGGCTTTGAGGTGGCATGCATGCGTAAACGTACGTTCCCCATACAATTACATCGACCGTCCATTTTCTGTTCTTTTTGTTTTCATTTCTCTCGACACTTCAAGTCTTCCACTGAGACTGTCCGTTTATTATTTCCAGGCTTGCGTCTGAGGCTTGTGAGTGGCTGAGAGGGGGAAAGTTACTAGTGCACACCCTAACCACTAATCGGGCTTAGTCTGCGATCGAAATCTTCCCGTCAACCGATGAGTGGGGCCAATCTCGATTTGAAATTGGACTAGCGGAAATATTGGTTGCGGTACCGAGTACGTATTGTATGTATTACCGCTAGGCTAATTATGAGCTAGTCTCCGGGCTAAACTGTATTTTGAAGGCATGGAGATACTCGGGTTTCTTATCACCTCATGTCGAGGTACCTACGTCTATGGATCAGATCAATTGATGAGTTATCAACTCGGTTATTCAGACCAGTGCACTCATGTGGCTTGATAGTATTTCATAGTCATTACCACATGCGGCATGGTTATTCATGGATGACAGTCCCCCCGCCCATGGAAAGCCAAAACATATCATGTGCGTACTATGTATGGACTTACCTGACTCTTGTGTATCTGACCTATCATGTTTTGTCATGTCTACCTGACTCGACAAGTTAGACACACATGAGTGGTTCTTCAGCTAGGAGCACGTGCTTGACTAGACCGAGAAAACCGTTTGGATCTGTCAGGATACGGACGCAGTACTAGTGTGTATAACCATTGTAAATGGCGCTAGGAATTGTACGCTTTAGCCAACGGTTGCATTTTGTTGCTGATGCTTCGATACTTTTGTTATGCATGGTTTGGTACGATGCAACTGCCAACTGAGGTTGCAGTCTGTGTGTAACTTCGCTCCTGGTTGTTAACAGTACTCCGTACGGAATACTAAGGTGGAAACTCAATTGATATGTCCAATACTCCGGAAGAACGAACTTATTGCTCAGCCTATTTGAACCTTCTCCCTGGTCACAATCTAATCTTTCCCTTCTTCGGGTAAGTGGTGCTACGTAGCAGCATCTGCAAAGTTAAATCGTATCTCAGAGGGGGAGACCTTATCGTCAGGTATCAGCACGATACATACGAGATGGCGCACGCATTTCTAGGATGTACGCTTCGAAAATGACTGGTCAAGATCTGCAATTAGGGTTATTAGGACCCGCTCATTTAAGATTGGATCAATACAAGAGTCCAAGGTAGAAGTCATACTCCGTACGGAACGTACAGTGCGTCTCGTATGAAGAGAGCTAGTCAGATTGCACATAGGAATCTGATCGATATAAGTTTCACAGTGCCGCCCTCATAATACAAGTATCACTCATCCCAAGGTACGCTCTCTGTACAGCCACCGAACTATCGCAATGAATCGCGGATTGTTGCGCTCTTGCTGAAAGCCTGCAAATGTCACAAGCACGAACTAGTAGGTACATTTGCTGAGGGTATATGGGCACTGACGATAAGAAGTATAAGTGATATTCCACGATTTGACTTTGTGGTAGCGTGGTGGTGGGAATGGACGTTTTGTGGCCAGTTGGGAAGGTGATTCGTACCACGATTTTGGAATTCGCTTGATGAATGGATCTACAGATGTCCTTTCTGCCTTTTTCGATCGGGGACGCCGAGCATAGACTGGGAATTTAGCTATTGTTGCCTTCTGGAGGTGTCCAAATAAGGTTGACTGCATGATGCAGGTGATGGAATACACCTCCCGACGGACGTACTACGCACATACAGACTCGACATTGGCCTCAAACTCGTTAAAATGCTTGCTACTCATCTATATACATCAAGACTTCGTGACTACGCTAACCCTGCCGGCGGCAGACTTTTGTGACGCATCGTATCGCTCCCTGGCAAGGTCAAGTTTCGACTTGGTGCGTGGTGTCTCATCACCAATATTCAACGCTTTTACTTGATCGTCGAGTCCCTTTGCTTTTCCTTTCCATTCTCCTCGTCGTCGCTTATAGAGGTCCATCGACCAATTCTTCCATACTGCGCGGCCAATGAATGAGTCGCGAAGTTCGTATTCGCTGTCGGCTAACTCCTGAGCTAATCTTTCTTTGACAAAGTATATATCTTTCGTTGCGTTCCAAAGGGCATCGACAACGTGAGATCCACTGGTATCGAGAGCGAGTTGCTTCATATGGCTGGAAAACTGAGGCACGAACTGACGTCGGAATTGAGTCGTCGAGGTTGATGCCGTGAGTGCTTTTTGCAAGACGTGCGATGTGACTGAATTGCAGGCCATGTTGATGATGGTGTCTGTAGAGGTTGCTAATAATCCAGAGTAAACAAGTTCACTCAGTGCACCAGGCGCCTCTAGCATCTTTTGTACAAAGAGTGATTTGTGTAGGAGGACTGGAGACGTTTTCGTTTTTCCTTGCACGGGTTTTTCAGATGGGGCCGTTTCCTCTGCAGGACCATCCGTATTATTGACTTGGAGTAATTGCTGCAACCTCTTTGCTGGATCTTTATCAAGAGATTCATGCAATGCCTTTGCTAATGGGGCTGTGTCGATATTTCGAATAAGACATCGGTCAATCAATGCCCTTGGCACAGTGAGCCTCGACCTCTCAATAAGATTGGGAACTTCCGGAATAATCATCTCCAGATCAGTCTGTAAATCGTCTCGACCGACTCGCTCCAAGCAGCGGACAAGGACATATGAAGCAATCTCGTTACGTGAGAGAGACGCTATCCTTTCACGGATGATGTTTTTGTGTATATTCTTGAACAATTTACCTGGCGCAGAGCGTACAATGGTTTCCACCAATCTTGAGCCCACAGGATCATATAACAGACCGGTCAAGAAGATAGCGCTTTGTGTACCCTCCTCCATTGTATCGTCTGGTATCAATCGTCGCAAGACAGAGCGTGAATCCTTGGCAGTCGATTTGCCAAAATGGGATAGTTCCAATGATACCAAAAGCTGTAAAACAGGATTTCCAACATGGTGAGTAGCCAATGCTCTCAAATAAGTATCATCCAACCCAGTGGTCATGTCAGCCATAACCTTTTTCAGCACATCCAAGAATGCATCCGGTGCAGAGCGATGTTTCGTGGAAACGACTTGCTCTTGTCCCTCTACCCGATGAACTTCGACACCCTCTTTTGCCTTACTCGCAACAAGCGAGCCATGTGATGACAAGTCCACGGGCTCACCTGCCAGAACAAGCAGCAGAACGCGGATCGTGTGAGATGCGAACCGTTCTGTCAAAAGATACCCCCAATTACCCTCCAGCTCTGAGATAACTTTTAAAAACATATCGGCGAGGGATAGAGATGGCTCCTCGTTTCCTTCCCCTATAATTTGCTTTTTAGGCGCGGATGTTTTGTGAGTGAGTGCGGGCGCGACTTTGACAAAGAGGGTCTCGCAGCAATGGCTCGCAAATCGGTGTTGTACAAGGTTTAAAAAATGCCCAAGAAATTTGCTAAATAGTCGTCGTAGCTGGTCGGTACTCGAAAGAGAGATGATTTTCTCCAAAAGACGTGAGCATGACTGACTGCATGCAATCTTTAATTCCTTTCCTTTCGCTTCTTCGTATACACTTTCGACGAAAATGCTCTGTTCCTCGGCGGTTTGGAATTGATTCAATTCGAGAACCTCGGCGGCTCTTGAGAAGTATTCTTGCTCTTCGGTGTCAAGCAATCCGTAGAAAGGTGTATCATTCTGATCCGCGCCCAGCGCATCCTGTTCGTACTGTCCATTCTGTCCATTCTGTTCATCCTGTTCTCCAGAATCGAATGGTATGTAGTCTGCGGGCTCGGAGTGGTCCTCTGTTGGTCTCCGTCGTTTGAGTGCTGGCTCCTCGTGGTCGTCTTCCAGTTTTCGCTTGTTTTCCTTTTCTTGCGCACGGCGCCCTCTCTTCTGCTTTTCGCGAGGCATGATGAATCGTGCACTCAGCAAGAATGCAATTTTTGTATCTTGTGAATGTTCGGAGATTGAGATTATTTTTTGCGGAGGGAAATTTTTCGATAAGCGTTGGACCGTGCACGACCCGATAACACCTTGTTTGCATCGTTTGCATTGTTACTCTACATCTACTTATTGTTTTATAGAAGCAAAGACACAAGTAGAAAAGCATTATTCTTTAAACAGTTGGATCAACCGTGGAGGTGAGATTATATTACATGATATCGTACATAAACTAAGCTTTTACGGAATAGACAGCAGTAACCTGCCTGCCGCACTCTATCCGTTGGTTGCCTGGAATAATCTGAAAGCGAGCCTCATCGAGATTTGTAGAAGTCGCAATATCAGGCGGAGGAAGTATATGGGTAGGGGTAGGAACATTGCTTCGCTTGCCAGTGCCTACTTGAAGAGATTCATTGCCTCCCCACCATAATGTATCCTGGCCCCATGTGATATCGGCAATGGACGACTTTTTGGCATTGTTCAAATGGGCATTATTTCCCAACACAGCTGCAGCATGTGTAGCACCGACTGATATCTGGACGGGCCGAATGGGCTGCAGTTTTTGGGTTTTCTCATCATATTCACTGAGACCGCTGAGCGCCTTCATCTTGCTGGGACTGTCCTGGAAATGCGTCCATTTGCCATTCCCGAGTGCCCCGTGAATGCCTCTACCAAAGGCCCAAGTGTCGACACTAGGGACACCCTGAGTCGTAGATGCGAATGTTCCGTCTGTAAGAAGTTTCCGTACTGCATCAACGGTGATGAAACTAGTGTAACCACCAGCGGCGATACTCGTAATCTGGGCGGACCAGTTTTTGTTCGAGTATAGACCTTTGATGGGCAATTGAGTCGGTTTATCAACCATAGGTGAAGCTGGATCATACTCAAACCCTAATTGTCCGACAGAATTGTCTCCAAAACTGAAAACACGACCATTCTTATCGAGCAGCAAGGAATGGAAGTCCCCGGTGGCTATCTGAACAATTTTAGAATCTTTCAAGGTTGACAATTCGTGACAATAATCCACGGGTCCTTTGGGTCGAGTTGCCCAGGTCAGCCCGGGTACCCCTAATTGGCCCCTGGATGGGTATGCCTCGGTAGCAGCCGCAGCAGAGAATACACGACCAGCATTTGTAAGCAATAGGACGTGTTCCAAACCACTGGAGATTGATGTAACTTTCTCGCCTAGACCCAGCTGAGGCGCAAGCTGTCGATAGCTAATTCGAGCTCTGCTAGACCATCCTGGGACCCAGGAGCCTTCGGATGGCTTTGACCCTGATTGTTGATCGGTTTTTGAGATCGGAACTGAGTATACATTTCCATTCGAGGAAAGTGCGATGATTCTATCCCGAGACATGCTAATCTTAACCAAATTCTTCCCTGTAAGAGTCGGGGTCGGCTGGAAGTCGGTTTCTGAGTATCCTTGGCCCCATTGAACCAGATCGCCATTTTGAGTCACTGCGGCTCCGGAAGTTTGATCCAATTTGATATCCCTGAGAAATTGACCCTCGAAGTAGCGCAAGCGGCGTGGTTCCTTGATTATCGCCTCTTTCGAATCCGGATCTACGACACCGTGACTGTTAGATCCCCAAACATACACCCCTGGGTTGGCTGACATCTTCTTGATTTGTGCATGCTGGGCACTGAGAATTTCGCGATTCCGCTCTTCCGTCACGGAGGCATTGATCTTGGACTTTTCAAATGTAACCTTCTCTACTCGCCTGGACGGTTGAGCTTCTGGTGTTCCTTGCTGACTTTTCCAAACGTAAGCTGCGGTTGCTGCGGTGAATGTTCCGAGGAGGGCCACTGCAGGGCCAGCCCATTTTCGAGAGCCTCCGGACGTCCGCGATGTTTGCCGGCTATAGTTTCGCCTGAAGTTTCGAGCGCGGAGTTGAGCTCTTAGTATGCGTGACGAGGATCCGATCACCATGGTAATCGGTCGTCTCGCGTGACCTGCATGCATTATTCAAAGTTTCGCGTCTTTGGTTCTTGTAAATGTTGACTCGGTACTCTGAAAATTGTAGCTGTCTCAGCTATGCTCGAGGATCTCGAGGAGCTTCGTCATGACTTAGGTAAAGCTGGTTGCGTAGGCGGTGGCAGAATCTTTCGGGCCTCCGCAAGACACATATACAACAGACGGTGTCCTTTCGACTTCAAAAGCATCCAATGAACTGTACAGCTTTGATTTCGTGCTCTTCAAATTCGAAATCCAATCGATTGACTCTATATCATTTACCGATGACTTCCGCTTTCTAAGAAACTCACGTCCACCTGAACATTCAATTCATGCCATGCTGCCACAGTCCGCGGGACGCCTTCGGAGTCCCAGTGACCCATCCGGTATACAGCGAAAGAAACCACGAGCAAAAGCACCAACGCAATTCACGCAAATAGAGGAAGAAACCCATATTGCCGCAATTAATGACGAGGTGGAATTTGGAAAGTGGTATCGTGATGTGGAAGAAGACTTGCTAGACGCAAGTCACGAAGCATATCAGTATGTCCGATCGCATGGCCAGACGATAATATACGTCTAACATAGGGCCAGATCGTGCCTTCACGAACTCGAAATATCTAGAGCGCATCTTGACTCTCTTCTTGCCGATACATCGTCCACCCTTGAACTCCTGTCGAGCCTCTCCAAATCATTCCAAGCCGTCGATCTGCAGACGTCCACATTCCAAAAACAATGCGAAGGATTATTGACCATGCAATCGAAGAATACTCGCCTGGCGGATGATATTAGGGACAACCTTGTATACTATGAGTTTCTGGATCCTGCTTCTAGGAAGCTCAATGCTCCGGGGGCAGGGAAGACAGTCCGCAATAGCGAATTTTCGGATATGCTGAGGAAGCTCGACGAGTGTTTGGATTACATGGAATCTCATGTATGTGCTTCACTGCTTTATTTTCGGAAGCTAAACATGCTAATGATCAATAGCCCGAGCAAAAAGAGGCGGAGACTTATCGATCCAGATACCGGTTACTATTAACACGTGCATTGACACTTATTCGCGGACACTTTGTTGCTGCACTGCGCGAAACATCGTCAGGAGTATCGAAAAGAATTGCCGACAAACAACTCAATGACACCACGATGTCAGCCTTATTGTATGCGAAATTCCGTATCGGAGCTGCTGAGATGAAGCAAATCGGATTAGAGATCCAAAAGCGAGCTGTCCCGCCAGTTGATCCGGAGCAGGGAACTGAAGCAGAGTACCAAAGTCTTATGAATGAACTGCATACGAGCTTCGCCGCAACGCGAGGCAAGCTTATTATTCCACTGGCACGGAAAAAGCTTACTAGTATTGCACAAGCCCCTAGCACTTCTAAGGACTTGGTAGCGTTTGCGAGAGCCAGCATTGGCTATATACGTGGAGTGTGTCTTGACGAATTTGAGCTTTGGGGAGAATGGTTCCATGGCCAAGCAGGCTTATATGATTTCCTGGAATCTATCTGTGAGCCTCTCTACGACCACCTGAGACCAAGAATCATCCACGAGACGAACTTGATCAAACTCTGCCACTTGTGCACATTGTTGCAAACTCGCTATATGTCCGACCCAGAAGACGAAACGGAATACAGTGATCCATATCAGCTGGATTTCTCCGTCCTTATCCAACCTGCTCTAGCAGATGCGCAGACTCGTCTTGTATTCCAGGTGCAAGGTATTCTTCGAAGCGAGATTGAGAGATATCGTCCCAAACCAGAGGACTTGGACTATCCAACGCGAATTCGACAAATTACATCCTCTGCCAAAGGTGTTCCATTGTCTGGTCGGAAAGGATCTGCACTACCAAAGACACCAACCATCGTCGACGAGGATACAGATTCTCCAACAGAGAGAGACGCACTCTGGGACATTGAAACCCAAGCTACATTTCAAGCATGGTATCCCACGCTGCGAAAAGCCATTTGGCTGCTTAGTCGTATTTACAGGCTGGTCAACGTGAGTCTTATCATCAAACCCATTTTTGAGTACTTGCTAAACATTCAAATAGTCTACCGTCTTTGATGACCTTGCACATCAAATTGTACATCAAACGACATTCTCACTTCATCAAGCAAGCACTCAAATATCGAGCAAATACTCTCCTACAGACGGCCAATTATTCTTGATCAAGCATCTTCTCATTCTTAAACAACAGATCGTGGCGTTCGATATCGAATACGTTACACCCGATATATCACTCGATTTCTCCGGAGTCACGAACACTTTCTGGGAACTTCGCGAACGTGGAGGTCTCTTCAACCCCGGCAATCTCATGCGTCTCGTGGGTGGCAGCCTCTTACCCAAAGTTGTTGAGAACATGCTCGACGCAAAAGTAGAACTTGACGGTAGACTGCGCACAGTCATCAACGACTTCACCAACCATTTCGCCACTCGCATGACATCCACTTTACCCACCAAATTCATCGAAAAAGGCAACATGGCAGACGGAGTCGCAATAAGTCCCGTTTGCCGAAGCATTGAGAAAGAAGTCCCCTTGCTACGCAAAGCTTTGGATGACTATCTAGAAGATACTCGAACAAAAGAGACCTTGGTTGGCGCAGTGCAGGACCGCGTCATACAAATATATGAAGAATTCTACGAGGGATATACAGCTTCATTGGCCAAGAGCAAAGGCGTAGCGGCCAATGTGAAAGGAAAAGGTAGAGAGGATGCGGTCTGGGACGTTGACACTTTCGAGGAATGGAGCGAAGGAGTCTTTAGGGTTGGGGTTGCTGGGCTGCGTTCTCTCGACAATGGAGAAGAGGATGATGACCGTGATTCAGTTGTATCGCAGAGATCTTGATGGTTGGAACCCTAACTTCTTTTATATAATTATATTACATACAAATTTGAAGATACTCTGGCATTGTTCTGTGTATTTTTAGTGACATTGATGCGCTATGCAAGTAAATGCGGTATCGAAAGACGCCAAAATGTGGACCTCCCAATGAATGAGCTGAAACTCCGTTGCAAGTCTGTATAGTGCAACCAAAGCGACATCATAAGAATGCTAAA
The DNA here is from genome assembly GCA_001571465.2 of Talaromyces pinophilus. Classification (NCBI taxonomy): domain Eukaryota; kingdom Fungi; phylum Ascomycota; class Eurotiomycetes; order Eurotiales; family Trichocomaceae; genus Talaromyces; species Talaromyces pinophilus. The sequence goes on along the minus strand of CP017344.1, from coordinate 2,628,868 downwards.
GCACGTCACGGATCTTGGCATACAACTCCGTCTCCTCAAAGTTGTAACTCGGGTCCGGCGCACAGAAAGGATGTTGATTGAGAAGAGTGTCGGCAGTTGGACGATCGAATGTGTCACTAATGTCGGGTTAGCAGGGTCCCAAAACCTTTGCAAGGTCAGATACTAACATTGTAAAGCAGTCATACATAAAAGCCAAAGCTGCAGGACTGATATTTACAGACACATCCTCTGGAATTGGCGGTGCTTGACTGAGACTACCCAACTTGAAGATAGCACCAATCGCTTCTTCTCTACTCCATGGTCGACGCCCGGCAAACATTTCCAAAACCACACAACCAAGTGACCAAATGTCTACTTTGGCACTGTAGCCCTGGCCTTGAGACTGTACAACTTCCGGAGCCATCCAGAACACAGACCCCTGCATTGAGTTAGACGCATCATTGCCGTAGATATTGTCCGTCTTTTTTGAAATTCCGAAATCTGAAATCTTGCATGTGCCATCTAGATCGAGAAGAATATTGTCTGCTTTGAGATCACGGTGAAGGATACCCTGGTCATGAAGATAGGATAAGCCGCTAAGTGTCTGTCGCGTCAGTGACTTGACGACTGACTCTTCAAATTTGCCATGCTTGCGTAAACAGCTGCCAATCGAACCACCGGAAATATACTCAAGGTAGATCGAGATAGACAATTCACCACGTTCACAACCAAGATACTGAACAATGTTTGGATGCTCGAGATGCTGCATGGTATCAATTTCTTGGTCCATGGCAGCCACCATTTCTTTCATGCGGTCTTTGTCTTGGCCAGCTACTCTGGGGTTGACCTCAACTTGTTTCACAGCAAGCACCTCTCCAGTATCGGCATTCATGCCGAGGTACACTCTGCCATATGTACCCTTTCCAATAAGTTGGCCTCGAATGATACGGAAAGTTTGTTCCCGTTTAGGCACGCTGTTCAACTGGCTCAACCGACTTCCAGGCTGTGGACTGATTTGCATGATTTTTGCGCCAAACATCTTGGTACTTTTCCGTCGAAGTATGTCGCCCGATTTCTTATTGGCTGGGCCTGCAATGCTTCGGTTTCTATTAACCTGCTGAGCACCTTTGGCGACTTCACGTATTGACTTCATACGACTCAACCCTCCCGACTTGTTGATATTACGTTGAGCAACAGAGTATCTGGCGTTTGGATCGCTAGGACCTTGTTGATCAGATCCCGGATGATTAGGATTTGGTGGAGGCTGGAATGAGGACCCAGGCTTATCTTTCATAACTGTATTAACCGGAGAACTAGGAGGGGAAGAACCTGGCGCTTCAAGATAAGGTTCATCGAGATCAATGTTGGGGAAGAAATCGTCAAGATTGTTGATGACACCTTCAACAGGAGGTCGACTGGCCCAGATATCATCTCTCGCGAAAGAGTCTCTGCGACGGTATGATTCATCATCAGGAGATGATATTGCATTTGCGGATGATGGGCCGCTTTTATCTTGTATGGAGCGCAAATCTGCTGGCATAACTGCTGAGCTAGGGTAGGAAGGTCCAGCGGATATTTCATCACTGGGATTGGGCGACCTGAAGCTAACCGACAGTCCCTTGGTGGATCTTGTCGAGGTGTTGACTGTAAGAGAAGGTTTTTGGGACTTGGGAGGTGTGACCTGTGGGGCAGCTCCCTTGCCTTTTGAGGCATCTTTTTTCGTTGAAAGAGGTACTGCAAAGAGTCCATCATCGGAATCGTCCTCGGAATCCTCCGACTCCATCTGAGGCATTCGAGGTGCATTAAACGTGACGTTCGCTTCCTCAAAGTCATACTCTGGACCAAATGACTTTCGACTTTGTAGAGAAGGTGGTTTGAATGAAGAGGCTGTTGACGGATTTCTTCGCACGGTATTAGAAGTGTTATCAGTGAGCGTAGATTGCGAGGATGTGGAGGAAGAAGTGGCAACCCCAGCTGATTGCCCGTAAGCCGTATACACCGGATCGGAATTCCTAAGGCTTGAAGAGTTGCTTGTTTCCGGTGATTCTTCCTCTTGAATTAATCTATATTTGGGTGACGGATGCTGCATCCTCAACGACACGCGAGCACGATCAGTGCCTTTCTTGCTAAGAGAATTGACCTTTGTGAGTGTATTCGATTCAGAAGGGGCCGATGGAGGCTTCCGCTGAGGCACAAGCCCCTCGACCCGTTTATCTTCGTACGGAGAAACCCGCGGTTGGTCAAAATCAATGACGCCCCTACTTCTAAATCCGTTCTCACTGTAATTAGCATTGTGAAGCTGCAACTCTGGTGGTTGCTTCGACCTGGAGAAGGTACGTTGTTTTCGGTCAATATCGAGTTGACGCTCTTCAAGCCGTGGTGTTGTGTCGAGACCAGGGCCAGCGTTGGCGCGTGCACTCTCATGCAAAGATGGCGACGGCTGATCAGAGCTGGTTGCCGTAGCAGGGTGGTGAGAAATAAGAGGCGAGGCCCCTTGTGTGCCACGATGCATAGCATCCTCTTCCAATGGCTTTCTCTGCACCTGACGATGTGCTGAAATAGGAGACGACGTGGCTTTCTCAGGAAGCGATACGCCCAAGCCAGTGGAACCAGGAGATACATTGCCACGTACGTAAAACTTGAGGGACCCTAGAGGGTCCGCTCTCGCACGACGACTGAGAACAAGCATTGAGTCATCGAGGAAATCTTCATGCTCTGATTGTCCTGGTTCTGTGACTGCAATCTGGGCAGTATGCCAATCCACGATTCCTAAGTTTTGGCAGATCACTGTTCTCAGACTTTCGGCTGTATCGGCTTCCGTGATATCCACCAGGCGATAGTTCCAGCCATCTAGAGTGGCCATAGCGTATCTTTGCTTTGCAGATTTCAATCGAGCTGTACTTCTTTCATAATCAGAAAACGAAGAAGATAAGGGCCGATCAGCCAGAGACAAGTCACTATTATTATAAGATGACTTGTTGAAAGGGCTATTCAAGCCATTATGACGCGTGAATGAAGGGCTCGTAGGTGAATCTAGAAGCTGATCTTCTGGCGATGGATTCGAATCGTGATAGCGAGATTTCTTCTTAAAAAATTGAAAGAAGCCTTTTCCAGGGTCCTTGCCAGTATCTTGCGGCGTTAGACGCGAATTGTCTTGTGTTTGCTTTCGGTTTTCGTAGAATCGAGGCATAGTGGCGTTTCCACGTCCAGGGAGGGAATCTGCGCTGTTTCCCCGATGGTGCTCAAACCTGGACGTGAGATCCCCTGTTGAGGCTGAGGTTAATCCGGACTGAACAGGGAAGGCGTGCTGTGCTGCTGGACTTCCACTCTGGGGACTATCTTCGTGGGCCTTGAATGAAGGCGGTGGAAACATACCACCGTCGCTAGTTGAAGAAGGACTTTGTCTTCGATATTCGTCCAAATTTGCGAGTGCGCTTCTAGAAAATTCTGAGCGCTGGTTTATGGCCGTGTCACTGTCAGCAGCATCATGTTTCTGTGCCGATGGAGCTGTAACCGGACGGGCTTGAGTGTTTGGCTTACTCATGGAAGCAGGAGGTGGACGGTGAGCGGGATGCTGGCTATAAGTATTCTCAACTGCCGCTTGCCCAAACGGCGGAAATGGCGAATCCCATCCTAAATTAGGAGAGTTCTCTACACCTCCGTCTGTAGAAGCACTAGGAAGTGTCTGTGATTCCCTTCGCCTATCTGTAAACCTAACCTCGCTGCCATCATCTTGTATTTGACGGATCAATTTTCGCATTCGTTTGCCTTCGTCACGCTCTCGGGCTTGGTCCCAGCCAGTCCCGCTTTTTTGGCACTCCTTTGCTAATTGGGGATAGACAACTTGGTGCATTTTACCAAGGTTGCCGCGACCATTTGACCCATGGCCGAGCTCCAAAAAGTCCGCACCCTGAAGCTCCAACGATTTGAACGTCTCCTGCCAGTCCTTCGAAAATCCATTTCTCGCAAGCCAGCTAACAACCCTTTCAAGGGGCCATTGAACAGCCGCGTCTCCAGCGGATATTCCGCCGAGCGACGTACCGCTGGCATTGTGCTTGTGGCTTGTTGTCCGAACTGGTTCAGGACCGGGATTTTGCATTGTGGCCGTTGCTGGTCCAGGCGACATGTTCTCGTTGTAGGTCCCAAGAACGAGTGAAGGAGGCAGATTGCGAGACGGCGTAGGAGGAATACTCCCTTCTTTCCTATAAGAAGTATCCGAAGATGTGCTATCCCAGGTAGTGGCACCTGGTCGTGGCCTCTCTGTAACCGCAGAATGGCCATAATTCTCATAGAGCGGCGGAATGCCAACGCCTGGCCCGAAAGTCTCACTCGACGGTATATAAGTTGCAGAAGTAAGCGGTTGTCCTTCGGATGGTGGCGCAAGTATCGGTATCGACAACGGAGTGGGTTGTTGACGAAGATATGCCTGGTTCGCTGGCATCAAGGACGGATGAAGAACCGGAGGAGGAGGTGGCGGAGGAGGGAAGTTCTGCGTGCGCCATGCTTGCCATTGGTTCGATCCTGGATAGGCAGACTGAGGAGGTGGTCCAGGTGGAGGGGGAGGGATCATGCCATGCTGTTGAGTTGATGGCCTCGGGGGCGGGGGAGGCAGAGGGATTATGTGAGACTGGTTTGGTTGCGATAACGGAGGCGGAGGTGGAATGTATTGTTGTCGTTGTTCCATGATAGCAGAGCAAATTGAAATAATTTAGGCAAGTAGATCACCGCAACCAAGCTCGTATATATCAAGGTCGAGAAGGTGTTGACCGCATATTCAATTTTCAAGACAAGCGCGTAGCTCAAGCTGGCTCATTGGAAGCTCTCAATTGAGAAAGCGAGAAAATATCCACTGCCCATCTATCCAAATTCATGTTCGGAACTGTCCAAAAGAATAGAGAGCGTCGCCAGCGCAACAAATGTCAAAGCGAATGAAGGTATCAGTGCGCACTGCTCCTTATAGAGGCGGCCGAGCCGAAGATTGAATTGAGTGGTTCGGTCAACGAACGTTGCTCGGTGGAATTCGATTGAGGCAGGTGACGTGACGGCCGGATTGCAAAATTTGAATCTTCGCAGTGTATCTGATCGGCCAGTCTTTAATCGAAATCTTCAAGATCTGACAACAACCACAAAGCACTGGTAGAGTCTCCGATGGAAGACCCACGGAGGCGCTGGTGGGTCTCCCTTGAAAACTTAAGGGCAAGGTTTGTTGATAGTATAAAGATAGCGTGCAGCCGAAAGACGTTCTATGAAAAAGCTGGATCGGAGGGGCACTGGTGATAAAGAACCGACGACTCGCGACGAGCAGTTTCCCGGCTCGCTGGCTTTCATGGACGTCGAGATAAAGTGGTCGCATATTTTGCTCCTGGCTCTGTCGGGTGACTAGTCGAGAATCACGTGAAACACGTCGCAGCCTTAGGCGGCCAGTTGACAGCCTTGGCGCTAAGGGCTACGCTGTGATTGCCTGGGCGAATCGCTTTTATCTACATACAAGGAGCAGCCCAATCACATGGACTCCCGCAGTTTGATTATTATGGTTATACACGTATAGAACAGACAAGTGACCATTCATGCGATAAAAATCTAGCAATAGAACTTTCAGATCGTGGTTTCAACCAGTACCATCTATCCACGCAATCTAGAAATGCAATGCGAGCATTCTCGCTTTCATTTGCTCGAGTTTCTTTTCTCCGAAGCTGCAGCTGTTGACTTCAGTGCTAATGGGGCGTCTTCTCGGGGCACGTATAATTCCACGAGCTGGGTCGGGTTAGTTGGATGCCACTGTTGGTCTCATGGGATGAACAAACTAACCTGTAAGCATTTGTTTGAAGAGAAATGTTCGTTGGAAAACAAATCCAACAACTCTTTTCGCGTTCTGACCTGATGGGTCTGATACTGTCCTTGCTGCCCTCCGAAAGTCGAAGGAATGTCAACGAATTTCCATGGCTGAATGTCGTTGTACGATTCCTCCCAGCCGTGAATGTATCTCTCGATGGTGTAACCGTCGTTGCAAATCACAAAGCTATTCTTGCCGTCAGATCTTCCGGTCTGGGACACACGAGAAAATGCCATGAAAATCAGGACCACTTACATAATAGGCTTAAGATTCTTTCTTAGCATAGTACTCACTTCTTGCGCAGTGAGCTGGAAGCTTCCATCACCAACAAAGAGGACCGTTCGCTGATTACTCTTGAGCTCTTCTGCAGCCAATGCTGCACCATGGCAAGCACCTACAGAATACCCTATGGATCCCCAAAGTATCTGATTGATAGCAACCACACCTTTGGGAAAACGGGTTTCCCAGGCACCAAAGTTCGCAGTTCCGGTTTCCGTGATAAAGATGTCATTTTCCCGAAGCCATTGGCCAACATTGGGCCACAGCCATGCGTGCGTGATAGTTTGACTGTCCGCATCTAATTCGTGTTTCGGAATTTTGTTGGAGATATGTGGGATCTTGCCAACTTTCAAATCGCCAAGTCGCTCTATCACCTTTCGTAAGACGCCTTTCATGTTGACGTTGGGATATTCCGAATAGCGAACTCTCACAAGATTGCTGTGAAAGTCGATGGTCTTTAGCTGGCCGATGCGATAAGTGAACCCCGCCGTGTTGAAGTCCGACTTGATAGCACCGATACTCAGGATGAGGTCAGACTCTTCCACTCTTTCTCGCACACCGTCATTCGATCCATCCCCTGCATAAACTCCTCCATAGTTTGGATGAGTTTCGTTGACTGCACCTTTACCCATCGGCGCAACAAAAGTAGGTAAACCAGATTGCTGTACGAGATCATGGACTTCCTCAAGCACACGGTGGCGGATAGCACAAGCATCAACTAGGATAATAGGGTCTTTTGCCTCGTGTAGCAATCTCGAGACTAAGCTCACCACATACTCCTCCTTCTCGGGATCATTGGGCTTTCTGTTGAGGTCGATTGGAGTCTCGAGTCGTTGGCCCTCCACTTTTTTGAGTACCATGTCCGTTGGAAGAGTGATGTAAACCGGCCTGCTTTGAATCCAGCATTCTCGAATAGCGTTGTCAATCAATGTAGGTGCGTCCATTGGATCATTCAGACGCGCTATTGCACACGATACTTTGGCGCTCATGTCAGCAAACACGTTGTAATCTCCGTTTCCTAATGTGTGGTGCAGCAGCATGCCGTCCCTTTGAGACGCAGTATGGGGTTGTCCAACAATGTGAACTATGGGAACGTATTCCGAGTATGCTCCAGCCATTGCATTGATTGCTGACAGCTCTCCGACGCCAAACGTTGTGATCATAGCCGAAATTCCCTTGACTCGAGCATAGCCATCGGCAGCGTAGCCTGCGAGGAAGATCATCAGCAATTAAAAGACTCTCGTACAAAACTTATTCTCTGATTCTCATACCAGCATTGAGCTCATTGCAATTTCCCACCCACGATAAACCACATTTGGGCAAATAATCTAGAGCTTGTAGGTTATAATCACCTATCCGAGTCAGCGGTAGCATGATTCGTATCACCTTATTAAAATCTTACCGGGTACGCCGTGAACTGAGCGAACCCCAACCTCGTGCAAACGACGGTAGAGATATTCCACCAGGTTGATGGGTTGCTTCAGTTCTCTGGTCACTATGTCTGAAGCCATTGCGTATCGAATTGGCGTATCTGTAATGGTTGAGAGTTAAGAAGATGATAATAGTGAGAAGAATCAACTCTCCGAGTGCCCGATATATACCATTTGAATTGCTTGTTTATGGAACATGATGTAATTGTCTGGTCGACCTCGTATGACGTACAATGGGGTGGTCATCAGGCGATGCCTCTGCCATGCCTACGGTGAGCAGGAATCAGCTCAGCACGATGTCGAGTCAATCTTCGCAGATTCTGAGAAGAGCGCATGATTGCAAGAAAAAGAATCATACGACGGTTGAGACACAATAATGATAATTATCGACGATAGTGACCGAAGTCCAGGTCAGGAAGGAAGGCGCGGTGGGTTGTGATGATCTACGACTAGTGGCCCCGCACCTTCCAATTATATTTTTTTCCCTCCTCCAAAGACCGACCAAACATGCGCCACTACAGAGCTCAAGAACATCGACATTCACACACAGATCATTGAAGGGGATCTAGAACGCCTACGGGAGGACCCGTTCTTCTTTTCGGACTTCTAGTTACCCTTGCGTTCGGCAAAGCACAGCTAGGATCTTACGTTGAAAATGGCGAGCCGGCCTGCAAACCGAATCTCAAAGCCGAGAAAGGTCTCACTTCTTTACTTCCGTCGTACCCAACTTGTGCTAACTCACGAATCTCGCATAGGGCGGATCGACTTACAAAAAATCGAAGGGCGGTCCAGCGTATAAGGTCTCCTTTGAGGCAGGCGATGCCGGTGTATTCATAACATGTGATATGGGTCGAGAGGGAAAATGTGCGGGAGAGGTTCTAGATCTATTCACTGAGGTCAGCTTTCTCGCTTTTGCACCATTCCTTGCGGACTGCTCCCGGTAATTGCATGGCATGACGAACGAAACTGAAGATATCAACAATGCAGTACTACGAGAAGTCTTCGGGCGACCAAGATACCAGTCAAGTAACCGGTAAAAATGCCGACAACGATGACGAAGAGGACGATGACATCGAGGCTCAGGTTAGGAAGGAAGTCGAGGGCCTGAAACCCAAGTCATCCAAGCCTCGATTGTTTCAGAAAGTCACTTCTAACCTGCCTTGCAGTAAGCTACCCTTTACTCGTCCTCGGGTCGAATCTCTTCTCCCTCTTCTTTTCGCGAAACAATATTGATATTTGATAGTTGTTCTCTACCGGATTGATAAATCAATAGATCCTGTGAAGCTGGTTCATGATATATGTGAAGAAGCAAGAGCCAATCCAGACCAAAGAAAAAGTCGATGGATCAAGCGCATGATTCCCATCACTCAAATTCGAAAAGTATTGAGCGTGGATTTGTCTGTATTTGCTAAGGAGGTTCTACAACCTGTATTCCACGCAGACGGTGTTCCCAAAAAGGTCAGTCTATATTTAAATTGCATTCAGCTGTATCTCCTCCACTCGGGAATTTTTCGACCCAGCTGAACAATAAATCACAACTAGTACGCGATTCGTCCTGCAGTTCGTAGCAACAATACACTCAACAGAGACGTCATCATACAAACAGTCGCAGCAGCCGTCGGACCCGGACACAAAGTTGATCTCAAGAATCCTGACTATACTATTTTGGTCGAAATTGCCCAGGTAGGCATATCATGATGTATTGTGCATTGGACTTTTTTCTGATTGACATGTTCAATCAATACAGAACGTTATTGGAATGAGCGTCGTCGGTAGCGATTACGAGGAGCTCAAACGGTTCAACTTGATGGAGATCTATAGTCCAACCCAAAAATCGCAAGAAAATCCAACTTCGTGAACTCGAGAGATCGCAACTAGTTTCTCGAGCCGTCAGCTCACCGCTTCGTGAAGAATAGAGATCCCTGTGCCCGCAGCCAGCTCATATAAGGCTGGAGTACTTATCGCCTGCCCGTCCCAACTAGTCAAATGAGTCTTGCATAACCGAGAGAATTCACTCCGCGGAAATACCGAATTTCTTCCTCTGATTATCAGATCGACCATTTGATAAGTTGATATGGACTATGGAGCACTCAATCGATATGTATGAGATTGGTGGCGCATTCTGGAGGGCCGCCTATTTGCGGGAAATGTTTCCAAGCTAACACCGAGCTTCCCTTCTGTAGGTGCTAGGTAGTTATACGAACGCGGTGAAATTTTGACTGGATGGATGCACAACAAATATTAGTACAGGATTTAAGCGAGAGAGGGTGACGGTTTCCGGGCTATAATTGATGCCATCGTCGCCTGTGTTCATATACTATGTAAGCACTATGTAGTACGTAACTACTAAATAGGGAAGTGGTAGTTGGTGAATAAGAGCGATGTATGCATTTTATGGCTTCCGAGAGCCAATCGGGAGGCTTCAGCAACGACCTCTGGGCCTTCTCGCCAATTCGCGATTCTGATTGGCCAGGGAACAACCCTGGAAGCGAGGTCGTTCTATGTGGCTTTCCCTCCGGCTCTACTTCATGACTCCTAACTCACCATGATGTTCTCCATATCAAGGATTATCGTCGTTATGCAGTCCATGCACTCTTTCTTCGGTAGCATTCTCGCTTCACAAGCGACCAACTGAGCCATTCATTAATTTCAGCAGCCATGAGTATTTGTCAACCGGCCCGGCCACATCAGGCCGCCTCCTTTGAGCTTGTCGCGGCACACGACAACATATACCAAATAATATGATGAGCGGAATCAGAACTCTCATCAAAACCTATGGCCCACACACCTGCCACTAAGCACGGTACCACATTTCATCAGGCGTCGTGCCATGATGCGCTTCTGCAATGTTGAGTTCTCGGTTTCTGAGGACCTGGGCTTAACCGAGATCTACACATTCAAGAACTTAGTCTGATGTGCTTTGACATCTCGGTTCTGTGGGTCAAACCTCAGATTGATACGTTTTCTTTTTGTGACTGCAAGATGCGAGGTTATATATATATAACTACGACTGGTCTCACCTAGAAAGTCAATCGCTTTGATGGGATTGTGTCTACTGAACATTCTCGGAGCCGATCAACCGACTGGGACTTAGTCTATCGCATTGTATGAGGTGATTTCGGCTTTTGGTACAGCTATCATGAGGCGGTGATGTTTTGAATATAGCCTGCTGTTTACAACCTCGTCAGTTTGCATGCTCTCAACTCGCTCCAGCCTGATGTGATGACGATGCGGTTGCCTTCAATCGATGATTTCGATGGCCCCTCGCTCGGTAAAGCCTCGCATGATGTCAGCTTCTCAACTCATATGCTGACGGGATTGGGAACATCCGAAAATGACTGTTTTCGGAATGTGGTGCAACTACTATTTCCTCCTACGGTCTATCTTTGCAGTACACATCTGCTTTCTACACGTGTTCATAGAGTCTACCATCTAAAGCTGTCAAACGGGCATCAACTCATCGTCAAAGTCTCCTCGCCACCAGCTATACCGCTCCTTCGAAGAGAACGAATTGCTCTCGAAACAGAGGTGCGAGCTCTCACCGTGCTAGCACGCATCAACCATCCTTGCATACCTAGGCTATATCGATATGTACCCCACGATGCTTCTGCAGGCGTCTCTCTCCTCATCAGACAATACGTCCGCGGCATTCCTCTGTCAGAAATACAGAACCGACTGTCTGCAAAGGATCTCGATGATCTCGATAGACATCTCGGACTGCTGACCAACGTCATCGGCCAACAATTTTCGACTGCTTTTGGGCCGCTCAGCAAGGTAGCTGCAGGGACAGGAAGTTACCATTGGCGGGAAGCATTTGTCACACTCTTTGAAGAAGTCCTCCGGGACGCAGAAGATATGTTCATCCATCTCCCGTACAATCAAATACGGAGAGAAATGTACCGGTGGTCCTTTACCCTCGACGAAATCAAAACTCCCCGCTTAGTGGTTGTCAATTTTGGCCGTCCTTCTGAAGTGCTCCTTGATCCCGAGACAAGGCAATTGTCCGGACTGTTGGAATTCGGAAGTGCCTTGTGGGGTGATGTGATGCTGGCAGAGATATTTGAATCTCCCTCAGACGCCTTTCTCACTGGATTTGGGCCGATTCCTTCAAGCGGCCAATCACAATTTATTAGATCTATGCTGTAAGTATTTGCAGTTTCTTATGACTAGATCGGACTTCCGCGGCTAACTGGTTGCAGATATTCATGCTACAGACATGTCTACAAAATCACGGAGCTCTACTATCGCAATAGCCATAATGCGACAGAGATGCAGGCACGCCGTAGGCTGACCGACATTATACATGCCCTGGCGGCGACGAACACAATTTTATAAATACTGTTGAGGATACAGTGTTTACTTAGCTATGGGTCATACACTTAGTCGCTGCACACATAATCACGCAATAAGGCACCATGCCCGATATTTCTGTGAAATACCCAAGCGAATTGATTAAATATCCACCACTATTCAGCAGCTGAAATGCAGTAAGTTATAGCAATGTCGCGATATGATATCTTGTAAGACGGTTTCATTGGGAGGATGCGTAAAATATATGTTGCTGCCTGCGGTAAATGCAACCCTCAATCTTGCACCTGCCTATCCGAGACTACTACGTAAGTAATAATGGGCCGAGTGGGTAAGTTAACTAGTTAGCGATTGCCCTTATGGCCCTTATCAGCCTGATCACGTGCGTACTTGTTGAAGACGTTGGTTTTCCCTTCATAAAAACTTCAATGCTCATTTCTGCATGTCCTGTATATGATTACAACACCTCTTCTAAAGCGCTGACGCATCCTCAGCAGCTGTGGTTGAGTTCTGTCTCGTTCCACTCCGCAACAGCACCACAATGCCATTCTTCCCAGAACAGGACAACATCCTCCAGCTAAACGAACAGCAATTCGACTTCAACATCCAGTTCGAGCAGCTGTTCTTCTCGATAATCCCGTCTGTCTTGTTCATCGTCACATCATTATGGCGAGCTGCTTCCCAAGTACGGAAGCCCACTGTGGTGAATGCTCCGGTGTTTCAACTCATCAAATTGGTAACTACTACACCTTTAACCATAACACAAATTGACAATTCGAACAGCAAGCTTATTGAAATGCAATAGGGCGCGATTACTGCATACTTTGGCCTTGATCTTTCACTCCTGATTCTGGTCATGGTTGGGTCTTTCCAGGTCACCAGCATTTTTATTGCTTCGTCGGTCCTCAAGCTAGTGTCAACCCTGTTCATGATAGTGGTGAGTCTGGTTGATCACAGCAAGAGTCCGAGACCGTCCATGTTACTGAATAGCTACTTGTTCTTGACCTTACTTCTGGATGCATCTCAGGCAAGAACGTTTTTCCTTCAATCGGGTGACAAGCCCGAGCTGACTTACAGTAGCATCTTTTGTGCCTCTATAGCTTTCAAAGTGGGCATATTGTTATTGGAAGCACAACGAAAGTCGAAATGGGTGAATTGGGACGAGAAGGAGCACAGTCCAGAGGAGACCAGCGGGATCTTCTCTCTCGGGGTCTTCTTCTGGCTCAACGATATCTTCTTGGATGGATGGAAGAAGGTTTTGACAATTAAAGATCTTTATCCACTTGACAGCTCTTTGAGCGCCGAATCACTACACGCAAAATTCTTAGAGAACATGGATTACTCGAAACTGAAAGGCGACAGAGTTGGTCTTGTAAAGGTGCTTTGTCGCACGCTGACAATTCCCCTTCTACTCCCTATACCTCCGCGGCTGGCACTTCTAGGGTTCACCTTCGCTCAACCGTTTTTTATTGAGAAACTGTTGAATTACCTCACGGAGTCTGAAGCCGACCCAAATATTGGATATGGCTTGATCGGTGCTAGCTTACTGATCTACTTGGGCATTGGTATTTCCACAGCCCTTTGCTGGTATGTACAGTCGAATTTATAAGTAACAATGAGATCACTATTCTAACATGTGTATAGGTACTTCCATCACCGAATGCGCGCTATGGCAAGATCTGTATTGGTCACTGAGATCTTCCAAAAAGCCACAAAGGTTAGGTTGGGATTTGACAATGACAGTGCTGCACTGACTCTCATGAGTACCGACATTGAGCGAATCAACAATGGATTGAGGTCTATACATGAAATATGGGCGAGCATTATCCAGGTTGCTCTGGCTAGTTGGATGTTGTATAACCAGCTCGGAGTGGTCTTCGTCGCGCCGATGGGAGTGGTCACATTATGCTCTATCGGGTTGGCGATTCTTATGAACTTTACTGGTGACTCGCAGAGAGAGTGGATGGAAGGAGTCCAGAAGCGAGTCGGTCTGACGGCCACGGTCATTGCCAGCATGAAAAATCTAAAAATCTCTGGACTCTCTGATGCTGTTGGTGACTTTGTGCAGAAGCTCCGTGTAGAAGAGCTGGCTGCTGGAACCCGGTTCCGCCGGATATACATCGTTGCAGCAATTTTCGCTTTCGTTCCACTATTGATCAGCCCGCCACTTACATTTGCATTTTCTCAAAGAACGCTGGGTGTGTCAAGGATATTCACTAGTCTCTCTTGGCTCCTGCTGTTGACGAATCCGCTGTCGCAAGTCTTCCAGTCAATCCCAGAGGTTCTCTCAGGACTGGCCTGTTTAGGTCGAATCCAAGCATTTTTGGAGAGCGAGGATCGTCACGACTTTCGCCACGTTCTCGCCGACACTAAGCGGAAATTAGAAGCTGTTCCAGTGGATGTAGCAGCATCGTCTGGATCGGAGACAGAACCAGCCCATCCCGTTATCATCACAAACGGAAATTTTGGCTGGGAAGCAAACAAGTTCGCTTTGCGAGACATAAACACCCAAATATCCAAGGCCTCCCTGACAATTGTCGTTGGGCCAGTTGGGTCCGGAAAATCCACGCTCTGCAAGGCCCTACTCGGGGAGATTCCCTACAACGAAGGCACCGTCACTTTGAGTAATGAATTCCGCCACGTTGGATTTTGTGATCAAACGGCGTTCCTTTCAAACGGGTCAATCAGAGATAACATCGTGGGGTTCTCTGCGTTCAATGAAGACAGATATGCTGATGTTATTCATGCCACGTCCCTGGACTTCGACTTTAACACACTACCACAAGGAGACAGAACGAATATCGGATCTGATGGGATCACATTATCTGGAGGCCAGAAACAACGAGTCTCTCTTGCACGAGCTCTGTATTTGCAGACAAATTTGCTGGTATTGGATGACGTATTCAGTGGCCTTGATGCGGACACTGAGGAGCAGGTCTTCCGGCAAGTGTTCGGCCCAGATGGGCTACTCAGACGACGGCACTGTACTGTCATATTGTGTACCCATAGTATCAAACACATACCGGCCGCAGATTACATTATAGCGCTAGGGGACGGAACCATCGCCGAGCAAGGTAGCTACGCTCAGTTAATCGCTCGTCAGGGCTATGTTCAACGTCTGGGTTTGAGCGGATCCCTTGATAGCAGCTCCTCATCGGAAAAATCGATAGCGGAGAAAAGCATTCGAGAAACGGACCCCCAATTACTTCATACAACAAAGACCAGCACTTCAGCTCTAGAGCCAGAAACCGACACTTTACGGCAAGTTGGTGATAAATCAGTATATAAGCATTATTTCAAGAGCATGGGATTGCTTCTAGCGGCATTTAGTATATTGTTTGCAGCTGTTTTTGGTTTCTTTACGAACTTTCCAACCATTTGTGAGTTAATTGTGTCCTTGGGCCGCAACCCCAACTGTGACATGCCTTTCACATTTATGACTGACAAATGCTGTCCTTTGCAGGGCTCAAATACTGGTCTGATGACGCTTATTCAGAGCATCCAGCTCACTCTTACGCTTATTACGCTGGGATATATGCTCTGCTCCAAATATGTGCCCTGATATCACTCCTTCTCCTTGGTATCGCGGTTTTTGTCGTCTCTGTGACAAGAGCCGGTGCCAATCTCCACCATGATGCCTTGCAAACACTCATCAGAGCGCCGCTACGATTTTTCACGGCCACAGATACCGGTGTCATCACCAACTTGTTTTCGCAGGACTTGAATCTCATAGATACAGAGCTGCCGAGTGCACTGTTGAATACCCTTTACAGTGTAAGTTTGCTGTAATCGAACATCTATCATTAAAAATCTCAATCTGACATCAAATTACTCAGGTTTTCCAAGCAATCGGACAAGCAGCTATTATACTCACTTCATCTCCGTTCATGGCCATAAGCTACCCATTCCTAGCTATCATACTATATATCCTGCAAGTGTTCTATCTGAGGACTTCTAGACAGCTCAGGTTATTGGACCTTGAGGCTAAAAGTCCATTGTAGTATGTCTTCCGGGAGTCCTTCAATGGCAAGTGATCTGTACTGATGTGTTTGTTTAGCACGCATTTTCTTGACACTTTGAAAGGCATCGCAACTTTAAGAGCTTTCGGTGAGTGATACGTGGAGTCATGAACAAACTCCGAACGTCTGTTAAGACACTGAACCATCTTAAACGGAGACGGTACGATATAACTGTTTAGTCAGGAGCTGACCTATATCTACGTCAGGTTTTCTTTCCGACGATGTCCGCAAAAATATCCGACTGATCGATTCCAGCCAACGGCCCGCATATCTCCTCATCATGATTCAACAGTGGCTTAATTTGGTTCTCGATCTCGTAGTCATGATAATGGCTGTGGCTCTGACGACTCTTGCAGTTCGCCTTCACTCTAACTCTGGGTTTATCGGTGCTTCTTTAGTGACTCTCATGAACTTTGGCGAAAACCTCTCAGGCATTGTCATATTCTACACCAGATTAGAAACGTCTATTGGGGCGATAAGCAGACTCAAGACATTCAACGAGAGCGTGAAGCCGGAGGACAGGGAGGAGGAGGATATTGTTCCTCCTGAACAGTGGCCGCGGAGCGGTGTGATAGATTTGAATGGTGTATCCGCGAGTTATAAGTGAGAAATATGTCTGCACAAATGGCACATCGCCTAGAAAAAGCTGACGTCTCGAGCAGAGTGGAAGAACAAACCGATGGCACACCCAACTTAGCCCTCCGCGACATCAACCTAAAGATCAAGTCAGGGGAGAAAGTCGCCATCTGTGGCCGTACTGGCAGTGGCAAGTCCAGTCTTATTGCCCTGCTTCTTAAACTCCTTGATCCCATCTCAGAATCCTTGGAGAACGCAGTAATTGATGACATCCCGCTCTACCGCATTGCTCGGCCTGCGCTACGAGAGCGTATAATTGCAGTGCCACAGGAAGCTGTGTTCTTACCGGATGGGTCGACGTTCAGGGCTAATCTGGATCCGCTCGACGTTTCAACGGCCGACGAGTGCCAGGATGTCCTCGTGGCTGTGGGCATGTGGGAATTCGTCCAGGAACGGGGTGGTCTTGACGCAGGAATGAGCGCAGGAAGTCTAAGCGCGGGACAACGGCAACTCTTATCACTTGGACGGGCGCTGTTGAGAAGACGCATCCGAGCGCGGAGTGCAGGTTCGGAAGCAGGCTCTTCAGAGAGCGGTATTCTTTTGTTGGATGAGGTGAGCTCGAGTGTCGACCACGAAACAGAGCGTGTTATGCAGGAGATTATCAGAACAGAGTTTAGGGGTTACACGGTTGTGGCTGTTAGCCATCGCCTGGATATGATCATGGACTTTGACAGGGTTATTGTCATGGACACGGGTGAGATTGTAGAAGTAGGGAACCCGGTCCTGCTGGCAAAAGAGGAGGGAACCAGATTTGGTGAGTTGGTTAAAGCTGGAGCTAAGTAGAATAGGAGATACCCCTCTTTGTAGCCCTAATCAATCTTATCGCAACGTTTATTTAGACTTATCCATAAGAGGTTAGCCTATACCGTAAGCTAGCATCTCGGCTAAACCATATCTGGACTAGTCTCTTGTCGTTCGGCTCCCCGGAGATTGAACTACGTCACCCCCGCTCTCTTTCCTGCAGTTCAGATTTTGTTGTTTTCTACTCGTGTAGCAACCTTCATCAAATTCTATCTTCTCTCGCTGACCACATACATACTGGCGGTGTTTATCTCTTCCGAGACCGTCCTCGATGGCCCAGTTCCTACGCGGCAAGCAGGCAGGCATCCAAAAGGACCTGTCCGAGGGTCTGTCGCCTACCCTCTTTGCCCTAGATGAGGTTTGTTTCATCTACGAAGTGACTTGTCTTTACATCTCTAACCATTGGTGATCAGTATACACGTTATGGCATCAACTCCCGCATATCAGCCGTTGCCTACGACCCCGTCCAGTCCCTGATCGCCGTCGGTACCAGCGACACCCAATTCGGAAGCGGACAAATCTACGTCTTTGGTCAACGGCGTGTTTCGGTCATTTTTAACCTTCCGCGCAAAGCGTCTGCAAAGTTCTTATATTTCTGTGCTGATAAGCTCGTCAGCGTTGATTCGAAGAGCGAGCTTTCTATCTTTTCGTTGGAGACGAAGAAGACGTTGGTTTCGTATGCGCCTCCAAGCCATGTGTCTGCGGTAGCGGTTGATCCGAGTATCGACTACGTGGTCCTGGGTCTTCAAAATGGTATGCCCTTTTGATCTGACTCTAATTGTTGATGCTTACTTTTGAATGCTTGCAACAGGGGAAATTATTGCCTACGATATGGACCGAGAAGGCCTTACACCGTTCCGATTACCGAACTTATGGCTCGAGAAAAATCCCCGGGTGAGAATGGCGCCAGTCGTATCCCTAGCTTTTGCACCACGAGATATTGGGAAATTATTGATTGGTTATCCGGAAGGAGCTGTTACATTTTCCATAAAACAAAACATCCCTCAGAATTTCTTCGAATACGAGGTCCCTGCTGGCGCTCCTGGTGGTGACTCGGACCCAACTCTTTCGCGCGATATACGGAAACCCAAGTTGACTCAAGCCCTGTGGCATCCGACAAACACCTTTATTCTTACAGTACATGAAGATACAAGTCTAGTCTTTTGGGATGCCAAAGATGGACGCCTGGTCATGGCCCGAACTATCGAAGAGGCCAACATCAACCGACCCGGGACTCGCTCAGAAAAACCAACCTCGCCTCATGGAACTTTTAGTGTCAAAGACCCGATCTTCAAAGTTTCCTGGTGCGCCAAGGAGAATCCGGATAACACGGGGTTATTGATTGCAGGTGGCCATCCGTCAAGCGACAGGGACAAAGGACTCACATTTTTAGATTTGGGACCTACTCCAAACTATCAAACTTCGTCATGGCAAATACTCGCCAGCTACCTCGAAAAACCTAAAAGTCGCTTCACCCTATTAACTCCGCCTGGAGCGGAGGTTGTCGACTTTTGTTTGATACCTCGAGCTTCCCCTTTTTTCGCCGGTGCGCAAGATCCAATTGCCGTTATTGCTCTATTGTCAACAGGTGAACTTGTGACGCTCAGTTTTCCTAATGGACATCCGATTTCTCCAACAAATATGCTTCATATATCATTGTCTTTCGTACACCCATTCATCACCAAAGCGATCCTGGCGCCGGTCAGCCGTAACAATTGGCTCGGACTGAAGGAGAAGAGAGCCCAAGGCCCAAAGTTCCTTTTGGGAGGCGCCGAGGGTAAGAAGGTCATGAAACGATTTGAAGATCGCAATATTGCCATTACTGCAAATTCAGATGGAGTTGTGCGACTATGGGATGCAGGCCACGATGACGAGATTGAGAATGGAGAAGTCATTCAGGTCGATCTAACTCGTGCTATTGCACGCAATGTCAATACTCAAGTCTCTCAGATATCATTCTCTGGTGCATCTGGTGAACTGGCTGTAGGTCTTCGCAGCGGAGAAGTAGTTATTTTCCGCTGGGGAAAGAATCAAAATGCCGGAAATGAGAAAGCTCCAGGTGCGAATGCAGGACCAGGCAAAATCACAAACATAAGCCACCGAACCGATCCAAATCTAAGCACTGGGTTGCTTCCGCTCAGTCTTCTAGAGATGCAAAACGGGCCTGTGACAGCTCTGAAACATAGTGATGTTGGCTTTGTTTGCGCAGGTTTCGAAGAAGGTCACCTTGTATTCATCGATCTCCGTGGGCCAGCGGTCATCCATAACGCTGATATCCGCGACTTTCTCAAAGCAAACAACAAACGCGGCAGTCTTCGCAGGAGTCGTACGGGAGACAGTGCGCCTCTAGAATGGCCCACTAGCATTGAATTCGGTGTTTTGACGCTGGACGGCGAAGGTAAGCATACATTCAACTTGATTCAAGCATGTAAGGCCAGAGTATACTAACCAGACATTTAGATTATTCGAGTATCTGCTGCTTCGTAGGAACCAGCCGCGGAAACCTTGCAACCTTCAAGATATTGCCATCAAACAATGGCACATACTCTGTACAGTTCGTTGGCTCTACTTCCCTCGACGACGGGGTAATCGGAATCTTCCCAATCAATGCCGACTCAGGTGAACCTGCGTTAGCAACCCAGATGGCGGTTTCAGGCCTTCGAACCGGAGCCAAGATTAACGGAGTAGTCGTCGCAGTGACTCAGTCAGATTGCCGAATTTTCAGACCGGCAACCAACAAAGGCGCATCTAAGACTTGGGGCGATTTCCTTTGTGACTCCGCAGGCTTCGTCAAGACAGAAGGTCGCGGTTACAGTCTTGTTGGTCTGTTTGGAGACGGCAATGTTCGTGCCTATTCGATTCCGGGTCTAAAAGAGATCGGTTGTGCACAAATCAGCAACATTCTAGATGTGCGGCGGTTTTCAGAAGCAGTCATTTCTCCTTCTGGTGACGTTATTGGTTGGACTGGACCATCAGAAGTCGCAATCGTCAACGTTTGGGGCTCAGGTACTCCTATGTGCGTTTCCCTACTCCTCTCCCGGTTCTTTGATTCAAGCATAAAACTGACAATATCTAGTCCTCCTACGGATGACAAGCTCTACAATCCAGATGCCATGCTTCCTCCCCGGCCCACGATATCCAACTTCCAGTGGATATCTGGTACTCAATATGTCTCACCTGCAGACATGGATCTACTGAGTGAGTACTCTTCTTTGGCTGACCGCTCTTGTTCGGTGATGCATTATCTAACATGTTTATACAGTCGGCGGACCTGACCGCCCCCCGTCAAAACGAATGATGGAGCAAATGAAATACGAAGAACGCGAACGCCGCCAAGCAGAAAGACAAGGACGCAGCGTTCCTCCGCCTGCCAACAGAAATGACGAAGGCTACTGGGCATACATGCAGCGCCAAGTCCAGGAAAGAACAGAGCGGCTCGGAATCATGGGTGACAGCATGGATCGATTGGAAGAGAACAGTAGCAATTGGGCGAATGATGTTAGCAATTTTGTCTCTAACCAGAAAAGGAAAGCTGTTCTTGGTGGTATGTTCCCTTCGATCGCGTTTCTATTTTGCGCCGATACTGACAATACTGGTGGTTACAGCACTGGGATCGAAATTCGGATTCTAGTAAGACCTATTCTTTCTACTGTCAGGTGTGGCTTCAGATTGTAGCAGGGACATGGCCCTGGATGACTACCTGTTTACTGTATATGGGCTTGCAACCCCTTTTACAATGATGCATTTATATGATACCATTGGATTATATTATGTCGATACAGAGCCAATTGTTAAAGCTTTGGACTGTACTATTAGATCGCTTAAAAGATGGATGAGACCATGACACAATCCCATATCCTCGCGACATAATCTCATCAACATATATGGTATCCACCAGTTAACAACTTGGAGCATGCTTAGCATGGTATAGCACATTGTAAAACATTGGGAACCTACCATCGAACCGAGGATACGGCTAAGAGGAGTCCGCTCATCCTCTTTGAACCTAGCAACGGGGTACCTAGGTAACTAACGAGTCCAGGAAGTAAGGGGTAACTGGATATCAAACGTCGGGATATGTTTGACATTATTGACACTTACGAAGGTCGCGGATTTGTGATCTACGTATTTCTAGAAGAGAATTGAGTGGTATGAGTATGTAGTATGTGGCCTCAAATGTATATCAAGTATTTCTGGGTTAATCTAATATCAGGTAGAGAGGGGATTAGAATGAGAAAGGATACGCTATCAACATTCTCATCATTTGCGCTAAGACTAAAGAAATAGAGACTAGCGGCTTGAGTTTGTTCATAGAGGTGAAATGTCATTATCAGATATGGAGACATGCAATCGTTAAAATCAGCCAAGGTAGGAGGTGTGGAAGAGTTCATCCCACGAACTGAGAACCACTCGTATAACGAAAACTCCACGGGTATTTGTGTACGTGATTCAAGTATTTGATAGAATTAAGGTGATGATGGTGAAGACTGACTTAGTGGACCATCACTTCAGGTTGGGCTTGAGGGGCCTGGGCAGATCCGGGATTGGCGTCGTCAGCCATTTCAACATCGTCGTCCCCATCGCCAGCGTCCTCTTCCTCCAAGTCTTCCTCTTCGCTCTCACTGCTCTCGGCCTCGAGATCCTCGCTGCCGGCGTCAGAGGCGTCGTCGTCCTCTGCTGTAGTAGCGGCAGCTGTCGCGGTGCCCTCCATTTCGTGGTCCTCGCCATCCTGCTGCTCAGTCTCCTCTAGCTCCTTGATCAAGGCGTTCTCTAACTCAACCTCCTCGGCACCATACGCCGCTCCATCATCATCCAACTGGTCGGCCTCCGGTTGTTCAGGAGGGTATTCGGCGGGTGCAGACTCTTCGGAGTCCCTGTAGTCATATCTTAGTTATACTCGCTAATAACCACCAGATGAAAACATACCACTTGATGGCGAACCGAGTCACACGGGGCTTCTCAGCCAACACATTACGGCGCACACGCTCAATGATAGGCTTCGAAGGTGGGTCGGCATTAAGTTCCTCCGAGTCGTATTCGTTGTTGACATAGTAACCGACACGCACGAATTCTCGACCATCATAGCTGCATGTGAGGAGGATGACCGTAACACCGAGGATCTCAGTCTGGGGAATGCGCTTGAGGTCTGGTGGGTCGGCCTCGAAAATGAATTTGTTCACACCAACGGGGATGGGGCCGACTAGTAACGAGTCGAGTTCCTGGTCATGTTCGGATCTGTAGAGACTGTTAGTGTGCAGTTTGTAAGTGTGGAAGGCAGACAACGTACGAAGTGGCGGAACCGACATATGTAAGCTTCCACTCGAGATCTGTGGATACGAGTTAGCAAATCTTATTGATGAAGTCTGATAGAGGTCGCGATGTGATCTCACCTTTCTGCAGCTGCTCCAGACACTCGAAGGTGATCTCGAATTCGTAAGGATCTGAAAAGGCAGCTGGGTTGTTCAACACCTTTACGCCAAGGAGTGACACAACAGACATGATGAATATGTGATTTCGTGTATATTGTGATATGAAAATAGAAGAACTGTTGGTTTCAGGATTTCAGTCAAAGGGTGTGAAGAGAAAGAAGCAGTGGTGTGAGAGTGTGTGATGGACACACAGAAAGAAGCTGTTGAGGTGGGCGCTTTCTTAAGTACAAAATCAATCAAAGACGCGCCCTCTGCTTTCATCGCGTCGCTCCTTGCATCGCGCTATCAGGATCACGTGACACTAATTAGCTTGCCTGAACGGGCCAGACAAAAAAGCTTGGAGACACAACTTCCCCCAACTCTATTGTTGCAACATCACAACAATAACAACAAACTGCAACAACAAACCACAACGATCGCCTTGGATACCAATACTTGACTTACTTTCCCCGTATCTCTACAGCAATATCCCTGTCTACCTTGGAATTTGCGCTACTATCCCACCTGCTGGAACACCCCACTAGCTGCAAGCATCAATCCACATTACATTCCTGGTGCGGTTCTTTTGTTATTGATCACATTTGAAGCTGTTGACGGCATTACTGACAGTTTTTCTGGATGCAGAGTATTAGTTGTTGATCCCACGTTTCGTCTTTCGTTCCTCGGGTGCGCACTGCGCCGCTCAATCATGGCCGAGGAAGACGCCGAGCAGGCGTTTTTCCAGGCGCAAGCCATGAGCAACGAATATGATCCTGCTGGAGTGGCGCAAAATGTCGAAGCATACGATTCAGAAGGAGACTATGATCCATCGAATACCTTGCATGATGAGTACTCAGTTACAGTAGCAGAATCTAATCCAAATGAGACGATTACTGAAAGCAACGATGCTTCTTCCGCTACTCAATCTATCCCACAGGATACCTATCAGCCTGACCAAGTTGACACTGCACAATCATCCCAGCCTCCGTCCAGACCTGACTCGCAGACCTCTGTATTAGGGCCTTCATCTACTATGCATGTACAGCCGAAGGCCAAGACCATAGGTGGCTTTGTTGTTGATGACGATGAAGACGAAGAAGAGGATGAAGGAGAGGATGAGGACAAGGATGAGGCAGAGTATGAGCCACCAGGAGTTTTGGAAACTATTGAACATGGTGGACATATTTCTGCAGGCCCTTCTGAGCAGCTTCCTTTTTCTGAAAAAAATGCAAATGAAACTATTTCTACATCTGGTGTATCAATACAACCCCTTGTGCCTGAGATGGCCACTTCCAAAGATGTTTCTAATAATCCCGTTTCTTTCCATTCTGGTCACAATCTGTACACTGAAGCGATGCAGCAAGCTGGAGACAATACTGATAGCAATGCACCGACCCCCATTACTTTGGCGGCAAACTCTGCCGCGTCTCGGAGTCGCCTACCTCATGATCGCATTGGCCTGTTGGAAGATAGAATCAAAGAGGATCCTCGTGGAGATATAAATGCATGGATCGAACTGATAGCCGAGCACCGAAGTCGTAACAGACTCGACAATGCGCGAGAAGTGTACGAGCGGTTCTTCAAAGTTTTCCCATCTTGTGTAAGCATCATCACACTGACAAAAATGGACGGAGGCTGACTGAGTTCCCTAGGCTGAGCAATGGGTGGCATATATCAACATGGAATCCGAGAATAATGAGCTACAGCGCTTGGAGCAGATCTTTAACCGCACATTGCTAAGCATTCCCAATGTGCAGTTATGGACGGTTTATTTGGATTACATCCGCCGAAGGCATCCTTTGACTACAGACACGTCCGGCCAAGCAAGGCGAACTATCACATCTGCGTATGACTTGGCTCTTACGCATGTCGGTCTGGATAGGGATGCAGCGTCACTATGGACGGATTATGTCGAATTCATAAAAACAGGACCTGGTGTCGTTGGTGGTACAAATTGGCAGGACCAGCAAAAGATGGATTTACTACGAAAAGCCTATCAAAGGGCTATTTCTATTCCCACTCATTCCTTGAATACCCTCTGGAAGGAGTATGATCAATTTGAGATGGGGTTGAACAAACTCACGGTAATATAGTCACTTTCTTCAACCTTTTCATGTACTAACAAGGCCATCAAACAGGGACGCAAATTTTTGCAAGAGCGGTCACCCGCATATATGACAGCTAGAAGCTCTTATACTGAGCTGCAAAATTTGACTCGAGACCTTGATCGCACAACGCTTCCCCAAATGCCACCAGTCCCTGGATTTGCGGGAGATGTTGAGTTTCAACAACAAGTCGGACTATGGCGCCGATGGTTCAATTGGGAAAAGGGCGACCCTCTAGTCCTCAAAGAAGAAGACATATCCGCGTACAGGACCAGAGTGTTGTACGCCTACAAGCAAGCATTAATGGCCTTGCGATTTGTCCCGGAGATATGGTTCGAAGCTGCAGACTTTTGTTTTCAGAACGGCATGGATACTGAAGGGAACGAATTGCTCAGTCAAGGTTTAGAGGCAAATCCAGAGAGCTGTTTGCTCGCTTTTAAACGTGCTGATAGACTGGAAATCGAATCGGAATCGGAACAAGATCCTCAAAAACGCGGTGCGAAAGTCAGAGAAGTGTTTGACAAACTTTTGGATGCTTTATATGCTTTGAATAGCACAGCTCGAGAGCGAGAAGAGCAAGATATTGCTAGAATCAAAGAGCAATTTGCCAACGAGTCAGATGATTACCAACCTGTTGCTGATGATGAAGATGAGCTGGGACGCTCGCAAGAGGCTCAGGTTAAAGAAGCAGCAAAGGAGAGCCAAATAGAGGCGATGCGAAAGGCACATGCAACACAAATTACCATGACCTCCAAGTTGATTTCCTTTGCTTGGATAGCTTTGATGCGCGCGATGCGCCGTATTCAGGGCAAGGGCAAGCCTGGAGAACTTGCTGGCTCCAGACAGGTGTTTGCCGAAGCTCGTAAGCGCGGTCGTATCACCAGTGATGTTTACATTGCTAGTGCCTTGATTGAATATCATTGCTATAAAGATCCCGCTGCAACAAGAATCTTTGAACGAGGTGCTAGGTTATTTCCGGACGATGAGAATTTTGCGCTGGAATATTTGAAGCATCTCTTTGATATTAATGATGTTACCAGTAAGTTGAAGAAAACCATGCTGCTATCTCATTATTACTAACGTTGTTTCCATCAGATGCTCGAGCAGTCTTTGAAATGACTGTAAGAAGACTAACCAGCAAACCAGAAAACGTCTTCAAGACCAAGCCTATCTTTGCCTTTCTGCATGACTACGAATCTCGGTATGGCGATCTAGGCCAAGTCATCAGCCTGGAGAACCGCATGCGCGAACTTTTTCCCGAAGACCCTACGCTTTCTCAATTTGCACATCGCCATTCAGATGCCAACTTCAATCCAGTTGCAGCACAGCCAGTCATTTCACTATCACAAGTTCGTCCTCGAACCGTACCCTTGATTGATCAGCAACAACAAGGCTCAATCCAAGGAACGCCTACACGATATCTGGACGTGCCTCCTACTGGCTCACCCAAACGGCCCTTCCCATTAGACGACTTTGAAGATGACAGACCTCGAAAGTTCGTCCGTGCCGAATCTCCCTTGAAGGGTATACCAGCCCGTCGACCAGATCAACTGAAACGGCCCACCACCCAAGTCAATGGCGGACAATATCGTCCTCAACCTTCAGCAGCCCCGCTACCGCGTGACGTCGTCCATCTCTTGAGCATTATTCCGCCTGCTTCCGCATACAACGCTGGACGATTCTCTGCAGAGAAGCTGGTGGATCTGATTCGAAGGATAGATATTCCATCTTCTACATCGCAGTTTCGACAATATTAGAAAATGCATCCTGATGGCATGGGATCTGATCATACAGTGGTAAGATTCCCAGCCAGGACTTATCACGAACGAAACTGAGGTTGAATTTATAGATAATCTCTAAGCCGTCTTGAGCCATTTCACATCTTGCATTTCTATGAAACGTCTTGTATAGTGTCTGCATCTGGAAAATAGAAAAGCCATGTATTATTATCACACCATCTTCTTTTCATTCTATCAAAGCTAAAAGTTTCATGTATTTGAATACTATCTTAGTCGACGAATTAGTTGTTACTATGGCAGCATGCAAGTGAATACAATCGAACTTCAAATAGGAACTGTACTACGTCTACTTGATCAATTGAGAAGGCTTGAATTGCTTTGATTAAGAACGCCAGGTCTCTGCTAGCATTATCAGTGATAGTACACATGCCTGATCGAAAAGAAACCCCTAATATACCCAGGTATGAATAAAAAGACCACCACACCGCTCCAGAATGCACCAACGAAAAGCAACGGATGCTAAAAGAAAAAGGAAAGCGAAAAAAATATATCGATGATACAGAGTGCTAGGATTCGGGTTCTACTATTTCATCATCGTAGATACTACCGCCATTAACATGACCATGAGAGTCTTGAATGATGTTCTGTAGGATGGTTGGTATGGAAGTGGAAGCGGTAGATGTGAATGCAGGTACCACCACACTTGATGTTGATTGTTTCTGACCGCCACCAGACCATAGACCAAAGAATCCATTTCGCACACCAAGGGGCTCAGAGCTGCCGATTGAAATATCGTTCTGATATGACGAAGAGGACGAGGACCACTGAATGTCAGAAAACTGGCCGTCGTCAGCATATCCATCCCATAGACCAAGCAATTGCGCCATCAAGCGTCCAAATGCGACGATAATAGTGATTATCGGAGTCAGGAGGCTGGAAAGATGTGACCAGCGCCAGAGCATTGTCGGTAGCACGAAGGGGAATTGCGGAGCGTCGGGCTGTAGGCAGTAGCCATCACAGACTTCGGCGATGGTAGGATGGCAGTAGACATCGCACATGATACTCTCAAGGATGTACCACAAACCAAACATGGCCGTTGCCCAGCCAAGATATGTCGGTCTTAAACGCTGAGATTTGTTGTCTCGTTTCCATAGACAAGGGATGGGAATGGCAAGGTAAACACGTCCGTCGCCGTGATCATGTTGAGCCTTACCACATGTTTCGCAACGCTCTTCCTCTGCATGTATAGCCTTGCCATTTCCTGATACGATAGCGCGCTCAATCACAGTGAGACCTGAGCGAGCATCCTGTATGCTGTGAATAATTGACTGTAACTTCGAACCCAGGCGGTCTAGCGAATTCGTATATTTGTCGGAACCTTGATTTGAAACCGTATCCTCCTTCACTGCATTAAGCTCCTTTTCCAACTCTTTTTCTTTCATCTTCGCGAATCTGACAGGTGATTTATCGTCCGTGATATCCATCAGTCCTTCTAGAGAGGCGATCGTGTCATCGCCCAATGACAGAGGATTGCCATTCGATCTTGCATCCTCAATAAAAGTCTCTAGAGCACTTTTTGGTAATTTGGGTTTGACGAGTTCTGGCTTTGGTTGTTTCTTGCTGTCGATGTTTGCCGACTTCTCAGTCAACACGTTAGACTTTGAAGCAGCTTCTTGTGTGTCGGGTTTAGTAATAGTCTTATCAACCTGTTTCTCCTTGGCCAAGTTCCCAGTAACTGCGGGCTGTGAATCTTTCATTGGTGGAATTGCGCCGGACTTTGGAGCTGTCTTGCTTGGTGAATCGATCTCTTTGGTGTCGTCCTCTCCATTGGTCCCCGTATTTCGTACGGTCATGGGTGTATCGACCCAAGCTCCTATCACAACAGGGGTTTTCTGCGGAAGCGGCGTCTGTTCTGTTTTTTGTTGCGCGGGAGTGCTTTGCTGCTGTGGAGGACTTTCGGTGCGGGCCAATTTGCGGAGCAGCTCTCGAGAGTCACTCCGTTGTTTATGAGACGGATCCCTGCCTATTGATTTGTAGATCGTAATCGGTGTGTTTGGGATGGGGTCGCTATTTAGTCCATTTCTTCCCAGTGATCGCGACCTGGACCGTGCACTATTGTGAAGACCGTCCGCTGGAGGAGCTCCCAGACGGGACCTCTGCGATTTTGATGCAAGTTCCTGGCTGGTTTTCCGGTCAAGTCGTAGAGGAGATTTGTCTGTAAGACGAGGTGAACGACTTCTTGACTCAATCCTGGCTCTTCTTTCTCGCTCAGTGCTGCGTCCAGATGTGTCAGCACGAGGGGTATCGCCTGTGATGGAGGTCAACCATTGCCGATGGTTCCTCGATTTGTTTCCCCAGGTTTTGGGCACATTCAATCCATGAACACCATCATCCCCCCCAAGATCTTGCCCCGCGTCCTCTGCTGGTGGATCAGACTCGCGTCTTTGCAACCCCTCCGCTTTCGACCCAACCCTAGCTCTACTGAAAACCGGTGATTGACTCGTAGTAACGCGACTTAAACGTTCCTCGTCGCGTTTGTAGGTTGATAATTTCCCACGCACATAGTCATCTGTAGCATCGTCTAGGTAGCTGAAACCTGGGTCCAGACTCTCATCTCGAGTACGACGATTGTGCAAAGATCCTGGAGAATCGCGCCTCCTCCGCTCGCCAGAGCTTTTTCGAGATATTCCATTGTCAAAGTCTTGGTCATCCTCTGAAACTAGATCTGCCAAGTCGTCTGCATCGTTGATTCTCTGGTACGTCTCGAGTATTTCGGCGGGCGGGGGACTAGTGACTTCTGCGTAGGGGGAAGGCAGGGTGTAACTTCGCTGATGCCGGTGCTTTGGACTCGGGGTGCGATCACTTGTTGTCGCTGGTGGCACCGAGCCCGTACCATTATTGGCGTCCATAGCGACAGTCCGCGATGTAGCTTCGAACGCGTCTTTCAATGTTCTGGTTAGGCGAAAGTTACTGCGAGATCGTGTCGCATCTTTGGCGACTGCGCTGGGTCTTCGAGAATATTTTCGGTCAGAGGGATACGCACGGTCAAGGTCGAGGTCGAGGTTGAGGTGCGCCCTGTGAAGATGTGGAGAAAGGAGGTCCTGCTGTGCCTGCTGTTTGTTGTCCCAGCGCCGAGAAGCAGCGCGATGGGTGATGCGATCTGATAAAGCCATGGCTAAATAAGGGTGACTAGAACAAGCACAGTCATTATAAAGAATCAGTTCTTTCTGCACATATTCAATTCCAAAAATATGCTACTCGCACAAGGGTAAGCCAGTAATGTGAAGCAAGTGTTGTTATCGCGACGTAAATGGTTCCTGCAAATCAATGATGTTTTTGTAGATCAAAGCCATCTACCCCAATTGGGTAAAGTGCAAATATCTGCTCTCTCCACTTGCACATCTCAGTGAAGCTCCTTCTTTCCGTGCTTCATTATTACTCTGGTGATATCAACACACAATTTTATCTCATATGTAAGATCTAAAGAATCAAGTACTCTCCTTATGCCTATCATCTCGCTAACATGGCTTGACAGATCAAATCACCAAAACCCCCTAATCTCTGGAGTATATGACACCTGGTCAAATGTTGAATCTTGTCAACAGTCAACCATCAAGAAATTAGCTCCATCATAATTGTCCAGCATGGCAAAAGCCACCAAACGAACAGGAAAGGGCAAGCAGGCCTCGTCCAAATCCACAGTGAAGCCGCCCACGCCATTTGTCAAAGCGCCTTCGGTCTTGCAACCATTTCTAGAGACACTCTCGCCGAATGAAATATATCTTGTACACATCGACCGAGAAAGTCCCAATTTCAAAAAGCAACTTTTTATCCTACCCGTTCTTCTCAATACAGCCATTGTACTATTTTTCGCGTATCGCATCTACAATGCGTTCTACGTTTACCCAGATATATTCGCCTCGGCGCTAGGACTATCGTCAAAATCGACGGTGGACTTAACCTCACAGCCCATAAAAACGGCAGCTAGTACGATTTTAAGACGCACACTCACTTTCTCTATCGACTATTTCTTTATCACCATCTTTCTCGCTTGGCCTATCCGTTTCATCCAGGGCCCGATATACTGGCGTCGAAAGGTCGGCTTCCGCCAGCGAGAAGTGGTTGTACGACAGAGCCGGAGCTCCTGGTCAGCGGAACTTGAACGCAATCGCTGGATTTTTGACGACGATAAGGTCGTCCAAGAAAGGGTCGTGCCGGCTGTGGCTCCCCAAAGAGTCAAGAAAAGCGGTTACCTCCTCATCGATGCCGATTGGGATCTGGACTACAGCGCCATGGTTCGAGCGCACGAACTGGTTAAGCAAATCAGCAAGGGCTCAGGAGTACAACTCGACGAATTCCGCACGGCTATTCTCGTAAACACAGATGACGATGGATGGCTCATCTGGCGAGTGGCTGATGAGGATACCAAAGAACGAGAGCAACAACGAGACCAACTACTTGCGTTCCAGGAAAAGCTTGCGGCTATGGGCAAGGAAGATCTCTTCTTTCGCTGGGTTGAGCTGGTTCAGTACGAGAGTTCTCAGCCGGGCGGCTTTACCCCTGAGCGGCAACGCAACGCCATGCTGCAAGCTCAGGAGATGTTTGAATCTGAAGGGGTGAATTTTTCTCAGTTTTGGCGTGAAGTCGGCGGTATGCAAGGCGACATAAACCTGTCTTAAGTTGAAGGATGGGATGATGATTTGTGTATTATACTTACCTATATTGTTGATCGGGGTTGGTCCGATATAGGAACAGGCGCAATTAACTATAGCCTGAATATAGATCGCTTGCCCCAAGCGTTGGGCGGACGACTGGTATCCAATCACAAAAGTTTGAAAGGATAAACCTGAAATCGCTTTTGTCGACGTCGGGGCTGTATTGATTCATGCGCCCTAACAGTGCAGAAGATGTTGGGTCGAGTTGGCCGCGTTGTAGTGCCAGTGCGCCAACCGATGAGTCTAGACGCGGCCCTGCTGCAACTGCAAAACATCGGACACGGTCGAGAATTGATGTCAGATACGTGCTACGCCCTGGCCTCAGAGTTAGACCATATGTAGTCTCATGTTTTGATGTCACCGCTTGGGCTTGTCAATGATAATCGATTTATTGATCATTGTCCTAGCCTGTTTGCCATAGGAAAGCTAAGAAATGCGGAGTAATCAATGAACGTATGAATACACAAATGCCTCGATCAGGAAGGTGCAAGATGATCATTCAATAGATCAACTACAGTTGATTCAACTTGATTGATAAAGACAGTTTGGCCAAAGGTGATTCGACGGAAGCAGTTGAGCAGACGGAGGAGCATAAGGCATGGCATGGCATATCATATCAGAGAGTTCCGCCCATTCTCAAACAGAGGCTAATTAAGTCGGCACTAGCAATGTCCGGCGGTGGGGAACAGGGCGAGAGGTGGTGCGGTGCGTACAAGTATATTGCGTCATCACCCGTCGTCCAATAACAACGACCAGGTCGACGGCGGTGGCCATGATTGCTAATCTAGACGGCAAGACACAGGAGAACGGGAGAACGATTAGTGGACAGATGTCTCGCCAAAAGGGCGGCAACATTAATCCTTCTTTCTGCCGGAATGGCCCCTCTTGTGCTCCGGCCGAAACAAGCGCTGACTGGCTCCAATGGGCCAATGATCTCTCGTCCTTCCCCTTCGCTTCGCGCTAAACCACACTAGTCCTGTTTAGGCTAGTGGCAGGTGAGGTTACACTTTCTCGTGGAATTCCTGTCGTCGTCACCGTGATCTCATCATCCCGCGCCTTCTTTGCTTTTTCTTTCTCTGCTTTCTTCGTTCGTTCTTCTCTTATCGACCGTGTGTCGCCCGCCAATCGATTGTTCTCGACAACCATCGTCTCTACTTCCCGATATCGACTTCCAATGACATACAAGAATTTTGTAAAATGCGGGAAGAAAAAATAGTTCCCTTGAAAATCCCGTAAATTCGACCGAATCGAGGAACATACCACCACCACCACCCAAGCCTGCAGTGGCCAAAGTTACGTGAGCAATATGCCAGTCTAGACTAGCTCCATATGCATGCTGGGATTCTATTTGCCGGATGGATCGTGGTCGAAGGAGCGGAGAAGGCTAATTTGGTCGCTTGATTCCTTCCATGACAGGCGCATTCCTTCTTCTTTCCACCTGTCGGTTGCCATTCTACAGGCATGCACATTGGTTTTTGGGGATTAGACCACTGAGTATCTACAGTACCTAGACAGCAAATTTCGGTTGTAATTCCAAGTCATCGCTAAGAAATACGCTGTCATAGATGTTTTCTGTCGTGTGCTTCTGGCTGACTCTGGTTTGAAATATCACTAATATACTAGCGTATTGCCGGTCCCAGGATCGTGCCAATGGCCCACCAGAAAACCAAATGATAGACACAGTCCAGGCCCGCCGGCAGAGAACAACTTCGGACTGTGGCCAGCCAGTCACAACGGCAGCATTGGTTGAGTGCTACCCATCTCTCCTCTCCAGTCAAAACGTCTTCGCTAGCCCCTCCCTGCTTACTTGTTCCTTCCCATCTTCGCTCGCTCTCCCGTGCCTCCTCCCCCCAAATAAGTACCCTTCCAGCCCGGCTACGTCACTTTCCTTCCTTCCACTCTCCCTTTCTTCCAAATCCGTTCTTGGTACTGCATCATCGTCAGCATCATCACCAGCAACCCTCTGTGAGCGCATCAGCCCTCGACCACCACTCGATATTGATGCTTCATACTGTGACTGTGCACTGAAGTCTATCTACCGACTCTGTCATTATTATTAATTTTTACTTCGCGTCTTGTTTCTGATTCGTGTTGTTTTCAGGTTTTCCTTTTTTTTCCCTTTTTTTTTTCCCTTACTCGTTAATCCCGACCGGCTCGATTATCTACGCCGTGGTCGCAGCGCGCCGCCCTTCCCGGTCGTCATCGATCCTCTCAACCTTCCTCTTCTCCCTCACGACTACCCTTTTAACGAGATCATGTCTGCTGCTGTGGCTCAGAGGGCTCCTCTGGGCAGGACCTCATCCCCCATGGACACGAAGAAGAACATAATGAAGTCTGAAGGTTAGTGTGCTCTTTCCTTCCTGCGATCGGCTTTTCTCTGGTAGAGTGGCGCTACGCTGTGTCTGCGATCGAGAGCAAAAGCATATGGCAATGAATGATATGATCTCTTGCACTTTCCTCTCCCTTTCCCCTTGAGCAGCTGGTGGACCGCATCCAATGACTGCCTGCCGCCGGCTCGACGTTGATGTCTCTGCTAGCCGCCATGACCTCACAATTACCCTTATCGACTCACCAAAAGTTCGGATAGCCTATCGCGTATCGCCCTACCCGTCGCAAACATCATCACCTGCCTAGACACACTTCTCAATCTCCCTCACTGTCGTGTCCTATTTCCCTGTGCTGCATACAATAATTATAGAATTTTATTCTCGATTGCTTGACATCACGCTTTTATTATCCATCACGTTATATGTTGCCAACTGTGGGAACGCGCAGTGTATTAACCTCATCTTGGCACTACAGACTCTTCAGCAACCACCAAAGATCAGAAACCAGCGACCGATACTGAAGCATCCCAATCCCTTCCACCACCACCCCGCCCAGCTGCTTCTGGTCCCGGCGACACCCCTGATTACTTCAATTCGCTCCACAACCCATTCTCTCTCGAGCCCAACCCGTTCGAGCAATCCTTTGGCAACCCATCAGCCGAAACCCCCGGGAAGTCATTGCTTCCCCCAGTCGCATCCATCACGTCTCCCGCACTGCCTGGAGCAAGCTCTGCCGGCTATAACTGGCCCAACTCCCTACGATCCGGACCTCTGAGTCCTGCTATGCTAGCGGGCCCTACTGGTAGCGACTATTTTGACAGTATTGGACGCGGCTTTCCCACACCCAACGAGTCTTCGCTTCGTACTGGCTTGACCCCTGGTGGTGGTGGGTCAATGTTCCCGGCCCCGAGCCCCAACACTCAGGCGATTCTCTCTCAGCTTCAAAGTGGTGGTGCGACTCCTTCGACACTCGAGTTCCACCGCACAGCCCTAAACGCAGCCAAGCGCAGCGGCTTCAATGTACCTACGTCTAACCCGACTAGCGAGCCCGAGCAGCTCCAGAATATGGATAAGAAGACTGCACCACCTATTGTTGATCAATTCACGCATCACGACGCTGCTGATGCGGCCAACGGTCTCTTCATGCTTGCGAAGGGTGGCCAACCAAGCAACGACGCGTTCTCGGCAACTAACAAGCCCGCGGATATTCCCGACACAAAGCGATCGACGCGAAATGCTCACAACTCGGTGAGCAGTGGCCGCGAAATGACTGCCGAAGGTTCCGATACTCAAGGCGAGCAGGCCAAACCAGCTGCGAAAGGAAAGGGCAAGAAGAACACGCCTGCTAAACAGACCTCATCCGCCAACGGCCGTCGCAAGGCGGAAGAAGCGCCCAAAGGCTCCAACAAGAGAGCCAAGACGAATAGTGGGCCTATGGAGGTGACTCCTGAAGAGGAATCAGACGATGACGACATGAAGGACGATCTAAATGGCAAGGACCCGAAGAAGATGACTGACGAAGAGAAGCGAAAGAATTTCTTGGAGAGGAATCGGTATGTTCTACGCATTAACCACGTTATTTACTTTGCATCTCTGACTAATGCATATCCAGTGTCGCTGCCCTTAAATGTCGTCAACGTAAGAAGCAGTGGCTTGCAAATCTCCAGGCCAAGGTCGAGCTCTTCACAACCGAAAACGATGCTTTAACGGCGACTGTCACTCAGCTGCGGGAAGAAATCGTGAATCTCAAGACGCTTTTACTTGCCCACAAAGATTGCCCTGTCTCGCAAGCTCAAGGTCTTGGTCCTTTGATCATGAACGGCATGTCCGCCGGTTTCGATCCTCATCCATACAACCTCGCGAGTAATATGGCCATGCAACCCGGAGCACCGATGGCCCAAGCCATTCGCCGCTAGATGCAGCAACGAATAATTAATATACGACTCCAGTCTGCGAGGACTATTTGACAACGAAAGCAGATATGGTATCTATTCGCTGCCGAACTTGCACTCTCAAACACGACAGGGTCTCTTGTATCAGTTACTTTTCTTTCTTCCTCTCACAACCTTTACCGTCCCTACTCGCTTTCACTTGACTACGGCGGCGAAAATTCTTTTATCGTCTCTTACTTGTGCCTTCATAAAAGGTCATTGGCATGGGCGGAGTTCTTACGATGCATGGGACAAAATGGACATGGTCAAAATTCGGATGTTGTCATACGGGTGTGTACATCATCCTTCACCTTGAGGCGTGCGAAAATCACTTTACTTTTCATCGAACGCCTGGGCTTTGCTGATCTGCGTTCAGTGTATTTTTTCTCCCGGGGCGTTCGTTCTCGTTTTTACTGGTGGCGATTTCCTTCGGATTGGTTTGATTTACCTGGAGTTCCGCTGTACTTTTGTTTTGCTGTCTCCTCACCCAGGCTTCTTTTTTTCCGGGTAAGGATTTCATTAATCTTATTCTTTTTCGTGTCTGATACTTGCTATTTTTATGACGATTCGCACTTCTAGTTCGATGCTGAGGCGACAGAATTCGCTTGCTGGTCTAGACTGTGATTTCTCTCATCGTGGCTATGAATTGTTCTTTTTCAAGATTTAGCTAGAAGTTACGAGCTAAGTAAACGAGCAGTCAATGCGACTAGCAATGATTTAATGCCAGATAAACATTTGAATAAATTTCAATAAGTCCTTCATAGACAAGAGTCCCGTTTAGTCTGTCTAAGACTTGCAATGCATATGTACTTTCGAGATCAGATGAGTGGTTTTGGAGACCTGAACCAGTGGACGACAATCATGTGATCTTGATGTGTCCTGCACAACAACATCCACATACTGCATAAACAACAAGTATGCTTAGAGCCTCACGGTTATACTATATTTGTTGAATATGAACTATATCAGTATCGTGAATGTCGTGGGTTTTAATCGATTTCTCTATTGAACGACACTTCTAGGGAGGGCTTATCCGGAGTTGTTATCTACAAGCAAACAGTGCAAACAACACCACCAAGTCCCGCGCCGCGACAAACAAACAATTAATGACCTTTCAGACGCTCGCAATTGAAGACAGAGAGCTCATCACCAACCTTCCCCCCATCGAGCGTTATATGCGGAAAGTTAAACTGCTCCGTATGATTTCCCAATATCTGAAATACTCTTAACCAACAGACTCGGCTGGACATGACACGATCCACGGAATACCCAACAGAAACACGTCGTGCCCGAATGCCCAAACGGTGGAAACGATAAAGACCAAAACGCAACGATAGCTTGGGAATCTCAACAATGTCAGCACGACGCGCACCGGCGCGCTCACGCCGTGTCGAGGATGCCCTGTCCCAATTAGTCGACTCTCTATTACCGCCCATCTCTGCTTCTGCGCTCGGTGACGATTTCTCAGGAGACGAGCAGGATGCAGTGGCTGCAGCTGAGGAGCAACGACTTCAAGAACATCTTGGTCGTGCATGGCGCATTCTGGATGTCGTCGGTGCAGAGAAGGAACAAGCTGGTATCGATGGTAGTGGAGGATCTGCGGCGGAGAATATCAACAATGCCTCTGATCTGATCAAACGAAAATTACTGCGAGAAAATGCCAGTCCGGATAAAGCGGTGCGGTTTTCGAATCTTTATTCTCGGCTATTAACACAGCCTGTGCTCGGGCAGAAGTGGGCTATTCTATACTTGCTGTACCGACTGTCGGAACAGGAAGGTAATGAATTCACTGGGGAGGAAGGTGTGATCACAGATGAAGGTGGTCGGAGTCGAAGTCCTCTGCTAGACGATGGGAATTTGGACAATTTATTATTCAAGTCAAGAGCTAGTATGAGAGGAGCGATGGTTGATGACGATGAAGGTCCTGCTATCAGTTCATCGGTCTCGCAGCGAGGAGAAGCCATAGATCGAAGGCGACCAGTACGAGCCGCAGCGACGGAAAAGCCAAGACGCAGTCGCCCGGCGACCACAGAAGGGGCTCGAGAGACCAGTTCGGGGCGACCCAGGGGAACAAGCACACCGAGTGAAGTTCCACAGGCTACTCCTTCGCAGGCAGAAAAACAAGAATCGTCACCTACCAAAACAGCAGAATCATCTCTACTCCGGGATTTACCATTCATCCTTCAGGGTCTATCATCAACAAATATGGAGTTCTCATCATCCACAATGTTGAAACTACCAACCAATTTACCGATTCCAATGATATCATTGCTGCACACATTGGCCGAGCCGTGCCTGCTTTATAAAGAATTATCCGGCTTTGTTGATAGTTCTGAAGGAGGACTTGTGAGCCAAGCTTTGAGGGCATCTATTTTCACTGAGCTTCGCTCTTATTTGGGGTTGGTTGCTACTCTTGAAGGAGAAATCAGAAGAGCCTTGACTGCAGCAGCTAGTGATGATCCTAAGGGCATGGTCAAGGGCGCCGTGACTCTTAAACGCTGTGTAGTCTGGACAAGGGATGCGACAATGGCCTTGCGTTTGATGAGTATAATGGTGGAAGAAGCAAGAAGTGAGTACTATTGACACCACAAATGTAATGGTATCGAGTACTAACAGTACGTTCTTGCAGATAAAAGAGGTGGTCAATTAATATCCCTGATACACGGCTATTCATCATCTCACGGTGATCCTTTCGTCGGTAACTTTGCAGAGAAGTTGTTATCACACATTACGCGCCCATTTTACGATATGCTACGGCAATGGATATATGACGGTGAACTTTCCGATCCATACAAGGAGTTCTTTGTCATCGAAACAGAATTTCGGCCCAGCGCAGACCCCCGGCGCATTGCATCGAGTGTGTGGGAAGATAAATACCAACTAGACGAAGAGATGATTCCATCCTTTATAACACAAGATTTCGCCAAAAAGGTTTTCCTCATTGGAAAATCTCTCAACTTCATTCGATATGGCTGCGGAGATTCTGCTTGGGTGGAAGCTTACTCGAAAGAAACGTCCAAAGAGCTTCGATACGGCGATACCGCAAGACTAGAAAACTCCATTGACGAAGCTTATAAGACCACAATGGCACGACTCATTCATCTGATGGATACAAAATTCAAACTCTTTGAACATCTTCGTGCTCTGAAAAAATATCTTTTACTTGGGCAGGGTGACTTCATCGCTCTGCTTATGGAGTCCCTTGCTTCGAATCTGGACCGCCCTGCCAATTCGCAATATCGACATACTTTGACTGCTCAATTAGAGCACGCCATTCGGTCATCAAATGCACAGTACGATTCTTCAGATGTCTTGCGCCGGCTAGATGCGCGTATGCTGGAGCTCAGTCACGGTGAAATCGGTTGGGACTGTTTCACGCTTGAATATAAGATCGATGCCCCGGTAGATGTGGTTATCACTCCATGGGGATCAACACAATATCTCAAAGTGTTCAACTTTCTATGGCGAGTGAAGCGGGTCGAGTTCGCATTGGAAAGTACATGGCGAAGGTTCATGACAGGCGCTCGTGGTGTTCTCGGCAGCGTGGAAGACAAAGTTGGATCGGACTGGAAACTCGCACGATGCGTGATTGCCGAAATGATTCATTTCGTATGCCAGTTGCAGTATTATATCCTTTTCGAAGTGATTGAAGCCAGTTGGGATCAGTTACAAGCGGCAATCTCAAAACCTGGCTGCACTCTAGACGATCTGATTGAGGCCCATACCAAGTACCTCAATTCCATCACACACAAGGGCCTTCTAGGCTCGTCGAGCGCGTCACGGAGCTCCTCGTCATCGACAAACAAGCCGGAAGAAAGCTTCCTTGCTCAGCTGCATCAGATACTCAAGATCATGCTAAACTACAAAGACGCTGTTGACGGCCTATATTCATTCTCAGTCGCAGAGTTTACACGACGTCAAGAACTGAACGCAAAGATTGAAACTCGCACAGCACGCGGTCAATGGGGTGTGACAGAGCATGACTTCAACAACCCGTCTCCGTTCTTGTCAAATCAAGAGAAGGCGAATTTGACCGCGGATGATCATATGCTTGCCTCCTTACAAACTCGTCTTCGCGACTTATCCGTCGATTTCCGTGCTCGACTCAACATTCTACTCGGTGATTTAGCTTATCAACCCGATGTTGACATGCGCTTCTTGGGCGTCGTCATGAATTTCAACGACGTTTATGAGCCCGTGAAAAGGGGACGTCGCGAAAAACCATCTGCAACCGCTGCTGGTGCATCATCATCAACTCGAGACAAAGAAAAAGACCGGAGAAATCGTAGGAATGTGGTACCGTCAAGCACCAGTGGTGCTACTGGCGGTGTAGAAACCAAAGAGCCGCAGGGAGACGCTCAATGAGCTCTCTTCATTGATCATATATACGCATTTGCAGGCGCAAATGACGAGTGATGTTTTGACAGGGATGATTAGCCATGAAGAATCGCATATACCCATTTACGATGTATGTAT
The DNA here is from genome assembly GCA_001571465.2 of Talaromyces pinophilus. NCBI lineage: Eukaryota > Fungi > Ascomycota > Eurotiomycetes > Eurotiales > Trichocomaceae > Talaromyces > Talaromyces pinophilus. Next base: position 2,588,882 of record CP017344.1, on the reverse strand, counting down.
AAGAGTTAAGTACGTAGCAGCAATGGAGATAATACCATAGTTATCAATCTTCTTAGATATCTGACCAATGGATAGAGTCGGATTAGCTCCTCACATGTGGGGCGACAATCCAAAGCTTAAAAAAGTTTCCAGCAAAAAGTTTGGCAAAGTCAACCTTCACTCCACTGCTCAACTTTTCCCGCAACTCTTCTATTTCTGACAAGGCGACTTTCTTTACAATTGACTGTACGGAAAACAATTGTCTTACTATTGCCCTAGTCAAATTTGGGGCGAATCTGCGCGAGACGACATGTCCGTCGAAAGCAAACACGATCTCAGTGCGAGCGAGCTAAAGGCGAAAAAGAAAGAAGAGAAGAGAAAGCTCAAAGAGGCCAAGAAAGAGAAAGAAGTGGTTCAGGATGTGGACGATATAGCCAAGGACAAGAGCGAGAAGAAGTCGAAAAAGATCTCTAAGAAGCGATCACGAGACGAGGACGATGGCGAAGAAAAACAACACGACGAACAAAACGAAAGGGAGAACGAGGACAGAATAGAGGAAGACGCTACAGAAAAGAGGTCACGCAAGAAGAGGAAGTCGGTATCTTTCGCGGATGATGTCGATGTTCAAACAATTGAGCACAAGGATGAAATAAGCGATTCTGGCAAAGACACGAAAACCGACGACCATGTCGATAAAATCGAGGCGGACAACGAAGAGAAAAGTCGCCAGAGAAGAAAAAAGGAGAAAAGAGAGAAACGCGAACAACGACGGAAAGACAGCGAGAAAAGCACTTCTACGACCGAAGGAGATAAACCCACAACCGAATCAGCAGACAAGTCGATAATCGCCTACTTGTCGCAATATTACCACGACCGCACATCATGGAAATTCCAGAAAATTCGTGAAGCGCAACTTCTCAAACACGTTTTCTCCCTGGAGCATGTTCCGTCCGAGTATAACCCAGCGCTGTTAGCGTACCTGAAAGGATTGAAGAGTGAAGGTGCAAGAACACGACTACGCAAAAGTGCGCAGGATGTCATTAAATTCGACGAGAAGCACACTACTGCCTCATCGGCAGATCAAAGTACAGCTACAGAGGAGACAAGTGGTATTGCTAAATTACCTGCTTTGCCCGAGTCATGGAAGGAAGAATATGGCAATGCTGTGTGGCATTTCAAGGGCAATTTGAATGCGGGTATCAAGGATTTGAATGAAGGTGTCACCTTGACTGCACCGAAGGGAGACGACAATGAAAATGGAGAAATTGATCCCAACGTCCTTACCAGGCTTGAACATCGGAAACGAGCCGAGATGGTCTTATGGACTGTATCAGGCAAAATAGGCAAATACTCTTCTACAACAAGTAAGCAGGAGAAGTCAGTCGACGCAGAAGTAGAATCAGAGCCCATGGAAACTACTTCAGTTACGAAGAAGGAAACCAAGCCAAAAGCGCCGGCAAGGAAGAAGAGGAAGAATCGAACTATGATTGTGGAGATTTCGAGTAGTAGCGAGAGTTCTGATTCGGACAGTGATTGAGCCGGTTATTTATGCATTCAAAGTTCACATTATGATAGCATGTTGTTAGGAGTTTCAAGGGTTTATAATTACAACAGTGGTGCTCAAAATATACATTGTGGGTTTGATCTGCATCGTTTCGGTCTCTATAGAATGAAGTTCGTTAACATCTCTCGATTGTTGTTTCTCCGTCGAGTTTCAGTTTGTGGTGTCATATCATAATATTGAGGACAGTCCTGCTCCAGCCGTATAGACCCAAACGCTGATATGGACCGAGACCCTAGACGTAGATATACGTCTCGTCCTCTTCACATGAGACACATCTGGTTGCATAATCAGATCATTCTTCCTCAAATGAGAGCCAATAGCCAAGCTCCCACGGCGGAGCCTCGATGCCGCATCTCACTGACGCTTTGGAATTTTAATAGCGAGCTCCACGGCTAGTATGGTGATCCGTCGTTTTAGGGGGCTTCAGAGTCTCGAGACAAGCATCCATCCACGGTCTCCCGCTAGACGGTGTCTTTCGAATTTTTCGTATGCCTTGATGCACTTTCAAGGCATAAGTTTGTCCTCGAAAGAAGCACAAAGCATACTTTGAAGCTGAGCAGGGGTATATAGCCCTTTTTCGGCATCTGGGAAAAGAACAAGTCAGGCATAGCGAAGGCATAACAAATGGAAATAATGAAGAACCACAAACCTTTGACCCACTCGAGTTGCTTTATTGTTCGTTGATGGATTGCCTCCCAGCAACGCTGGTAAGAGACAAGTTCTTTCATGGCTTTGGACTGTGTGGGCGAAAGATGCGGGATTATTGTATCTTCTGGCGTAGAGGCATAACATTTTTGATCTATCGAGGGCGTGTATTGATATTGATTTTGATATTGAGGTGTCTGGTGGACGTTTTGATACTGATGATGATCATACGGCTTCTGGGAGACATTGGAAGAGAACCCCGTTTCATCTCTTGTGGGAGCCGATGTCTCGGCAGTCACGGGTTGGAGAATGAGACTCAATGCTGCCATAGTGTATGTTGTGTCGAAGAGCACGAATGGTAAGAAGACTGTAAACAAGTGAGGATGATCTGGGCTTTTGTATAGAACCGGATAGGATAACAAGTATAGTTCGAGATATATGAGATTGGAAAGATTAAGTAGATTAAACATATAGACCGGAGGCTCGGAATTTATAGGATGGGCACGGACGACTTACATACGGTAGTGAAGCACATGGGCTCATGAGCCTGGATAGAGTAGGCGGATGTACGCATTCCATTCAATGGTGACTAAGAATGTATTTAGCTCTTAGCTCAAGCCTCGTAGATCAAATGGATTCAAGCTTACTTATCTCATATTACGCAGTGCCTTTTACGGAACAAGGTCCGGAAGACTAATGTTTGTAAACCCTGCTTACCCCTTTTTAATCAATAATCAGTTCATGCGGCGCAGGTTGTCCCTTAACTTCACCTTTGATCCTTTAACACCTCAAATCCCTGTTAGACTCCATGAATCAATTGATGATGATATGTAGTCGCACGCACCTCGAGGACAACGTTACAATCTAAGCGGTTGCCGTTCTAAGATTTACATACGGAGTATTATGGTCAGGGATATTCCGGGGTGTTAACCTCGGAGATTGGCAGATACCAGCCGATATCAAGTGATGATCATGATGCCCCCCAAAGATGCGGTCAGTACCTCGTACTGCGAACATATGATTACTCACCGTCCAGGTACGAAGATGAGAAATTGCTTTAGCATCGGCGTTTTACTGATACTCGCTATCTACCAATATTCTCTTTCAACGAAGGGCTGTAGTTCGATGGGGTACTCCGTACGTATGGCTTGATGCTATTTCTACCATGGGTCTGCACAGGTGCACAGAAATAACTTGCTAGGAAGGTTAAGCCGCTCTGTATGACTCTAGTGACTCATAGAGTACATCCTTATCCAATGTAGTGGTAGGTCCAACATCAACAGTTGCCAGCCTCCAGGAAAAACGTGACTAGTGAAGCCCTAATCCCTGTCAATGCTGCGGGACGGGCCAACGGTAGCCGTCAGCACTATTCGGGCCAACGCGTAAGTCTATCCACTCTAACATGCATGTGTCGAGTTTGGGAAGTCTGTCTAAGTCATTTATAGTTACGTAGTATAGCTAGTCAGTCAGTCACTGAGTCAGTCACTCGCCGAAGTCGTCATCCTAAACATATGCTGACCCTAGGACCAGTCTTCCCGGCACTCCCGAGAATCTAGTCTTTAGACAAGTTTCATGATGTTCTCAAAAATAAGTTTCCACGTTTTCGCCGTCTCGCTGACTGAAATATAACCATTCGCTGGAATGAGTTCAACCGGACTATCATAATTGGCGTATGAGGAATATGCTAATGTTTGACGTTTTCCCTATCGCGGCCCAAGTCGCTTTGACGGACCTTACGCCTACGGTAATCTACTCGCATCTTAATGAGTCTGATCAACAAGTTGCCATTGCCATGTTTCGCCGCTTTCTAGAGCGAACATTGAAGCAATGGCCCCTGTCATTATTGAGGAAAGTACTATCTTGGCATTGATGTTCAGACAGAAAGATTTTCAACCACCTGTAATTGGAATGGACTCATGATATTGACATGGAAAATAAACTCTGACTGCTAATACATACATCAATATATCAGAAATATCAACCACACTGGAATCCTTCCTTTCTTTTTGTATTATTTTCCACCCCCCCCCTCTCTTCCCCGACCCTTTTCTCCTTTTCACACCACCACTGCCCCTAATTTCTCTCACTGACTAAGTTCAATGTTGATTAAGTCCCGTAGCGGTTGTCTCGCTCATGTGAACACATGAAGTACTACGAGGACTTAGAGTCAACATCTTCCTTAGTCTCAATCTCAACAATCCTCAGCGCGCTTGAGAATACCACGAGCCATGTGACGTTTTCTGAGGTTGTATTCAACTGCCCGCTTGTTCGCAGCCGGGGACATGGTGAATGCAGCAGAACCACCAAAAGGACCAGCAAGCGCATTGTTATTGACGCGTACAATGCAGACATTACTAGCACCACCAGCGGTACCAGAGCAAGTCATGCCCTGGGGCATCTGAACCGTAATAGGGAAATCCTCGGTTTTCGCAGTGGAAAGACCCAATTTATCACCGGGGACATCTTGAGTGACTTGAGCCTTCTGAAAGGCGTTGGGATCTGTGCCACCAGAAGTGGGATCAATCATGGCTGTTAGGGGACCGGCCCCATCTTGATTGACCTAAAAGGATCATAAATTAGCTTGAACAGGCAAAATCATAATTCTGGACTAAGGGATTGATACCTGGTGGTAAGTCAAAGTGATGGTTCCATTGTCAGAGCAAGTAGGTAGACCACTTGTCGCACCGGTACCAGCAGCTGCCTTGACGCCACCTTCGACAGGGGCGTTCTTGGTGCTGGTACCTTGAGAGGTAGCTGTATTAGAACCACCGCTTTTTCCTATCGATTTGTCAATTATAAATATATGTAAACAGCCAGGAAGAAAGGACGTACCACCACCAAGAAGACTGTCTAGGAGTCCTCGCTTTTGCGAGGACGAGCCTGTCATGAACATGGAAATAGCGGCAGCAGCATCGACAGGGCCACCTCCCTTGGTGCGTCCCAAGGCAGAAGCTTTGGAACCACCCAATTCATTCTGACGAATAATTGAGGTGTCGGCCTCGGCACCACAGCCTGGGGTTGCGCAGTCTCGGGGAGTTCCGTCAATGACTGTCCGATGAGCTATTAGTTCTATTCCAATATCAGATATTTGGCAAGCACTGACCTGACAAACCAGGCATGTCAACGCCGTTGGCACCCTGGATTGAAGTAACCACACCATGGCCGTAAACTTCAGCCACCAGGGCAAAGAATAGACCAGCAGAAAGAGTAGAACGCATTTTGAATCTTGGGGCTAAAATTTTTATGGAAAGTAATGTGGGAAAGTTGACAAAAAGTAATAGGATCAAGTGATGCGTCCAGCGCAAAAAGAATATTAGCAAAGCAATCAAACTGATTAGAAAGCGAGTTGATAAGTGAAGATAAAAGTGAGGCTTGATGATTCAAACATTGTGGGATTCATGGGGATAGATGCACCTTTATATACTTATCAGACACCAAGCAAATCGCAAAATCCTGAAGACAGCCAACATTTGAAGCAATTTTGACATGGTCCAGAAACAGGAGAAAGAAAGGAAGAGGCTCACGGGTTGTCGATCTCACTGAGCCTAGCTCTCCATTTTCCCTCTACTGTATACTCACTGGCTCGGTTATCCAAAGCGCCTGCATTCTCCAAACGTGTCCGAAAAATGAGTCGCCTCGGCGGGCAAATCCACGACTTGCCTATTACGGAGCATGTAAGGAGGCTTGCTGTGATGGGCCCAACAACTTGTTGTCAATACGTATCGCAATGGAGTGTGTAGTGTCTGACTGCCCTCATGGATTAGCTATATCGACCCAGAAGATCCGATAAACCTTGATCTGATGGAGTCAGACTTCTATCAGACGATCTACCCCCGATTGAGGCGCGGTTGTCTCAGGGTTGAGGGGAAGAGAGAATCGAACTTCAGCTTCATGTGGAAAGAAAAGATAGTGTACACATGGATTGTGAATAAGCTTGACATCCCCATCGGATGCAACCCGCTGAAGTACAGAGCAGGGCCAGACTCGAAGCCTCGCATACCCAAACGATTATCCCGCATTAGTACGGCCTATTAGTAAGGAATTGTAAAGTGATTTGTTAATCAAGTCCCTGAAGCTTGTCGCAGACTGAAGCCCTAGGGGCTTTTTCCTTTTTGGTTAGTTGAGAAGTCTAGCCTCGGCAGTTTGATGGGACGCGAAGTGTTTTGTTGTGAGACGACACGAGATCTACAATAGTTTATTGCGTTCATGATAATTGATGCTAAATAGTGACTGGTTGGTTTGTGTCTAAGCTTTGTGATGGCTCCTGTCTTAAAACTGCTAAGCCACGATCGGGAAGAAGTCAGAAAACTAGACAGTAGGAAACCAATCTTGAAACGCTTATTGTTAGGAGCCGCATTGTTGCTTAACTTGTGCTTGCCAATTGAATCGACTACTTGAAAAATTATTTCATGATTTATGATATTTGACTTCTAGATTGACAATTCAGCCATTTTCTTTACAGTGGCTGGTCCATAGCCCACACATGAAACTCATTACTCCATCTACCCATGGATGCTCCATCGCCTTAGTCCTGTGAGAGATCCTATTCCACCTTGTAGCTCCCAGAATGTTAATAATAAATTCTTGCTATAGGTAAGTAATTCGCATTGAGAACAAACAAGGAAGTATGTATTATGCTTCTCGTCCAGTCTGATCACTTTTGGTAGATATCACACTATGCTAGATCATTCATATACGTAGTATGTGTGCAACTTGTCAATGTTGGTTCCTGTTAGTTTTACATATACTAGCCAACATAAAGTTAATCATCTCGAATCTTGATGTATGACTCAGAGTAATATCATCTCCTCAGGCAGCCTAGAACAAAGTACTGGGCAGATATGGGAGGAAGACAACAAAATACTGATTCTAGGAGTACCAAGCCTCTTAGAAATAGAGCTTCGCATACTAACAAATTTTCCATAAATTACTATGTGTACGAAAATAGCGTGTCAGAATGACTATATTCGTGGCTCATTCGGCAAGAGAAGTCAAAGTGCGCGGGTAGCAAAGCCCTGATTGTTCAGATGAGGTTTATAGAATTGCGGATGATATGGCAACCAGATGCGAGGAGAGACAGATCATCATCCTTCTTCTCGTCTTCAGTTCACAATGGAGTCATATGGATATGACTAATTCTCTATTTTTCAAGCAAGGCGTAGTTCCAGATAGTCATCAGAGTAATTTGGCTCTTGAGGACCTATGTCGGTAGAACAGTATGTTTCCTCCTCAAGCATCAAGAATGCCTTTAGCGATGTTTTCGTTGTTTACATTCGCCTTCTTTTTCGTATTTCTGGTCTTCATCAATTACTCGCCTCTTTTATTGGTGATGAAACAGTGCAGAGCAATCCCACAAGGATTTCTCCAATGGTGACTTCGTCTGTGATCAATCTGGGGCACGGGCATTATTACATTCATTCTGGTGTGCAGGTATACGGGCAATTGTGTCATGGACTAATGAGAGAGTAACGTCTGTTTTGAGTAAGCAGGTATCTATTGCGGCATCGGCTTCACCAGAGCTGCAGCCAGCTACCATTATCCATCTTCCGAACGCTACTGCAACGCAAGAAGAAATTGATGCAAACATTGCATGGTTTGAGCAAGTCGATGGCGTCTTTCACAGAGGCTTTCTCCAGGTCGCTCTCGTATATAGGCCACTGGATGCGTGTGATCAAAAGCAGCTTCTCGCGATCCTCTCGAGATTCGGCACCAGAGAACTGCACTATCTTGATCTTTCTCGCCCTGATAATATACCAGAAGGACCATATTTTATTCAATCCCAAACATTATACCAGACGTGGCGCCTACATGAAGACACCTATGATGCATTCTATATCTCCACAATTCAGTCCAATCATGACTCGAACGTGTCAGTGGAAATAAAGTCCTTCCTCGGATTGAACTCTACCTAACTTCGACAGACATTTTCCAGTGGATGCTTCCTCCCCTGGAAGGCATCTCGCAATCGCAGTGCCATCACGCCTTCATTATCTCTCCAGCGTAGAGAAGCCTTTGAACGGCCTGCCTGTCGCGGTCAAAGATAACATTGACCTCCGAGGCGTGAGGACCTCCGGATCATCACGGTCATATTTCAATGCCTATCCTGCTGCCGAAACATCAGCCCCTGCGATTCAGAAACTCATTGATCTTGGTGCGGTTGTGGTTGGGAAGACCGGACTGTCACAATTTGCGGATGCTGAGGACCCAACTGGAGACTACATCAATTATCATTGTGTATTCAACTCTAGAGGGGATGGCTATCGGTCTCCAGGCGGTAGCAGCTCCGGCTCTAGAGCTGCTGTTGCAGCCTATGAGTGGCTCGACTTGGCTATTGGAACGGACAGTAAGCATTTCTCAAGGTGTGATACATTTATGGCTAACATTTTGTGTCTTCTCAGCGGGCGGCAGTGTCCGAGTCCCGACGAGCTATCAAGGTGTCTTTGGATTGAGAACGTCTCGCGGAGCATTGAGCCTTGACAGGTCTCTGATATTTCACCGGCAAATGAGTCAGCTACCCTTGCAGTGTAATGCTGCCTCTAAACTTTCTGCCATAGTGAACTTTGATGCTATTAGTCCTATATCACGGAACCTGGATACGATGAGATCCATCGTACGGCACTGGGTTCAACACAGAAATAATACCTCAGGATGTCCCATGAGGATATTTTACCCTACACACCTCTTCCCTATACACGATCCTGTCGGTCAGGAAGCTTATGATAACATCGTGTCTTCGGCCGAAAAGCTTTAGGCATAGCACGGGAGGAGGTTGATTTTCGTGTACTGTGGCGGGACCACAGCAGTAGCTTGACGACGGATTCGTACGAGGTATACTTTCACACAGTTGGTAGCATTTCAGCCCCTTTTCTAACTTCCCGAACTGCTGACTATATCATTCAGACTTTCATGGATCTTTTGAGTTGGGGTTCCTATCACGAGCGTGCCAAGTTCCGTTCTGACCACATCAATAAGTTTGGAGTGCCGCCTATAGTCAACCCAGTCCCTCGGTATCGGTGGGAGATTGGAAAGGCCATGACCGAAGATGATATGAAAACCGCAAAGAAGAAAAGAGAGATCTTCCAGAGATTCATTGAGGTTGTATTTTCAGAGAACACGATCATGTTTACACCATTCATGTTCGAGGAACCAGGTTCGCGTGATGCATATCGGCTCAAGTGAGAACAATGCTCCCTTTGCTATTCATCTCAAAGACTAATTGCATGACTATAGGCCCTCTGACAGAGATCCGGCGGAACTTGCACTGGGTCTGCGACCAGCATTTTAGACTTCATTTAGTGGACAACCAAAAATGGTCTTCCCAGGCACGTCAATGTCCTTGTACTAGCCGTACGTCACAGAAGCAAGCTGACCATTTCAGTTGGATTAATCAGAACGGAGGATACTATGAGTGGAAGGCCTGAGTCTTATGCTATTATGGGCATCTATCATTGGCTCAGTAGGTATGTAAGACCCATCTCCACAGCTGTCTCCATTCTAACCCATGCTCGTTAGGCTCCGATGCAATGCGGGTTGACGCGGTTGACACAGTTCTCAAGGCTGCTGAGCTTCCTTCCTCACTTCTAACTCTAACGGGGTGAACTCCTTGGGTCGAGGATGAGAAATACTAAGTACTGTCATACCTGGGAGAGGAAGCCAAAGAAGTCGGATCGGTTCTAGAGTTTCCTCTGAACTCTATGTAGGTTCTCGAGGTATCAATTTCCATGTATATAAGTCTGTCAGTCATCTGGAATAACATAACACGCCATGATATATAATCAGATGAATACTGCAAGGAGCAGCCACATTTCATTCGCTACGTGAAAGTGACGTTTTCTCCAAAAGCCAACAGCTGCTGTAAATTTTGACAACCAGTTGGTTGTAGACCCAAAACATATGTGGAATGAAGTCGAGTGTATACTCAGAGCTGGTCGAGTCTTGGCAGGAGGAACGATCAAAGGCGGTGAGACGTGGGCGGCAGAATGAGCTGGAGCTAGTGCTATGGCCTTCAAGCTCAGGCAGCTTCCATGACCACGCAACACAACCTCATCCAGCTTCAACTTATCCTTCTAAGCTTTATCTCGGATTTTTGTGATAGGATACTCTTAGTCGGCTTGCATACTGAAAGGAAAAGTACTACAAGTCAGGGATTATCGATCATCACCATGTCAGGTTAGAATCCCGCACCTTCCAGCTACCTGTTGGTCTTCGAGCTTGAATCTAACGAATCTATTGCTACAGGAAGCGCAGGCTACGACCGACATATTACCATCTTCTCTGATACGGGTCGTCTATATCAAGTTGGTAAGTAGTGACACTTCCCTGTACTTGCCCGTCCAGCCGATCTCCGAACCGGACAGTCCTTCATCCAACGACTCCGAGCAGAGCTCCGCACTCTCCAATCAATCAACTAACAAGACGACTTTATCATAGAATATGCATTCAAAGCGATTACAGCAGCAAACATAACTTCCATCGGTGTTCGTGGCAAGAATTGTGCCGTTGTCCTATCACAAAAGAAGGTTCCCGTAAGTTGGGTCACGACGTCTACCGATCAGCTAGAGCAGGACAGCTGATAGATGCGTCAACTTGCAGGACAAATTGATCGAACCCTCCTCAGTCTCCCACATCTTCAAGATCTCGCCTTCCGTTGGATGTGTCATGACAGGATCCATAGCCGATGCCCGGGCATGTGTCGACCGTGCCCGTGGTGAGGCTGCTGAATTCAGGTATAAATACGGATATGAGATGCCTTGTGATGTGTTGGCGAAGCGTTTGGCCAATATCAACCAAGTCTACACTCAACGGGTACGAGTTACACTGCATATGTGCAGCTTCAATGAGGCATCAATGTCCGAAGGGTTATTTGGCTGACATTACGTACAATATAGGCTTACATGCGTCCACTCGGTGTTGCCATTACGCTGATCTCGGTAGATGACGAAAACGGCCCCCAGGTGTACAAATGCGATCCAGCCGGATACTTCGCTGGCTACAAGGCCACTGCATCGGGCCCCAAGCAACAGGAGGCAGTGAACTTCCTTGAGAAGAAGCTGAAGAACAAGGATTATGCCGAGGGTGACTGGGAAGAGGTGGTCGAGCTCGGAATCACAGCCTTGAGCAATGTCCTCAGCGTTGACTTCAAGAAGAACGAATTGGAGATTGGCATTGTTGGAGGGCCCCGGCTCGATGGCGAGGAGGGTACAGACGTTTCATTCCGGGCTTTAACCGAGGAGGAGATTGATGAGCGGCTGCAGGCCATTGCGGAGAAGGATTGAAGGATTTAGAATGTACTCTCAAGTCCGATTTGTCTAGTCTTTGCAAGCCACAACACATAAACAGTTTTTACCAGACATATCCTCCCATAACCGTTGAGACTTATGGCCGTTGAGCTTGGATTATGATGAGATACCGACAACAGAAGTAACAGGCAGGATCCTGTTACGAATCAGCGTCATACAGCTACTGTCTGCTTGAGTCTAGCCACGCTGAAGTGTTGTAACCGTTGAGAAGGGGTTGAGTATACGACTCATTCAGGTGCGCCTCATTCGGAATGTTGTGAAAGAATACGCGAGCGATGCAGGAAGAGGACCACTTGATGTTAATGAAGTTGTAGAAGCTTCAATAGGAAGGGACATATCGTTCGAGCTTTTGCCACAGTTGAGTATCAGCCACAAGTTGACGTCCGAATCCGGCAAGGCGCGGCTCCAGGTTCAGCTTGGATTGTCGACGCTAAGTTCGTGGCTTGGGCCCATTCCGAGCTCGTGATTGGCCACAGATCTCGGCTCGATCCCCAATTGTCTTTTTCTTTTCTTATTTTTCTTTTTCCCACGTTTATTTCTCAGTCACATCGTCACCCATGACCCATCCCCATAAACTGGCCTAAACACAGCGGATACGTCCGTCATCCTTCTGGATTCCCCTGCTTTAGCCTGCCTGGATCTGGCCCTTCCATTTGCACCATTCCTGACGTATTCCCGTCCCTCAATGGCCGCGACCTTACCCTGCCCCATGCCCATAAGAGCTGGGAGCGAGTGGCGTTCATGCACGAACGGTGATGAACCATACCGATAGATGAAATAAACACTCTCGATCAGGCCGCTAGGGTCGGAAAACGGGTCCACAGACATGGTGCAATGCAGCAATATGTCAATGTGTCAGTGGTATTCTCCACCCTGAAACTCAACACGACCGTTTAGGAAGCTGGCTGCTGTTGGCTGTTCCTGCAACTGCCGAGCAAGCGGGAGCACCGTGATTGACGTTGTTGGAGATCCATCTACAGCTGTATCTGTCACGAGTAACAGTGTCAAGTTGAGTATGATGTACATGTAGGTGCAGGAAATCTTAATGGCTGGCTGACCAAGCCCACTATCCGATCCCCTGGCCTACGCATAATCGAGTCTTGACAGCACAATCCCACACTCTTTTTGGCAGTCCCTCTCCTAACTCCGTCGGCCATACTAACGACAATTGGCCAGTCAGAGAACGGAAAAGGAGTGAAGTCAAAAAAATAAAAAGGCATGTTCCGAGAAAAAAAAGTAACAAAGATCCACTTAGCACTATCCCAGATTTCCGAAGAGATCCAAAAGCTCGGATAATCTCTTGAGATGCCAATTGCTTGCGTCCATTGGCCCAACCAGCCCTACACTAACGAGGACTGTTCACCTTGTCCTGTGTCCACCGTCCACAAGTGCACACATCAATTGATCTGGGTTACAGGAAGGCTTAGTTTCCGCTGGAAGGAGGAGGGATGTTGTATATTTTACTTTTCTACTTAAAAGGCAGAAGTTCATCCATCGGTCGGATGAAAGCTTAGTTGGATGGCTTTTTGGCTTTGAACTTTATACAATAAGCAACTGACTTTCTTCTTTCTTTTATATATTCTTTCTGCTTTCTCTTCTCGATTACGTCTATATTTCTTTATAACGTTTCTAACCAGTCATTCAACAATTGCGTGTGTTTGCGCATTTCAAGAAGATATCGAGAGATATGGCTGACGGCTGTACGTTTCCCTTTCCCGAAAGAGTAAAAACAAGATAGACTCGATTCCAGTATTGTATTGAATTTTTGTTTATATATCTAACGTGTCCTTGGTTTATAGTGAACGATGCACGAGCAATGAGAGTCGCCGAATTAATTAATGACTACCGAACACTCCAACTTCACATCTCGCAGCAATTGGCTTCAGTGTCAATGGGCAATACGCAACAGGAAGGATATCGAGTTCTCGCGCAAAGCTCAGCATCAGCACAGCGTCTGTTAGCTGCGGGATTCATGAGCATGCCTATTGAAGATCAGGGGAGTGATCCGGAAATGGAAAAGGCTCAATTGCGCCAGTGCGTTTTCTTCTCGCTGCTTTGTGAAGTTTCAGGTGTTGATTGAGCTGTATAGGGTCATCCTTGATGCAAGTGTTCGTCGATTTCAAGCGCACAAAATCTATCTCCGCGTTGCGGCCGCGAAGAGATGGGTCCTTAATCGCAACGAACTCCTTTCACGTTCATCCAGGGGACACAGTTCTCAATTACGAGAAATCGATCAATTGCTACGCCAGGTACGTTCTTTGGTTTAACCTCAGTGCCCCTTCTTACTTTTTTTTACGCAGACCACGGTTGGCGCGTTTATAAGAGGATGATCTTAGGGCTAACATATACTTGCATTAGGAACTGGACAGCATCACCGATCACAGTATCTTTTCAGATCTTCGACAGGCCGACTTAAGAGCTGGGCTCTGGGTGTCTGAAGATCCCCCGCTGGCGGCGATTCAACTTTGGATCAGCAATTCTCGACACTGATCTATTTGATTTATACCGTCCACAATGTCAGGACTCATGCAGGGCATGGTTACTTTTTGATATTGTGGATGGAAAGTGCACATGACTCTAGATGATGTTCATTGATACCCTCGTTTCTTTTCTCTGCTTGTTTGCACTTTTTCTCCTTCCCCCCTCTCCTGCTGATGCTAAAGAGGGACGGAGCTGGAATGTTTGATACATTGGCATAAATTGCATTTGACGGAGCGACAGTTCTTTGATGGGCTTTACTTTTGTTTGTTTTCGCGAATTGATTACTGCATTTGATGAAAAGCGTGTCTAGATAGGATAGGCGACGGAGAGCCGCATGGGTCATTGCAGATAGTGCTGGCGCTATTTGGTCTGCTGGGATAATAAGATAATCTTTTAATGTTCAATGGTGTATCTATCCTTCCTTCGGTCCTTCGGATCTAGAGACAGCGATACTACCTAGGTATAGGGGATCTCGGAATAATTCTCTCGTTTAGAGCTTGGTGTTGTACTGGCCAATGACCAATAAATCTCAAATCCGAGCAGACAGGTCCCAGATGACGCTCTATCAGATCTTAACTCATCTATCATCGGCAATGCCGAAACTTATTCTGTATGGGTCCTGTTTCATTCGTTCCAAGGCTCTTGACTTCGGTAGCTACGTATATGGAGTAGCAATCAATTATTTGACCGGTCCACTCCAGAACCATAGAACCGTATAACTGTATACCAAGCCCAGCTGAAAGGAAACCGTAACGATCAGCGTGGAGGACCTGGAGGCTGGAGGTAAGAAAAAAAGAATTTAGACTATCATGGCGCCAAACAATTAGTCAGTGGTCCCTAACTCGATCAAGTTAGGGCTAAGCTGTCGCATCGCGGTTCGCAATTCCTGGGCCTCTGATTGGGCTGTAGGCCTGCCGAACCGTTTTCTTTCAGCTCTTGTCCGCCACGATCGTTTAGACTCCTGACTCCTGCATCGTGATCGTTGATGAGGTCAGTACGATTTAGCATTGGCATTGCGCTTGCTGGGCTATGTAATTGGCGGAACGTCAATCAGAGTCTTAGTTGATGTATATTATATATACTCCGTCTCCGTAGTCCTTGGAAAGTCGGGAGATCGGAATGTCGAGCTGGTACCCAGTGCTGAACCGCAGCGAGGGGAAATCGACTGATAGGTTTTCAAGGTGATATCAATCGCATCTTACTGCAAGTAGATATCTGTCAACTACAATGTCAAAAACAAAAGCACTTCCAAAAAGGTTGTTGACGAAACACAGAATGCTGCGATATAGTTTAACACGGATGGAAGTAGCTGATTGGCCGACCGGAGCTGCCTGAGGTCCTCCGCAAGGACACCTCTCCACTAACGAGGTAGCTTTGGACATTCTACGACAATATCATCACAAAAACAAGAACAACAACAACCGGACTCTTACAACTAGCCAATTATCGAGATCTATCACAGAGCATATATCATCGATAACGCAAAGCTATAATCCCCCACTGACAAAACAAAACAACAACAATGCTGTCCGCCCTCGGAGGCAATCTGTCCAATGCGCGACAATCGATCGCTCAAGTCCTCAACTTCGCCCTCGTCCTCTCCACAGCCTTTATGCTATGGAAAGGCGTCTCGATAGCGTCGAACTCCAGCAGTCCTATCGTGGTCGTACTATCCGGGTCTATGGAACCCGCATTCCAGCGCGGAGATTTACTATTTTTATGGAATCGAGGTGAGAGGGCTGAGGTGGGAGAGATTGTGGTTTATAACGTTCGAGGTACGCAACATTGATGGAATAATTTCTGGGGCGAAGATGGCTGACGGTTTTATAGGCAAGGATATCCCAATTGTCCACCGAGTTGTCCGATCATATACCGAAGAAGACAAGAAATCAAAGGCCAAGAATAAGAAAGCTGGGTGAGTTATTCTCTCACGGGCAATGCCTTTCTTACAGTCCGATACTAACCAGTATCTATTAACAGCCTTCCTACCGTCGCCCCCCAAAAGCTACTCACAAAAGGAGACAACAACCTTGCCGACGACACAGAGCTATACGCCCCAGGACAGGATTTCCTAGACCGCAAGGAGGATATTGTGGGAAGTGTTCGGGGGTATATTCCCGGCGTGGGATATGTCACGATCATGTTGAGTGAACATCCATGGTTGAAGACTGTCTTGTTGGGCGTAATGGGGTTGATGGTTATATTGCAGAGGGAGTGATTTACTCACTCAACGTCATGATTTCGCAGGTGCTTGTATTTTTGGGCTCATAGAAATGAGATCTTTTCTCCGGATCATTTCGAGGTCCGCGGCCATGAATTATTTGCTGAGTATCCAGGTAAGCCGTAAGGCCTACATACAATACGTACCAGGTACCAAGGTATATTGTATGATGATCGTGTGACAGGTTCGAAGCACGTAACCAGACTTCGACAAGGATAAAAGAACAAGTACATGTAAAGTCATGTGAATCGTTTATCGTCGAACAATTTCAAGATTTGTTAGATTTGTTATACCTGCCCGCATAATGTCTAGGCAGGCACATTTGGAGTAGGTTGTGGTATGATACCAAGGGACGATATGATAACGGGCCACAGGGAGCTACCAAGCTACCCCGCCAAGATAAAGGTACCTTCCCCCTCATGACCTGCCTGCAACTACAACCTCAGCTTGAAACTAAGCTTGTTACATTCTGTTCCTACTTTTTGCGCTTGATTTTTCTCTCTTATTTTCGGTTTCCTCTGAATCCAGACCGGCATCATGGGTAGCATGAAGCGCATCAGCAAGGTCTGTCCTACTTCTGTCGCATGACGATGATTGCTTGATTCGGCTCAAACTGACTTAGCTTTTGATGGTACTAGGAGCTGGCTGAACTGATGGAAACGCCTCCTACTGGCATTTCAGTCCAGCTTGCCGATGAATCAGACGTATACAAATGGAAGGTTTCCATGAAGGGTCCCGAAGGTACCCCATACCAAGTACGCTCCTTCGCGCCTACGACTCTGAGAAGTAAAGAAATGGTTATATACTGACTTAGCTATCAACAGGGCGGCACATTTCACGTCAACCTTACACTTCCAAACGAATACCCATTCAAACCTCCCACCGTCTCCTTCGCCACCAAAATCTACCACCCCAACGTCTCTAACGACGATAAAGGCTCCATGTGCCTCGGTATGCTAAAGTCGGACGAGTGGAAACCATCATCGCGCATTGCGGCAGTGCTCGAATTCGCGAGACAATTGTTGGTTGAACCCATGCCCGATGATGCTGTGGAGGGACGGATTGCGGAGCAATATTCGAATGATCGGAAGCGATTTGAGGAGGTTGCGAGGGATTGGACAAGGAGATATGCTCGGGAAGAGAAGTGATTTATACTTGAATCTCTCTATCGTATTCTCTTCTTGTGCGTTTGATTATCGGATTCGATCTCTATCGACTAGCTCATTTACCTCAGCTTGCTCAGTTATTTCATTCACATCAGAAAGAGGGCAAAACAGAACAGAGATCGCATTGATCATTTTCATGGCGTTTGGGTTTGGGTTTGATTCTTTCGTCGTCCAATTCCGGTGGCTGATCGGTGTTTACTGTCTATCTATCATACATCCTCAGGCTGAGGCCTCTTTGCATATGTATGTATTATGTAGGCCCTTGCTGGAAGCATATTGAAACTACATACGAGTGATGTGTTGGTTTTCTTTTCTCGTTGCTTTGTTTTTATCTATATATTTCTCGCCATCTGAAACGCCTAAGAAATAGTAGGTACATGTTTATTACACTCCGTGGAGGGGGACTCCGGGATTTGAGTCAGATCTGACGGGTGTGGGTTGATAGGTCTGATCTAGAAGTCAGCCTTGTGTTCTTTGACGTGCGAGACGAAAGTGTAATATATCTGAGTTTGGATATTCGCTTAACATGGACATTTTCGGTGACTATGCTCGATGGACCTTGAAGGGAAACACCACCTGGCCGTAACGCACATAGTAGTCATCGTCGGCGTGAATAAACGATTCAACTGTTAGTTCGAGCATGCATGCACCTGAGGTATGACATAGAATGACATGTCAAAAAGCAAGGTCAGCAGTTGGCGATGTATGACGAGACTAGATCAGTCGGAAATATTGCCGTTATGGCGGCCCTCAGACCTCGTACCAAACTAGACGATATGTGTCTAGGCTCTCAAAGATTTGAATCTTGGATGACTTCAGTTCTGTTGACATCTCCGTGACAGTAACGCGAGCAACAGATAATCTGTTGAAGTAACACGTAAAGTTGTCATCATGAAGAAGAGCCAAGTAATAAGAGATTCAGTTAAGGTCTTCAGGAATAGTTAAGGAGCAGACCAGTACGGTAAGGTACGTAATTACCGAACCGAGCTAATTCGATCCGTCATTTCGGGCGCTTCGGATGGTCCCGCGTTAATACCGCCGGTAATCTTAGTACGGGCCACTACGTACTGTTATTAATTTGCTGCTTCCTTTTCTCCCCAACCTCTGCTCTTCCTCTCTCTCTCAACCCAGCCGGGTCCTGGTCGCTCCATTTCTCTTCTCCAGCTTCATTTCTTCTGTCCATCTTTACAGGTATGGACTGCCTCTTTGTTGAACTCTAGTTCTGCACTCGAAACGCCGATTTCTGAGACCTGGTGTTGTCTCTTCCATTCGTTGTCCCAAGCTAGCCGCTCGCTCATTCCCTCCTTTGTCTCTCCGTCCACACGCAATTGAAGCTCGACTGCTTGCTCGGCATGGGATATTTCGTTTTTTGAAGCTAGAGGAAAAATAAAAAAAGAAATAAAATTCGTCATTGGCCCGAATAAAAACAAGGAAAACGCGAAAAGAGAACCCAAAGCGAGCAAACAACCGGACCCATTTCTAGAAGGTTATCAACCGAACTCAGACACAAATATTGCCCGCGTGTCGACAAAGAGGCTTTGATTGTGTGTCTATCGTATACCTCTCGTCCAATCATAGTTTTCTTCAGAGATCGTCAGACAACAAATGCACAGCGAGAACGGCGGGTATTTCAGTGGCCATGGTCACACAACATGGGGGTCCACCCCTGGACAATCCGACCTCCGGTGATGATATCGTTCAACGCCGTCGCGTCCCTCCGCCACATCTGAACCTGGACAACAACAATAGTAACACTAGTGATTCATATGATCGCCACCAACAAAATCCAGTGTCCCCCACGTCTCCTACAAGTCAGACCAAATACATTCCTTACAGTCCTCGTCTGGCCCGGCCCAACTTGGATCAACTCTCCTACAACACTGATACCTCCTTCCAGAACAGCCTGTCGCGCAATGAAGAAACATTTTTCCACCAGCATGTATCAGATCCCATGTCCTCTCGCCACGACATGCCAATTGCCAGCTCGCCCCAGGTAAAAACCCCGAATCGAACCAGCACTCAGCATGAAGAAGAACAAGAAGCCGCCTGGCCGTTACCGATGACTGACACTGCGCAAAGCATCAGCTCCGCACCTCGGATGCGGTCAGCTCGAGCTGGTTTGCGTATTTCCATGTCCACTTCTTCTCTGAACGGCAGACGTCGCTCGCCTCTCCCTGATCGCCAATATGCGGATATGGGCGCCACAAACAGACCACTACCTCGATTCCCCCCTCGTACTACGCCTGATTTCTTGCAGTATAATGATCCGCTACGTTCCAGTCAGACTTCGGGCCAAACATCGTACTCGAGCTTCGAACAGATGAGTGGTACAGAACGTAGCAGCATTTTGACCAAGAGTAGCTCCATCACGGACATGTCGCCGGACACCCCGAACGGTTATTTCGGTGAAGACGAAGACTGGACTGTTGAAGATGCCATCGGCATGTATCTCGACGATATCGTCGACGTCCCGGAAGACTCGGCATCTGCTCATTCTGTATCACCTGGGGGTGAGCTGGATGCCATCGCGGAAAATATATATTCGCCTACTAAACAGACCTCTGGCGCTTCACTGACACCTCCGCCCGAAGATCCGGTAATGGAACCTCAACAGCCACCATCTGAACAAAGACAAAGTGGCTTCAGTTTCACGAATGTCTACCGAGCGGGTGAGCTACCGGCGGAAGACGAGAACATTGTCAAGGGACCAGATGGACAAATCGAAAAGCATGATGAAGTTGAACCATCGCGATTGACTGGATCATCGCAACCCAGTGCAGAACCGGCAGAGCCGGCAGGTGACGAAACCTCTTCGCCCAAACCGAAAGCGTCCAGGCAACCGTCCCCTCAGAACCTCTCCATCGATACCTCGGCGGCCGCTAAAATGGATTCGACGAAAGTCCCGAATCAACCAATTCCCAGTCCGCGTTATTCCACCATAGTACGAGTCGCAGGAAAAGTGCCTCCTTCGTTTCTTCCGGGCGCTGACGACCGAGATCGATATGGCTTTCGCAAAGCAACTCACCACGTTTCACGTGAGCAGTTCGAAGCTTGGAACAAGCCGTATGCCGCGTTGGCTGAGAGTCGCCGGCTCAAATGGGTCAAATTGATGGAGTCTTCTGGGCTACCGACCGAGAATCCTGTCACGTTCCCTCCCAAATCAAATACACTCAAGAAGTTCGTTCGGAAAGGTATCCCAAGCGAATACCGAGGCGCCGCCTGGTTCTACTACGCTGGTGGCTATCAGCACATGCATCCGAATCCTGGGCACTACGCAAGACTAGTGCACCAGGCCATGTCTTCACCTATCAACACCGACAAAGAGCATATTGAACGCGACCTTTATCGGACGTTTCCTGATAACGTTCACTTCAAACCCGAGATGCCGACTGAAGCCAGCGGCGACAATTCGGGGGGCAATATTCCCAAGCATAGCTCGGTCATTGTTGAAACACAAATGATCAGGTCGCTCAGACGGGTGCTGTATGCATTCGCGCTTCACAATCCCCGTATTGGATACACGCAATCACTAAACTTCATCACTGGCATGCTGCTTCTTTTCTTACCAGAAGAGAAGGCGTTCTGGATGCTTCATATTATAACCTCTGAATTATTTCCGGGCACGCATGAGATCAGCCTTGAAGGCGCCAATGTAGATATGTGGATCTTGATGGTCCTCTTAAGAGACAACCTACCGGGTGTTTACACCAAACTAGTCACCACGACGCCGACAACATCAAAGACCAAGGCTCCGGCATTGACTGTCAATATGCGATTGCCTGACATCACGCTTGGACTCACTAATTGGCTCATGTCGATGTTCATTGGCAGCTTACCATTAGAGACGACTTTGCGAGTCTGGGATTGCTTCTTTTACGAGGGGTCCAAGACGTTCTTCCGAGTTGCGTTAGGAATTTTCAAGGCTGGCGAACGTGAGATCCTTTCGGTATCAGATCCAATGGAAGTCTTCCAGATCGTTCAAACCATTCCGAAAAAGCTACTCGATGCCAATGCACTGTTGGACGAGAGCTTGAGCCGGAAATACCGTATGGGACAAGGGCGCATTGATGCGCTACGTGATCAGCGAAGAGAAGCTGTTCGTCAGGAAAAGACGCGGCTGTCATTGTTCACAAGCAAGGGCTTAGGGCTGGATCGGCCAGCCACACGGACCGGAGCCAGAAGCCCGCTTCCTCGTCTCGATGGATGGCGAGCTATCAAAAAGAATACATTCAATTAGACCACTTCGAACATTCGATTGAATCATTTATTCCTTCTTTGTTACTTTCAATTCTTTGTGTCATCATTGCATACGATACTCTTTGGGATGAGCTATCTGAGCGTATAGGCGTTGATACCCTTATTGGTTGATTTTTGTTCCCTTTGGAATGTTTCTTTCTTGTATATTTGATATACCTCTTACACATTCGTTGCAGGAGGCTTACTTAGATGGATAGACGAGATAGATGGATGCTCCAGCTACCATTCACTCTTGAAAAGTTTAAAAGACGGCCGTGCTTTCGGGCGGTTGGATACTCGGGATAGACTTGAATCTGATCTATGACCAAAACATTCTCTCAATCAAGGAACCTAACATACCGATCTTCACTGGCTAATGCAAGCACGTAGTGTATGGTGGTGGATGTCATTGTGCATCGAATGGATGTACCCCAGACTCAGGGATCAGACGATGTACAGGATAACAGCATGTCAATCAATCAAAGCCATTTCATCCTCTACATTCATGCCCCCGGGGTGGTGTAATGGTCAACACCACCTGGGAATGGCACTGATTCTTGCCGAATTGCGGTTAGCGTGTTCGTGGTTGGCGAACTCTAAGACGGGTTCTCTTTCAGTGCCTCGCAGATTCGACCTGTAGGGGGCGCAGCGGCCGCTTCATGGCACCCTCGGAGCTTCGTTTTCCTAGGAGCGCTTATAGATACGCCTGTACTAGTTGGGCGCCTAGTACCGCTATTCTTTAAGTGAGCCTAGGCCTACGTGAGGAACCAGGGGGGGGCTGTTATAAAAAGGCTTCCGCTAGGAAGGATGGTAAAGCGGGAACATGGCATGTAACTGATGTGCCTTAGCCGAGCAAGATAGTGTGCCTTTGAGCCCTATATCCACACATGAGTTTGGAATTACTAAGGAAACCACATACGTGACGGGAATATCATGTGACCCCTTGAATTGTTATGAAGTATAGGGTGATAAAAGCAGAATATAACATGCACTTAGCTCACGGGGACTCTAAGAATTATGGTATGGCAGGATAGTCCCCCTGACCCATTAGAAGGCGAAGCCGGCCCACTGGGCTTAGATGCGTGTATGAATCAATCAATCAATCCTCTACATTCATATTGACGTAATGATGGCCATTGCATTAATAGAAGGGGGTTTCAAATCCGACCTTCAAGCTGGAGGCTGTCTCCATGCCTTAAAGAGCCCAGTGCGTGTTGATCGTGGATCTGACATTCCATACCATAAGAAGCAGGTGTATCAATGCCACCTGAAAGTCTTCTACGTACATGATCCTAACACATATAATGCGGAGAACAGCATTGAAGCTCCAGACTAGACGCCTCCGACTATGCGCGAGAAGTTTCAGAATGATCAAAACATCTGTATGTCAGATCGGCAACATTACTCAAGGTTGTGCAGGGACTATTCAAATGGCAAAGTCCAAATAATTCATCCTTCCATAATCTAGGTCCACTATTCTCTTACTCTAGAACGACATAAAGTAAGCACTGCCACAGAAATCTCGTCATGGACGGCGATCTCAATTGTATGACGCGCGATGTTGTTGAGTTGTATCGTATGCGCATTCCGGAACAAACCCTAACTCGCCCCTTTTTCCCAAACAACACGCGATAACCAAACATGTTCCATAGAATGATCGCCTCGTCTACACATTCCATCTGGCAACTTTTTCTGTGTAAGAACACTGCATGTTCCTAGTCCAACAAATCTTGTAATTAGTTGAGTGTTTCTTTCCATCATTCGGTATGTATCGATCCGAGGCATTTCCTGTGCTAGCTCGTTATGCCAGCATCGTTGTGGCATTGAACGTGGAGGGCTGGTCGAATACTTAATACGTAGAGAAGCAAAACAGTGATGGCTATATCAATGGCTGTTCTGCCCCGATCGATTCCTTGACTTTCTGGAAGTGTGCGACATTCAATTCAACCAACAGCCTCCGACAAAAGTGATTCTTTGCAACAGAGTCTTTCGACTACTTTCACTCGCTACTACGACTTTGATTCAACAATAATCTTCCAGCCAAACACTTCGACAAACACTCGTTAGCAAAGATGCGTTCATTCGTTACTCTTCTCGCTTTTGCCGCTGCTGCCACTGCTGCTACTTCTCTCGCAGCAAGGGAAGATGCCCAGACCTGTGCTGTAAGTCTATATTCAACCACTTGACTGATGAGCAGTGCTGACAGAAGTAGATGCGCACTCTTCTTTCTAGCAGTGCCTGCAACACTGGCGATGCTGCCTGTCTCTGCTCCGACGCTGCGCGCAAGTCTGTCATGGAAGAGATCAATTCTGCCTGTGGTGCTGAACAGAGTGACTGTACGTCTACCCCATAACTCCTGTCATGTTATTATTTCGTACTAACTGTCGATATAGTGACCAACAGCATGGCCACTGAAGCATGCCGCACACAAAAAGTGCGTCGTGCCACCCAGCCCTCCGCCACTGTCGTGCACATGGGTCTCGCAACCCCCTCTGCCTCAGCAGCAGGCCGTGTCAACGGTGCGCAGGAGGAAGCATGCACCTGTGCCAACACCAACACCAAATCCAACACTCCCTCCGCCCCCTCTGAAAACGACACCGAGGACCCCGAAGAAGAAGACTCGAAGGTGACTGGCAGCACATCCCACGGCTCCAACACTCCCTCTGGTAGCTCCGCCCAGAGCAGCCGTGTCCATGCGCCCAGCATGATTGCTACACCCGCTGCCTCCTCTGCTGCTCACCATGGTGTCATGACTACCCCTTCTGCAGCATCATCCTCTCGCGTCGCTACCCCAAGTGGCGCTGATGCATTCTCTCCATTCAAGGGCGCTGGTAGCCAGGTCGTTCCCAGCTTGACTGTTGTTGCTGGCAGTGTCTTGGCTGGTGTCGTTGGTGTTTTCGCTGCCATGTAAGAAGCTCAATAGTCCGCTTCGGTTGTGTCAACAAGGAAGGGTACATGTATTGTTTATATCGGTGAGTATACTTTCTTTTCTATCTTAAATTCTCTGGGATGGCGTTTTTTGTTCTTTTGGTTGAGGGGTTCAATTCGTGTGTCAATGTGTAATGTTGAATGTCATGTTTCATTAAAGGACAAGTTACTTGTTCGTCTTTAGATTTATGAAGAATAATATAGATTCAAGCACAATTTTATCCAACTTCGTCTGTTAAATGCGTATGTTCCAATCTACTCTTGCCCTAGAAATTGTAAGGTGTTCGGCCCTATATCTTGTATGACCTGCAATTTACCATCTACTATCAAGGCCACTGCATTTCGCCCGACTTTCATGTACTTCTCCAAAGCACCAAGCCGATGAGCTACAATAATAACAGTATGACCATTCTTGGTAAATTCCCTGTCAACAATCTCATAGACAGTGGATTCGGTTTCAACATCAAGCGAGGATGTGACTTCATCCAAGGCAATAACAGGCTTTAGTCCAGCACTCCGTAAGAACCTGGCTTTGACAAGGGCCCGACAAAGTGCAAATAGCTGACACTGTCCTACAGAGAGCTCCTGGAACAGCGCGAGCTTGCAATGCAAAATCGGATGTTTATCGAAGTCTCCTGAAACGTCGATGATAGTAGCTCCCTCATCATAAGACGTGTTGCTCTCGAGGAAATGTAACCACAAGCCCGTTTCAGTCAATGCATCAACAAGAGCGTCGTCTGTCACTGAGGTATCTGGATCCAAGTTGAAACGCAAAGTCTCATTGGGTAGAAGGAGAGGGTCTTGCGATACAGCGATGAAGCACCGCTGTCGTAGCAGATCCAGTCTCACATGCTTGATATCAATGCCATCTAGCTCTATCTTTCCGGATTGCAGGTCTAGAAGCCGTAAGAGCGTCAATAGTAATGTGCTCTTGCCACTAATAAGTTTGATGAGTTCCTTAGTCAAAACTATCTGTACTGTATGGCTTGACTTACCTGCCTGTACGCCCGCAGACGACGAGTTTCTGACCAGCAGGTACATTCAGGGATAGGTTTTGCAGTGCAACAGACCCAGATCTAGATTTGCATGTGTTAGAGGAAGAATGGTAATAGGTTATTAGCAGGATACATACTGATATGATGCAGTGATATTTTTGAACTCAATATTCCCTCTTGAAGGCCAATCTTCGGGCGGCTCCGAGGTTTCTGCATGCCCACCCTCAAACGGAGTCGTCTCAAGACTTTTCAAGCGAGCAATAGCACCAAGTGAAGTTTCTAACGTAGTCCAATTTCCCACAAGCCTGAGCAAGGTTGTATTTGCTACTAGCATAATGTTGAGCGCAATCCCAACTTGTGCGCCGCTGACATGTTCTCGGAACGCTACTGCGAAAGTAACGGCACCTGTTGCAATGGCAGCAGCTAATAGATCCAAGACGATATTGAGCCATCTCTGTAGACACAAGAGAAGAAATTCAGGACGTTGGGAGTTGTCGACACTTAGAACGTTTGCATCTATCATTGCTTTGGACCAGCCGAATGACCGTATTGTTTCGAGACCCTCAACCTGGGGAAGTCAGATATAAATGATATTCTCTCTCGAGGTTTGGAATACGTACGGTTTCCAAGAAATTTGAAAATACCCCCGCCCGAGATTCCAGCTCCAGAAATCGAAGTTGTCTCGATGTCCGGAGATACGCCTTCTGGATCACATAGACCAGAAGTACACAGGCTGGTAAAGACAATGCAAGCCACTTTTCAGCCACGCAAAGAAGTATTACCTGCATGAGAAGCTTGAAGATTTCTGAGAATGTCAATATATATAGCAAATTTGATAGGGGAGTCATGAGACCTACGAATCATGACAGTCTGAAGCGCTGATGGCAATTGCTTGTCGACAAGCTGCATGTCTTGGCTGAATCTAGAAACTATAAGCATTAACCCTAGCATGTGAGTATATCCACTCACCTGTTTAATATTGAGCCAACATCGGTCCTTGAGAAGTATAATAAAGGCGCGCTATAAGTGGCTAGTTAATGTCTGTCAAAATTGACACAGGAATACTTACCTCGTCACGATGTTTAAAAGGCGCTCATGCAGCCTCGACCCTGATTGCGGAGCAAGTCGAATTAAAACGGACCTAATAATGAGCTGTGATCAATAATAATATGCGGGAAAAGACAGATATTACAGAAACATACCACATCAGAGTGCTGGTGGAGGCCCACGACATTATTGATAGAAACAGAAAGCCACAAGCATAGAACAGATCTCTACTGCCATCATCGGTCCACAACTGAAGCCAGTATTGGGGAAAAGTGATGAAGAAGGAGTACGACATAGTGCAGCCTACCAATACCAGCAAATTTCTAAAGCCAATGTAACCCAAATAGTAACCTGCTCTTTCGATTAGCCGCTGTTCATAAAGGCGTGTGGAGGAAATCCTAAACTCACCATATAAAGTGGGATCTCCAGTCTTTCTTGCAAGGTCTATCTCAGTCTCATCTCTTGTACGCAATTGATTGTTGAGCTTCTCGAAGCTTGCTGCCAGGATGGCGTTGTCATTGTTACTGGAGCTGGAAGAAAACTTTGTTGAGAATGCAGCTTTGAACTGGATGATTTGCCAGTTCCCTTGGTCCAGGATTTCATGATCCTTGAGAACCACAATATGGTCCGCAGCATGGAAGCACTGGGCTACACCCGGGGTAAGTCTATTTACTTGCACTTAGGAGTGGGCAAGGGGCGACTTACATGAATTCGAGACGAGGATCGTAGTAGTGCGCAGACGCCTGATTAGGCCCGAGGTCCCAAATAGATTCTTGAAGATGGTCCGCTCTGTTTCACCATCCAGTCCACTGAAAGTATCATCTAGCAAGATTATGTCACATTTTGCAAACAATGCACGCGCGAGAGCCTGCAATTACTTTTAGCACAAGTCAAGTAAAAGTAGAATAAAACTACACACCACACGCTGTCTCTGTCCTCCAGATAGATTGAGCCCCTTACTACCAATTTGCGTCTGGTCACCATCCGGTAGGTGCTTCAAATCATGAGTGAGACAACATATCTCTACTACTTCGTGGTACCATCTTTCGTGATATTCTTCGCTGTCACTATACATGTTAGTGGTCCCGCAGATTGCTTCTTTGATTGTACCATTTTGAAGCCACGGTTTCTGAGCACAATATGCTATGCTTCGTGTTGATAGAGCAATTGAGCCTTGGACAGGGACGAGTTCTCCAAGGATAGCACGTAGCAGGGTGGATTTGCCACTCCCAGTAGGACCGGATATTATAGCAAATGTTCCAGCGGCTATTTGCATGTTTATGTTTCGCAAGACAAGCTGCTCACGGCCGATTCGTAAGTCTTGAATTTGAATGGCAGGGTTAGACCAGTCCCAGAGCAAGTCATTCCGAGTGTTCTCCGATAGTACTTGACGAGTATCTTGTAAGCTTGGTTGAAGCAGGAAGGTTTGAATCCTTTCGAAACCAGCGAATGCTGCTACTACCCGCGGCACAATAGTCATGACCATATTCGCAGGATGCGTGACCATGCTCAAGACGGCTATGGTGGTGAAGGCGGTTTCTGTATCCAACCTGCCTCCACGAGCCACTGATATTAGAGCTGATATGACCAGCGTGATAGCCGGAGAGAATATCCCGAGAGCGTTGGCTGTACCAAGTCAGACTTTGGATTTCATGATCCCCATCCAGTATATATGGCATACCTGACATGTTATAGTAGACCATGACCCATCTCAGCCTTGAGGCTGCCCAGAGCTCTTCTTCCCTAAGTTCTTGAATGCGGCTCGTGAGACTGCTTTGATATCCCAGCATCTTGACGACTTTCATGGTACTTAGCATAGAGCTTATAGCAGCTATACGACTTTGTGTTGCATGGTTCCAAGCTTTTTGGCGCGGTTGTAAATTCTTCGCAACGAATCGACTCATGTACGAACATACTTGGCAAATTAGCATCTGGTCAAGGTAATAATGAGCATGAGCATACCTACAATAGATTAGAAAGAGCGGAAGAGGCCAAATCCATCCAACTTGAGTGGCTAACAATGTAACGCCGATGGTTACCTCGATAATCTGGGCCCAAATCTCATGGATCATTTCACCAACACCATCGAGACTATCTGCATCTGTGCTCATGAGTGTAGTGGCTTGGCCGTTGTCATACGAAACGGCAGGTGACTTCATGGTTTTGTCATGAATGAGTCCGACGAGAGAACTTCTAGTCATTAGCTTCAGTCTATTTATGCAATGTTCATATACGGCTGTCGACAACTGTGTTGCACATTAGCCCGTGAGAAGTATGTGAGAGAGTCAAAACCTGGGCTTACAGCAAGACCAACATAGACAACGACAGCAGACAAAACAAGCCAGAATCCTTGATTAGTTTCTGCGTTCATAGGATACGGTACAACGTATCTGATACTTTCTCTGATCAAAATCGGTTGAGAATACCGAAAGAAGATCAAAAACAATCGAGGCACGATAGCGGCGAGAAAAGGTTGCTTCAGGCATCTCATCAAAGCCAGGGGTAGACTCATCTTCGTTTCGGGCTTGGCTGTTTTTGTGAGTAGACATGGAAAGAAAATAATACATCGAGACTTTGACTGACCTCGTTGAGACCATGACTTTATTATTGCTTCCCTGGTGAGCTTCGGCTTCATGTATTGACTCAGGGTTGGCAAATTCTGGTTGACGAGGATGCTGGTATACCCTCGAAGAAGAATTGGATTGATCCATATGAAGAAGGCTCTATTCAAGATACCATGGCGTTCTTCAGGTGATGAAGGCGTGCTAGATTCATCAAGTGCTTTACTCCGTTTGACACAACACTCGAGAAGCAGAAGTGTCGAGTGTACACAACAGCGAAAAAGTATCGTGCTGGAAAAATGTGCATGTTTAGCGACGTGGGAAGGAGCAGCTAGTATAATGATATCGCATAGCATGGATGCGAGAAGATACAGCGTAGTGAAATCCGAAGCTCTATCGGACCTCCGTTGCTCCTGAAGTAGGAGCAGGCTCAGACACACTGCAGCGAATATAGACACAAGCAGCGAGCCCAGATGGTCGGTCTTTCGCTGAACATCCAATCCTGAGAGTTCTATCCAGCTCAAAGACAATATGGCTGCAAGCAGAAATCCAAGAGCCTAGGTATTTTGAGTTGGTGTCAGACATGCAATTGGGACCCCAGACAAAACGAGGAATACTAACTGCCTTAAAGGGACCCAGCCATTTTGGAGAATTCTTGATGCCAGAGTGATGGAGCTTCCACAATCTGGCCGGGAAAATCAACAGAAATAAACCATCAGAAATTGTAGATGCGATATAAAAAACGCGTGCAGGATCCGGAGCCATTGTAGCTATTATCTCGACATCTGGTATTTTGAGAAGTTGCACACGAGACCAACAACAGTGGTAGACGACATCTGGAATTGACAAGGAAGCAACCCATAACTACCAGACACTAATTCTGATGTCTCAGAATACTAGCAAGTTAATCTGCGCCATCTAACCGAGCCCCTGCACTTTCCTGCTGCTTCTTTGTTCTATTGTTAATTGATGTCGCCACATTAGCGCGTCTTTTCAAATGAAACATTAGATTAGAGTATATTAATTTGTATTGTATGCATTATCCTCATACACCGCTAAATGACCGAACTCCTGCCCTATACTAACCAAAATATCGTCTCGCGATGTGATATATCAAGGGCATCCATTCCAAATTAACAATTAAAGGTATCAAAATTTCTCACTCGTCACACATCGAGTCACATTAACCACCATCCACACAGCGCATTTGACCCCAGCCGACAACAACGTAACAACAATCTGCAGTCCAAAAACCAACAAGCTCACCAACATCTTGGCCGGTCCTGGTAGGTCCTCACCTTCTCTGCTCGATCCTTGACCGAAATGTCCGTATTTTTCCAAGTCGAATTCCTCGACTATGATCTGCTTCGTTTTGCCGTTTGGCTTGGTCTGCTTCTTCTTGCCACCAAGGAACGAGAACATTCCTCCTTTTTTCTTCTCCGGCGTGGTAGTCTTCTTTTTCTTGCTTCGTTCCTTAGACTCCGCTGCGCGTAGTTGGGCCATTAGTTTGGCTTCTTCTTCCGCTTCTTCTCGCTCGGCAAATGTGGCAAAGTATTTCCCCGAATACGTGGTGTTCGATTTCGCGGCTGTAGAAGCAATCGAATTGCGGAATAGGCGGCTTTTACGACGCTTTTGCGGTACTTGTCTTGGGGTCCGTGGTGATTCCAGACCAGGCACGTATAATCCTGTGCTGGCAAGGACAGGGTAAGTGCTTTCGTCCGTGACAGCGACGGCAAGAATGGCTGCAATCAATGAGTCGATCGCATAAAGCGAAGGAATTATGCTTGTAGTAAGTCCGGCACAGATAGAGAGAGTCATGGTGTTGAGATCGAAAGAGGCCAGGGGTTCATCAATATCCGCCTGCGGTAATGTTGATGTGCGTGGCGTCGCTTCCATGTCTCCTGCCTGGATGCTGTTGGGTGACCGCGGGCTTGTGACCATGATCACTGGGGGTTGGTAATGCTCGCTCTCCCTTTCTGCAGTCAGAGAAACGGTAATATGTAGAATGCCAGGTTTCGCCGTCTGCACTCGGGGGAGTGGGTTACCGTCATCGCCTAGTAAGGCTGGTGAATGCTGCTTGAGGATAGACGGATGCTGCAGTTCGTATCGATGCTGTCGTTCGTTCCAAATTAGACGACATGACTCTTGAGACGCGGCGCGGTTGACTGCGTTTGTCTCTACTTCCATGGCCTCGGATGGAGCGAGGGCATGATGCCGAGTGAGTTCTGCAGCTTGTTCGATTGCAAGCATAGCCGCGAGTTTTGAGAAGATAACAGTAACTAGTCCGTCATGCGGTGGCTGGCGACGAGCTGGGTTTTCAAAGTCGAGAGCCATAACCTGGACACCACGATTTCGTTTCAATGGATGGTTTCTTAGTAGTGAGAACCCGTCTGTACTAGCGTGTAGGGTGTAGAATGGCAGTTGAGGGCTACCGAAAGTGAAAGTAGTGGTATCGACCCTGTTACAGCGTGGTCAGTGACTGCTTAGAGACTAAATCGGGGATCTGTAGACGTACCTCTCCGCACGCAAGTTGAATGTCCCCAAAGTCTCTTGTAACTCCTGTCCATTTGCTGACTCCCATAATGTCACCAAGTCTTCCGCAGTCGAGTATTGTACCCGAGGGCTTAGGGCTCCAGAGGGAAAGTTAAATACGCTGGCAGGCACCGTCTTGGGTCCGAGAACGGCATCGACCTCAGTAGGCGGGACGTGTGTTTCAGGATATGCTCCGTTGGCATTGTTAGTGCTCTCCAGAGATGCGTTGTTTGAATCCCTATTCTGAGGAAAGTAAGCCTGCTTGTTCAATGGCAGGTTAGGATTGTACTGCGGAAACATCGAGTTGATCGGTTTGCCGGGAGAGACAGGAGTCTTCTGACGTTGCTCTGGATTCAATTGTGTCGTGTCTGTCAGAATATCTGAAGGCGAAGCATTTGAAAGACCTGTCGACCGGGGCTGTATGGTGTCTGTGTTTGTGTCTTCGATGATCTTGATAATGACGGCTTCGGTCTGAATGCCGGACTTGATGCCCTCATCCGGTTCAGAAACAACTGGAGATATGTTTTCTGTCTCTTCTCTGCTAGGTATTGTCCTGAACGGATTCTTCTTGTTCTTTGCTGGAGACGGGAAAAGCTGGAATGAAGCTTTGGCAGCCATGTTGGGTGTTGTCAAAAGTAGAGACAATATAAATCAAAACACAGACAGAAGGCAAATGGCATATAATCAAGAGACCGGCTCTATCACAAATCGAGACTCAATGAACAAGAAACAAATCACTGAAACGACCTGCGTCTATCGAATATAGTGTAGAATTGCAACGCCTTAGCAAATGCAGAACAACTGCCCAGAAGCAAAAAGAAAAGAAATAAACACCAAAATTACTGAAAAAGGATATCTGATCTGGAGAGCCATCCTTTCTCAAGGGGGTTTCTTCGCCTTATGAATTGCGTAGATATGCTCGCACCTCCGCAGTGAAAAGCGCAGGTGCAGCCATATTGTTCGGCAGACCAATGGCCATCCTGAAGAATTCCAGGTTGTCGGCACACTATCAGCGACGGCATGACTAGACTGCTGGATTCTCGCGCTGTGACAGGCTTCACAAGTGTGAAGAGCACGCAGCAGAGTGCATTGGGCCAGTGATGCAGCCATACTAGACGCTCGAAGGTGAGCTGTTGCTGCTAATTGGCTGAAGCAGGGGATAGTGGGCCTCTGAGGGCGGCGCTTAACTGGCTCAAGTGTTTATCGCTACTGGCCAATCAGAGCGTGGTTTCGGAGGTGTTCCTGGATGCCTTGGCAAAATGGCTGCCCTTAGACGCCTGTGCTTATTTTAGACGGCCAATCACCAGCGAATAGCCTCAAATTGCTTGAGTCGCTGGCTCGCTGTTGTCGAGTAGCATGCAGTCTTGCTTTCTCGCGTTTTCGTGTCATAGCCAATCGCCATGAGTGTTCTGTTTTGTTTGTGATCATACACACATAATACATACATGCTTGGACTCTGATCACAGCAGCACATCATATACAAAATATGTGTTATCTATGGTACAATATCTTAGTCTTATAATACATGATAAATACATGGTGACGTACTTATGCTTGTTGGTCGTACATGGACTCCGCCAGCTCCTTAACGGTTCGGATTGCACCTTCCATGTCTCCCTTATTGAACAGGAACAGTCCCTGGAGAGCAGCAGTACTGACAGTTTTAGTCATGTCCGCTTTATTGCCATTCTTATCCTCAATCAGCCCAAATTCAGCAAGACGGTCCAAGAATCTCTCCTTGTAGATGCCATTGGCATCAAATTCCCCATAAAACCGATCCCATAGTGCGGCAACTTGATACCGAGTGGCCTCTCCAAGCCGGACAGTCATGTCCACGCGGCCTGGCCGCACTAATGCCTCATCAAGTCGGTCAACATGGTTGGTGGTCAAGAATATGATACGTTCTTCAGCACTTGCAACTCCGTCGAGAGCATTCAAAAGCCCAGAGAATGTTACATTGGCGCCTCGGTAGCCATCTTCATCGGTCTGCACCCGACGATTGGAAAAGGCAGCGTCAACATCCTCGAGCAGGACCAATGTCCGATTTGGTATAATAGTCAATAGATGATTGAGTCGATCATCTGTGAGACCGCGCTCACTCAGATTCAAAATTGCAATATCGTAGTCGAGCTCTCCTGCCAGTGCCTGGATAAACGAACTCTTGCCGCTGCCGGGAGGGCCATGTAGGAGGTAACCTCTACGATAAGGAATGCCACGATCGTAATACCAGCTGCCACTTTCGAGGAAATCTTTTACATCCTCTACGATCCTTTCTTTTATGCCCTCATCTAACACCACCGACTCCAACGGCCGTTTTCGTCGAGGATGCCCAAATTGTTGCCATTCCGCACCCCAGCTGTTGTATATCCTTGTTTTCCCTTCATGAGACTTTGCAGCGACAGCATGTGCTTCCGTGAACATCTCCTCAAAAATATGTCTATGCGCATACAACGTCGTAAGGGTAACCGTTTCCCAAGGCCGGCCTGATTGGAGGTCGCGGGATGAGGACTCTCGCACTCGATTCACGAAGACAAAGGCATTCTTATATCGTAGTACATGCCTTCCCGGACCCGGTATTAATGTAAACTGCGTGTGAATGGCGCCGTTCGCATGTTCGACTTTCTGTGTCTGGATGGAAAGTTGTCGCATCGCCGGAGTGAATTTTCGAAGCAAGGTCTCTATTACTCCCAATTTCTCACCACCTTTCGTTCCCACCGACCGAGCGCCATTGAGCTGTGATTGTTGATATAGTGTCATCCAATGTAAAAACCATGGATATGAATCGTCTTTGACATTTATTTCCACGTCGACGAGCATACGCCGACGGATGAGAGCGGCGCCATGCTTGAGGCCTCTTTGCGCGAGTGCAGCGGCGGTTCCTAGACCAGCTAGACCGAATCCCTATAGACAATATATGTCAGTTTGTCCATCCAAATATCAATTGATAGAGACATGAATATAGACTCACTGCCGTAAAGAAAGGGTTGCTTAGCAGTTGAGAGAGAATCCCTCCATCATTCCCGCCCGGTTGCGCAAGTCCTTGTAAAGCTCCACTCTTTTGCTGAAGAATTAATTCCGCTGGAGATGATGGCTCCAAAGCTCTGGTTGGCCCTTCTGCGTCCATTCCAGAGTTTTGGTACTCATAAAATGAGATACATCGGCAGAGTGTCGAAAGGGATGAGGGTATGTTTGTGATGGTACGTAGAATAATTTTCCATGTTCGATCCACTCGCGATCCTTCCCCGGAAGCTTGGTGACAGAAGGCCAATCATAGCGCTGGATCTTATCAGATTAGATCCAACTGTCGGCTTCTGGTTTGAGGGCCCAATATCCATTGCTCCTCTTCGAAATAACAGGTGGTTTTTTGTGTACGAAGTAGTTTTAGATTTCGTGGTGTCGCGAGTAGAGAATGTAAGATATCTGCATTATGGAAAGCGGAGGAGGATTATCCTACGGGAGAAACTCTGTTGTGCAACAACCCAACTCAGGGCGAAACACTGATCAGGATAGAGAGGACACTTGACTGTATTTTCGTATTTCTGACTGTGAGCTACAATAAGTTAGTGGCCCTGAAGAAACTAACCTAGATGTAAAAGCTAGACTTTGTTGCTGGCGAAGAATCAGGGTCTTATAGGCCGATTCAAGTCCAACCCGCTTCCCGATTGGGAAAGACGAAACAAATGCGCTAAAACCGCTTTGCGCCCAGCTGTCAGACAAACGCCAAAGACACGCAGAGATGGATGCCTGTCATTGTAACTGACAAAGGAAGCTGCTGTACCGCACTTCTCCGTCATATTTCCTTTTCTCTCATAGGGCGCTGCGGCTAGCCTGGTAATTTCCTTCTTGTCAAGCGATTTGAGTCCATTCCACGCACAACAGAATCTCTGTCTGTTTTTTACACACAATCTCTCAGTGGCAGAAAATCCGTTGGGCTATTCGCCAAAGACCCCTTGTCACCCACGTTCTCAAGACGCCGTCTGACTGAGACTATCTCGTCTCTTGACCATCTCTGAATACTGCGTCCCATTCAAGCCGTACGCCCCTCGTCTACCGTCGTCTGTCCTGACATAAGGTGTCTGATCAACCTGCTGTGTTAGTTGAGCTTTGTGCATAAACAACGCATCGCCCAAGATGCCTTCGAAACAACGCTATATGAGTCACAGCTCCTCTGCGCTTCCGACCTTGACAGTGACAAATGGTTTCGCAGAACTGAGTTACCAGCCTACCAAATCCAGACCACACTCTCAGTGCATCTCAGCTCTGGATTTCGACAAAAATGCATACTACATGGATGATCGCGCGTCCGTTGGCTCCTCACTCAGCGATGACATGGCAGATGAAGAAGAGATTTTTGTCAATCTCAACACAAGAGCTATGGCTGCAATCCCCAACCGTCTTCAGAAAATCATGTGCGAGATACAACAAGAACGATACGACAGGCTGAAGAAAGAGAACCCCAATCTGCGTGTCATGCCAGCTGATTACTGGATCAAACCCGTTGAACCCGTTCGCAAGAAGCCTGGCCGTTACGACCGTGCCCCTACCCCATTGTACCTTGCAATGCCACCTTCAGCCAACAAGCGCAATGCTTTTCAGCAGATGGCCAATAATGCAGCCAGGGGCCATCCCACTCTTCAGAGCCTCGGACCTGGGGATCGTTACAGATGGGCCACACATCCAGGAGTCGTCGACCATGCTTCACGTCTGAACACATCGCATGGCTGTTCTCCGACACGAGAATTTCGAGTCCTCAATGGTTACCGTCAGCCAGTGCCTCCGGATCTCGTATTGAAAGAGAAGCTCAGAAAGCCGCAGACCAGACGAGCTTCAGGTCTGAGATCTCTTTCAGTGAAGCCTGTTGCCTCTAATCTGCGTGCTCGTCTCAAGCGGAGTCTGTCCCGGTTGAACAAGTGGATGAAGAACGAAAACTAGAAGACATACGGCAGAGGCCCGCAGATACACCAGGTTATTGGGAAGCCTGGAGAAGCATCATGTCATTGGTGGCTGGAGATGTCTGGTTCAAAAAAGCTCGATTGAAAGATCAAGAAGATGATTCTGTTCTCGACTGAAACGGTTTGTCACTACTTGTCGCCGAAGTCAACTACTGTACAATACTGTGCATGGCAGGGATTGGGTTGTGTAAATTATGGTTGAGTGTTAGCAGACAAAACGAATAAAAAATTGTTATCCATAAGCAGAGCATTCGAACTAAATATGAGCAATAGACGAGAGTCTGAAGAAGGTGTTGATGGTTGCTCCTTCCTCTGGAATCGCCGCGGGATGTAGGTAAATGGCGCTAGTATATAACCAGACTAGCGCCCTATTCGGCGGAAGCAAAGCAATCCCACTTTAAGAAAGGGAAATTTGATTTGATAGCTCGAGCCATAATCGAGAGACCTCACTCACTCGACAAGCTCCTTTACTCGCTCGGTCTTTTAACGGAGCCTCCATCAAGCTCTTTCCTTTACTTCTGTGTTATCTCTTTAATTCGCACACACAGTGTTCTGTCTGCAGGTCCAAGAGCCTGCTCACCGTCAACATGCAGGCGCCAGTCGTTGTCATGAGTATGATTTTGTCCCCCGCCTTTTGACCCCTAAAGATTCAACAAAACGTCAACTGACAATGCATACAAGACACCCAGCAGGGTGACCGACAGGTCGGTCGGCAAGCTCAGCTGTCCAATATTACTGCTGCCAAAACGTAAGATAAGTCCGATTCCGCGATCTTTCCGATACGCTTTCTAATCAAGTCACTCCCAGTGTCGCCGATATCATTCGATCCTGTCTCGGTCCCAAGGCTATGTTGAAGATGCTGTTAGATCCCATGGGCGGTATTGTGCTTACGAACGACGGACACGCGATCCTCCGAGAAATCGAAGTTGCACACCCCGCAGCAAAAAGCATGATCGAGCTTAGTCGCACACAAGATGAAGAAGTTGGAGACGGCACAACAACAGTCATCATTTTGGGTATGAAATTTCATATACTTTGAAGAGACCCAACAGCTGACGATTGCATAGCTGGTGAAATGCTCGCGCAGGCTCTCCCTCAACTCGAACGAAACATTCACCCCGTCCAGATCATTTCCGCTTACAAGCGAGCGCTCAATGACGCTCTCCAAATTGTCGAAGATATCTCCGTGCCGGTCGATATTGACAACGATAAAGCCATGTACAGCCTTATTCAGTCGTCGATCGGTACGAAGTTCGTTTCCAGGTGGTCAGAGCTTATGTGTAGCCTTGCCCTCAAGGCCGTCCGTACCGTATCTTTTGAAGTTGGCGGTGGAAAACGCGAAGTCGACATTAAGCGATACGCTCGTGTGGAGAAGATCCCCGGCGGTGAAATTGAGGACAGTACTGTGATTGATGGAGTGATGGTCAACAAGGACATTACACACCCCAAGATGCGAAGGCGGATCGAGAACCCCAGAATCATCCTTCTCGACTGCCCGCTCGAGTACAAGAAGGGAGAATCCCAGACAAATATTGAAGTTTCCAAGGAGGACGACTGGAATCGGATATTAGAGATTGAAGAAGAGCAGGTGAAACATATGTGTGATGCTATCTTGGCTTTGAAGCCGGATGTCGTCATTACCGAGAAGGGTGTTTCTGGTAGGTTAAATTATGTGTTAGGGGACATGGTTGATATGATAGAGCTAACAATACATAGATCTCGCTCAGCATTTCTTAGTCAAGAACAACGTGACAGCGCTCCGTCGTGTGAGAAAGACTGACAACAACCGTATTGCACGTGCTACCGGCGCAACCATTGTCAACCGTGTCGATGACCTTCAAGAATCGGACGTCGGAACCCGATGCGGTTTGTTCGAGATTGAGAAGATTGGTGACGAATACTTTACATTCATGCGCAAATGCGAGGACCCCAAGGCTTGCACAATCCTTCTACGAGGCCCGTCAAAGGATATCTTGAACGAGATTGAGCGAAACCTTCAGGATGCCATGGCTGTCGCACGAAATGTCATCTTTCATCCCCGTCTCGCTCCCGGTGGCGGTGCTACTGAGATGGCAGTCTCCGTCAAGCTCCAACAGCTTGCCAAGTCGGTCGAAGGAGTGCAGCAATGGCCATACAAGGCCGTTGCCGATGCAATGGAGGTTATTCCTCGAACTTTAGTTGAAAACGCCGGTGACAGCCCCATCCGAGTGCTTACTCGTTTGCGTGCCAAGCATGTTGAAGGAAACTATAGCTGGGGTATCAACGGAGATACCGGTGCTATTGTCGACATGAAGGAGTACGGTGTTTGGGAGCCGGAAGCAGTCAAGCTGCAAAGCATCAAGACTGCCGTTGAGGTATGGATTTGATTTTCTCCATTTTAGTTGACTTCAGGATAATTGACTAACATATATAACAGTCTGCATGCCTACTTCTCCGAGTGGACGACATTTGCAGCGCCAAATCTGCGCAACAGGCCGGCAACGTTGGTGGCGGTGGTGGAGAGGAATAAAGCGTCCAAACCTGGAAATAAAATACAGAAGAATGAAAGAATAGAGCTAATCAGTTATGTTGCATGACCCAAATTATTGAAAAGTTGTACAACTACATATTTTAATTTTGAGGGAGTCAAAAAGATAATATCAAAATATGAAGCCACTTGGGCGTGAAGAAGACTATTATTAACAGTGCATAACTCGCTCAGTCGTCATCATGAATTATAACCCCCTGCTCTTCGTAAACCGGCTGTTCCCCATTATTCTCATCCGCTTGCATATCATGATCCCTATCCCGTGGAGGCAGAGGCCCAAGTCGAGTCGGAGGAGCCTTGGCCCTCTTCTCCACATCACCATCTACCTCCATCGCAGTTGAGGACGAAGCACCACCATTCTTATTCTTCGCCGCCGCTGCTTTGCGTTTCTCGCGCTTCCTTCTATTCCTATCCGTCTTCTCCTGATCCTTCCGCTGGGTCTCGGCTCTCTTCTTCTCGAATTCCTCGGTTTGTTTTTCCCGTTTCGATTCCTCGTCCATCAAGCGTAAGCGCTCGTATTCTCGCCGACGACTGGCTTTGTAGACATGAAATTCGCCGGAGCCCGCACCGGCGGATGAACCCTGCACATTCGCGACAATTTCGGGTGGTGGCGCGAGAGAGTCTAGTGTTCGCGGTTTGGATATGGGTGCTAGGTGGACTTCTTTGCTGGGGTCTTTGAACAGGACGTTGATTTGGTTTGCTTGTTCGGAGACTGGTGTGAGTTGGCGGCGCTTCGTTGGCCGTTTGCTCCTTGGGTCTGCGCTGGTGGGGATTGAGTCTTTGCCGGGTTCTGACATTTTGGTTCTTATATGTTGGTGGTTTGCGACGATGGGGAGTTGCGGTTGTATCACAAGGCTATGGTTTGCGACGGGCGACACTTTTTGCGGTTCACTTCGGTAGGCCGTTTGTCGACGGCGGTTCCCAATATTTGCTAGTCGCTAGTGCTGACGACTTTCTCTATTATGCTCAATCGTAAGATGATGTTTCCTTATGACTGTGTCGCGCAAGAGCGTTGCGGCGTTCTGGAGTTGTTGCTTTGAAGTTTCGAGAAATTAAATGTCGGAAAGCTGTAGACTGACGTAAATACGGTAATTTCGGCAGCGTCAGTACTAAGCCTTGTAACTTAGACTAACTAAGCTTAGACTAGGTTTTGTATGGTGACGGTAATGTTACTCTATATAATTGCACCCATTTCTGATCTGTCTTGACTTTCCATACATGTAGCAATATCTAGCGTGAGACTTAATATGCATATTGGCAGTTGTTACATGATTACGAATCATCTGGGAATTGATATACACATCAGATATTGCATTGCAAATACAACTGGTCTGTCTGAAACGAGGCGGCTTGAGTAGCTTCTTAATCCATGGTACAAGTATAACGAAGCATTGAATGGTGCACATAATAGTTTTAACTAAAGAAGCCAGTCAAGAGCCCCAGCATAATCAGTCTATAACAAACAAAGAAAAAAAGAAGCAGTTGTGGTGTCGGAAGACAAACGGGCGCAAAAAGGCAGGCACTCAGGGCGGCAGGTGCTTGCCATGTTTGCTCTTCTACTTCTCTCGCTCCTCCTTCCTTTCCCACGTCTTCCTCTTCTGTAAACTATTTCTCCTCTGTCACTCGATTTCTTCATCTCTAAACTCATAGTAATCATCAATTACTGTTGATATTTAATCAACTTTTACTAGTACAACTCGCTTTCCATCTATCAATCCTTGCGTCATTCGCGTGGCTTCGCGTTATGGGGAGCTACCGCATCGGTACGTCCTGACACTAATTGAAACATCCTCTACCCAACCCCTCATCCAATGTTCGCATACATGTTCATCCTTTGCAAACTGGGCATATTGACATCCTACATTTGCTTCCTTTAAACTGTCCGACCGGCTAACGGTGTCCACAGAGGAGTCCCCCAACAAGCGGGCCGGTTGCAAGACCACGATCTGCAAAAAACACGAGATCAAGATCCAGAAAGGCGAACTTCGTCTGGGAACATGGGTTGATACCGAACGCTACCAGAGCTGGAGTTACCGTCATTGGTCTGTCTTTCTTGATGTCAAACGCTGTGTCTTTGAATAACTACTTCTGACACCATTTTAATAGGGGATGTGTTACTCCCAAGGTTCTTGCAAATATTCTGGAAGCTATCGCAGAGGATGGCGAACCAGACTTTGGCATGCTAGATGGCTTTGAGGAACTGTCTGCCGAGAACCAGGCTAAAATCAAGGAGGCTATCTTGAAGGGTGAACTTGATGAAGCTGACAAGACCGATGTGAGTGACCTCACTTCTTGGAGCTGTGTATGACATGTCACTAACGGTGTTTTGATCTAGTACTCACTCCTTATTGGAGAGGCCTACGAGGTAACTTTCATGCTGGTCATCATATTGAAAACAACAACCTAACATGTATTTGCAGGATGCGCAAAACGAGGCTAATGGTTCGCCCGAGAAGGCCAAGACTGATACCAAAGCCAAATCCAAGAAGCGCTCTCGTGCAGAGAGTGATGCAGAAGAGGGAGCGCCCAGCAAAACCAAAAAGGCCAAAGGCACCGCCAAAGAAGAGACTACCGAGGAAAAACCAGCGAAGCGCAGCAGGGCCCGCAAGGTGGTAAAGGAAGAGTCTCCTGAAGAAGAGGAAGTGCCTGTCAAGCCAGCTAAGAAGGCCAAAGGCAGAACCGCCGCTAAGGAAGGGGCTCCTGAGGAGAAGCCAGCGAAGCGCAGCAGGGCTCGCAAGGCCGACGAAGAAGAGCCTGCTGAGCCAGAGAAACCCGCGAGGAAGTCTAAGAAAAAGGCA
This sequence comes from Talaromyces pinophilus, assembly GCA_001571465.2. NCBI lineage: Eukaryota > Fungi > Ascomycota > Eurotiomycetes > Eurotiales > Trichocomaceae > Talaromyces > Talaromyces pinophilus. Next base: position 2,546,951 of record CP017344.1, on the reverse strand, counting down.
GCTGCTGTGAAGGATAAGAGCGATGAAGCAGAGGCGGACGTCGAAGAAGAAGAGGCGGAAGTCCAACAACCAGCAAAGAAAGCTCGTGGCAAGACGGCTGCTGCTACCAGCGAAAAGCCCAAGCGCGGAGGCAAGAAGAAGGTCGCCGAGGATGAGGAGTGAATCAGATCATACAGCCTTTGAAGCGTATGTTTTCTGGTTCTGCCTTGAGATGAAGCAGTCTTGCGTTCGACTACCCATCTCTTCTGATCCTGTCCATTTTCTTTCTTATCCTTTCAAGGAATGTATTACTTCTACTATGTGATGGGGACTAAATGTGTTCCTACATTTTCATATCTCGCCAGATGTCAGAGTGTGTTCATAGGAGGATATTCGGCTAGTTTATGGCATCTGAATAAAAAAAGAACATTCCATTCAACTTGTCGCCTAAAGTTCGGGCTATCACCGTATTGGAAGTATGCAAGAATTTAGGTCCTTTCAAGCCACTCAACCAGTTGAGACTATGCACAGAACCTTTTCGAAGAGATGAATAATCCAGGCAAAGTGTAGAATCTCTTTACCCATTTGTAATCAACTTCTTCGATTATTTCAATATCGAACTAACCTCGGCCAGATTGAAGAATTAGGGTACGTTGCTGTATAGTGTCAAGTTTGGTGTCGGCCAAAATGGTACATCATGGAAAACAGGCTAGCAGAACCACATGTAGAATTCGTCTATATAAGCAGCTTAAAGAACCTCTGTCTCATACTCAGGAATTCCTCCTTCAACAAAAGTTACAGAATCGCGGTTTATTCAATCTTGAATGCTATACAATTGACAAAATGTCCAAAACAATTGCACTCATCAGCGGCGCCAACCAAGGCATCGGCCTCGCAACAGCAACCCGTCTCGCACGCGAACACGGTTATCAAGTCATCATCGGCTCTCGCAATGCCGACAATGGGATCAAAGCAGCCAAGGAGCTTCAAGCCGAGGGTCTATCCGTCGACAGCGTGCAGTTAGACATCACATCCGACGACTCGATTGCCAACGCAGCTAAATACATCGATGAGAAATACGGCAAATTGGATGTCCTCATCAACAACGCTGGCGTTCTGCTAGATATCGGCGCTCGCAGTGATGTCACCTCGGGAATGTCACTGCGTCAACTCTGGGATCTTACTTTGTCGACGAATGTTACTGGCACAGCCTGTTTGACGGAGGCCATGATTCCCTTGCTGCGCAAATCGAGTCAGCGCCCACGCGTAATCTTTGTGTCGACGCGGATGGCTTCATTGGCTGAGAGTCTGAATCCCAACACGTTGTATTATAAGATTGACTATAAGATGTACGACGCTAGCAAGGTTGCCGTGAACATGCTGGTTTCGAATTATGCGCGTATATTGGGCGAGGATATGAAGGCGCGCGTCAATGCTGTTTGTCCTGGTCTCATCCAAACGAAGCTTACCAACTATAATGCTTATGGCGGTAAACCGGAGGATGGTGCTCAACGAATCTTAGAACTAGCGACTGTTAGTGACGACGATGAGACAACGGGAACTTTTTCGGATAGTAATGGTGCCATACCCTGGTAGACTTATCTGTTTTCCTTTCAAATGTTCAAATCAAGCATGTCAAGTCCGAGTCATGTACACAGCAAGATTTAATAGAACACCCAGATTATCAATCCCCGCATTCCATGCCTCCAACTGTGTAGCTTTTGCGGCTCTATCTGCAGGTAAACCTCTATACGCATTCGCCAAATCACCAAAAGTTTGTATGGAAGCGGTACTTTGCAAGTTTCTGGCTTTGTAATATTCTCTTCTCCAGTCTTCTTCCGTCTGCGCCTCCCATTCAGTCTTGGTGCAAGGTAAAGGCATGCCTTCTGTTGAATCGGCGACTCTGCAGGGTACTCCGGGTACTCCGCTGCGGATTTGATATACCACGCTGAGAGAGAACCAGACCCAAGCTACTCTGTATTTAATCGTATTAGCGGAATGTATGCTGAAATTGTTATGAAGGAATAATACCGTTTTATTGACTCGTCAAATATCCAGTCCTTCCACCGTCGTTGAGGGTCATTGACTTCGGGATCAGCATGATGGCCGATTTGCTGCAGTGTGTAATCACATATCATCTGTATTGTCATTAGTTTATAAAAATTGCTCCAGATGTAATGATTAAGTGCTTGTATACGAACCTCATGTGCCCTTACCAACTCAAAGTCTTGCGCCGGCTGCTGTGACCCTGTATCAATCGCGCGCATGATCAAATACAGTAGTGATGCTTGCAATGCACTGAATAGTTCGAATTTGTTCATGGAACCGAGCTGTTGCGCCTTGATATCAGCACAAGCCACTCTGAGTTGATAAAGTTCAAATATAGGTACCTTGCTCAGCATATCTCTAACTTCAGCCAATATGGTCGTCCAGAGAAAGGGTCTCGTATCATTCGTGCGAGAAACGAATAATTGTGCAATGCCCATGCAGTTGGTCAATACTTTCGGGAATGTATTGCATCCCTCGTACAGGTAGCAGTGAGGATGTACAAAAGGCGGAAAAGTTTCACGTCGAGTCATCATCAGTGGGTATGCACGGATCATGTCAATCAGCATGCTCGTGAATAATTGTTGGGCTGGGGTTATGATCTGTTTCTGACTAAAATGGACCGTTGTTGTTGTTGTGATCTCTGTTCCGGACATTGGCGAATATGTCGGTGGTTGAACCGAAACATAGTTCTGGCCCTTTTCAATGTTGATGCTTGAAGTCAAATCAAAGCTATCGGGTTGTAAGAAGGACATAAAATTATCCATTTCCGATGACATCGTTGTTGGCATCGATGTACCGCCAATGGTGGTCAGATCCTTATGTTTCTGGTAGCCATTCAACTCGTGCTCAGGTGCTGAGACCGCAGGAGAGCCATTAGTATCATCACCAAGCATATGTCTGGAAGGGTCAAATCCAGCCAAATCCCCATCGAGTACCTCTTCAAGGGGGTTCGAGATGGGGATCGATTCCACGGCGTTATTATTGCTGCGCCTCCCATGACTACTGACTGTCACAGAGGCATCACTTGCTGTCAACTCTTTTCGGGGTTGCTCATACACACAGTCTATTTCCTTGCGAGTGCACTGATTGCAAGGTGCCCGGAAGTTGCACTTGATCTTGGCCTGGTTGCAAGCCCTACAAGACCGCGGCCGTGTCCGTATTCGGCTTTGGCTCTTGCGACAATAAGCTTCATGTCGCCGATGTTGTCTCTCTGTCGAAATTAGACACTTTCACATTGTCCGCGATGATATCGACCCACCTTGAGTGAATGGCTTGCCGCATAGAGAGCATAAGTGGATCGGGATTGCGTACTGTGAGTCCATCGTGTGTTCAGCAATGCCAATATTTCCGTAACTTTACGACGAGTTTCGATCAATGACCTCTTAGGATATCGCAGAAACTAATTCTTGCCGAAGCCATGGGGACAACGAGACTTTGCCATCGGTCAAATTGGCCGAACGCTCAACTCGGAACCATGGATTGGTCATCTGATCTTACCGTACTGTACTCTATCTCGACATCTTGAACGTTCTGAACTGAAGTACTCTGTACGCCGTAATATAAACCGAATGATTTCTTCAAACTCGGTTCAAAAAAAAAAAAAAGTTGAAGCTGAAGAAAAACGCGCGGCCATGATTGGCTAGGACAGAACGCCCTCTTAGCTGTCAGCGATGCGCTGGTCGCGGTTGCCGGGACAACTCCAACGGCGATCACCGCTTTGGGAACTGAAAAAACATCAAAGACAACGTCTTCACACCGACTCGATCGTACAAGAAGTCCTCCATTTCTGCATTGCTCACGGTTTTATCTTTGAAGAGAACAGTGAAATGCAATCAGACTGAAATTCTATGCTCAAACTACACCGGGCTTGATCACAATGAACCCCTCGACGAAACAGCCGTCGAACCAGACGTCATTATTCCAGGTCTTCCTCAGACTACGACCTCCCATCACAAAGGAAGAGGCAGCTCATGCACACCGTGGAGAGCGGTATCTGAACGTCGAACCAGTTGAAATCGCAAAAGACAGCGATGTCTCCGAGCCACAAAACCCTCACCCCACGCACATCACCTTGCAGCCGCCAAACGATTCACGAAAACGCGCGGTTGAGAAGTTCGCGTTTACGAGGGTCTTTGAAGAGAGCTCCAAGCAGCTTGAGGTCTTTGAGAATACTGGCGTGCCCAGTTTAGTCAAAGGTGTTTTGAAGGAAGGTCGAGATGGGTTGGTTGCTACACTTGGAGTGACTGGTAGTGGAAAGGTACGAGATGGATTCTAAAGACAGAATACAGGTTGCTGACAGTAAACAGAGTCATACCATATTGGGAACGAAGACACAGCGCGGAATAACACAAATGTCCCTTGACATTCTCTTTCGATCTCTTGCCAATACCATACGTTCCGCGGACAACTTCGAGGATCCCACTCTTCTCGCGTCACTAAGTGCAGCAGATTCTTCTGAAGCACAGCTGTTTTCTGCTCGCAACTTTATTGATAGCATTTATGGTGACCCGACTGAACGGGGACGAGCTTCGAGAGCTCATACTCCAATGTCTAGAGGACAAACTCCATTGATGGTAAGACAACCCGACCCCTCTATCCAGTAGTTCGAGTCATTAACAAATTGCTGCAGGAATCAACTCACACACCCATGATACCCCGACGCCAGTTGAATCAGCGTCTTAACGCTCTACCTTCATTGCCCAATACCAACCATCTGGTTACACCAATGGATTCGCAAGCAGAGCACGTGGTTGTTGTCTCTATGTACGAAGTCTACAACGACCGCATTTTTGATTTGCTTTCTCCATCTCAGGTTACTGGTACTGCAAGCCGAGGGAACAACCAGAAAGAGAAACGAAGACCTCTCCTTTTCAAATCTACAGAAGGCTCGCCAGATCGCAAAATCGTTGCCGGTCTGCGCAAAGTTGTTTGTAGCACCTACGAAGAAGCTATGATGGTATTGGAGACTGGTCTCACTGAACGCCGTATTGCTGGAACAGGGAGCAACAACGTCAGTTCTCGGAGTCATGGATTCTTCTGCCTTGAAGTGAAGAAAAAAGTTCATGGCCGTCGATATGGAGAGATTTCATGGGCTGGAAATTCTCTGACTGTTGTGGACCTAGCTGGTGCGTACTCCTTTGTCTTAACGAGGAATATTGCTAATTTAAGTAGGATCTGAGCGTGCTCGAAATGCTAGGACAGCTGGTGCAACATTGGCCGAGGCTGGAAAGATCAACGAGAGTTTGATGTATCTCGGCCAATGTCTGCAGATGCAAAGTGAGATTTCGGAAGGCAATAAGGTAATTTGTTCTCTGTCCTTCTTTTTGTACTGCCTTCTAACAAAACAAGACCGTGGTGCCATACAGACAATGCAAGCTTACGGAGCTACTATTTTCAAACTCGTTCCCATCTTCTCACTCGGCATCACATAACCGTTATCCGCAAAAGGCGGTCATGATTGTGACTGCTGACCCATTGGGTGACTTTAATGCAACGTCTCAGATTCTTCGCTATTCTGCCCTGGCTCGTGAGGTTACTGTTCCTCGAATTCCATCCGTTTCGAGTACAATACTGTCAAGCTCAACCTCAACAACCCAGAGCCGTCCACCAACATCGACCGGCCGAACCACACCCTACACAGCATCTACCGAGGACCTCCAGGAGGCTGCACGGGAGATCGTCAGAATTACAGATGACTACGAGGCTTTGATTGTCAGGCTCGCAGAGGAGGAGATAGCCCGCCAAGAGGCAGAGTTCAAACTCCGAGCGGCCGAGGAAAAGTGTCTCATGATTGAGCAGGAGGTCCGCGAGGAGTGCTGGGCCGAAATGGACGAGAAAATGGAAGAGGAACGCAAACGATGGCAGGAAGCCATGGATCGACAGGTTTGTCTACCTTGTTTTCAACTCCGTTTGCCACTGCTAACGACTCCTATAGGCTGGCCATCACGAAGAGCACCTTGATAACAAACTAGAAATTGCCTCTCGTGGCATTCAGAGTAAGTCAAGCTATACAGGTTCCCCTCAATTTTAGGGCATCAAGCTGACTCAATCAACAGTCTACCAAGATCCAGAGCCAACAGCGGATGAACGAGTCGACGAGCTTGCGCGTGAGAACGAATTCCTGAGAAGCAGATTAGCCGCTCTGGAGCGTCAACTCAACTCCCGATCCTCGCCAACTCGCAAGCCGAAACCTCGCCCTGCTGCTATGAGTAACAACGACGCGGGAAACAACCAAAGCCACCTTCTGAGCAGCGATGGCAGTGATCTCGAGAACATGTTTCAGCGTGTCACTGCCTTCAAAGTCGCCGAAACTTACAAATCACCGGTTAAGCCCAAGGCTGCCCTCGTCCATGGCGCTAGAAACCCGAGAAGAGTGACATCGCGAAAGAAAGACCTCGGTCCTGAGGACGATTTATAAGTACTTTTTGATTAACGCGTTTACCGTTTATGCTCTTTACGTGTCGATATTATGTTTTTTTTTTTTTACGTGCTTCTATTGTACTTCATTTTGCATGCCGCTTTTGGGTTTTACTTATGGCTGGATTGGTCTGGGATGGTAATTATGGTCGGAATGGTCGGATTGGAAGGTCTGGTTTGCATGGGTAGGACGGATATGGGCTTCTGGCTGGATATATTGCTTGTTTTTTTACGTCTTGGTATTTTGTGATTTATTGATGATTAGAATGATTGAACTTGAATATCCTTCCTGATTGACTTCGAACAATCTTGAATTCAACATTGAAATGGGTGTGGCTGGTGCAGTCACTTTGTCGATGCCATGATGGGGGGTATATCCTACTGTGGCGTATTTTGTCAGTCCTGGAGGGTAATAATGGTAAATCTTCAAGAGGGCTAGAAATTACAGCTTGCTAGAAAAAGGGTATATAGAGTTAAAAACACACAATAATAAATCTAGAAGTAGGATATAGGACAAAGAGAGGCTGGAAACTGGAGCTTGGTGGAGTCAAGAACAGGAGGAAGTCACCAACAACGATAACGAGTCTAAAAGCAAGATATGGTACAAAGAGAGGGTGGGAAATAAGAGTTTATTGATGTTATCAGAGGAAGGATGAAGAGTGGGCTAAAGTTGAAGTTAAGAGAACAGGCGGGGAAGAAAGAGTGAGGATGAGACTGTTGCAGGTTCGTTCTCTTCTTCCTTTTTCTTCTCTTCCCCGTCTATATCTTCATTCTCTTTGTCGTTGGTTTGGACCATGCTTTCGTCTTCCTCGGTCTCGTCACCCTCATCGATAGTCATCATTGTTTCGTCCGCGGTTTCTTCAACTCTGTCGACATCCATGTCGACGCCTTCGGCCCCGGCGACATCTTCGTCATCAGCATTCTCCATGTCTTCGTCGTCCTCCGGAGCTGCTTGTAACTCCGTATCTCCACCCTCGCCCTCTTCAGCTATGCCCGTTTCTCCTTCAACGTCATCTTCGCCATCATGCTCATTGGCTTCATCGTCAGCAGTCATGATTTCCTCATTCCCATCTCCATCAATGCTAATTGCTGTGGAAAGTTCTGAAACTGGTTCCGGTGACCTCAGTGATTTCAAATTTGGGAACAAAAGACTTTGTTCTGCTTTTAGCTTGGCGAGTTTCTCGTCGTCGATCTCACTGAGCTCGCTTTCGTCGTCGGCACTCTCTTGCAGACTAGCTGACACACTATCCTGTGCTGCAGAGGAAATTCCCGTCATATGTCCCCGGATGCTGCTTACAGAGGGAACTCGGACAATTGGTGCAGCTGGGAACTTTTCTTCTTCCACAGGAGTAGCAGCGGTCTTAGTTATTGCAGGCCGAGCATGACGACTGACAATGGCTTCGGCTCGTTTCTGAATGTCCCTGCGGGAAATGCCCTTCGTTCGGCCGCGCGGAACTGGTGCCTCGGATGCAGGAGCCGAAGTAGGGGGCGTAGGCACATCCGCGGCACCATCGGTATTCATCAATAGATGGTCGACTTTCATCCTTCCCCTATTCTCTTCATTCGCCTGTTCAATGAACCGATGCTTGTTCTCTTCGTACAAGCGCGCATATATATCAGCGGTCAGGTCCTCAAACATAGTAACTTTCATAAGATTGTTGTTGAGTTTCTTGAATTCCACTGCCTCTCGAAGCAGGTCCATTGTTGGTCCACTGGTTGTCGCAAGATCTTTGAAACCATCTAATCGAGCGGAGTTTGTGACGAACTCATCCCAGCCTAGCTGTTTGAAGATGCCTTCCTCATAGTGCTCAGTGATATTTCCCGCACGTCGAATGAGCTGAAAGCTCGATTAGTATAGTTTCAGCGTACGATATCGACTATGCGACTCACCTTTGCATATACAATGCACATATCTTCCCATAGCTTCGTGTGATTGATATAGTCCCCTTGCTTTTTCCTCACCCTACGCAGTAGTTGTTCAAGGTTGACATGATCACCAATTTGATCCAACAATTTGGTAAAATAAGAGACGTATTGTGTGGTATAGACGTAATGTCGTCCGGGTCTTTCATACTCTGGGCGCCAGACTTGGAGAACCATGGTTTTGGTGAAAATCTGAGGCATCAATTCGTTCTTTGCTGCCGCTGCTGCATCGGCATCGTCCTGACCATGGTAGTGAATCTTTGCCATGCGTGACAGTATGCGATGATGCCAATTAGCTTTGTCTGCATGCCTGAGTTTCTTCAAGACATCCAGTATATAAGGTGTCCACTCTTCCATATTCTGCGGAGGCGACAGGTTTTGAGCCCAAGGAGTCTCTGCTAAAATCTCTCCCGCTTTGGCGGGCTCTAGTTGCTTCCGCGTAACAAGTTTGTGAAGTACAGAAGCTAGCCTAAAATGCGGCTCAAGTATCCGATCCGGTAATGCTCCTCTTTCTTTTCGCTGTGGTAATGCTTCAATTGCGTCAAGTAGAGGATCCAGGACTTCGTCAATAGTAACCGGCCTAGCGTTCCCTCGCGTTGCTTCGTCGCTGTTGAACATCTTCCACCGGCATTTGCTGAGCATATAATGGTTGACCCAGTGATTAGGTTTGTCGACCATCGCCCGCTTGAACATGTGACCAGCGAGACTCCAAACAGAGTAGATCCCAAGCTCCTTGAACGGTTTACCCGTATACAGTGCCTGGTCATCAAGTCGGCTGAAATGGCGTTCAATATCCTCGAGGCTGAAAGCAGCCATATTGAGCGGTTCTCGCGAAGATGCATATAAGCGCATCCCAAAGTCGGTAAACAAGTCCGAGATTGTCTGCCGTGTCTTCGAGTCATCTTCAGCGGCTCTCATTGCACCTGCGACTGCCATGGCATAGCAGTGAATTGCGTTGCGTTGAAGGGTTGCTAGCTCCGCTTGATTATTGTTAATCTTGTCAGAAGACCATATGATGTCTTCTTCGAGTTTAGTATCGTACGTTTGAGCGAGTCTAAACCATGACTCCCATCGTTCTGTGGCATATTCCAGGTCTTGCCGAAAGTATCCGATGGCATCGTCGAGGTCATTGGTGGGTACTGCGTTCAACCGCTTTTGAGAACGAAACTTTGTTAAAGACGCATGACCAAGTAAGAAGTACCACCCTTTCTTTGCATTTTCAGCGTATGTCATAGGTAGAGTTCTTAATGCAAGACCACCAACGCCACGTACAAGTTCGAACAGTTCCGTCGGATTGATAGGAGATTTAAGGTAGGCCGAAATAATTCGCTTGTTGAAGGATAACGAGGAATGTTTGACAGGCCCAATAGCCTGTTGCACCTTTTCAATGGTGGTTTTCAAATCAGACTTAGACAGATCCTTCATATTCAGTCGATTGACTTGCATGAGAACAAAGTCTATCATCATTGCTGCAGATTGTGCGTTTGGCTTTTCTGTTGGGCACCCATGATCAGAAATCCCCAGCTGGAGCTGGTTGGAAAATTTGAAACCATGCAGATCAAGAAGAACCTGCGCGATATCAAATTCGCAGTCTTCTTGAGTTTCGAGACTTAGAAGCTCTGATTTCATCAGACGCAGTAAGACCTTGTCGGCATACTTGCAGGCTGATCGAATCCCCAGGGCATTGTGCACGGCTCTGAGATACTGAATCTGATAATCCGAGGGCGTAGAAAATTGTTCTTTCTCCTGTATCATATACTCCTTGAGCAGCGCATACTGTAGGACCCAGCACCTAACCTGCATGTCTCGAAGTTTTTCCTTGAAATTCTCAAGAGATTTTCCTAGAGCGCCTCGAAGTTCTAACGGCGGCTGTTGTCCCACTCTGACTGCATCTTCATACAGAGCGAAGCTATGAAGAAGTCTTGACAGATGAGCGACAGCGGCCATTGAAGAGCGTAAGTGGTCAATGTCAATGCATTCGAACGATTTCACCGGATCATCAATCAGCTGCGGTATGAGCTTAGTCAAAATATTACTGGTGGATTTCAACCACCTAAGCAATATTGAGGGCCGATCATCTTGTGTCTGGAGATAGACTTGCCCCCGAAGCTCCTTGACAATCGCTTCAATACTCCGAAGTTGGCACGACACGACTTTGGGGATATAGTCGATAGCCCGATAAGCGTCTTGCAATCTGCGCCATAGGAAAAGGCGAAGTGTTGCATCTCCTTTATCAAGAAACAATGCTAGTTCTCTAAAGTGAACGGGAACGGCCGATGTGGTCTCGTCGCATGTACCATTTTCTTGGACATATTTGACGGAAGCAGGGTCTAGGACAGGCTCAATGCTTTCTATCAAAGAGACCGGATCTTCCCCTTCTGACCCGAAAATTCTCATGAAGAATCCCATAGAATTGAGGCGCGTAATTTCCTGATCCAAAGCCGCAGCAGACACTTCGGGCATAAAGGCATTATTAGTGAGTGTTATCTCTGGATCACCAAACGAGGCCAGAGCCTCTCTGAGATCTTCAAGACAGAGCATGATATAATTACGGCTAACGTCCTCGGCCATGTTTGAATAAAAGGTCATTGACCAAAGGTGGCGAAGAGAAATCCTATCAAGTTTCTCGCTCTCCATCTCGGTATCCAAGAGATTGTTGACCGCAGTTTGGGCCAATGCACCCCATCTGGTTAAGCGATCACGTTGTAAAGCACGGGTTGCTTGGTCAATCTGACTATTCGGGTTGTTCATATGAGCATAGACGTCTAAGTGAAGCTCGTGGATTGCCTGTATCATATCCACTTTAGCGTAAAAGTCATCGCTGCATGTCAGGGAAGTGTTCGACGTCGCTTGTTGCAAGACCTGCTGCGCACTTTCAGAAATGACGTCGGCCAGCCTTTCGTAAATATAATCGTCTTCCCGAATGAGAAGCTGTACAACTGTCTCCTTCAAGCTTTCAGACCACGGTAAAGAAACATAAGATGATTCAATTGAAATTTCGCTAGATTCTGTATCGGAGAACTGGGCCCTTCCAGGTTGTAGAAGGCTGCTCAGCCACTGAAAGCTGACTTCACGAACATGAAGCCAACGGCCATTGATACTCGACGTGAACTCGGCTAAACCACTGCTTTCAAACAGCGCTTTCTTCTTGCTGGCTTTTTGTGTTGACTTTCGTGAATGATCAAGAAAAATTGCGAGCCCCGAGCGTTGTCTGCCACGGCTGTCCTGTAACGCCGTGGAACTATCACCCTGCATAGCGGAACGAGCTCGCTCTTCATTCCAGGTTCTGAGAGCATTTTGGAGATCTTGAACGAGGATCAAATCAACATCTTTGGATTGCTGAGAATTGGGGCTGCTCGAAAGAGCCATTTGCTGTTTGAGATCGTCGACCGTTCCAAGGACTTCAATGCCGGCCTTTGACAGCAAATCACCAACAGTACCGAACATCCATTCATCTGCATAAGCAAATTCTTCCAGACGATCGTCGTAATATCTGTTATCGAGACTGATATCCTCTGTCTGTTGCAAGCTCTCGACATTCGACTCCCGAGCCCGAATGCGACGACTTTTGGTTCTTACGTTGTCCGCCATCTCGTCATTGGCGACGGATGTTGAAGATCGTTTTCGGGGATTATTGGCTGCTGTGCTATCGGCATTTTCCGCTGTCTTATCCTCCACTGCTGTATCTTGAGCATTGGTAGGCTGTCCGGAGAATCCCTCGAGTGATTCTCTTAGCTGTGATTCCGCACGTTGGTCGATCGAAGATTGGTCATCCACTGGTTCAATAGTATTTGAAACTTCAAGCATTGTCGTTGCCTTCTCGGTGACATTATCGTTCGCAGGCATTTGCAGGGTCTTGTTTCCTGGACTTTGTGGCGATGCTTCTCCAGAGGGCAATTCGATACCCACAGCGGCGCCAGGCTCGAGAACGACTGAGTTTCGCCGTAGCTCCATCAGTAGCTGCATGATAGCTCTGCCAACGGCGTCCCAAGTCCTTTCAGAAGATTTCACAATATGACGGTTCAACAGCTGGTTCGGGGCAAAAGAAGCTGTAACAGATATATTTTGCGGCAATCCCGGCAGGTACGGATAAGGGTCCTGAGAGTGTTTGCCAAAAAATCGAAATAATGACGACCGTGGTTTCTTCAACGGCGGCGCCTGAATAGAGGAAAGCTCATCCTTCAACGCTTGGATTGTTTTCCGAAGATCTTCCGCAGCGAATGCCTCGTCCAAGCCTAGCTGTTCGGTTCGTACTTCAACCTCATTATCGTCGCCAACTAGAACGCTCTCCAGACAATATCGAGCCAGACGGTAGCTATTCATCGCGCCTCCTATACGGGCGCTTTTTCGCCAAAGATCCAGATCTGTATCATCTCGCTCCAGGGCATCCGCAAATATTCTCATCACAGACCGCAATTCTTTTGTGATGACCGAACGCTGTTCATCCACAGATGGAGGCTGCTTCCGAAGGTTCTCCTTCAAGACATCTAAGAGGAACTGTCCAAAGTTTTTGTACGAAAGAAATATCGTTTGAGGTAGGGCGCTCGCAGCCGCGTCGTTGACATCGATTTCGCCGAGCGCGTCGACCGCAGCGTCGTCATTGTCTCCGTCTGTGAGGATATTGCGTTCGTAGTCCGAGATCGATTCGGGGTATTTGAAAACGTCAGATTGTAAGAGAACAGCGTATGCGTCCCTGGCTTGTGAGTAGAAGGCAGGCCCTTGCGAATGGAGTTTGAGAGCATTCTGGTACAGCTTGAGGGCCTCTTCAATTTGAATCTCTTTGGTATCGTCGACCTCTTCCTGAATATCCTCTGCGGGTTCGATGTTCAAGGCAGTGAAGCTTGCCATGGTGGAAGGCATAAAGCATCACGTTAGTAGATGTTATGAGAAATCTTCGAAAATGTCAGAAAGGTGGTGATGAAGTCAGCAGCTCAGCGCTAGAGTTAAACATTAAAGATGGCGCATTCAGAGCGCATCACAGTTTTGGTGAAAATGAGATCAGCATAGAACTGAAAAAGTATCAACAATGATCAACAATACAATGGCGGATTTTAGGTCGCTTGAGCTGTATGTTGTCTGTTGTTGGATCTATTGTACGGTGAGGTTGATGTGAGATGTGAGTTGTGAGATGCACAAAGAGGATCACAAATGATCTGCGGGCAAGAACACGTCTAAACGCCAGGCGCGCTCGGGGAAGCTGCGACTGAAGCTCAGGCACTAAAAAGCCCAAAAGAGCGCAAATCATGGTGCCTAAGGCTGCCACAGAAGCCTCTTTGGCGGGAGCTGCGGGCCTGTGCACTGCGGGCCAATAGAAAGCGCTGTTTGGGGGCTCCTGCTGTTTAGCACGTCTCCACGTGTTAGTTGCACCAGTCCAGGAACATTTTGGAGCTGATTACGACGACAACGGACAACATACTTCTGCACACTACTTCTGCTTCACATCGATGACTCTCCATTGAGGGCATCTAGGCTGACACTCAATTACTTGTTCCTTGGCCAGCCAATCGAGCCTAGAGAACCAATTCCGTTCTGCGACCACAGCTCAGCTGTTTGCGACCCGGCCAAGTGGTTGTGTAAGGGTCGTGTGCATCTGCGACCTTTATTCCACCGCTGTCAACCTCGATTTCTCCTGCGCTCTTATTCGGACTTTCTTAAGTCCTTAACACCTTTGCATCATGGTTTTGCCCGCTGTGCCTGAGTATGTCCTCAATTCTTCTTATCATAGACCTGAGACAGTGTGCTAACGAGGATTGTTCGCATAGGATCTATGAGGAGGAGGATGTCTTTACCGCGGTCGACGCACGTACGGAGTCGCTGCAGAATCTACGAGAATTAGGACCCCCGGATTTAGTCTACCTCGTCAAGCAATCCAAGACCAATCCGGCACGCCAGGTATATTTGTATCATGCAATTGACTCCAACCAAGTCAGAGACTAATAGGATGTATTCTTGCAGACTGGTGTCTATCACCACGTTACAGGTGTCGATGCATCATCGTCTGCCAGTCTCGCCGCATACGTCAACACACTCACATACTCGCCCGTCGATAAGCAAAATAAGGTGGTCTCAGGGGTGTACTGGTCAGTGATTTTATGGCATTGACAACTGGTGGATTGAATGGGTCGGCTGATTAACTGCTCTTTTAGTTGCTATAATGCCTTTTCTCACTTGGACATGCGAGTAGAGGTCAAGATTCCTGGCAGCCTAGAGAGCTATTGTATCGATGAGCGTGGAGACAAACGAGTTGCGACCGAAGCTCTATGGCTAGAGACCTTCCTTTGCGCAGTCCTCAGATCTTACACATACGCGGATGACGGAACGGGCGATGCGATCAAGAAAATTGTCGGTGTGCGCAGATTCAACCCGGTGACGAATACGGAAATGGAGCACAAATTCTTAGACGCCGCCGAGAGACTATTTTTCATGGGTAAGGTTGCCGTAAAGGTGTAGCACAATGATGCTAACAGTCATTAGGACGACAACTCAGTTCCGAACCCGAAACGCAAGTCCCCAATACCGTCGCGAATCATTTGACCTCGGGCCTTCTTAAGTATATACACACTACGGGTCGGTATGCGTCAGGGATCAACCTATTTGAGAAATTGCGAACCAAGGACGTGGAGGTGTCTTCGCTTCTTGCACGAGTCCTTATTTCTGCTGATGAGGAAGTCCAGGCTGTTCGGCTCATGCATGACGCTCTGCAAGATGTACCCATGGACTACGCGCTTCTGGACTGTCAAGCGGCTTTCTGTTTGAGCAAAGGAGAAGGGGAGCTTGCTCTTGAATGTGCCAAGCGCAGTGTGACTGCAGCGCCCAGCGAATTCAGTACATGGGCTCGACTTGCCGAAGTATACGTCACCTTGGAGCAGTGGGACATGGCGCTTCTTACATTAAATTCGTGTCCAATGTTCACCTATCAAGATAAAGATATTCCCCGAATGCCTCCTCCATCGCGAGTTCTTCTCCCTATATTAGCGGAAAGTGCTCTAGATGAGATCGACGAAGGCCAGCCAAAACAAGGCGACCCACATGACTTTGTTCATCCATCCCTGCGGAAGCTACATGCTACCGGATACCAGGGTACATTTCTCAAAGCCTACGAGTTGCTCACAAAGATTGCCGCTGCTATCGGATGGGATCAGCTTTTGAAAATTCGAAGTGATGTCTTTGTGATGGAAGAAGAGTATCGAGTGGAACGCCAGCAAACGACCAAACCAAGTCACTCGCATAATGCCAGTACCGTCGCACTCCACCCGCCCCCAAGCCCTAACACAGCCACAGCAAGTGATGCCGAGACGGACGAGGATCATACTAGTGAAGCAAATGACACTGAAAATAGAAATGGAAATTCCGAGCCACTAGAGCCCAGCATTGAGAAACCAGAACAGACTGTAGCTTCGGAAACGGTCAAGTCTGGGAATGAAGATGTGAGTAGAGTTGAGTCATCTAGAGGGGAAATGCTACTAACATCAACTGCAGCCGGATCCTTCTCATGCAGACTACGCTCAATTCCAGAACAAACGATTGTGCGAGCGATGGTTGGATAATCTGTTTATGGTCTTGTATGAAGATCTTCGCATTTACACTATATGGCGGTCGGAAATGGCGCATTCACGTCACCAATCGCTTGAATACAAGAAAACAGCAACAGAATGGGAAATTCTGGGGGAGCTGGCTGAACGACTCCATCACTTTGACGAGGCGATTGAGGCATACAGACAGTGTCTATCGATACGATTCTCGCCCAAAGCTATGCGTGGTATCTTGAAGCTATATGAGAAGCAGGGAGATACCCGAGGCATGCTCAACGCGTTGATTCGGTTGATAGCGTGGCAATATCGCTGGTATTCTGAGGTAAGTTCCTTTTGCCTCTCTTCTCGGACTAATATGCTGACCTTACTCTAGTTTTCTCCCGATTTGTTATTATTAGTGCGCAAACTCATCGAAGAGGAAGGCGCCGTCAAAGTCCGCAGCATCGTGCAAGCGACCAACCTGCCACAGCCTGTGCTCGACTTGACCCACCAATACTGCCAGGTTTGTGCTACATTTCGCAGCACTGGCAGCGATGTCTGATGAGCCAATAAACGCCTGTCGTTATTCTGTTTAATTTTAACTTCTATCCTGTCGATAGCTGCCGCATACCGTATATGGCAACTCTCTGTCAATTAAATATGATATTCTCTTACATACCTATAATATACATATCTCGTCACATATCATATCATTCCTTTGGGGCTGGGTCCCACTATATATATAGTACATACTACGTCGTAGTTGGCCATGGTAAGAATACGAGCACGTGCAGCAAGACAAATCACGTGACGTGGTCGAGGTATTTACTCTGTAGGGCTTGCGCAGTCCCGTGCTCGTGGGCTCCTGAATTTCCAGGCATGCAGGCCGCCACCGCTGAGCTGAACTGAATTGAAGGCCAGCCTTGCCGAGCTGCACCCAGGCAGCCCCTCGTCCTCTTCTCCCTCTGCTCCATCGCCTTTCTTTCGTTCTTTCTCGAATGATCAATTTACAGTACCTTTCTTACTGACCGAGACTGTACTTACCATGCTTAGTAATGGCTGACATTGACAATCCCCTGCCTGTGATTGACATTCTGGTCACGTAACTAACAAACATTACCGGGCAGCGTGCCCAGTCCAGTCTGGACTCTGCCGCTGAATCGATTACTCGTACTCTCTCGCTCCCCCCGACTCCCCAACCCCGTCTCCCTCCCTCTCCCTCTCCCTCTCCCTCTCACCTTAAATCTCTCCCCTCCCAGGTAGTTCTATTGTTTTAATTATTTTCCTTTCCAATTCTTACACAAGACTCTATCCCAGCCTTGTGCCATCCTTTGACTCTTGTACACCCAAATTGCTCCTCGACTTTTCTTCCAAATTAATTCTGCTCTCTGCTCGTATACTTCCCGAACCTCGCTCACATCTGTAATCATGTCCACGCGCAAGAGGAAGCAAGAAGCCGAAGAGGAGGAGGAGCTGCAAGCTCTTCCCAGTGACGAGAGCGAGGAGGAAGAGGAGTAAGTTCTGTCTTTATTTCCGAGCAGTTTATCATTTGCAATGCAATTCAATTGCGCTGTCGCATCGATTACATGCACTTCTTGTTTTCCTCCCTTGTTGTCGTCATTGCGCCCATCGTCGTCGCCGGTGCTACCGTGTCACAAACTTCGGTATCCCGTCGCATACTATGCGCGACCGGTTCCTACTGATATTAATAATCATATCGTTGTTGTTGCTATTTTGTCCTTACAACTGATTCCTTCGCGGTTGGAGCTGCATTTTCATCGGATTACTGACTGACTGACCTCGGCAGGTACCAATCGTCCGATGCTGACGGAGACGACTACGACGATAGTGAGGAAGGCTCGGAAGAAGAGGAAGAGGAAGAATACGAAGAAGGTGAGGGTGAAGGTGAAGATGAGAGCAAGGAAGAAGGTAAGCTTCCCATCCATATCCCGGATAACCCCATTAACCACCACCATTATCCTCTACCCATCATCTACCTGTTATCCATCCTTGAATCACCCCACTAACATCCTCATTATCAGCCCCCGCTCCCAAAAAGCGCAAAACCGCCCATGACAAGAAAGCCGAAGAGGGCCAAGACGACGGTGAAGGCGAAGACGAAGACGGCGCCGGCGAAGAATACGACGAAGAAGACGACGAAGGCACAACCGACACTGCCGACAAGTCCGGTCCTACTCAGGCTGCGAAGAAGGAGAAGGGCGGCGATGTACCCAAGGAAGATGATTTGTCTGAGGTTGAGGCTGAGGATTGATTTATAACAACTTCGTCTGATCGATAGCTTTCATCTTTCGTCAGGTTTTCCATGTCATATTGCAAATCTAGGTCATGACTATTTCGGGTTTAGATTTTATTTTCGTATCTATTAAAAGAATCGATCTATAACTAAACGACCGCGAAGATTCGATCGGTCACCGACATACCTTCCTAAAGAGGGAAATCAATATTGATCCCCTCTCGCACATCTCTTAGTCAACCATTTCATCGTATAAATAGGACGTTATACACCTATAAGTCAGCAAAAGTCTCATAGCAACTGTTGCATTAGTTACATGTACTGTTCGACATCATATTCCGATCGTTGAAGATATAGTCCAATGATGATTGATACCGCGGATCTTGCCCTAACGAACGGCTACTACCTATAGGAATCTGATAGACGCATTAGACGCACATTCATAATGCAGACACGTCAGTATTGCATATAAGTAACACTAAATATATCTATACAGACGCCGATACAAGTAACCGTTGCTTCCATCGCTAATATCATACAAACGAATAACTAAATCATGAAGTACAGCATATCGCCGGTACGTAGGGGAAAGTAGAATCATTGCGACATATACTCGAATCCCGGTATGGTTGGATCCATCAACTGCTCATCTAGACCAAATCCATAAGTGCCGACCATCGTATAAATAAGGTCTGGTGGTGGAAGGCCCTGGGCCATGGCATTCGCGCCGCCGGGTATGGAGCGTCTTCTTGTCCCGGTGTTGTTGTCATTATTGCCCGTGTTGATTATTGCTGAAGAGGCATGCAGGCCGTTGTTATTAGCTATAGTGGCAGTGGAAGCCGCGGAGTTATCGTAGCCGTTCGTAGGACCACCAACAGCGCTATTACCGATGGGCACGGAAGTAGAAGATTTGATGTTGCTGCCGTTGTGATGGGTGTTGAACCACCCTTCCCACGCATTAAACCGTTCAAGCATCTTGCTAAGACCGCGCGCAATATGGCGAGTGAGATGTCGATCGCCCGCGCTCACGCAATTCATCAACTCAATCACTCTTTCGACTGTATGTCGAACTTGTCGTCCGTCGATATTGAGATAGGCCGAGTTCCAGTTGACGGCGACTTTGAGTAGGAATACTGCCGAGAATGTGACCATCGTGTGGGTGAAGATGGGGACACCGACAATCGCGTCGCGCACATCCTGTTCTTCCAGTACCATGTTGAGACATGACATGGCTGCTGATATCGCAGCGTTGGCGCATTCTTTGCGATCCATGGAGAAGACGGGCGTGTTTGTTGGCGACAACGCTCGAAGAGCGAGCGAATTTAGTTGAAATTTGGCGAAATGATAATGCAGTACCACACCTTTGGATGGATAAGTCCGAACATACGGACTGTCGGCCGACCGAGGCTGCCATAAAAGCCGCCACTGATCGACCGCTACATTATAAACCCGCAGCTGTCCAAAGTCTTCTTCTCTAAGCGGCTGCTCAGCATCAGAACCAAAAGTGTGGTATGCCTCGGTCAGAATGTGGAAGAGAGCAACCTGCGCCATTAGCCGGATATCGCCCGGAACGACAAAGCGAGACTGTAAAAACACTTCACAGTTCTTGATTGCACTATCTTCGTGGATCACCGGTGGTCGCCCGTATGCAATGCTGAAATGATGGTCGCACACATATAGCAAATACCATAGCTGGGCTCTTTCGTAGTGATACTGATCGCCGTACCCACGAGTCATCTTATGGAAGCTCTGGTGCAGTCCCATCTCTGTCGCGATACGAACCGCATGCCCGGAAAGCTTCCAGCTGAGATCCGACAGCCAGAAGGCGCCCGCGCAAAGCCCACGAATATCGTCCAGCGTATGTGACCGCGTCAGTGCCATGTTAGATACCAGCGACACGTATTCATTATAGCAAGTGTTGAGAGTTTCTGCGCGGTTCGGTATATGCAGTGCGGCTACCGTCAATACAGCAGCTAGAAGCAGCGTCGATGCTCGTCGTACCGACGTCAAGTCCCGATGAGGAACAGTAATACCGCCCCATAGTAGTTGATTCATTGTGCGGCTAAAGTACGCGAACAATTCTTCTGCTTCATGTAGCGACACATAGCCGCGCGAGATGAAGTCCTCTTCCATCAACGTCGACTTTGGTTTCTCGACCATATGAGTTCCGAAATTTCGTAACTTGGTCACCTCGTACAGACTGCGCATCGGAGCTGAAACGAGGTCTTGCTCCTCATAAGTCCCATCTTGTGAAGTTTCCCTAGCCATCATCTGCCCCTCCGTGGCAGCGCTGGAGCTGATAGCCGGTACACTCAACCGCTTTGTGTCATGCGACGGTAGCCGGACGCTGGGGGTGGCTGTCGCTTCCGGTGTTCGGTCTGCATTACTTTCCGATGGAGAGAATGTTGAAATATCAGGCAGATTATTGTGTCGAAGTAGATGCGAAACGGCAGCCTGTAGCTGCTGTATGGTAGAGTTTGCTTGCGCTTTCCATCTGACCGATCAATTAGCCGTGTCTCTTTCCGTTGTCGCGCGCATCAGCCTTCACTCACGCTAAATCATCATCCACGAATTTCTGCGAAAAGTCGTTGACTACACACTTGATCCCACTGCGGAGACATTTTGTGCAACTCGTTTCGCCGGGCTTCACCTCGCATTTGATCTTGTGCCGTTTACACTCGGCGCCTGAAATGATAAGAAGGCGTTAGCGCTTTACCTTTTCTAAGGGTTGGCTGGTTACACCCACAAGCACGAGCCTTCGACACCTTTGGCACGGAAGCCTTGGTGTCGACGTCAACGACAGAATCATCGTTGTCCAACCCAGCTTCTACGGCGGATCGCTTGAGTGGCGTCACATTTGTTGACATGCTTGGTAATCGGCTGCCAGACGGAGGCCTCACATGGCCATGCGCGCGTTACAGAAACGAATGATTGTACGTACTATAGTAGCCAGGGTATTTGTCGAGTCAAGTCGAGTCCAGTCTTTGTGTAGCCTGAATATGGAGAGATAAGAGTGAAAGAAAGTGTCAAAGAGCAAAGAGCACAGATCATCATGCCATTTGCGTTCCCCGAGTCTCCGGCGCTAGTAATTTGCTAGTATGATGGTACCCCGGACTTCTTCCGTCCATTCAGATGCCTCATCTGATCTAAGCGAGACATCGGTCACATCACATCTGCTGTTATCTCACTCGGTGGTATGTTGACCGAGCATCTGGCAGGAATTATTAAAGTGTTCATATGGTGCAATTCCCCGAGCACTCTCGAGAATGCCTCAGCTCCCTCGTTTCTTAACTGCGTACCTAGGCGTGCATATGGATTTCCTGATTAACTATTCAACTTGATACAATGCACAGACTTTCTGAAGGCAATCCTCAGAAGTCCGTGGTTGCTTAATGTGTCCATGGTTATCATATTCTGAACAAATGCCCTTCAGATCTGATACACACATTGCAAGCTCTATATTTCACGCAATCTGACAATCCTCTCTAGAACGCCTTCTTATGAAAGGACTTGGAGAACGGCTTTCATACCGGCGCAATGGAATTAGAGTCTACTCTTCATAATCCATGCTATCAGCAACAAAAGTCTGAGATGTTGAAGCGCAAAGTCGGAGCAACTCCGAGAATCTCGGAGCCGCTCCTTACACTGCGGAGACAAATCTGGAGCAGTATGAGGGGAACGTTTACGGTGGGGTGTGCTTCCTAGGTATATGAACACGTTCCTTCTTCAAGATTTTTACAATTGAAGAGGGACGCGTTGCAATTACCATCGGGAGGCCATCTCAACTACCACGTTGCCAATTGCCTCAATCGATGTTACTCTAAAAACAAGATGAATATCCTCATCACCGGAGCCGCCGGGTTCATCGGCCAACTACTCGCAAAAGAATTCCTAAACGACCCTGCGCGCAAAGTCATTCTAGTCGATATTATCGATCCCCCCGTCCCAGCCGGAGTCAAATACCCCCAGAATGCAAAAACAATCAAAATCGATCTAGTAGATGGCGACATTGAAAGCCTGGTCACTGAATTCGCACCTGACGCCGTGTACGCATTCCACGGTATCATGTCTTCAGGGTCCGAAGCCAATTTCGAGCTTGGTATGAAAGCGAACGTCGACGCGACTCGTTCGTTGCTTGAAGCTTTGCGCAAGAAAGCTTCCCCGGGTGTGCGGTTTATTTATTCCTCTAGTCAGGCTGTATACGGACAACCTCTACCCAAAGTCGTGACGGACGATGTCATACCTGCACCCGAGTCGTCGTACGGCGCAGCAAAGATAATTTGTGAGACTTTGGTCAATGATTATACTCGTCGAGGATTTATTACTGGCTTCACGCTTCGGTTCCCTACTATCTCGGTACGACCTGGAAAGCCAACTGCAGCGGCATCTTCGTTTCTGTCTGGCATGATTCGGGAACCGCTCAATGGACAAGAAGCGATAATCCCTCTTGAGGACCGATCTTTTGAGTCATGGCTTTGCTCTCCTCGGACATTGGTGCGGAATCTGATCATTACTCTTGGTCTACCGGCGGACTGTGTACCGCCTCATATCCGTCAGATCAACGTTCCGGGCATCTGTGTGACCATTCAAGATATGATGGACGCACTGGAGAAAGTGGGAGGAAAGGATAAGTTGGCATTGTTGAAGGAACAGGAAGACCCGGTCATCAAGAGAATTGTGCACTCGTGGCCGACGAGATTTGATAATAGTCAGGCTATTAAACTGGGCTTCCAGAGGGACGAGTCGTTTGAGCAGGCTGTTAGAGATTTTAAAGAGAGTTTAGAACAATAGAATTTTTATAAAGAAAAGGGTACATTAGATCAAATATTAATGACCATCTACAGTCCCATTCTACTAAGTACAGTCGTCAAATTATAACAGGTCAATAGACTAATGTACAAAAACTCGGGTGAAATGACTAGCAAATATCCCACACCTGATCCCCCATGGCAATCAAACGATTAAACAACTGATCCCTCGTCTTCATAGCAGTAACATGAAAATTCTGCTTAGGATCTTTGCCTATGATCCGCAGTCCATCAATGACTTCCTTCTCAGCCTCGGCCCAACCAACAACAAGCTTTCCCTTCCAGCCCATTCCACCCAACTTCTTCAAATGCCGTATATCCTTAATAGGAATGGCAAAAAGGACCTTCTTTGCGTCCTCAAGGTTTTGTGGCTGGGTACCCGGTTCGCTAGTGAAGAAAAGAACAGGCTCCTCCTTACTACAATCAAGTACAAGGCATCCCTTCTTACCCATGTATCGGCATTGGAAGTCCACCGGTCCACGTGGCGATACTTCAAGCCCCTTTTTGGGAAGAATACCAAGATGGTTCTTCGCATTTCGGTAGCCAAGACCAGCCAGCGCATAGTTTGTAGCCAGCTTAGTCTCGACTCCCTTGGCGGTTGTCCCTTTGAAGAATCGAAGCATAGCAGGTACAAAGCCCTTCTTCTTTGATTTCTCGTTTAGGTGAGAGTTTGGTTCAGTAGCTTGCTTAGTGATGATCGGATCGGGTTTGACGGCACTTTCAATTTCGGCTCGCGATGCGTCCAGGGGAATGTCTTCGTGGATAGATGCAGGCTTGGAGGGCGCCTGATCGAGAGAGGTCGGGGGTGGGGGAATTGGTGTTCCGTTGACTTCTCCAAGACGAAGAAGGGTGATTGTAAGTTGAGCATTGGTGGGTACACCTTTGAGTATGGAACTATGGCATCGTCAGCAAAATTCAAAATAACAGTCCTGAGCAAAGAAACTGACTTTCGTAGTTCCAAAATCTTTTGCCAGTGAGGGAATCGTCGATTGAGGTATTTGGCACCTCTGACCAGAATTGGGTCACCAAAAAAGGCGAAGCCAAACATGAATCCGGCGCCCTTTACGACCATATAGGAGGTGACGAAAAATGATCCCAAGGCCATTGGAAGTAAGATGGCCGCGAGTCTTAGACGAGCCGCATACTTAGGGAACGGTGGAGCTGGAGACAATGCGCTGACCTTCTGTTAGCTATCGAACATATAGGAAGATGTTGCTGTACATACTTGCCAAAGCGTTCGTATGTATCTGTCACATCACCGAGTATATGCATAACCGGCTTCATCTTCTGCCACACAGCATCCGACATTGGCTTCTTTGTCTTGTCGTGCTTTGTAGATGGAATATCTCCGCCTGCTGAACCCTGCAAGTCACCGAGTTGAGTTGCTACATCTGTCACATCCGGTACCTTGTCTTCCATTGGAGCATCATCAGGAACTGCTGGGTCATGTTTGCCTGCTGCACTTCCTATGGCCACGCCGGCAACACTACCGACCAGATTGCTAGCCTCTTGTTCGACGGCCTCCCCACGATATCGTTCTGGGGCACCGGTGAGACTGTCTTTGGATCCGAGGACGCCGGCTCGTGGTTTTTGTACACCCCCAGTTTGAGAGTCAACCAATGCAATAGGTGCGGGAGGAAAGAGGAATGGGCGACTAGGTGGGTAGAGAATCAAGACGATTACAACAGACAGCAGCATAGGAACGACGATGTCCAAAAGCCATGCTGCAAAGTAAGCCTGTTCCAAGCATTAATGCTGAGGTCGCTAATGTTCTTGTATAAGCTCAGACTCACAGCGCAAAAAGCAGCAGTACGTCGTTGTTCACGCCATGACCGAAGTCTAACGACATGCTTGTACAGATTCATCAAACCCACAATGACCGTCATATACAACCGCTCAATGTTCGACCTGAGTTTGTCGGGCGAGAACTCCTCATCCTCGACCGGGTTGAGATCCAGGTTATCGAGTGGAAGTGTAGGCGTATCCCTGACATGGTATATTTGCTAAACGAGTCCTGTCAGACCCCCGTTCACTTTTACAGACAAAATAACACCTACCTTATTGAATCGTCGTATTAACATCCATAAGTCCTCATTTGGTATTCCGCCAATAATCGGCTCGTTGAATTCGTGAGGTTGTTGTTGCCAGCCAATGTCGGTAGTAGCTTCATCATCTAGCGATGTGTGAATCAAGCTGGTCTCTTCCACTTCGGCGTGCGCGAGAGCATGACTGTCTGTTGGGGCGTTAAGCTCACTTTTGAGAATGTCGACCTTGTTGACGTCGTTTGTGACGTTTTCTATGGTGTTGCTTGGTCGCTGGCCTGAGGAGGCGGTAGCGGGTTTGACGGTGTCCGATACCATGACGGCTGGAGTAAGTATCAAACATCAAGTAAGATCGAAGGAGCTGAATAGTATACTAAACCGTATACGTAGATTGAAAAGACTGGAATAGTTATAACTAGGTGATAGAATTATAGCAGGAGGTCTGGGGTGGGTAGGGGTCGACGTCATCGCTATACAAGGGTTGGAATAGCCCTAAAACAGCCAGATTCACCTAGATCCTTCATATCGCTGGTAAGAACATACTCTCAGATCTCCTATGATGTAGCATGAACCAGTTCTCCAATGATGTCCACAATCTGAGATCAGTCTGGGTCTGGTCTGATCCTCGCAAACAACACTGACAAGAAATCAGCCAATGATGGCCCGGAATAGCTCTAGGAGATATTTTGCTTGCAACTCCAACAAACTGGATGATGTAAAACGTGTCCACGACCTGCATTTGTCTAGCCTCGCCAGTTCGATCATGAATGCCATTTTCCTTCTACATTTCAAAGTGTTCCTTTGAAGAAGTCCAAATACTGCTACTACATACTAGTACGTAGTAGTTCTGACTATCCAGGAGCATGACGTCATTCGCGAGAAATCACGTGACTTCCCGCTTTAGCGTGTCCCGCCTGACGCGTAACGCGAAGTCCTCTACACGTCTTTGGATACAGACCAGCTCCATCAGGAATAGGGGAATAGCTTACGAGGACAGATGACACGAACAATGTGATTGATGCTGGTGAGCTTGCATAATTGCGATCCAAAATGGCCGACACAGGCGCCAATCCACTCCTACTGGGCTGGATCAAAGAATGGCTTGACCAAGCCCGAGAACGTAATTCAAAAGGCTTCACAGTGTTGGTTCTAGCCCTAGCCCTATTTGAAATATTTGACCTATTTATTGACTAGACTACAGGTACAAAAAAGCATACGAGTCTATGAAAGCTTGTCCTTTGGAGTTCAGTCATCCTTCAGAAGCCATTCAATTAAACGGCCTAGGCCCCAAACTCTGCGACAGGCTTACAGAGAAGTTGAAGGAATACTGCGACCAACATGACTTACCTATGCCAGAGCCACCAACCAAACAAAAGAGCCAGAAACGACAGTCCGGAGATGATCTCCCAGGTCAAGATCAACCAGCCAAAAAGAGGAAGGCTAAACCTTACGTCCCTGCTTTACGATCCGGAGCATACGCTCTGGTACTGGGCTTGTCAACACTAGACGAGAACTCGTCGCAAGGAATGTCCAAAGCGCAACTGATTGAAGTCGCTCAGCCTCATTCTGATTCATCATTCACGGCTCCTAGTGATCCTACCAAGTTCTACACGGCATGGAACTCAATGAAGACTCTCATAACAAAGGAGCTTGTATACGAGCATGGGCGACCTCTGAGGAAATATGCGCTCACAGAGGAAGGATGGGAATGTGCAAAGAGAATTCGAAACACAAATGCAGTGGGGCTGCCTTTACCAAACCAGCCGGTATGTGCATAGCTTTGAAGATGGTCTTATAGCGTTCTGACTCTGTAGACATTGCCTCGCGAACCAAGCCGGCCAATAGCAAATCGCACATCCCAGAATAATGACAGGCCTTCCACGTCGCTGGACGACGACGAAATTACAGTCCTGGATGATATTGACCCAATCCCGGCTGCACGAAGAAAGGAATCCCAACTTCCGAGTTCAAACCGTCCGGGAAAACCTATCATCTTACCTCCGAACAGTTTCACAATCGAGCTTATACTCGATTCACGTGAAGTCCGTGCCAAAAATGACCGAGACTATATATCAAAAGAGCTAGAAACAAAAGGCATCACAACACAAGTGCGGGCACTTGAACTCGGCGATGCAATGTGGGTTGCAAAATGCAAGGACCCAGACTATCTCTCGCGGTACGGCGAAGAAGGCGACGAGGTGATGCTAGATTGGATCGTGGAGCGCAAACGACTCGACGATTTGATAGGGTCTATAAAAGATGGACGATTTCACGAACAAAAATTTCGACTTCGTCGCAGCGGCATTTCTAATGTGGTCTACCTCATTGAAGAATTTACCGTCTCACATCCATCTGCCGCAGCGGGTGGAAATGTGCCAAACTACCAGGATGCTGTGGCCTCGGCCATTGCATCCACGCAGGTTGTTAATGGGTACTTTGTCAAAAAGACGAAGAACCTCGATGACACTATACGCTATCTGGCGCGAATGACATTTCTCCTTCGCAAAATGTACGGCACTGATTTTCTTCCGGCCTCTTCCTTAGGCTCAAGTCAACCGAGCCGCAGCTGTGTCAAACCAAAATCAATAGCTCTAATCCCCAGCTCCAACCTCTCATCCTCCGAATCATATCTCACCACGCTCCGCGAACTTCGATCTAGCAGATCCTCCGAAACTACAACATACGGCGTATCATTTTCTACATTCTCAGCATTAACATCCAAATCCGACACACTGACCTTGCGAGATGTATTCCTCAAAATGCTCATGTGCACGAGAGGGATTACAGGCGATAAAGCATTAGAAATACAACGACACTGGCGTACGCCACGAGCGTTCATGGAAGGGTTTGAATCCGTGTCTTCATCTGCGGCAACTCCTCAAGAAGCTGCGAAAGCGAGGGAGAAAATGCTGACGGATAAAATGGGGGATTTGATTGCGAAGAAGAAGATTGCTGGGACGTTGAGTAGGAAGGTGGCTGAAATATGGGGTGAGCCGGAGTGACCTTTTGGATTTTTGAGTGTATATTCTTGTAGTACAGAGATTGATTGTATGGATAAATCGAGATACCAATATCATCGATCATAAATCATCCTGTTAAATATAGAACCAACTACACATACATGCAAACCAATCGATACATAACATTTGAACGTTCTACCTATGCTAGATCCCGAGAAGATACACAATCATAACTCTACCTAGGTAGTATCAAGACCGTCCCAATCCCTTCATAATCCACCTCTTAATATCCCTCCCCTCAATCCTCAACGCCAAACTACTTGTCACAACACTAACACTACTCAACGCCATCGCAAGCGAAGCCCAAACAGGACTCAGTCTCCAATGCCCACTGACATGCTGCATATGGCCCGCCGCATCAGTGACACTCTGCGTTCCGTCCGGGATCGCATAGAATGCGCCGGCAGCGACGGGGACGAGGATGACGTTGTATATCGCGGCCCAGAAGAAGTTTAGTTTTATGCGGTTGAAGACGCGGCGCGAAAGTTGGACCAGTTCGAAGATTGTGGTGAGGTTTGAGTTTAGCAGAATAAATGATGATGAGGAGATGGCGACGTCGGAGCCGGAGGACATGGCGATACTGACGTCCGCGGCTGTGAGGGCTGGTGAGTCGTTTGTGCCGTCGCCTACGAAGGCGACTATCTTCCGGCCTTGCTTCTTTGCCTGGTTTCCATCGTCTGACGATAACGATGAGAATTGGATTTTGCGAATGTATTCCGCTTTCTGAGCTGGCATCACGTTCGCGAGGACGTTTGTCTGCAGAATGCCGAGAGTAGATGCGACGGCATTGGCGGTCTTTTCGTTGTCGCCGGTGCACATGTACACGGCTATGTTGCGTTTTTGGAGTTGGGCGATGACCTGAGCGGACTCGGCGCGGATGGGGTCTGATGTTGCGAATACTATTAGAGGACTGAAGGGTTCAGCGTTGGTGGTGTTGATGCCGGTGTCTTCGTCTTTTTCGTTCGTTGGCTGAGCTTTGCGGAGGAGGAGGATGGCCGTTGAACGACCAGATGACTGGTATTTGGATAGGATGTGGGCAAAGAAGTATTGAGAGTCTGATGTCTGAGTAGCAACACTCTTTGCGAGCCGCTCGTTGCCAATGACAGCTTCGTATGATGCAGTCTCGCCATTGATCGACAGTGTGAATGTACCCTTCATGCCTTGACCAGAGATTTCAAGGATATCAGATGACTTGATACCGATCTTATTCTCGCCAGACAATTTATCCTTGCAAAACTCGACAATCGCCTTCGCAATAGGATGATTACTGGTCTGCTCCAGTTCTCGCACCAACGTCCACGCAATAGCAACCTTTTGAGAGTCAGTAGAATCAAGAACCTCATGTTCAGACACTCTGAGGTTTCCGCCCTCCGTCAATGTGCCGGTTTTGTCGAATACGATTGCATCAAGACGTGTAGCTTCCTGAAAAGCTTCACCACCACCTCTAACCAAGATACCTCGCTTCGCTGCAAGACCAATCCCGACAAAGAGTGCTGTAGGAGCAGCAAGGGCTAAACCACATGGACATGCTACCACAAAGACTGCAATGGCAAATTGCAAGCTCCAGAAAGTCCAGCCACCGAGCGTAGTGTCAAGATATCCCAATGGAAGAGAATCAGATTGACCAAGCGCAAGCCAGATGATAAACGTCAGGATGGCTATGAGTGTAATGACAGGCACGAAGTATGCAACGATGACATCTGCAACCCGTTCCATAGGTGCTCGCTTGCTTTGTCCCTCTCGGACAACACTGACGATCTTGTCGAGCATGGAAGCTCCTCCGACTTCAGTGACTTTGATAGATACTTGCTGGCCGACGTTAACGGAACCGGAATAGATTTCATCGCCAGTGGATTTTGAAACGGGTCTCGACTCGCCAGTCAAAGAGCTCTCGTCGAATTGATAATCGCCGGAGCTGGTGACGACGCCGTCTGCCGGAGGGGAAGCACCGTGAGGGATGATGACGATATCACCGACCTCAAGCAGATCAACATTGATTCTCTGAACGCTGCTCTCAGAATCTGCGGAGTCTGAAGAAGGATTAGCCAGTAGAGCTTCACTTGGTCGTAGCTTTCCCAAATCGGAAACAGCATCGCCAGCTTTGGATTTACTGTAAGCCTCCAAAGCGCGTCCAGCTAGAATGAACAATGTCAGAAAGACGACGCTATCGAAATAGGTATCAACGTTCATGGCATCAGAAGACTTTGTAGTTGCACCAGCTATAAGTACGCCGAGAGATGCAATATAGGCTACCGACGTTCCAGCGGAAATCAACAAATTCATACTGCCAAAGCGATAAAATCGACGCAAGAGTGGCACTTTACTACCTGGTCGCCACAGGGCATGAACTTCTTTCATGGCTCGAATGTGGAACACATCTGCTCCGTAAAACATGACGGGTGTAGTTGCAAAGAACATTGCCCATTCCATTCGAGACACTGATCCTCCCAGAATCGGTTCTGATAGGTATTGATGAGCGCGGTTGTCCGAGGGGACAAGATCCATAAAGACAATTCCGATGATGAATGTTGGTATGGCGACCATAAGGACAAAAGCGAGACGAAAGAGGAACCGGCGTCTCTCACGGAGTTGCATTGCACGAGACCGGTCTTCAATGGATGGGGGATGGTAGATGCTTGCTTTGAAATTCTCATGGGACGAGTCGATAATACCCAAGATTCGTCGGATTGTCAAGTTCGGCTGTTTGGGTGTATAGGTGACTTTGACAATTGGATCCTTCAACGTTGGGTCTTTTGAGATTTGGATGCTGTCATCGAGATGTTTGAGCGATAGAAGCACCTTTTCAGGACAGTGGTGACAGAACATTCCGTCCACTCGGATCATGACTGTTCGTTCTGTGGGCTTTGAAGTAGTGTTGGCTTCAGCTGGCTTGCAATCAATAAGAGTCGCTTCATAGCCTATATCCTCGATTCCGTCTATTATTTCTTGCACGTTGTCCTTGCCTTCAAACTCGACCCGTGCACTAGATGAAAGTAAATCAACTGCAACATCTTTGACGTGCGAGATACTCTGAACGGCTTGCGTAACTTTGCCGACACATGCGCCACAGCTCATACCGTTGATGCTGATGTTTGCAACATACTTGCTAGAAGTAGGGCGAGTATCGGAAGAAGGTTTATTCTGTTGCACAACTTCGATCAACGAGGCGTCGTACCCGATGGCTTCAATCTCGTCGCAAATCTTTTTGCTGTAGGACTGCTCGCCTGAAAAGACAACAGTGGCGCTGTTGGTCAACAAGCTGACAGACACATCTTTCACATGATCCATCTGTCTGACATGATTCGTGATGGCATTCACGCAAGAAGCACAAGTCATTCCGCCAATGCCAAACTGAGCCTTCCAAACCGGAACTATTTCATCTGCGATCTCGGTGACTTTCTGTACCGTATCGACTGTGGCATCAAATCCGGTAGACTCAATTTCGTCAACGATTCTGTCGATATTCTCTCGTGGACCGGTGTAGGTCAAAGAAGCGCTGTTGGTCAACAATGTCACAGAAACCTCCTTGACAAAGTCCAGTTGCTGTATCGTTTCCGTAACCGAGTTCGCACATGCACCACATGTCATTCCCGATATAGCAACCCGGGCATGGAACACATCCGGCAGCCTTGGTTGTGTGACCTGCACAGACTCCAGGGCCGGTGTCTCCCTTTCGGGTTCGTCCTTTTTCGGTGTAGCTGTCGATACCAACTTCTCTGTCCAGACTCTGTCGTGCTTGGGTGGGGACTTTTCAGCTTCGTGGATGGCATATTGTCGCTCAGTCTGGCAGGCCTGGCAGTTGTCTATATGCTTTTGTCGTTGGGATTCGTACTGCCTACGTTCCCGTGTAGCTCTGGTGTGGGTACTGGGCGATAGAAGAGGTGATCGCATGACAGGTGGAGAGGTAACCCATGATGAAGTCTCGATGGATTCCACGATTTGTCCTGTAGTCTCATCCTGGGTGGTAGCTATCTGTACTTCAAAGGCTGCATCGATGAGCGTCCTTGCCAAGTCCGATGCACTGACTTCAGGGCCGTGACGGACCCGGACTTCCTGCTGAAGAACGGATACATCGACGCTGGTGATGGACTGGTAGAAGGTGAGTATCTCTTTAACAAGAGCAACGCATGAAGCGCAGTGGATGTTGGTTGCCAGCAGCACTGTAAGAAGCGCTGGTTTGTGGGATGACATCTTGTCGATGACTCGTGCTCAAAGAACAAGATGCTCAAAAAGGTAGTGATATTTGAAGATGTTTGTTTATCTGAAGATATTTCCAAGAGACATGGAACTGCGGTTGTTATTATCTATCCCACCTCGAGCACTGGTGGCAAACAAAGCAGCAGCAAGATGAGTAATAGTGATGGAATCGTGCAGACAAATCAACCATTTTCTCTGAAAAGAAAGAAAAAGAAAAGCAAATCATATGAGCAGTTCATTAATAATGGTGAAAGGGAGATGCGTCTTTTGTGCCTGTTTTCTCTTTTTTTCTCCAATCTCCAATGGAAGAGGACCAAAAGGGAAGAAGCGTGGACATTACGCACAAATGCCGCATGGCTCCTGCCCAATCAGCGTGCTGGCCCAGGCCGCCCGAGCGATTTCTGCTACTATGGAGTACACACCGGATGCGTTCGACTTTGACAAAGGCGTTGTCGTGGGTTGATTGTTTCTGGTCGAGGTATTGGACAAGGCAAATTCTAGCTGAGTGATCGTCGAGTTGTATATGTTTGATGTTTCGTGGTTGAAACATCTGCAGCATATCGTGAGACACTTGAAACGCGGTGATGTACTTTTGCCAGCGTTTACAGTCTACTCATGGAAATTGGACACCTAATCAATAATAACAATCATAATAATGATATCTTATATACTCATGCATATACTAATATAGCTAATAACCGTCGTCGCTTCCCTGGTCGTAATAATCATCCTCCTCATCGTAATTCCCAGCAAACGCATTCTCAATGTCCTGATCATCGTCCGGCTCTTCACCAGCCGCTTCCTCTTCTGCCTCTTCCTCATCGTTATCGTAATCAGCCTCATTGAATCCTCCCACCGTCGCACCCGGAACTGTAATTTTGGGTGTAGCAGAGATAACAGGTTTGAGATTGGCAGACGAGGCTGCTTCAGAAGCCACGCTCTGACCGCGACTTTGTCGTTGTGCTTCCGCTTTCTCAACTTCAGCCGCACCCTCCTCGCCATATAGATCGAATAACATCTTATAATTAATTTTCTTACTGTATCCTCTCTGCTCAAGCATAAGTCTCGTAGCTTCCGCCGGTGTAGAGGCGCGACTACCCTTCCCATCTGCGCCTTGCAGATAGGTGACGTCGCCCAGTCTTCCTTTGCGGCGTTTGCGTGGCTTCTTCTGGGTAGTGCCATCATCTTCGCCATGAGACAATGCTTGCTTAAGAGCTTTCGCTTGCTGTGCGCGGAGATAGTCTCGATTCTCATGTACCCAGATTCGTTCTTTGATCTCAACTTCTGCCGGCGAAAGAAGACAATTCGCGACTTCGGGGTCAGACTCGAATTCAGACGCTTCAATTTCTATATTGTCAGAGACCGGTGCCTTGTGTTTCGTAATTGTTGGTGCGGTAGCAGCCGTTCTATTCGTCACCGCGGCTTCCACCATGTCGGACCCATTAGCCAAGAATTGATGCATTTCATTTTCGAGGGCTTCTTCAGAAGCAAGCTCTTCAGGAGTCGGTTCGGGTACGGTTTGTTTCCTCTTTCCTTTTTTCGAAGTCTGTTCTTGTTCTTTATCGAGGACTGATTGCGCTAAAAGTTCCGCCTCAATGCTAGAAACTGCACCCTGCCCGGTTGTAGTTTGGAGATTCCCAGCGGTCAATGCAGGATCAATAGCCATTAATGCAGGATCTATAGGTATATCGGGAATGGCAAAACCATCTGCATCGATGCGCGGTTGCTTAGGTGGTGGTGGTGTCGGTTGAGCATCTGATTCCGTCTCTGTTTCAGACTCTTCAATCTCCGCAGCAGTTTCCAACACTTTTGCCTTTCGTTTTCGACCTTCTTTCTTCTTGGGATTGAAAGACGGAGGATCATGCGCATTCTCCAGATGAACAGAACGAAACTGGTCGACGGTAAGACCACCGCTGTCCGTAGAACTAAACTCGTTCAGTCGCTGGTTGATAGTCACTTCAGTGACCTTGACAACGTAAACGACTTCTCGCACGGTACGCCGGAAATTATTCATTCGTGCCGCTAGAATCAGAGCGGCGCCACAAATACCCGCTGGCCGACGACCGGTTGTCATCCAGTCACGATTCATACGCTGCACAATTCTCGCAGCTTCTTTGGCAACATGCATAGTCTTGTTACCGAATTCAAGCTGCTTGGCGAATCGCAGAATCAAGTTTTCAGGATCAACGGGGTTCATCGTAAAGACTGTGCCGCCGAGTCGCAGTTCTTCCAGCAACATCTTATATGCCCGACCAACTTTGAACACGTTGATCATCAACACATCGGATAAATCAATGAGCATGACTGTGTTTCCGGGCTGGCGTCGACAAGCAATATACAAACACACAGCCGCAACGGTCTTAGTACGTCGACCCTGGATAAAATTTAAACCCACAGCCAACTTGAAGACTTGACCAGCAGCCTTTTGCGCGCTTTCAGGGATGTCTAGAGCTAGCGCCATCTGCTGAATATAGCGGGCACCATTCTGCTCAGTTATTTCACGACTCTCCATGCCTCCTCCGCGATGGAATCCCGGACCACTGCTCCGGGTATGGGTTTGATCGGCACCGACATACGATCCCTGAACAACCGCTGCACCGGCCATGGTCTCTCCAAAGCTGATTTCGGAGACAAGAGTATCCTCACTAACAACCGCACCGCAAGTCTCACAGACTTTCATATCCTCATCTCGAATGATGCGAGGATCAGGACAACTAGGGTTGGGACATGTCTCGGCTGGCTTTTTGTTTTCCGGCCTTTTTGGTGGCGGCGGTGCTGCGGCATGGCTCACACCACCACTGCTGCTACTGCTGGCGCTACCGACTCGTGGGATTTGTATCCCAACAGGACGTTTGAGTGGTATCGCTCCTGACTGGGGTGGTTTGATACTCTGCAGCCTGCTCACGGGCTGCCGTGGCTGTGGCCGAACCGGCGGTTTGACGAGAGGCATGCCGATAAGATTTCCTTTCCTTTCCGGGATCTTTCAAGTTGTGATAGTTGCGAATATCCGATGTATCAGGCCTAACATATTCATCGCACTATTCGATATTATAGTCGTCGGTAGTAGTTGGTATAACTCCCCGCGGCCTCGGATAAAAAGCCCAAAGCAAGCGCAGACGAGAAACAATAGAACAATAGTAAGTAAGCTCAATAGAGCGAAAACAAACAAACAGAATCAATAGAATATCGATATCTCCTTCCCAAACGGGAGCGCAGTCTATAAAATTCGCGAACGCGTTAATTAACGATCATTGAGGCGAGAAATCGAGTCCAGCGACGCGCAAAGTTCGGAGGGGAAGAAACTTTCTCTGGCGATGGCCGAGCGGGATGCTTGAGTCACTTGTCTGGTCATGTGACTTCTCCCACCCAGAGCGATCTGGTTTTCTGGTTTCGATTCCCGCCTCAATCGTTGCCACAAGCAGTACCGCTGTTTCTTTGTCAATTTTCCCATCCGATTGTTCATGATGCAAATATATTCGAATTATTGATTATGGTACTACAATCTACAAGCCGCAACAATAAAAAGGATTGACTGTTATCACGTTTTTTTCTCATTGGTATTATCACTCATCTAATGACTTACTGTTTCTTATTTGAGATGTCGTTTTTGTCAAAATCAGAAACAAAATATGATAAAAGATCAAGCTCATCTCCCTTTCGTATCTTGGAGAAGATTAGTAACAAAAAGGCGCGACGTCGGTATAATCAAAAAGCGAATCAATACTGCAAAGCGTCGAAATATCGAGACGCTTTTTCGCTGAATAAGCGAAAACAAAATGCCGAAGCAAGCCGCCGGATCGAAACAAGATGGAAAAGAAACTATAGATCGACGTCCATGTCCGTCCCCATGCTCATCGCCATATCATTATTCAGATGAGCCTTCTCACGGTCTTCCTTGCTAATGCGTGCAATGGGAATGCCGTTTCCAACAACACAGTTGATTTGGTCAGGAACAACAGTGCGCTCAGGTGATCGTTCAGAAGCGTGTAGTACCTCGAATCCTTCAAACTGAATCGGTGTCGATCGAATGTTTCGGAGACAGTTGTCCAAAGTCGAGCCAACGAGTTGTGCTTCGGTCAGGTCCTCCTTAAAGAGGAAGAAGTAGGAAGATGGATCAAACTGATATACACTAGGCATAGCGGCGTAGTTACTATGTCGAGCGGTATCCTGAAGAGGAAAATCGCGTGCTGGAGGTGCAGCAACTAGGTATGCGTAGAGGCTGCGGTTCTTCAAAATGATGCGGGCGTCTCGCAAATATTTATAGAAATGATTATTGATATATTTTTCCCAGCCAGAGACTGCGGGTGCCATATCGTCGTCATGGCTAACACGTTGCCAGCTGATACCAAGCAGGAGAGTCACATCATCAACTTGGGGTTCGTCATTCATGTTGAAGGAACTGTTCTTGCCAAGAGAGCGGCGATTGTCGTCATTCGTCGTAGCTTGCATTTGGTTCTGAATCCAGGCGAGATCAACGTCGTCCGTGCTGGATGCCGAGGTGTCAAGACGTTGTGATTTGCGACTGAGTCCATTTCCACTGTTGGATTGTTGCAACTGCGCGGCTTTCTTTGCAGCCTCTTCTTCGTACCATGTGCCAGTCTGGCTTTCGGCTGACACCGCCATACCAGTGCGAGGGTTCAAGAGGACCATGCCTTCGCCATAGATTGGTGCTTCCACAATGGGGGCAGGAGGTGCAATGCTCGATTTCGAGCTGGAGAAATCATCATCCTCAGTGTCGTTACGCGACCTCTTGCGTGAAGGATTTGTGAATATTGGCTTTGAGGAAGAGGGAGGTGTCCAGCTCGAGGAGTGGCTCGACGGAGCTTTGAACGGGTTCGCGTACACCGCGTCCATGGACCAGGAGCCAGAGTCATAGGCTTGAAAACCCTGCATGGACTGAGAAGGGAACTGAAATGAGGGATGGTTTTGAGATGAGGGTAGGATCATGGTAGGGCCGTCGGAGAAGTTGTTGTAGACAGAACCCATGTCGGCGGATAATCGAATGCTTGTTTGATGTTTGCCTTTGAGCGTTGGGAGTGGGAAGAGGAAATGGGGGCGATGAGTGTGCGCTGTATGTGCCTGTCTAGAAAGGTGAGTCTGAACCAGTGAGCTATAAGAAACCTTTATCTGTGTCGAGAGCCACTACACTGTTTATCATGAAAGACAACAGTATAAGACCTGATCAATATCTACTGCAATGAAGCAGAAAGGTTCGGTAGCGCAAAGAAGTAAAGGTGTCGCGTGGTGTTGAAGGGTTGGTGTCAATGGACGCGACGTAGGTGATGAGGTAAGTATAGAAGGAGATTACGAGTTCAAGACGTGATGAGATATAGTAGAGGTAGTTGATCAATTGAGGTGAGGTTAGATGTAAGAGAGAAGAAAGAAGAAAGAAAGAGTGAAAAAAGTAAAGTGAAAGAGAAGTCAAGGGCGAGGTTCACGGGGAATGAAAGCAACGGAAGAATCGGGAGCGAGCTTGCCTCACCACGGGTTGGTTGCATAGAGAGGGAAAAGAAGCCCCAAGGATGAGCAGACAGAGAGAGTGTCTGGAGGACGACGAATGCGGACGCGGAATCCATAGGCAAATGTGCCGAGTTTGCGATGCGATGCGATGGAATGGATGCGGTGCGGAGGAGCGTCGCCTCGGAGCCAATAGCGGCGCCGATCCAGACAAGGGAGTGCCTGAGGCAGTGGACCGGCTGACGAGGGAAAGAGAAGGAGCGCCAATAGGAAAACTTTGCCAGGCCGATGACAAGCAGACTTGGCTCTTTCGGGCCGTGTTTGATCTGTTTGCTTCTGCTGGGCAACAATCCGGAACAGCTGAGGGACGGGGCATGCCTGAGGCTACGCACATCACGCAGTTGCAGTACTGGTAGATGACCCACATATTATCTGCAAGTCATTGGCCTGTCAGATCGGGGTCGATGTGCTTGGCGCTCCACTGATGGCCGCCAGGAAAGAATTTGATTGGAAAGCATGGCCCAGGATGCTCACGCCGGCCTCACTTAAGTTTGGTCCTTGAGCCAATGAACGCTCAACGACAGGGATGCCTGAAAGCCAGTCAGATTGCAGCCTTGCAGCCTGAGGCGCTTGTCTAATTGTCACACTATCCCAGAGCGGGAATCCGAGAAAGGAACGATGCTCCGCTGTGCTCTTGCACACCGACTGAGACGGTCGAGTACGGAGATCACGGCATTGATCACCGGATATAGACCAGAAAACAAGGAAATGCAGTAAATAGTGTTTTTGATTTTCGTATCATTTTACCAGCAAGAACTAGCAGCACTCAAACCCCGGTGCACCATCTATTGTAACACACATCGCAAGCAGAAATATGGAGTAAAGACGGACGCGTATAGTCACAATGCGGCATGAAAATGGAAATGACCTAGATGCGCAGAACAGTATGCCATCAGCAATGAAAAGGAAAACGTTACATAAAGGGATGAATAAAAGTATTTTCGTAGATCCTTCTCCGAAAAACAGAAAACAAAGTGGAAGGGAATTCAAACAGAGAAGGATCAAATAGAAGATGGAGAAGTGAAATGCTAAGTAAAGGAAGGTCCAAGGCGTGTAATAGAAAACATCCCCCCCAAAATATTACACAATAACTGGCTGCAATTTCCAGCGGATCCAACCGTTGCAGTCGTACAATATATCAAGACCTTTAGTGAGGAGCTGTATGCAGCATGTCGAGTCTTGTCGTAACGGTTGTCGCATATATGTATAGATCGGGTCTTTAGCTAAGAAGACAATTTGCAAGACATCTATCGGTCGATTTGAATCAAATGTTGATACTTGCAAATGGCAGCCTTTGTAGTCAACACAGATCTAAACGCGACCGGCGGATGCACCGCCGAGGGCACCACGGATGTGGTCAACGGAGTCTGGTGCATAGCTGGGAGCGAGAGCTCCAACGAACAAAAAGAATCCGAGAACCACGGCGCCGATGATAACGAGACGACGCTGGCCAGGGTTGGTGCTGCCGTATTCGGCCCAAGAGCGCTGAGCCTGGCTGCCGTACTCTTTGATCTTCTCACCGCCGAGCTTGTAGTAGACGAGACCACCGAGGGCGATAGAGTAACCGAAGAACTGAAGGCCAGTGACGGGAGTGTGCCAGATAGCCATGGAAGCAGCGACAAGAAGAATATCCTTCAAGACACCGCAGAGGGTCATGACCAACGACGAAGTCTTGCCAATCTGTAGAACAGGTTAAAAATGACATACGCCCATGAAGATGCATCAGATCACTTACCAAGAAGACAACGGAAACGTTCAACATGAAAGCGACCATGGCGTTAGCCAAGAGAGTAAGCAATCCAACGTTGTAGATGTCGCCCATGGTCATCTTGGGGACCTCGAGGAAAAGAGCAGTAACACCGTTCATGACAGCGCAGACCGGAGCAAAGTAATAGAGAGAGACAAGAGGGTCCATCTTGAACTCAGCAGAGCTCAACAAGCGCTGAACCATGACCAAGCGGACAGCCTCGAAGATGATACCGCCGATTTGGAACAAGAAACCAATAAAGACAAACTTGATCTCACCAAAGGAAGCAATGATAACACCGATGACGATAGCCGACACGTTCATAAGAACCTTCAAGTTGACAGGAGCCATTCCCAATCCCCAGGTAGCGAACAGGACAGCGACGGGTGTAGTGGCCTTGAGCATCTGGATGAAAGCGACGCTGAGGTACAAATAGGTGACATTACCGCAGATCAAACTCAGACTGAAGAAAAGACCGATGGGAACGATAGCACGGAGATAGACGCGACCAGTCATCTTGACGGTTTTGCGGCCATCAAGCAATGTGGTGGTACGGGCGAGGATCTGGGTCATGAGAGTTGCGAAGGCCAAATGCCATGTTGTCAAAAAGATCGCTGTAATTCGGTTAGAACGATATAATCAGAGCAGCACGTTTGTCACATACGATAACCTATTAAAAAAATGTAGATTAGCATGACTGTATCTCCCTAGTCGATTTACCAGGAGTTACTCACGGAATTGAGCGTAATCCAAAATGTGTTTGTTGAACAGAATGACACTGGAACTCAAAGCAATCCAGGTACTGCCAAAGCCAGTCAGTCCAAGCTCTTTTTTATCTGTCTTCTTCGAGAATAAAACTCACCCGACATAGAAAGCAGGGTGCAAAGCGGCCTTGGGAGGCTCCGACTTGGGTGCTTCCGGGTTGACGGTGGGCAGAACGGGCTCTGGGCGAGAGACCTCGCCTGAGGTACGGGCCTTTTCGTTATCGGAGCTCATTGTGGTTGCGATGATGCGAGCTTGTTCACTGAAGAATCGTTGGAGTTCAAAAGGGCGCTGCCGGAATTGGCTGCTGTTGCCGAAAGACGAGGATGCCACGAGGAAGGTTGTGGGAGGAAGAATTAATTAAGGTAAGTTGTTGACGGTGACTGCGGATAAAACGAGGTACGTAACAAGGCTTAACGAGTGGCTGTGATCGACTGCCGTGTAAGCAAGTGACGAACACGAATAAAAACACAAGAGCAAAAAAGGTTATAGAAGGATTAGAACAGAAGTACGTAAACGGGCATGGGAAAAGAGGAATGGAAGTTTGGAAAGAAGTAAAGATGATGGTGGAAGACCAAGTAGGCTTCGGGAGATTTCAAGGGATGGAATGGGGAGTACGTAGTCTCTTACCGTGGTGAGAGTGGCAGTCAAGGCAGGTGGTAACTGACTTTAGTGAGAGGGGCAAAAGTAAAGATCCAGCGAGGATAGCCAACCAGACAGAAAAATTTCACGAAAAAAATTAGATGAAAGAGACTAAGTTCAGACCGATTCCAGACGCAACAAGAGTGGGTAGGATCTTTCGTGGTTCCGCGTCTAAGGCGGACAGGGAAAAGAGGTACTATACTATGTACGTACTGTAACTGGGCTAACCAACCAATCTCTTCGCAGTTCGCTCGCACCCCTTTTTCTGTTCGTTTGTTTGTTGACTCGCTGGGGGCTGAAGGTGAAAGCCTGAAAGGACAGAAGAGTGACTGGGGCGGGCTAGAGATTTAGTACTACGTATGTAGATATCGAACAAGCGGAGATCGACCAGGACCGTGGGCTCGTTCAGGCGAAGGAGACAGCCGTCCAGAAATGGGTCAGTCCGGGATAGGCATACGGGGACCAGGCGCCGTTCAAGGATTAGTCGCACGAATCGAACAGGGATGATTAGAAGAAGAGGATTGCAAGTGGACTGAATGATATCCAAAGGATAGTAAGGACAGAGCTACGGAGGACTAGTATGTACGTACGATGGATGTGGCAGCCGGAAGCAGCGAGAGAACATGCTACCAAACAAGCAGCAACGAGAGCAAAAAATAGGGGGCGGGGAGTGGACACTGGAGGGATTTTTGGGCTTTAGGGAAAGCGCAAGACATGGGAAGGAGGGAGGGTCCGGTCGGCGGTTGGGCGGAAGTGGCACGGGAAAGTGGGTGCCTGGCTTGAAACACGGCGC
Source organism: Talaromyces pinophilus (assembly GCA_001571465.2). Lineage (NCBI taxonomy): Eukaryota > Fungi > Ascomycota > Eurotiomycetes > Eurotiales > Trichocomaceae > Talaromyces > Talaromyces pinophilus. The sequence goes on along the minus strand of CP017344.1, from coordinate 2,505,291 downwards.
ACGGTTTCAGGTCTAGCATGACACCCGTTGGCCACCAGTGCACCGTAGAGCCGCCACCCTCGTCAATAGTTGCTATATTTACCAACTCTTGCTTGTTTCGGACTAGTCTCGTATTCATTTAACACGATAACGCTGCGAACCAGCCCGTTTCCGTCAATAGAAGAGCCTCTAAGCGTACCATACCGTACATTAAATTACATATACACACGTTCTTATGCTGTACTTCCACATCACTGGACTACGTCTACTCCGTACACACCAAGGATACTTACATGCGTCCAGATTGGCCGTTGTTGTTGCGGCTCGATCATGTTTCAGTTTTCCATGAAACATCTGGAACATTGACTCAACGGTCGATATTTATATCTCGGTCTTTGGTGATACTGTACACGTTGTCTTAAAAGTACACCTTGGCAGTGAGTCAAGCAGTGAGAGGCAACATGGCATCCACCACGCGCCTTACCTACCGGACATCGGTCACTTCAGTGGCTGTGTGAGATGTATCGAGAAAGGTGCTGATAGATACTCCGTCTGGAAGTTTTGACGGGCTATCGTGCATCGTCACAAGCGGGGAGATTTTAACATGTAGGCTGCCAGCTCTCTCGGTGTATAAGCAGAATCCACCATTGTGCATTGAAGGGCTGCAGTCTATCGAGGTTATTTCGGTTTGAATTTTGAAACTTGACAATGCTATCCGCTTTACCACCAGTTCCAACTTCCCAACTTGAAAGTAGTCCCGATATTCGGGATCTACGTGGTATTGTTATGCCAGTCGATAGTTTCAGAGCAGGTGAAATAAAAAAAGAAAACGAAACATGGATTCCATCTCAGATGACGACATCAATGAGCGGAGTATCTGGAAATGGAAAAAAATTCTCAAATCAACGTCAAAACATCATACGTACAATCGCGGATAACGGAGTTTTCGACATTTTAATCAAGGGATCTGATACGTAGTTATAAAAAACTACCCGAGATTTATGTACTACGTAGTATGGAGCATGAAGTTGAAAAAGTGGTGGATCTGTAAGATCGATAGAGCGTGACAATTACGGATCAGCAGGAAGACGCGTAATCAGGAACGTCAGGGCCCTGAATCTGGTAATTTAACTTGTCTGCTAATTTAACTTGATTAATTAAGCCTCACAGCGACTATCAACCAACCAGGGATTGGCTGACTATCTGTTAACCTTGGCTAACTAGTAACAGCACTACTCCTAAGCTTAAGACTAACATCGTGCTAATCTCCTCCAATTCAGGCCCGTTTCCATAGTCTTTTAAACTGTGGACACTGTGGATATCTTGATTATTGAAATGTACAAGAGGAGCTGATGATTTCGTGCAGAAACTGCCGAGAGCTTGACCCTTTCAGAGTACGGAGTATGCTGCGGACGGCGTCTGACAGTTCGAGATCACATGATCAAGGCGCTGATCGTCACGAATGGAGAATTGATAGACAAGCAACAAAATGATTCCGGAAGTGACTGCTAGTGGTCGGACACATTTATTGATCGGCTTCTTAGTGACGAATACAACATCCTTCTCGTACGTCCATCAGTGGGACCAGCAATTTCACCATCGTTTTACCTTGGGTAATCGATAATGATTGACATCTACTATGTACAGGTGACCCCCTGAATCGATATGTCACCCATTGATTAAGAGATCGCCCCGAGCGGCTTCATATAAAATGATCCTTGTTCCGGTAGTCAAGTGTGACCTAACTTACTACGTAGTAAGTAATCAAAATTGCTGACTGCTGCTATTGTTTCTTCATTTCCGGACCTTGTTGGGTGCACATGGCTTTCACTTTTCAGGGCTGTGGGAGTACAAGCAACAATCCCTGAATCGCAAGCTCCTTACGTACCTCTGTTTTATGTTGAATGTAACCAACAAGCTATCCATGTCCGTACAATGTGGCATCTATGCCCTGTGTTCGATTAACCAGCCCTGAGTTCTGACGGCGCATGCCGATCGTGGGTCGGTACCGCTACGGCCATGCTATCAGATCCGTTGCAAACAGCCGTCACTGATAGTAGCGTGATATTATTGATACTCAAATACATTATTATTATTATTGTCGTAGATAGAGTACAGGGCCATGTGCCATCCTGTGTCACGACGTATGTAGTTGTATGTATGACAGTATGTACCTGGGAAATGCTTGGCAAAGCCGCTTCCGGCGCTGTGACCGCCAAGCGCTGGGTTTAGATCGTCATCGGAATGTATCGTGTCCAGTTCCTGTTCTTTCCTGTTCCTGGGAAAACAAGCCATCCAGAAACGGTGATGACCCAGTATGTGATCTATATAAGCGGCCGATTCAGGACGATGGAGAGTCCAGACCAGTGATTTTTCTTCAAGAACGTCAGGAGCGAGGATTGATTGCGATGATAGGGCTCGGAGAGACCCCGATTAGTGGATGTAGAATTAATTTAGGCAAATTGGTGGCCGCCGCCACCAAAGTATTCCAGATTCCAGACTCAGGGGGAACGAAAGGATGCATAGAAAAAGTGGAATTCGTCTCGCACGAGGCTGTCAACTCCAAGGTTCCAATGGGGCGAGATGGTCGATTGACTTGACCAGGTAGTAGGAGTCCGGATTGGCAGTTGTGACTGGCTCACAAAGTCTGCATTAGGGAGGTGCCGTAGAAAGCATGAGCCTGAAGAGCAGCGATGCTGTTGATTTGGTCTGAACTTGATGGGTTTGCCCCTTTCCCAGTCCCAGAACGCCAGCTCCACTCGACCCGACCGGTTGTTGTCAAATAATATCAGCACGTCCTCTCGAACTAACCGCACCAAGCAATCAGCGCCTGAGAAAAGCGTAGCGGCTGTGGATGAACGAGAATCAGAGACAGACAAGAGACAGGAAGAAGGGCCAGTCCCGAAAAGGAGAGATCTTGAAACAGGCACTGGTCTGTTGCACACCGCCCACCCCCACAGCAAGCACGCACCCACGCACGTCCTCTCTCTCTCCTTCCCGTGCAACACAACAGCTTGCTGCTTCCTGTTTTTCTTTCCTCTCCCTGAGACTCCTCCGATCGAATTTCTTCCTTCCCCAGTTCATCTACAAATACAATCTGTCTGATTAATTCTTGCTGCCTCAGTCAGCGGAACCAAAAGGCTTCTCTTATGCTTAATATCGCCCGCAGAACTTTACAACGTGTGCCCAGCTTCCAGGATATTCTCCAAGGCAGGATGAGCCACCCAGACATGTGAGCCGCATTACCCCCCCTTCGAGTTTCAGCTCATCGCCACGTTATTTTGACAGTCTGAAAGCTGACAATTGTTCTTCTCGACAGTTCCGTTGACGTCCTCGTCATTGGCGCAGGCCCTACCGGTTTGGGTGCTGCAAAGCGCTTGAACCAGATCGTACGTATCTTCCCCGCCGCGCTCGCGGGAGGAAAAGTAAGGGGTTGAAGAAACTGAACTGACAATGGATATAGGACGGCCCATCATGGCTCATTGTCGACGCCAACGAGATCCCTGGTGGTCTCGCCTCGACAGATGTTACTCCTGAGGGATTCGTAAGTGCAATGTTCCTGTCTCGCAATATCAGAAAAAGAGTCGGTCTAACAATACTTTTCGCAATAGTTGTACGATGTCGGTGGTCACGTTATCTTCTCTCACTACAAGTACTTCGACGACTGCATTGACGAGGCTCTCCCCAAGCCTGACGACTGGTACACTCACCAGCGTATCTCCTACGTCCGTTGCCAGGGCCAATGGGTTCCCTACCCTTTCCAGAACAACATCTCCATGCTTCCCAAGCAGGAACAGGTTCGCTGCATTGAGGGTATGATCGATGCTGCTTTGGAAGCTCGCGTCTCCAACACAAAGCCCAAGACCTTTGACGAATGGATTCTCCGTCAAATGGGTGTCGGTCTTGCCGACCTTTTCATGCGTCCATACAACTTCAAGGTCTGGGCTGTTCCCACCACCAAGGTAAAAAACAATCTTTCGCGTACAACTTTTCATTCTTGAAGTAATAATGCTGATATGCTCTCTTAGATGCAATGCGCTTGGCTCGGTGAGCGTGTCGCCGCCCCTAATGTCAAGGCTGTGACCACCAACGTCATTTTGAACAAGACTGCCGGTAACTGGGGTCCCAACGCTACCTTCCGTTTCCCCGCCCGTGACGGTACCGGTGGTATCTGGATTGCCGTCGCCAACACTCTCCCCAAGGAGAAGACTCGCTTCGGTGAGCACGGAAAGGTCGCTAAGGTGAACCCCAACTCCAAGGTTGTCACTTTGGCCGATGGTACCACTGTCGGTTACGAGAAGCTCGTTTCCACCATGGCCGTTGATGCTTTGTGCGAGCAGATCGGTGACAAGGAGCTCATCGACCACACCAAGGAGCTCTTCTACTCTTCCACCCACGTCATTGGTGTTGGTATTCGTGGAGAGCGCCCCGAGCGCATTGGAGACAAGTGCTGGGTAAGTTTTGGTCTTTCTGCACAATTGACAATGGTTCGACTGACGAGGATAATAGCTCTACTTCCCCGAGGACAACTGCCCCTTCTACCGTGCCACCATCTTCTCCAACTACTCCCCCTACAACCAGCCTGACGCCTCCAAGAAGCTCCCCACCCAGCAGCTTGCCGATGGTTCCCGTCCTGCCAGCACTGAGGCCAAGCCCGGCCCTTACTGGTCCATCATGTTGGAGATCTCTGAGTCCTCTTACAAGCCTGTTGACCTTGAGACCATTGTGAAGGACTCCATCCAGGGTCTCGTTAACACTGAGATGCTCAGGCCCGACGATGAGATTGTCTCTACCTACCACCGCCGATTCGACCACGGTTACCCCACCCCGTCTTTGGAGCGTGAGGGTGCTCTCACTCAGCTTCTCCCCAAGCTTCAAGAGAAGGGCATCTGGTCTCGTGGCCGTTTCGGAAGCTGGCGCTACGAGGTCGGTAACCAGGACCACTCTTTCATGCTTGGTGTTGAAGCTGTGGACAACATTGTCAACGGTTCCGTTGAGTTGACCCTCAACTACCCTGACTTCGTCAACGGCAGACAGAACACTGAGCGTCGCCTCGTCGATGGTGCTCAGGTCTTTGCCAAGAAGAAGTAAATTCAGGGTCAAGGAAGAAAATGTTAGAATATAAGAGAAAGAAGACTTTTCTCGATAATTCTTCTTTCTTACGTTTTGAAAGATTTTATGCTAGATTTCCTTTGTAATCTTCGTTTCTTCTACCCCCCTATATTTGATAATCTTGGAAGATTTTCTGAGGAAATTCCCTTTTTGTGCGTGTGACGAATGAACATTATTGACCATGGACTGGAGCATCGATTAATTTACCGTTTTTAACCCCCTTTTGTTCTTATCCAACTCTTTTTAGATACAATACATGGATATACCTTTACAATGTGAATAGAATGAGTGTGATCTTTAATTCAATCCTACAGAGGTTTCTAAAAGTGTAAGAATAAGACTTACGCTATCTATGATTTTTCTAGGGCTACAATGATACCATCCAACCTATCAAGTTCCGCTCAAGTTGTCCATTTATTCACCACTTGAACGCTCCTCTTCATCAACCTCGTTATTCTGATCAATCACCTCCATCGTCAAACTTTTTCTCGCCGGCCGGCGATGAGTTCTCGGACGCGTATTCTCCTTGGACCATATGGCTGGTTGTGCTTTTACGATAGCCGTCGAATTCTTTTCTTTGGGAGGTTGTGCAAGCATGTACCGACTCCAGTTCGTCTGCTGGTCTAGTTTAAGAGGAAGACGGGAATATGTATCTCGGAGGAGATGGGTTGGTGGTCCGGTTTGCCATACGAGTTCATTGAGCCAGGCTGGGGTGGTTGTCAGTGTGTTGTATATATTGTTGAGACGAATAAATGCTTGACGTACCACTTCCAGACATGATATCGGACAAGACTATGTGCGACATGCGTTCATAGATATCTGGCACTTGAACTTGCAAAACAGGGAAATTTCCATAATACCCAGGTCTGTGCATTCTGCTTCCCCTGCGGGCACGGGGAGTCTGCTCGGGAGATCTAGGCGAGAGGATGATTGTTGCAGGTGGTGAGGTATCGGTGGATGATTCCTGAGGCGTTGAAGATATCTGTGAATATGGAATTTCCAAGACATTGCGATATGGTCCTTGATTGCAGTTAGTTAGGCTTTGGCTCGGCCGGTCTTCCAGGGGAAAGTGCCTTCGGATTGATAACTCTCGCTGTGGTCAACAGGGCGAGTGTCCAATATCGTGTGAGGTCCAGCCGGATATGCAGGCAAGTCATCCGAATCCGACGCCGACGAATTAAAGTAAGTCTTCGAATCTCGATAGCGTTTCAACAGGTCGCAGGCATATCTCTCGTGATCAGACATGGTGTACCCAGCCGACGATGACCTGGGATAGCTCGTACTCAGCGAGTCCTGATAGAATTCGGCTTCGTCCTCATCCTCATCCTCATCTTCATCTTTCTCGCTCAATGGAGGACAATAGGGAAGGTCAGGGGTCATGAACCTTTGAGTCCAGATTGAGTGTATGGTTTGCAGGACCTCGTAGTCGGAGAGCAGGATTCGGGTTTGCGTGGTTCGGAACATAGTGATTAGATTGAAGTAGTGCTTTAATGCTGTATAGATGTATTAGTATAGCTGTTAGGCAGGACAGATTAATGGTGCAACAGAAAAAAAGAGGTTTATGCGAAGATGGACTGGATGCCGGTGTTGTGCTCCTGCCTTTTTGGGTAATTAGCTGCCATGCTGCTCAGGAAGGAGCGACTGTGTCTTCCCATCATCGTCTTCTTGCTCTCTTTACCCTTTGTCCCTCCGTTGGCTACATCTACTCATCTCAGGAGTCTATATTCTCAACTGCTTCATAGTCTTCACCTGGATCCAACACACAGCAGTCCACCCGGTCAGTTGATGATATCCACAGACAAGAGCCAAAAATAGCCCTGCCAAGACATCAATCTACATCATCCTCTTTTCAGTGTTCACCGTTTATTGTGCATCGTTCTCGAGGCTCTAGCAGATGCAGTTATGCACAGGTTGCGACGATGTTCCTGATGTCTCAGATAAGGCCCAGAATTGATCTGTAGGCAGTGGCATAGCCGTCGACGTAACGCATTGCGCCACATTGCCGCCGTGTCTGGACTGGTTGTTTGCCCAAGGCGCATTATTTTGTCGGGTTTTCGAGGTCTTGCTACTCGGCTTTTTCAGGTATTTGATGATTCTCCAAGAATTGCTAGGAGTAGTAAATGCTGGTGAAATCATCGAATCGGTTGATGCTGGAAAGCCGGGCGAATGTTCATGTAGTAGATAGGTACTTGGGACTGGTAGACGAATGCTAAACCAGATCTGACGTATATATATACGTAGATCCTGTTTTATGCCATGCATACCATATGGCAATCATAATAAATAAAATAAGAACAGGATTAAAGGTAAATTTGCTTGCGTACAATGAAGGTGAAGGCCCAGTTAGGCGGCAAAGGTTGCGTGTCCCATTCCCCCCCTTTCGAGCGCGGGCCCCAACCTAAGCCCAAAAGAACAACGACGTGCCTGAAGGAAGTCGCCAACAACTTCCCCCTCTCAACAACCCTCACTCGCTCGCTCGCTCACTTTAGCTCTCGTTTATTGCATCTGCTAGCTGGTTCTTGCTAGAAGAATCAATTCTATCTATTCCGCTGCATCTCATTGTCCATCGTTACCATCAGCCACGCTTGGCCTTGTCGACTCCTCCGAACCGGACCTGTCATCCTCACCCAGTCTCGCGTTCCACCGTACCATGCATCCAATGCTAATGCCATCACCGCCGCCATAAGCCTAGGTACATCCTATCTGTGCCGTCTGGCTGGGTACCCAGGACACTCGATTCCGTATTCCATCCATCGGCGCGGCCTCGTTCCCCCTACTTTTATCCTAGATCACCATCCCGAAAGTCATCTCCACTTCGAGTGTTTAGAGTATACCGCCGCAGAAATCTCACAATGGACGGAGATCTGAGTTTATCACAATCCCTAGGCGGATTGAGGATAGCTAATCCCGATGATTCCTCCTTGAACTCAGAAGATGCGACGGCGCCGACCACAGCAACGCAATCGATCCCGTCGTCCTCGCAGACGATATTACCTCCCACTGATCACGAACTCATCAACAAGCACACCGAAACCTCGGTTCACTCATTGCCATTACAAGATGAATACAAATCCGAATATGTACCAGAGTCGACGCCAGAGCTATCGAACTCTTACAGATCTCAAATTCTGCCCCTTACCGATCCTACATCCTCCCATCGAAATGCCGCCTATCGCTCATCAGTCGCCTACCTGCCCGAGAATCCAAGCTCGAGTCAACACCTCCAGAATATACCTCGCTCTGCGTCCACCCATGTGCATAACCACTACGCGAACGGATCCGCGTCGGCCGCCGCCCGAGATCTGAACAATTACCGTATACGTACCGATTCATCTGCGTCGGGACCGGACAGGATGTCCCGGACAGACTCGAGAGGCGGCTCCGTGGCCCTTCAAGCCGGAGTGCCTTCGAGAGATAACAGTCACAGCGACCGATCGTATAAACAAGCTCAATACCTTGCCGGGAATGGACCCATACCTCACCGAAAGGGCTCGCGGATGGGACACGGCAACCCAGCAGGCTCGCCATATGCACTGGAAAATGGCCCGCCTGCAAGTAGCGAAGATTGGCAAGATCGAGGAGCTGCTGTTGGTATCAGACAGGAAGTTGATGCCAACGGACGGACTGTTTCTCGTTATATTAAGAAGGGTGTACGGGATTTCTCTTTCGGACAGACATTGGGTGAGGGATCATACAGTACGGTTTGTCTGGGAACCGACCGCCAGACGTTGAACGAATACGCTATCAAAATCTTGGATAAGCGACATATCATCAAGGAAAAGAAGGTCAAATATGTGAACGTGGAAAAGGATGCATTGAACCGTTTGACCGACCACCCGGGAATTGTTCGACTATACTATACTTTCCAGGACGAACGCTCCCTCTACTTCGTTCTCGATTACTGCAAAGGCGGAGAACTTCTTGGGGTTCTCAAGCGCATGGTGACATTCGACGAAGAATGCACACAGTTTTACGGTGCTCAAATTCTCGATACTATTGACTATATGCATAAACGAGGGATTATACACCGCGATCTCAAACCTGAGAATATTCTTTTGGATAGTCAGATGCATACCAAAATCACCGACTTTGGCACGGCGAAAATCCTCGACACATCGAGGCAGGCCGAAAGTGGCCTTGGTGATATTCCGTCATTGGACTCAACAGACCCCCCCGAACAAGAACGGGCCAGTTCGTTTGTTGGAACTGCAGAATATGTAAGCCCGGAATTGCTCACGGATAAGAATGCTTGCAAGGCCAGCGATCTGTGGGCTTTTGGCTGTATTATCTTCCAGCTTCTAGCTGGACGACCACCCTTCAAGGCTGCCAATGAATACCTAACTTTTCAAAAAATCGTTGCTCTCGAGTACGAATTTCCTACGGGCTTTCCCGCCGTTGCCCGCGACTTGGTGGAAAGACTACTTGTACTAGATCCGGCACGCCGACTTCCTATCGAACACATCAAGAATCACCAATTCTTTGACGGAATCCAGTGGGGCCGAGGGCTCTGGAAACAGAAAGCACCACGTCTGAAAGCTTACGTTCCTCCCCCGAGGGAGCCGATCAAATTGTCAGGCGGAGGTGATGATGACAGCTTCCCTCCAAATATCTCCTCCGCTCCTTCTGGTATGGCCGCCGCTAAGTCGACGAGGGCTTACCCGCGTGTAATCACAGAACTACCTCCTCCCAGTCAACTAGACATTGAATGGTCGCCAGTGCTGAAAAAGGATAATGAGCGGATTTTGAAGCTGGGCATACTGGCTGTGATGTCTTCTCATGCTTCTCATAGTCCGGGCAGCAATGGAAATGGAGATTCGGAAACACACAGGAAGTTCTCGCGGTTCTTTGGTGGAAGTACGACGAAAAAGAAGCAGAGACTTGTGATGATTACATCACAAGCACGAATTATCCTCACGGCCGCTGGCGGGGATGAGAAGAGGGCGAAATTGGAGATCTCACTTTTGGCTCCTAAAACCACATACAGGAGTACAGTAGATGCCAAGGGCGCTGCATCTTGGATCGTCGACACGGTGAGTCTCCGACCAAACATATGCCTGTCAACGAAACCAGAGATTAATAAATATACAGCGAGATAAGCATTTTGTGTTTGAAGAACCAAAAACAGGCTCTTCTAGCGCCACATCATCTGCAAATTCAATACAGGAATGGATCGATACACTAGACCGGGCCAAAGAACTGGCCATGTCACAACAAAGCAGCGCATACTCTGGCGATGAGTACCGCGATCTTTCGTCGGGATTTTCGAGTCAAGCAAATACCTTAGACCACAGCTCAGACTTACAGACTGAAGTCCAACCAGCTATGCGAACCACTCTCCAGAAGAATACAGGAGACAACGAATCACTCAAAGGAAAGAAACGATTCAGTAAACGACATTCCAAGAACGGTCTCGCTGCAGTCTTTTAACATCACAAACCAAATATTCAACGCTCTTTTCTGTCCTTACGTTTTTTTTTTCTTTTTTGCCTATTACTTATCATTGATACACTCACTTTCTGATACCCTCTTCCTCCGAAAGTTGAACATTGAAAGCCGAAAGTTGTTGAAAGTTGAACAGGTTGGAATTTGACTATTTGATTGATTGAGCGTTAGAAATTATTATGATGGAGTCCTTCCAACAATTTTACATTGCGTACTGTCCATCCTTCCTCTCCTCTTCGGCATTTGCCGTCCCCGTTGTTTACCATACTCGAATAGCATGTTACATTATATGTACTTCTTTTCTTGGATTTGTTATATATCTGCATAGCAATCGAGAAACCCTCGACTGGCGTTGATCTTTTTTTTGACTCATTTTCGAATAATTTTTGATATCGACTGGCCAATATACGAACTTTAATCCCAGTTTCAGGGTGTTGCTACTGGATGTATCGTTTTCTCGGGGTCCGTGGCGCTTACCGGAATGAGATTCATAGGCTCGACCGGGTAAAAAGAAAGATCATTGTCCAGGGTTTGGCGAATTTAAACGGGAAAGCCTGCTGCCTAGTCTTCCGGGCCTAGGTACTTGCTACTGGATAATATGATGGTGGAGACAGTAGCAAACATCCCGAGACGCACTTATATCAGGTCTCACGTCCCGTCGGAAGAAAGGGAGGCAACTTGCTTTCAAAAATACCCTTTCGTACTTTCCATCCCTGATACACTGTATACCTAACCGCGTGGAGGAAAATTGTGGCTTCCGGGGAAATTGGGAAACAAGAAGCGAACGCAGCGGTACTACGGACATAGCACCTGTCCCATCCTACTCCAGGCCCCAGAATTGTGTCTTACGAAGATGAAACTACATTTCTTCCCCGCAGAGACACCGAACGCGACAGGTGTTCTTGTGCTGCCTGGGGGTGGGTATGAAGAGCTTTCCATGGATAATGAGGGCTACAATCCAATGCGATGGCTCAACGATCGAGGATACGATGCCTGGATTCTCGAGTACACTATAGCAGGCCCGAGCAGCATTCCTCCAATCTACCCCAAACCGCAAGAGGAAGCTCTGGAAGCGGTGCGTCAAATACGTGCCCAGGACCGAGTGCGCATGCTCGGCGTCTGGGGTTGGTCGGCTGGGGGACATCTCGCAGCCGTGACCGCGACTGATCCAGCAGCGGCTCTTGACTTTGCCATCTTGGCCTATCCGGTTATATCCATGGAGCTTGGTACCACGCACATGGGCTCGATGAGAAGGCTGATCGGGGAGGACGCCCAACCTGAGATACGCCATCAAATGTCGGCTCAGAACAGGGTTTCGAGCGAGACGCCGCCAACCTTCATATTCCATACGGCCAATGATGACACCGTATCGGTCCAAAATGCGTTGCTCTTCGCAGCTTCTATGGCCACACATCAACGCCCGTTCGAGATTCTTGTCCTTCCCGATGGACCGCATGGTATCGGGCTGGCGTTGAATGATCCCAGGCTTAGCTGGACGGAGGAGCTTTACCGTTGGCTTCAAATTCATATACCAAAGCGGTAAACAGCGATTCTCAATATTACGCCCTCGTGGTGAGGGGTAGATAGTATGGCCTGGGTTTACGTGGAAGTCTGAGGGGAGAGAATCGTACCTGGCTTGTACATATGTATGTAGTCATTAGTCTAAAGAACGTTCCACCCATATGATTTACCCTGACATCCTCGCTCCGTTACAGGAAAGCTATGGCCGACAGGGAAAATCCAGTACATAGGCAATATAAACAACCAAAATGGAGAAAGTAATTATATAAACAACCAATCTGTACTCGACTGATCGAGTTCCTGAATCCAATCAAATCCCTCATCACCACCCCCCTCTTCTTCAGAACCAGTGGCTTGCAATCGCTCATCCTGTTTATCCCACATAACTTTTAATACACAAGCAGCATTCTGCAAATTCAAACTATAGAATCCATTCCACAAAAGACCCAAAAGTCGTAATGTGATGGAGCGTTGTTCGCGAGATGTGCATTCTGCACCGGCGATAAAAGTCGGCCATATGAGACATTTAAAGTGTTCGTCTTCGGGTTGGATAAGGAGGAGGTTTTGGATTAGGTCGTTTGCGACCGTTTTGCGGCTTTGCAAGGGAGATATTGAGAAATCCGTCAAGGCGCAGTCGGATGCAAATGCGGTTGTTCTGGAGAGGACTCTTCTCGCGTAGAGGTGTACTGCCGCTTTGTAGGCGCGGGCGAGAGCGAGACGTTGGGATAGGTCCGGTAGGGTCAGATATGATTGCATTTCCTCTGCCCATGAATCGGTGTCAAAGGCATCGATATGTCGTAAGACTGCGAGCGGTGATTCGGCTCGTGTCGCCTCTCCGGAGGGTGTCAGGAATGACAAGGAGTACTCTGCCGTCTCGCCCGTTTCAGAGTAACGCTGTGCATGGACGAAAAAAATTACATCTAAAAGATAGGCAGGACACCCGACCCAGGAGGTCTTTTCGAGACGTTTGAGCATGGCCGAACCCATACTTGGCGAATAAAAGGGCCTTGACAAGACACCCGGTCGAGCGAGTGTTGAGCCCATGATCTCCGTTATCAAGCAAGCATCGACCACGAATGCATCAATCCCGTCTGTAGAAGGGAGCCTATTGCTATCCGAAAACCTGCTTCTCAATATATTCTTCGCGCCTTCGAGGTGATACATCCATGAAGTGTTGCCCGATTCAATCACATCAAGCAATATCAACACAAACATGGATGCCACGGTCCGGTCGTCAATACGTGTCAGAGGATGAGACACATCTGCGGATAATTGGTGAAGAGCGCGCTGCTTCAGTCGTAAGAAATGCTCGTATGCTTGGGTGTCGTGGGGCTTCATGAGCGTCAATCCAGCTTTGAACGATGCTTCATCACCCGCTGCCGCGTCGATGAGAAGTTGTCCGTGATTGTCGGACTTGTATGCAAATTGGATTGCACCGATAGCGGCCAGAGAGTCCGCTAATACGGATGAGCCGTTGATATAGGGGATTAAATCTCGGTAGGGGTTTTTGACGGCATCATAAAGTGCAAGACAGCGGACACTCATTCGGTTGACTTTTTGGGTTAGTTTGTGAAGTGTCTAAGATGAATTGGACTTACATATATCAACGTAAAATCTTGAGGTCTTGTTCAAGTCTTGAAATACTGGGTCAACAAGAGCGTACATGGGCGAGTTTATGGGCGAGCTTATGGGCGAGTTTGTGAGACGATTGGAAGGCTGTATAAGTGTGCCATCGTGGATTTGATGTCCACCCTCATTCGATGAAAATGGCAGCAACTGCTGAGAATGCATGGATGGACTGCTGCTCGAAGCCGGACAAGCTACATCATCGAAGCTCAAGCCCATCATCTTTCCACGACTAGCCACTCCCCCCTTAACCCATACCAAGGGCTTCTGATAGCCCAGGCACTCCTTGCCGGCATTTTGGCATTTGCGACAGGTCGGGAATCCATTGTCGCAGACTATTCGACGTCGGCGACAAGTATAGCATCCTTTGGTCATGATATATTCGCCAGGCAATTACTGTATTTGGGTTGACGCCATCCCAGATGATGGCAAGCGAATTGCACAACGTGCTCTAGTTTTCCTGACTTTCCCTCTATCTGAAAAGAAGGACAGTTCAGTTATCGAGCGGTGTAGTTTTATGTCAGGTGGTTGTTGTAGTTGAGTCAGCGATGGCAATTGCAATTTACGGACAGCGGGGCCGGAATTCTATTGGCTGCCTCAGGCAGAAACAGCAGGGCTACTAGTTACCTAGTACTACTACGTATGTACGTACTAAAATCCTTCATGCGCACGTGCCCTTGAACTGCATTCGAGTCATTGACACAGTTCACATGCTTGACTGAGTCTAAACTAGCATCTAAGCAGCAATTCTTCTCTTCTCCAGCTAACTAACTAATTTAACTAAATGTGACTCCATGGCTGACTCAGCTGAGATTTACCCTAAACATGCCCAGATGGGACTAGCGGGCATCGCCACCTGGGCTGTCATGGGTTGAGGCTTGCTATGCACGCTTGACCAATCAGAATCCCAGCACAGCCTCGGCTTGGCGCACCTTCCCCATCTGCCCGCGTTAGGTGTGGAAGGAGCGACCGTCATTGGCCGGATGCAGTCCTCTGTACACTTTTGCCAACTTCGTCTAACAATCTTCCAACGCGTTGTTTGAGTCTTGTTTCGTCACAACTTTTTTGTCGCATCGTCTGATTTTTCATCCGCCGTACTGTGTCCTGTGTGCTGTGCTCGAAGCAGGCTATGGTTGCTCGCTAAGCGCGTATTTTTGGTAATCGCATCTTTTGATCAGCACGCGCAACTGCGGGGAAGCCCGTATCCTCAGAGTCGAGGGAGTCACATGTGCGAAGGGTGAAACAAAATTCTCCCTATCTTTTCCTGCCTTCACAACTTCCAGTCATAGTCTGTATCTTGACGATGCCTGAGTAAGGAGACTGGCGCCCTTACTCAGATAGACTCCGATGGCCATGGTCTCCTATCCGGAAACAGTTGATCGTACGAATCCTCCTCCGCCCGCTTCGGCTTCGTCACGTCTTTCGCATTCTAGTCGACGACATCGTCATGGCCGGTCACATCACGGTGGTTCCTCATACACCCCACAGAACGAGTTTCCAATTTTTGCGCATACCGGAGACGTTGAAATAGTCATTGCAGCAGGCGGTCAGGAAAAGCGATATTTACTACACCGTCTTATCTTATCGCAATGCTCCGGCTTTTTCGAAGCGAGCACGAGTGAAGAATGGTCGCGTTATCAGGCCCAGGCCGAGTCAGCGAGCGCCGCTATCGATTCTGATCCGAGTTTACAAAGCGTCGCCGAGGATGGTTCTTCTATCTTCTCCCGGCGGGGAAGCACGCAAGGATCTGCTACGTTACCGAAGCTGAGATGGAGATATGAACTCGACTGGCAGCATAGAGAGTCGGACGAAGAGCCGATACTCGTGCAAAAGGTTTGTCTTTGGAAAACAGCATCTTTCCATCGTCATACGCTAATCTACATGATAGCCACCCTCATCCGATCCAGTGTTTGCAATGCCGCCGTCATACTCCAATCCACCACCACAACCCATTACCAAACCAGTCGCACCGCGAGCAGGATTTTTTCGATCTGTGGCTAACCTGACTGGTATGCAGTCTGCTGTGCATATTCCCTCCAATGCCGTGGTACCAGATACACAAACGCATCCACTCATTCGGGACTACGACAACCTCTTTCGAATATTCTACAATTTCACACCAGTTCTGAACAGTGTGAATATTGCTACCGCTTACTCAGAATGCAAAGCCTTACTTGGTTTGGCAGACATGTACGATGCCCTTGGGGTAGTCGGTTCTCGCATCGACCATCATCTGCTCCGGTTTTCATCTCGATTGTTCAAGCAGATTGCAAAGTATCCTCCGAGTTACCTCAAGTTGGGTTATTTGGCCCGCAGCCGTGTCATATTCACGGAGGCCCTTATACATGTGGTTGGACAATGGCCAGCAGCGCAGGCCCAGCTTAACAATGGCTCATTTTCGCCCTTACCCGATACTGTTTTGGATTTGATTGAAGATAAAGTTGACGACTTGGAAGATCTGAAAGCTCGAGTTGACGCAAAACTATTCCGTCTTACATTGACAACGTCTAGAGGCGAACGTGTCAGTCCGTCGAATGCGTACATAGACTGGCTCGCAGTCTCTCTCTTCAGACAATGGTTTGTTGAGAATACAACGCCGCCTCCAGCGCCTATATTGAAGAATTCCTCAGGGGGCCAAGAAGGTCGTGCTGTTTCCGCTACACGAAATTCAGCCAGCACTGTTATTCCTTCAGGTCGCGTTTATAGGCTCATCGGCTCGTCGTCGCCCGAGGCTTATCTACCCCATGACGAACTTAAACGATTCCTTAAGCTGAGGGCGTCATCCGCATCCGAATCACTCTATAACCGCGACAATTTCAAACGCTTTGAGCGGAAGATGGACGAAATTAAACGTTTAGCACGAGAAGTTGTCAAACCCTTGATGAGAAACTTTCTTGAGCTGGATCTCAAAGGAAGTGACCATAATGGAGGCTCTGGGGGAAGTGGAGTCGGTGATGGTGGTATTGGAGGCCTACCATATTTGACTTGCACTCGAATTGAAGAAGCAGATCTCCCGTGGAGATAATAATGCGCTGGACGCGACACCTTTTTGCACTGATTTTATTCTACGACGTGATTTTGATGATTGATGAAATATGATATCCCCGTTGCTATGTTAATCCACATTTGTTTACGAATTTGTGTCTTTTGTTCTATGATGGGTTCGTTTGATTGTTGCTATCGATATAATCCTTGAAGTCACGCATATATATACCCCAGGCAAAGCATTGAATATTGGATGTCATAGCTAATACCTTTGAATGAAAGTCAATTCAGACGCATAACTAATCACCCACAAGACCCCAATCTAATAGACATAACGGAAGTGGACATTCTCCCTATCAGTCCGATCCTCAAAGGCATGGACCATATTAGGATCATCACCAAGTTCCGCCTTCAACTTATCCTTCCTAGCATTCTCGCGCTTGAGCCACCATCTCAAGGCAAGAATCGAGATGAGCATGAGCGAGTAACAAACCAAATGCACACTAAACGCGATAAAGTATCGCGGCGCATCTCGTGCCAAAAACACTTGCGGGCCAACGGCGTTACCGGCTGCCCAGGAGATGAATGTGGCTGCTACGACGGAAGCCTTTTTGGTTTGACCAGCGATATTGCGGGAGACCATACTTAGGGTGAGGGTTTGGGCGGACCAGAAGGAGAGTGTAAGGTAGTAGCTGATCAGGAGGCCAACTTGGGTTCCTTTGTTGTGATTGACGACTGTCATTAGGACGATTGTGCCAGCGAACGATCTATCAAGAATTAGTATAAACAATCAAGAGATGTGGGGCGAAACTTACGGAATGAGGTACACCGCCATAACAAGAAGATTCTGATGATACCGATTCACCAGCCAAGTCGAAGTCAAAAGCACAATAATAATATAAGCCCCGAGCACCATAGCAAGAAGCTGGGTTTGCAGAACCGTAAAGTCCAAAGAGGTGATGATAATATTGGCAAAGGAGCCCAACCCACTAGTCGGCAGCGTAGTGAAGATCTGGATAGCGCAATAGCCCCATGTCTGAGGGTCGAGGAGGGCTTCCTTGACCTGGTAGGCACGGAATTGCCGGTTCTGTAAACCTGTCCGATTGCTTCGCACACGCTCGACCATGAGGTGTTTCTCTTCTTCGGTGAAGCATTTTGCGCGCATGGGCGAGTCCGGCATGAATGTGATGAGTACGATGCCGTATAGGACGGAGATGCAGCCGTAGGTTAGGAAGATAGCTTGCCAGGATTTGATTGCGTGGCCGTTTCCGATAAGACTGAAGCAGTAGGCAAGAAGACCGCCGACGATTTGCTGGCCGCCGTTCATCATGTACCTATCAACTGTGAGTATCATGGGATGAGCATCAGAGAGAATATGACATACCAATATGCAACCCTGGCAGCTTGTTCCTCTCGCTTGTACCACATACCCGACAGAATGACGAACGAAGGCTGACAGCAGGCCTCGAAAATACCCAGGAGTGTTCGAACGGTAACCAAGCCAGTGAAGTTGGTGCATGCAGCATGGCATGCAAGAACAATACCCCAGCAAATGACGTTGAAGCCGAGATACTTTGCAATCGGCACTCGCTGGATGACCCAGTTGGTCGGATATTCGACAATCAGTACGGCGATGTAGATACATGTTGTGAGCCAGGAGTACTATGTCATCAAGACCGTCAGTAAGATCATACCTTGGGTATGAGGTGAATACGTACCTGTTGCCCGACAAGGTGAGTATCCTGACGAATGTTCATGATCGAGGTAAAAGACAATGTGCCCTTGTCGATTGCTTGCAAGAAATACGTCGCAACCATAAAGGTAAGAACACGACGATCAATCTTTCTCAAAAGCCTCTTGTTGGTCTCTTCATCAATCTCGATATGGCCCATGCTGGCATATTGTTGGACCTCCTTATCAACACGCGACAGGTCCGCTTGGCCCTTGAGGTTCTCTTCGGCATTGTGGCTATCTGAGGAGAGCACACGCTCGATATGCGAGATATCCTCAGTGGCACGTTTGGGCTCGATGCTTTCGGAGGGTGGGTTCACTGTGCCACCACTGGTGATGAGGTCGTTGTCGCCAGCCATGACAGCGATATAACAAATTTCTTGAAATACGGCTACTTAGTATTGATCGGGCTGTTCAGACGGACGACGAGTGCAGTACCTCATCCCTGTATTTGTACTTGCTCCTGATATTAGCCGGCATGATGAACTAGGGTTCCTGGAGTAAGCACACTAACAAAGAATCAGCAGTGTGCACCCCCAATGTACCCCCGGACTACAAGCTGGAGAAGAGGGGTTTGGATCACTCCCAAACTGCCAATCGCACGACTCATTCTGCCAGCCGGACATAATTGTTCCAGGCCAAGACACTACGTTCAAGCCAAATCAGACCAAGAAGCGTTCTCCATGCGGGGTTGAGTTTGTTGTGCCGTGGGATACGAGAGGAAATTAAGTTGGTGGAGGCGAGCTCGGGGTAGCGATACCCCGGGCTCGGTCTATTGTCGATTCTTGTCTAGAAGTTCCTCTTTTATTTCTATAAAAGAACACCATTAATGTGTCGACTGACTAGCGTAGCCGAAGTCTTTTTTCTTTGCTTAATATATTTCAACTGGCAGCCAGTGACCCGGTGTCGACAAGATTTCCGGCTAAAACACTAGGTATCTAGAGTGAGCAGACACAATGCCCGCCACCAAACCAACAGCCGCGGATGTTCACAGCGCAATCAGACTGTTGATCGATAATCTCGTCAACATCAAAGACGAGACCGGCAAGTTTCTATTGTACTTAGAAGACGGGCGTGTGATAGACACAAAGTCATGGGCTGGCTGGGAATGGACGCACGGTATCGGGCTCTACGGAGTCTGGAAATACTACGAAATGACAGGCCATGAATCTCTACTCAAAATTATTGAAGATTGGTTTGCGGCTCGATTTGCAGAAGGAGGAACAACGAAAAATATCAACACGATGGCCGTGTTTCTCACGCTGGCATACGTATATGAAAAGACTGGCAATGTGGCCTATCTGCCATGGCTTGATTCATGGGCTGAATGGGCAATGTATGAATTACCACGAACAAAGTACGGTGGAATGCAACATATCACCTACAATGCCATAAACACAGAGCAATTATGGGACGACACCCTGATGATGACTGTATTGCCATTAGCCAAAATCGGCAAATTGCTCAATCGGCCTGAATATGTGGCAGAAGCCAAGAAGCAATTCCTCATCCATATCAAATACCTCTTCGACCCTCGCACCGGTCTGTTTTTCCACGGCTGGAAGTTTGAGGGTGAAAATGGAGGACACAACTTTGCACAAGCCCGATGGGCTCGAGGCAATAGTTGGCTTACGATTGTCATTCCCGAGATTTTGGAGTTGCTTGAATTCGACATTAATGATCCTATCCGGTTACATCTGATCCATACCCTGGACGCACAATGCGGAGCGTTGAAACAGTTCCAGCATTCGTCGGGGTACTGGCGGACATTGATCGACCAGGCTGATGAGGGCTCTTACGTCGAAGCCTCGGCCACCGCTGGATTCGCATATGGCATGCTCAAGGGACAGCGCAAGCGATATATTGGCAATCAGTACCGCGAGACGGCTGAGAAGGCCATCCAGGCGGTGTTGAGTGCAATTGACTCGCATGGAGAGCTGCAAAACACCAGTTTTGGCACGGCAATGGGTCATAATTTGGATTTCTATAGAGAGATTCCTATCACTTCGATGCCGTATGGACAGGCTATGGCGATTATGGCGTTGGTTGAGTATTTGAGGACGTACATTTAATGAGATAATCAAGTTGTGAAATAGAGATAGAACTAGAAGGCGAATTTGCTTAGATAGTCGATCCATAACCCTAACCTTGGATTGCACCAAACCCGGCTATCACACAAATCAAACAATTTCAGACTCTAAGGGTCTTAGAATACTAGATATAAGGCAATCAAGATATGGACATCTCTATAGTATTATCGACGAACGCCGCCCGTGGTACGATTCCGAGCTCTTCCTAGGCGACCTTGTTTAAAGCGCCAGTCTTGAGGTCATAGAGGTATCCAGCCACTTCGACATCCTTTGCAAGATAGGGAGAATCTTTGAGATATGCCACATCCTCATTTAAAGCACTTTCGTGACTATAAATGTCATAAAACGATTAGCCTGGCTGATTCGCAATCGAGACCGAGATGCACATACTCATGAATATGTCCAAAGCCCATTTCATCAATCTTTGAGGCATGATCTGGAGCAAGCAGTTTTATGCGGTCACGAATGGCCTCGTTGGTTTGATGCGTTAAACCGCAATCTATTCACATAAATAGTCGGTCCCAAGGAAAAAGTTAGGCAAAGATGTAAAGTTACCGGTGTGATGTATCACTACGACTGTACTGATTTTGAGCATTCCATCCAAGACTATCAAACTGCGCAACGCATCTATTGCTCTGCCACCAGCCACGCGGATAAAGGATGCTTGGAGGTCTGTATTGCCGGTTCAGGAAGGGCTGATATCAACGATTCAATGCGGGAACTAACCTCCAGGAGCTATGTTCAAGAACAGCTCTGGACTAACTCTGGGGTCTGAACAGGCAACTGTGGGATGTGTTAGTAAAGTTGTTGGGAGTGAGGAAGGATTCTCGTACTTATCACAGTCTGGCTGAATCCAGGAGGCATCGGTGTTGCTCGCATGTCAGCCACAGATGGTAACAGTACGTGCTTTGGAACATATTCCCTGCATAGCAAGTGAGCCAAATCATGGATAATGTCTACAAGATGTTGTGCTTACTTGTTCCTCTCTAAGAGCTTTTCGAAGGTAGAAAGCGACATGGTGTGATACAAATAGGGATGACTTCAGACGACTTGAAAAGTACGGAACAAATAAGATAAAAAAGAGAACAAGATTCATGTCTCATATTGCGGTTTAGTTTACTTATATACCTCAAGACAGCAGACGATGAAGACTTAGGGCTAACCGACTATGGTACCAGATGCCGCCAAGACGTAGTTGACTCTGATCAGCACAGCACTTTGTTGATCTCGAGTCAAGTTCTTGATGAGAAATCTTTCGATAGAACTTTCCATTCTACAAGGATGATTTCTCATTGATGCAAACATATATCAAGCTTTACTGAGTGATGCTCTAGCTCGATTCGGAATCAAAACCCGCCAAGCCCTAAGAGAGAGGGTCAAACTACAAACAATGATATGCATTACTCACTAAGACAGTCCTGAATATGTAAACCAGCTAATACATCTTATCCATTCCAATGTAGCCTTCTATTTGAGCCTGGAACAATTTCAGGAGACATAACCCTAGATACGAACCCACAAAGCCAGGGTTGGGATGTCCTTGTACACATGTGCTCAAAGTATACGTACTAAAGATCGTGTCATCAGTCATGGACATCATTTAAACCCTCGTCATGTTGGCAGTTTTGTTTCTCCCACTAGAGATAGAAGTAAACATCATAAGAGCCGTAACTTTCGGCAGCGGAGCAGTCTCCAGCATCGACTACTCCCCCACTGCATGGTGTTACCTACGAGCACTGCTGCTTTGAGACGACCTGGCAAAATATATAGTCGTACTTAAAGTAAGAGTGCTCATAGGTAACACCAAGGTCGGTGCATGCTTCCGGACGGGTTGTAGCGTTTCCTGTGCAGATCAGAGCACCGTCGGTGCCTTCGTTATATTAATCTTGCTTAAGATAAACTGTAACGAGGTCACACGGTTATTAGTACTTTTCCCAGCATCGCAATAATCTCAGTTAGGCTCCAGGCCTCTGATGGCATGTATGTCAGAGATAATGCATCAAGGCAAGGAAATGACTGAGGAAACTGTCGATTGGCGTGTAATTTTGTCTGCTCCTATTGGAATTGCTAACTTCGAGAAGGGGAGCATCTTTAGATGAGCTACCTGGCGCAGAAATCGAAAGGTAATCGAACTCACAATTGCGAGCCTCGCCATATACCTTTAACCCATGCCATCGGCAATCGGTTAGGGTTGACTGCAAAAAGAGCCATGTCATAGTTCACTATCACTCAACAAAAGCCGTAGATCACTCGTATGGCGACAAACTGACGCCTTAATAGCCCATTCCAGAAGAGCAGGCATATGCTGAACTTCTCGTCCTTAGTATGTATAATTGTGACGGAAAGCCACAGATGAGGGTGTAGACGAGGTGGAGTCCTGATAACAACGACATTCCAGTTGAACCAATCAGTGTGCCAGGATAACATCTTACGCGGATTTAAAGCGATTTGCGTCATTTCGTCCTGTGAAGTATAGACATGCTATGCCGAATCAAGTAATCACGGACTCCGATGTTCCTCTCGTCTTACAAATATCTAGACGCTGATTCCTTGAATTTATATTCATCTGTTCTCTGTCGAACAAACCTATGGGTTTAGCATTATAATCAATCCCTTAAACAGTCTATCATGGCTTCAACAGACTACCCTGAGGATGGCATCACCAATCCGATCCCGAACGAGGAAGAACCTCTTTTAGGGTCTAACGGCAGTGTAACCCAGAAGGACACCACGCCAATTTATCATAATTTTCTCACAGGTTCGTACTTCTTTTTGTTCAGATCAGATTAGAATGTGTTCTTACGTTTCGTTATCACTGCAGGAACTGCTGTGGTTGCTCAGGCCGGTATCTGGGTGGTAAGTCTATATTCATCCCACCTTTTAATGCCACTAGGGTGCTAATTTGGCTGTTAGTTGTTCGCCGTCATCTGGTCTGCAGTGTTTTCTCATGACTTGATCTTTTTTGCAGCGCATCCGGTATGTCATGAAATACCCATGATCATTATTTGTAAGACGTACTGACTCTGTTAGCTGCTCAATTCCACCGCCCTTTTACTTCAAGTACAAGCAATCCTCGTCCTTCAGCCTACTTCAACTCCTCGCCAAAAGTCAATAGGAACGCATCTCCACTTTGCTTTCCTAATTCTCAGTCTTGCCGGATTCATCTCAGCCTTTGTCGTTATTGAACTGAACAAAGACCCCGAGCATCGACTAAGCTCCATCCACGGAGTCCTTGGATTCATCACATATATCTTGATCATCATCCAAGCTTTGGTCGGAGTAGCCCAATTCTGGATTCCGAAATGGGTATTCGGAAGCGTCGAGAACGGAAAGAAGATATACAAATACCACCGCATATCGGGCTATGTCTTGCTGGTGCTAGAGCTCGCGGCCGTGGCCGCTGCGACGCAGACTGCGTATAACATCTATGTGCTGAATATTGCACTGTGGGCTGTTTTGGTCACCTCGGTCCTCACTCTGCTGGGTATTGGCGCGCGTATCAAAATCAGCAAGTTTGGATTCTGAGACAATATTCAGGATGAAGGCGAGGAGGACTGTATACACGAATGCTGAATGGAGGCCTTGATCGGAGGGGAAGGCACTGGTAAATTTGCACATTTCCATGCTTTTGAACGTATACATGTCAATGTTTTAGTTTTTGGCGTTGTACTTGGCATTTGTTGGAAATGAAGTTACTGTAAAGGAAAAGAAAAGAAAAGAAAACAATTTAGACATAAGCCAGAGCAAAAGTAAACACGAAAGTTATCTCCGACCCGCAGCCAACCGTACCGCTCGTAAATTCGCCGTTTATTTCTCCGCAAACTTTCAAACAACCACCAACAACTCTGCGACTTCCAATGGCGCCCACCCACGTCTCGCGAATACCTTTCACTCAATGCCGCTCAATCCTACGACGAGATTTCAGCTCTACATGCCGACGATGTCGTAGCGCTGAATTATCACGCCCACCCACTGCGCCGAAGCCAGTCCCCGATGTGAAGCTGATCCGAGAACACGCCGACCTGTTCGCGCGCAATTGCGTGAATCGCAACTATGCCTCTCATGGAGAATACCCGCATCGCATCAAGGAGTTGTACGCAGAGACAAAAAGACTCGAAGAAGCTCTACTAGATCCGCGACGGAAAATTAAGGAATTGGAAAAGGAGATAGGTCGGGTAGCAGGCAATCGAGAATCAAACGCCGACGAGAAGAAGCAGAAATTGGACGAATTACGGAAGGAGGCACAAAATTTGAAGAAGAAATCTCAAGATACGTTACTGCGGAAGGAATCGCTAGACAGTGAAATACAGAAACTCGCTCTGTCGCTACCGAACCTTACCTCCCCCGAAGCCCCCGTTGGCGACGAACCTCGAGTAGTTGGCTATATCAATTACGACCCTGAAGAATCAACTACTTGGCTGAAAAATAAACAACCGTATCGATCGCATGTGGAGATTGGGACCAAGCTTGAATTACTCGATTTTACGAGCTCCGCGACATCGACAGGTTGGGGTTGGTATTTCCTTATAAACGAGGGAGCTTTACTCGAACAAGCTCTGATCCAATACTCGCTAAACGTGGCGCTGAAACGAGGATTCAAAGCCGTCGCACCTCCATCGATCGTCTACTCTTATATCCAAGAAGCATGCGGCTATCAGCCGCGAGACCAGAACAACGAACAACAAATCTGGCACATTGAGCAGAGCGAAAAGGACAAAGCTAGACCTCAGCGGTCGCTCGCCGGAACCGCCGAGATTCCTTTGGCTGCTATGTACGCCGGACGAGATATCGACGATTCTCTTTTACCTCTGAAATTCGTCGGTACAAGTCGATGCTACCGGGCCGAAGCCGGTGCGCGCGGTGTTGATACAAAGGGACTATACCGGGTTCACGAGTTTACAAAAGTAGAACTGTTTGGATGGTCGAATAATCCGCGATCCGACATTCCTGACCCTCTTTTCGAGAACTGTACTCCCTTGAACGAGTTGTTCAATGAGCTCGGGGAGATCCAAGTTGAGATTTTGACTGCTCTGAACTTGCCATGTCGGATACTGGAAATGCCTACCGGTGACCTTGGGGCTAGTGCGACGAGAAAACGCGACATAGAAGCATTGTTCCCTTCGCGATTACGAGCAATTGAGTCTGAATCTGGCAACAATGGGTATGATCTCGAGACAGGCTGGGGCGAAGTCACATCTGCTTCAATCTGCACAGACTACCAAAGCCGTCGACTAGGAACGAGGATTCGTACCAGTCAAGGCGAAAAGTCTCGTTATCCCTTGACCGTCAATGGAACGGCTGTTGCGGTCCCCCGGGTGTTGGCCGCTATACTTGAGAATGGCTGGGATGAGGAGAGACAAGTCGTTGTGATACCGGAGGTGTTGAGGCAGTGGATAGGAGGAATTGAGACGATTGGGAAGAAATAGTCATCTGTATCATATTGTACTATAGCAAATTTGTAAAATAATCTCATGACGATGTACTCTGTACATGTCGTAACCAAATACGCAAACCTTCATTAACCCTAATCAATGTCACCATACCGTAGCAAATGATCTGATCAATGAGCTTAGGTATGGTAGGTAGCGCCTCATCATGTACACAAATGGTGAACAAAGATAAATCGGAAACTGTCTGGAGGGCTCTGCCCTATCGGCGACCTCCGATATCCTCCCGCATAATCGCAGCCGATGCCGGAAACCTTGTTATTCTACAGAGTTGATACACCTGATGAAAATATAAAGCCTTAGCAATATCAGCAGTCCCCACGGCGAATTGTATCACGATTTCCCACTGGTCTAAGGAGAAAGTAGCATGCGATTCGTCGACGAGGGTGGCACCCAAGGCGAAGTAGTGGTACATAGTGGTGATGTAGCGATAAGATAAGAACCCCTCTCATCCCCTCGTTTTGGGACTTTGTAACTTGTCACTGATCCTTTCAAACTTCTTCCCATTGAACTATAGAAGCATACATCTTATTGAACTCTCATAAAATCAATCAATTGACTAGTTGAATCCCAATGGAAGCCCATAGCATCCCCCTCGAGAAAGCCGCCGAACTCTCCGGCCTCTCCTCAAACGGAGTCACTCGAGTCCCCAACGACGAAATCGACAAAACCTTTGCGCGCACCACAAACCTCGCCTCGTCCGCCTTGAACGCAAAGGTGTTGTCGCGATCAAACGATTACTTCGCCTCAGCCGAAAACTTGCTTACGCCCACTCCTCCGGTACACAAACCCGGCGTATTCGTGCATACAGGCGCATGGTACGATGGCTGGGAGACGCGCAGACACAATCCCGAACCATATGATTGGGTGGTCATAAAACTCGGCGTCTCGAGCGGCGTTATTGAAGGCGTCGAGGTCGACACTGCATATTTCGTGGGTAATTACGGCGAAAAAGCCGAGTTGCAAGGCACATATGCACCCGCCGGAAGTAGCGAAACAGATGAGCAGATTGCTAGTCCGGAGTATAAAGGGTGGAAGACGATATTGCCCGTTGTAGAATGCGGACCGAGTCAGCGACGAGCGTGGAAGATTGATTCGTACGATGCTGCGAATCCGACGCCGTATACCCATGTGCGTCTCTTGATGTATCCCGATGGCGGGTTTGCGAGGTTGAGGCTTTATGGACATGCTATTCCTCCGCCAGTGACGGCAGCATCAGCAGTAGGAGAAATAGAAGAACTCTCGTCTGCGCTGGTGGGTGGTCTTGCTCTATCCGCGTCGGATCAGCACTACACACCAGCCTCAAACACAATCCTCCCAGGGCGCGGAAAGGATATGGGCGACGGCTGGGAGACGGCTCGTTCCCGTACGCCAGGACATGTCGACTGGGCCATTTTCCGACTCGGATTACCAGGCACAGTCAAGAAGATTGTGGTCGATACCAAAGATTTCCGTGGCAATTTCCCACGCGAAGTTCGGGTTCACGGTCTTGTAGCTTCCAAGGATGAGAAAGAGGATCCTACGAACGAGCATCCGGGTTGGATTGAGTTGTTGAATAGTGACAAAAAGACACAGGCTGATACTGAGCATGTGTTTGAGGGTGCAGAGCTTGCGGCTGGTCTGGACGATAAGACGGTGTTTACGCATGTCAAGTTGACTCTCATCCCGGATGGTGGTGTGAAGCGGTTCAGAATATTCGGACAGAGAGCGATCTAGCATCTACAAAGATAGAAAATGTCATATAGTATAGAATAAATGTAATCATTTTACGCATCGATGGCTCCCTCTTATCCTTCATCCCTGAAACAATGGTCTATAAATCAATTGAAGAAGCCAAAGGCACACATTTTGTGAATCAAAACAAAAAATCAAAGTATACAAGCGCCACCATAACCATCATGGACAAGTGTGGATATCATAAGGGAAACATGAAAACGAATCGAAAGAAGTCATAAGCAGCTTTGTCATCTCTCATGACGAGAAACGAAAAATAGATATACAAGAAATGGACCTGCCTAGAGACAGGAAATGTATCAACAAATAAAATTGTAATACTTCATTCTCAAATAGATGTGTCCGGACCATTCCTTCGTGGTAATGGGGGCTTTTCATCTGGTTTGGTGGGTGAGGATTGTTCGAGTGAAGGTTTCCTCAACCGCTGCGGAAGCTGCTGTTCTGCTGAAGGAGAGATAACTGGAGGTGGTAGAACGGGCGGGGACACAGCTGGCGGCAAGGCAACTGGGGGAGAGGACAATCGACGTTGCAATCTTTCGTCATCAGGTGTCAGAGCAATGACTTGGCTAGCTGAAGATGATGATGTCTGACTTCCTGGTGTTCCAGTACCGTCACGTAAACCCTCACTGCTTTGTCGCGTGATGGGACGACGTCGTAGTTTGGATATCCTAGCAGGAGCCAAGTATTGGTCTAGCATCTCGCTGAGAACAGACGATCGCACTGGTTTCGCAAGGTAATTGTTCATGCCTGCTTCGATACACTTCTCGCGATCACCTTCAATTGCGCTGGCAGTCATGGCAATCACAAGCGCTTGATTGACATTAGGATCGGTCTGTTTTCTAATCTCGCGAGTAGCATCGTAGCCGTCTAGAACTGGCATTTGAACGTCCATAAGAACAACATGGAATGGTCGTCCCTCTTTTGAACGTTGACGAAGTGCCTCAACCGCTTGCTGTCCGTCACTGAACGCTTCGCATTCTAATCCAAGTCCTCGCACAAATTTGACCGCAATCTTTTGATTGATGGGATTGTCTTCTGCAATACAAACGCGGATTTGCTCGCGAGGAATCAACGTCAAATCCCGGGCCAAAACTTGTGTAACTCGGGGAACGTCATGTTTGTCGGCTTGGTTGAAGCTTTGCATCCATGGTGCAGTGACGGCAGAGTCTTTAGGCGCTCGCTGGAATACCAGCTGGAATGTCACTGTTGTACCCACACCAGGCGTAGAGTCGAGCCAGATCAACCCTCCAAGGACGTCTTCAATGATGGCTTTGCAGATACTCAACCCTAATCCACTACCGCCATATGATCGAGCTGTAGAATTGTCTGCCTGGGAGAATGGTCTAAACAGTCTCGATTTGTGTTCTTCGGAAATACCAATTCCGGTATCCGAAACAGAACATTCTAGGCGCACTCGTCCCTTGCCTTCGCGAACAACCATAGCTGTAACTTTAACATGGCCCTTAGGTGTGAACTTGTAACTATTGCTGAGCAAGTTCATGAAAATCTGGTGAAGACGGACAGGGTCACCCATAACAACCAGATCCTCTGGCACCTTATCCAAGTCTTCAATAGTTTCCAAACCCCGGTCACGATGAGTATAACGTAAGGCTCTCACCACCTCACTGATCGTTTCTCTCAGATTCAATGGTACAGTGGAAATTTTCATCTTGCCGGCCTCCAGTTTCGAGAAGTCCAGTATGTCGTTGATAAGAGTTAGCAAAGTATCCGCACATACTCGGATTGACTCCACATAGTTGTCTTGCTCCTTATCAAGTTTCGTGCCCTTTAGCAGCTCAGACAATCCAATGACTCCGTTCATTGGGGTTCTAAGGTCATGAGAAACGTTTGCAAGGAAGACGGACTTTGCTCTGGCCGCATCTTCCTTCAACTTGACGTTGTGGTTTGCCTCCGCTTCCGCAATCTTGGCTTTCTGCTCCGCCTCTCGCGCTGCTGCCAACGCACGCTTCTGTGATTCGACCATAGCCGCATTGGTGGCACTCACTTTACGGACTCTGCGGAACAAGAAGGCATTGCTGAGTGAGATTCCAACTTGATTGCATAGAAGACGGAGAACAACAACATTGCGTTGAGTGAACGAATTAGGCTTTCCCTCAATGTGAATCACACCAAGTAAGTTCTCCGCCTGAATGATTGGTAGCGTGATGACAGATCGACCCGCGGGATGTCTCGCGCTGTACCCCTCGCTGACAATGGAGAATCTTTCATCTTCAAGCACATTGTGAACAAGTACTTCTTGTCTGGTACGCAAGGTGTAATGAGTGATTTGTTGCGCCATTTTGTCTTCCAGCTCGGAAAATGGTAGACCGTCGAGGAAGGCCTTCTGCCCGTCATCCTGAGAGCCAACCGCCGCAATTGCGAACCCGGTATCTTCAAACTCGGTGGTAATGACAGCTGTATCTGAGCCACTGCAAGATTCAAGGATGATCTCAATCATCTTTGTAAGTAATTTATCGATTTGAAGCTCGGATGACATGACTTGGCTGAACTCGAGAATACTTGACAAATCAATGATATCTGGGTATGCACATGTCAGCTGACATTTAACAAGCGAACTGCAAAACTTACCTAGGCCAACACTTGGAATATCCAGTGGTCCGGTTTCCACATGATTGCCGGAATTCTCTAGCCAATGCTTCTTCCTGTCATCTAGATTTGTCTGAACTGCAACCGTCGTTTCAACAGCCGCATTCTGATTGATATTGGCGAGAGAGTCAACGGTCTGCGTGCCGGCATCATTGTGTCTAGGAGCTGTAGCTGTCTTGAGTAGCCACTCATGCTTCTCTGACAAATGCCCAGCCTTTCCGATTGCGCCCAGACCCATCCAAGCAGCAATGGCTTCCCTAACCATCGCCCTAGCTGGCCGTTTTGCGCCTCTTCGAACAAGAAAATCACCTACCAAATGATTAGCCACTTTTCAAAGCCGCATACTAGAAAATTGTTGACCTACCATATAACTCTAGAGCCATTGCCTCTTCCAGAGGAAAGCCGTGGACCTCGCAGTGATCAATAGCAGCCTCGTAAGCTTGTATAGCAGAGTTGAACTCCTTGGTGTGTTCATGCATAAGTGCCTCAATGAGGAGAGACCACATTGCATGATTGACATCGCAAGACTTCCGAGCGAAATCGATTACTTCTTTACATTTCGTCACAAGACTCATGTGAGATTCCAGACTGCCCACATTCGGATTGTCAATATGCTTCGTGAGAATCGCTAGTGGAAGGATGAAATAGGTGAGATGAGACGCTCTCATGGACCACAGTCGTTCAATGCTCTCCATCATGCTGCTACCGAGCTCAATAATCTTGTCATAATGGCCATAGACATAAAGAGGAATCATGGCATAACTCCAGTAGATATCGTGAGGGCGATCTGAACGCATAGAGCGCTCACGAATGTGTTCCATGTATTCAAGACTACTGTGCTGATCATCCGTCATGACGAGATTAGGCAATCTCCACGACGTTTTGCCTTGTAGTGCTCGTGTGACTTGCTTGACAGCTACAAGCAGGACTCCTGCCCGAACATCACGCGTCCAATCGACAATCTCGTCGGGTGTTTCTGCGCAAAAGGTCTCGATCTCGGACATGTCCTGACCCAGGTATAAACGGGTTGCTGCCATCAGTCCGAAGCTGGTCAGCATCAGATACGGGTCATTTGAATTGAATGCGTATTCCACCGACGTCTCGATAAAGGGTAAGATCGTGCGTAATGGAACTCGGAGATGCTCAACCATGAATGACTGCAGTAAAAACCCAGTTCCCCGCGATGAAGGCTCTGCGTAGGACTCAAAAATCAACAAAGACAAGTCACTCATGCTAGCTGCGAATTCTAGATCCTTGTGACGACTGTATGCTGCCATAGCTAGGTGGCAGCATGCCAAGCCAACCTGCGAGAAACGACCCGTGAACAAATGAAGTCTCATCATCTCAACGCCCATGTACATGTACGTTAAGTCATCGCCCCAAAAGGCTACAGCCATGGCTTCCGCAAGCACAGTTCCTAAGGCAATGACCCTAGGGTCTTTACTGATCGGCTGTAAAACTAAAGCATCAAGATCTTTGGGCTGGAGATAATCTCTCAACTCCTTGAATGCAATGTCGCATTGTTCATAAGTTGTCGGTTGTCGAATGTGAATGCCAAGCTCTTCGAGAGACGAAAGCAAAGCGTCCATAGCACCATTAAAGTCTCCTGCATGAGTCGAAATTTTGCTCTTGATAATCCAAGCTCTTGACTTGTCTGCCGCAGTCTTACCGTGTCGAAAAACTTGCGTCAAAAGCCTAAGAGCCTCTTCTTCATTGTCTCCTTGGTACGAAAGCAGCTCGGCTGTGGAAAGGTAGAGTTCTAAAGTCTCTTGATAATCAACATCAGGAGCCTTTTCATCCCAGCAGCTTGGTTGTAAGAGCTTGATAGCATGGCGCGAGTACCAAAGCGCTGTGGGTCGGGCACCCAAAGACAATGCAATCCGTGCAGAATTTTGAAGAACCTTTCGGTAACGGTTTCGGTTTCTAACTCGTTTTCGAATCAAGTCTGCGGCTTGGCAAATATGGTGTGACTTTGGATACATTTCATCCTCCTTTGTGCAGTACTTCATCATGGTTTGAGCGATCACAAAATGCATCTTCTCGACATCGTGGCATTCGCTCAATGTGGAGACAGCTCGAGCAAATCGGTCATGCGCGAAACTGATCGCAAATATCACGTTAGAAGGTAGTATCATGAAGTGTTCAAGGACAGTACATACCGGAACTCATCATCCGTCTCCCCTGGTAACACAATGTACCCTTGTACTAAGAATTGAAGTCCGGAGACAGCTTCATCTTCGGAGCGAGGCGCCAATGCCTTGGATATCGGCGTAAGCTTGCATTTAGTATCCTCGATAGCATCATACCAGAACTCTCCCTCCATCAGTCTCTGGATAAGCGAAAATGAGAATGGACTTCCAAGGAAGGTCGCCCAAATCAGGATTGACAGAGCAGCAGGCGGAAACTCCTGGAATCTCTTGAGAATGAAATCAGTGCCTAAGTTGTCGCCATACTCGGGTGAGACAAATTCCGTAAAGATGCGGTCAATGTCGAACTCCCACTTGCTATTCCTCCAAGAGTACCAAATGCAGTTCTTGCGATAACAGGTTTCCAACATCATTCGGATAAAGAAGGGATTCCCTTGGCTCTTCTCGATGACCACGACGGAGAGAGGAGTTTGTCGAGGATCTGGAGTCAATTGCATTGTAGCTGATACAAATCTTGCAACGTCTTCTTCAGAAAGAGCATGGAGTTCGATCTTAGTGAAACTCGTACTTTCCGCGTTGAATAGAGACAATACATCCCGTGACTCGATCTCCTGTTTGCGTGCCGCCAGGATAAGCAAGCATGGAATTCTGGTCTTGCAGATATTGCCAATCAAGTCTGCCGACTCGTCGTCTGCGTATTGAAGATCGTCCAAACATACACAGATGAGTTTCTGGGAGCATAGATGTCGAAGTATCTCTAGATACATCTCCATTAAGCGCATTGTTTTGTTAGGTGTGCTTGTTGAAGAGAAAAGGTCCGTCGGGGTTTGCCCATGAAGAAAGCTAGGCCGCTTGGTGATTTCAACTTTCGAGCTTTCCTTCAAGAGATGTTGAGCAACTACCATTTTCGGAGAAACGGGTTTCTCTTTTTGATCATTTGATATCAATTGCTCGGGCAGACCGAGCACCTGGTGTAGGGTTGGCCATAGTGGCCGAAGAAAAGTACGGAGGTTATTATGGTACTCTGTCGTGACATCTCGCTCAGAAAATATCTGGCGCAGAAGACTAGCTAATACTTTAGCGAATGGTTCGAATGGAATCCTTCTAGCACGGTCGAGTCTTGCTACCCCGATATACCCGAGTTTTCGAATAGCTGGGTGTACGCGCTGAATGAGATCGGTTTTGCCAATGCCAGGATTGCCGGTGATTGTGATAACTTCAGTATGTCCACTACGCTTAATTTTAGTAGCGGCTTTGTGTCGACTCATAGGGTTCAACGTCTCCATTGGGCTTTGGGTGGTATTGACAGAGACATGGGCAGAGTCTCGATCGCCACTATCACCAAGACTCCTATGCTCCGCAGAAGCAGAGCCCTTTGGTCTATTGAAAGTCCCGAAAGCTCTTTGGGTCGAAAGAGATGATTCAGTACTGTGAGCAGAATCACGCGTAGGTACGTGATTGAGTCCAAATGGACCTGCAACTGAGTTGTGTCTTGAAGAAGTAACGTAGTTGAGAGAACTAGAGTCACTAGATCCTTCGGGGATGTCAAAACTGTCCATTCGACTTTCGGATATGGATGACGATGAGCCGGCAAACCCACTCGAATTCGCCTGAGCAGCCATTCTGGCATACAGAGCTTGTTGACGCCGGTGGACCTTCTGTGCGATGTTCATCACCTTTTCGTACTCGTCCTCCCTGCCAAACATCTGAGATGGGAGAGTAAAGAACGAGGATACATCGTTTTGAGCGACTTCGAATGTCTTCAGCGCATTGAAATCTCCATCACTAAGAAGCTTCACTATGTGTTCAAGATCCTTCTTTACAGCTGTGATGGTGTGATAGCGGTCATGAAGGCCTTTCTGGGTCATCTTCATGACAACCGCAGAAACAGCATCTGGGACATCCATCCGCTTCGAAGAAACTGGTGGTAATTTCCTGCCGAGTACATTTTGCACCACTTCCATCGGAGTGCTGCCAGTAAATGCCGGTTTGCCCACGA
The DNA here is from genome assembly GCA_001571465.2 of Talaromyces pinophilus. Taxonomy (NCBI): domain Eukaryota; kingdom Fungi; phylum Ascomycota; class Eurotiomycetes; order Eurotiales; family Trichocomaceae; genus Talaromyces; species Talaromyces pinophilus. The sequence continues at coordinate 2,470,871 of CP017344.1, read as the reverse complement.
GAATTATCCAGAACAAAACGCCCAATGCATAAATGTCGGTTCGACTATCGGGTTCTGTCGGCATGCGTCCGGTTTGCTCTGGAGCAATGAATTGCAGTTTCGTTTTCACGCCTACCTCGCGGGATAATGCCGACCAACCTTCGCTCAGCGCATTGTCAAAAGATCTCGCCCCGTTTCCAGTATGCACTAATCTAACTTTTCCAGTAGCGCGGTTGAAATGGAAAGCATCCGGACGGATCTCGCCATGGATAGTCTTTTGTCCATAGTGCAATATTTCCAAACAGTCGCAGGCACCGATAGCAAAATCAAAGAACACGGGTAAAGAGACCTGTTCTCCCGGTGTTGTATTGCTGCTACTCTCGCTCTGGGTGCCGACACTATACCACGCGGGCCCAAAAGCGATGAGATCTTTGAGTGAATTGTTGCCGGGCGACTCGTTGCCGGGCGACTCGAATATCGACACAAGAATAGGGCCGGTGTCCCCAGGCTCAGGCGGGAGCCTCACAAGATCGACTGGGCGAACGGTATGATTGCAATCGGGATCGGATAGCTGAACGATCGAACGCAGCATATGAAATTCTCTTTCCAACCGAACGACGTGAGAAGAGACGCGGGCTATCACGGTGAGAAAGTATGAATCTTGATCGATGCGTGAGGAGGAAAGTTCACTACTGGATTCACTGAGGCTACTTCGCCAATGGTGACGGAATGGCGGCCTGGAGTCTATTCGTGGTGAATCTCGTGTTGTGCTCGGGGTACCCGATGAGGTCGCGGCAGACGTGACGACATCATGATCAGAGGCCTGTCGAATTCCAGCGACATGCCAGTTATCATATGTCGAATGTACAGGCTCAATCCCTTGGTCCCAGATATACCCTGGTAACAGAGCCAGGCGCTCAAAGAGCCGCGCGGGAGGCAGCGGAAGGTCGTCACCAAGAATATAATGCTCTTCCATATCAGGCTCAGCTATGTTCGGGAACCTTGCTGTACCTGAAAAGTGCTATTCCATCACTGGAATGATCTCTGGGAATGTATTCTCCGCGCGAGGGGAAAAGCTCCGTGCGAAAGCTTTGATTTATACGTTAAATGTGGCAGCTTCCTCGTCGTGAAGAAAAGCTCTAGCCTGCGTGGCTTGGTGGATGTGTTCAACGGTTTTTTGATGATGACTTCAATAACTTTTCATTCGGGGAACTTTCGGTGCCTGTCGGAGGAGGGGTTCCTGCCAAAGACGATAAGTAAGTTGGGAAGCGGCGGAGAAGTATGGGGTCTTGTCGCGGTTATTACCTGTCATTCCAGGATGAACACAGCACTATCGTGAAAAGGACTGATCGGAAAAAAAAGAATAAGTATAAGAAAAGACAAACCTCGCGATCGCACGTATACCAGACGAACGCTTTGGAAGAGGGACTGCTGAGTGTTGACCAACGACGGGAACGGGCAGTGCGGTGTTCTATGTACGTACAATTTGAAATATGGGGCTAGAGAGAGGCGCTCATTCGCTGGCCATCAGACCGCCCACCAAAGCGGCTTGGCGTGAAACTTCGCGAGGGAAAGCCAATGCGATTGCCAAGACTTGGTCATCTGACTTTTACTGCCTGAGGCTGTTGAGTGTTGATTGTGTGTGGATGCCAAGATCTGCGATGTTGATCAGAGACGCCACAGTGGCCATCAATCTCTGAAAAGAACTCACGGAGGAGTGGACATAAAAGTCAACTGTGGTTGCGAAGGCTGAAAGCCCGTCGTTTCAATGTTAGCGTTTGGCCTTACGTAGCTGATAAACGATACGTAGTATAGTAAACTCAGGTCCGGGTACGTACCTAACTTTTCTTAGCTCATCTCTAGACACCGTTCCATCATCGTTATGTATGCGTGGTCTCAATGTTTGTATCTTTGGCTGACAGAGCCCTACACGAACTGAAGATTGCCTACCAATTACCTCTTTGGTGTGTCTGCGACTCCTTAGTACTATATAGAGCGCCCCTGGAAACAGGAACATACTAGTAATTTGGTGCCGCGAACATGACGTAGTTGCTCGACAGTCTGGACTCCGACGATCTTAGGCTGTTTCCCATTTGGGCCAGAACACCATTCGATTTCTCGTGGGATTGACATCATTTGAATATGTTTTGTGTGCAGTATGTCTTGATTTACTTGGTTTTGACCATAGGGCTGTGATTTGTTCAAGGCTACTACAGAACAGGGCGACATGTATATAGCTAACTGCTATAACTTCTTCAAGATATACCCCTACTACTATGTAGATAGCGCTTATTCCTGCTTAGAATATTCTATTCATTGAATGTTGACGCCCGGGGAGATCCGTTTACATAACGTCACTCAGAGTTTTGTGTTCGTACTTCAAATTCACTTTGTTGGTACAATGATGTTGCCCCGGCTGTTGCCCCAGTTGTTGGCCCTAGGTGTTTCATCTGTATGGAAATCGATCTCCTTTGAACTATGATTGGCTCAACACTGCATTGATTGATGCTATCGTGAAGAACTCTCTGTTTTGAGATGAAGTGGGGATCTGGATGCCTCTACAGCGTACAGACTTGTACGGAGTATGGCTTTGACAGAAAAAAAGCCTCTTTATTTCCCGAAACGCCAGCGTCTTGCAAGTTGCCACAGCCTGCCAAGAACTAAAAGGTCTGTAGAGTTACAGAGTTCGATGTGACCGCTCCTTTGCCTTGTAGCCAGGGTAAAGCTGAATTGATGCACCACTCTTCATGACCTAAGCATGCGTGACGTCGATCTCGATTGGCCGGTTTCAATGTCCGTACAACATCCTCAAGTACATTGTATACTCAGACCTTCCGAGCACAAGCTCCTTGTTGAGCCGCTCGCGTGAATATCTTCATGGGATGGACAATCAGGGAAAGATCCACTCTGACCAAGGATCATTCCGGGGCGTTGCGATTCAGCTAAGAAGAAAACAAAGCAAGCTTCGAGTCGTCCTAGGTGATCCATTATTGATTGATTGATTGATTGATTATCCAAGCACTTGATAAAGTCAAACGGGTAGCTTTGACTACCGTCAAGAGCAGAGTTCTCAATCATGAACCATCGATCAAGGGTTGATGCTATTGCTGTGTCCGTGGGACGCAGTGGGTAGTGCAGGTGGGTACTGTGTACACACTTGAACTCGTGCGTGGTGATGAGCGACAGATCGTGAACATCCACTGCTAACTACCTTAAGAGTTAAATGGAGTGACTAATAGCAATGCATCTTCGCTGAGAATAGCTTTGTTATTGTTAGTACAATAGAGTCGAGAGATCAGCCCGGTCAATACTCGGCCGTCTCGTGATAGGGGTAAAAGTGTTCGCCTGAAGTTGGATTTCCTGGTTCAGTGGCCCAAGGCAAAGTGGGTAAACCCGGGCCGCATGACGAAACTGGTGCCAGGTTGCCAGATGCATCGCCGAACTCGGTGTGCCGTACTCCGTACACTGTGAGAATACGAGGATACATTGTACACTGCACATGATATACTAGTCATGATACATAGGAAACATGCTTATTATAACAAAGCGCAACTGGTGATTCATATCCGATCTCGAGATGGCAGTTGAATCATGCATGTCACTATCCGTCTGTCATTGTGCGGTGACTGGGCAGTGGGTAGGGGGCGGTGGGGGATATGGAACATTCTGAATGGCTGCCAAGCTGTGGTGTCTGCCCTGGTTGGCTGGCACTTAAGCCTTCAAGCCACGCAGCCTTGAAAGAGCTTAGCACCGAAGTCTGACGGTAAATTCAACGACCTCGCTGTTGAGTCGTGACTGCACAGAAGAGACAGAGCAAAATCAGTTCCATACATAGTACATACAGATCTGGTAGAGCACATGATCTGTGGATAAGAAGATGCCCCCAAAGAGTGCCGAGTGCAAAGTATAAACATCAACGCGGAAAGCCAAGCGAATCACGACTGGCCGCCTCTCTGGGGAAGTGGGAAGTTGCCACCAATGGGAAGGCGCGCTGCGACTCAGCTTGGTTGCAGTTTCCCCCTTCCTTCCTTCTTCGTTCGTTCGTTCCTTCCTTTTTTCTCTCTCGTGGATGTTCACCCGCAAGCCGACGCGCTAGGCCGCAAAGAGCATAGCACTCCCAGCCCGGCTACGTCATAACCCAGGCCAGGCCAGACGGAGGCTTTTCTCTTTCGTTTTCCCTTTTCTCTTTTTCTACTATGGACGGATACGCTCTGGTTGACGTTACGTAGGAGACCCAGTAACTAAATCATCCCCAGCCTGAGGCGTCCAGAGAACAGAACAGACTCCAAGATCTGCCGCCACAACTCCCTAACACTCTAACTCTCCAAACACGAACAGCTAATCCATCTGCCCATCCTCTAACCAACGAACTAGTTAATTACTGTATGTATTCCTCCTGCCCTATACATTAATATTGGTCCGTCAACACAGCAAAACAAGTGCGCTTTCCCATCCCGTCCCCTCGTTGGCTGATCTTCGACTGTCTCGCTGTGTGTGCTTCCTTCTAACACCCACTCGTTCGATACAGAATCCTTACTAGGCTGAACTCTCATCTACTCTCCACCACCACATACAATTCACGCTACATACGCTTGCCATCTCGAACAATCTACCGTTGTGTTGTCGCTTACACTAGCTTTCAATCCTCGCTTTTATCACCGTTCAGTTACGCCTCAGTTGCGGTTATTGCTCATCCATTCGATGCATCCCGCCAGCAACCTATCTTTGTCCTGAGCAACGACTCTCCCAGCACAAAGATAGTAATCCACCCAATCAGAGAACCAAGCGATGCCTGCTATACTCCGTCGCTTTTACCAAGCATTGAGGAATTTCCAATAGCTCACGCATGCTACGCCGGGAAAGAGGAGGAGAGGAAGGAGGAGACCCAACTCGCGGACACCATGCGGCGGAATCCAGCCCGCCTAACGCCGACCAAGGCACCTTCCCCAACAACTGGTCCTCCATCTCATAGTCGCAACTCATCGCGTGCAGAGTCCTTGTTACATATAACTGCGACCATTTCCGACACTTCGCCAACACAGGATGGAGGTTTAAATAATTCATCGGACGCAGCCACAGATGCGTCCCATACTACACAGAGTAATGCGCGGAGACTAGAGGAGTTGAAAAAACAGATGGAACAGACTTTAGTGAATCAGCAAGCGCAACACCAGAGCTATTCTGTGAAGCCGCCCAAACCAGGAACCGATGCGACTCGAAGCCCCCATCACATACAGGTCTCATCTCCCGGCAGTGCTCCACGTACAACGGTCGACTCGAAACCTCATTCACCATTCGATGTCTCTAGTTCTCATACCGGGTCTAGTGGTTCGGCGACAACTGTCAAGGGTGCAAGCCTGTCCAGTAGGACTCCGGATCTTCATGTTCCCAAGACCCCATCCTATCCGTTCCCGCCAATGCCAGCTTTACGGGGTCAGCATGTAACATCGGATGCTCAACTGCAGTCAGATGCTGCGCAAACTGCAAATCCTCGAGTGAAAGAAAAGTCGAAACGGACCGTCTCCAAGGCCCCAGGCACCATTGATATGTCCCCTCCGAAAATGAAGGCCGGGTCCCACACTGCCTTCTTTATACCCGAAAGCGCTGCTATGTCCGATGATCCTATGTATCCCAGTCCGAATCTCTATGATGTGATCCTGAAACTGAATTCCGAGCCGGGACTAGAATCCTGGTGGAACAATGTGATCGATATCTTCCAGACGCATTACGGAATCGAAAGAGCCTCCCTTGCCGTCCCTGGTGATGCCACTGATCTGGAGAATGTTCCATGGGGCCAGAAAGCCAGTTTCAATCCTAATGAGCTTTTTGAAGTCGCTGACCCTACAGCATCATCGTCAGACGCTACGACTGCTTTCAATGAAGGCGCCGCCACGCAGGAGGACGATAAAAATGAAGATCAAGGAAATACACCCACCCAGAAGAAACACTCGTCATCCAAGAGACCGTCGTTGCTAGCACGACACTCTTTTGCTGGGTTTACCAAGGATAGGAAGAGCCTAGTCACTCCTCCTATTAGCGTTACCGGTAAATCTGCCTTTGAGATTTCACCTACAGCATCGTCAGACAGGAATACTACGGGTAGCCGTGCCGAGTCGCCGCCTTCGTCGACTTCTTTTTCCGCCTCTCAAGAAAATACCATGAAGCTAGGGCCAGGCCTATCGGGACTTTCTATTTCTAGAGCTTCATCTTCAATGGTTGTCTTTGCTGTTCCCCGGGATCTGGAAGCAGAGAACCAGCCTCTAGTCAAACGAACTGGCGTCGTCAAGTTATTTGGTCGAAGTAAGCCCGCGGTGTTAACCCGAGAATATGCATACGACCCGGCAGCTCCTTCATCTGGCGATGCCGATGTGACTACCGCAGTACACAGTCCAAGTGACGTACTTCAAGTGACACCAGCGGGCGAACCATCGCCTTCCCTTCACCTAGATCCGATTAAGGTTGATAAGGACAATACCATGCCACCGCCTACTCAACGTCAAAGGTCCGACTCGTCAGCGCTCAATCCAAATGTTTTGCAGAACAAAAAAGAGTCGCTCAGTCAATACGCGATTCCAATTTACGAAGAATACGAACAAGTTCCAAGCTCACCGTGGTCTCAATCTCCCGCGCCATCACCTGCACCACGAGTCCATCCAGAGCAGAACCCGTTCTTTATGAATCATGCAGTAGATGAAGCAGCTTTCGCACAGAATCCACCATCTCACGATTACGCTCAAGCTCAGCCCGTTGCTGCAATTGGTGTGGACAGGTCGAAGAGTGTCGTTCACGTTCCTCTATTGCACGCAAATAGCACAAAGGAATCCACTTCGGAAACGATTCGCTTCCCTGTGGCTGTTCTTTCTTTTCTATCTCCGATCGTACCATACCCGGCCAATTTGAGGTCATCTCTACTATACCTGATGCCTCATCTTACAGCATCATATTTATTAGCCCACCAGTACAGTCAGCTCGAAAGACAACTAGTACCAGGAGTCTACAAGCCCCGCTTTGGACATCTTCTCGGCCTAGGCGGCACATTTTCAGATGCGAGCAGCGAGCTTGAACTAGTTGCTGGCCTCAGCGGCCAAGCAATGACGGACGGCGGATCCATGTCAGCGCGCGCTAGCATATCCAGTCCTGATGATATGGCCAACAATTCGAAGTTCAGTCCCTCTCTATCAATAATGGGTACGCCTGGTATCGACAGTGTGAGTACGGGTCCCGCTAGTGAACCGGGCACAACCCCAGCAATGGGACACCACGTCGATCAAATCGATGGATATTTCAACCTTCATCAAGTGCGAAGCTCTGCTGGTCCTCCTGGTAGTCGAACTCGGGTGTCGAAATCCAGACAGAACCTGTTTCCATCCACGCCAGCCTCACCGAGCGTATCTCGCTCAAAATCAGTTCGCGAGGAAGATTGGTCGAGTCGGGATTCAAATGCCACTGATCAGTTTCATGACAATGGACGTCCGACCCCGGCCTCTGTTCCTACCCGCAGCTCGTCACGTAACACTTCGACCACGTCTGTGATTGCACATTTACAGCGAGAAGGCATCTCAATTTCTGAACATATATTCCAGTTGATGCTGAACTCTGTGCCGCTGCATCTGTTCTTAGCCAAAGCACCATCTGGTGAAGTGCTATGGACTAATTCCAAATTTGACGCCTACCGTCGAAGTCAGCCGCAAGACCAGTCCATCAGGGATCCTTGGCAAAACATACACCCGGATGAGGTGGAGTCCATATCGAAGCAGTGGCACAAGGCTCTTCAGACAGGCTCTCAGTTCACCGAAAGAGTACGAGTTAAGCGTTTCGGCGACGATAATGCTTACAGGTGGTTCATCTTCAGAGCAAACCCGTTGCTATCTCAAACAGGGCAAGTTGTTTCCTGGATCGGTTCTTTTCTTGACATACACGAGCAACATGTCTCTGAGCTGCGGGCCGCGCAAGAACGCGAAGTCTTCGCTACCAATGTCAAATATCGAGCCCTCGCTAACTCTATTCCTCAAATTGTGTTTGAAGCTACCGAGCTTCGAGGGTTGATTTCAGCGAATGAACAGTGGCATTTGTACACTGGTCAAACAACGGAAGAGGCGATGAACTACGGGTTTACTGCGTATATCCATCCTGATGATTTGGAAAAATGCGGTATCTTGTCTACGGGGATCGCTAGAGCGAAAACCACGAATGACTTCGCTTCGAGTTCTGCATCACTTGATGTTACTCCTCTCAAGCTCTTTGCTAATGGGGTGACACCTGGTTTGCTTGAGCTTGTCAACCAAGGTATAGTTAATTCTCAACAAGATGAGAATGGACGTATTTTCTACACCACCGAGCTTCGAATACGGTCCAAGGGCGGTGGTTATCGCTGGCATCTTGTCCGACTAGTCAAAGTGGAAGCGAGCAATTTTGGGGATGGCGAGGCATCGTGGTACGGTACTTGTACTGATATCAACGACCGGAAGCTTCTAGAACGCGAGTTGAACAAGGCGATGCAGAAGTTGAATCGAGAGATGGAATCCAAGACAAAGTTCTTCAGCAACATGTCTCATGAGATTAGAACGCCATTGAACGGTATACTCGGAACGATCCCGTTCATTTTGGACACGGCGCTAGACAATGAGCAGCGTCGCATGCTGGATACAATCCAAAACAGTTCTACCAATCTTCGTGAATTGGTTGACAATATCTTGGATGTGTCACGCGTTGAAGCTGGAAAGATGAATATGGTCAAGTCCTGGTTTCACCTCCGCTCTGTACTAGAAGATGTCATTGATACTGTTGCCTCCCGAGCCATTGACAAGGGCCTTGAAATCAATTATCTCATGGATACTGATGTCCCCGACATGGTTATTGGTGATAGATTCCGCATTCGACAAGTACTCATCAACCTCATGGGAAATGCCGTCAAATTTACCGGACAGGGAGAAATCTATACTCGATGTTCCGTTTACCGTGAGCCTGAAGTTCCGCTCAGAGATACCGAGCTCTTACTCAATTTTGAGGTTGTCGATACCGGAAAAGGTTTCAGTGACACAGATGCTGAACGATTAATGCAACGATTTAGTCAACTCGGCGGCAATGGATCCCAGCAAAATGCTGGCAGCGGGCTTGGACTATTCTTATCGAAGCAATTGGTCGAGATGCATGGTGGTAAACTGACGCCTAGTAGCAGGGAAGGACAAGGTGCCAAATTCTCCTTCTACATCAAAGTCGACGCACCTCCACAGGTATCGGATCCCTCGTTGACACGACACTCATCTGATATGTCCGATACTGCAACAGCTGCATCTCAAGGAAGCACACAGCCTCGGATTCCCTTGCAGTCGAACAACTCGACCGATTCCAGGATATTCGGTTTCCATGACATGTCTCCTGCTCTTGACATGTCTCCCATGACAGAACTTTCCGGTAGTCCAGATCACTCCATACGTCCCGGATTCTACTATGGCTCGTCAGCCTCTTCTGCAGTACCGACTCCTGACTCTTCTGCCCCTACCGAGTCGGCTACGAAACTCGGCCCATCACCATTGGCTGGGGAATTCCTCGCTGCGGAAGCCACCGAAATTAGTGAACCATTGGTGCAGTCTACGCCTACCGTTGAGAAGGCATTAGCTTCTAGTTATCTCCCGCCGGTTATCTACTCGGTCCTTATCATTTGCCCTCTTGATCATGCGCGGGAGGCTGTCAGGCAGCATATCGAGCAGGTTATTCCTTTAGAGGTTCCTGCGACCTCAACGGCGGTGGCTGATTTAGAAGATTGGAAGGATTTGAAGGAGACGAGCAACTCAGTTATATTCTCGCATATTGTCCTAGATTTTCCAGGCGGGGACGAAATCATGGAAGCGTTGCATCACGTGTTAGCCTCGGATATGAAACCGAAACCATCAATAGTCATTATCTGCGATTTGTACCAGAAGCGTCAGATAAATGGCAAGATTGAAGAATTGATAGTGGCTGGCTTCAGGGTTGATACTGTACCGAAGCCAGTGAAACCCTCGTCGTTTTCCCGAATTTTTGATCCGGATAACAGACGTGATTTGAGCAAGGATCGAAATCAAGACATGGCGCGAGAGGTCAATAACAACTTCAAGACAATGTCCAAGATGGTCAAAGAGGTTATTGGAAACAAGGGATACCGTATTCTACTGGTTGAGGATGACGAGACCAACCGTATGGTAAGTGTTATCGATTGTCGTTCAGTTTGTCTTCACATGCTAACATGGAGTAGGTCATGTTGAAATATCTGGACAAAGTCAAAGTGGTCTCGGAAACGGCAAGCAACGGACAAGAATGCTTGGACATGGTACTATCGCACGAACCAGGCTATTACTCCTTGATTATTGTAGGTTTTGGCGCTTGCTTTTCTGACATAACTAAAACTAACTATTGGATAGTGTGATATTCAAATGCCCATCAAGAACGGATATGAAACATGTCGGGAGATTCGAGCCTGGGAAGCTCAGAATCACTTTCATCAAATCCCCATCATGGCGCTGTCTGCCAACGCCATGACTGATCAGATCGATGATGCAGCCCGGGCTGGATTTAACGACTATGTGACCAAGCCAATCAAACACAATGAGCTTGGCAAGATGATGATGAGTCTTCTCGATCCTAATACCCCTGGAACATTACTACGAGATCGCAAAGATTGGCGGCAACAAAAAGCTTAGAAAGCATCACACCGTTGCATGCTCTCGCCGTTTTGCAACATTCTTTCGAAGTCGATGAAATCTCGATTCAAAGGACAGTTATAACGACGTCGGCCGTTTGTTACATTATATACACACACACACATTAGGCGTTTTGCACGAGCGGATGGTGTCCAGGACTGGATTATTTGTCGTATATTGTTAATGAATCACTTCTTGTATAACCCTTTCACATACCCATGTGTTTGTTTATCTGCAATTTTCTTTTCTTTTCTTGGGTATGTCATGTTCACGAAACTCGAACTGTGTGGGATTTTGTCATTCTTCATTTATTTGGGGGCTAACATCCGCGGAGAAAGCATTTTGAAACACGCAGCATCGGATGCTTTCGTCGGGAACAGATTTGTCTTTGCTGTCTCTGGGACTTGCATGCATATAATTGGAGTTTGTCAAGAAATATACATTCAGTTTAGTTGGAGATACCTAGTTATGACATTGAATCAATCTCGAATCTTCTAATCTCTAACTTAGGAAACTTCCTATAGACCACCGTTCTTCAAAATGTAGTCATTCCAGTTATCCAAAATTGAATCCTTCTCAACTCCCTTCCACAACTCATCCATTCTCTCAGCAACCGCTTCACTCAAAGGCCCTTTCTTGAGCCCTTCAATAGTCGCAGTCAACTGATCCCCAAACCTCGACCCGACAATAATGCCATCACCCAACTCACCATCTAAATGCGAATGATACACAATCCATCTGTACGCCAACTCCGCCTGCGAGATGCCTTCCTGAGCAGCTAATTTCCCGAACTCAGTCAGAAATTCCAACATAGATGACTTGTTATACAGCGTATTCATCATCTTGCCAAAAATCATCTTCGGATCAAACCTCCCCTTGGCATTCGCAATGTCCTCGGGCGTCTTCGTCAAGAATCCACCTGCAATAGGACTATACGCATAAAACGCAATCTTGTATCTGCGTAGAATCGGAAACAGTTCAGTCTCGACTCGGCGTCCGACGGCGTTGTAGTTGCCTTCGTACACGGAGGGCAGCACAAAATCGTTCTCAAGAGCCAATTGGCAGACTTCTTCGACTTCGGCGGGGGCAAAGTTTGACAGGCCGAAACGTTTGATTTTGCCTTCTTTGTAGATCTGGGTTATGCCGCGGAGGGTGTCTATGAGAGGGACACGTTTGTCGGGGGCGTGGATGAAGTATACATCTACCTTTAATCACCCCCCGGCCATCAGTCTTAGTCCATGTCAAATGGAGAGAAGAGGGGCGTACTCACAGCGTCGGTATTCAATTTCTTTAAACTCTCCTCCACAGCCTCAACAACTCTCTGCCCACTCGACTCAAGGCGCGCCAATCCTCCTCCAATTTTGGTATCGACCGTAAACCCCTTTCCCGCCGCGTTCGCGGTGCCGAGTAACTCTTCACTGTCACCATAGACCTCGGAAGAGTCGATGGTCTTGATCCCTTCCTTTTCAAGCCAGGAGAGGACTTCGCTGACTTTATCGGCATCGAAGCCGTATTGGGTGCTGAAGATGGCGCCGCCAAAGATGATTTTGACGTTGTTTGTTGTTGGTGCCATTTTACTGTACGCTTGTTGAGCGGAGCGTTGGTTTGTTGGTTTGTCTATTAGGATGTATTGAATTGATGTATCCAGAGGCTCTCTGACCGTCTACCTCTCCGCCTTTATATACACCTCTCTCAAGTTTCTAGATGATGCTATCGTGGCATTAATAATTGTCGTTGTATGAGCCGTTGATTTTTAATCGTTATAGTACCAATCCGGGGAAATGGGAAATTGGCCTCGGTAACTCCGCATGTTCGTTTGTGTATTGTTACACTTGTTTGGAGAACAGATGGTCGGATATAAGCCTCAGAAATTTAAGTAATTGTCTTCTGTCGTCTCCGTACTAAGATTGTGTGATTCTAGTCGGATGTGAGCAGTATGTTTGCTTGACTCAGACGTAGAGCTAACCCTAAATCCGCGAGAACTTCGTCAACCGCTATGACATGATCTCAACAGCAGCACTCAGCATCACGTAGCTGGAAGACAAAACAAAACAATGCTTCAGCCAAACCGTAACACAACAGCCATGTAGCACAACAGGTATGTGTCATACGTGAAGCTCGCTGCAAGGATGCCGAAGACGTGCATCCTGCACGCTGATTGGCTGACTCCTCTACGTCAAGATAATTACTTGATTAGGAAGTTTGTACGCCGAGTCTTTGAACACGCTATTTGCTTAAAAATGATCTATTGATGAATAACAAAATGGCTTTTCTATAAACAGTCGCTAAACTCAAGATAGACAAATGAGGGCATTCAAAACATGGCAGATAATCTAAAACATAACCTCCTTTCTCGATCACACCAACGGGTGATTAATCTATCTCATCTGATATCCGCTCTCGCGATCAGTATCAGAGGCAGACATCAGAGCACCACCCTGATAATCCTTCCCATCCTTGCGAGTACGCATACTCCTAGCCAATTCGCGCCATTCCCCCTTCCAGATCAATCCCGGATGGAATGCAGTCAAGCAAATAACGGCAATAGAAATCATCGCGCCCTCAAGAACCATAAACGTAATTTCGTCATTGGCCAAGGACCCGTCGAATCCGCCGGAGAGCTCAGCGCAACGGAACACGGAACGTACGAAGATGGTCAATGTAGCAATTCCGAGAGACCAGAGGAATAGCTTGAATGAGCGCGAGGCGCGCAGGGCGTCGTATTGAGGGTTGAGATCTAGGGATCGCGCGCGGCGGACGCGAAGAGCAAAGTCCGTGCAGAGGGCGGCAAAGGCGGCGAGGCTGAATACTTGCCATGATACACCGGCAATCATGATGTTGATTCCCGTTTGTTGTGTGGAGCCGGTTGCGCTGGCGGCGATGCCGCCTCCGGCTGCTTGGAGTAGGAGAGCGATGAAGTCGCCGGTAATGAAGAGGTAGGTGTAGGTCTTGGGGCGGAAGCGGGAGATTCTGCCGCCGTAGACGATGACGATACGTGAGAAGCAGAGGTAGACAGCGGCGGAGAGGAAGGCGGGAGCGATTGTTAGACAGACGAGATACCTGATGACCAGGTTAGAAGAGCGTACAAAACGGAAGGATGAAGGGAACTTACTCAAGAAATGGATTCTGAGGGAAGGGATTATAGTGCATCTGCACACGTCCAATATATCCAATGATTTCACCGACTAGACCGCCAACCATGGCAATCAGATATGTCCATGTTTTGTAGTAGACACCGAGTCCGATTTGTAATAGCAATGCAAGGCCGAAGATGGCGACGTATATGAGGTTACCGGCAAGAGAGGGGATGTAGTCAACTTGAGCCCAATCTAAGGGGCAAGTATCGAGTGTGCAGAGGTCGGTGTTGTTATAGAGGGTCGCATTGAACGTCCCTGTCGTTGCGTTGAACATTTTGACTGAGAGTTTCTGTAGGTAGGATTTGGATGAGGATAAGAACAGTAGGGCAATTAATCGATGTCTTATATAGTATTGCAGCTCGAACTGAAAATAGAAGAATAGACTCAAGTTCAAAAGATTCTTGATATTGTTGTTATTGCTAATTGTTGATGTTCTTTGTACCATCTAAACATGGGCATCCATGGCTATCTTTATACTCGATCTCTTTTTCCATCATCCCATTATCACCGGGCCGACACTCTTACTTCCCCAGCCATACTGATTCACAATTTAGGCTTCCCAATTTCTTTTTGATCTGATAAATTATGGGGTCTGTATTTTCAATTGGTCCCGATGGCTGAGTATCTGACACGTTGAAGGACACTAAAGTGACAGGATGAATGGGCCGAAATCTAAGCCCCGTCCAACAACTTTGCGAAGTTGCGAATTGGTACACTTACTACGGTATGCTACACGCATCAACCAATAAAATTCTTTAAAGATCGGTTATTATCAGGCCGTGTCATTTAAGCATATCGTTTCTCGCAATAGTTACAGTTTGTGTGGACCTATTTTTATCGACTTTAATTGAGATGCCTGAGGAAGCTGAATCTCGGCTCGGAATTAAGCTATGTGTAGGAGCTTACGAGGCTGTATATGCATTAACTAATCATTAATTAGATGTACTAAAGTCATGCTATGTCAATGCCATGACTCGTAACCAATAATAGCTTAAACCATGCCTAAAGAGTCAGGGCTGAGTCTCCGTTTCAACTAAGAGCTCGTAATTATGGGGTCCGAATTGACGCGTAAGCGTTCGACTATTCTGGTAATTATTTTACGGCCGTAGATAAGAGTGAACATCCATATAGCACGTAGTAAGAAGAAATTCTCCCATAGAAATGTTACTCCGCATCTACGAATGAGCATGTTGAACATATGGACTGCCAAGAGATCAGAGGATTTTTGAGAACCTTAGGGTTTAGGCTCCTATGTTACCAATATTAGATTGCTTGGTGAAGCGATTGCGGCTTATTCAGCGAAAAGTCGGTTTAACATAATGCATTCGAGGATCGTTGACCGATATTCTGTTTGATGCTTTGTAAGTTTTTTTGTAGGCCTATACGAACTGAAATGTTACTATGGCTCGAGCGGTGTGTGCAAAAGATGCGTCGAATCGATTGATCGATTCAAATGTCAAAGACAAGTACCGTCTTGCTCAATGGCAATCATCATTAATCCACAATTTTGAGGTGCTAGGGTTAGTATAACCCAGCCCTAACTGGACAATACCGGAACCGGCTGCTCTCTCACCGGAACCGGTGCCCTCAAAGCAGACTATAAAAAAATGCATAGCATGAAGAGATAGAGTCTCGATATCATGATATCATCTAGTCGGTTCTGGAAATCTCAAAATGGGTACTCTATTGACTCAGGATGGTGAAAGGCAAGCTGGTGGTGATGCCGATACGATAAGTGCTCCGACCAGAAATGCGCCCGATCAGCACCAATCAAACAAAGCAGAGCAGAAAGAGTCAGATGTGATGTTAGATGAAGAGAAGAATGCTATGGACATACGGCCAGGAGAGTCCAAGCAAAAGGACGCAACAACTGATGCCCCGTATTGCGTATTGCCCGAACGGCAAAAGGTCTTTCTGATGCTGCTTTGCTCCTTTGCCGCAATGATTTCACCCATTTCGAGCAGTATCTACTTCCCGGCTTTGAACAGCATTGGGAGTGATCTGGATGTGTCAACTAATAAGATGAACCTTTCTATCACGATGTTTCTGGTTAGTAAATGCCTGCGGAACTTGCTCATCGAGCGAAGAATACGGCTAACATATTCGGAGTATAGATCTTTCAAGGAATAGCTCCATCCCTTATTGCAAATTTCTCCGATATTCATGGTCGCCGCCCAGCATATGTGATTGCCTTTGTGCTATATCTCGCAGCCAATATCGGCTTGTCATTACAGAACAACTATGCCGCTCTCATGGTCCTTCGATGCCTGCAAAGCTCCGGCAGTAGCTGCACCATTGCATTGGGTAGTGCAGTGGTTGCCGATTTGTCTACCCGTGCAGAAAGAGGAAAGTACATTGGCTACGCGACCATGGGCGTCACACTCGGACCAGCTTTGGGTCCTGTCATTGGAGGATTGATAGATCATTTCCTGGGTTGGCGGTGGATCTTTCGCTTCTTGATCATCCTCGCCGGTGTGTACGCGTCTCTTGTCGTAATGTTCCTCCCAGAGACATGCCGTGCTGTCGTGGGTAACGGATCTGTGCCGAGTGCGAGATGGAATCGTTCCGGGTGGCAGGTTCTGAGCAGCGGCTTCAGGCACAGAAGAAAATTCCCTGAGCCAAACTATGACACCGTGCAAAAAGGCAAACGTCGGCCGAATGTCTTTGCGTCTGCATTGATTGCCACCGAGAAGGAACCTGCCATCATCCTCGCTTATGGAGCATTGCTGTATTGCGGGTTTATGGCTGTTCTGAGCACGTTGACGTCGCAACTCAAGACACAGTATGGCTTTAATTCGATCCAAATCGGGTTGTGTTATCTTCCCCTCGGTTGTGGTAGTCTCACATCTCGATGGACGGTAGGATTTCTACTTGACTGGAATTTCAAGCGGGAAGCTGCTCGACAGGGGGTGCCGATAATCAAAAATCGACAACAGAGTATTGAGAAGTTCAACATCGAGGTAGCTCGACTCGCAATCACGATCCCCTTGTTGTATGGAGGTGCATTGTGTTTGATCGCCTACGGCTGGGTAATGCAGTTCAAGACTTCTCTTGCAGGGCCGATGATTATGTTGTTTTTCATGGGACATTTGACCACAGGGGCTTTTAGCGCCTTGAATACGCTGATCATCGATACGAATCGCGAAAGTCCAGCAACGGCTGTAGCTGCAACTAATCTCTGGCGTTGTTTGACAGGTGCCGGTGCTGTTGCAGCAGCAGGCCCGCTGATTGAGCGAATTGGAATTGGTTGGACAGCTACTTTTATTGCGTTCTTGTGGCTGACGTTGAGTCCGTTGGTGTGGGCAGTTTATAAATGGGGACATATTTGGCGGGAGGACTTGCGGAGGAAGCGTGAAGTACGGTCTAATCCATGAAGAAGCGGAGATGATGCAGATGAGAGAGTTAGACAAGAAGAGAAACCCTAGCCCTAACCCTTAATACCGTATGTAACAAATACGTATTGAATTTACCACACGGCAAATACGGAGCCGAAGGCCAAAGCATATTCGCCAGTGAAGGATCCTTATATAGCAGCCAATAGGAAGCTCTGGCTGCACGTAAAATATGGAGACTAGCTAATGTGATCGTTCTGATTGGCTCCCTCTCTCAAGGGATATGCGCGCTAATCTGATTGGCTTGAACAAGGTTTGGTGGAAAAGCTAAGCTTCACATCTTTCATCCTTGGTTTCTTGTTCTGTTCCTCTCTGTCGGTGCAAGTAGGAAAGGGAATACTAATACGTAGCATGCTGCGTGATGACATGCAAGACTCCTGAGTTCAATATTGTGACCAGTCGAAAAGAAGCGCAGAAAAGTCGGAACAGGACAATTTCCAACCAATTGGATCCTGACAACCCTGTAACATAACTAGTTCTAGATGCAGTCCTCTTACATCATTACTCCGTATGGAGCAATCACAGCCTCGGTCGTCGCGTCCTCCAGCTCCTTCGTATCCCCTGCCTCTATCTCATTGGACGCGCTTTCAGCATTGGTATTCAGGCGCCCGATGCACATCAAAAGCAAGGAACTGTATGGAGTACTTAGTGTCCAGCACATAATTTGTGCACTTGTTCGTCTGTTCTTAGGCGGTTGCCAGGCTAAATCCCTACCTAGGTGCTTCGGCGTCTATGGGCAAACAATTCGAGGCAACAGGCAACAACCAACTCGCTGAGGCTCATGCAATTGCATAAACCCTCCCGTCGATCCTTGTAGCCTTTTACTCCTATACTTATTTTTTGACTTACAGTCACGTTGGCAGTATCTTGGGTGAATCTCATGGATGCATGCCGGTAATCGAGCAATGGCTGCTTGGCTGTCGTCCCCCAGCTATACTTATCTGCCCAGCTATCTATCTAGAATAGATCTCTCAAAATGAGACTAATTCGGCGCCAATACCTCGGCCTCGTCCCCGTTGCGACTTTATTCTTAATATTCGGCACGATTTACTCGACGCATAGCTGGACCAGTACGCAACAACTCAACAGAGATCGATGGTCGCAGAGACCAGGCGACCAAGAGACTCAACAATACCACGATGGACAAAATTACAATGACCCCAACTGTGCCGATTTCCCACGCGACCGTCTCCGAGATATACAAATCGTGCTGAGGATCGGCTCAACGCAGCCTTTTGATCAGATCTCGTCGCATATCAATAATATCACGAACTGCATATCGAATTTGATCGTCATTTCCGATCGGGTGGAAGAGATTGGCAATGGGTTCTGGTCGCACGACATCATCGCCGATTTACCAAAAGTATACTGGGAAGGGATAGACAAGGACGACGACGAAACCGACCAAACTGCCGGCCTAAAGGCATATGCAAACATAAATAAGGGTGATAGTTCATGGAAACAAGGGAAACATGCCAACGACCGCTTGACTCATAGACAGGGGTGGCTTTTGGATCGGTTCAAATTTTTGCCTATGGTCGAATATGCATACAATGTGAGCCCGTCCGCAAAGTGGTTTTATTTTATAGAAGCCGATTCATATGTTGTTTGGGACACGCTGTTCCGTCTTCTTGACCGGTACGACCCGCAGCAGCAATGGTATTTTGGTTCCCCGTCACCGGGTCGCGAACTGAACGGCGAAAAGACGTGGTTCGCTTACGGAGGCAACGGTTTTATACTCAGCCGACCAGCGATTCAGCGACTTGTGAGCAAGGATCCGGTCAAGTCGACAGATGAGTCAGGCAACGCCAACCGTACCGAATTGTCACTTACAGAGAGATGGGCTGATCTAGTCAAAAGTGACTGCTGTGGAGATTCTGTTTTGGGCTTTGCGTTGGCAAACAAAGGCGTATTTTTGTCTGGATTGTATCCGATATTCAATCCTCATCCGTTACATGGGATTCCGTTTGGTCCTAGTGGGAAGCCATATTGGTGTCAACCAGTACTCAGTCTACACAAAACATGGCCGGGCGATGTGCCTGGGTTGACACAATTTGTCAAGGACCACACTAGCAAGGTATGCAATCCTTTCATTCCGTATACAAGGACAAGCAAACTAACCTTTTCTGCTTCAGCAACCTTTGGTTTATACCGATTTATTCAAGTACCTCAATCTAGATCAGGTGGCGCAACGCGACGACTGGCAAAACTCAGACTGGAACGGCTTCGAAGAAGCACCCGAAGCACCGGTCCACGAAACCATCGAAGCATGCGCCGCAGGATGCCATGCTCACGGCGAATGTTTCCAATGGACTTACTGGACTGAAACGTCCTGGAAATATAAATCCATACCAAAGAAGAAATGCACATTTGTGCGCTCAATTCGTTTAGGGACCCACAAGGACCGCGAAGGGTCGTGGACCACGACCGCTGTCTGGACAAGCGGATGGGATATAGAAAAGATTTCGAAATGGGCGAAAGATAATGCCTGTGGCGAACCGGAATGGGTAGAACCGAGTTTACAGAGGATCTATTAGATGCTTTTCACAATGTAATGTGTTAAGATTTTGTGGATATAGATACCCTTGTTAATGTGATTTGTACCTTACATACACTTATGATCATATTTGATGTTATGAGCTCGCATATTTAAGCAGCTCTGTAACATTCACAACCCTGTAACCCCTCCGTTTCAATTCTGGAAGCACACTTCTCAGCATAGGCAGCGTCCAGGATCGTCCATCATGACAGATGATAATCCCTCCGGGTCGCGCCATGCGAAGGATATGCGCAGCATTGACTTTTGCGAATGGGTTTTGAGGGTCGTGGGGATACACATCGCCTAGAACGAGTTTATAACCTAGACGACTCACGATGTTGCGCATTTTCGTCGTGAACCATCCACTTCCTGGACGATAATATCTCGGGAATGCAGTGTCATTATCGACAGTTGTCGACACACCATTCACGGCTTCATAAGCCTTTCGGATGATCTCATCAACTTGATTGATTTGCGACACGAGCTCATCGTCCGGCAGCTTGTACGCTGGTTCGTCATACATGGCATGATTACCCAGCTCATTCCCACTGCGAATCAATTCCTGAAGAATCTTATCTCCTTCCTCCTTCATATTCGAGACATGCGACCCAATAATGAAAAATGTCGCCGTTGCATCATTCGCTTTGAGTATTTCCAAGATCTCGGCTGTATAGACAGATGGTCCATCGTCGATGGTGAGTGCAATCACTTTTTCTGATGTTGATACATGCCAGAGCACGTCAGGCCAGCGGCGCTGGAAGTATTGAATTATCCAGAAAGGGGGATAATAGACGGTATAAACAAGAGACACGAGTACCAGCAGCAGGAGCAGTACTAGGAGAAGTACCATGTTCACTCCGCGCTTGTCGATTTCTGTCGATTTCTGTCAATTGGCTGACATTCGTATACGTAGTCAAAGTGCTGAAATTGACAAAATGTAAGCCCTAGTAGCTTGAATAGCCAACAGTTGCCCAAGATGAGTGCCGACTAGATTGTTACTAAAATGTGCCTGGTTGATGGAAGAAAAGGAATGTGAGATGTTAGTATTTCTTTTAACTGAGGCGGAGGCTGAGCACTATCCACAAGGCTACTATCAGCGCAAAAAAATCCACTTTCTTATACTTGGGCATTTGTCTTGATAACTGGCATATTTCTATTTTGTTTAGCCGATATTTTTGGGTTTCTGAACAAAGCCGATGAATAGCCATTACCTAGTGGCGAACAGCGGTTTTCTGGGTACATGTCTGTATTTGAGAAAAGGTATGTAAATGCAAGGAGATAAGTACACTTGGACATTGTCACTCTTTAAGATGCTTGCTTGAAATTGCTATCAAATATCCCATTCCCATTTCTTATAGATCGAGCAACATGGTTCTGGGGTAGCTGTACCAAATATCGGAGATTCGGGGATCCTGCCGGTCGCCAACCCGGAGGTCCTCCGAGTCGCGCGAAGCTTAAACTAACAACCACAACTTCGTCCCTCTGTTATTTCATCACCATCTCCCCACGTATAATCAAGGCAATCGCCACAATGGGTGTCATCAGTCGCTTCCTCAAACTGACAACCACCGGAGGCGTTGCGACGATCGGCGCACATTTCATCTGGACTCGCAATTCGCACGTCGAGCCTCTGCCGCGGACAGATTATCTGTTTATGTCGCCATCGTACAAGAGACTCAATCCCAACGAGAACGCCGTGTTGAGTGACGATTGCATTCGCAGGGTTCCTTTGTCGCAAATTGATCCCAAGTTGTTGGAGAAGAAGGGCAAGTTGGCCGAGAAATTTTGTGCTGGTGTTTGGGGTGGTCTAGGTGGGTTCGCCAACTTACGGCTGTACGCAAATTGGATCGCTGACCTTTGTATCTTTGACGACGAATAGGCTACGCTTTCCAACGCCAATACCTCGCCAAAAAATACCAAGGACCCAAAACCGCACACCAGCTCTGGTCTAGCAACGAACTCATCTCCTCAACCTACGAAGTCGGCACCGAAATCACCGATCATTTCCAAGTCGTCGAAAAGACAGATAATAGGATTGTGGTCCGCTGCGGCGATTCGCCCTTGAAGCGTGACGTTCGAGAATCCGATGGCCTCTTCGAAATGTCCGTCGACGTCAAGAAGGATGAAGGCGTTGCCGAGTTTCATTTGAAGAGTGTCTTTTTTAATGGGTTGTCTGGAACAAAGGCGGAGGGCTCGATTATGCCTTGGCATATAGAGTTGCTGCATCGGGAATATAGCAAGATTTGGATGGAGAGTGCGTTGCGCAATGTTTACGCTTAGAGGTTATAGGTTGTTGAGCGTTTTGATGCGATATATACTTTTTGATATTCTAATGATTACACCTTGAGACAGAAACTATATTACCTTTAGGTATCACATATCACGACTTATACACGAACCGAATTAATCAAGATTGTCGAAAAAAGGTATTTACAGCATTATAGAACAGCACTGGGTACAGTGATGACCTCATGAGGTCTGCGTCGTCGAACTACTCTGGTCCTTCTCCTCCGTGCCTGCCGTATTTCGATCAGCACTTGTCAACGTCACTGCCAGCACAGTAGGTATTGCCAGCACCAACGATCCCATACACAGGCCCCAATCCATGAAAAACTGAATGGTAGGTGAGACTTCCAAAGCGTTGATACGCCACGCCATTGCGCCGCCAACGCTTTGAAAGGCCTTGTACGCACCCACGAGAACTGCCGTGACAGTCGCCGAATTTGACTGTGCTCCAATCAACCAGTAACAGAACGATTGCCAGAAGGCATCGTATGCTCCATAGAAGATGTACAAGAACATTGGTCCGACGGAGCTTGAAGTCCAAGTGAAATCAATATCCTGTTTGAGATTCTGCTCGTTGATGCGATGACTCGACCATTTCTGGAATGAATATCCGCCTCCCCAAATGCACATGCCAGTGGTAAAGAGAAATATCCATCCTATTCGCGCTCGCTGTGGCCTGCTGACTTTGGGTAAATCGAGAAGCATACCCATAACAAGACCGCCGACCATTTGAGCTAGCCAATACAAAGCACCGTTGAGTGACCGCGTGCGAATGTTGAAGTTGCTCCCGTTGACTTCGTTTTGCTGATACGAGTAAAAGACGT
This sequence comes from Talaromyces pinophilus, assembly GCA_001571465.2. NCBI lineage: Eukaryota > Fungi > Ascomycota > Eurotiomycetes > Eurotiales > Trichocomaceae > Talaromyces > Talaromyces pinophilus. The sequence continues at coordinate 2,448,035 of CP017344.1, read as the reverse complement.
TGGCGCTGAAGAAGAGTGGTATCATGCAAAGTACGCGCCAATCGCTCGCCATCTTAAGACAGACATTTAGAAGCTTAGCTGGGGACTCTTGGCGAGTCTCGACAACAGTGCCGTGGTTCCGAACCGAGGATGGAGGACAGATCAAGACTCCGAGTAGCCATCCGATAGCCATGACGACAAGAAGGGAGATATAAGTCGCATCTGAAACAGTGCCGGTGGTCGACCGATAATTCAAACCGAAGCTAGCTAGCGAACCAAGTCCGCCGCCGAGGTTGAATGTTACCCAGAACAGTGCGATTGCGCGGCCCTTTTGATGTTCAGGTACGTAGGTTGTCATGATAGCGCCTTGGGAGACCCATACAAAAGACGCTCCTATACCCAATATTGCTCCGGCGACAATGACGAAGGCGCCATTTCCATTTTCTATCTCTGTCAGTTCCTGCATGCTCCTCCAGGTTTCAAAGTGGAACATACTGTTAAAGCACAAAAGAGAACCCGAATAAAGCGGATACGCCCAACCACCGAGTAACAGACATACACGCGGCCCAAATTGGTTGAAGACTGGCCCGACAATTAAGAGAGACGTTACTGCCATGGCCGAAAGTAAAGCTACGGTGGCATTCGCGGCTACTGTAGGATCAACCTGTCCTGAACCGCCAATTCCTGTCAAAGCATTATACATCTAAGCAAGTTCGTCAGCGGTGAAATCTTTATAGTATTGCAAGAATATACTAACCCCAGGACAGCAAAAGCATATACCGCTAATAAGAAGTATTTGGAACCATGGGTGCGAGTATATCACATAGATTTTTGGCGGCAGATTCTCCTGAGTCGTTGCTGGTAGTGTTGCGTTTGCTGCCATTGTCTCTTCCGGTTTGAGTGTCTCTGTAGATGCAGATGATATGCATGTCACTGCAGAAGTTGCAGATGCAGCTGTTGGAGATAGTTCGGACATATCGTCGGGTTCTGTATGCACAATAACGACCGACAGATTATGCTACGCAGATCATGGACGTATGGATGCAAGACTGGATAAATCCCATGGCTCGCTTAGGCGTACTGTATTTAAAGACGATTGCTCGTCACATTCTCTCATCCTGGACCTTGTTTATTCGTGGATTTTGCCGTGTCCGGGGCAGCGATTGGAATGTGGAATGTGGATACATGACATGTGTACAGCGAGTGCATACATATTTGACGATAAGGTCTAAGGTTCCGAGTCGTAGAATGTGAATAGATAATCTCCATAGATATCTACGCAAAGTAAGTAATTGACACCGTGAGTACATGTATCCATAGAACTAGATCTACCTAATTTACAGGACATTCATTGGGACGCCAACGGGTTCATATTCCCAGCTATATCCTCCTAGCAGACCAACTCTCGTAAATTGCCAAGCACCATCTCCTGAACGATGATCAACTGTTGTTAGCCATTCGAGGTATGGGTAAAAAAGTTAGGGTTTAGGGCCGAGACCCTATCCGATATACTCCAAGTGGAGGGTTGACAATGATCGCCCTCTCGAGATTCTCATGCTTGTATATATATATGGTGGGTACATATGTAGGTTATTTTAAGAGAGTATCCCTCTCCTCTGTATAAGGTAAACCTTGAGAAGAACGCTGATGCTCATTAGAGCCATTGCTCTGTGTGGCAAGATGGCCGAGCGGTCTAAGGCGCCGCATTCAAGGGAAATTTCCCTTATAGGGGGTTCACTCTCTATAATCTAATGAATATATATATATATGTATCGCGGTCTCGCAAGAGGCGGGGGTTCGAATCCCCCTCTTGTCAATTCTTTTTTTTTGCTGGTTGGACGACTCATCCAGACCCATTGCCATGTGAAGAGGCACATTGAAATATATCATTTCCGTGAGAGCGGTGGACGGCGGTACTCTCTCGCCTATATACATATCGCCGACATGAGGTAACACACAGAATACACTCAACACCGTACTTGAGCCTCTCATCATCAATATCTTCAGACACTGAAAAGGGAAGTTCAAGATGCGGCCTCAGATGTCAAAAGGATTACAGTGAGAGTCGAAGTATCCAATGAGCGTGCAGGACTCGCTTAGTCATATTTGCAAACCCCGCATGATCGACCAAGCAAATTGGCCAATCAGCGTGCCCGATAACCACCAACTCGTCGTTTCTTTCTTCTCTACAGTTAGCTCAGCCAGCTATAACATGCCCCCTCTCAACAGATAAGAAGATTGATCAGCCTATATATTACCTGCAACGACGCTTCGTATCCTTCCTTTCTGTCCCACTCTCGTATTTACGTACCCGATCCATGCATACATCCATCTCTCAAACATAAAATGGAGGATCCAGATACCAAGCCCATCGCCTCCGGAGCAATCGCTCCAGCACTCACTGGTAATGATGACCCTCACAAAGGTGACGTGCTTGTGATCGAGCAGACGCGCGGCATCACAATCGCAGAGCACGAGACCACCTTCCTGGAAGCTATCCGGCAATGGCCGAAGGCTGTTGGATGGGCATTCCTTTTCTGTATTGCTGTGGTCATGGCGGGATTTGATGCGCAGATCATTACCACGTTCTTTGCGTTACCTGCTTTTCAGCAGAGGTTTGGGTATGAGTATGATGGCAAGTATATCATTCCGGCTCCGTGGCAGATGGCTTTGAATATGGTAAGTAGTTAGAGTGTTTGGAGACAGTGACCAAATAAATCTAACTGTTATAGTAGGGAAACCCCATTGGCCAGGTTCTTGGAGCTCTCGCTTGCGGTTGGCCGCTAGAAAAGCTAGGACGGCGATTGACACTAGCCTTATGTTGTGTATGGTCCATAGGATTCGTCTTTGTCCAGTTCTTCTCAACCAGTATTGGTATGCTTTGCGCCGGAGAGATCCTCGGAGGCCTTGCATATGGATTTTACGTCGTTATTGCTCCGACATATGCCTCTGAGATCTGCCCTCTTGCTCTCCGTGGCGTTCTCACAGCATCAGTCAACCTCGCCTTCGTAATCGGCCAGTTTATCGCACAGGGAGTGGCAGCAGGTCTCGAGAGCCGAGTAGACGAATGGGCCTACAAAGCGCCTTTTGCTATTCAATGGGTGTGGCCTGCAGTGCTGCTTGTTGGTCTCGCATTTGCTCCTGAAAGTCCGTACTGGCTCGTACGCAAAGACAGAATAGAAGATGCTCGTCAATCACTGATGAGGCTCTCGTCAGCCAAAAATCGTCCGGATATTGAGGGAATGCTAGTCATGATTGAGCAAACGGATTTCCTTGAGCGAGAAATCGAAGCTACGACGACCTACTGGGATTGCTTCAAAAAGGCGAATCTGTTCCGTACTGAGATTTCTGTCATGGTATATTTAATACAAGTCATTGGTGGCAATCCCCTTATCGCTTATGCTACGTTTTTCTTTGAAATGGCCGGCTTGGATTCTACAGAATCGTTTAACAGTGAGTTTGACTATCACCATAATCTTACTATATGTTGATGCTGATGCTCGATAGTGGGCGTCGGTAATACCGCCCTCGGATTCGTAGGAACATGTCTATCATGGCCTTTGATGCTCCGCGTGAGTTCACTTCCTTACAATTCCTGCCCTTTACCACGCTTTACTAATTCTATACAGTTCGGTCGCCGCACAATCTACAACAGCGGCATGATTCTCATGACCATCATTCTCTTCGTCATCGGCTTCCTAGATCTTGGCCGCGACAATACCGGCGTTGTCTGGGCGCAAGCCTCTCTAATGGACATATGGACCTTCATCTACCAAACTACAGTTGGTCCAATATGCTTCGTAATCATATCAGAAATCTCAGCAACTCGTCTACGTGGTCGGACCATTGCAATAGCTACTGCCGTCCAAGCTGCTGCCAATATCGTCTTCACGGTAGTGTTGCCGTACATGCTCAACTCCGACGAAGGTGATTGGCGTGGAAAGGCCGGTTTTCTTTTTGGCGCTATTAGCTTTGCTTGTTATGGATGGTGTTACTTCAGATTACCGGAATCGAAGAACCGGACATTTGAGGAGTTGGATATCCTATTTGAGCGAAAGGTTCCACCTCGTGAGTTCAAGAATTATGATCTGTTAGCAAGCGATGATGAGCATGAGGTGTGAGGACAGGTTCATGAGCCTAGTCCATATCTGGTATCTTTCTTGCATGCAAGATCCTGTTTGCAGATTGATTCTCCACCTGCAATCTGTCATGTTGAGATTTCACGATTAACGAAGTTACTGTTTGATGGCCTCACAATACCTCCTAGTAGTTATAGAGCCCTATCAATTCATTCTACGATCTACCTCAAGACGCAAACATCCTAGCATACTCCCATGTACTTCGTACGTACCTATGAGTCATGACTTCGTTTCAGTCTCTATCTCCCATACCAGATATATTTGACTTTCCGTGGTCGTCCGTTAACTTGATCGATCGATCGATCCAATGTGGATAAGTGCCAGGTGCCGCATTCCGTATCCAGGAATGTCGATCCATTTCAATGGGACAAGTAAGCTCCTTTTTGTCCTATCAATCTACACAGGAAAAATCCTGCGATTGGACAGAGTCTATTTGTTTGAATGTTACACCAGGACCCGTCGAGCTGTGCTTTTTGGTGTAACTTTGTGTGCATGTACGTATGTGCCTCGAAGATAAGGGTTCAAATGAGGTTATACGGATGACTTGAGCCTTTTTCATTGTTTCTCGAAGGATCATGGATGTTAGCTTTAGTCGAGACTAATATACCGCATGCGGATGGTAAAGAGGGTTAATCATATCTATCTCATACTCTAACATGTGAAGCCATATGGTTTTTCACGCATATAAGATGGCATGGAGGTCAGACATCTATCTGAGTAGTCACGACAAACATCAAGATTAATTTGACGTCTGACTTCCTGCCAGCGCAATAACCTGCGTCGCCGCGATATCATCAATCTTCGCAACCATGAAGTCCATCTCTCAATTCATACTACTCCTCATTGCTCTCGGAGTCCTGTCGAACGCGGCCCCTGCTCCCTCTGATGACGATACAGAATGCAAGCGTGAGTTTCAGCCCTATATCATGCTAGGAGAGACAAGAGCACGTGCTAATGAATTGTCGTTTCAGCTCTTCTACAATCATGCTCGGTCAATAGTGATTGCTGCGGTGACCTTTGCCTCCTCGGACTGTGCGCATAAATTGAACTTCTACTCGTTTGCGTCCGAAACACTCTTGTGTATGGGCCTTGAAAAATCACCTTTGGTCATTCTTTTCTTCGTTAAGGTACAGATGTTTGGGGATTTTACTCTATAGATATTTCTAATCCTGTCTTCGTGGTTCATTTCAGAGTCTATTGATCAATCCACCAAAGGTACTCACCTCGTACACATTAATGCAATAAAGAATAATCCGAATCTTCCAAAAAATGCCTTATTAGCCTGGCTGACTAATAATAAATCAGGGCAGAGAGTGGTTCTACTTACTGCAAACGTCCATTTGTCGTGAGGGCTAGGGCTAAAGCTTTGTTCCTCCCAGGGGGCCCACATTCATGTAATTGATATTGAATGTGATGGGATTAACGACTTTATTCTAACTTTGATGTTCGTGAATGAGTAAACTTGATAGACTGGACGCCATTATAAATGGAGGCTCGGATGCAAAGTGTTAGGCTCGATGGTGTTCTTTAAATTCTCAGGGATCATGGATGAATCATCATCGTGAATATGTTGAGTCATTTCTATTTGCAATCTATATGTAATATTTCCGGGATTATATGCCGAGTATATGTACAAATCTTGCTACGGAGTGATTGGAAAGGTGGTAAGTTAGGTAGTTAGTATTGATATACCTACTATGGCTAGCTACATCCTAAGAACCCCTACCAGGTGCGTGTTTGAACCTGCACACACCTGGGTAGGAGCCCTGAGAACCTAGCTAGCTATAGCAAGGTAAATCAATACTAACTAACTAACTAAGTTTCCAATCACTCCGTAGAAGTATTGGAAACCATTTGCTTCAGGAAGAATGCGCATCAGTCATCAGATCTAGTAGAATGGGCAGGCAACCTGACTCTCCAGATGATCAAACCAACAATGCCAAAGAGGCCTGCAGCTACCATCCAGGCCAATCCTATCCAAAACCCACCCAACTGCAACCCCCAGTTGAAAAAGCCAGTCATGACCGGACTGGCCAAGATCATACCCATAGCTTGGATGATCTCGATCAATGTATATAAGCGAGCAGTCTGGTCACGATGAATCATAGTCGTAACCACCGAACGCGTAGTATAGACGAACCCAGCACCCATAGTCTGGATGACAAGGAAGAATAACATGATAGAAACATGAGGCGAGAGGCCCATGCCTAGAGTGCCTATTAGAAGACACATGACGCTGGCTTTGGTGAGAATCAGGTCTTTGGTACGACTGTCAACGCCTCGCTTCTTCTGCAAGTACCAAGAAGCCAATGGTAGTATTGCGACGAACAGAATGACCATCAAGATCGATTTGATGGAGGTGATCATATTTGCTGCTGCAAGACGCCAGTCGTATCTGATAGAGACGTACTGGATCAGGAACCATGAAGTTCCTCGGCTGAGCTTGTAGACCAAAAACGCCGAGGAGAGCAAGATCACTTGTCTGTCTTTGAAGAAGAAAGAGTACGCGACGAAGGAGGTTTTAACTTTCATCCAAGCCGTAGTTGGTGGTTGTTGTGCTGCGGTGACCTTCGCAAAAGGCAAGATACCTCTTTCCTCTTCTTCGTCCTCCGCAAGAGTCGACAAGTCGGACATTTCATGGGCATATTCCTGTTCCGGGTCCTCCTTATTGGATGCGAACGCATTCTTCGTTTCCGGCAACGTCAAGCCCAGACACAGACCAATAATGACGATTGACCAGCCGATAAGCAAAGGCCTCCAGGGCGTGTAAAGCATTAGCCACGACCCAATCGAATTACTCAAAAATTCAGATCCCATAACAACGACACCAAACTGAAAGAACATGGCCGATCGTTGTTGTTCAGTAGTGACGTCTGCCATCATCGTCCAAACCAACGCAGACGCAACAACTAAACCACCGCCAAATAGCCATGACAAAGCCGAGAACCATATCGCACGTAGTGGGAAGATATCCGACCACCACAAGACTACTAGACTGATTGCCATATTGAGGATAAAGCCCGGGATACTCAACATAATTGTAGGCTTTCGTCCAATCCGATCGGCCAGTAAACCGTACGGAATTGCGAGTAATACACTCGACACCCCATCAAAGAACTCCATAACTCCTTTGATTGTCGCAACCTCGCTTTGTATAGCGGACGATTTGCACGCATCTTCGGGTACCTCTCCATCACTCCCGAGTTGGGACGGATCATGATCCCGATACCAGTGTTTGCAAGCAATCGACTCGAAGATTCGAGTATAAGGCCCCTGGGTCATTGCGCCTCCCATCTCAACCAGCAAAATGATTGCATATAGGGTAATCATCAGCCGGATTCGCAATTTCTCGCGAGAAGCATTGTTATCCGTCTTTCGGGAGGCTTGCTCGTTCTTTGAATGACTTGGATCCAGAAAAGGTGCATCTTCTCGGTCCGCGAAGCGATCTTCGAGATTGTCCTGTGTAGACTGCATATTGGTCCCTTCCCACTAGTGGTTATATATCCTTTGTTGTCTTTGTCTTAATGTCAACGATGAGCCGAGAAGGGCGGCCCGCGTCGTCGGCGAATCTGGCACAAGGAAATGGAAATGGCTCGAGGGTAATAGTAGTGTCATTGACCGCGAGAGTCAAAATCCGTTTCGAAGTCACAGCATTTCGCGGTTTTTCCGGTTTCAATTTTTGTGCTGGAGCATGTAAGTTGTTAAGTTCAAAAGTCGCTTTTCACAGCTGATAAATACGAAGTTTGAGGCTTGGAGCTGAGGCACCGACGATTTATTGCTACTCCGGAGTCACTCGGTTTCAGCCCCGAGCCAATGATGGCGTCGATAACCCTAGCAATACTCCTAATCCGATTCCAGCATTCATTGCGGTCCTCCGGATGGTGGAGGCCAGCCCTATCCACCAATCAACATACTAATGAATCGAGCTTTGATCCGCGACTCCCCGGCTGCCTTAGGGTTGCTCCTAGGGTTACTTTGATATGTAATTGTCAAGTCTATCGTACAGTGATCGCTTTTATGAAGGGCTATCTGCTCATAATAGAACATCTACCAAACCAGCAAGCGAATGAATGAGAATCGTCTATTATTTCCGTCCCCGAGGTCATACCTATAGGTCAGCCTTCGTTTTGAAGTCCTAGCCCCACCAGACCCTAATCTAAGTGCTAAGGAAGGGTCGAAGAGGAGATCTAGGGTAGACGCCATTTGAGACGTATAAGTCTGTGCTACCGTAGTATGGTTTCAGCTACTTTCGACCCTGCTACGTATATTCTTCGCAGATGGTGTATTCGAATGGACTTCGGACTTAATGAAGCCCCATGTGGACGACCAAGTTTCAATATCTAGCACCTGGGGTATTATCAAAAGTACGCAACTTTCAGTCAATCATGTAGATCGATAATCCATAGATTTATATCTACCTATGGAACGATCAACTGATAGATAGTCCAGGATAACAAAAGGGGTATACATGATATTAATACTAATCCAAACATGACAATCGCCTGGAAAGTCCCAGACAAGAATTTGCTCCCGAAAGAAGACAGACAAGACTCCGAAATGAGAACGAAACCTCCAGACATCCTCCGTTGCTGTATTATGGAAATGACCATTCCTACAACGTGACAACCAACTTCTTGGCCGAAACACCCTTCTTCAACAGCTCAAATCCTTCCTGTATGTTCTCCAGCCCATGCCCGACGACCTGCGGCTCCGGCGCCGCAAGATAACGGCCCTCAGCCAAAGCTTGAGGCAGGAAATCAGCATAAATAGATTTGGATACCGAGTTTTTCTTGATATCACTAGCGTAGACGAACTTGGTACGAACGCCGGTACGTTTCGTCTTCACCCAGAGCGCCGCGCCACGGCTCATTGTGCCCAGCAAGAACGGGATGAGTGTGAATCCGGCCAGTTTCTTGTCTGTGGGGATATCGGTTGATCCGACATCAGTCACGAATTTGACACCCTTTGTTTTGCTGATGACATCAACACAGAGGGATAGAGAGCCAACGCCGATAGCGTAGGCGCCGGCGACAGTCTTATCTTTTAGGGCTGCAACTAGGTCCTTGACGATGGTCTTGGAGTTGTAGTCAAATACTTGAGAGGCGCCGAGTTTCTTGACATAATCGAAGTTTTTGGGAGATGCGGTGGTAAATACTTCATAACCAGCAGCAGCCGCGAGTTGGATTGCGTTACTACCAACGCTTGTTGATCCTCCCCAGATCAAGAGGGCTTTCCCAGTTGGTGCCTGTGGCGGTACGGTAGGCAATTGCAAATTGAGGAAATCCTCCTGGAAAAGTCCAGCTGCAGCAGTAGACACACCAAGCGGCAGGACAGCAGCATCTGGAAAGGCCAAAGTAGACGGAATCGGCGAGGCGAAATTATCCAATACGATGGCATATTTCTGGAAAGCTCCCTCAGCGGCATTGTTTCGGTCCTGATCCGATCCACAGCCCATAGCTAAGACGCGGTCTCCGGGTTTGAATCGTGTCACTTCACTGCCCACCTCGACTACTTCCCCGGCCATATCGGCACCCAGCACGAATGGGTATTTGATCCATGTGAATGCGAGGTGGCCGGTTTCCTGGAGCATCCAGTCCATAGGGTTGATGGCAACGGCGGCATTTTTGATGACGAGCTCGTTGGCTGCTGGCTTTGTGTAGGGAGCTTCTTTGACTTCGAGGGGTTTGGCGTTTTTCTCATTGATCCATGCCGCTTGGTTGCTAGGAGTGGCCATTTCGGTGTCTTGTGGGCGAACCGTCGCTCAACGTTTATGTTGGAGAGTGCAGATGAGGAAGAAGGGATGGAGGGAAGTGGGCAATCGCAGTACGTAGAGAAACAGACGCAAGAAGATAAGCGTTGAAGAAAGCATACCGGCTGCAAGATCATTTATACGTTCATGTAAGGGGTGGATGACAACCCAATCTGGGACGGACCGGATGATGTGCTTACATGCTTTGTCCGAATGGAGATAGACATTTAGAGTATGTACCATACTATTAAACACCCGTGGACTGATTCTCGTACGGGAAAATGCAGAACTTGTCTTCGATTTGCTCCGAATACGTCAATTGAGCATAACCCTAAGCCAATCGACAGACTACTTAGTAGTACGTTATCCACCGCATATCATGGCTTCGAATCCACTCGGCGATGTTTGCCAGACGAATCCGATATGCCGAATAACTATTTAGTAGTATCAGGCGTGTGCCAACCTTACTATTGGATCTCTCTAATCGATTCTGGATGTGATGTGCGGCCAAAGTCGGCCTTGTTTCTGCAGCCCGGCAAATAGTTTTCGATTTAATTCCCCGGGCTCGCCCATCTTCGGAGCTTCTATCGGTCTTTTATTTTCTTTGTGTAGTATTTTCTGGTAGTATTCTAATCTGAAGAATATGGCTAATATTGATTCTAGATGAGATTCATCTTTTGTGAGGCTTGATCCGTCAAATCAGCTGAAACTTCTACTAGGGCTTTGGTATTTTCACAACGCGAACGGCCGCTCTCGAAACAAAGGGGTATTGGTAAGTAGAGTATAAAACAAATAGAAGATGTACAAGCAAGGGCTCTCATGCATAACCCGCCTCCTCAAATAACGTACCCCTGACCTGCACCATAGCGGCTAACTCCAGTATGAACTCGTACAGGATTACAGCATTGGTAAGGATATGCCCGAGGGTAACCACGGTTTCATTCTGGGCTGGCGGTGGCTCGTGATTCGACTGCTCACTCCCATCGACCGGACCATCAGTCTGATTGTCATTGGTGGGCTTGTTCTCTTGCGGAGCAGAGGTTGGCTGTTCAGTCGTCTTATCAACTCTATATGAGCTGGCAAGTCGTTGTCCAAGGTCCTCAACCGCAACGGGACGTCGAGCCGGAGATGACGACACAGGCGATTGGATGGATGGCTCACACAAAGGAGAATCAATCGTACTGCGTGGTAAAGAGCCTTGAGTGCTCGAAAGTGGTCCATCTTGATTGATGCTATTACTAATAGCTCTGCCACGTGGAGAAAGAGGAGGCTTAGTGGAGTGTGTGGTTGGAGGTTGTGAGGGTTGGCGAGATGTATTGATTGAGCGTTGATTTCTTGAGATGTCATCATCATCGTCGCTGTGTAAGAGGTCGCGACGAGCGGCGACTAGAATATCAAAATCCGGAATATCCCTCCTCCAGTCTTCAAGATGTTCCGTCAGTTTTCGTAAAGTCTTTGCGATGACTGGTTCATGCCCATCTGACCAGCTCGTTGGTGCCAGACTTTTCCTAATAGCTGCTAAAGGGTCAACTATTTCGGTTTGTTCATCGTCAATATCAGACGTGTTCCCCTCCGTAACAGTCGAGGACTTCGTTGCTGTAGGCGGTACATCCGATTCGTACTCGTAGTTCGCAGGGTCAACCAACAGCCATCCATTGAGTGAGATCAAATTAGACGAAGCAAGACTCGTGATGAGCTCGGTCAACCCGAGATTCACCGTGACACTATTTGAAAAGAATCGATCCAACAGATTCAAAATCTCCGTGAAGATCGCATCATCCAAGGAAAGGTCAAGTGGCTGATCAGCCGGCCCGTCGAGGATACTGCTCCCTGGGGGTGGTATGAAAAGACGAGATTCGAGGACAAGTGCGGCATCTTTGGAATAATACTCAAAAGAGTCGTTCAATGTTGGGTCATCGATAATGGCTGTAGCGAAGGACAAGTATCTGCGAAGCTCTTCATTGAAGGCACCAACGGTACGATGCGGCGCAGATACTGGCTCCTTCGTTTTAATCAAAGATCCTGCAAAAGGATGGTGTCTCCGTACTATAACCGTCAAAAGGCGCAAGGTCGACACAACTGTCTCTTTATTTTGTGATTTAATGCTCATCAATATCAAGTCGGCCAGATTGAATAGTGATGGCGATGGCTGTTGCTCCTCAGCTTCTGCTAAGGTAGCAAGCATATCTAGGGACTTGCGCCGGCTGACAGACAAATGCTTCTTGTGTAGGTTTTGGGAGACATCCAGGCTAGGCTCAGTGTCGGTGGGAGCGGCCATCAGAAACCGAAGAGTGCGGTGGACAAGTTTAGGTTGATCAATAGATTCTAGTAATCGACACAGATACAACAGTACTGTGGAAGTTGATCCACCCTTCACATCGGAGGATTCCAACAGAGATGGATAGCTTTCGTTTGTTAGTGATGCGTCATATGTAGGAAAATATTGACGGAAATATCCTTACAGAAGCTGTTGTAGAAACAGCACCTCAAAATGGTCTAGCAGGGTATCATTGACTTCTCTCGATTGGCAGTGCTCGACGGTGTCCTGCCAAAAGAGCAAATAGGAAATGAAAGACTCCACGTCAGGACGGACTGTTCCGTCAGAGTTCCGTTGGATATCGTTCTCGTCGGACAGGGCAACAATAGTCGGCACGTTACCCTCAATAAAGGTAGGATAAACATTTCTGCGGCGTGTCAGTCTTTGTCAAGGAATTTCACCCACAACATTTCATACCTGCTGAGCTGACTGTACACTGCACCAAGACCTGTTGCCATCAGTGTGGCCAGGTCACTTTCTATCAACCATTTTTCAAGTATCCTCGAGCGCGTTGCAGTTTCAATGAGATATAACAGACCCGTTCGAGCAAAGTCGCCTGTACGACCTTCACGGTGGACATAGTCTACCAATAGGTAAAAGAGTGGAAAATCATCCTTGCGTGTGACCCCTGCAAACTGTTCGTCCTCTTCTAACTCTCTCTCTGGTAGTTCAGCCTGCTTGGGAATAAACCAAGCAGTCAATATTTGAGGACGCAAACGAATGTTGTTTGCGACGCCGAAAAGCAACTCGACCAGACGCGACTCTGTGTCGTCCGTACGCACCGAATTTCTTCGAACGAGATCGATCAGAGCCCGCGAAAAGACACGATTATCAACTATCCCATCCACCTCGGCATCGATCAACGTGTTGAAAAAGACGGCCGACGATCGCACCAATCCCTCATCTCGATAGGTCAATGCCAGCTTCGTGACGGTCACGAATATCTGAGAGGTGGACGCATACGAAAGACATGGATGAGGTGCAGGGCCTCTCGATTCCTCGCTGAGAACGTGGTTCAAACGGTCAACACAAACTCGCGCCTGGGACGTCGCGGCCAGTTCGTTCGAAGGAGAGTTGCTCGAGCGCCATATTTGCTTTTCGATCGAACCCGTCAGCGATGACTCATTTAATCGGACAAGCGGCAGTAACTTACCTGTAGAGTATTGCAAGATCTCTTAAAGGCCGTCAACCGCTCCACGGGGCTGCTTGTCCGAGGGGTTTTGGGAGCAGTGCGGGAACCACCGACAAGCCGAGACCACTGTAAAAACAACAATGAGCAATTAGCACAGTCCTGGAATGTATGGCGATATCATGGGGGGAGTGCATACGAAATCCATGGTTTATGTCCAAGGGACATTTCACGAGATTGTGCAGACCCTCGCGGAAGTTGGAACAGACAGCGCCGGTCACACCAAGGGAAGCTTGACGATGAAGCTTCCGATTAGTTATCCAATGTCTATCTACAACACTGGGGTCGGCCGGCTTACTTTGACCAGCTTCATCAGCCATGTCATCTCATTGCTCTGCATGGCAAGATGGCCGAGCGGTCTAAGGCGCCGCATTCAAGATATCCTTATAGGGGGTTCACTCTCTATAATCTAATATATATATATATATATATATGTATCGCGGTCTCGCAAGAGGCGGGGGTTCGAATCCCCCTCTTGTCATCATCTGGAGCTTTATAAACCAGTATTTTTGCCGCTCTTGCGTACAAATCAGGGGTTTTTTTTTTTGCTACTCTTCCGAAGATACTGAGGAAGGTATCCTGGCTATGTTCTAGGTATGATTTTACTTGCTCCTTCCGGAACATTCAAGTGGAATTGTTCGAGTGCTCGTTCCAAGGTGATAGATAGGCAGAGTTGACAGGATTGACATATACAATATATGTAGCGTCCGCCGCACCTTCATTGTCCAGATAATTCAAAACCCATTTGTCTGGAAACTCGTCACAGTCCACCCATTCTGCTCGTCATACTGGCTTACCGGAGTACTTCCATGTAGCGGCGCATAGTGTGCCTCTTGTGTACACTTTCCATCCAGACAAGCAGCCACCTGTTCAGCCACACTCTGCCCTTCATACCACGCCCCCTGCAAAAACCCAAAATACTCGGCGCTTGTAGCCTCACCGGCAAAATAAAGACGGCCAACATTTGCGCGGAGATTTTGATGCATTTCCAACGTCACACCGTAAGGCCAATTCGAGTAGCTTCCGTATGCCCATGGCTCAAGGCTCCAGCGCGGGTACATGAATGCAATTGGGTCAGGCACGTTGTCGGCACCAAACATGTCTCTGAGGACGGCCATGACCTGATCCCTGGTTTCATCGTCGGTCTGAGCTTCGACGCGGTAAGACTGATCGTGCACCACGGTTACGAAGATGATGCCGGAACCTTCGAGGAAGCCTGGTGTGTCGAGGGATTGGAAGACTGGATAGTATCCGCGCTCAATAGGATCGGCGTAGAGGAAGTATTGTGTGTCTTTGGGCCAGAAGACTTTGTCCGACGGGAATTGGAGGAAGATTTTGGTATATGTGCCCATGTCGAAGTTGTCGATTCCGTCTTGTTTCCATTCGGGGAATTCGGGCTGGAAGCTGACGGCTTCGTTTTGAAGGACGCCGAGTCTATCGAATTAGTACCTGTAATCCATACGAGAGGGGCTTTAGACTCACGAGAAAGTGCATATAGCGTATTCCGCCTGGTAGCAGCTTCCTTCGCTATCGGTAATAGTCACACCCGTATCACTATAAGTGACGTTGGTGATGGTAGTGTTGAGACGCAGGCGTTTATCGTTGTTTGTTAAGAATGTGCTTGCCTCACCTTTGAGCCAGGTGTTGAATCCGCGCTGGTCCCAGACAAAGTTGTTTTCGTCTGACCATTGGTAGAATGTCGTGTTCTGTTGAAAGATGAGACGACGACATCAGACGACGACATCAGATGAAGTGGTAGGTAGACTTACATAGTTGACGATACCGTAAACCAACGAACTCACTTCGGGTTCGTATGCGTACTCCCAGTCTGATTATCATCGTTTAGCGCTCGTCCAATATACGTCAATCCGCGACCATGATGAACATACCCCATTCCCACCATTCAATGGCTTGCATCTTCATATCCTTCTTCGGCTGCCAGTCGCCACGAGTGAACCCAGCTCGGGTACTGCGATCCTGCAGATTCTCCGACAAAATCGTGCCTGCCAACTCTTCTGTGACCGAGTACGCATTCTCAAAGTCATCGAAGAGACTGGAGTAGTTGACGTAACCAGTCTCATCATAGGTCAAGATCGAGCTGTAGTCGGAGTAGGTGTTGTTGACTTCATATTTTTGAGCCTAGCAAATAAAGATAGTATAAGCAATATGCCCTAACTTCGAGAGAAGTAATTGAAACATACCAAAAGCCAGATAGGGTTCTGCGGACCACCGTCTGTCCCCAACCCCTGAACCCAGTTGGCGCCCAGTTCGACCGTTATAGGATCACCGTTCGCGTCTTGACCGAATGTCGTATGTCGCATACGACCGCCAATGTCGTTGTTGTATTCGAAGATGATAAAGTCGTGAACTGAATTATTGCTTAGGGTTTGCTAGAGGTATCTCTGTTAGAAACGGTGGTAGACTCTCGAGGTCTGATTAACTAGGGTAACTCACAGCTGCTGTGATACCGGCGGTGCCACCACCACTATTCTACATCGTTAGCAGTCTTTCGATAGTCGGAAGTGAATATGACTGACAGGATGGCAACAGTGGTTTTTTCACATGTTGGCTTCGAACCTCCGAGGACTGGGCTGGCCAGGGCCAAGGGTAAGAGCAAGTGCTTGTAATTTGGCATAGTGATCAGGCGAGATTATTTACTAGCGATCATCGATTGATCGCAACTTGTCAAAAGAAAGATTCCGTGTAACTCCATGGCCATCTGGTACGGCTTATATACCTATATACACCTAGCTAGGCAGGGGTTATTTCTGCAGGATGACTACTGTATCTAGTTCGGCCTACATATGGATAGCTTCAAATCATACGTACATAGCTCCATCGATAAGATAACTAAGAAACCTTACTTATGTTGCATATTCCACAACACAGACATCACGCACGCACAAAAGTGGCATCACCAGCCAATGAGGCATCAACCCATCGCCGAGCTTCATGCTTATCACCGCGTCAGCCCCTCCGATGCAGCTATTCCAGATGAGGCATCTAAAGAGACCGTCCCCGGCGGCCCTGTTGAAAACAATCAGTCAATCCCGGCTGTGACTAAATCGTATTGAGTAGGTGACTTACTCCAGGATTTAGATGATTGTTCCTGTAGATCGACTCGAGATAAGCGGGTGGGGAAGCACGCATGTACTTGCTGTTCCTGGAAGCTCTCCGCATTCTTCGCGATAACAGTCGCGTTGTATATACTACTAGTAGACGATATTCAAGAATTGGGAAGTTGGTTTGAAGGACGCCTGACATGACTATCATACATGCGAACAATAAGTAGAAAACCACATGAATACAACATGAGTATGGTTAGGGTTAGCAATACATGAAAAAAAAGTTAAGAGGCCCCAATTGCTTGATCGATCTCCGCAACTCCAAGTTTCGAATACAGATGTTCTCGAGTTCGCATTTCATCGTCATTGATGCTCCCACTGTTCAAGCTCGTCGTCTAATTCACGACTGAATGAATACGAGGGCAGTAATCCTCAGGATCAATGGTCGAGACATCTTGATTCTTGATGGTTCTTTGGTGATATGAGCTGCTCCATCGAGCTCTCCGCTGCGACTGGTGGTTCGACGAAGGGATCTCCGGGATACTTGGCAGACAAGCGCTGATAAAGCTTCCGACGAACATGAATTTGTTGTCTTGAGGCGTCTTGTCTCGGCCCGTCCTTCGTGGTGCAACGGAGCCGATTAGAGTACCAGTTTTGGCTCTGAATCCGACTGGGCATCCAGAGGCAAAACATGATAGTATTAAACAAGCATGAACGAGAGTAGGCCCTTTGGACGCTAATTCTTCAATCTTTTTATCATCTGTGAACCCTTTTCTTGCAAGCCATACACCGAATTGCTGGGTATATGTTGGCAATTGTCATGGGAGCTGCACTCTTTCGTGCAGCTTCTCGAAGTCGTGCAAGTCTAGTGATTGCCCTTGAGTTGCCCCAGAAGTAAGGGTTAATTTGAGGAGTCATTGTCCACCTCATTGCAAAGTGGAAAAGTCGCGTGATGTGAGAAATTTGTTCGTCCGTCCCAACGAGCATATGCAACATTGAAGTCTGACATTCCAGATATAGACGCGAACATTAACTCCATCCACTGTTTCGACGTATGCTACTCGTACCATGAGATAGCTTGATGTTAATTTTGGTCATTGTCGAACGGTTCCGTAAAGCAATGCCGAAGAATTGCCACCGAGATTATTTTGTTTTGCTGCTTTCTCCACAGCATCGATGTTGTCTTCGGTGGTAGACGAATAAGGTGTCTTGTATGGATCCCAAGCTTTGTTTTGCTGCCGGAAGTCCTGAGTAGAGCGGATAGTCCTTGATGTCAGGGTCATTGCCAAGGGCTGAAGCTCTTGAAGCCTGACATCTCTGATATTCATGCTCTCTCGTATGTGTGTTGTTGTGGGAAAGAGCCTCGCTTGTAGGCGAGCTCTATGTTCCATCCAACGACGCGCTAACTACATCGGGAAGGCGCGCTGGAGAGAGGCTGGAGAGTGGCCGGGAATTCCCTTCAACAGAAGCTGTTGACGATCACCAAAACGAAGTACAGCTTCGATCTCTTCCTTCTGTCGAAGAAGCGCAACGGGGATCCAAGCTACTGGCTCCAAGCTCTGTCCATCCTCGTTTGCGATAATCACGATGCCCTTCGATTCAACAGCGGCGAGATGCTGTCGATTGAGTCCTGACAATAGCATTAAGCCCCGCCATATAACTAACTCGAGTGATGTTTTCTGGTAAATGTAGAATTGTTTTGTGCTGCTTTCCTCACGGCATCGTTGTAACCGTCGAGGGTAATTGAATGAGGCGTCTTGTATGGATCTCAGGCCTTGTCTTGCTGCCGCAAGTTTTGAGCCGAGCAGGCAGAAGGCCAGTCTTTGATGTGAGGGTCTATCGAATCTCACAGTATAACATGAAGCTTGGCCATATATCTAACCAAGCAATATAGCCTAGTAAAGAGTGTAAAGGCACAGCCCATATGAAGGATATTGACAGCCAAGTACGAGATAATTGAGGATGAGAAAAGGAAGAAGTCCAGAGATTGCGAACGGAGGGGTTAAGCCTGTTTAAATACCCACTCACTTTGACATGGATGTGACTCAGTATTGATTGCCCGGGCTGGCCCCGTACGATTGCAAATTGCATATGACAAAGATTCTTTGTGTACAAAGCGCGGTGTCCCAATCTGATACCGCTGCGGAATCCTGATATGGCAATGACCCTATACAAAGGCGTTGCCCGGCGAAAGTCTTAGTTCACCGGTAAAAGCCGTCAAGAATCTGACTCAGTTTTGCTCTTTCTTCTGAAAATGATGGCATGAATCTTGTCATTGGCGATTCTTTTTTTTTTTGTTTTTTGGCCATGTTGTCAAGGTACCCCTGGAAACGATCAGAACTCTGCCCAGCAATTCTTCTACTTATTTTTGACTGTATACACCAATGAAACTGAATATTCTCTTTGACGTTCTACAGGATTCTATAAAATGCCTCCGGAACATAGGATTGCGTTTAGTCTAATCGGGGATCAGAACTGCATAGTCGATGAAGGGATACATGCGAAGCAAGCACATTGTAATTTCCAATTCATTGAACCAACTCAGCCAACTACACAGCAATCATCCTATCTGTTTTCGTATTCTATCTCATGGATTATTCAAGTATGTCATGCCATACAAGAGGAATGGAACTCTCTGACTTGCGTGTGAATGCCTAGTATGTCGGACCATTCGGGTGCTGGACATCCGCCAATAACCCTAAAGGCCCCTAGCCCTAACTTCAAGGGAGCTCAGCAATCCACACAGGCTGAATTGGCCAATGATGGGGCATTTGTTACCAATATGGACTCTAGATGATCTCAGATGATCTCGGAAGCAACATGGCAGCCTTGGAAATTGATGCTTTAAGACTTTGATCTTGTGCACTACATCCCCTGTCATTTCCTCTCTTCTTTCCCGACTGACATCTATCTTCTCGTGTTCGTACTATTGCCGAAGATGGACTCTTCAGTCATATATACCGTCTCGTCTCTTATTTTCCAAGCTCCGCTGATTCTTATTGCATTGACCAGCCTGAGCGTTTTAGTGAATGTGCTATTCCAGAGTGTTGACAAAAGCAATGGAAGCAAGCCGCCGCTTGTTTTCCATTACTTCCCCATAATCGGCAGCACAATCAGCTATGGCAAGGATCCGATGAAGTTCTTTGAAGACTGCAAACAGAAAGTGCGTGTTGTCTACCCATTTACCACAAGGACGTGTTCACTTTGCTGACGAGCTTTCTGTCAGTACGGCAACGTATTCACCTTCATCCTCCTCGGACGACGCGTTACTGTCTATCTCGGAGCTCAAGGAAACAACTTTGTGCTGAACGGAAAGCACAGCGAACTATCCGCAGAAGAAGTCTATGCGCCGCTGACGACGCCTGTCTTTGGGACTGATGTGATTTTCGACTGCGAGCATGGCAGGTTCTTGCAGCAGAAGAAGGTATCCCATACGCCCACCCTTAAAAAATACATGAGATAGCCAAATACTGATCTGGATGTGATGAGTGAAGTTCGTAAAATTCGGCCTCAGCCAGTCCGCACTCGAGTCCTACGTCCGACTCATCGCCAAAGAAACCACGGACTTTTTTGAGACATATCATGACTTCAACACCAAACCAAAAGCAAAGACAGGAACACTCGAAGTGACGTCTGCAATGGCGGAACTAACCATCTATACTGCCTCCTCATCCCTGCAAGGCGCCGAAGTACGTCAGCAATTCTCATCAGCGGGGTCTCGTATCGCGGATCTATACCACGATCTCGACATGGGATTTTCGCCAATCAATTTCTTCCTTCCATCTTGGGTTCCCTTGCCTCGAAACAAGCGACGAGATGTTGCGCAGCGAGAGATGACTCGGCTGTATACTGATATCATCACCAAACGCCGTCAGCACGAAAGACAACAAGCCGCTCAATCAGCGGAAGCAGAGGCAAAAGATATGATCTGGAACCTCATGCAAAACTGCACCTACAAAGACGGCAGCCCCTTACCCGACAAGGAAATCGCGCATATGATGATTGCCCTGCTGTTGGGCGGACACCATTCTAGTTCTGCCGTTATCGCATTTGCGATTCTGAGTCTTGCTTCCAACCCCGAGATTCAGGAGGAGTTGTATGATGAGCAGGTGCGAGAACTCGGGAAAGAAGATCTAACGTATGAAGGACTTCAGAGACTGAAGCTTCATGCACATGTTATCAGGGAGACGCTGCGGTTGTATAACCCTATTCATTCGATTATGCGGTTTGCGAGGAAGCCTCTTGTCGTTCGAGGGGAAGAGCAGAGGAACGAGATTTTCGTACCGCAGGGAGATATTCTTCTTGCTAGTCCGGCATTCTCAGCCCGTGATAAGGCCTACTTCAGCGAACCATTGAAATGGAATCCTCATCGCTGGGAACAGAAACTCGAGACTATTGACGAGGAGGATGACGACGATAACGACTCGCTGGGTAAAGGCTCGAATAGTCCCTATCTACCCTTTGGTGGCGGGAGACATAGGTGTATTGGAGAGAAGTTTGCGTATGTGCAGCTGGGCGTTATTCTGGCGATTTTTGTGAGATCGTTTCGAGTTCGAGCGGTGGATAAGAGTACTGAATTGTGGGGGATTGATTACTCGGTATGTTCACCTTGATGTCGTCGTTGTCTACTGGCAGATGATTGGGATGCTAATCTGTGTTTTGTGTCAAGTCGTTGTTTTCGAGGCCTCAGTCGCCTAGCAAGGTGATCTGGGAAAGCAGATCTAGGGTCTAATCAGCTCATCTTGTTTTAATTACTGAAAGGACTTGTGTAAGCGTAGTGTCTTCATGGGATGTACTGCCAGACTGAGTCAGGAAAACATTTTCATCTGACTCACTTGTATCATATTGAATCGCATAGACCAAGTGTCTTGGTGTTAAGCACATTATAGTAATGTGATCAGACCATCGTTGAAAGAAGAGAGAAAAA
The DNA here is from genome assembly GCA_001571465.2 of Talaromyces pinophilus. Lineage (NCBI taxonomy): Eukaryota > Fungi > Ascomycota > Eurotiomycetes > Eurotiales > Trichocomaceae > Talaromyces > Talaromyces pinophilus. The sequence continues at coordinate 2,426,670 of CP017344.1, read as the reverse complement.
GTAGATTTGACGCCACACGCCATTGCAACCCATCCCTGTCTATCAGAGAGCATCATCATAAACCAATAAAACCCCCAAGATCTCCCAAAGAACAATCGTTAATGGTATATACAGAAAAACACAACAGGCTTCGCTAAAGATCATCACTGTCAACATCCTTTTTTCTTCTGCCGCCGCCTGATTTCCGTTTCCCTCCTTCATTATGATCGCTGCCGTCTTCATCGTTCTTGCGCGCAGGTTGATCGGGCACTTTTGAGCATATCTCGGCCAAAAAGTCGAGGACTTCGTCCTTGGCGACGGCTTGTTTGAGGTGTGCGGCCGTGACTCGTTTTGAGTTTCGCTCTCGAGCTTCTTGTGCGGCTTTGGTGACGAGTTGGATCATGAAGAGTTCAAGTGCTTTGGCTGGAAAATAGTCAGTATTAAGACGCAAGAATAGAAGATCGGGATAGAGAGAGACAGGAATGAGACGTACAAACTGCGATTGGCGTCACTTGAGCCACCTTTCCCACCTCTTCGTCCGCCTGCATGATTCGCTTTATCCGCGCGACGGGGAATTTCGTTTTCACGTCAATTCCGTCCCATGGTTTTGGTTTGCGCTCGTCTGATTCTTCCTTGGGCGCGACGGCGGCGACGTGTTGGTCGAATATGAATTTTTGTTGTTCGGAGGGGTGAGGAGGAGGTGCTTGGTGGTGGGCTTGGATTTGTGCGTGGGGTGGTTGTTGTTGTTGTTGTTGTTGGAATTGAGGTTGTACTTGAGTATGGACTTGAGCTTGAGCTTGGGCCTGGGCTGACAAGCGAGCGCTTCGTCTTGCCATGTCGTCGTCGTATGGGTTGTTGTCGTAGACGGGATTATAGAACGGTTGCTGGTATTGTTGCTGTGGGATTCGGCTGTTCGCAACGGGGGGTTGATAGCCAGCGAAAAAAGGTGAGGCGTCGTAGGAAGCGCGTTGGCCGTGAGGGCTAGCGAGAAAAGCTGGCTGTGGCTGATAGGCGTTGTTGAAGGTGTTCGGGAAGGAAGGGAAGGAGGAAAAGTCTGGGGAACGCGGCCGGTAAGAGCTCTCCGGGTCGGTCATGTTCTGCTCTGAGTAAGCAATCAATCTTTCTCTCTCTTTTATCTTTTCTCTTTCACTTTTTTCAATCGTCTCGTCTGGGCCAGCTCTTCTTTGTTTTTCTCTCTAAGGATTGGCTGGTTCCACAGAAGAGACCCACCCTTGACAACGGTGTTTGGAATTGAGGCTTCGAGCTTACCTTGTGGCTGCTGGATTAATCAAGTGGACGAATAGAAATGGTTTCACTCTTCCCTCTGTTGTACCTTGTCAAGTTGTCCTTGACTATGACCGATGGCAGAAACAACAATCTCTATATAGATCGAGTGTATCTACCGTACAAGGAAATGAAACAAGCGACAAAAGCGTCCTTGTCTCTGATCTTTTGTCCCTTTTGATCAATCAAGTTTGAAGCCGTTCCATCTATGGCGATAAAATGGTCCAAGCTTCTGGATCTTTTCGAGGTGCGTCGACAGTGCGTGGCGTCAACAAGGGAAGGTAAATATATTAAGTAAGTGGGGAGCTTGAGTATGGACAGCGGCGGGGGTGGGTGCGTGGAAGTAAAAGCAAGACTTCTTTTCGTTGTCTTTCGGAGCGCGGGTCGCAGCAGCCCTTTTAACCCTGCGCGGACCTGCCTCCTGCCTTGGGTACGTCGTATCACGTGTGATGGGTCTTGTGTTGCTCTTGACCAATCACGCCGCGGCATGCTCCCCCTTGGCCCTGGAAGCGGTTAGTGGGCGTCTGCCTGCCGATTCTGATTGACCCGTACGTAGTATGCCGTTCGTATTTACGCGCGTATTTTACCACGGTTTGCCCCTCTGCCAATCAGCTTGCTCAGATTGCTGGAAAATTTCATCCTGTTATTGACACTGATGTGCGCTAGTACGGATCGGGTGTACGTATTTTTCTTTCATCGTCGTCCTCAGACCATCATCTCACGCGTCACTCTTGACATAGTATACACACAATACTTGATCGTACTTGTTTAATGTATGGGTTTCTTAAAATGTCTACGCGCTTCGTACAGGCTGCATGTGGCCAGTCGGTCGACTGATTCAACAACTTCTTTTCTCCCACTCGGTCGCTACAAAATGCAAGTTACTGCATACCATCAATAAATATATGCATTCATTTCACCACAATGCATCCATGCGCCGACCAAAGTTCAGTCTGAAATGAGTCACAACCATCATTCGAAGACTAGTTAATGCATCTTCTACAGCTGTCACTCGAACATTTAATATTTCTTCGCGCTCGTCACCTAACATGTACCAAGATTGATGTCCTCACAACCGTCCCGTGATGATAAGAGTTACGACGAGATGTCCAGCGAAAGAGGCAGTAAGGCTGAGGCCGGGAACCTGACAGTTTTACGGCATCGCCACTGTCTCTTTACATAGAAGCTCGCATCGATGACTGCCCAAATTACTTGATCTAATCTGAGGACTGGTTTCATCTTGTTGCCTAGAGCATGTATCATTTCAAACTCACATATCTTACAGATCTAAAAATATGTACTCTCTCTCTATCCGACACTTGAATTCTGAGTTCTCATCAGTATTGTAGATACGTAGTCTGATATCGCTTTGCTTTGACTCGTCGGCGAATTTCAGCTTTGATATTGATCGGTAAAACGTTCCTCCGTTCCGTCGGGAAGAACTCCAAAATATCTAGATGCGGAGCATACTTAAATTCTACATTGAAAAACCATCAAATGTCAATTATACTGTCCACGAGCGCGACGACGGTGTATTTGCTGCAATAATGAATTGATGTATCGCTCCGCCATGTCTGCCTTTGTCGACGCTTCTTTTTTTACCGTGATTCTGTCTTGAGACAGACCATTCTCCACCTGGAAAAAAGCTGTTTTTTTGACAGCATCAGTCCACGATGGCGAGTACCGAGCTTTCGCAGAGCCTGTTGGATATCATCTCGTGAGTACATTTCTCGACTCATACTCAAGAATGAAGCTTGGAGTCATGCAACTGACGAATCTAGCTCTCTCACGCAAGATGACATCCCATTCAAACTCCGCTGCGCTATTTGCAACAACCTAGCAATCAACGCCTTCCGTCTGCCATGCTGTGACCAGGCCATATGTGAGAGCTGTATGTCATCGTCGAGTCACCTCACTTTGAGTCATCTGCATAATAACTAACGAGCTTCCTTCAGGCCAGTCATCACTGCCCGAAAGCTGCCCCGTCTGCGAACACAACCCCGTCTCTCCCGACCTTTGCAAGCCGAACAAAGCGCTTCGTACGACGTTGAAAGCGTTTTTGCGGACAGAAGAGAAGAAGCGAGAGAAGGACCGTCCGTCTACTACACCAGCTGTGACCACAGCCCCAACCCCGGCGTCGAACGTACCTGTCGAGACCCAAGGCGAGCCTGCTATACCTGAAACTAAGACCGCGGACACTGCTGTATCTGCGGAGAATATACCGGCCGAACCAGCTGCATCTGTTGCTGCTGAGAATCCTTCTGTTGATGAGAAGGAAGTGCTGCCCGCGGCTCCGTCAGTTCAGGTTGGTTCTACATCCCCTTATCATGGATTAGTTTTTGACTGTTCTTTAGGAAAATGCAAGCTTAGCTCCTCCTACGAACGAAAATGGAGTTGGCCCTGTTTCAGCGGATAGTGCACCGGTCGATGCTGAAGCTACCGAAGGCACCGAAGCTCAGCCTGCACAATCACAAACCGAACTCAATCAGATGTTTCCGAACATGGGAGCTGGCATGGGTATGATGCCCATGGGCTGGGGCGGCCAGGATATGAGCGCGATGGCACAATTCATGCCTAATGCAATGTCCAATTTTCCAAACACCATGGGTGAGTCGACGTCGCACATCTACACTTCCATGGCACTGGCTAATTGTATAGGAATTCCTGGAATGGGTCCGATGAATGCAGCTCAAGGAATGTTCGGGGGTTTTGGTATGAACATGAATAATATGAGCAATGGCATGAATATGGGATATGGCACAGAGCAGCAAATGTATAACAATTGGGACAACTCTCAAAACAATATGTACAATCCAAATCCGTACTCGAATGGTATGGGCCAAGATTATGGTACCTCTGGATATGCTGGATACATGTCCCAACCCAACGGGAGCTATTCTCAAATGCAGCAATACCCTAACCAAAATTTCCAAAATGGTTACTATGGAAATGGCCCAGGATATATGAGAGGCATGGGACGAGGCCGTGGCCGCGGTTTCTATCGTGGTCGTGGTGGGTACGATCATGCTAACTACTACCAACAGAACTACCAGAATAATGTATCCCAGGATCCCATGAACCAGGAAGCGGGACAGACTGAAGATGATATCCGAAAGTTCAACAATGAATTAGCTCCAGGTGGTGCCGATGATGACTTAGCAGACGGCCCCAAAGATAGTACTATAACTGGACCAGACGATGCGAACGTCGCTGACGGTACGGACCGAACTGATAAACCGTTGGAATCTGACATCAACGGTGAACCCAATAATCTTGACGAGGAGCCTACCTCTCAGTTACAAGGTATCCCTACAATTGACAGTATTGATAGCGCGCCATCGCAGCCTATGGGCCCTATGGGGTACTCTAGAGGGTCAATGCCCGGCATGGATCAAGGATATGGTCGGGGTAGAGGCTTCGGTCGTGGAGGTTTCATGGGTCACCGTGGTGGTTTCTACAATAATATGCAGGGTCCTCCCGCTGGACAGGGCGTTGCTGGGGCTCCGCTAGCACCCCGAGCTATGCGTGAAGGCATTAACAGGGGCGGGCTGTTGTCGGGATCAAGGCGAACTGCTTCGATTTCACAGACAGCAGAGAACAGTTCACGGGGGTAAGACATTGTCCATAGGCGTTGAATTGCAAGATCAGACTGACCATATCTAGTGCGACTCCAACAATAACCCAAGAGAATGTGGTTCCGCACTCACCCTCTGTTGTTGACCACAAGCCACGTTCCTACTCGCCATCCAGAGAACGGTCCCCCAGACCATCACGCGCTCAGTCACCGCCTACTCCAGAATCTCGACAGTCTCGGAACCGTCGACGAGACCGATCTGAATCTGCTCGTGGTAGTATTGACGGTAGAGACCGAAAGGATCGTCATAGACGGTCTCGGCGAGATGACAGAGATTTTGACGGACGCTCGCAGTCACGCTCACGCTCACCATCAGAACGACGCCCATCCCATCGTTCCGGTAAGGATCGAGACCACAAGTCCAGTCATCGGTCATCTAGGATTCGCCGCCATAGCCGCAGTGTGAGTCGACACCGTGACCGTGGTTCCACCGCTGTAGCAACAAACGGCGACGACAAATATGACCTTGCGAGACGAATCGCCAATGCCCAGCGCCTTGGTAAAGGGTCTTCAAGCCGCCATGAAAAAGACTCGCGCAAACGTGATCGTTCCGAGCGCGAAAAACGTCATGACCATGAAAGCGATCGTGGCACTGACCGGGATCGAGACCGCCGTCGCGAACGAGACAAGCCGCGTGACAGAGACCGCGAACGAGACCGTGAGAAAGATCGCAAACGCTCTCGTCGCGACCGTTCTCAGTCGGGAGACGAAAGCGACTCTTCCCGACGACATTCACGCCGTACCAAACGCAGCCATCGCGAAGGGTACGACGCTGCTGAAAAAGAACGATCCTCCGAAAGAGGCGCAACTTCAACTAAAGATCCACATACGTTAGAGCGCGAAGCTCGTAATCGTGAGCGGTTGATGAAGGAGAAACAGCGCCGCGATGCAATGACTGCAGAGCGCGACAGCAAGAGCTCCCGCCGTCAACATGATCGAGAGACGACCAGTGGACGAAGACTCAACTACAAATACGAAGGCGATGATGATGACATGTCTCGCGTGGAGGAAGAGCGTGAGGCTGGTCGGTGGAGATAGTTTGCCTCTTGACTGACAAGAAGAACTGATCTCCGGCTGTATACACTTTATACTCATATATCTTCTCCTGTATTTTGCACGATACTACTTGAGGTAGTCATGATAAGCGAATGAAAATACAAGTGGACAGGGTCTTTTTCTTTTGTAAATCATCCATAATCTCTATACGTAACCCTCGTAGCACAGTGAAAAGAACACGAGAACACCCGCCCCAATCGATCAACTACAGAAAAGTGAAGAAGTCAGATTCGGAGGCAATTTCTCTTGTTTGTTTGGGGAGAAAAAACAGAATCTCTTTGAAGAACGTTTGATAGCACGTGCTAAATCTCACGATAAGATTAGCGGAGTGGAAAAGTCTACACTGTGTACAATTCTACCAACTTCAACCTCAAATGTTGATCCAGAAACGTACGATAATTCATCGACCAATGATATGAAGCGAACTTAGGAAGTAAGACTTTTCATCCGGGTTCGTACTTTTACTAATTGCCATGAATAGAATGCACTCAAACTTCTCGAGCCTCGTCGCCCAACGGCCCGACCAAAGACTCCTGCCACACTGAATGTTGGTGCAGCAGCAGCGTCTACTTCAACTCCCAGCTCGCAGTCATTAAGAGGCGTACCAAGTCTGGTTGGAATGAAAGAGTGGCTCGAAGCTTCTGGGACACTCAGCATGCTTCAATCCCATCCGGAATCTAAGAGCATTCTCATCTCATCTCATCTGATCGCATCCTATATCTAGACCAATAACATCAACGACTTGAACATCATCAATGTCGCCGGCACCAAAGGCAAAGGCGCCTTCACGCGCTCATTGCTTCACGCGCATGGTCTACGGACCGGCTTTCCCAGTCGGATTGGACTGTATACCGGTCCAGATCTATAACCCATCATCGAAGATCTCTTCACACGATACTTTTTCGAGGTGTGGGAGCGTCTTTCACCTGGTTCGCTTGACGTTACCGGCGACAAAAAAATCAGACCGCCTCGCTACTTGCAACTACTAGCTTTATTAGCGTTCCATACTTTCATCAGAAAACGCGTACAGGCAGCTATATTCGAAACTCATCATGGCGGCGAATACGATGCTACAGACGTCATTCCGCAACCCGTCGTGACTGCTATTACATCCCTTGGAATGGACCACGTTGCGCAATTAGGTCCTACAATTGAGGATATCGCGTGGCATAAATCGGGGATCTTCAAGCCTGGAGTTCCGGCGTTCTCAGCCCCCCAAGACCCAGGTCCGGTGAAGGTTATGCGTCGTCGCGCTGAGGAGAAGAATGCCCCGTTGAAGCTCGTGTCCATTAATGAGAAGTTGCCGGAGAATAAGAAGGTGTTGGCTGTTTCGGTTCAGAGAATTAATTGCTCCTTGGCTCTGGAAGTAGCGCGGTGTTTTCTACAGGCGAAGGTACCGGAGTGTGTGATTGATAATGATCTTGTCCGCGAGGGAGTTGGGAATTTCAGCTGGCCCGGCAGATTTGAGATTATTCAGGATGGTTAAATACGGTGGTTCTTGGATGGGGCACATAATCCGTTGAGCCTGAGGCAGGCTGCACGCTGGTTTGCAGATAATATAGATCATTCGGAGACGAAAAAGTAAGTATATACAGGATCTAACGGTTTGACAGTAGCTAAAACTGACTTTGCTCGACAAGATGTCGCGTCCTTATTTTCAGTCATTATTCTGAAGAATGTGATGATATGACGGTCGTCGAGGAGCTGGCTCGTGGCTTGTTCGAGAACGATGCATGGCCTGATAAAGTCATCACAACCTACAATGAGAGGAAAAATGGTACGAAGCGGATTGGTATGTGACTTCCCAGACTAACCAGGATCTATGATTAGCAGACATGACTGATGCATAACCTTGATGGGAAGACAAAACTCTCAAAGTGCCAGAAACGCCCTTTCCAGACTTGCATACAGATTACGCTATTCGTTGGGAACAACTGGACTCCAAAGCTCTACTGTATCTAGAGCCAACGATTGAACATACCTTGTTGCTTGCTAGAGATATTGCCGTGGAAAAGGAAGGACTTGACGTTTTGGTGACGGGGAGCTTGCATCTCGTTGACGGTGCGCTGAGCCTACTACGACCGTAACGTCGATGTGACCCGTCTCTTTCAATCACTACCGTCGCTCGCCTCACGTTAATGGCCCATGATAGCTTGAGGCTTTTGCTGGCCCCTATGGCTATTTCTACTCTACTGGGGCGTAGAGTCCGCGAGACGTCGGAGATAAAATCCGAAATCATTATGGCATCAAGCCATAGCTCAAATTTACTTGTCGCAGTCCACGATTTTGCATGCTAATTGGTTCGATATCAATACTCCGGGCAACTCAGCAACTTTCGTCCGAAACCCACAGGTCGAGAAGGTAACTTCGCGATGTTTTCCTGCATTGTGTTTCTACGAGATTACAACTCAATTCAGGATCTCAGATGGATAAGTCCGTCAAGCTGATTGAATGGACGGATATAAGGCAAGGATATAAATAAGTTTGTGTAGTCGGGCTTCACTACCGCCATTGATCGTCGTTGTCTCCGGGAGACCCTCTTTCAGCAGCCCATCGACAACTACCGATTAGTAGTACTATCTATGGAATGTAAAATAGTTACTCCGTACAATTTTGAATTGTGTCATTTACAATTGCTATCGTGGCATGTCGTGCTCTGAGATAACGCATTTCGCATAATGGACGAACGGACCAAACTGTCCGTGAATATCGAGCGCTTCAAAAAGCGAATGCTTAGCAGTATAGAAGGAATCATATAATTCTCATGTATTCTATTAAATTTCTTCAATCTCTGCTTGTCATTAATATAGAGTTGTGATTTCACTCTACACTTCCGTTGCTTTACTCTGGCGCCGGTAGACATAGAAACCCCGAGCCCTAAAACTACCCAGCTCTTTTACACACCATGTCAACCACCACCAGCAAACTCGCCGGCAAAAACATCTTGCTAATCGGCGGAACATCAGGCATTGGCTTCGCCGTCGCCCAAAAAGCGCTCCAAGAAGGTGCCCATATCACCATCAGCTCCTCATCCGAAGACAAAATCGCCAGCGCCGTCGAGGGACTACGCGCAAGTTCTCCGGAACACGCATCAAACGTGAGAAGCTATGCCGCCGATCTTTCCGTTAAGGATAAAATCGAGGCAACTGTCGAGGAACTACTCAAATATGCTGCTAAGGACGCTACGATCGATCATGTAGTCTTCACTGCTGGTAACGTGCCGCCTATGGCGCCGCTCGCCGAATCAAGCTTTGAGCATGTAGACGCTTTTCTTACTGTACGGTTCTATGGTGCTTTGGCCATTGGTAAATATGCGCACAAGTACATAACTCCAGCCAAAACGTCGTCGATAACCTTTACTTCTGGCTCGCAAGCCCGGAAACCTATATCCTGGCTACCACCGATTATCGGCAATGCCGTCGAAGGCTTAATGAAAGGTTTAGCAGTTACCTTAGCACCTGTGCGGGTCAATGTCGTTGCTCCGGGGTTTATTATTACAGAGCTTTTGGAGAGGTTGCCGAAGGAGATGGCGCATGCATCTGTAGAAAAGGCAAAGGCGAAATCGTTGACGAAGGATAATGGGTCGCCGGATGATACTTCGGAGGCGTATCTCTATTTTATGAAGGATAGTTTTGTGACGGGTGTTGTGTTGGATACGAATGGTGGCGTGTTTTTCTCTTGATCTGGGTATTGGTTGGCTTGGTTCTGGATCTGTATGCATTCTAGCATTGTAATTTGTTGGAGAGTGTTAGGATTGACCACGAACCTCCAGTTGCTACAAATCGGCGATCGCATGCCGTACATATGTGGTACTTTACTGTACATATGAAGCTAGAAAAATGAACCAGATTAAAAGCTATGGGGACTATGATTGCTTTTGCCAGAATCAGCTAAACAGCACTACGTACCTCCGAAGTATGTCCGTATGCGTGCAGAATAGTTAGACCCTAAAAGTCATCATATAATCACTTATGCATTAGTTCGCTCGAATTGCACGTGTGATTTCACACCTGACCGCCGGACTTGATGAAGATTGTCAAAAAACAGTGTGGCGCAATATTAATACGCTTATCCATCCTACCTTAACAGGCCAAAGCTACGTACATACATACATATGTACGTATGTAGTAACTATATCAGAGCAATCACCGGTGCATGGCAGGACGCTAAAATCCCTGTTCTGCAACGGCAGCCACATGCAAGCAGTCAGCAGGGGTCCAACTGACGCTGTGAACTAGCCCTCAAACTCGACGACGGAAAAAACAAACATGCGGACGGGGAATGGAGAGTAGGATGCACTAATTATCTACTTGAGAACTAGGGTTCACGCCATTGGATACTTGTATTGTACTGTACTGTACTGTATATGTACTACTAATAACGTACAAGGCAAGTCGGCATCCTGTTGGGTTTGAGGTAGATGAGTCAAAACGGGAGTAGGATATTGCTCAGCCATTCTAGTAAATCTTGTCACTCCAGATGTCAATTCCTAACTACTCATTACCGAATATCTTTGGCTGATATGATCTCCAAGTGAAGCCTTGAATTAGTATAGTCGCTGCTTAGGCTTTTGGCTGTACATGATTTTCTTCAGCAAATACTTCCACAGACGTCTTCTTAAAATCCCTGGCACTGACTCCAGACTCAAACAAAATGTCCAACTCCGCAAACGACCGATCCTTGACCTCTGGCAACCGGAAAAAGACCCAAACCCAGAGAAGAACAGAAAATCCTCCCCAAAAGAAAGCGGTCTTGCCGCGCCAATTCCACGCCGATGAATTGATCATGTAAGTTGTCAGAGTATTATTGAATACCGAGCCAATATGATAAGCGTTCCGACCAAGAACCGCCGTCTTGCTGCGAAGACGGGTGGATGAAACTTCGAAACCGAGGATGTAGGACATAGGACCGATTGATAGCGAATAGACAGCGTAGAATACTATGATAAGAGTTCCAGTTGACCACGACGTAGCTTTACGCGGTTCCGGAACCCCAAGTCCTCCAATTGTAAACTCGACAATCACACAACCTGCAAGGCCCCAGAGATAGATAGTTCGACGACCGACTCTGGGAAAGAGAAACCAAATTGCAACGCCAGCGACCAAGGCAACGCCATTTTGACCGAGACTCAGACTGAATGCATCGTCCGCACTGATCCCGTTGAGTTGAAAGAAATAAGTAGAATATAATATCAGTGAGAAGCCAACTAGGGGTTGCATGGTCTGTGCCATGCAGGCAATCTCGGTTCGTCGTAAATTAGAACCTTTGAAGCAGTCCCAGTACGATGTTCCGTCCTCAATGGCCTTCTCATGCTGGTTCGTGAGTACCATCGCGGCTAGCATATTGTCTATGTCCTCTGCGCTGGCGTTTGTCGAAAGGCGTTGTAGAGACCGCCGGGCATCTTCAGGTCGATCTTGACGAACGAACCACCATGGAGACTCGGGCGCGAAGAGAGCTGCAATCATAATAATGGGAGGCCACATCCATTGAATGGCAAAGGGAACCCGATAAGACCATGAGGTTGGATCGTTCACATATCCTTTGAGGACTGCGCTTGCCAGAAATTTCCCAATGCTCCAGCAAATGTTGACGTATGTTGTGAGATAAGGCCTTAGAGCGAGAGGAGATATCTCCGTGGCATAAACGGTGGTTAAAGTCAGGAAGACACCAAGAGGAAGACCGAGAAGTACTTCTCCCGCCAACAATGTCCCAATATTAGGGGCAAAAAACACAACGAACAAAAAACAAGAGATGGCAACACAAGCTCCTCCAATTGTCTTTTTGAATCCGTATAAATCAGTGAGCCAGCCAGTTGCGAATAAGCCGAAGAATTGTCCGATCATGATCCCTTGCCCTAACGCAGTTTGCCATGGCGCCGAAATGGAGTGTGTGCCGTCTGGCTGGAGACTGCCATATCTTTCCACAAAAGAGGGCAGACCGAAGAGACTGTAGATCAAGTCGCCATCGTATCCTTCCATAATAACAGCAGTTGAGAGAAAGATAGACCAGAAGATTGCCTTTGGGTATTTCTTGAAAGCCTGGCCAAGAGTCATCTCGTGCTCCTCGGCCGTAGCATGACGGGCCTGATCGATGAAGTCACGCTTTCCTGGAAATTCTGAAGCGTTGTTGATTTCTGCCCCAGACTTTAGGGTCGCTGGCTTTTCGGGGTCCATGACTGTCTCTTGGGTATATCCGCTGAATCAATTGATGTCAAATAGTATGGTACAAGTCCACGAGCAGCGAAAGGATGCCAATGCCATGGAAGCAAGGATTGACAACATCTGAATGCCATATGTTTTATATATCTCGAAACATGTCTGTGACCATGAATCCAGCCCATATGACTGTTATCAGAAACTCTATACTAGGTTAGTCAGTTCGAATATGTAACACGTGATTTCAGCGTTGGTGAACTTTAAGCCCTTATGCCAATGCCGAACTTGTGCCCCAAGAGTTTTTATCTTTTCAGCATTGGCGAACGCGATCATCATATTGGGGTTATGATTATTACTGTGATTATTAGTATTACTACTAGTAATTTGACGTCTTATCTCAATTGCCATCATTATCAATATCCAGCCTGAAAATGACTAGCCTGACTTGCTAAGAAATCCCAATTCTTTGGTTCTGGTGAGGGAATTTCTTCCCACTGAGATAAGCTGGCTCGACTCGTAAACCTCCACGGGCTCCACTACCTACTTAGGATACGCAAATTTACGGTATACCTAATTCCTCTTCTTTCATTCATTTACAGATTGGAGTCGAAACACCTCGCCATGCTTGCTCATGCCCCTGTAGTGGGACGTCCCTATCGCTCCAAAAGACAAAAACCCTGCTCCGCATGTCGCCGGAGACGTGTTTGCTGCGTCCGCGAAGGGAACTCCGCCTGCGCCCTATGCAGCAGGCGTGGTCTGGACTGCGTTGTTGAGCCAAGTACAGAAAAGAATAAAGATGCTTCAGAGAAGAGTCGTCCCTCGAAAGCACCACCACGAAATCCTTCCCCTTGTAGGGACTACTTCAGTGTAAATACCACCATACCTCCTGCATCGACAAGGAGGGTCTCAGAGCAGCATGTTTTCCAATACGTCGGCCCAAGTGGTGACTACGACCCCTATATTCTGCTACACCGCTCGCAAGAGGGTGCTGTTCGAGAGGGTGTCATCCACTGGTCATGGCAGAGAGTCAGCAAGAATTCCCACTATCCCATTCACTTCTTGGTAACCTTTCATAAAACGTCCGAAATCAGTCTTTCACACTAACCACAGTAAAGGGATTCCCGGCCGAACACCTGGACGCAATTCCAACCTACTATCCGCAGAACAAGATTGAAGCTGTGATTGGGCCGTATCGTGAAGCTTTGATTAATGCTTTCTTCGATGTCGTTCATAAATCATTCCCCGTGCTTGGCCCGCAGACTCCTTTTACCATTCCCAACCACTCAACCTTGTTGGTTTCCATTTACTGTTTGGCTCAGCCTTATCATCCTCCAGCCCAAAGTGTTGATCCGTGGCTTTTCACCGATTTCAACAAACAAGCTCTTCCTATAGAAACTCACACTGCGAAATTGGAAACAGTAGAAGCTGCTCTGCTTTTCGCTCAGCGGCATGCTTCCCTTATTCGGTGAGCCAATCCTTATACTTTTAATTGGAGATTAGCTCTAAGAATGTTGTTATATTTCAGAGCACCCACGATGCCCGGTATGAGTTCTGAGGTTGGAAGTGTAAGTCCACGCTATATTCCTTGTACTCTAGTAGTGCTAACGTGGATAGCTGGTCGGCATTGGTCACGACCTGGGATTGAATGTTGATTCCGAACATTGGGATATCTCAATGTCGGAAAAGAGGAGGCGGAGACGACTCTGGTGGGGAATTTTCAACGAAGATAAGTGGTAAGTGACCATCCTGAATCCTCAAATTCTACTCAATTGGCCCTAAGGCTCTGTAGGACCGCGTTCGTTCTTGGGCGACCCTCACATCTTCGAGATAGCGATGCCAACGTAGCCATGCTAAAGCTGTCGGACTTCGCACCTGAAGGCTCGGAACTGCCTCCTCCAGATAATCTGGCCCCAGCTAAAGTGTTCATTGCAATGACGGAATTGAGTGTCATATTATCTGAAATTCTTTCCACCTTCTATACAGTGAAAGCGATTCATGAGCACTCAGTCGGATTAGAGCAGCTCGAAAATTCGTGCACCGAGTTTGAATCCAAGCTAGAAACATGGCGCATCAGTCATCTGGACCCATTGATTAGAGAAAAGCTTTTTCCCGATCCAACAGGTCTATCCCTTTCCGCCTCATTTCTTTGAACGGTTTCTAAATGTGATTTGTAGGGTCACTTGAGCTTGCCTTCTACGCGGTACAAACAGCTCTCTATCGTGCGTGTGTGCGGATCGCCTCTCGGCTCGAGTCTCAGACAGTGAATCTCGCTTCCAAACTCCGGCAGCGCGCGATGGGGATTGCATCATCAGTGATAAATCTTCTAGAGATGCTCTCAGTATCTCGCAGGTCAGCTTTTTGGTTGGCAGGTAAGTCAGAAGTCTCGCTCTTCGCGTCCTTGGTCTCACGACAAAACATAGTATCCCAAATCAACTTTGCAATAGCGGGCAGCTTCATGATATTCATGTTCCTTCACTCAACCGTAGATGGAGAAAACGATTACTGGATGAATAAGCTATCAAAGTATCGAACCCTACTACGTGCTCATCTACCAGGTTTTGGTGTTACGAAACATGCCTTAATCCGACTCGATCTACTCGCGAGCCCCGGAAATCTCAAGCAGTGCCTGACCGAACACAGTTCGGCATCAGTACCGTCCAGGGTTGTATCCCAACAAATCACCTCAACGCCTCAAACAAGTGTGGATTCCTGGGTATATGATCATATCAATTCTGACTGGGAGCAGACGACTGTTGATTGGCTTTCGTTGGTATCAGCTGATTGGGAGAAAAATGAAGGGTTGTTATAATTAAGCAACATCTGCATAGTGAAGATAGTGCAGTAGCTATTACCTAGGTAGTCTATAAGATGAATGTTAAGGACTGTCAAGTTCGTAGGTTTTAGTGGGTTTGTCAGGTAATATCGCCATTTGTTTGAATTCTTTGCAGGATGTTTAATCTATATGCATGTGCCGTTTTATCTATAAACTATATAACAAGTAGTAACGGGCCGATTCTTAGAGCATTGGTTTTGAGTGACTAGATCATGGGGTGTCCACGTATAAACGGCATTCAAATGGCTGGAGTATACCTCGCATATCTGAACAATTCGTCTCGAGCAAATGCATTGTGCGGAAGTTCTCAGGTACTTCATATACCCGTTGCATGGCCGTGAAATTCAATACAACCAATGCAGATTGATTGCCGAATGTCTTCACATAACTCATTATCTCAGAGTTGTCCTCATCAACGTATCGAAATGCTCCATGGGCGAAAAGATCAACATATTCTTTTCGTAGTGCAATCAACTTTCTCCAATAGCATAGCACACTGTCCATGTCTTGATTCTGTTGGGAGACATTGATGTCGACATAGTTATCATTCACTCGCATCCATGGCCCATTTGGGCTTGTAGTAAACCCGGCATGGGCAGAGTTGTTCCACTGTACAGGGGTTCGGGAATGGTCACGAGCCACTTTGAGGATGTTAGCCATCGCCAGCTTCCGGCGAACTGATAACTGGTCTGTTTCAGAGCCGCCAGTCGTTGTTGTTGTTTTTGTCATGGAGTCCCAGTAGCGTTGCGTTGAGATGTCTTTGTATTCCTCAATGGGCCAGTGAGCTGGGATGTTCGTCATACCAATTTCCTGACCCTGATATAAGAATAGCGTGCCCGTGGCTGTGACATGCATCATTGCCAGCATTTTGGCCGCGGCAACTCGGAAGTTTGGGTGGTCTGATGTGAAACGGGAGACAGATCGTGCGACATCATGATTTTCTAGAAACATGGTCGTCCATCCGTCAGTGCCAGCAATGAATTGCTGCCATTTGGCAAAAGGCTTCTTGAAGTCAACCAAGGTGAATGGTTTCACGTCGAAGGAGCTTAGGGAGTAGCCTATACACGCGCTTTCGAACTGGAAGCCCATTCCCACTCGATTTTCACGAGCAGAAACGTATTTCAATGCAATCGACGTATCATCCAGGCTGCCGAATTCCCCCACCGTCATGATATCGCCGTATCGCGATAGAATAGTATTTATCTCATGAAGAACCTCCAATGTCTGGGGCTGATGATTGAAAGGAGCGCATGGATCTGTATCAGGTGCATCTGGAAATGATTGATCTTTACTCCAAACACCCATAGCATCTATCCGGAAACCGTCAATTCCTTTGTCGAGCCAGAATACGATGGCGCTCTGATATATTGCTGTGCGAAGCTCACGGCAATTCCAATTAACGTCTGGTTGATTTTCAGCAAACAGATGCAGATAATATTCTTGTCTTGTGTCGTCCCATGCCCATGCACTGCCCCCAAAAAAGGACTGCCAGTTATTTGGTGGTCTTCTTTGGCCATTCTCATACTTTGCTGGACGCCATATATACCAGTCGTGTTTGTCGTTGGAGTTTGACGAACGGGATTCTTTAAACCATGTATGCTGGTCTGATGTATGATTGATAACAAGATCGAACAACACCCGTACTCCTCGATTGTGACATTCGCGAATGAGCGTTTCGACGTCAGATATTGTCCCATACGGTTCATGTATGCTCTCATAATTTGAAATATCGTATCCCAGGTCAACTTGGGGACTTTCAAAAATAGGAGACAGCCATATTGCATCGACACCGAGGCTGCAGATATGGTCAAGACTGTCAATTATGCCTTGGATATCACCAAGACCGTCGGCATTGGAGTCTTTGAAGCTTGCTGGCCAGATTTGATAGATCACTGCATCCTTCCACCATGTCCTTTGGTTTGGCTTGGATACAATCCGTGACAAGCCCATACTGTGTTAGACAAAGAAGCGGCAAAAGGAAAAAGAAGTCACTTGAAGCACAGAATACACAAAAGAAGAAACAAAGAGAGAAAATCAAAGTCTAATTCAGTCTTTATCATAAACAGCATATCTTTGATAATTACTTCCTCTGTCAGTTTTTCAGAAAGACAAAATGTTCACTTGTTGGTGCGGGGACAACGAATACCAATGCCGAAAATCGAATACCAATGCGGAACTATTTTCTCAATGGCGACGTTAAAGGCACCGGCACTGACCATATGAATGAATGAGTGAGATTTATTACGCAACTTTATGAATACATGGCTCTTCTCACAGATCCAGCATGAAGTTGTATATCGAGTGATATCTCGCCTTTCCTAAGGCAGCCCCTACCTAGCTAACTAACCACCAACTGGCACAGCTATTCTAAGGTGGTTAGCGCGAGAGGGAAACTCATGCTACTACTTACTATGTACACTCAGAATTGTATAGTAAATATCACTAGTTGTATTGTTCGAGAATTTACCTGTAGGAACACAACGTGCCCTCCACGAGTCACTTTAGAACCCTAACCCTAACCCGGTGTCGGCCATATTTTACCGCTAGGCTGAGAACGGGTATCGCGCGTGAATCTATTTGACACAATATCGCTATATTTGACGCACCATTTGACACGTTATTTGCAGCACATTTGAGGCCTTGATACAGGCCTAATTTCCGCTATTTCTCGACACACAGATTGAAAGAATTGCAGTCGGATATTTGTATGGGAATCGCATATATAAAAGGGACAGGAATCGCACCTTAGCAATGAAGATAGATAGAGCCAATATAACAACGATTTCCCTACCCATACATTCTTTTCCTCTTGTGTGCTAGTGGTAAAAGACCTCCAATATACCCGGTATTTACGAAACGAATCGCGCTGTCATATAAACGATGTATCGAGCCAGTTCTATTTAGGCTTTTTAAGCACGATAGACTTCCATCGATTCCATACAAATGATGTCGTATTGTATTGTTTTGTGTCTGTATCTAGGCTGCCATCCGATAGCGTACAGCTGTGCACGCTAGTTTTGTGAGGGGTATCCTTGGCAAATCTCAGGCAGACATCGAGGATGTGAGCACGGATTTATCTGGGATGGACATAAAGTCATCTTGTCAGTATCTCAATATCCCTTCCTTTCCTCTCGGTCGTTTGCAAAGACAGCGGTCTTTTTTGAGACGATGGAGAGCGGAGACACCAAGACCCTTACTGCACAGTGCTACTGCAAATCCCTCCATTTTACACTGACATTTCCAACCTCCGCCCTTCCTCTGGCAACCCATATTTGCCATTGCAGTGTCTGTCGGTATACTCATGGCACCTTATGTGTTTTTCACGCTCCATTACCAGCAGACGTCACCCCTCAATTTATCGCCCCATCGGGGCTTGACAAATTAACAGCTTACACGTGGCCTGGATGTAAGGGCACGCGGTATTTCTGCTCGACATGTGGGTGTCATATGGGTGATGTCTCGCCTGACGATGGCATGTGGGTAATATCCACATCGTTATTTGAAAAAGATGAGTCTATTTTTCAAATCAAGACACACGTATTTACCGAATCTGCTTTGGGTGGAGGATTGAATGATTGGCTTCCCCAGATTGGAGATCGAAAACTTAGAATCTGGAATCCAGACGACGGCTCTGCAGCCCCTGGTCAGCCGCAGGTCGAATACCGAGGAGCTGATGGTCGAGAGGACCGTCTCCGAGCCCAATGCCATTGTGGCGGCGTCTCGTTCACCATTCCCCGCCCAAATGAAGACGATCTCGCTAGTCCTGCCATAAGCTCATTCCTATCCCCAATCGACAAAACCAAATGGGTTGGCTCTCTCGATATATGCGACGACTGCCGCGGGACGAGCGGGTCGCACGTTATAGCATGGGCATTCATCCCTCTAGACCGATGCGAACCGAAAATCAAGCCGGACCTCCTGATAGGAACAAGCAAGACGTTCATATCCTCGGCCGGTGTCCTGCGATCATTTTGCGGTCGTTGTGGAGCTACCGTGTTTTACTCGTGTGATGAGAGACGGCCGAACGACAGAGAAAATGTTGTAGATGTTGCTATAGGCATTCTAAGAGCGCCTGAGGGCGTCAGGGCGGAAAATTGGTTGATATGGCGAACTGGTCGGATTGCAAATTATGAGAGCGGCTTGAGGTATGATGAGGCATTAGCAACGTCTTTGAGTGAAAGTTTGGCAGATTGGGGGAGGGAAAAATATGGTCAAAATCTAAATTTTACTATTGGTTAATTCTATATTTACGGTTTGCTTGATGGCATTTCTTCTATGAACATTCAACAAGTTTGGTAAGGGTTACAGCAAACTTTCCAGAAAAAGAGTAATAAAGTAAGCTTCTAAGTAAATAAAGGTAAAGTACTTACTAAGACTTACCAACCTACGCACATGTACATATATGCACGTACTATTTCAGTGGTCTTTGTTGGCATCAAGTCAGTGGCAGCCACAAACTACTACGTACAGACTGCATACATACATTGCATATTTTTACACACAAAATACCTTACAAAATACCTGAAGAATCAGATATTTGCTAAGATTTGTGTAATCCTTGGACGCACTTTGATTCGGCCGGAAGGATTTTAGGTTTTTTGATAGTCACGCAGCCTGTATGGGCTATCAACTTTCTTAACTGATGAAAAGAGTACGTACTGAATTCGTAAGGAAAGCCGATATTCATCTTCGATTAGATATGGATCATCCTGCTCGCTGGTTAGTTTCATCCCACATTAGCTCCTTGACAAATAAATTCTCTACCCCTGTCATGCATCGCGGGATGACTTCAGCGTCTCTACAGTATTGATGCAAGCCCATGACTCGGAGACGACACCATTCAGAAATCCCCGGGGAACGATTTCCGGCTTCAATATCTACTCAGAATGGGCCTGGAGTCGACCATATCGGATTTCACGAACCGGTTTCCCGTCTTTGCATCAGGCCCTAGAACGTTGAAGCCTACTCGACCACGGTTGTTAGGACTCATTAACGTCGTGCAATTATTAATTCGTGATGAAAAAGCATCATGTACATGGACGGATATGATTTGCCACTTGGCGAACCCTTATTCAATCGAGGCGGCGGGGTTAATCGTTTAACGAACCCTTCTCCTTCTCACGATATTCCCGGAACCCCGGCTAACTTGTATATGTGCTACATGCTGTTGATTGGACAAGAGATTTAGCGCGCCCTTAACTGCTTACTTGGATGGCTCGACGACCCATGTGCAGGCAGCCAAAGCAGGGATGTAGAAATGTGGCACAGTCAACGGCTGCCCTCCAGGGAGGTCTGGACTCTTTCCGTTGTATGATTGATGATACCGTGGCACAGTTCGGGCTTTCGGGTCTATAACTAGGATCTCGCTCAATGGACTCACCGATAGCAACAAAAGGCATATCTGACATGGGCTGTCATCGTATTAGGGTTTATGTTTTAGGGTTTACGATCAATGGGTCGTCTCCGCAAATGGAGGTCCCGCACACCTCCGGATCTCGAAGGTTGATATAATGGCCCCGCTTGAATGATAGGACGAATAGGCGAAATGGCTCGTGTATTAGGAATCTGCGTGAGAAAAGTGCATTTTGCTGGACTGAGTCCAAATGTCATATGTTGCTTCCTAGTCTGAACGCCCGCGTCGGGGTATACTACGTGTTGATACAACGCTAAATATAGAACACCTCTCGCCAATAGGTGAAGAGGGGATATTACCAAAAAAGGAAGTTTCTCCAGCTCGGCAAAAGAGGAGCCTCATCACCGCAGGATCCACGTCTGACTGGTACAGAAAAGGCTCTTTGCTTTTAGTACGTAGTTGGGATGCGGGCTTGTGGAGGGAGGTGAAAGCAAACTAGCAGCGGATGGAAGAAGTGAACAAAGAAACTCACCTTCCAAGGCGCGCTATACAGCTAACACAGCAATTGCACACACAGCAGTCTATCAGGATTCTCGGGAGAACTTTTGATCTTTATTATCACCCGTTTCCTCAGTTCTGATTTTTCTTGAACCATATGCTTCCAGTCTTCACTTCCAGCCTTGTCCGCGGGTATCACTGGGACTAGATAGTACCGGTATTGGGTTTGTTGGAGGCGCCCTAACACTATCCGCCATGGCTGATAATGTCATCACGGACGCACCCATTGAGGCTGATGTATGAAACTCGAGTCCAACTTCACACTACTAAATTGAAGAAAAAAAGGGAAAAAAAAAGGGTAAAGCACCCGTCAGTAAGAAGTATATGCTAAATCAATTTTTCCTAGAACAACTCTGAGACAGGTTCCGCCTTCCAGAGTAGTGTGTAAGTTATCAAGCTGCCATGATCTATGATGCGTTAATCGCTAACTAGCGTCTGATATCCAGCGGCGACTCATCGAGTTATCAGACATCTCTCGCGTCCAGTGTTTTAGACTATAGGTCAGTAGCATTCTGCCATATCATTTGATACTAATTATTTTTCTAACTGGACTTCGATTGACGCTTTTCACAGATACGAGGTAAAAACGACCTTCAAAACAAACATGAGAGTTGTCAATTAACATCTGATCAGAATGGACGCCGTTATCATTCCTATAGGGAAGGCGAATATATGCTAGTAAAAGCCCCAACTTATCCAATGCAAGATGAAAATACTGATCCAAATCGTAGCCTAATGATGACCAAGAGCAAGACCGAATGGACTTGCTCCACCATGTATATCGAATGTTGTTGAAAGGAGAATTACACTCTGCACCTATCACAAAGACCCCCCAGCGTGTCCTGGACCTCGGTACAGGGACTGGTAGGTGAAGCCTGATGAAAGGAATCAATACTTCTTGCTAACTCTAATTCTTAAGGAATTTGGGCCATTGATTTTGCAGAGTATGCACTATCTAATTTGCCATTCTATAACATGAGAGAGGTCTGTTTACTAACATCACCTCAGCCAATATCCATCCGCACAGGTCTTAGGCAAGTTTCAATTTTTCCTTGATCTATCATCTCTCGCAAACTCTCATGAACAAAACACTAATACTCTAGCAGGCAATGATCTCAGTGCCATCCAACCACAATGGTTCGTCTCTTAAAGAAGCCTTTTTAGCATCGGACAACGCTAATTGGATATGCAGGACACCACCTAATTGTAGCTTCGAGATTGACGATTTCGAAGCAGATTGGCCATTCACCCGTCCATTTGACTATATTCATGGACGTGAACTCGCGGGTTCCGTCAAGGACTTTGACAAACTTTTTGCTCAAGCTTATGCCAACCTAAAATCAGGCGGTTTCTTAGAGATGCAATCATTCCGAATAGAGATTTTCGCCGACGACGACTCTCTCGACAAAGCCGTCTTTACCAAACAGTGGGTTTCATTGCTACAAGAGGCCGCCATCAAACACGGCAAACCAATGGCCAACATGGATGAGTGGCCGGACAAAATGAAGAAGGCCGGTTTCGAGGATGTTAGGGTGCACATTTTGAAAGTTCCAATGAATCCATGGCCCAAAGACCCTAAGCAAAAAGCCATTGGCCAATACATGCAGTTTGAACAGGAACAAGCGGCCCCCGGTTACACGAATGCCTTACTAAGTCGCATACTGGGCTGGAGCAAGGAAGAGATTGATGTGCTCTTGGCTCATGTCATCACTGAACTTCGAGATCGAAGCATTCATCAGTATGCAAAGGCTTATCTCATCTATGGCCGAAAACCATGATTGGTTGATCTTTGGACCATGCTATTACCGCCACCCGGCCATGACTACTTTCTTTAAAAATTCATATCTCCCTTCTTGTCAAGCCAGCGTGTTTATGAGAATGAATTGACTTCTTTTTTTGATTATCTTGTTATTCCCGGCTACCGTGGCGCCATCTTTTTGCATGGCAGAAGTGACAAACATGGATAGATTGCATATGCCACATGTATTGTTTCTTCGCAGACCTCGTGGTTAGATATATGCTGAATGGGTGCTTCACGTAGCTACATAAGTTTACTATATGGCCTATGACTAACGAAGGATTTCAGTACTACACACTGCACACCCAGAGCCCACCTTGAAGGTCTCGAGACTCTCGAGAAAGGAAAAAATCAAAAAAAGAAAGGAGAGAACAGTATTAGAGGAAAAAGCAAATAACGGCGCAGAAACCACGTTGACCGGGCCGAGCCATTTCTTCATAGTCACCAATTGAATTCAAGCCATGCTTTTTTTTTTTTAAACAAGATGCACTTGAATATGCACTCCTTCGACTTCAGGTTTGAAATTCCGGTTCTGAATCGTCACGACTGCTGGGTAATTGAAGGAGGGGACTAGGCAAGGTCGGTCATTTGAAAAGGCCTGTAAAAGGATATCAATGATCTTTAGGGCTGCGGCATCGAGTCGGGAGAGTTCCGAGATAGCAAACATGAGCGAAAGATCCCAATACCAGGGACTCGCTACCAATTGTACGGGAATTGACCAATACATAGTACTAGATGCGAGTGCTTACAAATGCTATCATCATTCGATGTCGCCCACTTTTATGGGATCATTCAAACCACCGCAGACGTGATCGATGGACAGAACCCAATTTAGAGTTTCCACAAATTCAAAAAGGCCCTCAATAAGTCAATATAAGGCTAAGCTTTGGACATCGAAGCACACAAGACAAATCTAAATCGCCCTTGAGTCAATTTCAATGGTGGCTTAATGGAACTTGCACAATAAAAACAGATTTTGTCATAGCACCGAATTCGTTGGTGTATGGGCTAACGGAAAACAGTAAGGTGGTTATGCTTCATTGTAAGAACCAATGCACGGCTACAACGGCCAAGTCCCGGAGACCACATAAGGAACACCTAGCTACTAGGATAGTCAAAGGCTCATGCCATTGTGTGCGGTGTCTGATCATAGCTCGGTGGAATAAGGCGTCATTGGTACCGGTTGTACATACTCACGAGGAAACCGCGTAGGAGGTCATTGCACGGTCTCCAGCTTATACGGAGTACGAGATAAAAAATTCTGTGGGTCAACCTTTCAAGGTTACCGGCACACACATCGAATTTGAGGCGTTATTCATTCTCATACCTATCTCTGGCTTTACCGGCACTGGAGGCACCGTTTATTCGGCGTACTATTCAGGCTAGACTTTCATGTCGTCGGTATAACCGCCTGAATTTCTTGTGTAGTCTCTAGGGATGAAGTACTACGTAGTACTCAAACCTCAAGTCGATCGTAATAAATGGACATTAATCACTGTTTTGGTTGCCTGTTGTGGATACGATCTCGCTGTTTGGGATGGCTTCGGCAGTCTCATTGGCTTCCGTAACGCCATTGACATGGATGTGTGGCTATTTTGATAAGAGATTGGCGCAAAGGGCGTTAAATGAATGGAATATTGATTAAGCTGGAAGAAGTGCTGAGCTTGCCCAAAGGCTAGCCCGGTGGCTTTTTTGAGGGCTTGCTCGGAGGCTTTACCGGGATTTTACCGGGGATATTACCGGCGAATTCCTCAGGGTCTTGTTTGTGGACATCAAAAGGCTTATCAATTTGTTTTGAGCTTATATATAAACTCGCCAAGTAGCTCGTGCATAGCTTTATGCCAAAGATTGTAAAGAATGATTTTTCTCGTTCCTGATAGCCGCGAATGGCATGTAGACATCGATCAATCTGTAAGAGACTAGTAAGTAACCCTCGGGAACATGGAGCTTTTGAAAATTTTGCGTGTGAAAGATTGATAACAAATGTGTAACCATTTCCTGAATCCCGATTGTTGGTTACTTATTGGATGGAATAATAGCCTTATATTCGCCATCGATGGCGTGCTCTCAAGTGCATCGTATCACTGCAGCTTCCCTGTCAAACCCGGCTGTCATTCGATACTCGCTCGCTTATGTTTAGATAAGACTTCAATGGTTCAAGTATAAATATGTAGCTTGGCA
Organism: Talaromyces pinophilus; assembly: GCA_001571465.2. Classification (NCBI taxonomy): domain Eukaryota; kingdom Fungi; phylum Ascomycota; class Eurotiomycetes; order Eurotiales; family Trichocomaceae; genus Talaromyces; species Talaromyces pinophilus. Next base: position 2,401,839 of record CP017344.1, on the reverse strand, counting down.
ACTGCTTTATATTTGTGAGATATGGCATTTACCTAACGAGCCGAAACATTGGTCGATCGTCGTTTGCACATAACGAACGGAATCATCATGTCCGAAAAGACTGCCAATCTGCAGACAACAAGCGACGATGACTCTACAAGCGCTACGCCCATCGTCGCTAAGAAATATGCCGATGTAACTCTCGAGTTTGTTGAGTTGTATGACGATTCCACTCCACCCTTGACAGAAAAGGAGGTGAAGAAACTGTCCCGGAAGCTATTCTGGTATATCATCTTGTTACTTACGATTACGAATTTGTTACTATTTGTACGTATTCTATGACAAGTCCTCAATTATACGAATTGTGTTCCAGTGTTGATATGATCTAGATCGACAAATCCACCCTGGCATATGCCTCCTTACTTGGCATATTCGAGGAGACCAATCTTAATGATACTCAATACAACAATCTGAACACTCTTTTCTATGTTGGTACGTTATGAACATTCAACCATGCACAATTTCTGACCGATGGCCTTTCGAGGTCGTACTAGGATATTTCATTGGCCAGTTTCCAGGTCATTATCTAATGCAACGCCTACCGCTGGGGAAATACGTTTCTGGCACAGTCTTCCTCTGGGCTTTAATTATATTCCTGCATGATACGGCCAGAAGCTATGGCGGTCTGATCCCCTTGCGTTTCTTTCTTGGCTTCGTTGAGTCGTCACTGGTGCCAGCCATGGAAATCACTTTGGGCATGTTTTTCCCTCCCAAAGAACAGGGAGCTCTGCAACCCTTATTCTGGGTCTCATGTATGGGAGCAAACATACCCACGGGATTCATCGCTTACGGTCTGTTGTGGAGTAAGAGCAGTATCCGCCCATGGAAGTTCCTCATGATCATTACGGGTGGTTTGAGTCTGCTTTTGTCTGTCTTCTGCTGGTTCTTCTATCCTGATAACCCGGCACACGCAAAGTTTCTGAGCCGTGCCGAGAAACTTCACACTATCAAGCGCGTTCATGATGCTACCAAGGGGTCAATTGAGCAAAAACAATTCAAACGATACCAGGCAATCGAAACTCTTCGTGATCCTGTTTCGTGGTTGTTTATGCTGCAGGCATTCACACTGATGATTTCAAACAATCTGGCATATCAACAAAATTTGCTTTTTCTGAGTTTGGGTGTCTCAAATCTAGGATCAACTTTGGTCGGCGTTGCGAGCTCCGGATATTCGGTGGTTTGCAGCATCATTGCATTCTTCCTCATGAAAAAGTTCACAAATAACAATGCCTACTGGTCAGTGCTATGGATAATACCTGCTATAGCCGGTGGAATTGGAATGGTTACGGTCCCCTGGGAAAAGAAGATCGGCTTGCTCGCCTGCTTGACTCTGGCAGGAGGTACTTTCGGTATTTCATATATTGTCGCTCTTGGCTGGACAACCTCAACTGCATCCGGATATACGAAGAAGTTGACACGCAACGTTATGTTCATGATTGGATATAGTGTCGCAAACATTATCTCGCCACAGATCTGGGTTTCGAAAGATGGGCCTCGCTACTACCCAGCATGGATAGTACAGATTGTGGTCAGCTGGGTGGGTACACCGGTTACCTTGTTGGTGATTAGGTATATTCTCTCAAGGAGGAACAAGGAGCGTCGCGAATGGATTGCGCAGCAGCAGGCATCGAGGGCTCTTGGCGTTGTTAAGCAAGTCGATGATGAGGGACGAGAGGTGCAAACCACGGTGGATCTTGCATTTCTGGATCTTACAGACCTTGAAAACAAGTACTTCATCTACCCGTTGTAATGAAAGTCGTGGTATCAGATGGTCTGAGGAAAAGTTCACGAATGTGCTGATCCATTCAATGGCTCTCAAACTATATGAGAACATATCTGAAAAGACCTGCGAGACACTATGTTATTTAAGTCCGGCATATTCTAATCAAGGATAGCTAAAGAATCAAAAACTTTTGCATAGAGTGGTCTAGTGTAGAGTTGATGAATTTCAAATATGGTTGAACTATTCATCTTCAAGGAGCTGCCTTGCCGTCGGCCTATCCCGTGGATCAAGTTTCATTGTCTTCAGAATGAACGCTTTGTCTTCTGTTGAGATCTCTCGCTGACTAGCCAGCGAAAAAGGTCTCAATTTCTCAGGCGGGACATCATTCATAACAATCGATAGCACCCCCAGTGTCTCCTGGTCAGCAAGATCAGCGTACGGAGGTGGAAATGGCCCAAAATAGATGTGATGTTTGGCAAGAATCTCCAGATCGTATTCATCATGTCCACGGGGAACTTTGGGCTTGAAGACGAAGAAATTGTCGCCCCAGATCATGGATATAAGCTGCTCGCTTCATCAGTATCATAGAGGAGAAGACATATTTAGAAAGGAGTACTCAGCATGGTCCCGAATGACCAAATATCGGTCGGTGGTCCCCATTTCAAACCTAGTTGTGCCTCAGGGCTGCGCCAAATCGGTGTTCCTATTTCATCCCGGTCTTCACAGTAGCGGGAAGATGTGTGGACTGTACTCTCAAGGTCTGCGAGTTGCACATCTGTGAAACGTTGTTCACTGACAGTCTCAGATGAGGGCGCGTAGTTTACAAGGACGTTGTCCATTTTGATATCTGTAAGAATGTTATTTCTCGTCAGAAAGTAGTGGTTGGCTTTAGTGACTGATCAAGTATTTGGTACTGACCTGCGTGTACATAGCCATCTTCATGCAGAGATTTCAATGCCTCGAGGACCCTTTTCGAGACATATCTAATTTGCTTTCCGTTAAGTCTCTTCGTAGCCGAAGCACTCATTAAATCATCTTGAAGATGCTTCAAGACGATGGCTGGTGGGTCTGCCGGCTCAATTATCTCGTCGATCAAGGGGCGCAGATGCGGTGTTTTGCGCTGAAATTTCCTAAGTATATCTCTTTCGTTTGTTATGCGGAAATGGCGTGCAGCTTTGATTATTACAGTCTCGCCAGCGTTACTACTGCTAGCAAGGCATCTGTGTTAGTACTAAGATTGTCTGCCCAAGATTAAAACAGTGGAATCGGCATATACCTTCCCAACCAGATGGATTCACCCAGTTGCTTAGTAAGTGTATATGTGCTGAGTCTGCCGGTGAGGCACTGGCTCAATTTCAATAGAGAGGGCGTGGAAGTCATCAAGAAAACAAGAAATCAGAGGTTCACGCGAAAAAGAAGCAATAGAAGATGTGGTGTCGCGACTCTCCGCGATTTGCTTATCGCCCAACCGTTGCACGCATGTATTCAAGCCCTAACCCTAATTTCCTTATACATAGCTAGAAGTCATGGCCACATAAGAAGCAGCAAATCGTTGATTGCAAATATCACCAACAGTTTGAAGTCAAGTAGTAAGTTTGCCTGGATTAAACAAGTCCTGATCGTTCTAGTAGTAATGACTTTGTCCTTTACTATCTCTCCAACTGCAGCTTTATAGGCCAATATCAAGAGCAACGTAGTTAATGCCTGCCCAACCCTTTCAACCTAGGTATCCGTCGTTATGCTTAGGGTATGACTCTATCATCGTTGAATAGACCTCAGAACGTACAGCCTCAATCTATCCACAATGTATCCAGCACCTAGACGAGCTGTATCCCACTCATTTATGAGTGTATTATATTCTCGGGAAATTTGCCCCTTCGTCCTCCCACCTGCAGTGACCTAGCAAGCTCAACTAGGAATACAGCGCGCTATTGTTCGGGAATTAGCCCACCACAATCAAACTGCTCATTGCAAGAAGTCCGTTTATTTGCATCTATTTGAGGAATACGCAGACGCTTGTCATATACGGTTGCAAGTCCAAGATAGCTCAGCCTTTTCAAGTCCCAGATGCAAAGACCAAGATGGTCAGGAAACCAACTATCATGGCTGTCTAAAGCCAATGTGGGTCGGCTACGCCAGATGGACCAATTTTCAGATCTGAATTTGGTGTTTGTCTCAAGCACAGTGTCTTTCCTGACCGTAATAAAGACCCTTGTATCCTAGCTTGTCCTCCCTCGGTCTGGGTCCTTGAAATTTCCAGTGAACTGTTTCTTTGAGATTCGCGAGGGATGCGCCTGTTGTGATGTAAGGTTTCGGATATTCCTGTCTAGCAAATGAGGTGAGTATTTCAAACGACCTCGCTGTACAACCCAGAAGCTCTTGGGTTTTGGACAGAACACATCTCATCTCTTCAACCTCATATTGATAAGATGTGAGACCCTTTATGATCGGCCCAATTCTTAGGTCTATGTGCCGAAATTTTGCACTATATCGACGAAAATCATAATCATCGTCCCTAAAATCTTGACAGATCGCACAGACATTCCAGTATATCACGAGTTTCCATAACGCTCGCTCAACTCGGACTCTTTCAACCCATTATGGAGGATACCAAGCAACCCCCTGAAAGTAAGCACCAGCTCTAGACCGTTTCAATGAATGGCCAGACTTGGGGGCATGGACCATATCAGCTCGTGGATATTCTCAAGAGTAACGAAGCATACATGTAGAAGAGTCTCTATACGGTATGCCGTTTGTAGCAAATAACGAATTACAGGTGTCCTAGAAGGAAATGCAAAAGATGATGGAGCTGTAGTGAGCACCCCCTTGGGCAGTTTCTGGAATTCACGAAGAAACTCATCATACGTCGGCTTTGTTGATGATGAGAACGAGCCGAGAATCGCGACCATACGGGCTAAGTTCTTGAATTCTGGAATCGAGCGCTCTATTGCACCATCTAAGATGTTTGCAGAATCGCTCTAGCCGATGCGCATATGAATTTGTAAATTGATGGGAGGTTTGGTGCAAGCTGAAGAATGATGATCAAGACTTCCAAGGGAAGACGAGAAAATTATCCAACCATTTTGCTTTCTTGACACCGTATTGCTGCAGAGTTGATGTAAAGATATCGAGTAAATCAACAGTCTTGGTGTCTGGAGTCAAATCGTCATCATCCATGGAAGATGCCCTAAGCCCTAACCCTAAGCCCTAAGTGAGCCATCTAATTTCAACACAGACGCCAATTGGTCACTGATAGCTGCGCCCTATGATTACATGAAGTTAGTCAGTGAGTCGGCCTCAGTCAGCTAGCTCAGCTGAGACTCTATTGTAATTTATTATTAATTTCGTAGGAAAGTAACTACATATGCCTTTCAGTTCCTCTGATTTTCCTAACATGTCCATTGTGACATCGTCCAAAGTGTACTGATTTCATACGCAAACACCAAGGTCCCAGTTTAGACAGAGCTGCAGGTGAAATTAGAGCACGTTCTTGGCTTTTAATCGGTAAACTTTTACATCTTCCGACAATGACAGTCTCCCTCAATCTTTCCTCACTGTTGACCACGGAAAAGTTGAGCCTTGTCCCAATCAATCTCAACGATCCCGTTCAACATGCCGAGTTCAAACAACAACGAGTCATCTGTGGCTGGGATTATTCGGACGAGGCTTTGCAAATGTTCATCGAAAAGCAGGAGAAGAAACTCAAATCCCTGTTCTGGATCATGATCCAGCAGAAAGCGCACGCCAACGGCAAACAAGAGAACGGTGACACAGTCTCCGTCACACAAGATGCGAATGGGCATGCTGCAGACGGCAATGCCGTGTCACCATCGGCTACTTTATTCACTATCCGCGCGGGCCATATCTCTCTTGACTCTTATACCGAGCCTGCTGATCCCGAAGTCGCACTTGAAGATAGATCCATCATGACTGTTCAGACATTTTTCATCTTACCAGAATATCGAACCGGAGGAGTGGGACGGGCGGCAATGGATTTAGTCGAAGTGTTAGCGACGCAAGAACCATATGGCAGCCCTCACTGCCATACACTCGCTTTGACTACTGTCAATAAAAAACATATTGAGATCGATGCCCCTGAATGGAGAGGTGTCTGGAAGAGAGCTGGGCTGGATGTACCGCCATTCAGTAACGAAATCTGGTATGAAAAGCTGGGTTATGTCTACTGGAAGGAAGAGACAAGATACAACGCTGTTGCTCTTGATGGCTCACCCTTGTACCTAATTGCTTCCTTCATGCGGAAGAGACTTCGATGATGACGGGGACTCTTAAGATCGATTCCCTGTTACTGTGTGATTGTTCAGGAGACGCCCGAGTATCATAAGAGAGAAATCTCTGCCAGCTTTGCAGTTCCCATAAGGATCATATTAACGGATATAGCTTAATTATAAACATAGATAGGTAGAACGAAATCAATCGAATGACCAGCCTCCAGTGTAGTTCGAAAAGAAATGGTCCGGGTCGTACTTTTGCTTGATTCCCTGCAGCTTCGAGTAGGTCGAGAATGTCGTTAGAGGATTCTGATCCTTGTTCGCATCATTGATAAATAGTGGTAACCCTTTCGCATTGCGTGTAGATGCTACCATGTCACGAAAACTGGCTTGGATAGCATCGTATTCTGAGCTCGATAGAAGAGGGCTTGATGAGAGCAGATAGTTGACCCAAAACCAAGGCCCATCGGGCATTTGCATTGCGTTTCCTCCTTGAGATTTGCTAGCCTCCGTTAGACTGAGAGGGATAGGCTGGAAGTCGAGAGAAGTTAGAACATAGTCGCCTTTATTATCCTCAGCCCAAGTGCGCCATGCACTCAAGGCGGCTTCATAGCCCCCATCGCCGATCCGGTGTACGCCAACACGGAAGATATTGTGGCCGCGCGACAACTCGGTTGATAGTGGAATAGGCATATTTGCTACCTCCGGATAGGTCTTTATTCCCATGAGATCTAGCAGGTAGGGAATGTTAGTGAAATTGGCAAAGGCATCGCCCGGATCCGGACCATCATAGACAAGAAACATGATGACTACTTGATCCAAATCCAGTTCCAGACTGGGCGTTCCAAGGATCTCGTACGTGCCGATAATGCTTGCTTTGGGATCTTCGTTGTATTGGATAAAGTTCTCGATGGCGGTTGCTACTGCATCAACCTGCTCGAATAGATAGATGATGTTTCCAGCGTAAAATTTTCCTATCGGACGCGTCTGGACAGTGTACTTGGTAACCACCCCATACGCATTCCCACCACCACCGCGTGAGGCGAAGAAGAGGTCAGAATACTCGGAGGCATTGGACGAAGTGACAATCTCACCGCTAGGTAAGACTATCTCCAGTTCTCGGAACGAGTCACAAGCCATACCATACTGAGGAGAGAGATAGCTAAGACCACCACCAAGAGCAAGACCAGTGCCGACTCCTGCCAATCTTGCACCAACAACGGTACGATCGTATTGCTCGTAATACTCGTATAGATCCCCGAAAACACTGCCGGGCTCATACGTTGCTAATGTAGTGTCGGGGTCATATGACATGCCCGTCATGCTTCCCAGATCAATAAGAACACCTGCTTCAACCGAAGAGAAGAAGGTATTGGGGTTATGGCCACCAGCTTTGACCGCAAACCGACTGCCAGCTGCTCGGACAGCTTGAAGAGTAACGGAGACATCCTGCGCGGAGGATGGATATACGACGCAAGATGGTTCGTATATATCTTGGAGAGTATTCCAATAGTCTGTTCTGCTCTCAATATAGGCCAGGCTCAGGGTATTACTGTTCACTATGGAACTTCCCAAGATTGAAGTCAAGTTGGCACAGGCTACAGGGCCAGGTGCTTCAGCACAAACACCATATGGGACAATGGCCGCAAGACCAACATAATAATACAAAGCACTCCGGACAGTCATTTTATAACTGATATTCACCTCTTCTAGGGGTTTAGTTCTCTTTAAGGCAACCACGTTAGATGAATACAATGATTGGGTCTGTCGACACGAGAAGTGTGAATGTACATACCACACAGACAGAGACGGTGCAAATAAACCAAACTTTCCAGTCTATCAGATCCTTCAGCTTTTCCAAGGGGTTTTTTCCATTATAGCGCCGGGACATGAAAACTATATAACTAGCTAATACATCGCCATACCTCTACTACTGGTATCCCTGGTATGTACCAGATAGTTACCTTCATTTTGTATATTTAGAGCATGCTGTCGATCAAGTTTTGACCAAACATTCGTAGACAGTAGTTCACGTCAACTTTGGACCCAAGAATTCCGAAAGAGGGGTATGGAGAGGCATCCCAAATACATAAGGAATGCAACAACGTAGTTCACGTCAACTTTGGACCCAAGAATTCCGAAAGGGGGGTATGAAGAGGCATCCCAAATACATAAGGAATGCAACAACGAATCACAACACTGGATGATATTCACCTTCTCCATCCAATTCCTCGTTAACGATTAGATTGAGTTTCGTTCCTCTAATTTGCACCTATCAGGAATCGAGATATACGGTCTCGAAGTCTCAAGACTTTAAGCTCATTTTTTTCTGGCGTGGGGAACCCTGTCCCGGCACATGAGGATCTGCACACAAGGTGGGAAATACCGAGGCCGAATTGATTTCGAACGCCCAAACATCTGAAGAAATTCCAAGAAAGCGTTGAATTTAGAAATGGAACGGCTTCGTAGCCTGAAGCCTTAAGCCACATACAGTGTGATGCACATAATCAAGCTGTCAAAGTTCGACTATTTTGGGATGCTAGCACTTTAAGTCTCGATTTGAGTAAATGACAAACTTGGAATGATAGACTCTTCAAACATGTTGTCCGGCGCTCCGGGTTTTATACAGACCCATTGTTAGATTTCTTAAAGTCATCAATGACCGATACTCTTTAGATTCTGATTGATGTAGGCATTCACAGAAACCCGAGGTCCTATGTACAGTCACTGTTGTGCATTTTTAGAGCCAGGGGTTCGTATTCGGCGTTAATGAAGGCCCATTCAAATCCAAGGAAGAAAATCATGAAATGTGAGACGCCTCGTGAGAATTTCCAAGGCTGACAAGACATTAACAACTACTATATTTACTTGTTTACCGTGCGATTCGAATTCCGGATTATCGCTCTGGGGACCGACGGACGGCGACCATTATTGTGACATTACCCCCCTGTCTCCTATGAAGAGCTAAATAGCATTTAAGTCTTGTTGAACGGCTCAAAACTAGGCAATTAGTGGAATTAGCCCCTCCGTAATCCCGAGTTCTCCTCCTTGATACGTGAGGAGGATCGTACTAGCACATGTACTAACATCGGATTTAGTAAGTGATCTGGAGAAACCAACAAATAAGCTGTGGGGTTCCTACAAGACTCAAAAGACTCATCGAAGGCGCCGAGGCTCAATGTCAAAGGAAGGATGCGGTAACGCTCGTGGGATTCGAGCATATGCTTCGGATCGAATGACTCTGCCTCGTGACGCGCGATGCTGTGCTACCTGGGCTGTATTGCAATCGACCTCACGATTTGCACATAAACAGAGGGTCGCGCTGGGTTTGAATGGGCTTCTCAAGTCAAACTGGGCTAAAAAATGGTTAACCTCAGGCTTTTGTCTTGCTGGCTTATCAGCCTGTCGATGCCACTGTTGGCTTTCGGCATTCCGGTCGTTAGGGACTCAGGACCTGAATACCCGGTTGATGATCCCTTCTATGTACCCCCTGAGGGCTTCGAGTCAACGGCGCCGGGCAGCATTCTGCGTCATCGGACACCACCGTATCCCATCGCAGCATTCAGTTTGGTTCCAATCAATCTGGCAGCCTCATACCAGATCTTGTACCGAACGACGAACTCTTTCGGAGATGCAGTGGCCACAGTATCTACCATTCTCGTACCGCATAACGCAGACTTCACCAAGTTGCTGTCTTATCAAGTGGCTCAAGACGCTGCTAACCCTAACTGTTCGCCATCTTATGCCTTTCAGCTAGAAGCTGCCACGGATGGGGCCCTTGGTCTCATCATGCCTCAACTGGAATTAGTTTTTATCACAGCTGCTCTCGAGAAGGGTTGGGTGGTCACTGTACCCGATCATCTTGGTACAAAGTCTGCATTTTTGGCCAACAACCTTTCTGGTCATGCCACTCTAGACAACATCAGAGCAGCACTAGCATCGACAGAGTTCACACACATCTCGAAAGATGCCACCATCACCATGTGGGGATATTCCGGTGGCAGTTTGGCAAGTGGATTTGCTGCTGAGCTGCAGCCGACTTATGCCCCAGAGCTCAAAATTGCCGGAGCTGCTCTAGGAGGAACTGTACCGCAGATCCTTCCTGTGGTATATGCCACGAACAAGGGCCTGTTTACCGGACTGATTCCCTCTGGAATTCAGGGTTTGGCCAATGAGTATCCAAGTGCGGCTCAGCTGATTGCCGACAATGTACTGCCCTCCAAGGCTGCTGCGTTCAACAAAACACAGTCTCTCTGTCTGACGGGTGATATAACCACTTATCTCGGCCAGGATGTCTTTTCGTACGTCAGCGATCCAAATATCTTCACCGAGCCTACAGCAACTGCGTTACTCAACGCCAATGCGATGGGTCAACATGTGCCGGAAATACCGCTGTACATCTATAAATCCGCCGGAGACGAGATAAGCCCGGTCAACAACACTGACGATCTGGTCTCCCAAATCTACTGTCCTGGAGGTACGGACGTACAGTATTTGCGTGATGAGTTGTCGGAACATGCGACTATGGCTATTCTTGGTGCACCGAATGCATTTATCTGGTTGGAAGATCGTATGAATGGAGAGCCGGTAGACGCGGGTTGCTCGCAATCCACTGTTCTCACGAGCTTGACAGATCCAAATACTCTGCTGACTCTGGGAGTTGACATTGTCGATGTTTTACTGTCTCTTCTCGCCGTGCCTATTGGACCTATTATGATTGGGTGATCTGATTCAATCTGGACTTATGCTTCAACGTTATTGTGATGGCGGTATTGAGACTATAATGTAGCCTTCAATGGCTACGAATACGATCATATCTTCAGGCAGACCAGGCATATTGATAGCTACTCAGGTAAAAATTAAACACAACCAAAATTCGAGTAAGGTTTATATGTCAATTACCCCTAGGCTACAACAACGTAGGAATATCCACTTAAAACCTTTCAATGCCATCACAAACCAATATCCATGAATCTTATACTGGCCTAAACAATGTTGTCATGTTTGAGATGTTTGAGTACTCCAGCTCACTTTGCCAAACTCGGAATCGGCGGTCTTTTACGGCTGACTTAATACAATCCTCCTGTTTGTCTGGTTTGACTTGTATGTCTTGCACTCCTAATAAGGAAACTCAATCAGGAGGACTTCCCAGCATGGATTTCGAGAGAGAAGAAAGAGAGGGAAGCATCAATTTTTGTCGGAAAACTATTGCTGCTACTGCTGAATTAACTTGAAGTTCATGCAACTTTCAGAAGGTTAAATGATGGCCAACAACTCTCGTTTTTTCGCAATGATATCCCACTCTCTGTTCCATACTTCATACAAGAGTACTTCCTCAAGCCCATATAGATTGCTATACCGTCGTCTACAACCGTTAACATACTGCGACACAATGACCCAAACCAAATCCCTCGGAACCATGAATGCCGTCGTGGTTTAAGAACCCGGTGGTCCAGAAGCCCTCAAAATCGAAATACGAGAAATACCCCAACCCAAAGCGAACGATATGCGGAGTATACTGTTGTTCCTTCGAATCAGGTGCAGGCTATTACAACTCCGACTAAGTTGGGCTTGGTGCGTTGCCTGAGATGTTGCAGGTTTCGTATGGATGTATCCATAGATCACTAGAGGTGAAAAGCGGAGACCGTGTGTTGATTAGAGGAGGAACTACTTCTATTGGGCTCACTTCTATTACGCTTGCAAAGAACCTGGGTGCACATGTGACGGCGACAAGCCGACGGACTGATCGTGAATCCATGCTTCGCGAACATGGCACTGACGAATTTCTCCTCGAAGATGGAGATCTGGCGGCACAGTTGGCTGCGAAGGAGTTCAACCGGAAATTCAACAAGATACTGGAAATGGTCGGGGCTGCTACTTTGAAAGATAGCCTGAAATGCATCGCCCAAGACGGCACTCTCTGCGTGGCAGGAAGAGTCGGAAATGAATGGATCGTCAAGGATCTAAATGTTTGTTCGACATACCATGGGGTTCAAAGCTCACTGTGTATGGTGAAATGACTCCGGAGTTCATGTCGACTCCTCTCAATGATTTGACCTAGCAGGTTGAGAATGACAGCTTGAAGATGAAGATAGGCAGGGCCTTTCATATTGATCAAATTGTGGAAGTTCATCGCTGTATGGAAGACAGTGCTGCTGAAGGGAAGATTGTGGTCTTGACTGAGTAGCTTGGAAGATGCTATTGCCCAGGTGGGTATCAACACATGTTGATTATGTAACTACCTAGATTGACTAACTAACGTAATTCACAAGCGAGTTGGCCACCCTAGCGAGTTGGCCACTTTTACCCGAATACGCGTTCTACACTAATTCTTGACAACTCAACGCGTCAATATGCCACCAATTCGCAATAAGAAGCAAAAAGATTCTAGTGAGCAAGAAGGACGAATCTTATTAGCTATTTCTGATTTAAAAAATGGCAAAATACGCTCTGTACGATAAGCAGTAGAGATCTATAATGTCTCCTGGTCAACTCTTCAAAATAGAGTCAATGGCATGCTATATCGAGCTGAAAAATATGCCAACTACTATAAATTAAGTCAATCTGAGGAAGAATCGCTTGTCAAATGGGTGCTTGATTTAGATTGACGTGGATTACCCCCCCAGCATTCTCTTGTACGAGAAATGGCTAATTATATACTTTTATAATGTGGAGATTAACAAGTTGGAAAAAACTGGGTAACCAACTTGATTAAACACTGTCCAGAGATTGATTCTAAATTCGCAAGGAAATATAATTATAAATGTGCTAAATGCGAAGATCCAAAGATAATATAAGAACATTTTGACCACATATAAGCTGCTATATCTGAGTATGGTATCTTATCAGAAGATATATTTAACTTTGATGAGACTGGCTTTACTATAGGACTCTATACAACTACAAGGGTTATTACTGGAAGCGATAGATATGCTCGGCTATATCTTTTACAACCTGGGAATTGAGAATGGGTGACTGCGATTGAGGCAATAAATTCAACTGGATGGGCTATGCCTTCGTACGTGATTTTTAAAGCTAAAAAAAACGTACGATTGGGCTGGTTTGATGAGCTTTTGGATAATTGGAGAATCAATATTAGCAAGAATGGCTAGACTACAGATCAAATAGGATTAGAATAGCTTAAAACCTATTTTATTCCCTATATTCATGATTGTACAATGGGAAAATATCAAATGCTAATTCTTGATGGCCATGGAAGCCATTTAACTGCAGAATTTGATCGTACATGCACTGAGAATAATATTATTCTAGTCTATATGCCACCTCATTCTTCACATCTCTTACAGCCTCTTGATGTTGGTTGTTTTGCGGTTTTAAAGCAACATTATACGCAGCTTGTTGAGCAATGGATAAGGCTTGGTTTCAATTATATTGACAAAATTGACTTCTTAACAGCTTTTCCGCAGGCTTGTATAATGGCATATAAGGCTCAAACTATCTAGAATAGCTTTATAGCCACTGGATTGAAGCCTTTCAACCCGGATGAAATTATTCAAAAACTTAATATTCAATTAAAGATACCAACACCTCCTCCAAGTCGATCAAGTAATACACAATCTTCATGCTTATAAACCCCTCAAAATATACGCCAATTTGTACGCTAGTCAACTATAATTAAGAAGCGTATAAGTGAGCGTATAGGAAGCCCAAATCAAGTAATTGATTAGGCAATTATATAGATGTCAAAAGCCTATGAAATGACTATGAATGACCTCTTACTCGTACGGAGAGAAAACTATGATTTATGAGCTGCACATAAGAAAGAGAAGCAAAAGTGTAAGAGATCTAATAAACAGATATCTATTGAGCAAGGGGTTACTAGAGAAGAAGCTTAAGCGCTTGTATAAGGTCAGATTGAGGCATCTTAAGCTGTTACTACTGCTCCGGCTGAGCTGGAGCTCCTAGCTTCTTAAGCAGTCGTATGCCGCCAATTTCGCTGCAGTGGTTGTGGTGTTGAAGGGTATAAAATTAATCGATGTCCTAATCAAACTAGTAATTAATTTCTTGTATATAATTTGTGCGTGGTTAAGAAATTGTGATTTGAAATCAATATAGAGAGTTATTTCGGGTAAAAGTGGCCAACTCGCTAGGGTGGCCAACTCGCTTGTGAATTACGTTATAACTAACTGAATGAATTTCTCCCCTCTCAATAACAAATATTTACAAAGGTGACAATACCACTTGCCAAAAAGAACCATCAATGCTAGACTCCGGCCGAGAACATCATGTAGGATTATTCCTTGATTTCCTTCTTGTGGAATACATCTTTCTTGCAGTCAGTAATGACAACTTGCGTACCAAGCTGCATGAAAAAAAGTAGACTTACTCGGCACTTCTGGCATCCACGAGACTCGATCCTTACAGAAAAACTCCCCTTTCGGAGGCAAAGCCTCTGGATCATCCAATGAACCCACAACAATATACCGAAACTTATCCTTCACTGCTTCCTACACAATAGATTTCAGTAACCCTAACACCGCAACGGAAAGAGAGAAACTCACCCCATACTCAAGAATAAAACTCCCGCAATTATCGCAAAATTCCCTATTGATTACCATACCCGACCCATTATCCGCCGAATGCTCCTTTGTCTTGCCCTGAGTAATATTCAGAGCGTCCTTGGGTATCTTTGCGGTAAGTCCATAGTTTGTCCCGAATGCTTTCTTGCAATTTCGACAATGACACAAAGACGTGCGAGCATCGTCGGGCGAGTTGAGCGAGACTTCGTATTTGATGTTTTTGCAGTAGCAGGAGCCCGTTAGGGTTGCCATTTTTCTGGTGAGCGACGACAGTAAGGGGAAAGATAGGTTTGCTCTTAGGGTTTGTCGGGGGAGGTGTCTGGATAGAGCGGCGAGGCGATTCATGAACAGATTTGATGTCGAAAGAGGTTGAAGGTATATGTGACGGGTTAATTAAAACTGATGCTTGATGGATGTATTTATGCTATTTCTGATAGAAAAGGAGAAACCTGCTGCTTCGCAGATTATGGAGGTTTGACGTCACAGCATGGTCGTGTGCCTGTATGAGGGTTAGGGCTAGAGTCAAAGCATCTTGAACGAAGACAACGTAATTCATTATTAGGCACGCGAATAGTGTAACAATTGTAACCGCTGAGATAACCCTCGATTATCTCACAACTTTGTCTCTAAGTAGAAAAGCCCTGTCTGATGTCTGAAAGATGAGATTGAAGATGTGAGTGAAAGGCAAGAGACATCACGTGCTTTCCATAGCCCTATCCTCGAAGAATCCCTGGATATTCAGTCGTACGATAGTGAGGATCATCGCTTTCCCGGAGGATCCTCAGAAAATGGATCGATCTTATGCAATGTTATTAGTATCGACTGCCACTTTAACGGGCAGCCATGGACGTAATGAACGCAGTGGCAACTTCATCAGTCAACTGATGTTGTTGTGAAAGGGTGCGGGGAGGGCCTCAAATGATGGTCACCATTAAGGCCGATGGCTTATACGAATGCTAGATAGTCTTGCTTTCAAAATCATAATCAATCAACGTCGATATACCCATTTCTATGGACACTTCCAAAATGGTAAAATACTCGCACGGAAATCGTCAGCTGCTCAGCAGCACAAATATGTACAAAACTGCTATCGAAAAACAGGAAAATCAAACGAAGCGAGGACGACGTGACATCCTACAATAGTTGTAGTGTGGAAAAAAGTACCGTTGTATCAGAAATTAGACGCGAATCAAGAAATCAGTATAACTCCAAACACCAATGTAATTGAGGTAAACCCTTGTCATTTTAACGGGCACTCGTGGTATCATATCGTAAGGAACGTTGTCAGTCGCCACTTAATTCTGTATTTTGGAGACCCGTTTTGCTGTCCCAATGTGTGTATTATGTACTTTTGTTGCAAATTTAAGACTCGTCAAGGTCTCCCCAAGATGTGCCTGCAGGGGACTGACCATGACAAACATCAGAGTCTTAGAGTTACCACCCAACGAGAATTGTAACAGATATGTAAGCTGGAAATATGTTAGCTTAGTAAAGATATACGGACAGGATCAGAACAAACCTTGCTGTTTCTGTATGGAATGTGTCCGCCTTCCTTGCCTGAGCCTAATGCGCCAATAACATCTCCCAGGCAGCTCAGACTTCGGTTGATATTCTGCGTCTCCTTTAGGCGATCGCCCGTTGCACCGCTATGACTGAGTCGCTCACTACCAGCAAGATCAACTAGGTTGAGAGTTCCTTCACACCGTTCTCCAGTAATCTTGTTGTGACCAATTAGCCGCAGAATAAACACGGAGTGTGATCTGGAGGATCTTTCGTTTGCTTTTGTTGCTGCGACAGAACGATTGGCAGCAGCTCGCTTGAGGATCGATTCAACCATCTCAGGAGAATCGAGGGTAACCGTATTGACATCCGTGATCGTGGTTTTGCACCTCTGCATGTCGTGACGGATTTCATGTTTCTTCTTATCCAAATCGTCGGCCTTTCCAAGAAGATCATTCAAGTTTTCGTTGTAAACTTCGACAAAATTGCCTTCCATGGTGTAAGTCCATCCCTTTTCTTCCAAACCTTTGGCGGTGTCGTAAATTTGGTGTACTGCGCGTGGAATCATGCCATCTGCAGACGACATTGTGTGTGTCTTTCCACTACCAGTCTGTCCATAGCAGAAAATGCACACATTGTAGCCGTCGAGAGCGCTCTGAACCAGTTGGCTAATTTCTTCAAACACGTCGGCGTTTTGATTACTAGGTCCAAAGACACGATCAAAAGAAAATGCGTTTTGTTTCCGAGAAACTGTTCCCAGACTGCTTCTCTCTTCAGGTCCCATCACTGCAATCTCCTTGCAGTCTTCTGCATCGTCGGGAAATGCGATTTGGGCAATATCAGATTCGGGCTCGAAGTCGAGAGGTGGCCGAACACGACAGAAGACACGAATATTGCCCTTCAATTCTTGCACCTGATTGTGTAGTTTGCGTCGAAGTGTCTCTTCTTTGCGTAGTTTCTCTTTTGCTTCATTCGTCTCAGCAAGAGCATCTTCTAACTGTTTCTGTAGGCGCTCAAACGCTTGAGACTGCTCCTGACTTCCAGATTCCAGGAACTCAATCCTTGCTTTCAGCGCGCGAATTGAGGACTCCAAAGTCAAAGTATTGCTACTGGAGCTATCCAAGTTACTACGGAGTTCTCGGTTCTTCGATTTCTCGGCCTCGATATCATCATGCGCGGCACGCAAGTCACGCTGAAGAGCTTCGATATGCCGATCTTTGTTTGCCACTTCTAAATGAACTTTTTGCGTGTTGAGGGCGTTCTGCGAGGTTACTTGGCCGATTTCTCGTTGGTAGGTACTGCGTTCCTTGTCAAGCTCTCTCTCATGGCGCCGTCGTAGGTCTTCGATTTCGTTTTGGTGTTGAGAAATCAAATGTTGCAATTGCTTCTGAGCTTCCTCGCGCACAGCATCAGTTTCGATGCGCAAACGTTGCTCGTGCTCGTCCGTGGCAATCTCATGTTCAGTTTCTGCGATTTTGAGCGCTTCCTCGGCGGTTGAAAGTTTATTTTTCATCGTTTCTATCTCGATACGAAGCGTGCAATTGTTGGCCATAATTTCGTCCCGGTTCTTTTCGAGATCCTCCACTGGGAACTGTCAGTGAGGATCTTCTATCGTCGTGAAAATACGTACCTCGTGATTTGTATAAATTGATCGCGTCCTTCATAACATCGCTGTTCTGGCCAACTTGGGATATTTTGCTGAAGAATGTGTCCGCGAAAGTTTCGAGTTCCTGCAGCCTGGTGTCATGCTCCCAGGCTTTTAATTGAGAAGACTTTGTTAGAAACGGTACTATAGATGGCCTTTTTTGAGGAGACTTGGGCTTGCGACGGGATGGGGTATGTGTCAATTGGGATATAGATTTTGCCTGGCGTTGGGGTATTCTTGTACTTCCAGAGCGCAAGGGGATCTTGTGCGCTTTGTTTGCCAGCGTAGCTTGTTCATTTGAGGCATCCTTGGGTTCCGACAGGGAGAGTTTGCTCATAAGGGTACTTATTGAGGGATCTCTGCGTTGTGGAGGCGGGCCATCCGGAGTGTGAGATGGGCTAGGAGATGGGGTCCATTGTATCGTGCAGTTCATGTATTTATCGTATGATCCAGGGGTGACTTGATAAGACTTTGAGAAAATTTGCCTACCCTTTCTTTTGCCTAGCACACTGCTCAGTGATTCCTCCTCATGGGTATCGAGTGAAGTGTATGGTCGTGCGATGGAGGATGCGCCAGCTCTCCGCTGGCCCATAGACGTCTGAGGTCTTGAAGTTGCTGCTCGAGAGCCCGACCCGACAGTCTGAGAAAACGACGAGGCCGATGTTGTTCTGGACTGGGTCGTTCGGGCAGAGACCGACGAGGAAAACGAGTTTGTTCTGGCGTGAGTACGGGGGGGGCCATTGGGTAATCTGGAGGTGGAAGCGGATGGTTGATGGGTCGGCGCTTCTGC
Source organism: Talaromyces pinophilus (assembly GCA_001571465.2). Taxonomy (NCBI): domain Eukaryota; kingdom Fungi; phylum Ascomycota; class Eurotiomycetes; order Eurotiales; family Trichocomaceae; genus Talaromyces; species Talaromyces pinophilus. The sequence continues at coordinate 2,383,373 of CP017344.1, read as the reverse complement.
GATGAGTTAGACACCAAGCATAAATAAAGATACAACATTGAAACACACTCGCAATGCCTGAGGGCTTGATTCCAGATGTAGCAAACCCTGGGGCTTTCAAACCAGATCGCGAGTTTGTTTTTGCTGGATTCATCTCAGCTAAACCAGCCTGTGGCATTCGCAACTTGCTAGTTGGGCGAGGTTCCATCTGCAATTTGTAATACTAGTTAATCGCTGCCATTGCACCACGAGTATCGAACATACGTTGACTGAGTTCTCATCCATGAGTGTCCTGGGCGGTGCGAAACAATGCGGGGAGCAGAAATCAGCGGTTTGGCGTCAAGACGATTGAAAACAATGCTACAGCAGCATCACACAAGAAGACCGTAGCGAAGGCGTGAGTAGTAAGCCTGTCAAAACATGAGCCAGTTCACCTCCAGGCCAGCAGATTTGATGTCGAAGTTGGTCGAATTGGTCGCTGTAGGTGACGGAGATGCGATGCAGTCCGAGAGTGTAAATTGAACGAGATCAACAAACGGGGCGTCATGAAGCTAGGGAAGGCGGTTACCCGGAGAAACCATGTAAACAAACGGACGGCCTTAGTCAGCACCCGTTCAGGCAAACAGCTTGAGCCTTGCCTTGCTGCCTTGGCGCCTCAGGCCAGCGGAGGGGCATGCTGAGCAGTTTGCCTAGTCCTCTTTGGGAAGCCCTGAGGTCGTTACCCACGTGATCGCAATTGCAAGTCTCTCTCTACTTCCTATACAAATTGATTGCGGATATACAGCATAAACCAAGCAATTAATAGTCAATTCTGTACAATTCTGTTATCAACTGTCTAGTGTATACGTAGTATCTAAGACTTATTGCTGCGCGGCAACTACGTAGGTGGTGGGCTTAGACCCCTGCCTCGACTCTGGCGCCAACTTATCTGCGGCGAAGGCTGAGACTCTCCAAGCTTGCTCCTTTATACACTCAATCTCTCTAACCTCAATTGCGTCTCAAGGTCCTGGTGACCGCTTTCTCCTTTTCTGTTCGTCAATTTACCTGTTACTGTTTCCACCATCATGTCTGGCCGTTTCGTCCGCTCGTCGAAGTATCGTGAGTGCTATCGCTGCTGCCCCGTTCCCTCGCGCACGAGCTAATGATCTCTCTCCTGAGTAGGACACGTTTTTGGCCAACCCACAAGACGAGTACGCCTAGATTCGACAGACTCACTATACGAATGTTGGACGATGACTCATCTTCTATGAATAGGAACAATGCTATGATAACTTGCGAGTGTCCCGCAATGCATGGGATACCAACTTGCTCAAAGTGCGACACCGAAGGCTGCCATATTATCCGACATCGCTAATCGCGTAACAGGTCAACCCCCAATACCTAGCAGTCAACTGGGAGACCGGCGGTGGTGGTGCCTTTGCAGTCATCCCTCTTGAAGAGCGAGGAAAACTCCCCGAGAAGATCCCATTGTTCCGAGGACACACGGCCGCCGTTCTCGATACCGATTGGTAGGCGCTCCAAAAGCAAACATACAATGACCATCACGAAGCTGACGGGACCGTTAGGAATCCTTTCAATGACTCGTTGATTGCATCCGGTGCCGACGATGGCAAGGTAAATCATGTCTCTTCATGATTGACCGTTCATTCACTAAGATAACAGATCTTTCTCTGGCGTGTGCCCGACAACTTCACCGTTCGCCCCGACGTTGATGCCGACCAGGTTCAGGACATCTCCCCTGTCGGAAAACTTAGCGGACACCCCAAGTCAGTAGCTGCGGGTCATTTCAATTGCATGCATCACGGCTAACAACTGGTATAGAAAGGTCGGACACGTCTTATTCAACCCCGCCGCCGAGAACGTGCTTGCGACAGCATCGGGAGATTACACAATCAAGATTTGGGACATTGAAGCTGGTGCCGCCAAATATACATTGAAAATAGGTGATATCGTACAGTCTCAGTCTTGGAGCGCCAATGGATCACTGCTCGTGACAACATCCCGTGACAAGAAACTGAGACTTTGGGATGTTCGTCAAGAGCGCCCTGCCCAGGAAACTGCAGGCCACTCCGGAGCCAAAAACAGCCGAGCTGTATGGATGGGCGAACATGACCGCATCGTCACCACAGGTTTCTCCAAGATGAGTGATCGTCAGCTTGCTCTCTGGGATGTTCGTGCGGTGCGTGAACCCATTAGTGGATTCAAGACTCTGGACTCTATTTCTGGTGTCTGTGTTCCCTTCTGGGACGAGGGTACTCAATGTCTATACTTGGCTGGTAAAGGGTGAGTTATTACATCTCAGTACTGCGTCCGTATAGCTCGTTTTGTGACTGACCAATTTAGTGATGGCAACATCCGCTACTTCGAGTACGAAAACGACAAATTCGAGTTCCTTTCCGAATATAAATCCGGCGACCCCCAACGAGGACTTGCTTTCATGCCCAAGCGCGGTGTTAACATCCACCAAAATGAAGTCGTCCGAATCTATAAATCCGTGGCAGATTCTTATATTGAGCCTATATCTTTCATCGTGCCTCGTCGGTCTGAAAACTTCCAGGACGATATCTACCCTCCTACCACTGGTATCACGCCTGCCATGAGCTCCTCCGAATGGCAAGCTGGCAAGGAGGCTATCCCTTCCAAGATCTCCATGGAGGGTATCTACGATGGTACTGGACTCAAGGAGGTAACCCCAACTCAATCCAAGCCAACATCTACCGTCACCGCCGATGCGCCAAAGCCGGCTGAGGCCGTCAAGCCTGCAGTTGTTGAACCTGTCCGCGCTGAGCCTACTCCAGCTATGGTGCGACCCGCCCCCTCAATGAAGGATCAGGGTGCCTCGATGGCCGCAATGGTCGACAAATTCGCCGACGACGAAGATGAAAAAGAAGAAGAGATCGATGATACATCTAGTTTCGAAGAAGTCACCAAACCTGTGGAACGGGCGGCCGTCACGCCTGTCATCACGAAGTCCCCACCGTCTCCCATCAAAGAAAAGGAAGCTAAAACCCCTGTGGCCTCTTCACCCACCATCGAAACACCTAAAACCATTTCCCAGAACCCTACTTCCACCTCAAGCTCCGTGTCTGACGACATTGCCGAAATCAAGGCCTTGATCGCTCAACAAACCAAGACCATCGCATCCCAAGCCGAACAGATGCAAAATCTCACTGCAGAGATTGAATCCCTCAAAGCCAAACTCAACAACTAGATTGCCTTTAGGTTGCCCTTGAGCTACTTCATCGGAATTCTGTCCTTGTATCTTTAGTGAGCTGTACAGGAAAACGGAAAAAAGCTCTTTCATGAAAGTCGCACACGGGGGTGGAGTTTTCTTCTCTTCTCTTCAATTTGTTCCTGGAATATCCTGATTCTCCTGTTCCTTTCGCGTTTGGTTTTTGTGTGTGTAAAGTCGAAGCAAGCGTTCCACTTGGGTGCTGAAAAGGAAAATATGCGTATCACGGCTATCGACATCAATATCAATATATCAACATACTACAAGGATCTATTAATACCTAGGTATCAACGAGGAAGAAGGTAGATGCCATATAACTAGTTGGGGTACCTAGGTAGCAGAAGGTGATCCGATTTACCGTCAAAATATTGCCTTCTTTTCAGTCGCAGAGAGGCACCAGACTTGTATGATATCGAGACCGCTTAGGCCTACAGATTTTTGAATAGGAGCGATGGCTTGTAAATTGGGATAACTATGGAAACTTGACTAAAAACATGCCTATATCAACCATACAAATATCGTTCCCCTAACGGAGCCTCTTTTCAAAAGGGCCTCAATGGTACTGCTTGACACCGGTTGGAGCGAGTCCTGCATGCAGTCGTCCTTCCGGTTCTTCACCTGAATCAGAACGCATGTCATCTTGTTGCGCAACAAGCTTTGTGGCAAACTTTCAGCCTGTCGCCTTAGTGCCTTACCTTCTCTAACACTGCAGCACAGTTTCAGCGTCAAGGTGGGTGGCTTACACGATATATAAGTTACACCAGACAGTAGTTAGGTAATTCCTTAGTAAACAGGCAGCATTACTAATCGGCTCACTGGAACCAAAGATGTTCACAAACTCCAGGGCTCCACAGGGATATGCTTACTCTGTACACTAAAAGATATACGTAGATTCTGAAGATCTGCGACTGGGATAGTTCCCGATCGCATTCTGATAGAAGATGGCGCTCCGGGAGGCAGTGCACTCGACTTTCACGTGCTGGCTCAGAGATCAAGCAACTCATCGACCTGGTTGGCTGCTTCGCCACCAGTCAGGTTGCGCAGATCAGGTGAAACAAGAATCAATAATCTTCACGAGGCTCTCTTCTCGTTTCGAATTGTGTAACTCTCTGCGATGTGACTCATGACTCGTCTATACAGGATCATGAATAAATATATGATTTCGTTGATTTGAAGTTTGCGGGTTCACGCTTGCCTTTGGTTGTGTGTATACAACCTCCAAAATGGAAGCCGGGTCAATTCCAAGCACGCCGCCACCACCTTATCAAACTCTACCTCCAACTCCAATACCGCAGAATTCATCTCCGGTAACAGCAAGTGCACATCTACAACCGACGCCAAACACGGTCTACCCGCCTGCTGTATATGCTAATGGTATTCCACCTCATACCCACCGTGTACATCCCCACTATCATGGAAGTTTGATAAATCTGCCTTATCGACCAGTGCATCATTGCGCCCATCCTGTTCCATATCAACCTCCCGTAAGGCCTGTGTACTATGCGCACCATGCCGGTGGGCATCCGCCAGTGCCTGCTGCTGCGGCGCTTACACGACCACAACAACGCCCATGGCGATCATATCTGCAGGTTGGTTCAATTGCGGCCACCTTAAATGATGCCGGCAATCTTGCAGTCGAAGTCTATGACTCCATAGCAAGTCCGCGGTCCACTAGGGAGCAGTACGGAGGGGCGCTGGATGCCGTAGCTATGAGGTTGGATAATGTTCTGACTTCGATGGATGATGGGACGTATCAAGTGAATCCAACCGATCTAGGTGAGTAGTTACTAGGTTATGATGATGACATTCAATCATTGATCTAACAGATTATAATAGCTATCGCTGAGAATCAGGTCTTTACCAATGCGGATGCTACCGCATCATCCGTGACCCTGGCTGATATACCCCCATCTTCATCGGAGAATAATCATAAACAATCCAGGCACAGAGACCACAAACGACGTCCTTCAACCTCAACAGATAAGGCTAACGTGGCAACTATCGCACGAATACCAGGAAGCTCAACCAACCCCTTTTCCAAGGTCTACCACTACGCCAACGCACACACCTCATCTGCACTACCTCCATTGAAATTGTACTTTGCTACCTGGCCCCTGATCTGTCTTGCCTCGACATATTCTCGACGAGCCTACGAGAAACCAGCCAGCAAAGAACGGCAGAATTTTATATCCGGAGACTGGAGACGCGGTACCAAGACCGTGGTTGTGAAATCAATTCCTCTTGACGAGAAGAATACAATCGTCCTAGCCATCCGAGGAACGCAGAACTTCCAAGATTGGGCTGTCAATATCCGAACCGAGCCTACCGCGCCGACAAATTTCCTCGATGACGAAGGGAACTTGTGCCATGCAGGATTCTTAAGTGTTGCCCGGAAAATGATCAAACCCGTTGCGGCGCAACTGCGAGATTTACTTCAAGAGAATCCCCGACGAGCAACATGTTCCCTAATTCTCACAGGTCACAGCGCTGGCGGAGCTGTAGCATCACTTTTATACTGTCACATGTTATCGCAAACTGTAACCAGCGAATTGACCGAACTGCAGGATCTGTTCAAGAGGGTCCACTGTATAACTTTTGGAGCACCGCCAATCTCATTACTACCCTTGCAGAAACCGACCGGCAAGACTCGATATGAGAAGAATCTCTTTTACGGATTTGTGAATGAGGGTGACCCAGTCGCTAGGGCAGACAAGACCTACGTCAGGAGTCTGCTAGAGCTTTACGCGAGACCAGATCCGTCGTCGTCACTGAAGCTGCCTTCTTGCTCGAATGATAGTAAAGTTACGATTACCGGTGGTAAATCGAAGCCAATATGGAATGTCCCCGAAGCCACACTCTCGTTGGCAGGTCGTATCATCGTTCTTCGAACTCGGAAACATTCTCGATCATCGAAACATCAAGGATCACACTCCTCGGAGCAACGGAAAGATAGCAAGAGAAAGACGACTTCCACTTCGAGTATATCGATTGAAGCCGTGACTGCTTCCGATGAAGAGCTCAGAGGGTTGATTTTCGGTGATCCGCTCATGCATACCATGGACCTGTATGCGCAGCGGATTGAGCAGTTGGCTACTAGGGCTGTTGTTGGGTCGAGTGTTGCGTAGGATGGTTTGGCTTAGGTTGTGTATACCCTTTTGATTTAGTTGAGCGTGGAGTTGTGTGAGTTTGTTTTCAAGTATGTATGCTTAATCTTTGGCTTTCTTTCATCCGGTTGCCCAGTACTTTGTGTATGCTGTCTCCCTTGAACTAGGCTGGACCTTGTTCCAAGTAATGACCAATAAAGAATAAAATATATCCATAATATATATCTAGTAAAAAATATCTATAAGCTTTTCAACTCCATTCCGTCGCTTAACGTGCAAAATCAGCGACTTCGCTTATGCCTCGTCCAAATATCCACAAAATCTTGCTTCTCCTTTACCCCTAATCCAACCCGCTTGACTCTGCCCAAACGAGCCAATGACTCGCCAACATAGTCCAACACAGCGATCTCGCTCTTGGTCAATTCAGAGTCATCATTCGAACCTGCATATTCCTCGAGGAAAGACGCGGGTTCATCGTCCTCAAAGAAGTCTGTACTTGTGCTTTGGGCTTGCGATGAAGGCGACAAAGTCCTAGATGAAACTGTGACGTACTCGGCAACGCGCACGCGGATGAAATGGGTCGGTTTGCTGAGCAAGTTCCACAGAAACGTGACGTACGTGCCAGGTACCGGCGTAGTCACATCCGCCTCGGTATAGCGCAGGCTGACCGGGTAAATCTTGGTGCGTGGTGGTACGGATACGAGAGATCTGCTGAGGGGAAGGATACCCCGGCCATTTGTCGTTGTGCATTCAGCGAATACGACGATGGGCCGAGACTGGTACTTCTCGAGGAGCTCGGAAAGATCGACAAGTTGTGTGTCTGACGGTGGGTTGACTAGAGGGTATGAGAACGACCGCAGAATAGCTTGTAGAAGTGATAGGCGCTCGACTTTGCGCGTGTTGGGATATGATGCGGTAAAGATAGGGTCAAAGACGGCGGCAAGATAGACTGGGTCGATAGGCGAGGTGAAGGACGAAGCAATGATGCATTTCGAAATGGGTAGGCGGGCTCGTTGGCTGGCAAGGCGTCTATCAATTACGTTAGTACTGAACTGCATTTGTTCACGCAAGATAGATACGAACCCCCTCTTCACACCGTCAACCTGCAGATCAATCCACCACAGACTAGGAACACCAAGTATACACCATAGCGATGCCTTCTTTCCTAGCGAGCCGATTGGGAGCCATTGCAGGACAGCAAAGTAGCTCAGGCACACGAATATGAGTAGCGGCAGGCGGAAGCAGAATAGAAATATGTGTAGTGGCAGCGCATAACCCGATCGTGGGGTGGGGATGGGGAGGAAAGGCGCAATGCCGGAACCTGTATGACGTTGGTTGTTAGATCATGAAGCTATAGTCTGTTTATAACAACCAAAAAGCGCGTTACATACCTCGATCTCGGAATTGAGAAAATTTTTCCATTTTTGTGTTGTTATGACGCTATATCGCCATGCGACAGAGAAAGATGGGGGTTATGGAATGATCGTAGTGAGCACGTGTTCTTAGTTGAGATATTAGATAGGTCAACGAAGCAGAGGACGTGAGAAGGAAAGATATTTCTTTGAGTAAATCGATTCAAATATCATCATTAGAGTCGGAAACCATTGTATATTGCATAAGTCATAAGTGGAGTATCAGCTATCGGGGGGAGATCGAATGATGACCAGTGCACAGAGCTGGGATGAGCCCAACAGCTTGCTGAGCAATCTAAAACGTGCGCGATGAGAACCGGCGGGGCCGAACACGACGATAAGGCAGCCTGCGATCTGCCGACAGGAGTTATCTCGAGAGTTTGGCAGGGATAATCATGCAAAAAAGGAAGTTACTAACTTACGTGTATAGCGAGAGACGTCGTCAAGCAAGAAATAATTTCGGCCGAGCATGTGATTCCGCTTCAGCCGCCACGTGACCTCAGCTGGGGCTGTCTGCCGAAACGAGATACAAGCCCTAACCCTAGTAACCCTAAAGCCCCTTGAGGTTTCTACAACGAATCAACTAAATTCAACAACCACGACTTCAATTACACGCTCAATTCATCCCCAAACACTCTGTACGGTATCTCCAACCTTATAATCCCAGCGCTCGAGCATACTTTCTTTACTCTCTACCATTTTCCTCCGCACGAGACTCTGGTCCCGACACTGATGCCAAGTACCAATACCATCAATGTTATAGCTCCTGAAACTGCCATTTTTGAAGTGGTTTACATGTGGAAGCTCAAGTGTATCATCGGCTGAGCATGCGATTAACTATTCAAGCAAATTAGTTTTCGTTCCGAGTTTCCGATAAGGCGATCTTACCTGCGCAAGATAGGAGAAGCAATGCAAGTAATGTATATCAGAGACATCGGAATCATCTGAATCGTCTAGGTGGTGTCCATGTTGACATTGGTTCTGAAGAGGTTCGCTACCGGAAACTTGAGCCTCTAAGTCTTGAATCTTGTTTCGCAGAACTTGCAAACAATGCAGCCCGTGAAACATGCTCACACCCCAGGGCTCCTGGGGGAGCGACGAATTCTCTGGTTTGAAAAATAGGTAGCCGTCACCGGCAAAAAGATCGCCCCATTTCTGGTCACCTGCGACGCTCATGTCCTTCAAATCCTGGACTTCACGGAAGACAATCCCATTTGTGCCTATTTGACCCAAGCCTACAATCGCATCTTGAAGCTCTTGTTTATCTCCTTCAGGACTTTTATAATCTGAGGAGATACTTGTTGAAGAATGATTGGAGAACAAGCTGCAATTCGTGGGCGAGAGCACCGAAAGATAGATGTCGATAGTCACAAGAAGGATGAGGATGCTGAATGTGCCGAGTAGGAGGAAATTAGACGACTTTCTTTTCTGCGCCATCTTGAATATTGTTGTCAAGTTTTCGAATGAAAAGAAGATGAAGAGGCTGGAAAGTCTGGGTCTGCGTGCTGTTCTTTGAAATGAGTGTTTGTAGTACGGAGGGATTGTGAAACCTTCCTTGACAGGAATAACTATACTAAAACCATAGGTAACTTGTCAATCTCAGCATACAGGAGCAAAGAAATTCTTTGTTATCGGATACCTGCCCGAAAGCTAATGCAGGTCAAGGTTTCTATCCGCATGCATACGGCAGGCATGAAGGAAGTTCTTTTCTTATCTTATATCTACAACATTGGATTATAGCCTCGCACCAATTAATAATACGGATTATCTTAAACTGTCTAGCCATTCAAGCATTGTCTAGCCAGTTACATGAGTAAAAAACATTCAACTATCAACAAGATTCGACAATGTCCAAACGACTTTGCCTTGCACGCTCCACAGCAATATCAAAAACAATTTGCAAGAACAAAAAAAAGTATCCCCTCAAGCACTGACTATGCGTAACCACCCACGGGGACTTAGCATAGTCACTTTTGCTATGTTGGCAACTCCTCACTCCTCAGCTGGAGCCTCGGGGGTTTAGAAGTTGACAGATGAGTTTGGATCACGCTTTGTAGATGCAGAAGGTCGTCCGTGTTTGTCGATTGACTGCGGGTTAAGTAGCCACTCAGGCTCCAAGTCACGCTTTGCAACTATTTCATCACATTTCTCGACTGATTCCTCATCAGGGGTGGGAGGACGATGATAGATATAGAACCGTTTGTTAAAATCGGCAAATTCATCCTGGGCATCGTCGGGGATATAGAACTTGACGAGAGAGTTGGGGTCACGTTTCTCGACTGACTCGGCACTAGTAGGAGGCCGATGATAGATGTAGAACCGCTTATCGAGATCAGGGGTCTCGTCTCCAGGTGCATCAGGTCGGTTGTTCTCGTCAATTGGTACTGGGTTTAAAATGAAGTCAGGCGTTGTGACGGTGTCGCGAGCTGGATCCCGAACATCAGCGTGTTAAGTTTCAGGTGATGAAGGTATGAACATACCAGATTTGGCCGGTAGGGCAACCACAGAAGTCGCCAACAAGGCGGCAACAATGGTCTTGGACTGCATCTTGAAGTTGGTCTAAGATCAAGTAGTCTGTAATTGGGAGTGAGTTATAGGCCTGGCGACACATAAGTAAATTAGAGTAATCTGTACCTTGATTGAATAATTGAGTGAGGCAAAGCGAAGACAGCCTTGAAGACGAGACGAGAAAGTCCCTTCGTTCCACCTCAGTCAGCGCCTTCTTATACCTAAATATGTACCACTAAGGAGCGGTGTACCTTCCCTATACACGACTAACGTGGCGAGGCAGACATCATACTATTCCAAGAGCCATGACTAGATTAGGGATCTCCAGCTTCCTTTTCGAATCAGAAAGGTGTCACATAAAAGACTTGACCTCAAAGAACGACGATCCTACATCCTGCATATATCCAGAAATCCGACACCCAAGCGAATAGTAATTACTCGGTGTAAGTCTTGAACTCGTTGGTCCTTTTGTGAATTAAAGCGAACATTTGAGACCACGTACCTATGTACAGGGCGTTGTTCGATACTAATCCATCCATAGGAGGATATGGGACAATTTATTCTGATTTTCTTTCATGCATGACGGAATTGCATGTGCAATGTAGTGCAAGTCATTACATAGGTACAATATTTGTATACGTACTTCCAAATATTGCCCAATGAGTTACCTCAAATTAGGGCAGCCCAAGCCTCGGTTCTTCTTTGTCCGTAAATAGTTAGCATTATCAAAGGTGTAACCATAAAGAGTAACGTGCTTGATATTCCCCGAGATCGACAGTGGTCTTTGGTTCGCTGCCAAATTCGCAGTTGTGGCCGGTCAGCCTTGTAGAAAATGGATTGTCAATGTATGTTGCCATTTCGAATGAGCGGATAACATCGATAACCCCAGGTATCAACGTCCATCCACAAAATCTTCCGATTGACGAGTCAGTCAGCCAACATCAGATGAAACTCTACTAACCATACTGTCTCAATACTTACTCATGACGTGTCTACACTGACCTGATGAGATGAACACCGTGTACGATGACTCGTTTTCCCTCATAGTACGTAGTCACCTCACTACGACCCGTTCCCACACTCCCCAATTTCCCCCGCAATTGCCAATTATCGTTCTAGTCTCAATGGTGTATCAAAGTCTTCGTTTTCGTTGATTATCGAAAATGGCTCTTGAGAGTACGCGGGAACTCTTCAACAAGGGCTATGATCAGGTTTCGGATACGACCACGGCTCATCGTGAGCCGGATCTAGAGGATGAGCATGTTCTTCTGTCGCAGGAGAAGGGATGTAATCGCTCAGTCAAGCGGAGTGAGACGGTATTTTCGTCGGTAATCAAGCAGGGAGTTCTGATTTCGGTATGGCTATCTATCGTTTGTATTGCGCTGGCGATGATCGTGACGAGTACTCTACGGGAGCGACACGATCGTGCGATAGACGATATGTGTTTTGAGCATTCGACGTACTATAGTAAGCTCTGTACACAAACTAAATATTAGAAGGAGATGCTGACGTGTATTCAGGCCCCGTGATAAAAGATATCGACACGACTCCCCGCCTCGTCGCCACGAACGGAAGCCTTAATTGGCCTTCTGTATACAGGCAACCACCCGGCCCAGAGGTAGACGAAGCATGGAATGAGATATCGTACAATAGTAAGTTGCGCATCCTGCGCACCTTTTACCGGCATGATGCTGATTCTGTTAGTGGGCGTATTCGCTCTTCCGGAAGTAATCGCTCTCAAAGCCGGACTGCGGAAAGGTGATGTGCGCATTCCGGCTGGTTATGAAGGGAGTGGGGATTATATGGCGTCTCTTGAAGTGACGCATCAATTACACTGTGTAGTAAGTATTTTGATCTTCAATTCAATCTGGATTGTCGAAACTTTGAAGATGGGCTGGAAAATTACCACAACGGGAAGGAGATACCCTTCTCGGAAGCGCAAAGCCCTAAACATCCCCCTATGCCCGGTATCCGAGCCCCAACAAATAATCGCACACGCATCACATATTTTCACCCATCACTCCACTCCGTTCCATCCAAATACTGACTCAAACAGAACTTCCTCCGCAAAGCCGTCTGGTTCAACTACCCGCACTACAAAGACCTCGGCGACGAATTCCGCGACCCGCAACTCATCCTCGAAACGCATCTATACCACTGCCTCGAAACACTGCGACAAACAATAATGTGCCACGCCGACCCCGGAGTCGTAGGCTACAAATTCGTTCGGGGTCGCGAACAAAGACCATTTCCGGATTTCAATACGCCACATAAGTGTAGGGATTGGAGGGGGATGATTGATTGGGCTTATAGGCATAGAGTGCCGGGGCATCCGGAGGAGAAGGATTTTGTACCGGGGGTGGATGAGGTGGTTTATGATGCTGATCCTTGATTTGTTTTACTGGTCGTTTACATCAATGATAGAACTTGGTCGGTTCGATTTAGATATGTTTGTATGACTATTTCTGATTTTTACATATACTTATCTACTTAGAAGTTAATCAATACCTAAACATAAGTATGTTATGCGGTTTCTGGAGTTCAAATAATAACTTTGGATGGTACGATACGATGAGATTTGTGAATCATTACCCAAGGACGTCCACGTAACTCCACGCTTACTCAAGACACTTCATCCCTACCATCACGAGACTGAGTTAAGAACTCTGTAGACAACCTAGATTTTAATTCTTTGTTCCTGCCAGAATGCATAAGCGATGTAGTACAATACTAGGACGGAACACTCCTCGCGAGTCGCAACTCAAACTCAGCCAAGGATGGTGTATTACGCATTCATTGGACTAAGACAAAGTTTAGATCCTTGCTCATTTTTGAGATGATCCCTCCTCTTAAAGGAGATTGTTCGGTGTAGTCGACTGCATCATTGCTTCTCAACTGACAAAGGGTACGCTAGGTTTTGGAGAGTTTGGCCAACATGTCCGTCAACTTGAATCGTCAGCATAGGTAATGCTAAAGTCTCGTCTAAGTATTAGAATTCGTTGGGATTGTTCAAAAGTATCAATATATTCCAATAATAAATATCTAAAAGAATAAAGGGTATAGAAGCCAATGTCAACAAGTGTAATTAAAACCAAAAGTCCACCATTTTAAACGAATAGTACAAATGAAGCGACGGCGGCAAAGAAGCCCACAGCCGAAGGTGTTATCCTGCTACCTGCGCCAGTGAAAGCGGGGCTCACACCGGTTGAGGTGACACTGCCTTTACCGGGCAGTGAGCTTGATGGTTTAGCACCAGCAGGACCAGTGGCAGACGAAGGAGCCACGGGAATAAGACCAGTTGAGTAGATACCAGTGCGTACTGGGCTAAATGCTGTGGTAACGCCAGTCTTGGAAGTTCCTGGAGCTGAGACGGCGAGTGCGGGTAAGGTTGCGGTCTCCGAGCCTGGAGCAGGGCTGCTTCCAGATGCAATAGCAGTACCGGTCGCCTTTGCTGGGGTGGTAGAGGTTTCCACTGGTACCACAACTACAACAGTGGTTGGGCTAGGAGCACAGCCACTGGTGCAAAGCTTGGAGGTGGTTGTAAAGACGGGAGCAATGCTGCTTGAGGTCACATCAGCGGGGCAGTAGGTGACGGTTTGTGTGATTGTCTTGGTGGTGTAACCGGTAGGACAAACATCCACGTATGATGTGACAATGACCATGGTGGTGGTCAACTTGGACGAAGCGGAGCTGACTGCTTGAACGGAGGGAGCAGGGCTGGTGAAGGAGGTCACTGTCACAGTACTCTTGGAGGAGCATGGGCTGGTTGTCGGCACGACGGGAGCACTGCTGCTAGGAGCGACCGTGGAAGTCACAGTGACGGTGCTCTTGGAGGAACAAGGGGTCTTGGCTGGCGAGACGCGAGCGGTGCTTCCAACGATACCTGAGCTGGAACCAGAGCCGGAGCTGGAGCCTGAACCTGAGCTCGAACCTGAGCCCGAGCTAGGGGCGACGGGTTGGCTGCTGGGTCTGCCCGAGGGAGAGGAACGGACAGGGCTGCTTGTAGGCAAGGCAGACCCAGTCGATGTGGGAGCTGTGGTCGGGGCTGTGGTAGGAGCCGTAGTGGGAGCTGAGGCGGGGGTCGAGGTGGGAGCTGTGGAGATTGCAGCTGTGGAAGTGGCGGCTGTTGAGGTGGCAGCTGTAGAGGTAGCAGCTGCTGTCGAAGCCGCAGATGATACAGCAGCGTTACCCTTTTGATAAAGACCAACAGAGACGATTTCCCAGTAAGCCTCAGTGAAAGCAGATGGGTTGGCTCCAACGTAAGCTTCGCAAGATGACTTGGCGGAGAGACCATTGCTTAATGAACAGGAAGAAGCATAACTGTAACCGGCCCAGTCACCACAGAAATCAGTGTTGAAAATGATTTGCTGAGCTGTAAAATCCTTTTCGAAATTGCAGGTGCCTTGGAAGACAGCCATTGGCGTACCAAAAGTGGATGTGTCAGGGTGGCCGGAGGTGATACAGGCGGGGATGTTTGCACGAGAGAAGAACCAGACCTTGATGGCGTCCGACGTCAACTCCATGGCATAAATACCACCATTCAAGTCATTGAAATCGTCTCCAAAGCTGCCCTCGGTTCCCTGGACAGTACAGCCACCAGAACCAACATCGGTTGAGCAAGCAGTCGCAGTCAACTTGCCGGTAAGTTCAGAAGCAGTTGTCGAGATGTCACATGAGTCTTTGGTATGCAGAGCTACCTGAGTGGTCTTCTGTTTGTTGATACCCTCGATGATATCAATCTCACCGTCCTCAGGCCAGTTGGAGCCGGTTGTCCAAAAGGCAGGCCAGACACCACAGGCATTTCCAGGCATGTGGGCAATGTCTGCAATGAGAAGGCCCTGGTCGAATTGAATGTCGGACATGACACGAGTTGAAGGTCGCCCACCGGTAGTGTATGTGTTGGTATGGTCAACTCCGAGGTAGACATTTCCATTGGAGTTAATCTTCGCAAGGCCAGCCGTATGGGCGGCATCATAATCCAAGTACTGGACGAATCTAATATATCATCAGCATCAAGAGATTTCCACCCATATCGAGTGTTTACATACCCATCAGTTGGGTCAGGATCGGAGTAGAAAGAGAAGTTTTGGAAAAAGTTGGTCTGGTCGAATTTGTAGAGCAGATTGTAGCTGCTGGTTGCAACGGCCGGCGATGCAACCAAAGCGAGCGTCGCCAGGTTAAGGAGAGGCGATGGCATGGTGAGAATACGCAGAACGAACCTGCGGTCTGGTAGCTACCTGTGTTGTTGAGTGAAGGTAAAAAGTGAAAGGAAATTGTCCCGTATCGAGAACAGCAAGATGTAACAAATTTCAGAGGGAGTTAAAGCCCAGGGATTGTTCAAATGAATGAATGTGTCAATAACGATTGTGTCAAAATGAATGAATGAATGATTGTTGTTATTGACCGGAATGTTGTTGTGTGTAGAGACTGGTATCGAAGCGCAACAAGCAGAAAGGAATGACTGCTTGACAACGAACGAAGGAGGTATGTCTATCGACGAAACGGGACGAAAGAGGAGAAGGGAAGCAGAAACGAAACCAAATAACCGGCGTCCAGCGTGTGGTTATATGAAGAAAGAAGTTTTAGGGGAAAAAGAGAGGGAAATTCTATGCGACGACAGTTTCATCGATGGTCGGCTTGGTTGTTCGATATTGTCTCGGCGGCCCGTCTTGGTCGCCTAACTGCTCCTAGACTGGCGCCATCTCTGCAACGCCGCCAGGGTCCGCAGTGGAGCGTTTGTTCATGGTGCCTGGCGAGGCCTCGAGTTTGACTCGCCGAGCGATTGTCGAGTGTGCAGTGTAGCACCAAGGATGCGAATGGCTGTTGGGTGTCCGACTGGCGATAAGCAGTGTGGACTCGGCAGGGGTCGACACGGCAGTCGCGGGCTGAGCCAATCACGGGACGGGCGTACCTGCCAGCGCGTCCCTTCTGAAACGGCAAGAGCCACACCATCGCAGCTTCTGTAACAGTTGCTGCTTCGTCTTCTGCCAACTGTGAAGAGGTCCTTCCGAATCCCTTTCTTTCTCGTCGTCCATTCTACAAACAATACTCTCAGAGCACTATTGACATTGTCCTACTATGTACTCCCTACTCGATGACTCAACCAGCAATACCACCAACAATACCAAACAAACAAATTAATAAGAATGCGATTTTATTGATGAAGCGTTACATTCCACGGCGCCATGGCCAGCACAATGCTTTACTCGGTACAACGAATCATCTGTTCCGACACGTGTATTTTCCCGCCCATTGATTCAACCCTAATGTCAAGCCGAGTCTAGAACAGGATCAACAGAGCGACGGTATTCGACGTATCCAGACAACTTCGGATGTACCCTTGCGCCATTTCACCGCCACAGCGCCATCGCCCAACGGCAAGCCAGGCCACTTCCCGTTCGGTGAGTTTGTCCGGCCTTACAAATAGCATGTCACAGCTATCGTGCACAGCGCAACCACCCTCGATCTTCACCACTCCTTCGGCAGTGGTGAATGGTTGTACAAACAACGACCAGCGAGTTACTGATCCAGCCCAAATCGGTATTTGCTTTTGTGTCGATTCTCAAATCACAACAATCTCAGCACCTAATGCAAGGGGCATGTCTTGGCCAACCATCTCGGCGCCGGGTAAAAGTCCCGCCTCAAGCCACAACAGTTCGTGCTGGCCAACACGGCGTCGGAGGTCGGAGTGAACACAAAGGATAGCAGCCTAACATGCGCCAAGAAAGTGAGAGGAACTGGAACTTCGGAACATCACCCCTATTCACTGCATTCAGCCTCATGGTTGAATGACTCGAATCGATATCGAGAGAGAATATAAGACTTCTGACGATTCGTGGCCAACGTTTCCCCTCAGCAAAGGATATCCCTTACTGAAGCCAAGAGTCGCGCCGCATATTACCAACTTTCCACAATTCGTTCCTGAAATACCGTTGGTCATTGATGGATTAACTCACGTTGGTTACTTTCTGAGAGGGGAAAGCAGCCGAGGAGAAAGCATCTCAACTTGTCAAGCATCTCATCGGGTCTACTCGGCTAATATGGCCGGTTTCAAAAGACTAAATTGAAGCTATCGTATATCATACAATTACTATACATAACAGAAAACACTAATCAAAACAGGTCGGTGACATCGCAAAGCAAACCGTTACTCAACTGCTCGACCTGCGTTGGACCGTCCCGTCCGACCTTGACTGACATCGGCGGGGAGGTCGTCCTCTTCGGGGCCTTCGTTGTATGCGTTTCTTGTGCGTGGCTTGGCGTGTCGCAATCTGTCTCCTCCGAGGACGTTGGATTGATTGATTGCTTCGCGTTCGTCTTGTGCTATCTGATCATTAGCTCGACTCATTCACCACCAGTCACTCCAAAGGATTGAAAGACATACCCAACTGCTCATCCGAGTTCGAGTACGGTGGTTGCATCGGGTCATCGTAGTCGGCTTCATCGTTCTGGACTGGCACGATGTTGCTCAAGTCGGGGTTTGTCTCGCCGAGGTATGAGTTGTCTGCCTCGCCGCCTGGGACGGGTGAGAGATCATTCTCCCTTTCGTAGGCATCCTCGGCCTCTCGTTCTACGCGGTTGCTCATGATGATTTCTTGGGTGCTTCTTGAATGATAATAGGTATGATGGTAAATGATAATCTGAGATCAAATGGTGAGCAATGGATCGGAAGTATCCAGGCCAGAGATGAGAAACTGGCTTCCCTATTTATGCTTGTACTTTGCCGCAAACGGGGCCATCTATTACATCCCCAGTGGCGATGAGAATGACTCTTTCCTTGCTTTGAGACAGTCTGATTGTATGGTTCATGATACGATAATTTGATCATATTTGTGGATGTCTTTTTGGGTATGCTTATGGTACAGATGTATGTCATGATTGTGTCGTATTGCCTAAAGGGGCAATTGAGGATCCTCTCGGGTACGTCTCTGAGCTTCCAGAATGTTGATCTTCTCTCTTTACCTGCTGGCTACAGTGGATACGGTCTCTGAGATCGATGGTTTCATGCCCCGATCTCGAACATCTCGATCGCTGAAGCTTAACTTAGTCGCGACAACATAAATCGTTCATCGCTCACTACACCACGACCATACCTACCAACACTTACAGTAATGCATAACCACATATTTGATATCGCAATGGCAAAGGCGACTCTCAATGTTCTGGCCACTTCGTTCACCATTCGTCATGTAGAATGTGGCACATCCAACGCAGCCACCTGGCCACCATAGCACTTTTCACCGCATACTTCATGTCGAGAATCTTTCAAACCTTTTTCTGAAATTTTCTCTCGTTTCGCCATAGATTTCGATACAATTCGTACAATTTGTTAGTTCAATAGACAAAAAAAGAAAAGAAAAAAAAATCAAAATGTCGACTCCATTCCAAGACCTCGATCCAGCCGGCGTGTCGCCTGAAGATCGCATGAATGCTCTTCGAGGATACAAGGCGTATGCCCTCTCCTCTTGACTACTGATGATGTTTGTACTAATGAGATAGAACGACAAACAACCCCCGCGTCTCGGAAGAAGCGAAACAGCATGCCCGCGAAATGATCGATGCTCTCGGCGGTGACGAGCCACGCCGAGAGATGAAGCAGTTCAATCGTGAGAAGGATCAGACCCGTATCGCGGGCGGATTGAAAGCGTATGCCCACTTCCCCTTGTCTTTCTTTTATTGTAGAGAGGGAGATGTGCTGACTGTGATTCAGAGCAACTCAGAACCCCCGGAATTCCGAAGCGGGCAAGAGAGGAGCGCAGGAGAAGCTTGAACAGATGGGCGGGCCTTCTGAGTGAATTCAATGCTTGCGCAACTGCCTTTTCCGGGTTTCTGTTTACATGGTTTATGTGATATGTAAAATAGATCTACGTGTATAATAGATTTAGAATGTCATGATTCATGAATGCGCTCATAGATTTACCCCCCATGTACCCCGCCCGTCGATATCGATAACTATCGACCAAGGTAGGCACGCGTATTGCTGTGGTAAATACTTAGCATGCGTGAATTGGTTTCATTTGATAGAAGGTCTCAAGCTATCAGAGCTATTTCTCCGATCGGAGAAATATTGATGCTCGGCTGAATGAACAGTGGGACATTCAATGTCGTTTGGTAGGTAGCTTCGGGAACCTTTCAAGGGCAGAAGTCAAAAAATATCTCAACCCTGGGGCTTGAATGTCAATATCAGGAGCATAAATATATCAACAAGACATTTCATTCAAGCTGAGAAGAGGTCTGATGCATGAAATATGCAATAGTATAGACAGGTATATTCAGGATTGTAGCAGGAAGAGTAACAGCTTCATATGTACATAGATAAACAGGATAAATGTTTTGCCAACCCCACACGATGACTTCATTTGAGCTTCAGATTATTAATGCTTTTACTTCTAGATAGATCATATATATATATCCATGATATCTCCAATCGGAATCATACCTATAGTACCTGATTGACAATAAACTATCACGCAATTGACTCTTACCCTGCCAAAATGACCAAAATCTTCCTGTAAACCCATCATCCCAAGTTCTGAAGTGCATAACCAACACTAACAATCGAACAGAACCGGCGCAACAGGCTACATCGGCGGCGAAGCCCTGTATGCCATCCACAAAAAACACCCCGACTTTTCGTTCACAGTCTTGGTGCGCGACACCAGCAAGAACGAGACTATCAAAGCCGCTTTTCCTTCGGTGCGGATCGTGAATGGCGAACTCGACGATTTCGAGTTGCTGAAGAAGGAGGCTGCTGATGCTGATATCGTCGTTCGTATGTCTCCACCCCAGGTTCACTGATCAATGAATGCAGCAGGTATTGATGATAGGTCCAGACACGGCAGATGCATCAGACCACGTCATCGCCGCTCAAGCAATCGCTGCAGGTCTCGCAGAAGGCCACTCACCCTCCAAGCCAGGCTACTGGTTGCATACCGGCGGAACCGGTATTTTGACCTTCCGCGACTCAGACCGCAAAGTCTTCGGCGAATACGACGACAAGATCTACGACGATTGGGACGGAGTGCACGAATTGACGCATCTGCCTGATCATGCGTTCCATCGAAATGTGGATCAGATTGTGTTGGAGGCTGGGACCAAAAATGGGGATAGAGTGAAGACGGCGTTGGTGTGTCCGCCTACTATTTACGGTACTCCCATCTACCCCTAGATCTTACATTTGAGATGATGAAGCTGAAGGTAGATAGGCCCCGGACGAGGCCCCATCAACCAAAAATCGCGCCAAGTCTACGCCCTCGCCAGCATGACCCTCCAAATCAAAAAGGGACCCTTACTCGGTGCCGGAAAATCCGTCTGGAACAATGTGCACATCCAAGACTTGGGAAACCTATTCGTCCTCTTAACCGAAGCAGCCGTCGCCGGCCGCCATGAGGCCGGCCTCTGGGGCGCCGATGGATATTATCTCGTCGAAAACGGGGAGCATGTCTGGGGCGACGTCTCACGCTCAATTGCTGAGATCGCTGCAAAGGAAGGCTACATCCCCGAACCCACGGTTGAGGCGGTTGATATCGAGACGTGCGAGAAGTTTGCGGGGTATCAGGCTATGAGTTGGGGGATGAATTCGCGCGGAAAAGCGAGGAGGGCGGCGAAATTGTTGGGTTGGAAGCCTGTGGCGCCGAGTTTGGAGGAGGAGTTGCCGGGGATTGTGAAGTTGGAGTATGATGATTTGAAGAAGTAGACTATACGCACGTGTTTATGAGGGAGATGGGTGAATAATCGATTGCAATTTCTAATTTATTGTACAGCTTGATGAGAAATGAAATGTGGTCCAGTCTAAACCGTACTTGTACATGAAATGAAATGAAGTGAAAATGAAATACATGAGAAAGTTTGGCAATCTGGAAGTGAAGAAAGTATGAACTGAGAAAGAGAAATCTAGTAGGTATCAAGTCGTGTAGTCGTGAGAGAAATTCATGAGTCCTATCCAAATCCGTTAGAAGACAATCATACGTGTCTGGGGAGCGGCTCACATTTGGATTAGACGACAGTCATAATTGGCTGGGGAGCCACCCACATTTGAATCAGCGTTGACCTCGACGCGGGAAGAATTCGCAGTTCTATGAATCCATGTTAGAGAGAGAATGTGACAAATAGAATGGACAAGACTTACGTTCAATTCTTCATCAAGTTGGAACGTAGCACCTAGCGACGATGTAGTCGATGCCCCAGTGAACTGCGGAGATCCTGAGGCAGATCGTCTAGGATCGCTGTTGGCAGGAATCTGCACCGAAAGTGTGGTTCCCTCTAGTCCGCGACGTGCACGAAGTCCCTGTACTGGTCGAAGTGTAACAAGTGGAGGCGAGACCAAAGGATGGTAGATCGATGTACTAGTAGGATAGCCAGAGGCAGATGCTCCCGCACCCCTGGACAAGGATAGAGAAATCGCCGTGTTGGAATCGCCAGCAAGATGCTTCGTGTCGAGCGGCTGGTAGGGATCTCCAAGGTCGAGGAAGGAGATGTCAGAGTTGCTGCGCTGAAGACCACGACGAAGATTCTGATTCTGATTCGGGTTCTTGGAAGTTGCGATCTCAGGAAACTGGAGTGGTGGTGCAGGAGGCGAAGCCTCCTCCACGTTCCTGTTACTACCGGACTTGAGATACTCCTCGAGAGGATCACGCACTGTAGGAACTTTGTAGAATCCAGACAGAGATGGCTTGGGAGCACGCTGTGGTGGAGATCCTGGTAGGATGATGGGAGAAGGCACGTCTGTGTAATCAGCATAGGGCTTGATAACAGTGTACTCTTTCTCCCAATTGCCTAGCATGACAGTAATTGGCTCCCAGCGCGTACCATGTGTGGGCTTGTCGGCTCGAGGACCATCCTGATCGAGGCAACGTTCAGATGCAAGGCGGTCGAGGTTGTGGGGAGGCAAGCCAGAGCGTTCTGGGCCAGATAGATCAGCATTGTCAAGGTTTTCGGTGTTGGTGACGCGTGAGGGATCAGAAGGGTCCGGACTCGCGTGAGAAGGTGGTGGAGATGGCATCGTGGAACCTTGTGCTGATACCCCAGATTCAGTGAGACGATCAAAATGTGGGGAATCTGACGATTTCAGGGAGAATAATGAAAAGTCTGGTAATGATGCTCAAATGGATACACAGATCACGATGCAAAAACAGTGTAGACACAAGTGTGATTACTTGTCACACCTGTTCAGAGTGATGAGGATGAAGAAAAGGTGTAGAAGGAGAGGAATAAACAATGATAAACAAACAAACTTACCTTCATTAATATGTCCGCCTGTCGATGGGAATTCCCTTCCACCTTCTTCACCAATGAAACTGAAGCTCACTACCGTCCCTCCAGTAGACGTGACAGACTCCAGGGAACACACTTTCTCTGGACTAAGACAGTAATAAAAGCTGTCTTCCTGCTCTGTATTGTCACTGTCTTCCTCGTCATCCCACAAACTATTCCAACTCGCAGCCACCTGAGCGTCGTCTCGCGTGACTATACCGGTATTTACTTGGATTTGTTGTGGTTGGCCACCTTCTGCTTCCAGGACAAGAGAGTTCTGCTCCAGAAAGATCTCTTGGGCTTCTCGTCCCGTCTGCCATCGATGATAGAAAAGATCCAGAGTCCCATTATAGTGATTTGTCGCTGTCCAACCGTAGATGGGATATTCGTAATCAGCGTCCATAAGAGGGATGTTGATTTGATAGGTTGAGAAGTGACGTGACAGAGAGAAGGAAAAAGAGGGTGGTGGGTAGCGAATAAATGAGCTTGCCCAACCTGTTTGTCACTACACCTGGGTTGTGAGGCTCACATCTAACAATAACAACAATATGCCAATTCACACCTGATCTTCCTGGTAGAAGTAGCAATCAAACACATTCAAACTGCCACAACAAAAGGTGGAAACCAGACAAAATAGTAGATATGAGACATGGATACACTGAGGAAGAAGATATTCAAACAATATAGCATTTCAATCGACTCGAGAAGCGTTTGTCTGGTTGTTTGCTTCAGCAAAGGGATAGCAATTGTATTCGACTAAGTAATCTTGTCGGCTCAATCGAGAAAGGCCGAAAACGGAGGCAGTGCTGGCTAACTAGCATGAAAGAAGGCTTTGGAAGATTCGCCATAGACAGGGATGACAGTAGCTCTTTAAAACTAATATGAGCCTCTACCTTCATACTAACAGAAGCATGTCATGCACACAGAATACTAGGTAGTTCTATCCAGCATGACTGTGGTCTCTGGATTCAGGTCATGTACAGGCGTCTTGCCAAATATATGAGCAAAGCAAAGTCCAGTGACCGACAGAAGTGACTTGTAAGTGTACGGTACAACCCGTACTCAAACCGTTGACATACGAGGCACAAGGCATAATACAACATGCCAGTACGAGGAGATACATGTATGACCATGACCCTAACCCAACTTTATGCATGACTCTTAAACTTCTTTTCCTCTCGATTTACTTCTCTGCTCGCTCGCTTTATCAAGCACCCTGAGCCGCCACCGGTAAGGTTAGGGCTAAACGGCTAAACTACCACATCCCAACTCCTCCGACTAGAGCATCTCGCACTATTCCTTGAAATAGGCAGAAACCGGGCTTGAATGTCATCATCGGATGCAAATGCCAGATCCCCGTGTCAGAATAGCCTACACTAACTTCCAAAGAAGTACAGTCATTCGGCGTGGACGGAGTGGTTGGTCGAGGAGGTCAGGTGGATATCGGCGGTGCATCACGCTAAGAGCAAAAAAAAACTAGGGCAGAGCGGGTGCCTACATTTGCAGGCACGCTACCTGCATCGATATCCCATGAGCCTCACGAGTCAGATGCTCGCCCTTCTTGCTCTTATGCAGGGGTCATGTCGTTGTCTGACGTCAAATGTCTTGTTTTCTCTGTTAAATAATATTTCTGCTGATCGGTCGGAAATATTTTCACTTGTCAATTCGGGATGCCATGATCGGGGTCATGCCGTTTAGTTCGTCACCGTATAGTACATCGTAGGGCTGACTCGGAGGATCGATCTTGTTTGTTGCTCAGCTGTGGATGGTCGCATGAATCAGATCTTGCATGATCTATAACCTTTAAACTAAGCACTTCCCATCGAGTAGTTACAAGAAGTAGAGTGGTGCACCGCCACAGATCGCACCGCCACAATTAGCTGTTCCCTAACTTCTAACGAGTACATCTAATCGAATTCAATGCCAGATATTAGATAGAAAGCGTTAGAGTATGCAATTGATGTATGGACTAACTATGCAAGGTAATGCACAAGCAATCATAGACGACTTTTCTACATGCAGAGCAGAACAACGAGCCTAGAGAAGCTGGCTCACTCTGATACAACCCGGTCATCTTCATTTACACGTAATTCGACCACCGGCAGATCCTCATCCCCGTCGCTGACAGTGCCGATATCATCAATCACAGAGTGAAATTTGGCAGTGTCATCGCCCGCATCCCCATTGAAATGCTGCTCGAGGTCGCTCATATCACCTCCGCCAACAGCTTTGTTGCTATCGTTATCGTCATCGTCGTCAAAAAGCCCATCGTCGTCGTCCGACACCATAGGCCCCGTAATATTATCAAAAGACCAAGCTGGCTGGTCCATAATAGAGAAATTCGAAGAGCTATGTTGATGTTTGGATTCATAAGGCGGTAATTCTTCTTCGTTATCGCTGGAATCAACCTCCACGCTCCTCACTCGGAGCCCGGCTTGCGAACCACCAACTCCCGCTTGGTGAGCTGCTCCGGCTCCGGCTAAGGCGCTCGTAGACCCATTGCGGGAGGAGTCGACGAGGCGCCTGCCTTCCCCCGACGGCGATGCTGCGCGTGAGTCGCCTTCATCGTCGGAGTTGGCTCGAGTTGATGCTTCAGTAATCTCTTGCAGAAGTTTGCCTCCAAGGGGACGATCTGATCGCCGGCGATAGAATAAAAGATATGCAGCTGTCGACACAACCTTGGCAGGATTGATAGCCTTTGACACGTGGGAGTCTGATGATATTCGTCAGTTGTATCCCAATACCAGAAGAAACAGATACATACCGTTATATTCATTCCACTCGTTTGTCAAGAAGTTCTTGGCATAAGCAGTATAATGACCCCCACCAAGACCACCGTAATGATTGTCAACCGCGAAAAGATCGTAGATCTGACTCTCGCCAGGCTCGGCAGATGCGACCCGTCCATTCAGATCGAGCCCTTCAATAGGAAAGTCGACCAATTCGTCAATCTTATCCCTGAAACCTCGACTAGCACTGAATCGCTTGAGATGAACGACTAGAATATCCGGTGTCTTCCAAAGCTCAAACTTCTTGCTTGCCCGACGATGTTCTTTACAACGTGGGCAATACCATGCATCATTCTCAGACAGAATCTCCTCCCGACCGAACTCATCAAGGCACTGATCCAATGAAAGACCCTTCTTCCTGCGATTTGCCCGCTGTGCGCGTTTAGCAGCGAGTTCTGGATCAGGTAGATGCTCCACATTTGTCCACGTTGGTGCGCCACGCAACTCATTGCGGTCTTTCTGGTCAGCACCAAAAAGTCCATCGTGATTAGTCTCCGTCCAATCAAGCACGATACCCTCACCAGGCCGAATGTAGTAAACAGGCTCCTCTTTTCGAGTACTCTCGGTCAATCGCTTCGAAACCGTGCTGAGTTCGTCCTCGGAGTCACTGGAATCGCCATTTGTCAATTTACCCAACTCGGTCGAAGACCCGCTAGTTCGGGAAGGCTTCTTGTCTTCCGTACTGCGTATAGTATTGATTTCATCTTCGCTGCTGACTGGGCTGTCAGGGCTCTCTTTCGGTTGAGTTTTGCGGGGCTTGGGCTTGGGCTTGGGTTTCGGAGCTCGAGAAGATATAAGTGGGTAGTTTGTATGATCATCAACCGATGAGAAACCCAGAGGAATGACCTCGTGTCGTGACCTGACATATTTCATCTCAAAGAGGTTTCGGAAACGCATAGGAGGTGACTTTTTGGTTACTGGCTTGGCGGATTCGTCAGCTTCCTTTTCGTCGCTAGCATCCTCCATAGAAACATCAACAAGCCCTTCTTCACCCTCTACAGAAGCAGCTTTAATCTTTGAGTCAGAGTCGTCGTCATCCTCATTCATGATCACAGCGTCAGAATCGTCCTCTTGTGTAGTTTCCTCAACACCAGCATTTTCGTGAAGGAAATCACGAGTAGTCAACGTCGCCACCTCCTGCAGAACCTTGCGCAATATGGCATCATAATCCTGAGCTTCTTCTCGAGACAAAACTATAAACGACGGCGCGCCAAAAGTCTGCTTCGATCCAATTCGACCCGTTGATCTTTGAACACGGTTAAAAACTGGCACAAGAAGGCGATCTGCTCGGGGAGAGTCGATTTTGGGAACATCCTCATGGTCACTGTTAAAGGACATTGAGTAAGAGGACTTCTTGGGCCGGTCCGGATTGTAGTTGGTTGGAACCGTTTCAACTTCAAAGATACCAATATCATCTGATCCGGTGATGTTGCTATCAGCAATGGTGCTGGTATTGTCGAATAACCGGTAGAACTTGTTCTTATAGACTTCTGCCATGATAAGTCTCGATGCATCTGTACCCGCCTTCTGTGCCACGAGCTCCTTTAATGCTTTGATGCTCGCATTCTTATCAATCTCAACATCAATAAGCACTGGAGGTTTGTGTAGAGGGAAGAAGAATATATCCTTTGTCCACAGGTTTTCAACAGGAAGCTGTAGTGTAAGGTTGTTGAAGGGATCAAAGATGATGCTGACTTTGTCGCACACAGGACAATGCAGGGTTGATTTATACATTCCGGCAAACAAATCCGTGATAACCGAATCGTTGCGAGCCTTGTAAATCTCCCAGCATCGGTCAGCAAATGCTTTCAAAGCAGCGGGATCATGAACCATCTCATCAGTAGAATCCGGCTTTTCGATGTATGGCTTATTTTGAATGCGATTAAGATCCTCTTGTAGACCATCAAGAAGGAAAAGTACAAACTCCTGAGAATCCTGCTGACCATAGCCAGAGAATGCAGGTCCATATCGACCAATGGTGTGTTTGAAATGTTTTGGAGAAAATGATGCGGGACTTTCATCGTAAACGGCGTGCAGCAAGGTGGCGTAAGCTTTTGCT
The DNA here is from genome assembly GCA_001571465.2 of Talaromyces pinophilus. Taxonomy (NCBI): domain Eukaryota; kingdom Fungi; phylum Ascomycota; class Eurotiomycetes; order Eurotiales; family Trichocomaceae; genus Talaromyces; species Talaromyces pinophilus. The sequence continues at coordinate 2,356,038 of CP017344.1, read as the reverse complement.
ACATCACCATTGTGTGATAGAGGGTTGCTTGGGTTGAGGTCTTTTTTGTAGTAATCATCTGCAAGGTTGAGTCAGTATGCTAGAATGGCCATCTGAAAGTTCAAACGCACTCAAGAAGTATAAGGTCAGTTCTTCAACGCTGCGAACACATTGTAATGCCGATGCCATATAGCAAGTATTTCCAAGGTTCGTGAATCCCGTGTTGCCCTTGGGCCGTCCATCCTTCTTGCGTCCGCGGATTGGTTCTGAGACTGGAGTTGTTCGACCGCTGGTGGTGGTGACGGCTTTTGATTTCACTTTATTCGCACCAGGTCTAGTAGCCCCAGGGATAGCAAGACGGTTCAATGTCGATCTTGAAGCATCCGAAACCCATTCACCACCTCCAGGACCGCCGATTTGCTCTTCCAGAACCACAACAGCATTATCGCCGAGTCCGAAATGGTCGACAGTCGAGTTGCCGTTGTACTTTTCATTGTTCGTTTGATCCTTTGCATCCTCAATCAACTCTCGGTGCGTATCTGACAGAGATGAGAAGGTGTTGACATCTAGCACGAGACTGTTACCCGCGTTTGCCACCAAGGTAGCTCCGGGAGCAGGCGAGTTGCTTCTTGAGTGCGCGGGCGTAATGACACCTGAAGTCTGGGTGCTACTGAGACCATCCAGAACTCTCCATACACGGACCTTGGTCGCCATATCAATATGAGCAAGCTCTTTAGCCTTCTTCAGCCACTTTTGAAAATTGGTCTGCCTGCTAGCAAGGAACTTTACAGGTGCTGCGCTCTTATCCCTCAAGGCATGATGAGACATGCCACCGGCAGATCCCGGTAGCTTGTGGACTGTGTAGATTGGCGGAGATATCTCGTACTGAATGTTGGTAGCGTCACCCTCACTTGTGTTGTGCGCATAACGAACGATGGCAGGTGACTGTTCGGCCAATCCGTACCATTTCATGATCAGATCCCATGCAGCTTGAGGAACGATTTCAAAGTCTTCGTTCATCTGCAAACCGGGACGTAAGGGAACAAAGGGCTCTCCGGCTTCATCCTGAAATGTGAGGGAAGGATCCGTGTCGAGAACGATGTCCGAATTATCCACCGGTCCAATTTCTCCTTCAGCGAACTTTTTGTCGATAGGTTTCAAGACACGCTCCTTTGAACTGCGAGCCAACACTCTGTTCAACCAGTTGTACGACAAGACATATCCCTTTTGTTTATCTTCTGGAAACTTCTGGGCCAACTCTAGGACTTGCTGAACCTGTTCGTCGATAGGCGGGAGATGCACATCGGACGCGGCATCGTGAATCTTTGCACCTTCCTTTGTTGCCGAAGAGCTGTTATATGTCGACATACTAGAAGGGGTAGGATAGACCGAATCCGAGTCGTTGTACGTATTGCTGTTGTCAACTGCATCTGCCATTTCAGCATCCCCATCAGCTCCAATCATGTCTACAGAGGTAGCTCTTCTCTGAGCTGGGCGCGAGTCACCCTCATCCATTTGGTGGTCTGTGTTGTTGTCCATTTCAACGTCCTCTTGAGATCGTTCGTCCTGATTCATCTGAGACATGCGACGCTTGACGCCGGGAGACGAGGAGCGCACTTCACGTTGTTGATCCTTTTCCGAACTGGACATATCGGTCGCAGGGTCACTGTCCAGCGTGAGCCCTGCGTAGGCCGTCGATGGAGAATCTGCGTGGTCTGGAGGAGTGGGAGCACGGGCACTGGCGGCTCGAGAATTAGCGACACCGAGAACTTCTTCCTGAAGATGCGCGGGAATATAGCGTGGTGACGAGGCCGAGGATCGGGTCTTGTTGGACGATGCCAGGGTCGCCGTCGACTGGGATGATGGTGGGAGTTGTTGTGGCAAGGAAGGAGGCGCGGAAGAGGTGGAGGTCGCCAGGGAAGGAGAGGGCGAGGGAGAGGGCGAGCCGAAATGTTTTTGGCGATTAGCGGAGATCTTTGGTCTATTATTATTATTTGAAAATGAGCCGTTGGATTTGCGGTGTTGTTGGTGGTGTTGAGAACGAGGTTGGTTATCGTCGTGACCTTTTAAAGGCTGGCCGTGACGTCTTTCCTCCGAATCAGCGTGCCTGGCCCCCGAGCCACTGGAGGGCGCCTTTGGATGGCTGCGAGGCTCTTCAACAACTTTGCGACGCTTGATGGACGACGTCGTGGCGGTGAGCTGCTCACGTCTAGTGGCAGCTCTGGATAAAGGATAAATGAATGGATGGAGAACAGAAAAACGATAAGATGGAGAAGAGGGGGAGTGGAAATCTAAGAAATGCAAAAAAGACCGAAAGGAAAAAAAAAGGTTGTGAGGGATGGAGCGCTCCGATCAGGGAAAAATTATTAATGTGGAGAGAGCCAGAGGGAACACTCGAAGAACCAAGAGTCTAAGATCCGCCGCCGCCAACCAAAACGAGACTGGATGAGAAAAGATTCATGAAAAATAGACAGCAGTGAAGAAAGAGAAGGATGAGACAGACAAAGTAATATTGAAATAGAAATTGAAAGCTGTTTCTTAAGGCTAATTTTGGTTAGCTTACTTCGTTTGTCTAGCAAACGCTTTGCACGTAGATGGTTACTTATTTGAGGACATGACTAATCAGTGGGTGATAAATGGCCTCAAGTCCAACAGGACAAATCTGATCAAGTGACTATTTGTTAATCATCATATAGACCATCTGATTGATGAGTGACACGCCCTATCATTGCTGTGTTGAAAAATTGTGGAGTTGAGAAGGTGGGGAGGAGAAGTCAGCAACATGAATTCTCTCTTGGGAGAAACCTGTCAACTGGTCAAGATCAAAAGATTGAATACTTCAAAGGGTAGCCAGGTCTTTTGATGTACCAAGATCGACCCGAAATAGAAAAGAGAACGGGTGGAAACTGGTTGGACGCATTCAAAATAAGACCAAGTTTAGTATAGCAATTGAACAAATTATAGCTATCGTAGGCATGGTCTCATTAGATAGATACATACACATAAGCCTCCACTTCTGTACAGCAAATAATGCAAGGATAAATTCATCCATCGTCTATCGCGCAACGATCTTATCAACCTCATCTTTGGCTTCCGTCCATGTCTCGAGGTTCTTTCGCGCCCAGTCCAAGTGACAGCGAGCATACGCGACCTGTGTAAGACACCTACGTTAATTGATGCTCTTGCATATAATGTCTTCTTGAGAAAGTCTTACCATGTATCGGCGGAGATCCTCTTCCTTATCCTTCTGGAATCGCTTGAGATCTTGTAGCACACCTGCACTCGCATCTTTAACGTCTGTCTCGGATACTCGGAGCGCTTGTTCTAGCTAAATGGCGATAGATTAGGCATATTTCATAATGAAGAAATGAATTGAACTTACCTGCACCAAGCTTTCCTTCGTCTTGCCCATCTGATCTCGGCGCGTCCGCTCAGGATCAACATCCGCAAATCCATGAATAGCATGACTAATACGACCAAATAGTTTGTTCGTCACGAAGTTCCCACTCGGGCTTTTGCGGTGAGCAGGAGGCGCGTCCCGATACGGGTTTGCTTGGCTTGGAGATCCTTGAGGGGAGATGTCGCCGTGTGTGGGCGGAAAATCAGAGTCAACTGATGTTGTATCTTCCGATGTGCGAGATGTGTCGTGCTCGCCTTGCCCGCTACTCGTCGCTGAAGAAGCAGATGCTGACCTAGATGACCTAGTCGCCGTCGATGTAGAGGTTGCTTGATTCAAATACTGATCGATACGTTTTGCTTCCTGCTCGCTCCGTTCCAGAGATTCAAGTAAAGCTTTCTTTTTCGCGAGCTCATCTCTTGTCATTTCCTCCTGCACACGTTTGAGTACTCGGTATCGTAGCACGCTGCGAACCACGCTTGCAAATTGAGCGCTTTCCCGCATGGGCTCCGCAAAGTTTGCTCCTAACGCGGCAGATAACTCTTCCGTTTCGATATAAGATGTGTCGGCAGCTTGACCGATGCGCTCGATAGCCGCGGCGACAGTAGGGGACTGTTCTGATAGTGAGAATCCGTTGTAGCGAGCACCGAGTTCCATAAGATCGGCAGATAGTGAAGATAGATGCGAAAGAGTTCTGCGGTTGACTTTCTCAATATTTCCTTGCAGCAACAGTTCAAGTTCCCGCGTCGATGCTTCGAAGTTGATAAAGTATGGGTCCAGGTCTTGTTCACTGAGCGTCTTAGATGTGGGAGGGAAGCGGCCTAGTACCTGCACACCCGGCGTCGAGTGCGCAGCTGTTGATGGTGTTTGAGAGTATTCGGACGGTGAAGTAGGAGTACCGCTAGCACTTGTTGTCGATGAAGATCTCAATTTTGCCGATGCTGAAGGGACAGGAAGCCAGGCGTGGGCCGGAGTGGGATTTGCTGGATCTAGAGGCGGAGCTTTCAGGTTGTTCTTTGGGACTGATGATGCAGGGTGGGAATGCAAGACCTCGCTCTGTAGCTGTATTAGTCTTGGCTCTTTCTAGTACACGAACTACGGTTTTGCAATAAAAAGCTACTCACCCAGCTGACATTAGGGTCTAGAAAGCGCCACCAGACACCATCTTCACGCACTTCCTTCATCTTTCGACACCGATTTAGGAACACACCCAACATGCGCTTTCGAAGTTCGATGATAGCACTATCCTCCTTCGCCTTGGTCGGCTTCGCGGCGTAATCGGCCATTGTATGTTTCTCGGGTATCGGGGGAATCACAAGGGTTGGATGTAGACTAACAAGCGTCTGTCGGAGAGAAGCAAATTCTGAATATCGCCGCCGTACCTCCAAGTCCTATACACATGCGACAGAAAGTCAGTCAATGCAAATATTCTCTATGCAACAAAAAAATGTTGCAACTCACCCCCGTACGGATGGTATAAACAATGTATCCGCCGCCTCCTTCATGGTTCTTGCCAGCATCCGTGATCAATATAGGCATTTCAGGGTTCTCGTAGAGTATCTGCTCAATGCGACTGTCGTAGACGCCCTTCTTGCGACCGGACGGCTGCGGCTGGCGAATCTCAAAATCATTATCGTCCTCATCTTCGGTATCAGTCAAGCGCGATACATAGTCTGGCGGTTGGGTCGACACTGGCGACGAGGGCTCGGAGGTATCGCGATCGTAGGGAGCTTCAAGATTGCGAGAACCTCATTAGAAGAGTGTTACGACGTCATTGGCCCGCATGGCCGAGGGAAGAAGGAAAGAAGTGAACTTACGAGGTGAAACAGCACCGGAGTGCAGCGAATCAGACAGATGGCCATCTGGGCGATCAAAGGCGCCGTATGGATTGTTATCCTCGTCGTTCCACATGATCGCGATGTTTTGTTTTGTTCAGAGTGGTTGGAGAAGGTGCGGGTTCGACGGAGGGGGCAAGTGCTGCCTCAGCTTAGCTTCCCGAGCTTAGGCCGCCGGATAACAACAACGACGACGACAACAATAATCGAAAGAAGACAACACTCTTTAACCAACTGATGCAGCGGCAAATAAAGGGAACAAGTCGTCTTCAAATTCAACTGGAAATAAAATCCATTCAAGCTGATATTGGATCGGAAGAAGGGCTGGCGATGAACCGGAAAGTATAATAATTCTGGATCGAATGTGCTGGACAAAGGAAATCGTCTTCTTCAAAGACCAGCCGGGAAGCGCTAACAACAGTGCCCAAGGTGGCGGAATCTAGACGAAAGTTCGTATCGGAGTAATAATTCGACTATCAATTCGGGAGAAGTTACTACGTATCGCGCCGTGGTTGCCGTTGAAGTCTACGCGGGGTTGCCTCAACTGGCTGTTGTCGCTGAAGCAGAAGGAAGGGAGGGTGATATTATTGCCTGAGCCTTCAGGTGTCGAGTGTGGCGCTACAATTAAAGACTGGATTGCTGCCTGAGAACTAAGGCAGAAAGAACTACCTAGGACCGGAGAACCACCTTCCGCTTTAGGAGATTTTTGGATCACAACAAAGGACGTTATGTGGAGAAAGAAAAGAAAGAAGAGAAAGGATATACTTTCATTTTTAACTAAACCGAGACCAAAGACCGAAGCAAGAAAAGGTATCCAAGGAAAAGCAAAGCACACACCCACACCAAAGGAAAAGACAAAGAGAAAGCTGACACCAGAAGTATGCAATACAGTAATTATGTAACAAGAATGGTAGATAGTAAAGAGCGAAGGAAAGCAAGATGCGAGACAAAAAGTTAACTCAATCATTTATTCCAGATAGGTGAACCCCAGGTGTTAAGGACTTGCTCAAGCTCTCCGATGTAGCTGCGCTCGCCCTTGATATAGTTTGAGGACCCGCTGGGTCCTCCAGCAAAGCTCCAAGCAACAATGTTCATTTCTGTCTTATCGTTGCTCGGGGCCTCTTTGAAGAAAGTAGCCAGCCGGTCACCCATGACCGGAAGGTTGTTGCTATCTAACCGAAGGGCGTAAAAGGCGACTCGCTTGAACTTGCCGGTAGCTGAGTCAATGGTAGTTGCGCACGTGAAGCCATTAGGCTTGAAGAATGGTTTTATTGTAGCGAGTTGCTCCTCATCAACTGGCTCTGCTCCGGAAAGAGCAGTCAATCGATTCACAACTGGCAAGGTCATCGGTCCCGGGACCCAGAAATAAATGTTGACGGTGGACGAGCGCCAATCTACGGCAGCATGGCGTACAATGTCTAGACCTGCGGCTTTCAACTTGGGTTCCAGGGAGCGGAGCGTGTCAGGAACATTTAGCGCTGCAAGAAGCTCTTCGAGAGGGAAGCGGCCACCGAGCCATACCCAGGTCTTGTTGAGTCCCTTGGCCGGATCGAAGTCGCAGGAAGCGATGGCATTCTCTCTGAAATTTGCCCACGATGTGATAAGAGGTATCATCGGATGATTACCTGGTATCAGACCATGGTTGATGGCGGTTCCGACGACGTCCACTTTCTCACGTTCATAAAAGCGGAATGCAATGCCATCTTCCTTGCTTGTAGCTTTCCAGAGCACGGCACCACGCTCGAAATTCTCCTTGTAAGTGTCCAGAACCGCATTCATAACCTTTTCGTTATAACCCGAGTTGAGCGTGGCACAAAGCTGGGAGACATCCTTTTTGAAGTCATCGGCATTGAATTTGAGTCGCTTCGAAGGATAGGGTTTGGGTGTCTTGTCCACGGCGTCTTCCTTGTGCTTTTCTCCCACATGTAAAGTTGCGTAAAATCGGTGGGCATATTGTTTCAAGGCCGAGCGAGAGGATTTAAGCATAGAAAAGGCGTTTGCAAACGTTCGGCGAGTCGTACCAAGGCTTGCCATGGTGGCAATGGATCATTGAACTTTGCAACGAAGTAAGCTTACTTCCAACGAGAATTGGATAATAGAACAGTTAGATCCATAAAAATTGGGATGATTCGGACGAAGAATGATAGAAAGATCGGGGAGGAGACCAGCAGGTCTATATACCCAAGCCATCATCTCTGATTACGCAGGTAATCATGGATCGTGGCAACATAGTAAAGTCCGTGCAGGTTGCATAGACAGATCTAGGAGTCTTTCTAAATCTGATAACAAAGGAAGCTGGACGCGTATGACATGAAGAGCCAGAAAATGGCGAAATATTCCCGAGCTAAATGACGCTCCTTCTTAAGAAACCTTGACCCAGATCTAGTAGTCCCCTTCATTTCATTATCATGAAAGACAGTCCAGAGCGCCTCAATAGACCTCCTCATAGCAATCTGTAGCTTGATTGGTGACTAGACCCAGACACAGGCCCAAGGAACGAGGTTGACACTGTGGATATTCTCATTATTGTTTTTTGACATGTTTCTTTGTAATGTGGATTCTATTAACTTTAGCTCGAAAGATGTCAGAAACTTGGAATATTCTTAAGGACTCAAGCACCATGTAGTTGTTGACTTACCTGCTTATCTGCCGACGATTGCTGCCGAGGAATATGACTCTACCAGCAATGTCATAGTTTGTTGTGCTTGACCTCTGGAATCCAAGTACCATCGGGCGATTTGAATGAATAGCGGTGCTTTGACTGACAGAGCTTCACCTGGACAAAGACAGATAACGGCTATTCCTCGGTATCCCCTAGCACCAACCACCTTTAGGCTGAAACAGGCAGTGCATGAACTGGCTGTGCATTCATCTCTCATCCTGGTATGGTGTGCATGCATGCATGTATGTACAATATCACGTGGCTGATCCTGCCCTGGTGCCTTCCCAGTCTCCATTTCATGTATCTCTCTTCCACCCATCCAATCTTTTCCTTTGGATGCCACTCTCCAGATTGTTTCTGTCCTCAATAGTGGAAGCAAAAAACAAACTAATACGCGGCGTTGCGGTACCAGACCATACCAGCCCTTTCGTAAGGAGTAAGCTTCTTCCAAATCAACTTTTCGGGCAGAGGAAAAGTCGGGCGTGGTCGACGTTTATCTTTTGGTGTGAAGTCCATGGGTTGCGAATGATAGCAATTGCTGGACGGTCGATATGGACTAATACTTCGACCACAAGATGGCTTTGATTTTCGCGGTTTGTTGGCTAACCTCCAATGCTGAGGACTGGCGGATACCTGTCTGTCCCAGGGTACTGTCTTTTGACTTAGGAATCTGTCGAGGTGTGGAGGGCTTGCGTTGGGGGCTCCTCGTGCGAGATCACCGCTCAGAATAGTGTATTGTAGGGGTCGTTCTGCTGGGGTCACACCTATCGAAGGTGCGATATCCTCTGTTGTGGGTGGAGGATTGATAAGAGATGACTTTGAGGTATGATGGGATGTTGGAAGGAGTGGATCATGTTTTTCGCGTCGCAGCCAGCCCCATGAATTGGTCCACGAGTTTGACCAGGAGTTAGTCCAGGAGTTGTGCCAGGGACCAAGTAGTGGAGTTGTAAGATTTGGTTCGTTCGATATAATCTCGTCGGGTTCGAGATGGCGGGGGAGAAAGAGTTTGTATAGCACGCCGACAGCGATGACAAAGAATAACAGGACAATCGCAAGTATCAGAATCACGGCTCTTATCGAGGAAGCCATGTTGAATGACTCTGTCGCCAACCACAACACAATGAGAGGGTTGCCCCGTTCAGAAGCTCTCGTTTGTTTCTTTTGTGGGGAGAACAATACTGATTCAAGCAGTAACCAGGAGACCAAGCTTTGAACAAGGAAATGGAAGAGGACAGCAAATTGAGCAAAGATATTGAGTAGCTTGAACAGGTCAGAAGTTCGCAGCAAAGAAAGACAGCAGAACCTCCCAATGTCTAATTAGCACATCACGACAGGAGGGTCATTTTTTCAGGAGTTCACAGGAAAATTCGTCAACAATACATTGAGGCTACCTTCGAAGAAAAGGACTTGTCCGTCGATTCCCCTCACATCAGTCCCATTCAGGTGTCAATGGGCGCAACCTCGACAAAAGATCAAACAAACAAAAGTGAGCATAACCTTGTTTCCTTGGGGTTGCCTTGTTCCTACGAGTTTCAGACGAATAAACAACATTTACCAAGTGAAAGACATATCATTGGTTCATTCGACACTACCTCTACCTAATTCTTTTCCTCGACAGAAATCGCAGCTTGAATCCTGTCCAGCCACAGAGGATGCAGAGAAATCATCTGACCTCGTTCATACAAATTCTTCAGCGTCCGTTTGAAACCACCAGCCTCTTCCTTTTCAGAAATGGCAATGAGCAATGACGCAACACTAAACAGCAAACAGCCCAAGGTATACACCTCAGGTTTCGAGGTCCAGCCAAGGACATCATCTGGTTGACCCCCGGCCGCAGAAGATGTTACTTTATCATTGAGATATTTCAAGCCATTTGACACCCATACTTTGAGTTTGCTGATCGTGGTTTTATCATAGGCAGATTTGTCCAAGCGTCCGAAAACCTTTGTCCAAGTATCGATTTCTCGAACATCGTCGATGAACAGGTTCTGTTTCTCCTCTTCGAAAAGAGCGAGGCTTTCCTTCGAATAGTCCTCGAATAATGTTTCGAAAGATATGAAGTCTGTGTGTTTCTTCTGAATGAGCGTCTCTTTCATCAAGCGTGTAACAACATGTCGGAACAAGACTGGTTGCGTTGTGTAATTGTCACTTATGAATTCCACCAGACTCTCGCTCGCAGGCAAAGCTCCCAGAGTAACTGTTTGATTCGGAAAAATGGCTGAATGAGACAGTACCCATGACGCAATTGGAGCTGAAAGAGAACGGAGTTCGTCATCATCGTCATTCAACATGTCGTATAGTATCAGGTAGATTTCGAGAGTAACAGGTGTGGTGTCAGGTGCCTGCTTGGGTTTGCGGAGTATTCGACTGAATGTCCTCAATGACATGATGGCAGACGATCGAGCAGAGAATACCTGTTACAGAACGTGTTAGATATATGAAGCATTTGAGTATGTATGAATTGGAGAAAAAAAGATACGTACTGTCTCTTCACTCAGTGCAGATCGAAGGCTTACAGCCCAGCGTCGAAGATCAAGCAAGTCAAGCCCTCCATTACTTTCTGTAGTTGAATCTGTACGCTCTGCATGCATGTACTTCAAGGTCAACAAAGACCCCTGCAATCGAAGAACATTGTCAGTGAGTTCTCGACTCCAGATATTCTCTTCCGATTGGAGGGACAGATGATCGGAGACTCGTGCCCATTTGCTTGCAAACTCAACTTCAATGCCCCTTTTCAGGGCGTCTTCCAAGATCTCCGCAAGATTCAGGGCGGTCTGTGCTTTGAGACTTTCCTCGTGGAAGCTTTGTACCAGAACAAGGAGATAAAGGCTGATAAATTCCTTTTGTCCATCGTAGCTAGGGAAAACAAGACGAATGCGTTCCAAAATCCAACAGGTAGCGTCGCTGTCGCTTGCAGAGAGATCAAAGAATGGCCCCATGAGCCCGGCAGGCGAGGTATCTTCGGCAGATACAAAAATAGACAGTGTATTGTTCAATATCACACACCAGGTAAGTGACCGGCGAAGCAGGGATTCGGCGCGCTTTGCACTTATTCTGTCCGGAGATTGGGGTCCGGAATTGACTAATTCTGCTAGGCCGTGCTCGAGAGAATAGTTGTTGATAAACTCGCTCACAAACCGCGTTGTTTTAGAGATGACTAGATCGAACAAGTCAAGTTTGTCAGTCACTGTACTCTGCTCAGAAAGGGTTCCGGAAGTAAGTACCTTCTCTGCCGGAGTTGGCGTTGCTCTCAAGGACATCGACCAAGATATCAAACAACGTAGCCTGGCCGAATGGAGATCTTATATACGGGAAGAATCCCGTGAAGACTTTTCGCACCGTCGCAAGAACGTCGTCGATGTTGTCTAGAATGATTCAGTGAGGACTTGTTCAAGTGAAAGATGGAAGTCATATCTTACCGCGCCAATGAGTTGAATGCCACACCCTTAGCAGCGTGTATCGCGCGCACAACATCTTTCCATGTAAATGTATTTGAGACAATCTTGTTAAATTCTCGTCCATCAATACATTGATCGATGACAACATATCGCTGTACCGGAGAAGAGACGCATATACTCTGGCTGCCTGCTCACGAACGGCCCATATAGTGCTCTTGATATGATGTATAACCAGACCACGTAGCAAATCATCATCGTCATTGGAGGTAGACGGAACTTTCTCTGCGATAATTCCCAAGGCTGGGAATACTTTTTCGGTCTCATTAGATGCCAACACTCCCTGTTCAGGCTCCTTGCCATCATCTCGGGCTTCATCTGCAGAAGCAAGTAGTTGAGCCAGAAGCTGGGTTAATCCTTCATATTTGGGGAAAGCGAGTGACATATTGGGCTCGACGCCTGAAGCGCCGCTAAATCCGAACGGTACTCCGGGACGACGTGCACACATCTTGTTCATCGAAGCATGGAAGAGCATTAGTCCACAGTTGCGAATCGCCCAACTATAAGACATTAGTTAGTCACTCAATTCACGTCGTTATTCCAGCATTGATTAGTGCGGAGAATAATTGAGACTTACATTGGAGAACTTAGAGAATCTGCCCCAAGTCTGAGAATAGGCATGATATAGTTCTCTGTGCTCGATGTTAATTTCGAGGTTGCAAGGATATCCTTGAGGCAATTCATGGCATGGACTTGAGGCAGAGAAAGCTCATTGTAGCTAGGTGCTTGTACAGCTGGTGAGCTTGCGATATCCTGTAGATCGCTCATAATCTTTCCAAACAACGGATCTCCTGATTTGGAGATACATATTCCGGTCACGAGAGCTGGTAGTCCAGCAGATCTTCTTGTCAGTTTGGAAGCATAATGTTGTATCATTTTCAATGAGTTCTATGATAAATCAGCTATTGAACATTCTTAAGGCTGCAAAAAAATTTTACTTACCTGATACCACATATCTGGAAGGCTAGAGATCTCAGGGCTTTTGTTTTCAGCACACCGCAGACAGCATGCTGCAAACGTCTGTGCGACAGTACTGAAAGCACCACGGTGTCTAAGCTCCGACAACTGAACGAAGCTCAGAGTACCGATGGTCTCGAAGTCAGCACGTCGAAGTCCATCGTTTGGCGCATAAGCCGCATTTAAAACAATAGCATGAAGCAGAAGACTATTTCGATCTGTCAGGAGGATTTATTGACGTTTCTCATTTGACCATATTCCATACCTAGAATCCTTGAGGGCACGCCATGAGTAGGATAACAAGTCCTTTGGTCCAAGCATGAGGTCTTCTATAAGCTCATCGGTATGCCCTTCGGGGGTGTCGATGCACAAAACAGGCGTGACCTTTGTCCAGATATTTTCGCAAATTGCTACGATTCGATCGTGCACTTTTCGCCATGATGAATCATGTTCGACTGATGATTCCGAAATTGTGGCATAAAAATTTGGAGTCGCCACGATGTATCTATTTCAAGATGACTTAGTATTCCTGATTGGAGAATATTCAAATTCAGCTCACCTGAGAGCAGATGTATGTCCATGAAGTGGTGCATCTCGAACAGAGGCTTGAAAAGGCCCTGTCTCCTGAGAAAGCTTGACCTCTAGCCTTCGCAGAATCTCATTTACAACGCCAATCTTTGTACTGAACCAAGAATCTTCATTTCCTGTTTCATGTCCGTCTTTGGCTGTAGAATATAAGGCATGGTACAGTCTGGCAACAGTATCCGCATGGTCCGCACGACTGGTTCTGCTAGCGAGTGCTTCAGCCCTTAACAGTGCAGTCACCAGTTTCTCCGCGACATTAAAACCATCATCAACAGCGCTATCTTCTGCTTGACTAGAGAAATGACTTGGGAAAAGGCCAATGAGAGAAAGAGCGGTTGCTCGAACTTCTTCAAATGGGTTGAGAAGAAGATCAACCAATAGTCGGAAAAGTCTTGGTCGTAGAACATTCACTTTGTACCGCCACAACACCCGCTCTTCTTCTGGAACATGGGTAGCACTTGGGTCAACACCGGTCTTCAGCACAAGGGATATCGACTTCAGAGCAGATATGTGGCGTTGGTAGGAAGCGGTTGGGAGCAGCTCTTTTTCAAGAAAATCAACGTAACGCTCCATGAATATCTTGCTATCCTTTCCTTCCTTTTCCATGAAATCTTTCAGGACTCCAGGCCCTCGCAAACGCACCATAAGTCTACGCATGTAGGACATCGTTTCCTGGCGAATGAAAGAGTCGGAGTCGGCGTTTATCGAATAAAGACTTTCCATTATACCGTTCAACGCAATTGCAGATATAGGTTTTGACATAACGGGAGCCGTTGTCAAAAGTGAGAGAGCCAACAATCTTACTCTCGGTTCGTTGTGAAGTAAAAAGCGCCCAAGTACATCACTTTTTAGAATAATTATGTCTGCAACGTCCGCGTTCCTTGTCGCAGCTGTTCGCTTCTCAAATTCTGCAAACGTCAGCGTGTCTGGGTCAAGGCAGGTATCACATTTCGATATGACTTACGATCTTCATGCACGAAGCCAATTTTCTTCCCTACTCCCAGAGCAGAGAATAGAAGAATAAACTCATCAACAGTCCCAGCATCTTCCATATTACCCGTTAATACTGGATCCAATGGCAAGTCTGCGATGAAGGCCCGGAACGCTTTGATGTCTGCTTCTAACAGGGGCAGAAGAATGGATCTGGAAAATAGCTCTAAGTATTCCATGTTCTCCAGCATGATGTGCTTGGTGGGCCGAATCCAGCTCTTCAAAGGATAGCAGCTCTGTCCGGAATCTCTGTTTTCTTCGTTTGCATTTCTGTGCAGGAAGGCCATCAAGGATCCGCCCGTCGACACAAATCCATGTTTTTTTGCATGTACGAGTATTGCAAGGCTAAATAGGGTGGATATACTATGCTTCACACTAATGCTTGCATCGTCGTACTTCACGTCAGTGCGGTGTAATGGCGATATGTCAACCGACAAGGCTTGACAGTGCCTAGCGTAGGGTGATTGCCACTCTTCGTAGTGTGCCACCAGCCAGTCATAAATCAGTGACATCAGTGTCGAGGCTGACATCCCACTTTCTCGTACCAGTCTTTCCAGTGAGACGAGAGATGATTTCAACCGTGATCTGGGATCGGCCAGAATGATACTAGGCATGATCTTGTCCATAAGCCCCGTTTGTATTCGGTGGGCTTCGGCAGCATCTGGGTGCTTCTTGAGGAACTTGAACAGGCCGCTGAGGACCTGTTTCATCGGCTTAGGCGTAGTATCGTCGAATCTTATCAGAACCACTTCAAACACAGCAAGCCATGTTTGGTTCGAATAGGCCATACGTTTGGTCGTAGATATATTTGAGGACGACGCACTCTCCAGAAAATTAATCACTGCATTGCATGCAGCTTGCGTTTGCACCTTCGACATAGATCTGGTGGAGAAAGTGAGGAACAGTGATTCCCACGCATATTTGATTTGCCTATATGGCAATTAGACATATTTCACTGAGTCAAAATTTGGGTCCGACCTAAGATCGCAATACTCACTGCTCATTTTGACAAGTCTGAACAAATATCTTGAGGGGTCCTTTGCATACTCTCAGCAGAATCTCTTCGGGAACCAATTGTATATTTGTGGAAAAAGATTTGATATCCGCATCCACATCCTGAAAACCACCCCCTGCAAGGCCAGCCTCGAGGCCAGTCATTATTCTGACTGTCTAAAGCACCCGAGAACGAAACTGTTGGTTAAAATATTCTTCCGCTCCAAAGTCATCCCACCTTGAGGTTGTTCCTTGTGGAAATTTAAGAAATGTTTCCACATCGGTACTAGTGTGCATAGATCTCGTCGGGCCGAGAGTTCTTCCGGCTCCTTCCCCGTTCTGCGCCGTGAGTGGCTCCTTCCCGTTGGACTTGGTCTTGCCGTCAGAAGGAAAAAGAAGTTTTTGTCCAAACTCCAAGTTCGATCGATGCCAACTCGTCCATCCCAGACCCATCCAGCCCATCACTCTATACCGAAACCGCCATCTGCGCAGTAATTTACTGTCGTTTACGACTGTATTAAATTATCAACTCGCGACTTTCCTCTGTTTCCGGTTTTCGTCAGTTGACTATTCTGCCCGTCATGGCTATCTGGGACTCGTTCAGCGGCCGCAAGGCGACCACATCTCAAGATACCTTTGATCCTACCTCTGCGCAAGACGTCTCCTCCTTCCTCGGACAGGCATCATTCCCCGACCCTTCTCAACTCCACCCTCTCGCCGGCCTTAATCAGGAAACGCTTGATTACCTCTCACTAGAAGACTCAGCTTTAGACGAACTTCCCGGCTCGCGGTCAGCTCTTCCCTCAAGGGGTTGGTCCGATGACCTTTGTTACGGCGCTGGATCGACATACTTGGCCGGACTTACGATAGGAGGAGTCTGGGGATTAGCAGAAGGTCTGCAACGAACACCCGCCAATGCTCCGCCCAAGCTGCGTCTCAACGGCGTACTTAACTCAATTACCCGACGAGGACCATTCTTGGGAAACAGCGCGGGTGTCGTGGCTATGGTTTATAACGGTATCAACTCAATGATTGGATATACTCGTGGCAAGCACGATGCTGCCAACAGCATTGTCGCTGGTGCTTTGAGTGGAATGATTTTTAAGAGTACCCGAGGCACAAGACCTATGCTTATTTCTGGCGGTATTGTTGCCAGCATAGCCGGAGCCTGGACTGTACGTCTCCTTTCCTTTCAAATTGGCGATAAGATTTATACTGACTCATGTATAGGTTATCCGAAAGGCGGTCTTCGAGTAAACGACCTCGATCGAAACGGGAAAAGTTCTTCGCTTTGCCGCTTATCTTCTCTCAGCGTCGCAATTACCAGCCGATGTTGAAATAATGACAGCTCTTATTTAAAGAGTTTTTCGACCATCAACCAGCGCTTCACCTTCGCGCAATGTATTAACAAAATTCTTTTGGATCTTCAATAAATCGGACCTACTTCCTCACTCCGGCGTCAGGGCATACTATGAATGTTGGCATTTCTTGACGGGTTCAGACCGGATATGCTCAGTTGGAATTTGTATTGTACATATAGAAGCTTTTCTTCTTTCTGTTCTTGTTTGTCGGCTTTTCCATTTCAGCGGCTATTTATGTTAGCATGGCGGTGATCGCATGGTTATAACCGCCTCGGTGTTAGATAATACATGTTGCAATGAGCACATAGAGATTCACTATTTCTGCGGTCAATGGTAGTATTTGTGTGTATGCACTCTCATCAGCGAACTAATCATGCATTCGCTAGGGATAGCATATATATGTAGTAGTAGCGCGCCATTGAATTTAAATAGGTGAGGTCCGTGTATGATACACCATGCTACATACTATACATAGTATACGAGTGCGCGTCTTGAGCGGCAGAGAAAAAGGATGATTGACTCGTCCCACCCGATTGGCCCGCCAGTGTGGTACGCTACACGCTCCACGTGACGCGATATCTTGTCAAGCTCTGGCGGAACTGCCTGATTGGGCAACATTAATGTTTGTCATTTTCATTTCCCAGCCTTTACGGAGGACATGACAAGAAATTTACCCGACGGGCCAGGACAAGCTATCAGGAAAGATTAGCATCCGCGGAGTATATACATACAAAGTATTATTGCGACAAATATCCCATCCGATCCTTTTTGAGTGCTACTATGTATATACTCCGTGCCATGGTCAATTGCATACAGACATACGTTCTACGTATCGTCGCGTCGTGACCCGCCCCGCGTAAACTGGGGTTCAAAGGCTTAAGGCTTGAGCGGGCCTCATTTTAATTTTACCGTTGCATATCCTGGCTGATGGTAATTTAACCCGAAGAAAAAAATGCGACAGTTTGACAGGACAAACAACTCTCAACGCGACTTCATATAGCCAGAAGTTACCTTGTTACCTTCCAGGCGACGGTGTCACGTTGGACTGGCTAGGTACCATCAGAGCTGCAGGCATCTATCTACAAAAGATGCTTTTATAGCCAGGCCCTGCGCTCATCGGGTTCGCAGTCTCAACAGTTCAACATTACCTACCTTACTCTGCCGCGCGTTCGACTACTATTCCCGTTGTTATGCTTTGATGTGCCTGGCTTCGTATGATTAACCCGGCCAACAAAAGCCAGAGAAAATTCGGATTGTTCTGCTGACACTGGCAATCCAATCCATACTAGGAAAATCGCCGCCAAGCCAGGTGACTCGTCCGCTTCCGTCACTTAGAGACTTAGGGTAAGGTACTAGGTCCCTCCCGAAACCTTCCTTGCGACTACAGGGAAGCAGAGGAAGGGGAGAAGATAAGGGGAGTTTCAGTCTCTAGGAGTTGAGTGACTCATTTCTTCATCTCATTATATTCACACCGTCCATGTCGACTCCCGAGTGTCGTCAGCAGACCGTCGGGTCAGAGGATCAGTCGCAGCACGCACACCCCCGGACTTTACTGCCTGCGGAATTCCAAGGCCGGACGACGAAGACGTCAACACCCGCGCAACCACCAACAACCTCGGAGTCCGTTTGCAATAATAATGTTTCACACTCACACCCTCACACCAACGCAATAGCCTCTGTTTGGGCTTCTCACAATGGAGCGCATTACGCTCCCAGAAGCAATCCGTTCCCTCCGTTATATGTACATACCGATCTGCCTCCCAACCAGCGACCGGTGACCCCGTTGAACGACAATGAATCGTTTCTACGCCAGAGTCTTTCCTCCACCAGCCTCTCGCGGCGAACTCCCAGCTACTCTGTGAGGATGAATACGATGTCTAGCACGGAATCGCTCTCTCCATCGTCAATGCGATCGTCGACCGTATCTTCGCCTGCGTTGGCTGCGATGGCTGACATCACTCCCTTGCCGTCGCCGATTGGATATCTCAGCCCGGCCTCGTGGCGTTCTGGAGGTCGCACAATCTCGTCGCATTCTCTTTCACGAACCTCATCTACACTATCGCGCAGCGGTTCGTTCTTGAATTTACGACTGAGCGATTCCACTCAATTGCTTCGGACGGCGTCGTCCAGGTCTCGATCGAGGAGATACAGTAGTACTCGGCTCACTGGTAGTGAGGTGCGAGAAATCGGGCTGGATGGACATGATGAGGCCCGAGGGCATTCACGGAATCGCAGTCTGAGCGAACACATCCCTAAGAAGGGACCCGCATCACTTCAAAGACCCGAGGGCTTACCGCGCACCGGCCACCCGTCCGATCTCGCGTCGTCATCCGCAGATTCGACAACTGATCCCAATCGCCTGCATCGCGAGCAATACCTGGGAGAAAAGCGAGGGCTGACCCTTCCCGCAGCCCGTCCGCCGACGCCGCCTAGATCGACCCGCAATGGGGATGAAGAAGCAGACTCGAAGCCCATTATTCAAAGTGACGCTTCAAATGGCTCTCAGAATGAGACTTATTTCGTACGATCGATCCGTACGAAGCAGCCGAGAAAATATAGGAAACTCCGACAGTTGGGCCAGGGAACGTTTAGCCAAGTCAGTCTTGCCGTAAGGGTACCAGACGATGCGCCCACGAAGGATGGACATGTTCGAATGCCCAGTTTGATGTCGCAGAAATTGGTCGCCGTTAAGATCATAGAGTACGGGCCGGCTGGAGGAGCGGACGAGGAGCGTGTCGAGGTGTCTTTGAAGCGCGAAGTCGAGATATTGAAATCTGTCAACCATCCGTCATTGGTTCAATTGAAGGCATTTGGTAGCGACGACAAGCGCGCGTTGTTGGTTTTGGATTACTGTCCTGGAGGGGATCTGTTTGATTTTGCGACATCGGATATGAAGTCTCTTATGACTCCGCCGTTGATTAGGAGAATGTTTGCGGAAATGGTCGGGGCAGTGCGCTATCTGCATGCCAACTTTATTGTCCATCGTGACATCAAGCTTGAGAGTAAGTTGCCTGCCATTTTCACTGCTTTTTAGCTTTGATGTGGTCTCTGACCTCTTGTTCAGATGTTTTGGTCAACCTGCCGCCTTCAGCCATGGGGCAAATATCCGATTGGCGAACATACGATCGTGCAGTGATCACCATAAGTGATTTGGGTTTATCCCGCAGGATTCCAGAGCCCCCCGAAAGCCCTCTTCTCCACACTCGTTGTGGTAGTGAGGATTATGCGGCACCAGAGATTCTTATGGGTCAGCCGTACGATGGACGTTCCACAGACGCATGGGCACTAGGTGTGTTGCTGTACGCCATGATGGAGAACCGACTACCCTTTGACGCCCTGCCGGGAACCCGTGGTGACCCCGCAAAACTGCGTGCCCGGACACCACATCGAATTGCAAGGTGTGAATGGTCATGGTACCGATACGCCAACGAGGATGAGGAATGGGATCCCGTCAAGGGCGCGGGGCTTGAGGGTGCGCGTGACTGTGTGGAGGGATTGTTGAAACGACACTCACGACGAAAGAGCTTGGATCAAATCGCAAAACATCTCTACGTCAGTGAAGCTCTAGACTTGGATGGCGAATTGAAGAGAGGAGACAAGGAGGTGCCTTGAAACACTGATATTATACCATACTTTTGTACTATATACACATGTTTATGATCAGCTATGCATCATGCCTTTTATGACTATGACTATGTACTGCCGTTTGAATCAATGAAGATGATTATCGTGTTTGACTCATGAGATGTAACACTCTCACAAAATAGGAAGAGACTTACCCCGTACTTTCTTGAGGGGAAGCTGTCATAGCTGACCATACAGCGCGCGCGGATTGGCTGGCCCGGCCGATGTCGCACTTTTGCTGGGAGCCCGGAGATGGACCTCGTTTCCCCGGATAGAACAACCTCCGCCAAATTTAGCTTGAGTCAGTCACCGCCGACAACTGATCATTTAATTCTTCATCCAGAATTATTTTGTGGTATGTTATTCTTTACTTTTAAGCTACTTTTGAATTGGACGCAAGAAATAACAAGCTCACATTTGGTTACCGGTAGACAATCTCCGCTCTGAGCCCTTAGCTCAATCACGAAGGGTAAAAATGTTTTTGTCACAAACTCGAGGGCGGTTGCCCTCGGCTCTGAAGGCTTTTCAGAGTACTCAATTTGCTTCGTGAGTTATCAATTGACATGATTGAATCCATGAATAAATGTCTAATTGATTGTTTGCAGACGCTCGCTCTCAACCACACTCCCTCGCCGAAGCGACGATGAAGGCCTCAACAAGGTCTCCCGAACCATCACACAGCCCATCTCCCAAGGAGCTTCGCAAGCCATGTTGTACGCTACAGGACTAACAGAAGCCGACATGAACAAAGCCCAAGTCGGAATTTCGTCGGTCTGGTTTACCGGAAACCCATGCAACATGCACCTCCTCGAGCTCAACAACCTCGTCAAGAAAGGTGTCGAGAAAGCCGGCTTGATCGGATACCAGTTCAATACCGTTGGTGTCAGTGACGGAATCAGTATGGGTACCAAGGGAATGCGCTTCTCCCTCCAGAGCCGAGACCTTATCGCCGATTCGATTGAGACTGTCATGGGTGGTCAGTGGTACGATGCCAATATTAGCATCCCCGGTTGCGACAAGAATATGCCTGGTGTTATGATGGCTATGGGTCGAGTCAACAGACCCAGTTTGATGGTTTACGGAGGTTCTATCAAAGCCGGTTGCGCCGCGACGCAGAACAATGCCGATATCGATATTGTGTCTGCTTTCCAGGCTTACGGTCAATTTTTGTCGGGCGAGATCACTGAGAAGGAACGCTTCGATGTTATTCGTCACGCTTGTCCTGGTCAGGGTGCTTGCGGTGGTATGTACACTGCCAACACTTTGGCTAGTGCTATTGAGATTATGGGTATGACATTGCCTGGATCTTCGTCCAACCCAGCCGACTCCAAGGTCAAGCAGCTTGAATGTTTGGCTGCCGGTGAGGCCATCAAGACTCTTTTGAAGGAGGATATCCGTCCTTCAGACATTTTGACACGCCAGGCCTTTGAGAACGCGATGATCCTCGTCAACATTACTGGCGGTTCGACCAACGCCGTCCTCCATTTGATCGCCATCGCAGACTCCGTCGGCATCAAGTTGACCATCGACGACTTCCAGGCCGTCTCTGACCGCACACCCTACCTTGCCGACCTTAAGCCCTCCGGCAAGTACGTCTTCAACGACTTGTACCAGGTTGGAGGAACTCCCTCTTTGATCAAGTTTTTGATCAAGGAAGGCTTGATTGACGGCACTGGAATTACTGTTACCGGAAAGACGCTCGCCGAGAACGTCAAGGATGTCCCTGACTTCCCTGAGGACCAGAAGATTATCCGTCCTTTATCGAACCCTATTAAGACTACCGGTCACATTCAGATTTTGAGAGGCAGTCTTGCACCCGAGGGCTGTGTTGGTAAGATTACTGGAAAGGAGGGCACTATCTTCAAGGGCAAGGCTCGTGTCTTTGACGATGAGGATGACTTTGTCGCTGCGCTCGAGCGCAAGGAGATTAAGCAGGAGGACAAGACTGTTGTTGTCATTCGCTACTGCGGCCCCAAGGGTGGTCCAGGCATGCCTGGTATGTTCCTCTCTCATCCAGGCTTGACTATTGACTCGTACTAATTCCTGAAGAAATGTTGAAACCCTCCTCCGCCCTCATGGGCGCCGGACTCGGTAAATCCTGCGCTCTCATCACAGACGGCCGCTTCTCCGGCGGTTCCCACGGCTTCTTGATCGGTCACATTGTCCCCGAAGCCGCCGTCGGCGGACCCATCGGACTCGTCAAGGACGGCGACGACATCACCATCGACGCCGAGAGCCGCGTTCTAGATTTGCATGTCGAGGAGAGCGAGCTGGCCTCGCGTCGCAAGCAGTGGGAAGCGGACCGCGCGGCTGGAAAGTTGCCTGCCACTGGTTTGACGATGCGGGGAACTCTAGGAAAATATGCCAAGTACGTCTCCTTCCTTCTTTTGGCTTGATGAAACTCCAGACTAATGTTTATGTTGCAGACTTGTCAGCGATGCCAGCCACGGCTGTGTTACCGATGCTTTGTAAAATCCCAATCGAACGGAAGAAATCTAAAATCCCGAATAAGAATGAATATAAAGATTAATGTACGTTAAAGTTAGTACGAGTTACACCCAAAATGTATTTGATATGCATTCTAGCCGAATTGCGTCCAGAGTTTACGGAGTGCATTACAGTCTTTGCACGTAACAGATAATTTACGTACACATTGCAAGGGCTCCAGGGATGTAGATAAGGCACGAAGTCCGTGCAGCCGGTGACAGATCGCGTGGGATGTCAACGTATTGTCCCTTGCGTTGTTGACGTTGTGACAACCACGTATGCGATGCGATGCCCTGCCATGCAATGAGTGTGGCGTTCGGTGTGACCTGTGTGCCGATTAAGCATCATTTTGAGTTGAGTTTTGAATCGGATCAATCGGTAGGCCCCGGGCGTTCTTGAGAGTACAAGCCTCAAGAGCAGTCGATATTTAGAATTGGAACCACTACGTAGTACCTCGGTTCATTCAACAAGTGTATACGTAGGTGTTGTGAAGCGTATGGATGTATTAACTGATACAATGCCATACAAATCACTAATTTAGAAGTTAAACGATGTGGTTAATCTGACTCGTGGACGTACTACGCTGTACTCCAAAGAAAACTATATCAGCTATATTATTAATCTGTTATGGTTCTCAGACAGCCTTGTCAATACGCAAGAGCATCAGTGCGCTCGATTTCCGATAGGGTTGTCCCCATTCGAAACTTTCGAAGGAGTGGAAATGTCAAACTTTCTCTTCTCAACTCTTCGATTCTGCTTCTTTTTTTTGTTTTTGCTGTACGGAGTACCCCTTGATTGATCTGTCTCCTGTACAATCTCAGATATTGACGTGTGGGAAAACATGCTCTCGGCCTGCATTGGACTCGGAGTGTACGTCTAAAAACTCTCGATTTTTAGGAAGATTCGCATGCAAATGCTAGCTTTTGGCTAGAGTGTCGCTGCGAATCGCGATCGTAGATGCCCTAAAGGCAGTAAAAATAGTGGACACTGATTCGATTTAGTGGGGGCCAGTCTTGGAAATAAGCACGATTGAGTTGAACTACTTTTTCATGTATACAGAACAAAGTTCATCCGGTGAGCAAGTGATTGATCTTCCAGCTTAGAAATGGAATTCTTTGCTCGAAAATTCTTGATGGTGAAACAAACAGTTACCTTTTGTTGCAAACCGGGGCTCAATGACATTATCAGCTTAGTAGTTGTGTGTCCCCTGGTTATCTATCTGTCTCGTTTCTTTTTTCTACTCTTGGTGTAGGTGTGCCGGATGTCCGAGTTAGGGCTCATCGCGACTGGCCAGGTGCAAGCCTCACGGAGATGCAATCCCACACAACAGATCCATGGGATGACATCGTAATTTTTTGCTCAGTAAATACGCAGACTAACCACAAACTATGTAGGCAGTATCTACAATATACCGCATTAGATGTGCTCTGTACGCATGTCGTACTGTTAGCGTGATTCAAGTGGATATTACATAGCGTCAATTTGTCACATCGTGGCTCTCTCTCCACCGGAGATCTTGGAACCCAGTAAAAACTTGCAAATAGCGAACAGAAATCCCGAATGTAGGGATGTCAGGGCAATCTCAACCGAAAAGAAAAAGTTTGATGGATCAAGGAATGAACTTGGATGTGAAACGGTGATTGAAAACAAAACCTCATACTGCATCGCTAGGTTCTGGGTTTACACTTTTCAGGCCAAAGCATTACTATAGTATGCATCACTTCTGTGTAAATAGGCCTAGACTCCGCGTTTTTTTCGTCTCAATTCTTTCCTGAATGTGGCGCTGCGCAGAAAGTGCAGGGATGATATCTAGGTACATGTGAAGTTGTATTTCCTACTCATGTACGAAGCATCAATGCGCTCCGTAATCGAAGCTAGCTGCTACGTATCAGGCACGTAAGCAATCTAGACTCCATAACAAATGTTTAACCCCTCTACCTGCGGATCAAATCAGATACAAGCAAATAGATGAACTCCCCCAAAAGTTGAGAATCGAGATTCTCTTCGTATTTCCGGATGACGCTAGCCTCATTTGTTTAGGTATGGTTTAGATTTAGAGCACAGAGTCCGATCCAGGTCCCATGTGGCTGACTGAACAGGACCCTCCTTTCAACAAACCCTGTCAACTCATAGGTTGACGCGAGCTTGGGTCATCTCAAATTTCCAAGGATGTGTGCTTTGGAGGCTTGGAGCCTACTACGAGTAGTTCTATGATTCTACTCTTTGGAAAAGACGCCGTAAGCCATTGAGACCTGTGCCTTGGTAAGCACTAAATCATCGAATTAGACTGGGATTCTCGCAGCGGCCACTGTTGGTGACCATCCTAGGGCCTTGAGGCCCAGTGAGTTTTCGGCGTGATATTTACTTCAAACTGGCTCAGCTTGCTCTTTCTCCTACATGAAGGTGACGAAGCTTCATGTTATGCATGAAGCTGGTCCCACAAATGTCCGACCTGCCTCTCTGCCTCTTGTCGGGTCAGAGCAAGTCCCACATCCCTGATAGATCTGAAATTTGACCCTATGGATAGATCCAATCCCACTTTTCGTAGTCCACATGAAAGGGAATTGCTTGGCTTTTACGCGATAGCCACATGGCGTTTTTAGATTTAGGATACATAGCCTGTCTGATTTTTTCCTCCGTTTAACCTCGGATCGCCCCGTTCTTTCTGTTGCATGGCATTTGATCTGCTTTATATCTACTATGCCTACCTCTCTGATATAGCTCCCTTCTTATATTCCGGAAGATCTTGTCGATCATTCGATTGCCCGAGGGTCTCGCCTGCCTACCTACCTACCTAGTTGGTAAGTTAAGTACATGTAGGTAAGCAGGTACACAATGACTGTGCCAACACAGCAAATGCTCAACGGCCTGGTGCCGATGCCAATAAACTACGATGGCGGTTACATTGCTCTGTCGTATATTGTCAGTGTTATGGGCTCGACTACTTGTCTCGAATTGCTGCATCGTCGATCCTCGCGATCTGGCTTGTTGAATTGGTTCGTACGGGGCCAGCCTCTTCGTCCGTCTGTATCTAATGAACTTTTTCAGGTATCTGCTACTGGCTTCATCGCTTTCCATGGGAGGGATTGGTATCTATAGTATGCACTTCGTGAGTATCCCCTTTTCAAGATTTACTTTCCAATTGTATGGCTAATACCTGCAAGATCGCAAACAGAGCAATTGTACTTGGAGACGGCAGCAACACCCAACAGATATCATACAACATCCAATTCACCATCATCTCCCTTTTTCTACCGATATTAGTGCTATCAACCGCCTTCTACGCCATCTCCTTCGAAGAAAGACCCTCGATTATACGTCTGCTGGCTGGCGGAATCGGAACTGGCGCCGCAATCTGCGCTATGCACTACCTGGGCCAGCTCGGAATCTCGAATTATCACTGCTCATATGGACCGGCTTACGTCGTCGGCGCTGCTCTGATTGCCACCGTATCCGCTACCATTGCCCTGAGCATTTTCTTTAGATGGAAAGCAGCCTGGACGAATAGCTGGTGGCGACGACTGGTTTGTGCGGCGTTGTTGGCTGGTGCGGTCTCGGGCATGCATTGGACAGCTGCTGTGGGTACTCAATATCATCGAATTCCTGGGTTTTTGGGGGTTGGACAGTTGTCCCGAAGTCAGACGGTTATTATCTGTGCGGCATTGGTAGGTCATTTTCGCAAACTGTGCGCATGTTGTTATGGTCAGGGATGCTAACTGCTACAGTCCTTTGCGGCCTGTATCACTCTCACGATTTGTGCAGTCATTGCCGGAGGTCAACGGCACCAGTCAACTACTCGAGCCCGCCAGTTAGTCTTATCATGCGCATTCTTCGATCCTGCCGGTCGTATCATGGTGTCACCACAGGCTCTTCTCCCGACCCGCAAAGTTGTGGACCGATATATTAACAAGGTGTGTTTGTTTCATCTCGCATAACTCGTCAGATGGCTGATTGAAATAGTCCATGAAAGACGACGACTTCAGCCGTACCCATCCCGCCTTCCTATGGGCATTCCGCGCATCCCGCAACTGGGCTCTGGTAAAAGGCATCATCCCATCGATGAAAAACACCCTGCAAAGCAACGAACTCGAAATCAAACGACTTATAAATCAGCGCGGCATAGTGACCGAAAACGACCAGGATACGGAGTTTAGTTTTGATACGATCTTTAAACATTTCTTTTGTATAACCGCGCAGAATCTCGCCGATGAATTGCGTTTACCCCTTTCGGGTCTCGGAGAACTTTATCATCATGTCTTGTCGACGGTGACGCAAGTGTCAAGGTTTGAGATGGGGTCAAAGGCGTTACCTAGGATAGGCAAGGGTCAGCTCATGTTCACTGTTCGCCAGTTGGATGAGCATGAAGCAGCAAGATTTATGGCGAATGGATATCGCTTCGCCCCTATTGAGCGAGTTACAGATATCTTATCTCGTCGTGTACATCTGTCCCCAACGGATCTTGCTATTCACCTACACGATATGCGGGACTATGCCAGCAGCGAGAGAGGTTATGCACCAGGAGTCCACCTCGTTGCTTTCAGTTTACGTCCCACACTCCAAGAACATTTCGAAATACTTACCCGGGCCGGGGGTGGAATGGCATTGCCTAGCTCTACACTCCCTATCTCCTCGCTAACAAAGAGTGATTTGGAGCTGCTTAATTCGATGGATGAATGCGGATTTACGGCATGTTTGAAACAACTGCTAGCCCTAAGAAGCACTATAGGGGGTATCAACGGCAGTCTTAGCAGTGTCGATACCCTTTCGTCATCAGCGTCAGAAGAGTCGTTTCCTACACATCTGTATCGAGCCATGCTTGAATTGATGACCATGCTGCCTGAGAATATTGCGTCAGCAGCCCGGTTTTCCGCAAAGCCGCTGCTCGCACCATGTCACCGGCAATCGCCATCTGACCCAGAGCAATGCGTACTGATTTGTTTCCGAGTAGTATCTGCTCTAGATACACGGATATCAGACACCAATCTCACGTTCACCCCGCTCAGACTCTTCAGGGTGCAAGAGCAAGTAAACGATAAAATCAGCGAGCGTGAACGTTTCATTCGCGAACTAAATGCCGAATTCGCATCTTACTCGGCACAATCCACAGCAAACCACAAGGATGAAACGACTCTATCAAAGCCTTCAGAGAAGATCATAGTGTTTCCAAGCAAGATCTGGAACCGTATTGGCTCAGGCAGCAAGAAAATCCAATTACCAGGTCGACTTACACGTGCTACATCACAAGAATCCCTTGTTCGGCAACTATCAGAAATACACACCAAATCAGCTTTCCTATCAGCTCCTACATCACCACTGACAAGCAATAGCCCGTCGAGAAATGCCCTCAACCCATTCATCAACGAGATCCTCGTCAGCAAAGAAGTGACCGTGGACGTGGCCCGATTAGACGATGTCGAAATGACGGATATACCTACGAAGCGGAAATCATCTATACAGCAAAACACCTCGTCAGCTTCGCAGGACAACGACGCGATTAGCGAGTATCAGGTTGATGGACACGTTAGCTACTCAACAGCGTCGTTGGCAGGTGCCGAGAGAAGGACGGTTATTGAAGGTGGTCTGGCCAGGTTTGGCACGACTTATGTTGATGAGTTGTATGGTCTGTGTTTGGGTAGGGAGGTGAGGATGAAACCTGGGTTCTATAATCACGACAAGGCAGGAGAGATGTGATTGTTCTGGGCGTTGACTTGCTGGGAGGGATATGGGGGCTGGGTTCTGGGTATGTATACATAGGTAGGGTTATGGGTTTGGCGTTCGGGCTAGTTGGTATCTTTGTCAGGGTAAAACTGGTATTTTTGTACATCAACGTATGGTTGTTGTACTTCCTAAGTATATAATTGTAGAAAATTCAAGAAATGTACAAAATTAATTGATTACTAGTCAAAGATGTAGTTGTGCAACAACGACTCGACTACAACGAGTCAGTGGATGTACAATGCTGGGAGCAAGGAGCAAAATTCTATCAGCTGAATCAGTCGTATAAGCCCCTCTAACACGACAATCAATATTGACTTTGTGCATCATTCAATAAGAATGGCATCTCAACTAGCGGGTCAATTCATCATATCTGCGAAGAACATGCAGCTACTTCCTCGTCTTTCTGCAAGATATGTGGGATAGGACCACGAGAAACAATACCCTGTCTCCTTTCAGTACTTCACGACTTTATATTACGGTAGCTCTGGGATACTTACACCTGGCATGAGCAATGTTAGCTTCATGTAATGTTCTTTAATCTGTTCGAAGACAGTTGTGTCTTTGAATGCTGGAATGTCCCAATATAATGATCGAACCCACTTGTGGATAGCTGGATAACCGCTCCGTATATCCCGAATGTTGCACTTGAAGAGGCCTACATACACAACATCAAAGCGGATGATTGTTGTGTAGAGGAAGACATCGATTGAGGTAAGGCGATCATCAAGGAAATATGGACCTTTTGACGTGGTAGCCAGGTGTTGCTGGACGCGATCTAGAGATTTGAAAAGGGAAGTCACCGCAGCATCATATGCATCTTGAGTCCTATGGGAGATTCAGTCAAACACAACTCCACAATTTAGAAAAAGTTATTGAACGTACCTTGCAATTCCGGCTTTGCTGTATGGTAATGCAAGTTAGAAAAAGTAGTAGACTCGAATTTGTCAGATATCTTTTCTTTCCATGGAACTTACTAAACTCCGTTGTTGATATCGTTGTAAATCCAAGTGTTAAATGCATCGATATCTTCCTTAGATTGTGACGGATATAAGTCGACAGTCATATATTTGTCATCCACCAATGAATTGAACACTGAATTGAACATCTGAACAATTTCTGCGCTTTCGTTATTAACGATTGTCTCGGTCTTTTTATCCCATAAAATAGGCACCGAGTAACGTCCAGTGTAATCTGGATTAGCTTTGAAATATAGGTCACGAATTTCGGCGACATCATCGTGTAGGGGGTCAGGGCCACATAATTCTCGGTGCTCGTGCTCGTTAGCAGACAGGAAACGCCAGCCTAATAGAGTCAGCAGTTTCCCTTCTTCGTCTCCACTTTCATACAATTATGGCATTAGTACCTGTGCTCAGATCGAGATGAGGATGGACACTGGTGACACCGATAATATCCTCCAAGCCTTTGAGTTTTCGGACAATCAACGTTCGATGCGCTATTACCGTGGCAAATATTAGAATATATTCGGCTATACTGAAAACAAAGTCAAAAATTGTAACATACCCCAGGGGCATGCATAAGATACATATAGATGGTATCTCCCTGGCTCTGGAGGAAACAAGGCTCCCGGTTCTAAGGATACGAAGTGGCGAAACTCTGTATCAGGTCGAACAAAAGCGCCATTCTTATAGACTCTTTCGAGACCAGGGGAAGGCCGAAAGACACATATTAGTTCAGTTTCCTAGTCTGAGAGGCCGAGAAATCATTTACTGTTTGCTCATATTCCGCAGTGTATTGTAACCAAGGGAGTATGAGACATTAATATGAATCAAGGGTACTCAGCAATATGTAAAGTTGCCAATTGTATAGCTCGGGAGACTCGGAAGATGATCAAAAGGCAAGAGATCAATAGGTATGGTATTAGTATTTATACTTCTAAAATAGTATTTTCCAGATGGCTGATTTGTAAGGTTCTTTCAATTATACTTTCTTGACACCTTCCGCAGATATGTAAAAAGGGGTATGCAAAGTAAGCAACTACATAGTAATAGTCTCGTATTATATCCATGGTATCAATCAAAACATAGGTCAGGATGGATTTCGTCGGAGATCCAACTGTCAAATCATCTCTAAGTTGCTTAGCACAGGCTATGTTGACATTTTGGCGATCTTTCTTCTCTCCAGCTTCTCCTCAGCTTCCTAGATTCCTAATATCATGAGTTCATCGAGCTTCAGTTTCCCATCGATACAGGGCTTTGATATGCTTTAAAACAAATAGGCGTACAGGTACAGCGTTTAGCCCCAAGCCAACTAACTTCTTCTGTCGGCCCCACTCCGCCGCTCAACAGCCCTAACCATCAAGTCTAAAATATCGGTTTGGTCAAAACCTAGA
Organism: Talaromyces pinophilus; assembly: GCA_001571465.2. NCBI lineage: Eukaryota > Fungi > Ascomycota > Eurotiomycetes > Eurotiales > Trichocomaceae > Talaromyces > Talaromyces pinophilus. The sequence continues at coordinate 2,325,645 of CP017344.1, read as the reverse complement.
CCAACCTGACCTTTGTCAAGCTCTAAGACTGCAAATACTGATCCCTAACACCGCAATCGTCATACCAGTTGCCAAAGCTCTGTCTGACGACATGTTCATCAGGCCTGGTAGAGAGATCAGTGTCAGCAACCCCGATCTTCGCTCTGACATGGGTGCAATCTGGTCAAAGTCATTCCATCATATACGGTGACACTTGCAAACGTTAGCATGGAACCAATGTCACTCTTATTGGGACTAACCCTATCAAATGAGTGCTTACACAGCATGATGATTCAGAGCTCCGGCTGTCTGCTGTTGATCGACCCTTCCTTTATAGTTAGTCGAATATACCACATCAGTAATGGTAAATAACAGCTTACTAGTTTCGGAGTTGCCAGCCAGCTTGTAACAAGGAAAGCGCAGTGAGGCCGGGCCGAGATTGAGGGTATATCTAGTTGGTGGCTGAGCAAACTATGTGAAATCCCTATTACTGAGTTTCGTACTGGACAGATAGACAGATGCATGTATTGTCGGCGTGTCTCTGTTACCCGCCCATCCTCTTTGCCTTTAAGTCCCAAACATACAAGAGAATGAGAGAGTCAATAATGTACAGAGGAGAAAAAGGTTTCAATTAAATAAAATTGCACTATACAAAGCCGTATATATAAGCTATTGCAGCGTCACCTTGATGACGTGGTCGAGATCCTCCTTCTGCAGTCCCAGTTGCTCTAGCTTCGCCAACTCAGCTGCGTCTACCTTGTGGCTAAAGTCGCCGCCGTGGCCCTCCAAGAAGTGTGTGACGAAGAACTTAACAAATGGCGCAAAGCCGTCACCCTGGCTAATCTTTTCCTCATACTCCTTAGCCACCTCATTCACATCCCGCGTCTGGATATCCCAATCCGCCTCCGTCGTGCCCGTTGCGTGCATAACGGCGTCTAGGATCTCGCGCTGCGTTAGGTGGAACGACGGTGTGTAGACAGCCTTATTCTTGTACTTGGCCAGATCAGCCTCTGGCAGGCTTAGCGTTGCGGCAGTTGCTTGGCCAGCGTGCGCGATAGACGCTGTGCTGGTCTTGCCATTGGCGCCTCGCCAGATGGTTGCCTTGCGAGCTTTCGCGTCAATACCCCATAGACCAGGGGCCATGCCTCCATCAAGCCACGGGCCAGTGGCGATGGATACCCAGCCGCTAACACCAAGCTTCTCAATTAGGTCGCGGATGCTCTTCTTTGCGATAAGTAGCCCATTCTCATCCACAAGCTCTCCGGCGAAGGGGTCGGGGCCAAATTCAGATGGAAATATATAGGGCACGCCAACCTTGGCGGCCGCACGGATTGCAGGCTCCTGGAGCTGGACAAGCTGGGACAGAGGTGGCATGAGGACGAGGGCATCTTGGCCTTTAAGAACTTCAACGAGGAATGCTTCATCCTCGAGGTTTCCTTTCTTAACAATGACACCTGTAGGAAACGTGCTGGTAGCTTCGGGTCGCTGAATGGCGGTGATGGTGTGAACGCCCAGCCTAAGAAGGGTTTCGATAGTAGGCTTTCCCACTTGGCCGCTAGCGCCAATGAAGGCGATCTTTCGTCCCTGGATTGCTGGAGTCATTGTATATTAAGAGGAGAGTGATGTTGTGAAGCAAGCGATGGAAAGATCTTGTGGTGAAGAAAGCACCTTTTTAAGTATTTCTTAGATGTCTAGGAGTCAACGCAGACTAATGGCAGGTCGAGTTTTAGGTTTGCTTACACACACAGTAACATCGTTAACGTCATCCACAAGCAAGCCGCCAACGATATTGATATTGATTTCAAATCTCAAATTTCAAAGCTACAGTGGGATGAAATAAGTGTTGGCACTCTTGTGCGGGTATTACGGGTACGGCGGGTGCGGGGGGGGCAACACTTATTTCGTGGTAATGTATATATAAAATATAACGTAAGCCACCACCGAGTTGGCCACACTATTGCTTGGGGTGGCAGCTCGCTTGTGGATTACGTTAGTTATAGTTAATTAGTTCTCTCAGATTTGTCATTGAGAAATGCGAGGAGCTGGAACATACTGTGAAAGGAATTATTAATTGCATTGTCATGATCCAGAAATCAGTCACAAATAATTTCGCGCGGCGCGTGTGCATCCTACCACCATCCAGTAAATGATTATTATTGCAGGGCCTGTAAAAGTAATGACGTTTATACTTTAAACTCACTTCCATGTTTCTGGTTAGTGCAAGTCCAAAGTGCTGACGAAGCTGCGCAAGGCGAGTCATGGCTGTATGTCAAGACTGCTCAGCCCTCCCCAGAATGTACATGTTGCCTATGTAATATCTCTATCACCGGCTGCAATAGCTATCTAAAGGAGTTAGATATGCTTCTATAGAATATTTTCCTTTGCCAGGTTGTCGGTTATTCTCTGTCACAACACACGTCATGACTTTTCAAGTACCCTCATTCTCCGACATCCTAAGTGATTGTGCGAATAGTATGGCATCTTTGATAGCTATCTCAATCCATAAGACCGGGCTGAGGTTTGATGTATTCCAGTGCGATCTCAAACAGGATTAGAACAGTTCCGGACGGGAAGTTGGGAACAGTACGAATCTAGAACGTGAAGAAAATGACATCAATTGGGAACGGATGATGAATCTAAATTCCGAGCATAATATCAGTAGATGACACATCATATTCTGCGTGATTATTAATTGCCAGCTTGGTAACATCGTCGTGGATGGGACAGATGGGTGCCGGGTAATGTGGCCAAAGAATGCCAGTAGTAATGGCATTTAAAGATTCTCCGAATCTAGCGTTAAAAGTAATCAACATCTGAGTCTGTCAAAAATACATGGTTTACATATTTCGAAGCAAGTCAAAGACATGTCACCTACTACGACTGTTTCCAACTTGTTGGAGCGTAACCAGTATGTTATCCAGCAATATTGTTAACCGCACGATAATGAACCTAACATATCTGACTAGAATCTACTCCCAGTCTCATACAGCCATTCCAACCGTTGCTGAAATCAAAGAATCTGGGCGCCCAGCCTTTAAAACTTTGATCATCAGCTGCACAGATGGAAGAATCATGCCAGAAAAGTTTCTGAATATAACAGTTCCTGAGGGTAATTTCTCAGTCCCCCGAGACTGAGGTTGTTATCGACATTGATGAAGTTCTTCAGAAGTCCTCATTGTTCGCAACTCAGGCGCCCGTGCAAGACCTGCTCTAGCTAATCTAGTAGCTTTGGACGATATGCTCAATGTTGAGAATGTGCTTGTCATCGGACATACGGATTGCGGAGCCCGCAATTTCAACGAAGGTGTGATAAGGGCGCGGCTCATGAAAAGGGCTCCTGAATATAAGGACGAGATTGAGCGAATGCAATTTGGAAAGATTCTTGGCGAGTAAGTTCTTCGTTTGAGAGGTTTGAGCGGTCTAGTTATGGCTGATCTAAGACGACCTCAAATAGTATTGAGCACTCAGTCAGGGATGATGTGGAATTTCTTAAGGGATTACCTCTCCTTCGCGAGGAACTCAAAAAGAACATTCAAGGGTTTGTTTTTGATGTTCAAACCGGAAAATTGAAGGAGATTATTTGATCCTGTAACGTTGATATCTCAAAACGGGCCGAAATAAGTTTCTTGCAATTTCACTCAAGTTTTATTCGGAAAGGACTGAATGACTTGCTCGTTACTTATTACCCCTACGTAGTAGTTGAATTGTAAGTGGCTTCGCTCTAATTTGTCATTACAGCCTTTTTAGTAACTAACTATGTATTAGTTAGTTCGTTTAGAATAAGAGCTAGTTACAAGATTTGTTATAATTATGACTAATAATATAATAAATCCCCTAGTTACGGCCCTACTACCTATCTTTTGTAACTATCTTTTCTCCCACCACTTCAATACCAACTCAAGGATGAATAATTCTGCATCATGTCCAACGAAACGTTCCATTATTTTCCGGAACTGCCACCAGAAATTCGCTATATGATCTGTGAGCTGTGTCTACCCTATCGTGAGGCACAAGTCGATCCTTGTGATACGTCAATTGGACCTCGGAACGTGGCCATTATTGGTATCGATTTGAATACAACGAGCGTAAAGATCAAATGACTGAGCTTCTATATTGGATGGATGAACTTCCTGTCAAACGAGGCTCTGTCGTGGCAGAACTCATTCATCCATTCAGATTACATGCATTATTAGACGGCGCTAATGATTCTGAGGTGTCGAGAAGTCTAATTGCTAAATAACTATGGACGGTAGACCGATATCACAATATCCGATATGTCACACTATACTTTTTTTTATCCAGGACATCAAATCTGCCTTGATGTTGTTATGGTAGCTGTTTCTCTACACATCACAAAGGAATCCGCTGTAAGATCGGGCCACTTCGGCTTGTTAGGCGACGCGCCTATACAGCTGATTGACTTTGCCGACGAGGTTCAGTTACGAAAATACGAAGCAATATACAGGGAACACCTTACAGACAAGGAACCAAAGGCTCAGAAAGTCTTTGACGTGCTCATGAGTCCTCGATTTTACGCGGCAGTGAAAGCCTGGAAAAGACAGGTCGAATGGCTCATGATTGCAAGCTTGTGGGATTATGCATTAAGGGAAGTGATGATCCATCCATGGCGTTCCAAGATGGATTTGGAACTAGATGACATTATGAGTGTTTGGGTACCTCGCTTTCATGAGCAGGAATACATCCGAATGTCTGAGTATTCACCTAATGAAAGCCATCCATGGGTCAAGGAAGCAAAAAAAAGAATGGCCATACTCCAGCCCCGAATAATGGTGCATTACTGTACTAACGAGTGTTACAGAGAGGGTCGACTTCGTGAGGGCTTCAATGATTATTGGACATTCCAAGTAAAAGCATCTTCTTCTATATTTCCAATGTGTTATTTGCCATTTGTGATATACCGGCGTCTTCTCATAATGCACTGCAGGCCATAGCCAAATTTTCGTAGATCTTTAGCGCTTCTATAATAGCTCTGAAATGTGCACTGGGTCTCCCCGTACTCGTTGTAACTTGAACGAAGTTCCTCACTTAATGCTCGAACTCTGCATTGAAACCATCCTTGCCCTGGTTTTCGCTGATAGTCCTATCGATATCCCACTCTTGATGAGTTGGTAGTGGTGGTTTTTTCAATGGGATCTGTCAATACGGCCGTGAATCCCTTGCCTTCCAGGAATCTGACAAATTCGGGGGTGATTGACTGTGCCAGATCGCTTTCTCGGGCAGCTGCGTGAATTTGAATCGCAGAAAATATCTTGCTTATGATATCCTGGGCAGGTATCAAATGTAGCGTCGGTACCGAAGACTCTCACACCATTCATTCCGCTGGTATACGTGCCATCCGTGACGCTGATCAGAGCGTGGCTCATGTCATCGACAAAAACACTGAGCACTGTATCAACTACTTCAGCTTTGACATGGTGCGCCTGATTGATTGCTAGGTCGACTGACGCACTACCAAGCTCGCCGACAAAAACGCCGGAGGCAGAGATGCCTACAAAAGTAGCCATTGTAGGCGTCTGCGCCATCGCTTGGATTTATCACGTAGAAAATCAAGCCTGCATTACCCGAAGTCGACGGTAGCGTCACTTCGACTTCGTAGAGAAAGTTCCCATAGTTAGAATTTATAAGAGCCTTGCCTCCTATGAAATTGCTCCCAACTAACGCACCGGAGGATGCGGCAAAAGAATATCCATGGACCCGCTGGAAAAGTCATCGTAGAAGGCAGAATTGCTGCTTATTGACGGCTTTTCTTGGGGTGGGAGAAGATGATGATGTTGTAGTTGTCGTCGTCGTGGGCGGCGGAAGCCAGGGGACGGTGGGGCGTAGCTTGCACCAGACGAAAGGCAACTGAAGGAGACTTCAGGCACCTTGACTGTAGGCCCGGACGGTAGCAATAAGATATCTGCGATTGGCGCCCGAGGCATAGGCACTAGCTTCGCCGGGGTCGTGCCGGTACGCCAGCTGTACTCTGTACTGCTGCTGTTCCTTGCTGGCCTGTGCTGGTGCTAGGGTTGAATTGGCAAGGAAGGTAGCGTCAAAACCCATGACATCCTGGCGAGCAAAGCCAGAAGAGTCCTGATAACTCGGTGGAATGGGCGAACCCCAGCGCAGAGCACATGCCCCAGTCTTGAGTCAGGCTAGCTTTGAGATCAGTGTGACATGTCTCGCATTAGCAACTAAGTGGTGTAAGCGCATATATAAGCATTTTCTAGTCATCAATAAAAGTTGATTTATAGTAATAATTAATGTAATATGGACAAATTTAATTCAGGTGAATTATGAATTTTGTTGTTAAGGTCGATATAGCCCATAGTATTGACCACGTTTGCAGAAAGTCCAACACTAACGTAGAAAAACTACGACTTCAATTACATGATCAACAACACATGGCCCCAGGTCCGTTTCAGAACTTCCAGATGAGGCCAGTTGTTGGTCATACCTGTAACTATCCCATGAATACATAGTAGATGTTTCGTTGTACCCCGGACTGTGTACTAATGTAGCATGAGGGAAAATGACAAGACGCTTTGTAAGACCTTGATTACAGGCACATCCATGATCGAAGGCTGTTAACCCTAAGATCGTCGGATATCGTTCGGCACGGAAGCGGCCGGCTGCACCTCTCATCAAATTGATTAGTGAGTTGTACTAGGTTCCTAGGTCCCAACAATTTGTTGCGATTAATTCTTGCTCATGTTCGAAGAATGATTCTTCGAACATACTTATAAGAGTCTGAAGAATTCAATGAAGCTATCTTACCTGTCATATCCGTAGACACAGTTGAGAATATGATATCGAGGCTGAAAAGAGGCTTAAACGCCCCCAATTAATCAACATCCGACAAGAGGACTGATTGGGCGAGCGGTTTCTGAGACAATTTTAGCCCCTTTTGATTTCGTTGACGAAGTTACGTACAAGTAACTAGTGGGTACACCAACAATTGACGAAATAGCCAGTCAGAACACAGGTCAAGTGGCGTGATATTGCACCAATTTCATTTTTACGGCTTCAAGCCGACACATGGCGCTGATGTATCAGCCAAGTACGATGCAGGGAATACGCATGGGTATGATATGCGAAATATGCAGTCCTGTTACTTGCGATGAGAGACCCGAATAAATACTCCGCACGGAATAATCGAGTGGAAAAACCGAAATTCACGCGTAATGTTACAGTACTGGTAACGTACGTACCGACAGCAGCTGATAAGGTTGGTGGAGGCTGACCGAAAACGGATAAGAAGTGACTGGAGCAGGTGCAACGTGGCCCCACATTGTGCATGATGCCAAGGCGCGCCATGCCTGATGGGATCTGGAGAAGTCTCGTCTGGATGTCTGATTGGCTGTAGTGGCCCGTATTGAGGCAACAAATCTGGGCGTCCTCGGACGCTAACACACATCCGGCATGGCGTGTCTGTTTTATTGTATCGAATAAATTTCTGTGATTGGCTGTGTTCCGTCGAAATTTTACAATGGGGCTTGGCTAGTTGGTGTCATCAAGTCCGGACAAGTCCTCACCTAATCAACTCTGCCCTTTTACGCGAGCGGACAATATGGGAGAGCCCAGGGTCTTGGTTTTCTGTCCCCCGGTTCTGCTTCCGGATGTGCCACCACGCTCGTCTCCTTCTAGTTCTTCCTATCAGTAAGCCCGATAGCGATAGAGACCGCTGCTTTGGTGACTCAGGCTCACGTAACTGGAAGAGGTTACAGGAACGACCAGACCAGATCGGAAAGCTTCAAGGCTGACCTGCGGGTCGACCATGCGCTGATTCGCATCTCTCTGCAATTTGCACTAGTAAGCGTTGCTTACCGGAAATCATACTAGTCAGAAACAAGACAAACATGACTGGACTAACTTTCGTCTTCTCCTTTTCTCTCTAGCCTTCAAATTCCAGCGTCCTCCTGTACATGCACGAACTTGCAGCAAACGTGCTATCGCCACTCGTTTAACCATCGCTTGCTCTGTCCTCTGATCCTACTCCGACTCATTTCCAGTGGCCATTCTCTGGAAACTTGATCGGGGACAGAGACGGAGGGGAGCATTCAGCAAAGAAGGAGGGGAATAAAATCAACGAGAAGCAGACAGACAAATATTTCAAGATGAATCACAAATACACTTTACCGGGCTGGACATATCCCAGATCAGGGCGAATTGGTCGCCTTGCATACTTCGCAACCGTCACAGTCGTCGCTCTTTTCGTTTTTTCTCTGGCCTACGTCTATGTCGAAGAACCGCCGTTCTGGAAACCTGGGCCGCCTCACGCGCCTCTCGATGATATGGATACTGGAAGTGCACACATAATGGTTTCGCCGGGCTCCTCTCATGTCGAGCCAGAACCATCACCGCTACCACCACTGTCATCGCTGCCTAGACCTCCGTTGGGTTCATCGACGGGATCCTCGCATAATACAACTTCTTCTGAAGATGACCTTGCTGCTGCTGTATCGAGTCTGCATAAGCCAGAAGGGTTGAGAGTTGTCGGTATCATCTTCTACGGACGTCGCGATCGTTCTTCTATACTCGAATGCTATCTGCGCCAAAATTTAGTTTCCAGTGGTGGCTGGTTGGACGAAGTCATTTTCGCGGCAAACACCGACAATAAAGAAGATCTCGCCTGGCTCGACCGAGTGGCTGATGCGTCAGGTGGTGATTACAAGGTTGTGCGAATGGAAGAGAAGGGATACGGTAACGTTTACGAAGCCTCTTTCAAGGAACGAAACACGATTTATGTCAAGATCGACGACGACGTTGTCTTTATCGACCCTCAGGCCATTCCTAAAGCCGTCACCACACTGATCAACAACCCCAATGCGTTGATGATTTCGGCCAATGTTGTTAACAGCCCTGCACTAGGCTGGTGGCATTACCATTCAGACGTTGCACGATCATACAAGCCGGAGCTGGCACCAAACGAAACTGCGCTCGCCTCACGCGGAAATGGTGCATGGAAGACATCCGAACTACCGACATGGTCCGGCGACCACGATCTCGATTTCACAAATTTCGAAAAATTCCCAAGCTACTTCAACGTCGATAAGCCAGAAGACATTCCCAAACACCGTTGGTTGCCCACACGTAACGAAACGGATATGTACACTACAAGCATTGCCGCCACCAATGCAGAGGGCGGACCTCATCTTACACAATGGGAAATTGGTGCGCAGAATCATTACGGTTTCTTCGAGCACCTTGAGAACAATGAGTTGGGCAAGTACTTTTTGTCCAAGGATTATGGAAAAGGCACGATTTGGAATATGCGCGGATATCGTTTGAGTATCAACTTTATTGTCATGCATGGATCGGACGTGCTCGACTATATGGACATCATTACGGGTCATCCACAAGGTGATGATGAGCATCAGTTGACCGTTGAGATGCCACGGTTGCTCCGACGACGTAAGTCTTTCCTACATGACATATCAAGTCCTGAATCATGCTGACCTTTGAGAATACAGCCGTCCTTGTCGAATCTCAATCCATCGTATCGCACTTTTCATACGGACCTCAACGATGGCTCCACAAGACCGACATCATGGAACGATACTTCAACTACGCGAATGACAACGTCTGCCCTGAGCAAAGTCTCATCGATCCACTGAATCCCGACAAGACATGGAAATCACCATCGAACCCCGCGACATCCCCCCAATCCTCTCCTTCATCCGCCTCAACAACAAAACCGCCTCTCTCCTCGCGATTCTTCGTCCGAAGAAGCCTCGAAGATAATCAATGATCACTTCTTCTTCATCCTATTTTGTGACTTTTTAACTTCGGATGTCGGCGTTTCGGAACATAATGATCCCCAAGATCGGTTTCCAGTGGAGTACACGGGTGTATTCATACTTCTACTATACATTTTTTTTCTTTTCTCGAGTCGATACACATCATCGCATATACTACTTTTTGGAGCGGCGTGATTTCTTGACGTTTTTTGTGGATGTCTCATGGGTTAGCATATGTTTTTGCATGACATGCAGTACTATTTGTGTAATCTTCATTCCCATGTTGTATATAGGCTAGTTATGTGTATGAATCTTGACGGCTATAGCCGAATGCTACATACAGTAGAACCTGGCTATATCACTATATTGATTTCAGGTTAGATATTATTCATATGAATATGGAGAGTGCTCCGAATCGTTATTGATCATGAAAATCTCAATATATCCGATTTAGATGTTGCAAGACCCTCTGTTCGCTATAGCCAGGTTCCACTGTATTATACGAGATTTATCACGTATGTCATGTATGTTATCAAGGCAGAATGGCGTATAATTTGAGCCAGAAGTCAAGCATTGCATTTCCAACAACCTACTACTCTCTATATCAGTCGATATGAGGTTCCAGCGTCTGGTGGGTTCACTCGCGTGGCTGCAGGGACCCCCTGCATATCACGATCGACATACGTACCTCCACGTCCCTTCCTTTTTGGGTCAGTTGATACCTGCGATATTACATCATTTCCCCATTCTCGAACATGTCGTTGTTTTAAGCTCGATCCAAATTGGGAGTTGCAGATCGGCGACACTCGATAAGGTTGAGACTTCATCCATGGATATCCCACATGCAGATCCAGGGACCATATCACCCCTTCCCATCCGAATAATTTCGTCGTTTCCTTGAGGAGTGCCGCAGGCCAAGTCTGTAGCCTGTTTTCCAGACGATTATGAGTCCCGTTAGGAAGCATACCAGCGCCATGGTGGTCAGCCAGTGTATCGTGCACATAATCAGGATCACTGCATCCTCGAAAATCGAAGTTGAGATGGGACAAGCTGTATCAGTTCCAGGATCATCCTCAATTTGTATTTCCTCATCTTTGTCAAGAAGTTCGAGTGGACGGTCGCGTTGGTTCTTGTCATCGTTCACGGCTGTCTCGGGTTTGTGCGTATCGACTGATTTCTCAGATGCTAGTTTGATTATTGCGGCTTTGCGGATTATAGACGATGGCTGAGGGACTAGTTCGTGGCTGGGAGGCGTATCCTTGAGACTTGACGTTGGACTTGGTTTTGGGCTTGACTTGGGAAGTGGCACAGGGAATGCCTTTGTAGAAGCAACCGTTCGTTCTCGAGACTGACGTGGAGGATCAGGGCTTTTCATGAGCCATTCATGAACTTTGTCATAAATGGGAGGGGAGGCCATGTTGGTCGTTCGTTTCTGAAGATTTTGATAAACTCGACTGATTTTTCAGAGGGGAAACCTATCGTGTTTCTCTCTGTTGGAGGACGCTCTAGTCGTTAGAGGGGAGGTTAAATAGTAGACTCGCAGACGCGAAACCAGGACAAAGACGAAGGATGATATGATTGTCAGTGAGAAGGTCATAAAAGTCTTGGTAAGTTTACTGGAAGCTTCCATTTTATTATACATGGTGTGGAAATCTTAGTGCTACAAGGGCTTATTTATTCTCCAGTTGTAATGAATGTCTCATTCTGTCTGTTTTCTACCTAGGACTACTAGTGTGCTGTGGAAAATAATGAATCATGATCCCTTGAGTGTGTTGGCGAGGAGGGATTTGAAGACGGGATTCGCATCAAATTATCGATCACACAAGTCAGGCAACCACTTCCTTGATCAAGAAGACCCCAGGAAAACTGTCTCCAGCCATCGACAGTCTAGTCGATGTGCTCTTTGATCTCACCCAGGTGTCCGTCAATTTCCTCCTCCCCTTCGTTCTGAACCTGAACATGTACATAGTCTTCGCGCTCATCAAAGCTGTTCACGATCCGCTCCAGAGTTCCCCAAAAGCACCACCACAGATCCCATATCCCAAGTATGTATGGCAGGAAAAACAAGATGCTCAAACAGCCGGCTCCAATAAAACCAAGCACGGTGCCGATAATTAAGAGAGTCGCCACAACGTTGACCCCTTGGCTGCGGATGGTCCAGTACTGTTCCTCGAGGTCGTTACATATTGCAAGCAGGTATGCATTGAGGTTCACGAGGCTAGCCAGAACAACATTGTTGGTAGTCTGTGGTGACTGCCGGTGGTGGCATTTCTCGCAGACAATCGATGGCGTGGTAGTCGGTCCTGGGTCACGGAAGAAGATTCGACCTAGGCCCCTGATGATACGACGATACCAGTCGCGTTCAAAAAGTTCTACTCGAACCTCTTTCATGGTGGTGTTTGGTTATCTTAGAGCTTGAAAAATATTCCTTAGCTTGGACAGGTCCCAAATTTGGGTACTGTCGACGTACCTTTTCAACACTGTTGGCTTAGATTCAGCTCAGGTCTTTGATCGAAGGCCACTGAGATTGGCTTTGATGACTGATATTTGTGAAGGATATTGTATCTCATGTGAGCAGAGAGTAACGATGGGATTTGTGGCGTATGAGATATGTCAAAGAGAGAAAATGGAAAGGAGAAAGACCGGCGATGAACCAATTTATGGTGGTGAGAGAGACATCGTGAGCGTTCAGATCGTGGCTTCACATGCCATCTCCACCTTCCACCTGATCTCGCATTCTGCTTCCTCTCAGGGCCTTTCTTTTCTCTTCAGAAATTTCTTGAGGTTTCTCCTCTCCATGGCCTTGATTCGATATAGGCATGTTCCACACAAGGTCATTGCCAACAGTAATGTTGTATTTTCCTCCCTTCCACCCACCACAGTGAATTCCAGTACGCATGATCATCGAATCTTAATTTGTCCCCAGGGTGATATAAGCCTCAGTAGAATAACGAAGTCGAATTTATTAGTAATGCTCACCGCCAAGAGTAAGACGGAGATAATGCTCCAATCCAATGAGATAACACCGACATATAGCAGCGTCTTCGTAACCTCCGACCTAAACCCCGCTAGTTCCTACCTAGGTAATTCAGCAGTCAGCGTTTGAAAATATTTTAACTTCTCGCACTCATCAGTCATACATCGTATCATGCCTACGACATTCGTGGTACTCTCACCCAACAATGCTGCCGGTCACCGAAAGCAGACCAGAGGGAGGTCTTTCAAGTCTTCCAGGGCGACATCTCCAAATCGCCAAAAACGCAGTCAAGTGGCGAGGGCTTGCGACTGGTGCCGAGTGCATAGAATCAAGTGCGATAACAATTATCCATGCCAGAACTGTAATAGCAGGCAAGGCCATTGCAGAAGACGTGAGCGAAGCAAGACGAGGTCGCTCCCAAGTGCCGTGAGGTCAGTTCCAGCCAACCGTTAGAGCATTCTGAAGCTAATCTGACATTGTGGTGCAGAGAGATCGAGAGATTGGAAGAACATATTCGAGAACTGGAAGAGCAGCTTCAGAAACCGTCTAACCCTGTCAATGACGGAACACTGGTAACAGCTGCCCTGTCAGAAAAACCTAATTCACAATGGATCCAAGCTGGTCCAGGCAAGCTCCGTGAGGGTATCTATACCACTGGAGTTCAATCACAACGAAGCCAGTGGTACGGCTTATTGTCAAATTTCTATTATATCAGCCGTTTGAGATCAGATCTCACCATTGCCCTCCAGCAACCCCAGTCTGACGACAACATTCAGCCCAACTCGGCCAGCCAGATATTTGTCAGTCCGACTTCATCGAAGCCAGCTGACTCTAGCCTGGAAGAAACCGCGCTTTCCGCAGACCTTGGAGCATCTGGAAGCTATTTGACCCCGACACAGGAAGACTACTTTCTAAGTCTGTTCTGGGAATCGTACCATTGCACCTTTCAGATCTTGGATGAAGGCGAATTTCGTGAACATTACAGGTCATTGTGGAAGACATCTTCGTCAACAAGAAAACCTTCGCCTCTGGTCGATATCATTCTTGCAATCTGCATGCAGTACGGACTCGCTTTTCTTCCCCGAGAAGTTTCTAGCCCGGAACCCAAGACTGTTGTAGATGGTAACGATGCGACCATTGCAGGTAGATGGTACTACCATCGATCTCAGATGCTTCTAAACTCTCAACTCGAAAGCCCGTCAATGATGACACTCCAATGCCAGATTCTCGCTGTCAAATATCTCTGCAACGCCTCCTATCAGAACATGGCCTACAGTGGCTTGGCAACTGCTATCCGGACAGCACATTTGCTCGGTGTACATCTCGAGCCTCCGGTAGATATGCCGCGAGAGCAAAGAGAGTTGCGCAAGCGGGTATGGTGGACATTGTACTGTATGGAGTGTAAAACGTGTATGAAGCTTGATCGCCCGTGGAGCGCTCCATTCTCACTTATTACTTGTCAACTACCAGCTGATGATCGGCAACTGGCTTTGATATCTGGCTCAAACTTTGCTTCTTATGGAGAGGATTTGACGTGGTTGACGTATACCTTGCAGATGACCAAGATGATGCTCGCTGTTCGAACAGTATTTGTTGCCTTCGCCGACAAGTGTGGGGATATCGTAGCTAGCAACTTGGGTAGAGGTATCTACAAGGATCCCCAAACCCTCGAAGAATGTGCAACGTTTCTAGAATCACAAATGGGAGTGCTCCGCAGCTTCGGAAGCCAATTGCCAGATGGGTTGAAGACTAAGCGGAAGAATGGTGTACCTTTTTCAACTGATCGAGCGATGCTGGATATTGAACTATATGCCCCCCTTTGGCTTCAGCGACAACGCCTTATGTTCGAACTGCTTTACCATAACCTTGCTTTAAATCTCTATCGTCCGTTTATATGTTTCCCCTCGACGTTTGTGGGCTCGTTAGCTTCACCTCCGGCGATTTCCGCGTTCTCTAATACGACCCCAGTGACCGAAAGTCATGCAAACTCATGCATTGAACACGCCATGACCATAACACGCATGATGCATCAGATCCTCACCGGCTCTGAGATTCTGAGCGGCATGCACGAGGCCTTTCACTTCCAATGGAACGCGACTGTGTCACTTATTGGTTTTATCCTCGCATATCCCCTCTCGCCGTTAACGCCTGAGGTACGAGAAAACATCAACAATGCCATTGCCGTATTTGAGACATTTGGCAAACACTTCGCGGTTGGAGCGAGTGCTGCGAATGTTACTCGCAACCTCGTAGCGAAAGCTGACTACCTGACTGAGCGTTTTCACGCTCGGCTAGCAAGCCTTGAGACCTCGAATACTCCGGACCTCCTTCATTCGTATCTTGGAACAATGAGTGTGGATAACATGGACCTATCTGCTCAGCCTCCAGATTTTATGGAGTTAATGAGTTTCCCAATGTCGGGTACGACGGACCTGGGATTTTCGCTTGATCCATTCGCTGGCCTTGAGCAGTTCTACTCGGGGTCCGCGAATGACGCTTGGGTGCTTGACCAAAATTGATACAGTCAGTAGAACCTGGCTATAACGAACAGGAGGCCTTGTCGACGTCTAAATTTGACATCTAGAGATGTCAACTCATATGGATAATATCTAACCTGATATCAATATAGTGATAAGGGGGCCTTCTGTTCGATATAGCCAGGTTCTACTGTTTGGCACTGTATCTGACTCTTGCTTACAACATTCCCCTCGCGTCTAACGAGTGTGATGACCATATCTAAGTTCGCAGAATGAGAAATGAAATTAATTCCACCAGTACCGATCTTTATGGTTCACAATTTGACATGATTCAGTACCTTTGAGGGGCCTCGTCAATATGATGAAACGACCATCCATCTCATAACTATCATGTCGTTAATTTTCTATAAGCAGACTTTTTAAATTGGCATTCATGAATCATTTCTAGTTCATCTTGATCACCGAGCGGAATCGGACGCTTCCCTTAAGCATCGCATCTGTAAACGAATTAGTAGCGGACCACAAAAGAAAGCAATGGGTAGATATCTTACCATAAGCCTCATTGGCTTTCTCAAGAGGAAACGTCTCGACCATGCACTTGATATCTTGCAACCCAGCAAACTGGATTGCCTCTTCTGAGTCGAGTGCGTGTCCGCTTGGCCATGAATGGACTGAAGTGCCATATCGCATCTGTCCTCTGTCAGCACAGCTGTTGTCTCTGTGGAAAGGTTTTGAGGTACACTGACCAGAATCCCTGTATTGACTGGAAGATCATCGATAACTAATGGGAAAAGTCATCATCAGAATTGTCTCATCGTCCGATGTCCACTAGGAGTATACTTACTAGACAAAATAAGCAACTTCCCCTTAATCCCAAGTCCACTCAACAACGGAGCAATAGACGCCTTGTCAGGCGCAGTGGACACAATCAACGAAGCACCTCCCAGCTTCTGCAGTGCTGCGCCAAAGTCCTCCTTGCTACCATCGATATACTCATGAGCACCAAGCTGTCTTGCAAACTTCTCCTTTTTACTATCCCGTGAGAGCGCCACGACACGGTATCCGAACTTGTTGGCATATTGCAAGGCGAGATGACCAAGACCGCCGAGGCCTTGAATGGCAACAGTTGAGCCGGGGGGCACTTGCATTTGGCGCATGGAGTTGAAGACTGTTACGCCGGCGCAGAGCATGGGGGCGTATGTGGCTGCATCGACGTCTGGAGGGATGCGAACAGCAGCCTCCGAGCGGATAGTGCAGTATTCGGCGTCTGTTATTGATATTAGCAAGACGCCAATTGCTGCGTTGAGAAGGTAGACGAGATTGACATACATCCACCACCTCGTGTTACACCATTTACAAGTTGGTTATCGCACATTTGATAGTGACCAGTCTTGCAAGCTCTGCACGTGCCTATGATAGATGTTAAACATGACTCAAAACTCTTCAGGGCAGATAAGTTACCATCATGTCCTCCATGCCATCCACCACCAACACGATCACCAACCGTCCATCCTGAAACCCCGCTTCCAACCGCAGCGACTTTTCCAATTATCTCATGACCTGGAACTCGTGGGCTAGATTGAAACGAAATTGAACACTGGTTAGCCTTGAATAGTCAATTGCAATGCGAAGGATAATCATACAATCCGCCTCCCATGTGCTGTGTAATGGTATCAGAAAAGCATACTCCGCAAGCCTCGACTTGGACCAGGATCTCGCCCTGGGCAGGAGGGGTAAGACTGGCCTCTTCGATGATCAATGGGCCACCGGATTCTTTGAAAACAGCCTGCCGGAATCTTTTTGGTAGACTCATTTTAATTTGTATCAGATACTAGTAAGCCTTTCTTGAAGATCACTTTGAATACGGTAGCTGATAATTTTTCTGGAAGGAGTCGTCAAAGATGAGATCGATCGAAGCTTTGGGTAACGAAAAAGAAAGAATCAAACCGTGATATGAGGTAATGCACACAATTTATAATCTACTGTAACAGAAGATATTGCCACAAAACTATAGCAAAAAATTGCGTCTAAAGGTTGGAGTTGCAGGAGCAACTAAGTACCCAAAGGAGTAACCGGAGTTAGTCTAGCCCTAATTCGAGGGTGTTTCCATTTCCGTCGCAATGATGGATGGCTTCAACCATCCATTATTGCATCACCAATCATGTTCGGAGCCATTGCTACGGTATATATTTCCCTATTTGAGATCTATAAAAGCGTTTTTGTGTAGTCTCCCTTTTCAGGCTGTATGCCCAAAGAGTGTTGTATGTAGTTGCTTCCTATTCGGAACTCCGGCTGCGCCGGAGCATATCGAATCATTACACAGATCTACGTGGCTTGCACGATCTGTACATCGCAACAGCCCTAGCGTTATATAAATTCGTTTTACTGGATTTATAATGTTGAATGCACGCCCTGTGTCTGACATCCAGGAACAGTTTTTGTCACACAGCGGATTGTTGACTGCTATGCAGAGGTTCGTGGCAACAAGGAATCCTGAAAAGGAGCCGAGTGAGTGTTTGAGAATGACAGGAGTATTGATTTTTGATAAACTAACTACATCTGAATTTTCAGGCCTATGGAGCGAACATATAAAAGCCGCCATACTCCAGGTGTCCGGTAATCATGATGGTTCTCCAGCAACTCGTCCTTCATACCAAGTTCACATAAACCTTGAAACAAAGTCTCAATCCTTTCCCATATCTATTAGCAGCAAGCGAGTCTTCGTAACTGATCGATCAACATCATATTTGGATTTTTGATCAGTAATAAGATTGTCAATCCTGTTCACAGACGCCATGACGGTTGAAGGCCAATGCAACTGTGGCAGCATTCGAGTAGCCTTCGATGAGGTCCCGGACGGCTGTATTCTGTGCTACTGGTGAGCAATATCAGAACTTTGAATAAACAGTATAACCCGTATGAATTCATTGACTAACGGCCTTGTGAAAGTGACAATTGTCGACGATCAGGCGGTCGTAAGTCCTTGCTTTTCTTTTAGATATGTGATCCCATGCTATATTGAGATCACATATATATTGGATTGAAATCTCGAGGAAAGTCTGGCTAACCATATCTCAAATAGTATCATCGGTCAATTTCCTCCTCGACGAATCTAATATTGCGGTCCACGACCCCAATAATGTTCTACGAAAGTATACAGACAAGAATACCGCGTTTGGAGGAGTCATAGAAGTATGCATAAACCCTCGAGCTATCGAACCTACAACAAATAGTTAACATCAATCACCTTCAGCGACAATTCTGCGGTACATGTGGAAGGTAATCCTCATATACGCAGGCTTTATTTCCAGCTCAATGCCCTAACTTCAATTCTTAACAGCCCGATCTTGTCTCTAGTCCTCGCTGATCCAGGGACCGTCTTCGTGAAAGCGTCTTTATTGAACGTTGAAGATATACCGCAGCCCAAGAAGGAGAATTTTCCGCATAAGAAACCTCAATGGATGGGAGAGATCAATCATCTTTGAGGCGCTTGGTTTGGGGGGAATAGATAATCATTTTCACATCTCAGTATGACTGTTCAATGTGTATGATAAGATAGAAGCAGGAGGGACGCCGCGATTGTGGTCTCCTTGTCGATGTGCATCATACGTTGGGAGTTTGTACGTTTGAAAAATGATATTTAAATACGAAAAGTCCGCTATGTTCACTAAGAAACAGGTCAAAATATGTAATAAAATAAAACAAGCCCTTTTCCGTACCGTCATTCACGTACAAGTAATAACGCCCTATAAGATATACACGTAGAAATGAAACGCCTTTATTCCTCGGAGTACCTTCCCATCCTTCCAAAAGAACCGAGAATCTCATTGCCATTGAGATCCATGACAAAATAAAATGACCAAAAAACACACTTGGCAATCCTTCGCAATGCTGACCGGGTATAAATGAACCCACACGGGGTGGCAGAAGAGAAAAAAAAAAGAAAAAAGGATGTTTAGAAGAAAATTAGGTTTTAAAGCTGTGGATGCGCACTTCACAGTCTTCGCTGCCTGTCACAAAACAGCTGTCACCTAGCCCAACGCAGGTGACCGGGCCGGAATGTCCAGTAAAGGTGCGTTCGCATTTACCAGTCCTTGGGTCCCAGATCTTGACCATTCGATCTTCGGCACCGGATACAATGCGCAGCGTATCAGCAGACAATGCCCAGACACCTTCCAAGTGCCCGAAAAAGGTTCGTAGGCAGCGCCCGGTGTACGTTTCCCACAGACGGATAGTCGAGTCTAAGGCGCTGGTAAGGATGTACCGGGGAGGTGCAGGACGATCGCCTTCAAAAAAGGTCGCGTTTGGTGAGCAAGATACTTGGCTAAAGGGCGATTCATCTCCGGATACGGATGCGTTGCTGTCTTCTTCGTGACCTGCATCGTGATCCTCTTCGAACTCGAATTCTCTTGGCAAAGGGATGACTTGTTGTACCTGGCCCACATGGCCTTGGAAAGTTCGTATGCATTGTTTAGAGTCAAGATCCCACAATTTGACTGTGCAGTCGTCTGACGCGGATAGCACAGTACGTGAGCAACTGTCTACGCGAACAGCATTGACCCAGTCAGAGTGACCTCTTAGGAGAAATGTAGACTTATCCTCAAAGTTCCAGATCTTGACGGTCTTGTCGGTCGATCCTGACGCCAAGATGCTGTTTTGAAAATGTAATCCTATGATACCACCGAGATGCCCGGTATACGTGGAAATGCATTCTCCAGTCCGCCAGTTCCACACCTTTAGAGTGCGATCTATACTTCCGCTGATGAGTTTGGTATCATCAAACTGCAAGCAACGGATACCCGAAGTATGTCCAGTAAGAGTACGAAGTTCCTCGCCGGTCTCCATGTCCCATATTTTGATAGTCGTATCATAAGAACCCGTTGCAAGAATGTTGTCTTCGAACTGAAGACACATGACTCCATTTGTATGACCTTTGAAGACTTTGACTGAGCATCGGCCGTATTTCCAATTCGTTCCGACTTTGAACCGGTCCTTGTAAACGTCCTTCCACGGTCGAAGATTGGTTTTGCTGAGTTCTGTATCTTCATCCGTTGGCAGGCGCTGGCGTTTGACAGTCTGAGAGTCGGAAGCTTCCAAATCTTCGGCCGTACGCTTCACACCTGAAGTTGCATCAACCGATTGTGCAGTGGCAGATGACTCAGGGGACATGGGAACGCCTAAGGCACGTTTCTCGATTTGTTCCTTTGAAGCTCGTAATCGTTTACGCTCAAGCAATGGTAGTCCCCATCCACATTTTGTACATTTGCGATGGATATGTTGTTCGCACATTCGGTGCCAAACGACGTCGTCGTCGGCCAGACATTTCCAGCTTCGTGATACTTGAGCGGCGCGGCAAAGGGAAGCGGTGTCGAGGTAGGATAGAATTTTGAAAGAGATTTCAGGCGGGAGCGCAGTGATAAAATCGATGCGAATGAGGTCTCGTACGCTGCTGGATATAAGGGACAGCTGAGGAAAGCAGCATTGAGCGAGAATGCCTCGAAGCATAAGCTCTCGCTGTTTTGCGGGGGCAGCCGAGAACAAGGACCACACGTGGGCTATCCCTTGTTGATCGCTTTGCGGGAGAGCTTGCAACTCCTTTTCTTCATTAGTATTACTATCCACCAGCCAAATGTCCGACTGAGATGAACGTACCCATTGCAGGTGATCCATGGACGGTTCGTCGGCTTGTCTGCGGCATTTCAGATCGGGCCTGTGGCGGTAACAGTATCTGGAATTCATATACTTGGGCGGAGGTCCTGCGGATTTGCTGGTGTCTGTTCCAAAAGGAGCATATTGACTTGGGATGTGTTTGGCCAGGAAAGGAGCAATGTTTTCGTCGGCCAGTTTCGCTTTGGATATTGCTCGTTCTTGGTTTGTGTGGTCGTCGGTCAATTGATGTGATTCGGAAGAGTTGTCGAAAATTGACCGTGCGCCATTGTATGGGGTCATTGTATTGTCCTCTGGTAGGCCTTGTTTGCGGGGAGTCGGATTGAACAAGGATTCCTTCGCATCCTGCACTGCCGAATGCTCGTCGTGCATACCTGGCAGATTGGACCAAGTATAGTTGTATTAAATCGAATAGCGCAACAAGAGTGTATTCCGCGCGGAAGCGGTCAAGTCGAGCGAGGAGTCGTTGTTGGGTTGTCTTATCACAAAGCAGTAGTCATCGAAGGTACCGGCGAGCGGAGAAAGTAGGGAATTTAAGTGAAAAGCCACACAAGACAGTCGCAACAGAGATGCCTGATCATTCCAGGGGCTGACTGCAATGGCAAATGAAGGGACATCTGGATTTGTCAGAGCAGAGGCGTTGGTTTATTAACTAGGAGTTGACGACGGAGGCCGACAGTCTGGCGTGATTGTAAGACTCAGACTACTATGAGTACCCGGATGGAATCACGTGCGAGATCTGGCTGATATCGCCATGCGCTCTGGCAGAAAACTATGCGCAGCCAATCACAGCGAGATCACGCCATCGCTGCCGCCTTGCCGCCTTGCAAAACTGGCAGTCACGCCATCGGCTGGCTTCTTTCCTGTTTTGGAAAAGCGACCCACCGGTGCGTTCTTTCCCCGGATTGGATCTCGGATCATGTCCCGTGACTTCCGTCTATCCTTATCTCACCCAGAGACTAACTGTCGAGCTCCTATCTTCGTTACTCCTTTCCTTGTCGGACGTCGTCATTCATCCAACGGATTCGCATCCCCCTGAGACTCATGATCCTTGACTGTGGCTCTGAATCACGAAATGTGATTGATCCACGGAGTCTCCGGAAGCAATCCAGAAGCTTGGACATAGCTCTCAAAGCTCGTTAACGACTCGTTCGACGATAGTCGGTATCAAAATTCATCAACAAAGCACGTCTTCAACAGCCATGTGCTAGCATCAAACTCCTTTTGAGTGATCTTTTCGACTTTTACGACCTGCCAGTCTTGACCATCCCATTATTCGGGTTTGCCAGTTGATCTCTCGACTCATCAACCTGGCCAATGACTATTTTCTTGTCCATGCATCCGGGTTGATTGAAATTGACTCATATAGTCCGAAATGTCGCAATCCTCTGCCGAAACATCCTCACCGCCTCAATCCAAAGCACAGTCCATCGATCTAGCCCCCCAAAGAGATGCAGACCACGACTCCCATCCATTAGCCGAAGAGCCCAAATCCCAATTGGACACTTTGATCTCGTATCTTGTCGCCGCGAAACGGTCTTTATCGTCCATATACCATGTATCTCGCGCCGATGAAATAGTCAACACAGCTCGGAACGCTTTGGAGGAAAGTGTTGTACTATCTGCCAAAACAGGTTTTCTCAGACGGGGCCAGAAAAACCAGATTCGATTATTGTATAATGTTCGGAGTGAAATTGAGAATATTTCCCACCGGGGACGTGCTGAGTTTGCCGCCGTGCTGACAGAGCTCGATGATGTTGACGAACGTTTACGTCAAACATTAGACAAGCTACGTCAGACAGTTGTTCACCCTTCCTTCCGTCCAGAAGGCGAAGAGCCGAAAAGTCTTCATGATTTTGTGGACGAACGTGGTGTAGAGGAATTGCAAGTAATTCTAAAAGCTGCCATAGACCGAACTACTGCGGCTCAATCTCAGCTAGACACCTCCAGCTCGAGCTTCGATGAGGAATTACGAGCCCTACAACATGCCCTGGGAAGATATCGTACTACAATGGAGCTGGCCTCTTCACGCTCCTCGCTGTCAGCATCTTCTCCAAGCCCATCCAGCCCTGCATTAGTGTCTCCGTCAAGCATACCACCCTTGCTACGATCATTAGAGTCTCATGCGCAGGAGATGGCGGATCTACTTGAGTCTTTGGTACATCATTTTGATAGATGCGTGACCGCCGTAAAGCACACAGAAGGCGGCGGGGCGGTTGCGCGTTCCATTACTGGAGACATGCCTCAGGGACTCAACGTCCGCCACGCGGAAGACACAGCATCCGGCGCCGATCCCGGTGCGAATGACACCGTTGATCCAATGACCGACTCGGACTATGAAGATATGTTAGGCGTCCTTACAAAGGATGCTGGGGAGGCAGAGGATGTCGTGCTCGAAATTCAGGAACGGAGTAGCGAGATGGAGACTATTTTGGAGAGCATTCTCGCACATCGAGACTCTGTTATCACAGTATATAATGCCACTACAGAGGTCTTTGATCATCTTTCTACTCTTGCGACCACCCGTCTGCCTGAGTTTATCTCACAAGCACACGCTTTCACACACGTCTGGAACGAGGAGCACGAGCGCATACGGACTGGCATGGCGGATCTTGCCGATCTACGGTCCCTATATGTTGGGTTCCTCGATGCCTATGATGGTCTTATCCTTGAGGTATCACGCCGGAAACACATGCGCCAAGGCATCGAGCGTGTCTTACGAGAGACTCGTGTCAAGCTTGACCAGCTATATGAGGAGGATATTAATGCCCGAGAAGCTTTCCGAGTCGAACAGGGAGACTATCTTCCATCAGACATATGGCCCGGCCTTAGCCGCGCTCCGATGAGAATCAAATTTTCAAAGCTATCCGGCGGTAAGCTGCCTGCCGTGACGGGCCAAGCCGATGGCGATGAAGTCCCTGTAGAAGGAACTGCTATCGAGGATGAAGAGTCAATAGACGGCGGTGACTATATACCAGATCTACCAAAGCATGTTGTTGACGAGGCTATAGGCCGATTGAAAGCCCGAGCCAAGGAGGATAGTTTTCAATGAATGTCGTGATTCTTATATTACTTTCCGATACTGTTTATAATTCAGATTATACGAACAGACGCCTGTTGGCAACCAGCTGGAGTCAAGCTATTGATCCATTTTGTGCTCGCTACGAGCAATCAACCTTCCCAGGTGATGAAAACAATATATCTGTTTCTTCAGGCGCAGATCCGGCGTGTGTCCCTGATCCGTTTCACGCATACTCCTTCCTTGGTCCAATGAATCAAGGCGGTGATGTAAGCCATCAGATCTGAGGGACCACCAAGCGTCGTGATATGAAGATCAAAGAGAGCTCTGATGGGATAGCTACTAGTTATAGAAGAAGTCACGATATTGAATTTCACTAAGCCAATACTCCTTCTTTTCCTTGATCATTTGGCCATCAACAGATCCTCCCACCATCTACCAGGCATCAATGCTGACTTACTATGTAAGTAGACATCAGAGAATTTCATGATTTAATACCTCTCAGCTAGGCAACCTGTCTTTGTAGTCAACCACTCGCGGTGTAGTTTAATTCTCTTCTCGACTTCTCCGTGCTTCTTCTCATTTTTCCAACCTCCTCTTTTCGGACCTCAAGCTCGAAAGCAACCTACTCTACGATAGAACAAGCTCAAACACACACAGTTGCGCAGTGATTCTCTATACTAACATATAGATACGTATAGACATAGTCATGTACTGTTCGAAGAAACGTGATGCTTTGAGCAAGCAAACTTGAAAGTGCATGTCAACTATTACGCCTTAAAAGTACACGAAAGCTAAAGCAAAATGACATCCATCATACACAACAGTAGAAGAAAAGGGATATAGATATAAGAATAAGATAGAAAGCAAGAACACTGAAACTCATCGAACGCCGAGACTTAGCCACCACTTCTCCTCTAATACGAATCAAAGCAATCGGCCACGATTACGACTTTTGCTCCTCCACGAACTTGAGAGCTTCCTCCTTCGACACCACATCGATGGTACTAGCCTTATTGCGGAAGCTAACACCATAACATTTCTCTGCGACATGCAACATTTCAGGTCGGAAGGTCGTGCAGATGAATTGGCCGTTTGTAGAATCGGAGATGGACTGTAACATCTGAGCCACGGCAGTACGGTATTGAGCGTCCAGGTTGGCGTCGATTTCGTCGAACAGATAGAATGGAGCGGGATCACAGGCTTGAATCGCAAAGACAAGCGCGAGGGCACACAGACCTATTGTCATGTCAATATTGTATTTCTATGAAAGAGAGAAAGGAAACATACTCTTTTGTCCACCACTCAGTTGCTGAATACGTTGCTGCTCATCGTGCTTACTATTGAAGCTGACGCTGATACCCACGCCAACATAGTTCTCTACGCTCTCCCGTCGGTCCTCGTCCTCGGATTCGATCTCATTGTCCGCGCGAAGAGCACGATCAGTCTTGCGTTGAATGATGAGTCGCCCACGACCTGCAGGTACGAGCTTTTCAAACACATTGTGGAATTCACGCGAGACTTGCTTGAATGTACGCTCAATAGCTTCATCCTTGCGCTGATCTAGGACCATGATAAGTTCATCAATTGACTTTTGGGATGCATCAAGTTCCTCCCTCCGCTTGGTAAGAGTCTCGCGCTGCTTTGTGAAATTGTTGTATTGCTCAAAGGCCTTTTTGTTGACGTGGGAGTATTTCTTCAGCGACTCATTGACCTTGTGCAATTTCTTAACGACGGTATTGGAGTCGGTCTTGTTGTACTTGGTAAATGCTTCATCCGGAAGCACACCAAGATCACGAATGTTGGCGCTACATTCGGCAGCTTGCTTGGTCAACGCCGCTTTCTTCTGCATGCTCTTCTCCATACGTCGCTGGTGTTTCTCAATCGATTTGGCTAGTCCCTCTAGGTTATTGCGCACTTCTGTCTTGCGACCCTCTAGTTGGCCAACTTGTGCATTACCTTCGGAAATAGACTGATCGACTTCAGCTAGTCGCTGTGTGATCTTTCCTAGAGAATTCTGTAGTTTCTTCATCTGTCGTTGAGCCTCTTTTAGAGTGCCATGAGAACTATCGTCGCCAATGTCGATATCGGGACTGTTTAGTTGATCCAGTCGTGGATAGAGATTTTCACGTAATTCCACTTCCAACACGGATTTTCGAGCCTCAAGTTCACTGCGCTGACTAGACAGATCAGCATATTGACGCCGTAGACCCTGTGCAGTGACACCCAAAGATTCAAGCTCCTTTTCTTCATCAGCCGTAAGAGCCTTTTGGAAGCCGGATGAGATTTCAGTTTCCAATGCAATAACTTGACCGTCTAAAGCGGTCAAATTGTTCTCAATATTGCGAAGAGCTCGTTGTTTGGCATCAAGATTATCGTTTTTGTTCTGTAATAGCTCACGTTTGCTACGAAGTTCTTGTCGTAGCGGGCCACTGTTACCGTGGAACTGGTGTTTGCGCTGCTCGAGCTTTTGCAACTCGCCCACGGCCTGAGTCACTTGCTGGTCAAGCTTTTCCAAGTTCCTTCGGATTTCGCTTGCGCGATTCTTCTTAGACTCGAATTCATCACGCCATTTTGTCACTGCCTTAACCGCTTCAAGACGGGATTGACGAGAGTCGTGGAAACCACCGGTCAGTGCACCCCGCTTATCAGATCTATCACCTTCTGGAGTGATAGCGTTGACGCCGTGACTTCGCGCATACTGTGATGCTACCTGAAGATTTGGGCAGATAATGGTCTTGCCAAAGACTTGTTGAAAGGCCTTTTCATATTGCGGGTCGTATTGCAGCTTTTCAATCATTGGAATGGTGTCACTTGCTTTGGGTACGTTTGCTGGGCGAGGTTTCAGGCGGTTCAATGGCATAAATGTAACTCGACCTGCTTTCTCTTTCTGTAGGATTTCAAGGACCTTTGTAGCTGTTTCATCGGTATCGACGACGTAGTGGAATAGACTTGTCCCAGCGGTCACCTCCACGGCCGTCCGATAACGTTCGTTCACTTCAAGAAGCTCAGCCAGCGTACCATAAACTCCTTCCAAATTGTGTTGACGCTTGATCCTTCGTACGGCTGCTATGCCGCGGCTAGTGTTATTGTCCATCATGTGTGAAAGGCTGCGTTCGGCCCTGTCTACTTCTTGGGATGAATTCGACAATACGGAATCCAAGCGAGCTTCTTCTCTCCACAACTCCTTTCGTTGATCCATAAGACGATCTCTTTCATCTTTAGCATTCTGGACCTCCTGCTCAATTGACTGGATCGCATCCCCTCTTCCATCGATTTGTTTCCGAAGATTCTCAATTTCAGGTTCGAGTGACTCGATGGTCTTCTGAAGGTCTTTGATATCTTCAGTAGTCTGGGTTTTGACCGCATTGACTGCCTTGATAGAATTTTTCGTCTCTTGGATTTCCTTCTGGAGCCATTTGTCCCTCTCAGACTTACTTTTGAAGCGAGAGTTCCTACCTTGCTTTGCATAAAGTCGTTGTCTAGATGTTTCGGCTTGGTCCAATTGCAACTTCACGGCATCCTCTTGTTCCTTGGCAGCATTGAATTGAGGTAGAATCGCTTGTAGTTCACTTTCGCGCTGACTAATGGCAGTTTGGACTGCATTCAAGTCGTTTTCATATCGAGCCTTCAATTGTTGAGCAGCGGATTGGTTGTCTTTCAATGCCTTCTCCTGCAATTCTACCTGAGCGAGGGCACGAGAAGCCTCACGACGTTCATCTTCCAATTGCGCCTTATCCACCTTTAGAAACTCTATTTGTTGCTTGCATTGGGCAATTTCAGAATCAATCTGAGCCATGTCCTTTTCCCCTTGTATGAAATGTTCGCGGTTGACATCTGTATCCTCGACACCAGTTTGTCGCTGGCCCTCAAGGTTGTCAAGCGCATTGGCAATTTCCTGTTGTTCGCGAGAATAGATGGTGTACTCCAGGCATCGGCGTTCGCGGTCTTGTTCCTGGTAGTTCCGTAGCTCGTCTTTTTCCTCTTCTAGCTCACCCAGTCGTTCGTTGATGTAATCGAGAAGTTCATCAATCTTTGCTCTCTTATTATTCGTCTCGTTCATAATCTTGAGTGATTCGGCTCGTCGGGCTTCGTAGACTTGTGTACCGGCAACCTCCTTCAGCAACACGAGACGTTCTGAGTCCTTCATGTTTGTCAGTGTTGTGACTCGTCCCTGAGGAACAATGTAGTAAGGGTTGGATCGTGAAAAGCCGGCGGACTCCAGGAGATTCATAACATCCGCTTTCGTGGCGTTTTTGTGGTCCAAAGTGTATTCGTCTTTTTTCAGTCCGATCGTTCTGCGAAGTACGAGTTCGGGCTTGCCGGTAGGGAATCTCTCGTCGGAGTTATCGAATATCACCTCGACGTACGCTGACATGACGGCAGAACCAGAACCTTCCTACTCACAAATCAA
This sequence comes from Talaromyces pinophilus, assembly GCA_001571465.2. Classification (NCBI taxonomy): domain Eukaryota; kingdom Fungi; phylum Ascomycota; class Eurotiomycetes; order Eurotiales; family Trichocomaceae; genus Talaromyces; species Talaromyces pinophilus. The sequence goes on along the minus strand of CP017344.1, from coordinate 2,297,372 downwards.
TAAAATATCGCGCAAATAAAGACGTTGCCACCTACATGAAGGAGAGCCTGTCGCTCCTCGCGACCCATTTGTGTGTATGCATCGCTCAGGACGAAACGAATAGCGGCGAAAAAGTTACTCTTGCCCGAACCGTTACGGCCGACGATGACATTGTGTTTGGGCGAGAAGGGTTCAATGACCGTTTGGTCCTTGTAACTATGACACCTTTAGTTAACACTAAGCTTTTCTAGATGAGCCCAGTGTACCATACCTCTTGAAGCCCTGGATGATGATTTGCTTGATATACATCGTGACACGGAGACACGCGACGGTATCGTGTTAACTTAGAAAGATCGAAGCATCACCGAAGCAGACTGAACAGAATAAAGGCCGGCTTCAAGTCGCGTATTTGTAACAACACAGTGTAAATTCGCGTCCTTCAGTCGACACTGCTTGACTTTGATTCGAACGACAATGTCTCCTGTGGCAGGTCCGACGCGTGCCTGAAAGAGCAAGACCCAGGATTCGCGTTGATGGCCCACACCGCCATGCCAAAAGGGACAAAGTGCCTTCCCTTTCGGTCGTTGGGCGCCAAGACCGCGGGGTCCGCCACTTTCCTTATCGATTAACCCGATTTGGCCATACACTTTTTTTTCTTTTCTTCGCACACCAGATCACTGCAGTTGATTTGATTCAACTGCGAGCTTTACAGATTTTTTATAATCGTTAAAATGGCTTCAGAAGATAATGCTCATGGCTTAGCTGATGGCCAACTTCCGCCACATCGGTTCGTCCCAAACACAGGTTATATCAACACGACAGTTGACCCCGCAGTCGATAATGCACACGACACGAGTGCACCACAAGCGGATGAGGAAGTTGATGAAGACGATGAATATTACGACGATATCTTCGAAGAGGATCTAGAAGAAGACTTCAGCTCTGCGAACCCAAATGACTTCACGAAATCATACAATCGTCAGCGCCGGCTGAACGAAGCCATGGCAGATGCCAATGCGCCGAAATCCTCATACCCAAAGACGAACCCTCAGAAGCCCAAGGCCAATGTAGCCGCAGCCGTGGACGATCAGATAACATCGCTCTCGAAACATGCCGCGAAGATTAAACTTGACGACCAGCAGTCGGGATTTAGGGGGAAAGATGGAAGAACAGTTGATAAAAGTGATCGTGCTACATCAGAGCAAGTGTTGGATCCACGCACAAGAATGATTCTCTTGCAGATGATCAACAGGAATCTAGTCTCAGAGATCAATGGCTGTCTTTCTACCGGAAAAGAAGCAAATGTGTACCATGCTGTCACAGTACGAGACGAGGAAGGGGATGTCGAGACCCTACAGCGAGCGATTAAGGTCTACAAAACCAGCATATTAGTGTTCAAAGACCGCGACAAATACGTTACTGGCGAGTTCCGTTTTCGAAAAGGTTACGACAAGAGCAATAACCGAGCTATGGTCAAAGTCTGGGCCGAGAAGGAGATGCGAAATCTGCGAAGAATTCATTCTGCAGGCATTCCAAGTCCTGAGCCTCTCTACCTTCGACTTCACGTGCTAGTCATGGGATTCTTGGGCAATTCACGAGGAATACCCGCACCTCGTTTGAAAGATGTTGAATTCGATATACCGGATCCCGAGACGCGCTGGCAGGAGTTATACATGGAGCTACTTGGTTACATGCGTACAATGTATCAAACATGTCGACTGGTCCACGCTGACTTGAGCGAGTATAACATCCTATACCACAAGAACAAACTTTACGTAATCGATGTCAGTCAAAGTGTTGAACATGACCACCCACGCAGCTTGGAGTTCCTACGCATGGATATAAAGAACGTCAGCGATTTCTTCAGACGCAAGGGTGTCAACACTCTTTCTGAGCGTGTGGTTTTTGAATTCATCATTAGCAGCCAAGGGCCGGAAATGGTAGGAGGCGACAATGAATCCATGATCGCGGCAATTCGAAAGCTGTTTGAAACCAGAGACGAGAATGGGGGTGACGCCGAAGGTGTTACGGACGACGTGGATGCTGCCGTCTTCCGTCAGCAATACATTCCACAAACACTCGAGCAGGTTTATGATGTGGAACGAGATGCTGAAAAGGTGCAATATGGCGAAAGTGCCGACCTTGTGTACCGCGATCTTTTGGCCGACAAATCAAAAGCGGGCATAACATCGACCAAGATTGAGAATAAGGCACAGCTTGAGGAAGAGGATGAATCTGAACAGAGTGGCGGCGTATCTATCAGCGACGGCTCTGACGAGAGTGCCGAGGGGTCTGATGATGAAGATCCTTTCGCCAAAAAGCCTCCTCGCGGCAAGAAACATGAAGATAAGGACGCAAAGCGCTTACACAAGCAAAAGGTGAAGGAAGAGAAGAGGGAACAGAGAGCGAAAAAGATGCCGAAACACGTGAAGAAGAAGATTATCAACTCTACCAAGCGCAAATAGAGGCGAGATTATTGCATTCGGACCAAAAAGACGGGTTTGGGAGTTACGCATTTGCATATACCGTTATATAGGGACTGGGATACATGTTTTTCATAAAGGTACATACAGGAAAGCCATCAGCGATTGCTGAGCCATGGGCTGAATAACAAATAACTACTTAGCTACACGATCAAAAATAAGCACTATCTCATCTAGTAAGATCCATTATGCTAGAGATCGGCATGCAGAAGTATCAGTAGCGCTATTTATGCTGCCCCTCATTTTAAAGCATCCAATTACAAATCCAAAGCGTACTAGACAAAGAGAAGACGTCTGGATTATACGTATTACCGTTGAAGTACCAAGTTGTTTAAGATCTCCAGAAGCCCAAACTGACTTCGGTAGGGAAAATGTTCTATCAGCCTGGTGTCACGGATCATGGTCTGCCTCATGACCCTTTCAAGGTACGTATTCACCATGTCACATGGAAAGTGAACCCAATTGAATTGAGATGATATCTGTTCTAATCCGTAATTCAACGTTCCCAACCTGTGTAGGCATGTGTGATCCCTCGGCCAATTGGCTGGATATCAACACGAAGCAAAGATGGACAAGACAACCTAGCCCCATACTCGCAGTTCAACAATCTCACCTTTGATCCGCCATATGTCATGTTCTCCTCCAACATGTTGCCGCCCAACAACAACAAACGCAAAGACACCGTCGTCAATGCCGAAGAAACGAAGCATTTCGTCTGGAACCTGGCCACCTGGGACTTGCGCGAAGCCGTCAACATCACCGGGGAATACCTTCCTCATGGCGTCGACGAATTCGAAAAGGCGTCGCAATACATCTCCAAGGAGCCCGCTACGCTAATGGATGTATCGATGGTCAAGGAATCGCCGGTCAAATTTGAGTGTGTGTATCACTCTACCATACGACTACCGGGGAACCCGCCCATGGGGACTGTGGATATCGTGATCGGGAAGGTGATCGCGGTTCATATCAAGGATGAAGTATTGACGGATGGTCTTTTAGATGTCAGAAAGACTTTGCCAATTGCTCGTTGTGGTTATCATCAGTATACAGTAGTACGGGAAACTTTTGATATGATTGTCCCGGGAAATAATGAGGTTATGCGACTGGGTATGGAGGGGAATGCGAAGGCTACTCACCAACAATCTGGTCAGCAGGAGGAGAAAAATGAAGCATAACGGGTGGCATAATTTTTCAGACCTGCTGGGTAGACAGCCACCTTATTTCTAGAATTTCTCCAGAATTACTCTAGGTATAGAATGAATGGATATATCTTGCATGAGATCGTGGTCTGATGTCTTAGAAGGCCCCGGCCCTGCGTCGGCATACTCTCGGCTTTTATATGCATGGATTGGCTTGCTGGGCTTGCACCACGACAGAGTCAATCATCAATCATCAAACATCAAACATCGACTGGAAGATTGAGCCGAGCATGTGCAAGAATGAAACGTCCGAAAATATCCAGGTTTGCTGTTGTCCATGATTGTCACCGTACGACGGCTGCATGGAAGTCTCCTACGTCACCCACGGCTCTAGATACAATCTAGATTCGCCAACCCAATCGCTTCCATTCTCTTTTCTCTCTTACGATTTGTCAATAGGCATATCCACATTGACTCTTCCGGCATTGCCGACAGCTTACACAGACAAGGTCCGCAGGGAAGCTTGCAACGGGATAACCAGGCTCGATTGATGGTCGCGTAGCTTAGCATGGCATGATGATGTCCGGTCAACATACGAGCTGCTGAGACCTCCACACGCCCGCCACTTCGATGATGTAGGTGCCTCTACCAGAAATATATATGCTGATAATTCCTCGTTTCTATCGTGAAGCTTTTTTATTGACATTAATCCAACCAGCCCACACAATTCCGATTTCAATTTACGGAGTGCGACAAGCACCTTACTACATCGCAGCAGAAAAGAGAAAACAACTACATACAACAACATCTTACACTCATACTCAAAACGACTAGCAACATGGCGCCAAGCGCAGTTGAAGTCGACACACAAAGAATCTCCGCTTATGGACCTGCTCGGTCGACCGTCAAGGTCGACAAGCCACTTGATTCAGAAGAAGTCCGCAAGATGGACGAATACTTCAAAGCAAGCCTGTACCTCTGCCTAGGTATGCTCTACTTGCGCGACAACCCACTCCTTAAAGAACCTCTCAAGAAAGAGCACATCAAGAACCGTGTACTGGGCCATTGGGGATCTGACGCTGGCCAATCTTTCACATGGATTCACATGAATCGTCTTATCAAGAAATACGACCTCGACTCACTCTTCATTTCTGGTCCTGGACATGGAGCCCCTGGTATCTTGTCTCAGTCATACCTCGAAGGAGTCTACAGTGAAGTGTACCCAGACAAGACCGAGGACGAGGATGGCATGCGCCGCTTCTTCAAGTCATTTTCCTTCCCCGGTGGAATTGGTAGTCACGCCACCCCCGAAACCCCTGGCAGCATCCACGAGGGTGGAGAGCTCGGTTACTCAATTTCGCATGCCTTTGGAACTGTCTACGACCACCCGAATCTTATCGCTTTGACGATGGTCGGTGACGGAGAGGCCGAGACTGGACCACTCGCTACCAGTTGGCACAGCACAAAATTCCTCAACCCAATCACCGACGGTGCAGTCCTCCCGGTCTTGCATCTGAATGGTTACAAGATCAACAATCCCACTCTCCTCGCTCGTATCAGCCATGAAGAGCTCGAAGCATTGTTTATCGGTTACGGTTGGACACCATATTTCGTGGAGGGAAGCGACATCCAAAGTATGCACCAGAGCATGGCAGCAACGCTTGAGCACTGTGTTTTGGAAATCAGGGAGATCCAAAAGAAAGCACGAGAATCGAAAAAGGCATTCCGACCACGCTGGCCCATGATCGTGCTTCGCACTCCTAAGGGATGGACTGCACCTAGGGATGTCGATGGAAAGAGACTTGAGGGTTTCTGGCGAGCACACCAAGTTCCCATCCCAGACGTACTGACCAATCCGGATCACTTGAAGTTGCTTGAATCATGGATGAAAAGCTACGGCCCAGATAAACTCTTTGCGGACAACGGCAAGATCAGTTTAGAACTCAGAGCTCTTGCACCAACAGGCAACTCCCGTATGAGCGCCAACCCAGTCGGAAATGGCGGCCTTCTTCGTAAGCCGTTAGACCTGCCCGATTTCCGTACCTATGGAGTCAAGGAAATCGAACCCGGAGTGTCAGTGCTCGGAAACATGACTAACATGGCAAAATTTTTGCGGGATGTTATTGCAAAAAATCAGACCAACTTCCGTCTTTTTGGCCCCGACGAGACGGAGTCCAATAAGCTCGGTGAAGTTTACAAGGCAGGCAAGAAGGTGTGGCTTGGTGCGTACTTTGATGAAGATCAAGACGGAGGCAACCTCGCAACGGAAGGTCGGGTGATGGAGATGCTCAGTGAGCATACCATTGAAGGGTGGTTGGAAGGCTACGTTCTTTCAGGAAGACACGGCTTGCTCAACAGTTATGAGCCCTTTATCCACATTATCGATTCGATGGTGAACCAACACTGTAAATGGCTTGAGAAGTGCCTCGAAGTCGAATGGCGAGTCAAAGTTGCTTCGCTCAATATCTTGCTCACGGCAACCGTTTGGCGTCAAGATCACAATGGCTTTACGCATCAGGATCCCGGATTCTTGGACGTTGTCGCCAACAAGAGTCCAGAAGTTGTTCGCATCTACCTGCCCCCAGATGGAAACTCGCTCCTTTCTGTCGCCGACCACTGTCTCCGCAGCGTCAACTACGTCAACGTCATTGTTGCTGATAAGCAAGAACACATCCAGTTCCTCTCCATGGAAGAAGCCGTTGAACACTGTACCAAGGGTGTCGGGATCTGGGACTGGGCCAGCAACGACCAAGGCGAAGAACCAGACGTTGTTATCGCTTCCGCTGGTGACGTAGCGACCCACGAAGCCCTCGCTGCAACCGCGTTACTACGTGAGTTCCTGCCGGACATCAAAGTCAGATTCGTCAATGTGGTGGATCTCTTCCGTCTGATCCCCAGATATCAACACCCCCATGGCATGTCAGATCGGCAATGGAAAGCACTGTTCACCGAGGATAAGCCTATTATCTTCAATTTCCATTCTTATCCTTTCCTCGTTCACCGTCTCACGTACCGACGCCCGGGTCAAAAGAATCTGCACGTGCGTGGCTACCGCGAGAAAGGCAATATCGATACGCCTTTTGAGCTTGCCGTGAGGAACGAGACGGACAGATACAGCCTCGCCATCGCTGCTATTGATAATATCCCACGGTTGCACAACAAGGCGTCCGCCATCCGCGAGAAATTTGTGAATTTGCAAATCGCAGCTAGAAACACGGCGTTCGAGGATGGCCTTGATGCGGAAGAGATCCGGAACTGGAGGTGGCCTTTTTCGAAGAAATGATCTAGCTCGGGGGAGCGAGTCGGTAGCTTTTTTTTTTCCGAATTTTCGAAGAATTATTTTAGATCCGAGGGAATCAATAGATCGGATCGTGTATTTCCATATTTTTAATGTATCTGTTTGTCTTTTGCTTTTTTAATGTCAGGAGTACATCCCAAGGTTATGATCGAATGAGATACAATTATACATCTTCACTTTAAAAGCCTTTAGAGGAGATTCGGAACTGGAGATGGTTTTTCTCTAGAAGAACTGATTTAGCTCTGGGGGGAGTCAGTGGATCAGATTGTGTATTCTCATTATAATTATACTGTCTTTGCTTTTCGTCTTTTAGCTTTTAATGTCAGGCGTACTCCCAAGGTTCAAATGTTAGGATAATACATACGGTAGAACCCGGATAACGTACTGGGGGCCTTCCAACATCTGAATTTAATATCTAGAGATTCTATTTTGATATTTTGATAAGAAAAGAGAGCACTCTAGTATAATATCTTGTCTGATGAATAACGATTCGGAGCACTCTCCATATTCATATGGATGATATCAATCAAACCTAATATCAATTAGTGATAAGGGCGCCTTCTGTTCGTTATAGCCAGGATGTACGCTCTGACGTGCCCAAGACTGCCGGCAGGCTCTTACGAAGTCATCGCAACAAAGTCACATTATGAGTTTTACTATATATGACTGGTGGTATTGCCGGCATCAGATGATATTGCAGCACCCTTCTGCATTGCACTGGCTGCGAGTTTCTCCTGAACCAGGGTCATGATTTCAGCAATCCGAAAAGCCTGATCCGAAGACGTTCCTGCATGGAATAGCTTGGTCGCATAAGAAAACGGAACAACCAGAGAGGCGCGTCTTGCTTTGGCGCTCCAGTAAAAATCGTCGTCTTGAGGAAGTTCTACGTGAACTCCACACTGACTGAGGGACGCGGAGACCAGCGAAACCCAAAGGAAACAACCCCCCAATTCTCCCCAAAAGGGCCGGCTAGAGTAAGGAGAGCGATAAATGGCTCGGCAGAGATTCTCTAGCAAAAATTTATCGTCGGTGTCCTCGGCCGCTATGAGAGCTGCTTCAGAGATCGGGACGCCGTATCTGATCGCTGCGGCGAAGATTATTCCAGCTAGGCGACACGACTCGTAAATCCATGTCATACCTGATGAGTCGGATGGGATCAGGCATGGGATAGGGCTATTAAGGATATGTAGGTAGAGCGATATCTGCCGTTCGCTAGATAACGGTTTCGGGTGAAGAAAAGTGTCGGTAAGTTGTCGTAAACAATATATTAGTTGTTCAAGCATTGCTCGCGGATCCCCCACTGTTGTTACGATTGCTGGCCTGTCACCACCAGGCAGTATAAGAGGGCAGTACGCAAGACTAACAGGTATTATCGTTTCTACCGGATTACTGCAGTGAGTCTTATATAGGAGATATTCTCTTGGAGGCAGGCGCTCGGTAATGATATAGGCCATCAGTGTATGTCTATTGCAGCTGTTAGTAATCCCTGCTCGATTTTCAATATCCAGATACCTAGGTACGTAGGTAGCCTACAATTTCAGCATGTGAGCTAGATCTCCGTCAAGCCCGAGCGTATGTAGGCCGCCTCGAATGCGAATGATTTGATACAGCCCATCTAAGTGTGCAAGGATCGTCGATTTCGAGGAGATGAAGCAATCGTAATATAATTGATGTTTTATACTAATGATCGTGTAATCGTCAATTTGGCAGCTGCTTTTGCGCAGTGCTTTGTTGATGGATTGTAGAACGTTTCCACGAATGGAGAGAACAGCCGGGTCGGTCTCGAATTTTCTTTTGAGTATTGACTGGTACAACGCTGGTAAAGAAGCATAGCTGACGGTCAAGTCCAGAGACGAAGTTATTTCTTTGAGATAGGTGCTGGGTACGTAGCCCGCGTCAATGGGGAAAACTTAGACATGAGAATTTAGCCCTAGATATTTTCTTCAAATGTTTCATCCGAGTGTCTTACAGTAGTTCATTAGTGCGTGCACATCCACGGATATGTCTCTACTCGATAGCCTGTCAATGGAATGACTCGGGGGACGTGCAGCAAGCGATAAGTCGGTTGTTCCCCGAGATGCTCTATTTGTAGCCGCATATACGATCCATGGTGGCCTTTTGGGAACATAAGTGCAGGTATACCCCTTTCCATGGCACCGTCGACACGCAGGTCGGGTCCCATCGCATTTCACATGCTGGGCTCTGTAAACTATGAGCATTATACTTGAGCGTATGAATGTCCGAGACACGTACTTGCACTTTTCGCAACGATCATGCCCGCGAGTTGTTCGGGCAGATTGGGGTATTGGTTGGCTAGTTTCGTCCTCGAACATAGTGGTCTGTCAGTGATATACTCGTCTTCCTCAAGGAAGAGCAGCCGTATGCTTAATTCAACTGCGTAAAGCAAACATGGCAACAGTCTATTGTGAGCAATCCGAGATTCAAAAACCGGCGCGGGGTTGCATAAAACAGGCAGGCATCCATGAAGTGGCTTATCTAGAAGTAATATTTGGCCAACTTATGGTAGTTAATGTGCAGCTGGATCCAGGGTATATTTGAAGTGAATGATATTGGTCGTATTGTAATAATACAGCCCAATACAGTTTGGGCTTGGAGGTTAGGGTTTCGGGTTCGGGTTAGGTTTGAGGGGTTTGGGTTTAGTGTACGAGGTATGTTGTCTAAGCGAATGATTGGCCCCTAGGGAAATTTTGGTAATAAGGCTATGGACATTCGCATTGGGTAGCATTTTAATTTCAGTTCCTGAACCCCCAGTCTAAGCATTTTCAAAGTGCTTGGTGAACCATCTAACCGCCTGTACCTCAGCCTGCACTGCTTGTTCGGTCTGCTTCGGATTTGTCCGATCAATACGCACGCTGAATCCATGTCCAGCGCCCTCGAAAATTACAATCTCGTGCTCTACCTGGTTCTTCCTCAATATCGCTTCCGTCTCCCTAGCCTGCTTTGGCGTCATTAAAGGGTCCTTGTCGCCAACGGCTACCGAGATGGGCTTCCTGATTCTCTCAATATCCTTTGGAAATGACAAGGAGGATGGGTGTGCTGTGAAGAAAACATCGACAAGAGCTTTGCTATTGCTGGGTGGTTCAGCGGCTAGGTGAACGGCGTGCTGACCACCCCAGCAAAACCCTGCCACGCCAACTGGGAGGCTTGCGGCTTCCGCCTCGCGGAGCTTCGTGAGGAAACTCACGACACGCGGCATGGTGACGCTTAGGCGGTTCTTGACCAGGTGAGGCCCGAATCCGTAGACCGTACGAATGAAATCGTATCTGGTATCTATCAGAGATCTGAAAATTTTGCAAAATTTAGTAATGGATGTCTTACAGATTCTTGAAAAATCCCATGACAGATTCGGTTCTCATGGCGGTGTCTAGCGGCTCTATCACCCAGAGAGGGCAAGCGTTGCCTATTGAGATATTGTAGGTCAGATATTTGTCCTCTCCCTGTAATGAGAACACCAGCCCTATTGGAGACCTCGGATGACACGAAGATACTCAGCCGCCGTCATTGCAATGAATTGGGCCATGGAGCCAAAATAGTACCAAAGATCAAACTCAGGGAGAACTAACCATTCATGAAATCTGGCATGAAAACCGTGAAATCACCCTTCCGTGCGTATTCATCGACCAGCAGTCGGTTGTTGATGAATTCCCAGCCGAAAGCATCAGGAATAATGACAATGATTCCTTTCGCACTTCTTCCCGCAGAGGGATTCGCGATATAGGTGGGCAGGCCGTGGAGAGTTATCACGTTTCCAGTCGGCTCTGCGTCTTGTCTTTCAGAGCCTCTGAAGCAATCGGGACAAGCCATTCTGCTGACGGAAGCTGATCAAAGTGCAAACAAGTAGTATTTCAAGTGAACGAAGAGATGAGACTGGCAGAATTCTTCAAGCCATAATCGACTGTAGGTCGATGAGTTCTTTATATAACCTGTCCTCGAACTACAGGGCTCCCAGCTTGACTGCGAACTTATCAATTGATACTCGTACTTGTACAAATTTGCCCCACTGTCGCCAACACTAGCTATTATGGGCATAGCTTTGGCGTTGTGAGTGTTCGCATATGGCATACTACGTACTTAGCCTTTACTTTTAGTCTTTCACTAGAGTTCTCCACAGGCTAGCTACCTTGCTAATAATGGAGATGCCAGGTTCACAACTTGTACTACGATATAGTTAGTAGTACAGGAAAGCTGTGTCGATTTAACAAGTCCCAGAACCCGGGGCGGGGATTGGTAAGGCTAATCCGAGTAGACCTACAAGGGTGAGTTGCACATGGCTCAAGATAGTAAATAATTCTAATTGGATGTTTTGCAGAATATGCACCGTTCTGGTCCGGGAGCTCAAGCTAGCGCTGGCTGGCGTACACATAACCAGGTTATAAGGGTTATAACACCATCTTAGGCAGTTTCGTTGGCCCTAATAATGACCTTCCCAAAATGGGACCCAGCACTCACATACTCGAAAGCCGCCTTTGCATCCCTCCAGTTGAACACTCTGTCAACCTCAAACGCAATTCCAGTCTTCTCAGAGAATGCAAGCAACTCCTCCAACTGATCCCTAGGTCCATTCAGGATGCCCTTGAGAGTGACATTCCGTCTTAGGGCAAGGATATTGACGTTCAATAGATCCTGAGCTTCATTGTCTTGCTTGCCGCTAAGATAGCCGATAGAAGCGATCAAACCACCCCAGGCGATACAATCAAAGCTCTTGCGGAGGGTTTGGCTACCCCCTATTTCGAGGATGACGTCCGCGCCGTGTTCTTGGGTGTATTTGAGGACTTCTTTTTCCCAGTCTGGTGTTTTGCGGTAATTGATTGTGTAGTCTGCGCCGAGCTGTTTGGCGCGAGCTAGTTTTTGGTCGTCTGAGGATGTGATGATGACTAAACCCTAATTAGCTTGACAGAATCGTGAGCAGTTCTTGGGGGGTTTCATACCTTTACAACCACTGGCCTTTGCAATCTTCAACCCAGCAATGGAAACACCACCCGTCCCCTGCAGGAAGACATAATCTCCTTCCTTGACAGGTCTCAACCCATACAACGACATCCATGCCGTCAATCCAGCAATAGGAAACAAAGCGGCTTGATCATTCGTCAGGTAATCGGGTACTTTGACAAGACCGTAAGTAGGAAAGACTCGATACTCTGCCAGAACACCCGGTAAAGGTAGACCCAGACCGGTAGCGAGTTCCTTGCCGGTGATTTGGCCGGTGAGATGGGCTTGATTGAAAGTTGAGATTACGCGATCGCCTTTTTTGAGGCCGACTTGATCTCGATTGACGCCTTCACCGACGTCGACAATCGTGCCGCACATGTCTGAGCAGGGAACAAGGTCTGTGGGGACCCCGGTATAATTATGGTGTGTGTATTCACCTTTGGCCACTGCAATTTCTTATTAGACATTTCCTAGGCTGGAAATTTTAACAGACATACCCTCGATATCACGGTAATTCAACGCTACGGAGTGTACTTTTACCAGGACTTCATTAGGACCCGGCTTTGGCAGAGACGCCTTGATAAGTCTGAGCTTGTCCAGCCCGTCCTGGGCTGTGACCCATTGCTCGAATTCAGCCATGTCGCGATATGTGGTAGTTTGCACACGTTTTTGAGGTTTAATACAAGGGCAAGTTTGCCTACGAAAAATGTGGATATGGGCTGGACCCACCTTAATTCCAGGCGATGTCAATATGATGAAATTTTCTTTTTTCTTTTTTTCAGCTACTGTCTTTGTTCATCGAGCTGTTAGGATAATGCGCGTCTTCATTCATTGTCCAATGTTATTCAATAGATGTACACTCGACAGCATTACAAGCCGTGCCAGTGGCTATAGACCAAACCCTCAGTAATCCTCTGTGATACATACTGTAGTATAAATCAGGGCTAGCATATAGCACACATACATATCCACTGTAAGACGAGGGCTTTGCAAAGCCAGCCAAACGAACGCAATATTTATCGACCGAGCAATATTTCTCCTGGTCGGAGACGCAATTGTCGTCCGCTGAATATTCAACATGCTATCAAGTTCACTAACCCAGATCACAGATCCGTATGTCATTACGAAGAATGCGATGAAGATAGTCAATAGCTGAATTGCGGCTTGGATTAATGGTCGGTGTGGTAGGAATCTTGAGTTGGCAACTAGGCGTGCTATGGTTATTGAGAGAAAGGTTATGAATAGGCCGAATAGGGCTATTGTGAGGTGATCCATGAAAGCTATGAGGTCGAGGAACCGGGCTCTTTCAATTTCTGGATCTTCAAACATGGCTGTGTTGCCTTAGTTCTTCCTCTTTGCTTCTCGTCAAGGTTCTTGTTTGGCAACTGCTGTAAGATGCGGGATGAGAGTCGATGGATCGTTGTAGCCGTGTATCGATATTGTTGATAACCACGATTTTACTGTGGGAGATTCTTCTCTTATATAAGAGGACTCTTTGACGGATTATGTAGAGCTTTTGCTGGCACATCCCGTCAAAGTTCTTTATTTTACAACAACCCGATGAGGGTTGTATTGCGGGCGAGCATCGGCAAACCTTGCCAGGTTGAAGACTCAATAGCATCGAAGACATGGTTCTTGTCGAAACCTCCGTCTATGCGGACTTCTCCAATGTTCATCATCTCCAAGTGATGTATAGCCGAGAATCATATTTCCAGCCACTAGGCCATAGGTATGTGGCATAAGCAGCGAACAAGTCATCTCGGTTGGTCATTTAAGGCGTCATTGGTGCCTGTAGTCAATCTCTTTACAATGTACATTGCATCGTGACCTCATATGCAGCACAATGAGAACAATCCGTTGCATATCTCTTTCAACTTCATAATAGTTTCCCAGACAGGAAATAATGAATTTCAGATCTGAACCCTAAGATGTGTGATGATCGACCCACTTGCCGCTGTATTTACTTTGATCGATTGTTTGACCAACATCAATCAATCACTATCCAGGGCAGAGTCTTTTTATCACTCCGAATATCAATCCTCTATCAAAGTCTCGTCAGTGTAGTCAGTCAGTTAAATCCGCGTTTAAATCCGGCGCATGCTCTGAACGACACCGTCCGATTGGCCGGTGTGGATATACGATACACGCCATATGGGGTAGTAGCATGGATGAAGTTTCGCAATGTCCTGCCCTCCTTCCTACATGTATCTACATATTATTAATCTATCATATAACAAGGATGCCCGCTCGTCGCTTAATCAGAAATATATATACCAGCTCATCCGAGCATAAATGAATGCGCGCTCCCACATTCAACAAACGGACACTCATTTCGGCATTTGACCACACCCGCACCATGTCAACCATGTCAACGGCCACCGAGTCAAACGCCGCAAAGGCATTCTTCAGACAACCGTTTTATGCCAAAGATGGCAAAACCAAACTACCGCAATACGTCGCGCATCGCGGGTTCAACAAGATTTATCCCGAGAATACTTTGAGTGCGTTTCAGGCGGCGATTGATGTTGGTTGTCATGGGATTGAGACGGATGTGCAGATTTCGAGTGATGGGGTTGTTGTTATTTCTCATGTACTCCCCCTTTTTACATCTTTCGACATGAAAGAGGCTGATAAGAACTACAGGATTTCACACTCACCCGATGTTTTGGGATTGATAAGAAAATTAATGAATGCGACTGGGAATATTTGAGTACACTGCGAACAATACGCGAGCCGCGAGAGAAGATGATCCGGTTAAGTGATTTTCTGGAATTTATCAGTGCAAAGGGCAGGGATCACATCTGGGTCTTGCTTGATATCAAGGTATGATGAACACACTTTCCGAAGAGGAGCGAACCATGGACTGATATGAGAATGATATGAGAACAGAGAAACAACCCTGCCAACGTGATCATTAAAAAGATTGCCGAAACTCTCAAATCCGGCCCATACTCGTCACAACCGTGGCATTTACGGATCGTCCTAGGATGCTGGGCTGTATGCGAAACCCTTTCAATCTCACCCATTCTATAACCGTTATTGACGAAGGTATAGCCCACCTACTTCCCCGTCTGCAAAGAACATCTCCCATCCTTCCAACCCGTCCTTATCGGGTACAACATCGTCGCAGCCCGAAAGGCTCTTCGCACTTTACCCGAAGTCTCATTCAACACGCACTTCACATCCATCAAGGGTCCGCTGGGATACGGCTTCGTTGACGCCGTGCATCGCAACAAGAACATCAAAAAGGAACCCAGCGACGGAAAACTTGTATTTGGCTGGACGATAAACAAAACTCGCGACATCCGCTGGGCAATTAGGAAAAATCTCGATGTCGTCTTGACCGATGACCCGGCAGTATACAAACAGATCAGCGACGTCTGGGACGACGAATACTCCGAACGACATGAAGAAGAAGACAATAAGATGACGTTGAGGGAGAGATTGTATTTGACGTTTTGGAATCTCTGGTTTGTGTTTTTTGGGTGGGTGTTTCCGCTGCTTTATCCTTATTTGCAGCGGTTTTTGGTGGAGAAGCCTGCTGTGAAGACCAATGTCAAGGGGAGTTCGGCGAGGACTTGATCTTGACTCCCACGGTCGCATGGCCATGTATATACGATATAGATGTGCAGATATTGTATATAGACAATGCATACCTAGATAGGAGAGCAATATTAACGACTTCATGATTGGCATATATTACGAAGCAAATATAGGTACAATCAGATGAAGAGAATCAGAAACATCCCACATGATGTAACAGTTTCCATTACATACATGACAGGGCATTGTTAAGACAAGAAAGTAGAAGATAGATGTAGGGGTCATGAGCTATACAAATAGTGAGTAAAATGATTAATTGGCCAGTGCCAGACGGGATATCAATTAGGGCTGAAGAATAAAAGCGAGAGTCGCAAAAGCAAAGTCAAAATCAGCATGGTACTGATGTTGATAGCCAAGAAGGGGTATATGTATGCAATATGTACGGCAAATGATGTGATAAGAGAAATAAAAAGATCAGAACACGCTGATCGAGAATTGAAGAAAGCGAACGTGTTTGCTCGGTAGGGGTATAAGAGCAAAAGAAAAACCAACAAAGATATTAACAAGAAGTAAAGGTCTCATCAAGAAATGAAGAAGAAAAGGAAACGAAGCGATCGGAGCATGTTGTACACATGATTTTTGATTTTGACGATTGAACATCTCATACCATCATCAACTTGGTCGTTCTCCTCTCCGGGAAGCGTCGAGCACCACTTGGAGGAGCTAAGCTACCACCTTGCCTTGGAGACGGTGGTGGTCTGCCCATACCACGACCACCGGGTGGAGGTGGACCGCGAGGCATCATAGGACCACCTGGGCCGCCCCGGCGTGGCGGACCACGATAACCTGGAGGCGGAGGGCCTGGTGGGAAACCCGGGGGACCAGCAAGAGGCGATGATGGCATAGTCGGCCGTCGTCTGTTAGTAGGCGGCGCCGACATAGCTGCAGCTCTTCGAGCATCGCGTTCGCAATAGACTTGACCATTCCATTCGAAATAGTCGCCCCGAAGTACAACGCGACAGGTGCGGCATGTCAAGCAATCAGGATGAAACTTTTGCGGATTTCCAGTGCCATAGGTGCTTTGTTCAATGGTCTCGAGATATTGTCCTTCAATCCCTTGTTTACACGTAGCACATGTCGAGCCGTTAAGTTCATGATAGTGTTGAGAGCAATAAGGATGGTCGTCCAGAACATAAAAGTCGGCAGTTTCAAATGGTGATCGACAAGTAAAACACACAAAGCAAGCCTTGTGATACCGTCCGGTAAGGCGACCGTCCGCCGAGGAAACCGATTTACCAACTATGCCTTGCCCACATCCCCGACAACGACGCTTTTGACCGCCGGCAGTGTTTGGTCGCGAGATCTGCTGACCGTATTCTGCTGGAGTCTTTTCTCGCAACGGGCTTTTTGGCAAGAGCTCCGGTGGGTGAACGTTGCGTGTTGTGTAAGAGCCCCCAACAAGAGTAGGATCGGTGGGTGAATCTGGCCCACGATCGAGATTGCCCATACCGCGTGGTGGTTCAAGACTTGCGCTTTCCAGAGGTGGCGGTTGTTGTCTTTCAACTGGGGACTGCTTCTGATCCAATTCCAGTTCTTGTAGCATTGAATCGATTTGAGTCAAATCCGACGGTTTCCTATCAATGTCCGAGGGTGGGCTTGAGATTGAGCTACCACTGCCTGCCTCAGAACGAGATGAATTGCTTGACGATGTTGACCCCTCAGTCGCATGATATGCGGTCTTCTCTAATCCTAAACCGGCGTTAAAGTTTGATGTCGGCAGGCCGTTCAGACTGTCCTGCTTAGGGCTTGTCTCAGCTACCCGGGGCTTGGGGAAAGCTTGGTCTGGAATACTGGGTTCCCTAGGTAGTGAGGGTCGGCCAGGAACGGTTGGTGATGGCTGCGAGGGCCACCTAGTCAGAAAATTATCATTGATGTCGAGGTTGGTCTCCACTGTATTCGGCATCGTCTGCGACCTTAACAATGTATTCTCTTTTTGAGGAGACGTTCCGTGAACATCTTCATAACTCCGAGGTTCGTCCGTTAAACCAAAATCAAAGCCGCTATAGGTAGCTCCCTTCGTCTTTGGTGGGCTGCTCGAAATATTCGAATCGACATTGCTCATCTGTGAGCTAGGACGAAATGATGTCAAGGGTCCAGTAGGCACAGGAGGCACTTCATCCATAAAGTTTCGAGGGCTGCGCGGCATACTTATTGACACGCCTCGTGATGAATATGTTGACGTCGATTCCCGGAAGCGCCTACTCGATACCGAAGTCCGATATGTGCTTTTACTCTCAATGGAAGGCGATCGAGTATGCAAGCCCTCCGATCCATCGGTAATCGCAGTGTCACTGTTAATCGTTGGGGCCTCGGAAAGAGTTGTCGAGCGAACTGGCGATTTGGTAGTCATGGTTGGGCTTAACGCCGCTCGAATAGTAGCCGCGGGGTTGTTATCCTCATCGGCGAACTCGAGTGATGAGGGCGTCAAAGGGTACGGCGAAGTTTGACTCCGCAAAGGCGACATTCGTGGAGTGAGCGGATGACTACCGAGACTGCTTGAGGGACTTCCGTAGCTAGGTGACAAGAAGGGTTGATCTATATCAATGATTCATTGTTAGAATCCATTTTCGAATCCTCTTGTATTCTCGCTTGGTGTAACACTTACTGGCAATGCTAGGATCGATGCGCGGAGGAGGGCCAGGTCTGGGTGCTTTCATGCTCGCAGACGGTGGTGGTGACGATGCTATTCGAAACCTTTGTCAGCTGTTTTCATGCGAGTCATGGGGACAACGCATACATTGTTGTGTTGGAGCGCAAACATGTTCTCCCATCGCCGAGATCTCGACGTTCATGTTGCAACTCGAGCATTTTATCGTCGGCAGCAGGGCCGCAAAATCTGTATCGTTCGCCATGGCGACAGCATCTACGCCGAAGCTCTCCGATCACCAAGAGGGAATCATCAATTCACTCCGGTTCCAAACGGCGGCTGGTGGTGAATGTTTGGGTACGAATCGACGTCAGTACCAATATATTGTTCGGAGTAGGAATTTCGATAGTCTGTTATCGTGCTCCGGCGAGTGTTGAAAGGAGAAGATGGATGCTCTACGTGCGCTGACGAGTCAAGATTGATGGCTCTACTGATAATAAATCGACCGACTGGCTCTTGCCCTTTTAGATTGCGACGATCACTGCACTGGGGTCGGTTGCAGAATGGGCAAGTGTGGCAATGGCAGTCACAGAAGAATTTGTCGAAGCACTAGCTGCTCCGCAACGTGATCACGGCAGGATGTGTAAGATCTGGGAGCAACGCTTGGTCGAGATGCGAACCTTCGGGGGAAATGAAAACAATGGCAGAGCGAGTGTGTCGTACGTGCACGAAGTGATACGATTCATGGCGACTTGTGATTGATTGATCAATCAAGATGATCAGCCAGACAGCTCCTGGAGAGGGTTAGGCTTACCCCTGAATGCTCTCCGCGACGAACTGGACGAGGCCAGCCAACAAGATGTCGCGCATGGATGGGGCGGGCTCTTAGTTCTGTTAGTGCTGGAATAGGCCGCCCTCGGTCTCCACTGGCGACTGTGCTCGTTGCTCGAGAGTCCTCGGACGGCACGGCCAGCACGGCCAGGAGCACGCCGTAGTAATGACCCTGTGTGTGTGTACTACATAGTATGTTACCTCATATCCGCTGCTCGCCGAGTGGTCGCAACACGTTTGACACGGTTGGTGTTGCAGGATGGGAAGTTGGAACTGGAATGAAGCAGCCGCCCGAGTAAGATGCGACAAGCCAAGGCCCTCACGTGTCCGCCATGATGTCTGCAGGGCAGTCGCGATCACGCCCACGTGATTGCCTCCAAGCACTAGTAAGCACATACTCCTTACTACGGAGTAGACATTATTTCTGTTGGTTCTGCTCATACGACTTCATTACCACGATTAATGGCTCCGCTATAAATCAATAATTATAGCCTGCTGGGCTGAAGGACGATGAGATCGCGATTACGGTTATCGCACACTCCACCATGGATTTTGTTATCAACTTTCGAAGTCGATTCATGTTTATAAGAGATTCGTACAGCTATGGTACGTAGTAATGGCACTGACGGGTAGTTGTGGAAGCATGCGTTGTCCTGACCAAGGTACTTGCATGCGTTAAATTGACTGACCAAACGGAGTGCTTTCGCTTCCAGATAAACCGCTGCCGTAAACATATTATCTATCTCATTATGATCGATTCTCTCATCCATCACGGTTCTTTGTGACAATAATTCCTCGGTCTTCATTATTTCATGATCAGACAGACTGTGCAACACAGTCAAATCATCCATTGAGTCAATTGATCATCTGCGATACTCCGTTAACGGAGAGTCATACTCAAGTATTCGTTGTTTACTCGTGCGTATTTTATTCTGACCGGCATGGATAGCGCTGTTTAGTGGCGGTCCAGCTCTCTTAGTGAGGGGAGGCCGAGCTGCGACTGGCTGTCCCAGTCGACAAGCGCTGCACTAAACCCTAACCGAGCATATTCAACGCAACTTGTCATCGTGATTTTCTTCTCTGCCTTCGAGATTCTTCCCACCTCCGTCGCTCATTGGTGTATCGACTCTCGTGAGTTATGCACAGTGTATGGAAAGCTTGGATGAGCAAACAACTCAGCGGGTGGATCTCTGGTCACCGACTTTCCAGGGAAAAAGGAGAAGCACTGCGGGGACGAATGCGGAAGAACGCGGGCATACACCGCCCATACCATGATACCAGCATTACACAAAGGTTGAGTGAGATAATCTCGCGCGATAACGTACCGTACCGTATTCCCGCGGGGCACCGAATGCTGTCTGCCTGGACAGGTTCCTTCCTCAACAAAGTTCAAACGGGTTGACTGCGTGCCTTCCCAATTGAATTGGCATTACTTAAAGAAGTGGAATCCCCCCTTGAACTCACTCCCTCTTCTCTTTTCCCTTTCTCCTTCTCACCCATCACAAACATCGTTTGTCCTCAGTTCCAAACCGCTCAGCTCCCCTCCCCATCAGGTTGTTCTTCCTGATCAACTATCTTAGCCAGACAGATCACTCTTACGAGGGTGGTCATCAACACCGGCAAAATTTTCTCCAACTCTCTTAACTCGTAAGTTCCTTCCCTACGGCTGCAATTGTGACAGAATTCGTGCTAACAGAATGCTTCCTAGGTCCCACCACCCGTACAACGGTTCCCGACGCTCATCCGCTCGTGGAGGAGCATCGGGCTCGATCTATTCTCATTAAAAAGCTCGAACTACATAAGAAAAACAAAGTTTAGCCCTCAAGTTCGCAGCTTTCACTCGTGACTCGCCTGCAATTAAGAAACATTCATCATGGCTCCTCACGCAAATGAGACTAGTGCTGTCAACAGTACCGTGAACGGTGTGGCTGGCAACAGCAACGAAAAGACCCCTCTTTTCACCGTCGATTCCCCTAACGTGGTCTACACGGAAGAGGCAATTGAGACCAAGTATGCTTACCATACTACTGAGGTCACTCGTGCCGGTGACAAGTTGGTTGCCACTCCCAAGGCACAGAACTACAACTTCAAGGTCGACCGCAAGGTGGGCAAGGTCGGTATGATGCTGGTCGGCTGGGGTGGTAACAATGGTACCACCGTTACCGCTGGTATCATTGCTAACCGCCGTGGTCTGGAGTGGGATACTCGCGAGGGCAAGCGCGCTGCCAATTACTACGGTTCCGTGGTGATGGGCTCTACTATCAAGCTTGGTACCGACGCTCAGGGTCAAGAAATCAACATTCCCTTCCATGACATGCTTCCAATGGTTCACCCCAATGACCTCGTTATTGGTGGTTGGGACATTAGCGGTTTGGGATTGGCTGATGCCATGGACCGCGCCTGTGTCTTGGAGCCTACCCTCAAGGAGCTTGTCCGCAAGGAAATGGCTGAGATGAAGCCTTTACCCAGTATCTACTATCCTGACTTCATTGCTGCCAATCAGGAAGACCGTGCAGACAATCTTATCCCCGGCTCCAAGGCTTCATGGGATCACGTTGAGCATATCCGTAAGGATATTCGGTAAGTTGCATCTTCACTTTGTATATTAGACGAAGTTACTAATTATAATCAATAATAGTGACTTCAAAGCAAAGAACGAACTCGACAAGGTCATTGTTCTCTGGACTGCCAACACCGAGCGTTATGCTGACATCATTACCGGCGTAAACGACACTGCTGACAATCTCGTCGAAGCCATCAAGTCTGGCCATGAGGAGGTCTCTCCTTCAACTGTTTTCGCTGTTGCATGTGTCCTTGAGAATGCTCCTTTCATCAACGGCTCTCCCCAGAACACCTTTGTCCCTGGTGCTATCCAATTTGCTGAGAAGCACAACGCTTTCATTGGCGGTGATGACTTCAAGTCTGGACAGACCAAGATGAAGTCTGCTCTGGTTGACTTCTTGATCAGTGCCGGTATCAAGCTTACTTCCATTGCGAGCTACAACCACCTTGGAAACAACGACGGCAAGAACCTCAGCTCTCAGAAGCAGTTCCGCTCCAAGGAGATTTCCAAGTCCAACGTTGTTGACGACATGGTTGCTGCAAACACTGTTCTTTACAAGGAGGGTGAGCACCCCGACCATACCGTTGTCATCAAGTACATGCCTGCTGTTGGTGACAACAAGCGTGCTCTTGACGAGTACTACGCCGAGATCTTCATGGGTGGCCACCAGACCATCAGCATCTTCAACGTGTGCGAGGACTCTCTCTTGGCTTCTCCTTTGATCATCGATTTAGTCATCGTTGCCGAAATGATGACTCGTATCAGCTGGAAGAAGGCCGATGGCGCCGAAGATTACAAGGGATTCCACAGCGTTCTCAGCGTGCTCAGCTACATGCTCAAGGCACCTTTGACCCCTCCTGGAACTCCTGTCGTTAATGCTTTGGCTAAGCAGCGCGCTGCTTTGACCAACATTTTCCGTGCCTGCGTCGGTCTCCAGCCCGAGTCTGACATGACCTTGGAGCACAAGCTATTTCAGTAGCTGACACAAACGTCCAGCATGCTGAACCTAATTGCGAAGTTGAATGCGTATTTGATCATTACCTGCAACCTGACCCCAGTCACTCCTTAGATAGCAATCAATATTAATCCTCATCATCATCAGATGAGGCTTCATCGAAGTTCTTGCATTGAATAAGCTGTAGAGCACCTCAAAATTTAAGACTTAAAGTCTACATAGTCTCAAGCAAGCCAGACCCGAACCTTGTCTATTTCGACAAGAGTCCTCTTTATGTAAACCCCCAGGCAGCGCTGACGAGCTCGTCTACATTCCGACCGGATTGTGGGAACTCGCTCTCTACACGGTCTACTTCACATGCAATGTTCTAGACGTATGAAATTGATCAAAACGGCTTAACTTTTGTAATTTACAAGGCAACATAGATACAAGTACCTTTGGAGACATGACTGGGCCACATGATCCAGATGGTTGACTTGCAAGGTTCTCATTCTGTATAAAGAAGCGGATATAAACAATCAATCCATGAATGTTATTACCTCTTACTGATTTAGACTTATTTCTTAAATTCAATTATATTCTTTTATTGTTTGCCCTATACAAATTGGACGGCTTTATAACTGGACAAGAGGATGTGTCATCTAAGCACGAACATCGACAACACAACGAATACAGTCACCAGCCTTCATTTGATCAAAGGCAGTGTTGATATTGTCGAGGACCTCGCGATGTGTGATGAATTCGTCAACCTTGAGGTCGCCCTTCAGATAGTCATCGACCAGACCGGGCAGCTGGGAACGGCCCTTGATACCGCCGAAAGCGCATCCTTTCCATACGCGACCTGTGACGAGCTGGAATGCTATAGAACACAAGATTAGTATGAGCAACTCTATTATGGAGAAAGAATAGGAAGGACATACGTCTTGTGGAAATCTCTTGACCAGCAGCAGCGACACCAATGACGATACTCTGACCCCAACCCTTGTGGCAAGCCTCAAGAGCAGCACGCATAACACCAACGTTACCGGTGCAATCAAAGGTATAATCGCAACCACCATCAGTCATCTCAATCAACTTCTCCTGCACGCTCTGGTTACCCAGTTTAGTCGGGTTCACGAAGTCGGTAGCACCAAACTTGCGCGACCATTCTTCTTTGCTATCATTGACATCGACAGCAATAATCTTGCCGGCCTTGTTCTTGAGCGCACCCTGAATAACAGATAAGCCGACGCAACCGGCGCCAAAGACGGCGACGTTAGAACCTTCCTCGACCTTGGCGGTGACGACGGCAGCGCCGTAGCCGGTTGTGATGCCGCAACCCAAGAGGCAGGTTTTGTCGGTGCCGGCTTTGTCGGTCACGGCAACGACGGAGATGTCGGCTACAACGGTGTATTGGGAGAAGGTGGATGTGCCCATGAAGTGGAGGATGTCCTTGCCGCGGGCCTTGAAGCGAGATGTGCCGTCCGGCATGACTCCGCGACCTTGGGTGGCGCGGATCTTGCCGCAGAGGTTGGTCTTGCCTGATTTGCAGAACTTGCATTCTTTGCATTCGGGGGTGCTGCAAACCATCGCCATCAAATTAATCATACGCTTGCTTGGATAGAGGGGGAGTGTACTGACTAGAGAGCAACGACGGTGTCACCAGGCTTGACGTTGGTCACACCCTCACCAACAGACTCGACAATACCGGCACCTTCGTGACCGAGGATGACGGGGAAAGCACCCTCGGGGTCCTTTCCAGAGAGCGTGTATGCATCTATAGCCGGTCAGTACAATCATCCCATGTGATCTATCCCTCTCTTGTAGCAAGGCCAAAATACGCACCCGTGTGGCAGACACCAGTGTGGAAGATCTGGATACGGACCTCGTGGGCCTTTGGAGGAGCGACCTCGACATCCTCGACGGAGAGGGGTTGGCCAGCTTCCCAGGCGATGGCGGCCTATCGCGCGTTTAGCCGGCTTGATCTTGTATGTGAGGTAGTCTAGTCAATGGGCTCACCTTGCAAGTGATGGTCTAGTACGAAATCGAGAGTTAGTCTTGACAATCCAGAACAATCTGGTATTTTGAATGCAAACTGACCTTTCCGACAGTGTCAGCCATTATGTTTTCTGTTGAAATGTCCGTTAACGCAAACAAAAGTCGACCCTTCAATGCGCGCCGGGGTGGTCAGACACGAGGTAATGAAGAGGACGAAGTAATTACGGAAGGAAGGAGGAAAAAAGCTTGGAACGAAAATAGAAAAAGGTTCTCCGAATTAGTTCTTATATAGAACTGTAATCACAGGTGGGGTGGGAATTGGAGATACAGTACTATACGGAGTACGAAGAGTCGGAGGAGGAAGAGTGGATGATGTAGACAGCCATGAGGGGAAATCCTATCTCACCCGTGGTGGGGTTGTTCTTCTTCTTCCTTGACATGTACTTCTCGCCTTTCGTGTGAGGGGCAACAGTGAAGAATCTCCAATTTTTTGAGTCTATTTAACTATCCGATCAATTCTGCATAGAAATCTTCATGTTTGCTTCTGCTTGACTCGTTCGTTTATCGGTTCCCCTCACTAATTATCCGACGTGCACCTGTTAGATCCAGGCAATGCTCCCAGTTGGATGAGTACGTAGCTAGTAGCTACGTACAAAATAAAGCTCGATTCAGATCTGATATCATCTATCAAAGAATAAGACGATATCAATAGTTTTTACCAAAAAGGACTAAGCAGTGCATTTCTAACCCTCAGACAAGCTAGCGTGGAACCCGAAACTCGATTAGGCAAAAATTTCCCGTTGTCCGTTTTGGCGATAATGATAAGGAAGGGCAGTTTTTGCTTCAATGCTGATATTTGCTATCCAGCCTTCATAGGGTTGCTCTGCTGTTTACTTGGCAGATAAGATACGGAAATAGTCGAATGGAGATGTCATATATATTTGTTGTAGCCTGCCCACATAATCCTATGAAGTGAAGCCTGGCCCGGGTTATGCAAGTAATAGAATGAGTGGTTGACGAAAATAACTATAATACACTGAGCCGAAGACGCACAACATCAAAAGAAGACATGCAAGATAAGTACGAAGGTATAGCAACCATCCGGTCGTTTCATCACGAATGAACGACAGCCCAATTCAATATGGCCGTAAACATTATCTTCAAGACAGATTCCAGTGTTATGTTCTCTTCCCAAAAGACTCGCCCTTCCCCCCCGTTATTTAAAACACGCGTCAATATTTATCGTCCGGGGAGCTGACCACTCTGCATCATGGCGGCATTCTGTTCTTGGAAGCGCTCTCCCAGTCGGGCGGAACTCTTGAGGTATTTGTCGACACAGCGAAGGACACAACCCTCCTCTCGGGCGACCAAGGACTTGGTGGTGAAGTCGTTGACACAGTCGTCGAAGCAGCGTTGTACGAGGCGGGAGTACATCTATGTAAAGTAAAATGTGTGAGTTGCAGTTCCTCTCGGGGCATTACAATTTGACCAGCTGTGCTCGATTGCCTGTCGTTGTGGAAAGGGGGTGATAGTAGCGCCGAGGGATAGAGTAGCGAACCTGCATAAATTCCTTCATCTGCTTCCTCTCCATACGAGCAGCAAGTTCACGCTGTTCCGATGCATTGAGTCTGCAAAAATATCGAATTAGCACGCGACGTCATTCAACGACAGAGAGGACATTGTTCGCAACTCACCCTTCCATTTTTCTCAATTATTGTATTAAAAAAGACAAGACAAAATGTGATTATTCTAGAAGAATTGTCGAATTGAAGGGAAATAGTATTGTTTTGATTCTTCGATAAATTGTCGCTTGCTACCTCCGAGGCTCTTCCGGAGCTCAACTTCTGCTCCTGCGGAATAATCATGCCTCCGAGGTCACATGACTAAAAGTCACGTGATATTTGATGCCTGAGGCTTCTAGTGGTAGCCACAACGCACGTGATCTGTGTGCCTACTCTGTGATGCTGTGGCGCCTTCTAGAATTGCGTCTTTTTCCACGCTACGAGAATCAAGCCTTTGGGCTTTTAGCCATCCAAATGCCGATTTTCCATTCTATTTGCAGTAGCTTCTGGCTGGGTTGATTGGGGAATTTCGGAGGGTCAGCAGTCATGAGAGACGGAGAGGTCGAAGCGATGTCTGTATGTATCCGTGCCTGTGCAATTTCAAGTATTCGTTACAATTTATTGTCCGGATTGTGTTTAGAAAAGAGTAAATTACCAGGAACAAAAATCAGAGGTCGATAAGGTCTAGACAAACTCATAATCTGGTATCAGCCGTTTCAGCCAGACGCAAGCGGAGCATTCCTCCACATATTTCCCAAGGAACGCTCTTGCTTTTCATTTTAGCTATGGTCTAAGTTTTACCGCACAGAGTCACTGTTGGTCTGTTGGACCAGAATTGCTGGAATACTGTATTTCTGCTTTGGATTTAATTTCTAATTATAAACCTGTCCCACTACACTGGCTCCTGAAGTTGAACCCTGAGACCAGGAACGGCGCGTCCCAGCCGTATGCCTCCTGCCGAAGTATGAAATCACCATACGGTAGCACTGGATCAATTTACTAGGATTTAGGAGGCTAAGGCCACTAAGCAAGAGCCTCGGCCATTGTAGAGGTAATCTTACCGTATGTAATGCAATGTAAGATATGGTACTCGGTACTGTAAATGCAGTTCCTGTTCCGTGTCCCGAATCATGTACAAGTGCAATTTGCATGTATTCATTGTATTGTCCTGTATTAGCACCCCACTCCCGTGACCTAAGGTCTGACTTCTTCCACCGCCCAAGCCTTCCCAAGCCACTGACTGACTGCATACAAACTGAAGAACCTCCGAGTCATCATTCATTTATGATTTCTCTCACAGCAACACATTCTGGCGGTTACACAATACTACCCCTATATCGCTCTATCAATCAGTCCATATCAAAATTCACTGCACCTGCATCTCCGTCTCGGTCTGCTCTCTCCCAGACAAGGGTCTTTCAGTTGGCCTTTAACAACCAACCCTACTGCCGTCATCACCAGCACCACAACTGCCACCCCCAACCTCCCTTTCTCCCCTCGACGCGACTCATCACCAACACATAGAGTGTAATCGCACTATCCATCAACAGACGTCAAAATCGCACTCTTTTCTGACAATCGCTGGAATTACATATAACTTCTCTATCGCATTCTGATCCATCGGCCTATGCAACTGGACTTCGCCGCCGAGTCGCATTCAGACAGCGCCTTCAGCTGAAGCGCTGAAACAGCCACAGCGAACTTCGAGATAACACATAGTAGAAGGACAGGTCTTCTGCTTTTTATCTCATATACCTTTATGTCAAAAAATCATCGTGCTTCGCGAGAAGTGCATTGATTTAACATAGATTAAGGTACACACTTCACACAGCCTAGTCCACTATGACGACAGGAACTCCTCAGCCGCTTGCGGCTCATGCACCTATCCAAAACTTCACAGCAAACAACCATGCACATGAACCTGCTCCTCCCGCAGCGCCTACAAAACGAGATCTTGCATCTTGGTGGAAGAACTTTAAGCGCAATACAAAGAAGGAGGATGAAAATAAAGGTATGTACAGGACAGCTTGGCATTCAAAAACCACAACTTCTTCATATCTTGATTTTGGAAGAAGATTATTTGTCGACCTTTTCCATGAAATATTGAATCACTGCTCCCATTTGCAATGCAGTCGCTGACTATCGCATCATGTAGGACCCCAAGTCGGCGGTATTTTTGGCGTCCCACTCAACGTCAGCATCAAGTACGCCAATGTCGCAATTTCCTTGACCAACGATAAGGGCGAGAGCTTCATTTATGGCTATGTGCCAATTGTTGTCGCCAAGTGTGGTGTTTTCCTCAAAGATCAAGGTATTTCACTCATCAACTCGATCGGACAACCTCAAAACTCATCATTATTTCTATAGCCACCGAAGTTGAAGGTATCTTCCGTCTAAGCGGCTCCGCGCGACGTATCAAAGAGCTACAAGAGATCTTCGATTCACCCGAGCGATATGGTAAAGGACTGGATTGGACAGGCTATACCGTGCACGATGCGGCCAACATTTTACGCCGTTATTTGAATCAGCTGCCGGAACCCATAGTCCCCCTCGACTTCTACGAAGCCTTCCGTGAACCAATTCGGAACCATCAACGGCAGGCTGTCGGCAGCACAGAGGCAGTTGATATTGGCGATTTTGACTATGAGAAAGCCGTGGCTACATATCAGCAGCTCATTCGTGAGCTTCCTCCACTCAACAAGCAGTTACTCCTCTATATTCTTGACCTTCTTGCCGTTTTCGCATCCAAGTCGGACAAGAATCGCATGAACTCGAACAATTTATCTGCTATCTTTCAGCCTGGATTGTTATCACACCCTTCACATGACATGGCACCAATGGAGTACCGACTTAGTCAAGATGTGTTGATTTTCTTGATCGAAAACCAAGACCACTTCTTATTTGGCATGAACGGCACGGCAGCTGACCCGCAGACGGTCAAGGAGTTTTCATCTACCGCAGCTGCTGCTCCAGGTACGCCTTCTCGATCCTCAGGCATTCGGCGTTCTGCTTCAAATGCCAGTGGGGGTGCAGACAGTCTTAGAAAGTATGAGACCCTTCGTCGCAATGTGTCTGTTTCGTCGCGCAATTCCGGCAACACTCAAAGCCCCGGTACGCCAACGTCGACTGTAAGTACTGTGAAACGCAGCAACACCGTTCCCTCGAAGAGATCACCTGGCCTCGTTGCCCCGAGATTGAGTCGACCTGGCGAGTCAGCTTCTTCATCACCTGCTGGCCTGACACCTCCGGCTGAAGCGAATCACAACCCCGCACCTGAAACTCGTCCGCCTGCCGTTCAAAAATCGCACTCAGAAGCACCCAAGCCAGCACAGCCAGCTTTTGAAGAGGGGCAATTTCTAGAGGCTCAGTCTGCTGTAGCGTCGCCACCAACTCCTCTTCTTACACCTACGAAAGAGCGTAAGATATCAAGCTTCTTCGCCAAGTCCCCTCCTGCATCTGATAAGGAGGGTCGTCAACCCAACCGTTTGAAGAAGAAGCGCATACCCGGTAGTGCCAATGCTAGCGCCCAAAGCTCCAGCCACTCACTAAGTGCTGGTACTTCTAATGAGTCTGCGTATTTTCCGTCAACATCGCAAGCGGCAACTCCGATAGCACCAATTCCTAATGATGCCATCTCAACTATACCCGAAAATCAAGGATTCCCAGCCGCAATTCCAGAAGGGGTAAACAGTCATCACCAGCATCAGCCATCCGAAAGCACACTCAAGCCCA
Organism: Talaromyces pinophilus; assembly: GCA_001571465.2. Classification (NCBI taxonomy): domain Eukaryota; kingdom Fungi; phylum Ascomycota; class Eurotiomycetes; order Eurotiales; family Trichocomaceae; genus Talaromyces; species Talaromyces pinophilus. The sequence goes on along the minus strand of CP017344.1, from coordinate 2,267,713 downwards.
ATCGTTCTCGAACGCCATCCATGCATTCCAAGTCGTCATATACCGACCACTCTGATTTTGATCAATATGACGAAGTGTCAAAGGCAGAGAAGAGGGATCATCGCCGCAGTTGGCGCTTCCCACTTTCGAGACACAACCCGACCTCATCTCCACCAATGGTTGGAACCAATGCCGGAGCTGAGTTTAGTACTAGCTCGATCGGTAGTTCCAGTGCGCAAGGCCAAAGCTTTACCAACGACTCCTATAATCCTAGCACCGACGTGACCTCTGTCCCGGACAACGAAGTCGCACGATCTGGGAGTGCGTCTCGTGAAGGCGGTGCATCTTCGGAAAACGAGAAGCTCAGTCTTTTTGAGAAGATCAAGGCAAGAGTTGCACCCAAAAAGGACGGCAGCGAACGTGCTAAGAGCCCACCACAATCTGACTCGCAATTCGAACCAATCGCTCCGAATCGCTCACATGTCGAAGAAACAAACAAGTCCAAGGAGCGTGAGCCACACAGTGAGCCAGCACAGCAGCCGGAGCCACAACAGCAACCGACAGTGGTAGTCCAGGCAGATGGCACTTTACCCTCTCTGCCCGCAACTGAGCCTAAGTAAATGCAACGCAGTCCTTCTGCCCAGTAACGAAATATGCCCAATGTCGGATTTGCAGGATTCGGAATGGAAAAGTTTTTGCCTTATACCCCCTTGTCATTCAGCCTTTAGCCTCTCGTCGTCTTTCCTCCTATCATGATGGTTTTGTTATGTCCTCCTATCCTCTCTCATGCCCGTGTCAAATCGATACCTCTTGCTGTTACGTCCAACTTCTAGCGATTATGTCGGAGTCAATTTCCCCCACTTTTCTTTTCTCTTCACCATTATTATTATTACTACTTTTTCATTATTCTCTTGGTATCAATGGGGTTTAGGAGGATTCGAATCAATGGATGAATGAACCTTGGTATTGACCTTCATGAGTATTGACCTTCATGACTTGTATTTATTCCCTTTTTCAATTCTCTTGTAGTGAATGTGATCTCTATGAACGTGTAGACTTGATATACCATGTCCGTTGTGCTTATTGAAGGCAAGCTTTGAATGAAACTAGCACTACCATTCTTCCAGATGTCCCGCTGGGGATTTTTGCTATGTAAATAATCATCTTACATATTCTTGTGGGACCACGGCGAACGAGTCTCCTAGCTGGATCTAATCAAACTCAACCCTCTTTCCATACAACAATGGACTCCGACCAATCAACTGACCAGCCGCAAAACCAATATAAGCCCCCGTCAAGATAGTAATGGGATAAGCCTGCCACGGACGATCCCTACAAACAAGTCAGCAATCCCTGAACCCAATATCTGACAAATTTTGAAGGTGGAGGGAAGAACGAACCAATCCAACGGAATCGGAACAGCACCCAACCAAGCACCGACACAAGCACCCAAAGCACCACCCCAGACGGCATCAGCTGGTCGCGCAAATGCCCAGACTTGCTTCCAGACGTTACTGTCGACGCCGTGGACGTAGACCAGCGGTGTAACGGTCAGAAGGGCCATGTGCGCGGCACACAGGACCGTATGCGCGGTATGCGTCGTAAAGGGGGCGCCGAAGAGGATGAGAAGGAGGGACAGGACCGGTGTGCCGAGGAGGAAGGTTAATGTTAGGGCTATGAATGCCGCCTATTCCGGTCAGTACAATCCCGGGAAGGTCCAAAAAAGGAGGGAGAACGACGAACGGTCAATTTCTGGGAGAGTGTATCCGACTTATTCCCCGCTGCGTGTCGCTTCCTCTTTCCGGATGATGAGGGTGTCTTTTTCGCATCTGCGACTTCGCTCGACCCCGTTTCACCGTGGCTATGATGTTGATGCGAGGATCCAGCTTGCGGTAGACAGATCACTACATATGCGGTCTGCAAAGCGGTATAAAGAGGTAAATCGCTCCATAGCGTGGAGACCGGATCGGATACCAGCGAAGAGAATCGGAGGGAGTACAGCGCTAGGAGTATCGTCGGGTGAATATGGGAATATGTCTGTGCGACTGGTGTAGGGAGTACGTCGATTGAGTGAGCCTTTTCGGGTTGAGAGATGATGGTAGTTGAGGATTGATGTGAAGGGGGCGCTTTGCTGCTTGTGCTGCTGGGTGAGGACACGGTTGGTGATGATGATGCCATTATGTCGGAAGCTGTGTCAATGGGTCAGTGGAAAGGTGGGATTTCGCCCGATGACCATTCCTTAGATTTTTATATGTCGAAGTCCTCAGGGGAGACTTGTTGTTTAAGGGGGGTTTTGTAGGTGAGAGAATTGTTTTCGAGGTTGTAGAGTGAGGGATAATAATTTAGGAAGATGCGGAGCTTGCTCAATTGTCCCCCGCTCATTGGTCCCGAAGCTCATTCATCTACGGCAGACTGTAGGCCCATTGAAGAAAAGATGGTCTATTTCTACAAGAGGCTAGTAACAAGAAGTGAGAAGAATCTAGACTGATATCAATTTGACTGTTCATGACATGCTGCAGTGAAACCAAAATACCTCGTGAAATCATATACCGTACATACATCCAGAACCATGAAAACAAAAACGTATAAACACACAGAATGAAACATGCTAAGTAGAGACTATTCGCTATCACTCAAACTATCTCGCCTGCGACGACCACCACCATCTCTGTCCCGACGGTAACCCTTACTCAATCCCGGGATAGGATGATGGTAGCTCCTAGTACCCAGGTCATCCTCTGTATCAACGGTTGAATACTGGTACTCAGAGTTTGTTCCACGAGACGAGAAATCCAGTGGCTCCGTGTATCCGCCAGGCATAGATGTGCGATTGTTTGAGGGTTGCTGTTTGCGAGGACTGTTCTGGCGAGATCGACGCTCTTCACGCTCACGGCGTTGTTTACGAGCGTCTCGACGGGTTTGTGCTGGGTCGCGAATGAGGTGTTCCTCCGTCGCTTGGCTGATGACATCTTCGCTGCCGGCTGTGAACGAGAATCCGGATACGTTTCGAGTATCGCGACGGCGACGGTCTTCTTCTGGCGGCGGCGCATGGTATGCCTCGCTCTCTGTGTATGCTGTTGGTGGAGAACTGGGCGTATATTCTGTTCCATAATATGTGCCTTCAGCTTCCCGATTCAGACCACCAACACGAGCGGGTTTCTCTTGGCGGTAAGCACGCATATCCTCATCGGCCTCGCCTTCCCATTTCTCGGCCTTGGTTCTTCGCAGTAGCTTCTCCTTTGCCGTCTCCTTGAAATTCTTCTTATTCTTCTTCCGACCACCTCGTGCCACTGACTTTTCGTCGGTATATTCAGTCGCCGTTTCCGTCCTATCCGTGTACGTGAGTCCGTCGTCATCATATCCACGCACAGTACCACCACCCAAGTTTGTACTCGTAGTAGCATTGGACAACGTGCGCCCATCGGGGCCCTTTCGACGCAAAACCGTGGACTTGTAGTCGTCCCAATCTCCCTTCCGGAACACGCAACCACCATTCTTAGCCCAGAAGAAGAACCAAATCGTTGCCAAGACGAACGCTGCTCCTAAAATTGCGAAGAGGGCAAGCATTCCTTGCATGTTGATGTGATCGGGGTTTATGGTTCCTTTCCCGCCTACGATGGCGGTTTGGGTTGATGCTCTGGCGACGAGTGTCTTTGTGCCATCGGAGACGATGACGTCGACTGACGATTCGGGGACGATGTATGGAGGCATGTTGATTAACTCGGAGCCTGAGGCTCACGATGTTATGATCTGGATTTGCAACTCTTAGTACGTTGTCTTGATGGTGTCCTATCTTGAAGGCGAGGACTCACTGTCAATCCAACGCCGCTCAGTTCACCCCCTCCAATCTCGTTGCTTCGTTGTGATATTCTCTATTTGAAAGAAAGTGAGATAACGATAGAATAACGGGTTTGGAATGTGGATAACGGTTCAACGGTGGGTTTGGAATGTGGACGTGATAGGAAATCGATAAACCAGAACTGAAGCAATAATGTCAGCGTGATGTTAGAGCAGGTAAAAGGAAAAACTCAAGTAAAATCAGCAGGAAGCAAGATTCATCCAAACGATCAATCCGACTACCAGCACGAAAATGCGGTGGTTGACCGAATAACATGCTAGGATGGGAGGAGGCTGGGGAGGTTGTTTTGGTCCGAGCGTTGTCCCGGGCAACAGTGCTTATGTCAGCTGGATTCGGTCCCACAACGGCAGATCACGTGCCATAATTTAGGTTAAGGTGTGTGGATCCCGAATCGAGCCGGCTCCGTGGGTAAAAGCGGGAGCTTAGATTAGATAGATCAGTGGATCATAGGGAGGACAATGCCAATCTAGTACCTCTTTCTCTTTGATATTGCAAAGTACATGTGTTGAAAGCATGACGACGGACATAGTATCTGATGTACAGTGAGACAGAAAGTGCGCTCTTGGTAAAAGGTCATTTTACAAGGTGGCGCATAGTGCTAATCGAGAGTAAACCTCATAGATTGTATGAATATGGTGGTCGACCATCATCAAAAAGACAAATATACAGCCATGTTAAATGCAGGAATCGAATCGGACTGCAAGGGGGTATAACGTTGAGTGACACGCAATGCAGAGTTTAATAGCAATAACGGGGGATGGGAATAATCAATACGCGAAGTGTAGGTTAGGAAAAGAACGATAACAATGCAATGCAATATTGTAGGAATCATGAGATCAAAAATCATCAACATCATCATAAGGGTCATACAGGCATAAAACAAAATAACATGACATATGCGATGGAAACCAAACACGAAACATCAACATCAACGGCAGACACGTTTGTTTTGGGGGTCGTTACATCGTACAGGTCGTACCACCATGACAAGATTTTTAAGCCATTGCTGGCCACAGAACAAAACCATCTTGAACGAAAATGAAACAGACCGGCAAAATAAAGCAGCAGTAAAAAACCAAAACAGTCCCTCCCAGTGTGCAGATCCCAGATACTTTTGTCTTGTCTCCTCTTCGAAAAGCCAGACCCAAAAATATGAAAAATGATCCAAACTTTTCAAATCCTTTGCTTTTGAGTAGAGCGCTAGATCAAACAAAATCCAAAATACCTCCCAGTCCGTTTTTTTATAACCCCCTTTTCACGCTGCTGTATAACCGTCCCATGTACTTGTTCTAACCGTTGGATCTGAAGAACAAACACACTGCAAGCTTCAATTAATCAAAGCGACCGCTGTAGGTCGAACGGCTGGATCGCCGAGAAGCCCGGTCAGATCGTCGGTCTTCTCTAGCGCGCCGGCCATCTTCGATTTCCTTTCTGCTGCTAATGCTTGTATATTCAGAACCCGCAGGCATGATGTACCGTTTCGGTCGACGACCTTCGATATTCAAGCCAATGGAACCATGATCGTTTGTTCGCACGTGAATCCTCTTTCCGGTAACCGACTCACTAGTGAAGCCAATGGTCATCCCGTTCATGGTCATAGTGAAACCACCATCCTCATCAACCCTCGAGCCGACTCCACTACCGTCCCGTGTTCGGGCGTCGCTTCCTCGGCTGCTGTTGGATCGAGTCTTCTGGCTACCACTATCACTATCGACACGTTGGGCGATCTTGGCTTTCATTCGTAAGGCATCCTCCGTAAGAGGGACCCCAGTCCTGCCAGATTTAGATGCTTGGTATTCTTCAGCGCTACGATGTTTCTGTTCCATTTCGGAGACCGGCGTAGGACGTTCACGATTTTCGCGAATGTCCCGGATGCTAGGCTCCTCTTCATGGTACAGCGTACGTCGACGGCGAGAATCTTCAACAGCAATCTGACGACCGGAGTCTGACTCATGGTAGGATGTCCTTCTGGCCTTCATGCTTCGGCTACGTCCAGGGGCTGCAGAGATTTTGCGAATTTGCTGGTGAGGTAGCGCCTCCATCAAGTCGTTCATGTCCCAAGAGTCTCGTGAATGAGACATACGACGGCTTGTCGGTGGTGGCATACTTCCAGTGGTTGCAGACTTGTGAGTAAGGTCGGGTCGCTTTTGGATAATCTTAGGTGGATTGGCCTTGGGCTGGACGACCTTGGGCTGTATAACCTTGGGCTTCGGCGGTGGAGGTGGTGGCATGCTGCGATAGAAATCTTCGTCTTCATCATAAGTTTCCGGCCGTCGCTGGGATTGAGACATCCGCCGCGAACGATTCTCCCTGGAAGTTTGACGTTCTAAGAATGAACCTTCTTCATACGAAGCCTTTGGCGTGATCTGTTCCAATGCTGATCGGCCGTAAACGGAGCCTCTGCGGGCTCGCTCTGGTGGCCTGGGCACGGAAGAGGTGCGGGACCGCTCATAGATGGCCTGGAAAGGAGCGTCCGGTTCAGCATAATATTGCTGACGCGGTGTTGCTGGTTGGGTATAATACCCCGAGTACGTGGATGGTGGTCGTTGTTCATATTGGCTCATTTGTAGAGCGCCTGGGTTATACCCCGCTTCTGGCATTCCGCTGTGGTAACTCATCGGCCTATTGTCGGAATGGTAAGTGGCAGAACGACTGGGTCGTCGTTGCCGAGACTGTGCAATCATGACATCAGGGCCGTATGGGTATCCGAACTGTGCAGACTGAGGAGACGCAGGTGGGATATTTTGCACCGGAGGAGCCTGTGGATAGTAGTACGGTGGGTAACCAGTCCGAGGATCCATAGTGGCTGTGGGATGCATTCCATGGACATTGTGATAGCCGTTCACACAATCCCAACATACGTCCTGTTGGTGTTGTTGCTGAGACACGCTTTCCCGACGGTCGGATTTTGAAGGAGATCTGACAGGAGCTGCCATGCCATTGGCAAGTCGCTGGGCGTGGATCATGTCGGCAGATGCTCGTTTATCTTCGCGTTGTTTTCCTTTTTCCTTTCGGCTTTCCTTGGTACGGTGTAGTTGTGGTGGTGGTGGCCCAGGTGCCCGAGAATGGGCTGCAGTGCTTACCGTTGAAGGACCGGCTCCAGGTCTGCCACTCGCACGGGATTGTCCGCTAGTGCCAGTTGTGGCAGTACGGCTGGAATAGCCAGAATCACTGGCAAAATCAAGATGTACAAGTTCACCAGGTCTTATGTTGGACTTGGATCGCTTGGCAGCAATGTTTGCGCTTTGGCGTGTTCCGTCAACCACGTCGCCTGTCTGGTCATCATAGTCTTCAATATAAGCTGCAGAGGGTGTCTGTGGAACTTTTTTGGCCATGATGATAACAGTAGCGGCGGACCCCGAGGGCTTTTATTCACACAGTGTGTGTCTGTGTGTGTGGGTTGCAGCCGTCGAAGGAATGCAGGCAACAAAGGGCCAATTCTTCGGCCTTGAGGCCTACCCAATCGAATGCCTTCCTTTGCCAGCAACGACACCTGTCTTGTACCCAATGTGGTCAGTGAGTCAACCTTGGGCGGAACCTTTGCAGTGTCTAGGCCCGTTGATCAGTGATCCGAATAGAGAAATCGTTAACGACCGGCGGTGGTTCTGTGTTGGTAATCTATATCCACAGTAGTCGAATCTCGCTCCATCGAAAAACTGGCGGCGCGGTAGACTATGAGACTGGTATAATCTGAGCAGGCAGCTATTCACTCGAAACGGTGAAGTGCTGCAGCGACGGTGAGTCAATGGTGGACAGTTGGTTGTCTGGCAAGCTGTGAATGGGCAGTGCCGGTTGTCAGCCGCGTAGGAGAGATTATTGGCGGTCGACGGGCTGGGTGATCTGGCAGACTGACACAGTCGACAGTGGAGATCGAGTGGAGAGAATAGAGAGGAAGAAATAAGAATCGCTGGAGGAGACGTGGTAAGACAGGTTGACGAGAGAGTGCACTTTGCTCTAACTGGGTGCAGGTGCGTTGCGCTGCAGTCAGAAAATTGTTAACGGAGGGGCAGGCCAGCGCACGTCAGTCAACAGTAGCAGTAGTACTAGCAGCGGCGACAACGACAGCGATAGATCGGACAATTAAGTCAACAAGGACGAGGTGTTGAAAAGTCGTTCGCGGGCGGACAGACGGGTAAGACGGGCAGAGCAGAAGGCAAGATGAGGCTGAGAGGCCAAGACTGATGTCGACGAGATGCAAGTATCCCAGTTTCCTGACGGGTTGAGAGGGGGGTGGTTTGGAAGGAAAAGTCGATCAGAGAAGAATAATAAAAATAAATTGGTAGACAGCAGAGTGTGCAGGAGTGGGGAAAGGGCAGGCAGGCAGGCAGACAAAACGACGAAACCAGCGCAGTGGGAAGACGAGAGAGAGAAACGAAGTCGTGACAAGACAGGACCGGGTCAGGTCAGGTAACGATGTTATGGTAAGCCAGACGATAACAGGGATACCCTTTTGGTGTTGGGCGAAGGTAAAATACTAGTACGTCGAGAGAGTGACCGGCGAACGACCGGCCCTTGACGGAGAGCGAGCGAGTCGTGAGGGAGAGAAGAAAAGGCGGGAGTCGTTGTTGTCAGAGTAGGTTTTTTTGTTGTTAGGAAGGTGGAGATGAGACGCAGGATAAGTTGCCGTCCCCTTCGTGTGCCCGACCCGTGATAGGCCACGCCGTGCAGTAGTTTCGCTTTCCTGCTGCAAGATGAAATCCTTGAAGACGAAAAATGGAAAAGTGGAAAATTCAGAAAAACGTCTGAGGCCAGGGAGTCGTCGAGGATTCATAAGGGTACTATTTGTACCACCTTACGGCGCCACTGTACTTTTTAGATTTTTTTAATTTCTGTCGTATGTTTTCTTGCCTGATCTTCACGACCAGAGTGTATCCCGAAACACACAACCCTGAGTGTCCTATTTGTCGACGAGGAATTTTCTAAAACCATCTAATCAAGAATAATTGTTTCAGCTTCAGTTTGCTCTCTGCTCCTAGAGCAGTGTCACACTGATTGGGTCGAGTGAGTCGATATGTAATGCGTTGGGCTGCACTACTCTTGTAACATACCTTACCACGGCATAAAGCATTCGTATGTCCGGAGTACGGAGAACGAGACGATGGATGAATGGTTCGTGCGGGAGGGTATTTTCGGAACATCGTCTCAAAGAGTCTGAGAGTGTCAGAATGGGGCCAGCCGTAGTCATCATGATCACGCTAGAGGTTTATTATTATCCAGAAGTTATTCAGAAACGTCGAGTTTGTTCTTTATCTACTTCACTTATGCTCAAACACCCTGTTTGCTTTTGCTGAGGTCCAAGAAACACGGACTCGGGCAACACAGAGAAATACGATGCTGAATTTGACCTTATTTACGCAATGAACATTTTATGAATGTTATACACAGATGTGTCTGGTAAACTCGTCTCATTGTCAAGGGTAATACCAGATTATCATACCCGATACGGCCCTTATCGGTAAGATCGTACGGTAACACGGTAAGATCGTGACATGGGTCGGCAGAGAATCTACTTAGGCCAATCAAAACTATCAGATGTAACTCTTCGATAAGAGATTTAATCAAAATCAAATACATTGACTGGACCCTTATTCTGCTCTGAACAGAATCTCGAGTCGAGAGAAGAGAATCGTAACTAAAATTCTCTCCAACGAAAATGGTAAATTACACAAAAGGATTCGAAACCGGCAAGAACAGACACTTTAAAGCTGGTTGGCTGCCCAATTCATCGCCGTACAAGACGTGTTGGACCGCTATTTGCAGCCCAATGATGGCATTAACAGCGGTCATCCCTGCATACGAGAGCCGTTTTCCCTCGAGACTGTGGCGAAGGGCCGAAGGCTAAACTAAATATCTCAGCAAGTTGTTATCTTACGGTCGCTTCATGATCCGCTTGGCAACATAGCTACATACGAAAATGGATTTGTGATTCTTAATAATAAAGTGCATTGTCTATGAAAGCTATTCTCATAGGCGGGTTTTATGTGTACTACGTTAGGTTTACCTGGTACGTATTGTAGCAGCAATGGTATCACTTCTCACGAACTGATTACAGTGATTGATTTCGGCGATCAGGTGAAAATAATCAAGATTTGTTCAATTCTCACGATAAATGTTTACTTGTTTATCTTTTTCCTAGTTGATAATGATCTATATAGTAAGCGATGTAATCATATCCACTCGGGCAGCCATGGAATCTATCGCGGCTGCTCCCGTCTCGTCTCCAGTGTGTATTTGATTACGTCGTCGTTTCCTTTCTTTTGATGTAATTTGATTTGGGTTTGTTGATGCCTGTTCCTGACAGCCAAAATGCAACATGCCTCCGAACTCATCCACTGCTGATGTCACGCAACGCCAATGGATTCGATGCGACCGACCAGACTACGTAGAAATAAAAAAGAAATAAAAATTTTCGTTCTGTCACCTTGTCCCCACCCATCTTGAAATGACTCATTGGGCCTCAACTCAACTATGCGGGATGGATCGTAGCACGTACAGTTATCCACCACGGTGGGCCACCAATCTTCTGGAAGCATAAAGAAGAAAATTTTTTCTTTGGTTCTGCCTGTGCGCTTAGAAGCATCTGGTTTCACTGCGCGTTAGGCGATAATGTACCTAGTCCAAGTACGTATGTATCATATCGTAGGGCCGAAGCCAGGAGTTCTAAATCATTCTGGTAGGGCTGACCCTAGTTTTCAGCCTCCTTTTTCTGATGTGAACCTGTAAACAATTCGATCAGCAGTGCATACGTGCTCCGTACATGCAAGCTGTTTCAATCTTGCTATCGACGACCCATCACATACTATTGGAAATATCGTGCTAGCGTCATCAGCTAGACGATTGACAGATTCTGGTCAATCAGATCCCAAGGTTGTCGGCAAATGCAGATGTTTCACTTTAATCCGTTCCTTCGGTAAAAAGGGTCGTCATTGAAGCCAATTGCTGGCCCTAGAGAGATCCGGGGCAATACATCAGCCTTCAAATTCATGAAAAACTTGATTCGCGCCGGGTTGTTATCTTTTGGTCCCTGAAGAAACTCAAAATGGACTGCCCCCTGGAGTCCAGTGACGTCTTGCTCTGCAGTGCACATGAAATATGAACCCTAATGCGATGGCCCTGTCTCGTCTTCGGGCACCGAGAGAAGTCAACAAGATACCCGCATCGAACGATAGACGGGACTTATCGCCGTATTGACGATTGATGACCATGCATAATCTGGGGATCGTTCTATTCTTTGACGGCGTTTGAAGATAAGCGAGGAAGATCGATATATCTCCATTCGGAAGGCGCCTACCTGAGTTGGTATCTCAGGTGTCCAGGCAGAGACCAGGTGACCTGTGTGACTTCCGCGCAACCATCAAAGTCACGAGCCCAATCTTTCCTTTTTTTTTTTCAGACTATCGTCCATGCCATCGACTTCCACGTCACCATGGGCAACAAAAAGACGGAACTGTCAAGACAGACAATCGTTGTCAAGATGCAAAAGCCCAAAGTTTGCCACTTGCCTCCCGCTTGCTGCCACACTTTTGATAATGCAGCCCGTACATACATTGCACGTTCGCCTGGTCAGATCTTGGTTCCCTCCTTGAGCCTCCGAATCGCCGACGATCCTCATCTTGCGTCTGTTGAACGAGGGAAATATACTTTGATTACTCCTTGGCTAATATTCGACTGTAGTGATGCTCCCTTGGAAAAGATGGAACTGTCCGTCAAGCCCATGGTATTTATGACAGGTCACATGCATATCAAAGTTAGGGCGATTTTGAAATCCGCCAGCTGGCCTTGCAAATTCGCTTTTTCTGGGGTGTGACTGGCCAGCTGTCGTGCAGCAGAGACATGTCAAGCAATGGCTGCCGTCTGGCCCGTTGTCCGTTGGCATTGCTGGGACGACGGCGACTCACCGCGTACATGAAGTTGTTGAGGTCTTACATCTGTCTGATACAATTATGCAGGCACCTACTGTACGTTGAAAAGTGAGGCGGTTGTCATACACTTTGATTGAATGGCTGGTATTTCCATTCTCTTTCGAACGATGGTATGGGTGTACGGTCCAATTCGCAAATGGCACTGGCATATTATCCACTACTTTTGTCTGCCTACAAAAGGACTGACTACTTACCGATATGGTTTAGTAAAAGCATGCTGATGAGAACTAACCAGGCTGGGACTTTGCTGTTGTCGGTATACCTCGAGTTGAGGTGGATGTCCGATAACAACCACGATCATTTCTCCGCAGATGATATGACATGACATGCATTAGGAAGTTTATTCACAATTCTTCATGACAATGCTTTGAACAAACTGCACCAAACAACGAGTAAGATCATGAACGAGGATCGCTTCGTATAATTAGATCTCACTGCTGCTCAATGCAGCTGTCCTACTCCAATTGTCATGTCTGAATTCGAATCATGTACCCTGATTGGCCTACACCATCAATGATACCTTGGACAATTCGTATTGTGCTATCGTCAAAAGGGCGGTCAGAGTCGTGACGCCAATCAAGCTACATCATGTGCTCACATCTGCAGCCGTCAGACGCAAGGGATAGCCGATAGTGTCCGTCCGCATAGCCTACTATTACATACATCACTAGTTAATCACGTACTAGCTGAAGAATCGATAAACTACTTTGATGGTTACCACATAAATTAATAGTCCGAAAAATTCGTCTTTAGGTTGCATCGATTGCCACGGGCAAGTAGACTTGATACCAAGTACAAACGGGAAACCCGTCGGAACTACTTAGCCCTAACCTACCCGGTAATTACCTAAATAGGCAGGAATATCGTACTCCAACATTTCGTTTCGGCCATGTACCTAGGCACACTCTTCTACTAAACTGTATGTGCTTTGCAACCATAACAGTATATTCGTTTGCCAATAGTACTATGGCTAGAAATATACGCACATGTATTAATCGTTCAAAAAGCCCACTGCTTCAACCATATCTTCATCCAATCAGACGAAACAGCACGCAAGTCAGATGCCTCCGAGCTATCTTTCAGAAGATTCGTGACTTCAAACTCATCTTGTAGCCCGCTCTTAACTTCCACCACCCCATCGGATGTTCGCGGCTCATTAGACGTAGCTTGTTGAGTTTCGCCCAATGTATCCTTTCGGCTAAGCAGCTTGCTCGACCATTGCTTCAACCACGACTTTCTCTTTTCGGAATTGTTCTGCTGCAGATCCGGGGTTTTCTCTTCGTTTTGTGGTCTACTCTCGCCATTGACGTGACCATTGGATTTTAGCGGCTCAGCGGTTGAGGGCTGTTCACTCTTTTCCGAGATAATTTTCCAAAATCCAAGTAATTTAATACCAGGATTGCTTTCAACCACGAACCCATAATAGTCCTGGGCACTGCGTTCCAATGCTTCTACCCATTCGGTCAATGGCACAATTTGGATCTTGTCGGGTCCACCAAGACCATTGTGAACCGTATCCAGGAGAGCAGACCAAGACACAGTTTTAGGATTCACCAAATTGTACACTTTTAATGCACTCGGACGTGCTTCATTGTCATGTGTGTGATCGAGAAGTTGTACAATGATCCTCGCCAGAATATCAACCGGGACCCAGTTGATACTGTTCATCGTGCCCAGAGAATTTGGGAGTAAACCCAAATGCTTTGAACTAGCCAGTAGACTAGGGAACCATTCCTGTACATTCCAGATACCGGCTGTAGACAACACGGGACCTGCGATTTGGCCGACTCTCATGACAGAAGATGTCAACCCCGAGGATGAACCGTGTGCCTCGATCAGTCTTTCGGATACGTATTTGGATTCTCCGTAGCCTAAGAATTCGGGACTGTCGAGATCTTCAATTATTGATTCTGGGACGCTCTGTCCGGGGTTCTTTTGCATCCAGTTTAGGGCGGTAGAGATACTTGAGATAAACAATATCGGGGCTCGGTAGGTACACTTTCTGCTCAGGTCAATCAGATGGCGGGTACCAGCAATATGTCCCTTTTCGAAGGACTCGATAGTGTGATTGAAGTCAACCTTCCAGGCATTGTGGATGATTGCATCGACACTCTCCAGAAGTCGACTGTATGTTTCTTCACCGAGGCCCAAGTCGGCCTTCAACAGGTCAGCAGTTAAGAACTCAACTACATTTGATTGTGCATCTGACGATTCCCATGGCGTAAGCAAATCTTTCTGTTTGTTCTTTGCTGTCTGCCTCTTTTGGGCATCGACTGAACGATTGAGACAAATGATCTTAGCTATACGGCGGTTCTCAATCAGGGAATGTAGAAGATAGCTTCCCAGGGAACCTGTAGATCCAGTAAGCACAACCGTCAAGCTATCTGTGCGTGCCTTTTTAGGTGCCAGTTGAATCTCAAGACCGGCGGTGTACTTGTCAATCATAGCCTGCATATACGTTTTTCGGTCGCTTCCTTTGCTATGAACCTCAGTGGTATCATTCTTCTTCACCCCGTTAATAAGCTGATCGATTGCTTGCGCGAGTTGGTTGCTTGATGGAGCAGTGTAGAAAAAATGTGGACTGATCTTGCTGATATCAACGTTGAGATTCTGTGCCCTAAGTGCAGCCTTCAACTTCTGCACTGCAATGGTAACTTGCAACGAATCCATGCCCAATTCAAACACATTATCATCGTCACCGACTACAGGCGCACCTTCATCGGAATCCAAAAGTTGAGCATAGAGTTTCTTGGCCAACGATTTTATCGCCACAGGATCCGATGGGTCCGTCAATTCCAATCCCTCGCTCAACAGACCTTCTCCAGCCGCAGAGTAAAGTGCATCGATCTGAGCAGCGAATTTGAGAACCGTAAGCTGGCGCTGCACGGTCATCTTTCCACTTCGATTAAAAGTCTCGCTTGGTTTGAGTATATATACGAGTGACTTTGGAACGCGCGAGAATCGTGGTGCCTCCAAGTTTGCGCTGCTGATAATGCCCCAGAACTTCTCAATCATCTCTCGCGACTCTTCTTCGTTAGTAACTGTATATCCTTCCCTAAGTTCAATGAGCAACGAAGGCAAGAACTGGTGCTCCCCAACAAACAAAGCATTTTTGACTGCTGGATGGCTAGCAACAATGTTTTCCAGCGGAACGGGGTTAATCTTCTCTCCATTCGATAGAACAATCAGATCGTCTCGTCGGCCTTGATATCGGTAGCAATTGTCAATCTCCGGGATACGAGTATACAAGTCTTTTGTACGGTACTCCTCGATGTCCGAGAAAAGTAAGGCAACAGGGTGGAACATCCTGTATTTGGGGCTCAGAGAAACAATTAATTCATAAACGCCTGGGGAAACCTCCTCGAATCGATAACCGACACGTGTATTGAATCTGAGACAATCCCAATGACTGGTCCCTCTCAACGCAATACAATGCAAAAGCCCATTCTCAGTAAGCCCAATTGCACTAGACAGATTCTTCACGTGTGGAGCGATGATACTGCCCGTTTGAACGGACAGGGGGCTTCCTCCATAGATGACTTTGTCCATCTTTGATAGGGCCTCCAGACCCGCTTCGGTTCGGGATAGATCTGTAAGTATTGAGTCTGCTGCCGCTAGGGATGTCGCGACTCCTTGATTTATGATGTTGATCACATGCTCGGCTGTGATTGCTGCTGCTGTGTGATTGATGACAACAGACGAGTCTAGGATTGCTGTTAGCATGTAGAAGAATAGGCCTGCCATCTGTGTCCATCAATTAGCCGACAAATACTTTTGATATAGCGCGTATGAGGTTCTAACGTACGTGAAATGGCGGAAAGAATTGCAGCAGATTGGTGTTTCTGATCAAATGTATAGTGTTGTGAATGTCACCACCATCGTCCGGAACATCGAGAAATGAACAAGTAGCGAGCCAAAATGCCGGGCTTTCTCCAACTGGCTTTGGATTGCCTGTTTCCGTAGACAGTTTTAGTCTCTGTCAACACTTCGTTGTTTTTTAAACTTACCAGATGATCCTGAGGTGTGTAGAAAGAACATCGGCTCATTGAAATTCTCATCCGTGATCTCTCGCGCTTCATAATGAGGCACTACGGCTAAATCAAAGATCTCTTTATAGCCAAGCACTTCTCTCGTTTTGATCTCAGGCAATGCGTCAAATAGTGGCTGTAGATTCTTCTTCAGTTCGTCTCCGTATAGGATGATACTGACGTTTGTGCGCTCGAAGAGGGTTTTCTGTGCCGATATCGTGTTTCGTAAGGACGGCAGCATTATCTACGTCACACGCGATGTTAGTCTGTGACTATAGATGGCATGATTTGCAAGGATGGATAACATGGACCTACCCTTCTACCAGTCTTCGCCGACGCAAGACTGAGAATCAGATATCTCAAATCCGACGGCCCCATGTACCCAAAGACGTCTCCCTCGGCCAATCCGACTTCATTAACGAGCCACCACGACGCTCTATTTACTGCGTTCGCAAGCATGGTATACGTGACTTCGTCAAAGCCGTCTGCTGGGTTCGGCGTTTTCAAGACGTATGCGTATGGCCGTGCTGAAGGCTCTTTTGCCTTTGCGTCGAACATATTGGGTAAGGCATTTCGTCCATATTTGCGTTCTAGGGTCGTAATAAAACGCGACGAAGGTGTTTGTTCCACCGAGCCCATGTTGAAAATGTCCTAGCAGGTTTTTTCGTAGATAGTCGTTTTCTTTCTCCTCAGGATCAATTGCTTCTGCGAGTCTATATTTCCCTCCCTATTTTTCATTCTCAATTCCATTAATCAAATACAAGAGAAGACAAAACAAATATGGCGGGGCTAACAACAATATATGTCGCTTCCGTAGCATCGCGAGAAGGAATTCCATCCTCGCAGCACAGTAGCCCTAATCCCAAATCAGGTCATACCCTGGCAGGGTACATCTCGCGCCTCCCAAATTTTCGGCTTCGGAAACCGCTCCGCTGTGGCACCCAATCATTATGGAGATAATGGTTAGGGCTTTATGGTCATGAACTGGTTAGTGCAAGTATGAATTTTAGTCTGTTTGTGTACGATTCTGTTGTGGCTGGCTGGCTGGTTCATCCGTAGCGATGCTAGGAAAGGCCAATCTTTGCCGTCATGCATCAATGATCCACGCAAGCCACAATCCAGTAGAAATAAGCGGAGATTTAGATACGGTGAGGAGGTTGTATGTCCAGTCTCGAGTAGGAACGATTACCGCAATCTTAAATTCTGTACTTCGTATATTGGACCCTTGGGAGCAACTGACAGATTCATCAGATCCGACTCCGTGTTTCCAGAACCCTAAAAGAAAATTTAGGCGTCAGCCACCGAGATGCGTGTTATAGAATCATGAACTAGGATTACGCACGACTTGATCTCGAAAATACACACTAAATAGTAGTATGAACCTTGAGCTCGCCACCGAATCGTAGATTCACATCGATTCCAACCCTAGACAGCGACTAAATAAGGCCCTATGCCAGGAAAGAGGGGGCGTATCGATCGCCTCGAGAATCTGGGGCTTCAGTGGAGCATCGTGAATTGGGCAAAAGTCGTAACTGTTTTTAAGTTCTTCTTCCAACTAACTCTCTGTATGGTGACCAAAGAGGTTGCTGCCTTACAGGTTTCTCTCTTGAAGTAAATCAGAGATGTGTGGTGGTCATAAGCACTGAATCTTCCCAGCCTGTTGCAGTTGCCTCATCACGTATGTAGGTAACCGTGTATTCAGTCGAAAACAGGGTATGGACACGTTACAGCACTATCATGTACGTAGCCACGTAGTATCTAGACTAACGCAGTACTAAGTAATAGTCGACCTCCATACCCACTCAAAGTACTCCGTACGTATGTGATCTATATATATCCTCTCGGCCCTAAGATCGAACCGAATGGTTCGCTATTCGGCAATTCCTCGCAGATCTGTGATGCACTACGTACATACGCATAAAATCGAGCCCACATCAACTATGTAAGTGTACATATGACTAGGTCGCTAGATGGATGATCGATCAATTAACTAGCGCACGACCTAGATGGATCTTCTCGCTTGCTGATCTGGCTTCGGAAAAAATGGCAGAGTCCAGTAATTGATCTGATCTCCCTACGACTCTACAACCCATTAGTGACTCAGACCTGAGTCATGTCCATAATCAAGCAATTCTAAGTAGATAGCAAGGCAGGCCTTAATTGTACTTCGGAAAGAGGCCATCTGGATTGGCCTAGGGTTAGGGCTTTTTGCCCTACCTAGGTAGCCTTCAATAGCCCTAAGGCAAAAGCCTCATTACGATGCGCTTTACAAGTTATTCCAGTTAACACAAATAGCGTAGATGGCGATCATAACTCGATGCATGTATAATGCGATTTGTGAAATGTAAAAGTACTGTATCATGCCAACCTATGAATACCTCCGATACAAGATCACAATCCGACCCTTGGGAATCTAACATAAATATAAACCGTCTTTTTACCTCAATTTGTATTCTTTTTTTCACATTCTAGTTATCAATTGTCAGCAAGATGCTAAGCATAAAGGAGGGGAAATGATAGCCAAATACGTACCGTTGAACAGGGTTCAATCCCAACAACTTCATACCGTTGTAAAGCACTTGTCGTGCCGAGGCATACAAAGCCATACGCGCCAAGGCGACATTCTCCTCTCGGCCAACGATGCGCAAAATGTCATAACTTGAGCTGAGCATATGTGTCATACGGAACAGATATGTAAGGACCGTAGTAGGCTCGAGAGTCTTAGTGGTATTGATGACCACATCCGGCCACTGGGCCAAGTATCGCGCAAGATCAATGGCGTGCTGTTCAGTTAGGAGCGATAGATCGGCTTTGGGTAGATCTTCGGCATTTATTTCAGCCTTGCGGATAATAGAGGACAGACGAGCGTGGGCGTATTGTAGGTAGGGGCCTGTGTCGCCCTCAAAGGAAGTCATAGCTTCGAGGTTGAAGTCATAACCGTTGATGCTACAGAGTATTAGTGGGATATCAGTACCAAACGGACGGAGAAATGCTTACCGCTTGCCAGACATGTCCTGTACCATAACAGCAGTAATACCGAGTGTGTCCGCGGTTGCAAGTGGGTCGTCCACTTGCACGTATTTGTCCTCATTCCTCTTCATGACCTCGTGCATCTTATCCGCAACGTCGCGCAAAATATCGTCCAAGAATTTCACTGTTCCCTTTCGGGTGCTCATTCCTCGTACCATACCGAAGTTAATGTGCTGGCATTTGTCGGCAATGTCCTTGTAGCCCATCAACTCTGTGACCTTGAAAAGCTGGGCCAAGTGCAAATCTTGCTGAGCTGCGACAACGTAGATCATCTTGTCGAATTGATATTTTTCGTGACGTTCTACAATAGCGCCAATGTCTCGGGTAAGGTATAGAGGAGTGCCGTCCTTTCGAACAACGATGGCCTTACCGAGCTTCTTGAATTTGTGCTTAGTGAAGTCAACGATCACGGCGCCCTCTGACTTTTCAGATACACCGGATTTCTCCATGGTCTCATAAGCTTTCTGGAGACTCTCAGGTAAGACTTGGGATTCACCGGAATAGACGTCAAAGTCGATATTGAGACGGGCGTATGTCTGTTTATATTTCTCGATACTCAAATCACGGAACCGTTTCCAAAGAGCGAGTGCTTCGGGATCACCGTCTTCCATGCTCTTAAAGTAGCGACGGGCCTTTTCGTCGTCACTAGCATCAACCAACTTTTGAAGCTCGGCTTCTTCAGCAGAGACATCCTCATTCTTCTCCTTTTTTTGTTTAATTGCTTCCCGCAGCTCCTTGATGGGGGCTTCCTGCTCCGCCATATCTTTGTTGATCTTGACGTAGACGTCGAACAAGTGGTTGATGGGATCCTTCTGTAGGGCCTCTTCGCTACCGTATCGTTCGAAACCGTTGGCGAGTAAACCGTACTGCTTTCCCCAATCTCCAAGATAATTCATCTTGATAACCTCCCAACCGGTAATTGTGAAAAGGTTTGCGATGAAGCCTCCAATGATCGTACTACGCAAGTGACCAGCGTGGAAAGGTTTGGCGATATTCGGCGACGAGAACTCGACGATCACCTTCTTCTGTCCCTTTGAGGGGTCAGAGGGGTCCCGAAGACCCAGGTTACCGTTTGTCCCATACGTGGTTTTGTTCTCGAGGATTCGGCTGATGACGGTCTTCGTGAGAGGTCCTGGCTTGAAGAAGAACTGAAGGTGGACACCAAACGTGGTTGGCTTCTCGACCAAGTCTGATTCGGGGAACTTTTCTGCCAACTCAACAGCAAGGTCCTGTGGCTTCTTTCCCTTGATCTGCAAAGCGGCGACTGGAAGGTTCAAGTCTCCCTTGTCGAGAGTGCTTGTCCATGCAAGCTTGGTATATATCAGTTGCGGATCGATGCTAGTTACCTCCGCCAACTTCTCGGAAATGTGTTCACGGTAGATATCAACGGGGTTCAAGGAGGGATAACAGCCGGCGAATTTGGACTTTTCGTTGGTCGAGTGTAGAGTCAAACCTTCAATGGAAGGAATAGACTGGCCCTCGGCGAGGGCCGGTGATGGTGCTGCCATGGTGCTGTATGGAGCTTGTCGACGAAGTAAATGTGAAGTAGACAAGGAACGCTTGACCGGCGATGCGAAGGAATACCGGAAATGAAAAGAGGAATGAGTAATAGAGGAGCAATTGATGGAAGGCTTCAAAAGCATAAAATTATTTGAGAGTACCCAGGCCCCGCTTAGCAGATGTTGACCCATTAAGCGGCGCAAGACTTGACTGACTCACGGTAGAGAGAGCCTGAGGGAGAAGAGGGGCGCTCTTTCTTTTTATTTTTTGAGTCATCCATACTGCCACCAAGAAAAAGCTTCAAAGTCAAAGGCGGTGAGCGTGGAGGGGAGATCACGTGATCAATTCAATCGCTCTTTCCTATTTGGGAAATTATCTTTTGGCATCTGTGACGTCACTATCAGGGACGACTTACCACTATTTCTACTACCTATTATCTATTCGAAGAGGACTAGATACTCTGATTTATATTGGATACCAACCGCGACTATGACCAACAAAAGGCAGACAGCAATAAGCCGTTCTATCCACCGAGCCCTTTTACGCGAACAAGACGAACGGATAGGCACCAGAAGATACAATGTCTTGACGCTGATACTCGCTTTCCTCTCCATCTGGCAGATACGCCTCGTCCGAATATCAGCACAGCTATTCAAAAGTCTTCGAAATGAAGTATGGGGCATAGACGAAGTGGATTATATCGACTCGTTCGTGTATGATAGGAAAAAGGTAGACGGAGCTGGTATACAACCCATGGGGGATTTGGGTTATTCTGGCTCGGTATGAATACGTATTTCCTGACCTTGAAGACTTGAAAAACTAACGGCTATATGTATAGACATTCTTCAAAACTGCCAATTCGAAGTTCCTGATCAAAAGTCTACCCCGTCATTCAGAGCACTCTTTCTTCCAGGAGGACTTCCTCCGACCATACTACGACTACTCAAAATCGAATCCAGACTCGCTCCTCGTCCGAATAACAGATTTCCTAGGTACAGCATATCCTGCAATCGGCACTCTGTGTCAATGCACGCCATCTCACCATGTCATAATGGAGAATGTGCTATGCGACAAAGACGATGATGCGCGAGGGCGTGATAAATGGGAGACGTACGACCTCAAACCCGTTGATTATTTCTATCCAGAACGAGATCTCCTACCTGATCCACTGACCAGCGAAGAAACAATGTCACGCTTATTCGACGAATTCAAAGATAAAATACGAATCACCAAGCAACAATACTCGGAATTCAGAAAGATTATTGAGGAAGATACGAAGTTCCTTAGATCAGTAAACACTGTGGACTACTCTTTGTTTCTGGTCCGATATCCAGCTCATCTACGTCCTCGCACACCAACAGATCGGAAAAGCGAGTGGCGAGAAGGCGCACTATCAGCAGACGGAAAATGGAAATATAGGGCTGTATTGCTGGACTTCTTCTGGGCAAAGCATAAATTGCAGGCTCAGGCTATGACTGGTGTTATACAGACTTTTAATGTTATTGGACGCAAGGGTCCGATGTCCATAACCACGACTGCTGAGGAATATCGCGAGAAGTTTCTGGAAATGGTGGATGGGCTCGTTGAGCTTCAGGGATGAGATTCCAATGTTAGCGATGAGGTTTAGCGATAATTTTGCAAGCGATTTGAAAGTATACGATATCATGGCAATGGGCTTTGCAAGCGATCATATTTGAACTCTTCATATTTGATTAATATTTACTCTATCTTCGTAAATTCTTCTTGTTTTGTGACCTACAATAGCGCAATAAAATGGATATCGTTATTCAAACGCACGGGAGTGAACAGCATATGAAGCTAGAGGATTCATCATGGGAAAGCCTTGTATTCATATGCATGAATTCGGCATCGTTACCACCATCCAGGCCGTGTCATTGCTGGACGATGCAGTCGTTACTATGAAAAGCCATTCGATGATGGCATTTAGAAAGCAAAGACCTGGTCGTGGAGCTTGCTGACAGGGCTGGCCTTCTTGTATCCGAGGGCTTCGGTAGACTTCTTCATGGCAGAGATCATAGGAGGTGGTCCACAGAGCAAGATCTTGATATCATCAGCGGGAGCGGGAAGATGTTCCTATTGCAAAGTTAGTCCCGACGCATCCTTAGTATATCAATATCTTGTGATATACGCACCTTGATCATATCAGCAGTAACGAAGCCAACGCCACCCTTCCATCCCTCAGGCGGGTTGTTTAAAACATAGTAGATGTTGAACTGGTCATCCTCGGCAGCCAACTTGTCCAATTCCTCCTTGAGAAGAATATCCTCAGGGTTGACATTAGCGAAAATGAGATCGATCTTGGTAGTGTCGTTGCCGCCGTTTCTGGGTCTGCCGCGGATGATAGCCTTGATGATCTGGAGCATAGGAGTGATACCAGTACCACCGGCGATCATACCAATGTGGCGGGACATGTTCGGGGTGTAAACCATGGCACCCTTGGGACCACGAACCTTCATGGTCTGGCCGACCTTCAGCTCATCCAAATACTTGGAGATGTTGCCCTGGGGGTAGGTCTTGACCAAAAGGTCAAAGTAGCCAGCTTCATGGTCGGAGGAGATGGGGGTGTAGGAGCGGACGACGGGGGTTGGGTTGCCGGCAATCTGGGCCTGGAGGGAGATATGTTGACCAATTGGGAGACCGAGAATATCGGTTGAACGAGGAAGGGCAAATCGGTAGATGGCGACGTTGTGGGAGATGACGTTCTTTTCTTTGAGCACAAAGTCTTGGAACTCCTTGGGATCGAGCACCTTTCGGGGACCTGATACGGAAGGAATAAAATTAGTCGCAATCTCGACGATAGGAAAATATCAGTATCTCCAAGGTAATCGTACGAGCTGTGAGGATTCTGAAAGCAGACAGAACAGCTGCCGCGGCGACAGCGTAGGGAACCCATTCCTGCTTGACGAAGAAGGTTCCGGCGATCAGGAGGGCCGAAGGGACGAGAACACCGCCGATGGTCTCGGAGGAGAGAGGGCTGCTGTTGATGGTTTAGCATTTGCACGGGTTTTGTTGAACAATCATGTATATACCTCATATTGACAACAGAATGGGCTCAATGGCCAATTGTGGTGATAGCTGGGTGTATGTACGAATGAAAGTCTGGGGACGGAGGGCGGGAAAGATGAAATTATTACAGGCGTCACGGCAAATTGTCGCCAACCTAGGTTAGTCGCCGTTCGGTAGTCGTAGTCCTAGCCCGACAACATCAACAATTCACTATCGTACGATATCGACAGTAACTCCGTCCGAGATGATTCCCTGTCAATACCGAGAGATTAGAAATTTCACATTCCTTTATATATGACTACAAAGACTCAACATCTACAACAGTGCGACACGAAGAAAAAACGGAATGTTCCGGACTGGCAGCACTGCGGGAACAATTCCCCGTTCCAGCTAATTGTCCCTCATTTATCTTGACTTTTCCACGCGGAACTGTTTTTCTGTTTCCGTTTTTGTTGGATTTTTCATCACGACTACAATCTACTGGGTCTATCAGTTAGCGCAGGATCGAATTCTTAGCGGCGATGGGGCCTTAAAACGTAGTCCCCGCACGCTGAAAGGCGCCTTCTTAGGGTCCTTCGTCTCTGCAGTTACTCCGCATACACGAAAGATTCCCGGTGAGACGACTCTCGGTTATTGCTTTTTCTGTTTGTTAGTGAGTCACTAACTCTGAGAAGGCTGATTGTGTTGGGGTCAACTCTCCCCTCTTTGAAATCGGAGGAGCAACGTCCATATACTATCCGCCAGAATGGGCTCTATCGAAGGAGAACAGCCGACTGAACAGAAGTCGACTCCGTTCAATCTGACTGACGTTGATCGCCAAGTCCTCTCTCAAACAGACGAGGAGTTTGTCTTTCATGACTGGGAAGATTTGAAAGGAATAATCGGTAAGTTTTATAACCCTAAGTTTACAACTGATCATTTCCATCTTCCCCGCACCTAAACCCCTCCCTCCGAATATTCAACTATCGACTATACCCATAAGATAAAACAAAGTAAAGACTATAAAGTTCTAATGCGGAGAACAGCTCGCAATGATCTTGCAATTTTCCGCCGCAGACCTTCCGATCTCCGGCGCTACATAGCCTGGACAAACGACATCAAATCCGCCTACGGCTCCATTACAAAATACATATGCCTCAAACGTCTCCGATGGTGGACTCCCGACTCTTCCGTCAATTTGGTGGAAACCCCTATCCCAGAGATCCCTTATAAGAATGTAGTGCCATTCGCAGATTCTTCCGACTTCAAGATTCTGCGTAATGACTGGCCTTATGGTGTAACGCCGGATGTTACGCATATCGTTGTCTGGTCCAAGACTCCTATTGCCACGAAACCCGAGAATGGGGATGTAACGGATGAATCTCGAGCGATGATTGAAGGGTTTGTAGATCGAACCTTTGTGCAGCGTCTACAAAAGGATCCGGCATTTGAAGGTGTGCAGAAAGAGGTTATTAGGAAAGAGCATGTGCTGTGGTTCAAGAATTGGGCTGCTTTGCAGAGTGTGCGGAGTTTGGAGCATTTCCATGTGCTGGTTAGAGGGGTTCCGGATGCTGTTATTACTGAGTGGACGGATGAGAGGGATGTTGTACGGTAGTCCAGTATGAAGGTAGTTTTCGTAAGAGGGAGTCGATGCTTTGTGCAAGTGAGCGTCCCATCAAAAATACTGCCATGATTTCGGGCATCAACGGCTTGCCAACCAGGAAATTCATGACTCAAAGGTAGCTAGGGTACCTCGCTATATAGTTCCATGTCGTATATTCATATGAAGGTAGAGATATGTAAAACAATAGATCCTAACCCGTTCAAATCGATCGTTGATAGATTATAAGAACCATCTGAATTCCTCCATCTTAGGCCCATCCCACAACCGCTCCGTCGGCACATCGCGGGCATCAATCTTCCTCCCTGCCCTCCGATTACGTCGCATATTATCATACCACATATACACACCCAAACAAGCCGTAATCAGAGCACCGGTCCCACCGAAGGATGCTATCGTGATCAGCGCAGGCTGATACTTGGGCGCATCCTTCGAGCGAAACACGTTACTCGATACGAGGCCCATGAGATTCGCAAGAGGGACACCGATACTAGTAAATAGTACGCGCTGTCCTTCGTCGGCGATGTTATTGTTGTACCATGTACTCAGTAGCACGGAAGGGGCGGAAGTGCCCCAGGTCATCATGAAGCAGGCATAATAAGCCAGATGGATCTGGGCCGTGACGTCGTTGATCGCGGCGTAGATGACGAATCCGATGAGAGTGAATAGGAACCCTAGAACGATAAATGGCGATCGAAGACGGGCGGCATCAGACGAGAAGGCGAGGACGAGCAACATCACGGCACCGGTCACGTTTGGCGCGACTGTGTAAAGATTTGTCTTGACGGTGGAATAGCCCAGACGAGCGACGATTTGAGGCAAGAACAGTGATACACCTTGCAACGGGACACCGAGACATATTTCAATAGCCAAGAAAGCATAGCTGGTAGGTCTCAGGAGGATCCGGAGCGCATGGCGTAGGTTGAATTCTTCATTGACCACGGCAGAAGAATCCACTTGAATGCGGTAAAAGGCTAGTTGTTTCTCTTTTTCAGACAAGAAACGTGCCTGCTGGGGACTTGCTGGTAGGTAGAAAAACGCGAACGCTGAGAAGCATACAGTGAACGCCCCTTCGATCAGAAACAGATATTTCCATCCTTGAAGGGCCGGGTCCTTGATTTGGAAGACACCAAATGAAAGTAAGCCCGAGAAAGCATTTGCAATGTTCGAAGCCGCATAGAAGATTGCGAGACGTCGCGCAAGTTCTCCACGGCGATAGAAAGTGGTTTGGTAGTAGATCACCAGCGGGAAGAACGCGGCTTCGGACATACCCAAGAACCAGCGCAGAGCAAACAGGCCGGAGTAATTGGATACAGAAGCAGAGAGTAACGTGAACGAACCGAAGCTGAACATCATACATGAGATGACTTTGGCTGGGCTGAATCGTTTGGCGAGCATGGCAATGGGTGGAGCGAATACGACAAAGGGGACGAAGAATATGGACAGCAGGAGATTGTACTGGCTGCCAGTCATGCCCAAGTCTGTTTCGTCAGTACGATACACCAATATGGCTAAAAAGAGAACCAACCTTTGTCCATTCCATCCGTCTTTGCATTACCAAGATTTCCCTTGTCAAGGGCATTGCAGAGATCTAAACGCTCTATTAGAACCATATCAACCTTCCGAGGAAATAGACATACACATAAAAGCCAAAATCGGCAACAATCGAAAATCGAATTTGCGACACAGAGCACGCTCCGCTTCATGATCGACTACACGAGCAGTCTCTGGGAACGAGTCCTTGAGTCCTAATCCGGTTGACTCATTTGTTGTTGAGAGGACTCGTGCAGTTTTGTTGTCGACTGCTTCGTTCTCGACGTCTGCTGCTGTCTCGTGGACGGACATCTTGTTCTGCCACTCTGGATTTTGTAGGACGAAATGGTTAGAGACAAGAAGATGTATGAACAGATAGATACACCTGCTTGCTTGCAAGGATAAGGAGCAAGGAGCAAGCCAGGGTTAGTGATCAAGGGATTTCGACGGAAGCTATCACACTCGACTCCGAAACATCAGAGAATAGATTTGCCAAAGATTTCAACAGCTATCTATGTATTTATTTCAATTCAGCCCAGACCAGTCCTGACAGAAAGAGCAACCCCCTCACACGGGCGATAAGAGCCGTCACTGTCATGGTTACTATACCGTACTAAGACATCCATTAGTCAACCCTAGCACTCTATCAAGATAAGCCATCTGATCGGCTTCTTAGCTTGAACTCAATCAAACGAATTCAATGGTCTTAGGTTGAAACTGTCACTCCAATAGGTTAAACCTTGAATCCTGCAACGGTGTGGATGCCCATGCAATGTGGGGGTACAGATAGCTGCAATAACTTGATAAGGGATGCTTTATGCTTAACTTTCCCCAGCGTTACATTGAGTCCAAGGGTGTTAACCTTATTAGGCCCAAAGAAGAGCATTCTCCGCTAATAGATTTAGCTATGATACGAGAGACAAGGGCGCGTAAACATTGATATAAAGTCTATCCACGTAAGTTGTAGATTATCCCGCATATCCCGCACACTGTGTATAGCATATATTTGGCCCCTGCAACTTGGCGATATTTTGAGTGTATGTACTCGGTAGGACTTTGACTACTACTCGAATAGTAAGAGCATTATAAGTTCGTATTTCTGAATCTCACTGTTGCATTGAACCCCAATCGTGGAGAAAAGACATCCAATCCGCAAACGGGAAGTCATCGGCTATTGAACCTCCAAAACATGTTCTAGGGTTACATACGAAGTAGAACCTACCTAGGACGAACAGAAGGCCATCCCATATTTCAATGGATCACGAATATTCGATCTTATGTCATTCTAAAGCTAACAGGTGGTACAGTCCATAAACAAGTGACTAGAAGTGTAGCTCAGAGTACCCGTTCCTATCTCAAGTAAGATGTCTAAATACAGATTTAAAATGAGGAAGGCCTTCGAACGAATAGTCAATACCGAAATGCATATCGGTTTCATCGAAAGCTGACATCCGGATAATTAGTTTAGTTATATAAAAATAGACTGCGTCTTAATTCTCACTATTTATACACGAGTAACAAAGTAATCATACAAACAGACAACGAAACGAGGCTGACCAGCCAACTCTTTCCAAATGACTGTACAAACTGTAATAAGATGTTGCAAGAAGGTCACCCAGGAAATCTGGCTACAGGCTAAGCTTTTGGTCGCTTGAGTAAAGATAGCAAAATGGCGCCTTACAAGATCACGAGAGATGCGCCGAACAGGGTAAACAGTGCCACGACAGCACTGCAGATCACAGGAGTGAAAGTGAGTTCTGGAGCACGGAGGTTAGCAGCAGCTCCCTTGGAAGTCGACACCGAATCAGATGCAGCGACAGATCCGGAGCCTGGAGTGGCAGTGGTGGTAGACTTGGTGCCCTTGTCTTGACTTCCTGAACCGGAAAATCCGGGGCCCTTGCCCGCTCCATCGGTCATGAACTTCATTGCGGGGGATGGGATAGCTGGCAGAGCGTCGTTGCTAACATCCCAGTTGGGAGGATCGGATGCAGGACAGCCGTTAGCTCCGCCTGTGGAGTTGTAGTTACCATCGCCTGTAGGGTTTGGGGTTTTCTTGAGAGCATTCTTCAGTTCGGTGTAGTCATCCTTCTCCGTGACATCGTTGCCGTTGATTTCAACAAGACCATAATTGCTTCCCTCTTCGCTGTATTCGTAAACCAGGCCACCAGAGTAAACACCAGTCATTTGGGTGCTGTAAAGAGAGGAAACTTCCTGGAACTGGCGCTTGTTGGTGTTGCAACCATATTCGGAGAGGAACAACGGGAGACCATAGCCAGTAAAGTTCTTGACCTTCTGATCCCAGCCAGAGATTTGGTAGGACGACGGATCACACCACGAATAGTCATTGAAGGCGAAAAAGTCGCTTCGCTCGTCATCAGTGCCGCAGTTCATGAATTGGGCCATTTGGAGACGGTTGGTATCAATATCGGCCTGTCATTGTCAGTATGTTCATTAGACTTCATTAGGAGGAAGCTTACAGCAGAATATCCGACTGGAACTTGGCGCAGATTTCTCGAGCGGATGAACTGACGAATGTCACGGGTGACGGCTTTCACATATGGAGCAGCCTTGGACGAAGGGCCATCGTTGATGACTTCGTTACCGGAGAAGAAGGCTAAGGTGTTGTCGTACTTTGCAAACATTTCCACAGTCGCAAAGACGTTCTGCAGATAAACATCGTTGTATGAGACTTCGGGATCGGCTCGGTTGATCGAATACTTGGGGGTGTTGACGTCCAGGACCACATAGATGCCAGCATCTGCCAAAGCATTCATGCAGTCGTCGTGATCAGCGGAGTT
This sequence comes from Talaromyces pinophilus, assembly GCA_001571465.2. Taxonomy (NCBI): domain Eukaryota; kingdom Fungi; phylum Ascomycota; class Eurotiomycetes; order Eurotiales; family Trichocomaceae; genus Talaromyces; species Talaromyces pinophilus. Next base: position 2,238,437 of record CP017344.1, on the reverse strand, counting down.
ATCGACAGAGTATACACGAACAGTGTTGAGCCCCAAGTCGGTGAATTTGGCGATATCCCGCTTGCAGGTGTCGGCGTCTGCGAGAGGATCAACGAGCTTTGAGGAGCCCCCCGGTTGATAATCTACACCACGAACGTAGAAACGGGCATCGCCTTGAAAGAAGGCGTTCCCCTTCACAGTCACTGGAGTGATGCCGTCACGAACATGCAAGTTCTGTGGGATGGCTGCTACTAGAGGGACGACGGCCAAAGAGGCAAGGGCGCCTTTCATGGTGATGGATGGTAGTGATGCCTCGAAAGAAAAACAGATGGAAGAAATGAGATCAGATAATAGAGCGATAGAAGGGTGGTTATTGTTGAAGTCGAAGATTGGAATTGGAATTGTAACGAATGGGATGGATGAGCGAGCGACAAAGAGCGAGTGAACAGGTCTACAGCATGACCCAGGTATGTGCAAATACAAACGAAGGACAGAAGGAAGGAAGGGGGCAGCCGTGTTGTTTTGGTATGAAGGAGGAAAGAGGAAGGAGGAAGGAGGCAGGCGAAGAATGGCCAAGCAGGCAAGGGCTTCTTCTTAACTCTCGGCACTCTCTGTCTGTCCATAATCCATGGATATTGCCATCGGCAGCATCATGGCAGTCGATCAGTCAATCGTCTCCCTGGCTTCCCTGTAACACAGGCCCAGGTCCCTCCTGATCACCAGAGTGACCCAGATATTGTCCGACACCAGGCACGGTCTCTGCAAATAATAAGCCGCACAGGAAACCAGCGAGGCAGTGCTGGTTCCACCATGTTTCTGGTTGACAGCTAACTGCCTTTTTTGAGCGGTGTCCAAGAGAAACAAGACAAAATGCGAATTGCCAGGGCGCTTGGCTGGTCGATGATTCGCGGTCCACAGCGGCCAGGATGGGTCTCAGGGGACGTGCAGATCAGTCAGAGTCTGAACCCTGACATCAGACACATACGAAATGATAGAGGCTACACAGCGCCAACATCGACAGAGTAGCCTTGATCATGCGTGATCAATTCATCTGCTTACGTAGTACTACATACTGAAGTGCCATAGGGTTAGGGCTGTCTACCATCGACAAGTATCCCACTCCGTACCTCGGTCGGATTGGCGACAATCAAGTATCCGTCTATTCATTGATCCAAGTGGAGTAGGGTATCAAGAGGTACTTTGAAAAGTACTATATACTATGTAGCGATGATTACGTAGTATCTCGCAGAGAAAGAAGCGTCTGGCCAGGGTCGAAGAGGCTCTCACGCTTTCCCGTTGAGCGTACGATCTAGATCCCCGAAAGTCCAAGCTGGCCAATCAGCCGAGTTAACCGCGCCGATCCTCGCCCCCATCCACCTTCCCAGAGGCGTCACAGACGCGATCCTCGTTTTCAGGAATCAGGACGATACACGCTGCATTTCTGCAGATTGTTTACGATAAGATGTTAAACCGTTGACCGAAGCCCCTCCTCCTCTCCTCTCCACTCCACCATGCTTTCCACGGGGCCGACTGGAAGCGGAAAAAAGCCCGCCAGACGTGTTCCCCACGACCAACGGCGGCGAACCTTGATTAGCTGCGATCGATGCAAAACCCGCCGCATTCGCTGCTGTCGCAACAATGAGAACGAAGCGTGCACGAGCTGTCTCAACGGAGGCGTCAAATGCCAGTCGACGATGCCGAGGAAACAACGTGTATACGGGAGTGTGGAAAGGTTCAGTTTGCGGTATCGCGCTTTAGATGCGTTGGTTCGCGGGCTCTTTCCGAATGAAGATACGGACGATATCGAGGTTCTGTTCCAACTTGCCAGGAATCACAACATTCCTATGCCGTCGCAGGATGACGAGTCGCATGCGCCGGAAGCTTTCAATCAGGATACGAGAATTGGTACACCCAAACCAACTGTCGATAATTCCGATTTCCAGGCGATCAAAGATGATTGTCCCGCTTCCGAAGTGGTGTTCGAGCGGATGATACCTGGTCCCCGTCGCATATTACACTACGTTGGCCCATCCAGCAGCTCGGAGTTTGCTTCGATTATTCGACACCTTGTGACAAGATTTAAAAAGATCACAACTTCTACACCCTACGACCAAACACAGATGCAAGATAAGAACTACATGAAGGCAATGCCAGAGGTACATCCTTTAAGCGGAGTAGCTCAAACTCTGGCAAGTGGTCACTCTCTTGCTACGGCAATCGGGGAAGAGCAGCAGACTGAGGCCAAGAATGGAGGCCAGAGGAGAACGGCACCTCATCAACAAGGTCAAGCGAGCTTACCTTCAAGCAAGAGTACTTCCCAGGACATGAGCTCTAACGCCGCGACAAGCAATAATCTACGAAGCCTTTTACGGGACTTATTGCCTGAGAAAAGTCTCTGCGATGTGTTGGTGCAAGCATATCTTGATCATCTCCACGGAGCGTTTCAGGTATTTCATAAGCCGATCTTCCGGCTTCGGTATAATTTCCTCTGGGACAATGAGATTGCGCAGACGGGAACTTCAGACATAGGCTGGACCTGCTGTCTGTTTATGGTAATTATTTTAGGTGCGGACATTCTGGGCCCGGAGCATTGCCCTGATTCAATCATCATCCAGACCAAATATATGAAGCTAGTGCGGGAGAGTTTTCAGTCGCTTGTCTTTACAGCGACTTTGGAGAACGTCCAAGCATTGTTATTGCTCCAGCTATATGAACAGAACTCCGGTGAGCGCAATACCTCCTGGCTTATCTTAGGGCTGGCGATCCGCATGGCAATCACCCTTGGTATGCATCGTGAAGGAACATACACCAGCTTTGACAAGGCCGAAGCAAATACACGGCGAGTTGTCTGGTGGACACTATATCAGGTGGAATTCAATATGTCGATGATATTAGGTCGTCCACCTACTATTAATGCGAAAGAAGTGAATGTCTCCCTTCCAGGGGACGATGTACTTGATGGAGCAGGATACCCTCAAGGCTTTGAAGAACACTATCTGAAATTGACCAATATTGGGCACCGACTTAGAAGACTGATTACAACGGTGACCGCCAAATATGCCGACGAGTCTGCTTTATTGTCCCACCAAGTAGACGTCAACCTGCTTCTACACGAGCTGGAGGCTTGGAAAGCTAATTTACCTCCCCATTTTGCGCCGGAATCACCATTAGTGACCTTGCGACATCGTCGGGCGGTACTTTTACTGCAGGCTAACTACTATCATCACCGATCTGTGCTCACACGGACCTTTCTCGTTTGCAAGACCAACCGCAATATCGATCGTCTGTCGCAGGAAGGAAACCAGACTCTTGGTCCGGTAATGCCTGTCACGGAATCCTTTAGTCGCGAATGTCGAGCTTCAGCCATCGCAGTGCTAGACTGTTTTCTTCAGCTATCAAAGCATGGTCTTTTAGAAGGCGTCGCATGGATTGATTTTTACTACATCTGTCACAGTGTCCTGGTTCTAGGTCTTTTTGAATTAGGTCAAATGCCTGGGTCTGCGGCAGATTTAGAACGAGAACAGAGCTCATCCAAGATTGCCGAGATGAATGGCATTATTAGTCAGATCCGATTGGCGCCGACATACAAGATTTTCACCAAAGTGTCTCTCGGTTTTGCCAGAACTGTAGGGTTGGGCATTGTGAAATCCGCACCGGCAGAGGAAATCGGTACGCATCAGCAATACATTCAGCAACCGGCACAACCGTCTACATTAGACTTTCCCTATACCAGCGCTCCCTATGGTCAAACGCCATGGTCCACGTCCGAAATGAATACGACAATGTTTCCACCCGCGACTGAAAATACGATGTCCCCGCCTGGTCTGCTTGGGTGGTTCTGGCATGAAGCGAATAGCGGCTCACACATGTCCTGGGATATATTCAATCTTGGCAATATACAGCTCTCTGGCGCGGATTATATAGAAGCTCCGCCGCAGTATTCGACCATGTACACGGCGCAGCAGCAGTTTGAGCATTGGCCTAGCTGAGGATGATCTAGCAGTTCGACTTCTATAACTAAGCTTCAAGCGTTCGGCCGCGGCTACTCACGACAAGCGCCGATTACTCAGAAGCACTCGACACATCGGATGATGATTAACTAGCGACGGTTGAGTCTCTGAGGGCGTGTCGTATACAGTACAGCGCTCGTGACAGCGACATATCTTTGTTTCCGCACATATGATACCCTATATACCAAATTGAATATGTTGGTCTAACTATATCCACTAGATATATGCTATGTATATACTGTGTATGTCCATATCAATGTAAGTAAGGTGATGACGTCGGCATCGACGCAAAGCGGCCAGAGTGTGGATACCATTCATCTGCACGTGATTGGCTCAAACTGGTCGATCATGGCGAACTATCGAAAGGCAATCGAGGAATGCGCCAACACTATTGGCTGATCGCATTGCTGTAGATCAAGCTCTGTCCAACTGCGTACATAGTATGTCGCCGTATGATCATTCCAGAGGCGCTCCTTCCTCCTTGCTTTTTTTTCTCTTCGTTTTTCTTCCTGCTGTCTCTGTACCTCTCCGGAGAGCTCACATCCATCTACTCCGTGCCAATCGACCTTCATAATGAGTGCCGCAGACTACTACCACCAGGACCAGGTACAGCCTGCTGCTCCTCGAGGGCAGTATGGTGGCCAAGACCAATCGTACACCAATTACAATGGCGAGGAAGAGTACAAGAACTCCGACTACCAGCAAGGCTATCCGCCGCCGCAGCCTCCTCCACAGCATTATCCTCCAGAGAACCCCCCTTCTTACGACGAGCTCTTTAAGATTGAGAAGCCCAAGTTCAATGACATTTGGGCTGGTTTATTGGTAAGACTGCCTGTTTCGCACAAGTGTTGACCTGCGCTAAGTACTGGTGATAGCTCATCGCCGTTTTCCTGGGCTACGTTGCGGTCTCGGGCATTTCTATTAACAAGTATGCCAGTTATAGAGGCTTCAATGGCGGCAGCATCTACGATAGCAGCAACGACTTTGGACTCGACACAAACACGTTGATTTTATTTATGTTTGTGCTCTGTGTCGCGCTCGTCTTGTCGTGGGCATACTTTCTCGGCGCACGTTATTTCACGAAGCAATTCATATGGATCACGGGCGTGCTCAACTGCGTCTTTGCCATTGGCACAGCCATCTATTACCTCTACAGAAAACAATGGGGCGCTGGAATTGTGTTTCTACTGTTTGGCGTCTTTGCCGTGATTTGCTTCATCAGCTGGATTCCGCGCATCCCGTTCAGTGTGGTCATGCTGCAAACCGCCATTGACGTGTCGCGGAGCTACGGGCATGTCTTTATCGTAAGCGCAGTCGGTGGTTTTGTTGCGCTCGCACTGTCAGCATGGTTTTCGGTCACGTTAGTTTCGATCTACGTCGCGTACGAACCGAACAGTGGCGGAACGAATCCATCATGTGGCACGGGTGGTTGCAGCAGTGCCAAGGTTATTGGTCTCGTTGTTTTTGTCACGTTCGCCATGTATTGGGTCAGCGAATGGCTAAAGAACACCATCCATACCACTATTGCTGGCGTCTACGGCTCATGGTACTTTGGCCGTGGCGCACCTCCAAAGGGAGCAACACGAGGTGCTCTCAAGCGCGCCACCACTTATTCGTTCGGTAGTATCAGTCTTGGAAGTCTAATGATTGCCCTTGTCAACATGATGCGCCAAGCCTGTTCCATCGCCCAGCAACAGGAGGCTGCACAAGGCAGTATGATTGGTAGCATAGCATTCTGGGTTCTCGGATGCTTCATTGCTCTGCTCGATTGGCTTGTGCGATTCTTCAATCGCTACGCCTTTTGCCATATCGCTCTATACGGAAAGGCATATATTCCTGCGGCCAAGGATACGTGGACGATGATGAAAGACCGCGGCATTGACGCGCTGATTAACGACTGCCTGATCGGGCCTGTTCTGAGCATGGGCTCTGTTTTCGTGTCGTATGTCTGCGCTTTGCTGGCGTATTTGTATCTTGAGTTCACCCACCCGAGCTACAACTCAACTGGCACATTCACCGCAGTCATCATGGCATATGCGTTCGTTATCGGATTACAGATCTGCCAGATCTTCTTGACACCGATTGGCAGCGGTGTTGACACGATCTTTGTGGCCATGGCGTGGAATCCAGAGATTTTGATGCGCGACCATCCAGATGTCTATCATGAGATTGTGCGACGATACCCGCGTGTTCAGCAGATGATCCATGCTTGATACGCTCGCCGTTGGATACATAGTGGAATGATGACACCTGATGATTATCGTTTATTGTCGTGATACCCTCCCCACATTAATGAATCGCCAATGTGTTACTAATGATTGTATCAAACCATCTTCTCTCTTACCCTGCCCTTGGAAAGTCGCTTGGAGATTGTACGTTCCGGAACAATTGAATACCACAACTATACTTACTCAGGAATCCATATTCTTTCCCACATACGTGTACCCTTTAATCCATGCACTTTCTTATATCTACGTAAACATGCCTATACGAGCATTAGTCTATGTAGTGATATCTCTACATGTAGTCATCTATGTATGAGGCCGTTACCGGCCCGGTTCTGTCCAAATGAAGTAAATAGCTGAACATCCAAGCCATTAGGCGCCTTTCGCTGCAGGTAAGTATCTTCTGTATTTTTCCTTCCTTTCTGAACCTTACATTTCTGCTTTGGAAGGGGAAATTTGGAAGGAAAAAAATTGAATCAGATCATCGATCCTGAAGCATCAGACAACACACCACTAAGGATCTTTGGAGTCTGTTCCAACCGCAAACAAAATCAATCTCACTTCCTCCAAATAAAGAGGAGCAGGAAGGAGAAAATGGACTACATAGAACGAATCCTGTCCTTCATCCTCCAAAACCGGCGCGGCCACGACGAGGGCCTAATCCCGCGCACCGCCGCATTCGCGCACTGTCCCAAACCAACCATCACCCTCGAATGCCCCAACATCGGACCTACGGGGTCAAAAATTCCGTCGAAATACGGGTTTTTTGAGGAGGGTTCGTTCCCTGCGCTGAAGTGGAGTTTTCCATCAGACCTCCTTCCAGAGGGGAAAGAGGTGAAGGAGTGGTTCCTTGCGGTTGAAGACCCCGATGCGCCGCTGGCAATACCCGTGGCGCATGGATTGTATTACTCCATCCCAGCGGATCGCACCTCCGTCACGGATGCAGATTTCGAGAAAGTCAGGTCCCCGGTCCCGGGAGGAGATGGGAGAAGTATCAGCGACGATTTTGAGCTCAAGGGAGGATTCAAATATGGTCTTAACAGAAGGAAGATGGTCTACATCCCGCCTAGGGGGATGTTGGGTCATGGACCGCATCGATGTTTTTATGAGATTGTGGCGTTGAGTGAGAAGATTGATACGACCAAGTTGAGTAGGACGGGGGCGACGCGGGAGGAGCTTGTGAAGCAGTTGGAGGGGAAGGTTGTTGCTTGGGGGGAGTGGATGGGGGTGTGGGAGAGGACTTGATTTTGACTTTCAGATGGATGAAGGAGTCGATGCTGTATACAGTTTGCATTGATTATTGTTGGATACCTAAGTTGTGTAATAGTACTCCTTTTGTACTTATGACGGACCACTTCTAAAACGTAGTGTAGGTAGGTAGATATGCTATGTGCTCAGCTATCATGATGTATATAATGCAGTAAAAAAAATGCAAGGTAAAGAAGAAAAAGAACCTAAATATGTACAAATGCAGTCGCCTTGTAACAAGGCCTAAACTTCCTGAATGTAGTTCGCCGGCACACTCTTAACCTGTCCTCCCTTCTCAACTTCTGCCCACCCATCACCACTATCTTTAGTGACCAAGACGAAGCGATCGCCCTCCGACATGCTGTGTTCAGCTTCTGAACGTGCTTCGTAGTCGTATAGAGCTTCGACGTATTGCAGTTTCTTTGCTCCACGGCGAGGTGCTACGGCCGGTCCTACTTTTTTAGTTGTGGTGCTGCCGGGCAAAGACGCCGATGAATTCGAGTATGTTGACGCAGGCCGCTCAGTCAATGCTGGAGATGGTGCTGGCGCAAGCTCGGCGTATGCCGATGGTACTAGTCCTTCCTGCGAACCTGCCTTGACACGCATCCAACCAGAGCCATCTAAGACGCATTAGACGACACTCATCTTGAAACACAAGCAAAAGATACTCACCATCAGGCTCCAGCACAACTATTTCCTGCCCTTCGTTCACTGTCACCTCGCCGTCACCAGTTGCTTGATATGCATAGACCATCTTTCCCCTCTGCTCGTTCTTTTTCGATGCCGGCAGCTCAGCAGCTGTAGGCGAGCTGACATATTGCGTAGGGGGTGGCGCGAGAATCCTGTTGCGTTTCGTGGTTGATGTAGAAGATCTAGGTGGTGCAGCGCTAAGTTCAGCGGGCTCTTCGCCTGACGGCTTCGAAGACGAAATCGACCCGGAAACGGATCGATGAGCACTGTGTGCATATCCTGAACTCAAAGAGTTCATCGTATCATTGCGAGTCAGGGCTGGCATATCTGCTACCGTTCCATTATTCCCATTGGACGGCGCATGCTCTGAAACAGCAGGAGCAGATTGTGCTTGTTCCTGACGTTCTGCCTTCAACTTCTTCTTTTCCTCCTTGGTCTGCTCACCAGGACACTCTGCTGGAACCTTCATTTGACACTTGCTGTGACATGTATATCCACAGTCAACACAGTCGAATCCCTTTGCTGATAAACCCCATATTCTTTCACCGCAAAGATCACAATTTGTCGGGATCTTGAAAGTTTGGGATCTAAAATTATGGTTCTTCGCTCCGAGTGACAGATCACCGACCACAGCCAGGATTGTTAGAGTTTCAACCTCTGCGGTCATTTTCTTGCGCTCGGTCTCGTGTAACTTTTCTTGCAAGTTGAAAATCGCTTTTACAACATCGACTTCATCTCGCTTGTCTTTCCCTTGCCTTATGTTATCTCGAATGCGCTTGGCGGCTTCAACCTCTCGTTGCTGCTTCTCTGCCTCAGCTTTCAGTTCCCTGACCTGACTCTTGCTTTTCATCAGCATGTTGCGCAAAAAGACTTTTGCAGACTCATCCGTAATCATCTGATCATCATCGTGCCATACGGGGCTTGGCTCGAACGTCAAATTAGGAGGTTCTTGACTTTGTGATGCGTTATGTTGAAGGAACATTAGTGAGTCAAGTTTAGGGTTGTTGCGCGGAATCTCGTTTCCAAGATGGGTCATGAGCTCGGTACTTTGCGTCGAGGCACCTTTTTCCAACTGCGCGGCAAGCGACCAGAAAGAGTTCAACTTTTCAACACGGGTTTCATTCAAGTCTCCCAAGCTCTGTTCATAATGTTAGCAGTCATCTCACGAGTATCCATATCCAGGCACTTACGTCGAGTACTTCAGGTACGTATTCATGGTAGAACTGATTTTTCAACTTGTTCGCCACGTGAATATTTATTATATAGGTGTTCTGCAATGCTGTCAGCACCCACATAAAGGTAGGAATGAAAGGAGCATACCTTGGAATTGCTCATCTCCAAAAGCTGCTGTTGATATGCGGTCTGTGCCTTTGTTTTGTTATAATCAAACGAGGACTCCGTTTTCTTGCGGCGGTTTTCCACCTCCTGACAAACTCCATCGTATTTCCCCTTGACCTTTTTCAGCTCGCTAAGTTGCGATTCCCGTTCCTTTTCTAGCCTGCCATGATATTCCACATGGCTTTTGCGCAGTTCCTCGTATCGAGCGGATATATTCTTTAGCGGATCGGCTACATGGGAAATAAGGTCGAGGCCAAACTTGTCGCGGACAGCTGCGTGTGATTCGACCGTGGTCAATTGTGTAGACCAGGTTGTCAATGACGCTGATTCGAGAGATCCGGGTGTCATAGTTGGAGTGTCTCCCACACTGAGACTACTGATTTTTTTCGCTTTGCGATCCGAGTATTTCTTGCATAATGCTGACAGTTTGGCTGCATATTCTCGTTCAATTGCGCTTCTTTCGCGATAGAATTGTTGTATATCGTCTAGCCACGCAATTCCGTTGGAGACCTATCGACGCTTAGCATCCTTGCCCATCACCGCTGTATAAAAGCCCTTCAAAATATAACGACGCAAGGTTTCGTACCCACGAGTTTACCGGTTTGAACGCATCCTGTTGTGAAACGCACGAGTTAGCGATCTTCACCCAGCCACGTAGCATTCTTCCATACCTTCAATTCCGCCCCGAATTGAGGATTGACATTGACCTCGGCCATGATAGCGTTGAGATTAAGCTCTCACTTCTTTCAGTTCATATGCGCCGTGGATAGATAGAGGCATGCTCTCCCGAATCACCAGCTGGATGCAGACGAGTCAAGTATATGACGCGGATGTAGCGGGTGGCTGTGCAGCGGGAATAGATTGAAGTCGCTTATTGACGAGGAACCGTATATGCGCAATGAGCGTGCTATAGTAATGAAACACAAGTGCAATCCCACAGAGATTCTTGTCTTGTTATAGAGGACAGCCAGAGGTTGAAGTGAGTGCCTGATCGAATCCGCAGTCGGAGCAGCTGGAATGTCCACCAACCGGGCAAGTGCCCACAGTTGCCGCGTAATTACCGTATTGATTACTAGTCTGTCTGCGGGTCCGAGGGGCATTAAGCATCAGGCACATATGCTGATTGGCTGTACTGTATCGTAGATACGCTATCCCGTATGCGCGATACGTACTAGCATTCAGTTACATCATACCTCTATGAGCCTCTCTACAGACAGTGCTGCGCTGAATAAGAATTTCGTTTCACTTGTGCCCTCAATGTCGGGGTGCTACTAGTGTTGTCTTGTTTATTGTTCGTAAATTGCCAAAAAAATTTCATGTTTGACGGTCCAGTATATCCTGAAATCTAAGGCCGATCTTGTTTGACACCAAAACGGCCTAGCGCGGGAGTTAGCGGGGAAGAAAGCTGCTGAGACCTTTTTTGCTCTCGCCGCGTCCTCTTGACAGAGCAACCGACATCTTCCCAACTCTGGAGGTTCGAGCTTGTGCTATTGTCGAGACAGGCTCTACATATCCTCAATCATTATTTTTCAAAACTACCTCCACCTAGATTCTTCCCACGCCTCCCAGCTGTACTGCACAGCGGCCTTCTGCCCCTCTTCTCCTACCTATCAACTCGTCCGTTAGATCGTCGCAAACATGGCTTCAGAAAACGCCAACGAGGGCAAGTCGCTTGCAGACCGTATCACCAAGCCAGGTGCAGACTCTACCGGTATGTAGCGGTTACGACTCATCCTAACAGCTTCGATCTAACATTCCCGCGCCGTCGTTCAGACGCATCTTTAACTGCTGCCAACAACGATGGCGCAAGCGAGGCTCTTGGAGGCAGCGATCTTCAAGAGCCAGAATACGATGTGGAGGTCAAATTGAGCGACTTGCAAGCTGACCCTAATAATCCGCTATTCTCTGTCAAACGCTTCGAGGATCTGGGCCTGTACGTATCCCAATTCGAGCTGTTGCACGCTTGACCTAACATTGCTGTGTCTCTTAGGTCGCCAAATATTCTCGAAGGTCTCTACGCGTTGAAGTTCTTGAAGCCGTCCAAAATTCAGGAGCGCGCCCTACCTCTGCTTTTGCACAACCCTCCTACAAACATGATCGGACAGTCGCAGTCAGGAACTGGAAAGACAGCGGCCTTCACTCTCAACATCCTCAGTCGTATTGATCTTAGCACCGAAGAAATGCGAAAAACACCACAAGCCTTGGTTCTTGCACCCAGTCGCGAGCTGGCTCGTCAGATTGGAGGCGTTATTAGTGAAATGGGACGATTCGTGGAGGGTCTGACTGTTGGAATGGCAATTCCCACCGATGGCAAGCGACCTGGGCGTGTAGAAACTTCCGTCGTTTGCGGTACACCTGGTACAGTGATGGATCTTATCAAAAAGAGAATCATGATCGTGAACAAATTGAAGGTTCTTGTTCTTGACGAGGCCGATAACATGCTTGACCAGCAAGGATTGGGAGACCAGTGTATCCGTGTCAAAGGGTAAGATCTAACTTTATTTTTACTGACTTTTTGCTTCAGGCTGACTGCCCCAAACAGCTTCCTTCCCAAGACCGTACAAGTTGTGCTCTTCTCTGCCACGTTCGACGACCAAATCCGTCTGTACGCGGCAAAATTCGCTCCCAACGCAAACGAAATTTCACTCAAACAAGAAGAGCTCACTGTCGAGGGCATCAAGCAATTCTACCTCGATTGCGTCGACGACAATGACAAGTATAATGTGCTCGTCAAGTTCTACGGACTGCTCACTGTTGCGTCCTCCATTATCTTCGTACAGGTTTGTTGCTCTTTGTTCTCTATTTCAAAATTGGATCATGCTAATTGTTTCTCTAGACTCGTGCAACTGCGGCCGAGATTGAGAAACGCATGACTGCAGAGGGACATACCGTGGCATCATTGACTGGTGGTATCGAAGGCTCTGTACGTGACAAAGTCATTGATGATTTCCGCGAAGGTCGCGCCAAAGTGCTCATCACCACCAATGTCCTTGCACGTGGTATCGACGTTTCAACCGTTTCGATGGTTATGAACTACGTACGTGATTCTATTCGAAAGCCTATCGATTTAATACTAACAATGTTCAGGATATCCCTGAACACCACAAACCTGGTCAACCACGCATGGCAGACCCCCAGACATATCTCCACCGTATCGGTCGTACTGGCCGATTTGGGCGTGTCGGTGTAGCCATTTCCTTCGTCTCCAGTAAGGAAGAATGGCAAATGTTGATGAACATTTCGAAATACTACAACACTAATATCGAGGGCCTCGATACTCGTGACTGGGATGAGGTGGAGAGAATCATGAAGAAAATCATCAAGAATCCTCGGGCTCGAGGAGACTTTCCTCAGTCAACTTGATTAGAACGTAAAGTGTTCTTAAAAGAATTAATTTTATGATATCACGAGATTGTTTGTTCTGGTTGATTATGTCTTTCGAGTCTCTCAGTCTATACATCCTTGACTGAACAGCCCAGCTTAGACCATATATGTAACTAAAAGTATTCAAATACTGCTTTCAACCTACTACTTACTCTGTATACATGTCAACTGGTATACCTAGGTAAGTACCAGCTACTCATGTCTATTTGGCCCTACCTAGCCGAGGATGTGTCAACCTGCAGACGACTCATCAGGATCTATATACTTTATTCGGAAATAATACCACGCCTTCCAGAGTCGATCCAATTTATTTACTAATTTACTAATATTCTTCTACATCTAACCAATCAATGTGACAGCCCAGTTCCAAACAAACGATCACCAATATCGCCTATTCCAGGCTCAATATAACCGCTTGCATCCAAACGTGGATCAATAGCGCCAATAACGAATTCGGTTCCTTCAGGCCAGGCCTTTGCTGCATGCTCTAGACCTTGCTGACTTGTCAACATTGACACGAAGGTGATGTGTTCAACGCCCCAGTCTCTGCGGAGAGTTTTCGCGATTAGTATTTGGTCGCTCAGCTTGTGGGTTCAATAGAATGGAAATCAGTCGCGTGACTACACCGCAACTTGATAGATGTTGGAAAAAGCAAATACATAGGAAGGGCAATCAAAATACCGTAGGATCTCAATAACAGCTGTAGCTGTTCCACCCGTCGCAATCAACGGATCTATAACATACACCCGCTTGATTTCCGTGTTGTTGTTTGGTAACTTGTTGTAGTACTCCACCGGCTGTAACGAATACTTCTCGCGAAACATGCCAATATGATAAACTACCACATCCGTATCAGGAGCAAACTGCGCCAAAAAAGCATCACTCATCCCCAACCCAGATCTGAGAACAACTATGAGCCCGATTTTGCCATGGTCAGGCTTGTGGTTTTGCGTCGCTTCGACGGCTAAGATGCGCGCGATTTCGGCGGTGGTGGCCCGAACTGCGCTGCTGCCCAGTGATCGGTCACGCAGATGGTTGAGTTTGGATTCGAGGAAAGGATTAGTGGAGATCCGCGCGTTGGCAGGGAGAGGAGACGACATTTTGTGTGTTGTTTGTTCTGCAAACACGTTTGAATATCCTTGATGTGTTGTAGGTCTTTCGGTCTCCGCACTGGAAACAGTATCGCTAGCTCTTGGTTAGCTTGAATCTAGTCGATATTGCCCTCAATTGAGTCAATGCGACAAATGTCATCACTTCCAACTGATGTGAATAACAGAGGATGCTCAGAGATGATAAACAGTCAATATAGTGAGAGTACGTACGGAGGATAAGCAATGCGGGGAGCTCCGAGAGTAACCAGCCAGGGTCTGGGCTTATCACGATAAGCCCCGCAAGTTCGGATCACGTAGACTCCTTGAGAAGCAACAGAGGAAATGGACGATGAGTAAACAGTAGAAAGTAGAGAGTACGGAGCGAACAAGATGAAATGGAAAGTAAAGAAGAAAAGAGGAATAAGAGGAATATTAAAATACATTACATTCCGAACCAAGAGGCTGGCCAACAATGAGGGAGCGCACCGGCAGGAACGGAGATAACAAAGCAAGATAAGACAGATCACATGGCCGATGATGTATCCGACTATCTGCCAGGTGTAACACTGCCATCCCTGCCTTTCATCTTCTCTCTTCTTCTACTCTTTATCCCAGAACATCCATTGATCCATCTGCCCATCCCTCTTCGTCTCATCCCAATGCCTGAATCCATCCCTATCGCGACAACAGAACCTGAGGTTCCTCCTGGTGAGGACATCGATGCAGGTTCGTCACCCAAGTCGCCAAAATCTCAATTCAGTAAACATATTCTGGTCAGTCAGACTTCCCATTGATTCGATGGACATGTTTAACATTCAAATAGTTGACCACTTATCCCGGCCAAAGCGGTGTCGACCCCGTACCTCTACAATGGGGAGCTCCAGACGCCAAGTCCCGTGGGCCAATCGTAGCTTCGCGTCACCCATCTCAACTGAAACGTCGGAATGCTATGGGCGCTCATGGAGGCAGTTATAGTATCTACAACGCCTTGGCAATTGCTGCCGGCGATCTACCCACAGACTTCAAACCGGATTTCAACAACACCGAACCAACATTTGATTTCCCAGTGCAGCCGGCATGGAGTGATCCCAAGAAGATTGTCTCTCTCGATCCGTTCGGTCATGATATTGTGAAGCATTACAAGAGTTATCTAGATGTCGGTTGGGATCTGCGACCTTCAATGGCTATTACTCGCGCGAACATGCGACTGTCCGAGATTGAGAAGGCTGTTAGTGAGGGCCAGATTGAGGTCGATGGGTCAATTGTCATCGGCAAGAATGGCGATGTACGAGTGACCAAGGTAGCAGTTGAGCCGGTTTGGTATTTGCCGGGTGTTGCTGAGCGATTTGGCGTTGATGAAGTCACGCTGCGTCGTACATTGTTTGAGCATACGGGGGGCAGTTATCCAGAGTTGATTACACGGCCGGATCTGAAGGTCTTCCTGCCTCCAATTGGCGGGTTGACTGTCTACATCTTTGGTCCCCCGGAGCGAGTCTCGGATGAGAATGTGAAATTGGCTCTGCGAATTCACGATGAATGCAACGGTAGTGATGTCTTTCAGTCTGATATCTGCACTTGCCGACCATATCTCGCTTTTGGAATTCAAGAAGCTATCAAAGAGGCACAGAACGGAGGTAGTGGTGTTGTGATATATTTCCGAAAAGAGGGCCGAGCTCTTGGTGAGGTTGTGAAATATTTGGTATATAATGCGCGAAAGCGCGGTGGTGACACAGCAGACAAGTATTTCGAGAGAACTGAGAACATTGCCGGTGTTCGTGACGTAAGTTTTCTCCTTATTACAATCAGGTATAATGAGTTGCTAATATCTATATGAATTTAGATGCGCTTCCAAGCTCTCATGCCAGACATCCTCCACTGGCTCGGCATAAAAAAGATTGACCGAATGTTGTCCATGTCCAACATGAAACACGATGCCATTGTTGCTCAAGGCATCAAGATCCTTGAACGAATTCCTATTCCAGAGGGTAGTTTTGCAATTTTCTTCCTATAGCAAAACGTAGGACTGATGATATCTCTAGAAATGATTCCCCAAGACTCACGAGTTGAGATTGACGCCAAGATCAATGCTGGCTATTTCACAACGGGCAAGAAGTATACAATGGAAGAATTGGCACAGGTCAAGGGACGTGGATGGGAGAAATGGGAGGATATTACAGTGAGTTGACTGCTTATTGGCTACCATGGAGGAACATTACTGACCATCTACTTAGCATTAAACGAACGCCGACATCACTGATTCAGGGTTGTCGAGGGCTTGAGCAGGACGTATATATCAAACCGACTTGGGAATATCCCACAACAATCGACTTTTGTGATCTATTTCTGGGAAATAACATATAACATAGCAACAACGCACATGGAATCTATAGCAATACCCTTATCGAATTGTTGTTATACCAACGATCTAACATGTCGATGCATTCATTGTTGGCCTGAGGCCACCATCAACTAGCCCCGATAAAAGCACGGAATGTAAACATCCACATCTTCACTCCTTAAACAACTATACAAATGCGACATCCACCTCCAACTCTGTCACTCTTTATATAAAACACCAATAATTTCAGATTACTGCATATATACATTCAGGAGTTACCCAAACACGGTCTCAATGCGACTGAATGGCTGCTTAAAGTTCCGTCGCTATGGACCAGCCCGTCGCGTTTTCCGAATCAGTCTGATCTTGACATTCATCTGGTTCATTGCAGAGATATACTTTGTTCACCGGTCACTCACAAGAGTACACCCTCAATCCCAGCTTGGTAATATCAATACTGCGGGCCGCATCTTCATCGCAAGTCTGCATTGGAATAACGAAGCCATCCTCCGCAACGACTGGAACGATGCCATTGTCCAATTAGTCTCCCACTTGGGAGCTGAGAATGCGTTCGTAAGTGTTTACGAAAGTGGCAGCTGGGATGATTCCAAGGGCGCGTTGAGGGAGCTCGATGCTAGGCTTGATGCGCTCGGCGCGCCGCGGAATATCACTTTGTCGGATGTCACGCATGAAGATGAGATTTCTGCGCAGCCGGCGCAGGAAGGGTGGATCGATACGTCGAGAGGACGTAGAGAGCTTAGGCGCATACCGTATCTTGCGCGGTTGAGGAATTGGAGTTTGTCCATCTTGGAGGATTTGGCAAGGCAGGGTGTGGTGTTTGATACGATTCTTTTTCTGAATGATGTTGTGTTCACGGTGGACAACCCGTATACGCCTGACCGAATATGATTGCGATGCTGATTCTTTCTACAGACGCAGGACGTCTTGACGTTACTCGATACAAACGGCGGTTCCTACGCAGCCGCCTGTTCACTGGACTTCTCCAAGCCGCCTCAGTACTATGATACATTCGCCCTGCGAGACTCTCAAGGCAATGAGCCCTTGATGCAGACGTGGCCATACTTTCGCTCCTCCGAATCTCTTAATGCACTTCTCTCAATGGCCCCGGTACCAGTCACCAGCTGCTGGAATGGCATGGGTAAGACCTCCTCTAAGTATCTTACACCGTCAAGATAGTCATATTGATATTCATACAGTGGCAATGCCAACAACCCCCTTCCTATCGCAAGCCAACCCCCTACGCTTCCGCGGAATTCCGGACTCTCTCGCCCTTCATCACCTCGAAGGCTCAGAGTGTTGTCTAATTAACGCCGACAACCCTCTTTCCTCAACCCATGGCGTATTTCTCAACCCCTTGGTTCGGGTTGGCTATAATCGTGCCGCATATGAAGCTGTTCACCCGTCAGAGACACAGAATTGGGTCTCCCCTCCTTCTTCTTCTCTTTTTTTGAGTAATATAGTGGTACCGTTCTGGGAGAATCGGTTGCGTCGCTGGTTTTCGACGCCAGTTTTTTGGAGAGGTGCAATTCGGCAAAGAGTGAAACGATGGGAAGAGGAGGATAAGAATAGATATGAGCCTGGGGAGTTTTGTTTGGTTGATGAGATGCAGGTTCTTGTTAGTAATGGGTGGGCGCATGTATAGTATTTGGTCATATATAGAGTCGTGGAAGCCACCTGAACGTTACATTATATAGATGGTATAGACTCAAGAAGTTTAGAAAAGAATTGAATCATATGTAACTATCATAATAAGTAGTAGTAATTGCAGTAATCATCGAATTAGAAACGGTTCCCAAGGACAAAAAAACAACGCCTCGTCCACCCAAGTGAACCGGACGGACCACCCTCCCTCACAATATCGTTAGTATTGAAAGAAAGCAGAAACAGAAAAGGGAGTATCATCATGCAGGACCGTAAAAGCACGAACGAGAAGAAATAATTGCATACAAGAACTAAGCAGTTGAAGTTACTTCATAGGCCTGGAGGCCACTGCTCTCACCAGCGGCCCAACGCCTTTGCCATGCATAATTGGAAAGCAGAAACAATAAAACACGAAAGTAAAAGTAAAGCGGTCATTAACAGGGGTTGAAACGGTTAGACTTCCATGGAGTCGACCATTTCCTCGCTCATTGCGCGTACAGCACCTTTGCGACGAGTTGTGGAACTAATAGGGTCATCGTCAGAGGCCAAATCACCAAGCCAGTATCGCTGACGTTTCTTCGCAGTGACATCTGGCGTAAAGTAGGCGTCGTCGGGAACCCGCTTGCCGATAGGTGTCGCGACACCATCTTCTTCCCACATAGCCATAATCTCATCATCGTCGTGGCTCATAATCGGAATTCCGCGTAGGTAAACGTAGCAAACACGTTTGCGCTGTTTGTTGAAGAAGAAATAATTGTGACTCCAAATTGCGCCGTCGTCATCATCATTCATGTCGTCTTCCGGTGAATAAGAGAAGATCGCGCAGTCATTAAGCGACATCTCCTCATCGATAATCTTCCACATTCGTGGTCCCCAGGCTGTGCCCGCACTAGAGCTGTAGGAACCCGAAAAGGAGTCACTTGGAGGAGATGGCGTCCCATCGTCGCGTAGATGGGGTCGCAAATTGTGCAGTGTCATATCCAACGTATTCATGACCTTCTTCAAACTCCGTTCACGGCGGAAATCGGTAGGTCGTAGAACATGGCTGTAATCGTAGTCTGAATGACTCGCATTTAGCGTTGCGATCAAATAGGCAAAAGTCCTGCGACTTGAATGCTCGGTGAGAGGACCAAAGGGACTGGATCGCGACAGGTTCAAGGAAAGCGCAACATTATTCGGAGCTGATGCCTTCGGAGGTGATAGGGACGCGGAGAGTTTTAGGAGCGACTCGTACTGCGATTCCAACGACTGTTCGATTTTATTGTAGAGTTTGCGATCGTCCGATGCCGCTTTCGTAATGTAGAGATCGCATCCACCGACGACGTGTAAATCGGGAGTGTCAAAGTTCAAGGCGTTCGACACCTCTTCGATCTGAGGCAGAGGTAGATACTAATTTCATAGGCATAAGCAAAGACTCTAGAGGGGTTATTTCACATTATTCGAGCGTATACCTTCATCTTGAAGACCAGGGTCTAACTATGGCCAGGTCGAGGTGAGTTTGAAGTGAACTTGATTTTGGCGTTTGGAATCCTGAAAAGCTATCTCAAACAGCTTGATTTCCAGCTACAGTGGCTTCTGGAGAGTTGTCCGAGCTGTGCGAGTCGCGCGGTGAGGTGATGGCAATAGAAGTGGCCTTGGCTGCTAAGTAACAGGCTAGGACGATTGACAGGAGCTAGACGATGATCGTCTAGCAGGACGCCATAGCGATTCTAGATGATGAGAAATCTTGATATGTGATCTAGGTAGAATCTGGCAAGAGGGATAAAGACAGGGGACAAAGAAGAGAGAGAGCAGGTGATGGATGAGGCGATGCGGAGGTCGCGATCATCGGCCAACGAATCCAGTCACGTGATATAGTATATCTCGGGCCAGTGAGATCACGCGCTTACTTCACATGCAAAGACTCACTGGAGGGAAAGCCACAAACATGTACAACAGCAGCTGGCTGGAATTGGCGACACCATTGGCAGGAGGCTTAAAGTCCCATGCGCTTCAGATTGTTATCGACATCTTCAACCTGGATAGATTCAAGAAAAAGAAGAAGTTTGAATTAGTATACCGTAAGCAATGCGTGTAAAAACCAGATGACGCCATAAACGCTCGCGATAAAACTCCTGGCCCGAATGAAAGCGTATAGACAGAGAAAGTGCGCTCAATGTAGTTACATGATTTTCGTCACAGTATCCTCCTCGACCTGGGAAGGCGGCGTTAGCGTGATGCGCCGTGCTGGAATGGGACATTGTATTCGTTTCATGGTGTAGTCAAAGGGATCGAGAAGAAGTCATAGTAGCCAGACCAAACAGAATGAAGAAATTATCCACGTACCTCGATATCTTCAAGACTGTCTTGCTGGCTAATACACCTCAAAACATTTTTCTTGCTGCTCTCCTGCATCTCTCCAGCGAGCAGTAGCTCATCCAAGATGAAGTATGCCTTTTGAAAGTTGAATATAATGTCCAGTTCGCAGACGTTGCCGTAGTACTTGTCCATTTGCTCGACGTAGCGATGCACAATTTCGAGGCTGATCAATTCGTTGTCGGTGGCCGAGCAACCGGCGATGAAGAAGAGGGAGGCATAACGACGGTAAACTACCTTCTGATCTGTTCGAAGTAGTTGCGGTTAGTATTGTAGCTAGGTAAATGCTGGAAGAAAGTATGCCGACCTTTATATTCGAGGAAATTGCACATGCGAGTGCGTCTCGACAACACAAGTTGAGAAACATCTTTGACAATCTTGGCTTTGTCTTTAGGTGAAAGGGTAGTGAACCATTTTGCCAAACGCTGATGAAGAAATAGAACTGTTAGCAAAAGTTCTGCGTCGAGAAGTTTGATTGAACCTCTGCACCAGAACGTGGTGGGCCACGAAATGGGTATCGAGAACAACATACCACTTTGCCTTGGCGCGACAGGAGAATCAGATAGCTGGGTCATTGTCAGAGCTTAGAAAGATTGAATAGAGGAAGATGCGTCTCCCACTCACTGAATAGGCATTGTGCTCTTGCAAAGACCGAGAAAAAAAATCTGCTTGAGCTCTGAGGGGCTTGGTTGTGGGCAAGGTGGCAGTGGGCAAAAAAAGGCGGCGGCGTACGGAGCGCTGCCAAGTTTAATGCCTACGGGACTCCACAGAGGGAGCTCCCGCGCCGACCACAAATCTTCATGCTCACTAAGCCTCACATAAGAGTCATCGATGGTTCAAGGTGAATAATGCGCAGTAAGCCTGTGGTTCATTTCTTCAATCTTTAGGCGGACATCAATACACTTGATGATTATGTTTCGCAAGACAGCAGGTTTGGTTTTCAGCACACGCACACCGGTTATTTATTCTACATGGATCTCCAGCTTCATTCGAGTGACTCATTCGGCCTTGCCCCGATGCAAGAGACACTTCAATGTTGATAAAAGACGCTGGTCATAGCTGCTGGGGTGACCTCAAACCCAGTTCTTGGCAAGAATACTTCGCCATCTTCCATATTTCTAGGCCTTTTGACAACTGCTTTGGAGGCAGCTATTCAAGCTAGTATCCATATTGTTGAAGCTGGTACACCACGATTCCGCAGCATTTGATCCGGACAAAATAAGCTTATCGGCCCTGCGTCGGCGGTCAAGCTTACAGTGGGTTACCTGATCTTGCAACAGGGCTTGCTGCATCGTAATACAATAGGCATGAGCTTATTCCTTGGATGGCAAAGATTTGCTACCGTTTTGATCTAAGATCTTGCAGCTTGGGTGGACTCAATCTACAACACAAAGCATAGTCCAGATACCTGTGGACTCTCGGGTGTGCCAGTAGATGGACTAGTACAAGGAGGTTGAGCTTTGCTACAGCACCCGTACTACTAGCCTATGAACCAGTTCCTACAAGGTCATTGGTGTGATGCTAGGAGTAATACTAGTAGCTATGGCATGAAGGCACTGGATAGAGTTGACGACTTGTGAGCCAACACAGTCTTCAATACTCGAATTGCTCTCCATGGTTCTTTCTAGTGTCACCTGACGAAAGAGTTTACCCTGACTTAAGCTGACCACATATCAAGTATGCCGAATAGCCGTGATCAGTTGACACATGTCTGACATGGGGGGAGAAACTCACCATCGAATGATTCCAATGCATCAAAGACTATATTCTGAGCTAACTAGTTAGCAGTAGTGCTAGTCAATGTATGCTCCGTCCTAAGCACTGCTAGTACGTCCTTTGTCTGTACTAGACAAAAGGGTGCTAGCAGAACGAGCAGGATTCCATACACTGAATTTGAGAATTCAGCATAGAGCAAAGGGTTTAGCAGCAAGGCACGGCTGAGGAGTTGGAAGGGCTCCAATGTAAGAAGGTGTCCGTGACGAAATAGGCAATATTGCCAGGTTCCGTTTCAGAAATGGATGAACAATCGGCGATATGGGTTATTGAACCTCGTTCGAAGAAATCCTGGCCTGTCTTGGCCCTGGGATCTAATTCCGAGAGTACCTCCTAAATACACGATTGTATCAATCCATTTTTGCAAGTAACTTGTTCATGAGTAGGCAGGTAAGAATACAAACGACATACAAACTGCGAGTGAGTACGTAGCTTGTTGAAACTTGGAGATGCGGGGAAACAGAGGGACGTGCCGAGTTACTCAAACAACACGAGTCATGTTGCTTGTTCAGGCATACTATTTTCTCACACACAAAAACGAACAACGCACAAACCAAGTCTTCTGGATTCTATCTCATACGAAGGCTGCAGGGCCATTGATCCCACCGATGCAACGTCGCTAATCCCAAACTTGGCAAGACGATGCGTCAACGTCTCCCGATCGACAGTTTGATGTGTTTCAGTGCGACGCTACGTCTCTACCTTATGTTCACTGTGTTAGACCGATACGTAGTACTATCTCGGTGTAGGAAACCGCGTATTGATCACGATCGCTGTTTGACAGCACGGTCTATGCGCGTCTCTGTTGTTTGGATCTCGTAGGTTGGATCGATTTTCCTTTCTTTTTGTTTGTGTTCGGTGTCACCGTTGCTAGAATATCTTATTGGCTGCGTTGGATGCGACTCCAGCCGCACACATGTTATGTAGCAAACATGTTATTCCCTGGAGATTCCAGAATCCATGCTATTCCCGTGAATACCCAGCTGCCAGCTGCAACAGTGCAACCTGGTCAAGCCACGTCGGTACACCGATGTCTCTCTGCATAGCACTATCTCGTAATACCGAAAAGACCTAGATACTCTTCTAGGAAATAGGTTTGAACAAGAAAAAGTTTGCGATTTGAGTGGATTTTAATTTCAGACTTTGGGTTCTCGGCTCACGGAGACTGAACGCCACTGAGGTCAGAAGCTCAGCCTGTCGAGGTTGGCGTATTAGGTTTGATCAAACAAGCGCTATTTTTGCTAGGGTAGCACCTAACAACGGTTGGACAATGGACTCGTTGGGGGAAAGACTCTTCAAGTCCCCAGATTCCAGCCTAGGTCATGGATCCATCCCCACAGTCAGACGCTACCGTCGGAGGGATTACCTTAAATGCACATGCAGTCAGATTGTCATTTCTTTCAGCAGTCAGGCTGATGGTTCAGGTGGAGGCAAGACTGGTTCGAGAGAATAATAAAGAATTCCACGTACGGAGTAGAGCAGGGAGTAGTCTGGAGTAAGGAGGATGAAAAACATGGGGAGATAATTTGCACGTGCTGTGGTTGACATTACACAGGCGGATCTCGCCGACAGCGATTGGCGATTAGGTAAGCACACAGCCAATCAGAGTCAAGCGCGCGGGAAAAGGGTCGGGATGCCGCGCCAAGAAAGGCAGCTGCGACAGTGTCGAGGGAAGGGTCTGGCACTGTCTGGCACGGAAAGTGGGCAGTGGGCAGCGTCGAAAGGAAGGAACGACCGCGATTCCCAGACAAAGAAAGACAAGCCACTTCCAACAGGAGCATCCACACTGTCGCCGTCTGATTGGCTACCGTGCGGAGCCCCGTGACTGGAGGGTAGTGCAGACTCCTGGACCAATCACAGGCAACAGGTCGTGCCACATCCGGCCGGCTTGGGATGATCACCACGCCTGAACTCTCTTGTTCTTCCCAATTTTGACTGCGCTCGTCCGTTGCTACTCGCTCGGCCGGAAACATCTGGTAACACGACATTGCTCGGCACATATCCAATAACAATGCGTGTCTATCAGCAGTCTGCATGATGCGGTTGGTTTCACCACGTAATCAGCTACGTACCGTCTCGCGGTCTGGGCATTAGTTGACCAATATGACCAGTCCATTTAGGCTACGCGCTAGCAGTGTGAAGGAAGGGGGAGTCAGCGAAAAGAAGAAAGTTTCGCCAATGACGTCCCGAGAAAAGCCAAATTCTTACCATCCCAGCTTTATTGCTTAGCCATTGCTTAGCGGTTGAGTAGTTGCGCTTGGCAGTCAGGTTGAGACCTATCTGATGTCAACTTCTTCGTCGCTAATGGAAGAGAAATCATCCCGTCTACGTCTAGTGCGTCAACTAGAGTCTACGCTATACCGGTTCAGGAAGAATATCAGAGATCAACTTGGTTCGGTGATTAATTCTTATGCCGTGAAAAGCTCCATCGGCTTCCATCTCTGTTGCAACGCTCCCCTGTCGAGCCCCCAGCGTGAACCATGTGGACATTGGCGAATGCAGACCGGTCCGTGGTCAGAAATCAGTGAATCATAGCTGAGAGAAATCTCATCCCTGCCTGGATTCTGTTCGTGGTTGGTCAATGGTGCATCCAAGGGACCACATGGTCAGGCTCCTTCCACATGGAAGTACTCCGTACGGCAGACTCAGCAGTGCGAATACCTGGCTGCGCGCAACCTGCTCAACCACTCACTTGCGGGGAGGTTGCTACTCCAATCTCCAGACATTGGAGAACGCCATCTCCGGAGACTCCACATCATGCGTGCCATGGGACCACCGCAGAAAGAAAAAATCCAATACAACGTCGTATTCACGGGCCATGCAGGCGGGGAACTTAACGTGAGATGAGGGATGAGAAAAAAAGAAAAGATCGACGCGAAGCTGGAAGCTTGTAGCCTTGTACTTGTATACATATTTAAGTAGTTGCCCTCGTCTCCTCCTCCCTGTGTCGTCCCCTTTTTCCTCTTCTCGGTTGTTTCCTTTCCTTAGAAATTCCTTCCATCATAGAGAGGGAATTGTCTATGTTGACCGACCTCTTGGAGTGTAGAAGAGACGCCAACCACCATGCCTGTTGGTAATATCTACGTGATTGCGGCCACCGCCGTCGTTGGTGGTGGTCTGTTCGGTTTCGATATCGCCTCGGTGTCGGCCCAGTTGACTGAGCCAGCCTACTTGTGTTATTTCAACCAGGGTCCTGATGGTCCTCCATTCAATGACAGCCCGACCTGCAGTGGTCCTACTTCTCTGCATCAGGGAGGTATTACTGCTGCCATGCCTGCTGGCTCATGGCTCGGTGCTCTCATCTCTGGTCCCGTTTCTGACCGCATTGGTCGTAAATGGTCTATCATCATCGGTTGTATTGTCTGGTGCGTTCAATTTTTCTCTTTCAGCTGTAGCATCACTACTGACGATGTTTTCAGGATGGTCGGTTCTACGCTTACCTGCGCTGCGCAGAACATTGGTATGCTTGTTGTCGGTCGTCTCATCAACGGTTTGGCCGTCGGTTTTGAATCTGCGCAAGTCCCCGTCTACATCTCCGAAATTTCCCCTCCTACTCAGCGTGGTCGTTTTGTCGGTCTCCAGCAGTGGGCCATTACCTGGGGTATCCTGATCATGTACTACATCTCCTTCGGCTGCTCGTACATTGGAGGCCAGACTCCCAACGACTACAACACTGCTGCATGGCGCATTCCCTGGGGTCTGCAAATGCTCCCCGCTGTTTTCCTCGGTTTCGCTATGACCTTCTTGCCCGAATCTCCTCGTTGGTTGGCTCGTCAGGACCGCTGGGAAGAGTGCCACGGTGTGCTTACCCTCGTCCACGGCAAGGGCGACCCCAACCATCCTTTCGTACAGGTTGAGTTGCAAGACATTAAGGAGATGTGCGAGTTTGAGCGGCGCCACGCTAATGTCACTTACATCGATCTCTTCAAACCCAGTATGCTTAACCGTACCTTGATCGGTCTTTTCACTCAGATCTGGTCTCAGCTCACTGGTATGAACTGTATGATGTACTACATTGGCTACATCTTCACCATGGCTGGTTACACCGGCAACGCTGCTTTGTTGGCTTCTTCCATTCAATACGTTATCAATGTCATCATGACTCTGCCTGCCTTGATCTTCATTGATCGTGTTGGTCGTCGTAACCTCATGTTGATTGGTTCGACTTTCATGGCTATCTTCATGTTTGCCAACGCGGGTATCATGGGTGCCCACGGTGTCGTCGTTCCTGGTGGTATTGGCGGTGTTGCCGCCGAATCCATGAGTGTCTCTGGCGCTCCTGCCAAGGGTTTGATTGCCTGCACCTATCTCTTCGTGGCCTCCTTTGCTCCTACCTGGGGTCCCGCTTCGTGGATCTACCCACCAGAATTGTTCCCTCTCCGTCTCCGTGGTAAGGGTGTCGCCATGTCCACATCTGGTAACTGGGCCTTCAACACTGCATTGGGTCTCTTCACTCCCGTTGCTTTCGCCAACATCCGCTACAAGACTTATATCATCTTTGGTGTTTTCAATGTCGCCATGACCATTCACGTGTTCTTCGGTTTCCCCGAAACTGCCGGTAAGACTCTTGAAGAGACTGAGGCTATGTTCGAGGATCCCAACGGTATCAAATACATTGGAACCCCTGCTTGGAAGACCGGCGTTGCCTTCAAGCGCATGGCTGCTATTGAGAGCGGTGCTGTTGATATCAAGAGTACCTTGGCCGATACCCACCTCCACGTTGAGCGGACGCCTGCTACTGAGGAGAAGGCTGCTGAGCATACCGCTGCTGTCTAAACCCATCGAAGATATTCTATCGCATGCAGAGCTTCAAGAGCTTTTTGTGCGTGATGAAGTATATAGGCGGATGCATGAGTAATATGAGGGGACGATTGAGTTGTGATTCTTTTGTGAGAATAATATGTTGACTGGCTGGTCAGTCGGTTCAAGATAATCATCTATACCCAATATTGACAGATCTATCTGTTATATTTATACCCTAGTTCAATGCAGATATGTCTGATATACACTCAACCTAGTAGCACATCAACATTTTTGATAAATAAGTTTACATTACCTACATACAATGGTGTGTGATTGCTTCAGACCATGACATTGAGAAAACCCTAGGTCAACGTTATCATCAAAGTAATTGATTTGAGGAGCGTCAACTTGAGGGCGTATAATAGGTATTCGATCAACATTGACCTTTGCTACTACCAGTTGTGAGTTTCTCTTCCTGCCTTCCATGGTAACATCTACTAACATCTACGAAGTCCAGCCGTGCCACGGTCGGCTTCTCAAGTGTACGGCTAACTAATAATTCCCATAGCTCAGGGATATGCTGGGATCAACTTCCCCATGCAAGCCCTCGAGTTTTCGCAGTATCAGAATGCGCCTCTAACGGATCTCCTGAACACCCGGTTCAGAATCCACAGGGAGGTTTGATCGCTCCAGTCCAGAGTTTCATCGATCTGGTTTTACCAAGTGTGGTCCAGACCTTTTGGAAACAACAGCAGAGCTTCAATCTTTGCCTCCCCAATGTGGACGTTTCTTTGAATTTGCTAGTATCACTCGCCTTCGACAGGGCCAGGATTTCTTGAAGATCTTCTTGGCCAAGCTCTCAAGACTGGGACGGGGGGCAGACCCGTCTGACATCGGGACCGCGCAGAAATATTACTATGCACTCGACGTCTTATTTGCCATAGCTTATCAGCAGAGGGAGGATGTAACAGCATACTGGCGCACCCTTGTCCACCCTGAATGTTTGACATTATAGCCTCGAAGATGTGCTCATCTCCGAAACAATCCAGGCCTGACCTGCACATAGTCATACCCCACTCTTGACTAGCGCCAAATCCAACCTCTCACTAACAATGAGAAATTATGACTCACTTCTACAGCCGTTGATTGGCTAGAATTTACTATGTGTAAGGTTCGTATTTTTGGCTGGCTTGTATTACATCCGTTTTGTGATACGGGGGTTGTAACTTTTTGTTATCTGTATTTTTGACTCTATCTATCTTATCGATAGATGTCTTAGTAGACCAGACGTTGGGGTTTCGGAGTCGACTCTGCACTGAATGGGACCTTAGTAAGTTACACACTCGTTCAGGTCCATGGGCTTCGATGCAAGACAGCGATATCAATGGAATGGATATACGGGCAACGAAAGGTAGTCTCCCATAACCACGTTTCTAGCACGTAGTTAGGGTGGATGCTCTTGTGAGGAGAGAAAATAGAAGAGGACAGAAATGAAATCGACATCTACCGAGCAATGAGACGACTATATAGTTCCTCGCAGTGTATATGACTTGTGGTTATTATCACTTCGCAATCACTATGATGAATCTCGTCGCCTTGATTGATCATGATGAGCAATAATGACATATTGGTGACTGGCATGGGAGTACGTAGGCAACTTCACTAAGGCATACAACCGTAGTAGCAGCCCAGGCCAAGGTAACGCTCAACTAGCAACTCCAGTGTCTAATATTGCGAATACAGACGAAGAGTATACTGTACAGTGTCTACTGTCTACAATAGAAGCATACCCGAAGGAAATATTTGATTGGTATCACTAACAAATAAAAAACTACTTCTTCATCTCCAACAACTTCCTCAGCGCCATAACTTCACCTTCCCACTTCGCAATCTGTAGTTTCAAATCATCCCTTTCCTTCGTAACTTTACTCAACTGCGACTGCAAATCAGAGACATGGTCTTGCTTCCGTTGCCGGAAACGCCGCGCAGCCATGGTGTTGCGCCGACGTTTTTCGATGATGCGCTCTTCTTCGGAGTCTTGGGCACTGTTGTTACTTGATAGATCGAGACCGGTCGATTCAGCGCGAGAACGTTTTTTGTTGTTGCTCTTGCTGGTGGTATTGTCTAGGTCGATAGAATGAATGTGACTGAGTGCGGGCGAGACGGAAGATGATGGAGGAGTGTGTTGTTTGGGAGCGAGAAGAGGTTGTTGTTGATGATGTTGGTGGAATTGTGTCACAAGAGGATGAAAGTCATGTGAAGGTATCGATGTCATGGGTATAGAAGACATGGTTGTAGGAGCGACCGAAGTCGCGGTAGAGTAAAAGTGATCCATATTCACATTGCCAAGGTCGACCGAGGGAGCGAGAACGCTTCCTCCATCAGACATGTTCGCGGGGGAACAAGCAGATGATAAGTCTTCCACAAGAGTAATACGGGGTGCACTAGTGGTTGGCTTGCTAGGCAAAGCCGGACCAGTAGCAGCGGTAGTAATATCAAAAGCCTGAACCTGGTCGCTGCCAAAGTCAAGTGGAAAATCAAAGGACAATCCACCCTGCTGCTCAACAGAGGTCGGGTCTATGAGAAAGTCCAGATCCAGAACACCAGTAAACTGATCTAGCGACGAATCCGGTGCAGCACAGGCCACTTGATGAGAGGCTGACCATAATGCTGGTGATGTATTATGATCTGACAGGGAAACAGAATGCGGAGAACAAGTAGACGAAGACGAAGACGAAAAACTGTTTTGGGAATCACGCTCAAACAAGGAAAAATCAAAAAATGACGATTCTTGCTGCTGCTGTTGCAGTAGCAGGTCCTTATTGAGCTGGTCTGTAGAAGAGTGTGTCTCGTATCTGAGGCTGGTAGAATTTGAGGGAGTACTCCATGGCGGGTCTGGTTTCTGAGGAAACGCTGAGCATGTAGATGAGATGGTGGAGTTGAGAAGAGGACTGCCCTAGAGGCAATGGGAAGCAGGACCTAAAGTCCTGCACGGAGCGCTGTCAACGTGGAAGTGTTTGGCGTTTTTTGGTGGTGAGAGAAGAGAAAGACGAAATGGAGAAGGCGACTTTGGCCGGTTTTAAGTCGGATGGTAACGAGCGAAACGTAACGGCTGGGTATTGATCTTGTAAGTTTGGTATTTTAACGGATCTGTTACAGGGCTGTAAAGTGGGCTATGCTGGCCAATCGCAGCTCAAGATAAAAGAGCGGCTCCCAGAGGCCTACTCTGATTGGCCAATTCGAGATAGTTGGTTACATCCAACACGAACAAGGAGTGGCAGTGTGCATCAGACAGCTCTGGAGGCGTCCAGATTGGGAAGCTGCGCTGTGGAATGATATCACTTCTTTTTTTGTGAAGAAGGACAATTGGCATGAGGAAGCAAATACAGTATATTCTCATACAATCATTGCAAGCAAACTACCGACATACGTACATCTATCCAAGAACAAGAACATTTGGCACTTTTCCCAGACGAACCACAATAACATCGAAACATAAATCATAAATCCGTCTTCATTCTACCAATCGCAACTCTCTGCCAACAGCTGAGCCAGTTGCTCCAGATATTTCTTATCCACGTCGTCGAATCCAGCGGGCTCGGTGCAGTCGATATCGATAATGGCGACGGTCTGAAAACTCCATTAGAATTGGCTCGTGGACCCTCCGTTCAAAGGGGATGTACATACCTCGCCATCAAACAATATAGGAACCACAATCTCGCTCCGACTATCCGCATCACAAGCAATATGTCCGGGAAACTCCAACACATCCGGAACTACGACCGTCTCCTTGTTCTGCGCCGCCGTTCCACATACTCCGCGTCCGAACCGAATCTCCTGACAGGCCGGTTTACCCTGAAACGGTCCTAGAAGTAACTTCTTGTCATGAGACGAAGCGTAGCTGGTCGAGATTGTGGTTGTGGTCAAGCCGGAGATACTGTTTGAGCGTTTGGGGGAGGCGAGCAGAGGGAAAAGGTCATCGCGGACGTAGAAGCCGGCCCAGTTCACGGACGAGGAGGGTTTGGGGAGGGAGGCGTAGGCGTGCCATAGTAGGGAGGCTACATTTGCGAGGTTGCTATGACTCGTAGATTAGTTTGTATTCTCGTCGATTCTGTACAGTGCGACGACGATGCGGGGTGCTCACCTAACCTACATCATAAACAACATTAGCTCATCTCTATGTCTGAGTAACAATTGAAGACATACCCAATTCCGTTGCCCGGTCACTAATCCCGTCGCTTGTTCCAATACCTGAACGTACACCTCCTCCTTGGACGCACCAGCAGCAAAGTACGAAGAATCGGCGTGGGGCTAGTAGGCCACGTGAGCATTGTGCGACATGCGATTCAGATAAAATCCAGATAAGACGACGATCTTTCGTCTCATCGCATTGCATGACAAGGCTTGCTTTGTCTGTAGTTGACTTACCATATTATAGATAGGTATGTATCTTCTGCCGAGGGTATGTGTAATCAATCGTTCCTAGGTCGGATGTGCAAAAGAGTAAGGATAATCGTCAATTGTGTCAACAAGACCGACAGATCACAACCATTAAGCCTTCATCGCGGGGCGTCCCGGTTCAATGTTTATAATGAAAATAGAATAGTATCGAAAGGCAAAACCCGAGATCAAAAAAGGATGGGGAGAGGAAAGAAGAAGAAAGAGAGGTAAAGTTTCTTTTTTTTGGTTCCCGGGGCTGATGCTCAAAAAGAAAACATACCCTTAGAACACCAAACTATCTGACTACCATGAATCCCCTGTTTGTGGCTGTTCAACGAATATTCGCCTCTTCCTTTGACTAGCCACATGATAATAATTAGATGTAGGCATGTCGGAAGTCACCGAAAGCTGTCTCGAAATAATAATCTAATCAAGCGATCGTGACATCTGGAGCCGAGCTCTGTCCGAGCGATTAAGGAAAGACCGACGATCAGCCAGACTTTCGCTCTCGAAGCTACGGAATACTAAAAAGGGAACAAGAAAATAAAGTACAAGCTAGGATCATGATCCTCAAGGGTACGTACATCATCTAGCCTTCCCTTCCAGTCCTTGTGACCAGATTCCCCTACATGCAGTATATGTATATGGTAAGTCTAACCCAATCCGGCGAATTGTCGAGATCGTTGAGGCTGAGCAGGCAGGGAAAAGAGAAGAAAGTAGTGACCCAGATCCCCGGAAACAGATCCTCGGAAACAGCTATCCATGCCTTGTCATTCGCTCTTTGTTCGGAGTCTTTGTTCGGCGTTTATTTTCAAGGATGTGCTTGTAGGGTTTGCCCGAGAATGTCTGTCATTGTTCGGTCGACGTCGAATATACGGAGTCTGTGCTTTGCATGAATCTTGATATGCATAGAGATGTTATGGGTTATGATCTGGAGTACGCAGATGGATCTGAGATCTGGGCTTGGATTATCAGATCATGTGGTCAATCGTTCCTTTAAATGTGCGAGGTATCGCCGTGGCTCGGTGATCTATCATCCTACGATACTCTGCCCAAAACATCGCCACGCTATCGTCATTATTCAAAAGAGTAGGTATTCAATTCATGCCAACCGTATCAACTGCGTTGACTGTAGAGACTGTATTGGCTCTAATGGCCGTTTGTCTGTTCTCAGCGAACGGACAACATAATCTAATATATCGTATATAAATAAATAATCCACAAAAACGCCGACGCCCCAAAAAACAAAGCCAAAGAGAAACGCTAGGTATCGTGTCACTGGATCGGATGCAAGGAGGGGGAATTCCCAGATATGTGTGTTCGCGGTGTATATGTATAGGGTATCGCGCGTATAAACAGAACAGGCAGTGACAGACTACATGCTCAATAGACTCATCTGCCTTCTCATCGGGCTGCCGGCTCCATTGCCATAGGTATCTCCATCTTCACTCGGGCCAACGCCACTGTCAGTGCCGGTCGTAGCGTTATCGAAGTCAATATCAAAATCGACATTTTCTTCGTCCAGCCCATTTTCGGCGTTCTCCTCAACATCTCCGTTCCAGCCTTTCTGGACGGCTCCACGAACATTCCATCTGAGGGCACGACGGACACTTTCAAACCATTCACCGCCGCCAGAGACAACGGTCGGGAAGGGATATTGACTCGCCTCGACAGTGACGTAGTCCCCCTGTCGTAGTTCGATACGGCCTTTACCATCGAATGAGCAATAGGCGGTCGACCGAGAAAGATTGGGTACAGCAATTCGTAAGAGCATAGTATCGGAGAGGACCATGGGCCGGAAGGAAAGAGTGTGAGGACAAATAGGTGTCAACAAGATGCCGGGGATAGATGGGTGAATCAATGAGCCACCAGCGGAAAGCGAATAAGCAGTAGAGCCTGTGGATGTTAGTGAACTTACTCATTCTGACACGATTGATGGCGGCTTACCCGTCGGTGTGGAAAAGATACAACCGTCCGCTTGAACAACCGTCAAAAGCTCATTATCTCCATATAGCTCAAGATTCGAGACGTAAGGTGAAGGTCCACGGTCAATGACCAACTCATTCAATACTTCGAATTGTTCTCCCTCCTCAACATCTCCGGGTGCCGCGCCTTTGCTTCGGTCTGCCCGATAGACAGTGCAGGTAAATCTCATACGCAAATTAACGCGCATTCCCCCGTCGCCCATGACTTGATTCAAGTGTTCTTTATACTTATCAAACTCGAAATTTGTGAGGAAACCCAAGCTTCCCAAGGAGAAAGACAGGATTGGCGGCACAATACGCTGGAACAACCATGAAGTAAACAGGACTGTTCCATCACCGCCCAACGTAAGAACCAAGTCAAACTTCTCCGGTGACGTCCAACACAAATCTGGAGTCCAATATTTCAACATCGACTCGTACCGAGGATCCTTGGCTAACAGGCCAGGAGCATCGAATCGTTTGGAGTTGCGCAGTTTCGAATCTACATATACAATAATCCCTGTATCCTTTCCATACCGCGGGGTACTTAACAGCCATTCGGCCAGTTCACGGGTCAAAAAGACAAGACGGTTATCCCGCGCCTTGGTGACTATCATCACAGTCTTGACGGCGCGCTTGATAGGCCGTCGTTGCAACTGTTTCGATACTTCCCGAACTCCAGTTGCCGTCTGCACCAGACGCGAATGCGATAGCCATTCATCATCTGCAATCTCTTCAAGTACCTTCTGGATGTTCACCGCATCATCGAATCGCTGATGGAAGAAACATGGCGATTGAAGGGCAAGCCGGGCCGTCGCCGACGACTTGTCCGAGTAACCTGTAGACTGTGATTGCAGGCTACACAATGCTGCTGACAACTTTTGAGAATTAGATGTGCTGTCTTTCTCTTGCTGTTCCGTTTCTTCCGCCTTAGGTTGGTTTGAACCATTCAATACACCGTTCAGTGACGAAGTCAGAGTAAACGATGGCGTAATGCCGTTTAAAGGTGGTCTCGATGCTAGCGCCTTCATGATGGTCTGCCGCGGAATCGTATCCAAGGATAAATTGCCCTGTCGGTGTGTGCGGAATGATGGCAAGGGGAGAAATGGCGTTGTAGGTGCCGAGGTGACCGTTTTGTCTGTTGCTGCTGGTGCTAACCTTTGCACTTCCGCCTGCTGGTGGACAGGGACAGTCCCCGCGGACTGAGACTCAATTGCTGATGCTTCCCTCACATGAATTTCTTGGTCTGTCGTAGATGGATCCGCCGTGCGCGCATAATCTCGAAGCAGTAATCCGCTCACAGAAGTTGAAGAAGAGATGGAAGAGCTGTGTGATTGCAAGACGGCGAGCGGGGGCCGGCTGAGAGATTCTGGAGGTGAAGAAGAAACGTCGCGGCCGGCGTTTGGCGGAGATAGTATGGGATGTGTGAAGGTTGCAGGCATCTCGGTTGGTGCGGGTATAAGAGCCCTTATACCGGTACTCTTGACGGGCGACTCGTCCGGGGCTGGTTGTGGCATCGGATTTAGTTGCGAAAGAGACCCTGACGATTCGCTAGGCAGCCAGTTCGGAGGGTTATTTTTGGGAGGGTGCCCACACGCAATTGATCACTAATCCTGCTGGATTCTGTTTAGTTTGTCCGAATCGACGACCGTCCCGCGGCCTAGTCGATTAGGAGTTAATCAGTGCTGCACGCAGTAGTTGCACGCCAATAGGACTGCGGGTGGGGCCCGTGATAAACCGCTTATAAACCGCCCCAGCAGACAGTCAGCAGTTGTCTGCGATAAGATTGCAATTGGCAATTATTGACTCGTTGAGAAGACCAGCAGTGTCAAGGTATATAAGAAGAGAGCATTATCAATGATCAATGAAAGAGCAAGGAGCAGCACGAGGTGCCTCGTGAGCACGGAGTAATAGGAGGAAAGTTGATCAGTCGGGAATGGGGGGACGTGGGGCAGATGGAGCAATATCCGGTCCGTCTGGTAATTACGGCTCCTCCGCAGGCGAATCTGGGAATTCCTCGACTCGTGAGAAAATAATAAATTAACCACAAACTCAGATCAAGAAAGGAGCACGAGACAAATCGCAGCATTATATGGCGTTCTGGGTGCTCCTAAGAGTCAGTTTTTCATAACTGAATCATTAGTGCTGAACATATTAATGACTGCGACAGCGGAGTGACTAAGATGACGCGGTATTTGATATACCGTGTCGGGTATTGCCAATACCGTCATAAATTACGATATATGGCAGGTGGAAGCATTCTAGATGCTTCCTTGCCTGAAGAAACCAATATCTCAAACACAAGGAGCTTGTTTTGGAATAGATCGCAGTGTTGACTAAGAGGCTGGTGAGGACTAGCTCATCACTGGATGACACGCTTTCCGGTTTCAGATTGCTTCATTTCGAGGACTAGCATGATTTCCTTTTTGAGTCTCTCATCTCTATTTAACTCTTTACTATTTCTGGCCGGTAGTAACATGGCAAATCAACAAGTCAAACTCACTAAAGCCGAGTACGTTGCTTGAGCGTCAGACATGTTTAAAATGTCAGCCACTTGCTTGAGAAGCGCCTCGTCTGACCTTTTCAAACATGCTAGCTAGTCTGGATCGCAATCATGGTCTATGCTCCCCACAACGGTTCTGGATAAGACTTAATGCCATCCGCGAAACCTAGTCTGAACCCGACCTATATAGTACACGGCTCGGGCCAGCACCTCCTGAAGCTCGGGCAACAGTGTCACTCCGTGTCGGACCCTCCGAGCAGATAGCAGGATCAAATCCGCCATCTAGCCTATGTTGCTCAATTGGGTTTCCTCACAAATTCTTATCGACGTGAGGCTCGAATGCTTCAGTACCGACTTCGAAGTAATCCGTGACATAGGACCCCTGGTCCTTGATAATCTGGTAGAAACGTTTTCCGACAGATGTAGAAACTATCAAGCCGCAGTGTCGGACCATGAGTAATCTGAGGCAATCTTGTGTTCAACCGTTTCCCTGACAAAGTTTTCCAGATTGTGTTTCGCTTCCATAGAGACATCACCATCTTGACCAACGGCTTTCGATTCCCTGCATATCGACAGCGCCTCCTCGTAAACACGATGCCAAGTATCGAAGTCGAAAGGCCCTTGGCTTTCGTTCAAGAGCAGGTGGCCCTTTGATGAGAATGCGAGGACGTGTTGTGACTTTGCTTTTGCACAGTCGTCAAGAGAAGGTTCGCGGATAATTTTACTCGAGTAGTCGACGGCCAGAACGGTGGATGTATATGTCATTGACAATGGTATAGCGGCGGATAGAAGAGCAAGAAGTGCTGCGTGGAGGAGCGCAGGTAGTGCAGGCAAGTACTGTCCCAAAAACATTTTCATTAGTGCCAGTTACCAAAATTTCGAGGCAACAGAAGACTTACAGAGTCTCCTCTCTCGATTTTTCCATCACCGGAGCTCCCTTGAATGAGCAGAGTAACCACAATACCCCGCCTTGCAAAACCCTTTTCCCTTCCAAGAATGACTCTGCCCAACAAAGCCTTCAATATATTCTCCACATATCTCTCTCCAATTGCACTCTGGGCAGTGGCAGGCTTTACAAGTACCTCAATTGTGGCTTCTTCAGGTTTCTGGGCGTCGCGGCGAGCAGGGAGTTCGATTGGGCCGTTAACAGATCCTAGGATCTGGAAACCTGTAGCTGGGCAGGTATAGACTGCGGAGCCGTCCGAGCGACCTAGAGGCGATATAGTAGCAGTAGGCTCGATCATGATGTGCTGATATGCGCGCTTGATATTGAAGCAAATTCCAAATAAACGGACTGCTGGGCGGACGTGAAACGAGAAATAGCTAAGCTATCTTGGTTCTTGCTTCCGTTGTCAAAATTTCGAGAAACAAAGCGTGGTGATCGGAACAACGACGGGCCGATCAGCTCCGCATACAAAGAGAACCATCCATGAGACTTAATCCCTTAACAATAACATTATTCATGATTTCGAACTCTATTCTTCTTCTTCTTCTTCTTCTTCCTCTTTTTTGATACGGAGCTTCTTAGCTTCTTCTCACAAGTTAAATGCACTAAAATGTAGGGGACTCGCGCTTGAGGACCATATAGGGAGTCCATATGAGGTCCGCATCATGAAAACCGCATTTCAGGTCTCGATCCTCCTGTCATCGGCGTCGTTTTTGTTCAACTGGACAGTTGAACCGCAAATGCACGGACTCAATCAATCGCAGAGTTATCAGATGGGAGATTGTAAGTGATCGTCGATAGTATAGATTATTATGCCTGGCTGGCAGCTTTGTGCCGAAGAATTCGAACGACGTCAACGGAGGGCGAAAAGCGGATCCAGCCAGCACCAGCAGAGAAGACAGCATCATCAACCTATATGCATGTATTCCTGTACGTGTTGGATGTCAATTAAATTCACATATTTGGCTTTCTTGGCGGTCACGTCAGGGTTGAGATGTGGTGGATGGGCATGGAGAATCAAGAAATTGGCAGGGGATCTTCACTTCCGTAAGCGTCATTTTCTGTATACAAGCCTCAAAGCCGAGATTCCCATAGGACAGTAGACGATGATACTCTCTGCTATAACGGAGTCTTGTTCCACAGACCATACAAATGATGGTCCAGCCAAAAAGGAAGCCAATGGGATGACGCAGGATCCCTGACGTCATTTCCTCACATTCTGCTATCCTCGACCACAACAACAACGACGTCGTCCTACGTTGCTGCTGTCTCCCGAGTGCTCCTTGCCGATGGACTGATCTCACTGGTGGAGCCGGCCTGTTTGATTTTTAATTATCAGATTATCAGTCTTTGTCAGCCCATCGTGCTCCGTAACGACCCCGCCGGCCTTCTCCTTTTCAAATTTGGCGTCTCTTTCATATATCAGAAGTCTCGGTCTTTGACTACCTACTCAAGGCCATCGAAGCGTTTCGGTTTCGCCATCTATATAGTCGCCGGAAGTGGAAGCGGTACCAAACGAAATTTCAAATTTCAGGACAGTCAGGGCAGTCAGGGCAGTTGGGACAGTCAAAGAGTGCCACCGAAACTTCACCTCAACATACGACAGACTTTAACAGCAATCTATTACCGCATACTACATTCAACATGACTGTGATATGGGGCTTGGACCTGCATGAGATGCAGTGGGCCAAATTCAAGTCGTCGTACATGTTCACTAGAGTGTACCATTTGCGGAGAGTCAAGATGATTGTATATCAGCTCGCCATGATCCTTTGCGTATGCTCCGAATCAGTAGGCACCGCAGCCTTGTCAGGTTAGACTTCTCCATATCTCGTAGTCCGAACAACCATGCTAATATTCTCCTCATATAACAGACTACGTCGACCAGCAGTCCTTTATCGAGAAGCAGAACCACCTGGCCGCCGAATATAATGATGATTTCGTCGGAATCGCTTCGTATAATATTTTTGTTGGGATTGCTGTTGCTACCATCTTCGGAGCTGCATTCTTCTTTGACCTTTTCTGGCCGGAACGTCACGAAAGCCCCTCGGTTCGCCTTTCTTGGAAAATTTCGGCGATAGTGATTACTGTCATGTGTTTTGCGGATGCTATTGCGATGACTGTATGCACTCTCTATTCTGCGCAGCAAGGATAAAATGCTAATCCGACGTCTCATAACAGGTTATTGTCGCTACCAGACGCGCATATATCTCTGGCGTTGATGCAAACGAGGCAATGCGGCTTCTAGAATCGTCAATTAAGAACCCTAACCTTTGTAAGTTGGCCCCTAGTACACCTTGCTAGAAGACTAACAAATTCTCAAGACTACCGACACAACCCGAAATGCCTTGCTTCTGTAATCCTCCTCTGGCCGGGCATGATTGCCACTATTGGAAGTTGTTATCTATTGATTACTTCCCAAAACCACGACGACCAGCATGGCCCATTCTCCCGCTATGGCCAAGAGAAGCAAGACGCAGTGCGACGAGCCAAGGCTGAAGCTCAACCGGATGGAGAGATCGACGGTGAAAAGACCACTGTCTGAAAGTGAAAGGCTATTACACACCACCAAAGCGTCATTGGTGGGAATTTCATTCCTTGCTACTATTCATACATCTGATACCCTATGTTATAATTAGCATGTTTGGTGCATTGGGTTTTTGCTAAGATACTAATGATGTCACGATTCTCTTTTTAAGATGGTTTTGGTTTGATGCTCGCGGTTTCTTATAATGATAATGTCTTAACATATTCATGTATTGATATCTATAGAAAGGCCGGATCTATTAACTATGCATCACGCGAAATCACTATATAATGGAGCAACTATATACCATTAATTTGCTTAGCCTTTTCGGCAGTAATCGATGAAGACACCCATCTAACCAGCCTCGCAATAGTGGTACTCGTCGCCTCGTTCCTCGGAATATCATGACCACCCTCATGCTCATAAATCCTGCTAATATCCGGATGACTGATAGCATGTAACTGATGACCGGCCAAATTCCGGGGGTCTTTGCTACCTACAATATGCACCGTGGGGATCTTGATCTGATACGGTCCTCTCACCATCTGCACCAGCTCTTTGGTTGAGTAGTCGGTGATATCGTTAACATCATTCGACCATCGATCTGAGCCCTGTGCAAGAATAGCGGCTGTATCAGCTCGACGCGCCAGAGCCTGGCGCGACGCCGCATCGACTTCCCACAACTCCGGGTCAATAGTAAACCCAAACTCAGCCTCCAACTGCTTCAGCGACGGCCCACCGCAAATGAAAATCGCAAACTGGAACGGCGGCGGGTCCTGAGGTGTATCTTTATAATGCTCCAACAATAAACTTGCGCCTAACGTGCAGCCCTGCGAAAACATAATCACGCCATCATATGGGCCGTTTTGTTTTAGGTGGAGCTTCAGTCGTTCGCGGGCCTTTGTCATGTCTTCTAGGGATGGGTCGGAGGGCCACCAGGCGTAATACGGAGGGTTGTAGAAGAGTTCTATGCCGGCTGCTGGGCCGGAGTCGAGGAAGCCGTTGGCGAATTCGAATTCGAATGTGTCGCCATCGCCGGTTTGATCGTGTTGTTGTTGGAGAAAGCGACGGAAGGATGCTATGTTTATATGGTTAGATATTGTCAGGTCGCGGTTTGAGGTGGAATAGTTACAGGTTTGTGATGAAAAGATAGCTCCACTTGTTCCGTAGCCATGAAGACCGAGGATGCGGAGTTTCCTTCCCATCTTGTTGTTTTCTCTTCTATAGCCTCTTTGATAGATTGATTACAGACAGCGAGTAGGAAGAGACAAGGTGTTGAAGGTAGAATCACACTCAAACAAACACAAGGCTTATCGGACAAAATTATCAGGTCTTGTTTTAACTTCTGCACAAGACCCCTCCATATCTCGCAGCAGGGAAATGGGGGCGGAAAGACATCAACGCCGAGAACGGTGGACGGTATCCGAGTGGTTTCTTTGACATGTCAGCTCGACATTTACTCGGAATACCAGTAGTACTCCGTATCTATACACATGGGCAATAATTGTGATAACAAAAGTCCGCTGTTACACCGGGGCAGTTGTTACAGGGAACAAACCTTGAAATACTCGACCTAAGGTGCGGTTTGGATTGATCCTTCGCGCATCGCTTCCTTATCGCCAGGATCATTCAATGACCTGAATTTTCAAACCATGTTTCAAACAATAACTAACTGGCTGAAAAGGGGATATGCACTCGATGTTTGGCAGATATGCTAGCCCGAAAACCCTAACCCTGATAAACATTGAGAACGGCGATTTCTTCGCCACGTCCTTGTGTATCTGACTATTCATGTAGTTAATTGCTATCATCCGCAAGAGCAAACATTCCAGTGACTGAAAGGCCATCAATAGCAATGCTGGGATTGTGGGTAGGGACTCAAAAGCTTCTCAAAGCGGAATGGGCGTTAGGGTTTTGGCTCCCTGCCTGAGGCAACAACAACCTGCACCTTCCTTCCATCCAGAGTCACGGGCTGATAACATCTTCTCTTCATCTATAATCCTGTCTATAGATTCAAAATCAAGGTCAATCGACATAATTAACGGTCATCGGCTAGCAAAAATTCCAGAGCATGAACATGCTCGCCTTATCAGCAATGGCCACATTCAGGAATCCGATGACCCCTTTCCTCTGCGCTGTCCGACATTCCAACCCTTCTATGAAGAAGGTGTATCTGCAACAGCTCATCGGCCATGGCATATCCGCTCTGGTCTTTTTGGCTATAATAGCCCTGCATATACGTCACTCATTCCCGGCAATTTGAATGTGTCTCGACTTATCAGCATGACTGGTGCGTTTGACGAAAATGCTCTCCCTGAAAGAGGGAGTAACGACGCACAGACGAGATTCGTTTTCCCAGTCCTGCATGGCATACCATGTCGTGACATACTAATAAGAAGAGAAATGGTGGTTAACCACACCTTCGCCTTTGCGGAGCAAAAGTTCACAGTACACAATATCTCGGAGCAATGTTCCATTATTTTCAGTCAATGTTCGAACGAGACGCCCCCCTCCAGGCTTGAAAGCACACAAACAGAGAAATCGAAGCAACCATGGAAGGGAAAGACTCAAACAGCGCAAACATTGCAACAAATCACCAAGGACACACCAAATCCAGCCATGTGGGAGGCCATGAAACATCTCCCGTGGGCATGGTGCTTGTCTATATACCTATAATGGTCCTATTCGGCTGCGCTCTAATAGTCTTTATACATCGAGTTTGGTCGGGCTTTACAAACAGTCAACGACTGAAATTTGCAATCTACCATGATTGCAAAATCTCCTTTAATCGTCCGAGCCCCGCCAAAACATGGCTCAATCGGCACCTGCTTTATGCACCTTTATTCGAAAGAAGGCACAACCGCGAAATTCGGATATGTCGAGGCCATATTAACCTGGGAACCATCCCAACTAGGCTCGAAACACTGCTGATAACATGCTATGTTGCGTTGAACATCTTGTTTTGTGTGGTTGTGATCGACTGGTCTCAGCCCATCAGTCAGTCGCTGTATGGCTTGATAGGAACGACTGGGACGCTCGCAATCGTCAACCTTGTTCCTTTGGTTATAACGGCTGGAAGAAATAATCCGTTGATTCAGGTTCTGAAAGTATCTTTTGATAAGTTCAATCTCGTCCATCGTTGGTTGGGTAGGATCGTTGTGGCAGAAGCTGTCGCTCATACCGTTGCAGTTCTTGTTCGTGTTGGTATATGGAGTGAGTAGCCTTTTCTACTGGTCGAGTATGCGAAGAGCATTGTCTAATTATGTAAATTCCAGGAGGTTGGGACACAATTCCAGAGCATCTCTTCCATAATCCCATATTCACATATGGCTTTGTGGTAAGTAGGGCCTAATGAATCCCGCAAGACTAGCGATGATGATTGATCCTGACATCAACCAAGGCCACTACAGCTTTTGTCACCATATTTTTGCAATCACTGTCTCCCTTCCGTCACGCTTTCTACGAGTTCTTCCTCCACTTCCATATTGTTCTGGTGACGGCGTCATTCGTTGCGTTGTGGTATCATTTGCATAAATT
This sequence comes from Talaromyces pinophilus, assembly GCA_001571465.2. NCBI lineage: Eukaryota > Fungi > Ascomycota > Eurotiomycetes > Eurotiales > Trichocomaceae > Talaromyces > Talaromyces pinophilus. Next base: position 2,195,684 of record CP017344.1, on the reverse strand, counting down.
CGCGCAGGAATGGATATTCCTTGCAGCTATAATAGCATGGGCTACGGATGTGAGTTGTCTATTTATTGCAAAGCTACTATAAGCCCTGCTCACAAGCCTAACAGAGACTGCTGCGCCTCGCAATCGTGGCATGGCGAAATTGCGGCAAGAGCCTGACCTCGACTACTATCCAACTTCTTCCAGGGGACGTTGCGCGAGTTGATGTGACAGTTATACGCCCATGGAAGTTCAAGGCCGGTCAATACATGTACCTGTACATACCTGCCTTAGGGTTGTGGACATCTCATCCATTTTCAGCAGCCTGGGAATCAACCGACAACCTACATGGCTCATTCTCGGTAACTGACTCAGAAAGGAGCAGTAATAGCTCGTCTAGAAGTATTCTGAGTAGCAGACAAGATGAAAGACGCACAGTGTCTTTTCTGATCCGGAAACGGGATGGCTTTACTAAGAAGATGCTGAAATCAGTCGGGCTTGAATTTGGTCTTGAACGCCGGGTTTTGGCTTTGGCTGAGGGCCCTTTCGGTAGGTTCTATTTGATGTCTGATGTGCATGTCTGTGTCAATGCTGATGAAGAGTAAAGGTGCTATTCATTCGTTCGACTCATATGGATCTACCGTTCTGATTGCGGGAGGTATTGGGATAACACATTCAATATCATACCTTCGTGAACTAGTTGATGGATTCGCAAAAGGTTCTGTAGCAACACGACGAATCACACTGTTGTGGGTGGTACGCAGCATTGGTAGGTCTACCTTCTAGTTTGACATGGCTAGTTACTTACAGAGAAAGACCACCTCCAATGGGTCCAGCCTTGGATGACTTATATCCTGAATCATCCCGTCGTTCAAGGCTCGGTTACATTTCCAAATGCATTGACAACCCTAGGCTCTCGAAACCCTTATTCTCTCGACTATGGCACATACTCCGAGCGTACGCTCTCCCTTTCGATCAACGTACACTTGACGACATACTACAGCAGCAACAACACAAACGTTTTCAACACCGACCCTTTACCGGCAACATACTCATCCCTCCTATGCAATCAGGAGAAAGGCAACAACCCTTTCAACGACGAAATCGCCCCTGTGCCGCCAGCACATACCAAGACCTTTTCAAGGGGATCACCCTCTTTGTCTCGTCCACATCCTTACCCTCGCCCTCCTCTCGCCGGACCATCAACATTCAACGCGCCCTCTTCCTCCTCAACCATCTACAAAACCATAGACCAATACTACTACCAGCACGACGACGAAAAATCCCGCATCCTCACTCCAAGCCTAACCAACATCGACACCAACACCAACACAACAACAAACCAACCCTTCCAAGACTGGACCCAACTCAGCACCCCAACAGCCCCCGTAACCATAAATCTCGGCAAACCACTCTTCCGTCAGGTACTAGAATGCGAAATGGCGCAACAGATCGGTGCCATGGCCGTTAGCGTCTGTGGACCAGGAGGGATGGGAGATGAAGTTCGCAAGGCTGTCAGGGAGGTTCAGGGTAGGAAGACGGTGGAGTTTTTTGAGGAGAGTTTTTCGTGGTAACCTTTACAAAGTTGAGTTGAAATAGAATATGCCTTTTGGCTTTGCGAGTTGTTGGTTTTGTGTTTGTCTATATCATCCGTTATTTCTGCTTGAGAATGAATATCATTGAAAATACCTATCTATACTTGAACACTACGGGTGGTTTAAACTGATAATGTCGAGATGCTGGTTGATATTTCCGACGCCCCCATTATTACCTGCTTATCATTCCAGGATGATTTAAAATATACATAACCCCTTCCCCAAACGCCGTTGCAGACAAGAAGCACACAAAACACCACCCATGATAATTAACCGGGGCATGGTCGTCACGTAACATTTTCTTATATCATCACCGAGAATCACTCGCATACCCGGTATCATTACTCTCCAGACTTTTCCGTCTGCCATCCTGCTCCTGCTCCTGCTCCTGCTCCTGCTCCCGCTCCCGCTCTTGTCCCCCTTTCCTTTTCTCACTAACAGAAACCCTTTTCGTCCGTCCGTGTTTCTGCTTCTGATCCTCCTTTTGGATCAATCGACGAATACTAGACTGTAACGTCTTCGAATTTCCGGAAAACAAATCGATGCCCACGTTCTTACAGATTGAGACGCATTCTGCTTCGACTGTGTCGACCATGCTACTCGTCAGGCCGTAAAAGGCGGGGTTGTATGCGTTGCGGGCCCAGTAGACGAGGTCATTTGCGATGCGGCTGTATTGGGGTGTTGGTTCGGAGGCGCTGTTTGAGCGGACGCGTTTGTGGGTTGGTGGTGGTGATAAAGAGTCGTCTTTGATTAGTGGAGATGGTGCTGGAGGTGCGGATTTGGTAGTCGAGATTGAAAAGTCTGATGATGTTGCTGAGGGTGAGGAGGAGGATGCGGATGATGATGATAGGAGATCGCCATAGGCGACGATGGTGTGAAGTAGATGATATACCGCCGCGAAGCTGATTAGGGTTAATTCAATCGGGTCGAGAGGGAGTTCGTTGAGCCAGTTAATGGCTTTTCGAATGGTCAGATGTGATGGGAAAGAAGTGTCGTTGGTCGTTCGTGCTTTGATGATGGCCGCTATCATTGCACATCGAACTGAAATGGCGAGCTCATTCCGTACCGACATAGGTATAGAAGAGTCGAGGAAATTTGATACTTCTGAGGATCTTTGATTATTCTTCTTCGATGGTAATGCGTTCAGAACTGTTTTGATGTCGTACAGCCTATTCTGTTCAAACAACACCGCACGCATGGCGGCTGCTCTGGTATGGGCAGCAGATAGACGTGGCGCAACTTGTAGAGCAAGGCCGATTTGTTTTTCGAGTCCCTTTCTTTTATACACACCGTCGGCGATGTCGAATGAATTCAGCAATGCGTCCTGCAGCAAATGACTCGACCACCAGGCTGCGATGCTATCGGCAAAAGTTTGAACGGCTGGATCCTCCGCTACAACGTCGAGCAATGCCTCGTCCTCATCGAGGCCTTCCTGGGTAGGTCGACTCCAGGTTAGGTTAACGGCTCGCTGGACAATAGGGTCAAGCAGGACATCATTACACTCGATATCGAGCAAGGCAGACAAATGGCTTGGAAGAGCGTCCGGATGATCCTTTGGTAAAGATCGATTGAGTTCCCGCGCAAGGTTCCACTGGTAAGTTGCCAACACACGTCCGACGTTGTTCGCAACAGTAGAAACAAAGGAGCCTGGCTCGCCTACTCGCCATAGCAACACGCGACAGTGAAATGCTTTCAACATGATCCTTCCCGGACTGCGTGGTAAGGTGCCAGACGCAAAGATGGTAAGGACAAGACGTGATTTACTAACTTCGGTATCACCGCCGGCTAGTTGAGCATCGATCGCAATATCCCAAGTCTTGATTCGACCCTTTTCGTCCTCTTCGGTGATACCTGTAATCCAGGAATATACACTTCGACCAATCAGGCAACAGACGCTGTATTCAACCCATCTAGAAGTGACGGCAAACCATTCCAAGAAAAATCGGTGCTGTGGTACACCGAGTCTCTGCATGCTGGTTAACCAAGCCTGCCTCTTTATTTCTGCTGGTGTCATCCTGATTCCTGCCGCCGCAGCGACCTTTGCCGAGTCATTCTCGGATTTTGGACGTGCGTAGAACAAGTAGAGGAAAACGAAAAATGCACTGCCAACGACAAGGCCGCCGGTAAGCAGTAAACTCAATATGGCTTTGAATTGCCATGCACTCCATGGAGCCAAATCCCGAGTCCATAACAGGAAGGTTGTCTGCGCTGATGTGAACGTGGTAGTGAAGAAATCATTAAGCACGTTTAGTGGGACCGCCAGCAGTCCCTTTTCGTCGGATTCCTTCTCTGTTTGGACATTTTGTAGAACCATCAAACCTGCAATAGTGCCCAAGAAAAGTTTGCTTCCAGGAGTCATACCTCTGCGGACTTGTCCGGTCTGTTGCTGAGGTTTCGGATCGTCTGTGATATAAGACTCGGCAAAGATGCCCTGTGTGGGTGCCTTGGCTCGCATTTTCTTGATATAATCCGGCACTTTGATCATTCCTTCAGGGGGATTAGTAGACGTTGACGCCTTTCGATAGTTCGGTGATTCATCTGTATGCGAGAAGACACTTGGTGGTGACTCCAAACTATCTATGGTCCCCGAATAACTGTCCGGTGACGAGGCTGATCCAACAGATGTTGACGCTGATTGTTCAATAATCACGGCCTTGTCGAGTTGGCGTAGTCGTGTTTTCAACTCTTTGTTCTCTTCTTCAAGTCGATTGTTTCGTAACTCTAGATGCCGGATGTATTCGGTTGCCTTGGACAGGATAGACGCTTTATTGAGCTTGTTTCCACTAGCAAAATCATCGTCATGGATCGAAGCTCCTCCATTGGTGTCTCTGGTCAAACCGCGTAGACTCGGGATACTATCTCTAAGCTCCGTGATCTTTTCATTCAAATTAGCTCGATACCGTTTCTCTATGACGTTGTGTGAGCGTTTCTTTGATGGTTGAGTTTTTGATTCCGGCGGTGAATCATCACCGGCTTCGACAGAGCCATCGTCATCCTCGCTAGAAGTCTTTCGCTTTCGACTTGAATGAAGGTCTGCTTTGGCGCCCTCAGTATTCCGACGTCGAGCCAGAGACAGAAGATTTTGACCTTCCGGTTGGGTTCTGGGATTGGTCGCGATTTTCCTCACATTAGATGCTGGAAACAACGAGTCTGATGCAAGATCAGTCCTGTTAATTGCCGGCAATGCTGCTATGCTGAAATTCGGACTCAGATCTGACGAGTCAATGTCACTCTTCGATATAGCACCGGGACTTGTAACATCCCAATCCCACTGCATCCATTGGGACCAGTCCTGGTCTATTTGGTTGTTGATATTTCCGGCATGAACACCGGGCCCTACCGATTCTTCCATGGGAGCGGGTTGTAGATAGCGGTTGCCATTGAACTGTGATGACTGCGTCATGCGGTTTGCATGTAAGGCAGACTGGAATGGAAGCAGTGAATATCAAGTAAAGCGAATGTTGATTGATTGATACAGCCGGAGCAATATCTGATGGACACTCAGTTCAGATATTGACGGCTTGACAGGAGATTCGGATGCGTCAAGTAGTTGGTTGAGATAAAAATGCAAGTCTCCCTTGGTGAATTGATGCCGGATTCTATTGGTCCCGCACACGTGAAAAGCAGCCAGTTCCTACGTAGAAAACGCGATTGCCTGGCAGACTCCGAATGATTGGCCAGCGAGGTCGTTGTTCTGTGTGTGTGAATCTAGATGGATAGTGAAGTGCCGGTCAGAGGTCTGGAGTGTACTGGGATGACTCTAGGGAATATGTGCAGTCGTATGATCGCGGCTTCTCCGTTATCCGTCTGTGGCTATGCGTATTTGCGGTATATACGGTTACGGAACGTTATCCAATCACGAGACGGCGCTCTTCGGCACCGGGGTATCTCCGGCTGGGAGGATAAATACGGTACAATACGGATACGGATCCCTACGTATTTAAGCATGTGACTCGCATCGTTGTGTAGGTCGTTCAATATGATATTTCGTAGTAGTGATCGACAAACAAGGTTGTAGATCGAAAGTAAAGTAAAGTACAGAGAAAAGATTCCATAGCACCAGTGCGCCACTTTCAAAAAACTACCCAATAGATACTAGAACTCCGATTTGATACCCCAATCGTAACCCATGCTTCGTTGAAAGGAAGAATGCATACGACATCCTTCCTATTGCAATTCATATTCCTCAAGACTGAACTATGGAGCAATACCCTGTGGCATAGCCGCATATGGCCTGGTGTCTTGGGCTTGATTCCCCCATGACCACATGCCGGAGCCCATTGAGGAGTAGTAATCAAGCTGCGAACCCAGTGCGGTAGTCAAATCTACCGTGCTGTCCCATAAATGCATAAATTCCCTGGAAGGCTGTGAATAGCTGCCAAAGCCATTGGCTGTACCCTCAGCCGTTGTCGAGACTGAAGGCTGGCTTTGCGGCGCCATTGAAGAAGTAGTAGAAGTCGCTGATAATGATGATTTGCGTGCTAGATTCCGGCTTTGTTGAGGTAGAACCTTTTCGACCAGGTCCAGTAATTGCCGCAGGAAGATATGTGCTCGCCGAGCAGTCGTATGGTTTGCACTCATTTGTGCTATCATCCGCATTCCATCTTCGAGATGTGCCAATGCTTCTTTATCATCCCGAAACTCGGGATCGACGACGTGAGAAGCAATAATGAGAATAGCATTGAATACTGTTTGGAAATATGTTAGTGAATTTCTATAGATGACAAGAAGAAGAGCTTACAATAATATAGGTTGAACCAACTCGGTCCGGTAACCGCCTTTGTTGTTTCATGTCGACGGCCAACCAGCTGTATCGTATCCTCTGCACTGCGAACGCAGATATGTCTGCTATTCTGCATCATATTGGCGCGTAAGCCATCCGACAGAGGAATGAGTCGCTCGCCTCGAGAAAGTAAACCGAGGGATTTTACCACCGAATGCCGGTGAATCAGAATTCTGGTCATATTGGCTCTCATCGCCATTATCAACTTCTTGTCATCCAGGACCGACTCATGTTCAAAGACCCTAAAGGCAGAAGGAAGCTGAGCGTCCCAGGCTTCGAATTGCTCGTCCAGTTCCACGATCTTTTCTAGTGGTGGATCCACAAGTGCCAATGCCGATTCCATGATCCGACATAGTTTCACACACTGAATTGAATGAGACATGATAGATAAGGTCGGCGTAGGGGGATAGAGAAGTTGAGAAGGTGAAATACGATCATCATCCAGATCCTCCGGGAGTGGAGTAGTAAAAGTGTTTGACGCAGTCGAAACGGGTCGCCCATATATGGTACTCGCTAGCTGATCGGTCATATAGCAAGCATACCACAGACGCTTGCGGACTTCTTTCTGAATGCAATCTAAATTGTCTGGTGGTGGCCGGTGAAGTTCTAAGCCTTGAGCAATCCTGATAGCCAAGCCGAGAAGAGTCCAGCTCTCATCGGGGAAATTTGAAGTTTGAAGATATCGGGCACCCAATAACAGGATCTGGACTTTCTCGACGGTCCAATCGAACAATATGGTCGGTCCGACAAGAGCCATGGCGCGGTCGTAATACTTTCGAGTCTGGACAGTAGAAGTCTCGAAACCATTCCGCCTGTGTGCTGCCGAAATAGCGCATATCATATTTATCATGGCCAGTATAAGTGGATCTTCATATCGGCGAGTACGATCCATATTCAGAACTTGCTCCATTCGAGGGAGTATCGAAGGAACGTGAAAGATTGGGGTTAAGACATGATGAAAGTCGAAATATCGCTGGACCAGCGCGCGCACATCGGGAGGAAGATCGTGGAGTTTGGCATCGGGCATTTCGCGGGACGGATCACGGGGTGAGGAGAAGAGTTGCGTGGATGATTGGACCCTGCTAGGAGCATCGGGATTCATGGCATTGAGGATCAACTGAGTAAACGAGATGGCGCCATCTCCACCCAGGAATAGCGAAGGCGAGGCAGCTGTAATAGCAACTGGGCTCCGGTCGGGAGCAAGAGATGGACGCGCATGCGGTGGTAACGTAATAGGTTGTTGACTGTTATGAGCTGTGGGCGCTGGTAGCAACGGGCCGGAAGAGTTATTATGGTTTGCAGGTTGATAGCTTGTTTCATGGTAATTATTATGCAGGCTTCTCAGCTGTGCCTCGTACTGTTTGACTTTGTCTTCGAGAGAACGAATATAACTGCGCGAAACAGGTCAGCATGGATAACCAGACCGGGTCAATAGACTCACTCATATACACTGGCATCCTGTCCGGAGGGTTTCTGCGGGTTGTTTCTTGGCACAATGTGCTCGCATTTCGTCTTGCGCAAGCGACAGCTCGCACATGCGATGGGAACACGGCGACGTCTTCTGAGAGGTTTTGGAGCAGAGTCTGGGGTTGAAGTCGGACTGCTGATAGCAGGCTTCTCTTGCGAAGAGGCCCGAGATTTCGGGTCCTCCATGAGTCGACTCGAGGTGGTACAAGCGGGTTTGGGAAATGATGTACAATGCTGGCAGTCTCGCAGTCTGCCAAGGCCGGAGTTGCTGAGTCGGGGAGATAGATCACATTAGCCGGACTGAGCAAGCATGGTCGAGAAGAGTCGGTGGTTTGCAAAATATTCCGGGCGTGTTGGATGTGGTCATTCGCGAGGGAAAGTCTGATTAATGAAATCCGGCAAGTGGTAGAGCGCAGTGAAATCGATAAGCCAGTCGGTGGGAGTCTATCTGAAGACGAGGAAAAGGAATTGGCCAGATTCCGGGGAGCTGCGGCTTGGCGACTTTTAAGACATTCGCAACGGCTAACCTGTCCGGGCTGGTTGGTCTCTGGTTGCTGCGCCGCACGTGTCTCGCATTGACCAGCTGCCCCTTACCATTTACTAATTTAGTCCTGAAGGATCTCAAGGCTGAAGGCTGAAGCATTTTAGAATTTCAGATCGGAGTTCCGTTTTGGTCGACGGTGTCAAGAACACCGGGATCTATGCAGCTCCCACAAATGTTCCAGGTTGAGATGTGTTGGTTGCAATTCGCTCTACGGAGTGCCAAATCCGTACTCCGTCAATCGTCAATCTTGCCCTAATTTCTATCGTGAAGGCGTGCTCGGAGGTTGTTCTGACTAATCTCGACGGAGTAACTTACGTCTTGCCGAATGCGGACAGCCCCCCGCAGTGCCTTCCCCGCGGCAAACACAAATACCCCATTTTGACATCTCGACAACACTTCGATCATATACGTCCTCTCAATCCAGCTCCTGGGACTCTCTGAACTTGATCAACTCACATCAGCCGACTATCAGCCAACATGACTACCCTCAAGCCCGGCGACAGCTTCCCCAGCGACGTTGTCTTCTCGTAAGTTGCAACTAGCATAAGATAACGATAAGAGCCAATTCTTACCGACAATCTCTGTCCTATTGTAGCTACATCCCATACTCGCCGGAGTCCAGTGACATCACCGCCTGCGGCATTCCCATCAGCTACAATGCCTCCAAAGAGTGGGCCGACAAGAAGGTCGTCCTCTTCTCCGTGCCGGGTGAGTGCATATTGCGATCCTACCTTGATTCATAGGTCGTATGTCTAATACATCCTTCCAATTCCTCCAGGCGCCTTCACTCCTACTTGCTCCATAAGCCACTTGCCAGGCTACATTCAGAATCTCCCTCAACTCAAGGCCAAGGGAGTTGACATTGTTGCTGTTCTGGCCTTCAACGACCCGTTCGTCATGAGCGCTTGGGGAAAAGCCAACAAGATCACCGATGAAAACTTCGTATGTTTCGCCTTTGTCAACAGGCATTGCACTGTGCTAATTACATGCAGCTCTTCTTATCCGACCCCGACGCAAAGTTTTCCAAGAGCATCGGCTGGGCCGATGCTGCCTCTGGCCGCACTGGTCGTTATGCCGTGGTTATTGACCACGGCAAGGTCACATATGCTGATATCGAGACGGAACGTGGCTCTCTCAAGGTGGGTATTCCATGTCCGACTTTCACTTCTGTTACTAACTGTTTCACCTAGAAATCTGGTGCCGACACTGTCCTTGCATCGTTGTAGAGATTTCAACTGAGACGTAGGCTTGGTAAAGCCCGATAGAATCAAGCTAGACTCTTTTTATTTGAGATAAACTGAATATATGATGACTTATTGAATGTTTTTCTTTTTCGTCTTAAGAAACACTGCATGGGAATATTACAAGACAACGTAAGCAACAACATGACTCGCTCGTCCTTTGTAGCTTGGTTGTTTATGTGGCCCGTGCGTGCGCATACATGGCAAGCTGTCCCTTCCGCATCGTCCCCACCTCCATACAACAGCTCGAGCTTCAACATAAGAGTACCGCAACATACACCATTTTCAACAACGGTCAATATAATCAAATATATTGACCTGAATTATTGCATAGTCGGCAGAAATGGCGGACGACGAGGAAAAAGCCAAGGCCGAGAAGCTCGCCGCGGCCCGAAAACGAGTAGGTGATGGAATAGTACGAAGATCTATTTGAACAGTTACTGACTGGTGTATGTCTATGATTCTAGGTAGCGCAGATGCAAAAACAAAAAGGCAAGAAAGGAGCAAAGAAAGCCGCTGCTGGAGAATCAAGTAAAGATGAGACTACGACCGACAAACCCGCCGGTGATGATAAACACCCAGTCGAAACACCTGAACCAGAAGCAGCGGAACAAACGCCTGAACCGGCCGTTGAACAAGAAGAAAAGAAGATAGAAGAGCAGCAAGAGGAAGTTCCCACCGAACCTATGCCCGAAGCGCCGATTTCCCCAGAAGCAGAGACTAGCCCTGACGAGACGAAAGAAATCCCGGTTAGAGGAGCGCATAAACGACAACCATCTTTATCCGTGCAATCGAAAATGCGATCCTCTTCATTCAGAAACTCCATATCAACCGCGGTATCTCCAGGATCCAGTATCAAGTCTCCCCCATTACCACCTTTGGCTCCTGGGGATGAACAAATTCATGAGGTGTTTCGGAGACAGACTGCCAGGGTAGAAGAGTTGGAGAAGGAAAACAAAAGGCTGGAAAAAGAATACAGCAGTGCCAATGCACGCAGAGAAAAGGCAGAAGAGGAGCTTGAAGATCTGCGCGAATCAAGCGTCGAGGTAATTGAGCTCAAGGACCGCTTAGTAAAGGCTGAAAAGCAGGTCGCCGAGCTCGAATCATTGGTATGTGCTATCCAAGATATGACCAAGACATATCGTACTAACTCATTACAGAAAACTGAGATTGCATCCCTGCAACGGCAAAACTCTCTGTTACAATCCAAAACTCACCGGTCAAGTTCTGGTCACGCAGATTCTCCACCTTCCGAGCTCGTACAACAGCTAGAATCCAAGTCTTCAACCATAGAAGCCATGGAGATTGAAATTTCAAACTTGCGTGCAGAGCTATCTACATCATCTACTTCGATCGACAGCTTCAAGAGCCAAATCACCGCCTTGGAAGAGAAATTATCCCAGAGCGAAAGCACACTTCAAAAGACACAGGGGGAGCTTTCAGATGTCAAGCAGTCACTGTCACGTGCGTCCGAGAAGGCGCTGAAAGAAGGCGTGGATAAGACAAGTACAGAGACTCTGATCAAATCTTTACAACGAGAAGTGGAAGAACTGCGAGAAGCAAAATCAAGCACAGAAAAGAAAGCAGAAGCGCTCGATAAGAAGTTACAAGCACTCTCCAACTTGCACAAAGAGTCAGAAAGTCGACATCAATCGCGACTCAAGGACCACGAAAAGGTTGAGAAGGAAGTGGCTCTCTTGAAAAAGAAATTAGCATCAGTGGAAAACGAGAATCTTCGACTACGTGAAGAGAAAGATCGTGAACGAAAGAGAAATGCCGATGTTGAGAGTAATGAAGGTCTCGACGAGCTAGAAGACGAGGAACGCTCACGACTAGAACGGAGGATCCGCGAACTCGAAGGCGAGAACTTTGACCTACGTCGCGGTGTCTGGAAGGAGCGCAAGAAAGAGCTAGGAGTCGAAGCGGATGAGAACGACGGAGTTGAGACAACGTCTAGTCCAGGCAATGCATTTGACGAAGTGGATCTCGTTGGCGGTGCACCTGGCCACTCAAGACGACGAAGTCTTATGGCTCAAAGCCGACAGCAACAGCAACATTCTTCTTTCACTACAGTGCTTTCTAGTGGTTTGGCTGCCTTTACAGGAGGTAATAACAACTGGGACCGACGTTCATCAACTCAACACCATCCACCCGCCGCTAGAGGTAGCCTGGAGTTACTTGCGGAGGAGGACAATGACGAGTTTGATGAAGATGCATTTGCACGAGCGCAGGCAGAAGAAGAGGCGCGCAAGCGAGTTGAATGGGCTCGTGAAGTCAAACGTAAACTCCGAGACTGGAAAGGTTGGAGACTGGATTTGGTCGACAGTCGAGCTGGCGCGGAGGGTGCCGGTGTGGCTATGGGTGAGATTTTTGAAGTGTAACACTATCTATATTATGAATTTATGTGATATTTTATCTATCATGACCTTGTCTTGATCATAGCTGCATTAGTGTTGAGCAAACACTAAGTAGTTACTAATATAGACATGTGGACATCCTCTGGAACAATCTTTGCCCTAAAGCGGGATGTTGACAAGTTCGGCTTACAACATAAACCAGTTAACAATCACATCGACGAGTCCGCATGACATGACATACTAGCTAGGTACTAACGCTTAGTCCGAAACAAGCTTCTCTATATCCATGCCCTCCTCGCGGAAGAATCCCAAAGCCGTAATCATAGGCTTATCATCGAAACGATACAGATATACCGTCTCTCCCGGGTTCGCAAAATGCTGATATTTATACCAAGATGGTATAGCGAAGGTATCCCCCGTTTTCCATTCGAGCTTTGAGTCTCCAACGGTGGAATAGCCGCTTCCAGAGATGACATGATAGACAGACGACAATGTCTCTCGACGTGGAGGGCTGGAAGTTCCGGCGTTCAATCGTTCGGCGGCTCCGCCGAGTACACGGCTCACTGTTGAAGTTAGCTAAGTTTCCTATTAGTTGTGATGAATTGTGATGGAATTACCTTCACGACCATCCGCCTTCAGATATCGCTGCGCGGCCCAATCACCCGGCTCTGCGTCCAGTTGCGCCTTCATCTTCACCCAAGGGAACACAATAGGGGAGGAGCTAGTATCTACATTCTCAGCTGGATACCTCGGCTGATCGAAATGTTCCACAAAATGAACAGGGAAATGTCTGAAATTCGGCAAATCCAAACCATCCAGCCAGATCATGGGTCCCGAACCATCCTTGCCGTGATCATGATAGTTCCAAGTTGGGGTCAGGATTACGTCCCCTTTCTGCATTTGGATTCTTTTACCGTGCACGGCTGTGAAGCCGCCTTGGCCCTCGATGATGTAGCGCATTGCGAAGGCTGTGTGCCTGTGTGCTGGGGCGGTTTCGTTGGGCATCACCAGTTGCAGGCCGGCGTAGAGGGTGTCGGTTGTGTAAGGGGCATCTGTTCGATGACATGTCAGTCCGAATGACCTCTGGGATATCTATTAAATATACTTTGCATACCTCTAGCAGGATTCACTAACATCAAAACCCTCCGCTCAGCCTGTTTCTCTGTAATGAGATTACCTGCCCGCAACAAGTTGGGCCGAATCTTCTCATATTCCCACACAACTGGAACAGACTGAGGATTAGGCTCTGGAGGATTCAATCGACTCATTTGCGCCCATAATGGCAGGGTCTTGCTTTGCTCCAGGTCAGCGAGGAGCTTTTCTGCCGAGTCACTCATTTTGACTGTTGATGTATGGTTAAGCGATGAAGTAAAACGAAAATGGAATGATATTCTATATCCAGTGTAGTCAATTCCTCGACGATACAACATATGATCTCATTTGACTTATATCAACAGCTCCATGATTATCACGGGGATCCGTCGGAAGCCCACATGTGAATATTCGGGGCAACATCGGGAAAGCTCAGATCCAACAAAGGAATCCTGCAAAGTTCGTCTTACTTAATCAGTGACATCTCTCCAGTAGCTTTTAATATTGCTCGTTGACGGAATAGCCGCACCCTAGATACTATATCAACACTCGACTTCGTGACTATGGGTTCCTACGAAGTTCCGTTCACTCTTCCTGTGAGTCTTAACGTCGACGCCTGTCTGTTTTATGAACCAATGACTAACGAAATAAAGCCGCCATCTTATCCCAGCAATTGCCTGAAATTCTTAGAAGCGCTGGAGCGGTCTTCAGTCTACGAATCAGGCGCCAAATGCATGGTTCCCCTCAACATCATCCTCGTCGGCGCAGGTCTCGGTGGCCTAGCAACTGCCATCGCCCTAACACAAAATGGCCATCGAGTGACCATCTACGAGCAGACGCCGGTATTGGGCGAGGTAGGAGCTGGGATTCAGATACCATCTAATTCTACCCGCCTATTATTTAGATTGGGTCTGAAACCCTACCTGGCGCCATATGTAACCGAGCCGGAGCGCATATCCTTTCGAAGATGGCAAGATGGTCGAGTCATTGGAAACACCGAGCTTGTTCCTGATTTTATTGAGAATTATCAAGCACCCTATTACGTGATTCATCGTGCTCATTTCCATTCAGCTCTATGCGAAAGAGCAAGAGATATGGGAATTGAGATTAAGCTTGGTGCCAAAGCGGTCGACTATGATCCAGTGGCAGGGAGTATAACGTTGGCTGACGGCACTGTGCACACGGCAGATCTTGTTGTTGCTGCTGATGGTATTTCCTCTTTGCGTGATATCTAGTCGTAAGGACTCTTTGAGTGTCTAACGATGAATCAAATCTAGGTATCAGATCCGTCGCTCGGAAGGTTGTACTTGACGGACACGAAATGCCCTTTCACGAGCCTGGCTTCGCAGCTTATCGAGCAACAGTTGATGTAGATCGGATGCGAAGCGATCCTGAAGTCTCTTGGATTCTGGAAAAGCCCTCGTTAAATATCTGGTAGGCCACTTCGTAAGTTTTATAGGACAGCATGCTAACAGTTTTTGATCTTTGACAGGATCGGAGATGGCCGACATGTAATGACATACACAATAGGCGCCGGTACAGCTTTCAACATGGTGCTCTCGCATCCGGATACCAGTGATCCATCGACTTGGGATCCGGAACGAGCTGTAGAGGACATGAGGAAAGAATTCCAAGACTGGGATCCTGTGTATGTCTCCGCTTTGGTCTTTGAGTTACTAGCTTCCTTGCTGATTGTGCACATAGCTTGACAAAACTGATCAACATGGTCGAAAAAACGATGAAGTGGCCGCTGATGACCGTCTCGCCGTTGAATCGCTGGGTTTCTGGAAAACTTTTGATATTGGGAGACGCAGCTCATGCCATGCTGCCGTACATGTCTCAAGGTAGGCCAATTCTCTATTGTGAAGCGTGCAAGATCTCAAACTCATGGATTACACAGGTGCCGCAATGGCCGTTGAAGACGGTGTCGGCCTCGCCCGAGCATTATCGAAAATGACCTCTCCAGATCAACTCTCGGACTGCTTGAAAATATTCGAAAGAGTCCGCTGCATTCGCTCCAACCAAATGCAAGAAGCAAGTCTACTAAACGGCCGTTTATGGCACTTCCCAGATGGACCATTGCAACAAGCGCGAGATGCTGCCATGGAGCGTGAAGTAAAGGGCGTTCCGTTTGTTCATAGCCCTAATCAGTGGAGTGATCCTGCCACGCAAATGTGGTGTTATGGATATGACACTGAGGGGGAGATTGACAAGGCTTGGGAAATGGCCGACCCAAAGAAACTTAAGGGCTTCCTTTAGAAGAAAATACCATAGCGTTTCCCCCAATTTTTCGGGTCTGAAACCCCGCTCGCTGTAATCGTATCTGATTTACTCGGATGTCTTCCGATCTTTCCCCGGCGTTATCAATTTGTAGTTGGTAATGAAGTATATAGTTATATATTTAATATAGAGCAGTTCAAAAACAGTCGATTCCATTGTCTTGGTGACTAAAGGAAGGTCAATAGGAAATAACTATGAACAGCACTATACCGCTTATTATCGATGGACAGGACGTCGTCCTTCAGTCCGGAGAGCGTCAATTCGATATTCCTAGTCCGGATGCAAACGGATACACATCCTTTCAAGGCGCCACAAAGCAACTCGCAATTCAAGCAGCCGAGTCTAGCGCACGAGCATTTGCAAGCTGGTTCAAAACAAAACCGGTCGAACGTCGAGAATTACTACAGAAATTGGCACAGATCTTCAAGAGCAAGGTCAAAGAAGTCGAACAGATCTGCGTGGAAGAAATTCACTGTGACGCTATATATGCCCAAAACATCGCTCAAGACGGGTTAGATCTTATCGAGGAGTGCGCGGCACTTACTACATCTGCCGTGCTCGGATCCATTCCTAGCGTTCGTGGTGATGGCTATGGACTCGTTTTCAAGGAGCCGCTGGGTGTTATTTTAGGTATTGCGCCGTGGAACGCACCGATCATTCTGGGATTACGAGCTGTTATAGCTCCTATTGCTGCTGGAAATACAGCAATCTTGAAGGTATTTCGAAGAGCATATGACTCCAGACTTTTGATACTAATATACCATCTCAGGGATCTGAATTGAGCCCTCGCGTGCATTATTTCTTAGCTTCATTATTCCGTGAAGCTGGATTCCCACCAGGAGTTGTCAATTTCCTGCTTCATGGACCCCGTGACGGGGCGGAGATCTTCGATGCCCTCATAAAACATCGTGCAATCCGCAAATGTAACTTTACGGGCTCCACACAGGTCGGTCGAATTATCGCTGCGCAAGCGGCCATGGCTCTCAAGCCGGTGTTGTTGGAACTCGGGGGCAAGAATTTTGTGATTGTTCTGGATGATGCCAACCTGGATCTGGCAGCGCAGGAGATCATTAAAGGCGCATTTCTGAATGTGAGTTTTGAGATGAGAGACATCAAAAAGAAATGCTAACATTTTGGCTTTCCAGAACGGTCAGATTTGCATGTCTACGGATTTGATCATCAGCACGAAAGGAGTGGCAGTAAAGCTGGAAGAAAAACTCCTCGGTCTATTGCAGACTGTCCAGCAGTCTGGAACAGTTATCACCGCAGCGGCGAAGATGAAGTTGGACGCGCTGGTAAAGGACGCAATCGACAAAGGGGCAAAAGTCTATACGGCTCCGGTGCCCGACTCCTCATCGAATGCTTTACCTCAGAGCTTCATCCCCACGATAATTACTGACTTAAAACCAGAAATGGCGTTCTATGAAACCGAATCCTTCGGACCCCTTTGCGGACTGATCACAGTTGAAGATGAGAATCGGATTATTGAGATTGCAGAGCAAGCTACATACGGCCTTTCAGCTGCAATATTCTCCAATAATCACTACAAAGCTCTCAAGCTGGCTGAATCTATCAAGTCAGGTGCTATTCACATCAACTCTATGACTGTGCATGACGAGGCGACTCTTCCCCATGGGGGACGTTGTGATAGCGGCTGGGGGAGATTCGGATCGCAGTGGGGGTTGCAGGAGTTTTTGCAGACAAAAACCGTTACTTTGCATCAATAGAATGCGTGGCTAGTTAATGGGATCAGATGTTGTTGCTTTACTTTGTAAATGCGTGGATATAGTTAGGGTTTAAGCGTGCCGACGCTTCCCCGGGGACTCCACATGGGTGATCCGGAAACATTACCTAGGTAAACATCACAAATGCATAATGCGAACATTGATATAGTTAATAGGACTGTATGATCCTGAAATTCTCTTTGGGTCTGAATCAATCTTGAATATCTCACAAGCTCATATCTCACAAAACCAGTAGAAGAATGGCGCATTTTCCAGACCTTCCCCAGTTCTCCGGCTTCATGAAGCCCTGCCGCTTCGAAGGCGAGGTCCAACAATTGGAGATTTACGGTGACCTCCCTAAAGACATCAATGGAAGCTTTTACCGCGTTATGCCTGACCCCCAATTGCCTCCCCGGGTTGAGAATGATCCTGTATGAAGTTAGATACCCCTGCTTTGGATGTTAATCGTGGCTAAATTTGTTGTATAGTGGTTCAACGGAGATGGGAATGTCAGCGCTTTTCGCATAAGGCATGGCACAGTGAGTTTCCAACAAAAATATGTTCGTACGGAAAAGTTCGTTCGCGAACGAGAAGCAAAGCAAGCACTGGCTGGTATGAAGAAATGCGATGACATTGCCCTAAGTTGCATGCACCGACAATAACCCGCATATAGGAAAATATCGCAATAAATACACGGATGCTGTGGAGTTTGCTGTGCGAAGTACTGCCAATACCAACATCGTCCACTTCAATGGGCAACTTTTGGCCCTTAAAGAAGACTCGCCTCCTTATGCGATGGACCCGGAAACCCTAGAAACCAAAGGACTCTATGACTTTGACGGCCAGCTGCCTAGTTTAACCTTCACGGCACACCCTAAATTTGACCCTGAGACAAGAGAAATGATCTGTTTCGGTTACGAGGCCAAAGGTGAAGGTACACTAGATATTTGTTACTACACTGTTGGGCCTGATGGACGCTTCAGGCAGACAGTATGGCTTGTCAGTCCGGTTTGTGGACTGATTCATGACTTAGCAGTAACAGAAAACTATGTGAGTTACTTGCTCTACTTGAATTGTTACTCAAGTGTACGGTAGCTAGTTGCTAATTTCTCCAGGTTCTCTTCCCTGTCATTCCTCAGTTGTGCGATATCGAGAGGCTCAAGGCTCAGGGAGAGCACTGGCAATGGAGCCCTGAGACTCCATTTTACCTTGGAGTGCTCCCACGTAATGGAGCAAAATCTTCAGATATCAAGTGGCTCACCTACAAGACCTCATTCCCGGGCCACACTGCCAACGCCTACGAAAACGAGGACGGTCACATTGTCTTTGATCTTGGACTCAGTGACAAAAACGTTTTTTTCTGGTGGCCAGATGCTCAGGGAAACTCACCAGATCCTCATACGATCGTCACTCAACTAACGCGCTTTACCATCGACCCGAAAACGGACGACCTTAAGCTCAGCGAGCCTGAAATATTGCACACAGGAAACTCAGAGTTCTACCGAATCGACGACCGCATGATGTCGAAGGAGTATTCACACTCATACTTTGATCTCATGGACCCAAGCTTAGGTACTGATTTCGCTCGCATAGCGCCAGTCATGGGAGGAGGCTATCCACCATACAACTCTTTGGCACACTTTGATCGTAAGACGGGCAAGACAGATGTATATTTCCCTGGAATTACACATCTGGTCCAAGAACCCGTGTTTATTCCACGAGCTGGTTCATCTCAAGAAGGTGATGGATATGTGATGGCCCTCGTGAATAACTACAGTACTATGTTGAGTGAATTGCATGTTTTGGATGCCAACGATTTCAGCAAGGCAAAAGCCATTATTCTGCTTCCACTGAGGTTACGCCCTGGACTGCATGGAAATTGGGTGGGAGACGAGCAATGACTGATGTATGATAATGGCAAGGATACTGCTCCAGGGATGACTTTGATGGGATAGCTTCACTAGATCAAAATCACTTGGTTTGATTCTATGTAGCTGTTCTATATGTCTTCCTTGAATCATAAATTATAAAAGTAGAGCAAGCAGGCATACGATGCTTCTTTCTACTGTTCTACAAGGGGGTGTAATTGATATACTTATTAGGGTTATCTTTATCTGGGGAGGGTCTGCACACGATTCTGAGCGCGATGAATCACAAGCTTGAAGAAATGCTAACAGACAAAAAACCGGCCGGAAGAATGTTTATATGAAAAATAACCCCTCCTTAACGGACCCTCGATTGTGGTGCATCGGTCTATTATCCGAATTCCTAATATTGTATCCGATGTTTCCCCGTTCCCCCGACACAAGTTCCTGCATCATGATCAATTATTAATTTCTTCTTTCCCATACCAATTTGATATATTCTTTTCAATCTTCCCATGATCAAAATTTTATCAAGAACGGTAGAGAAAGCAAACATGACTCTTGCCTGGAAGCGTCTCATCCGCTTCGAGGCCGTCGACGGCCGCATCTTGCGCGGCGAACCCGTGCTTCCAGCAGACAAAGATATTGATTTGGGTTTCATCACCGAGGCTGACAAACTGCAAGCCAGAATTCTCGAGGGTGAGGATATTTATGACACGACCGGAAAGACCGTTTTGACAGAGCAGACTGCGCAAGTCAAGAGGGTGCTATCGCCGCTGGCACAAAGCGACGTACCTATCCTGCGCTGTGTTGGTCTCAATTATGCTAAGCATAGTGAGTCATCTCTAATTCGGAAAAATAAAACTACAAGCTGACATTACTTCTAGTCAAAGAGGCAAGGCGGAAACCACCCCCATTCCCATTTATATTTTTCAAAGCCAATACCACAGTCCTCGACCACGGCGAGCCGGTAGTAATTCCAAAAATTGCACAGAATGATCAAGCTGATTATGAGGGTGAATTGGTATGAACACCCAACCAATTCTCATTTTACCGTGCCTACGCTAATTGGCAGTAGTGTATAGTACTTGGAAAAGACGCCAAAGACGTTTCCGTGGAAGACGCGCTGGACTATGTAGCCGGATACACTGTTGGAAACGATATCTCATCCCGAAAACTACAAAGAGACCCAGCATATGCCGGAGTTATCCCCCAATGGGGATTCTCAAAGGGCTTTGATACCTTTGCGCCTCTTGGTCCTGTGTTGGTTGCAGCGTCGGAGATTCCAGACCCGTCCCAATTGCATTTGAAAACTGTCGTTGATGGCGAAGTTAGACAAGATGAGAGTGTGTCAGACCTGCTCTTTGACTGCAAGTACTGTATATCGTACCTCTCTCAGGGAACAACGTTGCAAAAGGGAAGTGTGATTATGACAGGCACCCCTGGTGGTATGTTTGCTATACGAACAAATGAAATCATAATCCCTCCGGTCTGCTAACTCTTAATTCACTATACAGGAGTCGGCGCGGGCCTCAATCCCCCCAAATTTTTGGTTCCAGGCACGCAGATGGATGTGACAATCTCCAAGATCGGCACGCTGAGGAATAATGTGGTTTTTGCGTAGTTTAAAATAGTAGAATCGGAATAACTCTCTACGTAAAGATTAAATCTTAGCGCTGAAAATCCATAATGTGCACTGATTGAAATAATTACTACTTTGTCTTCTTCCAAAGTAGTTTAGCATGATATTCCCTCAATAGATGTTTGTATCGGGAGACTCTAGAGTCCATCATAATTGCCTTTTGGAAGTAAAACACGAATGTATAGCTTTTATCTACATGTCAATTCCTCCCAGCAAGTGAGAGGGCACCTACAAGGAGCATGGAGACATCGCGGATGACGTCTGTTAGGGTTCCTGTTATCTAGCCCTAAGATTCGGAAATGTCCATGCTCAACATAACGGTCTATATAATAATTTTCCTTCTCTGATTCTCAATTACCGTAATAATAATTACTATATATCTGTCCCTCAAAGGACCTCTACTTGATTCCTCATGCCAAAATAGTACAATGGCAATGCGCACCCCAGGACGAGAATATTCAACATGAACATAATCATGTAGACCTGCACATACCCATTCTTATTCACCCAGTCCACTGCCACATACAAGAACACAAAGGCGACCAGGTTCTTGAATACGTTGATCAAAACAAGACACTTGGCTGCATCTCGTTGGTGACGTTGGGTAACGTACGTGATCGCAATATTTGGTGTATAAACTGTGCCAAACGATACGAGCCCAAAGCCTACTGCGATTGCACTCCAGTGCATTTGATGTCCGCATGCAAACGCAAGAAGAATACATCCCGCGGGACCGATCAGCATACCAGGTATTATGGAAATCAGACGATGCTCAGCTCGGAAGACAGTAAATCTTGAAGCTGTTCGGCGGACGATGATCCCATTGATGAAATCTGAGAGCATTCCACCGCCGCCAAAAGCGAGTATAAAGCCGACAATGGCGGCAATCTGCATTAGGCCGACGTCGCTAGTATTGAATAGATATGGCGGTGCTTCAAGCAAAGGGGACATCGTGAAGCTGTATGAATAGTACCAAAGGAATCAATAGTCGTTCATCAGAAGTAATCAAGGATAGAAAGAAGGATAATATGGATCAAACATACATCAGAATCACTTGAGGGCTAAGACAGATTCCATAAGCGAATATTGCCCACACAACCGACGGATGAGCGAGCAACTTCAGCGGCTCAAACATGGCCAAGAAAAAATTCAGATCTGAATTATATGATACCGGCCGAAGGATTTCTGACATAGAAGGTGTACGAATAGTGTAGGTAGTGGAAGTCGAGGATGAATCTTCCACAAATTCCTCGGTTTGAGTGTTTCCAATCTTAGCGGATCTGTGAAATTCTTGCAGCATTTGCGATTGGTCGAAAGATTCTTGAGGACGGTCGAAATTGGACTCAGGATAAAAAAAGAACATAAGAACTAAGTCGAGGATGGCCATACCGAAGCACAGTAAGACTGATGACCGCCAGGTGTCTGATGTGTTGGAAACCATAAAGCCTGAAATTAGAGGACCGATAGCAGATCCTCCGGAGATGAGCACAACGTAACTGGAAATTATGAGTTTTGTTTTTTTTGACTGTTGCACCTTGGGGTTGCGACTGGACAAAAAGATTCCTTACATTGCCATCATTGCACCTCGTTGATGCGTAAAGCTAGTATCTGCCACAATATCCGGAACGATACTCTAGAAAATATGAGTTATTATTGTTAATCATCAAATAGTGGATTGAAAAGCTTACCTCACCAGCTGCTGCTGCAAAGCCAATCAAACATCTGGCGGCAACGAGGCTATTGAAAGTCTGAGCAGCCGCAGCCCAAGCCAGCATACCTGCCAACATAGCCATCGAACAAAGCATGGAGGCACGTTTACCAAACTTCATTGCCACGGGGACCCAGAATATATTTCCAATGCCGAGGAAGAGAAAGTTAAACTTTTGCAGATGTTGTTAGTATATACACACCGAGACATTGGCATCAATGACCGAAGATCGTGGAGCACGTACTGTCAAAACCTGAGTGGCATCCGATTGTGACTTGTGAAATTCCTGCATCAAGACGGGAATAGCAACAGATATCCCAGCGCCTGCCATGTTACCGACAAAATTGGCCAGGGAGGTCACAACGACGGCGGTACATCGTAGCCAAAATGGCCAGCGTAGGGGGTCCCGAGGATAATCTGTTGGCGTAGGATGGAGGTACTTCATGTTGGGCGAAGATAAATGAGAATATGAGAATTATGGTGATGGGAGTCAGAAAGAAAGCAGACTTCCAATTCAGGAGTGCGGGATGGCCTACAGGCTACTGTGGGTGTGGTATAGGAGTTCTTTTTGAATTGGTAGGGAACTTTCACAGGTGCCGGTATGGGGTCCGGGGAAGTGTCGGGAAGACCCCAGATTCTTCTCTGGAACCGGTTAGCGACGTCCGCAGTATAAACCACATAGGGTTGGTGACTGTACACATCCAAACATGAATTCTAACACCAATCATTTCGGATTACGTGCTGTTTCTCCAGTCAATCTTCAACTATGGCTCCCCATCTAGAATATGACTTCACTCTGCACGTCGATTTGGAACCCCCTCTCGATTACGGCCCAACATCCGCCGGCTACAAACGTTTCATACCTATCAGCGGCGGAAAAATCACAGGACAAAATCTTCAAGGAACTATACTTGCACATACCGGCGAAGACTGAAACGCTGTGCGTGACGACGGTGTGGTGCATCTATACGCTCGTTACACGATCCAAGCTAGTGATGGTACGATAATCGGCATCTGCAACGAAGGATATGGCCGAGCCAGCCCTGAGACCATAGAAAACAGTTTTTGAGGATGCGGATCCCTCGAAAACGTCTATGACAAACGGTGGTGCTGATTGGTATACACGCACCAGTCCGAGGTTCGAGGTTGCTTCCACTGATGACATGTATCGATGGTTGACTAGCTCGGTATTCTTGGCAGATCTGAAACCACCTCAGTGACCTGGTTGCGTCGAGATCGACGTATATCAAGTCTTGTAGTATCTCAGCCATGCACTTTTAAGACCTTGCCTAGATCACCACAATTGAGTTTTGAGTTTTGATTTTGTCAACTTCAGCTCATGTCTCATCCTAGTCGCTTCAGAAAGTCGCGAAAGAGAAAAATGGAAATAGATCACAAACAGAAAGAAGCATAAAACACTAGTTAGAAGGTACAATACAAATATATGAATCGATATTCTCATTCATGCTGAGATATGCCTCTAGTGAAATCTTCTGGGAGGACTGTGTGCTGGTTCGTCACAGCCAGAAAGTCGCCATCGAGCATGAACTCTCCGAACTCCAAGCCTAATGGTGAGCAATCCATGTTAAAAATGTTGTTGTTCACGACTGGATTGTTTATCATATCCTGGGCAAGGTCTCTTGGGTAGCCTAAGATGTCCATTAGTCACTAACACGCCTGTAGGGGATAGCCCAAACACCATACCTGTTAAATCGGATAGAATTATATATCTCTCGAGGTAATATCGACATCGATCCACAATACGATTGCCTGAATCCAGTCTGTATAGTACTTGCACCGCTCGATTAGGATAAGAAGTTAGTCTGTCAATATCACACGACGGAAGTTTGACAGCGCTGCCACCGCTCTTGCAGATCCGGATTGTTCCAAGGAGAATCAGCGCAGAATGGAATGCTATAACCTAGATTAGATATACTTCTCTATAGCGACAAGCTAAAACTCAAACCGCCACGAGAAAGGGAAACATACTGTAATAGAGAGAAAACCACCAGGCACCAAGCAGGCTCTTGTGCCATGCTGTTGAATGAAGTACTTCATACATCATGTCAACGATGTTCATCGCAGATTCTGAGCAAACTTGCAGACTGTTCGAACCAATCTGCTGTAGAAGCCGGTGATCACTGGAGTTCATGGAGTCTTCACTGCAAGCATCGATGAACTTCACTAAAATAGGTCGATGAAGCAAGATCTGAAGGTGAAGATATCGAAGGGTGAGGATGAGTCGAAACTTCAAGGTAAATTGGGCTTCGCCATAATTTGGCTGTTTTGCTTCTTGTATATCATTGAGTGTTACAAGGCTGAGGTTTTCAGGAAGAGATCTCTCCCATACTTCAAGGCTTTGGCTGATTGAGAGAATCTTGGTAATACTTTCACCCACTGATATTGGCTCGTCGCAGCCTAGGTTCTGTCCGTAGAGTTGGTCGATAATGAAAAAGAGCTGTTGGTATAACAATCTGAACGTAGTCGACTTGTTGGCGGATCCAATCCCGATGGATGAGTCAAGACTTACATAGTTTTGTTAAAAAAAATTGTGCTCATTTGCGCATCTTGCGGCATCACATTAGGGACGATAGGAACGATCAAGTTCTCGTCGTGTTTGGGAAGTTCAACCCGCACATAACTATCAGGGATCGATGCTGGCCGGCCCAAAGTCATACTCAAAGTTCTAGAAAAAACCTTGTATAAGTGATTGGCCTGTCAAGGAAGAATGAAAGCACAGAAGAGAGAAGAGAGAAGAGAGAAGAGAGTTGGTTATACCGGTCTAAGACGATACATGCATACCATGTCCGTCTTCTGGTTTCTTGATCTAGAGGTGAAAATGCCCCAGTGGCATGTTTTGAATGCAGACCCAATTGAAAAGCTGCTTTGACTGCGAGGCCATGAATCGTCCAAGCTTGTACGGACTTCTGCGTACCTTGGAGGTACTGACCCATAAGAAGCAAGAATTGAACTTTTTGGCCCCATCAATATTGAAGTATTCCCTCGGTGGACGACCCATATCGTATAAGATAGAACTCACCTACTTCGGTGGTAGTACCACGTAGCATTTCATTCCCACACAAGCCTAGAGCGCGTTGATAGAACATATTGGCTTCTGCAATACGAGTTTCTGCAGGTTTCTCGTCTGTAAGCTTCACCATAGCAAGCATCATATTAAGAAGCCCAAGCCAGGTCCTACGAATTTTTCTCAGGTTGTCTTCAAGTGCATATTGCAAAGTCTCAAGGAACGTTGGCGGATAAATATAGGGGAATAAGAGCCCGGTGTCCGAAAAATACTTCTGGACCAGTTTTAAGGTCTCCTGCGGCGGCGGAAGAGCAAAGAGATCCATCTGTTTTTGTTTGATGGAACGACCACTACCATTTGCCACTGGTGATGGAGGCCGAGAAACATTGGCGAATCCCACATCAAAAACCCCAGGCCTCGCGGTATTCTGATCAGGTCTTCTTGGAGAATCGTATGTGCCGTTTAAGGATAAATGTCGCAGAAATGAAATATTCGACGAAGGACCTGGGATTCGCGGTCAATTTGGGGAAAGAAAATTTCTTGAAACCTGATGGCAAAAATAGAAGGGAGAGAAGCGAAATAAAAGTGCGGTATTACCAAAGAAGCCGTAATCCTCTTCATCGGCGAAAATAACTGCACCCATTGCATCGACAGAGTCTTCAATGTTTGCAAGGTCGGGAAGAGATTCTGAAGTGGGAGGCCCCAATTCAGAATTTACATGGCGGCCGCCATAGGAATCGCCATTTCGGTGAGCACTTCTCGATAATTCGGAGAGTTGGAAATCTACAGAGCCCATGTGATCTTCCAACATGGCAATGCGTGATTCTAACGACTGCAGGTAACTTTTGATCTCCCATTCAGGTTAGAAAAATGATTATAAGTTACTTCAGAGCATAATTACATGCGGAAGACGTACTCTTTTTTCACGAGAAGATTTGCCGCTGACGAAGGCGGGGTATAGTTGCACTCAAATCCTAGATTGATGCATATGGAACATCGTGGACGAGCTCCATCACACTGCAAATCTCGTTAATCGATTTACTCCTAACGCGAGAAGAACAAGGTGTAAATGGTCTCCACGAAGCGTGATAGACATACCCTTGATTTGCGTGTCCTGCATGCATCACAAGCGACAGCCACTCGGCGACGCTTGACACCTTGACTCGATTCGTTCGTTACTTCTGAGGATTCCATAGCTCCTATCCTGTGGCAGCATCGCTAGTCATCGAATGAGTTGGGAGAGGGGAAGGTGGTTCATGAGGTCGGAAGAAGCACTTCTATGGTACGGCATTCAACGCGTCCCCACTTTGCCAGAATTGGTTCTGTAAAGTTTCTTTTTGCCACGGATAGAGTATTTTATTGCCACGTCCTTAGCCCTAACAACGCCTGTATGCTACATATCAATAAAGTAGGTACGTAAATGAAGGTGCTGCAAATGATTGCCCATTTGCAGGAACCCTTTGTCAGCTGGGACAGCCTAGGTGCCAGCGATATATGGCTATCTTACCATCGCGCTACTACATGTACCCAAAGTCAGCGTTGGGCCTCAGCCTTGTCCTTCTCACACCAACATCGCATGAACCTATTCTCATTTCCGTCTTCCTCTCAAATTATTGCAAGGCTTTATATAACATTGTTTTCTTTTCCCTCACATACACATTAACTCATTCAGCTGCGAGCTAGCAATGCTGAGAGGGGCATGGCAAACGCAGTCTCAGAGTGCTGATGGTGCATCAGAAGCATCACAGCTCCAAGAGATTCCTCCTGAGACCATCACAGTCGCAATTTTTTGCGCTTTGCCGCACGAAGTTGTTGCCGTCAAGTGCTCTCTCGATGAGGAATTTTCATGTCGCCCGAAGAAAGTAGACCCAAAAATCTATATGTATTCTTTCGGTCGACTTGGGAGCCTGAGAATTGTTATAGCTCGATTTCACAGCGTGGGAACTGTGACTGCCGCCCACGGAGCTACGGCAGTCAGTCACAAATTTCCAAATGTCATGTTTGCCTTGCTGGTAGGGACCGGAACGGGCATTCCTGATCCCCCAAAATATGACGTCCGTCTCGGCGATATTGTCGTCAGTGTCCCTCAAGATAATCACCCTGGTGTCGTGCAGTATGACTTCGGCAAGTATGAAGACGATGGATTTGTTCTAAAGGGAAGTCTTAACAAGCCTCCGCCGATCCTACTGAGTGCAGATGGGCAATTGGTAGAAGAAGAGATCATAAACAGGAGCCCACTAGAGTCAATTTTGCAGCATATCACCAGCAAGTTAGGAATAAGCCGCCCCGAGATCGAAGACATCTTATTTGACCAGAATTTTGCTCACATGAGCCAAGAGAAAGATTGTCGCAAATGTGAAGAAATGGGTGGAGAAAAGGTAGCCCGAGAAGCACGATATTATCCGGTAGTACATAGAGGCCTTGTTCTTTCTGGTAGTGGTATCGTTAGGAATTCTATCGACAGGGAACGACTACGCCGAGGGTATAAAGCTGCGCTGTGCTTTGAGACGGAAGCCGCAGGTATCATGGACGAGATTCCTTGCCTAGTGATTCGCAGCATATCTGATTATGCGGACGCTCATGTACAAGAAGGGTGGCATCATTACGCAGCGGCTGTAGCTGCGGCTTACTGTAAAACTATTCTTTGCAAAGTCGACAGTCAAAAGCATATGATCCTGTACGTTCTCTGTCGTTGACGTGAAAATAGGCTGACCGTACGAAGCATCAACTTACATACAGTCGACAATTTGGACGAAACTTTTATTGATACCTCCAAATTTCCTATTGCTGAAACAGCGCGTTCTGGTCCGTATGCCGTCCAGGATCGAGTTGAGTTTCTTGATGAATGGTCAAATTTCGAACTATCATCACCCACTCTTTACAAAAAACGTTGAGAGATACGAGTAGCATTTTATTAGAGAACTGAGGGCTAGTATTTATATAAAATTGTTCAACAATATGTTCGAAGGATGTCAGGTCTAAGGTTCAATGTTGCCTTCTGGGTACTGAATGAAGGCTACAGGGGTTTATGATTACATGATTGATTTCAGATAGTATTCAATTTGGATAATTGGAAGCCTCATCTAGCATCTAGCATTGTAAATACAGTTGTGTTCACAGAATTGAAATTGTAGACGTTGCTGTCTAGCCCTAATTTAACCCTTAGGGTTAACGACATACACTTAACTCCGAGGATCCGAAACGCCAAGTGGAGTGTTTAGATCGGGATAGCTGGCCTCTCCGCATTTTATCCTTTCGAGATTCACCTTCAAGATTTGTGTTCTGATTGATGCTCCCCACTTCATAACGGTCATCTTCATGTGAATCCAAGCTCGACTGCATCTGAAATGATTATGTGTTCTTAATTGAACACGTACTGCAATCCCTGGTTGTATCAGGCTACAGTGAAGTTGTCGCGATTCGAGTCTCGACAACAATCCAGAATATAAGAAAACAGCAGACCAATTGTCGCAATGAACGGGTACTCGAAGCATGAGCTCGACGAGGATGCGTTTGGGGAGAAGAAAAATGTTGGAGCTGGTTTGAAAACATTTGATGCCTTTCGTGCGTCCCTCCTTCCCTTAATGCGATTGCGCCGAGTCAATTGACCAGACACGATTGAATGTGCAAACTAACGCCAATCCTCTGTTCTACAGCCAAAACAAAACCCAATTTCACAACCGCATCCCGTCGCGGCGGACAATGGACCGTAATCATCTTCGCAATTTGCACATTCCTCACCTTCGGCGAGTTCGTAAATTGGTACCGCGGTACCGAAAACCAACACTTCAGCGTCGAAAAGGGCGTATCGCGCCAACTGCAAATGAACATCGACATGGTCGTCAAAATGCACTGCAATGATCTCCGAGTCAACGTGCAAGATGCCTCGGGTGACCACATCATGGCCGGCATGCTGCTGATGAAGGACGGCACGAATTGGGAGTTGTGGAATGAGAAGCTCAATCAGCAGTCGTCGAGTGGCGTGCCAGAGTATCAGACTCTCAATGCGGAGGATGTGAAGCGATTGATGGATCAGGAGGATGATGCGCATGCCAGGCATGTCTTGTCGCATACACGCAGGAATCCGAAGAGGAAGTTTCCCAAGACGCCGAGGTTGTCGTCGAAGTATCCTACGGATTCTTGTCGGATTTATGGTAGTTTGGAGTCGAATAAGGTCCATGGTGACTTTCATATTACGGTGTGTACGAGCGAGCCCAATTGTCAACATAGATGCTAACTCATATCCAGGCACGTGGACATGGTTATAATGAAGTTGGTCAACATCTAGACGTATGTCACTCTTCCCCCAAATCTTCGAGCGCCATAAGACTGACTGATTAGCACTCGAAATTCAACTTCACCCACATGGTCACCGAACTCTCCTTCGGCCCTCACTACCCATCCCTCCTGAACCCCCTCGACAAAACAGTCGCATCCACCGAAACCCACTACTACAAATTCCAATACTTCCTCAACGTCGTCCCCACAATCTACGCAAAGGGCAACAACGCCGTCGAAAAATACACCGCAAACCCAGCCAAAGCATTCCAGAAATCACGTAACACAATCTTCACCAATCAGTATTCGGCAACTAGTCAATCGCACCCTCTGCCCGAAAACCCCTACAACACGCCTGGAATCTTTTTCAAGTATAATATTGAGCCGATATTGTTGTTTGTGAGTGAAGAGCGGGGTAGCTTTTTGGCGCTGTTGGTGAGGTTGGTGAATGTTGTTTCTGGTGTGATTGTGACGGGTGGTTGGTTGTATCAGTTGACTGGATGGGCGACGGAGGTTTTGAGACGGAGAAGACGTGGTGGGTATTCGCAGGGTGTTTTGAATGGAAGGACTCATTCGGCTGAGGACGAGGAGTGATGCATTCATCCCTCTTGTGTTGGTTTATTTTTCCTGCGCTATATGGGTTCCTTGCATATGCCTTATATCTGAACGGTTTCGTCTCTTTCTTGCATCGGCTTGTCTATTTCGGCTTGGAGTATAATATATGAACATTATCAATCTATTTAAATCTGAAGTCCGTTTCCCAGTAAAATTAATATGCAGTGAATTAGTATGTATAGTATGTATGCAAGTATGTATGTTCAGTTGGTAGTCATAACAAAAACCATGCTTCAACAATGCTTAGCAAGAGACGAAAACAAAAACCCAAAACAAAACTAATGATATTCAATGATATATGAAAAGCACTTCAACATCTCCTGATCATGACATGCCACATGAGAACCGATGCGTAACGTACACCTTGAAAAGCATCAGAGGAAACCAACATGTCGTGATCAAATCAAATCATCCATAACAAAAAAAAAGAAAGAGAATAGAAAATTCAAAGGGAAAACAAGCAAAGTGGCTCGCAAAATATATGGTGGTTGGAAGAGGGGTATATGATGGTACAAAAAAAGGGGGTCTTTTCTTTCTGTGCATAATACATACATCCATCAAGCGAAGGAAACGAAGGAACCAACAATTCCCGACCTGGTCTATGTTGCTCATGAAAGTAAAACAGACAATTATTAAATATAGTATAGTAGCATGAGATGCAGAGGGTGGCTGTCAAATCGATACTGGTGGTTCAGTCCCGCTTGTTCCATCCTCTTGATCTCAATATATGATCAACTAGTTCTTCGTGATTTCATTTGTTAGATAGGCTCGTAGCTGCCGCTGCTGCGGCTAGACTTCCACTAGGATTCCTGCGCGGGAGTGCAGAACCAACACCGTTGCTCACAGGTCCACTGTTCGATATCCGCTTGCTTACAGCAGACTGCTGCATACTGTTGTTGACACTCGACAAACGCTTTGCAGCGGGCTTGACTGGAGAACTGCTCGTGGCTTTGTGAAATCCGAGTCCAGCTTTACCGCCTAGACCGGGAGGCTCAGGTAGAGGTCTAGATGAGGGCACTCCGCTGGTTGTAAGTCTTTTCGAGACTAGATTGCTGCTGGACAAGTATGCACGTGGTCGACCGGTAGGTTTGATTCCAGTGATGAATTCGTGATTCATAGCATCATTGGGGTTCATTCGTCGTGCTGGATCCCATCTGAGACAGCGAGCCACAAAGTCCAAGAATGGCTCGTCGTCACATTTCAACGACTGTCGGAGGTCTTTGGAGCTTGGCCGGCGGCGTCGACCTTTAGATGAAACAGTCAAGCGAGGTTTACCCAGAGAGTCAAAGAAGAGTTTTCGACGTGTGCTCTTATCGATCAGATGCTTCTCTGGCGGACCGAAAATCTCCATTATACAGGCCAGTTGTTCTTGCTCGTTTTCTCCGGGGAAAATAGGATACCCAGTATATAGCTCGGCAAGAATGCATCCCAAACTCCACATGTCGATGGCCATGCCGTATGACATGCCAAGAATGACCTCAGGAGAACGGTAGAAACGACTCTGAATATATGTGTAGACCTTTTCATGGTCAAAACAGCTGGAACCAAAGTCGATAGTCTTGATTTCCGATCGCATTGGATGAGCAAGTAGAATATTCTCAGGTTTCAAGTCGCAATGTATAACTCTCTTTGAATGCAGAAGCACTAAAGTGCTAAGCATCTGCTTGGTGAACTGGCGTATAAGTTTTAAAGAGAAGCCCTTGAAGTTGTGAGCCTTGATAAATTCGTACAAGTTCATACCAAGAAGTTCAGTAGAGATGCAAAGATGACCACGGAAGTAGAAGCTTTGGGTAAAGTGTACGACGCTATGTTTCTTATTAGGGTCCTGGAAAGGTATCGTTAGTATAAATGGCCGCGAAGCATCTGAAGTAACGATGTACTCACCCATTCCTTTAATTTCTGCAAAATGTTGACCTCAACCAAGGCTTGTTGATGGAATCTCTTCTTGTTGCGAATAATCTTCACGGCTACCAGTTGACCTGTCTTATGATCAACACATCGGACAACTTGGCCAAAGCTACCTTTGCCTAGAACGTCCACCACTTCGTATCGATAAGCCAAGTGATCGCCAATAACAATTTGGTAGTCACCCCGGTCGTCGTCGTAACCAAAGTTGGCTGCCTGAGACTTGAGGTCGCCCACGTGCTTCTTAGCTTTTTGTGTGCCACAGAAATAGATATCCTTGAAATCAATGATTTCCCCTCGCTCGAAGATGTTAAGAGAAGCCATTTTGAGCGCTTGGGCCGGGCTAACACGTTCCTTTGGACTGGCTCGCCGACGTAGCTCGTCCAACTCTTTGGCAGCAATCTCAAAGTCTTTTCTTTTACTCCCAAGTCTGCGCATTTCTTCATCGGCAGCCAGCTCCACCAAGTCGACGTTAGGGTCTGCATTTCGGGGCTTTGTGCTGACATTGGATTTAGCGGAGTTGATCATCTTGTGCACTGGTGACAATATTGAAGATGCAGGACGATGAGTGTCAGCAGCATCTGCCTCCCCAGGGTCAGTAATTGCAGGACTGGGCATAGTATATGAAGTTGACTCATTGTTGAAGGTCGATTGCTTCGTGTTCAGGCTTGAAAGAGAAGACTTGCGATGATTGGACATGAATGAAGTTTTCAGCGTTGGACTGGTCGTACGCGTTGCAACTGCAGACAAACCGTTCCATGTAGCAGATGCTGGAAGCCGAGGTGGTGGCATACTATCATATTTTGCTGCGTTGACTTTGGTATCTGATGCCAAGATAGGCTTAGATACACTATGCCTAAGCGTTGAAGGCAACTTGCTCTTTAATGCGGTGCCACTTGCATCTGCATCTGGCGTGCTTGATAGGCGGGTTCCGGTATCTGTATTGAGTGAGAAAGCCGAAGACTGAGTTTGAGGTCTGGGACCCATCAATTTCGTGCCTGGCTGAGCATTTGAATACTCCCCACTCAGATGTTGACGCATGAAGTTGAAGTCACTGCTCGATTTGGGCAGCGACGAGGATATGTACGGAGACATATTTCGACTCAACGAAGGCATTTCTAGAGGAACGATAGCACTAGAGCTACTTGGCGCCCTAAAGCCTGCCGTATTAGATGTGCTCACCAGAAAGTGAGAGGTGCTACTGCGAGGCAGCTGAGTTCGTTCCACTTCATCTTCATCGTTCTTGAAAAAGGATGCCTTGGAGGCTGTCATCGGTGTGCTAGGAGTCTTAGGGATGTTAGTACGTGGAGGAGGCGTGGATGGATTCTGCTGATGGTTATTATTGTTATTCAGAGCCTCAATCTTTGCAGCCATGGGGGTACTGAGTGGCAACAAATTCAACGGAGGGAGCTTCAATGGTTGCAAGCTCTTCCGTCCTAGGGCAGCAGCTTGCTTTCCTTTGGCTTCCGGAGTCCTAGTACCTGTCATCCATGGCGCAGGGGGTGCAGAAGACTCCGTAGTACTGTTGACAGTCGTTGATGGTCGACTGGAATCTGAGCCGCGTGCTGATTCAATGTCCAACGGTAGACTAGATTTACGAGCATTGGTTGGGAACATGAGCTCGGCTTCCGTCTTTGGCGACTCGTATGCCTTGGGAATAGCAGGCACAGGAGGTACTTCCTCCTCGGTCCCGTTGTTCAGGTTTTCCATGCGTGGTTTTGGTGTGGGAAGTCGAGAAGAAGAGAAAGTTTGAGACAATCGAGGCTGTAAGGACCCGCTAGAATTACGAGCAGAATTGTAGCTGGTGTTTGAGGAAAGTGATATGCCAGAGCTGTAAGACTTGCGACTAGGATCGGGTGTTGTTCGGGACGAAGAGGGGGTGACACTCTTCCTCGGGATCATGGATGGTGATTGAGATGATCGTGGCCGCAGGGTTAGCACCTCGGGCGGTGCAGGTTGGGCGGTGGGTGGTGTAATAGGCACAGGAGGAGCCTGCGGCATCATTGACATTCGCTTCATTCGTCGCGCATCGGTAGGGCTAATTGTGCGTGCGCCTAAGCCTGTAGCATGAGGCATGGTTGACATTCGTTTGCTCGATGACGACGATGAAGGTGTATTAGTACTGCCAGCAGCGGGTTTCACAGGGGTCAAGAGGCCATTCGTTCTGTCACCAGCTGTAGGTGTCAATAAGGAATCCTGGGTCAGTCGTTCCCTTGATGGTGGCTGTAGGGATTTTGTTTTGAGTGATCTAGCACTAGCGGTGCTAACGCTATCGGAATCATTGTTATTTGTCGAACGTAACCGGTAGCGTGGATCAGGCTTATTGTTGTCAACACTAGCTTTGCGCATTGATAAACTAGGTCGTCGCTTCGGCATGGAGTCTCCGGGGGTATCCATGGTAAAAATACCAGGGCCCACTGATTTTCTTGGGGCGCGAGTCGAGACGGAGGTAGACGATGGAGGTGGGACATGGCTTTGGCGACGAGATCTGGTAGAAGGTGCTGGGGGAGGAGGCATCGATGTGTTGATTGAAGATGGCTGGGTATGGAAGCGGGTAACATCGCTCTGACGCCGAACCGAGTTGGATCGTGCAGTCCTCGTCGTAGTCGGTTCGGTGGTGGACCACTGATTATGTGACCGTGGTTGAGCCTTTTTGCTCTCGTATCCAGCACCTCCGTGGCCTGGCAGAGGGAAATTATTCAAGCTGGGTTCGTCTAGAATACTGTTGTGAAAATCATCGAAATTGATCGGCGCCAGAAACTCGATATTTTCCGAAGACGACTTGTTGCTATGGTGTTTGCCTGAACTGTTCATATTCGGTGTGCCGGAACTTGTACGTGAATTGGTACTGCTAATGGATGCGTTTCTCATAGACTCCGTTGTGATATCAATCGAAGAATTTCCGGAATGTATAGATCCGGTTCCGGAACGAGCACTATTTTGATGCAGAGTTAGTAAACGTTAGAATACTACTGAGCGGTTGGCACTCTACCCTCTTGGAGCGATCATGTTGTTCTGTTCACGTATTGATTGTCTTCTCCTTCCTATAGCTTGAAGACGCGGGTCTGTCACGCTTCTTGGTATTGACGGGGCTCTTTGACCTTGAGTTGACGCGGAGGGTATGTTCGGAGTAGTTTTTTGTAGCCTTCGACGGCCGAAAGTATCTGTTTCGACTGCCACGGGATAAGCAATGGATCCTTCATAGCAGGAAACTTTCGCCTCACCTGCAGAACCCGAATCATCATTGCGGGAGGAGTCCGACGCTCTTGAAGAATTTGTCCTCGCGCGTGCGTTCGCCGCGGACGTTTGAGCCATCATGTCGAGCGTGCTAGCACCGGTGAAGTCAATCCGCGTGAAGGATTATGGCCGACCAATTCGCAAACAAAAACCGGCCCCAAATCCCTCGCCCCCTCGATATCAACACAAGACTCCGGAACGTAACGTGACAAGGGCAAAATATGTAAAATACTTCCAATTCGAAGGTCGGCGTTGGTCAACTATCTGGAGACCTGCTTCGGTGGCTATCTGTCCATCGCGCGGGAAATGCGAGTTTGTCCAAGGCGCTCAGGCCGTTATTCGGATTGGGTCGATAGCGACGGAAATTGACTTTGAACTGAGACAGGTGGTCAGTCTGGGATTATGGAAGTCGACTGAAGTGAAGGATTGAGGCTCGCTGTCGCCCCTTGTGCAGTGCAGATGCTGGCTCAGTTCTCAAAAAAATCACGGGAGCGAAGAACCCACCAGGAAACAAACAGCGGGATCAGGATTCGTATAAATGCGCAGGAAATAAAAGTCAAACAAAATACATCACTAAGAACGTAACGAGAAGGTGATGATGGACAAAAGAAAAAGAAAAGAGAACAACAACCGAATAAGCTCTGGCGGGTGTTATGGTAGGAAGTTGCTGCAGGGGAACGCAGAGCGAATTGAGGTTGAGGTTGATGGGGGAAGGACCCTTTAGTGTGGAGCTAGTCTGCTTAGCCTTTGCAGCTTCGACTGTTGCCCCTGGAGGATCTATCTAGTTACATGCCAAAATAGTAGATATTGGAAAACTGCTATTTTGAAATTATAAGCAATTGCTTTAACTTCGGCTGTTTGAACTATCTTGCTGGTTTTCTGTTTGTTTAGGTTCGAACCAACATCAACTTATATTGCGACTATCGCTATCTAGTATCCGCACTTAGTTCTTAGCCTTCAGGATGCGCTATTAACCACGTCTACGAAGTACGCTTACTCCCATTGATACTCGGCCGTGCTTTATCAGGCATCAAGCAATGTGCTGATGATCGTGACTTATTGAGGAAAAGATTCGTACATCGGGAGATCACCACGACTCTATTTGGAAGTTATTCGCATCATCATCTATGGATAGGGAAAAGGGGGCGGGGAACACTGGAAGTAACAATGGCGGTTGTGCTCCATCCCAACTCAAGCAATTTTGCTCATATTCTCCGGTAGACTTAGTCACAAAAGGCCATATAGTTAGTACTTTGGAATCGAGTGGCGCTACAGCGAGTTGGCCATTGGAAAACCCGTCCATGGATGTTGTGGATGGTTGTTGTGATGGATCGTATCGGGACCGCTGATAGTTGCGCAAACGCGTTTATAGGGCCGTCGGTCGGAGTATAGCCTCACCGTAAGGATGCTCCAGACGCATCAGCATCAATAGTAGATAGATAAGGCCTTTCAATTCCAGTCACATAAAGAACAGAAATATCTGTACAATGTAGCTGTCAAGAAGAAAGATGTTGTTGAATCAAAATAACCGTTCCGCACTAATCCTCTTTTGTCTCCACCTCGGCGCTTTCTTACATGTGACACTCCCCGGACTGCTATTCTTTGAGGCAATTGCCCACCCGACCAACAACCCTCCATCATCGTCGGCTTCGTGTAGCTGTGTCCGATGAACAGCTCCCTCGAGTTTTCCTGGTCGTGATATGCGACCACTGTTCCACATATTCTCGACCGACTACAGTATCGTTCCGATGTAAGCCGGACGCAAAATGAATGATTACACTGCGGACGCCGTCGTCAACCGCGATGAAGCTATCCCGGTAGTTTCGTTCAACAGCCAAAATTCATCACAGACCAAGATGGACAGAGCGAAATCCCATATTTCAGGACTCCGACATACAGGCCATGGATCAGAAGGCGACGCGCAATCGGGGTGGTCCATACAAGACAGACTCTTTTCGAAGTCGGTTGAACCGCGATATCATATCATCATTGCAGAGAAATTGACTTTTGGCAGACTTCTCCAACAGGTCATTCCGTCAGAAGGACGAGACGGTGAAGATGCAGACAACACCGACAAGCGCCCATCAAAGGACGTCTCGCGACCGCCGTTCAGCCTCCCAGTCATGACGAACAATTTCCGGCGATTCAACGCTAGGTAGGACTCCGCATATATATTCTTTGCTTTTCTCCTTGCTCATCACATATAGGATTGGTATTGCATTTGTTTTTCAGGCTCGAATGATACGTCTATTTGGCTGGAGATATCCGACTCAGACTTGGTCATTTCTCGCCGTTTATTCATTCATATGCCTCGATCCATATCTTCTGATCGTGTTCCTACCAGCCAGTGTACTGCTATACATTATGGTCCCAGCTTTCCTCGCACGCCACCCACCTCCGCCTTCGAATTCTACATTAGGAACGACTCCATATTACTCCTATGGCGGACCAGCGTTGGCGCCGGCCAAAACCATCAAGCCAGCGAGCGAGACTTCAAAAGACTTTTTCCGCAACATGGGTGACTTGCAAAACTCAATGGCCGACTTTTCAAATCTGCATGATGCCCTTGTTGCATCGATAGCGCCACTGACGAACTTTTCCGATGAGACTTTGTCATCAACCCTGTTTTTGCTTTTGACTATTGTTACTGCATCCCTATTCCTGATTGCCCATCTTCTTCCGTGGCGCCTGATTTTCTTTCTTGGGGGCAATGCGGCTATTATCTCTTCACACCCGACTGTGCACGACTTTCTAAATCAAATTCAGGGGCATAAAGAGGAACAAGTTCCGGAGCAAAAGAATCAGAAACCCGCAAAAGGAGAAACTGCGCCGAAACAGGCTTCACCGATAACTCAAGTTTTCGGTCCTTTGGCGAATATCTCACTTGATTCTGCTCCGGAAGAGCGTGAAGTGGAAATTTTTGAACTACAACACCGTTTTGTATCATCGTTTGCAGCGTCTTCTGAATGGGAAACACTTTTATTCTCACCTGTCCCGTACGATCCTTTATCGCCATCCCGCATCGCTGGAGACCGGCCGCGTGGTTGTCGCTTCTTTGAAGATGTGCAAGCACCGTCCGGATGGACATGGAAAGGAAAGAAATGGGAGTTGGATCTTGAATGTCGCGAATGGGTTGTGGAACGTATGATCACCGGCGTCGGATTCGAGGTGCCAGGCAATGGTACATCAGGGAATAGCGTTGATGGGCAAATCGGAGGCTGGGTATGGGATTTACCCCAAGTAGAGACTGAAGGCTCTATGAACGACGACGAAGTCAGCATGATGGCATACGGGGATCTGGACGCATCGCCAGCCAAGGCATCCTCGGCTGCTAGTAAAGGCAAATCCAAGGTGAAGGGAGGTCAAGGCCGTGACTGGGACGAGACCATGCAAGCTCAAAGAGCTGGCGCATGGCGACGACGGCGATGGGTCCGCGTTGTGCATCGTGTCGGCGTGTCTGGTTCAGAGAAGGAGTAGTATTATCCCCATAATGATAGAGCTATTGTTACGCAAGCTATGATTACACGACATCAACTAATTTGTACCATGACCATTGAATTGTCCATATTTAAGATAACCATGAACATTTATAGTGGTAGAGTAACGCCTAATCGCCTGGTATAACGCCACAATAGTAAACCACAATATAAAACAGAAAACCTAAGCAGATCGTCTTTCCTTGTAAATGCGAACCCGTCTCCTTATGTCACCCTCACTCTGCTGCATAGGATTAAGCTTCCTATCCCTCACCATCGCCAAAATATTATCTCCATGACGCGCAATCAACTTCTCAACCCATTCTTCCTCTCTTTTACTCTGTTGTCGTGGCCGACGCTTCTTAACGGCTTCCTCTTCCTGTAACGCACGCATTTCCAACTGACGCACAAACTCCGAGGCTGATGTTGATGACGTACCCAGCCCAGCCTTCTTATGTAAAGATGTAACACCATTCTCAATATCGTTGATGGGGTCTGATAGAGGGTTTGACCGTTTGACTTTTTGTCCCGCGACTTCGATTTCATCGTCTTCCTCTTGATTATGTCCTGAAATGACGCGCAGGATTTTGCCTGTCTCCGGGTCTCGTTCGACTTGGACTTCTTCGGGGTCGAATAGAGTGTTGCCATTGGGCGCGGTGGTAGTGCCTGTAATGTGCAGAGAGTCGGATGTGAGTTTGTCTGCTGCAACGGCATCGACGCCGTGAGGTCTTTCGACACCGCCGGTCGGGGCGTTAAGTCGGGTTGTGAGGCCTAGGCGGCGGTAGTTTTGGATCAAAGTCTCATTTTTGTTCCTACAGAAAAGAGATTAGTATGAGAGGATATTCGCCCGGGTTGAGTGTCATCATGACTTACCAGTTGTCTGCAATCAATTGATTTCCAAGAACATTAATTTTCTTATCGCCATTGCGCAACAACTTGCGCTTCTTCTTGAGCTTCGGCACCTTTGCGCGATTCTTTCGTTTTTGTAATTCACGACCCATTATGAATAATTGATGTGTTGAGGATGTTGATTTATAGACTGTTGCGGTTGATTTGAATTTTTTTGCAGGCCGTTCAAAATAAAATCTGCTTTATCTTATCGGGCGGGTTTGCGGGTTGTTTGCAGGCTGGGCTTGGCATGTTTGCATCCCCTTAGCATCTATGTAGTGGCATGCCGAGAATAGCTTCAGCTTCTTACAAATATCCTGACAATCTCAGGGCAAGTATATACAATGGCTCGGCAATCAATGCGGTTTTCATGGAGGGCCTGCGCCATCTCCATGGTACTGGTTATTGCCTTATCTTCCTTTGCATCGGCCAAATTGCAAGTCCCGGACAAAGCAGCGATTGCTAGCTATGATGCGGCTCAAATTGAGGAAGAGTTGCAGGTATAATACACTCTTCTATCTAATTGTCATTCTATCTCACAGAATATATAGCATTGTTCCTTGGTTCAGGCGCTGAACGAACACAAATTAGCCTCCCGACCAGAAACCGCGAGCTGGACGTCGCAAGTCTTTGCTGTGCTCTTTCCAGGTAGCCCTGCCGTCAACGCGTTGTTGGCGACATTATACATTTCTGGACCGCCTAGTGAGTTATACTGAACCACTGGCTCTAATATATGAGCCTCAATTGACTGATTGCATAGATTTCCTCCTCGCGCTATGTCCACCCAACATCGACCCCTCCTCCCTTTCCATCATGGTCGCCTTCGCGGTAGGAGGATTGCTAGGCGACACGCTATTCCATTTATTACCGGAAATCTTCCTAGGCGAAGACTCCCCTGAACACGCTCGATTCGTACTTGTCGAAAACAACAAGAACCTTTTACTGGGCTTGGGGATCATGGTGGGTTTTCTGACATTTGTAGCCATGGACAAGACGTTGCGAATTGCCACTGGAGGAGAAGGTGGTCATGATCACGGCCATTCGCACGGTAATTATGACTCAGCTGTCGCCACAGGAGCCAGTCCTGGAAAGGGCAATAACGGCGAAGTAAAGAAACGAAAAGGCAAATCTACCAAGGGCAAGGCCGAGGCTGAGGAGAAGAAGGATGAAATTAATCCAAGTGCAAAATTAGGAGGGTATCTCAACCTCATTGCTGATTTCACCCACAATATTACGGATGGGCTGGCTCTTTCCTCGTCATTCTATGCATCACCTACCATCGGCGCAACCACCACAGTGGCCGTCTTCTTTCATGAGATCCCTCATGAGGTAGGCGATTTTGCGCTCTTAATCCAATCCGGCTTCTCCAAGAAGAAGGCCATGGGTGCACAATTCGTGACTGCCATCGGTGCCTTTTTGGGAACTTTTATCGGTATCGCTGTTCAGGAATTTGGCGACAATACTATGTCATCGAGCACTTCGTCCGAAGCCTCCAGAGGATTGTGGGGCACTGGACTGAGTTGGGGAGATATGTTGCTCCCGTTCACCGCGGGGACGTTCCTCTATGTTGGCACCGTGGCGGTGATTCCAGAATTGCTTGAGACGGGTAAAGATAAAGGAGCAGAGATTAGAAAGACGATTGCACAGTTTGCGGCAATCGCGGCTGGTGCTGGGATTATGCTTTGGTATGTTGTCTCTCTGAGTTGGATTACTACATTGCTAAATGATTTTTTGGCAGGATCTCGTGGTCTTGATTGATATCCGAGGGGGGCGCCGGCCATACATGCATGATACTAAACACAATTCCAGAAATGTATTACTTACCTATTAGACATATAACCATAGAGTCATTATTTACATCCATTGTCCTGCTGCACAAGCTCGTGATATGTCTCCTTCCAGTATGGTGCAGAGTTGCATCGATCTACACTCTCAAGTTCACGATTCCCGCCAAAAATCCTCACATCGTGGTTTCAATGCCAATGGCTCTCGGTTAAT
Organism: Talaromyces pinophilus; assembly: GCA_001571465.2. Lineage (NCBI taxonomy): Eukaryota > Fungi > Ascomycota > Eurotiomycetes > Eurotiales > Trichocomaceae > Talaromyces > Talaromyces pinophilus. Next base: position 2,153,988 of record CP017344.1, on the reverse strand, counting down.
ATCGACCATGTACATACAATTAAACCGATGCATACGCAGACCTCAAGGTCTAGATGTCCGTCTTGTATTGACACATTCCCAAGCACTCCCTCCGCTGGTGAAGATGTATCATGAAACCGAATATTTCCCGAAGCAAAGTATCTACGTGTATGCACGATGCAAGGGGGTGTTCTTTTCGACGCTGTCAGTCCTTTGTACGGTATGCGACTAACTAAGGGTTGAAAGAAAGTGAAACAACGCGTGCAACCCTTGCTTCCGTCTGCTTAGGCGAGGTTTGGAGAACTACTTTGCGAGTGTCGACATGTATGCCGTTGCGGTATTTCCAAGTCTTGCATCAATGCGTACATGATACGTACGTACTGCATTCCGCAAAGCGTCGGCGGTATGGACATATCCGACTTGACACATAACTGCTAGTAGTCCTAGCACTAGTCAATCCATACACATGGTTGACTGGCACCTGCACGTGGCTGGCGTGTAGACCGACTGACCTTGTTTCCCGAGTTGCACAGTTCGTAAGTATGCGTCATTGTATGCGAACAGGCGTTCTTCCAAGTTTAGGGTGGATGTGTGGTTGTACAAAGGTACGAAGAGGATCTTGGGTTCGGGCCGGTGATCTGAGATCAGATCTTGGTTTAGGGCTAGAGGATCAGGTACAGAGTAGAAGAACCCTGTTATTCTAACACACATACTCATGTGTGGTGGTATTCAGGTAATTGGTTTTCAACATACTTGATGTCTACAATATGTCTAAGTCTGATGGTGTCTAGCCAGTTCGTATAAAAATTTCAAAGTGGCCTGGCTCTATTTCAAATCTCTTTGGCGATCATTCTAGCCATGTACAGTGCGTTGGAGCTTCTGATAGGAAGATGGTCATTTCTTTGATGTAGTTACAAATTTTCTTTTTCTCTCTGCCCTCGAATGATCCTTTCTGCTTTTTTCCCTATCGTCGATAAGGACTTGTGCATGTTTCCTGGAATGAATCGCTTACAAATACTTGCATCGTTGTATGTATGCAACATGCAACATGTCCCTGTCTCATGCATGGAATCAGAGGTCGATCGCTTATTTTGTTAGTAATATCTGCAAGTTCATGTAGCACAAAACATCTCGCTCGTATTTTGTCTGATCTTCATGTTTAAGCGAGGTTAGATCTCCCATGTACCGAGTACGATATGCGAGTCATACTCATATCATCTCCATGTACTCCAATCAGATGCTGCTTTGGCCCTGTCAAGCTCAGCGTTGCGTCAGTTACGGAAAAGGGGGTGGTCCATTGCGGCGTTGTAATTAAAGGGAAGTATCAGCCCCTTGCTTCCTGGAAGGCGTCCATACGGTCCATCGAAGGCCTGTCATGATTGGATTTGCTCCGTAGTTCGCATGTACATATTCATAATTTCAAATACATGCATGTGTGTAATGATAAATACGACGGATACCGTACATTCCACCAGACGACTCTGTTTCATGTTGATGGCTGGACTTGGCCGGACCATGGCTGAACTGAAGCCTTAGAGTTTTACCGTCTTTACCGTCTAAAGCACATAAAATTGGAAGAACCGAGTCCGAATATGGCATCATACGAGCTGTGCATAGTAGAATGGCGAAGAAAGTATATGTCCGTTGTCACCGATTCAACACATAATTATAGAGCATACGTACTCCGCACCCAGCTGAACGGATACCCACGGAAGATAAGCAAACATCCACAAGCATGAGCCTTCTCCCACCGCCACATCAAATCCGATTGGAGTCAGGAACGACCGAGTGTACGAACGCCTGGACAAGCATGACGTGAACTGACTCGTCTAGTGCAAATGAAATTAGCATCAACCATCAAACCCTTAAGGACGGACCCAGCGATTCGGGCAAGATCCTGCGATGTGATAGGCACTTCCATCAACCAATATGTGCACATGTCGCAGAATCTTGGTAAGCTTTTTGATAAGCTGGAAGTAGTTTTGCGTACGAACACTCAGGAGTCCTCAGCTCGGACAAGAGTTGTTAGTGGCGGGAGAAAAGAAGCAGACTTTGGTCTTTGCTTTTTCCGGTGCGACAACGGTCAGATAGTCAACATTCGATCGTTCGATCAGTGGAGCTACGCAGTAGCACAGGGTCGTCATAAGAGAAGGTCAGTTCGCATATGATTTCTTAGAAATGAAGGACTTCAAGCGAGAGGAAGTTTATCAGGAGCATGCCGTAGGTAGAAAAAGTAGCTTGATGGTGAGATGTGCTAAGAACGAAGAGTATGATCCACGACTCGGTGGAGGAAATTCGAGGAAAGTGGACCCGGTCTCGACGCCTGATCTGATTAATGATCGCATTGCCTAGACTGTACGTGGTTTAGGGCGGCGTGCTAGTGTGAGCCTATTCCGAGCTAGTATTTCAGCGTACATAGGTGAGAGTAATCTATGTAGAAAGTAACTACGTTGTCATTAATCGAAGTACGTAAGACTCAACGCCTTTGTGATTAGTACTCAAGCTTGAGTAACATTTAGCTGACTGATGGTAATTAGTAACCAGACATATACTGTATAAAAGTGATACTAACCGCACAACACTATATCAAACTATTGGAATCGTCACCTGGTACTCCGTAGAGTATGACCAAAAACGGAAATGGCTTGAGTCACAAGAGAAATGACCAATGATCTACCTACGCCAACCCCGCCGATAGCCGTAGTCCCATAGATCTATCTAATACAATACCAAACAACCGAAGGCTACTGACGGGTGATAGGGTGAAAGGGTGAATCAATCCAATAAAACATCCTTAAATGAAACAGTGATAGGGTGATAGTGGGTGATAAGAGCGATCGAGATGGCTCAGATCATCTCGCGAGCAAAGCAACGAACAGACAGAGTACGCGAAATTTTGATAGCCGGCGATGGGAAGGATGCAAGAAAACCTTGGAATGTGAGGGTCGCGATGCAACTTGGGCAAGCAAAAAGAAAAGAAGAGTACTCCACATGACGAGTTGAGCGAAAAACCACGAGAATAAAAAAAAACTCGAGACTGATCATGCATGCCATTTCTGTAGTACGTAAGTAACTGCGTACTATGTATGGATGTACCTGACAGCCTGCAGGAGGGATGTGTCCTGCAAGGGAGATACCGTATGGTCAATACGATACCAACTTACGAAAGTACATAGTAAGGTTGGACAGTTGGGACTGGCCCGGCCCGTCTGCGCCATGCCGGCCCACTCCCCACTGTATTATGTGTACGGAGTACGTACTGCATGTAATTGTGCAGTAACATACCTTACAGCATACCACTCTGTATCATCCACTTCTTCCACATCTTTCCATACCTTGAAGAAAGGTTAATTTTCTCGTAGGCGAAGCTGCGATGCGCGTGCTTTTCATCTGTTACATGTAAGGATGCAAATGTATCAGCTTCATCAGCCCCATTCTTTTCCTGTCTTCAGTAAAAGTTTATTTGTCATGATACATTTCTTGTGTAGATATTGTCCTATTTCCGATGTTTCAAATAACATGTGGATGTGCTAGGAAAAAGCAAAAAGCTCGGCTAGAAAGGAATGAAGCCAGTTTGAGTCCACTATTCCAGCCTTCCTGTCAAGGATTCGAGTTCTAGACGATAAGGCTCGTTCGGGTTGTTCGGTAAATGGATGCAGATAGCTGTCATACCGTATTGACTCTAAACAGAGTGAAACCGTGGGAGCACTGAGCTATGACTGTGATGATATGCAACCAAGCCACATCTTATACACACACAGACACACAAGCAAAACAGTCAGCTATATTAAGAGCTGATATGCCCTGGAAATTTGGTTGACTTCTTTTTTGGTTCGTACCATCCATGGTTTGTTATATTATCTTCAAGGTTGGGCGGTGCAACATCAACAAAATCATCACATCACACCAGCTATCTTCTTGAGACTCTGAGACAATTGATCAAACCAATAACAACATCCAAAACACATACAACCTACCAATCATTTGCTGCACACCTCCCAAACAGGCAACAAGCGACAAATCAGGAAACCCTCACACAAGGCAAAAATCGAATCTTATTTGACTGCTAAGCCTCCGCAGTAGGCTTGGGTGTTCTGATTTCCAAGTCGGGTGCCACACCACCCCGGAGAGAAACGTACTACCCATACGTACGCTACTAGCTACTAGTAGACATAGGCTCACAGGTATGTTCAATCTGTCCTTGGTTAGGTTGATTCGATCTTGTTTTTATTTTCCGTGCTGCATGACTCTTTTGTGTCTTTTGTGAGATTCGAAGAACATATAAGCATCTTACTGCCCCGGGTGCCGTTCAGAGTTGAAGCTTACTTGCGACTACCTGTTAGTTTAATTTATTTCGGCAGTTGACTTGCAAAGCAGAGCAAATCATCAGTCCTTTGAATCCGGACATAAATATTTTCAGGTTAGTTGCTTTGATTTTAATTTCGACCATACCCTTTGCTCGGCTTTTGTTACCTCATACTACGTACCTGGCAATCTACCACTTCTTCCAAACAGCCAAACAGAAGAGCCGAGTCATGAAGAAGCACGGTTTTCCTCATCCGGAAAAGCGTGCATGTTCAAGACGTTGTCACCATCGAGGTCAGAGCGGGAGGTAATCAATCATACATATGGCGGGGTTGACTTGACACCAGTATAGTTCCACTGGTGTATGCATCTACCCTTGAGAAAGGACAAGGGTGTGAAGGAACGCAAATCGTCATCACTTTGTTCCTTTTTTTTTTTTTTTTTTTTTTTTTGAATTTTGAATTTTGAAATATCGTCACTTTTTTCTTTTTTGTTGTCTTGCTGACCCACGAAGATTCCAGATCATCCGCCCGTGTGTTGCCTACTGCCTTGTCGATACGTAGTACCTGTGCGTATCGCCACTGGAGATCAACAGCCTGCCCACCGGTTGGGTTATGTGCCTGCCTGTCGCAGGCATTTATTATCATCGATCCGTCAAGTTTTCGCGTATGACACAAAAGATTCCTCGTTTTATTGATATGGAGTGAGCCTGGCTTGTTTTCCTTCCTCCTTTGTCTTGACTCTCCATGATTCTGCTGGGTCAAGTGGAGAGCAATCAGCCTGTTGCCTGCCCTTCTGCCGTTACTCCCGCCCGAGGCAGCCGAAGCCCCAGCCAGACAGCGCTCATTCGACGCTCAGTTGGGAATGCATTAGGCGCTGCATGACGACATCTTGTCCCGTGTCCACTTGGCTGAGAAATTAAACAGACGGCCTGCTATTGGATGACGCTCTTCGTTTCCCCGCCTGGAAAAACGCCTTCCCGGTAATCAACGTACCGCCGTTACTGCAATACACCAGCGTTCTAATTTGTCATCGCTACCATTGTGTATTCGTATTACCAGCCGGACATCGGGCAAACAAAACGCAACACAAACATGGCAGCCGCCAACGACCCCAGAAGAACAAAAGGCGGCAGCAGACACCCCGTCGTGTTCACCACTGCTACTTCCTATACCTCGTACTCCTCATCGCAATCTTCAGCTTCTTACTATCCTTCGTCGTGCAGTTCTATTTCTCCTCCTCGAAACCATTGTAAGTACTTTTAGCTTTGATTATGCTTTACTTTTACTTTGATGTGTTGTTTGGTTCCCCACCCCCACATTCGTTTAACCAGGCACGCACGCTTCATGGTGTCTGTGCTGTCTTCTTGACGCTTGACGGGTGAATCTTCCTTTGCCGAAGTATCTGCGATCGAAGGAACCAAAAACATTACGTTGCTGCTCCCCCGCTCGTCATTGATTAGATTGCATGTTCGGCCACGGCTTGGTCGAATGATCTGTCATCCCTACATGCATGTCGGCCAAGAAGTTGCAAGAACCACTGGCGTATATAGTACTGCTGGCGCTTCAGGATCTAATCCCCCTCAGTGGAGTTCGTTAAGGGAGGCACCGGTTCCTGATTTGCCGAATGGATCGTTCTGCAACATTGGTCTTGTCCTTGCCAAAAATGAACACTTGCTGATCGGACATTTCATTCGCAGACCACCATCATCTAAATACCGCTTCTCCACCTTCACGTCGCTCCCAAGCCAACGACCACAATAGCGCCCGTGAGCATCTCGCAAGTCTCATAAGAAAACACGGTCCCCCGACCCCAGTATCATCTTCATCCTCCTTGCGAAAATTAACCTCGACTTCTCCCATCAACACTTCATTCCTGCCCTCAGACTCAGTCGAGACACCACCTGCCTCTCCTGCTCCCGTCGAGGAACCATACGAATCCACTGCAGGCTCCCGGCCAATTCCTATCCCTCGCGCCAACTTGAGCCGCTCCTTCGAAGACTTACCGCTCACACCACTTACGGGTCGTTTCGATCACCAGTACTTGGCAGAGCGTCCAATCAAGGATTCACATTCTTCATCGGGCCATCCACGTCATAGCCGGAACGAAAAGTCATCCCGCAAGAAAAAGTCGCAACAAAATTCGTCTTCCGTCTCGGAATCTACATCTACTACCAGCCGCAGTAGCCGTTCGAAGAAGATACCAATGTCAGGCCCATCTCTCACCATGTCGCACCAATCAGGCCCAGTCTCGCCAAAGCCAGCACCCAAGGACAGCCCCATGTACCTGGGCAACTTGCCACGATTTCATCCTGCTGTCTATCAATCACCAAACAGCACTCCAAACGCTTCATTGTCGCCCAGCACGTCGAACCACCACCCGCGGTCGTTTGGGTACCGTGTTGCATCGGGAGGAAGTGGCAGTTCCCGCGAAGCATTGAGACAATATCGCGAACTAGTTGCGGCCAGCGTTTCACTATCGCGCAACGCTTCGGACAGCAGTGATGCTGGGATCTCAGCTCCTCGACTGGACCCTCTCGGCAGCCCTGGTCCTGTGACTCCGCTTGCCCTGGAGGAAGCCGAAAGCTACCTATCTGCTAGATCTGGTGATCACACTTCACCACGCCAGGCTGACAGCGAGCGGGAACGACACGGAAGTACACGCACAAAGGATGCCAAAGGTCGATAGCTTTGGACGAATCCTCTATCCTATCTCATCTCGATGTTATCTCCGGACTTTCGCATGTTAGGCGTTGAACATTTTCGTTATTCATTTCATTGGTAGTCTATCTTTTATGACGACTGATCAACCAGGAGTCGACGGTGTTTGTTTGTTATCATCATCTGTATACCCCATATGTACTATCCCAAGAACTGAGTGTTCTTGCGGAGATTCTTTGTTTATTTTGACTTTTACAAGAGTACGACTAGCATACAAGTATCATGACATGCGTCGATGAAGCATGGAGGAGCCACTACACTTCATACTACATGATCCTCTGGAGTTTAGAATTAGTTATTGTCTGTATCACCAATGTTTACATAGAATGTCAACTTATCTTCTACGTACTACAATCATAAATGGTTAGGCCAACCCCGCGGTTCAACGCTTGGCGCCCCTCGTGCCAAGCCCGGCTAAGGTTGCGTCCTCTGTTCGCGCTGTTCGGACCTGAGTTCTTACTCCCCGGCCTGCACTGGCCGTGATCGGACATTCTGAGCGTGACCATGTTGCTATTTTTATTTGTGCTTCTTTTCCGCAATCCTCCATTCGATTCTGTACAGCACGAGGATCGCGACACAGATCTGTATAGGAATATACTATCTGGAGATTTGACGTCTGCCTAGCTCTTGTTTACGATCGATCCACGCTGCTATTTGCGACAATCGTGGGTGAGTAATCACCATCGGCAACGATACGGATCGCGAGTTCTAAGATTGAACTCTTCCTTCTTTCTTTTATCCTTGAACAACAGCTTTGGATTCTGTTTCAATTGCTGGGAACATCAATGGAGAGGTTTCTACGTTATATCAGATAACTTGTTCCATCTTTTCTACCCACTTTCAGAGCGTCACTCGCATAAACATGTCGACTTCAAGTGTTTCGCAGACCGCTACATCGGTACTGCCAGAAAACGACCTTGTTAGGAACACCAATCGCACAGCTTCATCCGAGACGAGATTAAACACGATAGTACCCGCGGAAAATGTTAGTGTGAAAAATGCTACCAAATCGAAGCGGGATTACAAGGGTTTCGTGGCGGGTGTGTTTTCTGGGATTGCGAAGTTGAGTGGTTAGTATTAATTACACCGATGTTGATATATTCTTTGAAGACAGTTGAGACTAATTGCAATATTCTGTTTGACAGTCGGCCATCCGTACGCCCTCCTTGTCGTTCACAGCGTCATCAGCTAGCTAATCAATATTGGACCAGATTCGATACCATCAAAATCAGAATGCAGACAAGCGAACATGGTCGCTTCAGAGGGCCGCTGGACTGTGTTATGCAGACTATTCGCAAGGAAGGTTTCAGTGGATTTTACAAAGGCGCAACACCTCCGCTGGTCGGATGGATGATCATGGACTCTGTGTAGGTCGCCATCAACACAGAGCAGATGGGGAAAAAGCTAATCTTTGCGAATGTAGAATGCTTGGTTCGCTTACGCTCTATAAACGCCTTTTACTCGAAAACGTCTTTTCGAATCCGCAATTGCGCAATGCGATTCCATTTACTTCGTCGCAACGAGATTTACATACTTTACCGAGTTTTGGGCATGGTATTGCTGGTATCATGGCGGGATGTACAGTCAGTTTTATTGCTGCGCCGGTCGAGCATGTCAAAGCTAGATTGCAGATCCAATACGCTGCCGACAAGAAGCAACGAATGTACAGCGGGCCGATTGATTGTTCAAAGAAGATTGTTAGTCTCTTCTTCTAGTTGCCGAACCTTGATTCATTTCAGCTAACTTGTCTAAAAGCTCCGGAGTCATGGTATCCCAGGACTCTTCCGTGGTCTTTGCGCAACACTCATCTTCCGGTCATTCTTCTTCTTCTGGTGGGGATCCTACGACATCATCACTCGCATAATGCAAAAGAAGACCAATCTCTCCGCGCCAGCCATCAATTTCTGGGCAGGCGGTATATCCGCACAAATCTTCTGGATTACATCTTACCCTTCAGATGTAGTCAAGAATCGATTGATGACCGATCCCTTGGGAGGCTCACATGGCGACGGCGAGAGGCGCTTCCCCCGATGGAAGGATGCTGCTGTTGCCGTGTATCGCGAGCGCGGTTGGGGGGGTTACTGGCGTGGATTCTTGCCGTGTTTTTTGCGCGCGTTCCCGGCCAATGCTATGGCTCTTGTGGCGTTTGAAGGTGTTATGAGATGGTTGCCATAGCCTCATCTGAGCTTTGGCTTACCTATTATGGGCTTTGACGATACCCTTGCATTACTTGTGTATGATGACTGTACACTGGATACTTTTTATATATAGACTGCATAGATAGAGCCGCATTTTGTATCTTGAATGACAAATAATACTGACACTGAAACAACATTCACGTGCATTGAATCGAATATAGAGTCAACAGCCAATCAGCAGCCAGCCTGCGGGCCGTCGATCTGGAAACTGGGCCGGCGAAAGGATGAAGATCTGCCAACCTCCACCAACATCAAACACGCAACGTTGCAACTAACAGCTATCCTTCTTGAGAATTAAGCCTCAATTGAGGGTTTAATATAGCTCCTCGAATTGGTATTGTGTGTTATACCATGGCACGAGTCACACGACGGAATTATTCGCTCAACGTTGTATAGGAGGTGCTCGGATCTGTACACGCAATCTGTTAAGCTCAAGCTCCACCAAAATCCAAACTGTCAACCAACCTTCGCAACTCCAGGCACACCACTTCGGCGTCATTCATCCTCTTACGTATCAACCTCGGAATTTCAACAAAGAAGCCTTGATTCGAACCTGGCTGCCACTGAACGAATAGAATAGATAGGTAGCAGGCCGGCCATCATGGCCCTTTCGCGGTCTCTACGACGAACAAGTCCTATAACCTTAGTCCTCGCAGCCATTCTGGCCATCGGCTTCATATTCTTCCTCTTCGATCCAGCTTCGTCATCAACGCCCATAACCGCACAACAACGACAAGAAGATGCAGCCTCTCACCCGCTCTCCCCTCCCACCAAACCCTTCCCCAAGAAACACGCGCAAGGACGCAATGGCCAACAAGCACCGCCACCGGTGGTGCACTACAAAATGAACGAGCTCACTACCTCGGATGCATCGGCTCAGAAGGGCGAGCGAGTGCTTATTTTGACGCCGATGATGAACTTTTATCAACAGTACTGGGATAATCTAGTCAAGCTTCAATACCCGCACGAACTTATTTCGCTAGGATTCATACTCCCCAAGACAAACGAAGGAAATGCCGCAACCCTCGCATTACAAGAAGCCGTCTCGAAGACACAATCGGGTCCCATCGACGATCGATTCGCGAGCGTTACGATCTTAAGACAAGATTTTGAGCCCCCGTTGCAATCGCAGGACGAGAAGGAACGACATAAAATGGAAAACCAGAAAAAGCGCCGTGAAGCGATGAGTCGTGCGCGGAATAGTCTGTTGTTTACTACGCTGGGGCCTTCGACGTCGTGGGTTCTGTGGCTGGATTCGGATATCGTCGAGACGCCGCCGACGTTGATTGAGGATCTTACGAGTCATAATAAGCCGGTCATTGTACCGAATTGCTATCAGCGATACCTCAATCCGGAGACGGGGCAGATGGATGTTCGAGCTTATGATTACAACTCGTGGATCGACAGTGACATAGCGTTGCAACTGGCGGCAGAAATGGGCCCCGACGACGTCCTCTTCGAGGGCTACGCTGAGATCCCCACTTACCGGAGCTTGATGGTCTGGATGGTATCACAGAACCCGGAAGATGCGAATCCGCATAACGAAGTGGAGTTAGATGGTGTTGGTGGTACGGCGTTGATGGTGAAGGCTGATGTTCATCGTGATGGTGCGATGTTCCCTCCTTTCCCGTTTTATCATATGCTTGAGACGGAAGGGTTTGCGAAGATGGCAAAACGGTTGGGATATACGTGTTGGGGGTTACCTGATTATTTTGTGAGTGCCTCTCCCCTTCTAAGTTGCTGCTCGAACTGGTTCTAACAGACATGCTAGGTGTACCATTATAATGAGTGATTTTTGCTTCTAATAGACTTTAATTTATTCTTGTCTTATTGTAATGAAGATGCTTCATCAGGTGGCGTCTTTGATTGTCTCGCTTTCGGTCTTGTCAACATTATATACTATTTCTATTTCATTTGCATTTAGCGGTGGACCGCAGGATTCGGGTTACAATTGAGAATACTTTCTTCTCGGATATAGTTACTATATTCTTTCGGCGTTATAAAGTTGCGTAAGACCTATGGATGAATTGTGTCGGGCAATGCAATAAATAGCCTAACTGCCCGCAGTCTCCTCGCCGGCCAGTCTCAGGTGGTTTCAAGGTCCACAGAGTCTTATTACGAAATGGATGTGAGTAGCATTCGCTACATTCCTAGATTGTACTCATTTAGATGTGTCGTTCGTACTTCATCATCAATTCCGGGCTCAACTTGATCGGCCGTAACGAATAGTATATCATCGTTAAGACAGCAGCTAACGCCTTCAAATATCACATCCGACCCGAAACATCAAAGACAGTCTGACTGTAGCTGCCGCCTCAATTCGTCCATGTGCAAGTCCCAACGATTCCGATGAGGATTGTAGCGCCCGCCATCCACCAGCTCGCTACTCCAAACGCCCCCTGGATGTCACCCTTCAGAATTCCCCATAAGATACCGAACAACAAACTGGGAGGGAAAAACCCAAGGGCAAGAATCCACCAGATTCTGACCCAATCCCAGTCCTCCTTAAAATAGATACCCCATGCTTCTCTTAGTTCCAAAGATGGAGATTGCAGTTCTCCACATGTCCTTTTCGGAAGCTGTTCTATGACCAGCGTGCAATTCGGGTTGATGTTTTCAGGATCAGTAAAGAAGTCCATCATCAAGCGTGGTCCAATGGGTGGTGACAACTTGGTTGGTATCGGACGGTACTCGTATTCCTGTCCCTTTGGAGGGACAAGATCGGCTGGAGGTATGCAGTTGCAAGGTTTGCCCTGTTCACAAATCATATCGTGGCACCGCACGTCAACGTATTTATGACCTCCATAAACGAACTACTGAGTACATCGACATGGAAATATTAGAAAAAGGTCCATTGTTATCTCCATCAACTCAGGAATGTTCATACACACCTTCATGAAATCAATCCTACACACTGTTCTAAGAGATAGATAGGGTTTGAATCTCCCTCTATGGCTGTGATAGACGCTTCGCAATGTATGGAAAAGTTGTCTGTCATCAATGATATGCGTGATAAGTTCTTGATGAAGCTGGACCCCATACCTTGCATTCTCCATGCATAAAAGCAGATGAGACGATCGAGGAGAAATTTCACCAAGCTCAACATCTTCTCGAACTTGATTACTTCTGATGTTTTGATTAGGTGCATCATATCCCTGGCCAGAAATGGCAGTAGAATGAGGGTTGCGTGTGCTCGCTAGATTACTATGAATAGTATGCAAAGGAATAGAATGAGGTGTATGGCCTGGTCCAGATTCGTGTGTGGGCCTTGTTCGATAAACTGGTGAATTCAAATATTCTTCCAGAGCTTGTAGAGCGCCAGGCTCTAGCTCAATGTAGTCATCATAAAGTTTTTTACCGCGTCTCTGCTTGATGTTAGCCTGCAACTCGCGACGGTGATGCGATCAACACACATTAATCCATCTAATTCGCTGATGGCCCGTTGGTATATGACTTTCTCTCCATGCTATACAAGAGAGAAGTGCCAATACGTTCCGCTGGAATTTCTGGAATAGGCCGGTAGGCGACATGTTCGAGGACGTTTCAGACTGAGTCTCACTCTCGACTGTCGATTCATGCCGAATGTTCTGTTCTGACTGAGGCTTCAGAAAATTCCCAAAGTTCTTCCGCAGTTCTCTGAATGCAGCACTCTCCTCTATAAAGGTTCGACCATGAGCTACAAGTGCGGTAAAGTGTTGATTCTTTGCTTCCTCTTCTGGTGCTTCGTCATCAGTGCTCACATCCATAATCTCCTTATCTAGAGGACCGTCTTCAATTTGAGGCTCCTTGACGTTTCCACGCGGGGTCTCAAGTTTCTGTCGAACGACAGCAGCCACTAAGCCAGCTTTTGATGAAACAAATCTCGCCAATTCAAGATCAGGAGCCTCTCGTATTTCCTCTTTCAGGTCTTGCGCGAAAAGTTTCAGCAGCCTCTTAAAGTTCCGGGCGAATCGATCAGGGCTAATTCTCTTGTCGTTCCTTGCTACCATGAAAAGCTTTTCTAATTCGTGGTCCTCCATTAGAATGATGGCTAATTCATTCACTGCCTGCCTCATCTCTCCTTGAGTGAGTATGCCGTTAGCAGTGAGTGCGGTTGATGGCAGGGTCGCTAAGGAGAAATTTGCAGATGGAGGTGTAGATATTTGATCTGATATCTTGGTGTTTTGGTCTGATATATCGGCATTTTGATCTAGCGCCTTGATGTTCCGATCTGATGCCTTAGTGTTGTCATCTGATACCTTGACATTTTGATCTGGTTCCTTGGCGTTTTGATTTGATGTCTTTCCTTGAGATAATGTGGGATAGACAGGTGAGTCAGGTCTAATCGACAATATTTTGCACTCTGCACAACGCTGAGTTGCACAATTTGGGCAAAAGTAATCTATAACCGTGTTACATGGACCAAACCCACAAGTGCAGCAATACCAGACTGTGACAGACGGCATTATGAGCTTCGTGGAGCACAGATCAGCGCACTTTGCGTGGGAACTTATAAGAAGCATAGGAATATATGAGTGAATACTACCTCCGTTGCCTCGTATCTTTTATGCAACTCCTGAAAATGTTGAGGGGTAAACAACACGTGACAAATTTTGAGCCTCATTGGGTAGAAATCTCGAAAAAGATATCGAAGCCAAAGGTCTGGGAGGCCTTCATAATATTCAAAATGAAGAGGAAAATCTGCGGTAGCTATGTACCTAAGTTTAATGTGAAAAGTATACAACAGCAAATCCTATCCATGCTTATACGTATGACCAAACGTGTCGATGTATCAATATAATTTCCAGAATGGCTGTAAACGTTCCAAGTTTATATACCGTGCGCATATGAAATCAACAAGCAATTCAGCCTGCTATACAACCCTGGAGATCACTGGTAGACAACAGTAATATCGTTACCACTCACAGTGCTAGCACTGATGACATCAGAACTATCCGACTCAGAGACCATATTAGCAATGTAAGAATTGCTCAAGTCCGAGGTACTAACGCCCCCAACAACAGCACTGTTGCCCGTGAACGTAACAGAGCCATAATCCGCAAAAGCCACCAGATTATTACCAACAGAGTAATCCTCCACAATCCACTCGGCATTCACCTCACAGAGCGCTGGTGACTCGCCGGTCCATGTAAAAGTGACACTCTGGCCATTAGAGTTGTTGGTCAAAATAGTCGTACCCCCCGTCGTACTGGCAGCAGAGACGGTAACCGTAATCGAGTCTCCAGCGGAAACACTTATATCATCCCAATACTGCTGTGCCTCAGCAGGCCACCATTCATACCAGGCCACAAAACTCGACACGCCATTCTCAATACACCAGTTCACACCAGCTTGCATCAAAGCGCCATTGGGGCAGAAGTTGGAGATTCCGTCCAGTCCAACCCAGGCACAACCGCAGTAGCTGGTACTTGCGTCGCCGCCGGCGGGCGCCGAGGGTGTAGGAACGACGAATGTACCCGTTACGCCGGTTACGTCGGTTGTGTCGAGGAAGGCGCCGGCCCAATTTGTGAATGTGTATGTGCCGAGAGTTGCGGCGGAGGCTTCGTGGGCTGGGGCTGTGAAGTTTTTGTAGGATGTTGAGCCGCCACCGCGGAAGCGTCGTGCAGCGGGGATGGAGGCTGGGCTGGCGAGTGTGGTGCCTGCTAGGAGGAGGGGAGCGAGGGTTTTGATCGAGAGGACCATTTTGCTGTGTATATTATCAAGTCTATAAGATAGGAGAAGAAAGGATGTATGGTTCTATCGAAGAGGCCTCCAGATGTCTGCACCCAGCTCAGAAGAATCAAAAGAGTGGAATACTTCCTACCCATCTCAATTGGGAATCAAGCACATATTTATAGCCCTGAAGGTCTCTGGCATATCCAGCTAATCCATGGCTGTACCGATCTGTACCGTAGCTGATATCCACTCCTAACCTAAGATAAGCTCTGACTCCTAGAGACGAGTCATACTAGACAACAAACGGACTAAAAGAGGAGCATCTAAAGATATCGTAGGCCGCTAAATCAGGCAGGCGGTTGAACTTCGAGGATGGTTACTGGTCTGATATGGAAATGACCTGATGAACAATGATACTATTGAATGTAACCTTGTTGGTGGAAAATTTAAGGTATCTAGCTTAGCTTACTAGGCTAGCTCATGTAAACACCGGAAGTTAGCAGTGCTTGTGCAGGTAAAACAAGGATAAGTAGATGAAAAATACGATATGAGTCTGTGGTCTAAAGGACGCACATAGTACATACATGTAGCGTTCGATCTAATCTTTTAGAGATCCTCCGAGTCGTCTGGTCTTGATTGAAGATCTGTAAATCTCTCATCTAATCTTCGCGTTCTCTCGGCAGTCGGTATAATTCATGGCGGGGAACAAGATCAGGGGTACGTACTACGTAGGTGTAGGAAGCCACCAAGCCACTTTGCGTCGTTACATGCATGCTAAGCTCGTTCTGAATTAGGTCGGTTAATCCTGGTAAGCCCGAGTTGAGTGCAACCCTCTACGGACTTTTAGGAAGGGTCCATTTCCCCTGATTCTTGCTCCAAGTTCATGATATTTGATTGGGATTGTGCGAGGGTGTTTGTTTCTCGGAGTACTAGGAAACACTGATTAGCTTAGAAAGTGAATCAAGTGAAACAACTACCCTAACTGCTTTAGAAGGACAACTGCTGACAATCGATAACCAGGAACATTAACCAAGATTGGAGGACGATATCAGACTAAGCGAATAAGCGCTGTCGATCTTGCATTTAGCGGTTAGTGGCGCACCCACTAATGACACTAATCCATTGATCTGATGATTTGTGTGGATGGACAATTGGATATCGGATGATGACTTTCGTTCTTCTGGGGCCGCGAATGCCGAAAGATAAAGTCTAGTTTACCTATTGCCGGATTCACTTGAAGCGAGAGAACAAGCGGAAACACGCCCTTAAGAAACATGAAAGCATGCTTTTTGACATTCGACCCTATCGTCTTATCGGCATCTGAAATTAACATTGGGACCTGTTTAGTCCATTGACTATTTCACCATGTCACCATGTGCACTGGGAGCCAAACTAATGATGGAATGATATGATGCATCATGTCGATATGTGCGCGTCCTTGATGGTTTTTCTACACAGAATACCTTCGGAATATATTGCATCATGCAGGCACCTAAAATATGAAAGAAAAGAAGAAGAAAAAGAAAGTGACGTTATACGAAAGTACGCGTCGGTTGCTGTGACTTTCCTACGGTGCGATTCTCTAGAATATTCCGTAGCCCTAATTGTGCCGGAAATTGCCCGTTTAGGAAACTTCTCGAATCTTTCCAATTTCTCAGTTTTGATCATGCAATGACCACATGAATTGGGGGAACAAATCAAGATAAGGTTATTTTTGGGTTGGTTTGCTCGATACATACCTAGGTAGGTAGGGAATGATATTCTCCGTGAGGACTTTATGATACGAGGATACTCTTTCTTCGGCCAGAAACAGCATTGAAAGCGTCCAGCGAAACCGATTCAACGGGAGTTAAACGCTATAGAAACCTCAACGATTAAATATGCCTGGTACCGTAGGTGGTAGATTTTAGTATTCATTTGACTTTAACAATCTGGTGTCTCTCCAAGCTGCTCTATGCAACGCATGTAACCACGCACTACTTCGATTGACGACTCACAGTGCTCATGCTTTACCATAATCTCGTATCAAAAGGCAACAATACCCTATAATTGATATGGAAGACCTCGCAAACTGTGTTGACGAGACCGGTAAGAATGCTTCTCAGTATGTCCCATAGATTTCATGTGCTTCCCGCAGAAGGTTCTGGGCGTGTCATGCCGGAGAACCTGGAATTAGATATTCGACGCTGTGGATGATTTTTGATCGAGATTGCGAGAACGCGGGGATTTTGAGCTAGGGCAAGGGAAAATTTGCGCTAGTACGATGTACTACTGTTACGTATTATGATCGTGAGTCGCCTGTCCACAGTGAGGGGCAAGCTCTTGGTTCAATTGAACCTAACTTGCCGCGAATTCTGACTCGTGCTAACAGCCACGTTCAGCTATTGACCAATCAACCACGACCGTGGATGACACCGTACACGTAGCCCCTTGATAACCAAAATGCGTAGCTGGGGAGCTGTTGCGCTCAGCGTCCGTCATATCCACTCACGCGACGGGCCGCTTTGTTTGGTATAAGTTCTCCACGGCAAGCCATGAGATAAATTAAACTGCACTCTGTCGTGCTGGAATATATAGGAAGCTGACATTTTAGGAGGGGGAGGGTCTATATACTCATAAGCATGACCAGTGGAAACGGAAGGGAAGGAATCTACGTAGTCTAGGCAGTCTACCTAGGTAGTTTGGCTGCTCCATGATCTGCTCTCTTCATACTTATAGAATTCAGCCGATGGCTGCGACGGGTAGAAGCCAGCTGCTTCTCAGTCCGCATTGATGCTTAATCATTGCATTAGCGAATGGCTTAACACCAATCAGCTGTGTGGAAGATAGGTCAGGCTGTCGTTGACATGCTCTGTCCATTGGGGGGCTATGCATAGTTTTAGAGTACAGGGTACCGAGGTATTTACTCCCGGATAATACTTGCAAGCGAGCTACATGCGGCTGATGGCCACAAAAGCTCGAGGAAAATCAAATCAAATCGAATAAAATCCTCCTACCAGCATCATGACTGACCCACGAACGAAGACTTATATATACAATCATCTGCCTCTTTTATTTATCATGTTCTCCTGAACTTGCTCTACTCAGAAAAAGCCTCTTCCATGTGAAGATTCTGCACCGCAATCTCTTGACAAACGCCCGCACGATGAGGGAGTGGTACCAGTCTTGCTACAAGGCTGTGACAATGGAGGAACAGCGGTCAACTTCTCCAGCAAAGGACTCGGTGTTGCACCTCTATTATTCAACAGTTGAACATCAAACGGTTTTTGCCGAGAAGCAGAACAAACCTCAGCCATGGCCTCTTGGGGCGTCTTGGCCTCGGAGGGTTTTGCGTCTGGTGTTCGACTTGATTGTTGGATCCGTGGCCCTGCTCTTCGCCATTTTCGGTATTTGGGTTTATCGTATCGATGGAAACGTTGTTAGTCCGGAGACTACAGGCTCCAAACTCCTCAGGATCTCACAATATGTTAGTTATCCGGATCCTATACTCACACGGTCCTCTCGGTAGCTGCGCGACGTCTAGCTAACACCATATTACTCTAAAAGGCGCCTACCATCTTTCCAGTTCTATTTGCGGCCATTGCCGACAGCAGTATGAAGAGTATCGCCTCTTGGCGCCTCCAGACCAGTCGACGGGCGACTATCGGGCTGGTGCAGCAATGTCTGGGTAGTCAGACTATCTCGGGGTGCATTTCTAACACAGATAAGGTTGCGAGCTCGTAACGCTTTTGCCATATTTACGGTATTACTGTGGTGTCTGTCTCCTTTGGGCAGCCAGGCATCTCTCCGGGTAATTTCTGTCGTGGATACTTACTCGATTAGCCAGATGCACCTGGCAACTATGAACACCTTCACCGAGTACCACTAAGGCTCCGCCGAAGGGGTGTCGGAAGCCGTAACGACGGTAGCAAACCCCGTCTTGCCTCTATATTGGCGGCTTCGCTCCTTAGAACCCGAAATCAAGATCTCTGGAATAACATTCGATTTTTCCGTGATCGATAATCTCGACGACACCAGCAATGGCTAGATGGTGCCACAGAATAACAATCTAACATATGCCTCTCTTGTCGGCATACCAGTGGGTAATTTACCTAGCTCAGGCAACACACCCTTTACCCTTCCGGGTTCTTATCTCTCCTGCTCGGTTCTCAGCTCGTCAAACCAGACTGATTTCAACAACTACACGAGTCCAGATACTCCAACTCCTAATAACGGCGCCGATTGCAGCTGGACAAGCTCCATGGGCGGCACTGAGTACCAAATTGCCATATCAGTGTCATGTGATACGCTTAATACACCCAAGGCTTCTGGCACTCGTAAGCCCGGACGCTCGTTTGGGAGTCATTCATGTATGATTCATCTGGAGGTTTTGAATTCATCCTATGGACTCAGGCCAAATGCGATCTCACCAGGACCTACGTCGATGCCAACGTAACGTGCATCGAGAGTTCGTCTGGGAGTTCATCCGCGAGCACCTGCAACCTGTCCTCCGCCCGCCGCTCGCTCACTCCTCAATTCAACAGCAACTGGACCGTTCTCGACATTGCCGGCGGGATATTTGATGCTGGTGAAGTTCTGAATCTTCTCACCGGCTTGTTTCCCAGCGCTCAAATCTCCGGCGGTCTGGAACCCGTTCTCGCCTATTTTACCGACCCATATCATGCCGTAGGCAGCTCTGGCTCACTCGCGACTTACACCGCTGGCCAGAAGGTATTCGAAACCCGTCTAGCTCAACTTCTCAATTCAATCCTTTACATAGGAATTAATTCCTCGGCACTCACAGGCTCTTTCGAGCCGCACGAGAGCGTCCTCAATTTGACTAGCATCGCTACCCTTAAGCAAGAAGTTATCAGGTGTAACCTGCCCTGGCTCGGCGTGCTCATCGTTGCGTCGTTGACAATCTTCATCTGTGCACTAATCGGCGCCTATCTGGGCATTATCACACTGACCCCGATATTCTGGGTTCCATCTCCCTTGCCCTGTTACATAATAAAACCAGGGGAATAGACGGGTCCTCTACGTGGTCCTCTGATGAGTGGGCGAGGAATTTGAGGAAGTCAAAACTATATCTTGGAGATGTTGAGCCTGGGGCTGAGGTCGGTCGTATTGCTCTAGCGACCTCGTTGCAGGATTTGCGTGTTGGTTCGATGAAGGGAAGAGATTATGTTTAAGACAGTTGTTAGAGCTGGTGAAAATCTATCTTATTGGTGGTATTAAAATGTGCGTCCTGACATACAATGACTCAGGTCTACTGTTGAAATTACGTATAATTTGATATATGTTCATTCTAAACATTGAGTTCTCTAGGGGCTAGGGAACTACCAGATACCTAGGTAAATCTCTACATATGTAGTCAGGTTATTTTGTCTACATATTGAAATATTCATCCTGCTGTTGTAATGAATAGCTATACGGCAGAGTTGTGAGGAATAGTTCAAAACTAGATAGTCCATTCCTGGCAATGAAAGGCACTTCCAATCACTCGTATAACTAGAGGACATGCTCATAAACCTTATATTCATACTCATACTCATATCATACTAAATCGGATGGATAGGCGGGGTCAACGTAATAGCGTAGAGCTTGTTTGACAAAAACTTGGTCGTCATACTTGTCAAAGGCTCTGGAGATCTTTGATTTAATGTTTCAAATTTGAGTAACATCTACTACCGTAGTAGAATGAACAGATAACGAGTAGTGATAGGGCTCGCTCGCATCTGCTAAAACAAGGGAGTAACACCCCTAAAAGGTATCTATTCAAAATCCCTGGTGTTTTTGTATTTAAATCCTTGAACGATATAGTTTGCTGTCGTTGTGAATATACAGGAGAGCTCACTAGAGTTCGTCTCTTTCCAGTCGCTTGGACAAACTGATATCTTTGCTTGAGTACCCCCAATAATAGCTGAATATATGCAAGCCCCGTGAATGCATGACTTTCCATTTGCTTAGAAACGTTTACAAACGTTTGAAAAGGAAAATAATCGCCTTGGGAGGTCCCACATCGTGATGCATACTTGAACTAAGAGAGCTCAAGCATCGCTGAATATGAATGGACTTATTTGGAAGAGTCACAAAAGCTATTCCCGATACACACAACGTGGCTGATATCAGCTTTGCGCTTCTTAATCTAAATTGATGGGAACCAGGTTTGCCTGATCTCGTAAACAGGCTACAAATTCTGCACAGTAAAAGCAAGAACGAGTCTTCGAAAGCAATCGATGCTTTCCTCCTTTTCTTGGGCATTCATCTAGCATTTTTGAATACAGTCAAATGGTATATCAGATCTGTGATACTGGCATCAAGGGCTGTTCGAGATGATTACTTCTCTAAAGACGAACGCATCATAGATTGACAATCAAAAGTCGCCGGGAGGTGGCCAAAAGTGGCAGCTTACAGCATGCTGAATCTGTAAATATATACCATCGATAGGAAAAAATTTCTGGACCCATGTCGCTGGAAGTTAGTCGACGCCTAGATACGAGCATAGAGACTTGCCTCCAGATGACGATTGATTATGAAGCTCCCCAAGCTATGATAGGTAGGAAATGGAGTTCTAAGGTTGACATGGCTGTGCTTAAGACTGAGTACAAGTTACTGCAAATACTGATAATGGAAAGTGTATAAACTGTCCATTCAAACGGTGCTTCAAACCGTCATATCGAGGTCTGTAGTAATCAAAGAAAGCAGCAATATTTCCAGAAAAATATCTAACATGTGAAGGAAAAGACATTCCATGTAACTATGCAATATGGGGCGTTAAACTGCAACCCGCCAATATGTATACAATAAAAAGCCACAGGACCACACTAAGAAGTGATCGACTGTAACCTCCACTGTTCAGTGTTTCGTATGTATCAACTGCTCGCGTCAGAAATGGGTTGGTCACCGACTTTTGAGTCCTATCTCTACTTGAACGAAGCTGTTTTATCTCTTCAAGGATAAGTACTCACTCAACGAAAAGAACGCTTACAAAAGGCTACGTATTGCGTATATACCTGAGTCATGGTTTCGAAAAACGGCGTAGCTGCGGGTGTATCCGATATGCGATCTTAATTCAACTGATGTTATACCACGGCGGTATTATGGCCTCAACGGTGCCCATAACATGTTAAGTAAAGCGGCGACGGATGCCGAATTTTCCGGATGAAGTCTACAGTGTAGAGGGAAGAGAATTCAACATCGTGGCAAGTACGAATATATAGCTAGTATGTATTCTAGAGCATTGCTAGGCGTTAACCACGCCACATGTCTCACAAGCCCTAACCGGAGGACCGAGACAAACACCGTTTTACCGAAGGAGAAAACGAAAGTAGTAAGCACTAACTCAGACTTGACTCTGCTCTAGTCAGAATGTAGTAATTGATTGTCTGAATTGTCGGGATAAGTCGTCTAAAATGTGCGTGCAGATAACGGATTCAATTCATACGTCTTAAAAGGCTTGATATGAGCAAGGTTGCCATTCCCAGGTTTACGAAGTTTTGACTTCATACCTCGGGACTATTTTTTTTGGACACAAGAAATACTCCGTAAATCTATTAGAATTTGACCATTATCCACAACAGGGTCTGAGTCCAGAACATCATTTCGCACGTACACAGCAATGCTTAGGCAAAACTTTATGCTCCGCACGAAAATGCAATACCTTAACAAGTACGTACATACTACAGAGTGACTTTGACGCATTTGAAGTTTCGAACTCTTTCAGACTCTTAGTCTTAGATATTGAAACGCTGTTGATCTTTTACTGCATGTAGTTAAGAGTCTCCGCTAATTGATATTACACGTTGGTTGGTGGCGTCGACTAGGATGCCTTTCACGGAATCCGGACGCAAACCCTAATTTGAATTTATTTGCGTGGGTCTGCCTATAACAACAGCCTGCTAAGTGCCATCACTTACGAAGTTGGGAAGTGCGTACGTGGCTTAGTTTAGAATATCTTTAAGATAATGGGCTTGTAATATTGTTCAGTAATCATTGGGTATGCGCTCTGTTGTACGATATAATCTATAGACATGTAATGATAGAAATCATCTAAGCAAGCTCGCATTCAATCAAGCTCTCGACACCCTTTTCAGCAGTGAAGATGTTGACAATCTTCAACCCTGCAGATTCAACCAAAGCGTGCCACTGTCGCTCTGTGCGCTCTTGAGAGGCAAACAAGGTCATCATAATGAGATCCAGAGAGGTTGTCTGCCAGTCAGCGTCCATGTCTGGGATGACATTCTCATTGATCAAGACCTTGCTGTATCCTGGCTTCATGGCCTGGGCAAGGTTGGTTAGAATTTCCTTGCACTTGTTGTCAGGCCAATCGTGGAGGATGGAGTGCATGTAGTATGCACGAGCACCTGGGTATCACAGTGATCAGCAAGTCACACTTTCAACTATCACGAGAAAGGAACAGACCTACCCTTAATTGGTTGCTCCTTGAAAAAGTCATGCTCCATCGCCTCAATGTCAGGACTGACAAGAACCTTGGCCTTTGCAATGACCTCAGGCAGATCCTGAAGCACAAACTTACCCTGAACTTCGGGATGCTTGCGACGGAACTCTTGTAGGTCATGGCCAGTGCTGCCACCCACGTCCACCAACAAAGGCGCACTGGTATCCAAGCCAGCGGCCAGACGTTCTTGAACAGGGTAGAAGCCCGGGTCCATCCAGCTGGGTCGGCCCTGGTGATAGGCCGACATGTGGTTCATGAAACGCACAGGGAATTCCGGGTTAGTGGCGAGGAATTCAAAAAAATGCAGATCCGTATGAAAGCCCAACTGCATGGCAGTATTCTTGCCATCGGTTGGTGCTTGATAGCCGTTCTTTTTAACCCACTGAGGGAAGGCTAGGACACCAGAGTTGATGCAATCAGTCCTACCTAGGTTAGACGCGGTTTCAAGACAAGGGTACACTAGAGTGCTGGGTCACTCACATGCACGGGAAGGCGTCTCCATATTTCTGGATAGTCAAAGTCTTAGCAAAGTTGGTCGGCTGATAAGTATCGGGTCCGACTTCGTAAATGGCACCCATAGCGCCGAGGTGCTTCAAAATGCGACCTGTTTTCTATGTTACCAAGGGATCAACGACGGAAATCGTAGAGACTTTTGGTCTAGACCTACTTAGAAAGACTGGTTCGGCACCAGTAGCTTCAGCAAGCTCAACGGCCGTTTTGGGCTTGTCATCTTTAGACAGCACCTTGAAAAGGCCTAGATTGACTCCTAGCTCAATAGCAGCAAAAATAGTGGGCTATGAAGCCAGAAATTAGCGAGGGATAATCAGCAAAGGTGTAGATAAGTTCGTACCTGAGACCAGCAGTACCGAATCATAGCTTCACGAGGAGTCTCAAGCGCATATGACAAAGAGCGAACCGATTCTAGGAGTTGACGACGGTTTTGGGCTCCATCTTGAGTGAGATATTTGCCTTGTTTGGCAATCTCCTCTAGCAATTGAGGAACTTTGTCAACGGCATTGGCTTTGACGGCAATGCTCTCATCGATAGGTGTTGCAGCACCATTGCCGTTAGCATGCCCGTTAGCATGTCCATTAGAGTGACCGTTTTCAATAGCCATGCTGAAATACGTCGAGATATTTTATTGGGAAAATAGACTGAAGTAAAGCTGGGGCAGTTTGCGGTAAGTTTTGAAAAGTACTGAGCACCGAGTATGTTATGCAGATGGGCAGGGAATAAGATCAGAGAAGAATCCTCGGTCCAGCAAAAGAAATTAAAGAAATTCTCTTCAATAAATACGATTTATTCCTTTCCCAGCTAGCTGTGTGCGTATCATGTCAACCTCTTAGAGTCTGGCCATCGGCAATATCTATCGGATAAAGCTTCTTGATAACAGCAGGACAACTGCAAGTGAAGCGAGCTTTGGAACACTGGTGCGTAGTCAGGGGCTGTGGAGCTCTTTTAGGCTCTTTTAGCACATTCTAAGAATGATAGGATCGTGATGGCGAGTCAAGAGGGGTTGCGTGGCCAACCAATGAACCCAAATTTGGGTCCATTACGGAGTAGTTATGCTGCGTCCGTACTTAATGGCCTCCAAGCTGCTACTAAAAGGTTATGTTGACAGCGCCGCCGGAGGTTGAGACACTAGCATAAGGGCTAGCTCTAACCACATGAGTAGTGAGAAGTAGCCATTATTTCTCTTGTCGTTTCTGTCCGGCGGTAAGACACACCAAGTGACAACGTCGACCGTAAGCCGAGGACACCCCACTAGGACATATAATTCCTGTGTTATGTAGGACTACCATGGATGGCGCCTCGTAAGTCATTGACACTTGGCAACGACCAGGCAAGACCACTCGTGGCGGGGGTATTCAACCTGTGGATAGTGGTCTTCCACTTTCCTTCGATTGTGATTGCACGTTTTGCTGCACGAGTCAGTAGATATTTTTGGGCAATGGGCATTAGGGTAGATACGGTCAGATCGCCGCCATATGTCTGGAATATTGATTAATGGTGGAGCAGTGACCGGAGAAGAAGTGACAGAGGGACAGAAAGAAGTCGATCACTGATCATTTTGGGATTTGACGTTTCCCTGAAGCCTGCAGGCCTGAGGCCCCCAAGGAGAAACTAAACCAAACAAAGTTAAGCGTGATATAAACCCTAAAAAGGAGCCAATCTGAGCGCTCCCGTACACGGCTGGGTCCCACTGGAGCGGTTCTGTGCTGGGGCCTGGGGCATCCACCTTCCTAAGTTCGTAAGTTTCTCTGAACTGCCCTCCTGCCAACTGCCAACTTCTTCTCTCCTCGGCCCAGACCAGATCAGACCAGACATATCATATGCTTCATCGAACATCTCAGTAACCATGACTCGTCAGCCTCCCCTGGATGAAACGTGATCATCATACAGGCGTGAGCTTAAATGAGCAAGTGGCACAGGTTACGTACGAAGCAGGTCTTGCACTATGTGGGCCAGAACAAACGGCGTTTTTCGTACGGGAGTGCGTACCCTCTCAATCTAGCGATAATGGCTATTTCCGAAAGTAAAAATTCCACAACTGGAAACTCTACTGCCTGAGCGGATGCCCCTAGGAACGAAAGAGTCTGTCCCGATTTGTCGGCCGTTATTCTCACTTCAAGGCCTTAGATGCAGCTGTGGAGCTGTCAAATTCAAAACCGTTAATGGCACGAGCTAAGCTACGCCATTGCAACCACCAGTCAGATCCTGGGGAAATGTGGGCTTGGACTAAACCGTGAGACTTTACTCGTCATCTGAAAGGCATACGTAGTTCCAATTCTTCATTATAGACAGGGAAGTACTGCGAGAGTGAGCATAAGCCCAGTTGGGTTGTCGCTGCTAGAGTGGAATGCTCGGTACTTACGTACTAACTGATAGACTAGCAAGGATCCATCGCAGGGAATATAAAGTCCTTGGGTTATGTCACTTATGTGCATATATAGTACGTATTCCCTACCTACGGCATTCTGACCCGGAACATTCACTGTGACCTGCTATAAAATGGTTGTACATACCTATTTTGACTAGATCGGACGCTGAACGCTCGCTGTGGTTCAGGAGCACACATGTTAGAGTTTCCCACCAACAGAGTTTCCAGGTGTGACGGAAAGAAGGTTGCTGTTTACGAGGTCTGATTAATGAGTGCTTGCCACGACCCGTAGCACAGACTTGACAATCGCGATGAAAGAAGTCAGTTAAAGAGACGGAAAACTTATGTGCCCCTTAGCGAATTATAACTACCTCAGCTAATACCTTATCGGCCTGAAAATTTTCAGACTCAAAACTCTCTATTGACCTACACGGCCTGGTCTCTGTCGATCAACGTTAGTCTGACGCCGGTTCGTTCCGTCTCTGGACCGTTTTAGGACATGTCCCTTTGGCAGTGCGGATTTAGCATCTGGCTTATTCGTAGAACAAGGGAGCTGAAGAAAGAGTTGGTACAGACTAGGACGTACGCTCTCCGTTTAGATCAACAGAGATTTCCCGGCCTGCATATTTGCGTCCCAGCCATTATCCCAAACCAATAGTGAATCCGATCCTCCGGCCCAGAAGCACGGACACCATGAAATGCTTCCTGTACCATATATCACAGTTTGAACCCGAGAGCTAAGAGCAAGGGTTGGTATCACTATACATTTCGTACAAGATCTACGTTTATGCGTACTTTATTCCGAATTGTCCTCTTGTTTTGCCTCCACTCCCTGGATCATATCACGTTCTATAATATATCTCCGGAAAAACATGAACCTCCTTTCGTTTGATCGATTTCCTTGCAAATTCTAAAAGAGGGACAAGACCCCGATCCGGTCGTATATCGTTGCACGGTTGTCGAGTTTCTTTTGCTTCTGTCCATCAATTCATCCTCCAGCCATCCAAAGCGTTACCAGAATGTCAGGCTCAACGAGCGGCTATTCTGCCGCATATCTTAACGAGAATAAAAGCGCAAACATCCTGGCGCCGATGTGGACTCTGACTATGATCACGACAAGCATGGTTATTGCTCGAATCTACATCCGAGTGAAAATAGTGAAGAATGTCGGGTTGGATGACTGGACTATTATGGCTGGAATGGTAAGATTATCACTGTCACTGACTGTCACTGAGCTGGCCATCGGTAAACGTTGTCTGATCTTTACAGATCTTTGGTCTCGCTTATCTAGGCCTCACCACCGCGAATGTCATCGTCGGTTATGGAAGACATGCCGTCACACTGGATCTCCCTCACCTCGAAAAAGCCATTTTGCTCAACACAGTCGGCTTTCTTTTCGGCATTCTTTCATTCACGATTCCCAAGATTGCCGTGGCTATCATGTTGATTCGGATTCTCAACCCCAGTAAAATTCAGAAATACTTTGTCACTGGGTTGGTGAGTTTTGCTGCCTGCGTGGCAGCTACCTGTATCATTCTTCTATTCACCGAGTGCGACCCCCCAGCATCTCAATGGGACAAGTCGATACCTAATGCTACATGCCGTGATCCGTGGATATTGATTGACTTTGCTGTTTTTACCGGAGGTATGTGTTCGCACCCGGGGGACATCCGGGAGATAGAATGAATCAAGCTGATGGAAATGTGATAGCGCTTTCGGCATTTGTTGATCTCTACCTTTCGATCTATCCTGCTGTCGTCCTTTGGAAGTTGAACATGTCTCTGAAGAAGCGGCTGGCTTTGATGTGTGCTCTAGGTCTCGGTTCCATGTAAGTGTTGAAATGAATCCTTTAGCTAACGTTACTGAGCGTTGATTACTGACAACGATTTTCAATAGTGCTGCAGCTATGGCCGTCGTCAAGTGTACGCAGTTGAAGGGTCTTGCTGACACGGCCGATTATACCTGTAGGCCACAATACGATGCATTCCGTTCCAAACATAAGGCTAATAATTTCCCCACCTCTAGTCGGTACATGGGAGCTCGTAATCTGGACAAAGTAAGTTGATTGCACGGTCTCAATAAGTGATATTGTACTAAACATCATGACTACTCAGCATCGAAGCAGACGTCGTCGTCATCGCATCGTGCATCCCCACCCTTCAGCCTCTACTTGAGTACATCCTCCGCAAGAGCAGAGGCACAAGCTACAACAACAAATACTTCAACCGACTCGAGAAAGACAGCAGCGGCATGAACAACTCGCAGTCCATCGAAATGCGTGCACACCGCAACAATCGAAGCAAGCAGCACAGTATCTCCATCACCAACATTGAGCGAGGAGATGGCAGCCAGGAGAGCATCCTTCCGCCAGGAGACAGCCAGAACCAGATCCGTCGCACCGATAATGTGACTATCAACTATGAGTCTCGGACAGAGGAACCGGCGAAGACAAGGGCTTGGTAAGGGCATTCGGCCTGACCAGTCCAGTGAATGGAGCTCAGAAATTTATATATGGTGGTCACGTTCGGTTTGGTGTTGGCGAATGGTTATATACGAAAAGACATCCTTATGTTCATTTATTTTACATGGTATCATACACTCCTTTTGTCTTGCAAAAGTCTGTTCTTTCCAGCCCGCTGGCCATACAACGATATGTCGGCCATTCATTCTCTCCTGTCGGATCTAATAGTGTATACGGCCATGAATACACAATTCAGATGCAATAGCACACATCTGAAGCGAGCAAGTTCAATGATCGGACTTCTTCCGGACCGGCAACATCTTGATCGGCCCGGTTGATGTGTTGCCGAATTGAGCAATAATGCCCCTCAATCGGACAATCTCCGGATTCTTTTCCATGCCTTTAAAGAGAACAAAGCTTCTTCAATTCCCTATATCTGCCTATTTTCTCTGACAAGTACATTCAAATTTCAAAGGACAATTTTATACTCGAACCATCTTATATCAACTTCGTAGAACAGACACGGCCAGTCAACAACCATCATGGTCCAACACCCGCGCGTGCCTCCTGCAGGTATATGGGCGCCAGCAGTCACAGCCTTTAACAGCGAAGATGATACAATTGACTATGAATCGGCAAAGAAATACTACGCCTATTTATCGCGCAGTGGCCTAGTAGGCTTAGTGATTCTGGGAACCAATGCAGAAACCTTCCTCTTGACTCGAGAAGAGCGAGCCCAACTTATAAAGACTGCTCGTGAAGCTGTAGGACCTGATTATCCTATTATGGCCGGTGTGGGTGGACATTCTACCAAACAGGTAAACCGAATTCCCAAGAATAAATTAGGGGTCTTGAGCTGATGTAGAGCAGGTCCTAGAATACAGTCAAGATGCCTACAACGCTGGCGCCAACTACCTCCTGGTCCTACCACCGGCCTACTTTGGCAAACAGACCACCCCAGCCGTCATCAAGCGCTTCTTTGCAGACGTAGCTCGCAAAGCCCCCTTGCCCGTGGTCCTCTACAACTTCCCCGGAGTGACCAACGGCGTCGACTTGGACTCCGAGCTCATAACCGATATCGTCAATGCATCAGCCGCCGATTCTGCGGACGGCACCAGTAACGTCGTCGGCGTAAAGCTGACATGCGCACAAGTCGGAAAGATCACCAGACTGGCAGGAACATTTGGACCGGATAAGTTTTCTGTATACGGCGGTCAGTCCGATTTCCTCCTCGGTGGATTATCTGTTGGTTCAGCGGGCTGCATCGCCGCATTCGCAAATATATTCCCAAAGACGATATCGCATATCTACAAGCTGTACAAGGAAGGGAAATATGCTGAAGCGTTGGCGTTACACCAGAAGGCTGCATTGGCAGAATCGCCTAGCAAAAGTGGCATTGCGACGACAAAGTATGCAGTAGCAATCTATTCGGCGCCCAAGGCGGGGATTGAGAATGCAGAGAAGAAGTTCTTGCCGCGTACGCCGTATGAGCCGCCGACTGAGGCGACGAAGCAGCTTGTGAAGAAGGTGATGGCTGAGTTGGCGGCGGTTGAGGATAAGCTCTGAGTGGTCTCAATGTAAATAGGTGAAACCTACCATACCAAGTAGATTGAATTGCGCATATATTGTAAAGACAAGAAAGAATGGATCATAGAAAGGAATCTATGGTGTGTGAGCTTAACGACTTTGTAACCAGCCATAGAAGGGGATGGACAACGGAGCATCTACTTATATCCGTGGATGATCAACACTCAAAATCTTCCCCGCATCAAGCATCCGTAATTTTTCTTTCCTTTCATACATCACGAGTCAAACATCAACCACGAGACTGTACCCTTCTACCTCTGGACAGCAACAGATTAATCCTCTACTGCAAAAAAGATATCGCAACTTCAAAATGAACACAGAATACATCCCCCCGCCCCTCCCCCCTCCCTTCGCGCTCACAACCCCTCCACCAACCCTCCTCGCCCAAGGCGCCGAAGCACGACTATACAAAACCACCTTCCTCACCCCGGACACACCAGCCGCCCTCAAAATCCGATCTACAAAACCGTATCGTCACGAACTCCTAGACCGACGTCTAACCCGTCAACGCGTACTACACGAGGCAAGATGTTTAATGAAACTCTTGCGTGAAGGTGTCAGTGTCCCCGCTGTACTGGCTCTGGACTGGGATCCCGCTACCCCCGCCGATGGGACGAGGTCGGTTGGCGCATGGCTACTTATGGAGTGGATTGATGGGTTGGCTTTGAAGCATATATTGGAGAGGTGGGAGAAGTGGATGAAGAAATCGATCAATAACCCCATTGAGGGTTTCAATAAAGAAGAGGAAGAGGCCAAAGTGAAAGAATTGATGAAGAAAATCGGTCGTACAGTCGGGAGTATGCACAAGGTTGGCGTTGTGCATGGAGATCTTACGACGAGTAATATGATTCTCAGACCAGTTGATTCTACGCCGACGGGTATCACGGAGTCGCCTTCGATGACGGGGGATATTGTGCTCATTGACTTTGGTCTTGCGAGCACGAGCTCTGCTGAGGAAGATCGTGCGGTTGATCTATATGTTTTGGAGCGGGCGTTTGGAAGCACGCATCCGATGACGGAGGATTTCTTTTCTGAGATCCTAGATGGCTACGCTGAGAGTTTCAAGGGCGCAAAGATGGTACTTAGGAAATTGGAGGATGTGCGGATGCGCGGCCGAAAGCGAAGTATGCTTGGTTAAACAAGGTCTGATGAGATTACAAATACGTTCATTGCTCATATGCTCCGAAACATGCTTGTGTATGAATCAAGAGAAACCGCCAAACGCCTCGCTAGGACTATATGCATAAGGAAAGAACTTTCAAAAGGGTGCTTATGATCGGTCATCTGTCCGGATACAGCTTCCAACTTCTGCAAGTGCAAAGTACCCTTTATTCTCGATGACGCCTCGGTCTTTCACCACGGCCGTGTACTTGACCACCCACTGGGGCTCAATATCTCCCTGCAGATCCACAGCACCGGGCGTGGATGCTAGAACTCCGGCACTGTCCTTGCCTGATCCTAACAATTCTCGTGTGGTACCCGGGGGTAAGATATTGGTGCAGTCATTATGCGTGAGAAGTCGAATCTTCTCCTGCTTCGCATAAAGAATGAGTGACTTCGGAACAACGCAGCAATCCTTGACATTAATCTGATCGACTGATGGCTTGACTGTCGTCTGTTGAATGAATCTAGCCAATCGCTCAGTGCCAAACTCGGCAACACCAAGTTGCGCAATCTTGCCGTTTTCTGCCAGCGTCTCAAGGGCATGCCACGTCTTCACCATGCTCTCAAAATCATCTGCTGGTTCTGTACTGTCACTTCCGGCTTTACTTTCACTGCCTGTTCTTGAACCTGCTTCGTCGTCATCTGCTTCTGTTTCTTCATCTTCCGCGTCAAAGGATACCCCTGGGAACGAGACAATCAATAGATCGATAGATTCAACGTGTAATTCCTTGAGGACCAAATCAATTGCATCTCGTGTATGTGCCTGTCTTCGCGACGCGGGGATTCCGGGGAGATAAAATAATTTGACCGTAATATCGTACTGATCCCGTTCCTCCGACAACCCAGAGAGCGCAAAGTCGGTCGCGGGGACGTAAAGTGTATCGCCCTCTTGTGCCGTCCATGATGCTCTATTTGTTCCGTTCGATTGCTCGTCCTGTGGCGGCAAAGTTTGTTGCGCGGCTTGAAAGTTGGATTTGAGAGAGTTGATTAATTCGACGTTGGATTTTTCGGCTTGGAAGCGGACCACCGAGGGGCCGGTGGTCATTATATTTCTGAGAAGATGACTGTCAGTATGGCCTTTCTTGTACTGTGAAATGTGTTTGTAGATGTGGCATGTCGAACTTATGACGGCGCGGGGTCGGGAACTCACCCGGTTGATAGTATGAGCTTCATGGCGGCTCTGTCGCAAAGCGATAGAATATGCTTGGTCGTCCGGTGATTGAAATTATGTCTGCTCTTTAACTTAGTTGAAGTGAATAAAGTAGAACAAGTTGTGCAATGGTAATTTAGATTCGAGAAAGAAGTTGAAGCGGGGCAGTTGTAGATAGCAAATCGCGATTTTTGCGGCAACTACGGAGTCGCAGAAAAGTCACGAAACCGCCAATCGCGACATGATTAATAATTCCATTGGAGAAGTCAGTATTTCAAGGTTTTGAAAGTAATTCTGCGCTCTTCTTTCAGTGTCATGTTGTGTACATCGAGGGTGCACCAGTTATCGAGTCACTAGAATTGGCCAGCTGCTGTGGAGGATCTGATATGTAAAATACTATGCAGCTTGTAATTAATCTTATTTACATGATTAATTCTACATCGATAAAATGGATAATAAAATGCATCAACCTCGCACTCTCAATACCTCGAGCTGAAAAGGCAATGTGATTGGCTGTCGATCTTTCCGACACTCAAGCAGCCGCGGCCGACTGACGCAACCGCGACAATCCTCCGACGCATCATCCTCTCCTTCTTTCTGAACTCTGCCCACCACAGCTCACTCGCTGGACGGAGCTTCTTATATCGCTGCAGAGAATGGCCTAATATCCGTCCAGCTACTTCAACCTGCCGTTTGCACGATTTCGAATGTGCATGTCGCTCAGTGTCCTCCGCGGAACGACGAAAACGGCCCAAAACAACTGTCAGGGGTAATGTGCCGTGCGACAACGAGCTTGCGATGATCAACTACACATTTGCTCAGGAAGCAGACGATATAATTTACATACGACCTATAACAGTCATACGTGCGCCCTCGGTTTAGCATAATAACAGCTGCTGGAACACATCCTGCAAAGTCGGGAAGATGGCGTGGTATTCGCTGCTCCCGGACTCAATGAGTACATGGGAAACATGGATCATCAGACTATTCGTATGTTCCTCGTCCCTTAAAATCTCAGGATCACCTCTGTGAACGTAATGAATGATCTGACTTGTGGATGAATTCTAGATCTTCCTCGGCATCCTGACGATCGGACCGTGGGCGGGTCTCGTCATATTCGATATTGTATATTACTTCGCTCGCGTAATCGCATACGAATTCCCTTTCACCGGAGGACGAGCGAACGGCGAGCGCAAACCACGCGCGCCGACATTGACAGAACGGCCGAGTGGGCGACGGCGAGCTTTTAGTCTTCGAGGAGAGGAAATGGCCGTTGAAGGAAGTCGGACAACCACATTAGAGAAGGAGATGATGAGGAGGCTTGTGCAGACTGAGAGTGAAAAGACCTAGGCTGAATGCTTTGCGATGTATACTATATCATTAATCTATGCTGGTATCTCTCCGATTGACGGGCTTCGAAGATTGTTTATCGCAGAATAATGCCCATATCAGAGCAGAATGTCGGAGTGTTTGTCAGCCATTCACCATTCTCAATCGATACGAGGATTTCAATGTTCTTATCCGAGAATAATGCTATTAACCAAAGATAAAACATGTAAATACTGATAGCTTATCTTCTTCCAGATAAGCCGGCTCCACCTGCCTCATCCGGTAAGAGCGGTCGTGGTTGCCCGTTTTGTGAAAATGCGGAGGCGGCGACTATAAACAACCTTCCAAGGTTAGCTTAGAAGGATCTTCTCTAGCTTCTTCATTCTCACTCGCTTGTTCTGTCCTTTCGTTTCCCTGTTCTCAACGCTGTTGGGTTGTCGAGTTTGCTTAGCAGCCGTCTTCAAGTGACAATCAAGCGGCTAGCTACTTCCACGGCTTCTTTGTTGCAATTTGCCCCGGTAAACTCGTGTGCGACACAACTTCTCCGACACAACTCTTTCAGTTCCTTCTTGCCTGGTCGAAAATCAGCTTGACTGCTACCAGCCATGGAGCAGCCAGAGTCTCACGTCGAGATAGGTAAAAAGTTGCTCAAGACACTCCATTCGCTCATCGAGCACTTTCCCGAAAATGCGCAGAACAACATAGACAAACTCAAAAAGATGATTGAGTCGCCTAAACAATCGCAGCTGTTGATCTCTGTCCTCTTGGGATTGGGGTTACTTTTTCAAGTTTTTCTCAAATTCGTACGTCTGATATAAATCTATGCTTGATCTGATATGACCACTGACATGCAACAGCGACAAGTGAAAACTCACAAAAAGTCTCGATTCATCGAATCACCTGGCTTCCCATTACCGGAGACCTTGCATGAATTTGACTGGGCTACAAAGGAGCCCCTGCAACTTAGGCCATTCAAGCCAAAGTATCATCTCACAATGGGTTCGTGACCACATGTATGAGTTTCCAGCCAATACTGACGGATATACAGCTCTCGAAAACTTGGACCCTTCTGAACTCATTCTTATGGACAAGACATACAAAGAGCGCATACTGTATCGCCGAAAGATCCTCAAGGAACATCACGAGACCGTAATCGCAATGCATGACGAGTCTGACCCGCGTGCAATCGCCGCTGTGAAGGAATTCTATCGCTACATCATGTCGACCTACTTACCTGTGCGCTACCCGACAATGTTTCGTCTGCACGAAACTGCTTTTGAGACAGGCAAGGCTTACATGCTTGAGAACCTCGTCTTCAACGAGCTGTACCCGTCCGAAGTCACCGAACTTACATCGCCAATGCGCGCTCTTGAAATTCTCTACAAGACTGTAGACGAGGATTACCTCATCCTCTTACCTGATAAACCAGACGATGGTGATACCAAAGATGTCAAATACAGACTCGTAGCATACGAAACATGTTACCCTGCAGGCTTCAACCCGCGCCAGAAACTCGGAAAACTTCTTGCCGACATCCATGGCCCCGTCCCGGGTTACCACGAGAAACTCGAAAAGAGCATGGACCGACATTTTGCAAATGTTGAAGTAGGAAAATATGTGAAACGTGTCAATTGGAGTATTTCTACTAATACGGAGTTGTTTGCTGCTTTTGGTGGGTTGCATAGCTCTGTGAATGAGACGCAGGTCGAGGAGAAGATTAAGGAGGGGACATTAGATGTTGATTCGGTATGTCATTACCTTTCAGGATTTTTTTTAATATTGAAAAAGAAGAGATG
The DNA here is from genome assembly GCA_001571465.2 of Talaromyces pinophilus. Classification (NCBI taxonomy): domain Eukaryota; kingdom Fungi; phylum Ascomycota; class Eurotiomycetes; order Eurotiales; family Trichocomaceae; genus Talaromyces; species Talaromyces pinophilus. Next base: position 2,118,323 of record CP017344.1, on the reverse strand, counting down.
ATATTGACTTGATAGACTCTCTTGCGGAGCGAGCGTCAAACACTGCATCGCCTGCCAACTTCCCGTGCTATGGTGTTTGGTTTCCATACATACACATACCCAATCAAGAAGATCAAAGAAGAAGGCCTGGGCGAGGATCTCGTCACAGCTATCGATGGGCTGAAAGAAGGAAGCGTCCCAAAGATTTTCGGATACAAGCGAGGACCCGTCTGGGGAGATGCAGTCAAGGCATATTTACGGAGTTAGATCCGTTTTCTATAGACGATTTTGTTCACTTTTAAATACAGCTGATTGGATAGACTTTTGCATATGCATATCATCCTTACAACCTCTCCAAAACCTTGATCAGATCTGCCGTAACACCCATAGCCGTCACATCACCACCGGCACCAGCACCCTGAACAATCAACGGGTTACTTCCGTATCGCTTCGTATAGAAGCTAATAATATTATCACTTCCCTTCAACCCGGCAATCGCACTGTCCTTCGGGAACTGCTGCAATCCAACCTTGACCTGTTTCTTACCAACATCCACACTACCAACGTATCGCACAACTTTACCCGCCTTTTCAGCCTCCTCCTTGAGCGTAGCCATCTGGCCATCGAACTCGGGTAGACGGGTCATGAACTCCGTCACACCTTCGGAAGTAGCAGGCAACGAAGCCAACTCGGCCGGGATAAGGGACGCAATAGGGAACGAATCGGGACTCTCAACTTCCAGACCTGCGATACGCGCCAAGATGGTGAGTTTGCGTGCAACATCCATTCCATTGAGATCATCGCGAGGATCGGGTTCAGTATAACCGAGTTCCTTGGCTTGGCTGACTACATCGCTCCATTTTGCGGACGGTCCGGATGCAGAGACGGGCGCAAAGGTGTTGAAGAGGAAGGACAAAGTGCCTGAGAATACACCCTCAATGCGTGTTACTTCGTCACCTGTAGCGACCAGGTCGCGTAGGGTAGAAAGAACGGGGAGACCGGCGCCGACGGTGCTTTCGTGGTAGACGAGCGCTTTACCGGCTGCGGCGGAGGCAAAGATGTCTTTCCACAATAACAGATCGGATGAAAAGCCCTTCTTGTTGGGCGTAACGATTGAGATGCCCGCTTTGAGGAAGTCGGGGTATGCGCTGGCCAGTTTTGGGTCGGAGGTATTGTCGACGAGCACCGAGCGGCCGGGGGCAGAGGAGAGGTAGGAAATGACTTCGGCAGGGCTCAAGGTGCCGGATGTAGTGATTGAGGGTGCTGAAGAGGCGGTTGCCCAGTCTGCGGCTGGGATGGCGGGAGAGTAAGAAGGTGTTGGCGCAAGGAGGGTTTGGGATGAGCGCGCGAGGAGGATGAGGGAGGGGGCGTTGGGGAGTTTGGAGAGTTGTTGGAGGAAGGCGGTTCCGACGCCGCCGACACCTGTTGAAATTAGCAGAATGTAATTATGGTGATTGACATTGACTTGCCGATAACTCCTAGGTAGATCTGTTTGGATGCCATTGTGATATGCGTGAGTCAATGGAGGGGGTATTCGAGGCTAATATGCGAAAGATTAGACTGATCAGTTCAGATTCTGAGCAGGATAAAGTGGATATAATAAATCCCTCTGTAACTATTTAAAGAACAAATTGAAATACTCACGAACAATTTTAATGATCAATTGACAAACTGACTTGGTTGACTGAACGTGGGGAGGGGAAGACGAATATACCCTCAAAAAAAGTATTCGTCGACCTGATTGGTCGGATTGGTCGAGCTCCGTCCGAAGGACCCACTAATGCGGGACAACCTCTGATTGGCTGAAGCTCTTTATCGATAATCTCAACTTCAGTCGCCATCTTGAGCTTCATCCTTCTACACATCAACACAGTGCTCTGACGCTGCCACGTACGGATAGAATCTATGCAGAAAATTTATTGAGACATAGAAATGACCTCCAAAGACGCCTCATTATATGGCATCCAACGCCCCAAACACGGCCCCAGCCAAAAAGACATCACCTCCTCCTCCACACTAGCCTTTACATCGCATCTTTCATCTCTCATATCCAAAGATGCCGTCTCCAGACCATCCTCCTCCTCGAAACCTACCGAAGGCAACGACTACAAATTCGCACGAGGGCGTGCCCGACCATCGAAGAGCGGAAAACTAGATTTGTTTGCGGTCCACAACAAAGGAGCCCTCAAGCGCGCCGCCAAAGACGAAGCAGCCGGCGAAGAATACGATGTGCACGGAAGCAGAAATTTGAAACAGATACACCAAAGCAGCGATACCATCGGCACAGTTGACGCGATCACACTACAAAGATCGAAAAGGCGTATGGAAGAGAAAGCGGATTTATATGAGAATTTGAGGAAAGGGCATCATCTCGCGGATGGGAGTAGTTCTGATGAGGAGGAAGCTGAAGGTGGGGATGAGTCTATGTCGAGATTGAGACGGAAGGAGAGGAATGCGCTTGTTGATTTTGATCGGAAGTGGGCGGAGGATGAGGAGAAAAATGCAGATATAGAAGATGACGAAGATGAGGACGGAGTTGGACCGCTGGTCGATTACGAGGATGAATTTGGCCGTTCGCGACGCGGAACCAGAGCCGAAGCAGCACAGGCAGCGCGACTCAGACGGCAGACTCAAGGAGCAGCAGCGGTCGATGAAGAAGATCGTTCAAGACCATCGCGGCCCTCGAATCTGATATATGGCGAGACTGTGCAAACGCATGCGTTTAATCCAGATGCTGCTATAGCGTCGCAAATGGCGTATCTAGCTTCTAAGCGAGATCGATCCGCGACTCCGCCTGAGAGTTTACACTACGACGCAGAGGCTGAAGTGCGGACGCGAGGCACGGGGTTTTATAAGTTCTCCAAAGATGTGAAAGAGCGTGAGCAGGAGATGCATGATTTACTGAATGTTCGCCGAGAGACGGAAAAGGAAAGAGAGGAGCGTGGTCGGCGGAAGGCTGAGCGGGAGCGTGTAAAGGATGAGAGGAGGGCGAAGATTAGGGAGCTGAGAGGAAAACGGCAGGCGGATAAATTTTTGGATGGGTTGGGTGTTCCCGTATAGATGAGAAGGGGTTTATGACGATCATGATAATGATAATGATTTTTTTTTGTACAATAGAGCTACGTTCATTATTACCTACGTAGAAGGGAGAGACTTTGAAGCAGCAACGCACTTGTAATGACATATACCAAGACAAATATCACTTTCCTTATATCAATGAGAAACTTTGAACTTAAACTGATCCTTTCGATCAAGATACACAACCCGATCCGCCAGCCCAGCCTTTTCAACCTCGGCTTTAAAGTCATCCAGTGGACTCGCAAAGACATCATAGTCGTCATAATGTATCGGAATCGTCAAGTCAGGTTTTATCAGCTGGATTAGTTGTAAGCCTTGCTTAGCATCCATAGTCACCATTACTGTCATGGGTGACAAGGACGGGGAAGGGATTGTTGTGCCGCCGAGGTGGATGAGCATCAGGTCGATGTTCTGACCTGCGTATCGCTCGGGGATTTGTTTTAGCTCGTCGACGAGAAGGGTGTCGCCGGAGATGTAGATCCGGTAGCCGACTTTGAAGTCTGATGAAGACGTGGAGTTGCCGAGTTCGACCATCCATCCGTTTGTTGGCGGGACCTATGGAAATAAGCACTCATCACGTTCGTAGTTTGCGTATATACATACCGCTTGAAGGAGATCATTCAATATCTGAAGCGGTTTGGTAGGGACATGTTTTCCCGGCATTCCTGTAACACGAATCTGTGGCCTTTTGTCATTACCGCTGCTTGTGCTACTGCTAATATCAACGATCATCCGGTCAAAAAAGTCTAGTGCATGGACATTCGAGAATGAGTCCTGTGCACCTTTTGAAGTAAGATGGTCTTTCGCATGTGGAGTGGTGATGATGGGCAAATCCCGGCGTAGAGACGCTTCAACTGATTGATCAAAGTGGTCTCTAGAATTGCGTCAGTACGCTATTCCAAGAAGGCGGAGAGATTCGTACCCGTGATAATGAGAGAGCAAAACCAAGTCAATCCGAGGTAGATCATGTAGGTCTACCGCCGGATTGGTTCGGCGGGCCGCAGACACGCCGGGTCCTAGATGCACATGGTCACCGGCATGAAGGAAGTTTGGCTGTATGTATATCAGAACTAGTTATCCAAAATGAGAACTAAGACTTGCGTCAGTCATGATCCGGATGCCCGCCCATTCTCTGCCATCAAAGTAACAATCAGCATCAGTATGGACAAAAGGGCCACAGCATACTGACAAAATGGTCGTCGCTGTCCCGACAAAATATAGAGATGCATTTTCCGTGCCATCAGTCCCGCGTGGATGCACTTTTACCTCCTTTGCGTCTGGGAGGCTGTCAGGTAAGGATCTGCCGGACGGCAAGTCGCGTGTTGGAGGTAGTACCTGTTTGGGGTCGAGAGTGAGGCGTTGAATATCCATGATGTTGGCGTGACTTGGGAGAAAAACTAAATGGTGGCTCCTAGTGTACGAGAGAAAGTGAATATCTAGCAAATCTGAGGAAGCTTCTCTCGTTCGCACACATGACGTCACATCCGTAACTCGATCATTCATTCCTTACTCGATAAACAAATATAGAATTAATGATAGGTTCAATATCTCATTCTGGATATCTAGTGTACCTATGTAGTAGGTAGTGAGTATGCTGGTGCTCTGGTGATCCCAGTTAGGGTTGTACTTGGATACAACCCTAACTTGTCGGATAGGGAGCGACATTCATGATACGCCACGCCACTTTGTGGATATTTTAGGCCCTTGACGACTGCTGAGCTAGATAATCTCAATCCATGGAAATTAACAACCCTGTATTTATGAGTACGACCGAGGAAATCATACTGCATATGATGGGCAAGTTGACTTGCATCAGAGGCCATATCAACACTACCTCTCACCTGGCAGTGGGTGAAATTCGTATAGGGTTACCCATGATGTTCTCGCATTAATCAAGAACAAGCTTTTGTAAATTTTGTCATGCGAGCTTCGATTGAGGAGATAAATTAAAGATCGTATCACCTTACTAAATCGGTCTAGCTCTGTCCAGGGCGAGAGATAAGCCGCACTCAGGGACCAGCACTTCTCCACTAACATACGACCTCAATTTATTTGAATTCACGGATTTCAGTGAATCCCTCGTGACTTTCATTTATGTTCTTTCGAATCGATGTCCGGTGTACTCCGTCATACAGCTTATCACAAGGTTACAGGTATCACAACAGCTCAGCCTTGCCACTTCACCGACGGATCTGCACGGATCCTTTTGATGGAACATGGCGACGGTTGACCACACGGCCGATGCGCCTCAATGCTTATTAGCCGAGTCTAAGTTGCTGGGGTGTTGATCATCGAGTCCTGGGCATTCCATCCAGTGCCCTTGTCCAGCTTGCTTATCACGGCAAGGATCGCCCTTTAGTTGAACGTCGTAATTTTGGGGTCTCATTCCACCCAATTTTATTCTCCATCCTATCTGGCTCAGGAATCTTGCTCCGCTGCTACACTACTAGTAACTAGCTGTGCCATCATACCTTGTCGTTGCAATTAATACCTGCTGTTTATGGCTAAATCGCCGTTGATTAGCTACAAAACTAATCTGTAGCCAATCAATGAGATTTGTTTGATTGATACCTAGAGCCCAAGGCAAAACATAAATATGAGCTCGCTTTCCCCCGATCTTTCCTTTTTTTCTCCAAAACCAGTCAGCCGATTGACCCTTGCTTAGACTGTCAAAATATCAAAATGTTTGTACAGTCCTTGGTCTCAGTGGCACTGGTCGCTACAGGTCTTCTCGCCGAGAGCGCGTTGGCCGGAGGGTACCATGTGCCCATCCCGGCTAAAGCTCAACGACGATACGAGGATCATTATGGTGCAATGCTCGGGAAGCGGACAAGCTCTGCTTCTTCGAACTCAACCCAGGGTTTCCGATACTTGACCAAGGAGACAAAGCGTGAGTATCATTCATAGTATAGTCAAAACAAATATATACTTACGAGATCATTTACATGTAGCATACCGTGTCAAAAGTCTGCCCGACGTCAACTTCGACCTTGGTGAAATGTACTCTGGTCTCGTCCCCATTGACTCCAACGATACCTCTCGTCAACTATTTTTCATTTTCCAGCCCACCATCGGCGAACCCGTGGACGAAATTACTATCTGGCTGAATGGTGGTCCAGGCTGCAGTTCCATGGAAGCCTTCATCCAGGAGAATGGTCGATTCCTTTGGGAAGCAGGTACCTATCTGCCTGTCGAGAACCCTTACAGCTGGGTCAATTTGACCAATATGCTCTGGGTTGATCAGCCTGTTGGCACCGGATTCTCCACCGGTACACCCACTGCTACTTCCCAGGAAGAGATTGCACAGGACTTCATCAAGTTCTTCAAGAACTTTCAAAAGTTGTTCGGAATCAAAAAGTACAAGATTTACGTCACCGGTGAGAGTTATGCCGGTCGTTATGTGCCTTACATCTCCGATGCTATGATCAACGCCAACGATACCGACTACTATGACTTGAACGGCGCCCTTGTGTATGACCCTGTCATTGGCGCTTTTGACTCTGTGCAGATGCAGGTGCCAGCCTATCCGTTGCTCGCCGAAAACAATAACATGCTCAACTTTGACTCCGATACGTTGACCGAACTTGAGAAAATCCACACCTCTTGCGGTTTTGACAAGTACATTGAGAAATACCTCACCTTCCCAGCATCCGGCATTCAGCCACCCATGAAATACACTGAAGATTGTGATGTCTTTGACGCCGCGCTGACATACGCATTGGCCATCAACCCATGCTGGAACATTTACGAGATCAACGCCGTCTGCCCTCTTCAATGGGACATTCTCGGTTTCCCCACTGTGTTGGATTACATGCCAGCAGGCGCACAAATCTACTTCCAGCGCAAGGACGTTGTCAAAGCCCTGCACGCCCCGACAAACATCACTTGGACCGAATGTTCTTCTGAACCCGTGTTCATTGGTAGCGGCGGCCCAGAGTCCGAGGGTGATTTGTCTGCGGACCCGATCCAGTCCGTCCTCCCCAAGGTCATTGAACACACTAACCGTGTCCTGGTCGGTAATGGAGACTATGACTTTATCATTATGACTAACGGTACTCTTCTGTCGATTCAAAACATGACCTGGAACGGCCAGCTTGGATTCTCCGAGAAGCCCAGCACACCCATCAACATCACCTTGGTGGATTTGCAGTATGCAGATGTTTTCGCAGAGAATGGCTTGGCTGGCGTCGATGGTGGACAGGGTATCATGGGTATTCAGCATTATGAGCGTGGGTTGATGTTTGTCGAGACTTATATGTCTGGTCACATGCAGCCTGAGTACCAGCCCAGGTCGTCTTATCGCCATTTGCAGTGGTTGTTGGGACGTATTGATGAGATCTAATAGTCTTAATGGACTTGTATATTTGCTGTATATATATACAATTACCATGTACAAATTTCACATACATGCATACACGTAATATTTTCTTGGACTGTCACATAAAATAAGGGTTAGTTAGGGTTAAAGCGCATTAATCATTTCGCGTTCCCCATTGAAACCTTGGGCGGTGAAGCCGCGACATACAAACTACATCCATCGTGTCAGGAACTTTACCACTTCACATCCCACGAGTTTATATCATCTGGCTATACATACGTGCCCTAGACATCTGGTATGGGCGCAGATATCTAGTCATTAGTCCCAGCAGCACATCAGTTCCCATGGATACAACCATCGAGGGGACGAGGTATGTAACAGCCTTTCCGATGCCGGACTTTCAGGGTATCCTCAAACTAAAGTCTTTTTTATTCAGGTCAGTCGTGGCATGCCTTCGCTGTAGAAAGCAAAAACTCAAGTGTGGCGGACCTGATAAGATCCCATGCCAGAGATGTCGCGCAAGCAACGCTGAATGCGTTTTTGTGCCACCAAAAGCTTTACAGTCGAAGCCTGTGTCACAATCTGATTCGGAGTAAGTCAATTTCTCCTCTTAAAATGACGGGAACTGTATTTTTTTAAGCATATTGTTGATGTTGATGTAGTAGAAGAATTGCACTGCTTGAACAACGTTTGCAACTTGTCGAGAGCCAGTTGCGAGCTGAAATTCAAGAGCTGCGGAATACCATCACACAAACATCTGAAAATAGAGAATCTTCACCGAATAAGAGACGGAGTCCATCTCCACAGAGAAGCCCGGAGGATGCTTCGTCGCAAAATGTATTTCCACATATTGAAATACCAGCGGAAGGGGTCAAATCACCTCGAGCTGATGTGTCTCAGCTAGAATGGGACGAACTCTACTCCTTTTTCTTGGCACATTGCAGCACGACTGTCTCCGTCGTAGACGAGAAGTTGTTTTCACCACCTACTATGATAAGAGAGCACCCTCTGATGTCGACCGTGATATGTGCTATATCCGCAAGAGCAATCAAACCCGAGAAATACCTGCGACTCCTTGCAAAAATCGATCAGTTGATTACAACCACATTTCAGGGACCAACGCCGGACTTTTTGACTTTATACGCTATTTTGCTGTACACGGTCTGGACAGGCCGCCTGCGTCTCTTAGGATATGTCGCTTCCATAGCGGGAGAGATGAAGCTACATGAAGCGGCGTTGCAGCTGGGAGAAGAGGACGCTGAGCATACAGAGGACCTCGTTAGTCGTGCGAGGGGGTGGTTCACACTATGTTGCCTCGATTTACAGTGCGTTTCAAAAAATCTTTCGGCATGTCACAACCGGCTAATACGAAATAGAATCAATATCAGTCGCCCGTATGTTGTGAATAGGATGAAAACTTATCTGCCATGTGCTAAAAGACTCCTCACATCTCCGTTTCACCACCCCGTGGACAATCGAATTTGTGCTTATATCGATGGATTTACCATAACTGGTGGGTTTCTGGTTCTTCCAGTGTTGTCTTTCTATTATTCTTACATGTATGCAGGTAACGTCAAAGGCCAACTACAAAAATCGCAGTTGCAAATAAGTCCATTGCCACAGGAAGTGGCAGACTACCTTGCCTCCCAGGATGAAGAGATTGATCGATGGTTTCATCAGGTCGTCAACAACACAGATCCACTGTATCAGTCATTTCCCAAGAGGCAGGATAGAAATCGGTTCATGGTGCCGTTTGCTTTTATGAAGCTGTAAGAATTACTCTGTGCCTTGTATGAGTTGGCTCCAACAATTGACGTTAGATTACTAGCTATATAAACGGTCTAGCAATGCACGGCGTTGAATCGGCAGAGGATCTCATATCGGATCCAATCCGATTAGGCTTCATACAGCGGGCTCTCGATAGTGCTAGCTTGATTATACAGACCCAGTTTGAGTCTGAGGCGTTCCGACAGTCATTTCACTATACAATGGTAAGCTTCCTCACCCACGAAAGCAACTCGAATGGTTCTGGATTCTTTATGCTGAATTGCCGGAATTTTTAAAACTAGGATTACAACGGCACACCTACCTACTACGCCATAAGTTTTATTCTCAAAGCCATTCCCATCGCTCACCAATTCGTCGACTGCAAAGGACTATTAGTAATGCTGCAGCAAGCAGCGCGAATGTTTGAGCAAGCCGGGGCTATAGATGCTGCAAATGAACTGCGAATAGACGGAGAGAAGTTGGCTGCTCTGACGCGGACAGTCGTAAGTCCAGAGGTATTCACTAATTCAGAGACGCCATTTCCGACGTTATTTGATATACCATCTTTTTTTGATGAGATGGTATGTATAGCTGGAGTACTCCTTATTATGATACGCAGAAGTTGGCTAACTGAACATTCAGGTTTGGGATGACGATTTTCCAGCATTGGGTACGCTTCCATTCGATTGATATATTGAAGCTGTATATTAGGGCAATAAAAATCACTAGTCAAAATCCTTTTGAATCTACCTTATGGATTCATCTTCAACCTTTCGGTCTACTTAATTTTTGATATACAAGGTATTCACTACGCCCCACCCGGGCAAAGATGCAGAATTTACGAACTCTCTCCAGATTCACTCCACCGACCTCGCTCCTTCATAGCGTCGATAAACTCATTTCTCATGACCTCCGCAAACTCATCATTCATCAAGACGTCCAAGCAAATCAGAGCATTGGCTTTCCCCGCTCGAAGAGCTTCTTGATGTGCAAAGTCTCCAGATGCTGCGTCTCGAAATCCGATTGAATGCGGGAAGTCGCTTGCTTTGATTTCGAACATGGGTTGAATGCCGGGACATATATAGGAACAACTGCCAAAATCACTATCCAAAATTAAGGCTAGTCAGAGCTGTGTGTGAATATATTAGAGATTTGGAGGAAAAGCTTACGAGCATCCTGGTTGATCGTGGGCGATTCGAGACGCCGCAAGAGTCGGCATCTGTTCTGGCGTTAAGCCTAGATGTCGTAACATGTACTGTCGATATTGCTCGGCTAGTGTGTTGTTGGATACCACATCTTCGTATAGTGCAGTCCTATCCCACCTCTGAATTAGTTGTTCAAGCCTCTTGTCGCATACACACGCAGACCAACTCACCATTCCAACTCAACTGTGCACCCCGTCGCATCAGCCGCCGCTCCAAAAATTGGCTCAAATCTAGCTCTGAGTTCGTCCAGCTTCTTCATCGTCGGTGCACGGATACTGAAAACTCCCTCGGCATATTCCGGGACAATATTCGATGCCTTTCCGGCTTCTAGGATACACGCTTGTATACTCTGGCCCTTTTCCAGATGTTGCCTCAGCATCGAAATTGCTGTATACGCGTTGACAATGGCATCACAAGCATTCCGCCCCTTCCACGGCGCCGTCGCAGCATGCGCCGCGAGACCATGAAACTTTGCACGTATCTTCCAGGACGCTTTTGTCAGGCACAGCGGTGTGCTGAAACTCGGCATTCCGTGCGTCATCACGCAGGCATCAACCCCTTTCCAAGCACCGTGGTTGGCCATTATCCATTTTCCGCCGCCAGATTCTTCGGCGGGTGTGCCCATTAGGATGACAGTGCCGTTTACGGAATGACGTTTCATTATGGTTTCGACAGCAATTGCTGAGGCTACGGATGAGGTTGCGATAAGGTTGTGGCCGCATGCATGACCGAGCCCGGGTAGTGCATCTACACAGAAAAGATATTCAATCATCTCTGGTTTGACCGAAGGGGCTGTTTATGTAGACAGGGCTTACCATATTCTGCATTGAAGCAAACAGTTCGACCACCCGTTCCGACAGAGAAGCGAGCCTCAAACGCAGTCTCCAAGCCATAGACGCCTCTTTTCACTGACCAACCTCGACTCTCGCACCAGTCTGATAATAGTTTGCAAGCTTTAAACTCGTGGAAGATTAGCTCAGGGTTATTGAAGATCTATCATATGGCAGCGGGTCAGTAGGAGATTATCATTAATGTAAGGGAAAGGAGTAAACTGACTGACCTCCAGGCTTAAACGACGCAGCTCTTCCGAGGCATTGTCAATAGCTGCACTGACTTCTATGACGATATCTGCAGACTGTAGGGCTAAACCTTCTGCCATGGTTGTTTCCTTCCTTTTTGCTTCGATTCAAACACAAGATTTTTGTACGAACAAATGCTCAATTTTCTGTTCTGCTTTAGCGTTTAGGAAATATCAATTTCGTGTCTCTGAGAAGCTCCTTGAACGAATCCCAAGCCATTTGGTGTACCAGTTAGAGAGGCATAACCCTAAGACGAACAACATCGCCGGCTTCGGTCGGCCCTCATATTCGGCCCGACCGAGGCCGTTGAAAGATCAAAGCGTTATCTTTCGCTTCTGGGGAAACGGCCTCAGACTTCAATTCTCATCATGTGGCATTGGAGGAGATAAGGGTCTCGCCATTGATGTTTGTGATGTTGAGCAATATTTTATACAGGGCATCCCCGTAGGGAGAGCATGACTTGATGTGGACCTGCACAGAGCACGATTTCCATTCGATGTATACACCTAGCTCATAATTTTGTTTAAAACATGTCCCAGATTACGAAGTCGGCTGCTGGACGTGATGTCCAGTCCAGTATTGATCCTAGCACAACTCGTCATGATGAGAAGAAGTTCGAGGATACTGACGTTGGTGTCACTGTCCTAAATGGCATGGTGGATGAACTGGACTACGACAACAGCGAAGCGCGAAAGGTTGTTTGGAAGATCGACCTGTTCTTGCTGCCTTTACTGGCTGTGACATACATGATTCAAGTAAGTATTGCACTTATTCTATTTCCACTTAAGCATACGTGACTAATTTGTTGCAACAGTTCCTGGACAAGTCTTGCGTCTCCTATGCCGCACTCTGGGGTATGCGAACCGATGCCCATCTGGTCGGCGATCAGTATTCCTGGCTTACGACTGTTTTTTATCTCGGTTACATGGCCGGCGAACTGCCATGCAACATCCTTTTCCAAAGATTCAATATCGCGCGGACCTGTGGCATCTTTATCACTCTTTGGGGTGTGGTTCTCCTCTGCATGACAGCTGCCAACAATTTTGCCGGTCTTTTGACAGCTCGACTATTTCTCGGAATTCTCGAGGCCGGAGTAAGCCCTTGCTTTGTGCTCCTAACAACTATGTTCTATAAGAGGGATGAACAGCCCCTTAGAACTTGCATTTGGTTTTCCATGAACGGCATGGCCAATATCCTCGGTGGCTTGATTGGATACGCAATCGGTTATATCAACGCTGCTATCCCAGCTTGGAAGTTCCCCTTTGTTATATTTGGATCCTTGACGATTGTCTGGGGCGTAATTTTCACGCTCTTGACCCCGTCTAACCCTACAAAGGCGAGATGGTTGACGCAAAGGGAGAAGGCCATTGCGGTGTTGCGGCTGGCTGAGAATGAGACAGGTATCGACACTAAAGTGTGGAAATGGGAGCAGGTCAAGGAGGCATTTGTTGATCCGCGGTTTTGGTTGATGAATTTACTTACGCTCGCCAACACTATCCCCAATGTATGAAGTTGCTTTGATATATTACAACTTCTAGGAGGCTAATGAGCTGACTTTTTCGTATAGGGAGGTGTCTCTGCCTTTGCACCGTTGATTGTTAATAGCTTCGGATTTACTAAATTCCAGTCCACCTTGCTTGGAATGCCATCCGGTGCTTCTCAGGTTCTGAGTCTTTGGATATCTGGGTATGCTTCTACCTCTCATATTGGAGCTCGAGTCTAGCTGACCATTATTGCATGCAGGTACTTGGCTATGAAGATAAAGGGTATCCGACACTTCTTGATGATCGGCGGGCTTTTGGTCGCCCTTCTGGGAGCCTCGTTAATTTATGCCCTCCCTGACTCCAATCGTGTCGGCCGGTTGCTGTAAGTTCTCCCCGGTGGTTTCTTGAAAGTATTGATGCTAATAGCGTAAAAGTGGATACTACCTTCTAATAGGCTTCAGTACTACTTTCGTTCTCTCGATTAGTCTCGTACAATCAAATGTCGCTGGGCGAACCAAGAAGACAATCTACAATACCGCATTTTTTGTGAGGTGAGCAATAATCTCAGGTCGGTCTAAAATTACATATATCTAATCCGATACCGTACGTGTAGTTATTGCGTCGGCAACCTCATCGGTCCCCAACTATTCTTTGCTCGCGAGGCTCCCCGTTACAAATCCGGTTTCGAATCATGGATCGTCTGCTTTGTTGTGCAGATTGTTATCGTAACTGTGATGTATATTGTCAATTCACGTGAAAACCGCAAGGTGAGTCTGTTCGTATCTCCGAAATATGAAGTCACTGACCCCTGAATGTGTGGTTACAGAGAGACCGCTTCTACGAAGGAAACAACAATGGCGAAGGATCCATCCAAAATGGGCAAGAAGACAGAATTGCTCTGGGGTTGTCTGATTTGACAGATGTGAGCCTCCAAACAATATGTTGATAACCATGGCTATGAGACTGACAATACCTTTTTCTCAGATTCAAAACAAGCACTTCAGGTATGTGCTTTAACGGAGGAAAAAGGACAAGCCAACTTGAGCAATTCCCGAGTTGTCCCCTCAGTATATGCCTGAATTCAATTTATCTATCCACCGGAATGGCCACACGCACTTTGAAGATTGATATGCAAATGTTCTCTGTGCTTCTCGGCCTCTGGATGTCGTACATACCTAGAGATCATCTAGTACCATTGACATAATATTTTAAGATCATAAACCCACTTAAGAAGTGACCCAGTTTGTAATTCAAAATATTCTTCCGAAGCTTCTCTTCAAATAACGTCTTAACCCTGAAAAATCGGCGTTGGCTCCTACTACTCAGCTAGGCCACCTAGGGAATGTCCTAGAGCTTGTAATAAGTTGAACTCCATGAAAGCGATTTAGTATAGCTCGTGACAAAAACCTGAATAACCGATAAGGCTAGAATGAATTACATGCTTAATGGTACACTTCCTGAAGTTAAGGGGTAAAGGAACCTAGCCCTAATATTGTATTGGTCGGTCGGGCCGGCCGAATACTACCATCCTGTGGCTATCCTGATTTGTAAACAGATGCGTTACATTTCTCAGAAATTTATGTATATTGACCTGCTTTATCTTTATATGAGGAGATCATGTCTGGCTCAGGTATGATCGTCGTCAAAGCTGCTCAACGATTACACACAAGATGTGGGAAAAGAAACCCTTCAACCACACCCAAATGATGCGCGAGAGACAGATCGATAGAGTTCAAACCCCAAATGATTGGTCCATAGTAAGTTCTTGTCGGAGAAAAGTTATAGAAATTATCACGATGCGAGACCTAATAGAATTCCTAGGCAAAGAAGCTTTTCACAGTCCTCATCATTATGATGGGCGTGTTTAATAGTAGCATGGGAAGTTCTTTGACGAGTAATGCTATATCGTATATTGCAAAGGACTTTGGCATCGAATCGGAATCGTTAAAGGTCCTACCAATGTCCATGTTCTTGATTGGTAAAAATACTCCCGTCGACAAGATGACTTGATAGCGAGCTGATGACGGATTTTAACAGGCTATGTTTTCGGTATACTCTTCTTCGTTCCATTCCAAATCAATATAGGCTAACGTAGTATTTCCAAAGGCCCCGTTGTATGGGCACCCATGAGCGAAGAATATGGCCGGAGGAACATTACCGTCGTCAACTTCATTTTCTTCACTCTGTTCACCATGGCATGCGCTTTGGCGCCGAGTTGGAAATCTTTTTTAGTATTTCGACTTCTGTCCGGAACTTTTGGAAGTTCAGTTGTTGCAATTGCACCGGGAATTCTGGCAGATGTATATCACAATCCTGGAACTAGAGGATGGAGTATAGCTATTTTCATGGCTGTATGTATCATGATCTTCCGACTGATTACATGGCTAACATCGGAAAAAGGTGACCGGTTTTGGTCCCATGTTAGGTCCTATAGTATCCGGCTTCGTCTCGCCAGCATTGGGATGGAGATGGTCCTTCTGGGTTGCCCTCATATTTGCTGGGGTTTCATGCATCTTGATAGGTTTTCTCTCGGAGACGAACACGAATTTCAACACCTCTCATCAAGATTTGAGACTGACGATATCAAGGTCGAAGCGCAATTGGAGCGAGACAATCACTCGAGTCCTGCTGAGGCCACTCTACCTATTGATAACAGAACCCATTGTCAGCGCTTGTTCCGGCTATTTGGCATTATGCTACTCAATATATTACATGTCCTTCCAGGCGTTCCCTATTATTTTCGTGGAGCTATACAATCTCTCACCTGGTCAATGTGGCCTGGTTCAACTTACAATAGCTGCCGGGTGTATCTTAACACTTCCAGTCTATTGGGCGTACAATGAGATTTGGCTTCGCCGTCGTCGGATGGAAGATCAGTTATCAATAGTGCAGCAGAAGCCAAATTCGGCAGAGCACTATCGTCTACCACTGGCATGTTTGGGTGGTCCGCTCTTTGTCGTTTCGCTTTTCTGGCTCGGCTGGTCTGCCAGGAAGGACATGCCGTTTGTGGTCCCTATGCTTGCTGGGATACCATTTGGAATGGGGTTTATGTGTACTTTTATATCGCTATTGTACGTCTAAATGTCTCTGGCCACACAAGTTAGCCACTTACCTCTCATACTTTCTACTCAGGAACTACATGACGGACGCCTACAAATCATATGCAGCATCTGCCAACGCAGCATCAAGCTGTTCTCGATCATTACTTGCTACCGTTCTGCCACTTGCAACAGCTCCGATGTTCGATCATTTGGGAATTTCGGGAGCATGCAGTTTACTTGGTGGTTTGAGTGCGTTGATGTCTATGATACCGTTTGTTTTTATATGGAAGGGGGAGAGTTTGCGCTCTAGATCGAAATTGTTACAATCTATGCAGTAGTTTAGAGGAGGCATTGGACTTTGTCAATCTTTAACCAGACATCTGGACTGATTAGAATGTTGTCAAGTTAAAAAGGTAACCATATTTTGAAATATAGACTGGATGGTGTAGAGAGCTGACCTCGGGATATATTCATAGGACTAGCAATTAGATAGATGCCCAACTTCAATTGATACCTAGCAATGTAACACAATATTTGCGCCTAATTTGCTCTTCATAGATTATTTCCATCAACAAAAACCTGCATTTCCCGATAATATCCTTCGGTCCATCCCAACTTGCGAATCCACGTCTCTGACTGCCTTATCCTCCTCAAAATCAGCCCGGATGCGCGCCGCAACCGTATCATCTGTAAGAATATCCCAGCCTGTAATCGCCATTCCTTTTGCTGCCTGCAAGCAGAGATCATGCGATTCTCTCGTCCCAGCAATTGCTGTGAAACCAGGTGTATGATTATTGCAGCCTGACTGTGCTGGAACGCCTACATATGCTTGGAAGGCAGGGCATACATATGTCACATTTCCTAATTCTATGGTTAGCCTGGTTCCTCAATATTTTGGAAAGATTTTACTTGCCTTGATCAGTTGAGCCAGGTACACCGGTTGAGGCCAAGTCGCATCGCACTTCAGAGCCTAGATTTGCCATGTTCTTTGCATATACTGTAGCTAGAGCCTTGTTAGGTCTCAGGTCCGCATATGTATTCTTCCTACGGTACAACATTAGCTTATATCAGAGTAAGAGAGGATAGTGGGTCTCACATTTGTAAATTCATAGTACACCCAGCCTGCAGCGCCGCTCCTTCGAAGCAATTCTTTACCCGCTCAAGAAGCTCGTCGGCAATTCTGACACTGGGTGATCTGATATAACAATCCAAAGCCGCGTTCCCAGGTATAATGTTTGGTCTATCGCCACCTTTGGAAACGACACAATGTATCCGGTTCGAAGGGTGAGTCTGCTGTCTCAAGACGCCGATACCGTTATAAGCCAGGACAGCGGCATCCAGCGCATTCACTCCTTCCCAGGGAGCCATAGCAGCATGTGCTGTCTTTCCCGTATACTCAACACTAAACTTCAAGCTTGCTAGTGTTGGCATGTATGCATCTCCTGAAAATCCAGGACACTCGGTGAATGGGCCGGGGTGCGTCATTAAGCAAGCGTCAACGTCTTCGTAAGCGCCAGCTTTGATGATTGGTATTTTCCCACCGAAGCCCTCTTCGGCGGGTGTTCCGACCAGGCGTATACGGCCAGGAATAGACCGACCCGAGGATATTTGTTGCTTCTTCAGAACCTCGGCCACACCTATGAATGCGGCAATGGACATCATGGCAATCAAATTGTGCCCGCACGCATGTCCAATACCCGGAAGTGCATCATATTCGGCGTTGAAAGCGACGACTCGCCCGCCTTGACCGTACTCGGCAACAAAAGCGGTTTCTAGTCCGTATGCGTGTCGCGTTACCTGGAAATCTAAAGACTCAAGCATGTTCGTGATGTTGTCGTGCGCTTTGAACTCTTCGAAACCAAGTTCTGGATTGCTATGTATCTGATATGATCACAACGTGGTCAGCATACTTCGCCAGAAAAATGCCCCTAAAGTCCATACTTTTTGATTTATTTCCCATAATTCACTAGCTTTTGCGTCGATCGCCTCTCTGATTTGCGCTGCAAAGTCATCCTTCTCGGCAGCGCTTGATGCTGGTGTTGATGCAAAATATGCGGCAGTCATGGTAAGATATTCTTCGAAAATGTCGTCTTGTCCTCTAAGTACTGCTCAATAATCAAGAATAATCAAGAAACTGATGTCATGATCCCCTCAGACTTCTATAAATGTATGCGACTGATTTTTTCCACATTCGGCCTGTTCGGCATCGGCCGGGCCGGACCGAATTAGGGCTTCACATAAGATGCTTCGACTATCTCAGCATTTCTGGCATTGTTATCCACCGAAAGGGAACTTAGATCATGATCAATCGGCCGGGGCTGTGGAATTGGAAGCATTAGAGCTCCATTGAACAGAGCAAGGGATTCGATCCGTACATTAATAGGGCCAAACTTGGCTGACCAATGGCTGACAACATCAAGAAAAGTCATGTGGGATGTCGTCAACGAGGGGAGACAACTTTTGGAGAATCATCAGATATCATTCCTGCTGGATAGCCACAAGTACCTCCAAGCAAGTTAGCATTATGGTGCTAACAAGATGGAAAATTTAGGTAGTTCATCCTTCAGCACTTCATTCAGCATCACAAACTTCGCTGTATTTATTTCAAAATTGCGATAGCCATTATAACACCTTGTAGCTACGACTCTTCAATGAATATTCTGCCCTATGTGCCAGCTGGTCTGGTCTGCATTCTAAAACTCGTTTTTTTAAAGAAAAGAAAAACAAAAAAAGAGATAAAGTAAAAATTGTTACTTCATTTCCCAATCGAAATATCGGAACCCAGTTATGTCTCATCCATTTAGATTTACCGTATCCACCCGATTCTGAGTACATCAGATGCGTTGCGTAGACACTCTGGGCCCTCATGTTCCGGAGGACATTGGAGACTGAATTCTGTTTGAAGACAATAGATCCTGTCTCCCTCTGGGGTCTTGGCGTCAAATTTGACGCTCCATTGTCCCTGTACGAAGGAGCCACAAACCCTCAGTTATTGGCTTACTTCAAAGGTGAAAGGACAGTCATCAAATAATACATACCGGAGCGACCAGCCAGTCTGCAAACCACGCTGCGTAATCAATAAATACAGGCCCTTTACTTGGGGGGCATGCTTTTTCTGGCTCGTTCGAATCAGGAGGTTGGTGCATCTTCTCGAGATAGTCACAGATGTGAAAAGTGCCATTAAGTGCGCCAAATTCTCCAGTGTTTGCGGTCACATTGATTTGATATTCGACGGTTGAGGAACCTGGAATGTCACGGTTCAAGTTGCCTGCATATTGTACACATCAGTCAGACAAATTATTCAAGCGCATTTAAAAAACAAAGTAGTAATAATAATAGTAGTAGTAATAATCACCCCAAATATAAACATCTTCTTCTTCATTACTGGACACTCCAGCCAGATCAGAAATCGCATCCAAGCAGGCGGTCAAATCATTGTGAAGACATACAGAATAGGCCTCTGCGGACGGTTGACAATACGCTCAATGGCTAGAATATCGCTTTTCCGAGACTCTGGGCATAATGTAACAATAGAATCGCCGGGTATGCCTCCATTTTCCAGCGTCAAAGGATGTTGTCGGTCTCGCTCGACTGCTCTGCCTAATGCAGTGGTGCATAGCACAGGGAGGGCCCAGAGTAGCATAATGGAAGGCAAGAATTGGGTGTAGTTATGTGGTTAAAAAAAAAGGGGACGTAGAGTGTAGAAAAAGTGGACGTGAGTAGAGGCTAGTTAATGTATAGGGGTCGGAGAGTAAATCTACCCTGACTGAGGCTGAGCCTCCGAGGCTACGTCATTGTGCAGTGACTGACTCGATTTAGGATTTATTCTTTATTCGCTGGCCCCTTTCCTCAATTCGGGTAGAATATTAGAATACCAGCTATATTAGAGTGTAATGCAATCACTTTCTCTATACATAGTCCTGCAATGTCATGTTGACCCCAGAAAAGTTCTCCCCTGTCGTGATTACTCTGCTGCCACGACTCATGGATAGGGACATTTATAATTCTTAGCAAAGTGTTTCCGAAACTGCTGACTGTCATCCAGTGACATGGGCCCCAAAGAGCTGCACGGTTCCTAGTTTTGTTCGCACTGTGGGAGCTACGTGCATGCAGCAGATATTTTTATTCTTCATGTCTGATTTTGTGGAAATATAATCTCTTCTGTCACAATGAGTGTTGATTGCTGACCCCTAAGTGCATTGATGATCTATGAAGGTCAAGCAAACAGAATATTAGTGGCAGACGCTCAACATTCTGCCATGTCTCGGCTGTCATCGCTGAGCCGCAAAAGATAAATTATTGTCCGTAGTGCTGAATGACCCTGAGATTTGACGAGGCTCGTAAGGAAGGGATGTCCTGTATCGAGTCATATCTACCCAATATAGAAAGAAACACGGTTCTCGTCCTGCCTGCTAAATAGTCGCCGAATACAATCACAGCAAATCAGCATGTTTCAGGAATGGAAGGCAGATTCTGTCTTGCTGATATCCATTTTCTTTTCATCCTAGCATTTGATCATAAATTTAAGTATCTTCCACCAGGCCAGTAACAATGTAAAAGAAGCAGGACGATATCTTGCAAATATACGCTCGTTTATATTTGACTCCTAACTTCCATTTACGCTATCATGAGACTTCTTACCTTTTCCCTATTTACAGCACCTCTCCTCGCCCACCCTACAGTGAATGCCGATGAGAATGCACACCTCCAGGAAAGGGCACCTACTTTCGAATGGACTGCATGGGGTGACTCATATGCCTCTGGTGTTGGCTCTGGAAGCTACACTTATGGACGCCGGTGTCTACGCTATGACCAAGCTTACCCCGTTCTGATCGAATATGACCCAGACAACCTGCTATCTGGATCAGGAGGCACGTTTAACAACGTCGTCTGCTCTGGGGCTAAAGCTGAAGAGGTGGAGGAATACCAATTCTATACGGAAGGTCAAGACTCTGGTCAACCCAGCTGGCAATTCTATCCAAGGCCAAGTAGTGGTAAACCCACAATGGGCACACTCAGTGTCGGCGGAGATGACATTGACTTTCCAGGCATTTTGAATAATTGCATCATGGATGGATTTCCGTGAGTTGAACAGACCAAGTTCCTCCCTCCCCCTTCATTAGTAACGGTGGTCAGAGAGATTAAGACTAACACCCCTTTAAGATGGCCTTTGAGTTCAGGTTTTACACAGCGTACTTGCGACGAGCAGAGGGATCTATCGTGGTCTTTGATTTGTCAAGATGGTGACAAAAACACGCCAAGCAATGATTTGATATCCAAGATCGATTCAGTGATCAAAAAGATAGTTCAATATGGCCAGAGTGCAAGCGGTAGTAGCTTTCGACTTTACGTGACTGGCTATGGTCGATTTTTCAACGATCAAGACACTGGCTGCGATACTGTGACTTTTGCGAGAACAGCGAACCCTAACTCTGATGGCCAGCAGCACACTTTGTTGACTACGGGCTTGCGTTCCGACTTCAACGCGATGAGTCTGACGTTGAATGCTGCGATTCAACAGGCCGTTAACCAAAATAGTGGAAGCAATGTTAAGTATATTGACATCGACGGCTTGATGGGAACAGGACACCGCTTCTGCGAGCCAGGTATCCAGGAACCAGACCAGAACAACCCAAACCTGTGGTTCTGGCACTATCCTTACAACCAGAATGACGATTCGACGAACCCCACCATCGCATATTTGAACAGTGTGGGGCGGGATAACGTCAACACCCTCGCCTGGAATCAGAGTTCGACGCTTTGGACAGACTATGTCGCTGATTTTTGGACAAAGGTTGACTATGACCAGCTAAATCGGACAGTAGGTGACAACGTGACTGCCCAGTTAGATATTTGGCCAGATGTCATCGGTTACCGCGCGAAGGTGTTCCATCCCCAGGTGGCTTTTCATCAGGCCATATACAAAGCAATTGTAACACAGTATATTTCAGACACTACGCCCTCCTATGCCAAAGGCACATGTTGCTTCCATCTCGATGAGTGGGAAAACTGCAACCCGGAATCAGATGATTTGTATGCAAATATAACCCTTCTCGATAACCTCAAGAATGTCATATACCAGACGCCAGGGTCAGATTTCCAAAATGGCGATCTGGGTGACCCAATCAACGTCGGCAATGGTACTACTGTACAAGGCCCTCTCCCCTATTCACTCGCCATCACTGGGGAACACGAGCATGACTATATCCAATTTACCTATGGAAGTCTAAGCTGGCAAAGCAAAGAACCGAATGGAGGAGCACAATGTACCGTCGGCGGTTGGAATCCTCGTGACGGACCTGAGTGTGAGATTACCGACTACGCCGCGGCAGAAAACCAGATGGATTGCTGTTTCCCATGTTAGACACACTATCGCAGATTGTGTATCCAGAAGCAGTTGCTCCAAGTTGAGGTCCTTTCTGGATCACAGAAGTCTGAGAATTTGAGATCAGGACAGCGGTCTAGAGTTCTAGACATGGAGTGCCGATTTTCCTCTTTTCTATTGAGATATAGGACTTTGGTCCGGGCCTGGAGCTGAAGGGAAGTCAGGGCTGGGATTTGAAGATATAATGAAATGTACTATAGAAATCAAAACTCTAGTAACTTGGAAATACAGTCATATGAGGTAGGCAGATACTGGATGTAAAAAGAAGCTGCAAAGCTAGCTATAGATACATCAATCACTCTGCTTCCTATGTATATAGATTTCTTTCCTCTGCATTGATTAGTGGTCGACGCTCATCAGTATATTTGATCGTGCCATCAAACCCTATTCTACCACTATAGAGGAGTAGAATCATAACTACCTTGGCCAATCGCAAGGATAGGAATATTGACACAGGCCCATCCCACCCAAGGGTACCATTCCAGCAATATTGCCAGCTTTGACCCGAGCTGCCACATATTAGGGGGAAGAATTAATCTGAACGGCCATGAGATGGCAAAAACGAGAATTGTGAAGAAATGAAGACGAGGTGTCCAGTTGCTTAGGGCATTTGGATGACCTGCAGATGGCATGACACGAGCCTGGTAGAAGAAGGCGACAACGGCCATGAGCGTAAAGAGAGGATTGGTAACAGCTGCATTGATGTTGCGTATAATATTGAAGACCACGTCTTGCGGGCGACCTCCTGCAACAACAGAGGATAAACAAGAGCACGTGCAAGATCCACAGTGATATTGCCACCTCTTTAGAAAGGATGCTCAATGCAGGCCCAGGCTTCGTGGTTGAAACGGGCAGATAGATGATCAGTGCGGAACTATTGAAATTTTTTGTTTAGTCTACCTAGAAGGAATGGACAATTACTTGACTGCCTTCAACATACAGAAGTAGTGAACAAATCCACTAAGAATTTGGGAGAGATTCAGCTAGTCCCGTGTAGAAGGTGGTGTGTTGATAGGGATACTGTATTCTATGAGCAGTGCAGATTGAAGAGATAGTATATAGTAGCTATATGAATCTGGGCCACTAGTGTTACAGTAAGGATGGCTGGTTGATAAGTGTCGGTTCGTGAGCAATATCCACTCCAGGTAGTACGTGAATGATGGCATGGCACGGATACGTAAGTCCCCTCGTCGAAACAATAGAAATATCGATATATTTGAGCCGCTGTCGAAAATTGAATAATACTCAAATGCAAGACACTCTCATGTTCCAACATGTGTCAGTCAGAGAGGGGATCAATGGTATCTCCTGCCCACGTAATTCCCCGGCTTCCGCAGTTGAACGGACGTGATGATATCACAATCTTCGTGAAGCATGCGCTCCATCGAATTCGAAAGGACCGTTCTATCACCGACGATTGGCCCGGCGAGTCAAATACGATGCAACTGGCGCAGAAAGCGGAGGGTCTATTTATTTTTGCCGATACAGCCTGTCGCTTCCTGAGGGCTGCGCCGCGAGCTAGGGTCCTGCTAAATGCACGACTGGATATGATTCTCAGCGATGTGGTAGAGCAAGACTCGCCTTCAAGTGGCCTTGATCAGATTTACACTAATATTCTTCTCCATTCTGTCTTTGGTACCGGTGCCTTGGAGCAGGAGAAGGAGATATAATCGGCGCTGTTCAAAAAGATCATCGGACCAGTTGTCATCCTCTTTGAGCCGTTGTCTGCAGTGGCTCTAAGCGAGATATCATTCACCCCGATGCCTGACGTCGAGGAAATCTTGTCGTCTCTACATTCTGTGCTTTCAGTTCCTGAGGACAATACGCGTGCCGTTGAGTTGCTTCATCTTTCTTTCCGGGATTTCCTGCTTGGCCCACAGAGCTGCCTCGATGCCTACTTCAGGATCACAGAGGTGGGGGCTCATGCTATCCTGCACAAGAACTGTGTAGAACTGATGTCAGCTTTGCTTCGGAGAAACATTTGCGATATAGCCGTCGGGGCGCTTCTTGCTGATATCGAACCTGCTCAACTTGAGAAATCTCTCCCCGCGCATCTACGATATGCATGTCATTACTGGGTGTACCACCTCAAGAGCGGGCTCATAGAACCCTCCGACAACGACTAGGTGCACCAATTTCTGAAAACTCATCCCCTGCACTGGCTCGAGGCCATGAGTGTAACTTGTAGCGTCCCGCAAGCAGTGCAGGAAATTAACGAACTATTAAGTTATCTCTCCCCGATGTCGGTGAGCGCCCTGAACTCCAGCAACTATTATATTCTTCCTTTAACTGATGTACGCGGCTGCTGTGTTATAAACAGGGAGACAAAAGTCAAGAGCTGTATGCCGTCGTCCATGACGTGCATCGATTCTTGCTCAAGTTACGGGCCATCATTGAGGTCGCTCCATTGCAGCTGTACGCCTCGTGCATTGTGTTCGCGCCAGCAGAAAGCATCACCCGCTCAGCATTCGAGCGTGACCTATCCGAAAGTCTCCCAAGTTTTTTGGACGAAGATACTGACTGGGACCCGCTTCTATTAGCGATTGATCATGTGGGTGAGAATGCTGTGTTGTCACTAGAGGGTAAGATCGTGGCCTCGGCTGATGGCGAGGTATGGGATGTCGTCACTGGAACTGTGATCTGTACACCAGGGTCTTCGAATAACTATGAATACGTGGACTACGATGACGATGGGCCCTTCAGAGCCACCTTGTCTGATGACGCAAAGATCTTGATCTGCGTTTCGCGCAAGGGCAAGGTCGAATCATTAGCTATCGCTACCGGGAGGCGTGTTGAACTTGTTGCACCATCCTCCGAGGAATGGTGCTCAGAGGTGACGTTCTCCGCGGACGGCCAAAGAATAGTAATTCTTTGGAAGAACGAAGGCTCTGCCTTCATTGATGTGCGAAGTCAGCAAGTCTTGAGAAAGAATGGAGTGGAATACAACCAGATCAAAAACGCGGGGTTTCATCCGAATGGCAAAATGCTAGCATCAGCGTCTGACGACCAGGCTCTCCGGCTGTGGGATCCTTCATCAGGCCGCTTATTGAAGAAGCTCGAAACCAATGGCGGTACCGTTTCCGTGGTCCGTTTCTCGCACCAGGGCGCAATTCTGGCATCGCTGTCGGATAATGAAATATGTTTCTGGGACCCAGCGACAGGACGGTTAATTCGCACCATAGATATCATTGACTGGATAGAGAACATCGCCTTCTCGCCGAATGGGATGTTTCTAGCAGCTTCGGGCCAGCAGGTTTATGTCTGGAACTTGGCCGAATCCGGTCTGCCAAACGAAATCCCAGCTTCTATGTGCAGACCGGTTTTCACCCCTGATGGCAAATTCTTGAGCTTTACAGCATCTAGGCGATCGGGGCGTACCGCGACAGGTGGATGAATGATTGAATTTTGAAACAGAGAGACAGGCGAGCTGGTGCAGGAATTCGACAACAACAGCCAGGTTCATGACCTGCTTTTTTCCGCCGACGGCCGAATAAGGGCCTCGACCAGCAGCGACGCACTCCGTTTATGGGATATCACGATGCACCGGTCGACGCGACAAGTCGTGGCCCATGATGATCAGATTCAGAGGCTATGGCTATTCCAAGATGGCTGGCTGGTGATATCTGAAGCTATCACCTGGGAGCTGAAGCTTTGGAATGCGACGACGGGAGAACATCTCCGCGACTTCGATGTTGGGGAAAGAGCTTGCGGTCCGTGCTTTAGTCCAGATGGCAAATGTATCATCACTCTAGTTGGTGGAAAGGATATCAGGGTGTGCGATGCGGAAGGCTGGAGAACACGTTCCAAACTTCGTGGACACCCATCACGTCTAGAGATTTGGGCCATCTCCCCTGATAGCAAATTGCTTGCCACCGCCGGCGATCCATCACTATATAGCACTGGTCCTGCTACCACTGCCCCAGAACCATACGCAATTCGGCTGTGGGACCTCTCGACGCGGAGAATAGTTCACACTCTTCAAGACCATACCAGTGGCGTACAATTCTTGGAATTCTCGACAGACGGAAAGCTCCTGGCGTCTGCTTCGAAGGACGGAACAGTTCGCCTCTGGAACACATCGACTGGCGTGGATGAGGCAATCCTGACAGGCAGTAGCGGAAGTATTTGGTCTCTCACTTTGTCCCCGGATGGAGAAACAATCCACTTGCTCCATCTGTCGATGCCCGCCAACGCGCTGTGATTTTCCCCAGACGGAAGCATGCTTACTTCTTTCTCCTACCCTCGAATCCGGATTTGGGACCCTGCCACGGGAGAACTCCTCGGTGAAAGGGCTAACATCCTCCGCAATGCGGATCATAGATTCCCTGGCATATGGTGGTCCCCGGACGGTCAGATCCTGCATTCCACGCTAGGCATCATAGATCTGGAAGCTATCTTCCCTTCTTCCCTCGGTAGCAGGAGCACGGGGGCTAGGGGTGCATATCTAGATAATTATTGGGTGGTTCAGGGCATGGAGAAGATCCTCATGCTTCCGTTCGAGCACAGAGTCCACTGTGTGGTATGGAATGATGGCTTGCTGATCATGGGGAACAAGTCTGGGCGGCTCTCGGTTCTCCAAATGGGAGAGGTGAATACCAAAGTGACGGATTAGGATCACTAGATACCATATACATACCCTGCTGAGATCTATCTAGTGTGCCTAATTTGTACCTTTGCATGCTCTTGGCTGTACGGTATATATCCCCACAGCGATGTCAGTGATATCAGAGCGATGTTGAGAATCACTACCTACTTAGTAGGCATTTCCCGCTACAACAACGAACTCATGCCGATATATTCACTCCAAAAGGAGTATTGGATCCTGAATTATACCGCTAGCATAACAGGTCTTGTGAAGCTTGCGATATATATACATCAGATACAGACAAATATACAACTTAAAATAGTTGTCGATATTTTGGAGGCTCTGGGGAACAAGAAAATGTCTCAGAGGCTTCCAAGTTGCTGCCATGAGAATCAAGGCATTCTTGGAGCATATCTTGCACTTGGATGAACCAGTTACAGTAACTTCCCCATGGGTTATATAATATAAGTAGGCTCCTAGATGGCTCTGAAGGCCGTGAGAGATTTGAAGATATTGATCTAACGGTCGAATCAGTTCACAACCTCGTCAAACTGTCAGCCGCAGGGTATCTGCATATTAGAGAAAAACAACATTGCGACAATTTTGACTCTGATTCTAATCTCAATTGTCAAATAGCAGACGAACCACCATAATATACGAAGAGCAGGAAACAATGCCAACCTGGTTCCTTCCTCCTGATTTCACCTTTACAACAGAAGGCCCCATCAAACTAGGCACCATTCTCGCACATCCATCACGACCGATATTCATTCTCGCGTCTCTCCCCAGTGACACTGGCATCATTCTCCCAGAAGAAAGCATCATCGTGGAGTCCAACCATTCTCACGAAGAGGAAATTAGGGCTACACATTGCAGAGGTGTTGCATCCACATCTTTATAACCTTCGCTTAGAATGCTTACTTTATTAATTTCACACAACTTATCAAATCTTTGGAGAGCTCCAGATGTCAAACTGGATCTGGGGTGTAGGTACTAAATGTTTTGTAAATAAATTGGGTGTACGACCGGTTGCATTGTTCACATAGGGCACTCGGCAATCATCATAAATCTTGTCATTTAGCAAGTACCCAAACACGAGTACCCATTCAGATAACATCCAGATCATCAAATAATTAACCTAGACCTCTATCATCTGGAGAGCATCAGGCATCTAAAAAGTCAAAGCTCATCATTAGTTGTGTTGCACAGCCATTCTGAACATACCGTCAGAAAGCACACACCAAGACAATATTAAAACCTGAAGATTGTCTATTTCCTTCGTATTCTCCACATTCCTCAGGTGGCCCACATAATGCGATTCCTGTATTACTTCTTATATGTTCATACATACATGTGAGTTGTACAAATGTTGAGGCCAATGCTTAGTATTGTCCGGGGACCGCTCCTTAGTATTGTTCTTTCTGCGGCAAACACCAACGACAATAGTCCATTCTCAAAACGGTAAAGATTGCTATGAGTTCGGATTCGTATTTGTTGATATTGCTGTAAATATATGTGATTCATCATTTTTGTATATTATCCATGGATATCTCCTCTAATATTGTACGCAGTACTGTTCTTCGTCCCGTTTTGGGTCGTATTTAAGTTGATATTCTTCTGCTCGCCGCCACCGTTTGACATTTCATCTATATTGTGTCTCCCATCTCTCCCATTTATGATGAAGAGAAAAGTGATACAATGGATTATTCTACCTCAAGTATTGTTGTGATACTCAGCTAGAGTGACACCACCTCCTCCAGGGGTATATAAAGTGCACGACTTCGCCGATCGTGTAACAGCCATCTCAGCTCTCTTCCTTACTTTACTTTCCTCCACTCTAAGATACTCGTCCCAAGAAATTCTTTCCTCTGTTTCTCTTCTAGCCCTCTTTCCCTGCACGACAGCTTCGAATCAACCGCTTCAGCAGCATCTCCATTTTCATTGAAAGCTTTCTCTGAGATCGATTACCTACTTCTTCATCAATCGGTTGAAATCGAAACAGAATGTCATTCGACCCCTACGAGCAGAACATCACCTTGACAGCCAGCGACGGTAGCACCATGGACATCCCCCTTCCTTTTTTCGACGAGTACGTCCAGGAAGGCGTGGTCAGCTGCATCAACTATGGGTGCCAACTCGGCGCTACCATCGTGACCTTTGTGCTCTTGTGCCTGTTGACCCGATCCAAGAAGCGTTCCTCCATCATCTTCTGCTTAAATGTCATTGCCCTGTTGTTGAACATGTTCCGTCTTATCTGCGAGGTCTTGATTTACACCAGCGCCTGGTTTGAGACTTATGCTTATTTCACTGGGGACATCTCTCGCGTGAGTCGAGGTGATTTCGCGAACAGTGTTCTGGTTTCAGTCATGGATGCCCTGCTGCAAGTTGTCATGGAAGCTTCGCTCGTCACGCAGACCAAAGTTGTATCCACCAACATGTCGCGCTGGCAGAAGGCTACCATCCTCGCTGCCTCGCTCGCACTTGCTACTTCCAGCATCGGTTTCCGCATGGCTCAGATGGTGTTGGAAAGTATGCTCATCGTCAAAAACATGCCATTCACCGGATACATCTGGCTCCAGAAAGTGAACACTATCTTGACCACGACCAGCATCATCTACTTCAGCATCGTCCTGGTTTGCAAGCTTGGATACACCATTTATCGCCGCAAGCAGCTCGGTGTGCATCAATTCAGTCCTATGCAAATCATCTTCATCATGAGCTGCCAGACCATGATTGTGCCCTGTAAATTCTTCACGTCCTTTCGTATGAGCATTGCTAACATCTACCGCAGCCGTCTTCTCAATTTTGCAGTTCTCATCCGTCAACATCCATCATATCAACAACGACATCGTTACCTTCGTGGTGGTTTCGCTGCCTGTGACAACCCTGTGGGCTGCCACTGCACTGCCCGGTCATGCAGCTGTTCACGACGCCGAATCTGGTGTGCCTCTCTGGAACAAGCTTTCAACATCGCGACTCAATAGTGCGGACTCCCGAAAGAAGTCAGCATCGACCAGCGAGACCATAACATTTCCCTCTACGGTGAATTTCCAGGGATCGGAGCTGGCCAAGTCTGTTACCATTGGTACTCGAATGGAGGAGTCAATCAGTCCTTGATCCAGAATTCTATTTTTCTGTGCTCAGATTTCGTTCTAGAAATACCCCAATTCCTGTTTTCTGAGTTTTCTTCATGGAGTCCGTATTCAATGTCTGCAGGTCGGGATTGATCGATAGCTGATACTGTTAGTATCGGCTCAATTATATTATTGACACTGTACATAACCAACGGACCTCCAGAAGTGGGCTAGATAACAGGTCAGCAGGGGCCTTCGTAGGGTTACGGGCGAAAACTAGGGTCTCATGGTTGCGAGAGAGGAAGCTCCCGTAGGAGCGATCCAGTTTATTCTGCTGCCTAGTTAAAGAACCAGACTGTGGAATGTGAACGAATACGAACTCTGGCCGTTATTTTTCAGTGTTAGATGCTTCATCAGCGCAATTTCATTTTCTGAGTTTTTTTCCCACACTTTTCCGAGTGTAACCGTGCTTCAACAGACTCAGAATAGTTGTCGAGCTGATATTGCACAACTTAAAGATAGTCTTGCCTGCCAGGTCATGAACGCAACCACTTCAGGCCTGGCTGAGCAATTATGGCTCGTATTATATCAAGTACATTATTCACCCAATTCTTTAAGAACCACTTTTCACCCACAAGCTCAAAAAGGCTGGCGAACTCGCCCATGATGACCAGGGCGGCGGTGTGCCGGCTGTGTAATAATGTGATAAAATCCGACGACACTATTGCCGCCCACTTCATGAGATATAGAGGGTCAACGTGAAGTAACGTGTCGGGCAATGCATCACCCGTAGCGTTGCGTACCGCATCGTTATGCACAACCTCCAAATCATCGATGGCTTTGCGGCATATTGCGGTTTCATTAATATTTCCAGCTGCAACGAGGTAACTAAGACAGTCTGTCCTTAATAACTCGTATCTTGATCTCGTAGATGCCGGCAAGTACAGGGTTCCACTGCGTATATGCTTGTACACGGACATGACGATGCCATAGGGGCTGTCCTTGAAACGGTTCCGGTCGCGACTGCCTTGCAATATCGTCGGCACACCTCGAAGCATTGTGGAAAGGGCCAATACGTCCTTGAACCCGTCGTCGCTGGAGACTGGATTGTCCTCTTTTGGCAGTGCGTTGTCCGAGAGGGTTGCGAGAGACAAGAATGCGATTATCTGAGCCATCGCCAAGACAGGGCCGATTTGATCCAACTTTACGTCTTCAAGCGCATGTCGATATTGAGAGACGGCATGCCCCTGATGATTTTGGCAGAGCCAAGTGTACCTCGCACGCTGACCGGAGGGCCGGAGGCTGGCGAGGTGCAAGGATGAGAGAGCGAGCATGCCGTGGAGCAGGAATGGATGGAATGCTGCGTCTGCGACCACCACCGTCTGCCAGAGATTCAGGACGTCCATCCTGGGAAACAGCGTTTGCATGGTGGAAGACGTGAAGTGGCTCATGAGGAACAGGTCCATGGCCCATGTCTCCGAGGCAGGGTCCTGCATGGATGGGCGATCGGTAAGGCATAATGGTACAGATGGATCAGGTCTCGACGAAGGCTTGGAGTGGTTCAATGTCAGGCATCGCCATCAAGTCGTTACCTGTATCAGACACTCAGAGGTTGAACACATACGGGAATCCTTTCATTGCTGCAAGTCTCATGTCTCTTCAAGCAGTGCTGGCAAGGTGCCGCCTCGTTGCACTGTCCAACGTGATGATGTCAGCATAACCTGGTATTACATGCGTAACGGGCTCAAAGTCATTCTACTAGCTATACTCTCTAGCCACGGACCTTAACTCGGCGTTGCTTGCAGCGACTGCAGCCATGCCGGGATTTAGAGTGAGAAGCTCTGGAGGGCATCTCTGTCACGGACAGGCGATCAGCCTGATAGGCCACGTTGGAGAGCGGCTGTGTGTGTAGTAAATTGAAGATACAAAAGGACATCGCCAGACGACGTCAAGTTTTATCGTATAGGGTTTCGTACACCTTACCTGTATAGGAATAGCGTTAGTTAGTATGCAAACTGACGAATGGCATCACGCTGAACCGTACCTCCTGGTACTCGGCTTCAAACACCGGAGTTACCAGAAAATCTCAAACACCATACAAAACCCTCTCCTTAGGGAGTAATACGGAGTGATCGGTAATCATCCATATGGCTCTACTTCTTTCGCACAGATCTTACCATTTTCGTGCATTATACATCATGCCTCTCCAGTTCTAGCTGTACATTTCTCCTGGTATTCGCTCGTAATCTTTGCCATTCCAGGACTAGCATCATGAAAATCACGAAGTTTCTGTCTTGAAGCTGTTACCCACACAGGGCATAGAAGCAGGTGTCCTTTGATATTTATACACCAGTACTGCCCTTCTACAATGGCGTTCGTCAAAAGAAGATCAAAGCATCAAAGTTTGACTGCTCCTTCTCATATCCTGTGACATAGAGGACAATGGGTTCTGCTCCGTACTACTACACCCCATCGCTAGGAGCGGCCATTATTTTCGTGTTGCTCTTTGCAGCCACTACTGCACTGCACATGTACCAAATGTGCAAGACAAAAACCTGGTTCCTGTTAGCCTTCTGCTGTGGTGGAATATGTAAGTATACCACAATTGTTCTGTCCCATGCATCACTTACATGCTCGTCCATAGTCGAAGCTGCCGGCTATATCACGCGAGCAAAGTCTGCAACGGAAAGTGGCATTCCCAGATACGAAATTGGGCCATTTGTGGCCCAAAATATGTTACTTCTAGTTGCTCCGGCTCTTTTTGCCGCATCCATATACATGGAGCTGGGCCGTATCAGCGCAGCAGTTGGAGGCGATGCGTTTCTCCTCGTCCGTCGGCAGAGGCTTACCGGGACCTTCGTGGCAGGCGACGTCATTGCATTTCTCTCCCAGTTCGGCGGCTCCGGCTTAATGGCTGCAAGCAATCTTAGCGTGAGAAACATCGGCCGCATTATCGCTACCGTGGGTCTTTTCGTCCAGATATGCTTCTTTTCCTGTTTCATCGTCGCAGGACTCTTGTTCCACCACCGACTGCGTAAGACGCCAACGCCGCGACTCCTCGACCAACAGCTTCCGTATCAAAGACACATGTACGCCATTTACGGCACCAGCGTTCTCATCTTCGCCCGATCGATTGTCCGGGTCATCGAGTTTATACAGGGCCTCGACGGTTACATAGCGACGCACCAGTTGTTCATCTTCATTTTCGATGCTGTACCAATGTTTGTGGTCATGTTCATTCTCAATTGGATACATCCGAGTGAGATCAAGAGTCTTATCAATGGGGGTAAGATGGCCAAATGGGTGCGGCTTGTTGACCGTCCCATTGCGTTGGCAGCTGAGCACTATTAAGCTGCAGCCATCTCTCCCTCACAGGGGCAGCTAGTATTTGTTTGGAAAGGTGAAGATCTAGCGCTCACTCACATCTACTCCTGGAGCAACCACTATATTACACTGTTGCGGATAATATGGTCTTGGTTTTTGCTCTGGCATGCAGGAGTGCAGAAGGTGTCTATCCGTCTCATCTGGTCTTGATTCCTCATTTTGTCTCGTCTGCGTGGAGTTTTCGATTCTTCTCACTGAATCTTGTTTCACCACTATTTAGTTAGTTATTTAACTTTATTTGATACTGCTTAGAGCTAGCGAAGCCACTATCCCAGGGTGTCTATCTTTAGGCACGCGTATAGAAGGATATGGGCCTGCCACATCCGGGCTAGTAAGTAGGCAATGCCCTTGCACTAGTTAAACCAGGAAAAGAAGTAAATACATAACTCAAAATCCAGTAGATAGACGTCTTATTGAGCTGGTAATGAGGCCTCTTAACCCTTGCATGAGTTTAAGACTGCTGGTTTATACTATTGTTGAATACTTCTTTGTGTATAATCTGTAGTCCATAGGCTTCCTAGGCTATAAGCGCGTGTGTAGGATGTCGTAGCATTTCTCCCTTTAGGATTCCTAGAAATTCATACGTATGTCATGGGCGGTATAGCTTAAGAGAGAGGATTCTCAAGGTTTAGGAAGCTCTGGAATGTGAACGTGCGAGTATGAACCTGTACTTAAAGAGAGAGGGCACGATCACTATGAAATATAAGATTTAGTGACTAGTGTGACCAGTAAATAGTGGATTGTCTCTTCCTTTCTCTTCCTCCTGCGTATTCCTATATATTTGCGAATACCGTTGTGTTTGATTTTAGGTAGACCTTAGCCTCCTCAAACAGTCACGACACCTTGAGTGCAAGTACTAATCCCCAACACCACGTTCGTTGGGCCTGGAATTATGCAATTCAACCCAAAAGTCCTCTCCCAATTGCAAATTATCACCCATGAGGCGACGGATATCCTACAAAAGCGCTAGAGATATGGTTATCCGTTCCGTGGCGTACGTATCATCTTCTACACCAGGGTGAAAAAGCGCCGAATGATAAGATTGATAAACAAGAGCAAACTTCAACAGTGAAGCCAGCAACTTGCCCGTGGGGGATCACCCTCCAGCGCGCATTAACTATAATCCGTGAGTCATGAAGCGATCCCGCCAAGCTATAGCAGCCTTAAAAGTCAGGCATCAGGTCGGGCGGCGGGGAGGGCTCTCTCGCATGTCAACAACCGCGCCTTCTCCAATTCACCCTAGTACAACCAGTGCCTCTCTTGCAATATGGCGGCTGTGCCGCAATCAACTTTGACATGGCTTTGGAATGTGCTGACCAAGGTATTTCACAATTCACCTGGCTACTTTACGACTAATCTGACATCCACAGAACCATTATGACCCCAAACAGACCTACCGTGATCCCAAACGCACATACCATGACGTCGCTCGAGCGCTGGCGCAACACCCTTCCTTTGGACCTCGGACGGATGTATACAGTGAGTATAGGGAATAGGAGGTCTTAGATATGTTCACCTGCTGAATAATTGTCTAGCATACGAAAATGGCACGCCGTCGCTTCTCCTTCACCTCGTCGGTACCTTGCCAGTCTCCTTCCGCGGTAGCTCGTATAATATCCCGATAGACACTTGGATTCCAAGCACATATCCTCTTGAAGCTCCGATCGTTTATGTTACCCCGACCCCGGATATGGTAGTCCGGTCTGGCCAGCATGTTACCCTGGAAGGTCGAGTATATCATCACTATTTGGCGCATTGGCATGAAACATGGGATGTGAGTAGCGTCGACGTTGCGCGTTGTTGTAGACAGGATGCTAATCTGCCTAGCGATCTTCAATTGTCGAATTGTTCGCAATACTACGAGATATCTTTTCCAAAGAGCCCCCCGTCAAAGGTCGCCCTCAAAGACCAGCGCAACCCGAAACCCCGCGATCGGGTCCTCCGCCGGTCCCTCCGCTTCCTCCAGAGCTTTCTACGTCTCCCAGACCAGTCGAAATACCTTCTACACAACATCAACAAACATTTCAAAGGCCGCCTCAGCTCCCTCCAAAGCCGGGCCAGACCTCGCCAGGATATTCTCCGCCTACGGCACATACACCCGGGCCACCGGTTCCTCCATTACCGCCAAAGCCGCAGAATGGTCACACTCAAGAATGGACGAGTCCTTTAAATGCAGCTACTGCTCAGTTGAATCGGTCCGGCAGTTTGCGAACGCAACAAGCGCCTGTTAATCCAAACTACCAACGAGATTTGTATGCGAATACTTCCCCTGTGCCTGTACAAAGTCATGGTCCTTATCCGCCCCAACAAATACAAAGTCCTCGACAGTATGCGACACCACAGCCTCCGCAAGGCTACCAGCAGGCTGTTAATCAGCAGCAATATCCACCTCAAGCAGCTGTACCATATCCTGGTCATCAGTACCAGCAAGCGCCGTATCAGACCCCTCCACAAGCAATGACTGCACCGAAACCACCGAAACCGCAGACCCCTGATCTGCTCACCTCACCATTTGATGTCGAACTACCATCCATAACACCAACTGGCCCTCCACCCCCTGTACCACCGAATCCCGAGAAGGATGCGCTGTTGCACACGCTGTCCCGAACATTGACCGAGAATCTGCAGGGAAATGTATCGCAGTCCAAATCTGCAGTGACTTCCCTACAATCACAGTCTCAGGCTTTGAGTTCTGCCATGATGACTCTACAAGGCGAACTGGCCACTTTGGACCAGTTCAAAGCAACAATACAATCCAATATTAACATCCTGCAGCAATCGCTCCATCGCGCAGATGCAGTGATAGCAGATGCCAAGGCTCGTACTGATCAGACCGGAACAGGCACCACAACAGCAAGTGGACTTCCCGCCATAGACGAAGTTCTCGTTGCTCCGACGGTGGTCGGGAAACAACTATATGATTTGGTAGCCGACGAGCGAGGAATCCAACAAGCCATCTACG
Organism: Talaromyces pinophilus; assembly: GCA_001571465.2. NCBI lineage: Eukaryota > Fungi > Ascomycota > Eurotiomycetes > Eurotiales > Trichocomaceae > Talaromyces > Talaromyces pinophilus. The sequence goes on along the minus strand of CP017344.1, from coordinate 2,081,982 downwards.
CACTACAGGCGGCGTTGGTCAAGGGGGTAATTGGCGCCGACACTTGGTCACGTCATACACGTAGCTTGGCCCGAGAAGCGTTTATTAAACGTGCATTAATCCGGAAAATTGCGCTCGGAATGGGATTGGATCTGGGAGAAGATGCTCTTCGGCCGGAGTCGTGATATGAGTAATCACTAATTATACATACATGGCATTTAGCTCTTCAGCACACAATACAACAGAATATTCGATTCGACTCTATTTTTGTGATGACAGAACAGTTATCTATGTACAAAGCAGCAACGTACCTCGGCTCAACTCGTGTAAAATCAACCCTGATTGGCCCAGATATCCCTCCGATTCACTTACGGCCGTACTTAGCCCTAATTTTTCCTTTTAGGATGGATCACGCGCGGTGGACCTAACTAAACAATTTGTTGTCGAATGATACTTGGTACACGACCCAGACCTTCCCTGATACGAGTAGCAGAAGGCCAAGAGGCTAAAACACGATATTAATAGAGGGTCTGAATATGACTGATCGGGCCGAATTGCGTGAGTGGAAGGCGTTGATGGTGACGGTCGTGCCGAAATCCAACGGGATATGGGTCTCGTACGTATGATGCCGAGATTAGGGTGTGAAGTGGTTGTTCCTCCTAGAAAAATGAAGAAAATATATATAGGGGATTTCCCAGTATATGGTTTTGAGGTTTATCATGCCATATCTAGCAAAAAGTACATACCCATTTACTTAGGTAAACATGGATAAAGAATCAGATACCGCGATCCAAATGCCTCCTTCTAAACCTCAAGTCGACTATGTCGACTTTGACGGTCCTGATGATCCATTACATCCCTGGAACTGGTCTATCGGCAAGAGGTATACCTTCGTTTCTTGTTACCTAGTGATATATACTAACAAACATACATAGAGGCCTCATATCCGTCATCCTCGCCCTTTCGACGATGATCGTCGCCGGAGCAAGCGCCATATTCTCCTCCGCCATCCCCTCTATAATGGCCATCCACGGCATAAGCCGCGAAGTCGGCACCCTGGGTGTGTCGTTGTACGTCCTCGGATTCGCCACGGGACCCATGATCTGGGCTTCTTTCAGTGAACTCAAGGGTCGCTATTTGCCATTCACAATCTCCATGTTTGGGTTCTCCGTGTTCTGTTTTGCGACAGCCAGATCGACACATGATCTCGCGTCGATTTTCATCTGTCGCTTCTTCTCGGGATTGTTTGGTGCTGGACCCCTGACGCTTGCCGGCGCCGTATTTACGGATATGTATACGCCGCGAGAACGGAATACGATGATGGTGCTGTTCTGTTTGACAGTGTTCATTGGCCCTATGCTGTCGCAACCTATCGGCGGGTTCATCGTGTCTAATCCTTCTCTCGGGTGGGAATGGACTGAATACCTGCCCGGGATCCTGGGTAGTGCCGCTTTTGTCGCTTGTGTCATCTTCCAGGAGGAGAGCTACTGGCCTATCCTCCTTGCTCGAAAGGCGGATCGCCTGCGTCGAGAGACGGGTGACTGGTCCATAATCGCGAAACACGATACAATCCTACTTGAGCCCAAGACTATTGTGAATGAGTACCTACTCCTGCCGCTACGCATGCTTGCCTCAGATCCCATCATGCTGTTCATGTGCACTTTTGGCGCTTTCGTGTACGGTCTCCTCTACCTATTTTTAACAGCCTACCCAGCCGTCTTCCAAGCCGTGCACGGCATGAAACCTGGCATCGCCGGTCTGCCCTTCCTCGGCATCGTGGTTGGTCAATTATTCTTCGTCGTGATCATGGGCCTCTTCCAAAAAGTATGGCTGGTCCCACGTCTGGTTGCCAACCAAGGTCAGATGGAACCTGAATGGGTTCTACCTATTGCTATTCCGGGAGCAGCGTCGTTTTCAGCTGCGCTATTCTGGTTTGGTTGGTCGGGATATAAGCGTGAGATTCATTGGATGGTGCCTACTGCCTCGGGGATATTTTCGGGTTTTGGATTGTTGGCGATGTTCTTGCCGTCGATTTCGTACCTTGTGCTTGCTCGGCCGCAGAGGTGAGTCTTCTTTATTTCTACTATGATTTATACTCCGGGGGTGTATCAGACTAATATGACCTTAGAGCCGCTTCTGCTGTGGCAGCACACACATTCCTACGATCTCTGTTTGGGGCTGGGTTCCCTCTTTTCGCGACCTATATGGTATGTCTCCTCTATCCCTCCTTGTGTATTAGTCTTACTAACTGTCTCAACTAGTACCAAAATCTGGGCATCGAGTGGGCAAGCACTCTCCTCGGCTGCTTGGCCGCGGTGATGATTCCTATCCCTCTGCTGTTGTACATTTACGGCGCAAAGATCAGGCAGAAAGTGAAGCCCAATTATTGATTGAAACAGATTGGGTATTCTTATGACTTCACGAACATTTTGGCATTTTTTGGGTTATAGCGTGCATCAACCATAAACATAGACGTGGCATATAGTTATGGATCCATAATGATTAATAGATAGACAGGAATATAGGGTATAGAGCATGCTTCGCATTTTGATTGCGCACTTAAAGCTAGTTTAAATTAGACATCATACTGTTTGTACTACAAATGTAATGAAATGACTTGGTACATCCCACTGAGGCAATACGTTAGAGTGCCCGTGCATCCTTTTGGAACATTGAACTGGAACAGGCGCCGCCCCCGGAAGAATAATGTCTCATTCCATGAGTACAGCAAATCAGCTGCTTACGAATTATCGATGCTTCTGTTCATATTTACGCATACCTGAAGATTGTTCATGCTTTAGGGATCTAGGGCTTACTTCGTAACTCGACCTCAAGGGGGACTAGCGTGGTGGATACTACACAGACATTTAGGGTTATGGTACCCGAATAGGGAACCCTACTGCGCCTCTGGTCTCCGAGATCTCCTAGGCTTCTTCATTTACTAGGAACGAGCGCGATATAATCATGAAAAAGAGATTCAAGACTCAGCTGATAAAGGTATATAAAGGGGTCAAATATCTCCCTCAAGGATCAATAATGTATCAATCGATACCTACAGTGTAGTGCATATTTGTTCCCAAAAAAATCCCCAAAAAACAGTCAACTTTCCTATCCATCAAGATGAAGGCTACTTATATCGGCTACTCTTTCGCAATGGCCATTGCTACTACAACTGCATCAAAGGCCTGCGCTCCCTTTCCTTCTTCAATGGACATTTTCACTTCCGGATTCGAGGAGCCGGTTCCTCCATTCGTCAAGTCCAGCTACAATACCAGTTTTCTCCAGCACAAATGGTGCGCCCTACCAGCTCTTCACACGTACGTAACACACGAATATTTGCTAATAATTCCCGGACAGGAACGCCAATCTCTCCCACATAACATCCGGCTATATCTACAACCTCCCCGACCAGAATCAAGTCATCGCCAACGAAGCCTACGACGGCAACCTTGCCGCTTCTACGTTCAACTATGCCAACATTTCACAGGATGGCTTGGTTGATAATACAGTCGTTTACATCCCCATTGATGGCAACGATACAAGCCCTGAATCGTATCGGGGATACGTCAATCCGGGGTTTCCGCTTATAAAAGATGATTTTCTGGTTTCGAATGGCGCTGCGTTTGGAGGGTTGGTGAAGAGGGAACTTTTGCCTCATCAGGTGGCTCGTGTAAGTCACTTCTATGGCACTTGGTTATTTATTCTATGTGTAGAAAATACTGATAATGAGTAGTGGAGCATCATGTACCAGAACGCTATTCCCGTGACCGTCTATGTCGACAATTGCAATGTCGTTGTTGGCTATGACTTTTTCTCGCCATACGAGAGGACCTATGTGATTACCATGTACTTCAACACTCAGACTGCTTAGAAGCTGTTGTTTGTAGTTTACTGAGAATGTGGGAAACACGGAGGTTGCAGAGATGGCTTGGGGCTGCAGTTTTACCTTTTGCTTTGTCGTTCATCTTTCATGTACCTAGGTAGCTATCAATTGATATAGACCGTTGTAAAATTTGATCATCATGTTGCAATCTAGGAAAAATACGATACATTGCATGTATCACATGATCAGGAGCGTCCACTGAATAGGCAGACACATTTCAAGATCTATCCCTCGAAAAGACCCGGATGTAAGCTCAATGGTCAACCGAGAAGTCTGACAAGATGGAAGCAGCTAAAGGAAAGCGTGTACGTCGAAGCACATCCAAATTACGCAGTGGATGTCTAACTTGCAAGTATGTAAATCTGAAGCACTAGCTATTTCAAAACGCTGACAGCACTGATGCGGTAAAAGAAACAGAAGAATCAAGTGCGACGAGACAAAGCCCGCGTGTCTGAGATGCTCGCGATCAAGAAGGGATTGTCAAGGGTACATTGATCCTTTCCAATACCATTCAGCCGTGGACGTTTCTGCGTTATCCACCTCCTCGATCCCATTGTTGGACCAGGGACTTTTTGCAGATCCGATCTTCTACCCAACGACAGTGGGGGGAGAACTGCCTTTGACAGAACATGGACTACTTCAGGAAAAACGATCATTTTGGCACTTTATTACCCAGGCCAGCGTTCAGATTCCATCAATCCTTGACTTGAAAGTCTGGACTGAAAGTATCCCCATGTTGAGTACCACTTTTCCAGCAATTCGATACGCGCTTCTTGCTCTCAGTGCACAACATGAAACTATGCTTTACAGTAGCTCTATGGCCAACGAGAACGACAACAACTGGATATCATCAAAAACAGTGGTGGAAGCTTTGAGAACTTTTTCCTGTGATCAATACGGGAAAGCCACCCGAAGACTGAATATGATCCTTGTCGATGCCGTACAAAAGTACGACGTCCTTCTAGAAACTCTCTTTGCGTGCCTACTTTTGGTTGTGTGTGAAGTCCTTCGGGGGAGTGATGTTGCTGCTCAATATCACTTGGATGGCGCTATTCGCTTGATCCGTATGCCGTCTCTTGCGAAATCTCAACTTCTTCTGGCAGACAACAACATTAACAACTGGTGTGCAATGAAAGAGCTCTCTTTGATTTTTCAGCAACTTGACCTTCAGGCAGCGGCGTTTTCGGGTCCAAGAGTTCCCATTTGCACGGAGGATGTTGAATCGATCACCCGGTATCCAACATTCAACCTCCAGGACTCTGGAATAGCCGATGAAAAGGTCGCCAGTGAAAGCACCATCGAGGACTTACGCCAGAATCTGTTATCAATACAGGCCAAAGTCTCGCGCTTCATCGACTTCAAAACGGTCATAAAGTGCAAATATCATCCGAAATTGAAACAAACCCAAGAACAAGAGGACGAATCCAATGCTATCAAAAAGGTGCAAGAAACTCTCCTCGAACAATTAAAGCATTGGAAAACGAATTTCGATAGCGTTTCTCATCCAGGATCGAAAGAAGGATTGAATCCCATCAAACAATGCGCAACAATTGCGTTGCTATTGTCGTATTTGACTTCTTACGTGCTCCTATCCACGTCACTGAGCCCCGACGAAACGGCATATGATTCACATTCTGCCACATTCGCGCAAATAATTAAGCTCTCAGAAACTTTCTTTCAACAAGAAAAATTTGGACCAGATACTCTTCCCTCATCCAATACCTTTAGCATTGACATGAAAGTCATCTATCCTCTGTACATCACCGCCCTGAAATGCCGAGATTATACGATGAGGCGCCGCGCGGTTCATCTTTTGTCAATGTGCGGTAGAGAAGGGGTCTGGGATGGTCGGATGATGGCATCAATAGCACAGTCTGTTATTGCATATGAAGAAGAGCTTGCAACTAGATTAAATTCTACGCCTAGGGAAGATGAGAACTCGATGATCTCGATTGCGGAAAGAGCTCGTATCCATGGAGTTGGTATTGTGGATATGGATAGGGAACAGGGGGAGGTGAATATGGTATGTTCTAGGCATATGGGGATGATGACGGTGAATATTGATAATCAGGTTATATGGGAGAGGGTTGTGCTCTATGCGAAATTCTAGCTAGGGCAAGCTTGCACATGTGGAGAGGTGCTATTAATACATCATACCTATAAACTCACCTGAATATAGACATCGGGAGTGCTCCGGTGCTCTGCATAGGTAGTTAACGACATGTGTACAGACGCGAGACATATAAGTGGACAATCATTGTTAAATAGATAGATACAACATAGAAGATTCTGCAAAGTTCGCAACCATTAATACCTAAGACTAGTCTGACAATTAATACTAGTATCACAAAGTAGCATTCATTAGAGTCATTGACGCGACGTTGAGCACGTATCGAGGATACACGTAAAAAGTAGTAATCAATCAGTAATAGAACGAAGAAGGATAAATATAATATATGTATAAAATGCCGCTTGAATATGTACTTCAAAATTAACGGAATGGTGGTTGACTTCTATTTCTTTCGGACACGAGGATCTGGTAGAAGCGTAGGTAGGGTCAAGGATGGTCCTGGACAAGGGTTTAAAACCAAATGTGCGGTGACAATAAATTATGCATCGACAAGCGCAGCCTTAGTTGAGTTTGACGTAGTTGCCTGCCGTAGTTAGTATCGATATTAAGTAGAAGTCAACAGGGGGACTAACCTGGAAACTGTCCCTCTCTGCCATGTACCTTTCCTGTCCACCATTCATTCTCATTGCTCGTACGCTGAACGATTTCAATCACATCACCAGCCGAAAAGCTGAGATCACCGTGTGCTTGAGCCTCGTAGTCATACAGCGCAGTCACAGTCTCGACATTCTTGGACAAGTAGCCCGGCTTCGGTTTCGGGGGTGGCGGGGCCGGCTTACCCTTTGCAGCAGCAGCTAAAGCGCTACCACCAGTGCTATTTGCACGGCCGATTGAGGTTGTGCCAGGGGCTCCGGTAGGTGAATATGGTGGCGGAGGTTTTTCGGTAGAGTCTGTCGATCTGCGAAATGATGAAGAACTGAGCTTGTTCTCGGAAGAGAGTTTGTCCTTGGCAGAAGCAAGTCTGGAAGTTTTACGGCCGCCAGTGGTTTTGAAATGCACAATAGTAAGTTCTTCGGCTCTCTCCCTCGAGTCTCCCTTTTTAGCTTCGTATGCCTCTTCAATATCGCGCGTTAGGTCGAAGTATCCAATATTGACACCCTGCATTTTCTCGTGTAGCGTATAGAACACGTTCAGTTGCATGTAGTAGAAGGACTGGAATAAAGGCCCAATGAATTCAGCTTCCAACTGGAAAAGTTTCGGCAATTCATCCTTCAACAGGTCGTTGTAATGGTTGTATTCTTGCGTCGCTTGGTCCACGTCGTTTTCTGCCTTGTATAGCGCTTTTTCATCTTTTAATGATTTGTCCTTTTTCTCTTCAAGCTTCTTGAGTGTTGCGCGGTGTCTGTCGTAGTCAAGTTTCTTGTGTTCACGCTTGACGGTCACTTTGCGAACGATTTTAATTATGTCGAGCAGTTCATTGGCCGGGCTGATAACCCTCGACTCTATCATCTCAAGCTCTGGCGCTAGTGTTTCTTGCAGATCTCGCACAATTGCCTCGTATTCCTCGCACGCCTGAATTCCTGCGGGGTTGCCTTCAATAGTGTACGTACTCGGATCGGAGGCGCGACCCGAAATGGGTTTGTACAATTCGGTCATAGCTTTGGAAAATTCGATCTGATGGTTCAACATTCCTGTGTTTCTTAGCTTATTGGCCCGAGGAATTGAGGGGAAAGTACGTACCGTTGATAGCGTCGAAGTATTTCTTGGAGTCATCATGAAGTTTCTTGGTCTCCTTCTCCAATTCTTGAAATCTTCGCTCGGCATCGATGTAGACAGGATCCTTGGTATTCTCTCCAATATTGAAGCGCGCTTTGAATGTTTGCGGTGCCCGCGACAGACTCTTGCCAAGGCCTTTCAAACTCATTGTGCACTCACCCCGCAGATGACGGAGTTGGGTACAGCTGATTCGGATGAGACGGATTTGCTGAGTATGTGGATGTGAGGTGCAATTCCAAACTCTGGGAGTGTGTGATATAATACAGAGGAAGAATCACTCGGAATACAAGGAGGTAAGGAGTGTAAAGCGTCAGCCTGCTGTGTAGAGAGTCAGTAGTTCTCTTCTCGCAGCGACGGTGGCTTTCCCGGTTCATAAGTCATCGTTTTCCCAATCCCCAGCCTAACTGCTTACGGCGTGTGGCTGAGCCAAGGCTATGACATAATCGACAGTTTAGGCACGAACTTTCAGCTTTACTCAGCTCGTACACCTTCATACGTAGTACATGTAATAGTTACACTGCAAAAGATGCTCTGTGTGTGCTAATTTATTCCTGCATGGACATGCGTTCCTAAGATGAAGGAGAAGTGTAGATGGCGCAAGAGACAAGCTGCCTTCCCGATGCGGTGTGGCGGCCTGAGGCATCCAGATGTGGACTATCCGACATCCGAGGCACGTGACCCCGGTAACCTACTCCGAGACTCGGATCGACAACAGTTTATCTTGCGTGCCACAAGGTTCTTGAATGATAATATGGATACATTAAGTAGAGATGACTGCTGTAGTATATATGAGCAATGCTTTGAGTTCAGTATCTTCAGCTTCTTCACGCTGTACGACAGAAGCAAATTGCAGAAAGTATATGCGAGCGGAGATAACAGCCTATTCGGACATCATAGGCCGAGGTCGGATGCCAAGCCTCAATCTCCGAGGGAAACAGCTTAGACGAACTGGGAAGAAAAAAACACTCGCTCAGTCATCATCACTTCTCCATCAACCACTTCATCCTTTACTCTCCTTCCATCACTTCCCATCCCTTTTCTATGATACCCCATGATTAATCATTGTATATAACCACATAATGTCTCACATGGCATCGAATGCCCTCCGACAGGCGTCGCGGAGCTGCTCCAGCCGCCGCCTGTCCTCTAGCTTCCTGAGAGTCACCTCGCCACTTGCTGGTCGGATGGTAACGGGTCGACGATATGTCTCAGAGTCCAAAGTCGGTAACGCGCAGGTCAGCGTTGACACGGCTATCAAGGCTGAACAGAGAAAATTTATGGACAGCACGGGCATCCAGCCTCAAAATGCAGAACTGTCTGCGTCGTCGGTGAGCGGTGATGCTGCCATGAGCCCGACCGCGGGCATCCTCAAACAAGCCACCATTATGGATGAGGGCAACCGACCTATTTATCTCGATATGCAAGCCACCACACCCACAGATCCCCGCGTTCTCGACGCTATGCTTCCCTTCCTCACAGGCCTTTACGGTAACCCTCACTCGAGAACACACGCCTATGGCTGGGAGACAGAGAAGGCCGTCGAAGATGCTCGCGCTCATGTGGCCAGCCTTATCGGAGCTGACCCCAAAGAAATCATATTCACAAGTGGAGCCACTGAAAGTAATAATATGAGCCTCAAGGGTGTAGCCCGATTCTTCGGTCGGTCAGGAAAGAAGAAGCATATCATCACAACCCAAACCGAGCACAAGTGTGTGTTGGATAGCTGTCGTCATTTGCAGGACGAAGGATTCGAGGTGACCTATTTGCCGGTGCAGAACAATGGTCTTATCAAGATCGAGGACCTCAAAGCCGCCCTCCGTCCAGAGACTGCTATTGTGTCGATCATGACTGTCAATAATGAAATTGGTGTTATCCAGCCAGTGGAAGAAATTGGAAAGTTGTGTCGTGCAAACAAGACCTTTTTCCACACTGATGCTGCCCAGGCAGTAGGAAAGATTCCAATTGATGTCAACAAGTGGAATATTGATCTTATGTCCATTTCAGGCCACAAGATCTACGGTCCCAAAGGTATTGGAGCGTGCTATGTCCGACGTCGTCCACGTGTCCGTCTCGACCCTCTTATCACTGGCGGTGGCCAAGAAAGAGGTCTCCGAAGTGGTACTTTGGCGCCTCATCTTGTGGTTGGATTGGGTGAAGCCTGCCGCATTGCCAAAGCTGATATGGACGTAAGTTACTTCTTTTTCTTTCTTTCTATTCTTCCCTCCACATGATTATACGCTTAAATATGCATGGCTTTCTGAGATCGCCTGGTGGTAGCCCACGTCGTAAGATGTGGAACCAGGTACTGTGATCTACGTAGCAGGGGTTATGATTGGACTATCACTTTCACTTGTTTGATTGACTGAACATTTTATCGAATGTCACTAACATTCTTCTAGTACGACACTGCACATGTTAAGAGATTGTCCAAGCGTCTATTGGACGGCCTCTTGGCCATGGAACACACCAACCAGAATGGAGACCCTGAGCGACACTACCCCGGTTGTGTCAACGTCTCTTTCGCCTACATTGAAGGAGAATCCCTTTTGATGGCACTTAAGGATATCGCTCTCTCCTCTGGTAGTGCTTGTACATCAGCTTCCCTCGAGCCTAGTTACGTGTTGCGTGCCTTGGGTAACAGCGACGAGAACGCCCACAGCAGTATCCGATTCGGTATCGGTCGTTTCACCACCGAGGCTGAGATTGACTACGTTTTGAAAGCCGTCACAGACCGTGTATCTTTCCTACGAGAGTTGAGTCCTCTGTGGGAATTGGTGCAAGAAGGCATTGCCTTGGACACGATTGAGTGGAGCCAGCATTAGTCGTGCTTTCACTGTCGTTTCTACCTCTTATTCTATATGAGGAGGTCTGTTTGCAATACAGATCGCTATGGTGCATTGTCTGGACGCTTGGATGTGGTGATTCGGTTCTTTTCCTTATTAGGGTTTCAACGGCGTTGATGTGATGCGATGTACACTTTATATGCAGCATATTTAATTAGTGCCTAGCTTTGTTCCAGGACTGTACAGAATGAACCAGAACTCTCCCTCCCATCAAGTTGTCTAATGATTAGATATTTCCACACGACCTCATAGCCCTAATGACCATGCGTAAAGGTTGTCCATAATTCGTTGCACATAAGCCGGGCCGTTGCAGTAGCCCATGGGCGCCTTCTGAAATGATGAATGGAGATCAAGGCAGTCCTAGGAAAGCTGTGCACGGTCCATGGTAATGTATATTCGCAGCGAGAGCGAGCCTCCATCAACATTGAAAGATGTCTACCCGATGCCTCGGCAGGAAGACCTCATCGCTATGATTTCTGGTTGCAAGTATATTACCATTGTTGATGCAGTCGCTATGTTTTTTCAGTGGCGAGTGAAAACTGGTCACCAGAATCGTCTATGTGTTATTTCTCACCGCGGTCACGTATACAATCTAGACCAACTTCACTTTCAATGTTATCTTTGACATGGTCTGCCCGGGCTCATTGCTCACTAGGGCTCAACAAGCAATTCAAATTTGTATAGAGATTGCAAAAACTAGCCAGTGTGGATGCGTGTGTGATGCCCCGTGTATATACAGTAACTAAATACGCGCGACCTGAAATATTATGCAAGGGTCGGTTGAGCTGTAAACAAAACTTCCATTATCATGGCTATGCAGCTCTCCTATGAGCTAGTCTGCTTCGAGTACCTACCAGGCACAGTCACCTCGTTTGGCCAAGTCGCCCTACCTGAACCTGTGTTATAGACAACTGACCTTAAACAAAGCATTACCCGGAAGGCGAAGAAAGGCTGCCAAAATTCTTGTAACCCAACCCCTTGACGAATGTCTGCATCCACGGACCCTGTGACTTGGCCTCCGCAAGCTCCCAGTAGAGCTTCGCATGCGCCTCTCCGTCGACCCTGTATTTGGCCGTCCCGTCGGCCTTCCGCTCGTCGCCGTAATAGAATCTACAAATCGCTTAGTTCTCTACCAGGAAACAGAACGTGGGGATAGAGAGCTTACTTGAACCCACGATCTTTATATGCTGCTGCTGCAGCCCAGATCATGTGTGCGCCGGCCGACTTGCCAATGCCCTGGTCGAGAAATGATGGGAGGATTGTGACGTTCAGAATATTTCCAGTGTAGATGAATGTCTTCGATGCAGAAGCAGGTAGCTGTGCAAAGCCGCGGGCAGCCATCTGCGCGGCAACAAAGGCACTGGTGACATTGATGGAAAGATCTCGATTGAAAGCATCCAGTGGAAGAGCGAACGGATCATCGGCAGGGGTGAGGGTCGAGGCGCTGACTGCGACTCATCAGTAGGAATTCATTCCACTGCATCCTGAGGTGCCAGGACTTACCATTGTAAACAACTACACTTGGGATACCCAGAACTTTCTTAACTTGTGTAAAGGCGTTGACAACATCGTCCGGGTTGGCGAAGTCACTCGTGATGTTCAGTTGACTGTCCGTGCTGTCTTCCTCCCGCAGCGACCTGGCAGCGAGGGCGACCTTGTAGCCTTTTGAGGCAAAGGTCCGAGCAACTGCCTGGCCAATATTCGGCCCTGCTCCGAGGATGAGGATGACTGGAGAAGTGCCAGGCATGATTCGGTGTAGAAGGAAATCTAAGTGTCAGAAGTTCTTCCCCTTGTATATATTGTCACTGCTTGATTTTTGTGTATCCAGGCTTTCTTACCCAAGTTTTTTGATACTGGTCGAAACACGTGTAGGGATTTAAGCGTCGAGAATCCAGCTGGCGGCGTTTATATCAACATTGAAGACATGGCGGGGCGGAGGCCTCGTGGACGGACGGAACAATTTGAATCGGCATTCTACAATTTGATGATTTATAATAGCTATTATGTGAATTAGAAACTGATAGCTACTGATTTGTAACAGCCGTAAATCTTGATTAAATACATGTAGCACGTGTAGGTTTACTAGTAACACTTGTGGGAGTTCTCTATTACTGGATATGGCGGTGTTGAGCTCTCGTTGCTGGGAACACGCCTATCTTGGGACATTTACATTTGGTAAACTCCCCCCATCTTAACAAGACCTGATTCTTGGTAGATCTCAATTCTATGCACAATGACACCAATGTTCGTCTAGGCATCAGCTTGGACGGCGATTATGTCCCTGACTTCCCCGGAAACTGTTCCAACAAGGAAAATTTCTGATATCTTGAGATTCTAATTCATACCTAGGAATGAGACTACTTTCATATGACAATCTGTCTGGTTGATAACAATTTACAGCGCTCTCCTTATTTATATGAACCAACAATATATAACCTGATATGTATCAATATAGTGATAAGGCCTTCTCAGAAGGTCCGGTATAGCCAGGTTCTAATGTAAGTGATTCGTTGGTGATATTATAACCAGAATAGGGCGATGAAGAGAACAACCTTAACAGTGTCAACTTTCCTGAATTTCACTCTGGCCAACTGGAAGTAAAGCATACCGACGGCCAACCGGGAGACAAAGTGAAGCAGGCATTATTGGGATTGCAAACTATGAACGCGATATCTGGACCTTGCCATAAATAAATAACGCCCCGAGATTACAGCATCGGCTTGGAACGTTCTGAAAGTTTTCATTGATGTGACCGATCTCTATGGTCAGACACCAACAGGCCTGACGCGCGCAAGTAGGCTGTTTTCTTTTTTTAATCCTTTGGATGGGTGGAAACTTGCTATTATTCCAATGGTTAACTTGATCAATTTCGGAACTTGTTTGGCAATGATGTCTGGGTTTGGATATAACGTAAGGAATCTATGATATTATAGCTTGTCAATGAACTTTATTTAAATCTGCGAATATTATCTCGTTCGTTAAGCCCAGTTAGAGTACTTTTGGATTTGAAAAGATGAACGAAGATCAAAGTATGTCTATGAAAGCAATCATCCTTCGTAGTACACTCGGATGCAAAACCGGTGCCGGGGTCCTACTCTCTTTGATTGTTTCTCGAACCTAGTGCCAAGCGGGACTAAACTATTTATAGATAAACGCCAAGACAGACCCACTTCGACGTATCACGTATGGTATTGTACCGGACATATACATGATCAAGTTTTGCAATGCCTGTTTCTCTCTACCACGGATGACACGGGTAGTTTACAATTAGCACCCACGCATAGAGTTCTACTGGAAGTTTATTCAAATTGTTTGGGTCAGGCTGAGGCTTCTATTAGTCGATTCTAAAGAGATACAGGCTTAAACTGAATCGCTCGGCGCATGCACTATCCGTGAGCAACATTGGCTGCCGACACGTCAATCTTCAATTTCTCAGTCTGCCAACCGATCAATGCCGCAGAGGATGAGAGAGTATCGAGATGGCCACTGCCTAGAATCTTCATCTGTAGCTGTTCAAAATTCTGCAGTAAGTCAAGGGTTTCCGCGCAGCGGCCTTGCTCCTTCAAAGTGAAGGCGAGGTTGTTCATGCTGGTCAGCGTGTCAGGATGCTCTACACCCGGCACTCTCTTCATTATCTCCATCACTGCACCTCCAGCTCTTCCGCCTCTTTCCATTGACCTTGATCGCTGTATGTTGACGCCAGATTGGCCATGCTCATCAGCGTGTTAGGATGCTCTGCACCTAGCACTCTCTTACTCATCTCTATTACCTGCACAAACAGCTCTTCTGCCTCTTTCCATCGACCTTGATTCCAGTATGTTGTGGCTAGGTTGTTTATACTGGTCAGCGTGTCAGGATGCTCTGCACCCAGTACCCTCTTATTTATCTCTATCACCTGCACGTCTAGCTCTTCCGCCTCTTTCCATCGACCCTGACTCCTGTATGTTGACGCTAGATTGGCCATGCTGGTCAGTGTGTTAGGATGCTCTGCACCTAGCACTCTCTTTCTTATCTCTATTACCTGCACAAACAGCTCTTCCGCCTCTTTCCATCGACCTTGATTCCAGTATGTTGTGGCCAGGTTGGCCATGCTGGTCAGCATGTCAGGGTGCTCTTTACCCAGCACCTTCTTCATCATCCCCATCACCTGCACATTCATTTCTTCCGCTTCTTTCCACAGTCCTTGATTCCTGTATGTCGATGCTAGGTTTCCCATACTGGTCAGTGTGTCAGGATGCTCTGCACCCAGCACTCTCTTCCTCATCTCCATCACCTGCACCTCCAGCTCTTCCGCTTCTTTCCACCGTCCTTGATCTCTGTATGTCAACGCTAGGTTGCCCATGCTGATCAGTGTGTCCGGATGCTCCGCACCTAGCACCCTCTTTGTTATCTCCATCACCTGCATATCTAGCACTTCCGCCTCTTTCCATTGTCCTTGATCTCTGTACGTTGACGCCAGGTTATTTATGCTGGCCAGCGTGTCAGGATGCTCTACACCTAGTACCCTCTTTATTGTCTCTATCACTTGTACATCTAGCTTTTCTGCCTCTTTCCATCGTCCTTGATATCTGTATGTTGACGCGAGGTTGCTTATGCTATCTAGCGTGTCAGGATGCTCTGCACCTAGCACCCTCTTTGATGTCTTCATCACCTGTATATCCAGCTCTTCCGCCTCATTCCATCGTCCTTGATTTCTGTACGTCGACGTCAGCTTTCCAATGCTGGTTAGTGTGTCCGGATGCTCCGCACCCAGCACTCTCTTCCTTATATCTATCACCTGCACAAACAGCTCTTCCGCCTCATCCCATCGACCCTCAAGCAAGTATATTGACCCCACCATTTACATACTAGCCAGCGTTTCTTCATGTTCTAGACCTAGGAGTTTCTTCCGAGCATTCATTGACTTAACTGACAGCTGCTCACCTTCAGCCCCATTGCCTTTTCGCCAGTCATACCATGCGGCATTGTACAACACGGTAGCCCACTCTAGTAATGAGTCTCGTTCCTGTGGTCGCTGGAGGGCAGCTGACTTTACATGCGGGAAAAGTACTTGACACTCTGCCCAATTCTTATAGTCTCCTATGGGAAATTGCGCATTAAGATTCTAGATATACTGCCGCTTCCATTTCTCCAGCTCGCCATTCATTTCTAACCATCTCCGTGTTGCTAGCTGCACCAGGCTGTGCATATTAAAAGTCATTTGGTTCACATTGATTGAGATCAAGGAGTATCTTCGCAGTATGAGGATATCATCTTGAAACTCGTCTTCTATGCTGGATTGAGATTGACTATCATCTGCATCATCGCCCTCATTTAGCTCTGCATTCCCTTGTCTGCCGTGGTCTCAAAGAAGGGCCTCAGGAATCCCTTGACAGTCGAAGAAACTCATAAGCGATAGTAAGTCGGCTGCTGATCGTCAGTTTTGGTGTATACTATCAAATAAGATCTGCCATGTCATGAGGACCGAATTCTTAGCCTCCCAGTCTCGACGAAACTGGCCCTCTTCATGGTTTAATAGACGGATCTTTTTTTGATCATTTTTCTGAAACTCATCGAGGTACTGTCGTACTGAACAACCTCAATCTGGATCAGAAATATATGTTGCGGCTTAGATCATAGCAAGTGGGATAAACTCCAGCACTGCTGCAAGTTCAGAGATATCTTAGTCCTTGTCCTGCTTCTCATCCCGCTTTCCTAGCTTCTTCTCAAATAGTGCTCGTGCGTGCGTCTCGTCCATTGGCTCGACCACAATAATATCGCGCTGGTCCACCAGCTTTAATGCTCCCTCCCTGCTTCGTGATGTTATGAGAATAGATCCATTCGGGCTTTGTGGAAGATATTCTCGTAGTGGACGATACGCTCTGCCGTTCTCATGACCGGCCTGAGCCTGAGTACTGTCGGGGCGGTTGATGAGGAAATAAGCATCATCAACATTATCCAATATGAGAATCCACTTTCCACTCTTGCTATCCCGCAGCCAGTCATGCACAAGTTTGAAGATATTGGCCTTGGGATCCCGTCGCCCAGAGAGCTTAACGGTATCTGCAAGCTCTTGGTAGCTCTGCTCAAACCGGGCGGCATTACTAGCATAGATCCAAAAAACCCACGTTTCCGGTTCGCGTTCGTGGATTTGGTATGCATATTCAATCGCAATCTGTGATTTTCTGAACACCAAGTTAGTAGTGACTGGGAAGTTGCATATGCTCTTTACAAACCCAACACCACCTAAGCCTACCAGCGCCGTCCTGGACCCTGGTACAACACGCCGGTCGCGAAGCTGATTCAGGATTGTCGCTCGGTCGATATAATGCGGATCGCGGAGAAATGGGATCAAAAGAATTGGATTAGGTGGAGTCTCTGGGTGTTCTGCGTGCAGCAAGTCTGGTCAGCGCGGCTTTGAAGTGGACACAAGCGACTTACCCACGGGATAGTGGTGGTGGGTCTCGACATTTCCCCCGATATAGCCGGCTTGTAATCCGTAGTTGTACGGACCCGAAAAGGTGGCGTGGCATTCAGTAGGAGTCATGATGCTTGATTGTGAGTTGAAGGCTGCATATCATCTAGAATCTACTCTGCCATCAAGGTGACTCGTACTGTGTACTAGTCGTTCTCGCGTGTCCTGATTAGTTACAGTCCCGCCAATGACATTACGCGAGGAGCGCCCAATAACAGCTCTCAGATGTTCTACTTGGGTGGACTAAAACTATCCAAGTCAGGCTCAAGAGTGGGACTGAGATCACATTGTAGAATTACCCCACTTCGTTATAGGAAACACCCAACACGTTCGGCATGAGGAAAGTTTGCCCGGCCCTTCTGCTACATAAAACTTAGAAGGCATGGATCCCTTCAGCATTACTGTTGGCGCCATTGGCATTACAGGTTTTGCTCTATCCAGCATCGACCATCTTCGTGATCTAATTGGTAGCCTTGCTGATGCCAAAGAAGTGGTCCAAGATATCTCTTCAACATTGGAGGCCATACAGCGCCCTCTTACCACACTAGAACAACTCAAAATTTCTAACCATGCGATATATGCCGAAGCAAAATCAGATCTGGAAAATACTGGCGTCGCGGAGGCTGTGAATAGATGTGGCCAAGCGTGTGCCGACTTCACACGGAGACTTCAACAATGGACAAAACATTCTAACAACTCCAAGCTTTCTCTCCGAGATCGCCTTTCCGTTGGCGTATGGAATAAGGAAAAGATCCGTACATTTAGAACAGAAGTCCAATCTTGCCAGGCCATCGTTCAGTTTGCCATTGAAAGTACCCAACTGTAAGGCCATTGCAAATTCCACTTTCGATTATACTCTAATACTCTAGAAGACTCGTTCAGCTCCGCTCGGAGCATACTTCGAAGATCGACCGCGAGAAACTAAACACCCGATTGCAGAACCTAGAGAGAGCAATACAGGAACATATTACCCTTGTAAATAGGCAGCACAAAGAAGCCTTAAAACGCCAGGAAGAACTTCAAGAGGAACCAGAGGACGAGGATGATGATGGTGCGCAACAAACTCTTGCAATAAAAGAAGTTGAAGAGCAATTACACCTTCTAGAGAGTGACCAAACTGCGTCAGGAGTTTTAGCATCGCAATTGCGCGCTATGAGCCAAGGTCAGCACGGCGGCAACATATATAGCGCAACGTTCACAGGTAGCTATAATAGTGGCATGCAGATCGGCTATAGCGCGGGTCCAATTTCTTGGAGTTCAAATGGCAAAAGCAACTAAGGGTGAGGGGACCATCTCGTCCCCTTGATTTTCTTCTTTCTCTTTATGCCTTCCGAAGACCATACGTAAGCCTAGCTGTAACTATTTGTTACTTGTATGCCAAGAAACAGGCCTTGTAAGACTTGACTGGTGGTTTATGTATGTTTGATACAATATCACACACAGTACGATGAGTTGCAGACGTCTTGGCGTTTCTCTAAATATAGTTTAGCCCCGCCTAGCGCAGGGAGAAACAATTGAAGAGAGTACGTAAAATCCCGACACCGGTTTTGCCTCCGTGTGTAACTGTATAACTTTCTCCTGTTAGTTGTCTGATATTATGGACTAGAATAGGGCACAACCCTAATAATTATATGACTTGCATTGAACGACCTAATCTCCACTCATTTCAAAAAAGACCGAATTTATTTAGCCTTTCAGGAACTCGGTAACGGGGCCGATGCAATCGGAGATTTTCCGACGTCAATCGATTTATTCAGTGACGGAGACAGTTGCTCTTGATTTGTAGATGTGTAAAGCCCTGACTGTTAACAGTACAGGCCTTCTGATTGGATGCGACTGGAACAATTAACAATTACAGTATTACCATGGAGTCATGGACATGGGTTAGCGACAGTACGGGTCTGCCCGGGCCAATTTCGCTCCGTCTTTTTGTCTTCGCCTTTTATTTTTGCTGCACGAGTTGTATGTACTATGGGGTAAATTCAGTAGCCGCGCTTAGCCATGGTCTATCTCGCTGCATAGATTGCTCATAATTGATAAGATACTGCCTACAGTATTCGTCGTGCCCTAAGTACTTACCTACATGAATGTATGTATGTTCCCTTCCCGTTTACCTATTCCGTACTCCTACAGATCCTGTCGAAAGCCCTTTCTGGTCTACCCCGACATGGATACTCTCGTTCCTAAATTAGCCGTCCTCTCCAAATAGAAAGTGGCAGATATCCGAGGATTCGCAGGTGGAGAACTGGACCTTCACTCCAATTAGCCTCAGGAGGACCTCAAGTACCTTCTAGGCCTTAGAAAGAAAGTTAAGAGTTTGGATTACCCAAGCGCTTCGTAACCTTCGTTCACCGGGATGGACTCTTTTGGAGGGGGTTGCGTGACGTCTTGCTCTTTCTATGGGTCAGTTTCATGTCAAGTATAGTATTGGAAAGTAAATCGATTATTAATTCATGGTAAATTTCAGACTCCTCCTCCGGAATATTCAGCTTTTTCCTACCCGAAGAAAGACAAGAGATCATTCCCCTCAGCGGTTCCGCACAAAGGTAAATGGAGGGTTTCAGTTGAAAAAGTTAGAGATCTCTCTCCATGTTTCCTTTTCTCTTTTTCTCTTTTTAATCTTCCTTCTGCTCCCTCCTTCTCTCTTCGCCTCCCCCATACGTATAGCCACTTTTGCCCCGCTAGTCCTGAGTTGTGGGACACGATCAGATAATCGATAAAGAAAGAAAAGAAAAGAAAAGACAAGACTCGCCTCTGGTCATCATCAAAACAACTCTGGAGGCGATTTCCATCATCTGATCTGATCAGAAACAACAAATTGTCGGTTCCAAACACTGACAAAAATTTCGCCTCCGAGTCCGGAGGGGCAACTGCTGGCACGTGACCTGTTGCGCCCTTCTCGATTGAGTCTTGCCTCCATTGATCTCATTCTCATTGCAATTTGTTGTAATTTTATAATTTCTTAGACGATCTTTACATTCCTTTCGGTCTCTCTTTTTACATATTCCTGTCTGTCGTTAGCATTTATATCATTGCAATGCTTCCGCCAATCCCGATTCTTAGTGATTACGGCATCGATCCTCAGCGTGGCTTCCTCCCCCCCGAATTGCCCTTGACCTCGTTACCAGATCCATATTACGCAAAATGGGAGACCGCCATTGAGAAAGTGCAGGCTTTGATATTGAGTCGGAGGATTCGAACGACTGTGCAGCGATTACCCGTGCTGTCGACTGCTTATTTGCATACAGAGGCAGAATGGCAGAGGGCATATGTTGTGTTGACGTTATTGTTGCATGCGTATGTCTGGGGTGGTGATGTGCCTGAAGAGGTTTGTCCATCTGCTCTGTCCTTGCAATGCCTTGTTGCTAATTCTGACTGTCTAGATAATCCCCCCACCCCTGAGTATTCCTCTCCTCGAGGTCTGCGAACATCTAGATCTCCCTCCAGTCGCCACATATGCAGCAGTATGTCTATGGAACTACAAGCCCATCTTCGCGGACGAACCAGCCGATGACCTCGACAATATAGCCGTCATCAACACGCTTACCGGCTCCACTGATGAGCAATGGTTCTATCTTGTCTCCGTTGCAATCGAAGCCAGGGGAGCACCTATGCTGCCCCTGATGCTGGAAGCTATTGCCGCAGCTCGCCGTGAAGATAGCGCGGTAGTCACTTCGTGTCTACAAGAATTGGCGCAATGCATCACCGAGATCACAGTCATTATGCAACGATTATTTGAGCACTGCGATCCTCACGTATTCTATCACAAGGTCCGTCCCTTTTTAGCGGGAAGCAAGAATATGGGCGACGCAGGATTACCGAGGGGAGTCATGTTTGACGTCGGCACTGGCGCAACGGAGTTTAGACAATACGGTGGCGGCAGCAACGCACAGAGTTCTCTGGTCCAATTCTTCGATATAGTTCTAGGCGTCGAGCATCGCCCTACTGGCGTGGGTCCCGATGGCGGTGCACAAAGTGACACAGAAGGCGTTGCGCCAAAACCACGACACAACTTTATCCAGGAAATGAGACAATATATGCCACCAGACCACCGTCGGTTCTTGGAACATATCGGCAGCGTGAGCAATATTCGGGAATATGTCGATGCGCACCGATCCGACAAGGCGCTTTGTCTAGCTTATGATGCCTCTTTGGCGATGCTGCGAGACCTGCGCGACAAGCATATTCAGGTCGTTTCACGGTATATCATTGTCAAGTCACGCGAACAAAGACGCAATTCGCTCTCAACCCCTCAACCACCCACAACCCGACCAGTCGTCAACCTCGCAAACGTCAAATCCGGCAACAACAAGAAACTCCGCGGTACAGGCGGCACAGCCCTGATCCCCTTCCTTAAACAAGCGCGTGACGAAACCGGGGAACCGGCCATCGACGCCTGGGCTCGACGATTACTCAGTAATGGTCCCGCAGACCGAAGTTTTGCGACGTTGGGCAAAGTCGGGGAGCACGCGGATGGGCAGATTGAGATTGTTGGCATGGCGGGGACGTGGGCTATGGATGAGAGTGAGGGTGGCATTTGTCATTGGTAGTTTGTGTTCTCAAAATGTCTTGGTACAATGTCTTTTCAAAAGGTATGGCGTTCGGGTTTAGGTTATGTGTACATATTATGATAACCATTGTTTTTCTTACCGATATCCGTCATATGGGTCGGCTTTTTGCTTGTTGGTACAGCATAGCTATTCTTTCGTTATGAACATTCCTCTCTTGTTCTGCTATGAACTTGGACTTGATTTGATTTGAGTTGAATCAATTGTGACTGTCATTCTCATGAACATGGGATATCTCATCTGAAAACGCTATAACATAAAAAATACATGAAAAAGAAAGGTAGAGTCATGATCAGGATGTCGAGTCAGAAGCAGTCTATCGCTGCTCACCCTTCTGCAACTCAGCCTCAACACCCCGCTGACGAGTCTTTCCCTCATCATGCAGATCCTGCCACTTCTCCTGGCCCTCCCTGTCACCAAGAACAGCCGATCCAACAGCCCCCATAGCACCACGGGCACGATCAGTCACACCCTGACCCAAATCCGACAATTGGCCTTTAGCTTCCTGCGTTTTACCATCGGCGTTTTGCTGAATACCGGTTTGACGCAAGTTCTCGTTTCCGATCAAGTTGCCAAAGGACTCCTTGGCGGCGCCGACGGTTTGGTTCCATGACCCGGAAGTGCGGTCTTGGTTGTCGCTGACGGCGGCGCCGGTGTTGGGGTCGGCAGTGAAAGGGCCGACGCGGGCGGTGGTGTGGGAGTTTTGGTATTCTTGCTCGGCTTGGGATTTGCTGGCGTTTGCTTCTGCCTGTTCATTCGTTAGTACGATGTCTAGAAGTGTGAAGGGGAAGGGAAAGGGGAAGGGCGAACCTTGTCAGCGGGGTTGCCGGTGATGGAGGAGATGACGTTCTGAGCAGCGCCAACTGCAGAGTCCACGTAGGACTGGATGGTGGAGGAACCAGAGTTGTCGTTGGAAGACATTTTGATGATTGTTTAGATGGATTGATTGATTGAAAATCTTGAAGAATGTAACTTGTTTGTTTGTTTGCGTGTGATGATTGATAGAAAGAAAGTTCTTGGCTCAGGGCGAACGATGAAGGTTGATTTATACTTGAAATCAAGAGCAAGGACAAGATGATGATGTCTCTGTCTTTCCTAATCGGGACACAATGGAATATGACATCATACAGGGCTCGCAAAGCCACGGGACCAGCCACGCCCCCGGATGACATCATTACCACATGAAACTACGTATTGCAGACACCCTCAATCGAGCGGATCAGAGAGCTATATCTACCCTGTTCTACTATCGATGGGTAGTTCTGGAAGATACGCCACTTTATTCTTTGTATAACTCTATGACGACAGAGTTCGCGATGCTAGGATTCAATTGAACTGTGTCAATAATCCTCCTTCGGCGAATAATCAGTGGAACTGGGTCCATAGTCCTTGAAAAGACCTGGTTGCATATGGACGCATGGGAGAAGGTCTAACTTGATGTAGACTAGTTGTATATAATTGTATATCATGTAAATTTGACACAGCCAACCCATCACTCATCTAAAATACTTGCTTTGGCCAGTCATACGGACAGCTTACATTCAAATTATTTCCATAACTCAAACATTTCATAAATTCAG
The DNA here is from genome assembly GCA_001571465.2 of Talaromyces pinophilus. Lineage (NCBI taxonomy): Eukaryota > Fungi > Ascomycota > Eurotiomycetes > Eurotiales > Trichocomaceae > Talaromyces > Talaromyces pinophilus. The sequence goes on along the minus strand of CP017344.1, from coordinate 2,058,828 downwards.
CATGGCTTTTGGGGGCATGCCTATCCATAGCTAACGACGGAACGGAGTGTTGAAAACGGGAGCATGAATGCCTTCATGGCCACCAACAACCTTCGTATTTTCAGGAATCCTGCTGAGAGTTCTCCTTGCTGAAAAAGGAGGTTGTCTCGTGATATTATTGCTTTGTGACAACGTACTTATGAAAGGCGACGGCCCTCTTCGCGAAATTACGACTGGTGACGTCGGAATATCAACTCTTTGGCGTGTCTCATAAGAACTGAGCTGGGGTATGGTGCGGTGCGGTGTCCAAAGATTTGGGAAGCGGAACCCCGACGTTGAATGAGCTCTGGTCACAGAATTTAACTCTGAGGGCTGGTTTATAGCTCTGGGTGTACTGACAGGCTGCACACGCGGCGAAGCCATATGATAGCCATGTAGACCGGACTGAATCGGTCGCTCTGATGTGATAGAGTCTATGTCTCTGTTAGAAGGTTTCGGTGGTGAGGGTCCTACTTTCTGGCCGAAGACCGTCATAGGTTCAGTGGTATTAACCACTGATTCAGGTCTAGTTGTAACCCTACTTGTGACTCTCGGAGTCTTGAACTGAGCCTCAGAAAACAGTTTCTGAGCCAGATGAGACTGACTTGGCGGTAACCGTCTCTGGATCTTCTGTGTTTGTGGCAATGTGTCTGAATCTGTAGGATAACTCTTATGAGAGCCACTGAGATTTGTATGTCTATCGTCGGACTTGATGCCTGGACTAAAATCGAGAAAGATGTCTGTGTCGAATGTGTCCCGGTTCTTGAACGTGCCATGGCTGAGCATCGCCGAGTTACGACCAGATCGATGACTGCCTGAAGATTCTGCCTCCATCTGGGAATTTGCCAATCGTTCTGCTAGAACCTGGTCGTCCAAGGTGAACCGATGGAGCACAGGTATAGAGGAGCTTCGTATATGGACATCGTTTTCTGGAGGATCAGCCGAAATATCTCGCTCTATATTGTCGAAATTCTGAACTGAATAGGGTTGAATGCCGGGACCGTGTACAAAACTGTTCGAGCTGGCCTTGTCCTCCATGTTGGACTGCGCGCGACTTCTCTGCCCATTTTGTTCTGGAAAGTTGTCTTCTTCACCCGCGTCTCCAAATCCGGAAAGCATCGTGTCTGACGACATTGATCTGATTGGGGATTCAGAGTACTCTTGATTCCTTCTCATCCTCTTAGGACTACTGATATGGATTTTAAGCTTCCAGTCTGTCCCGTTGTATAAGACACCACCTGATTGTGGTCTGTCCCCGTTTGAAGCTATACGTGCAAAGCTCGTAGCATGCTTGGTCATGGCAGCGTTTCTTGCTCCATCTTCTCTGGACAGTTTTCGCCTCTTTCCTATCCTTTCTTTCTCTTCAATTGGAGTGAATTTCATTTGCAATGGCCGTGTCGGTGAAAGACCTGCCCAGTCTTTCTTGTCGAGAAGGTATCTTTTTACGAGTTCGACATAGGTTATACTAGATGTCTGGAATGGTAGAATGTCAACAATGCTTCGGGCAAATAAGCGGGCGGCCGCACCTCTAGATTCCTGTTGCCAGCTCCACAATATCCACTATCTGGCAAGTCTGTTTGATTGTGTCTCAGCAAGCATTGAGAGAGTTGATCTATACGAACAGATTGCGTGGACTGGCTGTTGACATTAAATTGAGACAATTCCCCTGACGTTCTATCACTGAAGACAAATGAAGGCTTCTCGATTGAAGCAATGCGCGCTTTTTGACGAGATTCTTGTTGCTTAATACGTGCTCGAGCGAAATGTTGTTTCTGGATTTTCGAAATAGAATCAGGTCGAATGCGTGACTGGCGCCGCAAGCGACCTCCTGTCCAGTTCATGTAGACAAGCGATCAATTTTTTGAACAAGCGAAACAAACAAGATCGGAATTTCGAAGCTTCTATGGCAGGTACATAGCTTTTGCTTGATCCGATTGCAAGAAGAATCGATCACCATTTTTGAAAGGGAGGCTCTTGGCTTGACATCAAGTCTCCAGTCCCGTGATCGTTTCAATTGCTGTCCTTTTAGGCAAGTACGACCGTCGTGGTCTTCAAACGGCAGGCGCGAAGTGCCATACCTTGAGTGACACCATCGACCCTTGTCTCTTGCATCTTCTTCTCGGCCGATATCCTCACCGAGTCGACATCTCAATATCTATCCTTTGAGATGATGTCCAAAGCCGTGGAGATTTGGATGCAGTTGGTTGTAGAGCGTCTCGATAGAAGCATATCTTCCGTTGCGATTGCAGAAGTTAGGCATGCCGTCTTATCCATGAACCGTACAATCCCTGCCTCGCCAAGTAGCCAGAAGCTTTGATAGAGTCCCGATCTATACGCTGAACCACGGAGAATCTCAAACTGGCATTCTGGGCTGCGTCAAAGATGAAGCCTGGCCATTCATGAAATGTTGAGAAAACGGCGACGCCGACCTTCTATAATGTGGCGACTGCTTGAGATAGATATACGTCCTTCCTATATGGGAATCTGCCCAGCTGTGAAATAGCATGTGACCTACCCGTCATAGCCGACAATTTAACACGACCCCAGAATTGCAATAGTTCGCAAATTTATAGGTCAATTCCGGTGGATTTTACATACTCAATAACTATAATGTGTTCAAGGTTGGAGAGTCTACGCATCATCAAGTCTAGAAAGCTGTCTCTTGGCATCCGAAGATTGTAGTGGCGTAAACACCAAAACTTTCCGTATAGTTCCGAATGGACGACATTTCAGCTATTCATGATTTGACTCGGTGTAAGTTACGCGGCGTGAGTCATTATCACGAGTGAAGGCTGTTCTTGTGGTGTAGAATGGAAAGGTATAAAACGAGCTGGTTATACCGCGATTATTGCTCAACGAAGAGCCTACGATCTCATCACAATTAGCCGACAAACAACTTTCTTCTTGAATCTGATCACAATGTCATCAACAAAATCTCTGCCGTCCACCGTGCGAGCTTTACTGCAAGCGGATCCCAAGTCCACAAATGTTACGCTGGTTGAGCGTCCCTTGCCATCACCAAACCTTGAAAAGGGTGAACACTTGATGCGTGTTTACGCCGTGTCTCCTTGCGCAGGAGAGCTCACATGGGCGGGCATGGTTGATACTCCAGGCAAAGAGATCATTACCTGTGATGATGTTGCTGGGGTTGTAGTGACCGCCCCAGAGAATTCTCCATTCCAGGCTGGCGACGAAGTTTACGCTCGCACAAGCTACTGGCGCGCAGGATGCGCCCGCGACTATGCAATTGCAACAACTGAAGAATTGGCTCGCCGACCTCAAAATCTGAGCTGGGCAGAGTCCGCGGCTACGGCTCTGTCCGCAGAGACAGCGTGGCAAGCTCTATTCAAACATGCAGGGATAGGCAAATTTGATAGTCCTAACTGGAAGGGAAAACGCATCTTGGTAACTGGCGCCTCAGGATGTGTCGGTATGTGGATTGTTCAGATTGCAAGCCTCACTGGCGCTGAGGTCGTGGGAACATCAGGTCCCAGCAATGTTGATTTCATCCAATCATTGGGTGCTAAGGAGGCCCTCAATTATCGAACATGCAACTTCAAGGAATGGGCGGAGGAAAAGGTAGAGAACAAAGTCGATCTCGTCATTGACTGCGTTGGCGGAAAGTCGTTGGAAGGTGCTTGGTGGTGTGTCCGTGACAATGGCCTCGTTATCGGTATTAGGGAACCGCCAGAGGCTAAACGGCCAGAATCGCTGACTGCATCCAACGTCAAGGATCTCTTCTTCATCATGGAGCCATCTGGAGCTGACCTGGCGGAAGTCACAAAGTTGATTGAGCAGGGAAAGTGCCGGCCCATCGTCGACAGCGTCTGGCCATTGGAACACTTCCAGTATGGATATCAACGCGTGGAAAGTGGAACAACCCGGGGCAAAGTCGTTTTCGACCTGATGATGAATAACCCCAAGGTTTAGAATGAGCGTTGTTTCGTCATGTTATTGATGTCCAAGAACTCTGCATCATGTATCAGTAACTACCATATCACAAAAGGATACAGCAACTCGCTGGTCCACGGTATAAAATTCTCTTCTCAAGCTCAAATAAAATGGATGTATGGGACAGTAAGATTGACAAGCGCGGCTTTGATGTCATCGAATGATCCACAGATGCACGTGACTTAAACAAACAAGACAAACAGCACCTCGGATAGCCGCAGGAGATTTTCTTCCACACAACAAAACTCGACAACCATTCATCATCCATCCTCGGTCGCGCATATTCGACTTCCATAAGCAATAATGAGTTGCTTACTATGGACAAAAGTACGAGTATTATTGAATTTCCGATTGGAGTCCGAGGCTTATATTCTTCTTCGGCACTGGCTTCTCTAGCTAGACACCACAGGTGAGTTTAATTATCTACCTATGCGATCACTGAGGCACTCTTTATGATGAGCAACAAATTTAAAGCATAGTTCACCTGAAAGTCTTGGACTTCATGAACGACAAACATTTACCATCATTCACCTTTGTCTGATAACCTGTTTTTGGCCCTTTTCTTGACGCAACTTCTTATCTTACAACTCGCATCCAACTAGTGCTAACTTCTCGAGGACATTGACAGGGATCCTTCTGAATTCCAGCGTTCGAATGGATGATCATTGATGGACGTAGTACAGAGTATGTACTACGTATGCACTTGCGACAAGTAGTTAGTCTCTGGTCCAAGCGTGATTAGTCTCTGCATTGCTGCCCAACTTCTGAATAACCAATGCGATTCGCTTCTGCAAGTGCACGTACAGAGGGCGTAATCGAAGATAAAAGCATCCATTCGCTTCACTTTCTTTGCGCGATTAATGTTGTATTCTGTTTAAATGGCCCCTTTATTTTCAACAGGCCTTGCCCATGCTCCGAGTTGCTCAGAGCGAGTGGTAATCCACTCTCTGCCAGCACAGGTAGTAAGCTACATAGTACTAGTTGGTACGTGTACGTACGTATATAGTACGTAGTTAGAAACCGGATCCGAGTTCTTGTCTGGTCAATGTCGTGGATCAACCGGACGTGAGCCTTGTACTGTCCCACGCATCCTGTCTTTGAAAGTGAAGCAATCTGCATCCTGCTGGAAGCGAAGTTGCATATTCACAGCCGTGTGCGCAATCGATTGGTATCGGTTGCACCTCTGGGAGCCCTGTCACTGCAATGCCAACTGTACTGTCATGAGGCGTGTGCTGTGTCCATCGAGTTGTCGTATCGGAAGTAAGCATACTGTAAGACCGCGACGACAGTGGGGTAGGAACGTCATTGAGTGGACGAGATAAAACGACCAGCTCACCGCTTCGTGCGTGTCTCATGTTTCTTGTGTGTAACCGAGTCAAGACTAGCTGATGCGGTAGTCTGACTGGACACAGGGCGACGGGCTATTTTCGCGCTATGCGGTGTTATCACAGAGCAGAGCCAAACAGAGCCAGCCATCTCAGCCATCGCCAGCACTGTCTGGGACGCTGGCCCACCGCGTGCCGGGCCGCCCCTTCCCACTATTGCCGAACCAAGTCAGCACCTTCCCAACTTGCCAACCCATCTTTCCCAAAAAAATCCATTAAAGCCCAACCTTCCCCCCCAACTCTTGTCTCCCAACTCTCTTCTCTTCTTATTTCTCATCGCACACACACAAAACAACAGCATTGATACCCAACTTACTCATCAAATCCTACTTCGACTAGTCCTCATTCTTCTTTTAACATAAACTACCATCTCGCGCCACATCTCACTCCCTAAACAACAACAAACTTCAACCCATTACACGACCCGAGGATACCATTTACCATTAACCATATTCCACCAGGAGAAACACGACCCAGAATCCCAGGACAGGACCGTTGTTTTTGCTTGTTTCTTTTTAGTTTCTTGCCAAGGATCTAGATAGACAACACTTGATACCGACCACAGAACGCTTCAGGTAGACCCAGTCCCTTTTCTTTTTTGCATTGCTTTTGTTCTGCTTTGCCGTCGCTTCCGGACCTGTACTGCTCACTCGTGTACTTTTGGCCTTGTTCTGAGTTTTGCTCGCCCACGGACTCCCGGATTTATCCTCGCTTCTTGCTTGGACTTTCACCGACTCGGTGCTGTGAGAAATGAGTGCCAGCACCAGTCGTCCGCCTTGTTTATGCCGAGGAATTTTTCCAATACCCGCGGGTTGACAACCTGGATGGAACCCTTGACAACCGTCGAGCGGTATGGAGACCGTGTCTCGAAAGCTTAATGTTGGCAATCGATGACTTTGATACACTACAGAACTACAGGACATATTATGGCCTAATCGAATCCAGTGTAAGGATGGCCTGTACTTACAATTCCTGGAGTCTTTTCTGCCTTGGATTTTTCTCTCTGGACCTTTTCTGATTTCTATTCCTGGCATGGGCCGCTTCCATCTGATACCCCTGGATTTGAAGGAGCCTTGTTACCTGGACTTTGATCTTTTGACGACAATCTGATTACCATGCAGCCGGCCACAAGGAGATCCCTCTTGGCTGCTTCCTGTTTACCTGGAGATAGCCTTGGACTTCATACATACGACTAGACTGCTTAATGTCGCAGTATCTTCTGTTACCACAAGGATGAACCTAAGAACTAGTACAACCTACCTGGATATTGGCCCTTTTGCTTATCCCTGCGCGCACCTACATCACGACCATGGCATTCGCCAATAAGTATCGACAAGGCGTTCTGGATTTACCTGCCCTCAACACATGTCCACCGGAAACAAACATACGGCCCAACTATTACCAACCAGTCATCAATCAACATCAAGCTTATATCCTGGCCTCTAATGGAACCGGACCAACTCACTGGCGTCAAACATCATGTATGATTTTCTCAACCCAATCGTGCTGAAGTAAATGCTAATCGCTACTAGCTTCCGTTCGAAATCACCTGGACCTTTGAGCGACGAATTTGTTTTTGTTTTATGCTTTATTTTCTACCGCCGTTCGAATACTGACTCCTCGCAATGTTTAGTGCATACATTGGAACCATAACAGTTCTCTGTTTCATCTTTATTTTCACATGACATCCTTCGGAATCAAAATGGAGTCCGAAAACATGGCCACCACATTGCACAACATGAACAAATGCCGTTCAAGACACACATCTTCGATCCAGGATATGACTGCCATTTCAAGGACAAACCAGGATGATGAAATTTCCCAGGATCATTTTTCCTTATCTTCAACTATTCCTCACAGCCAAGACATGGACCAGTGGACATTAAGCACATCAGACTCAATGGAATCCAGCCCAATTGCTACTCAGCCAGAGACTCCAGAGGTTACCATGCTCTCATATTCCTTTTCACAGCAACTAATTCCCGGAGCCACGGGGATCAATGACTCGGCCGCCATGTTCCACTCACTATCTGACATTCAAGCTGCCGGTGGCCTTGGCGAGCACACCGAGATGGACTACTCACATCCCCACCACTTTGCTCAGGCTTTTGCTTCTTCCTTGTTCGAGTACAACTACGAAAATGATGAGGCTGCTCAGAGGTGTATGCATGATGATTCTGCATCTCTGGGTCACAACTCACCCCATGAAGATGGCCAATTGTTCTCCACACAGGACACCTGGAATTTGACCTTGGACACGACGAACCTTGTTGGAGCCCAGTATGACCAGATCTCTCACATTTACTCACCACCCGTCTCCCCTCCTCTCACAGAGGCCAGCCAGGTTTCTGTAACTTCTGCATGCTCTCAGCCAGCTTACTACCAAGTCAATGAGGAGAAAATCAACATCCAGGACTCTTTCCATCCCTTGTCACCTCCTTTGAATGGCCAGGACCCAAACAGGTTTGTACTTTTCAATTCCTGGTGGGACAGCAGAGTACTTACATCTCATAGGACTATTAGGCCTACTAAGCAAAGCCAGCGACCCTTGTTGTCAGCATCTACTTCTCGACCTGCCAGGAAATCCGACCCAGAGGTTTATGCTTTGCCAAATGGAGAATCCGTTCGCGGAACCAACGATAAGACTGAAGTCAGAACTCCTCGAGACCATCCTTACTACTCATTGTCGACCCAGAGCGATGGAAAATACTACTGCCCTTTTGCCACTGGAGAGAACCCTTGCAACCATACACCCACCACCCAGAAATGTGCTTACCAGTAAGTTTCTTGAATTCCGGTTTCAAAAAATCTGTTACTGACTGTAAATCAGCAAATACTTGGATTCCCACTTGAAGCCATATAGATGTAAGGTGGCTACTTGTGCTGCTCAGAACCTGCACTTCTCTTCCAACGCTTGCCTCTTCCGTCACGAGCGTGAAGCCCATGGATTCCACGGCCACGGAGACAACCCACACCTATGCTTCTACCCAGGATGCGAAAGAGCCGTTCCCGGATATGGATTCCCCCGTCGCTGGAACCTTTTTGACCACATGAAGCGGGTACACGATTACACTGGATCCGAACAGCCCAGTTCCCCCGAGTCCAATGCCGTTGGTCAGGTTCTCAAGAAGAAAGATCCCGCCGGCGTGCGCAAGCGAAAGGTGACCAAGCCTGTTTCCGCAACCACCATGAAGAGGACCAAGTCAACTTCTTCCCAGAGCAACGCTGTTAAAGTCAACCCTGCCCAGCACGAACAGCGTCTACGAAATGCGGAGCAGAGCTACTACGACTGCCGCACAAGATTGCTGGAGAAACTTGCCAACATCAAGCCCGAGGACACAGTCATGCATGAAAAGGCCAACGCTAGTCTCCAGGAACTCATTACTCTCGGCTTGAACTACCGCCAGCTCGAGGCCAGCTCGGCTGCTACTACTTTCTCCAACGTTTGAAGCGAATCGTGTGGACTTTTTACTCTTTTTTAAATTTGGAAGCTTTCTTTCCTACTTGGATCCGCACAGCTCAGAGCGTCCCTGGATTGCTGATACGTATCAGTGACTGATTTGCAGGCTTGTTTGGTATCGACAACGCATTCCACATAGAGATAGCATCCTGGTCTATCGCCTTGGAATGAAGTTCGATCCGCCTGCTGACTTGAGGATGGCCACGACACCGTTGTGTTGTCGCCAGCGCGAAAGTGGTATTCAGAGCACTTGCTCGAAACCGCATTGCAGTACTTCTTGCTTCGCAACCCACCTTTACGGGCTCTTGGAATCCTTTGCGATTCTTTCTTATGTCTTCTTCTATTTGTCAAAAGAAGAAATTTGTGTTGAAGTTACAGATGTACACATTTTGAAGTTACAATCATGTATAGTTTAGGGTCGGATACTGTGCTTGTTGCATGTATTTCGCCGAGATTCTTGTATACTCGCTCGAAGTGAGGGAAAAGATATTTCTTGTTAGCGCTTATTTTTTTTTTGATTTTGATATACATTTCGGGATTTGGAGGATTTTTGTATACAGATGTGAATAAAGACATCTTTACGCACGGGAAAAAGAGCTGAGGAGCGATCCTGGAGGACTTTTGATCTTTGAATGTTATTGTTTGTTTATTTTATATATCCACTTCATTGTACCTACCTACCTACTTGATTTTGTATGAACGATATAAAAAAAGTCTTCTAAGGTTCTAGTTATATTCATCTATCTATATGTGAACCCTATTCAGGCGTATCCCCAGCAAACTCAGAATTCAGAAACCGCACAAACGCATCCCCAATCTGATTAGCGCCCAACGCACTCTTGACCTGGTTATGCGTCATACTACTATAAGTTCTATTCTGCGAAATCCACTGTCTCCGTAAACGCTGTAGACGAGGGAGCGTCAATAATCCACCTGCACCAGCGAGATCATCCGTCGGTGCACTCCGGACGACATGTGCCGGAATAAAGACGGGAATAGTCGCGTCCGGAACGGTGATGGAGATTCCTTCTTCATCTGCCCGTTTCACACCCTGACGAGTCGTAGACTGTGCAAGTGCGACTTCTGCGGAGGGCGTGGAGGACGTATAATTTCGTATAGCTGCTACAATAGCTGAGGTTTTCTTTTCGTAGTTGTAAAGAGCGCCCGAGTCGGTTTGAGTGGGGAGAACGGTTGCTTGATGAGGTTTTACGCGCGGGCGACCTAGACGTCCGCCGTTGAGGGCTTGGGTGTTTGTTGTGCGGATTGTGTATGCTATACTTGCTGTATCTGATTGTTGCATCGCAGCCGCCGTCAGTGGAGAGGGGGAGGGGTTGTTGGGATCCGTATGCAGCAGAGCAGCGATGGGGCTTATTGTCGGTGTGGTTGTTTCTGGAGTGTCGGAGGAATAATTCTTTTCGATTTCGATGCCTGTCGCGGCTGTCCATATCTCTTCGATTGGTGGCCGGGCATCTGACCATGGCACGGTGAATAAAGGCTTGTCCCAGCGACTGTGGGTGCTGGGTTCTTCGTATCTGAATATGAGGTTTTGGTGTAGGTCGGAGGGGTAGGGTTCTTCGGTGTCGGGTTCGGCGAGGTCGTCAGTCGTTGCGTTTGTCTCAGGTAAATTTTCCGGGGCAGATTGTTTCTTTAACCGTGAGTTGTTGATTGCGACGCATTTGTCGATTGGTGTTCCAATATGTACCTTCAACATTTGTCAATACCTCCTTTCTCTATTTCGCTCGAAATGGATACTCACAACACAACACGTTGTCCCCACAGCCTTGGCCTCGCACCATAACTGATACCGATACCCCTTGATATAATTCATCCCATCCAAAATCACAAACGCATCTTTGGCCAATGCGCGCTTGACTCGCGCATATGCCACCGCTCGCGCTTCTTTCTCTGTGCGCGCATGATCGTAAACCGTTCGAGGGTGGCCGGGGTCGTGGGAGGGGACTATATGAAATGTGAAGCGTTTCTGTTTCGGTTTCTCTTGATTTGCGTCGTCTCCGGTAGCATTGTTCTCATTGTCGAGGGCGTCGAAGAGTTGGTTTTGGGTTTCTTCGAGGAGTTGGGCGAGTTGTTTGGCGCGGTAGGATAGGCCCGAGCAGGGGTATCCGGTTAGGATGATTAGCTAGAGGGTGTTAGTATGTGCGCGTCGATAAGTTCTATTCGGAAACCTACCGGCATGATGTAAGGAGATATGAGAACTGGCGCATCGCATTGATGGTTGTTCAAGATGAAAGGTTAGGCCGCCAATGACTATTTTTTTTCTCTCCCCGCACTGTATCTGCCCCACCCCCGAGCTTTATCTTGCTGCTCATATTTGCCTTTCGCAACATATTCCATCAAGCATAGCAATTCGAATATGATATTCTCGTTGTGTTTATTAACACTATCGGCTTATTTCATTGGAGTCATCATCCAGAGACCGATCTGGTTGATGCCTGATACAGCCTGTCCTTGGTCTCGTGAGGCAGCAAGCTTGTGTCTGGACAGTACACCTTCAATCCAATCTCATGATAGTTAATACACTCCAGGGCAATCGCATTCCTGGACACTGTGCAGAGTCTGCAGACTTTCAATGACTGCCTAACATGAAACAGAAGACATTCAACACAACAGTAGATGCCTGGCTGGCACCTCAGGCAGAACTAACAACATGCAAACACTGCAAACTGTCACCTTTGTTTTTCTCGAAAGGGATTCATATTTCGAGCCCTCCACTTAGAGGAGGCTGGTGATAATCCACTGGATCCTGATGAGTGGACCCGATCGATTTACACTTGTCAGCGAATTTTACTCCGTTAAGGAACGAGCGGAGTTTCCTCGTCAGTGATGGGTCTCTTTACGAATCCATGTACGACACACAGCCGACGCCCCTGAACCATTCGGATGCCGCGGCTGACTTAGGTAACCTGTCTCGTCTCGTCCGGACAGAGAGTGGCACGCACAACGTTCGAGAGAATGACAAGAATTGTTATCGAATAGGAAACTAACTTCATGCAGGATTCCGGGTTTACTACATACGAACTGTAGTCTACAACTTAGGTGACAGGTCTCTCCGGACTCCAGGTCGGTGATGGGACGATGGCTTGCCCAGCTGTTTCAATGTTGACTAGCTCGGGTTGTACATAAATTGCAGCTTGGCGTTGTTTACAGCCCGAACTTCAGAGTTTCGACTTAGGGTCAGCACTGCCATGTGTTGGTGCGTTGGGACATGGTAAGGGTTGTTCTGAATAGAGTGTTGATCTCTTGGCCTATCCAACAACCACGCGTAGTTAGCGATCAATAGGCGTCGCGGGCTTGGTGAAATATGGAGGATGGATGGAGTTAAAATACGATCTCCATAAGCTAAGCCGCAACTCGTATAGTCCACTCTATTTTTGGCTTGTTGGGATGAAGTACTATTCTGTGTATGTAGTACAAACTACGTAAACATATGACATGTAGAGTATGACTTGTATACACAGAATTTGCAATCGAACCAGGAAGATGAGGAATTTAAGTACTACTGGAAGGTTCAGCCTCTGGACATGTCTACCCGGAGAGTTCCTGTTATCCCAACATTCTGATACTTAACACTACTTACTAAAGTCTAAGGAATAAAGTAGGTCTCCACAGCTCATTAAATGTTATTCTAGAAATAGAATAATTGTAGAGTAGTATGACCTAGAGAACTGTAACTAAACTATATTCAGCCACTAGATGGCGTGAATCTGTCACCTTGGGATCAAAGATCCTACTAACAATCCTGTCTGGAAGATTCTTATAGTGGCATCTCTCACTCTTGTCAGTTTCCATGTACTCAAATTGAAGTGTCCTTTTGAAGTCTTTTCTATGAAGAATACATTCACATCTTCATGTTTCAGACTCATACTCTATGGAGCACCTGTTGACGCGGCAATCCCCATCTCAGTCATCCCCGAGTTTCCAACTGACCTGTAGAACCACACCACTAACCATGATCACACCATCTAGTGGACCCTGATTTGTGTTTGACTGTTCGTTTCCTTTTCTCCTTTTTCATGCAGCAAGCAGAAAAGGAAAGACATTCTGAAATTTTGCCAATATTTTCGTGACCCACCGAACTGTTCGATCTTGAGCAATGGCTGACGAGTCCGAGACCATGATGTCCGCCACACTCCGATTCCCGTTTCAAGCGTCGCTGGATGGATACGCTATGGTGGAAACTGATGGGAATCTTTATTATGGACTTGATATCTCGCTCGAGCCTGCTGAGTTGCCAGCACAGGCTTATTCGCATTCGAATTCAGAATCAGATTCACAGTCAGGGTTAGGGTTGGAATCTAATGACGACGAAGACGAAGATAAACCGCAACAACAAGAACAACAATCGAATTCGAAAAATATATTTTATCCGCCGCGCTTAGATAGTCTCGTGAAGGATAAGGAACAGGAACAGAAACAGGAACCAGAAAAGTTGACGTCACGACCAGTATCAGTCTTGATGCATCCGCATCGAATCAACACCTCTGACCAGCAGCGGTTCGCTACAGAGCACGAAATGGCAGCAGCAGAGGAGGCGGAAGAAGAGAACATAATCTGTGAATCGCCGTCAACAAGTACACTAGATGAAACAGAAGTCGAGGAAGAGTCAACAATACGAGTATCCGTGCCTTCCAGCAGCGCACAACGGTTCATACCTTCTCGATACTATGCAACACCCCTGATCAAAGACGACCTAACGTCGACGCCAGTTGCGATATACGGTCTCGAGAAACCGTCAGACCATGTATCGAAAAAGAAGGCGCCTGCCGTGTTGAGACAAAGAGGTAATTCGGCAGCTGCACAGGCTCGGCCTTCGTCGCATCAACATCAACCGTCGCCGTTGTCGGCGGTCAATCATGACAATCGTGCTGAAGAGGCGTCTAGGGCTTCTACATCGTCCACAAGAAGACTGTCCATGTTTCTGGGAAGAGAACCTACTCCGACGGTTCCTTCAGCAGGTGTTAGTAGGCCAATGATAGGATCGATATCGTCATCTGGGTCTTCGGCTACCACTGCAACAATGAGGTCAGCAGCATCTGCCGTCAGCGATGTCTCAAATGCAACCTCTATATCCACCTCTTCTTCACCTACAATAGTAGACGCAAATCAAAAACCAGCATCGCATTCCCCATCTACAACCCTAGCCATAGACCAAACTCCATCATTCACACGACCAGCACAACCACTCCGACGCCCAACAGCCCCTATACCAAGCTTCACCACCGACCATGCCCCTCTGACAGGAGGAGATACACGCCGAAACTCCATCTTCAAATTCTCCAAGCCCAAATTCTCCTCGCCCATGATGCACCATCGAGCCGGTATCCAGAGCGGCGAGAATCTCACAACAATCCGCGCAGTCACAGATGATCAAGTGACGCCTACTCCTGCTGCTACCGAATCTCAGCCATTCCATGAGTCATCATTGGATGCCTCTTCGTCATCGAAGCAAATGCCGTTTTCGCCGGATAGTTTTGTCTCGCCTCATACACATGCCCACACCAGCGAGTCCTACGATATAACGAACTCCACCAGCAACAGTAATGTATACAACAACAACACAACCTCCTTCTCGCAAACCAACAGACCTCACACAAGTCACCATGACCAAAGACCCGCAGCTATCAGCAACACATCAAGCCCTCAATATCAGCCGTATACGAGAAACGAGCAACAACCCCAGCCCCCAATACGAAAACTGAAGAAATCGGATCATCATCAGCATAGGGCTACAAAACTGTTTACGAGGATGTTCGTGACGGATCTCAATCAGAAGGCTTGATTGGTTTGTTTTTTAGCTGCATATCGGACACATAACTATACTCAGTTTCGGACAGAATGTCCCCTGATGACATGTACCATCGATGTTATTGATCGATTCACTTCTATAACTTCTTGTTTTCTTCTTATGTCCTTTTCGGGCTTACAATTCTTCACATGCACCAGTTTGTCGGCGTTGGATCGGTTATCAGGTTTTGAAGTCCCCCTGAAAAGAGGTTGACGATGTTCATCATTTGAGGAGTCATTGTATTAAATAGACATCATCCCAATTGGAGATAATAAAAGAATGCAATTCAATTAAAAGGTTGATTATGTCGTGTATGATCATAGAAAGGAAAAGAAAACGGAGTAGGTATACATGTTGCGAGAGAAACAGGTATAAATTTATGATCAGAATAGTCAAATCCAAACGCCATCGTAATTCATGCACCACCCCCTCTTCAATCAGTATGAATTTAAAATCGTCAATTCGATAGAAACGCCTGTGCTGAATCCAATTCGCAAAGACACGAAAACAAAAATCTAATGCAGGAAAGACTTTCAGAGAGTAATAGACTCCATCTCCGTCATCACGGCATCCATTTGTACACGCTTCACGGCCTCCGCGACGAGCGTAAAGTCTTGCAGGAACGGCGCCGTGGCTGCCGGACCGCCTAGTGTCATTTGCCCGGGTTGTACTTGTCCTTGTCCTCCTTGCTGGTAATGTGTCGGAATCATGTTCTCCATGTTCTGTTGTGCTTGTGCCTGCGCTTGCGCGTCGGCGAAGAGATGTTGCTGCTGTTGTTGGTGGCCGGAAAATTGGCCCGGTTGAGCTTGAAATTGTTGCGACTGTCCGGTTTGGAATGTGGGTTGCCTGGAGAATAACGATGAAGAGGAGAGTCCCGTCGTGGACGTTGTGGTCGTCGTGGTCGTCGTGGTTCCTGCGCCTGTCGTAGTACCCCCGGTCGTCGACGATGTCGGATAGAATGAAGGCGCAACCTGTTGTTGCCCCGAGGAGCGTAGGTTATACCGATTGCTATTCATTGCAAATTCTGACTCTATCGCTTGAGAGTGATATAAGCGAACAAATCTCTCGAGTGTTTTGAGATGATATCACGGCTGGCTGATTCGTTGTGGCGTTTATGACGACGGTCCCGAGCAGAGTACGGAGTACGAAGTCCTAATTGGCAAATTCCACCCTTCAACCAGATATCCAAAGATGAATAATCGCAGAATATCGGACAAGCGAATCGATGGAGAAATGCGAACGTGGGGTGTGACTTTGCAATGATCAACGATGGCGTTCTCGTCCGGACGGGAGGGCCGAATGCTATCCTCAGTACGTATTTATCGTACGTAGATGGGTGGGATGATATGCACTCCGCAATGATCGGCGTCGTCTAATAAGTCTGTTCTTTGGGGTCCCTTTCTGCAACTATCCCGCTGGATTCTGCGGGGAAAGTGACCGGTCAAGGAATGAAAGGAGAGAAAGAAAGAAAGAAGAAGGCGATGATTGCAGAGGAAGCCAGTTGCATACAGAATAGTCGATGATAAGCACGAAAACTTCCCCTCTGTCCGTAACTATGGTATTGAGCCTGTAAGATCCCCGCAGCACGTGAAGTATACGCTGATATTGTGAGGTGTTTGAGTGTAATGACAATGTAATATTACGACTTCTTGACGAGCTCGGACATGGAGCGGGAGCCAGTCGGCACGAACGGACGATTCCTATTGGCTGACGACGCCCAGCATCTGATCGTCGAGCACGTGATTGCATCAAGTGGCTAGCCTTCCAGCCAATCAGAGCGAGAAATCGCATTTCTTCTTTTACCGGATTAGCCTCAAATATTCATTTTCTTTTGTCGTTCCTCATGCAGTGCTTGACAAGCATTACGCTATCTAAACAGTAACGTTTGTGACTGACCA
The DNA here is from genome assembly GCA_001571465.2 of Talaromyces pinophilus. NCBI lineage: Eukaryota > Fungi > Ascomycota > Eurotiomycetes > Eurotiales > Trichocomaceae > Talaromyces > Talaromyces pinophilus. The sequence continues at coordinate 2,042,313 of CP017344.1, read as the reverse complement.
GCTGCAAGCATGACCGACAATCACGATGATGACGAACTCGGTGCAGGCAACCTCTTCGCAGATCCAGAGGGCTTCTACCCCGAAGACGCACAGCCCACCTTCTCATCTTACCAGATGCTCTCGGGCCAGACAATACGCGTGCGCCTAGTCGGCAGCCATCCTCTCTACGTATGCGACTCTTCTCCTCCTTGAACGCAACGAAACTGATTATCGTCGGAGGGTAACATGCTCTGGAACGCCGGACGCATAAGCGCTGAATACCTCGAACAAAACGCCCCGCGCCTCGTCGCAAACAAGAACGTACTCGAAATCGGTGCCGCGGCGGGTGTACCCAGTATCATAGCTGCGATAAAGGGGGCGCGCACAGTCGTTATGACGGATTACCCTGATCCAGATCTTGTGGATAATATGCGTCGAAACGCGGTTGCCGCTGCGTCGATGATTCCGGAGGGGTCGCAGTTACATGTTGCGGGATATAAATGGGGGGCAGATACGGATGAAATCATGTCGTTTTTACCGGAGGATAGCGCTACGATAAAAGCGTTTGATACGTTGATTATGGCGGATGTGGTTTATAGTCATCGCGAACATCCTAATCTTATCAAGACCATGCAAGAGACATTGAAAAGGTCGAGGGATGCTGTGGCATTGGTTATCTTTACGCCGTATCAGCCGTGGTTACTGCACAAGACGGAGAAGTTCTTCCCCCTGGCGGAGGAGAATGGGTTTGTGGTGAAAAAGGTCTTCGAGAAGGTTTTGGATAATGTTTTGTTTGAAGATGATCCTGGGGTATGCTTCTCTTCCCCCCACATGACATATATACGTTCTAACATGTACAGGATGAAACACTCCGTCGCACTGTGTTTGGATACGAGATTCGATGGGCGGATGAAAGATTATAGCTTGACGCTTGAGATATGATGATATGTATAATGATATCCCAAAAGTTTATAGACTTGTTTACTCTCTATCTCTTTGCCGGTTCGGACAATTCTTCCTATTACATGACAAACAGCAAATGTACATCTGTATATGTCAGCATATGATTACACACAAACAGCTAGACACATACCCAAAGGATGACTGCAACTCAACTGCGGCTTCTGCGAATAATTCTTCTCCAGCTTTGCTCTGATATTGTTCAGCAATTGCAGATAACTCTGTTTCGGGTACTGTCGCAACGTCTCAATGAATGCCCAACTCAGGGCTCCTCTAGCCTGTCCACCTTGAAATGTATCCGCACTGCAGCCATGTCAGCATTCTATCTCCATGGGATACTGGCTGACAGCTTACGAAGTCTGCGTATCTTTCGAACCGGAAAACATGACTACATCTGCAGGAGAGGTCTTGGTCATCATCCTCCTCTCGCGCGCCGAATCGCCAATGGAGGCTTTCTTGAAGAATCCGATAGCCGTTTGGGCAACGCCGCCTAGATCGCCTTTTCCATATGCGGCGACAGCGCTGAAGAGATCCTGTGCAGCTTCTTTGGCTAGATTGGGTTCTTTCAATACTCCCTATCCCTTTTAGTGAGCCAAATGATGTTTCGTCAAGGTGACAGGTGCCTAAAATGAGGCGGAGATGTACCTGAGTAGAGTAGATGAATGGGAGGTCTAGTGCAGTCCCAGAATGGCACGAGTCGAATATTGCTGTAAGTCGTACGCCGGGTCGAAGTGGTTTGACCCTGTACCCGCCCAGTTTAGATGAGTATTTCTTGAGGCTGGTTCGTTATACATACATGATATCATGCATCTCGTCATCCACAATATGACCTGCAGCTTTGTAGTCGACTGGATAGATCACATCGTCGAATCCTAAACAGTCAGCCATATCTCCATATTTGGCATTTGGCGTATAGTAGATCTTACCATCATCTTCATCGCCATCCAGATCCGGTGTCCGACCACCATGTCCTGCAAAAATCATCAGCTAAGATCAAGGTACATCAACACGAGGTATAGGTACCCGAAAAATGAATAAACAACGAATCATTCGGCATCGCATCCTTGACCAACCAATACATCGCCCGAATAATATTCGCCTTGGTCGGCTGACTCAACGGATTATTCTGATCATCCGTCAAAATCACCATATCCTCCCGACGATAGCCATAAACCTTGTTGAGGAAAATCGACATTTGAGTCACGTCGTTGATGCATCCTTTCAATTGGTTGGCCTGGCCGAAATAGTTGATGCCAATCAGTAATGCTTTCCTTTTGCCGGAGCAATTTGAGTATTGGAATTGGTAGCTTGATGGGGCGCCGTGGCCGAATGATTGGGGTGTTTGAGGGGGTGTGGGCGGTAATGATGCGTATGGAGGAGGGTAATTTTCTATACATGACGAACGCTCGGTTAACAGATAAATTGTGTGGCTTGCGAGAAGACTAGTACTTACGAGGTGGCGGTATAGGACTGGATATTGAACTAGGTCGTGGACTGGGTCGAGGGCTAGGCCGCGGAGGCAGTGCTGGTGCAGAGGTAGGAGGAGGCAAAGTATTCACTCGATGAGGCTGTGGAGGAAGACTGTGCGGCCTACCTGGTGGAGGACTATACGATGTTTAATATCTGTCTGATGCCTAACACTTTACGTGATACTTACGGGTATGTTGCTGGTCTATGTGGATAACCACCTAGCATCGGAGGCGGCGGTCCGGGAGGTGGTCTATGATGCGCTGAAGGTGGTGGTCCAGGTGGTGGTGTATATTGTCCATGCTGAGGTGGATGTCCTGCTCCCCAGCCAGGAGGAGGATATGGTGGAGGCGTATGATAGCCATTGGGATACATGGATGTAGCTTCAACGACGAGTGCGAGAAGTCATGAGCCTAGAGATTGGCAGCCCGTGCGAAGAGAAGAGAAGCTTGCCGCACGGTGGAAAGCCAAGTCAGTGTCTTATACCAGCTGAATGAAAACAGCCAGCAAGGCAAGACACTTTGAAGATTACTCGTCGAGAAGAAGCTGTATAGTGGGCTCGAAGATCATAGTCAATCCTCTGTCTTAGACACTTGAGGCTCTTGTGCTGAAATAATCTAGGTTTTATGTCAATGGTCCGAATGCAGCCCACGCTAGGCAAATTACTAACCGACAAATTGGATGCTTGGACTTCTATAGCATGAGCCCAATGGCAGGCTGAACCGGTTCAGACCCCGCCAGTTTCGAGATGAAAAGATTGTGCGCAAAGTCGTCGGTCAATTGATTGTGGAACAGACTCCAGACTATGTACGTATATTCGCCGCGTAAGAGATGACTCCGTATGTATGTAGCCGAGTCGCGTGCGCTTCACTGGTTTGCTAATGAAAAGAACAGCAGCAAGGCTGATTTGATTGATTGTTGGAGGTGGAATTTCTTTCAGCCGCAAAGATTACGTGGCTGTCAGGTGACTCGACTGGAGGCTTCCTTCCTCAGCCTGCCACTTTTTCTTTCATCTCTCCATTCCGGTACAGCTTGTGTTGGCCATCGACTGTAATATTCATACTCATGCTTACTTGATTTTGACAGGGCGAAGAAGAGCGCCTATACAATCGAGTGTTTACTTCGAACGGACCAGCACCAGTGGCTTCGCTGGCTTACGCTCAGCAACCGTGGTTAGCGGTGGACCCCAATGTTCCGTGGTGAGCGCCCTAAAACAGCCAAAAGCCCGCGTTTAAGCCAACGACAATGACGAGTCAACACGGAACACGGCATAAATTATCTTTTATTCATTCAATGTTCTATACTAGTCTATGTCTACTTGCCAAACACCTTGACGCGATCCTCAAGAGGTTTAGAGGTCTTCTCCATAGGGCCGCCAACAGGCGTACCAAAGACCAACTGAGCTTTAAGCTTCCAGTCCTTGGGAAGGTTATAAATCTCCTTCACCTTTTCGGTAAACGGAGGCAAGAAGTTATAGTGTTGCAGACTGGCGCCGAGGCCTTCTGCTTCAAGTGCTGTCCAGACTGTTTCAGGCGGATTAGTTGAGACTCCTTTGAGAACGGTTGAACTTTAGGGGGAGAACGTACCGGCCAGTTGGTGCATTCCGGATGAAGTGTCGGACCACTCGGTGATGAACGGAGCGACAGCAGCGTGCTGGGCTGCCAACGCAGTCAAGTCATCGTCGGCTTCAAAGAACAAGACCTGATCTCACGATTAGCTCTCAGTGCTCTCAATGATAACAGGGCTAGTAATACATACCGATCCGTATCCAGCGCGGAACCCCGCAATTCTGGGCGCAAGAGACTGAGAAACAGCTTCTGGCAGGGAGCTCTTGACGAATTGATCCGCAGTATCCCAGAATTTCTTGTGCTCGTCCTTGAGGAGAACGACTGCGCGCGCGGATTGCACGTTGAAAGTGCTGGGAATGTACTTGATGGCCTTGGTAACGATCTCCTCAATGCGAGAGTCGGGGATGGGGGAGGCGTCAGAGATGCCGTAGATGGTGCGGCGGGCAATGAGCGCGTCGAAGAAGGGGTCGGAAGCCATTTTGATGATTGATTGATTGATCGATTGATCGGTTATTAATTTCTTTAAAAGGTTTGTTGGTTCGTTGCTGTTGTTTCTACTGATCCTTCAACAAGGTGGGATATCGAGGGGTATTTAAGTAAAAGCCAACTGTTGCTATACCTGTCCATATCGGTGAGTCGGACCGTCAACCAACAATCATTAAACTAAGTCTATATCAACGCTATAATTAGCCTACCAGACTACTATCTGTCAGCATAGTAGCTATTTCCAGATACAAGCGCATGGCTGAGGCTATCTCTGTTACGGCATGGAAGGTGAAGGAAATGATGGCAGGCGGCTGACCAATCAGCGGCATAGGATATTCCGTCAGCACGGTTAGTTTTGTGAGAACTTGAAACAAATCGTAATTAGTCAGCCGGAAAGTCCTAACAGCCGATGCTGATGTGGCTTCAATTTCTGATTTCCAATGCTTGCAAATAGCCAAATAGCCAAATACTACGCAGTTACTTTGGCGGACTAGCGATTTAGCGTAGTAGCATTAGGTACTCGTACTGCTGCAATCTAACTCGGTCTGGAAGTCCCTGTGGCCCAGTCGGTAAAAGAGCCAACCGACATCGCTGGAATACGGAGGCTGGGGTCCCGATGCCTTACTGCAGTCAGGGTTAGGGCTAGCCGTAGATGGCGGCGTCGTCGGCAAAACTTTCCCGTGATCTCCGACCGGGCTGAGTATGGAGTCATTTAGTGATGATAATATTGATACTACGAGAACAGAGATTGATATAAGTAGGAGGAACAGCATTTCGTGGATTTATGGTTTTGTTGCATGTTTTTCACCCAGCGTCGGGGGTGTGCAGCTTGACAGTTGACAGCTCAGTTTGTGGAAAAGAGGGGTACCTAGTCGGTAGCCTTAGATTTCAGGCTTCGCTAGTGGCTGTCTATAAAAGCAGGCCACGGGCCACAAGCACCAAGCTTACTTCACTGCAACATCTTATCAATCGGGGTTCCGATTGGCAATACGCGTATATCGCAAAGAGGGGAAGCAGGGGGGCTGCGTGAGTGTGCCTCGCGGTACGTATGTACTAAGTCACCGGTTTGAAGCTCCCCTACCTAATGCCATTCGGAATACCTGCTGCATGGCATTAAAGGTCGAGGTTAGACGCTTTCCAATGCAAGCGGTTCTATTCAAAAGCAAGCTTTTGATTTCAAGATGATTTCGATGATGAGATGGTCTGGCCTTCAGCAGATTATGAGCGGATGTACTGACTTGCAGCCGCGGATGGAGAAGGAATGTCGGAAGCTCGCCTAGGTATTCATTGATTAAGAATAGTAACAAGGCTGTCCTGGAGTCATTTCCAACTCAACTACGGCGTTCTCCGTAGAGCTCACAATCAATGTATCAAAAGTTGATACATCATGGTCGCGTTCACAATTGCTCACCGGTTTCGCCGCATAGGTCTAATGCGGGGGGATACATAGTAGATGCACAATCAGCATAAGTTCAAGAAGATTGATCGGCTAGAAGTGCATTCGATGCATTGTTCTCGCATTTTCTCGATTGATAAGCGAAGATCAGGACACATGGCTGCTCTTTTTGGAAGTGTGGCTGCACTCAGCCTAAAAGAGGCACCGAATTGTAAAGACAAGGCACATTCAGAATGCAGAGAATACGAGGCAGACCCCGGCCTGACAGCCGATTATTGTACACGTTGGCAACGTCGGGCGGGGGATGAATAGACAAAAGGAGGATGCCGCAATGAGTGACCAGATAGGGAAATTTGTCGAGAGAATAACGCGCAATTATTCTCTCAAGAATTTGGGGGGCGGGTGGGCATGAAACAGGACTGGTCAAAGGTGAAAGAAGAGTAAGAGGAAGAGAGAGAATAAAAAGAGCCGCACGAGGATAAAATACGCTAGTGCAAATGCGTACGTTGAACTATGAGGCTGAGTAGCCCGAGTGGGGATGCATTCCCTAAACCGTACAGGTAATATTACGCTGTACGCGAAGACCGCCATTGTTCGAGGAGGCTCTACCTCCTTCATCATTCCTGAATTTGCAGCAGGAATAATGTTATTCTGTTCTACTTGCCCAATGAGCAAATCCACTCTTCGAGACATTAGGGCTATCAAAGATGAGCAGACTGAAACAGGGACCAGCCCCTGCTGCATCATCATACATGTAAGCGACTAGTTGGCTATCTTGTTTTCAGCCTTGTCAGATGCGTATTCAAGGTTTGCATCCCACGATAGTACGACTTGACTAAGTGTGATTGACTAAGATTGCGCACAGGAAGCTTCCACACCCTTTAAAGGTGGATCTTCCACAACGATCAAAGCTCGAGGTTGTTTGCCATTCGTGAGCATTGTTGAGAACTTGAGCCGCATAACTTCCGCCACTACGTGCCATGCTTTAGGTTTTCACGAGAATTTGGTTGAAGAGCCTCATAAGTTGGGTCTTCGTATATAAAAGTCCTTATTCACGATCAACTGTCTTCCGGCCCTCAATGTTCCTGTTGCACAACATTTAGGGCTCAATTACACGGACACCGACACAGCACAGGTCTGTGCTTACTTGTTTGCATTGTTACATAGGAATTTATCTCCGTCCCGGATCATTTATATAAACGCAGTCACTTGTCGTTTTCATTGAACAGAGCAGAGTTCAATGAGTGTCAGGTAGTACGGCTCCGAAGTGCGGTGTGTTTGTTCGTCGGGTAGAAAGAATATCAGACCGCCATCTCGGGCTCTTCTCTCGACTTGGAAATTCCATCGCAAATACTTTGCGAATGTTCAGCATAATCTCTCGCGGTCATGAGACTATGCACCAGAGAAGCAAAACTGCATTCTCTGCCTTACGATGTTTTATACCAGGTTGTTGAAGACTTGGACTTGTCAGACTTCAACAATCTCAGTCGGGTCAATAGGAGCCTGTACAATCTTCTGCAAAATGATCAGCTTGCCAAGCGCACCATTAAGGTACGTTTACTCCACACAAATTGGTGCTCCTCATACGCAGAAAATTGAACAATGCTTCTAGAAATATGTCCCCCATTCCAAAGAGGCCCAGTGGGCTACGGCTGGAAATATATCCTTTCGACAAGCTATCGGACGCATACACGATATGCAGCAGGCGGTAGCGATGGCTGAGCCATATTCCGTTGCAGTGCTGTCATATGCTGCCACATTTATATATCGGGATGGTGTTTTGTCGTATATCCTCGACAATGAGATTCGCGTCTTGAACGTCCACCGAGCAGACAGCACAGAGCAGGTCGTGGACGTTCACAATATATTACGTCGAATCATCCCGACTTATCGTCAGCAAGAGGCCGCAGATCGCTCGGCTCAAATCACATTTCTACATTATTCATCAGGGGTACTGGCGTTTCTGGTGGAAATCGACGGCGATGCGCATGCATGGCTCATCCTGCTCGACGTTACCCCTGGGTGTTCTAGGAGGCTGAAATTCATAAAACAGTTGGAATGTACGCGACGACTGTTTGTCCGCCATAACGGTATACATCTCTTCTATGGGGTGCATTCATATGTTGATGCTTCTGGCGAGCTCCTTTGGGCCGTCCACTGGGTTGATCTCACTAGAAACATCAAGGCGGATATGCCGCCTACTGTTCTGGATAAACTGGCGGGCACCGAAATAGGCCATAATGTCTGTTTTGAGTTGTTTGATAACCATCTTTATGCGGTATCTAATACGATCGATTCGGAGGAGGAGGCGCTGAACTGGCGGTCCTACTATGAATGGATTTGCATTCCGCCAGCATTCAATAGACGCAGAGTACGAATGGAAAGAATTTGGCGAAGGGATCATCTTGAAGGCCCTATCAACGATACATGGACGGAAATGTCTTTACGCATGGATGAAGCCACTGGTCGGCCCATGATTCTAGAATGTCGCCGTGAATGGCGAGAAGGTCGCTCAGATCATGTACGAACATATTATGCCGAACCTTTGCGACTGGCCTCGGAGCCGCCTATCACCGGGGAAATTCAGCGCGAGACTGAGCAGGCAGAACCCCGTGTAACACAGTCGTCATCTTCCCTCTCAATTTCCACCCATCCCTTTCTCGGGAGTGGCATTGGACCTAGTAACATCACCCTACCGGCTCCTTTGCCGCTGAATGGGCCATCAGCTGAGGACTTGGCGCGACACAAGAGAATAGGCAAACATGTACATTCGGAGTACACTGGCAGTTGTTGCACAAGAAGAGAATTCATCCTGGCCAAAACGAAATACCGCACATACAATTTCTCGGCACGTTCATTCGTGGATTTAGTCAATGATCCAGAGCCAAACAATCGAGTGGGAGCTGCTACAGATCGGTTGCGTTTACGGATCAATTCTCGCAAACGAAAATGCACTTTATCCTCCGGTGATGAGCATGTGTCCAAACGCAGCAAACTTGACTCAACCCCTCTTTCTTCAATTACCGCTGCAGTTACAACTGAAAAAGACGACGAATCTGATAACGTCCGTCTCTGGCCTCCCGACAACGCAGACGAAGACCTCATCAAACTCCTCTGCCCAACCCGACAAGCAACCAACATCTACGCCATCGCCGACGAACGCTCACTAATCTACTCCGTCGACACAGACGAACCCCACAAGCAAGCCATCATCCTAATCAGCTTCGATCCTCAAATCCATCTTCCTTGCATGCGCAGTAGAAGAAATGACGGCACGCAATCAGCATTATCCGCGCCTGTAGGGATTAGTCTACTCGGACCCGAGGATGCGAAGAAGAGTACTAGTAGGAGACAGAAATGTTCGATTTTTAGTCCTTGTTCTTCTGCTGCCGCCGCTGCCGCTGCCAATAGTAGTACTAGTAGCAAACCAAGTGTACAAACAGAGGCGGCGATGCATTTGTCGATTGATAAAGGGTATTGGTTTGATGTGAAGAGGTGGTGATGGTGGGATGATTTTCTAGTATCTTTGGCGACGTACTTGATTCAAGTAGAAAAGTGAATTAAAACAATTGAATATTTGTCAGTATCTGGAGATAGGATTCAACATCTGTATTATGCTCTACGTAGGTACTCAATGGATGGTTCTCAAACATCTGAACATCTCACAACTGGCCGACTACCGAGGTGGTGCTTGACAAGCTTCTACAAATCAGCACGAATTGCTCTACTTTTCCAACGACCATGAGCTAGGATAGCAACGAGTATGGTAGTATCAATGAAATTCTAGGGTCATTAGAAGTTGTTCTAAGTCGAGGCAGAAGTAAGTAGGGCTAGAGTTATAGCTCTTGCGAAAGTCAGATACCTAGTTCAGTATCGTCCTCAGTTTACCTATTGCAACATGTTTATATAAGTCACCACCAGTTGACGTTCTAGGCAGCCTTGGAAGTTTCTTCACATTGGGATCTTGAACAGATTTTTTCTTCTTCCAATGTATGTATATACTTAGGTACCTACGTATACGGATTATTAGTTGAAATGAACTTATCGGTAAGACATCTGCTTACCAGATCACTGGTATTAACACCGGAAGTCTCAAGAACATTAAACAGGTAACCCCGCCTCCTCATACACATACACCAAGTTAATAAAATGAAGGGCATATCAAAACGTACTATGTTCCGGTCCCCATCTCTCGCCGAGGTAAACCAAGCTATGTAGTAGACATGGATGGATGGGTTACCGAGAGCCACTGACGTTTGGCCACTTTGCCCGCTAAGAGGGTACATTCCCAGGCTACTCAGGCATCGGGGTTAGGCCGTAGTAGCCCGATTTAAGCCTTTGACTAAGTAATTATAGTGAGCCTAGATTTCTTGATTAGATTTCAGCCTTTTACGATCTTGTAATTTATTTTCTACTATTCAAATCTTAGACTTCATTTTCAACCTTCACTCGTTACACATTCGACAGCATCTTTACGTTCATATGCTGCAATTGAACGACATCAGCAAGAATCACGATTTTTCCAGTTCCTACCTATACATATCATACAACAAAAGGAAAGCTGGGGTTTCCAGCTGTTCTCGGTCTATCACACTCCGCCGACATGCGCTCTATAATTCTCTCGATTTTGCTCCTGACATTTGCGGTATTATCGTCTGCGGCGATTGAAAAGCGTGATAGTGTAGTGCCTACGACTACATCCGGCTCGAACTATGCATCGATATCAGCGATTCTGTAAGCTCATATCTTCCCATCTTTCACCTCAAAAAAGACAAGCTTGTTAACACTCATACAGAGGCTCCCTCGCCTCCGCCATAAGCACCGCAACACCCGCCCCAGGCGTAACACCAGTAGCAGTCCAAACCGCCAACCTCAGCAACATCGCCGAACCACCCCCAGGCTTCATCCCCGCCATAATGACCGCCGTACCTCTAGTCGTCCTGGGCGACCTGCTCGACTCCAGCTCCCGAAGCTCATTAGCATCCGACTTTCAGAACGGCTCTACACCGGCCTGGTACCAGTCTCTACCGTCGTCGATAAAGAGTTATATCTCTGTGGTGAATTCGCAGATCCATGCTGGAGCGTTGTCGGCGAATACGTCTGTTGCGGTGGCGACGTCAAGTAGTACGGCGATGGCGGCGCAGAGGGTCGTTGTGCCGACGGGGGTTGCGATGGGGGTTAATGTGTTGGGTGCTTTGGGTGTTGCTGGGTTGGCGATGGTTTTGTGATCTGATTATGAGATCTTGATCTGGTTCAATGTTTTACGCATTTTACGATGATATGGGGTATACGATTGGCATATTACGCCTTTGAAGAACATTGAATCTTTACTACCTTGTTCATTTCACAAGAGCATTTAGCTACAAGTAATTTCAGTAAGACCCAAATTTGAAAAACTTCTTCTTCTTCACTGTTCAGGGCTGGCAGCTCACAGCTCTTCGTAAGACCGATACATACAAATACGGCAAAGTATTTCCCAATCCAGTTAAGGCTCGCCCAAAGCCCTAATTTGTTCGGGGATCGCTCAAAGGATCGGTACTTTTGGCAATCACATGTTGCTCTCAATAGAAACAAGTATCTTTGATCTCTGAAAAGGAATTCTATTTTCTTTTTTCATATTATGCAGTACGTGCTTCTTCCAACGGAGTCTCCGAGGCTTGAAAACGAGCTCAAGCCCGCCGATCGCGAGGGGTAATCAGTGGCGCCCTAACTAATGCTAAACACAATCCTATACCAACAATGTCTTTTGGTTTGCTTTAGTTGCAGATTTAGCCAAGTATCTGTCTAAAAGTCTCTTTGGGCTGACCGATTGTTGGGCCCTCTGTACGGAAAACAAGAATCGTAATGATTGACATTCATAGCTCGCTAGGAGAATTATCCCCGTGACTACGGTAGTACGCAATTTCATGTGTCAAGATCTGTTGACGATCGAATACCACCTACGTACCGTAGTACTAACTGCTCTTTGCTAGTTTTTTTTTTTTGACAGCGATGATCGATCAATGTTGGCGTAAATCATCAATTGAGATCGACGTAAGATCAAGATGAGACGATTAGGGCACATGTCGAAATATGAGCTACAAGAACGAATGGCATTTTTCCAACAGCCATGAATCATACTTTGTATACTGCTCGAGAAGTATATTAATATCCATTTGATTCGTCGTAATCTGTAAGATTCTCACAAACATCTTGTCTATTGTTTCAAGGGTAACCGCGGCTCACATGCTTATCGTCAAGATTCAATGGGGCCGGATGCCTTACTCTTCATCCAGACCGACAATTATCTGAATCAATCCCCACACCCTGGGAGGGGGAAAGACTAGACTTTATGGCGTAGTTAGTGCGGGGAGAATGTATCTTTTCGTATTAATTTCCTTGGAAACAAAAAAAACAACGAATCTCGAACAACAGTATGGCCCCAGCCCCGCTTCACCTGTTCATCTGAGTATAGAATCACCGAGAACAGGGTGAGCTTCCAGGACTTTCGTAGGCAAGTGAAACTGACGGGTATGGCTTGGAACTCTTCGGACTTGCCTGTTCATTCCTCGGATGGCCAGATTCTGTCTAGTCTTGCATACAGATGTAGACGAATGCATGCCCCATGTAGAGTAGTCTTAGGGCTAGCTAGTTAGTTGTAAGCCTGGTCTTCGGCTCGGGCTAAACTCGAGCCTGGATGCAAACAAGACGCTGATTCGGTCTCGGTATTGACGGTGGGATAACAAGGAAGACTTGTATGAGTAAAGAGGATCCTTCTCAGAGTGATATCTTTTTAGTTGCTGGGTTGCCACGATATCATTGGGGCTGGTCCAGATTTCCAACTACCATTAGTGAAGTATTTTCGTCTGCTATTTACCGGTCATACTCCTCTATACACTTTCAGACAATTATTGAGTCGGCGCATATAATCGTTCTCTGCCTCATAACGAACTCTGAGATTTACTGAACACCACTGTATCAGCAGTATACAACGAAAAGAAGAAATCAAAATGTTTCTGCTCCGACTATTCAGTTTCTTCATCTTCCTCCCCTTCCTCACCTCAACAGTCACCCTAGCCCAATCCACCACGTCAACAGGCATCACAATCTCCTCCTCCGCCCTCGCCGACATCGAGAATCTCATCAGCGGCGCAAAAACGCTGCTCAGTACCGACAGCGTCAACAACATCGAAACCACCTTGACGGGGGCAGCTACCTTGCTCAGCGGCACGACGGCCAATGACACAAAGACACTGTTGACTGAAGTCAGCGCTTTGCTATCGCCGGAATTGGTTTCTGCGGTGGCTCAGCTTGTTACTGCTGATACGGTCAATAAATTGGGAGACATAGTGAATAATGCGCATACTTTGTTGTCGGCGGAGTTTGTGAATCAGACGACTACCTTGATCAATGATGTTACGCCGGTGAGTCTTTTTCTCTAGAACTAGTATTTAGCACCTAACGAAGCACTAACATCGTGTCTCACAGCTTGTGGATGACTTATCAAAGGTTCTTGGAGGTCTGCTCTCAGCACTTTTGGGGTAATGAGGGCAAAAACGAGAAAAAAAAGAAAATATTTTACCTATATAACAAATACGACATGTGCTGAAATTGTTATGGTATGAATTAACGGGTTTTCTGATTATAATCTTTTATTGCATGGATTACGAAAAGTAGTCCGAGCATAGCTATCTATATATGGAATGTCTATGCACTGTTTACCAAGCCTTGAAATGATAAGAAATGAGTTGATGAACGTTCATAATGCCACAGTAGATAAAAAATCTTGACCAATGAATTTTAATCCATGCAAGTGCTCCGAGGTATGCTAATCCTATCCGAAATTCCAAAATTAAACTCCATGAATGCTCCTTACGTAGAAAAACATATTATACCATTGTAGTAAACAGCCGTGCATAATTCTCATGGCTTTCCGACATTTACGACTGCCGAAGCATCTCCTCCACCTCTTTCATGACTCGATTCTTTGGTATAGACCGAATGGCCCTTGGCAAGACCGGGTAAATAGCCCTGCCTATACCCATGGAGAACTTGTACCTGAAACGGCTCGTAGGTGATGAGTGAAAGCCATACTGCTCTCGAACATGAGGTGGTAGCATCTCGGGCGTAATGTTCTTCATGAACGGCATGCTCACTTTTACCCAGCTAGGTACATTGCGAAATTTCTCCAGATCATGTACAACCGGTCGTGCCCTTGTGTCAACATCCAATTTCTCAACGTGATCATCCCAATAAGCCCAGAATGCAGCACGATTGGCTGGCCATAACCCCTTGGGGATATTGAGTGTGAGATTGAGGAGGACCGTAAATTCATTAAACGCGTGTTCGGCCTCTTCAAAGCTGAGCTCGTGAACGATGCGCTGATAGACCTCTGTACCCGTAGCATATAGTGTTGCCGCGATCCATAATCGTAATTTAGGATCCTGTGGGTAGGGACTTAGATGGCTAATTCCATTTCGCGCAACATGGCTAATTCGCCGCTGCTGTTGCTGGGAAGCATAGATCCGGTCTAGGATTTGTTTCCGCTGCTGGCGCGTACCAAATGTCAGCCCGTAAAGGTAGACAGCCGTCAAGTGTATGCTTTGATATAGTTGTTCGGCCAACGTCTTGACTGTCCCACCGGCGCCTATTTTGGAAGCAGTTCTCGCCATGCCATGCGCTGCAGCTTGTAGGAGAATCGCCACGGCTCCTCCCGTCAACAAAATCCCCTCTCGGAGAATTTTGGGAACCTGCTGGAGCTTCTCCAGAGACTGGAGTATCTCATTTTCTGAGTCGGAATCTAGGGATCCAGTGAGACGGACAAAATCACTGCTGTAGAATTCATAGCTTTCCGTAAACCTGGAGCTGGCTCGTCGAACAGGAAGCGTCGTGGTGCTAGAAAAAGACATCTTTTTGCGATTCTCTGGCGCCTGGGCCCCGGTGACCAGAATGTCAAGTTGCCCCTGATGTTTTCCTGTTTCTCAGCACAGTTGTAGGCAATAGAAACCGGCACCGATTACTCGGGCAGAGTCATATTCTGAACAACATGCTGAATAGCAGTATGTGATGTTACTGCTGTTTCAGTAACATACAACAAACAATCCGCTCAGTGTGATAGACGAGAGATAAGCAAAGTCCCCTGATTAGCTAGCTCGGCAAGTACGGAGTGGTGTATGGGGAAACTTGGGGAAGGAGCCGGGGGGAGCTTCTGACATCCATCCTCCCAACAACTTCTCACGCTTTCTCTCAGACTCTCATCACTTCATCCAATCCAGTCCAAGCTACATTTGTACAGCCGAAGACACTGGCTATCACAAGATCTCGTGGACTGACGTCAGCTAATTCATTCGTCTCTCTGTTTCCCGAGGTTCGTTTTACTTTTGACCCCAGTCAAAGTCCCGCGCTAACCAGCCGCTAACTCAAGGAGATTAAACGAACCAACGACCGTGAGCCTGGCTTATCGTACGAAGACAGCATTTTCGTGGTCCAATCGCACTGTACACTCCTCAGAAGTCAGTACATTGTACTGTCGAGAAGCCAGAACAATAACAATTCATGGGTCATATGGGTCAAGGCGATACTTGAAGCATCACTCTATGAGCGACTGCGTACAGTGGCATAGAGAACTAACAACTTAGTGCAAAATCCTTAGGCTTAGTAGCTGCATTGTGGATATCAATCCCCCGCATTAGCCTGCTGCTAGTCCCGAGAGCAACGAAAATTTCTCAGGCCTAGAGATACATACCCCAGTTCCCCTCCCGCTCGTTCTCCATTTTGCGCCGATCGATTCCATCCTGGTACATTATTTCTGATCTAGTCCAGCGCTCGTCCAGGCTGATCTTTGCGTCTTTTAGTTCCCTCCGACGCTAGCTAGGTATCCTAGTCTTTTTGATTCGTCTCATCCGGCAAATCAAAATAACGCGCCTCTGATGTCAGTGGATTCTACTTGATCAACTACCAGTCATAGCAGTGATAGGACGAGTGGCTTAACCCTAAGAGGAACCCAACTTTTGGAGATCCAGCACTTGCTTGTTCCTTACTCGAATCTTTCTTAGTATCGGGTCACCCCAGCACATGGTTCTTGCTCAACCCCTTTCCCGGTTGGCTCCAGAGTCGGGATTCACCCTCGTAGGTTGCAGCAGGATTCGGAGTCCAACACAGGAAGAAATGACCTCTTGTTTCAGTGCGCCGATCTGACTGCCGCCTTATCTTGTTTTCTATTCCGAAGTTTATTTGAAGCTTGACCGGAGGTGTCATACTAAACGGGCATGTGAAAATTCTAAGACTACTCTCTCATTGAAAGAGCTCCATATAAAAATGCCAACAACGCCGAGGCCTAACTCTACAGTTACCCCGTACATAATCCCCAGGGCCCACTTCTTGCACACGGGCTCGCTCTTCTTTTCCCAATCATGATAGCTTGAGTTAAGATGATCATGGGTTGAGACGGTACGTAGTTACTAAATTACTTCGTCTGGAGCAGAGTTTGCCGTACTGGAGCTTGTGAAAATAGCATCGACCGACTTTTCCGTGGGGTAGCGTAGCACTTCCTTGGACGAATTGAGCTAGATATGAAGCTATTGATCTACCAGCCCATGGGGTTTTGACTAGGCCCATACTGCTTAGTCGCTTTAATTGCTCCCTTATTCCCCTTCTGCAAGGTTACGTCGCTTGTGATTTGTTTTCGTCTTCGCTTTTTTTCTTGTCGCACGCCCATTTGTCCTACTTACTGCTTTGGCTGTCTACATTTGCTCTATGAAGGGCTTCATATTGTAAGTAGGTCAACATCTACGGTAAACCACGGCCAGACGGGCCATTGGATCGTCTTGTTGGTCTTGCGATTGGAAACCGATGAACAATCGCAAAGCAATAAAGGCCCAACATGTCGGACATTGAAAAACCCGGTGAAGAAGTTCCTGCTGCGACGGGTGCAGGTGCTGCCAATGGAGCTGCTGCCGGCCAAACAACAACAAAGCCGCCAACTTTCCTCGACAAGCTGTCTTTGTTCACTATTGGAAAGAACCGGGGACAATTACCGCCTGAGAAGGGTATGTGGCTGCAATTCCTATCTGTTTCTTGGGACGTTTATTGTTTCTGCAAGAATCGTGGACGGATTTTAGCTAGAGAAGCAGGAACTTGCGCACCTGAAAAATGAGAATTACCTGGCTGACTGGAAAATAGATGTAGCTGCGGAATCAGACGAGAATGCTGCACCTCCACCTCCTCTCACTTTCTGGCAGAAGGTGAAGCTGCACTTCAGACGTTACTGGATCTGCCACCTGATCGCACTGATCATTCTTCTAGCTATTTTGCTTCCTTGCACGTAAGTTACAAGAATAATATTCATTGGATTATGAGTTAATAACAGCCGTTGTCTAGTTTCCTATTGATCATACCTGCAATTGCGCAAGATTTACTTAACAGTGGCTCAATTGTAATCGATTCCGCATCAATTCTACAACCGACCAACAATTCCGTGATCCTGTCTATTCAATCGCATATCTATGTCCCCGGTCCATTCACTGTGCGCACGGATCCCGAGCATCTTCAGTTGTATGTGCCTCAAGTTGGGTCCGAGTACCCCATGGCGCTCTTGAATCTGCCAGCAGTAAAGATTCATAAGAACTCCAGCATCGGAGAGAACGGGCAGTACACCGTCTTCGAAAACTACACTTCATGGCAGAACTTTGTCCACAACACCATCTTCCTGAACGCCGGCAGTTTGGGTCTAAAAGGCAAAGTCGGTACGCGGCTTGGATCGATCAAGAAATTTACGTTGGATTTGGATAAGCAGGTTCCTTCCAATGGTGGGTTCTTTGTTCCTATCGTCTCGTTATCTTCATAAAATTGCTAACATCGTGATTTTGTTGCTTTTCAGGACTGGCTCAATTCAAAGGATTCAGCATCGACTCTGCAAGCTTGGTTCTACCTGCCGAAAGTGATGGCACGAATCTCATTGCAAATGCGACCTTGCCGAACCAGTCTGTGCTGACTCTTGAGATCGTATGTTGAACCTTTTCAAGTTGTCAACGAACATAGACACTAATAGTATTTTGCACATATAGGGCAACACAACGGTCGATATCAAGGCCGGTAACCTTACGATTGGTAAAGGTGTTATCGAGAACCTTTACTTAAAACCCGGAAATAACTCGGTACAGATCCGGGGTACTGCCAACTTGACTACAATTCTCGATAACCTCAGCTCGCTCATCGCCCAACAAGGACAATATATCAAAAACGGTTATTTATCGCTCACCACCCAGGTTACCGATATCTCGTACAACGGAAGCACCGTTCCATACTATACCGAGGAGATGGGTAACTTGCCTCTGACCGCACAGACGCCTTTGCTGGGATTGCTACTCAACACGCTCTCGGGCTTCTTGCATAGCGGAGCAGCGAACACGACCAATCTTACTTCCATTCTCGCCAACTATACCAATAATCGCGTGACGCGCGATAACAGCGATGATATCCTTAACAATGCTACACATCTAGAGTTGATCGCCAGGCATCATCTAGAAAGGCTGGTCAAATTATAGGCTGTTTGCAAGCTAAGAGTCCTGCAAGGCTTTGGACCTTTTGGATGGCGTTGCAAGATACCATGCTGCAGCTAGATATGCAGCTTATGTTGATAATGTTTATTTTATGAATTATGAAGTTCTGTGTCTACGCCTGCTTCTGAACGAGATTGGGGTGTTGTACATATTTGAGTCGGTAATTATGATTCCATTCTGGCAGGTATTCAATTCGTTCATGCATGGTTAGCTCGCCTCGGCAGACATACGTATGAAGTAGGCATGCATAAGTGCATAATTTTCTATAATCTAGCGGATATTATTGTTGGTCATCAGTAGAACACACTATAGTAACATCAAAAATTAGTTATACATGTATAAAATATCCAACACCAACATCGTGCCTAAACAGCAGTTACACCAGCCATAACACCAGGCTGTATCCCTTCCAACTTCTACTCAAAGCCTCTCAAACATGCTCAGACCGCTTAACCCCTTCCGCATTCCTGATAACAGAAGCATAGGCTTCCAATTCCCCAGCACGCATATACCCACCATGACTCTCTCTGCCGAAGCAACTTTGACAATAAGTCTAGATCCTTCTTCTGTTGTGCGAGCAAACAGGGACGCAAATACGGCATGCGCAGCTCTTGCGGAGTCAGAGGACTCGCCGCCTAGACCTGTTTTGCAGAAGTATGGGTTGAGGCTGTTGATAACAATTGAGTCGTTGATGATGGAGGATAGTTTCATGCTTGCATACAGGAGTAAGAGCTTGGACCTCGGGAGAGATTGTATCTATATCAAGACGCGAGCCGGTGGCAGAAACTGTATATGCATGTCATAGTCCTACTGATTCATCACCTTCACATGAGATTTATGACTGTAACAAGTGAAATATCATCTCCATGATTCTCGGGATATTTGGCTACATCTTACAATGCCGAGTCCACAAATGTCATGTGCGGCGTGCTCCCATACATCAATGATGTCTCCTTCAATTTGATAAATTGTGTGTCAGTTATTTTCGCATATATAAAAGGGACAGGAATATCAAGTAGAATGACAGAAGGACAGACCAATATTACAACGATTTTCCTGCGCATATGGTCTCCTTCTCTTTTGTGGTGCCAGTGTAGAAAACCCCCATTACCCGAGTTGTATCCAGGTTCAATACAATTAGGTATTTTTGGTAGAATATCTGCATCAATGGTTAGCACCGCCCAGCGTCCTTTTCCGATGCACTAACCTCCAGATTCTGGCACGCATGTCGCCACTACCAGTGGCAAAGAGGTTACTCGTTGGACTCGGCGCAACGGAGATAACTATCTCAACTGGTCAGTTCCCATTATCCATTGGGGGAAACACGCATAACACAAAAGCACTCACCATCGGCCTTATGGCCCACAAGCCTCATGTGGGCGTTTCCCGTAGTCGGGTCCCAGAACTGAACGCCACAGTCTTTGGAGCCACTTATGACCCAGCGTCCATCAGGCGTAAAACAAACACTTAATACAAAGTCCTAACCAAATTAGCAACTATCAGCATGCTCTTGTAGCGTATTTCTATACCTTGTGGCCTTCAAATGTTTGAACACACTTGCCACCCTTGACACCGGTTCCGGGGAGCATGCCTCGGGGTGCTGTGAGCTCCCACATCTTGATAGTTTTGTCCAGACTACCACTAACAAGATCGCGACCATTGGGCGCAAATGCAACGGAATAGACACAATCCTTGTGGCCATCAGGGTTTTCTAGGCGCTCAACGAGGTAACCAGTAGTCATGTCCCAGATACGAACGCCGTTGTCAAGAGCACCAGCCGCTATATAGACACCATTTGGAGATATAGCAACTGTAGTGGCCCCATATCCAATGACAAAAGTATAGACGAGCTTGCCCTCCAAGACGTCCCAAACACGCACTGTCTTATCAGCACTGCCAGAAGTAATGTAACGACCATTGCCAGCGAAATCGAGCGAGTAAACATCACCTTCGTGACCGGTGAAAACATGCTTGATGGAACGGGTTGCGATATCCCAAATCTATATGTAATGTTAGAAATGCACACTGCTTCATGGTATGAACTTAAATCACCTCACCCTAATCTGATTATCCTCTGAGCCAGTAGCGAGGTATTCTTCATCGGGGCTGAAGCAGACACTACGGAAGTATATATCGCCATCAACAGATTCGTCCTGAAGCGTCGCTACACTTTGGCCAGTAGCCACGTCAAAGATATGAGCAGATCGGCAGCATCCCGTCGCAACGTATTTGCCATCCCAGCTGAATCGCACACAAGAGACAACGCTATCGTGCACAAGGTGGTGGACCAGCTCAACGTCCAAGACGCGCTGAACTTCAGTGTTGAAGACAGCGAACCAATCGGGACCCACCTGTTTATACAGGGATGGAAGATCATCAACGTTCCAATCGGCCAGTACGTTTCCCGGCGACGGATTCGGGTTCTCTGGGTCATTGCTGAGCATTGCCAGCCAATCGCTTGTATTTACTTGTCCTGATACACCATACGGTACTTGATTAAGAAGATCTTCTGTTAGTTCTGCTTGCTGCTGGCGGGGAGATTCAGCTGGGTTCTCGAAATCATCGCCGGCAAAGCTCCCTGTATCTGTGATCACGGATGACATTCCAGGTGAATTCGACGAAAGCTCCGACCGGGAACTATGAATGTCAAAATATGGATGTTGTTTAAAATATGTTCCGTATTCTTCTTCGTCGTTTTCTTCTTCTAGGCCTTCTCTCGGAGCCCATGGCAGTGATCTCAGCGAAAACGAGTGAATATGCTCAGCAATGTGGTCGAGCACGGCGTTTTGATTATCGCCCTCGAAACGGCAAAGTGGACAAGTGGAAATCTCGAGAGGAATTTTGCACCGCCATGCCGAGAGTAACATGGGTATCTGCTGTGGTTTGATTCCTTTGCTGTGGTCTTGTTCAATATGCGCAGTGAATTCACTTGCCTCCCTGAATGTGGCATATATGTTTTTCTGCGAGCATACATGGCATATCCATTGCTCCCGGCCTTCATGTTCGTCATCCATATGGCTTAACCAGGCCTCTTTTGTCATGTAGAATTTGCCGGTTTGGGGACAATTCTCGAGAATACATGTGTACGGTAAAATATCTCCCGCCAGGTGCTTTCTGTCCAGCCGACCAAAAAATTCAGATTAAGTCATGCTTTTTGGGAAGACGGACTTACTTCCATTGATTTCCACGAGCTATCGCTATAGGGAGGGGTAGACAACAACAAGGACATCTGAAAAATTCTCTATTATCTTTAATAGGTGGAGGCCTTGGGTAAGATATCCGAGAGCTTGTTACCGATACGACTGTTGTTGTGGACCTGACTACCTCCTTTGGCGGAATCACAATCGGCTCGTCTACCAGGGTGGCAGTTGTTGTACTCTGAACTTGTCGGCTATCCTTCGTAATTATCTTCTCCTCGTGTGAAAGGGTAGCCGCCTCGCCAACATCCAAACTTGGCACCTGCTTTACCAACGTGAATGTCTCACTTGACATGTTCTCCGGTTTTTCGGAATCAATTCCTAGTTTTTGAGCATGTTGCTGCGCGTATAGAAAGCGATTTCTTCGCCTTAGGTTGGCATCAATCAACCGTAATTGAATTGGAGTCAATCGTGCTGTATCTCGTTGCTGTTCGCTTGAATATGAACTTCCGTGCTCCTCGGGATATACCAAGACAAGGCATTCGAGGTGTCTGCGCAGGGAACGAATCCGGGCATCATTAGGATCGAATGAGCTGTCCGCCTTTTGAAGTCGAGACCGGATTCCGGCTTCCGGATCGCAGTTATCAGCCTTGTTAGCTGATTCAAACTATCCTCCACATCCTTCATTCTGGTCAATTCCACTGTAGATAGCGCCGGGACACTGTCATCTGCTTGATGAGCTTCGTCTATACACTTTTGGACCAGAATTTCCAACATGAACAAGAGATTGACCAGGATAGTGTGCGCATCTTGATTGCCTCGTAATCGATAATCCATTGAGGCTTTCTCTGTTGAATAGGCACCTGCTCCAGCAGCCCAAAGATTAAATTCCGCCAATCTATTTTCTGCCCATTCTTGCTGTGTCAGCCGTGAAACTGTCACGGCCTTCCTAAATATGCGGCGACATGCGACGGCGGCGTTGAAGATTGTGCACGGTTCTCACATCTTGAAAATACCGATATATTGGTGTAAAGGGGCTTAGCGGCTATCATCAGGATTCCAGAATTCCCTGAGGCTTTATCATCCGATGCAAATTGTCAACGAGCTGACCAGGTATGCATGTACCCCGCAGTCAGCACGAGGCTGCAGTGCCTTCGCTCTGGTCCAACCTCACTTTCCCTTTTCACCTTCTTAAAGTAGTTATGGAGGAGATCATCGCAACTTGGTGTAAAAGCATAAGGCTTCGCCCAAATGGAGGACGTCCTGGATCTCTGTCGGGATGTTTTCCCCTGGTTCGGCAAACTGGCAACGCTTCTCGGCCGGGATATGCAGGATAATAGATTCGCTCATCTCGGCTGCGAACTCTTCATCTTGGCTAAACAAATCCCCTACTCAGACCAGGGGGGGATAAATTCCAAGCTTTTCAAGGTTGCAGAGCTTGTTAACAAAGCTTGTTCTGTGAGTGAGCGATTGACCAGTTTGCAAGATCCGCCAAAATGCACCAAAACTTACAACTCGAACAGATCACTGCCCAGGTCTCGAGAAATAAACATGTTGGAGAAAATGGGCTGCTTGATGCGCTTCAGAGGATACTGGAGTGCATGGATTCAGACACGCCCGCCGAGAGAACTCTTGTTCGCGATATTCGACGCAGCCTAACACAGTTCGTCCAGCAGAACCTTGAGTATACTTCCCTCCTACATTGCATCACCGATTGCCAGCACGCAATGGATTCACTAGATACCCCTTCTGATGAGCAGATACGACTTTTTTCTAAGGACACTAGCTACCCCACCCAAGTCAACCATACACTTTATACCCAACTCCGAATGTACTCGACCTGCTCATGTAGCACACAACATCTGGAATACGCGCGGCTGCGATTGAATCCCGAACAGGGTACCCACGACGATGAGAATATCCCGTTCGAACTGTTGTTTGTGGCAAGCACTACATCGTATCATACAGTCAATTGTCAGTACCGGTGGAGAGAGGCGAAAATATCAGTTGCTAGGTATGGGCAGTTCGAAAAATTCTAGAAACGGGTGAAGTTAGTTAACGTTCTGCTGTTAATGAGTGTGTAGACAAAACGAACCACCTCGGAAGAAACAAGTCTCATTTACGATCCAATCTTCGAGTCCATCGCCTGCGACGCAGAGCAAGTCTCTTTTACCAAACGGCCTCCGGAAAGTCGAAATTGGGGGATTCTGCAGGCTGATCGGTAGTGAAAAGAAGAAACCTATTCACTTCTACATCCAGAACAATGTGATGAAGTTCAACGACACAGTTCAAGCGAATATCTGGCGAAATTTCCTTCCCCAACCAGGTATTCCTCTCGCAGAATGGCTGGAACAGACAGTACATCTCTCAAATAGGGTCAAAGTTACGCTAGCATATACCATCGCGAGATCAGTGTGGCAGTACTATAATTCCTATTGGATGGTGAACCCATGGACTCATGAGAATACCCAAATGCTGAAGGAAAATATCAGTGATCGGAACCAAATCCGGCCTCATCCGTATTTTACCACGAAATTGGATAAATGCAAGCAGCAAATACTGGACTACTGCATTGCGGATGACCTCTTCCACATGTATCCGAACGTCCTAGCGTTGGGTGTTATTCTCGTTGAAATTGCAGCCAAGAAGCCGCTCAGACCTGACAGTCCCCATTACCGTTGGGATGAAACCACAATCAACGAGTACTACGAGTGGGCTTGGACTACAGCAAGCTGCAGTGACTTGGGAAACACGATTGGCGCCGCTTATAAAGCGGTAGTGAACAACTGTCTCGACCCCGAAATTTTTAGAGAGTGTTCCATTGACCTGTCCAAACCTGAAAAGGGTCTTGAGATCAGACAGTCACTTCTCTACGAGAAAGTTGTACTGCCCCTTCGGGAGCTATATCACGCGTATAAAGATGACTGGGAAATTGAAGAGATTCCTAGGTCGGGAATCCCCATCTCTTCCAACATCTTTCGGACCGACGAACACAACGCCCATTTCACGCCGGCCAATCGATCCCAATTCAAAATCGCCGTTTTTTGTGCGTTACCCCTGGAAGCAGACGCAGTCAGGGAACTTTTCGAGGAGATTTGGGGTGAAGAAGGCGAGCACTATGGAAAAGCAGTCGGAGACGACAATACGTACACTCTGGGTAAAATCCAGCGTCACAACGTAGTTCTCGTCCACATGGCGGACATGGGAAAAGGCGCTGCAGCCCAAGCGGCTTCGAGTGTACGGTCCAGCTATCCGGAGGTCAAGCTCGGGCTTGTGGTTGGGATTTGTGGGGGAGTTCCCAACGACGACTTGATCCTTGGCGATGTTGTGATTAGTGATGGAATTGTGCAGTACGACCTTGGTAGGCAGCTTCCGGATACGTTTTTGACCAGGGCAGGGCCCTACCAACCTAACCGAAAAATTCAAGGGATGTTAGCTAAACTAAAGGGGTTGCGAGTGCGAGAACGTGTTGAAACGAAGCTTTCCAAAAATCTCAAAATGTTACAAAATAAGCCAGGGCTCAAAAGAGCTTGCTATCCAGGGGTCGACAAGGATGAACTGTTCCAATCCACATACCGGCACAAGCACCAGGATCCAGCATCATGCACAATATGCGGTGCTTGTGTAGGCAAGACGGATCCAGTATGTGAAGAGGCACGAAAACTAACGTGTCAGCAGCTTGGATGTCAGAAGGGCTTGTTGGTCCCTCGCCAACGACTGATGGAGGCAGCTGCAGAGCGCAGCTCGCCAAATCCGAAAATCCACTTCGGGCTTGTCGGGTCTGGGGACACAGTCATGAAATCTGGACAGCATCGTAATGAGACTGCGGCCCAGCACAATCTTATCGCTTTCGAGATGGAAGCTTCAGGGATTTGTGGCAATCTGCCATGCCTAGTTATCAAAGGCGTGTGTGATTATGCGGATAGTCATAAGAATAAGCATTGGCAAGACTATGCTGCTGCTACTGCTGCAGCTTGCATGAAAGCCATCTTGGAGGAACCTGAGTGGCAAGAGAGTTAATTTGGTCTCATTATAACAGATCTCTATCTACCGACTCATTTCCGACAACCAGACAACAATCTGGACTTTTGGACACCGTCTACTCCAAGTCCACCAGCGTTGGTTTCCCCCCTTCCAAACCCGCATATCTGGGGGTTCTGAGAGTCAGATCTGGCGGAGCATTCATGGAGTTTGCCACGCTTTAAGAATTTAGTGAGCCAGGGGGGTGAGCCACAAGGTGGTGATTCGGAATAGTTCAGATTGAATACCACATTTAAAATATGAGTGCTCCAGGGAAAATACGCTTCGTATAGTGACCTAGGTATCAATCCTATTTTTGATGCAAGTTGTTAGGTCAAAATTATCTCCGCGGACTTAGGGTTAGACTATGCCGTTTATCTCCGCGGTCTTAAGGCACCTTGCCCCCACACCTTCACTCAGCTCATCTCAGACTTTCTGTCACCGCTACATACCACTGGCATTGCCTATCTATTGATTTCAGCATCATGCCCATGCAGGATAGCGCTCTTAACTCCACGGCGCCGAAGAAGGTGTACAAGTCCAGCCGACGTAATCGCGTCCCACTGTCCTGTGAGCCCTGCCGGTCTAGAAAGTACCCAACCCCCCTTTGTCACGATTTTACAGATGCACTGCTGACAAAGCTGACTAGATTGAGATGTAATCGCGAGAGACCATGTTCAAACTGCACGGTCCGTGATGAACGACTATCTTGCAAGTATGAGAGTCCTAAGAATGGACCAGGAACGCACCATACTACCAAGCAAGGGGACTCCATGCAGCAACGGATTAATCATTTAGAGGATTTAGTCAAGAATCTGATAGCTCAAAATCAGAAAGCTCCGATAACACCTGAGGGTGTTGAGACCGGGCCGTTGATCAAGGATTCGGTTTCCGATACCTCGGAATCGACACATAGTCCTGGTAAAACGGTGATTGATAGTGGCCATTCCGTCTACAAGGGTGCAGAGGACTGGTATGATGTACTACAGGAGGTTTGTAACTGGTTTGTCGTTTCGAATTTTGATGTTTAGATGTCTAATCCTTCCTAGATCAACAAACTCAAGCAAGCCTGGAGCGAAAGTCAGGATGATCAACCTGAATACAATGTTGCTCCCACATTATCGAATATGGTCGATGGGTCAAGCTTGCTATTTGGCCAGGTTCAACGAACAGACAAAATAGAGTTGTTGACAACACTACCTCCTAAACATCAGGTTGATAAGCTCATACACCATTTCTTTGACCGTGACCACTTTCCTATTACAATTGTTCGTAAGTATTAAACCAGCGTGTCAACTATTCGGTCAGCATCAAGCTAACAACACTGTAGCTATTTTGCACGAACCGACTTTTATGCGTGAAGTAATAATTCCAACGAAACATGTTGAGGAATGGTGCTAATATCAAAATAGTACGCCGAACACTGGAAAGATCCAACCAAAACGAGCGTCATATGGCTAGGACTACTCTTCTCTATCCTGAGCATCAACATGCTCGCATACCAACAATTCGGCGAACCGCCAGATTACGAAGGAATGTCCGAATCCTTGGTCCATCTTTACCGACTACGCACGGCACAGTGCTTGATTATCGGCGACATGGCCAAATGCTTGCCTTACACTATTGAAGCATTACGTCTATATGCAACGGCAGAACTCAATCGAAAAGACGACAATAGTCGGGGTCTCTGGATAATGACCGGAGTCATTGTCCGGGCAGCAATAAATATGGGCTATCATCGTGACCCATCTCAATCACCGTCTATTACCCCCTTGCAGGCAGAATATCGACGCAGAGTTTGGATCTCTGTCACGGAAATGGATGATATGGCTTCATTTGTCGTCGGGTTCCCGCGTATGATCTCAGGGAATTTTGCAGATACGATGGAGCCGCGGAATCTGTATGACTGGGAGTTGTCGGACGATCTTACCGTGCTTCCGCCATCCAGACCCATGAGCGAAGTTACACCTGTAGCCTATTTGATATCTAAGACACGGTTATTTCGAGCTCTGGGTAGTATTACCGACTTTAATAACGCTCCGACTCAGGGTCCGTACGAACAAGTACTTGATATTGACAACAACCTAATCAAAGCATATCATGGCCTTCCCGCAGATTTGAGGATGCATAGCCAGCAATGGGACTATACGGTAAGTGGCAAACAGGCCACTGGCTCAAATATGCAGTTGGAGTTACTGTATCATCAGGGCATGTGCCAACTTCACCGACGATTCATTGTGAAAGGAAGAATGGACCCTCAATACAATCACTCGCGGGAGAGGTGTATATCGTCAGCATTGACATTACTAAAATTTCAACACATCATGGAACCATTCTGGTATAACTTCTCTCGCGCCAGAAAAGTCATCATGCTCTCCGCAATGATTCTCTTCCTAGAGCTGGAATGCAGACGCAAGACTCCAGACACGAATGTAGTCTCTCCAGATACCGACCAGTTACTACGAGCACTGAGCACATCCTGTACGCTCTGGGAGAAAGCTCAAACAGTCTGTGATGACGCGCAAAAGACGCGCAAAATCTTGTCAGGAATGCTATCCAGTTTCCAGACATCATCCGTGGACTCCAACTCTCCGTCGCAGCAGCCAGAGACACCGAGACCGCTGTTCGAGTTTCCGGGAATGAGTTCGTCGCTTCAGTCTAATGTCATCTTTTCGGATGATAAGGATTGGCTTTCGATGTCGAATGACATGAATATTGATTGGGTTAGTCTTCTTTCGTCAATCTGTGGTTTTGTGTATTGATTTTTGACTAGGCTTCGTGGGATGCTTTTATTGAGGGTGCGATCTTTGAAAATGAGGCTTGAATCGCTGGAACCAGAGCCTTGAATATTGATTCTAAGAACGCACTAATATATAAATAATACCATGTTCATCATTTCTCTATCATAGAGGCCATATGTATCAAGATTCAGGTTGATATAGTGTTTGTGATTCTGTAGCGCAATAAGCGCTAAGTAGTCGCAGGCTCACTGGCCGTCTTACGAATCTTCGAGTCCGACGAAGAAGATGATTCAGCACGGGGCCCCACATCCTTTCCCCAATCCTCATCACTAATGGACAGACACTGCCGCTGACGAGAATCACCCTCATGCTGTGACTCTATACGAGCCATATACCGTAGCAGGCTCTCCGTCAGACGATTCAGAACCCATTCGGATTCCGTCTGTTCCGCCATCATGGGGCTATTCTCGCCCATCCAGTCCCACTCTATCAGACCCCATTCGTTCTCATCCAGTTCGATTTCTGCGCCTTGTTGTGTTGTATTTGGGTTGGTGAAGCGGATGAGTTGCGTGAACTCTACCCATTCTTCGTATGTATATCGTTTAATCTCGCCGGCGACCACGTCCTGCGTAACCCGGCGGATGGCGAATATCAGGTCTCGTGCAAGCTCGGGCGGTGATCGGCGGTGTTTCTCGAGCTCTTCAGCCGTTCGAGGAGGAGGCTGGGCACGCTCATAATCGGCCGCCGCTCTTCTCTTGCCTGTCGATTCATCGATGTTCTCGAGGTCCTGCCCCCCAACGGTAAACCCTCGCTCAATACGTATTCTTTCTGCTCGTCTTTCGAGCCAATCGCGAATTATGGGGAATTGCGACATGCATTCAACATATCGGCCCTCTTTAGGCAGTACCGTGAATTCCGCGATGTAATTTGTCGCGCTGTCGACAGCGGCAAGGATAGTGTCGCTCATTTTGGAAATGAGGATTGTCATTGTTGGTATAGCGATGAGAGACCAAACGATGAAGAAAGGCCGTCCCCCATTACTTTGCGGTGTGATATCCCCATAACCGATGGTGAGCAAAGAGCAGAATCCAAAATACAACGCATTGAAGTAGGTGATACCTTCTAGTCGTGAGAAAATGCCTGCTCCTCCGCACCACACAACAGCGAAAGCGATGAGACTCATAAAGAGAGACATCCAGCGGCGAAACCTCAATGTCTCATCCTGTATGGCTCTCATGGCGTTGAATCGATCCTTTTCCTCGCGCATGATTAATGTCCTTGACCTATTTGGGGTCATCAGATTAGAAACCATATTCTGTAACGGTGTGCGCTGTCCAGCGAGCTTGTTGGCCTCAATTTGTCGTCTCGGGCCGTCATGAGTCCTTTCATATTCTTCGTCAATAGTAGTAGACCGTTTCAAAACTTCAACTCTTCTCCGATGAAGATGACCCTTCACAACATTGGCATTAGTGAGCTCTCGTGCAAATCGACTAATACTCGCAATAATGAGAGCCAAGATGATAATCCCAATCACTGCATATGGGAAAATCAAGCCTCTCGCCACATCGTTTCCTGTGGTGATGTCACCATATCCCAAGGTGAGGACTGTCACGTCTGAAAAGTAAAGGGCATCAGAAAAGGTGATATCGACAAGCTGCTGATACATAGCGGCACCAACAGCGAGCCAGACCATAAAAGACGTAGTCTGCAGGATTAGTGTTCGCTGGTCGTTTGTAAGCGCGAAATGTTGAGGATAGTGACCCAGAACATAGCCCAGCATATTGATCATTAGCATGACAGCTAGTATAAAGTAGAGGACTGCTGCTATCACGGCGCTCCAATAGCCTTGAGAGAAGGTCTGGTCCGGCGGCACTGGAGGGACATAGATATGCACAGATGCTATAATCCCGGCCAGCTGTTCGCATTGAACGGGAGTGTCAGTCTACATGCCCCGAAATGTAGGAATATCTGCTCTAATACTTACGACCCCGGTGGCTAGAAACCACAAGCCTATAGAAGCTGGTAGCGCGACGATATACCGCATCTTTTGCGTGAAATTGAAGAGTAAAAATAGATTGCCCAGCACCCCAAAAGCTAAAGACGAAGCATTGAGGCCCAAGCACCTGATTAAATATTAGCAAAGCTCGACCTGCTCAATGACTATAAGACATACCAATCTGGGTCCTTTATGCCAGTTTGAAGTGTTCGTCCTTGACTATCGAGTTGACTGGGATGAATCTCATTTCGCCACGAAGTCACCAAAGCAACGACGGACATTAAATTAGCCAACGGAGCCGTCGTTGCTGCCACGAGTGGTATAGCCGTTGAGGCTATCCACCAGTCTCTAAAAGCCAGTCAGCCATTTACACACGACAACATAAAACTGCAGACAGTTCCGTACTGCGTCTGACCCTCCTCCCCATTCTGCCACTCGTTAAACGCTTCCCGGAATTGGCTCAGGCTCCAAAGCCATCTCGATCTGTAACCTTCAGCCTCATTCTCGGCTGTGAATACGATGTTTGGGCCTTCCGCGGAATCGTTGGAATCCATGCCGGATCCTTCGGAAGGCAGAGATGTCCTTGACGTCTAGGACAGTAGATCCCAAGAACGACGCATATTATGTACCAAGTTTCCACAGGGCATAGTATCTGCTAATAGCTTGTGGTGCCGATGACAGAAATTGAAACTAGGTTAGGATGACAATCATGTGGCGCACTATGTAAGTAGGGATGAGCGGAACCTAAGGGTTAAATATCGATATGAAGATCCGCTGCGTAGATGATTTGGTGAGATGTTTATGCATAGGATATGCACAGAAAATGGCCGAGTTATGATGTGAAATAGTGAGTGAAGAGCAAAAGAGTGACATGACCACAGAGTACCGTGGTCATTCAAAAATGAGGATGAAAGTGGAGGCAAAGCTTTGCGACGCCCGCGAACGTACACGATCCGTGGATTCCTGGCTGCGTATTGTAATTACCGCGACAATACGATAATACGTTCTCTTCGTGCTCGTCTATTATGATCAGTGTCATTTCGGTGGGTATAGTGAGGACTGATGAAGGTACTTATTGATGGTCTTCTCTACCATGAGGAAAGTTTGATACAGCCTGACGATTCCTAAACATATGATCAATCATTGTTTAAGTGGTAACGTATATAGTAAACGTCGAGCACTGACATGACATCATTTCCAAGGCTTGTCCTCTGTACTGAGGTATTGTCACTTATTGTATTTGCGCGTGTAACAAACTTACAGTCGCGATGGATCTACGGAGTAAATTACGCTCCAGCTCCACATGACCATGCTCAAAACAGACTAGCGCATCCGTCTTCGCCGATATGAGACAACAATTGCGCAAGCTTCATCAATCACCATCCCAAAGATCGACTGTTGAAGGGAGACAATCATGATGTTCTCGCTACCACAGCTTTTGACGCTCTCGGCAGCACTTCCCGTACTGTCAGCGGCTTTCCCAGCAACACAGACCATCGAGGAAACACCCTTACCGCTGATTATCTGGCATGGGCTAGGCGACAGCTATCAGGCCGATGGCCTCAAGGAAGTAGCACAACTTGCTGAAGAGGTCAATCCCGGCACATATGTACATATAATCCATCTGGATGATTCCGATAATGGAGATCGACAGGCGACTTTTATTGGCAATGTCACCGAACAGATTGCTCAAGTCTGCGAGCAACTAGCTTCGGAACCTATTTTGAGCACAGCGCCGGCCGTTAACGCTCTCGGTTTCTCTCAAGGGGGGCAATTTCTGCGAGCTTTTGTTGAGCGGTGCAACTTTCCGAAAGTGCACAACCTGGTGACTATGGGTAGTCAACATAACGGGATTTTCAAATTTCAGTCTTGCGATAGCACCGGGGACTGGGCTTGTCGCGGCGCTGAGGCTCTCTTGCGCTTTGGACGATGGTCTGATTTTGTTCAATCTCGGCTTGTTCCCGCTCAATACTTCCGCGATGTAAATGATTATGACTCATATCTTGAGCACAGCAACTTCCTTGCCGACATTAATAATGAGCGGGAGTTGAAGAATGCTCTATACAAATCTAATCTCAAATCACTGAATCGCTTCGGCATGTTCATGTTCTCAGAAGACACGACAGCCGTCCCAAAAGAGAGCGCATGGTTTGCCGAAGTAAACCAGACCAATGGCGAGATCACGACTTTGCGGGATCGCTCGATTTACAAGGAAGATTGGCTAGGGCTGCGCTCGCTGGACGAGCAGGGAAAACTCGACTTTAAGACTATTCCAGGTCCGCACATGGCGCTTACTGAAAAGGTGTTGACTGAAGTCTTTACTGAATACTTTGGCCCCGTGGAAGTTCCTGACGAATCAGCAGACCTGCCTCAGTTTGTTGTGCAGGGCGCTTAAATACGTTGTATCTGCGCATCTTTTGTAATATATCATCTGGTGAAGTTAGCGCAAGTTTGGCAATAGTTTCGCTTTGATCGAAAGAATGACAATATATATGGAATATGGCAGTCCATTTGTTCCTTCCTGTCCCTTAAATATACCTAGGTAGCAGTAAATATTGACACACTGAGAGTTCGCATGTGATTATCAGGGGTTGACTTCCAGATGTCACAGTCAGGTCCCCAGGTCTCAAAATACTAATACGTCAGGTGTACAAGCAATAGCAACTACCACTAAGATTCTATTAGCTACAGACAACTACTGTTAGAACAACCAACTTGACCAAAAAGCAGCGCGCATACTAGATGATCTAGTATTGTGTAAGAGAGAGCTAAAACGAGGTGTATAATCGTACAGGAGCGAGGACGGATGGGGGACGAACTCCCAAGAGCTACCTAGGTGCTACCGAGGCAACGTCATAATAAAAATCTGTTCTCTTTGTTCATTTATTAGAAAAATATGTCTGCTTTGCATGAATCGGCCGGAAAATGCAAAATCACTTCTCGGAGTTGATCATGTCTCGGGAACCATTGATTTCCGAGTGCTGTCGGGCCCTAAATGTCTCCTCGGGCCCGAGATTCTTGTCTGGGACCGAAAGCAGGAGGCACCAACGCTCCGTAGGCAGTCAGGAGAATTATTTATAAATAATCCAAGTCTCTAAACCTTTTCTCTGTCTTGTATCAATTAATAATTCTACATCAATTGTCAATACAACAACAACATCCAGCTCAACATTCCCCAACATGGACGAAAAGTCATATCGCCAATTGTCGACGCCGGAGGGCACCACCCCTATTAACGAAAAGCCCATTGAAGAAACCAATGATGGCCCGAAAGATGTTCCGGATGACCATGAGTATCCTGGGACTTTGTCTCTTATGGCTATTATGATCGCGTTGTACCTTGCTATTTTTCTCGTTGCTCTAGTAAGTCTTCCAATCTTAAAATATGCAATCCAAGCAAGAACATACTAACAGACCTCCTTTCCGTAGGATCGGACCATTATCGCTACAGCTATTCCACGGATTACCGACGACTTCCATGCCCTGAATGATATTGCCTGGTATGGTAGCGCCTACCTTCTCACTAGCTGCTCATTCCAACTGCTCTATGGCCGCATCTATACATTCTACAGCCCGAAGTGGGTGTTCCTCGCCGCCATCATCCTATTCGAGGTCGGCTCTGCTATTTGCGGTGCAGCACAATCATCCACAGCCTTTATAGTTGGTAGAGCTATCGCTGGCTTAGGCTCCTGCGGTATTTTCTCCGGTTGCATTGTCATCATCACGGACGCTGTACCGTTGCAAAAGCGACCGATGTTCACTGGGCTGATGGGGAGTCTGTTCGGTATCGCCTCAGTCGTTGCTCCTCTTATGGGTGGTGCTTTTACGGACAATGTAACATGGAGATGGTGCTTCTATATCAACCTGCCTATCGGTGGCGTCACGATTTTGGTTATCCTGCTCATCCTTAAGGCTTCTCCGCCGCCAAATCCAAGCCCAGCAAACACTTGGAAGGAGCGACTACATCAACTCGACCCATTTGGTACAGCGACTTTTCTTCCGGGTATGATTTGCCTGCTTCTAGCGCTGACATGGGGAGGCGAGACATACCCCTGGAGCAATGGACGTATCATCGCCTTATTTGTCCTGTCTGGTGTACTTCTCATCGCGTTCGTGTTGATTCAAGCGTGGAAAGGCGAGACCGCCTCAGTGCCCCCTCGAATCGCGAAGAAGAGAACCATGATGGCAGGTTTTTTCTTCACTTTCTGCCTCGGTGGTAGTATGTTGGTGAGTGTGTACTACCTTCCTGTCTGGTTCCAGGCCATCAAAGGAGCGAGCGCAGTGAAATCGGGTATCATGAATATCCCGTTGGTCTTGTCCCTCGTTCTAGGCTCTATTATTGCTGGAGCAGCCGTTACGAACCTTGGCTATTTCACCCCGTTTATGATTGCTGGCAGCGTTGTGATGTCTATCGGTGCCGGGCTACTCACTACATTCACCACGACTACCGGACACAGCAAGTGGATTGGCTACCAGGTCATTCTGGGTCTCGGTATCGGCATGGGCATGCAGCAAGGCAGCGTTGCCGCGCAGACCATCCTAGAGAGAAAAGACGTCCCAACCGGCGCATCAATCATGATGCTGGCACAATCTCTAGGAGGATCAATCTTCCTCGCCGTTGCGCAAACGATCTTCACAAACGGCCTTTCCGACCATTTGCGATCCTACGTCCAAAGTACAGATGCCACAAACATCATTACTTCAGTAATCGCAGCCGGCGCAACTGGATTTCGCAGTCTGCCGGGACTCACTTCCGAGGTTCTGTCTGCCATATTGAATGCGTACAACAAGGCTCTCATGGGCACTTTCTACGTCTGTGTGGGACTTGCGAGTGCTTCCATCATCGGCGCTCTTGCAACGGAATGGGTCAGTGTTAAGAAGCAAGGAGGCGGCAAGCAAGCTGCTGCCCCAAAGGAAGCGGAGGAAGCACGTGAGATGGATAATTTGGAGAAGCAGAAGGAATCAGTTTGATCTATAATACGACATTGAATTAAGCGGCGCGGTTAAGAGAGGTAAGAGGAGGCGAGAAAAAATGATACCCAGGTAAACATTGAATATTTTACAGTCATTCCACTCATACTTTTTGATTATTTTTGTTACTTCAGTTTTTGTCGATGGTGGGAGTTTTCGATGGTATATATAGAAATTGTACATTATAGATAGGTAATTCATTTTCTTTGCGTTGCTTATTGTATTACAATATTGGGTAATAATACATAACAAGTCTGAGGCGTAAAAAGAAAATTTCTATGCTATCGGCGGAGGAAAGAGCAAATCCATATCGTTAGCACTACCGTAGTCTTGAAATTCGTGAAGTAGGGCGTCCCATTGATCCCAGTCAAGGGGACTGTCGTTGAGGAAGTTTGCTTCGACCTCCATAGCGCTATCCATAGCGTCGCTACCGCCATTTGCGTTTGTATGGTTGTATGTATTTTCTTCTGTGCTGATTGGCAATGATTCGTAGGTACTCTGAGCTGGGGTATTGTCGACATGACTCCTACTTGCAGTAAGAGTTGGGGTGGGCAGCTGAGATGGTGCTATAACACGTTCCGAGGTTAAAGGGTGTTCCATTGTCGTATCACTCGAGAATAAAAACGTTGAAGGGAGTGGTACACCTTCATGAGCATATTGCCATAGCAGATCGATGACTTCGGGTTGCGGCAAAGGGTCAACTTGGCTGCGCTCCGCCTCGGTAACATGCGCCGACCAGGCTTTGATTGCCAGATTGGCAACTGCTAAATGAAGAGGACTTCTTTTGCGTTGAGTCATAATCTTTTGTTGACGCCTGAATAGAATACCAATCAAATGCCAGGCTTTAGCCACTTCTTGTCCGGTCCTGCGATAGCGTAGTACCAACATCATAACAATTAGAGCTTCCCATGGGAAATGGAAATCAAGAAACCAATGAAACTTTTGGACTTTCTGACTCCGGAAAATAGAGTCACCGTATTCCAGGAGCCTGACACAAAGATCGAATAGCAAGTTCCTTTCGGCTGGTGGAAGGGACTGTCCCTTTTCTTGGTATTGTCGTGGATGATGTACCCGTAGCCGTGAGCTAGTCAGAGCCGATCTGGCAACCACGAACGTCACGAAATGTAGGGGAATCGAGGGATCACAATGAGCGATATACTTTCGTTCAAAGATTTGCTCGAGTTCGTCAATCATGCTATCTTTCTGTTCGATAGAGATTGCTGTAGAGCTTAGAAACTCCCAGAAACCGTCAAAAGACGAGGTCTTATTTTCCGCTTGTCTAGCAAGCCAAGCACCAAGTTCGTAAGACATCAGACAAAAGAACATCTCGGTTGCTCCAGAGGATTCTTCAGGGATTTCCTTCATGTCAGGATCAAGTGCGCTGTCATTGATGTTACTCGGTAGCCTGGTATCCGATAATGGCAACATATGTGATTCACAGCCAGCCAAATGGCCTATGGTAGCATCAACGACTGTCAAGTTCCACCAAATACGTCGACGCATCTCTGTTTCAAAGACGGATAAGCCTAGCTTCGACCCGTCCTTGTGGAGACCGATGCGTTGTGCTATGCGGATGCCGATTCCAGTTAATGACCACAGAATGTGTGGATTGTATACAAGCCGGACAGAAAGCTGTAGATAGTATTAGACCAATTCCGGTAAAATTCCGCATGAATACGTACGATGAAGAGAACAAAGGCTTGAAGCACCATCAGCTCTGATGTTCCAAGGACTCCTGCATTTATCAACGCCTGTTCTGCACACTGCCGATATCGAGCCAAAAGCGTGGATTTCGGTTCCTTGAAGTATTTCCTGACTTCGTCCACCTGCATGCACAGTAACGCAGATGAGTAGATTGAAAACATAAGAGCCTCCATTTCAGGTGACAAAGAGCCCAGGTCGCTTGCAGCATTGAGAATTTGTTGTTGTAATGTAGGTACATGGACAATTTTTGTTAGTGGATTGACGCCATCGAGAAATGTATTCCATAATTGGAATATTTGTATCGTATTTGGATGGAAATTTGTGAGTATTTGGCGTGATTTTCCACCTCCGAATAGGAAGCTGCTATTGAATTCTTCTCCGTTTTGAACCCTAGGTTCTGTAGATTTTTCCGATATATCCTCTGGGAGGATATCGTCGGCGTCTTGAAGCTCGTGGCTAACGCTCTTCCACAGATGGCTATAATATGTGAGCAATATGAGACAATAAAAATGCGGACAATTTCACGCACTTGTCAAGGTAGAGGGATCTTCCCTTTCTGGAGACCAATCTACCTGGTCCTTGCCCAGGACTGTTCTCGGTTGAAATAATGCTATGGTTGTCTCGCGATAACGGGGTGTTTTGGATGTTCTCGGCTTCTGCTGTGTTTCTAGCACTTATACGCAGAGGTTTCTCTGCATCAATTGAAGGCAAATCGATTCCGGCTTTCTGAAGTGCATATTCGTAGTGCCGGACCCGAGCAGCCAACGAAGCCTCGGAGTCTTTCTTCTTTCGCCTCCGAGGCGGTAACGGTTCACGATATTCGCAATCCACTCGTGCTTTAGCACAGGAGGCGCATGGTTCTCGTCGGTCGCATTTAACCTTTCTTCGCTGGCAGAGGACGCATGCATGAGCCTTTAGGCCATCAATTGTCGAGCTGTCCTTCGGGGTTTCCGCCATGATGGACGCCGTCTCAAACCGAGCGATTCACGATCCCATCTCGCAGTCAATTTGTGCCAATTGCTTAATATATGCCAATCAATATATTTCGATATCAGATCATAGACGTGTAAATTACAAATGAACACGATTGAAAAAGCAAAGAAATGTAGATGTCGGGCTCGGAGTCTCGGAGAAAGAGCGACTGGCCCATGCCGCGGCGCTAGTCCGAAAGAGGTTACATGTTGCCCGTCTTGAATGTCTCAACTTTCAAGCAACACAGCCTCTCAGGTTTCACCCTTTCACCCTTTCACCATCAATGATCTGATTTTAGGATGCGAGGCATGGCGCAAAATGGAACCTGACGCCCCCCAAAAGTGCAACATGGTTATTTCAACGCGAGAAACGCCAGGCCTTCTCCACGAGTTTCTACCATCCACTACACCATGCGTCGTCTTTTCTCCTC
This sequence comes from Talaromyces pinophilus, assembly GCA_001571465.2. Taxonomy (NCBI): domain Eukaryota; kingdom Fungi; phylum Ascomycota; class Eurotiomycetes; order Eurotiales; family Trichocomaceae; genus Talaromyces; species Talaromyces pinophilus. Next base: position 2,003,947 of record CP017344.1, on the reverse strand, counting down.
GCCAAAAAAAGCCAGCGAAGGCTGGCACGGTCCGAAGGAGAAGTCTTACAAATTCGGAGGGTTGAGGAGAACCAAGACCTCAAAGTAAGCCCAGATGTTGAATCGATCTATCTTGCTGCCTGCACTAACCTCTGCGCAATTAGGATTGTCGAAGATATACAACACACGCTTACGGCCTCTTACTGGGACAATTTACCTGTCGAGCTCCAGATATCAATATTTGTGGAATGCGGAATACACGACTTTCTACCTTTGAAGCTCGTCTGTCGCGGTTTCAACGAGGTCTTGACCGTACATGAACTGGCTATCGCTCAAAAATACCTACGACGTCGACGTCATGGCACACTTCCATCTACCACTAACAACGAGCGGACATACACAATGAATCCCGAGGACGACGTCGTTCTTCTTTCTGACTTGTTTCCTCCTGCTAAGAGCGCCAAAGGTGGCTATCTCTATACTTTTAGATACTTGCATACCCTGCGACGGAGGCAGGATCTATGTGCTCGGCTGTCTTACTACTTAGCAAATCGCGTGATGGACAATTTCTGCGGTTCCCATCAGAGCCTTGTGAAGTCGAAGTTCCCTTCAAAATCGGAACGTGATCTCATGTTTGAACGTGGAACTTCGCAATTGCAATTCAAGCTCATTCCACTAACGTGAGTACTCGTTCAGCATGCTCTACAAATATGGTGCTAACACAGAACGTCCTTCCTCAGATACTGTGTCGCGTACTTCTTGGAGACATACGCTTCTGCACGAAAAGAACATTTGAACCATTTACTCCGAGAATATGAGGCCGGAAGGCTCCCGGTACCCATTCCTTTGCGTGTGCGCAGGGATATGTATATTCAACTACAAACCAATATCCTTCGTTCTCCTCCATTCAACGATACGTCAACGCTTATTGCCACCCACCATTGCATGTATTTGCTTATTATGTCTCTTCTACATACTCTACCCATACCCCATGGACATTCCGAGCGTGTTGATCCTCGCTGGATTGGTGGGCTTTTGACAGTATCTGGATTCGGAAGGATTGTTGAGTACTTTTCTGCTGAGATTGGAGATGGAGCTCAAACTCGGACGCAACGTAAAGATTTCATGACCAACTTTGAAAGAGACATGGATCTTAACGCGCGAGAGGAGATGCATCCATGCGTCTATGTATCTCCACCAAGTGGTCAGCCACACCATTCCTCTGTCCAGGAAGTTTGGCTTGACCCTGCTGGGCGCGAATTGAGCTCTCGAAACGTGATTCCTCATGACTCGGAACGATTCACCATCTGGGACGAGATCCCGATATTGATAGGGTGTGGCATGTGCCGTGATGCTGATGGCTGGATGGCTTTTTAGGTGAATAATCACTGGCAAAGCTGACATGCCAAGGTGACCAAATACCTAGCTAATACGTGATCGAATTGGATGAGCATCGTCGACATGAACAGAGAGAGGAAGAAAGAACTTCATGGCTCCAATATCAGATTATGCAGCTATCTAGCATATAATCCTAAACCAATAATCTGCCTCCATTCGTGTTGATTGTCGAGCCCGTTACATTGTGATCTTTCATACAATACAGATATGCCTCTGCTATGTTCTGCACGGTACCGACACGACCAGTTGTCGTCTGCCTTTTCAGCTCTTCAACCACGCTCTCTCGAGATTCTTGGTCTAGTATATTCCACATTTCCGTATCGACACCACCAGGGATGACCAGGTTTACTCGAATGGGTTTGAGGTCAAAGGCCATTCCTCTCATCATGCCATGCAGGCCACTGAGATAGGAACTTGTCGCAGTCCAGCCTGGTATAGGTTTTTCACTGGAGGCTCCGGAGGTCAACACTATTGAGCTAGCAGGAGATGCTACCAAGTTCTTGTATCCATAACGGCCCACGAGAAGCGGCGCAAAAAAGCGGACCATGCCCGCTTGCTTGATGGATTCAAAATTGGAGTCAACGAAGGGCGTTAAGAGAGGCGCGTCTCCAGCAGTGAAGATAATATGATCGAGTTCGCCGACTTTGGAGAATAGGTCTTGAACGTTTTGGCTCAGCTTTGATTCATCCGCCAAATCACATTGATAGGCGGTGATCTCGGTGGACGAGGAAGGATACGAGTTTTTGAGCTTGGAGACTGCATCGCCTAGGCGCTTTTGTGATGATGAGGAGATGATAAGCTTCGAAACGCCGTGCTCGACACTTGCTTCTGCAACTCCGAATCCGAGACCAGAAGTGCCTCCGATAACAAGGACGCGAGCGCCTTTCAGTTTATTAATCCATTTCACCTGGTCTGGCATGATTTCTTCGTCGTCGATGATCTCAACCCTGCTGTGTGATTCTGCTTCAATCGCCTTGCCATAGCTGTGCGTGCAGATCATATATACATATGTTACCCCGGGCAGAGAACATGCCGTGTCTAGGTGCTCCATGTTGATATGTCTCCAAAAATGCTTAGGTCGGTGGAAATATTCGATATCGATCAGAATACATGCCGTGTTCAGGTACCACATCTCGACATGTCTCCGAAATCCCCAAGAATATAGGTGATATGTTCGGTATCAATGTAAATACTTGCATACCTAGATATCGAAATGTAAAGATTCTTTGAAAAGATCGTGGAATTGTCACCGAGCTCGGGAGAATTGATTATGTCTCCGGACAGTTATTCATCCATTAGTGTGGCTAGAGCCTTTCATCAACTTCACTGACCTAGGGAAGCTGAGTAATAACATTTGAAATTGTCCGATTGCCATTTCTAGACGGTTGGCTAAGACGAGTTTCATCTCTAATGCCGTCACATAGCCATAGGTTGTAGGTCGTCGGTCGTAAAAGGGCATTTAGCCCTGGTTTCCAAAAAGGGTTAGCGCGGGTGTCCCATACAATTTCGACGCGTTCACAACCATCAAATCAATCCCATCCACAAACAACACACCACATATGTAGGAGATATACAAAAATGGTCATTGCAACACCAGCACAACTATTCAACACCTCATGGACGGCCCATCGCCTCTCTCCACTTCATCACAGCAAAGACCATCGCGTCCTAATCGGCAATCAGGATGCACTAAAGACATACTCAAAACGTCTACGTGACTTACTCACAGGTGACTTTTTGCGTAATATGCAAGTAACTCTGGCCAAGAGTGCGACTGATGACGCGCTTAGCAAAGCGGGCGCATTGGTTGATTGTCGATGGGAGTTCATCTCGAGGAATGATTATGTGGACAACAACAATGATGAAGAAGAAGATGGGAATGAGCAGTCGATCGAAATGGAGGAGTGTATGGGGATATTCATCACGCTTGAATACGAGCATATTGCGTACAGAGCTGCGCTCCTGAGTAGTCCTGATGGATACGCGCCCGAGTCAAAAGATAAAAGACGGAAACAATCTACTCATTTGCCGTTGCTCTTGACGCGAATGCCAGCCGCGCTACGGAACACGTTTATTGAGTTCCTCACCACGAGTTTTGATGTGTATTGCTCAACGCTGCATTTACCGCCTCAGTTTCTGTGCATGATACTGGAAGCGACTATCACGTACTTGGCGAGGAGTGAGACCTCACGGCAGGCATCGAGCGCGATTCTGGAACAGGTGCTGAAAGAGACGCAGTTGACTCTCTCGTTTGGCCGGGAAGTTGCACCAGCGCTGAAATCTCTGGATATCAACCTACCGCGCGAGTCTCTGTCGACATTTGCGCGTGATGCGCGCGGCAAGACCACGTCGCATTTTTCGACATCCTTGACGCAATATATGGATCAGCATCTTGCTATGAAAGTCAACCTTGGAGATGCCACAGACGATCTGGGCAAGCAGCACGTTTGGCTTAGCAAAGTCGCTACAGGGACGTTTGTGTTGAGCATTGAGGGTAGATTCAAGCTCATCGACATGTCTAATCCGCAGGATTTGGAGGAGGAGACGAATATACAGAGGTTGATACGATCAGCGAATGAACAGATTTTGAGGTCGTTGGTGCAGCGAGCTACTGGGGACGATATGGTTACGTGACGGACTCTGGAGACGCTTGAAAACAACTTTAAAAACATCTTGAACAAGAAACCTGAAGGATGAATGCTCAGTTTGCCGCTTCAAAGATCCAGTCGATCCGGATATTTCAGAGTAGTCATGTCCGAGACGGAGTTTCTTCGCGAGTCGCACGGCATTGATCTGCTTAGAGGTTTCGATATTCCAGTCTTCTACATCGTACAGCTTCTGACATGCCTACGGAATCCGGAATGCTATACGAAAATAGTTGTCCAAAGGCTATTACGAGCGGCTCATCCAAACTACGTCCTCTTGCTCAAGAGGTCGCAGAGGATTAGGTATTAGACAATCTAAATCCTAACTCCGTCTGAACGCCTCAAGGGCAACAAATCCAGTCAGCTTATTTTAATTGTCAACTGCTCATAATATACATTAACTATATAACGTCATGATATTAGAACAACCCCTGCATCCAAAATGCAAAAAGGCGCAATGAGCGCTATGAACAAAACAGCACATCTAGATCATAATGCATCGTCAACCCAGATCGTATATCGTTATAACAAAGAAAGAAAGTCACTTGTCATTATACAAAAGCTTCTTGCAGATCCTCGATTTCAGTCAGCCGCAAAGCTTCATCCACGTTTGGAACGAAATGCGTAAGTCCACCGCACTTCTCGACTATTCCGCTGCGCTCGAAAAATTGGAAGACGGAGCCGTTGAGTGAAGGCAGGCGGCAGAAAAACACGCGTACGCCGCGATTCACGTAGTTTTCTACAATCTCTAATAGAACCTGAGTGCCCGAAGCGTCGATGCTGGTTACACCGTGAACGTCGAAGATGACGTTCTTGTCGCTTTCTGCTGGTCTAACTCGCGGCAACGCAGGATGGGCACGACTCGTTCCATAGAGTTCTAATCGGCGGAGACGACTTTTGAGGTCTCCGGTATTGGCGAATGTGAGAGGTTCCGGGATCTTGACAATTAGACATCCCTCAATGAACTCAACTTTTTCCGGGTACAGCTCGGCATTCTCGAATTGATTCGATGTCCCTGAAACTTTGCCGAGAATCTGAATTCGTGGTTTGGTGGCATGTCGGATGACGCGCAAGAGGGAGAGGCCGCAGCCCAGGGCGATACCCATCGTAAGGGAATAGAATATTGTCGACAAGAAGATCAGAATCATCAACACGAGTTCTGACCAGCCTCGAACTTGGATGAAGAACCGCAAATCATGAGGACATTCCTCCACCAAAGAGTATGCGACCACTGAGATCATTGCACATAGTACGGCTTTCTGTATGGGTTGTAAGTAAATATTCATGGGGAGCAGAGAAAAGTGCTTACCGGTAAATAGTACAAGTAATCCAGGAAAAAGACGACCACAACAAATGTGATAAGACTGAGGAAAATGCCGCTCATTTGAGTTCGACCACCAGCTGATGAATTGAATTTACTCCTTCCATATCCACCAAAGGCTGGGAGAGCTGTGAACAAGCCGCCAGTTACATTAGCCATACCCAATGCTACCATCTCACGATTTGCTGATACTGGAGCCCCTTTGATACCATCACCAGCACCATCTCCTAGACCTTTGGCTGCAACCGAAGATTCAAAAAAGCCAAGGAGAGCGATCACGAAGGAGGTACTCAGTGAGGACCGGATATGAACCATCTGACTGGGACGAAACGGCCAATGGAATTGGAAGAGTCCGGAATCACCGGCTTCGTCAGGCCTGACATTTCCCAGGACTTCGAGGCCTTTTTTGTCCCATTCAAGGTACCAAGTGAGTACGGCGGAAAGAATAACCACTATCAGACGGTCTGGAAAGTAGACAACTTGTGGAAGACGTCGTGAAAGTTTTTGCTTCAATATCCTGAGAAATGTTAATTTCTATTATTATGTAGGAGAGATAAAAATGTGAACTGACCTGAAGATCATAATAATAGCAAAGCTTGAAAATGCCACAATTGTCGTGAGTTTATGTGCGTATTTCCCGTGATCGATGATGAAAATCAACTTCTCTACAGTGCTAGCATGATTGACGCCGCGAGCCATGTCCATCAGCCCCATCTCTGGAATAAGCTGATCGACAAAGATAACGAATCCGATGGCCGTGATAAAGCCTCGCAGAAATGGCCGGCTGAGTACATTATCCAAGAAACCAAGACGACTTATTCCAGCGATCAGTATAAAGGCGCCCGACAGGCATGTCACTAACCCGACGATATGGGCGTGCATTAGGGCATCTCCTTCGCTAGAATGACCAGATTCAACAGTTGCTTTGACGACGGTTCCCACAAGAAGCGACCCTGCCGCTTCCGGTCCGACAATTAGCTGTGGACTACTTCCAAGGATAGCGTAAAGTAGCGGCTGCACGATGAACGAGTATAAACCGTTGATTGGGGGCGCATGCGCAAGATTCGAGGACAGGGATAGAGCCATTGGAATATAGACGGAGGATATGGTCAACGCGGCTACTAGGTCGCCCCGGAGAAACTCCCATCGGTATTGGGCGGCCCAGTTGACAAAAGGTACATAGTAGGAGAGGTACCTGAAAGACCATTAGCCACAAAAACTCAGCAAGGCATGCCGGGGTAAGAGCATACATTCTCCTGCGATTTTTCAGGCCCATTTCCGTAACAAGTCTGTTCGTCACAGATGTACCATCGGTAGCTGGTGTTTGTAATCCTGATGCCATAAACCCAGGAGTCCTTGTTCCCCACAAATAACTGCCTGCAAGAGAACTCGGCTCATGTTGTTCAGGTTTCGGCGAGAAGGTGCCATGATTGCAGTCTGGCAGTCCACACACGGAGTGTCTTCGATCATAATCCTCTAGTAACCGACTCGTTTCATTGAGTCTATTATTCTCATGTTCTTGGGAAGAACCTTGACGAGGTCCATGATTGTGATCCGTTGAAGGTCCCCTTGACGACGAGGCCGGCCTGAGGATATCGACGATGCGATCTCGGAGGGACGACGAGTCCTCTGGTTGTGACGGTTGGCCGTTCGACATCTCCGCTATACGGGTCGCATATCCAAAATATCTCACAATCTGTTCGTATCAGAAAAAAGCCAAAATCCACCACCTTCACGAGGGACGCGGGATGATAAGAATCTCCAACGGCTTGAGCATCCCATCCCAACGGCCCCGCTAAATCGGAACTACGTAGCCGGCGGCCAATGGAATGCTTTCTGAATGTAAAAACGTGCCGGTTAATGTTTCGATCTTGTCACCGCTTCATGCATGAGACTCGAAATTGAAAATGGAAGAATTGAGATATAAGAATCCTGAGCGAGGAATGCTTTGGATAGACTTTAACAATGTTGACGTGCGTCATACAGCGACACCCTGCAATGTTCTGCCCGGGTATACCGCCTTGCTGACCATCAAGGGAAGGCTAGCCTACCATGTACACATGTCTAGACCAAGTATGATGATTAGAAGTGAGCTTCTTTGTATACTGGTGTTAAACGAGGAAATTGTCTGCCTCAGAGTAATGAAGATAATTGTCTCCGATGACTGGATGTGAGCGTTTCGATATCACGTGATTACATCTCTCGCGTAGTATTACTAGTGCACGTGACCTATAGTCTAAATGATATGATTGGTCTGATCAGTCTTGGCACTTGGAGACGCCGATTTTGGGCCGCCACAAAAAAATAGCAAGCTTTGTGTTCCTTGCAGACTTGGATGACTCGACGTGATCACGACCACTTATCCAGACCAGACTGAGCGACGAATTTCATCAGCCTATCTCAACGAATTACTGAATACGATACCCGCGTTTAACGACGACATTTCAACCCTCCCCTCGTCCGCTAACTTTTCTTGCTACTCTCGTCCCCCGCCTTGTAAAGGCGCCACCCCGCCAAAATGTCGTTAACGAATTGTCGCTTCTACGAGGAGAAGTATCCCGAGGTGGATAGCTTCGTTATGGTCAATGTCAAGCAGGTGCGTGATATCCGGATATTTTGGCGTCTGAACATGGCTTATGTGCGACTTTCTAGATCGCTGAAATGGGTGCCTATGTGAAACTCTTGGAATATGACAATATCGATGGCATGATCCTTCTCTCCGAACTTTCGCGAAGACGTATCCGAAGTATCCAAAAACTCATTCGTATCGGTCGAAACGAGGTCGTTGTCGTGTTGCGTGTGGATAAAGAAAAGGGTATGCGCAGAACCTCCGTTTATGAGATGTATGGTGTATGTTGACTTTTGGGTGCCTACTATTAGGTTATATCGATCTCTCCAAACGACGAGTGTCTCCCGAAGATGTTGTCAAGTGCGAAGAACGTTACAACAAGAGCAAACTGGTGCATTCGATAATGCGCCACGTCGCAGAAAAGACCAAGACCCCGATCGAAGAATTATACCAGAACATCGGCTGGCCGCTGAATCGCAATTTCGGCCACGCTTACGATGCGTTCAAGCTTTCGATCACGTAAGAATACCACAATATTGTGTCTACATTTCGAACCGGCTAACCCAAGTCACAGTAACCCCGACGTGTGGAACGATGTTACCTTCAGCAACTCAATCATCAAGGAAGAACTACAATCATACATCAGCAAAAAGCTCACACCCGCTCCCACCAAAGTCCGTGCCGATGTTGAGGTCACTTGTTTCGGTTATGACGGAATCGACGCAGTCAAGGACGCACTCCGTTGCGCCGAGGAGAAGAACACCCCGGATACCCAGATCAAGGTCAAGCTGGTGTCCCCACCACTCTACGTTTTGACCTGCCAAACCCTGGACAAAAACCTCGGTATCAAACTATTGGAAGAGGCCATCCAGAGCATCGAAACCAAGATCAAGGCGGCTAACGGTGGATTGGTGGTTAAGATGGCACCCAAGGCAGTTACGGAACACGACGATGCTAAGCTTCAAGAACTTATGGACAAGCGTGAGCGCGAAAACATGGAGGTCAGCGGTGACGAGAGCCAGTCTGAGAGCGACGAGGGAGTACCAGAATAGAGAGCTTGAATGGAAATCAAAAGTGTCACGTTTCAACTTGTGCCGGGTATTTTCAGTGGAAGGCTTGGCTCAACAATATCAGCCGCTCTTGGTGGTCAGGATCATGTGTGTCTGGGCCTGATGAATCTTCTGGAAGTCTATCTCGAAAGAGCACCAACTCGGCACGAGTGTAGCGTCACCGCTCGCAGCGACATGCTCAATCATAGGGCCACGTAGCTTCGCTTCGCTGTCGAAGTACGTTCCCATTCCGAGGCGGTCAACTGCTTGCATCTAGTCATATCGTGTGTTTTTAGCATCTTATCCTTCCACGACAGCGGTTTGTTTGTTGTAGCCAATGTATTCATACAGCAGAGATGAGCCGGTCTATAGTTGATAAAAAGCATTATAATAAAGTTCATTAGGATCAATCTAAATAGTCTTACTATGTATGTACTCCGTACTCTCTTGTTGATAGTCCGTAGACTAGGCTGGCCCCACTCAATCTTGTATCGAGAAAAAGCTTCCACGATCGGCGCGCCTCGTCAGATCCTCTTCTCTTCTCTTCTCTCTCAGTACTCCTCTCCCTGGCTATCAATCTCGAGCCAGCCCTGAGAAGACATACACTTATTCTTAGTTGTACGGCAATGGGATTCTGGTCCCTCTTCGAAAATCGGGCAAATGCCCTGAACCGGCTACAGGGAGAGCATCGCCCACGTACGTCATCGGCCCTGGAGCTCCCCGCATATCAAAACAGACCGACAAATAGCTAACATCCACATACACAGTACTCCCTGCTTACACGGCCGATGAAATAAGCCCTGCGCTCCCTGCAAAGGAGGTCACGAAGATTGCGCTGCGTCTCAAATATCAGATTGAACAGGTTATTCCGTATGAACTGCAGCAGTCGCTCATCACCAACCCCAACAGCATCGTCATCACTAAAAATGTCATTCGCACCGCAAAGGAGGCCGGCGGAGAGGAGTACCGGGCTTGTGTCTTATTCTGTCTCTTGGTTTGTCAGAAGTGGTTTCATACCGAAGGTTTGCACGCGTTATGGGACTCTCCGCTGTGTGATTGCCGGGCGCTTGCCTGCCAGGTGATTGCTAAGAAATTGTATGCCCAATTGATTTCCGGATGCCGATGCCTTGTTTCAGATTGACTAACTCTTTACGCTTCATGTCAGAATTGAGTCCGAAGAAGACCAGGAATGGCTCCACAAAGAAGCTTTACTCAAGCGTTACTCGATCCTTCGCAAAGGCGAAGTGACACCCCCGGTAAACGTGGTTGAGCGCGCAGTGGACATGCACTCCTTGTACATCATTGGCTCATCTGGATACCAAAAATGTATCCAGGGCCTATGGAGAGGATGGTTAGTGCAAGACGACCGAGAACCGTCCCGGTTCGTGGACTACGAGAACAAGATCAATACAAGCTATTGGGCGCATTTCGATCCGGACCGCATGAGAGTCCCGCTCTATCAGAATGCGCTTTTGATATTCTTCTCGTTACTCTATCTGGCACTCTATACGAATGTGATCAATACCGTCAATCCGGACGGTGATATTGATGTCGCCGAAGGCATCCTCTACACTATGACGCTCTCGTACCTGTGCGATGAGTTTTCGAAGATCATAAAGATTGGAAAATACTACATTGGATTTTGGAATGTGTTTAACTTTACTCTTTTCAGCCTGCTGGCAGTCTCGTTCGTTCTGCGCATGGCTGCCCTGGCACAATCATCAAATGTCGATGATGCCCAGCGCCGCCATTTCAACCAAATGAGCTATAACTTCCTCGCCTTCACAGCCCCCATGTTTTGGATGCGTCTACTCTTATTCCTTGACACGTTCCGGTTCTTCGGTGCTATGCTCGTTGTTCTCAAGGTCATGATGAAAGAGAGCTTGATTTTCTTTGCTCTTCTCTTCGTTGTTCTTGTTGGGTTCTTCCAGGGCTTCATTGGCTTGAATAATACGGAGCTCGCGGTGCCGGTCACCAGCAAGATCCTGAAAGGAATGGCCAACAGTATCATGCAGAGCCCTGACTTTGATGCTTTTGAGGATTTTGCGCCTCCTTTTGGGATACTGCTATACTACGTTTTTAACTTTATTGTGATGATTGGTGAGTCGACCTGACCCTCTACATTCTATTTTCGTATCTAATACTGTTGTATAGTATTGTTGAATATCCTCATTGCGCTTTACAACAGCTCATACGAAGATATCTCCGGAAACGCAGATGACGAGTACATGGCTCTTTTCTCTGCCAGAACCCTCCAATACGTGCGAGCTCCAGACGAGAATGTCTTCATCCCACGTAAGTTCCTCCTAACTCATTAAAGTTGATAATACTTCCAGGAGCACATCGAAGGACTAACGTAATCATACAGCATTCAACCTCATCGAAATCCTCTTCCTCATCCTCCCCTTCGAATGGTGGCTATCCGGAAAATCCTACGAACGCCTCAACGACATCGTCATGTCCATAATCTACTTTCCTCTGCTGCTTGTAACCTCCTACCTCGAAACCCGCGACGCGCGTTGGATCCGCTGGAACCGTCGCCACGGCGAAGCGGACGACACCGTGCTCCAGGAATGGGAAGATCTTGCCCATGAAGTTGGGTTTGATGGTTCGGACGAAAGTGACGAGTGGGTGGTAACAGTCAAGAAGACGAAGCCGAATGTGGATGTGACGGCTGCTGAGTTGGGGATTAGGGAGCTCAAGGAGCAGGTTAGGCTGTTGACGGAGACGGTGAAGGCGCTGACGGAGGAGAAACAGCAAAAGCAGGATTCTGCTCAGGGAGCGGAGTAGAGCATTGGTATAGGCTCTCAGTCTGCTACTGTGGAAGCCTTCAAGAACGCTATATGTTCTCCAATGACTCATTTTGTCCGCTCTGTTTATGAGTCAGGCATATATTCAAATATACCTAAATTAATATTTACAAATTTGAGTATTTAATCAGCCGAAACGTGTTATATATTATAGATAGTCATCAAGCGATATTCAATCAGTACGATGTAGGATGCACATAATGCACAGACAGAAAAACCAAATGACAAGCTTAGCAAAGAACGCCTTTGAAATGCAATGCAACCGCAGGTCAAAACGAACAGGTAATGAAATGACTCAAAAACAAATGATGGCTGGAACAAAAGTACCCAAAAAAAAACTCCAAGATGATAGGCAAGTGGACGACACTAGGAAATGCTAGAGGCATGCCGTGATGTACTGGCTGCGGGGAAACATAACTCTATCAACGCAATCGCATCCCAGGAGGGTTATTACGAAGACAGTCAAGTCTGCGCATTCCCCGTATACAGACTCTCAAAGTCCATGTTATTCAAGATCCCATTAATGCGATCAATCTCCTTACTGAGATCCTCAACATTCAGAGCCAAAGCGCTCACTTCATCGAATTTGCGGCGCTTGTTTGCATCGGCAATCATTTCCGAGACGAAGAATTTCTGTTCTTCGAGCACAATCAAACGATCCCTGAGAGCTTTTTCTTCGTCTTCGAGCGCGGAGATGGCGCTGCTGTTGTCGCTGGTGATGCTTTGACTGCTGCCGTTAGGTGTGTTGTTGCCGTATTTGATAGATGCGAGAGCTGGAGTGAATGGTTTGGCGGTTGATGATGTATCGGCATGAAGGGGGTTTCGACCCTGGCCACTTGGTAATGGGCGACCACCACCAGGGGTGGCGTGTTTCAAGATCTTTGGTAGACTCTTGAGCGGGAGCATGTGTAGGTGTAGGAAGTTGCTGGCCTGTTGATATATAGCTTTCTGTAGTTTCTGTTGAGTAGGCGAATCTGTTGGCAGATCACGAATACGACGGGCAGCCGTGTCATACTGCGCGAACGAATCTATAAGCCTTTTGCGGACTTTTGAAGCCTCTGTAAGTTGTGCCGGTGTTGGCGGATTATGCGGATCCCTAACTAAGTAAGCAGGGGCTTTGCAGGGGCTTCTATGAAAGATATGACTTACTGTAGCGCCGTGAGGAGCTTCTGAAATCGGGGCTGCAACAGCCTGATTCCTCTTTCAAACTGTACGAGATTGTCATACGAGCGAGCTACAGGTGGCTTCTGCAACCTCTGCTCATCAAAATCGCGACGACTGAAAAGAGTGGCTCTACACTCTTTGCACAGTCTGATATCGACGTTGATCTTGGATGGTACAGATTTTTCGCTCGGAGTCTGTCGTTCTATCAGAGATATTAGTAAAATATCTCAATAATTTGTAAAGAGGACTAATTACTGGATGCTACTGCCAACCCAACTTCGACCGAGCAGGCAGTCGATTGATCCGCACACACAACTCGCCCACAAGTCCTACAGTGGTGTCTACGGAACGTATAGCTCGTAAATTCTTGCTGGCAAAAGGGGCACTGTGGAACGCTGGCATCATCCTGCCAGCTCACAATCGATTGCTCAATCTCACGACGCTGGTCGCTTTGCCGTCCGAGGGGCCATCGTTTACTTGCGCCGGACTGAATCTGATCCGCTGGCAGGTTCGCGAGAGCCTGCGTTAACCGCGTCAACCTCTTCTCGAGTCTGGATACTTCAAGGAACGCCTTGTCGACCGTAGGTTTCCTAAATCTAGCAAAATCATCCGTGTGGTCTCGTATTAATCCTAGATTGCCGTTAGAATCACTCTGCTCTGACTAGACAACCCTTACGGGCTCTCACCATTGTGGTCGTTGTAGCCTTCTCTGGACTTGTAACACGTTTCACACACGCGACACCACAGTCCTCTGACCGGTTCGTGTTGCGCCGACCGAGATAGCTTCATTTGGTACATTGTATGCTCCTCGCAGTAGAGCTCACCGCATTTCCTGCAGTTGACGCTCCCATTTGCAGACGTAAGTCTTTTTCCGCAACTCGGCTCACAGCAAATATCATATGGCCCCCGTGGCTGCCAGTGTTCACGTGTCACAACTTCATCCGGGTCTGGAGGTCTAACTTCGACAGGACCGGGAGCTTGCCGAGTGACCGCTACAGAAGGGGGTTGGGCATTATCGTTCGATTCGAAGACATCTAGTCCTTTGAGCTTCTGGTTGAGTACCGCTAGAGGTTGAAATTTCTTCGCTTTATCCATTTGTGCTTTGAACCAGTCCTTTACTTCATCCTGTTTGACCTCTTCCAAGTTCTGATGGGCGTCGTCGAGATGTCTGTTGGTTCGGGTTAGCGGTCGTAGAAATTGGATTCCGACAGATCGATTTTACCTATTCAACTGAAGCAGTGTTACCTGCATAAGAAGTTAGTATACAAGTCTAATATCTACAGGGGCACAATGACTGACCATCTCTTCATTGCAAATTGGACATGCCAATTGCGCTCCAGTCGCGGCGGGCGCCGCTGATATGGATGTCTCGCCATTGTCAAGAGAGATCCGGGATGTAAGGTCTTGAAGGTCGGGTGAATATTGTGATGTCGAAGCTTGCGAATTCAAGGATACGCTGCTGGGAGATGGCGAAAGGCGTCCTTTGGGCTGCTGAGTTGGAGTCGAGGAAGCTGTAGCTGGCGAGAGGTTCCTCCCGCTTCCGAGGACGCGGCCTCCGCCCAGCACCCTCCGGGCCATGATCTAGTCAAGCATGAGCCGGGACCTTGCTCGTCGGTCTCCAGTGCTTGAAGTTGCTGTTCAAAGTGGTTCCCGCTGTCGAGCTTGGCTCATGATGAGGCCTGGATGGGCTAGATATGATTCCGGTTGCCTGGATGTTGGCGGCAGGAGCTTGTGGCGGTCGATGGCTGTTTTGGCACGTGCGGGACTGCCCCCGCATGTGTAATGGAACGTAATACAATACTGGTATTGCCCAATCATACCACAGCCAAGGCATGCCAGAGCCAATCACATGCCCGGTGCTGATAAGATAAAAGTAAATGGTTGTAAATACGAAACTTACGGTAACATCAGGAAGGGGCTAGGGTTGTTCTAACCCTAATACGGCCCGTGTTTTTTTAAAGCCGCGAGAGCTGAACAGCTCCTTCCTCCTTCTTACTTGCACATCCAACCTCCTAAGCACAATTGATGGCGCCTGCAAAGAGACGCAAAAGAACCTATAACCGATCGCTGACAGGGTGTCGAACCTGCCGGTAGGGCCTCGCTCATCGCATATTTCAAGGCAGTCATGTTGACCATTCACTTGCAGAGTTCGACACATCAAGTGCGATGAAGCCCCTGTAAGGTGTAACAATTGCACGTCCACCGGACGCAAATGCGACGGATACGATCTCGTCCGGTTGCCAATCAGAAAGCTTTCAATGTCGTGCTTCGAAGTTCAGCCGGGCTGGGTGACCACCAACGACGAGCGGCGATGCTTTGCTTACTTTCAACGCTGCTCCCTACCAAACTTAGGGCTTGCTTTCAACCCTTCCCTATGGCGAAAAACCGTCCTGCAGATTGGGCTGGTAGACCCTGCGGTCTACCACGCTGCTATTATGCTAGGCTCCGTTCACGAAGACTCTGTCGAGAAGCAAATGCGCTTATCAGGAGAGAACCTCCACCAAGCTCGACATAGATTCGCACTCGAGCAGGCCTCCCGAGCCTACTCCTTTCTCTCGCAACGACAGGCCTCCCAGGATCCTCAGCTACGAGAGGTAGTCTTGGTCTGCTGTCTTTTATTTCTCATTTCCGAGCTGCTCCTAGGACGCTACGACAAGGCCGCCCACCACCTGCAGAGTGGTCTTCAAATTATCAAAGAGACTCAAGAGTATCAGCTAGAAACAAGTCGCCGAAGTTTACTCCTAGACACTACCCTAGTCGAGACATTCCAAAAACTCGACGTCGAGTGCTCCCACTTTGGACCCGGTACGCCATTTAGTGCAAACCATGAACCGGACCAAGATTGGCTGGGTCAAAATGCCTTTTCTGATCTTCGAAATGTGGAAGACGTGCATAACTGCGTCACTCTGCTCATGAATCAAGGCATTCCTTTTCTCGCCAGGTGCTGGCCACTTTCCGGAGTTGAGATTGCAGCTTCCTACGGCGTGCTTAGCAACAGGCAGCAGCAACTGTTATCTTTATACTTTCAGTTCCAAGAACGATTTCAGATGTTCAAAGATATCCACTATAACAACATTGATCGCCTCGAACAACGGGCAGTTGATCTCCTTCAAATCCAATGCCTCGTTCAAATACTGAGCCTAAAAACATGTCTCATAAAAGGGCCGATACCTACCAGAATGACGCCAGAATATCTTGCTCTGCTGTCTGCTCACGAATTATTTCTCGCCAAGTTCTCGGAGCGCCCAAGTTTCACATTAGACTATGGAATCATCCCGGGATTGTGGGTTGTGGCCTCGCAGTGCCCACTATATTCAGTGCGCATTCAGGCAATCAAGGTGCTGCAATCCTGGCCGCATGCCGAGGCGTTCAAGAACTCTAATGTAGCAGCTTCCTTGGCTCTAGAGATTATCAAAAAGGAACTACAGGCGGAAGACGGACGAGTCATGTCCGTTATCGATGAATATGCTGACAAGGAGTTGGCCTATTTCCTCTTCGAAACGCTGAGATCTACGCAGTACTCAGAGAACTGGTCGTTTATCCGCGCTTACAATATACTCGAACAATAGAGCTTAATGAAGAACCTGATTCTCATGCTATAAGAGGATTTGGTTGGGTGTTTATTGATTGGAAGCTTAGTGGTGATTGTACATTCTCTATAAATTCGTAATTATCATCCCTCAGCTATCATTGATGCTATAACTTTACAGCATTCTACTCTAACTACAAGGTAGCCTCAAACAGAGATACCAATGTGCCAACAGTGTCAACCTTCCACACCTTGGCAACCTTGAACTGGGCCCGTTCCAGGAGCGAAACCCACTCCTCCTCCGTTCGTTCAAGGGAGGAGAATACCTCCATCATTTGGATGTCCAGTGTGACTGGGATTACGGGCACCTCAAGAGATTCTGGAGCCGTGTGTTCGTTGATCAACAGCACAGAGTCCTCCGCCATGACCTCACGGATGCGAGCAAGAACATCTAGAGCTTGTTTATCTGGCCAGTCGTGCAGGACAGTTCTCAAGTAGTACGCTTTGGCACCCCGGATGGGCTGCGGCTCAAACATGTTGTGGCCTATAGCGATGATCCCATCCGGGAGTGCCCCGTCGATCGACTCAATAACCTGCGGTAGGTCTTGTACAACCAGCTCGCCAACCATGTCTGGAAACCGTTTCTTGAAAGCAATGACATCGTGGCCGACGCCACCTCCGATATCTACCAGTAACACGCGGTCTGAAGAACTATTCAGCTTCTCTGCGACTGGATAGATCTCAAACCAATTCTTTCCACGGAGCTGTTGGCTAAACGTCATGACTGAGTTAAAGGCACTTTGAGCTTCAGGCTGGGTCTGCAGCCAATCGAAATAGTGCTGTTTGGTATTGTATGCGAACTGGAAAGGAGCTTCAAAAGCGTCTTCCGGGTTCTTGTAGCCATTATTTTCAAAGTATTCGAAAAGCTTTGCAGATATTTGCATGATGTTATGACTAGAATTGGGCGTGCGTCAGCTCGGGTTTCTGCTCTGTCAAGCAAGGACGGGGATCGAGTGCGTACATGTGTTTGACCATGTCTCCAGGCATTCCTCCGAGCATCATTGCTAGTGGTGCAGGCTTATACACCTCGCTCGTTGGTTGTGTGAATACTTTATATGCGCATAGGAAATGCATGACACGCTCTGCAGAGAACAATCAGTCGGCACTGCGTCTCATCACATTGAAGGAAAAGAAATATTTACTTAGCAGCTTCTCTTCGCCTTTGACTTTAGAGGAGAGCTCCTTTAGACTCAAGTCTGCACTTTGGGATTGGACAAACGCATCGAACACCCCCATACCCTGGGCAATCCGAATCATAACAATGCCATAGTGCTTTCCGCCGCCAATGTCAGTGATTCATCAAACGGTAACAAACGATGAGCAAAGCCCTACCGAAACACAAAATCGTTGAAGAGGAACGAAGGGCGGCTCCAGAGCCGTCTGAAGTTGCTCGACGAGCCCTAACAGCCGCATGCGCTCGCCATCTTGTATCTGGTCTTGTGGCGGGAGATTTGCTAGAGTTGATGTGATGCTATCGGACAGATTCGAGAGGCTCGCCATGTTTTGAGTTGAAACTTGGAAATGCAACGTTGAAGTGATTGATGACACTGAAGTGACTGAAGTGAACGAATAGGGAAAATCAGAAACCAGCAGGATTACCCATCGGCTTTATAGCCAAACCCAGTGTTCACCGTGTTCACTATACGGCGTACTACATACGTACTACGTGCCATGATGCCATATAAAGATTTATACAAAAAAGTCCACGTTTCGGCCAATAGGAGCAGCCGTTGATATCAGCCTCAGATCCACCCATGTCGAAAAGTCCACGTTTAGGCGAATCAACTTCACCTTGGAAGCTTTTTAAGTTTCTCATCAAGTTAGTAACTGTTACACTAACACGTTTAAACATTCACGACTCCACACTAATATACGTCTGGTACACCTACAGTATGTAGGTAATTGAGAGTGGGACATGTTTTCTAACGGCAACGAAGATACGGTATCGACAAAACGTCCATTCGTGGGTATAGTTATATAACCAGTGATTAATAATAAGTTCTATAAATACGACAAACTAGCTAACGGCGACTAGCCTCTTGTTCCTGCTCAGTCTCAGAGAAAGTCCCAATCCGTCGATTCAGCTCGCTAAGCTCGTCCTTCGACGGCCCCGAAACTCCAGACGTCAATGGCTTAAGGAAGTTTCCACTGCTGAAACCCTGCCAGGAATCGGAGGGCCGTCTGCCGCTACTCCTGCTTCGACTGCGATTGGGGGTTTGCGGTTCACTGGGTGGCATGCTCTTCAGGCGGGATTTGTAGGTTGCATAGTCCATGTCAACGCCCATCTCGCCGTCGTAGTCGTAGTTATCGTCGACTAGTTTCTCGTGCTCAAAGTCAGGGAAGATCTCCGGGCCAAAGGTGTTGATTACGTTGATGACTTGAGCGACAACGGCTCGACGTTGGTTGCGCAGTTTGATGAGTGCCGATGAAGAGCTAGGGTTGAGTGCAATGAACAAGGGAGGCAAGGACTTGAAGACGTCCATGCCGATTTCACCGATTCGAAGACCCGTGAAGCTGACTGATATCATGAGACCGAAGAAGAAAAATGCGAAAAGTCGTAGTGGAATACTGTCCGGGACGTATGATCGAGCATTCACCCACCAAGGCACAACAGACGCGTAATGCCCGTCGTGTCGACAATAGTATAACCAGCTGGTAACAACCACGGTGTACCACGTATACAAGGTAGGCGCAAAGCCCATTGCGACAAGAATTTTCCAACTCCCAACAACATCGCGGCCGTCCATTTTGACAGATGAGTTGGCAAGCGCTTTGCGTTGTTTGGAGTGAGAAATAGCTCTTGTGGTGACGAAAACGGGCCAAAAGAGAGCCAGAGCTGGCAGAGTCGCCAAACCCATCATTAGAAGCTCGCCGATACGGTAAAGTAGTGTTAGGAAAACGAGCCACCATGGGCGACGTCGTACATTACCCCATTCAACTTGGTGGTCTTGGACACCCAGAGCCTTGAGCTGACGGTTGTAAGCTCGCACATCTTTCGCCAATTGCATGACCTTAGGCTCGTGTCGAAACGTAGTATAACCTTTTAACAACCGTCTATTCAGTTCAATGACGACTGGAAGAGGCAATTTCATTCTTAATGGCTTGTATAACTTCCTAGTTGCTTGGATAAGCATTAGCGACTCTCGGTCGGGGGCTTGTTGGGTAACAGAGTCCAGAGCCTCCTGTATGGTCTCAAGAAGAGAACCAACCGCATTGCGCTTGGAGTTCCCACCGAGCTTGAAAGCTGCTACCTGATCTGGATGAACTTCGACTGGTGGACCGAACTCTATGACAGCACGAGAACGAAACTTGTTCGGATGAAAGTAGTTCATTCCACAGGGTATAATGGTCAGACCGCAGTCGGGGCTTCGGGCCAGTGTTCCAAGAGCAATGATAGCAACTCCAGCCTTCAATGGTAGCAATCGCGGGCGGTCATGACTTCCACCTTCGGGAAAGATTCCGATACAACCTCCGGACTCGAGTCCTCGGTATACTGCGTCAAACATTTGACTCTGGTCGATGTGCGGGGCAACCTTAAACGACGTTCCTGTACGGAGACTTTCGAACAAAGGGTGGTCGCGAGCAAACTTCTTGAACGGCGCTTTGAGACGTAGCTCTTCCGGTCCAACTATCTCGGCAATTGTCTGCTGCTCGGGTGCGTCCTGGCCCACTTTGGGCAATATGATAGTACCTCGTTCCATGAACATTGGATCGGTAAAGTTTGTACCCTTTCCACATACCAGAGTGGGATCGCTCTCAGGATGAGGTAAATAGATACTGCCCACCCCGGGTTTGATGTTGTCCATTGCACGCGTGACCGGAAGCGCGCCCATTTGCCCCGCCAATGCGCCAATATATGGTTCCCTCATCGACTTCTCTGCAATCAAGAATGATATTCTCCTTCCGGCGTAGCGTTTCAAAATGCGCATCAAAAGAATCGAATCGACGAATTGATTAGCGTGCGGAGCTGCCACGATAATGACAGGGCCCTTTTTCGGGATGCGCCATGCTCCGGGCGCATATACTTCTCGGAAGAAGATACTCAAGCAGAAGCGGAAGATAGAGAGCAGAGTATCGTAGATCCATGGGACCAACAATTGCTCGCTGGATTTCACGACGGGCGCCATTGTATGCTAGGCAGGCTCACCTGGCTGACGAGTTCGAAGGGCGATGGTCTTTGTGGAGCCACGAATGCCTCTTATATAAATGTTCTGTCTTGTTGTCGTTTCCAAGTTCGACCGATGAGGAATGAAGGCTCTGGAGAATGTCACCGGGAATAGGCCATCAAAACCAACCAGATTAATTTGCGCGCGTGCAAATCCTCAATGGCGAAATATTCATCAACGGGACGAGAGTATCAATCGACGAGGCATCGTATCGGTATCGACCAAGGCATGAAAAACGTTGGGGAGCTGTCAACAAGGTTGCTAGGCTCCCGAGAAATTCACTGGACGAGGGGAGCTGTCCGGTTAGGCCGGAAAGCCGGGGATGGGCCTAGATTCGCTGCAGGGAAAAATGTAAGAGATAAGAAGAATTCTTTGTCTTTCGATGTTGATGTGATGTGTCTGATAATGATAAATCTTGTCTTTTGTTGATATTCCCGACACCAGACAAGAAGAAGTGGATGTGTCGTCCGGGTGTCTAGAGAGAAATGTTTTTATTTCTACGCGATCTAAACAAAAGCTTACCTCATTGGAGCATCCATCCTCTACATGTGTACCAGCCTAGCATGATTACACCAAGCTGATAATGACTTCTCTCCAACAGAAAAAAATTCTGTAATATTTTCACTCTAATATACATCTACTGTTTTACATATGGTGGCCGATTTGCTCCCACCCAAGGACCTGCCGGCCCAACCATCTCAGGCTTGAGCTGCTCAATCGTGTTTGCGCCGATATTGCGCATCGTGTTCGTGATTTCTTCGTGGAGGACTAATTCGATGTCAGTCAATACTTGAATTGCTGCAAAAGTCGATCAAAACTTACTCTCCATCACCCGTCTTACTCCCTCCTCCCCGTGAGTTCCATTGGCATACAAGAACGGCCTTCCTAACCCGACGGCTTTTGCACCCAGTGCAATCGCCTTGACAACATCGGCACCGCATCGGATACCTCCATCGATCATGATTTCAGTCTTTTCGAACAGTTCCGGACGTAATGCTCGGATCTCGTAGAGAATGTCAATCGGAGCAGGGGCGTAATCAGCTTGACGGCCTCCATGGTTGGACTACATTAACCCCAATCGTCAGTCATGTGTTCAACAGATGCCTCGGTGGGGTCACTCACAATAACAACGCCTTCCACGCCATGAGAAACGCACATCTCAACGTCCTCGAGCGACTGGATTCCTTTAACGATGATCGGAAGTTTCGTATTTTTCTATTTGCCATGAGTTAGCCAATGACAACAAACACTGCTATCCAGTACTAACTCGAATGAACGCTATATCATCCCACGTCAGATTACGATCTTGATAACCTGATATGGCCCGGTTCACAGGGAGAGTTGCAACTGTTGCCGACGATGCGTCAGCGCTGGTCGGCGCTTTTGCACGACTGTCCAATGTCCTTTTCGAGTCCCAGGATGTATCGACAGTGAACATGATGGCTCTTGCTCCCAGCTTCTCGACCTTGCGAATCAGAGTCTCTGACTGGGAGCGGTCTTTGTTGAGGTAGAGCTAGTGATGTCAGCCATCTGCTGTATTCAACCTTTTCGCAAGACATACTTGAAATATCAAGGGTTGATCCTCGCTACTTGCTTCGAAGATCTCATCCACGCTACAACTCGCATTTGATGATATCTGTTGCCATCCAATCAGCGGCCTGCCTCTGTTAAGTATCAAAAAAGCGAACCCACTGCCTGAACGATATCCCAATCACCAGCTGCCCGGGTCAAGTTTACTTCTCCGAGGGGATGTCCCAATTTCGCCATCGCAGCCGGTGAAATGAAAACCGGCATTGAAGTCTCGATCCCCATGAAGGTAGTCTCAGTTGAGCCAGTCGACATGTCTCGCACGAGAACTCGAGGCCTGAAAAAGTATCGCCTAAAAGCATCCTGATTTTCCATGAAGGCTGCCCCAGCAAGTCAGCAATTCCGTCATTCAGCTGCCGTTTAGCGTCAAATCACGTACTGTGTTCTTCGTCAGATGCGCTGCGGTAGTAAGCCCAAGCTGTCTCGCTCAACACGCGTTGAGCCCATTCCTCAAAATCCCGCAGCAGCATCATACTCTGTGCCGGCGGCATAATTTCCCTCGCAGCTCGTCGTTGTAGATCAGATTCAGTCAATACATTTTCCTGTGCAGGTACCGTGTTCGGGTCTACAAGACCTAGGCAGGCTTCAGGCGGTAGATTCTCCAGCGCATCAGACGGATGAAGCATTGAAAAGAGCTCACTGCATCATTAGACCAAAGTATACAAGTCTGTCCAGATGTCAAGAACTCACGTTACTTCTTTGCCAGCGTGCGAAAGGATAGCCTGTCGACCTCCGGGATGCAATGCTATGAAATTGGTCACATCGTAGACACGGCCCTATTGTCTCAAGTCAGTCATTTGAGATCAAGCTAACTCGTTTTTAGAGCGGATAAGCAAACCTTGATAATCACCCAGCAATCGTCCGCAGATACGTGCTTTTGCACCTCTTCATAGGATATCATCCCTGGTTGCGCAACACCTTGCACCGCAAGTCTACGACTTGACTTTGAATATGCATAATAAGATGAGACGGCGAAAATCTGGGCCACTGATCAATAAGATATCGTCTGAACAGACATCTATGATTTACGCACCAACACAATTGAAGCTCCCAAGATTGTACGGTTGTGTCTCTTCTTCGGCGGCGCAGTTGACGTGCTAGTCTGGGACGTAGAAATGGATCTCATACAGCGTCGCGTAATGTTTCTTGAACATATTATAGGCTCAATTTGAACAGGTCGTATCACTATGGAACTTCGAGGGACTCCAGCCACCCCTGGCAGTCGAAGCATCAAACGAGGCATCATAGCTGCTCCGAACGAATACCTAGCAACTTGCTGCTCCCAATAACAATCTCACGATAACCTCAAGCATCTCAACCCAGAAACTCGAAAAGTAAGTGTCGACAACCACATACACAGAGCAAAAAACAAATAATTTGAACACACGTGACTATTCATAAGAGCGTTCAATAGCCGGCTGGATGATTGTTCGGTTAATTCCCATTTCAGTAGCCGTCCGGAATTCGTTCTCCATACTTCGTCAATACCCGAGACGACCTCACTCACAATATTGGTGGAATATTCTTGGATAAAAAAAGCTGAAAAAAACATTGTTCATATATATAGAGCCAGTTGTTAAAAATAAGGAACTCACCCATGAATTTGTACCTGTGGGCAGGTAGAAAGAAAGGAGATGCTTATGTGCTGAACTGTAGTTAGGGCTACAGTCTCGGGTTGTGTACTCAACGTAAACATGCTTTTGCGTTTTAACACCCCTGGTTGCGCTGACTACACCTCAATATGAGGAGCTAACGACTCATACTCGCAGCTTTTCAATAACAATGTCAGGATAGCTGAACATGAAGCATTGTGTCAGGACTTTTCAGAAGAAATATCAGATTCTACCAGATCTGTATTGAAGTCCCAGTAAAAACTTCTAAAATCAGAGAAAGGTCCTCGCCTAAAGCACAAAAGCGGTATCTGGCGATCGCTCACTAGGAACAAGATTGTCGTGAACTCATTCGTGGAGAAAAGCTTGTTACGTCCCCACAACAAAGTAAGGTGACAAACAATTGATCTTTGGATCCTACTTGCTGTTACCTGCTCTTACCCCGAAAATACAAAATGGAGCTGGGAACAGCCGATGAAGTGGCACGCCGAATCTGATACTCGGCTGGTACCCCGGGATAGTTGGTACTAACCCTAGGAAAAGGTGGCTTGACTTGTTTCTCAGCTACGTGTCAGCCAGTATATCGTAGGTCTGTCCCTACTCTAGGTGTATCATAACGTCCAAATGACTCATTTGAAGGAGAATATCTTCACAGAAAGATGATATGCCTGGTCCCGAGAATCTAACCCTAACCCTAATGCCCAATCGGGTAAGGAAGCGACGCACGGCTAGTTGGTGATAGACTTTTCACGCCATGTGGCTCGCCTATTTTATTGAGAAATAATATTGAATCCATGGTGTTCGGCTCGCTTGTCCCATCAATTGCTCACATGGTGCCTCCTCTCCACGGGGTAAAGTCCGAGTGTCGTCGGGGATTCTGCATCTGGAATCTGGGGTGAAAATGCAGGCTATAAGTATACTAGCATGTACACTAAATTGTCAGAGTTATCTTCAAATTACTATCGGCTGCAGCTCGCTATCACCAAGGATTTATTTTCCCGCTGAATTTCAGGGATAGCAATCCAGGGAACGACCGACTTGCAAAATGGGTGGTTTCAGAGCTGTTGAGGATCGGCCAACGCCGAAGGAGGTGTACAACTGGCGCCTCTATTCCGAAGCCATAATCATTGCTTTCGGTTCCCTGCTGTATGTTGAGACACATTATCCAGGAAATGATGTACGCAATGCTAACTATGAAATTGCAGATTCGGTTATGACTCCGCCTTTGTTGGAACAACTATCGCCCGTGCAAGCTTTAAAAGCGACTTTGGTATCACCTCTAAGAATGCAAGCTCCGTTTCAAGCAATATTACGTCTGCATTCCAAGCTGGTGCTTTCTTTGGTGCTCTCTTTTGTTACTTCAGTGCGTACTTCGCCACTTTAGAACCTTGGAAGCGAGCCTGATTCTAACGAACCATAGTCACCGAGCGCCTTGGGCGTAAATGGGCTCTTCAAATAAATGTCTTCGTCTTCATTATTGGCGCTATTCTCATGGTCGTTGCAACTGACCAACTCAGTTTCATTTGTATGTCTGGTGGTCTCTCGTCCATGATGGATAGTAGTACGTAACTAACATCCTATTATAGACACTGGACGTGTTCTTACGGGTCTTGCTTGTGGTGCCATCACTGCCACCGTTCCAAGTTATATTGCCGAGCTTTCAGTGTCCTCAATTCGAGGTATCCTGACCGGTCTGTTCGAAGTAGCCTACCAGATTGGCTCTGTCATTGGTTTCTGGATCAACTATGGCATCACTCAGCACATTCCCGCAACATCTTCTACAAGCTGGAGAATCCCCATGGCCTTCCAACTTGTGCCTGCCGGAATCTTGTTCGTTGGCGGCTTCTTCCTGCACGAGTCTCCATTATGGCTTATGCGCAAAGAAAAGCACGAGCGAGCATACCAGACTCTCGAAGATCTGCGCCACCTACCAAAGGAACATCAGTATGTCCAGGAAGATATTGCTGCGATGCGCAACAGGCTTGCTGAAGAGGCTGCCATTGCCGCCAAGTATGGAAATGGGTCCTGGGCTTTCTTCCGTGGTGCCATGGCCGAGTTCTCTCGCAAGGGCATGAGGAATCGTAT
This sequence comes from Talaromyces pinophilus, assembly GCA_001571465.2. Lineage (NCBI taxonomy): Eukaryota > Fungi > Ascomycota > Eurotiomycetes > Eurotiales > Trichocomaceae > Talaromyces > Talaromyces pinophilus. Next base: position 1,977,975 of record CP017344.1, on the reverse strand, counting down.
CTTCCTCGTCTTTTGCGCGTTTACGCTCGCCAACTTGTCTGGTGCTTCGGCCATTAACTACTACTCTCCGACCTTGTTTGGATCCATCGGTATCTCTGATGTAGCATTGTATACCGGTATCTACGGCTTGGTCAAGGCAATCGCGTCTCTAATCTATTACATCTTCCTTGTTGACCTTGTTGGTCGTCGTCGACCAGTCATCGTGTCGTCTATTGCCTGCTCTCTGTGTCTATGGTTCGTCGGTAGCTATGTCAAAGTTGGCCACCCAGCCGACATCATTGCTGCTGGTAAGCCACTATCCGACTCTACAGTGAAAGGTGGCCAGGCAGCTACTGGCATGATCATGATTTATTCCATCTTCTGGTCCTTTGGTCTCAACGGTGTCCCCTGGATTCTTTCCGCGGAGATCTTCCCTGGTGCGCTTCGTAACTTGTCTGGAACATGGGCTGCGCTCGTTCAATGGTGAGTACTGCTTTCTCTACATAACTGACCTAATTTGGATTCTAATGCTTTGGTTTAGGGCCATTCAATTCCCCGTCACCAAGGCCCTTCCGTACATATTCACCTCGTTCGGCTACGGAACTTGGTACTTCTTTGCATCGTGGATGTTGGTCGCCACGGCATGGGCGTACTTTTTCGTGCCTGAGACCAAGGGTCTTACTATTGACCAGATGGACTACGTCTTGTATGTCACACAACTTTTCGAATCAGTCCCAACATTTACTAATTGTAGTTTTTGCATAGTGGTTATAACTCCGATGCGCCATACTCAATTCCTCATACCTCACGCACCACGAAGGAGGTTCCTAGACTCATTGAGGATACTCAAATTGAGAAGGTTGTTTCAGTTTGAGGATGAGTCAGATTCAGGTCAACATAGGGAATCATACTGCACTTCGATCTTAATTTGCTACTGTAGCAACTAAGAACTGTATATCCAGTGTTATGTTGAATGTTTACGCCCTGCGGCATTCTTCTGGAACGTTGGTGGCTGGATATTGATTGGTGGCCTGTGTATTCTATGTAGGGAATATGACGAAAGATAATGTAAAATATATTTCGATTCAATCATGGATAGATTTCCTAGTAAATATAGTAGAGATATCATCTCTTAGTGACATCCTCGAAAATAAGGGTAATTGATCAGAAGGGGTTAAGTGATAGCTTAGGGCTTAGGGCTGAACTGAATGCCTCAAATATCAGGCACAAACACAGGAATACAGAGAAATCTGAAACACCAACCTTTGACCCCGCCAATCGCACAAAATATAACTTCGAATTTATCTCGACGACTCGATTTCTGTAATGATTGATATACATCGATTCAAATCAAGGATACATCAATTGCCTGTAGAATCAATAAGAAAACAGAATAGAATCTGCAAAACAGAAAGACAAACAGAGATAAACAATTAAACAGTCAAATGAACCTTGGAAGTCACATGCGTGCGACTGCCTTATTGGGAAGGAGCGCGGGATATGAAACAGAGGAAGCTACCATCTTCCATCTTCCATCTTCTCTTACAGACTTCCACGATTGTGTCGATTGACAACTTCATTGTGAACTTTTATCTCCTGCAACTACCACCTGCTTGCAGTCGACGTCAATCCACCTGCTTGCAGTCGACGTCAATCCACCTCAATCGTGGCTCAAAACAAGTTTGCTGGAAAGTTATCACTCCCATGCCGTCTTCGTGGTCGTGCATGTGGTGTGGATAACCTCTTCCCGTGTTGCTCCTCTGAGATTAACCCGGGCTCTGCAGCGTTCGTTGTAGGTGGGGTGCTATGCTTGACTGCTGATTTGGATTGATTAACTCCCCTTCATTCTATTGGATTATCCTGCATGGACACGTCAACGCACTAAAGCGGTCAAGTCTTCACGGTTCTCGTCGCTTCTCTCCCGTGCCAGCGAACAGAGCCTCAATTGATACAGTCATCCATCCCTTGCGTGACACACGAGTCCACTATTGCTCCAATCCAATCTCTCCACCCATCCAAGTGAACTTACAGAAAGGACGGTCAGCAGCCCTACAACCCTGGCTAGCTGCGTACGTACATTCTCGCGACCCTCAATTTATTTGTGTTCGGCATCGGCATACCTTGTCCGGCGAGCACAATCGCATTTAATTCTGTATCATATTTGAGGACCTGGTCTTGAAATCAATGCTTCTTTCATCCTTCAAATACCTGGCACACCGTGGGATGGGAGAACATCGACATTCAAAACTACTGCCCAAGGAGCACCTCCGGCTCTGAACCCCGCATGTATGTGAATGGAGAACCACGCAGACGCAAGCATGGACTTGCAAGTGCATCGCATCATCAGCTTTACCGAAGATGTCGCTGTCGGGCTGAGGCAGTTTCGTGAACAGCTTCCGGAACACAGTGCAGAAATTACCAATGTTATTGCCGAGCTATATGCTATCAGTGCAACCCTGACAAGTCTGGAAGGCCTCACGCGTCAATTTCCTCGTAATTTTGGGCCTGTTAAAGCGGATTTCGAGCGAGTGCTTGTCAGCTTACGGTATACGCTGAACGAGATTATCAATTCGTTTGGAAAACTTGACCGGAGACGAACAGCCGACAACTACCGCCAGATATGGCATGATCTGAACGTCTACTTTTACGACGAAAGCGGTTATTCATTGAAAAGACGGCTAAACAAATACAAACTATTCTTGGAAGAATTGCAAGATGTCGTACAAAAGTATACTTGACCCCCTAACCGGTGACTTCGTGCGCTAACAACGTTGTGCTTGTAGTAAGACCATAGATTATCGCTTCATGCACAATCTGCGAAAGAGCATCCTGGCTGTGCTGGAGGAGCAGGATGGTCGTTTTGCCGCACGTTTGGCTGGCCTCTCGCTCGGTGGCGGTCGACCAGGATCGTCAACCAGCAGTAGCAATTTCTCAGGCAATTCTCTAGAGGTGGAAGGTCATGGTATTGAAAAGCGCCGGTCTTATGAGAGGACAAGGTCTGGTTTTCGACCTCAACCATCGCCATTGCACTCTCCGACCTCGACAAACGACAGTGCACCGCCATGGGCCCCTGACGTTCCGGGCTCGCCAATCTCAACATCTACGACCACTCAATCGAACTTGTCGTCGGCTGTGCTAAACGACCACTGGGCAAAGGATGTCTTTTCTTATAGAGGACCGCTGATGAAGTTTCCTATTGAAGGTGAAGGGTAAGCAATACATTCAAAGCTTAATGTCATCGAAGGCTTGTCCAGAAATTGACCGATATCAGTTCCAAGTGCCTTGGAGAAGAAGTACAAGACATAAAAGAGTGGCTTCATGAGCAAGGCTTTGATGAAGTTGCATACTTGTATGTATCCCAGGCGGATAGCTCTGATTAACAAACTGATTTTCTCGTTGTCAAGGCCATTCGACGAAGATGTTTCGGTCTACTTTTACGTCAGAGAGGACGATAGTCGAGCACGAATTCTGTGTAAAGCACGAAGAAGCAGACGAGCTAAATTTTACTGTCTTCCACTTAACATGTTGGAGGTCAGACGTATCGGACCGTGTCTACAACTCTGTCGTCGACGACGCTCAGGAACAGAGCTTGTCCCGTGGTTGAATCTACATTTTGAGAGTATTGAAAGTATGTACAGCGGGCCATTCATTTTCGTACGAACTAACAGTTGTCCAGAGATGGTACTCTTCTTTTGCACCTTCATTGCACTAAGATCTCAGGATGGACATAAACGTGTTCAAGATATTCGTGACTATGAACTCGAAGCCGAGAAAGAGCTATTTGGCGGGTGAGTACTATGTACATACGTTGGTTTTGTTTTTACTAATACTGTTTACAGTCTGATTGATGATGACAGCTTCATCCATGCCTTGCGTGTATACCGAGACCGTTTGTCAGGAGCCATCCGCCTACAAGCATCTGTTCATGAAGGGGACATGAAAAGGTATTTACTGCAGAGCCCACACATCATTCTCCTGCTAACAATATACTATAGAGCACCCGTGTGGACAGCCTTTATAACCCATCATATCGATTCGCCCTATTGGGTCCGACGTGTAAAGACCAGAGTGCTTCTACGAGAGGCAAAAAGGGTTATATTCTTTCCAGAGTATTCGCCTCCAAGGACTAACCGTGGAGAGCACATTCTGAACTTTACTTCTGAAGATGGTATGTATTTTGCACTACTTGACCGATGTCTACTGACTTACACTTGGTGCAGATGCCAAAGATTTTGTTGATGTGATTGAACGACTTTCAATTACCGATTAGGCGTGGAACACGATTGAATGAATGAGAATAACGAACTTATGACATTGACGATTTCATGAATGATGATGATACGGCTGGCAACACATCTATCTGTGTGTCTGGATCTGGTTTGATGCGTTTGGCTGTACAATGATACGGTTGGTATGGGGTTCAAAAGCAGGTGTCTCTTCTCTTCTTGTTATCTCTTTTAATCTGATAGTCTTTTATTCACAAAATGAATGTACGAGTTCGGTAGATTATTCGAATACTTGCTTCAATTTCATGGATATCTATCTATATTATCCAAGCACGGTCAGACACAAGTTTCATGGCTGGACGGGGTGCTGCAATGATTCCGTATGCATTCATTTCTAGCGAGCACCTCAGATATCAATGAATCTCTACCTCCCTACCCACTTCAATGTTACATTTATAGATACTGTCCACCTAATTGGACGCGTTGAAAACAGCACTCTCACAAGCACCATCTATCTCCTACCCATGACCCGAAAACATCGCCATAACCGCCATCGACGGCCACACAGGCTCCCTTCTCGCCGAACTACTCCTCACCAACGACACCTTCAAACGCAGACTCTCCTCCCTGGCCGGCAGGGGCGGCGAGGGCCATTCGCCTGTCATTATTCGGTATCCCCCCTTTTCATTAGAGGATATGTAAGTTCTGAGGTCGTGATGATGATTGTGTGTGGTGGTGGTTGAAGCGCCAGATTCTACACTGAGAATCTCCCGTAGGTATATTCCAAACAAGCTCAGGAGCAGGGCATATTACCCCTTCCGATTGGGAAGAGTCATAAATCGCTTCGGTCCAACGGGTGGCTCTTGGTGTAGGCTATTCAACCTCACCTGTTCAAACGGCTCGTAAGCTGATGATATACAAGGACATCGCCCAAGTCGTCGCTGCAGATAAGCATTGTGGACAAACTTTATGGTTGTTACTGGTACGCCCCCTCTCTATCGACCTAGATAATGGGATATTGATAGATCTGACCTCGACCATTATTACATGAACAAAACAGGACCAATGCTAGCTGCTCGGCATGCTAACAAAAACGCAAAATAATACACAGGTAGCTAGGAGGTAGGTAAAGGGGGTGGGAGTACCCTAAGTAGCAGTGAATTATTTTGATTTGCCTTGACCATATTATACATGGCCCAACACTGTATGTGCATAGTGAAAATTTAAAGTGTATGTACCAAATACCTCAAATGCTTAAATTACATGAAAATAAAAAACCAACCCCCAACGCTGAAAAATGTAATGAACAGATAGAAACAAAAAAATCATCTCATCGTTTGCCGCGGAAATAATCGTATGATGTTGGAGGAGGATTGTTATCGTCTTGGGCTACAGGGCCGTAACCTCGCGTGCGCCATCGATCGACGGTGTGGATTGTGTTGTCGCCCTCGACGGCGGGGAGTTGGGCGTGACTCAGTAATCGAGACTCGCTCTCGTTCGACTGCATATACAACGACGGCCCGTTGGGATCGGTGAAGTTGCTGCCGACGCGAGACATTTGGGGTCGGAACGCGGGGTGATCCATGTCCGACGGTCGTCGCGTGCCCAAATCGTATCCCTCGGTGTGTTTGCGGGTAATTGCAGATACAGGCGAGGATGCCCGTGACGAAGTCGGGGAGTCACCCATAAAGGCCCGCGGCGTCTGGGATCGTTCAGATATGAGATCCTCTGGTCGTCCGTAGATGCCACCGCCAAACTCGTCCCTGAAATCAGCGCGGTTCTTGAAGTATGAGAAATCGAGTTGGCTTTCGGCGACTACTTCAAATGGTGCCGAGTCCATTGGCTTTCCAGGAGCAGATGTAGACATGGACTGCATCGCGATATCAGAGTATTCTGCAGCGGAGTCGAAATTGCCTAGTCTGCCCCTATAGATCGATTTCAATGTCTCTGCGGCCCGCGCATGCACCATTGGGGTCATCAACGACCGGAACAAAGCTGGATGTCCGAATCGCGAGTTCAGGCGATCACCTGCTCGCTTGGGACCTTTGCCCATGGAGGCCCCTAGAGCTTCCGCATCGTTTAGGACTCCCTTGTTGTAGTAAATCATATCATCGTCGTAAGTCCTTGAGCAGAACCACTTGAAACCCAGTATGATGAATGGCAGAGGAGCCAAGCAGTACAGCATTGTCCATGTACCCTTTGACGTGGCGACCAATGCAATCACAATGTTTGACAAGAATGCCCCAAAGAGCATTCGGTTGACGACAATTCGCCAGAAAAGGCCGCCCGATTCATTTTTGGTGATAAACACGTACAGCAGTAGATATCGTTTGAAATAGCAGTCCAAGGCATAGTACAGCGCAGCGACTGGAAGAATGATCGGTTGCAACGTAGCAAAGCAGAACGCGACGGTGGCGTAGAAAAGATAGTAGTTGTAGTAACTGGCATAGTCGAATGGAGGAGGAGCTGTCCACTCGATACTCTGGCGCGGAGTCGGAGCCATGAACGTCTTCATGAACCATTGCCATGCAATGGTAAAGAACTGCACTAGGTCCAATGTGGCACCAAGATTACGTTGCAGTAACCAAGTAACCCAGAAAGGAGACACTTGACACAAAGCAGACAAGGCTTTGTACCAGAATTGGCCGTCCTTGATAGCCTGCCATGCGTTTTCATTGTTATTCTTCGCATTGATAACGGCGGCCACATAAGTCCACGCTGCAGAAAACAGCGAAAACACTATCAGGTTGTTGAAGACGAAGAAAAAGTACAAGTGATGAATGACGTGCTGCTCTCGAGCAGTCTTGGTGAGGTCACCGGCACGGCGCATGAGGCGCCGGAAAAAGATTGGCAAGACCAGGTATATCAAAGATGTCAATGCAGGCGCAGCGATACCTTGCACGGCCGCCCATGTATTCGGGTGTGCTTCCAGAGAAGTTTGGAAAGCCGGCCAGACCAGACCCAGGTTATTGAGATCGGAAAGGAAAATGGCAATCATAGCGTTAGGCGCAACCCACAACACTGTCAGTAGTGTAATCCAAAACACATTGACCACGCGACGCCATCTCCTGGTTTGTGGCGACAGATGAAGGTTCTCCCAGATGATGTCGTGAGGTCTTGGGGCAAGTTTGATGATTGTCCCTTGAGGCTTCTTCTTGCGGGCTGTGTACGCAACGGCGTGGGCATGTTCGATAGCCTCCCAACTGGCGAAACCATATGGCATGGGGTTGCGCTTATCGACTGATTGGCGAACGTCCTTTATCCTAGCCTCCAATTCTTGAATTCGGTCTGTGAGATGGTCAATTGCATCAACTTTGCCGGAACCACGGACGCTCATTGTGGGTCTGTTGATAGGAAGACGGTCCGGATTTTTGAGGTATTTTGCCAATACTGATTCCAGTTCTCTGACTGCTTCTTCGTGCTTCTTGATCAGGGAGGGCAGATCTTTCACATTTCGTCCAATGGTGGTCCGCGGCAGTGATGAGGTTGGATTGACGCCGTCAGTAAGTCGCATTAGGCCTTCTTCGGAACGTAGGTTTGGTGGAACACTCGTGATCTAGATTGTCAGCACATCGCAAACCTAGAGGGTGGAGAAAACGTACCATCAAAGTCCTGGCATGGAGACTCATCTGATAATCCGAGCTATCAAAATAACGTCTCCGCAAGGCTAGAATGTGCCTATAGTTCTGCCACAAAAAGAACATGATGACAATATCAAAGACATATGCGCAAACAACTTGAGCCCACACAGCTTCGGTGAGAATATACAACGGCGTCATGAGTGTAAAAGCCGAAGTTCCCGGAACGGCGGATCCATTGCTCTGAGTGATGTTGACAGCGATGAGAATAGTACAGCCGATAACACTCAAGACCAAGAAAATATTCCTCATCATCTTGGCGCACCGTAGAAACACGACAGCATCCAAGCCAATTCGATCCGCGAGACTTTCCTCCTTGACACTTAGAACAGGCGGAACCCAGGCAAAGACTCCCTTGCCCACTGGCGGAGGGGCATGTTTCTGGTCGGCATGTTTGACTTTCGGTGCGTAAATCGCGTTGTGGTATGGTCGGAATAAGGAAAAGAGAAGCATCAGCACGGCAGATATGCCGAGGGAGGTAGCGAGCGACACCCAGAAGGCATTAAGTTGGATCTAGCACATTGACAGTTAGCAAATTGCGACCAGATGGCTATAACAGAGACTAACGGTTTCTTTGAATGGATTTTGGATTAGACGTAGAAATTGATCGGCTGGAGAGAGATCGTTGTCGTCTCGTATTTCCATGGCATGCGCCATGCGATAGACTGGACCGGCCATGATGGATGCTCCGTCTTTTGGTGTAGGATGGAAAGAGCAACCGACAACGTCCAGCGCTGTTTATTGAGGAATTTGCGAGAATCTACTATGTAGACATGGACGACCGTTGTGTGTATTTGAATTGAATGGAGCACGGGATCGTCCAATTAGTTGCTGATCGTTGATCAAGATGATATCGATGCAATAGCGAGTGACAGATGAACAGCCAACGGATTAAGCGATTGTGATGATTTCAGATTGAGGTCAATAATTCTGCGTAGACGAAGGAGATGCAAATAATAAATAAAAAAAAAAAGACAGTCAGTAGCAGGGACGAATAATTTGGATGTTTTCTTTTCTCGTCTTGTATTTCCGAATAATGGGGTGTTTCACCTGACTGGCCAGTCAGGTGGCCCGTCCAAGGTACCGTATTGTAAATACCGCTCTTAGTACGATGCGTAGTGCTCCATGAGGACAATACGGTAATGATTTACAGATCTGGCCTGCTAAGAATAGCCTCTCGAATAGTCTTTGATCTGGCTCTTTGGCCTCTCTCCACTTCCACGTTGATGATTTAGTGAAAGTTTACTCAGTCAACTACATAGTACGTAGGTACGTAGCAGTAAGAGCCTGATCAGTCCGCGTGGTCTCCTTTTCTTTTGGATCTAATCCCGAGGTATTTTATCGGGTGCCTTTCTCTGTGTTGACCACCTGGCCAGTTACACACTCTACTATGATGTTCCGTGGTACGCTGGAGTGCAACCTTTGGCCCAACGGTCCAGGCCCTAGCAGGCACCCACCAATGACCATCCGCCGTTTTCTGGAGACTGAGACACGGCATGAAATTGACACCTGCCAGAGATTAGATATGATGAGCATGGAGCCATCCTCCGTATCTCTGCTAGATTGTTGCTTAGGATGTGTGATAAGTGGCTGTGCTCAACGTGGTGGAAGAAAAGACTCAATAGCCGATGACGTCTTGCAAGTCGAAAGTCACGTGATGCAGAGCACGTGATGATTTATCTAACCCTAGTCGACAAAGTTAGGGTTAAGACAATCAACTTCGAGAAGCGCTTCGGCGCTTTAGTTGCCGGTGTCGGCTTGGTCTGGCATGGGTCGTCTTTTTACTTTCCCCATGAATGGGGGCATGGAGTATGTTTCTCGATTGTAGAGCCAGGACTACTACTATCTCGTTCTTGACGCTTTACTGCAATTGATTGATGGCGAAAGAGCCGACATTTTAGCCAGTTTATCCGGCTGCGGTCCCTTGCCAGATTTAATAAATTGACTCCTCGATTGAGCCGAAGAAGAATGAAGAAGAATAAAATAAATCATGTTGCCTTGAAGGAAAAGGAAAAGAGCAGCGGCGGAAATCACGGCAGCGGAGTCAGCTCCCCCCACACGTTGAAGACGCTTGGCATCCCCAGCGCCCGAAAGTGCCAGTCTACGACTGAGTCTACCAATTCCTCTCGACAACTCGATTTCATAGTCAATTCTTGTATCTACAGAGAAGTGACTGCCGTTCTTTCACAGCTGGTATATTCACTACCAGGCTGCAGCATCGTTGCAGGGCGTTCTCGTTTCCGCTTGGCATCGCTTTAACTCGGGGTATCCTGGCTTTTCTGCCGGCGCCTCCCGTGCGCACCCTCACTTTGTACTCCATAGTAAGGTCCTCGATTCGCGTCAATTCATGAAACGTCCAGCTATTAACGTTTTAATGTTTTAGCTGCTATACTACGAAACCATATACATTAGCTCGATCCGACGAGGCAACACGCCGCAATCGCAGAAGCCTGCATTGAGTCATCAACCGTTCGGAGATGGCGCGATAATACACAACCTTTGAAATAAGAGTGCAATTTTCTGACAATCTCGTTGATGCCTGATAAACCCGGAACGGTAGCCGCATATGCGGCCGGAGCCTCCTTGGCCGCCATCACTTTATTCTATGTCTTTGGACCGAACTTCACCATAGACGGGGACGAGTCCAGCAGCAGCGATCGCAAGAAGGGAGTCGTTGGTCTGTCGAACCCCGCCAATGACTGTTTCATAAATTCCGTTCTGCAAGCGCTGGCCGGTCTGGGTCAGTTGCGTATATACCTCATTCGCGAACTGCATCGTCGAGAACTGGACGGTCCAGACGTGTATAATCAGCTTCCGGCGCCGGATGAAGTGACGGGCAAGCGCAGTCTTCCGCCGGACAGGTTGCGGGAGTTACAACAGGGGACTGTGACGTTGGCATTGAAAGAGATGCTTGACCGATTAAATGAGCGTCCAATTTACAAAAAGACGATCTCTGCTCGTTCGTTTATCCAGGCGCTGGAGTTTGCATTTCGGACGCGGATCAGCCGGAATCAGCAGGATGCGCAGGAGTTTCTGCAAATTGTTGCAGAGCGATTGTGTGATGAATATCATGCTGCAGTGAAAGCGAGACAGCGAGCGCAACGTGCGGCTGGTGCGGATACCGACGGATCGTCTATTGCGCAGGCTGAAAGTGATGAGAAATCTGGCGAAGTTTCTGTGCGCATTGACGACGGCTCCAAGGATGGTCTGCCTGCCATCATTGACAATAAGCTCAAAGAAATCGACAACGAGCATGGGTTTCCGCTTGAAGGACAGCTGGAATCACAAATCGAGTGCCAAACCTGCCACTATCAGTACCGACCAAACAGAACCTCTTTTGTGAACTTGACGCTGCAAGTTCCACAAAAAAGCTCTGCGACGTTGAGTTCCTGTTTTGACGGATTGCTCAAGACTGAATATATTGACGACTTTCGATGTGACAAGTGCGGGTTGCAGCATGCATTAGAGACGAAGATCATTGCAAAAACCAAAGCCAAGTCGGCTGACGAGATAGAAAATTTGGATGCGCAAATCAGGCGGATTCAGCAAGCTCTCGACACAGATCCAGAGCAAGGATTGGACGGAGTAGATCTCCCAGCTGCAGAGTTGGCGCCGAAGCGTCGAATTGCGCGACATATGCGCATTACTGTCTTTCCCAAGGTCGTCGCAATCCATTTATCGCGCTCCATCTTTGATCAGAGCAGTTCCACCAAGAACGCGGCCAAAGTGTCGTTTCCTGAGCGTTTGCCTTTGGGAGGAATATTGAATCGCAAATGGTACAAATTACTAGGCATAGTCTGCCACAAAGGGAGCCATAACAGTGGACACTATGAATCTTTCCGGAGAAGTCATTTGTATCCCCCATTTTCAACCCCAGACGTCTTTCGATCGTACGCGGCGAGCCGAACGGGTAGCGAAAATCCGTCGGTTGCGGGCAGTCCACGTCTTCCAGCGACGAAGAAATCAAATTATTCTCCCTCCGGCGGAGTCGAGCCTAGTCCTTTGAGTATCTCGCCAGTTGAGTCTTCACTCTCGCTGTCAAGTACGAACCCAAACAACCCACCATCATCGACATCAACACCCTCCACAGCCCAGACAACAGCATCATTCTCATCATCCTCATCCCAAGAAACCGCCAACCCGCCCCGCTCATCTCTTCAACTACAACCCTCCACCGACCAAACTCAAGACAACCTCCCCCGCCGCAGCTCCTCAGTCCGCCTAGGAACTCCCAAACTCAGCACTACTACTAGCAGTAGCTCCACGGCCGGTGGTGGTGGCAGTGGCCTGAGCGCCCAACGACTTTTACGCAGCAGACGCAAAACGGCAGATAGATGGTGGCGCATATCCGACGAGAAGGTCAAAGAGTGCAAAACGAGTGATGTTTTGGGGATGCAAAAGGAGGTGTATCTGCTATTCTACGAGATGGATAGTCAGGCGCCGTCCACGAACTCGTAGGTTTTTGCTTAAATGCATCATGCAGGCGTTTCGTTTTTCTTTCTCGGGTGTTTTTACTTGTATATATGGAGGATGGACATAAAAGGGGTGGGGTATATAGCTCTATGTTGTACGTATGTAGTACCTGTGAGAGTGAAGCTCATAAGACTACTACACCAAAAACAGGGCCACGTCAGAGTGGGTTTTGGTAGGGCATGGTTTTGGATCATTTCCACCACCACGACAGATTTGACTTTTACATAGAGAGAATGATGACCTGTAAGTTTGGCTCCGAAAATATCATCTGTCTACCTAGATAGGCATCGGCAGTTCTATAGTCCCAGCGCGCGTCTTAACTAGATACCCTTGGACAGGACAAACCACAGCCAAGGGTGGTATACTGTCTCATCATCGACCGGGTCCAAAATAGTTGGCAGGTATGTAGTCTTGGTCAGAACCTGTTACTGATGAAGCGGAACGGAGGAGAATGGCCGGAAAATGTCCCTAACTATATAGATGTCGATCAAGGCAACTTCTGAAACTCCCCCTGCTCGATATCACCGCTCGTTTAAATCACAGGCCGTTCAAAGACACAACTGTTAGCGTGCTGGGATAACCACGCAACGTTCCTCGTGTTTGAATTCGTGTACCGCCCTTGCAGAGCAGAAGTTAGGCATAACATCACTGTTGACTTAGGTGGACGAACAGTTGATGGATTGCAGTTGCCGACCAGCTTAGTATATATGGATCGGCCACTAGCAGTCCTACATGCTCCTCGTTGAGCACTTCTGTTGTGGCTACAAGCTCGGATTTTAGCAAAAAGCGTAACGATCTAATGGTACAACCCTCATGTCAACGTTGTTGGCTAGTCATTCCCTCCGTTGGAACAAGTCTCCATGCCTCGAGGCGGTATTCTTGTGCCTTGGTTGAGCCTCAAGATAAAAGGCCCATCTCATTCTATTGTTTTGGGCCTGGCTGGGCATTGCACAAGGCAGAAATTAGAACAAGGCTGATCTTATTTCCAGACCTGGCAGGTAGAGAGAGAGCTTGATCACGATTGGGTACGGTCCGAAAGCCCAGAACCAATCACGGGCGGACCACTTTTGCATCAAAAACAGGGGATGTCAAGGCAGTCTGCCACCCTCCTCGTCATTCAGCCTGGTCAAATATATTTGCTCAGTTGGTAAGATTACCCTCACACCAGAAATCTCGACCCCAAATGCACATTTTTGAGACGCCATCAACCTCAGCATAGGTTATTCAAATGTCAGTGACTACTAATCGTCCCGACTTTACCGAAGAGGTAACAACAGCTCTTGTGGCGGGGAACGTTGCAGCCGCGAAGCTATTGATTCAACACGGAGATTGCGATTTCCTTAAGCAAACCAATGAGGTGACTCTGCTGGCCAAAATGATCCTCCTTGATGCGTTATTCCCCATAGCTATTGATAGAATAGACGCCTTCTTCACCTTGGCTTCTTCTATAAATCCTCCACCACGCAGAGAAGCGCTTTTTTGGAATTGCGCAGAACTTGATGATGAGGGGCAACATCAACTCACAGCTCTACACTTCGCTTTCATTCCCCACGAAGTTGACGATGCCCGTGGCACAATCATTCCTGTGGAAGAAAAGGAAAGGATCCTTCCCCGTCTCCTTGAAGAGTTCCATGAGCCGCGCTTTCTCAACGCCCAAGTTCATTTGCAGGCTCCAAAGTATGGGGGAGATACAATCTTGCACTTTGCTGCGCGGCAAGGCTGTACCGGAGCTATCAACACGCTGCTCGACCGCCAACATACTTTGGGAATTGATCTCAATATTCTCAATTCCTACCAACAGACGCCTACAGATCTCTGTATTATGCATTATGAAAGCCTTTTCAATGAACTAGAAGACCGGCTAATGACATATGGCTCGCTGTCCGCCGAGCGGACACTTGTCGAGCAACTTAATGGAATGAGACTTAGTATTGTTCGCCTCCTTACTAAAGTCAAGTGCAAAATTTCTACATTCTGCCTTGTTGCCATGAGATCTGAAACTACGGTCATATTTCTCCGTCGACCCGATACTTTAATATGTATTCCTTGCACAGAAGGTAAGTTGCCGCCCGCTCATCATCTTGTGTGAAAGGAGATCAGAGAAGAGAAAACCATAATACATGCTAATATTCGATACAGTGTGCTCACTGCAAGGCCGTTTCCAAGATGCTGCTGCGGATATTTCTCAGCTTCTCCAGCTAGAGGTAAACCATTTTATTCCATACGTTGATAAGCCATCTGATTATGGCAAAATCCTGTCCTCGGATTTAAATGATCTCATTCAGATGCTGAGTTGATATCGATTTGGGATTTGAAATTTGTTAGAAAGATGATTTCAAACGTTCTTTTGAACATAGAGCCGAAATATTGTTCGTTGTCTGGCGCACAATAATCTTAGCCAAGAATTAGGTTCAATTTTCCATCATCTTCATCATATATGGCAGCCATGGGGCTTGGAGTCTTGAATTAAGCAAGTAACACGATCAGTTTAAGCCCGAAGAACACTCCTCAAATGATAGTACAAGGAGAAACACTCACGACATAAGTTCATTGAACGAGATTTTAGAAGATGTGTTTTCATGTACAATAGCTGTACACTGGCGTCTCACAACTTCGAATTCATAGTCGTTCCTGCACAGCGGAAGTATCGGAAGCTGCGTATCACGTTGGTCATAGAGCTCAACACCGAAATCTAGGAACAGACTTTTTTCGTGATCAAGAATGGCATTGATAGCAGTGTCAATGCTACCATTTCGATTGAAATACAATGTATCCATCAAGGTCCATGGTCCATCTTTACGATAAATCTCCATAAGGTTGGCTGTAGTTGGTACCACCCCAGCGTGCAGACACTTAATAATGGTAGTAAAAAGGGCCCGAAATCCTTTCCGTAACGCCTTGTGCTTCTTGAACACTGTTTGGACCTTCTGGGGTAGATGCTGGAGTAAAGGCTCGTTTAGCATATACCAGGTATAATTGTCCGCCACTTCGTCTGTTTCTATAAGACTATCAACGATTTTCTCGGCGCGCCATCTCAAAGCCTGACACATGCGAACACTGAGAAAGCCTCCTATGCAATGGCCACAAGTGCACCCAAAGCGTGCTTGATTTCTCCGGTTGCAGTCAGTAACATCCCGTCCACACAAAATAAGCACGCACGAAACTGCGTTTTCATCAAATCCGTCGAATTTATCACCTCGGAAAAGGAACCGTTGTCCGTGATGAAGCAGTAGCCGGGTTTCCTCAAGTTTTGATTGTAATGCCTCAATAGGTGTGTGACCATGTACATTTCGATCCAGCTTGAGATTTCGGTATCCAGTGACCAGGAAAGTTTTCAAGATCCAGGCGACACAATCAGGTTTGAAATAGGTAGCAGCAGTGTGAAGAATATTGTTTCCCTTCCTGTCCCTCATCTCGCTTAGACGCAGTCGGAACGCGTCATCGAAGTCTTTTTCTTTAAAAAATTCAAGGCACTCTGCATCAGAGAGCGTCTGCAAAGCATAGTGGAATGGGTAGTCACGCTCAAATCTGGTATTTTGATGCTTTCTTTTATTGTTCAAATATGTAGTGGTATAATCTGCCACAGCAGATGATGATAAAGCATCAAAATTGAGGTTTCCATCCTCTCCAATAGATGGACCAGGAAACAGCATTCTCGTCTTAGGAACCTCAGGACTGGAGTCATCAGAATCGTAATCGGAGTCAAAACACTCGGTTTTAGGAAGCTCCGGGTCTACTTTGGCAGCAATTGAAAGTGACGGATGGTTTGCATCTTTGTAAGATAAAGCGAACCATCCACTCATCCCAATACGTCGGAAACCCAACGCTCTGAAAAAGTTGATAGCAGTTACTGTTTGAGCACGCGCCATATCAAAGCGGGCCTGCTTGGTCTTGCCGGCACGGTCTTGGAGATCCTCACCCTTGTGCAGACATGACGGAGATGCAAAAACAAAGCGCATATCACCGTCTAGACTCGTCGCATTCAGGAGTAAATCCTTCACTAATTTCTGCCCGATCCCCCGACGACGAAACTTCTTTTTCACTGTCACACTCTCGACAATGAAAAAGTTGCCTGTATTCAGCTCTTCTCGCCAAATGCCAAGCCCCTTTCGAGTCGGATGGGATATGTATTCCTCCTTGAGGCGGCCATAACGATCAAATATGTCGATAGCCAGCTGGAGGGTCTCCGTTGAAGGGAATTCCATCTTCTCGTAGAATGATGTGCCTATTATGTCTCGTCGGATTAAAAGACCAAATGCTTCTCCAATTTCGACATTCCTTTTAGTTCGCTGCAAGACTGCACGTCCTTTGATGGGGGTTAGCCATTCCTTGAATGGCTGGTATTCGAATGAAGTATCCTCCGAGCTGTTTATGACTATCATATTTGTAGGTGTTGGGAGCGGTGGCGAGCGACAGACCAAAGTTATCAGAGAAGACAGATAGTGTGAGTTATCAGATATTTCACACGCTTTTGCCAGTGCGCGTCTGTCCCAGGGATGGCTAACATCAGTGGCAGCAATATCAGAATATCGTGCAATTAGAAAGTCAAACATATCTCGACTAGAAAACTGCATTGCACATTTGATACATTCAAAGAATTGCTTTGCAGAAGATGGCCTCAAGTTGCCGTCATCATGATACCAAAGAAATTGAAGCAATAGAAGATTATTGCTCTGGCAAACAATTGGGATTGGCTGAACTGATTGACCTGTCGTTTCTCGAGATAGTCGAAAAGGGTTCGCGCCATATCGTAACAATGTCCTCACCGTCCGCAATTGTGCCTCCTTGATATAACGGCCATGTAACAGGGTACTCTTTAGATGCCCATAAGTACGCAAATTAAGAGCATCTAGTAAGGGAGCTGCCCTAATTTCAGGACCAACCAAACGAAGATCATTCAGTCCGCTCATTGCTTTCTCTGAGTCTGTGCATGACGATAATAGAATCTCAACGATGTCATATTGAAACATGTAAATTGCATATTCGAGCGGGGAAGACCAGATACTTTTGTCATTGGAAAACTGCCCCGCTTCCAGTTTTCTATAAGAAAAGATATCTGCTCCCAGTTTCAGTAAAATTCTAATGGCAACAATGTTGCCCGTGATGACGGCCCAAAGGAGAGGTGTCCCTTCCTCTACACCGAAACGGCCATCAATGCCCCGTCTATATTCCTTTCCAGCTCGTGAATGAGGTTCAAGTGCTGCACCATGTTCCACAAGAGTAGTGGCTATCCGTGGGATATCGTGGTCATCAAAAGCGCTGAGAAAATGTAGAGGGTGGACACCATGACGTGTTTCTATCGAAGGGTCTGCTCCTAATGCAAGAAGAAGCGTTACAATGTCTGCGTGGCCACAACGACTTGCAACCACTATTGGCGTTTCACCCAAACCGTTCCGCTTATCAAAGTATTTAACAGGTAGATAGGACAGTCTCCGTAGTCTTTCCAGTTGACCATGCGCTGCAAGGTTGTGTATGAATGTTGGTGGAACGTCCATGGGATTGTTGATAATCCATGTTATTACTGCATCTGCTTCCGGCCATGGCTCGCCTTTCACAAAAGAGTCATTATACTCAAATGAGATCAAGTGACGAGCTTTCATGTATCGGGATGGGCTTAACTTTTGCAACCTTCTCATGGCGGTCATGCTACCCTTCAGTGAGGCCTGAAGTAATTGTTCCGTCTCCTCTTCGAGACTGATTGGCGATTTTAAACCAAAGACATCATGAAATGTACCAACCATGCTTTGAGCTTCGTGATGACCTAGCATCGCTGATAGATAGAGAGAATGAAGTGCCTCAGGAAATAATGTAGAATCGGCCTCGGAAATAGCTGGGAAGCACAGAGTCATTACCGCATATTCGAAACTCGCAGTAGCACGACGAAGATTGTCTTGTCTAGGTGAGTCGGCAATGTACTTGTATTGCCTAGTGATTTCATTTTGCACA
Organism: Talaromyces pinophilus; assembly: GCA_001571465.2. Taxonomy (NCBI): domain Eukaryota; kingdom Fungi; phylum Ascomycota; class Eurotiomycetes; order Eurotiales; family Trichocomaceae; genus Talaromyces; species Talaromyces pinophilus. The sequence goes on along the minus strand of CP017344.1, from coordinate 1,959,713 downwards.
CTGTACGGTAAAAGAACGGTAAATTTCTCGTCTCTCGACGCCTTTGACCAGGAGACACCAGTTAGCATTCCAGAATGTCGACTGCTCTCCTTTTTGGACCGCATCATGTTCTTCTAAAAGTTTATCTAGACTTACTCGAAATATGTTCTCACTGACTTTCTGAATCGCAGACATTTGAAATTCCTCACTTCGTTGCACCCTGTGGCTTGTTAATGCGGAAATGTGTGGCAAGAGTCACTTTCAACGGCATACCATGTCTCAAAGGTGTCAAACATGAATTTTTTCACAGTATTCTTTTGTAAATTTGATGACAGCAAAGATCTGGATTGAAGTTTAGTCCCTGATAGTAGACAATAGGGTGCTTGAACGTACATCTTAGATATCGGTGCTTTCACTCTCCGTTTCGAAAAATTAGCAGGGGAGCAGTGCCGCCGTGAAAAAGTTGCTATAGAGCCAAATTTCCAGAGGAAAAGCAATTCCCCATAAAAATTGGTGTGACTCTTTTCATTCAAACAAAAATCTAAGACGATGGCTTCAGTCTCTTGATGATTTAACGTAGGTGTTGCCGAATATGCATGTGTCCCTTGTCGATTGAATCGTCTCCACACTGAAGCCACTTTTTCCTCATTTCTCCTTTTTTGAAGTTGATTCGAATCAAAGATGGCCCTTAGCTCTAATCGCAAGATATGCCGAAGAGCCTGGAGGACTTGGTATGTATTGCTAGGTCGCTTCGCGGGCTCTCCGGCCGTCATCTGATCGACAATATCACGGAGCAGTTGTTCGCCTTCTTGACTCTGCAATGTGTCATTCTCCAGAGTTATCCAGTCCCCATCTTCTTCTATGTGACCAATGTCAATGTCGCCTTTCATTCTTGACAGTGACATGTGTAGCATGCGTAACTGCTGGGTGTCAAGCCAAGACATGTTCCTGCGCTTATTTTCTTCCTCAGCTGCCCTTTTACCAAAAGTTTGTCGTTTCATGAAGGTGGAATATGATTGTTCTTCATTCTGGCTAGTCCAATCATACAATTCACCTTTGATCTTTCGTTCTTTTAAGTCGCCTCCCTTGAGGGACAAGAGTTGGTCCACCACGGAGGGGCCTCTGAGTAAAAAGAGGAGAACGATTCCCAAGGAATAGATCTCCGCTTTCAAAAGATCGTCTACATCAAACTCTGCAGTACTATCCATGAGTTCCGGCGCTGAAAACACCGGGGTGCCACTATTGTGTCTTCGAGGGAACTTCGTGTCATGTAGGACGAGAGAAGAGCCAAAATCAGCAATTTTGGCGATATATCCGCGTTCTTTGTCCTGAAAAACCAGAATGTTTCGCGGCTTGATGTCACCGTGTATTATACCGACTGAATGTAGGGCTTCAATTCCCAAAGCGACATCGATGGACAGTCCCAATCGCCTACGCATAGGGATCGTGTGATACTTGCGTTGATAGAAGTCTGCGAGGTCACCCAGATCAGTTCCCTCGAGAAGCAGGTTGGGAACCACGAGTTTCGTACTGATATCGATAGTGCGCCAACAGCAGCCTATCAGCGATGTGATATTTTGATTCGTTCTTAGTTGTTCATGGTTCATTATTTGATACTCTTTGGTCATTGAGTCAAAAATTCGTCGGTTTCTCTGTGTCATTGGGTTGGGATCAAGAATCGGCGTCTTGACTGCTATCAATCTGGGAAGTTCAAGGTCTGCAAATCCAGATGGTAAAACCTTTGAGAAAAGGCTTTTTGTGGCGAGAGACACCGAGAAATAAGAGCCATGTCGACGTCTCTCGGATAGTCTCAGATTGCTTGGGGTTATGTGCACTTGGCTCAACATCTGGGTCGTCCATGCTGTCGGCGCTGTGGAGAGTGACACTATAGCGAGAAAAGAAAGAAGGTCATAGGGACTAGCGTGGGAATCTAGTGTATCGTAAATACTACTATCATTTTCCTCCGTGGGTGTATGATTGGTGTTCTGCGTCAGGTGGCTCAAAATGGTCCCTGCAGTATCTTCAGGGTAAGTCATATTGACAAATGGTAGACAGATGAATTTGGCAGTTTCTTCTGTTTCCAATGATGAGTGGGGAGGGGAAAAGAAATACTCGCAAGCAATTCTAGATTCCATCTATGCGCTTATATAGAGAGAATTTCGCATAAGTCTGCAAGTGTGCCTTGGATCTGGCTGCAGGGGAGGGTTGCAGGGGTCATGGAGGGCTGTGTCGACACTGGCATAGCCACACAGATGTGACTATAAATCGTGTCTGAAAAATTCCCTGTCTAAAATATTCTTAGTACCAAAAGTTCCCTCGCTCGATTCATTGTTACGTTATAGGCTTTTAAGTCGCTGTATTCATTATTCAATGGCTGAAGCTCACATCAGCACATTCTTTGGTGCCGCAGGATTGTTTGGGCAACTGTGCCAGGGTTGCTTCAACTCATTCGAATTCTGGGAAAAGTTTGAGATTGCACACGAAAAGGCGTATGAGTTTCAATCAAGACTTGAGTTCCAACGCGCGAAACTACATTACTGGACAACGAAATGGAAGACTTTCGAAATTGCAGCATCATCTGAAATCGCCGACACCAGATTACAAACATACCAACACGCAATTGGAAACTATTTACAGCTCATTTTCCATACTGTACAGAATCTGATCTCTTACCAGGATGACGTTCCGATCCTTCAGAACATGCTCCTAGCAAAGGCTTCGAGTTTACCTCAGAGGCTATCCAGATTGCTGGACCCGCAATCTTTTGACTCAACCGATCATTTAGGCGGCGACCCTTCCAGTCTCAAAGAACGTCTACAGTGGGCTTTACAAAGCGGAAAGGCCATAGAGCGTATAGAGTTGCTAACTACCCTTATTCACGACCTAGAAAGCTTCCTTCCTCCACCTGGCTATGACTCCAATGTAACTGGAGCAATTTTTCTCAACTCAGCGCTGACTTGGAAGCAAGATGCGTCGAAGTTAAGATGGCTAGGCGCACAACGCGATTTCGATTCATTCACCACATCACTTGCCCGGCTCAAAGCTACGAACTTGACTCACGTGAATGAGCTGGACTTATATTCAGAGTTTGAAACACCAAAGCTCAACGGCTTCGTACAGCGGATGCGGACATCTGAAACTAGTCGCCACTACTTAGGAACGTACTATGGACAGTGCGTACTGATTGAAAGAAAGACAATACCATCTGGAAAGAATAATCATACAATCATAGATGATCGTATCCAGAAGATTGTCCGCTTGTTGAAGCTCTCACAAGGCGTGAAAGGGCTACGGACGCCGCCTTGTTTGGGCTACATCAAAGGAGAACCAGAACTTGATACGGAGGGTCAAAATTGCTGTGTGTATGAGATTTTGTATTCTGCCAACCCTGGGCAAGTGGTTTCGCTTCGATCCATGCTGCGTTCAGAAAATTTCCCTAGATTCAAGTCAGCGCTCTCTCTCGATAAACGTTTTAAGGTCGCCAGAACCCTTGCGAAAGCAATTTATTGTTTACACTCCGCCGAATGGCTTCATAAGGGAATTCGGAGCAGCAACGTCGTCTTCTTACCCCCAGCTCAGACTGACACCGGCACGACTCAGGCGGATGTTCAATTCAACCACGCATACCTCGTCGGTTTCGAATGTAGCCGCACGAATTCTCAAGATGAAGGCACGGAAAACATAGCCGGGACCGAAGACAGCAATCTCTATAGACATCCAGCTGCTCAAGGTCTGCCTAAAGCTGAACCAGACTCATATCTAGGTGATACAGGACGCTTCTCCAAAAATCACGACATTTACAGCCTTGGCGTGATTCTCATCGAACTAGGCCTTTTAATGTCAGCTGGACGAATCAAGGCCCAAGCCAGAAAGTATGACCCAGACTACGGAAAACACAGCGCCGAGAAATTCCAAAGGTTGCTCCTGGACAAGCTTGTTCCCGAAGTTGCTCTTACAATGGGCAAAGTGTATGCGGATGTCACTTTTCGCTGTCTCAAGGCAGATTTCTATCATCCATCACCGGAGTTGCATCACATGAATGCGGAGACATTTTACCAGACCGTTGTTGCTGCTCTCGATCTATGTAGAGCATAATCTCATATAGATCTTAGCTTTTTTTTTGGATTGCTATATTTCAAATAAACAGTATTTGTTCTACATTCAAATCTTCATTAATGGAGCGCCTAATATTCCATAACTAAGAGGAAGCCCTATCAAAACTGGCTGGGGAAATAAAAACTTAAAAAAAAAAAAATTCAAGATGCGTTAAGCTTTGAAATAACTAACTTGATCCTTAATATCTCTTATCTCGTACTAGTTTCAACTTTCATGTTATGGCCAATGATGGACAATCAGCGATCACGGGCCCACAGATGAGCGAGCCACTTATGTTAAGCTTTTGGTATGTTATGGCTGAGGCATACATGCGGCGCTGCGTGGTACATGCAAGTTAGGGCAACATTCTATGTACGCGTTTGCAGTTGCTACACAAGAAGTGACATCAAGTTACAACCATTCCTTCCAATTGTGGCAGTGCAAGTTGTTACCTATTTTTATCTCTGTTCTGATCCAATAAATCCATGCAGACTTGCAGTGGCCTGACATTATGCTGCATGGGGCCGCTCCGTAGGAGGTCTATCAGTATCAGGATGGTTATGACCCTTGACTGCCTGTCTGCCTGTAGTTAACTATTAGTGCCGTACAAAGGGGCGTGACATGGTATTATTGAGACAAGACTAACTTACATAGTATATCTACTCCGTACTTGAGCTGAGTCCTGATCCATTGACCTAGCCGTAGTAAGTTGCAGGCCGCGTTACAAAGTTAGTGGGGTTAGGTTAGTCGTTCATACTACCATATGTGGTACCAGAAAATATACTTGATCTGATATCAACCTAGTTATTATGTAGAATTCGCAGTATCCATTATGAAAATTCTCTTCTTCCATCCCCACTCCATGATCACACAAGATGGTATGAAGCAGAGTCCAATGTACCTATCCGCTATCGCCTTACCTAGATGGAGTCGGACAGGAAGAAAATATGCATCCACGTCAAGTGCTTTGACTAGCCCTGTAATGATCCTTTGTACTGTATCAAGCTTGTTCAAGCTCATGTCTCGGTAGTTTTCTGTGCGAGTCAATGGAGTTTATTGCTTCGATGATGTGTATATGATTCTCTAGGCAGCTAAAAAGTCATCAGAAGCAATCAATATACTCGGCTAAAGCTATTACAGCATAGCAGTCAAGGGTTGGTGACTACATTTAAAGTAGTTGTCTATAGCTGGGCTTAAGTAAAGTAGCAGTCTCAAGAAGGCTAGTTTGGATTTCCTAGGTGATCAAATAATCAATAGTGGTAGAGAGTATCTTAAACCCAATGTTAGGCCTTACAGTAACGGGTTTTAGCGGGAAAAATATCAAGATGGAATGATCGATTCTAGATGCCGAAAATGTCATTTAACGGCTGAACACGACCATACATGCACTGAGACAGATATAAACCGCCCATTCCTTAGTCATGCAGGACCTCGCTTTACTAAAGTTATAGTTCACTTAGTCTCCTTACAGAGAATCCGTCTTTGATATTTCCGGTCCTTTGGATAGAGACACCTCCCGACGAAGAGGATACCGCTGCAGTGGGTTGGCAAGGAGTTCTTTGACGAGAGAGCCATGTTCAACTCCGCAGGCACAATGTCGACCAGAGCCCAGGTTGCTACTTCGAAGCTATTGCACACAAGGACAAAGTTCTCAAGAAGACATTGAGGGCTGTCGATGACGTATCCTCGGGTTTATATCTATCAGTACTTTCCTCTAGGCATTTCAAACCTTCAAATGCTGGCCCCGGCATATAGTTGAAAAGAAGACGAAGGAGACAGAAATTATAGATAAGATAATATAAGGGATAGATTCAATGTTGCGGCCGAATGAAAAAGGTTTCGAGGAAAACTAGACGTTATGTCAGGACAAGGATGGCTATTCCCTACCTAGATATTTGGCGGGCAGTGATGACCATATGAACATCAGGAGGCAGATGAAGTATCTCAAAGCTGAAATTTCTGTCATTAGAGCTGAGTGTTGGATATACGAAAGAGTTAAGAGTCATGAAGGGTTTGGATCCAGCTCCAGGGTAATTCGTACGTAGTACCTGTGAGAGGTTACAGATTCTGCGAGGAAATTACCATGAGCATACATCACCAGCAAAACTATTGGACATTTGCTAGCGCGTCTCTATTCGGGGATACATCCATGGATGTATCTATATCCTGATGCACAAAGTATATTGATTGATCGGAGCTCTGCCCGACAGTTGCATGAACATACTATGTATACCCGAGGTATTCGGAAAGACCCCCCCAGCCCCGGAAAAGAACTTGCCCTACGTAGTGGTACTCTATACAATATTCCACGAATAATCGGCAAGACGGCCGTTGACCATCGTCTCTATGCTTTAGGCTCGCTGGTCTAGATGCTCTAGTTCTGGCCTGGCTGGTCTGATTGGTATCACGGGATATATATAGCATGCCACGCTGGCGGGATGGGAGGATTCTTTGAGATGCTCGGGCATGCTACATGGCCAATTGATGGTGTAGGATTGATCAAGTGATTTATGAATGTGGTCATGTAATTGGCTTGGTGCCTGAGACCCGGGGTTTTCCGTGGATGGGAGGTCCGATGTTTACATATAGTCATAGTATACTCCGATATCAATATGTGCGTACATTCATAAATTGCAAGTGTATGTCAATTGCGGGTAGCTTGAGCTCGTCTAACTGATGATCGCAGGGACTTGGGTGTTCTTGACAACTGAGATATCGTTGGATAATATGAGACAAGCTTGAACAAAACTCTAAAGCACTGTATCAATTGCTCTGGGCAATTGATGAGGAAAAACATACTCTGTACGGAGTAGAGGCCTCATGTTTGTATTGGCGCGGGGTTACTGGTTGCTATGCCACCAGTCAGTAAGACACATTGCACAACCAGACAGTCATAGAAATGCAATTGATGCAATCAATTGGTACAACCACAGAATATAGAATAGAAAGCAATGGAAATGTTCCACAATGCATATCAAGTACAGTGAGTGATACACAGAGGAAGAATTATACGATTATCGCGGGGCAAATCGGGAACGTCATAGAAAAATCGGAGGTACTATGTATGCCCCCCACCACAGAAGAGCACAAACCGGATGTTCGAAGGAAGCATTATATCATTGCTTGAGTTTGAATGATATAAGTACAAGATCCCTAGCTTCTGCTCGATTTCATTCAATTCATTTGAGCTGATATCTCGAAAATAAGGCGAGTAGTGCTTTCTGCCTGATTGTCAAGGCATCTCTGACCTCATCTTTTCTTTCTCCAGCAGAATCCACCGTTTCAAGCTGCCGGTGAACTCGGTGAGTGCTTCTTTGCTGCGATTCTTGCCTGCTGTTTGCCCTATCACCGTGTCATCGCAAGGAAAAAAGAAAGAACAGCAGACACTGCCAGAAAAGCCCCTCTTGTTGACTTGACTCTGTTGACTCTGCTGAGCTCCTGTCTGGTGGCATTGTTCTGAGCTTGCCCCCTCCATCCCCACTTCTGCTGCCACTTTTACCTCATTCTTCTCTCCTCTCATTTTCTTCTTTCTTTCTTGACTTCACCACTAATCAATCAACCAGATCACATCACATTATCAATAATTACGGACTAGACAACATGGGTGTCCTCGAGAAGCTGTCCCGCAAGACTGGTGTCATCGTCGGCGATGACGTCCTCGAGCTCTTCAAGTATGCTCAGGAGAAGCAGTTTGCCATTCCTGCCATTGTACGTTTGTTTTGCGTTTATTCGTGACGCTGGATGATAGCATAGCATAGCTAACAGACCAGAACGTGACCTCTTCTTCGACTGTCGTCGCTTCCCTCGAAGCTGCCCGCGACCAGAACTGCCCCATCATCCTGCAAATGTCCCAGGGTGGAGCCGCCTACTTTGCCGGAAAGGTATCCCTCACCACTCCTCCATTCTAATATACCCCTGCTAAGAGACTACCAGGGCGTCGCAAACTCCAACCAGGAAGCCTCCATCGCCGGCGCCATTGCCGGCGCCCACTACATCCGTAGCATCGCCCCTTCCTACGGCATCCCCGTCGTCCTGCACACCGACCACTGCGCCAAGAAGCTTCTGCCATGGTTGGACGGCATGCTCGACGAGGACGAGCGCTACTTCAAGCAGCACGGCGAGCCTCTGTTCTCTTCCCACATGATTGACTTGTCCGAGGAGCCTGTGGACTGGAACATTGAGACTACTGCCAAGTACTTGAAGCGCGCTGCTCCCATGAAGCAGTGGCTCGAGATGGTACCTCTTCCCTTCCTCCCCGGTCTGTTAACTAAAGCTAATAGATGTAGGAAATCGGTATCACCGGCGGTGAAGAAGACGGCGTCAACAACGAAGACGTCGACAACAACTCCCTCTACACCCAGCCCGAGGACATCCTCGCCATCCACAACGCCCTCGCCCCGATCAGCCCTTACTTCTCCATCGCCGCTGGCTTCGGCAATGTGCACGGCGTCTACAAGCCCGGCAACGTGCGCCTGCACCCAGAGTTGCTCTCCAAACACCAGAAATACGTCAAGGAGAAACTCAACTCTACCTCCGACAAGCCCGTCTTCTTTGTGTTTCACGGCGGCTCCGGCTCCTCCAAGGCCGAGTACAAGGAAGCCATCAGCTACGGCGTCGTCAAAGTCAATGTCGACACTGATATGCAGTTCGCTTACTTGTCTGGTGTGCGCGACTACGTCCTTAAGAAGAAGGATTACCTGTTGACTACTGTTGGTAACCCCGATGGCGCCGATAAGCCGAACAAGAAGTTCTTTGATCCCCGTGTTTGGGTCCGGGAGGGTGAGAAGTCGATGAGCGCGCGTGTCAAGGAGGCTCTTGAGGACTTCAACACTGCTGGTCAGTTGTAATTTTTTTTGCCGAAAACTTCGGAAGTACGTATTTAAAATAAACAAGACAGAATGATATAATTGAGTTTTGAAAATTTTCCTTTTTATGTAGTACTGTACTCGAGTATAATCGGTGTATACATTTCTATCCCTTTTTCATAAACAAACGAGAATAAATCATACGGACTTTCCCTAACCTCCACGGTAGGAGGTTAATCCCTCTTCCTCAAATCCTCCGGCAAAGTAGACACATGCTGCTTAAACAACTCCTCCGCCTGCACCCACACACGCGCATTCTGTCTGTCCTTGAGCTGCAACAAGGACGGCAACAACGCGGTACTGAACATCTCGGAACTCTCACGAGGCAACAACGAGGGCAAGTGGTCGATGCTGATTACGTCGAGAGGTAAGTCGGGGTTGCCGAGGGTAGGGATGTTGGTGACGGGGACGGTGGGTTTGTCGAATGTGGTAGTTATGTTGTAGATGGGGATTGGGTTGTGGGGGTTTGTTCTATCAGACGTCAGTATGGGTGTTTGAGGTATGGTAGGAGGACGTACGTGTCAGCGCTAACGTCGCAGACGACGGAGAGAGTGCGCTTGGAAGAAGCAAGAGTCTCGGCGTTGACGAAGGGAGGGATGGGTGTGGAGAGGTAGATGCAGTTGATGAAGATATCGGCATCCTCGACGATTTCCTTGAACGGGCCGCCTATTGATGTCAGTACGAGAAAAGCATTGGCGCGAGAAAGGAAATACCCTTCTTGGTCTCCTCAAGATCCCACTTGATGATATCCTCGTCAGGAATACCGGCGTCCTTGGCGAACTGGACGGCACCGCTACCGCATCGTCCGAGCTGCCTCAAATTAATATAGATCGCAATGAAATCTGGATGCAGACTTACAGCTCCGATAACGAGCACCTTGGGCGATCGGCCGGCCTTCTTGATTCCAGCCTCTAGAATTTCTTTCACGGAGCCGATGAGCAGTCCCTCGTTGGCGTAGGGAGTTTCGCCGGGAAGAGGCTCATCCTTGCCGTGTGTGAATTGCCAGGCCCAGGTCTTGATTCCGAGCGCGGATCCTTTCTGAGTCAGTACCTTCCTCGGTCTCTAGGAAAATGAGATAAAACATACCAGCATATCCAGCCGAATAACCAAACGCTTCATCCAACCGTCAGCTTCGTTTTCTACCACCGCAAGAATTATACCATACCAGCAACCCGCCGTCCCTTCTCATCAGTCAAAAACTCCAAATCCAACAACGTACCGCCTCCACGCGGCCAGCGACTAAGCACCTTCTCCCAACCAGCTTGCTTCTTGTAGCAATGCGCAAAGGAAATGTGTACATGTTCGAGCGGGAAGTCGTCTTCGGGGAGCTCCTTGAGGCCGAGGATGTACGTATCTTTGGGCGCGTCTTTGACCCACGACCCTTCTTCGACGAGATGGGCGCCGACCTATCCAATCCAGTCAGATATTGTTACTCTCTTCGAAATTGTTGGTAAGGGGGAAGGAAGTGCATACAGCTGCGTATTCCTCATCTGTTCAAGCGGTCAAGTCAACACTCCAATCATTTCTCAATCTGATCCTCAAAGAATTGACATACCGTCGAAAATACTCTGACTCGACTTTTCAACCGTCACATCATATCCAGCATCTAGCAGCGCCTTGGTCGTAGTAGGTGTAACTATCCATCATCCCAGTAGTGAGCATCTGAGCATCTATACAGATAGCGGGGTTCCAAAAAAATCGAATTGCGAAAAACTTACGAGCTGACCGCGCCTCTTGAGGCTTGGTCTCTGCTCTGAGCCAGATCTTTGTTCCGGACATGATTTTGAAGTAGAGAATTAAATCAATTGAAATGTAGAAATTGTAAAAATTGGGTTGAGTCAGAGGTATGAAGCTGCTAAATAGATCTGATGGTTATTACTCATAGCGGATGAATGATTGTCCGGTCGCCGGTTTGCGGATGTGCCTGAGCCATTAGGCTTTGAGGATGAGTCAATGACTTTAGGATGTTTGATAGAATAGAATTGATTGTTTCACTAATAATACAGGTCATGGTCACATAGTTTTCCTTCAATTGGATCATCACAAATCAGAGTGTTAGTATACACTCGTGATAATGCATGCGCTAACATGTACGGATCGATCCTGAGTCTGCACGAAGCGGCTTCTTGGAGCGATTGATGGATCGTACCGGACTCTTCAGCTGGCCGAGACGGTTTCTGGGACATTGCACTGTGTCGGGTAGCAGGTCTTTCTGTCCTTATAGTGGCTGGGTGAAGGTGGTACTGGCATGAAACTGTTTGACGTACACGCTGTTCTGTCTGATGTAAAGTTTGCGGTCATTCTGATCCTATGAATGTCATTACATAGGCTCCCATCGAAATGTCAACGCGTTTTCAGCCAGACTCAACCGATCCATTAGTTGATCCAGCTGAGGAGAGTAGCTGTCTTTTGGACGGTCGGTAACTCTCTCTTCAAAAAGCATATTCTTGACATCATGAGAGTATTTCGCCGCGTCCCGGTAATTTCCCTGATCTATCAAAAGACGTAACGCGTTGAGGCTCGTTTGGAGAAAATCATCTTGTACCATCTCCATCCGTGGTGGAGACTTTGATTTCCGCAATTCCCGCACATATTCCATAAACGGTCGAGCGTCCTGCTGCGTAGGATGGTATATGCGCATCGCAAGACCATAAGGTCGAAGACCCGGTAAGGACTCTACTATGCTGCAATACTTGTCGAATAACGAAACGGGGACATCTTTAAACACACCAGCATCCATGTCCCGAATCATGAGGCGACCGAAATGGAAAACCGCCCCCTTGAGAAACTGTTCTTTGAAGTGCGTAGGTATTGAGTCTGCTACCTCCACAAATATTTCCATGGCACTAACCATGCCTCGCCCATGTTTGATTTCAGCCGCAACATAGTTGTACAAGAATGTAGAGAAGATACAGTCTGCAATCCGTCTGGGGATAATCCCATCGGAGCCACCCAAATCCGCTCTGTACAGTAGGCGTAGAAAAGCCCTGAGCTCATCGTGAAGACCTTCTGCTACCATGAACATGATGGCAAGTTTGGTTGCGCCCGGCACCTTGAAGAAAGATTTGCGAGAAGCTGAATCCGAAGCCCAAAACCACTTGGCTACTCTTGCCCCTGCACCGGTTGTCTTCATAGCTAGTTCTGGACTGGTTGAGCCGTTGTTAATCAATGATAATTGAGACCGCAAGACTTCTTTGAGTACCCGGCCGGTAAGAGTGCCGGCAGCCACGTTGTCATCGAGCAGTCTCATCGGGTCCTTGACTACTGCGAAGGTTTCTTCCATCTCCTGTCTATTCTGGTGAGATTCGATAGTAGGAAATGCCGGTTTGGACGGGACGACACGGAATAGCGGATTTTCCAGGATGGCATCCAAGTGCTGACTCGCAGACTGTGCTGGTTTGTTGGTATCGGCGGCATCGAGTTGACGACGGAAGGATGATGTCAAGGCCGACAATAGTTGCTGGGACTCTCGGGGAGTCTGTGGAAGGGGATGGTGGATCTTGGGCCATCCTTTGAGCTTGAGAAAGGCAGTATTGTTCTTCATTGTGTATTATCGTAAAGGAGGTAAGAGGGTGGAGTCTGGAGAGCGGACTGGCGCCCGATAGCCCCTATCAATCTCAGGTGAGTCGTCTTATTGTTCAAGTCAATATACTGAATGTAAAAAATTGATGTGATTGATCCGTCGTGTAGAATCGAGTGCCTGCTGTGTATAGTCGTCAATAGCAAGCTTGGAGAGGAGGTTGTATGATCGCCCGACGAACACGGCACTACTCTCACCGCCTGCTCTTTCCGACGACATCGACAGGTCCTTTTGAGCTTAGCTTCGCCGCCTCGCTAAACCTGTGTTAGCAGGCGCAAGATCCAATTTCAGCTCGTAAAAGTTCCTTCTGTCTGACTTAGTCAACCATTTACTACTTGCTTTACCTTAAACCATCAATCCCCGTCTACTTTCAGCTTTCGAATCTGGCGGCCCCTTTACTGCAGAGCTGGTGCTAACCTCGAAGAGAGGGTGCATCGTTTGATTATTCGGATTTTTTGACACATCCATTCTTCTCCTTGCCTGGGCACCTGTCCCGTTGCAATCCCTGTCTATCCTCCACATCACCATCCAGGACCAACCTTCATCACGCTCGTCGTGTCCACGATTTCCTCTCAACAATTCTCACATATTCATTGCGAGTCAGCAATATAACACAACAGACACACCATGTCCGAAGTTTTATCCAGACCCTCCGCGCCGCGTGGGCGCGGTTCTGCTCGAGGTGGCCGAGGTGGTTACAGCTCCAGAGGCGGCCGGGGCGGTCCTCGATCTGCCAAAGTTGAAATTGCTGACAACACTGCACCCACATCATACGAAGATGAAGGCGAAATCGGTCAATTGAAGCTCAAATATGCGACAGAGTTACCCACGTTGAAAGAGCTCTTCTCGGACTGGACAGACGAAGATCTAGTGTTTGCTTTGGAGGATGCCAATGGTGTTCTTGAGACTGCCATCGAACACATTAGTGAAGGTATTGTTTATTTTTTTCGTATCGCGAATATAGCCAGTTACTGATTATTATAATAATAGGTAACGCATCTCAATGGGGTGAGGTCAAGAAGAAGACTACCGATCGCTCCCGTTCCAAGGCAAAGGATGTGCCCAAGCCCCAGACCACCGGTGGCGAAACAGTACCTCCAGCATCTCGTGGTGGCCGCGGCCGTGGTGGATTCGAAGGACGCGGTGGTCGTGCTCGAGGAGATCGTGGGCGTGGAGGTCGCGGTGGACGAGTTGGTGGCGCACGTGACGAGAAACTTGCTGCGCCTGCTGAACAGGTCATCACGAGCATCCCCAGCGAACCCGCTCCTGCTGAAGTTGAAACAACCAAACCCGTTGAGTCGGTCGAGGCCGTGAAGGAACAGCAGCAGGAAGCTCCCAAAGCAGCCGAACCTGCGAAGAAGGGATGGGCCAGCTTGTTTGCTAAACCTACACCTCCCCCTCCTCAGAAGAAGCCTCCCCCAGTCGCCGCGCCTCCTGCCGCACCTCCCGTCGAAGCTCCCGTCGAAACGAAACCTGAAACGATCATGCCGTCTGTACCTGCCGCGGTGGCAGCCCCGGAAATTCCCAAAGCCCAAGCACCCGAACTACCACCTGTACCACTTAATGAACCCGCACAAGAAACACCCTCTACCCAGTCCTTCGAAGCCCCTACAGATGATCTCACCAAAACGAACCTCGAGCAAATTCCCGATGTCTCAGTCCCCCCTGCCACCGCAACCGCAGCCAGCACGATCGCAAGCGTCCAAGACCCCAACTCTCTACCTCCCGTGACTCCTCAAAGCCGTGGACCTGTATCTGGCTATGCAGCCTCTGCTTTCAAGGCGGCTGGACCTCAAGGCCGCCCTGCTAGCTTCCAGCGTCGTGTTCTCGAACAGCAGGAAGCCGTTGTTATGCCTGCCAATCACGCTGTTGATCGCGCTGCTGTCCAATTCGGCAGCATGGGACTGAACGGCAATGAATCCGTGGACGTTGATGAACAGCGTGAAGAGGCAGAAACTCGCGCTCAACCACCTCAACACTCTCCAGTCGCTCCTCGTGCTTCTCTCCCTCCTCCTCAATCCCAACCCTCGACAGAGACCCCCGCGGTTGCCCGTCCCGCTCCTGGATTGCCTCCCGTGCCCCAGACCGATGCAGCACCCTTCAACGACTTTAGCCGTTACGGTGAAGCCCAAAAGCCATATGACCCATTTACTCAGCATCCCGCCCAGACTCAGGCTCAAGCTCAAGAGCCCTTCTCTCACCAAGCTCCTGCTCAAGCTGCAGCAACGACTGGCAGCGAGTATTCTCCCTTCTACGCTGCCGATCAGCAGCGTCTCCCATACAACTACTACGGTTACCCTTCACAGGACACTGCTGGCCAGCGCGCTTCTGGTTTCGCCACCTCGGGTGCTGAAGGACAGGCCCAGGCTACCCAAACACCTAGCCGCTATGGTCATACCGAAGCTCCTGGAAGTGGACAAAACACTCCTCAGCCAACCTTGCCCGGCGCCACTCAATCGCAACAACCTTCTGGCCAGCACATTCCTGGAGGACAGGGTGCTCACGCTGCTAACTACGGCTACGGCTATCCTTACTACTCGAACCCTCATTACGCTCAGACATACATGAACATGAACCAGCAGCACCAGTATGGCCGCAACCGTCCTATGTATGATGATGCTCGTCGTTACGAAGATCACTACATGCCTCATAGCAACCAGTATGCGTACAGCAACCAGTACGCCCCGTACGGCGGCAAGGGTGCTATGTACGGCCAGCCTTTCTCCTACGACCACTCGTCTTCCCCAGCAGGTTCTGGCTTCAACCAGGCTCTTCCAGGTCGTGACTCTGTCTATGGTCGCACTGGATCTGCTCAGCCCGAGAACCAGCAGACTGCGGCAGCAAACACTACCTTCGGTACAGCTGTCCCCGATGTGTTTGGTCGTTCGCAATCCGGATTTGGCCAGAATCAGCCCATCTCTCAGCAACAACCCGTAAGCAGCGAGGAGTCGACCAAGGGATACGAAACCTCCAAGACTGGTGGCCCCAGCCCTTCTCTTGCTCAGGCTAACCGACCTGGTTCAGCCACCAGCAGCATTCCTGGACAGTCGCAGTCACAGACTGGTCTGCCTCCTCTCCAGGGACAACAGGGTCAACAGGGATTCGGTGGCTACCCCCACTTGAACCCTCAGTACAGCGGCGGTCTCGGTGGTTTGGGCACTCACCAGGCCAACGTTAGCCAGAACCACCACCAAGGAAGTGCATACGGCAACTACGGCGGCGCAGCAGGCTTCGGTAACTATTATGGCAACTCTGGACGCGGTGGCGGTTGGGGTGGCAATTACGGACATTAAATGTTGACTGATTGAATGAGCTTAAAAACAAGGGATTGAGTCTAACGGCGTTCAACTCTTCGATTTGAGTGTTTCTTTTTTTATCCTATCTATTGTGTTTACTTGTATCTCTGGATGGTGGACTCGGGTTTTTTTTTAAATGGGAAAATTGTTCAGCGATGGGAAGTGCTCTCTTGCTGATACGCTACGCTTATGTTTCAAATATGTTCTTTTTTTTTTACCATGTCGTTTTCTTTTCTCTTCTCGTCCTTTGAACGAAATGAAGCATTAGGAAAGGAAATGAAAGCCAGCAAAAAAAAGGAGCCAAAAATGGGATTTTTGTGTATTTCTCTCCATCCATCCATCTCTCTCCTCTTTTTTGATTCAAAAATCATTTCATCGGTGTCTTTCTATTTTTTTTTACATGTATTACAAACAGGAATTATTTATGCTTTATGCAGGCATAACACCAGACGTCCAGATGTCACATCAGTTCTATCAGTTAGTATCAATCATACATGGTCGAAATGGAATGGAAATGGAGATAGGTTAGGGCAAGGCTATTCTTAACTAACAATTTACTTCTTTTGCTTGGAAGAGTCTCGCATTGAGCTATTAGTTACATATATCCATGAGTCGGTCCAATAGAAGAAGCATTACTAGATAGACATGTAAGGGATAGAAAGACCCCGAACCAGGCCTGTTGTTCATGAGATATAGAAAGACGCCCGCCTCATATCCGTTGAATAATGTAGTAATCCAAAGTCAGCCTCCGGGCCCACGCACAAAACTCAATGCAAAGCATACTAATAGCTACATACGTACGAAGTACTACTATTACAAGCCCAACCCCTCGCCGCCAACCTTGTGATACGGCGGATTCGCATCAACAGCGCGCGCAGCATCAAATCTCCAAACTCCACCGGTACGATCACTCTCAATCCCCGCGCCATTACCCAGCGTCAAATCCAGCATTGTCGCCAGTCTCATAAAGGTATGATCATCCTTCTCATTCACGCGCTTGAAGAATCGTCGTTCCCATTCTTCGCCTTGCTCTTTCTCCCTTTTGCGTAGTTCGCGTTGCGCGACTTCGATTTTGGTTTTGGCGATTGAGGTGGCGTCCATGTCGCCTCGTTCGATGGCTGCGGCTACATCGCGCCATGCGCGGCGAGTTTCCCATACATCCTGCTCTTCGAGAGGGGCGACTGTTAGCGGTGTCGTTTTCATGCTGCTGATGGTGAAGGTCTCAACATCCTTTTTGGCACGCGCATCGCGGATCGTGAAGCTGCTCGACCATTGCCCGTCGGCTGTGTATAAGGGGTTTTTTTCGCCGTCGCTTTCCTTGTACAGAATTGCGGAGAAAGTGTTCTTCCTTCCGCTGAGCCAGCCTTTACCTGAAAAATCGATTTTGGAGATGTACCCGGTTGAGCTGGCGATTTTGGTGGTCTTTTCTAGTTCGACGTATGGTGTGCCGTAGATTAGGGATTCGATGTGGAGGTTGGGGAGGGTGATGAGGTAGTATTCTCGGTCGGCTTCGTTGTTTGCATCTTTGCCGGGTGGGGTTAAGGAGAGGTAGGCGTGGCCTAGTTGTTTTACTTGGATGGTGCTGGAGAAGGAGGCTTTCTGGGCGTTGTATCCTTGGAGCTGTTCTGTTGTCAGGTAAAGCGGACCTTGTTTGATGACACAGGATACGCACCTCAATTCCATGTTTCTCATTCACTATCGAATACGCCGTCGCTGGAGGATGATGACTGCACACCGAATCAGTTAGTAAAATTAGATAAACTATGGAAAATGAATGTTTCACCAAGACGCACCTGACTTGCTCGCTAATCAACTTTGTCTCACCCACATCCTCGTCCTCTATCCATTTTCCCAGGAACAACTCGCCCAGAAACGGGTTGAGTGGCTTTTTCTCACTTCCTAGCTTCTCACTTCGCGAGCAATATTGTTGATGCAAAGTGCTCAGGAACCATTTGAGGACTAAAAGAGCTCTCTTTGCAGGATCGGGCTCTCGTGCGGGGGCAACGAAGAGTGTGGGATGTTCGCACCAGTACGCAGAGTACTCGGTCAGAGAGGTGGTTGAGAGGATGAACGGCGGCGCGGTGAGAGAGGAGAGGTCGCCGTTGAAGGATGCGATGGACTGTAGAGATTCTTAGTTAGCGAATGCTGCGGGGTTCGGTCTTTTTGAGGCATGGGATAGTCACCTTCAGGAAGCTAGTCCACGAAGTTTTGCTTGCGGCCGGGACAGCACTAGCTTCTTCTTTGGTAGCCATGATGGGTGCAGTCAATTCACGCAGTAACTGATTTCAAGAGAATAAGGGGAAAAGCGTAGGAAGATGAGATATTGATTTTGTCTGGGGAAGAGTTGTCAGTTTAAGATAAATTTGTGGAGTGCCTGAGTGCTGCAGGCATCCGTGATCTTAGCCGACGTCATCGTTTGACCGCTCGATCTGACCTTTTCTCAACCGCCAGAAGGACGTACGACATCTTGTGGCTCAGTAGGACAGTACGCACTCCTGCAACTATCGCCATCGTCTAATCATTCGTCGATCTATTCTCCATGCCTGACACTGCCACATGCCGTTGGATGCGGCGTCCAATGAGATCACGCGACCAAAAAACATCATTGCATATACGACGACGACCTTCATGATAGGCATGTCACTTGGGGATCGACTACGCTATGGTCTTTTCGATCAACATACGGAACCCAAACAGGGAATTGTTCAATCATTGTAATTGATTATACTAAAATCCATCGACCAGGTTTTATATATTACTCGCTGGTCTCTAAGAAAACCGAAATATCGTCAACAACACTCCAAATCAAGCAGCAGCTTTTTGGGCTAGCTTCTCATCCACCCTCTGTCTCCAGGTGGCTCCCTTGATCGTTATGAGCCACATAAAGAACCCTGAGACCCCCACAAATACAGCAGAGATAGTGCTGAACCAGCCTACACCCATAGCTCCAATGCCCGGTAACACAACACCCGTTCCCAACGCTCCAAGAGCATACCGAAACATATAGTTGCCTGCAACGACTTCGGCACTTCGACCCTTGGACTGCATCACATCAAGACAGTAGGTATTCAGACTGGGGAACACAAAGGTCTGCGACACTCCTTGAAGGAATAATGCAATGACGGGTACGGGGATACCGCCGACTTTCTGCTCAATGGTCCATCCGTAAATGAGCACCCAGCCTGGGATGGAAACACCCAAGAAAAGCAGGCAGGATTTGAGGCGATCCTCAGGGACACGAACGCCGTCACGCTTGCGGATCCATTTGCGGACAATATAGTCGGCATAGCGGCCGCCGAAAAATGTGCCAAAGACATAGCCGCAACCCGGCGCGAGATAGAACAATCCGGACTCAATCGGAGTAGTAAGGTTGAAGCGTGGATTCAGGACATATCGAATCGGAGTGAGGAGAGAGTACTGGTTCCAGACAAGGGACGCGGAAGCAAGAGCGGCAAAGAAGAGGTTAGGGTATTGGAACAGCAGTTTGATGACACGAATCGGGTTCATGCGGTGCCAAATTGCGACTGTCTTTTCGAGTGGCGAAAGATCGGCGAGGTCAGAAATCGTTTTGTGTGGGATTGTTTCTGGGATGAAGAGAGCGACTAGAGCGAATGCGAACCCGCCGAGTGCGGTTTGCAGCCAGAAGATGACCCGCCATGAACAGTAAGTCACTATCACACCCTGAGGAATATTAGCTTTAAGTACGGCACAAAGATGGATGTGATATACCCCTAAAAACGGCCCAAGAGCTGGACCAATCAAAGTTCCAGACAGGAACCATGCGAGAGCAGTAGCTCTCTCTGTGGGCGTGTAAATGTCACTGATAGACGCACTACCCACAACAAGGAAGGATGTTCCTTGAAAAGCCGTCAGGGCTCGGAAAATGAAATATGCGGCCAGATTCGGCGACAGCGCTGTTGCTAGACTGAAAACGAAGAAGAAGAACGAGCTCCAAAAGGACATCTTTGAGTAGTGTCAGTCTGGCGGTTTGAAATAACAATTGATTAAGAACTCACTGGTCTTCTGCCATAAATCTGGCTAAATGTCCCCCAGAAAGTCGAGGATAGACCCATTGCAAGAATGAACACGGCATTACTCGCATTGATCACGCTACCAGTGGTATTGAAAGTCTCCGCCACCTCTGGTATAGCAGGGAGGATTGTCGTTGATGAAATCGGCGATAAGAAAGAGCAAGCAGACAGAATCGCCACGATGGTCACTTTGCGAGCCGGCGAGAAACGGAGATATTGCTCCGCGTTTTGTTCACGGTAGACATTGTCAGAGACGTGCATGTCTTGGTGCGAGACGTGGCTGCGGACAGTGTCGAGCATGTTGACGTTGTTATTTCTGCTGTGGTTTGTGGGTGTTTGGTCGAGAGATGGGAAGTTTTTCTCGAGATCCATGTTTTGTTCATGGATGGTTTCCCGGATTCCTTCGCGGTCGTGGTCATGGTCTTGCTCTGAGCAATGGCTGACTCTGTCATCTCCATTCTCGTGTCGGGATTGAGTTTCGTGAGCTGATCTTAAGCTGTCATCGGAAGTTGATGCACGACTCGATGGTGCCGATGAGTCGGCGTGCTGCTCATGCGTAGGAATGGGGGCTTTCTCTGTCGCCATTGTGTCTAATCGCTGATAAGATGAAAATGATGTTTATATGTAAGTCTCGTAGCACAGGCTATGTTCTTCCTGGCTTTGTCGATTCAAGGTAGGATTGTAGACTGGAACTGGTATATACCGCATTCTACAACAGCTCAAGCCAACTGTGTCCATGGACCGATATTTATATGGCAGGGTCGACAATGAATTGAAGAAATCAATTGAATTGATTAAAGGACCACCAAGTTGCACCTGAAATCGACCTGTTCTTCGTGAGACCTAGTAACATTGAAACAATAATTTTGTAATCTCGTATAGAATCCAGGAATGTGATCGGCCGTTGTGATAGTACTTATATACGAGTTTCACCAGACGACAGCATTGACATTCCAAGACGAAGAAACAGCAAATGACTCACTCAAAACAAGTACACTGTAAGCAGGCAATCGAACAAAAGAAAAAGTTCATTAGAGACTAGCAGAGAAAGAGGAGTCTAGCCATGTTTATACTACTTGATCGATTCTGACAGAAAACACTAAAATCCACATCCTTTTCCACCCTTGAGTACATTTACAAGTAAAGAACCAATCACCAGGCGAAAAGCAATCGAGGATCGCCGCAAGTGGTTCATTCCAACCAATTGCTATTGATACACTAGATCTCAAAGAGAAATGGTAGTGTGTCTAGGGAAAAATTTGAGTGTTGTACCCAAGTCATCGGATTCTTTTCCGAAGGGGGCTAGGATTAAGTACCCGATCATCGGCTTGCGCCGATTCATCCTCGCTACCTCGTCAATATGAATGAAAAAAATGAATGAATTTTGCCATCGGACACTAGTACCCGGGATACTTAAGTGCTAGAACGTGGAGACAACGAAATGCTCCGATTGTGTGTGTTTGTTCTAGAAAGATGTACAATAATAGATTTCGGAGGTAAACTCAACGTAGTTTTTAGGGCTTTGTCGGGATGGTCTCCGATGCTCCCGCTGCGAGTGTTGTGATGGCGCACATTGGGGCTGGAATCTTATTTTGTGTTTGTACGCTTCGAAGTTTGAAGATGAATACGTACGTAGAAGTTCGTGTTTGTGATCTGAAAGGACTCAAAATGGGCCAATTGATTTTTGTCACATCGACGTGGTATCTGTCCGTGGCATCTAAGTGAAATACTTCGGGCAGCCCAGCTTATCCAACAACATCTTCTCACGATGAATTTATATTTTCTCTTATATAATTATTCATTCTAGGGCTAGTCTTATGAACCACTCTTCGAGCTTCTATATTTCGTCGTTTGCATAGCGGCCGTGTTGTTCCTCAAATTCGAATCAACCGAGTAATAACCCTTTTAGTCTACTCAATTGGATACATCCATCCAATCTCAACTGTTCGTATTTGCTTCAACGATCTGGAACAGTTGATTCCTAGAAGGAGTGTTTGAAGGTCATGGGCTACATGCTCTGACCATCGTTTTCTGAGCTATCGTTTGATGAGTCCGTTACTGTAGGAGAACTAGTAACCTGAGCATTTCACTCTAATTAATTTCAACGTACTGACATTGTATGGCTTCGATGCAAACAAAACTCTGATCGATGCATGATGCGTGTTTCAAGTAGCGTTGTTCAGTTTCCAAGCTTGTTTCCTATTTAGGTATCTGCGTGCCCTAACTATCCGGGCTGGGCATCGCGCTCAGTCAATATAGTCTCTGCTAGGTATCTGTTGACGGACATTCTAATTATGCATCAATTTATGTGTCCCCATGGAATTCTACTCGGGGAATGAACTTTTTGTTGTCTGTGTGAGACAAATCAATCCTCGGTTCGTATCAACTGTACGAGCTCCTCATATTCCCCCGTCTTTTGCAGCATATCACAAAATATGCCGTTGAGATTAATCAACTCGGCCGGCGAGCCCATCCTATTAAAACAAAAATATTAGTAACCTCACTTTGAACATGCTACGTCGGATTAATGCTTACTCAAGAATCTCTCCACCCCCCATGACAATCACCCGATCATAATCCACAATCGTCCTTAACCGATGTGCAATGGCAATAATTGTCGACTCCGGAAACTCGGTACGAATCAATCGCTGTATATGCTCATCCGTCTCCTTATCCACTGAAGCTGTGGCTTCGTCTAGAAGCACCACTTTGGCCCTTCGACTAACCGCTCGGGCTAGGCCCAGAACCTGTCGCTGGCCCTGGCTGAAATTCTCGCCGTTTGTTGCGACAGGGGTATCTAGTCTCAAACTTTGAGGCGTGTTTTGACCGTCATAGTCTTCTTGACTACTACTAGTGGCGTTCGATGTTGCAACCTCAATCGAAGTACAACACGCCGACAACGCGGCCTGCAACTCCGTCTCCCCGAGCTCACCAAACGGATCAAGATTTGACTGCACATCCCCCGAAAACAAAACCGGATCCTGAGGAATCAGCGCTATGCTTGTACGCAGACGATTGAGTGGGATTCTGCTTATGTCGATCCCGTCTATCGCAACGCGGCCAGAGACAAGTTCCGTAAATCGGAGTAATGTGAGTCCCAACGTGCTTTTACCGCTTCCTGTACGGCCTACAATGCCGACGCGTTCGCCGGGGTTGATGGTGAAATTTATGTTTTGGAGGATGTTGGGGCCGTCGAAGTATTTTGCTGTGACGTTGGAGAATTCGACTTGTCCTGCGTTTGGCCAGTGAGCGGGTGGTTGATCTTGCTTATTATGATCTGTAAGCTGCTCTTCTTCTTCTTGTTGAATCTCTGCGTACTCCTTTACTCGTTGGAACGAAATGAGTTCGACTTCCAAATCGTTCATCGTCCGGACCAAGGTCAGAATCGTCTGTCCAAGACCGACTGCATGAGACAACGAGAAGCCAACCAGCCCAGGGTCTCCTCCTACTTTCCATGCAAGAAGCCCTACTGTTGCAGTGACGGTTGCAGCACAGAGATCTAGTCGAACAGCAACCCATCGATTCGAATTGAACTGTGCTTCCATAGCTCGAGCGTGGACGCCAACCTTCTCCGACAGAATGGAAAAGAACTTATCATCCATGTTATCCCGGGCACGAATAACGCTCAGTCCAGCAATAGAGTCGATAAAATGGATAAAAACCGGCGATGCATTGATGGAGGTCAACCGTTTCACTTGAATTTGCGTCCGCGTATACATTTCACCGATCAGAATACCGATACTACAAACAATGCAAGCCGGGACAATAAAGATTGGCATGACGGATGCAATACTCGCAACACGAAACAGGAACCGAAGGCAAGTGTCAATCAACTTATTGAGGTATTCAGGCAACACTGTATCCATTGATCGTACGTCATTTCCGAATCGATTCATTGCGCGTCCAACGGGGTTCTGGTCGAACCATGATACAGGGGCATGCAGGACGGCGTGAAGGAGTTTTCGGTGCATTTTCCGGGCTGCGTTCCAACCACCTGCTTGAAAGATGACGACGTTGCCAAATTGGAGGGTCAAGTATATCAAAATTGTAGCTGCGTAGATGGAGAGGTAGTAGCCTACATTGGGTATTGAATCGCTGCGATCGTATGCATCCGCCCAGATGGAGAGCCAGTAGGTAACGGAGAAGTAGGCTACCTGCACAGCTAGAGTAGATACCATGGCCAAGATGACGAAGCTGAAACCGCCAAAGTTGAACAGATATTCGAATGCTATTCACGTACGATTGTTAGTCCGAGATACATAGGGATCAATACTCAATGATTGAAGGAAACGTACCAATATTACGAGGGATACGGCCATTAGAAGATTGCTCTGCCACCAACCGGGAGGACACTTTTTGTTCTGATGGTTCATTTTCAGTAGATTCTCCGTCGTCAGGCTTGTCATCTGTGTCAGCTTCTCCATTGTTCAATGGAGTGACAGCACCCGACGAGTCTACCACGGTCAATTCATTCGAGATAGTGCTCGTACCAGAAGATGCCAATCGACTACCTTCATTTGTTTGAACTGATGTGATAATGCCATTCTCGATATATACAGTAGTCTGAGCATCTTCTAGAGCTGAGGGCAGATGCGTGACAAGTATTACTGTTCTTCCAGCGAGAAGCCCCTTGCGGAAACACTGGTCATACACCCAGGCAGTAGTATGTGTGTCGAGAGCCGAAAAGACGTCATCCAGCAAGAGTGTGGTGGCCTGAGAATAAATGGCCCTTGCTAATGATACTCGTTGTTTTTGTCCTCCTGACAGACTGGTCCCTCGTTCACCGACGACAGTCAAATCACCTCCTGGAAGTTGTTGAAGATCCTGAAGGAGGCCACACGCCGCGACAACACTATCGTATCGGGCTTTATCAAATTCGCTATAAAACAAAATGTTCTGTCGGACCGTGTCGTTCTGTAGCCATGCTGTCTGAGGGACATATGCTACGTCTCTTGGACAGGTTGCTACTCCCGACTCAAGAATAGTCTCACCAATCAGTGACAGAAGCAAAGAAGTCTTGCCTGAGCCGGTTGGACCAGTCACAACGTTCAACGCAGATTCTGTAAATGCCACATTGATATCCTGCAATCTGAAAGCTGCCACGGGAGTCCTGCGAAAAGTAGCATTGTGAAACGCTGGAGGGCCATGTGGATGACGCTTGATCTCAACTGCAGAGTCAAAGAATCGGTCAAGACGACGAAGAGATTCAAGACTAGTCGAGGCGTTTCGCACAATGTTAGACACCCATACACACTGTGTCCGGAGTATTTCCATGATCGACAACGCCGTGAATGCTTTGGGCGCATCTAAACTGTTATTTGTGAGAAGAACAACAGCAGAAAACGAGATGAGCAGGCTCATCATCGGCAGGAGATCTCCTGCCAAAGAAATGACTGCAGCTGTCAAGTTTCGTTTCCATACCCGACTCTGCTCTACTTGTCGTAGAACATCCACTTCTTTCTCCATTGCAGGCTCCCAGCCAAAGTACTTGAGTGTCCGGATTGAGCCGAGATATTCTGTGATTTTGGATATCCTGGCATCAGTAGCTTGCATGACGCTTCTCTGGATGCGAGATACACGTCGTGACGCTAGAGTGGGCAATGGCGATAATAGGAATAGAGTAGCCACACCGAACAATGACGGCCATCCAAGCAAGCGGTACAAATAAATGACGGCAATGATGACAGTAATAGGCACGACAACGGGCGCGAAGAAAATCTCTCGTCCATTGTAGATAGCCTGTACATCGGAGGACATCAATGTCGTAATATCGGCCTGTCTTCCTTTAGATAGTTCCTTATCTACAACACTTCCGCCGTGGTTCACTTTTCTTTCAGCAACCGAAGAGTCATAGATATGGGACCGGATCGCAGTATGGTATATCTCTTGTACGAGGGTCATGTTGACTCGAACCAAAAGTCGCGTGGCGACGAAAACATACCGCTGACTGCACAAGGTACGAAGCGCCGGGCCAAAAAACAACACTGCAATCCATACAAGTGGGTGAATCACAGCATTGGCAGGGTCCTGAAGATACCCCAAGAGTCTCATGAGAGCAGACGGTGCAAGGAATTCACCGAATGCCAACAGAGCCGACCAAAAGATCATCTTTTGAATATCTTTTTTCAATAATCGACACAAGGTAAAAAAGGTGTTGCTACCAGGATGGCGTTGTTTTTGAAAGCCCTTGAACCATTTTACCGGTGCATCGTATGAGGGCAGAATCGGCAAGTCATCTATGGTCAATTCATTTCGAAGGCCCCGGATAATAAGCCATGTAATCCACTCATACGACCAGTAGTAGGAAAAGAGGGAGCATGTTTCCTCCAAGGACGCCTTGTGGGTGAAATTCAGATCTTCATTGCTCTCATCTTCGCTGTAAAGAGTCCGTTGCGGGCGTGGAGATATGGCAGGTATTATAACTGTTGCAAACAGGCACCCGAATAGAGCGGACTCGAGGGCACCCGGACGATAGGATGTTCCCACGATGAATACCGGCACAAATGTTTGTGAAACAGCAAGAAGTACAGTCACCGCGACAATTGTATTCACATGGCGAAATATACGACTTTTGGTTGAGCTATTCCCGACAAACCGCCCAATGTATAGCACGGTTGCATATCCAAAAAACAATGACCTCTTCCAACTACCGCCATTAGGAAGAGTAGCTACACTGACAGCGAATGAAGCAGTCGCGAAAACGATTTGGGCGACGTTATACGCGATTGGGGTATAAAACTGAGCGAAAGCTGGGGTCGTTTCGTCTTCATTTCCAGACTTTTTCCAAAGCCGCCGTGCAAGATAGAGAGAGTATTGTAGTAGAAAAACACATGCGGATACCGCAAGAAGGACTAGATGTATATCTCCTCGAGCAATAAAAAGAGCGGCATTTTCTGTTCGGGTTTGCCAGAGGTCACTATTCAAAGTATGAGTAGAATTCTTGAACTTTTACAGGCAATTCTAATTCCTCACCGCTGTCTCTGAATTTGTAGGAATATTGATCCGCTGCAAAGCGTTTCATTTTGTGGATTGACCTGGTGAGTCAACGAATACATCGGACAATGAACCACAGCCGAGAGCAAGGATCACCCTCTCACATAAAGAGAAAGAAACTGAAAAGAATGAGAGCAACCGCATAAATCATGCGTTGTGTTGTTGCAACTCCAAGTTTTCTTTTCTTTTCCGAAACATCGTCGACGAGCAAGCTAAGTCCGTAGTCATTCCGTGCTGCATCATTTAGAGCGGAGTATCCCATCCGAAGATGGCTAGTCCGATCACCTCATTTGCTGCGATTCTCTCGAAGATGCGCTATGCACGACGCAAGTGGACAGACTGATAAGTGAAAGATCCACTATGAAAAGAACGGTGATGGTGTCGGAGTTCTTTTGGAGCTGTCGAGACCGTTGCCTACTCCGAGCCCGCTAGAACCGTTACAGCAGCCTTATCCGTAAGGCGGACATCTCTTTCCAAATGTCGAGACCGTTTCCAGTTTTGCCACGGTATCAATTCACAAGTGACTGGTTTTTGAAAGACTAATTTTGTAGGAGGAGAACGATTCTTGCATCCTGCAGAGCGTTGAATTGCATGCACTTCTCCTATGTAAGGAGATCGGCGCAAACTCCGACATCGGGCTCGCTAAGGGTTAGGGTAGGGCTACGGTTTCGCGCATATTGTTCTTGCCCTAGTCACCCTACAATTCTGATCAATGATTGAAAACTTCCTGCACTGTGTGATAGAACTTCTCCTCGAATATGGGATGGTTGTATGCTGCATTCTTTTAAAAGGGAGAAAGCAGTTATTTTCCGAGTCGAACCCGGACCAATGTCTCTAGCCTAAAAGAAAGGCCAGGGGATGGTATTCGGTCGTTGAAGTAAGCTCACAGTGAATTGCTTGGCTGAACCCCCGGAAATCGAAATTTCTAGAATGTTACGTATATGGAGGCAGTCCTACAAAGAGGGATACCCTGGAGACTACACTGTATCTCAACTCAATGAATATGTGCTTAGGGTTTGCGACTCGCTTAGTGGCCACATTCATTTTTACACTCCAAGTGAGGTTAGGGAAGAGTTCGTGCTTCTTCAACATTATATGTCCTTCAGTAGAGCACTATATATAAAGTCTCTTCCGGTTAGAAGCCACATTCGCTGAGCTCCCCGAAGTGGTCCTGGTGCCAGGTTGTAGATGATGTCACCAGGCGTGTTTATCTTCCCGAGCAATTTTCCCGACTTGGGATCGACGACATCAATTCCTCCCAGTGCGGAGATCATCAGGTATCCATTTTTCGTCACTTGCAGTCCATCGGGCCAACCGCTTTCTGTTTGGTAGATCAGCCTTGGATTACTCAAAAGCGAGCCGCAGACGTCAAAAGCCCAGATATTGCGAAGGCTAGCAGGATGGTGCATTAGCGGTCGACCAGCGGTGGAATTAGAATCCGCAACGTATAGAGTAGATTCATCGGGGGCAAGAGCTAAACCATTTGGTGTTGTGACAACGGAGTTTGAGACAGTAACCAAGGCTTTCGATTTCATGTCGAGGAAATAAACACTATCCGGAAGCTCTGGAGGTTGCACTCCTGAGAGTCCTTGGAACCAGCCGTATGAAGGGTCGGTAAACCACATGTCTGAATTCTTGTCGAAGATTAAATCATTAGGGCTGTTGAGATGGCGGCCTCGGACGTTGTTTACGACTGCCGTCGTGGTGCCGTCAAGGGGATTGATAGAATAGATGGCACGGATAGTGCCTCCATTAGTAGCTGCATATACACGGCCGTTGTGATATCTTGCACCGTTGACATTCGCGAGCGGCGGGTTAGTCGGCACTTTTCGAGTCTATAATAACATGATTAAAATGGTCATGTCTTGAGGAAAGACTGTAGTGAGCATACCTCATAAGTGTCCACATTGATTGCCCACAGCCATCCTGTTACGCTTGTATCGGCGTAAAACAGCTCGTTTGTTTCCGGGACAAACGTCGGAGCCTCATGAACATGAAGAGGCTCTCCTTCGAAAGACTGAATTTTCTCAAGCTTTGCATGCGGTCCGATGATGTTGAAAAACGAGGAATCCCAGGCAATGAAGTCCGTAGACTTTATCTTGGATAAGATATTCTGGAACTGGGCATGGTTTGATTGAATATCATAGAAAGGCGTTTCTGCCAATATCAGCATAAACCTGTCTATAATAGAGTTGGCATACTCACTAATATCGCCAGCATCCCATTCTCCAGGGATTACTGCAAGATTGTCCTTGATGAACGAGATCGAGAGGTGCTCGAAGGCCGGTGGAACTCTATTCAGGAATTCATCTTCGGCGATGGGAGCTGTCACAATATCTGGCATAGATGACTGCTGTGTCAATCCCAGGAAATCGAAAGAAGAAAGAATATTCCCTCCCCAGAACGAAACGAGAAGTGTGGCACTGAGATTCATGGGGAATTCACGCTCTTTCAGATTATACCTTGCAATGGTGAGCCGAACTTGGAGCCGATAGACGGAAGATTGGCAGTAATCATACACGGCTGTTCCGGATTTGGGAATGCCCATTCCAAAGCAGACTCTCCTTGTGTTATGCTTTAGACTGTCTGTAGATATCGGCCGAAAAAAACACTAAGAATTTGCTTGGAAATGTGCACGTAATTTGAAAAAGTTCTAACTTCAGACGTGGGGTAATTCCACAACTGGTAATTTTGTGGGACAAACCAAAATGGGGGTAAGGGGGTCAAGCGCGAAATTTACGACGTATTTAGTCTGGCGAATTCCCGTGAGGGCCTCGAGGCGAAACCACCGCAATCATCAATGCAATGATGCACCATCCTCATGAACGCTATCGACGCCACATCGCAACGAAAGCCCCCGACGGAGGGCAGCACCACGGGAAATCGGCGTCGACGCATCAGACCATCGCGGGCTCGCGGCTTGAGGACCAGGACAGGATGGTAAGCAAGTCCAAATGCCACATAAGCGAACATCCATCTCGCTTACACATTATAGTCTCACTTGTAGGGAGAGACGCGTCAAATGCGACGATGGTAAACCCACATGCTTGCGGTGCTCTAAGTCAGATAGGATCTGTCGGTATGCCCAGGATTCTACCCAGGATGCTGGGCAGCCGGGGGCAGCTGGAGCGGGGAACGACAGAGAGCCCACAAGGCCGCAATCAAACTCAACAGACAATAGGCCTGAGGAGATTCACACCGGGGGTAGTAGTTTTAACGATACAAATGCCGATCAGGAGGCGTTGCAAAGTCCCCAAGCGCAGCGGTCGGGTATTGGGGCTGCACCATATTTTCAAGCTATATGCTCGGCGCCTACCAACACCCTCGTGCCACTTCATCTAAACGACTCGATTGAGACGCCTCATGGTGACCATCTGAACAAGCCCATTGAGCAGAGATTGCCCAGTCTTGACTCCGCATTCTCGGCATCTCCACTATCGCTGAGCCAGACATCCCTGCTCAATATCTCCCCATTTGAGTGGTACGATTTGGTAGCACGAGATGCCATCAGTCACATCCAACGACTGAACAATGCCTCAAGCGGCGACCCGAGATGGAATTTCAACGAGATTGACCTTTCTCGTAGACAGTCGCCAGCACCTTCGCCAGACTTTCCTCAGTTATGTCCACCTTGGAATACACCGAGCAGGATAGAATTATCGCCCATTGACCTCACATTCTTTCGATACTACATCGAAGTTGTTGGGCCAATCCTAGACTTGTTTGATCCTGCTCGACATTTCAGTAATGTCGTGCCTCACCTCGCACTGGGGAACACTGGGCTTTTGAAGTCAATTCTTGCGGTTGGGGCTAAACACATGTCTCTTGGTCTTTTGCAAACACCAGATGGAGACGCTGTCGGCGGCGATGCGACACTAAATTCGAATACTCCCAGATCACTAGCAGCGACTGGCGTGTCAGAATCGGAAACGGCTCCATCACATATGGCTACACAGTACTACTACGAAACTCTTCATTATCTCTCACAGACGCTATTTTATCCCGCTTATGCCGACTCACACGAGATATTAGCCACAGCTATCATGATAAGCACGTACGAGATGTTTGACACCGACGCCGCCTCGAACGGTGGTGTCTGGGAACAACACCTGAGAGGCTCTTTCTGGATACTGCGTTCCCAAGATAACGATGGTGAGTCCGTGGATGGTATGAGGCAAGCTGTATGGTGGGCTTGGCTTCGGCAGGACATTTGGGCGGCTTTTCAGGCTGGACGGCCAACTATCACATTCTGGCGTGCTCGGAAAACTCTGGAGCAGCTCAATTCGGATGAGCTTGCAACAAGGATTATCTACATCTGTAGCAAGTGTGTGAAATATGCCGCTTCATATGAGATATTGCCAAGTCAAGACCCAAGAGACAGAATCGAACAAGGTGATAGACTTCTCCGGGCACTCGAAGATTGGCATAATATCCTCCCCACTTCCTACCAGCCGGTCACCGTCGCCACGAATACGGGCTCAAATAGCATGTTCCCACCTGTGTGGATACACCCGCCGAATCACGCAGGTGCTATGCAAATGTACCATTTTGCGAGGGCGACTGTACTGTTGAATCAACCGACGATGGGGGGACTAAATACTTATTTGCTCCGCGAGAAGCAACTTACTGAAAGCGTCAAGATGGTCTGCAGCATCGCCAACTCCTGCCAAGAAAACGAATCTGCAATGGCGTTTGTAAACGTGCAAGCTTTGTTTGGAGGTAAGTACCTGGCCCTCAGATGCCTCCCCTGACCTTGTTGTTATTCTTACTAACGAAACCAAGTTGGCCAATTTGTTCGCTTGCCCGAGATGCGGGAAGAGTTACTACGTATCTTGGAGAACATGCTAAGAATCAGCAAATTCCCTGGTAACGGACTTGTAGCTAGACTGAAAAAAGTTTGGCAAGAATAATCAAGTACGAAACACATACAGAGCAGGTTGAATCCGATTAAGTTCATTTCATTTGAGGTTATGTACATTTATATAATAAGGTAGTGTGAAGAGATCACTCCAGCACAGAGCTCAATGGACCAAGCTAAATACCAAAAAGCAGTCATTATCCTTCTAGTGGTACTCTCTAAATCACTTTGCACGCATAACTCATAATTGCCATGAATCTAGTCCCTTACCACGCACCAACAATACCGGCCACTGGAATATCGATACCAGTCGTGTACGAAGCACTATCAGAAAGGAGATAGACGTAAGCACCACCAAGCTCCTTGGGGTCAGCCAACCTTGGCATGCCGCCATAGTATTGCATCTTGAGATCCCAGTCAGGCGCTTGGTCCACAAAGTAGGTCATGGCAGTCTTGATGAAACCAGGCGAGATTGAGTTCACACGAATACCATGCTTGGCCCATTCCATAGCCATGGTGTGCGTCATATTGCGAACTGCAGCCTTCGTAGCACCATAGGGAGCTGATGGGGCTGCGCGGTTGGGGCGGTAGGATGTCATAGAAGCAGTGAAGACGATGGATCCCTTGATCCCCAACTCGATAAACTTGCGCGCAACGGCTGTAGCGCAAAAGAAAGCGCCGAACACGTTGAGGTTGAATAGTTGATCAATCTGGGCGCGGCTGAAGTCGAATGCGGGCTGGTGCTTGGTCATACCGGCATTTGCGATGAAGCCGTGGATAGCACCTCGTGCAGCGACAACAGCATCAATAGCAGAGTTGACGCTTTCCTCGGAAGTGACATCGCAGCGAATGTAGGATAGTCGTTGCGGATTGGCCTTTTGCAGAGCAGCGAACTCTTCGCCGGGTTCGAAGATGTCCAGGCTGAAGATGGCTGCTGCCTCGTTGGCTAGACAGACCTGTGCGAGGGCAAGGCCAATACCTCTGTTAGCACCGGTGATAGCGATGACTTTGTCTTTTAAGGAGATTTTCCAGTTGAAATCTGAGCCCGGTTGGGTGTCAAGGAAGGCCGGTGATGCGTTGCTGCCGTTGTCATTGTTGACGGCCGGGGTGTCGATACTTGGAGTCATTTTGAAGGATATGCTTGTGTAGATTGATGCAAAGATTAGAAAGATGTTCTCAAATGGGGGGTAGTCTGTTTTAAGTCTGCCATGGCCTTCCAGTGCTCTTTTAGATGACACAACGGGGTATGGGGATTGAAGCCGAATAGCTCCACTGACGAATGGGGCAGCTCGAAAATACCTCAAATTGACCACAACCCCTCCTTTAGAGAAAATTGCGTCCCGCCAAACAAAAGAGTCAAAATGATCCATTTCTCGAGGCAGCCCGAGTCATCTGGAGATGTGGCATGCGCGAGTGACGAGCGGGTCGTTGGGCCTCGCATCGAGTCGCCTGGCCATCTTGACGAGCACGGACCATGGTCAATGCTAGCGCCTCCAATACATCCTCAAGGTGTTTTTCTTCTGGTCTTTCTACCTTCTATACTATTCCTTATTTTGCTACTCTCAAATAACAAGTGGGTCAAGGGTCAAGTCAAGGCTAGACCTTAGCTCTACATAGTTGACTGCGTGATCATGTTTGCTAGCTATGTATAACATACTAGATGATCCAGTAGGCACGCCGCCTTCTGGTTGAGTTGATTCGTGAATACAGCAAGATCCTTTCGTGGTATATCCTTTATAGAACTTGCCCTTCTTGCCATTTCCTACTCTATTCTATCTTAGGTCTGAGATCTCCTCCGCCAACGTCAAATAGATCCTTTGTTTATATCTGTACGTTATGTCCAACGTAGAAAATGGCATTCGACCAAAACGTAAGTCCCGCGGACGCGGGCTGCGTGCTACAACTGGCTGGTTGGTATTTCCCCCAGCTTTGGACTGGCATTTTCTCACAAGTCTGTAGCATCATGTGCAAACGCCGCCATGTCAAGTGCAACGAGGTATGTACTATGAAATGCATAAGAGATGCGGAATTGAGTGACATATGTCTAACCTTACTAGGTTCGTCCTCAATGTGGTCCCTGTGCAATTGGGAAGCGGACTTGCGTCTATAGTAATGATGCTATAAAACAGCCAGATGTATCTGAGTCACCGCCAGAAACGAGTGGTAGTCAGAATGACGAACACCACAAGTCTAGCCCTAGCCGCTTGCGTATCCTGGTGGACTCGTGCCAAAACCAGCAGCCTATGCGGCCAGCAAGTCCTCGCTCAAGGACAAACCATGCAACCCCCAGAAGCACGAGCAGTAATGTGGCAGTCACCAGTCCCGGACTGTCATATAGCTCTACACCCTCTTCGCGCATAGAAAGCTGTCAACCATCAAGCATTGAATCGTCAACATGGTTTGAACTTCTGGCAACGGATGTCACCAATATCGGTGGTGGAACTATTGCAACGGACACCTGTTCATGGTTCTCAGAGTACCCAATTCCTCTTTTAGACTTTGAGAATTATCTTATCAGGCATTTTGTACATGTTGTAAGCAAACGGCTGGATTTTAATGATCGGGAAGTGCATTTTGCAACAACGATCCCACACATGGCACTAAGAAACTTGGGTCTAATGAGCGCGTTATTGGCCCTTTCTGCGCGCCACCTCTCGCTGAGGGAAATGCAAAAGGAAAACCTTACTCGCACATTAGTTGAAAAAGATGGTGTTCCAAGTGATCCAGAACATATTATTGACCGCAATCTGGCCGCGAAATATTACACCAAATCTGTTCATTATCTTAATCAAGCCATGCTGCAATCGCCATCTTATTCACGGAGCCCAGTATTGATTGCAACCGCCATTCTCATCAGCACCTACGAAATGATCGACGGCTGGAACGAGAATTGGGAAAGACACATCAAAGGACTGTTCTGGATCCAACGGTTCCAGGAAAACGACGGAGAAACCGGAGGGCTTCGTTCTGCCGTCTGGTGGACTTGGCTTCAACAGGACATCTGGATCGCCATGCGGGAAAGACGTCGTGTCTATAATGACTGGAGCCCTGAAAAGCCTATATCCACACTCACAGCCCCAGAACTTGCAACGCGGGCCTCTTACCTACTTTCGCTGTGTGTTAACTATGCATCGGATGAAGAGAAACGAGAGGACTCGGCGCGCCGGGCAGCCCGGGGAAATGAGCTTCTCCATATACTACAGGAATGGCGTGACATATTGCCGCCAGAATATCGCCCGCTTCCTTCGGTGTCCAATGATCAGATCTTCCCGTCGATATGGGTGAACCCACCATCCTACGCTGCTGCTTTACAAATCCAGAGTCTTGCCCTTATCCTTGTCGTCACGAACCACCCCTCTCCTAATACCATTATCGACTATGGAGGAGTGCAACAAATTCTGGCTGCATCTATGAGTATAATCTGTGGAATTGCAAGATCTGTCAACGCAGACGACGATGGGGCCAACATTGTCTCGGTGAATTGTTTATTTGGAGGTAAGTTATCAACAAAGCCACAGTTGATCGCACATTGTTAATTTAACTTTCAATAGCGGCAATGTGTGTTCAGAATCCGCGTGAACGACTCGCACTTTTGGACCTTGTTGAGTCGTGCCAACAAAGGATTAACTGGCCGCTGGCGTCCCTCCGAAAAGAGTTGGAGCTTAACTACTCGAAACATGCTTTTCATGATCCGATGATATAAGGATGTTGCTGATATCTGTTCCACCTTTGATTGGTCACGTGTTATTACTTGAATAAACCAGATATGGTACAACATAGCTGAAGCCATATGTCCACTTAGAAAATGTACCATCATTCTTGGACCAGGCAGTAGGTTCGAGATACCCAAACTTTCGTTTTTGATATTAAAAGGTAGCAGATGATGGAGCTCATGTGTAATGGAACTGCTTCTTGTGGGGCAAGTGATGCTCTGGCAGCGGCTTAGTACGCAACATTTGAATCGTGGTTGTTAGGGCTATGTTCCCGTTGCCCTACATCAGATGTCTTTGTATGGAGGTTTATGAAATAGGGCTCATTGCCGCATTCAAATTTCAAACTGTCATTAATTAAGCAGTCTATCTTGCATGTTATTTTTCTTCAATGGTGATGGATTTTCAATTGCTGTATAGAAGTACGGGTGGTGGGTTTATATAGGTGTTCATCTCCTTGTTGGTACCAAACTTCTTTGCTCAGATGTATGTGATCGACATCGACCTATCAATAAAACATTGTTAGCATGGCATCAGGGACATCTCTTCCTTCATGTTCTCTCATAAGTAAGGTCTTTACATGTTCTGAATTATACCGCTACCTAGATAGATTTGTAACACTGTATAAGTTTTGACATTGGCTATGAGAAACCACTTCTACCTAGCATTATACAGGAGACTCAGATACCTAACTATACTCACAATTCAAATCGTCTCTTTACTGCGAACATCAGAGTACTATGACTAGAGACGGCCAGCCTGTAGACGCCGACGAAACCAGAAATGCATAAACAAAAATACCGACACGCCCACTGCTAACATTGCGGAAATGACAGAGAATCCCATGATGTACTTAGGACTATCCTTACTGGGAAATAGATACTGCACACTCTAGGTTAGCCTTGCGACCGGAAGAGGGCAAGTTTTTAGAAAGATACATACCGATCCGTAGATCTGCGCCAAATTTCCTAGAGCATTCATGATAGCCAAAGCAACACCTCGTGCCTGCGGTTGCATTCCAGCAAAGGCAGAAGAGGCGTACGCCAGCGTACCTCCGTTAGTGGCCCAAAGGCCGGCCGCCATGAGAACTAGAAGGACATATCGGGCTGTAAAGTTATACACAGTACAGACGATGATTGAACAAATCAAGGAAAATGTCAACCAGCAAGCAATAATGAAGCCACGCCATGCGGGAACTTTGTCACTGTAGTAGGCTGTAGTAATAGTGGCGACGAATGCAACCCCGTAGATTGGTACAGTTAACAAGTTGATTTTCTTGGTGGACGCGTCGCCAAAAAGCCCTTGTATAAGGGTGGGATAGAAGTATGTCAGGGTGCTTGAGCCAACGATGACCTAGAGAAGATAGGATAGTCAGTATGATTATCCCAAGCCAGTGATTGCTCGGAAAGGGTAGTTTAAGATAGGAGACATGATGTAATATAGAGGAGATTGGGAAAGATGACTGGAAAGTGAGGGTAACGAACCATATATCCAATCACAAAGGTCCAGGTGCGAGCCTCCTTGACAGCCGCTTTGATAGCCTCAAAGTTACTTAAACGCTCAGTATCTTCGGTGGCAGCGGTAACATTCTCTGTAGCTAGACGTGCCACGGCTACATGCTTCTCACGCTCAGAGAAACGTCGCGTCGTGGCAGGATAGTCGGGAAGGATCCAGAGAGAAATGAAAGCGACACCGATAGTCATAACGCCTTCAACGATAAAAAGCCATCGCCAACCTCGAATGCCGTGAGCGCCCTCAAGGCCAGCAACAATGCCGGCAGCAATCAATCCTCCAAAGGCACCGGACAGAACGGCCGCTGAAATGAAGACGCCAAACCTCTTTGACTGTTCGGTTCGTTTGTACCATGATGATAGAATGAACAAGACACCGGGAGCAAAGCCGGCCTCAACGCATCCGATGATAACTCGCAGGACTACCAGATGACTGAAATCTTTGATAGCAGCCATGACACATGTCAATGTGCCCCAGAGAATCATGAGTGAAGGGAGGTAGATTGAGGGCCGCGATCGAGCCAAAGCAAGACTGTCGAGAAAGATGGTTAGTGGATATGATTCAAATACCAGTTCTAGATGGAATAAGCATGCTTGCTAGGGACTTCGAATAGCACATATCCGACGAAGAAGACAACCAGGGAGATTGAGTATTGGTTGGATGTCAATTTGAGATCGATCTGCATTCCAGAAACCTTTGCATTTCCGATGCTGTTCGCAAACGATCATTAGCCTCGACATAGGGTACCACCTTTAACTTTGACATGACCACTTACTTGGTTCTGTCCAGGTACGACATGAGATACATGACCCAGATGGTAGGCAGGAGGGTCAGGTCAATCTTCCTCAACAACGCTTTCTCCTCCTCAGGGGTGAAAGAGACTCCCTCGGCGACATCCACATTCTCGACCTCATGAGATGAGACATATTTCATTTGACGTTCAGCGTCGGATCCGTCCATGATGTCTGGTAAAGAGAGCTCGGACAATTAGAAAGCTCTTTAGAAATGAATCGAAAAAATGCAGAGGACGTCGAAGTGTTTATGTCTTGACATTATCACTACCCCAGATGTACAAACCTGTCTGACTATATAGGGTAGAATTCAAGATAGCGGTAAAAATGTCATGCTTGAAATAAACTTCTAGCTCCACAAAACCCCCTTCGCGCCACTTGCCGCTCTCCGCAATTGGCCTGGAGGTCTTCGCATCGAGTCCAATTGCGGAGCGACTCGTCAGCACCAAGTAAGTTTCGCAAGTCAACTTAAACAGTGGTGACAGGTTTGGTCAGCTAAAACATTCGCTTATACGCTGGGAAGACTGAATGAGAGTCTCGGGGTTCTGAACAGTAAGCTCAATCTATGCCCCAAATCATGCTGACCGCCCTACCTAGAGACCAATCTACTAATTGTATATAGTAACAAAATGCCCCTATAGATGACATAGATGGACTATTTAGCTATTTGGGTCCGGTACTACATTTGCTACTGAGGCCCCGAGCAATGCAACCGCTGCTTCGAGCTCGATCTTACGCCAGAGAGTCTTGATGGCACATCGTAGTGAAATACAAGGTTTGATAGCTGTGGAATATGAGCACTGGCATTTCTCAAACTCTGGAACCGCCATCAACTCGACAATCTGGGGAAAATACGGAGTAGACTCGAAGCTTTATATGTTCTGGGGAGAAAACTATCCTGAACTTACAAGTTACGAGCTGCTCGGTAATTGGAAATTCAAATAGTGTTTAGGGCTAAACAACACACGGAATCCTGGTTCCGAACCCCATGGGGAATGGAAACATGATGAGCAGTTAGACCTTGACACAGTGTTTGAGATGTTACGTATCTTGAAAGAAAATATGACTTCGCATCGAGAACCACTGGGCGCGAATAAGCGATTAGTAAACAAGCCCTCGTAGGTGTTTAAGGCTAGATTTGAGACTATGCGGGGAATCCTTGGCTTCGCCATGCTGAATCTGTCCAAATATGCGGAGGCAACCCGATGGAATGGATCCAAACCGAAATTCTCTGAGGAATATTGTGGGTCAAAAAATTACACTACAAGCCATTCTAGGTATTCTGCCCCTCGAGGATCAATGGTCCCGAGGCGATGTCTATATTCTGGCATGGCTCAAATTCCAGCACAGTGACTACAAATCTCCGCAATCCCCATACCCCGGTGAAGTAGAAGCTCCCCCTATGCGCCGAGCTGTGTATTTACGTGTCTAATAAAGGGGTAATATAGCAAACCCCGTATTCAGCCTCGTGAAGTGCTTAACGAGCTATTTACTTCTGAAAACGCCACGAAGGAAGACTGACGCCCCTTTTCAAATTCTTTTCTCTCGGACTTCAAGCTATCTTGGAACCAAATTCAACACCAGGCTACAATGAAGCCGTTCACTACACCCTATCTGTTTCTCATTGAGCGACTGAGAGGCAGAGGAGCCACGTCAGCATGGATCGAGTATTTGATTACGATCACATGTGGTATAGGGTGAGTTTGGCCTCCATTTCAGATGAGATATCATGTGCATATGCAGTATACTGGAGAGATGTATTCTGATCCACGGATTCTTATTCTTGTGTATAATAGGAACATGCTATTCGGCTATGACCAAGGTGTCATGGGCAGCTTGCTCACTGGCCCATCTTTTGAAGCTACATTTCCTTCTATCTCGAATGGCAACAACACCACCCTACAAGGCTTTACGGTAAATAGCATTCTCCGGATTACATTGGCTTCTCAGGGACATTTGACTGACTTCTCAGGTCGCTGTATACGAGTTAGGATGCGCTGCTGGTGCCCTGACCGTCATAATCAGTGGTGATAGATTCGGCCGGAGAGTCACCGTCATGCTTGGAGAGTCGATTATTATAGTTGGTGCTATTCTTCAGGCTTCCTCTTTCGGACTTGCCCAGATGATCGTGGGCCGTGTTGTCGGTTCGTTATGACTCCTCATTGCCTGATTACACGATATACTGATATCTTTTGACTGTAGCTGGCTTTGGTAACGGAATGGCAGCTGCTGTATTGCCAACTTGGAATGGCGAGTGCTCTCGCCCAAAGAACAGAGGTCGAGCCGTTATGTGGCAGCTCAATATCAACCTTGTAAGCAAGCGCCGACCTACTAGGGCACATTGTCTTTGACTGCAAGCTAATATCCGCAGTTCGGAATTGCGCTAGCTTATTGGGTTGACTACGGACTTGCAGCGTCCTCTGTTACCAGTAACAATGGTTGGGCATGGAGACTGCCATTGGCCTTGCAGGCTACATTTTCGTTTTTGACAATCTTTCTAGCACTATTCCTTCCTGGTAAGTGACAACGTCCCTAGCCGCCTCCATGGAGCATTGGAGATACTGATTATATGGGCTCAGAGTCTCCCCGAGTTCTGATCCGTAGTGGAAAGATGGCCGAAGCCAGCGATGTCGTCGACATGCTATCGTTAAAAGAGGACCCTGATGCACGTGCTATGGAAACTGTTAGTATATACCTAATTCCTCAGTGACAATATTCACCGAAACACAGAGGCACTAATGAGATCTGTTCAATACAGCGCATCGTTGTGTCTATGATCGAGAAAAATCTTCAAGAAGACATGCAAAGTGACTCCAGGTGGCAGGCTATCTTCACTCAAGGCAAGCCCCGCTACTTTCAGCGACTGACGTTGGCCACTTTTATAATGTGCATGTATCAACTTACTGGAGTCAATCTCATCACGTACTATGTGTGAGTTCCAACCCCATTTCTCATGGCTGCGCAATATCCTGACTCCTTGGATGCTTCTCTACTTACCATGTTTCCGTGGCCAGGCCCATTATTTTCCAAAATACACTCAAATTATCTCGTAATTTGAGTTTACTCATTTCCGGTTTTGTCGGCCTCGAATTCTGGCTTGCGAGCTTCATTCCTATTCCTCTCATCGACAGACTTGGCCGTCGGCCCTTGTTGCTGTTCGGAGCGGTAATGGAGTGTTTTAGTATGATTGTTGTGGCCGCCACAGTGGCATACCCAGATAACAAAATATGCGGATATGTGGCAATAGTCTTCATCTTGTGCGTATCAAAAACTTGTTCAACCTTTCATTGCTCACATGGCTGACTTTGCCATTCTCCAGCATCTTCAACACTGCCTGCGCTGTTGGCACCAACGGTCTCGCCTTCTTGATGCCCGTCGAGATGACTCCATTGCAGACACGCGGAAAGTCAGTCGCTATTTCCACTGGCTTGTTCTGGCTTTGTAACTTCTTTGTTGTCATGATATCGCCTGTGCTCATCTCTCGCATTGGATATGGTACCTACGTCTTGTGGGCATGTACAAACCTGTGCTTTATCCCAATGATATACTTCCTTGGTATGCGATCTCCCTATCCAATATTAAAT
Organism: Talaromyces pinophilus; assembly: GCA_001571465.2. Classification (NCBI taxonomy): domain Eukaryota; kingdom Fungi; phylum Ascomycota; class Eurotiomycetes; order Eurotiales; family Trichocomaceae; genus Talaromyces; species Talaromyces pinophilus. The sequence continues at coordinate 1,918,419 of CP017344.1, read as the reverse complement.
TACTCGCTAAGAACTTTGATTTGCAGTCCCGGAAACCTGCAAGGCTACCCTCGAAGACATCGATGTCTTGTTTGAAACCAACCCGACGTGGCTCATTGGTCCTATATCCAAGAAGAAGCTGGCAGATATCACGAAGAACACATATTTGCTTAATGATGCTGACGAGGATGGATGGAAAGAGAAGAAATCCTCAATCAATATGGTCGAAAATACATCGTCCGAATAGGCTGTTATATGCCGCTTATATATCGAAATACTTTGGCATTTCAAGGGCATTCCAGCCAACATCCGAACAATGGAAGCAACCCTAGGCCTCGTATATACTGACGCATTAGTTGCGTCATCAAAGCACGTCAACAATTTAGGTAGAGGGTAAAACAAGTAGCTCTATAGCAGGTGTTGGGTTTGCAGAAAGAGTCGGGCCAGAAAAGTTCAACGCTCTGTGTAAGAGTCTGTTTGCGTTAACAGCCCAAAATGAAGCCTTTATATATTTATATAGAATGTTAAGAGCAGTGATATTGTCAAATTCTTTTTCTTCGAAATAGGCAGAACCTTTTAGCGAGTCGAGCTTCTACAACTGAACCTTGAGCGTCTTTACATGCTTGATGTCTTGAATGCCTGCGTGCCGACGATAATGAGACTATTGGCTGATAGCACGGCTCTTTGTACATATACTGAGGAAGCACAATGTCAATGGTAATAATGTAATTACCAAGGCACCATTTTTTTCACCTTGAGGTTGTTAGTCTAATGGTGGTAAAAAGGCCACCGACGGGTTGTCGATGCGAGGCCCACTGGTCTCGAAGCGAGCTATTACACTCATTCACAATGAGCCCCTGGAATCCTCTCCGACAACAGCACCTACAGGTTGTCCAAGTTTACTTCTCTGTAGATCTTGATTTGTATCGAATTCGTGTCTTCAATGACTTCGTCTCGACCCCGAACAGCCATGATCCAATATTGGCGGCAATCTGGTACAATGCATCGATTCTCGGACATGAGATACATCTGGGTTGAATGTCTGGGGTATAAGAAATAGCATTCAGCTCGACTTCTTTCTCCAGATAATTCAGACGTAGTCTCAACAAGTGTTATACTCAAACAACTATTCATTCACACTCTCTTTATTAGTCTCGACCGTTTTTGACGATGGCACCTGCACTCGAGCTCCTCCCCAAGATCGAGAGTGTGCCGACTAAGGTGCTCTCAGCCATCAGCAATGGAGTTTCTGGTGGCAATGGTCTCAAATTAGAGAGTGTAGAGAAGCATCAGCGTGTGATGGGTGTATTCCGAGCCTTTATCGCAGATCAATGCCAGCAATATGGGGAAGGCCATGCTGGGTAATAGGATATTTTTCTTCGTCAATAGTATAGCGCTGACTAGACCTTACAGATCACCTATGGGTATGGCTGCCATTGGTATTGCGTTGTATAAATATGTTATGAAATATTCACCGAAGAATTGCAACTATTTCAATCGGGATCGCTTTGTTCTTTCGAATGGTATGTCCTCAGAATTACTCCCCGGCTCAATTATCTTTGAAACCAAGTGATATCTGGCTAACATAGGACTTTGATAGGACATGCCTGCCTATGGCAATATCTTTTTATGCATCTTACTGGGGTCGAGAGCATGACACTCGATCAGCTCAAATCGTATCACTCAGCGAATCTCGACTCACTTTGCCCCGGTCATCCCGAAATCGAGATTGAAGGCGTGGAAGTCACAACTGGGCCTCTTGGCCAGGGTGTCGCCAATGCTGTTGGTCTTGCTATGGCTACTAAGAACCTTGCGGCAACATACAACAAGCCCAGTCATGAGGTGGTAAATAATATGACTTGGTGCCTGGTCGGTGACGCGTGTCTTCAGGAAGGTGTTGGTCTCGAGGCGCTCTCCTTGGCTGGCCACTGGAAGCTGAACAACCTATGTGTTATTTTCGATAACAACAATGTAACGTGTGATGGAACTGCAGATGTTGCCAACACTGAAGATATCAACATGAAGATGAGAGCTACAGGCTTCAACGTGGTAGACGTCTACAATGGAGACACAGATGTCGCCGGTAGGTTTTCGAAACTCTTTGACTTGGTATCGAGGACTACACTAACGCACATTAGCGATTGTTGACGCTCTTATTGCTGCCCGGTCCGGTGACAAGCCAACCTTCCTCAATATTCGCACGGTTATCGGCTTCGGCGCCGCGAAGGCTGGCACAGCGGACGTACATGGAGCCGCCCTCGGAGTTGACGACGTGGCTAACGTCAAGAAGCTGTTCGGTCTTGACCCTAACCAGTACTTCCACATTCCACAAGATGTATATGACTTTTTCAGTGACATTCCTGGCCGAGGTGAGGCACTCGAAGCGAGCTGGAAAGCGGACCTGGCCAAGTACCGTGAAGCAGAGCCCGCCCTGGCGGCTGAATTTGACCGCCGTGTTGCCGGAAAGTTGCCAGAAGATTGGACCCAATATATTACTCCCAAGGAAGCCCACCCTACTGCATCCACTGCCACCAGAAAGTCTGCTGGTGTTTTGACTAATGCATTTGCATCGAATATCAATTCATTTTTGGTCGGCACAGCAGATCTGACTCCTTCGGTCAATGTCACCTATAAAAACAAGGTTGATTTCCAATCTGTGAGTGCAGAAACTTAATCTACCTTCTTGACCTCAAAGTCCATTACTTATATACAATTCAGCCCGAACTCCGAACGTCTTGCGGTCTTGACGGAGACTACAGTGGTCGCTATATCCACTATGGTATTCGCGAGCATGCCATGTGCGCCATCTCCAATGGGCTTTCTGCTTTTAACAAAGGAACTTTTATTCCTATGACAAGTACCTACTTTGTCTTCCACTTGTACGCCGCTGCCGCCATCCGTATGGCCGCTCTCCAAGGCCTCCAGCAAATTCACATCGCCACCCACGACAGCATCGGTGTTGGCGAAAACGGACCGACACATCAGCCCATTGCTGTTGCTGCCCTTTGGCGAGCTATGCCTAATCTTCTCTTCATCCGTCCATGTGACGCAGAAGAAACAGCTGCCGCCTACATCGCTGCATTACAGGCGACTGATACGCCTACCGTCATCGCACTCTCCCGTCAGGGACTCACCCAATATCCTCAGTACTCCTCACGAAAGGGCGTACTGAAAGGCGCATATGTCTTTACTGAGGCAGAGGGCGACGATTTCGATGTCACCTTGATCGGAGTTGGGGGCGAGATGTGCTACGCGATGCAGACTCGAGATCTGCTTCTCAAGAACTACGGCATTCGGGCACGAGTTATTTCCTTCCCTTGCACCAGGCTTTTTGAACAACAATCTCGGGAGTACAAGCAATCGGTACTGAAACCGAGCGCTGGTAAGCCCACAGTCGTGATCGAGGCATACCCGGCCAACGGATGGGAGCGCTATGCCGATGCGTCAGTATCCATGCACAGTTTTGGAAAGAGTCTTCCTTCTAAGGATACATACGCACACTTTGGATTTTCGGCAGAGAGCATTGCACCTAAAGTCAAGGACCTAGTGGAGGAGGTCAGACGGGATGGTATCGGGATTTTCAGGGGTGACTTCAGGGATCTAAACGGAACTTTGCGGATTGGTCTTGAGCATTAGTCAATTTCTAGAATATAAGAATGAATCATGATGCATATATGAAAACGCCACAGCATAGTGGAAAGTCCATAGACTAGTAAAACATCGACATCAACGCTTTTCCCTGGCTGGTACAGTGGCCATCCACTACGCTAGGGCTAGGGTTAAGAGTGGCACCTAAATTTATAATGTAGCTGCTAATTTTGTGTTACACTCGCGGGGCACAGACTTTTTGGAGGGGCGGAACTCCTTATCAGTTTTGTCTTACGGACAAACGGACATTGTTGTCAGTAATGCGTGGGAGAAACGTCAGGGATTTGAGTCATTTGACTTTCACAAAGTATCGTGCATGAATGAGGAACTAACACAAAACAAACGGAACAATCCGATAGGCATAGGTCTTTGGAGGGTCGAAATCAGGTCAAGCCATGGTGGGTGATCTGATCACATTCGGAATCTGATATTTATGGCCTGGTCTCCATTATTTTCCCCACCGTTGCACACGCTTGGTGTTTGTGTACAGGGATTATATTATCCCTCCCAAGTCCTACTGGACAAAAAGTACGCGCATGTTTTTGGTACAGCGGCAATTACCCTACAGCGAAGCCCATACGAGGGAGTTTCAGCACATCTGAGAGCCTGATGTCCAAGAAAGAATATCTCGGTCAATATAGCTCGCCAATATAGCGATCGTGTGAAATCGTCCAGTCAAATATGACGCTGTCAAACGTCCTATGATCATACCAAACCAGATCCGGTGAATACTGAAAGTCGCCCCTCGAGGCACATCTGAACCTTAATAAGATACGTAGTCACCATATACACCTCTTATATCCGTTGTCTCTGTACTACGTTTAATGACTGGACATCCTGTTTGATGAAAAACCCGTTTTTCTTTGATTTCTCGCTTCATTCCTACATAAAGCAGGTCATTATTTATTAAGAACAGATGAGAATTGTCCATGAAGTTGTCGAAAACAAAGAATATACTGGACACTGCGTACGTAGTCACCCGATCCTTTGGGTGCTTTGCTCGCTTTTCTTCTTATATAGGCTGGAACTGAAGCCTGATTTCGTTCAACTTAGATATTGCACAGTTGAGTCTACTACCGCCAGGAAATCTGGAAAATCGGGATACTCATAAGATTTGCTTGTTGGACATAAAAGCTTCACTTGTTCGCATGATGAGCGCCCAATACGGCCAGCGTTTAATGGTCGCTACTCTCGAGGAGAAAGCACGCTCTAAACCGGAGCAGGCCTACTGTTTGCTTCCCCGGTCGGCCGATCTACAGAATGGATTCAACGAAGTAACTTATAAACAAATACAAAGCGCCGTCGACTTTACAACTCACTGGCTTCAGAACAATTTCGGTCCATTCTCTCCCAACGAGACGGTATCTTATATGGGACTTTCAGACTTAAGATACAATATATTCTTTTACGCCGCAGTAAAACTTCGTCTTAAGGTAAATGCGTCTATATACAATCACTTTTAGGTCCTTACCTAACTGTTGAACCCACAGGTTTTTCTTCCGTCGCCCCGGAACAGCCCTACAACGAATGCATCACTTTTCGAGCAGACCCAATGCACAAAGTTGTGCTACTCGGCAGATTCGCCAGAAGTTGTAGCCAGTGTCCAAGCAGTTCTAAAAGTCTCCACAGCACTGCGTTCTTTACATTTCCCTTCGCTTGATGATCTCTTGGCAGCCCAGTGCGAGCCTGTGCAATATCAGGTCAACTTTGCACAAGCCCGAGATGAGCCCATCCTCATTTTACACTCTTCTGGGTCAACAGGAATACCAAAACCAGTCACATTTACACATGGCGCTTTCGCTGTTATTGACAATGATCGCAACTTTCCGACCGTCCCTGGCCGACTTAATCATGATTTGACAACATGGGACTTGCCTGCAGGCAGTTATCTTTATACGCCATTTCCACTATTTCACATGGCAGGCTTTCTGAATAACATCATGGTCCCATTGTATACTCACTCGATACCGATTTTCGGACCTGCAACAAGATTACCAAGCGGTGGAATTGTGGCGCAGATTTTACGTTGCTTGGATATCAAAGGGTGCTTTCTACCGCCTAGCACCGTTGCTGATCTATACAACGAGCCAGACGGCCCGAAATTACTTAAGAGCTTAAGTATACTTTGTTACGCGGGTGGTCCATTGCCTGAATCGATTGGAAACGAGCTCATCCAGCATGTTGCATTGTGTCAGTTCTATGGCTCCACTGAGACTGGCCAAATACGACAACTTCTTCCACAGAAAGAAGACTGGCAATACTTACAGTTTCATCCATCCGAAAACATTGATCTACAAGCAGTGGGGGATGGTACGTTTGAGCTTGTTGTTCATACTAACGATGGGACGAAGAAATTTTCTCAACTCAACCATACTTTTCCTGGAGTTCGCGAGTATCGGACCAATGACTTATTTCTTCCTCACCCAACTAAGCCTGGTCTCTGGAGGTTTTATTCTCGCAGAGACGATATCATCGTTCTTCTTACAGGAGAGAAGTTCAACCCGGTTCCATTAGAGCTCGGTGTTCAAGCCATTCCCGGTGTTTCCGGTGCCTTGATTGCTGGCGATGGCCAGGCACGAGTCGCTCTGCTCATCGAGCTACAAAAGGATCACAATTTCGGGTCCAATCCAGAAGATGCGCTTTGGCCTGGTATCCAGCGCTTAAATGCGAACACAGCAGGCCCAGGCCGAGTGTCTCAATCGATGATACTTATTGCCAAGAAGGATAAGCCCTTCGTTCGGGCAGGGAAGGGCACCATCGTGCGCAAGTTGACTTTGCAAGCATATGAAGAAGAATTGAATAAGTTATTCAAGGGCTCAGCCAAAAAGTCAACGCCATCATTCTTATTGAAACCAACTGCATTCCGTCTAGAAGATGTGAAGACTTTGCTTCGTTCAATCATCGAGAACACTTTGGACGGGGTTACAGTCGATGACTCGTTGAACTTGTACACTCAGGGGTTAGACTCAGTCAGATCTCTTGAAACAGTCACTCAACTGAGAGCAGCCCTCGAATCACTTGATCTTGGGAGACCTTTGAATTGGATAACACTTGAGTTAATCTATAATCACTCGTCTCTCGACGAGCTAGCCACTGTGCTACTCAATTGGTTGAACGATGACCTCTATCCCGAGAGCATTGATAAGGTTTCTAGAATGCAAAATCTGCTCAGCTATTACGAACAGTCTCTACCGATCCACTCTGGCGACTTGGGAACATCGGATACGAATCTTGAGAGGAAACTGAATGTCGCTCTTATTGGTTCGACAGGCTACTTGGGCCAGTACACGCTACTTTCGCTTGTTCAAGACCCCAAGATCGGGCGGATTACTTGTTTGAATCGTAGCGGCACGGCACAGCAGACATGGGCAAATCACGCGTCTACCAAGCAAACATTCACAAACGAGGAGTGGCAGGAAAAAATAACCTTCCGTCATATTGACTTCACACAGTCTAAGTTCGGGCTCGACTATGAGGTCTATGGTGACTTGAAGAATGAGTGTGACATAATTATTCATTCAGCATGGCAGGTCAACTTCGTCCTTCCTGTCGGCTCCTTCAAGGATAGCTTCAGTGGTCTTATGAATACCATTGAACTCGCAGCAACTTCGAAGCGACGAGCACGCATCCTTTTCATTTCCTCCGTGTCAGCCTCCGGGATGTATTCTCCACATTCGTCAGCTGAAGCAAAAGTGGTGCCTGAAGATAGAATCACAGATCCAAATGAAGCAATGCACACCGGATATGCCGAGTCCAAACATGTGGCTGAGAACCTTGTTTGCCTTGCCAGTGCTAAGTCTGGGGTAACTGCAAGCATTCTACGGGTTGGACAAATTGCGCCACCAACAGGTACCGTTCAGGAAGTCTTATGGTCAGAGAAAGATGCGTTGACGGGTCTGCTGAGAACATCCAAGTCTTTACAAATGGTGCCATCTGATTTGTTGGATATTGACTGGCTACCTGTAAATGAAGTGGCCAATATTGTCAATCTGCTACTCCACCAAGACCGCTATTCGAAGGACGAGATCCGGTTTTACAATTTGGTACATCCTACTCCTATGCCATGGACAGAAGCTGTGCCTGTGGTTCAGAACTGGTGTGGCCAGCCCAGCAGTGCCGCAGCTTTGAATGACTGGATTACAGCAGTGAGCGCTCGACAACAGCATGAGCAGGATAATTTGCAAGTCTTGCCGTCTATTCCATTGCTGAGCTTCTTCGAAATACTCACTAAAAGGGGTCCGGCGCACAAGTACGCTCAGCAAAACCTTCTCAGCATCGACCATGCTACTCAGATCAAACCTATTGACGCAAGTCAATTGAAGATCTGGCTTGATGCGCTGTCATGATCTTAATTGTGAAACATACATCTAGTCCTAATCAATTAACTTTCAGATTCCCTCGGCATTCACAGTCTGTTTTCTGTTGTTGTTACAATCTGAAATCATTATTGTAAGGATTAGACTCTTCGATGTGCACTTTTATGCCATAGTTACTTTAAATTGAACTGATATTTTACCCATATTTTACCCATATTTTCTCAAGTGGGTATTCGTGTCTGTTTTCAATTGTTCATTTACATGGTGGTAGCAGATGTGTGACTTGATTCTCATCCATGTTAAGTTTCTTATAACAGCTTGGTGCTATTCAAGTGCCCACGTATTCCTCCTTCGATGTAATGTCCTATATGATTATGCGGTCTCAATTCGGGAAATCGCCTCATCAGCGCTGAGCACATCACCAAAGAGAACCATGTTCGCCAGGCTGGCGTTGTGCGCGGCATCACCGCTTGTAGCGTTGCTCCGTCCTGCACGAATAGGACATGGTACCCCATCTGCATCGCATCCCGCATCGTCGACTCGCAACAGCAGTTCGTGGCGGTTCCGGCGATAATCAGCATATCGATGCCCTTGGCTTTCAAAAGCGAGTCGAGATCGCATGTGCCCGGAATGGAGACGTTCCACCGCGTCTTTGGCATAATCAGGTCCTCCAGCTGGATGTCGAGGTCCGGCCATAGGGTATGCTGCTGTGCACCAACGGTGAAAGCCTCCTGGATTTGTTTGAGCGCATCAGAAGTCATGCGGTCGTAATGCGATACCCAACGATGCGACTCTTCTGGATCATACTTGTACTGGGCGTAGGTAATAGTTCCTCCGGCAGAACAGAGGGCTTGCGAGACGCGACTGACGTTTTCAACGACGGCACGGGCAACTGGTACCTCCAACAGTGAACCCTCTCCCATAAAACCAACCTGGAGGTCAAGTACGACATGGGCTGTCCGTGCTGGGTCAACTAGGAGCTTATGATAGCTGCCGCGTATCCTCCCTGGTTAATCGTTATGATATTAGACTTGCGTGTTTGCTCACACCCGTATACAGTCTTATCTTGTATTCTAGGGAGTCTGCTTACAGCCAGCCGTGTTCATTTCACCACTGCTAGTATCAATGTCTTGAATATAGCTAAGCAAGAAGTACTAACAAATAATAAACATATCACTCGAACTCATAAAATAATTCTAGAGCCCTCTGGTCCTTGCAGTCTTGGTAGCGCGTCAGTCTCGGTACGATACCAAAATCGCCTTGTGTCATTCAAGCCATTTGCAAATATGAAAGCAGGTTGCCTGACCTAAACCATGCTATTCCCGAGAAGTTGACTTATGCAGTGATGATCCTTGCATAATGTCTGAGCTCAGCTCACTCGTGTCGTTCGTTCAGCTTCTGTGCAACATGAGATTGGGGCCAATTCATTGCCACATAAGGCTACATGGCTTCGAGGGGAATATAGAATATACGTTCCGCGCCATGGGTTACCTGAAATCAAGGTTGTCTTTTTCCTAGCCTTCCAAAATATCTATTCTTCGAGAATTATAACTTACCTCAATGCACGTCTCCAACGAATCAGGATCGATGAATTGTCAATCGAAATCCATCGTCAAATCTCTCCAACATTTTTTTATAAAGTTATGCCCATCTTAGAGGAACATTCTCTACTTTCAAAGTCGACGATGGCGAGTACATCCGAACCAGCAGGCCCGCCTCCTCCGGGCATTACTCCGAATTTCGACCACCCTCAAGATACGCTACACTCGGCTTTAATGGCAAATTCGACTCTGTCTGTATCCTTAACGACAATCTTTGTCTTCTGTAGACTTGTGGCTCGCGGAATCGGTGGATCATACGCTATTGATGATTGTTAGTATATCGATAAGGTTGCATAGTTTATGTCTACTAACTCTTGTACTCGCTTTAGACCTATCATTTATCGCGTGGCTATTGAGCCTTATCCTCAATGGTATTACTATCTGGCTGACCATGATTGGATTTGGACGACATACATGGGATATACGAATGACCCACGTTGTTACAATAGACCAGGTAACTCAGATATTACCTATCATTTGCCACGATTTCGTCCTCTGATATCGTTGAAGGCATAAGTGATGCTGATCAATTCTAGCTAGCCTGGGTCCACGAATTGGTATATTGTGTCTTCATGTGGCCAGCAAAGGCCGCGCTTTTGTTTCAATATCAACGTTTCTTCGCACCTATCAAGACCGGCGCTATCTACATCATCATACAGATCCTGATCTGGGTGAATCTCGCATTCTATTTCACTCAATTCTTTGCAATTCTGTTTGAGTGCACGCCAATTGCAAAGATATGGCAACCCTCGACGAATGGAACGTGTGTCAACCTCTTTCTCATGCTCCTGTGTTCTGTAATCTTCAATTTAGTTTCAGATGTGGTCATATTTATTCTGCCTATCTGGGCCATCTGGCGTTTACGACTGGATTTGAACCGCAAACTGGGCATCTCGGCTATCTTTCTAACAGGTCTTGTGTAAGTCGAGGACATCTCATGCTAACACTACCCGAAGAACACTGCTGATAGTAATATCATTAATCTAGCGCTGTCATTTCTTCACTTGGCCGATTGATTTCCCTTCTTGGAGTAATCCGCTCGACAGACCCCCTATATTCAACCGCGCAAATTGCCCTGTGGACGTATGTGAATACCCATTTATTCAAATACCGGCTCGCTGATGTCTAACATTAGGGTTGTGGAGGTTGAATCGATCCACCTCTGTACTTGTCTACCAATGATGCCGGCTTTTTCCAAGCTTGTTCTCCAGGGCATGCACCGCATATTCCGAGTCTCAGACCAATACTCGAACCCATATCAACGCTTTCGAGGTAGAGAATGAAGAAACATCAATCAAAACATTTGGTGGCTATCTAGAGCTAAAGCATGGCTGGCGGAGGCAAATAATAATATGCCGGTTGAGGGGCCAGAATTTGATTTGATTCTTCTATGTCTGGGTGATAGATCAGCGATTAGAGTTATTGTTTCTGTAGTACAAAAGAAGTAGAAATTATAATTACGCAAAAAAACAGATGTTAAATTGAACAAGGGGCTCCAAAGATGAACATTTATAGATAAAACTCCCACTTAGTATAGGAAAAAGGGTTAGCGTTAGGGTTATGGCTTCATGTATCTTTTACAAGTTTAATGATCCAACACCAAGATACAAAAAGCGCCAATGATTGGTTGCAGCGTAACTTGAAACGAGCTAGTCCTACCCACCTCGATGGCCATGATTCAATGATGATTGAGAACAGGCAACAATAACCGACGGTAAGCCTCTCAGCACTTTTATGACGCAGTCATCAAAAGAGTCCATAGAACTGAGTTCCATCTTACCGCTTAGGCAGACGATAGAACATCACAATGTCTCCTGCTACATAACATGACGACTAAAAGGTCTCGCAAGGGTGCTCAGGGAGTTCGAAAAGTCAAGACGGGCTGTCTAACATGCAAGTATGTACACACTGTAGCAAATCCGTCGAGAATACAACGTACCTATTCATTTCGGATAATGCTTACAAACTGCAGGATCCGACATAAAAAGTGCGACGAAAGAGTGCCATCATGCTCACCTTGCAAGTCCACTGGCCGAAAATGTGATTTCGAGCTGCTCACAGTCGAAATCCCGGTGGAAACAATACGACAATGTCAACCTTTGCACTTGTTTATAGACCTAAAAAGCAACCAACTCAGCCTCGCGCCGCTCAACAACGCCATCGACCAGGCTCACTTTGATTATTTCGTTAACGTCTGTACCAGAGAATTCTGTCTCTATTTCGAATCTCCAGCCTGGGAGAATATAGTACTTCAAGCTGCCTGCACAGAATCCTGTATTCGCCATAGTGCCCTCGCTCTTGGCGCTATGAGCAGACATAACTATCGTCACCACCTTCAATTACCACAGTCATCGGATTTGCTGCTTGAGTATTCAATGATGCAGTATAACATGGCTCTTAGGGCACTTAATGATACTCTAGATGGGTCAATGCGGAGCTTGGAACTAGCTATCTTGGGTAGTATTGTGTTTATTGCATTCGAGGTTCTTTGGGGTGCAGATACGAGAGTGAAGGTGCACATGGATGGGGCGTTTTTTATTCTAAATAGCTTGACTGGGGCGGACGTGTGGTATACTCGTACTTATTCTCAATGTCTTGCCAGTGCCTTAAAGCGACTTAGTGAGCAGATTTCCTCTTTCGGCGGCTATATGGCCACAATAAGAGCAGGAAATGAGATGGGCTAGGACATTTAGATTTGAGCGGTTAGTTTTAGAGTGGATATCCATGCATGATACGTCAGTCAGAAATACTGTCAACTAAAGCGTATTGGTCCTTTCTCATTTCGGAAATCGTTCTTGGATCGTTAACCATGCAAAGATACGCTCCACCCAATGACAATTCAGTTGGGACGCCATTGTTCCATAATCCTCTCCTCTATCTTATGAGATAAAAGGTACTCTTCGCTCCCTTCTTTGCTCCCAGCTCATTCTCATCTTCAAATACCTCATCATTTCTTCTCATGTGTTCTGAAAATGACTTCAATTATACCATTCAAGGTTTCCATCTCGGACGAGAGGATCGAGCGCTTACATCAGAAGCTCGCATTAGCAGAACTGCCTTCTGAAGTGCCTGACCTCATGGGCCATTATTCTCGAGGCGTTCCTCTCTCAGATATTAAGCGACTAGCTCTTCACTGGCAGACCAACTTCAATTGGCGAGCAATTGAGGCCAAGATTAACGAAATTCCGCAATTTACAGCCGACATCGCAGTAGAAGGTTTTGGCACATATGATATTCATTTTGTCCATCAGCGTAGCGAAGTTCCTAACGCAATCCCGCTTCTTGTCCTTCATGGCTGGCCGTCTAGTTTCCTAGCAGTTCAGCCGATGCTGCCCCTTCTAGTTGACGGAGGCATAGATGGACCTGCCTTTCATGTGGTAGCGCCTAGCCTGATTGATTTCGGGTTCTCGTCCGCAAGCAAGAAGGTATCTATGTTCCAATTCAGCTCCATAATTTTATAATCCATCGGTCAAGCTAACAACCAAACCTAAGACTGGGTTCGATATTGAGCAACACGCAGAGGCATATCACAAACTCATGATTGCTCTCGGTTACAATGAATACGGTATTATCTCTTCCCCTTTCAGACACATTCAAGCTCTAACAACCATTTCAAAGTCGTCCAAGGAGGGGACATTGGATATCTCATCACTCGCTTCATAGCCATGAAATATGGCCCCAAGCACTGCCGGGCCTACCACCTCAACAACGCAGCACCAGCCGAGCCCTCGAGTCAAGCAGACAGCACTGGCACACAGCTCAGCGCGAGCGATCTGAAGGGTCTTGCAAGAACTCAAGAATTTACCACCGGTGGCGGAAATGCATATTACTTACTCCAATCCTCCAAGCCACAAACACTGGCCTACAGCCTAACCGACAGCCCCTTAGGCCTTCTAGCATGGATCCACGAGAAACTCATCTCATGGACCGACAATTATCCATGGACTGACGACGAAATCCTGACATGGGTTAGCATCTACTACTTCTCCACGGCGGGCCCGGCAGCTTGTCTGAATTTATACTATGAGATGGAGCATGGTGTTGATGGAACAGCTTTTGAGAAGGCTAAAAGGCACATCGGTGATGTACCGCTGGGTGTGGCGCGGTTTGAGAAGGATCTGATCCTGCTGCCGAAGGCGTGGAATGCGACGCTGGGACCTGTGGTATGGGAAAGTGTGTCTGAAAAAGGAGGGCATTTCCCTACGTGGGAGTGTCCAGAAGTGATTGTGACTGATTTGAGAGGGATGTTTGGGAAGAATGGGAAACTGTTTGACTGTGTAGAAGGAAGGAATGGGTATGTGACTATGGATCATAATTAGATAGCACCTATAATACAATTTCTATATATTCTCGTACTAGACTGGTAGCTAGGTAAGAGAAAATGACAAAGTGATGAGGATCAATCAAATTAACAACAGTTAGGGCTCCGGCTTTGTGGATGTTCTTTTACTCGTCATAACCCTACGTACCTGACAGGGAGCATTTCTATTGCTGTCGCTAACATGTATGTGCAGTCGCTCTTTTCCCAACATACAATGCGCTAAAATACCAATACGGATATCAAATTCTGACCTTGTTCAGTGGCCTGGCGATCGAGTTTGTGACCGCGGTGTGGTATTTGTACAGGAGAAGAGAGTAAGTCTTCTTCCCCTTCATATTTAATGTTGTCTATGATCTACTAAAGGTCAAAGCAATAAAGACACTCGCAGTCAAAAGCAAGCTCAAGACGGAGGGCAAGGAATCGGAGCTAACCGTGAGGAAATCACCGTTGAGTAGTTATTGAGTCATTAACCTAGCAAATTAGGATTCCATTCTTTGACGAATAGGACACACTGAATGCACAATCCTTCAAATTTATCATAGAAGATGTTCATCTTATAAAGATGCAGATGGACGAGTAATCAAATCTTTGAGTCTCTTCGAATCAAGAATTTCAGCTTCCTCCAAACGACCAACCTCCTTTACCTGGCCACCAACTCGTTCGTAGCGAACCAATGTAGGCGTACTATGCACATTCCAATTGGTCCGGTAGACATTTTTAGGATCTCTCCATCTAGATACATATTATTAGCATTTTCTAAAGGAATGAGTGGTTGGTGGATTGGAATAGCTTACTCGGGTCGCTGTCCGACTTCGATAAAAGCGACAGGAGGAGCGCTATCGGCGGAGAAAGCGGCTTCAAGGGGCGGTAGAGCGGCTCTCACATCTGGACACCAAGGTGCGCCTGTGTTTGGGTCGCGAGAGGCGTGGAAGGAGACGAAAAATGGCGAATTGGACTCGGCGGGCAGATCCAAGGCTTCTGCCGACTTGGGGAGCTTGTAGTCTGTGAGAATGGGCATTTTGTAATTTTGGATGTGTTGAAATGTAAGTAGAGCACTGATTGGATGGAAAGCGTGTTGAGTATGGATAAAGAAGTCGCGCGTGTTGATATTTATGGGTTGAAAATCGGACATAGCAGCTTCGTGATGGAAAAATGACCCTCCTTGTGCCCCACGTCAACGTAGCAACCAACAACGCCTTTGGTCTTTTAGTACCTCGACCATTTTGATAACGCCATAAATCACGCCATGAGATTTTTGTAGCATGTATTATATAATCAGCTCTCCTACTCAATGCATTAGTCACATTGTTTGAAGACGAAGACGTGATTTGTGGTGCGCTATGTCTCTTGTTTCCCTATCGTTAGCCAACGCCCAGGCCTTTTGACACCAACCGCTCCTCCCTTTGCCTGGTGGAGGTGATTATATCGCGCTGAGAGCTAACTGCATTCCACTCTCGCGAATTTCCCTTACGAAGACAAGGCTGCAACGGGGCTACGGAAGCGCACAGTGGATGACAAACCCGAACCCCCCGTCTATTTCTCTTCCCTGGAGGTCAGCCAGGATAATCGATTTCTGTTGCTGAGTGGAAAAGGTGGGAGCGGTAAAACGACATTCGCGAAGTATCTTTGCTATGCTGCGGCAACTGCAGGGTTGGAGAAACCTCGGCCTGTTATTCGGAATGGAGACCGAGATTGTGAAAGAGGAGAGCTGGGGTGATTGTAAAATTGAACCTTACTACTACACAATCGACTGCTTCAAGACACTGAAGAGGTTGATAGAAGTTCATACCAGAGGCTTTCGAGGGGTTTGCCAAAAGAAAAATAAACAACAGCACGATGCTTTGATTGCTCTAGATCGGATAGAAAACGTGGGTGAGCAGGTAACAAGTCTGTACCTTGCTGAGAACTTGAACAATGTCAGGATCCTTATTTTTGGCGATACAAAGACCTGCGAACGCTGGATATTGCCAGCACTGTTTATCCGATATGAGATTTTGCCGCTACTAGAAGCTCAGAGGAGGGAAACACTTGGTAGGATTTCGGTGTTGAACCATATGAGGTCAACACCGCGACTGGAGCAGCTGCTGCACATCCGGGCATCCTTTGTCTCGCTGTTCTAGCAAAGCACCAAGGCGACATAGCCGAGGGCACTTTGGACTCGTGGCTTTCCTATGCCCTTGTGCCGCCGATTAGTCCGGATAGGCTTGCAGCTACAGATTTTTGAAACCTTCAATCTAGAAGTCCCAAACCTTGTGGAGTCTACATGATGTGTACCTTTGCTAACAAGTCAACTATTAACAGCTCATTATCTAGCTACTTTGTCGACAACAGATGCCGCATTAGAGCTGTTTCGTCGTGAACCGAGACTTCGCTGTTTTTATTAGCAAAACCGGACGCAAATGGCTTAGTATATATCACAACGACGAGGGAAGATTGAATGCACCTGCTACAGACGTCACCTGGCATTACGCAAGAGTCAATTGCGAGTGGTTAACGCAGCGGTGGCGCGCAAGTAAGAAGATCAGCTGAACAGAGCAAGTCCATGTCCCAACGGAGCCGGAATGGGAACGAGCATCAAACGGGGATCTGAATCGATTACCGGTAATTGAAAGCGCTGACACTCTTTATCCCTTGTTTGGAGTGAAAGCGCGATGCCGCCAACACGAAGAAACCAGACTCAATACAATATATGCAGTCGGCCTCTTCCCCAAAGGTAAATCTTCATACAGATGCTATAACATGGCAGGACAGATCTAGGAATAGTATTCAACACTCTGGGGTGAGGATATGACCACCCCGTCTTACTCGTATTCCTGGCGAGATAATTACCGTGAAGAACCGGATGCCCCGGAGTCAGTCCGTCGTGTCCTGATGGGAGGTTGCTTCTCCAGTGGCAAGCTGAAGGCTTGTGGCACTTATCGAGGGAGTGAAAAGTCTGCTGGGTTCTGGCGTGGGAATTTATTCCGCATCGTGGTTAGCGAGCAGAAGATGCGGTTAATATCGTTGTATAGCGGTTATTAGACTACCAGAAACACCATGCAATTACTAACATATTATCCATATTAAACTAGTATAATAAGCTCCTTGATTGTGTCTAGAGCTAGCTTGTTTGAAGTTTTAACTCGTTTTAAAATTGCCTAATTCGTACCCTAAACCGTGAGCGGGACAGTCCGTAAGCTCGCCATTAGCCCTAAAATGATGCACTGCCATTTCTTCAGTGTTCTATCAATTTAAAGGAGCATATTACCAGCTAACAACTTGTATATCGGTGGAGAACAATCTTCTGCAGATGCTGGTATTTCGACTTTTTAGACGACAGTGCCTGAATATAGCGTAGATGTTGCCATATGTCGAGCTGATTGACAATTTTTTTTATTCCATCAATCATAGGGCAGCTTTCGATACTCAGAAATATAGCTACATGTGCGTTATCGAGTATAAAACTGACCTCTTGGTAATTGAACGATAACCTTGAAATGTAAGAAGACAGAAAGGACTCTCACCCTTTAAACAAGATGAGATTGTCAACTCTGCTTTCAGCAGCCGCCATCTGGCAGGCCACTGTAGCCCAACTCATCGGCCCAGTAGGCCCTACGACAGACCTCAAACACAAAAACATCGAATGCAACATCCTCGACTACGGTGCCAAAGCCGACAACAGCACCGACATCTCAACACCTCTTGAGGACACATTCACCGAATGTGTCTTGAAGCATCCTGGCAGTCGTCTAATAGTCCCTGAGGGTGAATACATCCTTAATAGATCTGTTGTGCTCAGCAACGCCACGAATTGGGCGTTGCAACTGGATGGATTGATTACGGCTGCTTATGGTGGTAATTGGACTGTGGATCGTGAGTTGATACTTCAGGGCTTTGCGGGCGTGCAGGTCCTTAATTCTACGATTAATGGGGAGGGAGATAACAAGTTTTTGTTAGATGTACTCGTTATCGTCAATGGTAAGTATATGTATCCCTAGTCTAAGTCACTTATTTAAGACTGACTGTTACAGCTGTGGATTTCGAATTTTACTCCTCCAATGGTCTGGGTGCTATCCAGGGTCAGGGATATATTTACAGGAATTTGAACAAGTAAGTGAAGGCGGCTTAGGTGAAAATTTCTACATCGATTAATGTCTATTTTAGCACTGACCGTCCTCGCTTGGTCCGTTTGATCTCTCCAACAAATGCATCAGTACATGACTTGATTCTTGTCGACAGCCCCAAGTTTCACATCGTGCTAGACTTTGCTGTCAATGTCGAGGCTTACCACATCACTGTTCGAGGTGGCAATCTGGGAAGTTACGACGGCATTGATGCTATCGGAACCAACTATTGGATTCACGATAATGAGGTACAACCTTATTCCCACTGCATGTTGAATGAGGGCTGATGACTGCCTAGGTCACGAATCGCGACGAATGTGTTTCAGTTAAAAGTCCTTCCCATCATGCTTTAGTCGAGAACCTGCTCTGTAACCAGGCTGGATCTGGCATATCCATTGGAAGTTTGAACGTTTCTGCCGAAATATCCAACATTGTACGTATCGTAGTGCCGCCCACACCTAACCCTATGTTCACACTGACTGACTTGAACCCACAGGAAGCACGAAACATTAGCATCATTCAAGGCAACAACATCGCCTTCATCAAAACATACCCCGGAGGATCCGGCTATGTGACCAATGTCACTTTCGAGAATTTCCGGTCTCTCGCAAGTCTTTACGGTCTCAATATTAACCAGTACTGGCAAAATACTTTCACACCGGACACCGGCTCCGTTACATTGAGTAACATTCTTTTCAAGAATTTCTCCGGTAAGTTTCTACGCTGACTAAAGAAGAAAGAATTTTGTTAAACTCACTCCAAACAGGCTCCGTTGCCAATGGCGCTCTTCGTCCTCCTCTCTACCTAATCGCCAATGACCTGACATTCGCCACGAACGTGACCGTAGAAGACTTTTCCGTCTGGACCGAAACGGGAACACAGGTACTAAACCGTATCAGCAATGTGTTCGGATACGGTGATGATAGTTATGGACCCAATGACGGTATTCCATCTCTGAGTGCCGGAGAGACTCCTTATACTTTTACTAGTACCTATACCATTACCGCCTCGCCAACGAGTTGGCAAGCGCCGACAACGCCGACATGGGCTGTTCCAAGTACGGGCTATGGCAGTGAGTTCTTTTCTCCTCTCTAAATATTTCCTTGGAGGCTGATTTGATTTGCGCATAGCTGCATCACCGATCCCTGTATATACCCCAGCTCCTCTTTGGAGACCCGGTGGAGTCGACTACGACTTGCACTACTGGGGAAGTTTCTAATTCTGGAAGGGTTGCCGGAAGTGTGTGATACCATTGATGTTAATGCCAAGTCAATAAACAGCTACTATGTCCGTACCTAGGCACATACTTAATGGGCCGTTATGGTAAGCTAGGGCTAGCGAAGGCGTTATAGTTCGTGTATATAGTTGTGAAATTGAAACATAATTCTCATACTTTGTGGCTATTGACTCATAGGTCATATAAAGAGTCCTCTTCTTGATTTTGACCTACAGTAGCAATGAGCCGAAATCTACGACATTTACATGACTTTCAATTTGACGGCCATGCTGTCATCAAAACAGTACTGCATGATTTATTTCAGCCGTACCCCCAGTGCCATGTTATTTTCTCTGGCAGCAGTAGCGGCGTTACGTAGACCTGTGAAGCACCTTCTATCCGGATATGGCTAAAGAAACTATCCATCCCCCCCCAATTGCCAAATTGCGATAGCACAACAAAATTATGAGGTGGTTCGCAAGAGTCTCATGAAAGTTCCGCGAATTTTTGCCGAGCATAAGTAATTTGATGATCCCCGTTCCTGTCCTTATGCTTGTTGGGCTGCTCTATTAGGGCTACGGCCTTCCCGATTAGGCCCGGGTGCCCTTTGTATGAATTTAACACTCCAAGACATAAGAATTCTCCCCAATTACCAACATGTATATCTGTTCATCTGTTTTATTTTACCCGAGTAGCGATCGACCTATCAGGTAGGGACGTCGATTTACTAATTTCGGGGTATGTTTGGCAAAAGTCTTCTTCATGACACGATCCTGTTTGGGTTTAGGGCCACGGATAAAAGAGTTTCTTTCAGGTACGCGTCTACACTCTACTCATTACCTACATGAACAGTTCCGGCTGTTCTCTTTTCAATTCAATAGTGTTGTTTTCAGTACAATCAATAAAACACACTACAGCATTGCAAAATGCTGGATAAATTGCCAGTCGAGATTCTGAGGATGGTGGTTTGGGAGGTGCGTACTTTCCTTCGCCCTTTCACTCCTTCATGGAGCGAAAACGCGCGTTCTATGTTCCTTCGTGACAACTCCTGACAGAAGTAGATGGAACAAACGAGAGATGTTGTGAATCTATCGCGGGTCTCGAGAGGTCTTCATCAGTCTACATTGGCCATGCTACTTGAAAGACCCGTTTTCCGCGCTCCAGAGGAGTTTGTGAGCTGCGTGGAGGCGCCCTCCTCAATGGAAGATTATTTCAAAGACGATTGGTATAATGGTCAGCCGGAGAGACTGATCATGATCAGTGACCTTAAAATTGTTGCACCAGTCATCTCTCGTCGACGAGGACGATGCTATGAACAAATATTCGTCCATTACGGCTATCCCAATGACGAAGAAACCATTAGAACAAATGGAATCAGACACGATGAGATCATGAAAAATCTTACACCCTCAGTCATTGAGATATTTTCTCGTATCCCCAGGGATTACTTGCGAAGTTTTACGTATGTCAGTGAACGTTTGTATCGAGACTCTTCACTAATAACTGTAGCTGGGGACTATGTTGTTGCATCCCTAGCGAGGTAATAGGTGCCCACGGCTATGTTTCAAAAAATCAAACCTGCATCCAATCTTTGTCACTGATGACGGATGGCACGTGTTTGAATATTTTACGAGATTATAGTGGACTCCTTGAGCTCAAGCAATTGCGACATCTATCTTGGAAAGGAATAGATTCCGGAAGCAAGGCAAGGATCCTTCGTCAACTGCTAGAAGCAAACCACGAACACCTGGAAACATTGGATTTGGAAACGTTTCCGGAGGACCATCCACGTTTACATCTGTACGACATTACAGGTGACCCTATCGTAGCCGAAGATGCGACTCGTTTTCCAGCTCTCCGGCATTTGACCCTCTCTGGTATCTCGCTATCTGGATCTTATACGAGGATGAATCTTTCATTCTCACTAGAAGAGCTACAGTCGTTAAGGATCCGCAGTTGTTTGGACGGATTGAATCTTCTGTTTGCGATGGCTAGGGCACGCAAAGCCATCAAGTTGCGATGTCTTGAAGTCGTCTATACTGAACAAAGCGGTGATGAGGTATTTAATAGGGTGCATCCTATCAATAAATTTCTCAGGTCATTCAAAGGCTTGGAAGAGCTCTACATATCGCTGCGCGATTGGACACCTCCCTTCAGAGACCTTCACCAATCAATACTGCATCACAAAGAAACATTGAAGCGACTGGTACATCACGAACGAGAGTGGGATCTTAATCCCAACAGCGAGCGAAAAGAGTATATTTGCGATCGTAAGACACCTTGGTTTAGGAGCGTTGACGATATGGTTGGCAGAATGTGGTTGGAGTGCATAGGGGTTACCATGCCTCCATTATACTTGGTATGAAAATCCTAGTGTCGGAGTGCTTTTGCTAGCTCAATGACTTTCTGACCATCTTTCCAGAAAGAAAAGCTTGAAACTAGCGTAAGGCTAACGGATTTCAAACTGCTCCACTTCCGAATTACTGCTCGTCATTACGGCGCTCGAGATCTTCTCGGAGAGCTGAAGGCTGCTGGTTATTCGCCGGATGACGGTGTCATCACCAGCGGCAACTCGACCGAAAGACTCCGTCAAACTACCCCTAATGGCGGTCCTATCAGTACAAGTCTGGATTGCAAAGAGTTCATATGCATGAAAGATTTGTTGCAGTTTGTACAATGGGCCTTCGGGCCTAAGGGGTTCGGTGAGTTATCGGTCATTGCGTACGGAGATTTCTCGCACAACACCCGCTTCAAATGGAGTCAATTTCTGTTCTGTAGGGCGGATCCTACAAGCGTTGACGAGTCTTTGATTGCCGCGGGAGTGCAGCCTGCTACATTTCGGATTATGACTCACGCCGACGAAGGTCTCTTGGATCAAATCAAGGGCAGTCGTGAATTCTTGAGTGCCTGTCCAGTAGAGGCGATCCTTGACCTTTACGACGATGGGTATGGTACACAGGAGTCATGGTTCGACCCGTATACGGACGGCTTCCATCCATACGTGCCTGGTGTTACTGGTGTTGGTGTTGAGGGTTTTGACGATGAGGATGATCATGATGACAGTTTTGACAGTCTTGAGGCCTAATCGAATTTTTGAAACATTGCGATAGCCTTAAGGAAGAAAGATCTAGGGGATTAAAAGCTATTTGATTCTTCATTAAGCATAAACATTAAACTCTATCGATACCTAGGCATAGATTCTCATGTCAATCACAAGTTGGTATTCCAATAACAAGGCCACGTTTTCGTCAACCCCCACTACCCTATTGATTGATCTTCGTTCACTATCCCAAACATCATTTGAACTTTCGCTACTACTAGGTATCTACTAGCCTCCATGTCTGACTTCTATTTCACCCATCGACAATTGGACAACAACCTCGCCGAATCGGTCTCCAGCCTTTTGGACGCAAGTGGCGTTCCAAATCTGCTGTAGGGTAACTATTTACTGACCATCTACGGCATTCCTACAATCGCTGATGTCAGTTTCCTCCATCAATCTTCCTTTGAATCCTGATTGGAAATGAGACTGATTTTGTCATGTACAAAGGGTATCTCCTTTGTCGTGCCCGACGCACTAATCGAAATCGCCTTTGCTGCTCTCTCCAAGGCTGGCTTCCGTGTGTGCGCGCAGGACATCGACTGATGTCTTTCGGATACGCTGTGGTCTCCGTCACCCACCAGACACCTTCATATCAGCAATGAACTCACAATATCTTTTTCCAAAAGTCAGACATACTTCTGCATTTTCCCGATTTTGAACTTGCTTTCGGAGAT
This sequence comes from Talaromyces pinophilus, assembly GCA_001571465.2. Taxonomy (NCBI): domain Eukaryota; kingdom Fungi; phylum Ascomycota; class Eurotiomycetes; order Eurotiales; family Trichocomaceae; genus Talaromyces; species Talaromyces pinophilus. Next base: position 1,895,458 of record CP017344.1, on the reverse strand, counting down.
GACAGCGTGGGAACTATGCGGGCGTCCGATTGTCCGACTACCATCTGCAATTCTGCGCCGCGGTCGAGGGCGTTTCCTCTCTGAACTCAGCCCTGTCCGTATACCGAGTCCCTTAAAATACTGCGAAGCCGTCATTTTACTGCTGTGTCGAGACTGTGATACCGCACGTAAGAACTATTGGATAGCGATTCTAACTTATAGTTTGGAGTATGTTGATGATTCTGATATTTTCAACAAAGGAGCGCTTAGAGAAGATTACCAGCCGTTTTATCACGCCATAAAAATTGGAGATTCAAGGATGTATGTGCTTTTGAATGATCTGCGTCGTGACTTGATAGAAAGGCAGCTTTTTCCAAGCCCTCGGATGTGTTAGATAAAGCAAAATATCAATCCGGTGACGCACCTCCACCAAGGGCAACATAGTCGCTCGAATTCGACAAACTTTCCCAACCAAAACCTAGAGGATGGATGAAAGTAGAGTGCGCCCTGAAAAGGATTCTTCTTAGGATTACCTAAGTAGACAATACAAGAGAATACAATCTGATTCCTGGTCTCCATTTGTCTGTCACCTGCCTAGTTACTTCACCCCAATCAGACAGACGCAAGTACATACCAACTTCAAATGTTGTCGGGGCTCATTTCTATGTACCGATTTTTGGCTTCTGTCAATTGCTCGCCGACATATGGAGAAAGATCAAACCTTGGAAGCATCAAAGGATGCTGTCTACGAGAATCCCCTCTCTTTACCAAACCAAACGAATTACCCGGCCTGACCAGAACTATCATGCAGGCTGGGTGCGTGTTCCAATCTTCATCCTGAGATCGTCTTACCACCCATCATAGTTTTGACAGCCTGATTTCGTCTTTGCACCTCTGTAACGTATGTCTTGAACTGTCTGGCCGGAACCCCCTTCATGAACATCTCATCTAATTCTTCATAGGTGCGACCGGCAGTCTCTGGCTGAAAATGCCACAGATATGCCAGGCAAATGAAACACAATCCGAAGAATATAAAGGCAATCTTAGCGCCGAGATTGGCATAATCAGGATTGAACAGGTAAGGAATCACGAATTGCCACATAACGTTAATAGCACTCTGGGCGGAGTAGCCTATAGCGACAGTCTTCACGCGAAGTCGCGGTGTAGCGACTTCACAGAGCAGGGAAAAGGCGGTTGAGCCAATACTCCAATTATAACCCCAGCTGTAGATCAAAATGAAAGCAACCGTGGCCTGAACACGAGGAAGATCAGTTCCAAGGCCGAGGATACCCGTTATGAGAAGCGCGACGGTCAAGGCCGCCAGGCCCCAGAATGTCAGGTTGCGGCGACCAACATAATCCACAGTGGCGACCGCCATCAAATTTCCGACGATTGAAAGAACTGGCTGCGCGATTTGGATTTTGAAGCTCTCGCTCGTTGAATAACCTGCAAGCTCCAAGTAGTACGTGAAATACCCGGCCACGAAAGTAATACCCGAAAGGCACTGGATGCAAAGTGGCATGATACTGATTATCGTGCGGCGAAGGTTGGAGCGACGGAAACACTCGAGGTATGTGACGCCTTCAGTCTCGGCGCAGATCTCCTGGAGAGTCAACTCTATTAGGGCAAGTCTTGAACGAGCGTCATCGCCCTTGTAGCCAAGACGATGCAAGCTCTTTAGAGCGCTTTCTCGATCATCCTTGGAAGCTAGCCACCAAGGCGACCTGTCTTTAGAATCAGCATATAGAAATATTGGAGACCATTTACTCTCAAAGCGTGAGATAGAGAGGAACAAAGGGCCTGTGCTTACTCCGGCATAAATGGCCACAGGAGCATCGATACACTAGCAAAGCCAAACTGAGAGCAGAAAACTGAGCGATATGCCCATCTGGATTCAGATTGGCCCGTGTAATTTATGATAAGGAATGCCACTAATGGGCCAATGCCGTAGCCTATACCCACAGCACAAGTGAAGACACCGCGGAGAGAAGTTGGCGTAACCTAACAACATCAATAAGTATAAGCCATGCATCTACATGAATCTCCACCACCCATTCGGGGAACGCACCTCTCCAATATAACTGATCATGACAGAACCAATTGCCCCGATCATGATTCCATTCAGAAGCTTGCCAGTAAAGAAGACAGGGTTCGTAGTTGCGTAGAACTCCACGCCCACAGCAATGAACGAGACTGCGAGGGCAATGAAAAGCACGGGTTTACGACCAATTTTGTCGGCAAGGGGAGCCATGAATAGCGAGGAGAAGACGGCCCTAAGATGTCCCAGTCAGCCATAAATAATTCAAGGCTTGTGACTCTCAGACGGGGAGACTTGCATCGCCACAGGGGCGCCATTAAAAGCGGATTGCCAGGCAGCTGGCAAGACGTACTCACCCTCGTACAAGTATCCAAAATCCCGACGGAACTGTGGGATTCCAAGTACACTCGAGCCAGCTTGAGCGTCGAAACTCAGCAGAATAATGGTGAATGCGGCGTAAGCAGACCACGCAGATGCCCAAGGATACTTGACAAAGGATTGCAGAATGCCAGCTTCGTGTTCTTCCAAGCTTGTCAGAGGTGCCAGTTGCGCTGCTGCCTCCATCCCAGCGTGCTCAACGTGAATGGGGTCAGTCTTGTCCCGCATGTCCGTCGGAGTTGGCGTCTCGGCTGCCATTGGTGATGAGAGGTAAAAATAAAAATTACTAACTGTACTTTCAACGTAGGCCGTGCTAGATCAGATAAAGATGTTTCCCCAAAAGCAGAAGAAAACTGGTCCTTTCGAACCGTATATATATTAAATCTGCGTGAGAATCCCGGGGTTGTGGAGAAATGCCAGGAGCGCTTGTCCTTTCCAAAAAAAAAAGGCCATATGGAGGCTCGGTAGACTTTTCCTGGCTAGCAAATCGCTAAACCTATGATTGGTACAGCGCATCAAAAGACTGTTTCTGGCATGCGATTACGGTGTAGTACAGGTACCATTCATAATCGAAGCATATCCGTCGTTCTAGACGTGCCATCAATTGACGACCTATGCTAATGGCAGATGCAAGGCTCACGACTGGCCAATCTTGCAAACTTTACTGATCGCTTTCTGAAAGATAACAGGAAGTACGCACACTTGCCGTAATCTGGGGTTATCAAACGATATAGCTTCACGTAAAGTCTGGCTGGAAGAATCCCCGTGGGGAGACACGAAAAGGAGGGGCAGGCCCCGGTCATTTCAATAATGAATTATCTGGAAGAGGAAAGATACGCGACAGTCCCTGACAGGATATAACTAGCGCGGGGCCATATAACGGTGGGTAGCGTTTCCCCATGTCGCGGTGCCAAAGATTTCCTGATGTGGTAGCTGTGTGAACGCTAATTCTGAATGTACGGTTCCGGTAATTCGCGTGCGATATCTGCCGAACGCCAGGATAGGTAACAGTTATCTCTAGCGACACGCGGACTTCGTCTGGTATATCGCTAGAGTACCCCTTCATTTCTGGAGGATAGTCATTAAATTACGAATTTTACATGGTATAAGCAGACTTACTACAGAGGGCAGTTGGATCGCCCTTGCTATGATATACTACGCTTAGCGATACTGGAAGCAATCAAACCAACCCTAGCTCAAGACCTCTGAACTTTATACTGTTGATCAGACAAAATACTGAAATACTGAAAATTCTCTGCCGAAGAAGGTCGTGCGACGACACAAGTCAACCAAAAAGAAAGACTCGCCATGGAATCCCAGAGCCAGCTCCGCAGCGTCAAGAACAAGCCGAGGGTTTTCGTTACGTCGGATATCTCCAATGAGCCTGATGATGCACAGTCCTTGGTCAGATTTCTCTTGTATAGCAACGAGTTCGATGTTCAAGGCCTTGTCGCTTGCACTTCGACCTGGATGAGAAAGAATGTTCATCCAGAAGACATGCGAAGAATTGTCGAGGCATACGGCGCAGTGGTCGACAATCTAAATGCACATGTCCACCCAAACAACCAGTACCCCAGTGCCCAGTACCTACTGTCCTGCATCAAAAGTGGCGCGCCTGTATACGGAAAGGAAGCTCTACGACCAGACGTGCCTCTAAGCGATGGTGCCTCCCTGCTCATCAATTGTCTCGAAGCCTCAGAACTGCCCCTCTGGGTCCTGTGTTGGGGTGGCGCAAACGTGATTGCCCAGGCGTTGGAAGAAGTGCGACGCAACAGGACGGCGGATGATGCGGCCAGGCTGCGTGCCAAACTCCGTGTTTATGCCATTAGTGACCAAGACGATACCGGGTCATGGATTCGTATTAACTTTCCTGATGTCTTCTACATCTGCTCTATTCACGGTTGGAACGAGTATGGAATGGCTTCTTGGGTTGGAATCTCCGGAGACCTGCTGATGCCCTTTGACCACGGTGGGCCGGACACGAGAATAGTAGGCAAAGAGTGGCTCAAAGAGCACATCCAAATCGGCGTCCTAGGTCGAGAGTATCCCGATGTTGCCTTTATTATGGAGGGGGATACACCAACTTTCCTGTATCTCATACAGAACGGACTCGGGTCTCCAGAATATCCCCACTGGGGAAGCTGGGGAGGTCGATATGTCTTGACTGACTTGGGAGGCTCGGCCAAGCATTACTCAGACGCGAAGGACAAAGTCCAAGGCAAAAATGGACAGTATTTTACCAGCAACCAAGCTACGATATGGCGCTGGAGAGACGCCTACCAGAATGACTTTGCAGCCCGCATTCAGTGGACTCTGAGCAACGATTTAACGAAAGCGAATCATGCTCCAGTGGCAATTATCAACGAAAGCTCAGGAGGACCCGAGCCATTGTGGATCGAGGCTGAGGCCGGGGGCGAAATTACACTTGATGCATCCAAGAGCTATGATCCCGATGGTGATGAGCTATCATTCAATTGGTTCCAATACAAAGAGCCGACAACGGCGCAGTCACTCATTCACTGGCCACAAGTCGCAGATGTCGAGTTTATCCCCATGGGAAAACAACAATCCGTTGTAAAAGTGAAACTTCCCCCGCCCGAAACCGCTGCCGTCGATATATTGAACGGGTTGGCTTTGGAAAAAGGACAGACTCTTCACTTTATCTTAGAGTTGAAGGACAATGGAACCCCGAGCCTTACAACGTATAAGCGTGTAGTAGTACAGGTGACAAATCGCCAGTTGCGAGGTGGGTCGGGGAAGACGTTTGACACGATTACAGAAGCCCTAGGCTTACACAATAGATAAGGCAGGTCATGCCATATTTAGAATTGATATTTAAGACGTGTTCATAATTGAGCCCCTACCTGTTACCGGCGCCGTCACACTATGATGCCTTGGGTTGGCAGATATCTTGTTGGTTTTCGTTACTGAATATTCAGCCGAGATTAGTATACCTGACTGGTAGATATATCTTTCACGCCAGATTGTAGTATTCTGATTTGATAAGTTTGGACGACAGCAATGATAGCCATGATGTCTTCCATTCTTGTTTATGTTCCTTTTTGAAGATCAACGGTAGAGGATCGGATCGTGGTGATGCTATGGTAGAAAGGATAGAATGAGACCTTGGAGGATGCCACCGTGAGCAGGGAGTCAACGACTTTGCCGGGGGAGTAAAGTGGCAGCAGACTTGGCCAAAATAGAGACCTGTAGAAGCTGTATTTTGGGGGTAAAGGAGTGTACCTACCGAGATACGAACCCTAATCCGAATGATACCCTACAAGGACACCGAGGACGCAAGCAACGACAACAATCCTGTAGTACACCGCCTCAAGTGATGTCACCTCTCTCTTAATGCTATCAGCCTTATCGCTATCACCACAAACTGGTGTGTGTGCGCGTGTAACCAGACCCAGTCCCGTCCGAAACAGTGCACAAAATGATATCATGGCTGACCTCAACAGCCCCTCGGTGAGTCTTACCAGTCTGAAATTTTTACTAGCGTATTGGCAATTTGATCAATGGTAGAAGAGGGGTATTAATCTCAGACTACGAGAATGTACCAATCGGAGCGTCGGCTTCCCCCCTCTCTATGGACTCCAGAATCGTACGTACCCCTCTGGGTCCTGAGCCCCAGTATTGAGAACGATCGGTCAACCAGATTCATAAACAGAATTCCGGATAGATATATGCAAGATGATCGAATGGCGAATTCGGTTTCGATACTCGTTGTACTTACCGAGTTCAAGCTTGATGCTGAGCTCAATATGATGTACCGTACACAAGCTGTCCCGAGATGACTACACATTCCTCAGAAACATACGTGTCTAGATCGATCTGTGAACAACATCATGGCAGAAAATGATGTAAATCTGCATTCCCAAAATCTAGACGTTATCCCAAACCGAAGGCCAGCTACCAACTGCCAGCACGTGCGGTTACACTGCGCGCTCGACACTCAGAACATATAGTAAGCGGCGAAGCGAAGGGAGAAAAAAAAGTAAAGACCCACGCGGAAATACTCACGATGCCCCCTACGTCATGAACGCCCACTCTCCACAGAGAGGCCCTAGGAGGGCGGTAAGTATCTGACATCAATTCAATCGACACTGTTCCGAAGACATTGCAAAAACAGGATTGATAGAATAAATTAGAATGGAAATAAAGATTGAACAGATGTTTGGGTTAAGAATATAAAGGTGTCTGTATTCCGGCGCAATCAGAAATACTGGACAAAACCGGTTCTAGTTTCTACAAGCCCTAACCCTATCAACCCTAAAACCCCTGTTAGCAACATATACATACGCATACAAAATGGTTACCGATAAGAATAATGTCCGGAGAAAGGTGGTCTGTTTCTCAGGTTAGTCTCTTCCCTCACCTGCATACTCACCTTTAAAGAAGCTAACTTGTGTCAGACTTCGACGGCACAATCTTCATGCAAGACACCGGCCACGTCCTCTTCGACAACTACGGCTGCGGCGCCGAACGCCGCCAGATCCTCGACGAACAAATCAAGACCGGCGAACGCTCCTTCCGCGATGTGTCGGAGGAGATGTGGGCGTCCCTAAACGTGCCATTCGAGAATGGCTTTGATGTTCTCGCCGATACGCTGGAGATTGACCCCGATTTCAGGGAGTTTCACAATTTTTGTGCACAGAATGATATTCCGTTTAATGTTATTAGTGCGGGACTCAAGCCTGTCCTGAGGAAGGTGTTGGATACGTTCCTTGGGGAGGAGGATTCGGCGAGGATTGAGATTGTGGCGAATGAGGCTTCAATTAATGAGGATGGATCGGAATGGAAACCCATCTGGCGTCATGACAGTGAGGTCGGACATGACAAGGCACTGAGTGTCAACGAGGCTCGGATTCAGGCACGCGACAACTGCGGTGAAGATGAAGTGCCCCTCATAGTGTTCATTGGTGATGGTGTTTCCGATTTGCCGGCTGCCCGTGAAGCGGACGTTCTCTTTGCGCGAAAGGGTTTGAGGTTAGAAGAGTACTGCCAGGAACACAACATCCCCTACATCCCGTTTGATACCTTTGCCGATATCAAGCGTGAAATTGAGAAGATTCTAGCAGAGGATCAGGCAAAGACGGGTGGTCATGGAAACCCATTGCGCTTCAACCCGAGAGCGAACATGTGGCGACGTGTGTCTAGCAAGCAAGCTGTACGTTCTCTTCCTCTTCGTGTCAATCATTGTTTCGCATTGCTAATATGGTAACAGGTCCCTCGCTTCGTTGCTATGACACCTTCAAAAGAAGAGCGCATGTTCCTCTGGCCAGAGTCATTCTCCGAGTTGAAGACTGGTCAGGCAGATGCGGCAGCCTTGAAGACGCCTGGTGTGACCACTAGTGCCATGGCATAGATTTGTTTTTATTTGATTGACACATCACGATTCACTATGGATATTGCAAAAACTGGCGTTAGGGGTCATCACATTGGTGATACGGGACGGATCTCATTTATTTTACAATACTACTTACTTTTGTCCGCTTGGTAGATCAAGTAGATCAATCTATTTTCGTACCACGACTTTCATCTGATGTACGTAACATCTAGAAAGCATACGGAGTTCGTGTCAGCAGAACAATCTCCGAAACGACGTATCATCGAACATCGGACAACGACGACTTCAGCCCAATCCGTGATTCCGTATCGTATTCATCACATTCCATCCGCCCGCAACGTGCCGAACACCCGGCTTGGATACTTGACTCGCGCTTCAATCTGCCGAACTTTACGTCCAACCACCCGCTCTGATTGGGTACATGGCGCTGATTCAGTGGGCGGGCCGTTTTACCGACTTTCTAGCTGCTAACTGCCTAGCGGGATGCCCTAAAAGGTCCTAAGCGCTGAGCCTGGTGGGGTTGCTCGTTTGCTGACATTGATCTGATAGGATCGAGGTTTAAAGGAGGCCGCCCACTTGTCCATACGTAGGATTCATAATCGCATTGTTCAGACATAAGAAATTGCCCGGAAATAACGTGGCCAAAACCCGACCATCTCGAGGGTATGTATTTCCTGCTGAAGAAAGAGGGAGATTCTCGATTGTGGAGATTCGGGTTCCTCCACATCAACATCAAGCTTTCGTGGGGAGAGGGGAAAGATCCATACAGAGTGACTGAACGAGTCATAATCTGCTGCTGCTATTTGCGCTGTTTCATTTTGCATATCGCGTATTGTAGAATGTACCTACGGAGTAGAAAGCATCCCTATTAACAATTACAGGGAATGAATCATGATCGATGTATGACCCTAAACCATTAGGCTGCGCACTAAGCACTTAAATTAGCTTGAAGCCGTCGCTGACTCGCTCTTCACGGGCCACATTCGAGATGAATTGCGGCCGCATTGGCGGACGAATTTTGAGGCGCTTAATAATTGTGCAGATTTCGGTGGGATTTAGGCTTAACTCCAGGCTGCAGTTGTTGATGTTACTAGTTAGTGCTGAGCTTAGAGGGGTGGCCCATAAGGATGTCGTAGTGACGATACTAGTGGCTCCAAATCGTGGGCGAATAAATTGATGAATGTGCCCATGTCCGACTCCTTAAACGAGTGCGTTGTTTTCGTAGACACCACGCATCACAAAGTCCTCCTCAATGAGACGAACGATACATACTAGGACACTCATTATTAGCCGCCCTGCTGTGCGATTGAGCAATTGTCTTTGTGACTGACGATGTCGTCGTTGTCCGAAAAGAGCATCTCGGAAGCTGTTCCGTCCGGCGAGACGACCAAGTAAGTAGATTCCTTTTCGCTCTTACTTCCACCAGCAATACCCTGTATCACGGCCTAATGTTTGGTTCCAGACGCCCCGGAACACCGACGGAGAAAAGCGAGACGACCAATGTCGCAGAAAGCACAACCTCGGACTATGTGTCGAACAATATGATGGAGGACATTGAGAAATTCGAGGTTGCCAAAACAGCCACGAACGATATGAAAGAGAGGGACGAACAACCCGGAGAGGACCCTAATATAGTGTGGTGGGATGGCGAAGACGATCCTGCGAATCCGCTGAACTGGACACCACTCAAGAAATGGACCAATATCATGCTCATCTCTAGCATCACATTCATCGTGTAAGCAAGACAGCCTAGCCATTTGTGAACGATTGCTGATATTCTCAGACCCCTCGCGTCGTCTATGTTTGCTCCCGGTGTTGCCCAAGTCGCTTCCGAGTTTGGTGAACACAACGAACTTCTCGATGCCCTCGTCGTCTCGATCTATGTCATTGGTCTTGCAGTCGGCCCATTAGTGCAGGCTCCAATGTCTGAAGTGTATGGTAGATGGATAGTATATGCAACCTGCAACGTTCTCTACGTGGTCTTCACCATCGCCTGCGCCGTGTCAACCAACATGTCCATGTTGATTGTCTTTCGTTTCTTTGCCGGATGTTTGGGTTCTGCTCCGGTCACTATCGGTGGGGGTACCATTGCAGATTTGTTCCCACCTCATCAACGGGGAGTTGCGCTTTCCATCTATACCCTAGGCCCAGTGGCTGGACCTGCTATTGGCCCAATCGCCGGTGGCTTTTTGTCTCAAAGTGAAGGCTGGAAATGGATCTTTTGGGTCTTGGCCATTGCGGTAAGAACAAATCTTCCTTGTAGGATTGTTAAGGCGCAGTTACTGACAGTACCATAGAGTGGAGTCATTACCGTTGGTCAGATATTCCTCACACAAGAGACGAGCGCAGTCGTGATTCTCCAGCGCAAAGTCAAAAAGCTGCAAAAAGAAACGGGTAACATGAACCTCCGGTCGAAGCTAGATAGACAGATCCCAGCCTCCGAAGTCCTCAAGCGAGCAATCGTGCGTCCAGCCAAGCTACAAGTTTTGTCTCCCATTTCCATTCTCATGTCCGTGGCTACAGCCGTGGTATATGGGAACTTGTACTTGATGCTGACCACCATCACGACGGTTTTCGAATCCAACTATGGTTTCACAACTGGAACATCGGGTCTAGCGTATATTGGATTAGGCCTGGGCAACATCATCGGTCTACTCATGTTTTCTTTGACCAGCGACAGGTACCTCAAGCAGAAATCCGCCAAGGGCCTTCAATTAAAGCCGGAAGACCGCCTGCCTTTAATGCTTGGCTCCTGCCCAACTATTGCCGCAGGTATGTTTTGGTATGGATGGAGCGCGAAAGCTAAAACTCACTGGATCGTACCTATTATCGGCTCTGCAGTCGTTGGCCTCGGCAACATGTTCTTCTTCATGCCGATGATGGGGTACCTTGTTGATGCATACACCATTTACGCTGCCTCTGCTCTGGCGGCAAACACGGTGCTGCGTTCCATCGGTGGTGGCCTTCTCCCTCTCGCGGGACAGAGCATGTATGCGGCGCTGGGATACGGATGGGGTAATTCGCTCTTGGGATTTATCCTCATTGGCTTCACTCCTGTCATTCTGATCATTTACCGATATGGAGAGTATATCCGTACGAAATGGCCGCTTAATCTGGATTAATCGATTCGACAGTATAATAGATCTTGATAATCTCGCCAGCACCTAGGTACCCAGGTGCTGGGTTAATATTGACGCGCGATAATTCGGCATTCGACAGAGTGGCTCCTGGCATGGTAGTGCGTTGGATATTTTGGACATTTGCATCAAAAGTAGGATAGAATGGCGTTATGTATATAGATTGGGACAATAGATACAATTTCGGTATAGAGATGTGGTTTGAAAGGATGAAGCTGAAGAAGTTGTTGTTGAAAGAAGTAGAACTGTAGAAGTAGAAAGTCACAGATCTGGAAGGGGCGATCCACAGACCCACCTGAAGCTCTTGCCCAGACCCAATTCAAAAAGTTTAGCGCTTTCCTGATCCCATCAACATATTTTGTGCATCACCTCAACTTCACCTTTATTTTATCTTTCAAGATACTTTGATTTCCTTTATTGTCCAAATATATAGTCTCGTCATGGCAGCAAATCTCCACGCTATAGCATCAAGTCCAATCGAAGAGATCCATCTTCCCCCCGATCTGGAAGAAAGGACAAACAAACAATTCGATGAAATGGTTCGCAAAGGTCGAATCTTCTACGATCATCAGACAAAACCGGGCGAAGTGTGTGTAGACAATGGTTTTCTGGTAAGTTGTCCACGGATTATGCGTTGGATTGTGTCTATTTTTCGTCTATTTGCTTTTTCCCTGCCCCTTTTTGGTTCGGCTCACCGCAATTTCGTCATTGATATACGTGCGTTACATGACTCGGTTGGTGATTAGGAAATTATGCGAGTTGAGCTATTTCCGAGGGTGTATAGAGTTCATACTGTTTATTGCACCTTCTTACAGATTGTTCGTACTAACAGTCATAGCTTGAATTTCGCATCGTATCTATTCTCAAAGGAAAACCTATCCTTGCGCCAGATGATCCAGGGCGCAGCAACTCACCTACACCAGAAAGCACTCGCGCATCCACGCCAGTAGTGACATCTTCAGCATCATCACTCTCAGCACCAACCATACCAACGCCGACTCTCTCACCCTCGCCAAAGCCAGCAGTGAAAGGTCCTTTTGTAAACCCCAAACCAGATGAAGTTGTCTACGAAGATGTCGGCTCAAAACACCGGCTAATGCTCAACAAATTCTGCTTGTATCGACCTATGCTTGTGCTCCCGACAAAGGAGTTTGCTCTACAGTCCGACGATCTAGATGCATCCGATATCACAGCAGCATGGGCAATTCTACATGCTTATCACACCTTTGAGCCATTGGTTATATACAACCGAGGCGTCAATGGAGGTTCGTCACAGGGTCACAAGCATCTACAACTTTTCCCGGTTCCCCCATTAGCCCCGTTCCATGGCAAAGCAGAGAACCTGTGGCCGGCAAAAGCGAGGTCTTCGACAGAGGTATCTGACAGGATACCGAATGTACCTTTCAAACATTACGTCTTGCGCATACCGCCACAAGCAGACGCAAAAACGGTTGTGGACATGCATTTCCTCCTGCTTGAGCTCACTCGAAAAGCGCATGTTGACGCCGGATACGATGCAGATGGCGACTATAATGTGACTATGACCAGAGATTGGATTGCTGTGATACCGCGAACGACTGCGGGACCACCAGATGGGCCATTTGGCACGAGTACGGTAGGTATGCTAGGCATGCCGGCGATCAGAGATGAGCGTGATCGGGAAAAGTGGAGGAGACTGGGAGATGCCAAATTTCTGGCCGAGCTGGGAATCCCGCAGTCAATCTAATATTTCGGCGATGGGTATAGATCGTTGCAATTTGGACTAGAATATTTAGGCAGGATATAGACTTATGAATAAATATAATGATGGATTGCACAATTCTATGTTCATTTATTTTCCAAGATTCTGTGGAGCAGGGGTTGCCGGGCCTTCGGGGGTGACATATGCCTGAATTCAAATTAGCCAAACCCTATGTATCCGCCAGTTTGGGGGTAAGCCTACCTTAGTCATTCCGCCATCAACCACAAAGTCTGTACCATTCACAAAGCTTGCCTCGTCACTAGCAAGGAAGACAACCGCGTTGGCCTGTTCGATGGCTTCTCCGAAACGGCCTGTAGGGAAATGAACTTCACGACGATGGCGTTTGGCCTGGTCATCACCAAGCCAATCTTGCAGAAGAGGTGTGCTATACCAATTAGCCAACACCCATCAAACAGAGAATATGGAAGGCATACTTCAAAGGCGCAGGACAAAGCGCATTGAACCTAAACCCCTCCCTCGCATGCACAATCGCCAATTCCCTCGTCATCGCCAACACCGCACCTTTACTCGCGGTATACGCAAGCTGCGGCGTCGCGCTACCGACCAGCGCCACGACACTGGCCGTATTAATAATACTTCCCTTCGTCTTCTTGTGACGCCTCAAACTCAGTACTGCATGTTTACATCCATACCACACACCCTTCACATTAATATTGTGCGTTAAATCCCAGATCTTGTCCGGTGTGTCCACCGCATCTGCGTCGTCGGCATGCATGATCCCTGCATTGTTGAATATAACGTCCGTACCGCCCCAGCTGTCCTGCGACTCAACCATGGCTTGAACGTCGGATTCCTTGGAGACGTCGCATTTGATGGTTTCAATGCGCGCGGAGTCTGGGACGAGGGATTTTACTTTTGTGAGGGCTGCGGCGAGTGCAGGCTCGGATATGTCGGCCATTAAGACGGAGGCGCCTTCGCGGGCGAAGAGGATTGTAGTTTCGAGGCCGATGCCACTGTTCGTTAGATCAGCTTGCGTAAAGACAGGGGGTGAAGATAGGGGGAGGGGGTTACCCAGCGGCACCGGTGATGATGGCATTTTTGCCTTGGAGACGGCCTCTGGGAGCTGCCATGATGATTCTCGGGGTTGTTTGAATGTACTCGGACTCGTTGAGCGTTATTCTATAAACAATGCTGGAATTGAGAGTATTATGTTGTGTGATGGCGGGGCAGTTGTTCCTGCTGGAAGAAGGGATAACTATGTTGTGGAGACTGCCGATTCTCTTATCTAATCTATCGGACTGTCGAGCCCGTCCTTATCGGACTCTATCTACACGGTGTCCATGTCAGTAGAATACCTTTGATACCTTTGAACCGGACTCTTGTGTCCGATTACACTCTACTACGAGTATACGTCACAATAAACACTTGAGTGTGATTGTAGCAAAGAGCTGGCTGTAGTTCGACACCTCATGAATCAGGCCGGATACTCCTACCTAATCAGGACTAGCAGCACCGATAAGCAGAGTCATCCTTGCCCGCTTCCACCGACGTAAATGGACTGACTGCCTAGCTCGAATGATAACCACCCACCAGCCACCATCATCCTCCATTCCTTCTCACTATCACTCGATATTAACGTGCCTGCGTGCGTGCGATAGTGATGGGCAGCTGACCTCTGGACTTTATCTCCCATCGTCCCCTTCTACCGTCCTTCCTACACCCGTTCATCCATCCAACCCCCGACCAGACAGGAAAGACACGCGACAATGTCCCCACCAACCGAGGAACCCATCACCACAGAAAACATAGCCACCCTCCTCGCCCACGACACAAAAGTAAAACTCGCCGGCGTCGACGCAGACGGCATCCTACGCGGCAAACTCGTCGCCAAAAAGAAATTCCTCTCCATCGCCCAGGATGGCTTCGGGTTCTGCTCCGTCATCTTTGGGTGGGATATGCACGACCGCACTTATTTCAAGGAATTGAGTATCAGCAACAAGGAGAATGGGTATAGGGATTTACTGGCCATTCCGGACCTGCAGTCTTTTAGGAGGATTCCGTGGGAGGACAATGTGCCGTTTTTTCTTGTGAGCTTTTTTGATCCAGAGACGAAGGAGCCGATTAGTGCTTGTCCGAGGAATTTGTTGCAGGCGTCGGTGGATAAGTTGGCCAAGTTGGAGTATAAGGCTATGGCTGGAGGTATCTCCCCTGTCTTTCTGCGTTGCGATGGAGGAATGCTAAATCATCAGCTGAATATGAATTCTACCAATTCCGCGTTCCACACGATGCATCGAGCAGTGAGCGAAATTCGTCAGCCACAGCTGCATTTTTGAAGAATAATCCTGTCGAGTCGCTACCTCCGCTTACGGAAGGGATGTTTGGGTACAGTATTACGAGACCGGTGCACAACCAGGACTATTATTACGGCATCTTTGACGCATGCGAGAAGTTCCGGTGTGATCTTGAAGGATGGCATACAGAGAGCGGGCCGGGTGTGTTTGAGGCTGTGGGTATAACTAGAGTTGATGTGGAGGTCCTGTCCTGACTGTTTACGTTCAGGCATTGCAATTCGGTGAAATCAAGGAGATGGCCGATAGGGCCGGGTTGTTCAAGTATGAGTTATGAACCTCTTGAAGGGATTGAGCTGACTTCGATAGATACGTCGTCAAGTCTATCGGCAGCAAACACGGAATAACGCCGGCGTTTATGGCCAAGCCGCGTGAAGGGCTACCAGGTAACAGCGGTCATATGCATATCTCTATCGCTTCCAAACATGGCAAGAATTTGTTTGCGCGTGAGACAGTCGATCCGTCACCGCCATACCCCGAGGTGGCCCATTTATCAGACATGGGAAGACATTTCCTTGCAGGTCTTCTCGAAGGTCTACCAGATATCATGCCTATATTAGCACCCACCATCAACTCCTACAAACGGCTAGTCGAGAACTTCTGGGCCCCCGTCACCGTATCCTGGGGTCTCGAACACCGAGCAGCATCTATCCGATTGATCGCTCCACCCACAGCAAGCGCCAAAGCAACACGCTTCGAAGTCCGCGTCCCCGGCGCAGACACCAACCCGCACTACGTCCTCGCCGCGATCCTAGCCACTGGTTGGCGAGGAGTGGAGAAGAAACTCGACATCCCTTTACCGCCACTAGGCAAAGGCGAGGATACAGGCAGCACTAGCGACAAGGGGGCTCGATTGGCCAAGTCGCTCAAGGAAGCGAATGAGATTTTCCGGAGACCGGATAGTGTTGCGCGGGAGGTGTTTGGGGATGAGTTTGTGGATCATTTTAGTGGGACGAGGGAGCATGAGATAGTGCTTTGGGAAGAGGCTGTTACAGATTGGTTCGTCCTATACTTTCCTCCAATACCTTCATTCTGGTTGTTGTTGAATGTGGCTAACAATTGAATAGGGAAGTCAGGCGGTATATAGAGACGGTGTAATTTCTACACGTCAACGCGTGGATTTCGTTCTCCGGTTACCGGTACAGTTATCGTATGGTTGTTAGCCTTGCATGAGCGATCAAGTTATATGAATATTAAACAAATGTTATACCAATGCAATTGTTACTGTCCGAAGCGATATCTCGGCATGTGCGGGATCCTTCCGCCCTCCATTCATCCATCCTTCTAGACTGCATCGACTCTATGCGGCCGTTTGCCCGCGGGCCAATCATCCCAAAGTTCACTACATCGTAAAGATTGACTCATGGCCAGCCAAGCAAAGTCTACCATGTGAAAGACATACACGTGAATCATCCATCTCTCCGATCAAACCCCCAGACCAGGTCAAACTCGCAAACGATTTCACATGCAATCGAGTAACAACCACCACCCTCTATTTATAACATCGATACACACAACGAGCAGAATACCGGATCCCGCCGAACTACCCTGTTCATCGATGCTGTGTGACTGGACGAAAGTCGGAGAGGGCCGGGGAAATGGATGCGGATCACATGACTTTTCCGCGGCGGAGGGGGGGATAAGTGGATGATGTCAGGAGTTGCCCGATGCCGCGGTTAATCGATGGGGACGGTTCAGCAGCTGCTGCGATTGTTCAATTGTTATACATACGTTGATTTCTAAACAATACAGTTGGTGATGTCTGCTTTTCAAGTCGTTCAAAATGTAGATACGCAATGATGAAGAGCAATTGAATGTGTTCAGTACGGAGTAAAACAGATGGTAGAGGGATAGCACTAGTGGTTATCGATAAGATAAAGATAACGCGGGGAACATCTCTACACACAATATTTTGTCAAATATCGGCCGAGAATAGCGGCCAACTATCAACATCGATGGCCAATTTCCAAGATAGAAGAAAAAATAAAACCAATCAGCTGAAAAGAAACTGTCAGGTCAATTGCTGAGCTCCGTTAACCGGGGCTATTGATTGGCCCAGGGCAGAATGTCTGACCTTCTGTCCGGGCCGCGGCTATGGGGAAGCTACTGACGTCGACATTTATCAGTCGAGATGGTCCTTCCTATCGTCCGAGACTTTTCTCTTTCACACTTCTCAGGTTGATATAATATCATTGTTCTTCTCTTACTTGTACCAAGCGACACTCCCAAGGCCACTTTCATTGTATACATCGTATATATCGAATATATTGAAGGCCAACAGACAGCATGACTACAGTCGAAACCCAACTCCAGGGTGTCTCCATCCTCGGAGCCGTCAACAACGAGCACCGCAAGATCCTCACCAAGGAGGCCGTCGCCTTTCTAGCACTCTTGCACCGCACATTCAACAGCACCCGCAAGTCCTTACTCGAACGACGAATTGCGCGTCAGGCAGAGATTGACCGCGGCCATCTCCTTGACTTCCTCCCAGAGACTAAACATATTCGTGAAAATGATTCCTGGAAGGGAGCTCCTCCTGCCCCGGGTTTGGTGGATCGTCGTGTTGAGATTACAGGGCCGACGGACCGAAAGATGGTGGTGAATGCGTTGAATTCGGATGTGTGGACTTATATGGCTGATTTTGAGGGTACACTCTATTCACCTTCTTTTATCGATATGACTAGAGACTGACTGAAACAGACTCCTCGGCTCCTACCTGGGAGAACATGATCAACGGACAGGTTAACCTCTACGACGCTGTCCGCCGTCAAGTCGACTTCAAGATCGGAAACAAAGAATACAAACTCCGCACAGACCGAACACTCCCAACCCTCATCGCTCGTGCCCGAGGCTGGCATTTGGAGGAGAAACACTTCACAGTCGATGGCGAGCCCATCTCCGGCTCGCTCTTTGACTTCGGTCTCTACTTCTTCCACAATGCGCGCGAGCTCATCGCCCGCGGTACCGGTCCGTACTTTTACCTTCCCAAAATGGAGTCTCACTTGGAAGCTCGTCTGTGGAATGACGTCTTCAACTTGGCACAAGACTACATTGGTCTTCCTCGCGGAACAATCCGTGGTACAGTCTTGATTGAGACGATCACCGCTGCGTTTGAGATGGACGAGATTATCTACGAGCTCCGTGATCACAGCTCCGGTCTCAACTGTGGTCGTTGGGATTATATTTTCAGCTTCATCAAGAAGTTCCGTCAGAACGCCAACTTCGTACTTCCAGACCGTTCGGCGGTTACCATGACCGTGCCGTTCATGGATGCTTACGTCCGTCTTCTTATCAAGACTTGCCATCGACGAGGCGTTCATGCCATGGGTGGTATGGCTGCTCAAATCCCTATCAAGGACGACCCACAAGCCAACGATGTCGCTATGGAGAATGTCCGTAAGGACAAGCTCCGTGAAGTCCGTGCTGGTCACGACGGTACCTGGGTTGCTCACCCTGCCTTGGCCGCCATTGCCTCGGAGGTTTTCAACAAGTACATGCCTACTCCTAACCAATTGTTCAACCGTCGCGAAGACGTCCATGTCACCGCCAACGATCTCTTGAACACCAACGTCCCTGGCTCCATCACTGAAGAGGGAATCCGAAAGAACCTGAACATTGGTCTCGGGTATATGGAAGGCTGGCTTCGAGGCGTCGGCTGCATTCCTATCAACTACCTCATGGTTCGTCTCCCCTTCAAACGCACATTTTAAAATAAACCCTTGTTGTAAGGATAATGCTAACCCCAAACAGGAAGACGCCGCCACCGCAGAAGTCTCTCGCAGTCAACTCTGGCAATGGGTCCGCCACAACGTTACCACCGCCGAAGGCAAACGCATCGACAAGGCGTACGCTCTCCGCCTACTCCAGGAACAAGCCGAGTCACTTGCCTCCAACGCACCAAAGGGCAACAAATTCCAGCTTGCAGCCAGATACTTCGCGACCCAGGTCACTGGTGAAGATTATGCGGATTTCTTGACGTCGTTGCTGTATAATGAGATTTCGTCGCCGGGTAATGCTGCTAAGCTTTGATTTGTTGATTGAAGTTTGAAGTGTTGATGGTTCATGGTTAAAAAGGCGTTATGAGTATATGTATATAGGTTTTTTATTGTTATGATTCTCCTTTTGGTTATGTTCAATATATCCATTGCACAGGTACTAGCTATAGTTCTTTGAAAATACTCGGAGTAAAGTAGAGCTAGGTGGTTGGTCCTTCATAACGACTTGGGATGCCCCTGTGCTAGAAGTAGCTTGGTAGACACACGTAGCAAAAATAAGCTTAAATAGGCCATTCTTTGTCCTTTCTAGACATCTGGACCTGTTATATGGGAAATTCCACTTGGCAATTTGTCCGATGTCGTTAGTGTCTTCTCTTCCAGCGTTTCTTTCTTTTGGTTCGGATCGCGCTTACACAGTAGGGAGAACAGATTGAGAGGTCAAAGGGAGGGACGAGGAAAAATAGTTTGACCATTCAACAGATCCGCGCCTAGCTTCGTTCTCTGTTCACTACTCTCTCCACTGCACCGCTACATACAATTCCGATAACAGCTACAGCGCGCTTATATCTTGTTCTTTTCAGTAACACGCTCAACATGATCATCCTCAACGCCCAGAAACCCCTTCTCCCCCTTATCGGCCAACGCATGCTCAACAGCCGCTCGTCCGGTGAGATAATCCGATCCAAACGCCTCACCGACATCCTCCAGATCCTTGCCATGCGTCTCCGGCAACGCAAAATAGACGATTAACCAAAGCACAAGGAGGTTGACGCACCATACAATGTAATATTTCCATGTAATTGCCTCCATGGCGATCGGATTCACGTAGTTATTGAATAAACCCGCGATGTTGCCGGAAAGTTGGTAGATCATGGAGCCTGTAGCGCGCATGGTGTAAGGGCAGATTTCCATTACGTATGGGATACCGATAAGGGCTGGTAAGTTGCAAGGTTGATAGAGGTAGATCATCACAACGACACCGATTGCCAGACCGTGATTCTGGAAATTTGACTGCTGCGCAAGCGCGGAGAGAATCGTCCAGATTGTGTAGACGAGGCAGAGGAGCGTGAGGCCCGTAAGGAAGACCTTGCGTCGTTTGTACATGTCGATGATGGATGCGAGAGCGACGGAGGTCACGAGACTCCAGACGGTGATTCCGAGGTTGATTTTGAGTTGCGCAACGGCGTCTGTGATGCCGATGTTGTCGAGGATAATGTGCAGGTAATAGGAAATCAAGGCGTTACCCTCAAGTTGAAGCATGGCAGGGATGAAGAAACAGATGAACAGTCGATGGCGCATTGCGGGAGTTTGAACCCATTTGAGCCAACTGGAGAGATTTTGTAATTTCTCCTGCTCTATTGTGGCGGTGATCTCGGCCATTTGTAGCGAGACGATGAGTTCGTCTTCGTTGCCGCCGGCGTGGTATTTGATGAAGAATTGGCGCGCTTCGTCTTCGCGACCTTTGTCAACGAGCCAGCGGGGTGACTCGGGGCCTAGAAAGGCCAGTATGAGCTGGATAAGAGGGAAGAATCCCTGAAGAATGGAAGGAATGCGCCAGCTCCAGGTTGATGTCTGGAGCGAGGACTGGTAAGTGCCCCAGGTAATCAACGCAGCAAAGAAGGCGCCTAGAGGCCAGGATGCGATCAACATGGCAGTTATGGTGCCGCGGTGAGTAGGGTAGGCACATTCGGTTACGTAGGGAGATGCAGCGGTTGAGGCAAGACATCCCCCGACTCCGATCAAGATTCTCGCACCCATAAACATGGAGAAGTTCTGAGCGACTCCCTGAAGAACGGCACCAATGATGATGATTATGCATCCGAGCATGATACTCATTCGTCTGCCCAGATAGTTGCACAAGAAGGTCACAAACGGGATGACGATCAGCGTACCGATCGTTATACCATTCGACATTGTCCCCAGGCGACTACCGGCTGGATGATTGAAATAATCCTGCCATGAGACAACGCTTTGCAGCCCGTTCATCATACTTCCGTCAAAGCCTGAGACAACCTGAGCTAGGACACCGGCCATGAGAAAGATGTTGAGCTTGAGTAGGTGTGGTACGAGAAACCATGGTTTGTCATGGCGTGGGGTGACGCTGAGGACTGTCTTGCCCTCGTGAAGGGTTTCGGAGACTTTTTTGGTGTCCTCCATGGCTGTCGTCCAGATGTCTCCTTGGTGTGATGATCGTATGTCCGGAGGAAATGCACAAAAGGGCGGGAAGATGTGCTTATTTAAGTGCATGGATTCCCATAATTTACCTGTAGCTGGTTATAAAACGTGTAGTATGGCAGAACATAAACGACCAACTCGTGAGTATAATCGAAGTAACTAAAACAGGCATCAATTCCGGGGTAATGTTTCTGCTTTTTCGGTTCCGGTAGCCCCATCAAGGTTTGAGACCGTATCCACGAGGGAAGTTATCTAAGAGTCAGGCCAGGGACTGGGGCATGAAAGCATTCGTCTAGTCGAATGATTCGGAATGAATTACCCTCGGCTCCGGGTTCCCCGAGCTTTGCATTGCAATTGGCAAGTTGGCAGCGATGATAATCAATTAAGCCTTTCGTATCTCCACATTTCACTCCGCATTGTCTTTCACATTTCATTCGTCCTCCGCAATCTCACTTTCTGGGGTTGGATGGTGCATACTTGAGAGTATCATACGGTCTAGATCCATAGCGCAGAATTTCGGTTTGATATAGGTAGTCCACAACCAACAGTAGACGGCATGCGTCGAAGTTCACGATGGAATGATCACGCGTACCTTCCGGAATCCATGTAATGACTTGACTCGGGAGGATTTGCGAGCGGTAGACCTGAGACCATGTTAGATGATCCACGCGTCTGCAATAGAATGCTCTTTTTGATGAGAATTATCTTTAATATTCGTAGAAACCATGATTCCGGATCGGTCAATTTCTAGACTACTCTGTACTAACGTAGTAAGGACGGCCCACTTGACTGGCTATGGTTAATATTGCAGGTTAATTTATCCGTGTTCGAACCGCCTAATAGGCTAGTTAGCGTACCTAGGTAATTATTGGCTGGATTTGCAGGTTTGGCTCCCCCGCACTCTGGATCAACGCATGTCTTAAGGTCCGCAGCTGGGAGCTGTAGTCCTTACTTGCATCCAGGAATAGAATGCCTTAAAATGTCCGTCGAATCGGTTTCCAGATACAGATCTCGTAAGAGAACAGCACATGCGGTACAATGAAGACGTCCCGGGCTAAATGTTTGTTGGTTTGCTCCTGACGAAATTTTGCTGTAGTGCGACGCTTGTCGGCACCGGAAAGTGAGGTACGTTCTCTGTTACTGTGATAATGTAAATAATTGTACTCATTCAAAGTAGATGTGACGGCCGTCAACCATGTACGACCTGTTCCACAACAGGAGAGAATTGCGCATATGGCGCAGATGCTATCTCGTTGGTGACATGGCCAATTGTATCTGCATGAAAAATACTGACACCAATTGACCTTGGCAGCCGCAGTAAAAGCGACATGATCCTCGATGTCGCATTACGTTCCGAAGATCTTCTCCGTGAAATGTCGGCCCATCTGGTAAGACCGAGGCTACCTAGGTGTATTTGGGAGAGACATCTCCGTTGACCATAAGGGAGGCAGACCTCAATTACCGGCCTGATATCAAGCGGAGATCTGCCAAATCACAGCCTGAATTTCTCGCCTCAGGCTATAATATCTCCTCACACAATAGATAAAGACCACGCCCAGCCCGACACTCCCACAGACCATATCTCCAATGCAGCGCTATCACCGCTGCACGCCTCTACCACCGAATCAATCCTCGCCTGGCCGCAATTCGCAGACTTTCATGCCCTGAGGCAAGAACATAGTACCCCAGTCTTCCATCTAGAAAGTACACGCCCATCTTTGCCGTCCAGGCCTGTTGCAATACATCCCTACATTGGCAAATACGAAATAGATGAGACGGTGCAAAGCTTCGAGCGGAATATCAATTTCTGGTATCCGACTATGTCCCGGGAGAGGACAATGCAGCTTCGACGGGAGATCATGTCCGGAGTCGTTGAAGAGAGCACAGGATCGTGTCTTGCGTTTCTAGTCATTGCATTGGGTTGCGCTGGCGAGCTTATATGCACTTTTGCAGAGAACGAAAATCCAGATTCCGAAAGTCTTGACTTGCAGAATCAGCGGCGGACGATGAGTGAGTTGTACTTTGACATTGCGTTTAAAAAGGTTCATCTTGCGCAGGCGGAATGCTCAGTTGAAGCTGCGCAATGCCTATTTTTTACGGGGTAAGTCTATCGCAGATTTTGCAGTACTGCCCAGGTAGCTAGTGTTCTGATTCTGATTCTTTGCCAAAGGCTATTTTTCGCCTTCTTACAACGGCCATTACAAGCATGGTCCTTTATTAGTGCAACTGCAACAAAATGCCGGTTGCTTTTGTCATATCAAAAGCAAGATTCACCGTCGGAGGAACAAGAATGCCTGCGTCGTATTTTCTGGTCTTGCTATATCCTTGAAAGGTGCGTCTAGTTGTTCAAAGGATATGATCTTACATTTTAACCATGTGCATTAAAGTGATTATCTCGCCGAACTGTCAGCACTCCCTCAAACCGGGATCGCCGATATCGAATCATCCGTCGCACTTCCAGGCGTGTATCACACACACGAGTCGCAAACCGACGAAGAACAATCATCTCTCTATTTCTTAGCTTGTATCTCAATGCGCCGCCTTCTCAACCGCGCACACAACCTTCTCTATGCACGGGACACCGGCGTCGGATTCGACAGACATCAATTTCCTTCCGTTGTCGCCGAGCTCGCCCATCAGCTCGAGAGCTGGAAAGACCTTCTCCCTCCCCAGTTTCAGTTCCCCGTGAATCAAGAGCTGGCGAGGACTCAGGCCGGTGGATTCCTTCGTCAGAGATATCTCACATGCAAAAGCGTGATTTACAGGCCGTATCTAACATGGGCGCTGTCTACTACTTCATCCTCCAATCCTGGACCGGCTACTATTGCAGAGGACTTACCGCCATCTGTATACGAGG
Organism: Talaromyces pinophilus; assembly: GCA_001571465.2. Classification (NCBI taxonomy): domain Eukaryota; kingdom Fungi; phylum Ascomycota; class Eurotiomycetes; order Eurotiales; family Trichocomaceae; genus Talaromyces; species Talaromyces pinophilus. The sequence goes on along the minus strand of CP017344.1, from coordinate 1,871,496 downwards.
GCTGCGAAATATGCCTCAATGCTTGCTGGCTACATGCGCAGAATCTGCGTAGTTTTCCGCATACGGTTATGGTTGATACCTGGATATGTTCACTTTCGTAAGGCCTCCCACGATACTCACACTCTTACACTATAAGTTCATTGACCTGTTTTCCACAGGATGGCGTCAGTCATGCTCATCACACTAGCCGTATCCCGCATTAATGCGCTCAGAGGGTGCATCCCTCCACAAGTGGTAGATATCGGTTCCCATCTGAGTAGATTATTCGAGCAGTGGATGCATATCCCCGGTCGTGGAGTGTCGCCGAGTGTATATCAAAGTAAAAAGCTCATTGATGATGTCAACATGTCACTGTCGATGATACTGGACTAGCTCGCTGTACAATCCATGAGGGTATTGTGAAGTTTATGGGTTGATTGCTCGTTCTATGTAAATTATTAATAAAATTCAGCCAGGCGAGCTACGTAGTCCATCGCTAACACCACATGATCAAATGCAACAGCCCGGGCAATGCAAGCCGAACCCTAAACACTCAACATATCACCAGACACAACATTGAAGGCAAGTCAGGATATCATTGGCCTATCTAGATAATATAACTCCCCAGATGGTCTCCATACATACAGGCATATTCCCCACCGCAAGAATCAAGCTAGTTTCCCTCGCTCCCAAGACGCAATCAAAAAATAGATTATCGGCTCCGACATCCCCGAGCGTGTCTCCGCATAGATGTATCTGTTTTGTCGATAGCCAGGAATTGTTTTTATAGGACCACCCAGGATACTATGACTGCTAACTCGATGACACCTTTTGACCGATGAAATCATAAATGAGGAAAGCAAACTGTCCGCTGTTCCAAGGTTGTCTTTGGCTGATATATAACTCGGCTAAATATCAATAGAATCCGTATTGTTACCAATTCCAAGGTTGACGAGAACGCCATTCACATTGGATACATACCTAGGTATACATCCATATTGTTGCTCACTTTGAGGGCCTCAAGAAGCTCCAAAACTAACGACCTCCAATCCATTCGAAATGTCCTCAGTTAAAGTCAGCTCAGATGAGGCACTGGCAACTCCCATCCCCGACTATGAAAACCCCCGCATCTTCCAACGAAACCGTCTTCCAGCACGCTTTTACTACCTACCGGAGACATCCCTCTGCCTGAACGGGACCTGGGACTTCAACTACGCTCCCTCGCCATTACATGCTCCCGAGCCAATTGCATCTCTCGGACCAAACAAAAGTGTAATCGAATCCGCCATCGAGACAACATCCAGCGACGATGAGGGGCAATCATTATCCATGCTTGATCTGAGAGACTCACCAACCCCGGAATGGACCACTATTACTGTGCCGGGCCACTGGCAACTCCAAGGCCATGGACACCCGCACTATACGAATGTCGTGTTTCCATTTCCTGCTTGCCCGCCTTATGTGCCATCTGAGAATCCGACCGGTACATACCGTCGTTCATTCCAGGTTCCGTCCAGGTGGAAAAAGTCCTCTCAGCTGCGTTTGCGGTTTGACGGCGTCGACAGCGCCTATCACGTATGGCTGAACGGAGTCGAAGTCGGATATTCTCAGGGGAGCCGGAACCCGGCCGAGTTTGACGTGTCGAGTATTGTCAAACGAGATGGAATCAACGACTTGTTTGTTCGCGTGTATCAGTGGTCTGATGGATCATACATTGAAGACCAGGATCAGTGGTGGTTATCTGGTAAGCTGTCGCATAAAAACAAGAGTTTCCTGGTCGTGTGGCTAATGATTCTAGGCATTTTCCGAGACGTACATCTCGTCGCTTTTCCCTCGCAAGCACGCATTGAGGATGTCTTCGTCAACACCGAACTCGACAGTACCTATACCGACGCCACGCTTCGTGTCCCACTCTCTTTGCACGCAGAGTCGGCTTGTCTGGTTAGAGCCAAATTATACAGACCAGACGACAGCGATGACGTTCTCAAGTCGGCCGAGCTAGATATTGAAACCGGACAAGAAACCGCAGAGATTGCCATGCCTGTACCAACGCCCCAAAAATGGACGGCGGAAACTCCGACTCTCTACAAACTGGAAATCAGCTTATTCATGAGCAATGATGGCTCTTCGTCACTCCAAACCATCGTTCAGAAAGTAGGGTTTAGAAAAGTTGAAATCAAAAATGGAAATCTCACCGTCAACGGTCAGCCAATCCTTCTTCGCGGCGTGAATAGACACGATCATCACCACCGTTTCGGCCGCGCTGTCCCTCTTTCCTTCATCAGAGAAGATCTCCTCCAAATGAAGCGGTACAACATCAACGCTCTGCGCTGTTCTCACTACCCATCGCACCCAAGAATCCTGGAATTATGCGACGAGCTCGGCCTCTGGGTCATGGACGAAGCTGATCTTGAATGTCATGGTTTCTATGATGCCGTTGCCCGTCCGATGGACATACCCGAATCGATGGACTACGAAGAACGAAAGAAACTGGCATTTGGCAAGGCGGCTGAATTTACCACTAACAATCCTGAATGGAAAGATGCGTACGTTGATCGGATGACGCAATTGATCCACAGAGACAAAAACCATGCCAGCGTTATTATCTGGTCGTTGGGAAATGAGGCATTCTATGGTCAAAACCACAAGGCCATGTACGAGTATGCGAAGAAGGTCGATCCGAGTAGACCCGTACACTATGAAGGCGACGCTCAAGCTTTGACCGCTGATATGTTTTCTTACATGTATCCTTCATTTGAACGTCTGATTGGTTTCGCAACCGCAGAGGGAGACGATTTCTCGAAACCCATTGTTCTCTGCGAATACGCCCATGCCATGGGTAATGCGCCAGGTGGCCTTGTAGAATACATGGACGCATTCCGCAAGTATCGCAGGCTTCAAGGCGGGTTCATCTGGGAATGGGCCAACCATGGTCTATGGGTTGAATCTAAGGAACCGGGAAAGAAAGGGTATTATGCTTATGGTGGAGATTTTGATGATTTCCCCAATGATGGTGACTTTGTTATGGATGGTCTTTGTTTTAGTGATCACAGTCCAACTCCAGGGCTTATAGAGCTGAGGAAGGCATATGAGCCAGTGCGAGCTTGGGTTGAGAATGACTTGATCATTATCAAGAATGAATACGACTTTATTAGTCTGGATGATACTTTGGCTGTGTTCAAAGTCGAAGCATTTTCTGAGAAGTACGTCTCTTTGTATTTCTGGAAATTAACCCGACTGACTGGATTTCAGGTCTGCGAAAATTCTAAGCAGCGGTACCTTGAATATACCTCACATACCAGCTGGCCAGCAGGGTACAATCCCACTCCCAACAGGTATCAATGTCCCCTCTACTGGTGAAATCTGGCTATCTGTGAGCTTTCTCTCCAAGACTGCACACAGCTGGGCCGATAGTCACACCGAGGTGGCCTGGTTTCAGCACTGTCTCCGCTCGAACAGGTCTCTATCCCTTCCTATACGTACCATGAATAGCACCGCAAGTCTCGAAATCCACACAACTGGCACCTCGCAGACCCTCATCGGCCAAGCATTCTCTCTTTCCTTTTCCCGCGTGACGGGAAACCTCTCAACCTGGCTTGTCAACAATCAATCCATCCTCGAGTCCGATCCTCGAACCAATGCGGCTCTATCCGTCGGTTTCTGGCGTCCACCAACCAGCAACGATATGCCATTCGACCTCCCGGAATGGCGTCGCTTCGGTATCGACAACCTGACCAGCCATCTCCGCAGCTTTCACATCGCGCGACGAAGCGACGGTGGCGTTCAAATCACCACGAAGACTTTTATCTGCACACCCATTCTTGCTTGGGGGTTCCGAGCTACCTCTTCCTACACCATTAGCGTTGACGGCACACTCATGGTGTCCGTCCAAATCACCCCTGAAGGCCCAGCACCAAAGACCCTGCCCCGAATGGGCCTTGATCTATATCTGGCAGATTCTTTGGATCGTGCAACCTGGTTCGGCCGCGGACCTGGAGAAAGTTATTCTGACAAGAAGGAGTCACAAAAGATGGGCATTTACACAGCGGATACGGCTCAGCTTCACACTCCGTATGAAGTGCCTCAAGAAAATGGCAACCGGTTAGATACTCGGTGGTTGCGTATGGCCGACGGACGTGGTTGGGGACTTAAGGCGATCAGAACCGCAGGGAGTATCAATTCCGAGGAGTTACAGTCTTCTGTGGCATTCCAATGGGCTGCCAGCCGGTACAGCGCAGAAATGATCGAGAATGCAAAACATCCGTGCGATCTCGTTCCTGAAAAGGCGGTCCGTCTGCGTTTGGATATTGCAACTGCTGGAGTTGGGACCGGTGCTTGTGGGCCGCGAACGTTGGAGAAGTATCAGGTTCCATGCAAGGAGAGTGTGATATCTTTCTGCTTGCAGCCGTGCTTTGACGATTCTGACATATAGATTGGAATGTTTACGAAGTAACCTACTATCGAGATGATATAGAAATTGGAATAGAGTCAATGAAATTGTTTTGCTTACCCATTGCTGTCCAGTTACCATGCATCATATGAATATCCTGGATATAGCAACAACCCTACATCCTCAGGATGACAGACAAGTAAACATTAAAGAGATAGCGTATATACAAAGGATGGCCGCTTCCAGCCATAGCACCGTTCACCGCACGTTGGGTCAAAAACCTCGCACTCTGAAGAATACATGATTGGTGGATAAAACGGGCTTACCTAGGTACTATTTGCTTGAATATATTCTTCAAATAGTGACCTGTACATGTAATACCCGGGAACGATATCCAAAGGATATGCATACGTTCCCGGATTTTCTGGTCTCTATTTGACCCTTTCCACAGTCATAGAAGGGAAACGCTCCAAAATCTTCTTCCGGAAAATCTCCCTCCGGCAAGCCTCTTGGTTAAATTGGCACAATATGCCGCCATCTATGCTGAAGCGGGGGCGGGGATGTCGGATGCTCAACCTTGAGGTTGCGGGGAGAGTCGCAGTGAGTATGAAATCGCGGAAAGACGCAAGTGAAGGGCACATGGCCATAGAGGCTGGTAGATCTGCAGAATCTCCGCCTTCTCATCGTTCCCGATATCCCCGAGGTTGCATCAACTCATGATTAAGAAAAATGCAGGAGATAAAGACCCTGTAACCCGTCCGGACTCGTTGTGACCACCCGAATCCTCTAGTCGATTAATGCGGTGTTTTTGTCTGTTTTCTCCAAGATTGGTATTATCACTGCATTCATTATGAAGCCGACAATGAATCGTGAATGGCTCCTAGGGCTAGCGCTGGCCACCGCCACGATGCCAATTGTATCTGCGGACTTGACGACGACCATCAGCTCCACCACGAATTGGGGCACCTGGGAGGGTTTCGGCGTGTCTCTTGCATGGTGGGCCAAGGCGTTTGGCACAAGGAGCGACCTTGCTGACATCTTTTTCTCCACCGCGTCGACAACCTACAATGGGCAGAGCATTCCTGGCATGGGGCTCACCATTGCACGGTACAACGCCGGCGCTTGCAGCTGGAACACCGTCAACGGCTCCACGATGGTCGTGTCGCCCGACATGATCAAGACGCGACAAATGGAAAGCTACTGGGTGGACTGGCTCAACACCTCGCCGTCATCCTCAAGCTGGAGCTGGAGCGTCGACGCAAACCAACGTAACATGTTGTCCATGGCCAAAGCCCGCGGCGCAAACATCTTCGAACTCTTCTCCAACTCCCCGCCGTGGTGGATGTGTCTCAATCACAACCCTTCTGGATCCAACGACGGCTCCAGCGACAACTTGCAATCGTGGAACTACGACCAGCATGCGGTGTATTTAGCCACCATTGCCGAATACGCGGCGCAGAACTGGGGCGTATCCTTTCAGTCCGTGGAAGCCTTCAACGAGCCGTCCTCGGACTGGTGGAATGGCGAAACAGGGACCCAAGAAGGTTGCCACTTTGACGTCAGTACTCAGGCAACCGTGATTGGGAATTTGCGCACTGAGTTGAACAACCGCGGCCTCAGCTCGACTCTGGTCTCAGCCTCAGACGAAAACACCTATGACTTGGCCGTTTCCACGTGGAACAGCCTCGGAAGTACAGCGACGAGCAAGGTCGGCCGTATCAACGTCCACGGATACCAATATACTGGAGGCCGACGGGATACGTTGTATAGCCTGGCATCCGGCGCCGGGAAGCGGCTCTGGAACAGTGAGTACGGCGAGAGCGACGCAACGGGCCAGTCGCTCGTCACTAACTTGATGCTTGACTTTCGCTGGCTCCACCCTACGGCCTGGGTGTACTGGCAGGCCATCGATGGCGGTGGCTGGGGTTTGATTAATGGCGACAACGATAACGTTTCTCTCGGAGCCGTCAGCCAAAAGTACTTTGCGCTATCGCAATTCACGCGCCACATTCGACCTGGGATGCGCATCCTGGACGGAGGGAGCAACTACACCGTCGCAGCATACGACTCAACAGCCAAGAAGCTGGTCATCGTTGCTGCGAACTGGGGTGCTGCCCAGTATCTCAACTTTGAGCTCTCCAACTTTAGCAAGCCGGGGGTCAGCGGCGCTCTGGTCCCGCGCTGGATTACCCAAGTCGGGACTGGCAATCAGTATGTGAGCTACAACGATACATATATTAGCGGGACCAAATTTTGGTCGTACTTTCCCACCGGAGCGGTACAGACGTTCGAGGTGTCGAATGTGGTACTGTAAACGATACCAATGTGTTTAGACACAGTAAGTCAAGGCTCTACCTGGGCATACCTAGGTATATGCTCACACTCGCCTACCACACATGTTTAAAGGCATTCAGGATCAGTTACCCATAGCTATGAATTGACCATATTGATCACCTTACCCTTAATAGGCTCATCAGAGTAACCTATTACTATTCTTGCTTCGTGATATAAGCCGACAGAAGATCTTCTTCTCCATCTTCATGTAGACCTCTAGTTTCTATCTATCCCATATACTCATTCAACAAGCACAGCGCAAAACTATACGTACTAGATACGTTCGGAATAACAAGCAAAACACATTCTCCTCCTCGCCATCCAAAAAAGGCAATATTCACACTGTACTAGTTCTCCAAAACGCCATCCGTCCCCTTATCCATGCACCACAGCCTTGGAAGGTACCTTGGTAGTCGTATGTAGTAAAAATAAGCTTAAATCTAGACCATTCTTTCTCCTTTCTAGACCTTCTCGAGCTGTCATATGCGGAAAGACTACTTGGCAATTTTCCCGACGTTGCTGTGATGTTCTACCCCTGAATATCTTTTCGACCGACAACGGAGCTACATAGCCAGCTATGCTATGTATTGCAGAGAAGGTGATGCATGTAGAGTACAGAACAGCAATTAGTCCGTAGGATGAACCTAACTACCTAGGTGGACAAGATTTGACATCGAGACAGCCTATTTCCATTTCATCAACTAAATAATAACGTGATCAAGCAAGAACTGTCTCTTGTCTTTCCACCTGCTGCTGAGAGAGGCAATATTTGTGGCATAGGCCCCACGATGAGGGTTGTGGTGGTTATGTGGGGTTTTTTCCGGAACGCTTCTATATACTTCTGCTTGATCTTCCTGTGTTGTGGCTTTCATTGAGTCATATTTCCATTTAAATTGAATGTTCAATATACTTATCCTTCCTTTTCTGATCACAGTTAAATTCCTTCCAGATAAATGAATGAGTATGGCGTTGTCTTGTTGCACACCTCCATCGTATATGAACAAACTTCTCCACATGAGCTATGTGGAGAGCAGCTCGGGGAGAACATGTGTATAAATCCCTGGCCACCAGCCTCAATGCCAAAAAGAATTGATAGTTGAGTTTTTCACGGAGACCGAAGATGAATATCTATTGGATACTGATACATCCCGGTAGATGAGGTTGAAGAAATCGAGCGGTTTGTATTTATCACGGAGTCCGGAGGGATGTTAGGGCTATTTGTGTTTGGTGAGGACCTCAGGTCATAGCCATAGCCATCTGCCATCTGGGAATGAAGGTTTAGGCACATACGGTATTGCTTATGGCGGGATTGGATTGACATGTCATCTAATGAAGAGAGAGTCGGCGAGTGTGTGAGAGATTGGACTTCATGGATGAATAATAGCGCCTTTTCAGGGGCTTAGTTACATATCCACTACATGAGTAATAGCGTCTTTTTCCAAGGTTTTTAGGGTTTTATGTGGTTAGATGCAGACTTTTATGGAGGACTGAACATTTCAAAGTCAAGCATAAATCAAATATTGTTGCTACTTGATATATCATATGTCGATCTTTGGTAGTACCTACATGCTCAACGGAGCTGGGCTGGAGGACTGCACAAGACCGAATAGGCTAAATGCAGCGACGTAAGCAGTCGAACCAATCGAATACTTCACGAGTTATGCTATGTCCGAGTATCCAAGTTATACCCCTGTCCATATCACTAGACGCAGTCAGGGATGGTAGAAGTGCTATCCAACAGAGACGGAAATGAGGGCACAGTTCCCCGCATCGGGAGGGACCCAACACTTTGCGAAGAGCTGGCCATTTATTGAATGGGGCTATGAAATCCCTCTTCTTTCTCAATTTTATTCTTTTCTCTTTTCCCTTCCTTTTTGTATCTGACATCGTTGGATTTTCATCAACATCAATTTACGTAAGATACTCCCTTCCCGGCATCTCGGATTGATATATCTCCACGTATGTATACACTGACATCATAAGAAAATGGCCCGTCACCAAAACCCACCTTTCCGCGCAGAGCACCTGGGCTCTCTGCTCCGGACAGAGACTCTCGTCAAAAAGCGCGACCTCCTGACCGAAGGAAAAGTCACCCGCGAAGAATTAATCCCCATCGAGGACCAGGACATCAAGGACATAGTCGCAAAGCAACAAGAGCTTGGTTTCCGCGCTATTACCGATGGCGAGTATCGACGACACAGTACGCCTGTACCCTCCTTCTCTCTGTAAATAATTTGTTGTTTGGCTGACAAGAGAAAGTGTTCTGGGGCTCCTTCTTCCCCAACCTCCAGGGCTTCACGCAAATCATGAAACCTTCCCCGGACATGTTCCGCCTCTACATGCCTGACATCGCGGCTTTCGTAGAAGAGAAAGTCGAGCCAGGTGAGACGGTTATTTGTGACGGTAAAATCAAGCATGTCGGTAGCAGCTACGTTGAGGATTTCAAGTACCTTGCCGGTTTGGTCAAGCCTGAGGAGGTGAAGAATATTAAGATTACGCTTGCGGCGCCTAATTGGTATCATATGCGATACAAGGAAGGGTATGCTTATAGCAAGGAGGCGTATTCTTCTGACGAGGAGTATTTTGGTGATATTGCGAAGGCGTATCAGGAGGAGTTGCGCATTTTGTACGAGGCGGGCTGCAGGAATGTGCAGTATGATGATCCCAACCTTGCTTGTAAGTCTTTTATCTCTCCTCTTCCGAATTGGACAGGGACGGTGGAAGGGCTGATGAGATAGATTTCTGCTCCGAAAAAATGATCGAAGGCTGGAACGCCGATCCCCTCAACAAAGGCACAACCGAAGACCTTCTCGACAAATATATCAAACTCTACAACGACTGCATCGCCAACCGTCCCGCCGATCTTCATGTTGGCGTACACCTATGCCGTGGCAACTTCCACAATTCCCGCCACTTCTCTGAAGGAGGATACGACCGTATCGCCGTTAAGCTCTTCAAGGAGTTGAACGTCGACACCTATTACCTCGAATACGACACCCCGCGCGCCGGTGGCTTTGAGCCTCTCAAGGAACTCCCCGTAACCAAGAACGTGATCTTGGGCGTGGTAACCTCCAAATTCGACGATATGGAGGATAAAGAAGAAATGAAGAAACGCATCCTTGACGCTGCCGCATTCATTGCGCAGGGGAACAACATTTCCGTGCAGGAAGCGCTTAAGCAGTGCGGTGTTAGCCCTCAGTGCGGGTTTGCGTCCCATCATGGCGGAAATGCGATTAGTCGGGAGGGTATGATTAAGAAGTTGAAGCTTGTGCGTGAGATTGCGGATGAGATTTGGCCTAATGAGCCTTAAGTCTCCCCGTCCCTGTCCTAAGCTTTTGAGGAAGCGGGCGGTTTTGGGATGTACGATCAGCTTTCAACAAGATGATGTAAGGTTACGACTTATGGCTTGGTTACGATGGCATTGGGGGATGGATGTATAGGGAGTTCAACATGTCTACCTTTTCTCGTTCATTTACACAAAAACTACATTTGAATGCAATGATTATCGCACCGACTTCATTACCACTCCTATTAATAGACTAATCTAAACTCCCACACCCGTCAACACACAACCGTACCTCCATCTCCATCTCCTCGTCCACATTCACATCATTCCCTACCATGCCTGCCACAGACAAGCCAGGAACATCATCCCCTCTAGCCGGTGCCATCAACCCCATCAACCCCGTAGCCGTAGTAGAGCCAGCACAAACACTATTAAACGGAAACGGCAGGGGCCGCGAGAAATTAACAATGTTCAATGATATTCGACTCCTTGATTGCGGTGCGTTTGTGGGTGTGGCTATTCTCGATCTGCCAATCCCCCAAACCATCATTAGCCATCATACTCACTTCCCTTTCGGGTTTGATAGGTAGGAAGGGTAGGAAGGCACCTCATAGCGAGGATCCTGCTCAGTAGCCTGCACTTGACGACCCGTCAGATTACCGGGGGAGGTAAGGACTTCTTTGATTACGCCGACGGTTTCGGATGTGTGACTCTGGGGACCTGTCATGAGGTGGCCGATGAGATGTGAGCGTGTATTCCAGTACGCTTAGGTCAGGTAGGGGTTGACCGGGTAGGAGGGATAGGACGTACCACCGACAGGCTTGTAGCGGACTGAATCGTTGACTTTGTATTGAGGCATGTTTATTTTTTTTAAGAAGTGGGAAGACTTGGAAGTCTTGCAAGTGGTGCTGTTTGGGTAGATTAAGAGATTAAGGATCTTTCGAACAAAGGAGATTCTGTATTTTGATGGTCGATCGGTGCAGGCGTGGAATGAAATTCCTCGTCGAATGGGGGGTTATATATAATGCTCGACCCTGTGGCGAAGACGAAGGACTTGATATCACTTCGGAATTGAGTGCCTTGAGTGCCTTGAAGGGCCGATGGCTATAAAATGGTAAGGGGGAGCTGTTTAGTTTCTGAAGATCCCTAGGGAGGAGAAACATGCATCGACAGAGGGATGTTCAAAAAAGTTGCCATCTGAAGTCTCACTTGCATCATCTACTTCGCCGCCAGCAGTTAACATCCGATATGGTCTATCACAAACGACGGGTGAGGAATACACGTTACTTGATAGGAACAAAGTTCCGTACCACATGGCTCTGTCAGGAATTAAGTTCCGAATGGTGCAAGAAACAACATCGTGACATATGGTTTGACGGAATTCGGGGCTAACCTTGCTGTCTTGCAGGCGAAAGATTATCAATAGCTAGCTTTGATCAAGGAAGATTGTGTATCAAAAGCTTTTCTTTCTATACATTATATCTCGTGCAGATAACCTCAGACATGAGTATTTTCAAACATGCGAGGAATAAGAATGAAATAAAATTGAATAATCAAGAAAGAAGAATCAAAAAGTCAAAATTATATGGGAAATACAACAGGGATATCATAAAAGCCAATCGGCAATATGCAGAACCATCAGCAACAGGACAAAAGAAACAAACAAAAAAGAACCAATCTTCGAATGCTGCGTGGTCATTAATATATTAATCAGGCAAAGCAACGACTATCGAGTGTTGTACAATTCGGCGTGCGGATGACGGTTGTTCGGCTTATTTGGGAGGGGCTGGGGTCTTGACGTTATTCGAGAGCCAGGCCTAGAAGGTCAGTATGTATATATACAGCGAACACCGTGAGGTACTAACCAATCCCTCGAAAATACCGGTTCCTTCAGTGGCGACACTGGGCACGACATACCAGAGTCGGTCCTTGAGCTTGTTGAGTTGCAGAGCATTGGTGATTTCCTCCGGGCTGAGGTCTGTATAGAAACCCAAAATTAGAGACGGATTGAAGAGTCGCAGGACGCTGACTTACGGCCTGGAGTATCCTGCTTGTTCGCAAACACCAACAGCAGCGCATCTTTCATTTCACGGTCATTGATGATCTTGTGCAATTCTAATCGGGCCTCGCCGAGACGGGCGGTGTCGCTCGAGTCGACCACGAAGATAAGACCTTGGGTGCCTGCAATTGTCAGTACGCGCCGTCCTTTCGTCTTTTATGGGCGCACATACCCGAGTAGTAATGCCTCCACAATGGACGAATCTTATCCTGACCACCGACATCCCAGACATTGAATTTGACGTTCTTGTAGGTCACACTCTCGACGTTGAATCCGACGGTGGGGATGGTGGTCACGTCCTGGTTGAGTTTCAATTTATACAGAATGGCTACTATATCAGCTCTCTTCCACGGTTCGTCGGCGAGACAATAACTCACTAGTCTTTCCAGCGGCGTCGAGACCGAGCATGAGAATGCGCATCTCCTTGGATCCGAAGATCTTGCCCATTAATTTGGACACTGAGCCACCCATTGTGAATGTCGATTGATCGGCCGGACGTTAAGCGTGTCAATGGAGTAAGTCGGCGGGTGGTCGTTGGAGTGTTGGACACGTCTGAGCAGCGATTAGCAGTTGGCGAAGGAGTTACATAGTCCGCACGGAGTGAATGCAAGTGACAGCGACACTTACATATACAGGCGGGGCGACGATAACCCGCTTTTGCAGGGCGAGAACAAGGAAGAAGTCGTTGCAGGTGGAGGTGGGAGGTGAGGAGGAGGTGGGATTTCGTAGCGCACACGAGCGAGAGTCAAGTCTGGTCAGAGTAGAAGACTGAGGCACGGACCAAAACAAGCAAAGCAAAGCGAACAAGCGTGGCTGCCCCGTAAAAGGGGCAGCAGGCGGCCTGAGGGCCTGAGGCTGACAGGGGCCGGACTATTGTTTCACCTTGGCACGTGCCTGTCACGTTTGGCAGCCGTTGATTGGTCAATTCCCCTCTACTTATCAATCTTCACGTAACTACTGCATAGTATAGTATCCTCTGCTTCATCATTTGACAGTGATCGTTTCTAGCTCTGACAGCTGAATGACTGTGTCTATGTATGATCGGGTGATATCTCTGAGCACGGAGGTGGCTAACTCAGCATAAACATAGCATGTCATGTCGCAAGCCACACTGTCTGCCTCATACGATCCACGCAGCAGTGGCCTGACAGACATGTACCGTCTCATTGAGAAAGCGACCTCTATGCTGCCTAGGCATACATAGTATGTCGAATATCCGACCCCATGATGGTATGAGCAGATAGACGTGCCTGCCTCAGGACGCAAACAATGCCTGCTCTATGTATATATGTATACTACGTCATCGACCTGTCATCCGGGCTGTGCGGATAACCTCGAGGACATCAAAGAACCATGGATACTTAGCATCTTCAAAGCCAATCCCAGCAGAGAAGACATCAATTGCTCAATCACATCAGCGACCATGCCTTCAACAAATGCCATCCACCAGTTCCAGCGACGAGGCTCTGTTTTCCAGAGAGATCTCAATCGACCCGACACCGACAGATGTGCCTGGCAAGGCCCTCCATTAAACGTAAGTCAACAATCCAATACGAAGTATCTTGCTAACTCGTCAGACCCTCTATGCTGGAATTTCCCTGCAATTCAACGACTCGGCTGCTGCCGTCCTCGCAATCGCTATCCGCGATACAACCTATCTCCTCGACTTTTACGAACATCACTTTGATGCCCGGCCAAAGGTCAAGCTGACGGGGAAGGATATAGGCGACTTTGTCATTGCCCGGCTGCGCGAGTACAGCGAAGAACATCTCGAACGGTTTGCCGGACTGGGCATGCCACAAGATGTCGCCGATCGATTACCGCATCTCTGCTCGCGCTTGTGGCATGAATTGGATATAGTCCCTATAGCTTTCACTGAGGGGGTTCCATTGTTCGCTAGATCCCCAGTCGACCCTACCAAGTGGAATGCACGATGTATCGACGAGCTTGCCGAAGCAATGTCAAGAAGATGTGTTAGATTCTTTGGCCCGAGCAACAACCCGATTCTAGACGTTGGCTATCAAGGCCTTGTTGAAGTGGACTGTGCATCTCGTATTCGCATTGCTACACTAGATGACTACAAACCAACCGTTGGGCGTACAACATGGAAAGCCGTGAATCATTATGCATCAGAACTCAAAAAGCGGAATATCAAGATTGCATTCTTTAGCGCAACGCCTCAGGGTGGTGGTGTTGCTCTTATGCGGCATGCGCTCGTGCGGTATGCTGCTGTATTAGGTATCGATCTCAAGTGGTACGTCTTCTAGCCTCTCATACAATGGCACCATACTAAAAGATTAAGGTACGTCCCCAAACCACGTCCAGGAGTATTCCGCATTACCAAGACAAACCACAACATCCTGCAAGGCGTCTCAGCTCCAGGAGAACGGTTCACCGAGGATCGTCAACAAACCATTGAAGAGTGGCTACAAGACAACGCTCGTAGATACTGGCTGTCGTCAGGAGGACCCTTGCAAAAACCATCAGAAGGAGGAGCCGATATGGTGATTATCGACGACCCACAGATGCCCAGTCTCATCCCCATCGCCAAACATGAAGCGCCAGACCGACCAGTTATTTTCCGCAGTCATATCCAGATCCGAAGCGACCTCGTGGGATTTCCTCATACCCCACAGCATGAGGCTTGGATGTGGATGTGGGATCGTATCAAACTGGCTGATGTTTTTATCAGTCATCCGGTGGAAGCGTTTGTTCCGCCTAATGTGCCTAAGGAGAAGGTCGGATATATGCCGGCGACTACGGACTGGTAAGGCCCGTACCTCTTTTCAAGGTAACTAGTTCTAACTCGACTAGGCTTGATGGTCTTAACAAAACCATGCGTGATTGGGATGTGGCTTCGTATGGGCGTGTGTTCAATACGTTGTGCTACAATACCCGAACACCTACTATCAACTACCCAGACGGTATGCCACTTCTTGTCTCGCAATTATGGCAAATGCTGACTAGCCAGATGAATACATCATACAAATCGCCCGCTTCGATCCATCAAAAGGAATACCTGACGTCCTCGAATCATACGCCAGATTCCATGAACTTCTCAAAGAGAACAGTGTCGACAACAAACCTCCGAAGCTTTTGATTTGTGGTCACGGATCCGTCGATGACCCCGACGGAAATACGATTTACGACGCTACATTACAGCATATCGAAACCCGATTTCCGCACTTGAAGCACTTGATATGTGTCATGCGTCTAGGACCATCGGACCAGATTCTCAACGCTCTTCTGTCAAAGGCCAAGATCGCCCTGCAACTCTCTACTCGAGAAGGATTCGAGGTCAAAGTCTCCGAGGCAATCCACAAAGGCAAACCCATCATCGCAAGCCGAGCAGGCGGAATCCCATTACAAGTCGAGCACGAAAAGAACGGCTTCCTCGTCGACGTCGGCGACCGAGAAGCAGTCGCAAGATATCTGTTCGATCTCTGGACAGATCAAGACCTATACGATCGCATGAGCAATGCAGCCCTGGAAACGGTGAGCGACGAAGTCACGACTGTAGGTAATGCATTGTGCTGGTTGTATCTTGCTTCGCAACTCACTGCAGGTAAGTCGGTGAAGCCGAATGAGAGATGGATCAATGATATGGCGAGGGAAGAGGCGGGTATACCGTATCATAAGGGGGAGAATAAGTTGAAGAGGGCTGTTCGGGTTGAGAATATGGGCTAGCACCGTAGATCTAGTGGCTAGATGTATATAGCATGTCCTATAGTACATAGATTGAGGCAAGACTAGACGATCTTCCATATCCTCAGTGCAAACGGTAGAACATCGAAAACAAAGGGGTATCACAAACACAAACAAAAACACATAAACAAACAAACAATCCACGAAACGAGAGATAATCACCGCCCAACAACCCTATACCTCTCCCTCGCCAACCCACCCTCCGCGCCCTCAACACCATACCCCTCCCCAACCTCACCCACAATCCTCGCCGGCCTCCCACCCACCACACAAAAACTCGGCACAACCATATTCGGCGGTATCACTGCTCCATCCAACACGTAAGCAAAATCTTTTAATATCGCCATATTGCCGACTACAACGTCGTTGCCGACGTGTACGTGGTTTCCGATTTGGGCCGCTTCCACGATGGAGTGTTCCCCGATGAAGACGTGGTCGCCTATTTTGAGTGGGTAGTAGGAATAAAACCCGCGATGCAGACGGCTGGGAGGGCGCAGGATGGCGGCGCGGGAGATGTAGGTGTATCGTCCTACTGTTATCGCGACGGAGGGGGGCGTATTCGTCGACGTTGACGGAGTGGATGATGTGTTTTCGCTTTCGTTGTGTGAATGGCTGGAGGAAGAGGACGAGGGTGGTTGAAGGCGAAACAGGTCGCCGCGAATGACGGCTTCGGCTTGTATGACTGTTTTTCCGCCGAGGATGATATGTTGAGTCCCGTGGATGAGGCTGCGACGGGATATTTTGTTGCCGGTGTCCTGCTCTTTTGTTAGCGCGTGCCTCTCGTGATGATGTTTCTGTTTAGGAGTTTGAGAAGGTTGGGTAGTATTTGAGAGGGTGACGGACGGTTTCGATGTATTCGCCCTTTGCGGCTTTGGGCGGCATGTTGACTGTCGGATATAATACGTCGAATCTGCCGGAATGAAGGCTAATTGAGCGAATTCGTAGTCGATGGTTGTGATCCCGAGATGATTGTTTATAGTTGACGTGGAAGAGCGGCAGAATAGTCGGAGAATCGCCGGAGGTAAGGCGGTCAGGTCAATCTATCTTCAAGATTTTCCTTCTAGTACATACTTCTTCCATTTCATACCATTATCTCTGACAATTATCATCACAAAGAATATCCTATGTATTATCAAATTATTACAATTACCTAATATCTAACAAAAGAACTGAAACTGAACGAGTGAACTAAAAAACACGCCCATCCTGCGCTTCCCGACCCTTGGGAGTCTCCGATCTCCTCTTGAACAACCGTCCCACAAAACTGCCTGCATCGCGCACTCCTCGCACGATCGAGGTTGGATTGTAATGCTTCACTCGGAACACGTAATACAGAGCAACGGCGCCGAAGATATTGAAGCCGATGTATGCCCATCCTATGCCCCAGTTCCGCCATCGTTCATCGGGGTCTGAAACACGTTAGCAGTGGTCGAGGCGAAGAAGGGGAGGAAAGGGGGAAAGGACGTACATATATTGCTATTAGCCAACACCTGATTCGCGCTCTGCAATGAGCAATACTGACACCCACTCGTTGCATCATAATTATACAACCTACCCGGCGCAACAGCCAAGTACTGCTTCAAATACTCGCCACAGGTCTGGCCAGAAGGCGGGTTGAAAACACTCAATTCAGAACTGGAGCATGTCACCGCACGCCCATCGAGACCATTACCCGTCATCCCTGCAATCATATACGTCAACGGCGAAACCCTATACATGAATATCCAGAACCCAGGCAGCGCGCTAGGCGGCTGCATGACACCGTTAAAACTAAGCGTAAGCGAAAACGCGAACGTCGCAATTGTGCCCGCCATTTCAGCATTTGGCATTGATGAAATGACTAAATCGGCGAATGTGGATGCGAAGACGAAGAATTGGATGATGAATAACATCATTAACCCTTTTTGTTCGCTGGATTGGCCGGCGCCGTAGATGGGGAAGTAGTAGCAGGCCCAGACGAGAATACCTAAAAGGATTTGGTAGGGGATTTCGACGATTATGTTGGCAACCAGGAAGGCGGCCCATGAGTAGGCTTTGGAGGGTCGTTCGCGGACTTCGTAGAGGGAGCGTTGGCTGACGAAGCGCGGCATGATTCTATCAACGTACAAAGGTTATTCATGAGAACGTTCGGTGGAAACGGGACTCAAGACTTACTGCTGCACAAGCGTGGAGAAGATGGATGTAAGCATAAACGTGCTGAAAAGAACGTCTTGGAATCCTTGGATGCTGCTATTTGGTCTGAAGAATGAGAATCCGATGAATAGAGCAGATGCAAGACCGAGCATTAACTTGGCAAAGATGTACTGTGGATCGCGCCAGTATTGCTGGAAGACACGGACCACGACGTGCTTGAGTTGAGCCGTGAAGGGCATTGCGAATTCGCTGCTTCCATCGGACGATGTTTCGGAAGTCTCGGTGCCATTCGGAGCAGTTGAAGCGTGGTGGGCATGGATTTCGTCGAGCTCCGTCTGAATGTTCTTTGCTTCTTGAGACTCGCGCCAGACAGTAGGCCAGTCCTGAGTGGCCTTTCCACTTGCGCCTGCACCGATGATTTCGAGCATGTACTCGGCAGGCTATCAAGATTAGCATGTCGTCCTTTTGTTAGTAGACATGGGGCTTACATTTTCAGCAGCATCACATTTCCTTGCACCATTCCTCTCGAAATAGTCCAACAATGTTGTTGAATCTTTACCAATATCACCAAAGTAGACCGTCTTACCACCCTTGGCTAAGAAAAGCAGTCTATCAAACTGCTGAAACAGGATCGCACTTGGCTGATGGATCGTCGAAAGAACTGCCTGACCATGGTCCGCCAATTTGCGCAAAAACGCACAGATTGACCAGGAACTCTGCGAGTCGAGACCACTAGTAGGTTCATCCAGGAACAGCAATAAAGCCGGTTTTGCGGCTAGTTCAACGCCAATTGTGAGAAGTTTGCGCTGCTCGACGTTCAATCCTTCACCCGGTGTTCCCACGACTGCTTCGGCAAAGTCTTCCATGTTGAGCATTTTGATCACGTCTTCGACATATTCATACTTCTCAGAGAGAGGAGTAGATTTTGGTTGACGCAGAGCCGCGCTGAAGCGGAGGGCTTCTCGTACAGTACTGGTCTGGAGATGAAGATCCTGTTGTTGGACATA
Organism: Talaromyces pinophilus; assembly: GCA_001571465.2. Classification (NCBI taxonomy): domain Eukaryota; kingdom Fungi; phylum Ascomycota; class Eurotiomycetes; order Eurotiales; family Trichocomaceae; genus Talaromyces; species Talaromyces pinophilus. The sequence goes on along the minus strand of CP017344.1, from coordinate 1,852,603 downwards.
CCCCGTTTTGCGCTGGAAGCTGGCGTCAAGAGGCTTGCCGTTGACAAACATGTCTCCCGTCACCACACCAATAGAGACACGCTGAGCAAGGACGTCGAGAAGAGTCGTTTTTCCAGCTCCAGAGACGCCCATGAGTGCTGTCAAAGTTCCCGGCTTGACCCAACCCGAAACATTATCCAACAATCGACGCTGGCCTCCTTTGACGGGGATGTCATAACAGACATTTCGCCATGTGAATATATCTCGCTGTTCGGGGAGGATACCCAGTTCTTCCGTCGCACTTTCGTTCTCACCCGTTGGCGGCGCCTCGATGGTCCCCTTTTTGGCTTCATTATCAGACTTCCGCATATAAGCCGGTACATGACCACGCCGAAAAACGAGGAATTCCGCAGTCGACGAAGTAGCCGAGTTGAGTTCCGTGCACGTCAAATATGTGAACATGAAGAAAATCCAGAATGCAATCAGAATGCCAAAATTTCTCCATTCATGCGAATACGAGTAATCGTACTGCTTCTGGATGTACTCATCGCCCGAAACCGTTCGTTGACCCGTCACGGAGCCAGTGGCCGAACACACGAACGTATCACCTACCAAATTATTATATGCAGGCACGAAAGCGGAACATATAAACTCGCGACCGTGGAATTCGTTCGCGACGAGGGCTTCGAATGCGTAGAAGACAGGGTTGATCCAGCGAATCCATGAGAACCAGGGATGCATTTGTGGGCCTGGGATCACGAAGCCGGTGTAGATGACGATGGCGAGGACCATGATACCGGCTAATGCCATGGCTTGTGCGAGACTTTTGGTTGCGGCGGCGAGGGTGCGGAAGATGGCGGACATGGCGAGGGTTGCGATGAAGGTGAAGAGGAAGAAGATGAAGAATTGGGATGGTTCGTAGCGCTGTTACAGTTAGCACTTCACCACCTTTGATAGGATGTAAGGTCTGAACTTACTAGTCCGGCGAGGAAATATAGGACGATATTGAACGCAGCCGATGCTACAAACTTGATGGGCAGATCGGCCACGATACTGCCCATAGCTTCAGTGAATGGATGGACAAAGGCGTATGATGCCTGCTTCTCGATGATGGGACGTTGATCGTAGAGTGAGTTGATTTCCGTGATACTGATGAGCGCATTCAACCTATTCATTGCTATTAGCTGCCTATAAGCATGAGTATATTCGTGTCACTTACAAAACTGCAAAGAACAAGGCAGCGCCTTTACTTTGAAAGCCAGCTGTTGCGACTGGGGTCCTAATGATCGTTAGATAAGCTACTACACTTCAACCTTTTCACGCTCACCCAAAGTAGATCGACCCGATAATCAAAGCCATAAAAACTCGCCCGAGGACGGTCGTCAGAGTCGTGGCTTTATCGTTCCATAATCTGCGTTTATTAGTCTTTCGCCCCAGTCAGCCAAACAAGGAAAAGAGAAGGCCGACCTTTGATAAGCCCTCTTCGTACAAAGCCGAATCTGCATCGTAACCGACATCAAATATGGACTCTTCGGCCGCACATGCTTCGCCTGTTGTTCATGCTTCTTCTCCGCCAAGGCTTTTTCTGCAACATGGCCAACCGGAAACTCCGTCTCATGGTCCTTGATCTCTTGCATCAGAGCAGCATACTCAGGACTCTTCTTCCAGTATGCCTCGAATTCGTCAGGTGTTCGGGGTACTTGCTTATCCATTCCATCGCGCGCCTGACGTTCCTGCGGGTTTGTGACTGAGGTCAAGAAATCGCCGGTTGTTTGGCGCGCGGGTTTGGACCAGCCCATGTTGACGAAATACTGCTCGGCGCGCTTGCACGGGCCAAAGTAGATTTCTCGTCCTTCGTATAGGACAATGACCTTATCGAAAACGTCGTAGATGGCCTGAGAAGCTTGGTAAATGGCAACACTATGGCAACTTCCGGATAGGTTGGATGCCATGCGCAACGCCTTTACGAATTCCAATGCGCTAGCCGCATCCAACCCACGCGTACTGTTATCCCAGGCGGCGATTGGGGCTCTGGCCAAAGCCATTTCGGCGATACTAACACGCTTCCTTTCGCCACCGGAGACACCGCGTACGTAGTCATTTCCGACGATGGTGTTGTATGTATGTGAAAGACCAAAGACTGCCATGACTACCTGAGTCACCTCGTTCACGTAGTCTTCGCGCGTCTGTCCTGGGAGGCGATGAGATGGAGCGCGAGCTGTGGCGGCAAACTCCAGTGTTTGGCCAACGGTAAGATGAGGGAAATGTTTGTCGACTTCTTGGTTGTACAGAACTTCGCCTTTGAATTCTGAGTGCATCTTTTGCATTTCAACGCCGTTGTAGTGGATAGTCGACTCCTTGTCGAGGTCTAAACCGTGTAGTTCTCCGCAAAGCGTCTTGAGAAAGGTCGAGCAGCCACTACCAGGTCGTCCTAGCACCATCAATAGTTCACCACCTTTGATAACGCCATCAAAGTTGCGCAAGATCGTTTTGTGTTCTTTCTTCTTGGCGAAGCTGAAGAACTTTCCGGGTCGCAAGGGCGCAGTCAACACCGAGCCGACGGTCTCTTGCAGCTGCAACGCTTCACCAGAACCAGACACAGTCATATTCTTGAACGTGATACTTGCTCGAGGAAACTCCACGCCCTCTTGTTGTAGCAGACGCAACCTCTTTCGTGACCACAAGTATGCATTAAACTTCTCATGTCCCGGATCAATTCGCGGATCTTCAAGCGCCATCTCATCGACTGTATCCATGCGCGTAATCGGTGCACTGTCGCGACGACCTAATGTACTCGGGCGGCGCGAAACAGATAACGACGATGCAATTCTGACCAATTCTTCGCGATCACCAGGTCGGACCGGCTCAAACCTGCCGGGGAAGTCATCGTCGCTTGGATTCAAAGCTGCTTCCGAGCTTGAGATTTCGTCTTCGTCTCCATGCTTTTCATGTTTTTCAATCTTTCCATGTAGGTGGTAATGGCCTTCTGACGAGGGTGTAGCCATCGTCGCGTCATTCGATGCTCCAGATGGGCTTTCTGGCCTAGGTTGTGTTGAGGTCATTTGCAGACTAGGGGCTGCGAACAGATCCAACGTGATCTAAGACGGCATTCGAGTTATAGAGATCCCGAGAATCTGCGAGGGAGGAGCCAATATATGTATGTACTCTGTATGATGGATTCAAAAATAAGGTTTAAGATAAAAATCATTAAAGTACATGCGAGAAACGAAACGGCATAAATTATCTTCAGATTCCGAGAGCCGATGACCGATACTGTTATGCTCACCATCCCACGAGTTCTTCCGAGGAGGGACAATTAAAGGACAGCACAAGGCACCAGATCCAGACTGCCCATCCTCTCCAAGAAAGGAAAAGCGTCGTCCAACATACCCCAGACGGAATTGAGGCATTCTCCAACCAGCGTGCTTCTCGTGTTTAGCTGACATACCAGAGATACCACAAGAGGAATAAGGATTAAGAGTGGTGACGTTTGCGGTTGGAATGAAAAGTGGGACGACCATTCATTGATGATCTAGGGCCAGAGTCTACGTAGTAGATTCACTAGTTACGCTTTACCTTGGCGGGCATCCACTCAGAAACAACCAAGTCGAATTGGGAAGGGGCTTTTTCTGTCTCTGATTCATTATCTTGTCTACATTGTAATGCCTGGAATTTCATCGCGTGTCTTAACAGTAGTCGTACGATCAGCCACTGAATCATCCTACCCCTAACATTAAAACGGAGAGTGCCCGAAGTTGGGAGACAATCCTCTCCATGTGCAATTGCATCAACATTGCATACTTCCTCGGATGCTTTATTTAGACTGTTCCGCGATGTGCACTAATTTGAGCTTAGAAGTTAGATAGATCTTCATCGTTGGATTGAAGACATTGACCAATTAGGTTTCTTGGATCAAGCTGAACGGCCACACGCAGTGGCACACGGCCGCGCGACGAGACGCAACGGTGGACCCCGGCCGGATCTACTACTACGTATGTAGTACGGAGTACGGAGTAGTAGTATCCGGAATTGCATTGTCGATTCAACTATAGGACTACTCGGTCGGCTCGACAATTGCAACCGTTGAAACCATATGGCATCCGTCCTCCGTGCCACTTACCACTTAGTGAAATCAAATCTTTCAGCTCCGGCACTGCACGGATCCGGATAAGGTTCTTAAAGTACGTAACCATGCATGTGGCTTGGCCAAAAATTAATTAATGAATTGCACCTCGTTATGGTAGGGATCGCAGCCCTAACTAGTAGTTTTGTAGAAACTAGTGGCGCCCTTTGCGGCGTTGGTGATCATCGGTACGTATTGGTTTGGGGGCTTTCGGTCTCGATTTTGCGCCTAGAACGCAATCATTATTGGTGTTGAGGGCTGTGGCTTGTGCATTTATACCGTCAAAATCTAAGCTTAGAACACATGACTTTGTCAATCACTTTCAATCATGTGAAATTAATATAATAAACATTGAAGAAAAGGAGAGAAGAGAAGGGAAGGGAAGAAAAGGGGAAGAAGAGATTCCATTTCCTAGTACTTACTATAGGGTTGTCTATTTAATTCGGTTTCGATAGATCCAAACATTCGCCATACCAAACAAGCCAGTCAACAACAGACATTGAAGTCATTCAGTCCTTGTCCTACATCATCTATGATTGGTTCAAACTCGTGGTGACTCTTTCAGATCAAGCTGGAGTCGTCTTAATCTTGGTATGGTTGGCTATCTATACAAATTTACATCGCTTCTATCGAGCCTCAGACTCCGCTTCGGGATTCAGGCCGAGATCTGATAAAGCAATATGATGCCAGAATCGCTCGAAAACACCGTTTACATTCACGAAAGAGCAGTCCAAAACACAAGGCTTCTAAGTTTTTGGATATGGTTATCTTTTACGGTAACTGGCAGTCCGATAACGGTGGGAAACGAAAAGAGCGACTAACTTGGAAAGTATACTTAGTGTGTATAAGGTTTAAGCTAAATTATGGGAATATGTGATTAAATAATGTAAATTTTGAAATGATGATGAAGTAGAGGAGGATATTGGCCTCAGGCTCACTCCAGGGTCATGTGGTCTACCAAACCCTAACCAATGGTTTTTCACATACAATGCAATGGTCTCAATCATGGAATTAGTCTTAGAAGGACTCAGATTATTGTTTTCTTTGACAGACCGGTTGCTGGGAGTACAAGCTACGAACTGGCCAAAGATTTGAAGCCAATCAACGCTTCGCCCGAGTCCAATACACATTCAAATCCCATCTTCCTCCTTCACCCAAGAAGCCCTGTCCCCCTTCCCACCTTTAAGAACCTCGGGTACGATATCTTCTCGTTCTTCAAAGTCTTTCCACCAATTCTGCTGCCTGAAACGGTCATACCATTCTCTTGGAGGCGCCAACTTTTCATCCACAGCAAGCATATCAATCCCATACATCAACTCCACGAATCTATGGTTCGCAGCAAGTGCAACGTCAACTACTCCCGGGTTTTCTGAGATACCTGGTGTAAGCCATCCACTTGATTTATCGTGGTCGAGGAAATCGTTGCGGGTGATTGCCCAGTCCTGGATCTTGAGGAGAGTTTGTGTTTCCCAGTGTCTCGCATTCAAAGCCGTGGTGCGATTCTGATCCGAAGACGAAAGGCCCATGACATTGCCATGGATGGTAATTGTGTTGCGTAGGAAGTAATTCGTGTTCATTCCCAACAGATTGATTTGTGAGTAGCAATGTGTCACCTTTGAGAGCTGGTCGTTGGTCGGAGTTGGCGGGATATGGCTCTTCGAGATAAGGAAGTTTTGAATTACTCTCATGAACCAAAGTCGAAGTTTCGGTTTCCGTACACGTTGTGCGCATGCACGGATTGCTTGCACCCAGGGGTTGAGGATCGGATGGGTTGTTCGTGCATATCCATCCACCGGTTTGAGGATCTAGTTTAGTCACGTTGATTTGAAGATTGGCTTCTGTGGTTTTGCCCTCAAGAAGAGCTGCAGGCGAAGATACCAGCCCTTTGATGAGGAGGTAGTACACGATTCGACAGGCAAAGGCTACCTCGGTCCAGAGCCATAGTGTGTGCTAGAGGGATATTTTTGATATCTACATTTTTATTATCTGCATAGAGTTATAGGAGACGTGACCTGGTCGAGAAACTTTTGTGAGCTCTCGAAATAGCAAAGAGGTGGCCTTTTTATAGACCATAGCCTAAAGACTATCTGATCCGATCTTCCCTCGTTTTGAAATGAGCCACGCTTATTGTCATATCATTTTGCTTTACAATGCACCCGGGCTTACGTTTAAAACTATCCGAAATATTTCTTCTCATAAGATATTAGTTTCGGTGTCTTGGTGCGAAATTTGGCGGTGGCTGACTGAATGGAAGGGCCTGATTGTCTCCGAAAAGTTGCCGGGTTAAACAGATTTGAGACGCTCTGCTACCCTCGATCCAAGCAATGAAGCTCAATAATATTAATCTAAAGTTTTGGGGGGGCGCGGGGGGCACCACGTGCCATTCGAGGAGGAGAAGATGATCAGTCCAGCCATGAACAAGGCCCGGAGACTCAGATATAACGCACTGATGATCGAAGAGCTTCATCAATTATTCTTCATATATCAGCCTTCATATTATACGTGGTCTTACTTCAGGATGTAACGCTAGACCAAAAATAAAATAGTCACTAGATTACTGTAGTCTACAGGATAAAACGAAGCCACGCATGCTGTGGTGTCCTATGCTACACATGGCCTACTTCGAAGCAATGGTAATATCTCTGACATAGGTATCCAAAAATTTTATGTATTGACATGGAGTCATGACGGAAGTCACCACAGTGGCCCACTCGGCATACCCTGGTCGTGTAAGACGAGATCCCTACTCCTGCATAGGCAATACGTAGTCACAGAAAGTTCTTATAGTCAAACCTGGTGAAAGGGTCCCTCAAAAGTGAGGGAAGATAGACTATACACCGATGACTATCACTTCTGAAACATCACATCCAAGTAGAGATACTTGTCAAAGATTCACTGGCGGTTAACTGCCGATACATGTCCGAAGATGCGTTGTTAGCAGCCCCCTTGCAGATTCGGCGACCTATTCCACTTTTTGTCTGTCATCTTGCATCCCTTTTGACTTCCGACCCCTGACTACACAGCCGAAGGAATTAGAGCTTAAATTTGAATGTCTCACAGATTTTTAATTAGTTATTCTCACACAAATATATCCTCTCTTATAGCTCACTCAGGGAGAGTACTCGGAGTTTACCATATCAGGAATCGAGCTGGTAGCGCGCTGGATCTAGGACAGGTGGGAGGTAGATCAACTCACAATACATAAATATACTTTTTTGATAACATATGCAGTCCATAGTGTGAAAAATAAAAGGTCTCCTGATCGACTGCCAATCATAACATAGAATAAGCTGTCGGCTATACGCCAGCAATCTTAGCACACGATGGGGCCTCGTATCATTTCGTCCCATGCATGACCTCATACCCAATAGTTTATGATTTACATTAGGCTGCGCAGCCATAGATTATAGCCACTCGATATAGATAACTGCCGTACAAGCTTATTGCTTACCGGAGTTGATAAAGATCTGTATATGCATGGCCACTTCCGAACGCAGATCTATCATATAGCTTACTGCACTGAAAGCGCTCCTTGCCTGGATGTTGTGTCACTTTGCGATGTGACGTATAAAATAACGGAGTGTGTCCTCGGTAGACCAGATCCTATTTAATTTTCCTCTTTCCAACGTGTACTCTTATCACACTTAAAAGCCAAGTGAAAGTTTCCACAGACAAGCACAAGAGACACCACCAAGACATTCAAAATTTTCTCAGAATCCCTCGTCATGCTCCAGTCAAATATCCTTGTAGCGTTACTGGCACTTGCACCAAGCACAGTTCTCGCAACCCCAGACTCCAATGATATTCCTCCAATCGTCAGCGGCGTTGTCTCATCAGCCCTCAGCCTCGCCAGTTCGTACGCATCCGAGTACAGCACAATTCCACCAGATGCACAATCGGCGGTCTCATCGGCCCTCTCACTTGCATCATCTTACGAGAGTTACGGAAACAGCGTCGCTAGTAGTGCGCTGAGCTTGGCGAGCTCCTATGCCAGCGAATATGGTGATGGCGGCAGTGACTCGACCACGACTGAGGCCTCAGTGACTTCAAGTACTAGTACTGGCACTGGCTCTGCCACTAGCTCGGGAACAACAACCGTCACGTCAACCAGCCATTCGGGAGCAACGGCAACACAAACCTCATCTACCGGCGGCGCATCTTTCAACAAGGCATCATTCATATCCGTTGGCGGAGGACTGATGGCTACCATGGGCGTTCTGGCGGGTTCTATTGGTGTTCTGGCGGTGGTCCTCTAAGGAATGACAGAAGGTGAAGATACTGGTCATTTGGTTAGGATGTGGAACATGCTTCGAGACAGTCATTCCCCGCGTTTTCTAGCATCATTAAGATTCGGTCTCCTCGGCACTTCACCTGCCCTAAATAGGTAAAAAAAAAAACTTGGAATATACTATTCTAAGAATCGAGAAACATGGCCATTGCCAAGTTCGCATAAGCTTTTACGCGGTACAGACCTAGGATATAGAGATGAAAATATAGAATTCGTGACAATTTGTTGCTTACCGAGGTCGAGCTATCAGAAGATCTACAAGTGTATGGCCTTGTCATATCAGCCCTTTCTGGACGACATGAAATCCTTACAGTCTAGGTACAAGTTAGATGTAGTCAAACACACACAGGCATCATGCCCGGGCCTGGTTGAAAAGGAACACAGGGTACAGAAGTAGACCTCGTAGGCATGAAAAGGCGCTTCGACTCACTCAAAACATTTGATATTATCAAGTTCACTAATTGCGAGGTAAGTACCCTCTAGTGAGAGACGCATTGAAGACATGTTATGAACACTAACCTTGTGGATTATCGACGGTGTCCTGTCTCTACGCATTTACCCCTTAATCTCTTCAGGCGTGCTTTTTCTTGAATTACACACATCTTATACGGATATTCCTGGGACCCATCTAACTATCAGTATATTGACATTACCAAGGGCGCCAGACCTTCCGAGGTCCCAGCATTGAAATACCTACATGTAGGTAGTATATAGATTACGATGAGAACCTCACACGTCCATGCTACCTAACCAGGTAGATACGTTCATGGAAGTAATCCCCCGAAATTTCATACTTCAAGTCTGTTGATAATAATGAGACATATGTTCTTCCAGCGAGTCATTAAAGTACCAGACATCTGATAAACCAGTCATTAGCGGAAAGATCGTCAACGGTATCCTCAACTCTATTGAGGCATGGGCTTTTCAAAGCATCCGATTTCATTAATGAAGTCACCTAATGACCGTACTACTACTTGGTCTTTTCTAGCGACCTCCACCCATGTGCATCTAGCGCAACAAAGTATGACACGCCAGGGCAGAACTATGTAGTATCGGCAGTTGGTCGATCGGCATGGAGCTGCGAGTCTCTTCATTAGACCATGCTATCAAGTGTAAATATACACCATTAGTTTGGCAAAATAAGAGTACGTAACGTCGCTGATGGAACTAAAGAAGGACGTTTCTTATCTGTCCTCCATGCAAATACGCTTGATGTTACAACACAGTGAAGATCACCGAGTATCGATAGAGTCATGATTCGCCAGAAAGGGAACTATGATAGAATATGCCTATGATTTTCCTGAATGCGGGGATGGTTAATTGATTCAAATCTGAAGTGCTTGACACAGCATGACAGGCCGATTCCGACACTGACAAGGTTAATTTGACGTTACGTATATACAATTTCGGCTATTTTAGGGTCGCTGAACTGCATCTTGTTCTAAAGGCAACTTTGTCGACGTGGTCTTAGAAACATTTGTATGTCACCGATCTGGAGGGTTATCAGTATTGATATTCGATTTCTACATGTAATAACTAGTCCTCATACCATTAGATTCAGCCCATGAAAAATTAATTGAAATATTTGGAGTTGTCATCCCGATTGTAAGTAAGGCCAACTAACTAAACAGAAGCCTAACTGATCCTGGCCACTACGTAATGGAGACTAACAGACAGGCTTCGCGGGCCCTAACTCGGGGACACCCATGACCGACAGGACAGTCTGACTGCGACAAAGAAATTAGTTGATACTCAGGCCAATTAGCGGTGTCCTGTGATGCGAAACATGTGGGATGGGTTCTACCCGTCATCAATCTACTCAAACGATTCCATCCACGTGCATCAAGATCTTCAAAAAGCGACGTTTGCGTTTAGATCGAGAATAAGCAAGGCATGAAATCTGAAATCTGGCTGATGGGTATTTCCATCTACGTACGTAGCAAATTCTATCAACCAAGTCAGCAGCCCTGTTACCACGCTTTCTGCGCACCAACGCCTCGCGTGCGTTTATACTTTCGGGGCCGGAAAGTTCCTGAATAGGTAATTTTGGATACGAACCATAAGACCTTGGCGAAAGGCGTGGGTGGAAATTAACTCTACAATTTTCTGGGACGATGTCGGATGAGCACTCCTTGTCGAACTCCGGCTGAAATCCATGGCACAAGTCTGCAAATGCCCTTCAAAATCCAGAGTCTGTAGTACTCTGTACTCCCGTAGTATGTGCCAGATTTTGTAGTCTGTACCCCGTACTCCGTACTCCGTACGTACGCTTTGATCCGGTAGAATCATAGATCCTACCAGCCTTGCGGCTTGGTGGCGTCCAATCTGAACGTGGTAGACAATGTGATTATGTTATGGTCCAGGGGTACCCGCCAGTTGACTGTCGTGTGTGAAATCGCTGAGTCATGAACTACATCCCACGTTCGTTCAGTGTTATCGGAGGAATTCATGGTCCAATTGTAGTGCGCTGATATTTCTCGCCGATGGTAGCAATACATTCCTAGGTCCGTAGTACTACGTAGGACAAGTACAAGCAGCTAGCTCAAGAATCGGTATGTATCTCATATTATTCGCCCTAAACCTGGTCTAGTCGTGTACGCCCGGGCTTTTCACTTGATTAGTTTCAGTTCCGAGATTATATTGCTTCACGAGCTGTTCCCCGCAACTTTTAAAATGGAGGAGTAGATATCACCCCGTCCCTGTGCAGCAATCACCTCCCTAGTCTGTACGCACCCCATACCATCCCCGTTTCCCCAGTCGATGAAAATATTTCGCCTAGTGTATCCGGAGGGGTCGGTCTGAATGCCAGCTAATCATAGGGAGTAATTGGGATGGGGTATGCACTTCCGCACCTCGCACATGAACTTGCTGCTAGAAACCCATGCAGACCTCAGACTTCAGAGCAGACTCCAGAGGCGTTAGCAACTAGTCCGAGTAGCTGGCTTTTTCACATGGTTGGTTTTCAGCCATTTTAGCCGTCACGGACTTAGAAGCCAATCAAGAACCCGGCCAACAGCTTAGAATATTAGTGTCGCATTTCAGCGCTCAGGCGCCTTTTCCTCCCTCTGTGATTGATTGTATCGCTCCGGGCCTTATCCACATTTGCATGAGAGAATTTTGACTCACCGCGTAGGGTGTGCGAAGGCATCGTACATACATACAGCGGATTGCACGGATAACAATTTGTTCGCGCTCCCCATTGGAGGTAATTTATCTTTTCCATTTTTTTCCCTGTGGCACAGAATCTTGGTCATTTAACTTCGCGGGTATTCGGAAAGCTAGTAACGTATTTGCTGCTCGTGAGTGGTACGGAGCAGACATGCGGGACTTTGAATGGACTTTGGAGTGCGTAACGCATGACTGACTACCCCGGACTTCATGATAGTCTCGTGCTTTGAATGGTTTAATCTACAGAGTATGCGGAGACAACAATCGCATGATCTTTGGCCTTTATCGGAGACGTTTTTGTAACAGGGAAAGTGGGAAAGGTACGAAAAGGAATGTTTCTAGCTCGTGATCGAAGCCTCACGCATCAAATCTTGCCTACCAAGATGGGAAGTGTAAGCCGGTCCCACCTGTCCTACTCGCCCAAGGCCCCAATCCAATGATTCATGCTTTTTAGCGTCACTAATATGCCTTGCGACTCAGTCCCGAAATCTTTTTAGCTGGGGGTGGCTGGTTTCGAACGTACTATATATTTCACGCAGTAAATTAGTCTGAAGCATCAGTAAAGCACGAAGTTTGGATTGTTAAAAGTTTAAAATAGACAATACCCCATCCTTGGACCAGCGTCTGGCCCATCGGCAATTGGAAGTTGAGAAAGATAAATCCAGGGTATAAACTCGCCGCATGTGCCCCATTTAAAGGATTTTCAATCGGGGTAAACAGCTAGCGCCGTCGAAATTGACTCTGTGACTCTTTATTACAGCCCTCTGGCTCACACCGTTCTCTCCACCATTTTTGAGAGCTCAACGGTAATTGATCGTGAGAACATGTGAGGAATGATGCAGATCTCCTCCATTCTTGAGAGGATTTCTCTCCCTGTGCCTGTCGGGGTCCCTGGCTCTGCTGTTCCTGCTATATTGGTTGGACTTTTTGTTGCATTGGGAGGTGTCCTTTTCGGGTATGTTTATCACTACATGTATTAAATAGTGGGTTAACTAATATTCACTCTTTTCTTAGATACGATACAGGCAACATCAATGGCATTCTTGCTATGAAACAGTTTAGAGACCAGTTCTCCACAGGTTTTACTGACACAATTGACGGACAAGACAATCAACCCGATTTCACTGCCGGGCAAAAAGCTCTGATTGTCTCAATATTGTCAGCGGGCACATTCTTCGGTGCCTTATTTGCTGCTCCAGCTGCAGATAAGATTGGCCGCCGATATGGCTTAATGGTTTCTTGTGTCATTTTCATTGTCGGTGCTTTGTTGCAGGTTGCTTCGAGCACTATTCCTGTCTTTGCTGTCGGCAGATGTGTTGCTGGCTTGGGTGTTGGCATGCTATCGACCCTTGTACCCTTGTACCAAGCCGAGACGTAAGTACATAGCCCCCCTTCATAGTCATCTGGATACACTCAATCTAGATGGCGACTGCCTCAAGCACATCTGTGTTATATGAAGCTGACCTCGGACCACGTTGATAGTGCACCAAAATGGATCAGAGGAGCCATTTGTTCTGCTTTCCAGTTCGCAGTGACATTTGGCCTGTTCCTAGCAGCGATTGTGGATAACGCCACCAAGAACCGCACTAATTCTGGCGCCTATCGCATCCCCTTGGCCGTTCAATTAGCGTGGGCTGTTATCCTTATCCTCGGCATGATCGCTCTTCCAGAAACACCGCGATATCTCATCAAACGTGATCGACACGAAGATGCCGCTCGTTCTCTTGCTCGCTTACGACGACTTCCCATGGACAGTCGATATCTGGCGGAAATTGCGGAGATTGCTGAACATCATGAGCATGAGCTCAACCTCGGCGGAAGCTCGTACCTGGACTGCTTCAGGGGAAGCCTTGGGAAACGACTCATGACGGGATGCCTACTACAAGCATTCCAGCAGCTCACCGGCATTAACTTCATATTTTATTATGGCACATCTTACTTCTCGAGTGCCGACATGGGCGATCCGTTTGTTATCACCATGATTACTAATAGTGTTAACATGCTAGCGACTATTCCTGGCTTGTTTATGATCGAAAGATGGGGACGGCGACCACTGCTGCTCTTTGGCGGTATTGGTATGGCCGTCTCTCAATTCCTTGTTGCTGGGTTAGGCACAGGTCTTACTCAGAGTGACGCTACCAATAAGGCTTCAATAGTCTTGATCTGTCTTTTCATATTTTTCTATGCATGTTCATGGGGCCCAGTAGTCTGGGTAGTCCCCGGCGAAATATTCTCGCTAAAAGTGCGTGCCAAATCTATGTCCTTGTCAACGGCATCCAACTGGCTCATTAACTGGGCTTTGGCCTATTCCGTTCCTTATATGGTTGGTTCCGGGACAGGAAATCTGAATTTGCAAGCCAAAATGTTCTTTATCTGGGCCAGCTTCTGTCTCCTTGCCACCATAACTGTCTGGTGCCTGGTCTACGAGACCAAAGGTCTCTCTCTGGAGCAGGTCGATGAAATGTACGCCGAAATCGATAAGGCTTGGGAATCTCATGACTTTCAGGCTGCGATTGCTCTTCGGAACTCTCAACGTCGTTCCGTCAATTCCCAAGCACAACCTTGGAATCGCCATAGCGCAAAAGCGCCATCATATAGTGTGCATATCGAAGCTTCACCGTCTTCGACGCTGGAGGATACCGAACGCCATCAGTCGCGGTCGAGCAGGGGTACTATCATTGAGCAAGAACCTACTATCATGTTGCGGCAATTCCCTTAGCGCGTATAAAAACTCAATTATTTACTTAGTATAATATAATGAAAACGAGGCTATGTGACTACTCGCTAGTTTTACCTTAATGACCTACGTAACCCTTTACGAGTCTAGAATAGCTCAATGGATAAGAACTATTCATGATACCAATAGCATCCTGCCTTCTATAGGTACTTAGGTATACATATTGATATGGTCTTCAATAGACATGCCAGTGAATCAAATATGGAGCCTGGCGTCGGTGTCGTGTCCTCGGACCGCATGGGTTGCCTAGATACATTCATGGATAATGTATAATACGTAAGCTGTACCTACTGAGTTGACGTATTCAAATTCTCATCGTCATATCATCCGGTAATACGCGACCAGGCCGTTAGCACTACAAATGAATGACAGAGCGAAGCAATGTAAGTATGAATACCATTTAGGGCAAGCTGACGCTCGCCAACACATGCACTCAGATTTCAAGGTGAGTTTAAACGCACTTTGCATCATGAATCTATTGCCTAACCCGACATCCTTCATTTTGTGGTATGTTGTCCAAGGCTTTGCAACTGGAAGGCCATTCCCAAGGTCTAATAGTACCATCAGTCCTAGTCCAGTCCTAACATTTATCCAATCCGGAGTTTTTGACGAGAACACGTTTGTCTCAGATACAGACCGTATCTTTCAGAGATGGCTATTGCAGTGATACCTAGTCTAGAGCAGGGTCACATTCATACAACCGCCACAGAGAAGTGTTGACGGCTAGGCGTAAGTCAGTCTGAGTCAGTCACTCAAGCAGTACAACCTCGTGGCAGGTACGGGACTCGGTTGAATGCGCAATATCTGTGAAACGATGGATACAGGTTCTGAATATTCAATTTATCCCAGTAGGCCTCAGGGTCGATTCCGTCTTTTTGGGCGG
The DNA here is from genome assembly GCA_001571465.2 of Talaromyces pinophilus. Taxonomy (NCBI): domain Eukaryota; kingdom Fungi; phylum Ascomycota; class Eurotiomycetes; order Eurotiales; family Trichocomaceae; genus Talaromyces; species Talaromyces pinophilus. The sequence goes on along the minus strand of CP017344.1, from coordinate 1,837,425 downwards.
ACGGTAGTCTTTGAGTAGGTCAAGATACTACGACATATGTGTAACTGCAACGCAGGTACAATCGCAATGTCACGGTGCCTTTGTCAATATTTCTACAGTTTCGTCATAGGTACTGCAGTACTCAGTGATATGGTCGGTGTTGCCTGACTCCTTGAATTACTTGGAATCTTAGATTGAGCCATTCAATGCAAATATATAGTACATGTATCACCACTGGTGGAATATGCCGTTCTACCTTCCTGATGAACATATATGCATTAGAAACGAAGTGACTGACTGGATCAATCCCTATGCAACTTGCGAAAGCATGCTCTGAAGGCAATGAAATTCAACTCAGAATCCGAGACATTGGTCTGACATTCCAATGCCTCGTCTCTTTGCGTGATTATTGAGATGTAACCAAGCTACTAGTACTATTACTCAGAGACTCAATGAAATCATTTGCAAGCTCGATCCATTTCTCAAGGCCTGAACAGTTTCACTTCAACCCTCTTGTTGCCCATTCAACAACATGGTACGAACATATTTGAAGGATTAAGGACATATAGTTTATCGATAACTATGATAACAAGCTTATTATAGGCACCTCCACTCGCCCGAAAAATTGGGAGCGGGACCTAATCTCGATTCGATGTGATCTGAGCCGATCTTCTCAAGCCATAAAAGTCTTCAGCTTTTGAGTGATCAATCTAACACAAACCAAGTCCGAAGATTGGCCATGACGGGTTGTCACACTTGGCCCACTCAATATAAGCCCCAAGAAAAAGGGCATAGCATGACGTCTTAATCGTCTATTATTTCCTTCCACAGTCTTGGGGACTTCGTACGGGTACTCAATTATAGGCTATAACAGGGTTTGTTAAGACTCAAAACCAATCCGTAGTCGGTCACTAAATAGGAACATGCTCTATGAACTCGCTAAAGTAGACTTCGTGTCCCAAGCTGCAGATGAGAACGTGAGAAAGTGGGAACAACTGGGCATATACGTAGGTACTTACATGTGCGTGAACCAGCCGACTTCTATCTGGCCGTGTATGCGTATGCAGCTGCCAAAAACGCAAAGAGGATTTTCGTCTCTTTTCTTTTTCTGAACATGGACGCTTTGGGTCAATCAACAGGCCGGTTTGACGATAATGGCAGGACGTTTATGCAGTGCTATCTGATCAGATTCCGTGCCTGAACGAAGTAGGTTGCAACCCTGTTTATTCCTAGGGTATTTATGCAGCCCCTGCCAGACGGATTTCAAACATAAGTTTGCAAATTGAAATCAAGTTGAACGCTGTTAGAACATCCCTGGACCCGATTGAATAGCTATATCCTCTGTTTCTTGCTATTTACGAAAAGAGGACTGTACTGTCTTATCTGAACGCATAACGCTTAATGGTAGTACAAGCTGAATATGCACATGTCTCTTACGCAGTAGGTACAACATCAGATGAGGAGAAAAGAGAGTGGTGGTGCAGTAACTCTGTCACTTTACCGCTTCAGGCGCGGATTGACACAAGTGACAGCTGAGGAACTCTGCATGATCCCATGAATGACAACCGTGCCGGAAACCGAGCCAGATATGGATGTCGCACATACGTAGATAGAAGGACTAAAAGTCTAGGAAGATCTTGGGAAATCCTGAAGAATCGGCTTTTGTCCCGGTGATTGGGCAGTGTTCCGCCCATCAAATCGATAGATTGAAAGGCTAATTTGATTGCCCCTCTTCTTCTTACCGTCACTTCTTTCCGAGATCTGAGTTTCACGATATGATTGGATCTCCGGGGTACATCCGTGTCAAAGAAGACGATTGCAAAACCAGGTCTTAAAGAAACTTAAGAAAGTGGGTGCGATTTTAGAAAGTAAATCTCGCCAATGACAGCCACCGATCGGCCGGAATTGATGTTATCTTTTTGACTTTTTGCCAGCGTAATTCTTCACCAACAAATATTCAGGGATTGTGGTCAAGTGTCAGGACTAAAATCGTTAGTCTGAAGACTATCATCGCTTAGTGTTGCTGTCTTTGCGATTATGCATGCTAGAGTTTGGATTAACCAAGTGCCAGCATTCACGAACGCCGCGATCGTCGAATTTTGCATCGATGTGTACCTAAATATGCATCAACAGCGTGCTAGACTGCATGTTGAAGATCATTTTTTATACGACAAGCTGTGATACTTTATACGGTCGCTTGGTGGTTGGAATACGAAGAGATCAGTGGTGAGATACGTATATAGTAGTATTTCCCTATTATGGAATGTATTCGGTCTACTTGATGGTCTATATCTGAAGATCGACTATGGTTTGTGATGAAGAAAGATGTTCCCTGCCTATAATTCTTGAACTAACAACACCGGGGGGTTTGGCGGCGTTCATAACCCTAGAGATCTCTACCTATCCCATCCTAATGGTTAGCTGCTTCGGCCCGCTACTACTGTGGATCTATTGAACGCAACCTATGAATAGTATGTATCACGTAGTGTCTAATAATTGTCCTATTGTTAACTTATATGATACTAATAAACCGGATATAAACGTGTAAACAAGATATTATTGGTAGGCGCTTCCCGGTCCGGGAATAAGGCCAAGGAATTGACAAGGATTGGTAGATATAACAGCTCGCCACATTTACAACAATCAACCTGCTGCCGGATTTTTGATACTTGATTGGCAAGCTGGACAAAAGTTACTTGAAAAGGTTCGGCACTCTCATTTGTTCTTTCGTCTCTGTTATGTGGGTTCTCTCCAACATGTTGGTGTCGTCTTGGCTGCTTGACTTTCCTAATTCGGAAACAAGACGGGATCTTGACATTCAAGTAATATCAAGTGATACCTCCAACGAAATTAGTAGAATCCAGGTGTATCAACAGCTAATATTAATTAATACAGGCAACAACAAGCGATAACAAGTATAAGTCTATTCACGAATCAAAAATCGGACCCATAGCCACCAAACCCCTCGTCTCCAACTCGTACACCAATTTCTTGGTAAGTCTAGGATTGCTAACCACGCAGACCGCCTCTGCTCCAAACTCACTTGTCATACGCTCAATAATAGGCACCATATCGACGCGACCCGTCAGATCAGTGTCCATCACCAGCGGGTCGGTATCCATCTGCTTGACTAGATCGATGACTCCCTGTCCGTATGTCTTGAGTGGTGAGCGTGTCTGCCACACTACTCGCATCGCGGGTCTGTTGCCGTCACCTAGGAAGGACAGACAGGGCCCGATGCCGGACCCTGTTGTCACCACGATGATCTTTTTGTAGAGGCGCATCACGTATGCGAAGCCGTAGACTAGAACACCCCGCTTCCACAGGTATTGTGGTGGACGCTCGATCGTGTCTGTTGTCCAGTCACCTGCCTTGGATATTAGACAGGAGAACGAATCGGAAGACTGCAAGGTTGAATTTGGTCCTTTCTCAGCAGCTCTATCGGGAAAAGTTGCAAACGAATGCCAGTCCCACAGGGGATTTTTGGCAAGCTGGATCCCTAGCCCAAATCTTGTCCGTGCATGGTTCATGTGAAGTCTGATTGCATGTTTAGAAAGTGGCTCTGGTTCCACTTTCACTCTCCGCAGCAGTAGGTAAGGATGAACAATGGCTGTAATAACCACAATGAGCAGCCAAAAAGCGGGCAGCCGAATGAGGTATTGACCTAGACTCAGATCCTCTGCTTTCCTAGCTTGATCCGAAAACATCAACAGCAGGGCCAAGAACAGAGCCACCACAGCCCAAGCAGAGAAACGATGCGTTAGCTCAAACCCATTGTGGTGCTTGAACCGAAAAACCGGATAAGCAGCGGTCATGATGAACAGCAATAACACCAGAATGATATAAGCTATTACGACCACAGCTGTGGAGATGTGCTGTGCTGCATCGGTGCTGCTGCTGTAATGGTCATCCGGAAACCAGTAATGCTTGGAGATCAATGCTACTAGTCCGACGTACCACACGAATGATGCAACGCCGCATCCACTGTGCACGCCACCCAAGTGAAAAGCCTTGGATGCAATTCGTCGTAGTCGTAGCGGAGCTGACCGTGGGATGGAGCAGATCACCAGGTATATTGTATTGACTACCAATGGTTGGCGCATTAGACCGCATACAGTCAGATTTGCTGCTGTTGCATTTACGAATGCGAGCAGAGAGGATTGGTCGGTTATCATGATGGCAATGAAGACAGCGAGATTGGCAAGAAAAATGAATGAGAAAAGGCGGCGGTAGACATTGAGGGCTGTAAATCGGAGGAAATTCCAGTATGCTCTTGACTTGGATTGGCGTTTGGTCTTTTGTGCTTCAATATCTTCACCAGCATTGCTGTAATATCCGCTATAATTTTTCAGATCACTTATTTCCTGGGGGCTGTTTTGAGTTGCCGTTTGGTTTGGGGTTTGCAAACTGTTTGATGAAGGGGACGAAGTTGGTACCACCAGTCTGACCTCTTTGGCCAAATCCCATGACATGGTGAGACCAGTTATAAGAGATGGAAATTGGACTTCCCAAGGGTCTCGAGTCTCATACGGTGAATGATAGAAACCTCGAAGTCAATGACAAATACGTCGTTCGTTGATTATATAGTTCCAACTAGTTTTCTGCTTGCTGTAGATATGACGATCCTTTCTTCATAAACATTTTGGTCGAATTCTGATCTTGATCTATTGCAATTAGCAGCCATGTACGGAGTAAACCCGAGGTCTATCGTACAGCCAGCCAGGTACAAGAATACGTAAGTAAAGACCTAATAAAGGCGATACACAGCTGTCCATACCACTCTGCAGTACGTCAAACTCGGCCGATCAGATACACTAACATGAACATGCGTCCGGCGGCACAGCCAGTAATATAATACCCTGCCCAACACCGATGGGCGGTGTCAGCTTGTCAATGCGTGTCCGGTACCCGATTATTTCCTTGGCTTCTCATGTGCCATCCACCTCAGACATGGCCCATACAACGCCATCTGGGACCCTAGGCTTTTCCCTCTCAAGCCTCAAATCTGCACGGAATTGAATCGGAATCTATGAACTGTTGTAGTTCCCCATTCCTTGATTGGGTGCTGCGGTGTGGAGTGTTACATGCATGATAGATTATCTAGTTAAGTGATTATCTAGTTAAGTTACTTAACTGCACCCAGCCAACCAACCAACCAACCCTGATTTTGGTGTTGGATGAAAATCCTTTGCTGTCAGCGTTCCAAGACAAGTTAGAAAATCGAAGCGGAACAAAAATCTCGCAAGTCGTCACCGTAAGTGCGAAGCTATTGAAGAATAGCTGGTAGGGGCGTACGATGTCATGAGCAACAGATTCGGTGTAGGCGCAAATTAGGGCAAACTCGAGCGGATATTTTCCAAAATAGGAAATTTCTTTGAGGACGCGAGGTGGGCTCCCAGCTATCAGGACGCCCCTCTAAAAAGCAAAAAGAAATATGGATTTTACTCCACTTATTTAATTACCTAAAAAGTCTAATTCTGCGTAGATCTAGAGGTCATATTACCTGGAAAAGTGGGATGTAGGAAAGAAGCAAATAAAACATGTGCCTGCAGCTGTCAGGGTATTTCGGCTAATCTTACTCTCATAGATCGAGGACGCGGCCTAATTATGGGACATTTACGTGTATTAAAGTTTATCTATCTATATTGATAGTCTGTTAGCATTGGCAATCTATTTTGCCACGACAGAGCTTGTCTGTGCATCGCATTTCTAAGTTCTTAGAATGTATGTAGTATCCTGTTTTCCCCTCTATTGCATATACGTACATGACTTAAGTCTGACCGAGGACCCAACCCATCAGGGAGGTAACCAGTTATTACAATCCCTCGAAATTCCAAATCCAACGCATAAAGTCTGAGAGCACAGCGGGGTCACTCCAAAAAATCCAAAATTTTCGAATGATACCCCATCCCTAACCCCCTGAGAACGGAACTTACTTCCAGCTCTTAATTGTGGTAAGACAAAATAAAAGCCACCCCCTCAGGAACACACCGCACGCAGCAGTCATGGGTGGACAGACTTCCTCTATGGAGCATAATACTCATTTCCAGCGTCCGGTATATAAGGACTTGTTGTCCTTTGCGCTTGAGGAGCAGCCCGTTGCGTACGATGAGCAGAGACCATTGTATGTTGATGCTGAGAATCCGGGGTTGTCGCTTAATGTGCGTCAAGTAAGGGTTTTTGTGAGGACTGTTATTGCTGGTTTGAAAAGGAGGGCTGGTGTTGAGGCTGGAGATTGTGTTTTGGTGACGTTGCCTAATAATGTATCTCTCTCCTTTGTTTTGTGTCTTTATCCTTGATCACAGTAGCTAATATAAACAGGTATTATACTCCTCCATATTTTACAGCATCATCGGCGCCGGCGGGATATACATGGGCATTAATCCGTCAAGTCAGTATGCGGAACTGGAGCATTTCTTGGAATTATCTACACCCAAATTGATCATCACAGCACCCGCCGGATTGGGTCTGCTACAAGAAGTTACAAAAGCAAAGGGTATACCACAGAATCGCATCTGTGTCCTAGACAACTACGCCGTCGCATGCATATCAGAGATCCTGTCCTCGCGGCCGTCAAGTCCAGTTGAGGCTATGCAGGTAGATAACATCAACCACACTCGACATCCAGAGAATCTGAACTTCTCAGCCCTCCTTCGCCATGGCCAAGAAGACTGGATCAGATTCAACGATAAGGACCGCTCCATGACCACCCCAGCAGCAATGTACACCACCAGCGGAACAGGCGGTCTACCCAAAGGCGCATTACTATCCCACCACTCAATCATAATGCACCACCAGAGTCTATACTACGAAACACCGTACGACACTACTCGATTAATCTGCATTCCAATGTTTCACCTCTTCGGCGCCTTGTTCACACACATCTGGCCCGTCCGGTACGGAGAGACGTGTTACATCCTGCCGAGATTTGATATTGCGCAGTTCGTGCAGACGATTTATCTCTACCGGATTTCGGAGACCTTCATGGCGCCTGCTATGGTGCATGCGTTGAATAAATGTCCCGATCTTGAGCTTTCTCAGTTTTTCAGATCCTTGCGATACATCGGGACGGCAGGGGCATCCCTCGACTCGGCGTCGGCACAGCGTCTAGAATCCAAACTCCATCCCGAAGCGCAGATATCACAGATATGGGGCATGACAGAAGTCGGGGTCGCGTTTCAGATGCGATATGGACACCGTGATGGGACGGGGAGTATTGGTTGCTTGCTACCGAACTATGATGTTAAATTGTTGGATGTTCATGGGATGGAGATCACGGCTGACGATACCGCCGGAGAATTATATGTTCGTGGTCCAGGCGTCTTGATGGGGTATAGAGGTATACCAGACGCAAAAGATGGAGATGGCTGGTTTCGCACGGGAGATATAGTCTCTGTTCGCGCCGGGATGTACTATGTCGTTGGACGAGCGAAGGAACTTATTAAAGTCAGGGGGTACGTCTCTCTTCTCCGTGTTCTTTATGAAAATCTGCTAACAACCCTGATTGCGTGATAGATGGCAAGTTGCCCCCGCCGAAATAGAAGGCGTCCTCCTCAAACACCCCTGCATCGCCGACGCAGCGGTCGTCGGCATCAAAAAAGACGGCTCAGCTCACCAACTCGAAGACGAACTCGTGCGCGCCTTCATCGTCCGACGCAAAACCACCGCCGCAGCGCGCCTCACGGGCGACGAAGTTTATCGATTTGCGCGCCATCAACTGGTAAGCTACAAATCCCTTACGGGAGGGGTCATCTTTGTAGATGAAATACCGCGCACGCCCAGCGGGAAAGTGCAACGGTTCAAGCTTGTGGAGATGTGCGATTATCGGGATATCGTATCTAGTTTACAGCTGTTTTTTGGGCCGCCGCAGGTTGTTGAGAATCCGGTTAGGTTGGCGGCGGTGCATAGTTTGGGGTTGAGGTCTGTCGGGCATAGGAAGAGTGGTGTTGGGACGCCACGGATTGAGTTGCGTTCTTAGTATTAATTTGCATATTGGGGGAATGAGCCTTGTTCTTTCATGGCCTTTTCCATATATTGTATCATATGGTTAGTGATTCCGATAATCTTATGCATAGTTGCTTAATTGATTTCACGAATTAGATACCCGTATAGCAAGCCTACATCTTCATGCATGTTGCAAAAATTGCAAGTACTTGATAGCTCAATAGTACAAACAACTCCACGCTCATCATTAGAGTCCTCCATCAAATCATCCCATCTAGCTCAGAATGAAAGTCGAATACACGGAAGAATAGGGGTAGAAACAGAACCGAAGAATCGAAACAGCAAAATCGTCAATCATAATGTAAAGCGTAAAACCGAGGCGACATCAAAGAAGAGGCTCAAAGTAAAGTCTCCTGATGCGCCACAATCCTCCATTCACCATCGCTTCCCTGCGCCCACGTCGTGCTTCCCGTAGCATTATACTCCCTCTTCCCCCTATAAGCGCTAATGCGATACGTGATCGTACCAGCCATCAAATCAATGACCATAGGTCGAACATTCATGAGTGAGAAATCATCAAAGCGATGGAATGGAGGCGCCAACACCTCTTGAAGAGTCTTCTCGTTCTTGTCAGGATCGTCGGGGTTGAGAGCGATAATGTCCTTGTTGGGGAAGAGGAAGTTGGCGTTGGGCGAGCAGAGCTTGTTGACGGCGTGGGCGGGATCGGCGGATGTTAAAGCTGTCCAGAGTTGGCGCTCTTTGAGCTTGAGGTCTTCTTGGATTCGTTCGTGCATGGACGGCATGGTGGCGGGCTTATTATATGAGGCTATTCCAGGATGTTAGCATTGTTCGACGCCTTAGACCCCGCAGCAGACATACCTGAATAGGATAATGAGTGTGATATATGCTTGATGTTTAACCGTCTCTGAAGCTAGTGGTGAGGACTTCTTGTATACCTAGGTAGGTGTTGAAGAAAAGTGAGGCAGTGACGCAGTGACGCAGTGAAGAATAAATATCTTCTCCCCGCACACTCCCCTTGACGTCACTCCTCGGATATCATCCAAGCTACACCATATCAACACTTAGTACGTACTAACACCACCACTAAGACACTCACCATTAAATCGTCGAAATACCCTGTCTGCCTCAACCAGTTCCATACATCCGCCCGTGCCATGACGTTGACCCAACCGTTGTGGCGGATAGTCTCTATGGAACTAGCAGTCTCTCCACATGGGCCGCGCAACTCAGCAATCAGATTGGACGAAGAGATTGGATATGACATCGGGGACATGGATTGTTGATCCGATCACTGCTACCAGTGCTCGGTAGGCTGAAGTGTCAACGGCGTGGTAAAGTATCCACTTGAATACTGGTGGTGTCCATGGATGTTGATTCATTCGATCATGGGACGATCGTCAATGGCTTGAGTGTCAGTGCCGTAGTCGAGATGCGTGGGGAATCTCCGATATCGAAAGAACATAGTCTCGTTGGAGGCACTTGGTGAGATAGCTAGGCTCTAACCTTTAATCTTGAGATTGAAGACATATCCTCAGTGGAATGAAATGTGTCTGTGGTGTGTTGATGATGGTTGATGAGGGTAGAGGGTTATCAGCCATGACGTCATGACCCTGGCCATAAGCTGAGCGAGTCTGGGTCAGGACAGGAACTCTCTAACTATACACTGTCTTTGATTGTTCGAAATGAAGTAACAGAACGTGAATATTATTATACAGATTGTTGTTTTCAGTATACATAATCTACAAGCCACGACAGTGTCGGGACTGATGACAGGTCGCAAGTTGCAAGTGCGACACTTCAAAACGCCACTAATGCACCGTATATTGTTCATGCATTTACTTCTGACTTTGCTTCGATATTTGCCTTTGCGTTGATATCCGTTACATCAATATTCACATTCGCATCCACATCGTATTCAACCGATGGTGCTTGTGGAGGAAAGTCTTGAGGTGGTGGCTGATTCGGCAAATTCGACATATCTTTCGGCCTCGGCGGCCATTCCGGAGCCGGATAACTGAGAAGTTTGCATACATCCTTTCGTTTCAATCTAAAATCTTCGTAGAGTTGTTTCCACACTTCGCGGTCGCGACAGCCGCTTTCTTGAGGCGTGCCGGGGTTATGGTCGCAGACTGGTTGCATCTTTGCGAGCTGTCCAGGTGGCCACATAATCCACGGTTTGGGTAATGGCCAGTCTGAGAAATGGACTAGCTTAGCCTCGCTAAGGACCTTATCGGGGTTCCATGTCTCGTAGTTGTTGCCCAGAAAGTTCTGGTGATCTTTGGTGCGGAATTCTCCCGTCACCAAGCCGTACTGTCGATGCGGTAGAACGAGCGCCGACCCGCCGTATCGCTCATTAAGCAATTCCATGTCATATAAATCGTGTGATTCGTCCCTGCCCGTGCCGAGTTGACCCGCCTCCACTCCTTGTACTTTTTCCATTAACGCCTTGTATTCCTTGTATGAGGGCTCCAATAACACCAAGAGAGAAGTAAGTTTCATATTTTCGGGAGAATTCCAATACGCTCGTGGCATAGCGACGGTAGAGGATGGGAGGAAAAACAATTCGTCGAGGTTCTGGAGAATAAGAGTGTCCGAATCGATCTGTAGAATGCGACGGTAGGTTGTCATTCTGAAAGCCCATAACTTGTTGATACTCTCGTCCCACGTAGCGCGGTCTTCTGTATGCGAGTTGCTGTTAGATCATAAATCATTGTGCGGCATTGGGATGCTGGCAGAACTAGGCAAACCGAAAAAGACATACCTGACTCATGTTGATGAAGACTATCCATCGTAACCGGCTCAAGCTGAACCTTGTATTTATCGCGCGCCAGGTTCAACAACTGGCTCAACCGATCATTCTCAAAGTTCACCTCCAAATCCCAACCCTTCGGATAAAACAGAATTCTATCCGCCCGACTGCCTAATCGATCCAACGCCTCAAACACCATCACCGAATTACACAGATATGTTTCATCGGTGACATACTGTGTATATGCATATTGCGTCCAATCAATGGCGTCATAATTGAGATACGGAGACAGCCCTCGAGGCGGAAGCGATCGGTGGAAGGTGATATAAAGTATAACGAAAAGCACGAGTGAAGCTATAACATATTTGCGTAGTCTGCGCGGCGTGATACCGGTGATAGCTGATCGCGGAGACCAGTCGGGCTTGTAGTCGTCTCGATAATCCTCGGGGTCTGAATCATCTGTTAAGTCTGCAAGGTCGAAAGAAACTTTCTTGCGGATGGAAGTCGCTGATAAATTGTGTCTATGCATGAGGATGGCCAAAGAAAGTATGAAAGAACGAAATCTATTATAAGAAGCAGGAAAATGCAATCATCTCTAAGCGAGTGTAAGCGAACCAGTCGTTGCCATTATTCGATTATATTTGTAGTTGTTGATGAGATGAAGGAAGTGATGCCTCCTTTCCTTCTTCACTTCCGCGTAATCCCCTGAGGAAACTCACGTGATCTTTGTCTTGTCTTATCGATAAGAAATGCAAACAGGACAAACTGGCGAAGGACATTTTTACACCGATCACAAGATGACAGCGTCTTTCTTCATCTTACTACGTACTGGAGTTGGCTAGGAACTCATCAGGCACGTGTTTGTACTGAGGACTAAACAGGTAATGCAACTGCCCTGGAGGATATGGCAAAAATATCACCGGATACCCGGATCTCCCGACATTTGCTCATCTCCTCAAGTGTGATCACAAACGTAACCAGTGAATAAGCTGGAAGACTCGCTTCAACCGCACCATCGCTGACAGATGTCGACAAAGCTGCGTGCGATGAATATTGACCGGATCCGCCGCAGTCCGATTTCTCAAAATGCACTATCAGTCTTGTCAAACAGATAGGTCAGGCCCTGATTCTGTTGAGTGGTTGGCGCATCTTGAACGGCGACACCGAACCCGAAGGCTTCGGAAAAATCCAAGTCCGCCGATGGTTTGGTATTTGGTGGCCGTGTTGATGGTTACTTGTGCTGATGCATGGTCTAGCGTTAGACTGATTACCAGCGAGATGAGGGAGGTGGAGGGACGCATGGCTGGATATGTAGTGCTTGGTTAATGGTAGAAGGGCGATGATTCACGAGAAACAATTCATCAACTGAAGATCTTCGTGAAGAGTTGTGGATCTCATATTTATATCTACGGACATATGTCTTAGAGAGGGAAAAGTGTTTCTTCACCATGTTTCAAGTTTATCACCACCTACGTAACCGTTTCTATCTATTTGGAAGCAATATTCAGCCACATAAATGCTTATTACAAGCCTAACTGCTTGTCTTGACAACTACGTAGGGAAAACATGATAACCCCGTTTCTGCAAATTAGAGATCTGCAAATCCTTCCCCATGGGGATGCGGATAATAAGTTAACGCCATGTAACCTTAACATACTCTAATGATCTCTACAAAAGCTTGTTTTTACCCGCCCCATAGTTATGTCCAATTCACTAGTAATTGATCAGTAGAGAAATCAGACATTGCATACCTACCCTAAATAACGCTGCTTGGCGATGCTCCGTCAGGATCAGGGGAGTAAATGGTGACTTGAAATTCAGATGTTTGTACGGACCTGGTTAAACGAATACATGTTAGTCAAGCAAGTAATGTGTGCAAATCTCATTAGCGGCTGCGTGTAATGATATCATTTGAGAATCTGCGACATCTTCTTGGTATGTTTGAGACGTCCTACATCATGTACAAGCTTAAATTACACCGATGTACGTTGCAACAAGTCCTCGTGGCACTCTTCATGTTGTAAGCACGTGGTTTTATATTGCCTACAGAGATTTTTTTCTCGCATATGTCAATGTGAATATTGATCCTACAGTTGAACGCTGCCTACACAGATCATGACTGCAAGAAAATGAATATTCTGTTATTCCACTTCCCCATAGCCTTTTTTTGAAACACCCCAGATAGGTAACCGGCCTCAGGTCCCATGAAAAGAACGCGCTAGAAGATAGCATCTGAGCTAGCTGAGATGCCTGAGCATAGAACAAAGTGTAAATGAAGTGAATGAAACACTCACATCAAGATCATGTGAGCTGTGACCAGGTCACCAGAGTCAGCGCTGGGATTTCGGAACTCATGGAAATCCGAATGGTCGGCGCTATACCTAGAGAGACAATTTTGTAGGATAGCGTGTGAGTTGTATGAGTTACAGGCGGGCGGGGGAGATGTAATTAATAGAGCCGCTAAATCTAATGAGGCAGTTTTTGCATCTCTCTTGAGTCTCGATTTTCGAAGTCATACGAGCTAGCCAGGCCCGGATTCGTATGCCAACGAGGCTCGAATTTGTATGAGTTATGGGCATGGACTTGTACGGGAGCAAGAATGTGATCCGCGTACGGATTTGTATGGGACATCATACGATAAAGTATGCCAACGTACGCCCGCTTGCATGGATTGGCATAGGATCATACAATTCGTATAGAGGCGCGAATGTGTGCCTGCTTGCCACTTGATTTGGATTCGTAAATGTAAGACCTAAGGCATTGCTTTTTTTTGAGAGCAATTCTAGCCAATCAGCCGCCACACACCATGTCCTCTGTTCAGGCCCCCGTGCTAGTATCAGCGCGCGCGTTATCGGTAAATTAAAATCATCGAGGCGCTATTCCCAAGATGAAAGTTATCCAATTGAATTCGCGGACCCGAGTCTACAGCTCGTATCCTATACAGGACCCCGATAACTTCAGACCTCGCCGGCTCGTCTCGGAGCAACTGTTGCTAGTTCTCCGGCTTAGGCGTGGCCCCATTGTGACTTGGGGTACGAGTGTACATAAGAATGTGAATTCCCTATAGCCTCACATCCGAACACATCTATTCGTAAATTCACACTGTTCATCTCGGCGCACAATGGTTTCGTTCCTCGGACTTGGGCTCTCCTTGGGGCTGCTTGCGCAATTGACCGTGGCCACTGGATCCAATGACCTATCCACCCTGGTTGGAGAGTTATCTCCCAGCGCAGAAGTGTTCTATCCCTCCGCCGCAAACTGGTCAGAGGTAACTCCGCGATGGTCAACTAATGACGCTCCGACCTTCTTCGCTGCAATTAAGCCAGGAACTCCAGGTGATGTCCAGACCATCGTTCGTTATGCCTCAACGAATAACATTCCTTTCCTTGGCACGGGAGGAGGACACGGCTTCACAACGACTTTGGGTGAGCTGAAGGAAGGCCTGGAAATAGACCTAAGTCAGTTTAACAATGTGTCCGTTGACGCTCAAAACAATCGCTTGACAATTGGTGGAAGTGTGAGATTCGGAGAAATTTTGGATCCCCTGTATGCTGCTGGCAAGGAAATTCGTAGGTTAAATACATTGAATTTTATACAACCTACCTGGTTTCGACTGCTGACTGGAGCCCGTAGAAACTGGAACCTGCCCCTGTGTCGGCATGGTAGGAGGCACTCTCGGAGCTGGTGTTGGAAAGTACCAAGGCATCCATGGGCTGATCATCGATGCCTTGGAATCAGTGGAACTAGTCACTGCCGCGGGAGACTTGATCACAGTATCCAAGGATCAGAATCCTGACCTGTTCTGGGGTTTACGTGGTGCCGGTTTCAACTTCGGAATCGTTACCGAGGCCACTTATCAGGTTTATGACCTGACGAATAACGGTTCCGTACTAAATGCGGATTTTGAGTTTCCCGGGAATGTCAATCAGACATTTTTCGATTTTTTAGCATCCTTTGATGGCAGGTTGCCTACAAAGTTAGCCTTCTTTGGCGTACTCGCCTACGATGCAACTAACGGGGTGAGTTATATCTTCTTGCCACCTGAGCACAGTCTATTCTATATGAGCAAGCTCGACTGACCACAATCTTGTAAATAATTGCCAGCCTAAAATCCTTCTTAACGCCGTATATATCGGCCCTCAAGAGGAAGGTCTTTCTTATCTCAAGCCGCTTTTGGACTTGCCTTATCTCAGACGGAATATTACTCAATTGACGTGGAACACGGTGTTTGGTGCACACCTGTTCGGCTCTATAGCGGCCACCTGCATCGACGGGAAACCACACGATAACTGGTCACAGGGAGTGGCAAAATTCGACGTACCGACGCACATTGCCCATTTCAATGCGTTGGCAGATCTCTGGGCTCAACATCCTGCGGCAGCAGATGCGGTCCTTTCGATAGAAATCTTCTCCCCACAGACAGCGCTTACTGTCCCTGACGAGGAGACTGCATATCCATACCGAGACACCGCAATCCAGCTGTAAGCAGGCACCCACAACCAAGCAGCTTTGAGTAACAGTCTTGATTAATGGAAATTAACTGACTGACTTTTTTTTTTTTAGCATCCTCGACTTTCCTGTCAACGATGATGCGGTGATAAACTTTGCGGAGCAATGGATCCCTGAATTCGCCGAGACCGGCGGCTTCAATAAGTCGCGGGTCTATGTAAGTTACGCACACGGTGATGAGAGTCTCCCCACAAAGTACGGCGAGAAGAAGTTGCCTCGTCTCTTGGAGTTGAAAAAGAAGTGGGATCCAAAAGGCCTCTTTAGTTTTAATAACGCTTTGCCGGTAAATTGAGTTGAGGAACGTTCTTAGAGGCTGAGAGCACTGTTGAGAGGGTTGGCTGGATATTCCAGCATCGTCTATTATTGACAGTGGAAAGCTACAAGAGGATAGATATTCTCATTCCTGTCTATACGTACTGAAGGTAATAGATCTGACAGGTTGCACTATTTATTCCCTCCGTCTCTTACCTCTTGGTGTATTATCACTTCAAGAATCTGGGCAAATAAACAAGTAATCAGTGCGGAATCGATAACAAATCACAACGGAATATATATCTTCTCCTCCTCCTGTCTGGTGACTCACCTGGGTAGGGTTTGTACGAGCACGTGACTTCAGTTTTGCATACCGTATATGATTACTAAGCTAAACTTCAACTTATGATTGGTCCGCTACACCATGTATATTAAGACTAGGATCTTTGACTATCGAATGGTCTTCATTGATATAATTCAAGTATTCGCGTCGTTTGTATCATTCCATGGGTGTGTGCGCCAAACTCGTATTTCGGACCAGGTCAATGTGCGTTGTGCACCTGTCCACAAGGCTGGCAGGGTTTCCTTGACATTGCTCCGGTGTTAGGTGAGAGTTATGCCGTCAGTTACCTCCGTTGTTAGATGAGGGTTATTGTTAGGCGTTATTATGCCCTTATCTCCGCTCGTTCTCGGTCTAAGATTGTTTTCTTTCATATGCGCTCCCATTGCACTGTTCTTGGCCTGTCCGGACCTTTCTTTTGTAAAGACGTGTATGTAGACCAGACCCTGTCTCTGGTGGTTGAGCTTTTAAGCACTATTTAGGTACTTATCGGATTTCCTTCCGCCTGACTGTAAGATTATGGATACAACATCCGGGGCAATTTTATAGGCTAAGCCGGGATGTTAAACCCAAGGGCTTCGTCGATCAAGGGTCTAGTGGGGGAAAAGTATGAAAACGTGGCAGCGGGCACTGGCCTCTGGAGATCTCTTGAGCTCTAAATTACCTCCACGCGGTGGTAATGTTGTCTTGTTGCATTGATCAGTCTATCCAAGGATGCAATAATGTTTGTGTGTACAGCGACTCCATATCTTAAAGGCCATCCAGCTCGATCAAATCACTCGCAGATTAATACTTGTATTTAAACTGATACATACTTGGTATTGAACCAGTTTTATTTACTACTCTATCTGTCGAGTAATAACACTTATGACTTTGACCTACAACATCGGGTTTTTCTCTTTGGAGATTGTCTGAGGCCCGATATCATGGGTTTGGGCAGCCGGAAATAATCCTTAAACCGAGGATGGGAAGTCAACGGAGTAAGTCCGATTCTTGTCAACCAGCTACAGAAATAATGTCCGCATAATGGAGGTGATGCTATCTTGATTTCTGCATGGGACAGCAATGAGATAGGGTAAAATATGCTCTAAGCCATCAATTTGATCTTGTTTCAATTATGAATTGTCCACGGACATACCGGCTTAGCCCTAAGACCGAACCGATCTTTGAAGTCAATCAGACTTGATATAAGTAAGATTGAGAGCTCAGGAGGCAATTTGCGAGCAGGACTTGATTTATGGTACAGACTCCGCCCCGCAATAGCGAACATATATACCGATATAACTAGTTGCAGTTACAGACCAAATTTTCGCGCTAACTCCCCCGGATTGATAATAAGCCCAGCAGTCATGACGCGGACCCTTCTTACTGGCGGAAGTGGCTTCATTGCCTCTCACATTCTCGATACACTACTCAAACGGGGCCATTCTGTTGTGACCACCGTCCGCTCACAAGAAAAGGCAGAGCAGATCAAGACATCTTATCCGGCCGTCTCAAAAGAGAATCTGGATTTTGTGATTGTGCCGGATGTTTCCGCGCCTGATGGTACGTAGCTACATCTTTTATTCCTCCATTTGAATAATCCACGTGAGCTAACCATAATAACCAGCCTTCGACCAGGCCGTCGTTTCCGATCCACCCTTTGAGGCGGTGATCCATACGGCCAGCCCGTTCCATTTCCGTATTCGGGATGTTAAGAAGGAGCTCATTGATCCAGGTTTGTGCCCAAATCTTCCAAGAAAACTACGTGCTTATAAGATTGCCTTTTAGCCATCGATGGCACTGTTGGTATTCTCAAGGCCGTCAAAAACAACGCTCCGTCAGTCAAGAGAGTGGTGATTACATCTTCCGGAGCTGCAGTCATGGACTTTTCCCAGTCCAAGACCTATACTTACACAGAGGTAACAACTTGATTAATCTCTTAAAACCTTATATGCGCGTACCAGGCTAAACTTGAACAAGGCGGACTGGAATAACATGACGTGGGACGAGGCTGTTTCCAACCCCCTTAATGCCTACCGCGCGAGCAAAGCTTTCTCTGTAGGTTCTCACAATTTCATCGCCTAGATTCGACAATCGCTAATCACGCCATGAATTAGGAGAAAGCTGCATGGGACTTTATGGAAAAAGAGAAGCCCCGATTTTCCCTCACAAGTGTAAGTAAGACAAAGACAACATCAAAAATAGCCCAATTACCTAACAACTATTACTTGTTAGATGAACCCGCCTATGGTCTACGGTCCTATAATCCATCATATCAAGGAGCTTGATGGATTGAATACTTCCAACGAGCGCATTCGGGACATTGCCTTCGGTAAAGCAAAGGCTGGCTGCCCCTTCACGGGTGTATTTGTATGGGTGGACGTCCGTGACCTAGCGTTGGCACATGTTCTGGCAATCGAGAAACCCGAAGCAGCTGGCCAGCGGTTCTTGGTTTCTCCTGGCCAGTATACCAACAAGGACATTGCGGAAGTTATCCAGGAGGGATTCCCGGAACTCCGAAACGGGTTGCCGACGGGAGACGCCTTGAAGGGAGGCGATTTCCCTCCTGGAGGATGGTATAATTGGAATACTACCAAGTCCAAGGAGGTTTTGGGCATGACCTATCGATCATTCAAGGAGTGTATTGTCGACACGGTGAACAGTCTTAAGCCGTTTGTCAAGTAAAGTCAAAGGCAGAGAAGATGGCATTCGGAATATGGGCTGGTTTTGTGTTATAGGCTTGCAATGGTATCCTACGCTTTATGGCGCGAGGCACAGTGAAGCCAAAAATATCTCAAATATCCAGGCATACTTATTCTATAGCTCGAAATTATCATACCACTGGCCTACCTGTACGCATGAAGACAACTGATGGTCGATCACGATGCTCGAACTGCTCATCCACCTGAAACTGAAGCTCGCCACCTTCCTGCCGAAACCCAAGCTTCTTATAGACATGCCTGCCCATACTCGACGCCTCCAAGGTAGCCTCCATTCCACCACGTCTTTTCGCTTCATCCAGTCCCCATTGCACCAATTTTGTAGCCACCCCAAGCCGCTGAAATGTAGGATCAACGGCGCATAGATCGAGTATCATGAGCGCCGGAGAAGAGCTCGATGCAATCTCATTTGCTATCTCGACTCGACGTGCATGGAATGAGCGTAGTAGCTGTCGTAGGTATTCTTGTTCCGTCGCGTTTCCGGGATAGAGAGCTTTCACGTCCATGACTTTGTCGATGTCGTTTGTAGGCGCATCGCCGTATCCGTCAACCATGGATGCCTGAGCCCAAATGGCTACTCCAGCGATGTCTTCCTTGCCAGAATCGTCTAGCCGAGGCACGGTAGCTTTGAGAAAAATTGTATTTGGATTGCCATTTCGGTCCTTCGTGATGCTAGACCACCGCTTGATGTTACCGGATATCGCATTTTCTCGTCCCTCGGGCGTATCCCAGCCAGGATGAAGAGTCATCCATACATTATCCTTGGCCTGTCGTGCAAAAGCATTTGCAGCGATGTCAAAAAATCTACCAAAGTCCTCGGTAGAAGCAATAGGCTCTACTTTGATTGGAAGCCTTTTTGGCTGTGTTTTTTGAGAATCCATCTTGCAGTTTTCTGACCAGCCAATTGGGTGTAGATGGGTCAACCAGAGAACGACAGCGGAGTGGTGACGTATTCAGGCTTCACTCAAGGCGCAAATTGACTAAGTCTGTATATCAACGACAAAAAAAATGCAGTCTTCGACTCTGAGACGGATTTACTACGTATGTAGATCAACTTGCTCACTGCGAAGACGGTTGTACTTTATTCAACCGGCTAGTGGTGATCCATTCTCCACGGTTACACCCGCGGTGGATCGGTCAGCCCTGGAGCATAGACGAACAAGGAAGTCTGTTGCGAGCAAAGGTTCCAGCCACAATATTGGCGCTAGCTTCTAGGATGTCGGGGAATATTGAACTGATCGGAAGCAAGAGGCTCTGGT
This sequence comes from Talaromyces pinophilus, assembly GCA_001571465.2. Classification (NCBI taxonomy): domain Eukaryota; kingdom Fungi; phylum Ascomycota; class Eurotiomycetes; order Eurotiales; family Trichocomaceae; genus Talaromyces; species Talaromyces pinophilus. The sequence goes on along the minus strand of CP017344.1, from coordinate 1,817,670 downwards.
TGGGGTAAGTCTGATTGGGCCTAATGTGTGCTGCCCTGATTACATTCGAGCAGTGCAGTTAAGAATATACATGTAGTTAAAAGGTCTGATGCAGAATCAACTACCTAGGTAGGGTGTGTGTGTGTGAATATCGATGTACTACGTAGTATGATCCGGAGCGCAGTTCTCCGAACGTGCGCTCCTCGGACCGGCACTACTATTATTTATAGCGCCTACGTGGCCTCTCTGTATATAGTTACCTTCGCACCCCTACCCCTACGTTTTCGGTAGTTAGTCATTATAATATAAATATTTGTGCTTATAAGCAGGCTCACTCTATAGGGCAGTTGGACCGCCCTAGCTGCCTCCTCTACGCTTCGTGATACGGAGTATAGCTAACCAACTGTGTGTAAGTAGAGATGGATCCGAGGCTGGAAATCCGACCATGTGATGTAGCGTCTCTCATCCAGCAAACAAAAACCTTCATTCCATTTCATCCCGTTCACGGACTGCGGTCAAATGACGGACAACTATTTGGCTCCTGGCATATAAACACACATTTCAAAGCCATTCGTAAAAGGAAGAGTCATATTTCGAAACCCATTCTCAGGATCCCGCAAATACGCCAACAAGTCAGCATAGCCCTCAGCGCTAGATATAGTATTATCCGCGAGAACGACGGCACCATGTCGAAGATAAGGCTGAACTATCTTGAGAGTCGGAAGCGCGAGCGAAGACCAAACTTGAAAATCGAAGCTTTAGCGTGGCCCAGAAACTCTCATGTTGAATGGAGGGTAACCTTACTATCAAGAAGGAGAAGATCAACTTGAGGCAGCCCAACTTTGAGTGTCTCAAGTAAATCACCCTCCCGAAGATCAATCTGCTGTTCTACCACCTCACCACACTGCGCCCAGTACCCTCGAGCTATTTCAGCTTTCTTTGCTTCTTTCTCGGTAGCAATTACAATGCCAGATTTTCCAGTCGCAGCCTTGGTTTGGGCCACAGCAAGAGCAAGGTAAATGGTACTGACTCCAAAGCTGGTCCCTGCTTCGACGACGTTGGTGGCTCCCATGGCATTAATGAGCTGGTACGCGAATTGGCACTTGTCCTCGTCAAGGGCGATAAATTTATCTAGCATAAGCTGGTCGAAAGCGTTTCTGGAGCCCTCTGGCCCGTGTTTATTTTCTAGGTCATCTAGAATCTTGGATGAGTAGACTTTGCCTTTATCCGAGTCCGAAATAGCGGCTTCCTGCTCTAAAGAAACTCGATGCAGTTTAGATAGGAGCTGTAGAATATGTTCCGGCGCCACGACGGGTGATGGCGAAGACATGCTGGACAAAAGTGTCTAAAACGAAGGGGATTTTATGTTAACCTCTGAATGAGACTCGAAGAGAGGAAAAGACAACGAAGTATAGGCTGGGCGAGTGTTCAAATAGGTTCTCAGACAAATTGAATCTTGGCAGTATTCTGGGGTTTGGCTGGCTGGTTGAATGAAATGCATGCACTGCCACCTGCAAGTTGTTAGAAGGCGTATGGGGTTACCTGCTTACCCGCCGGAGCTCTCCCAAAGCTCCCCGATGATGTTCTTCTAAGGAGATCTGGAAGCCAATGACTAATAGAATCAATCTATAGTTACCTTTGCATTGAATTTGACTTAGGTAAGAGATATTTATTTCCGTCCAGTAGTAGACAGCATAGCATATTGCGTCTGGCTACCGTTCACAAACTTCTTATAGGTTTATATCAAAGAAAGACAGATGGATGAACTGATGTCGAAACCTTAGTGTTATTAAGTTGTTGGATTTATCGGTCTGGTTCTAATGACTCAAAATACCACACTAAATATGAAAATTATTATCTATACGCCCTTCTCAGACCTCGTATCTACCTTCTAGTATTACCTGTCCACGACGCCACCGACGCCAAATGTGAAAGCCCATTATCGTTGCGGCCGTCAAAGGAACCGCAAACGCAATATACACCCACCATAATTTCGACACAATAAACGTCGGCTCCGAAGTATTAGTATTAAGTGCCACAAAATTCGTGCCAAAAAGACTGCACACAAACGTTGCCGGAAGATAGAACATGGTTACTCCGGCAATGATCTTCATTGAAGTACTATCTTTCTTGGCTTCGTGGGCGACTTTGGCTGTCTCCGATGCTATTCGTAGATTTATGCCGCTGTCATGGCCGGTTATGAGGTTGTATAGTAGTGTTATGAAAAGCTGGGTTTTGCGTTGGGCGTTCACGATCTGTCTGTCTTGGTCGTGGGCGAGGTCTTTGAGACTTAGTAGGCTGTCTCGGACATGTTCGTGCGTATTTATGTCAATGTGATGTTGAGAATTCGGGGATGATTGTTTAATCAACTTTCGCAAGCGTTTGTGATCGTCCAAAAGTTTGTCGATATGAGATCTGTCCCGCTCATTGCGATGCTCTAGTGTTATAAGATTCCGGGATAGTTTATGTGAAAGCTGAATGTATCGTATGAACTTCTCGGAATCGGTGCCCTGAAATATCGACCCTTGGTATATTTGGGTCTCAATCCATAATAGGCGGCGGTAAAGATCGTCTATTTGGACACTTCGTGCGGCGAGGCTTTGAAATAGGATGACCGCGTGCAACGAGAACGGGTGCATGCTAGAAACTCGTTCTGAAAACCTGCGGCCGACAGTATGAAGCAAGCCGCGATATTCTCGACTCGCATTTGGTAGTATGTAAGTCGTCTGTCCAGTCATTATATTATGTCGAAAATAGAGCGATTCATATTCATGCTGCACTCGCAAATCGGTTGGCGGGATCACGTTGACTGTTAAGGTGCTGTCTAGTGATGATATGTTGTTTTGGTCGTATAGAATATCTTCTCGTATATTATAGCTGATATCTATAATAATTAGCATTTTCGAACATGGAATTCTTGAAATGAGACTTACCTAAACAAATGTCGCCATTGACTTTCACCATCCGGCTATGGTAACTGGACACCAGCTCTGAAGTGAACAATGCCACATCGTCCATGTTTATGCCCCAATATTCCTCGAACAATTCAAGAGCTTGGCTCTTGGCTTCAAGAAATGTGCCTTCATCGCGATTCATTAATCTATGAAGTCGGTCAGGGTACATCTTTGTACAGTGGCTATTGTCTCAGACTTACACCAAGCGTACATGTGGGCCACCTTCGTCTGGAGTTCTCGCAGAAAATGTCCGAACATGTTCATCAAACTCCATTGTTGCTATAAAACAGAATTAGCTACTGTGTTGCTGGAGAGAGATCGGATATTTCGGAACGTACCAGATTCATCAAGGACAACCAGACGGGTATTGTTTTCATCATGGTCCAGCCCACCCTCATACCTATTCGAGAACTCTCGTGAACTTTTCCGCCCACGACACAAGTACAAGGCATAATCTGCAACGTTACGCCTGACATAATGTAGATCAAACGGTGGTTCCTGTATCTGAACACCGACAGACTTGCGTTCCACGACTGGCTTTTCGAGCCGTTCGTCGTCGGAACTCGGGCTTATCGACGACATGAGAAAACCATAACAACAATGTAAATCATTGATATATAACAAAGCTCATCCTCTCTCAATGAGACAATGAGAAATTAAACGATAGAATCTATGAATTCAGATAAACCACTGGGGGCATTCGAAATTATTAAAGACTGTGGCGTACTAACGGATCTAGTCCAAGCAGGATGAGGCTGAGCGCAGATCCCGTCTACCCCCTCTTTTGTAGGCTATCAGGTGTGATGCTAAAGCACAGCCTCATTATGGTAAAGACACCAATTAGGGCACAGATTTTACTATTTTTCATTATTGCTTTCACAAATGTAGGACTCTAGTAAGCTGAAAACATGTTTTTGTTGGGAAAAGTTGTGTGACATGGAATCGATCCGACTCAATGAGGATTCCTTCTCCGGAATATTCAAAATCATAACTATACGGGTTATTCTTCGTCTCAACCTTCTTGACCGTGTTGTAGATTGATTAGCCAGCCCGTTCTAGGCCTGGTCCGAGTGTCCGAAGGATTATCAATCATGCCTAGATCACCATAAAAAAAAATCCAAATTTGGGGCATTAAGATATTGGGTTAATATGAGAGTTGGCCCCAAGGATCCAGATGCATGACAACCACGTGGCATTGAACACTAGGTATTTAACATTTGATATGAGGATTGATCAAATTCAAGGTACGTATTCCCGGGGTGCACATTTGCTCGTTTCCCTTTTCAGAAGTTACTCTACCTAGTAGGCATACAGAATCCGAGTCAAGATAATTAAGAGATTGCACTAAGATTAATGTCGGCCCCATGGATTCAGATGCATGAGAACCACGTGGTAGTAAACCTTGATTGGCGTAAAATCAGGGAGGCTTCCGGGCGTGGATTTGGTCTTGACCGTTTCTAGAAGCTACTATAACTAGGTAGTCATACAAAAGTAGTTCAGCGATTGAATTGAGATCGTCAAAGTTGGCCCCAAGGATTCAGATGCATGACAACCACGTGGCAGTAAACCCTACTTAACGGAAGTAATTAGGATTGATTAGATTGCAAGTATTCCAGGCCGCACTTGAGAAACTACTATCCCCATTAGATTCCGAGATTGAATCATTTAGGCTGGTAATGGATTGATCTGAGCTCAGAATTTGGCCCATGCATGACAACCACGTGGCTGTAAACCCTTGTTGACATTTTAAATGAAAATTGATTTAGTTAATGGTACTCCAGGGCAGGTATTTGCGCGTATCCGTTTTCAGAAGCTACTATAACAGAGATGTTATGTCTTTGGTGGCAGAATAGAATAGTCGGTGAGATTGAATCCATTTGTGTACGTATTCCCCCTATCGAGCTTATGCCTCCATTAATCGTTTGAAACAGTCTCATCATTCCAATGTATCTGATCTAGGCGTTTTTCGAAGCAATTGCATCCAACCATGCAGCCAAACGATATCCGGCTCGGGCAATCAACTCCTCAATAATAGGCCTGCAATCTTAGTACTCACAGTAATCACCGGACGAATCAGTATGCGTAAGATAGTCCAATCCTGGCTTAAGTATAGTGAGGCACATGTAAGAGTTTGCATCCCGGGCCCATATCATCGTTGAGCTGACAGGATCTTTCACGTCAAGTCCATCTAACCAGGAAGAAGCCTCGGAGGGCATTGGCTAGGTAAGAAGATGAGGTATCTCCGAGCAGACCATGACAGTAAGATTGGGTAGAGGGCTTCACGAATTTCTGTGCAATGAAGGCGACGGTTCCATGTCCCAAACTGCCCCAAGCACAGGTACTCGAGATCTGGGTAGTAAACAACAGCGAAACAGAATAACATGTCTGCACCATGCTGGAAGTGCGCTTCTATTCTTCTTTCCCTTACCTCCTGATGATGAATTATCTCGAACGGCATAAAGAGATATGTATTGCTCCTATATATTTTCGAGCCAGATACAAGAAATCTATCAATGCAAGTCCCGATCAATAAGTGAGTGTGGTTACACTACCTTGTCTCAGATGTGAAATCTGCCTCATGACAGCTCATGTAAATCCTGCAAATCCATGACTAAATCATATAGGTTTGCTCTGATTTGATGCTCAACAGACTCCTAAATTACCATATCGACACAAGACTGTAAGATTCAAGGTTCCACTAACCGTTGTGCTCAGTGAAACAGTGATCATACAGGCGACCACATCTTGAGTAGCATAGGTATGTATGCACCGCCCCTGCATACAGTTTGAAACTTTAGTAAAGTTATACACATAAACAACTTACCTCTAGGGGTTACAGTCTTTTCGCGGCTGCATAATTGCCGAAGAGATAATTACCACAAAAGGAAAGCAGCCTTGGACGATTAGGGCTAGAAAGTGCTGCCTGAGAGATTAGGCATCGAGGCCAGGATAACGCGGCATTACGTCATGCCTTGTGCAATTCCATCAGCGTCTTCCAAGCCATTTGAGTCGCTCACTCCCTCAGAATTTCTACTGATACTGGGATAAAATCAATAATTTAGCTGTGGATTGCGAGTATTTCTCATACTTTCCCATTTCATCACCATACAAGCTGTGGCATGGTCGTGGTGATAGACTTCGCGATGAGGGTAAACTGTGGGGTAGAAGCATCACCGAAGATTCCCTCGTTGGCCCTACGTCATCCACCTCAAAGCTTGTCTCTACAAGATCTCCCTGATAGGTCAATCACGTTGAAGGAATAAAGGGCATGTTATCATTGTCTGAGAATCTGTACTTGTTGTCTACGTCATATCCAAACATCTCCCCGGCGCCCAGCTATAAAGACGCTCGAAGATCTCTGTCTTGGCTTTGATCTACAACAGTAACTCAAGCTTCATACATCTCACAACTCTGCTATCAGAACTTATTCGAGAGAGATTCATACTCTCAAACAGCAAAATGAATTCCGAAAGCACCAACCTCGATGCTATCAACACTAGCACCCACACCAACGCCGACTTCGCCGACAGCAACAACAACAACATGAACAACACCAACGACTACAACATCCAAAACAAGACTGATGCCGTCAACTACGCCGCAGACAACAAGCGAGACAACCTCGCACAGGGCCTTTCTCAGTCTGCCGAGACTCCAAGCACCAACACCGACTCTTTCGAACGCGACTCTGCTCCTCGCGAGTCTGAGAGCCGTGGTTTCGAGGATCGTGAGTCTAGAAATCGCGACTTTGAGAGCCGCGAATCTGAGAACCGCGATGCCGAAAGCCGTGACACCGGCAATCGTGACACCTCCAACCGCGACTCCAATGCCTCCAAAACCGACAAAGACGGCGTTCCCAAAAAGGGAATCGCAGGCGTAATCAAGTCCAACTTTGGCGCCGACAAGACCACAACCTCGACCTTCGAAAAGTCACAGGGCGAGAAATACGGCGAGGGCTTCGACGAAACCGGTGCTCAGCTCAAGGGACGATTCAGCGTTGATGAGAGTGCCGCGGCATCTGGCTCTGCCACGGGCGGTGGTGAGTATGCCATGGGCGGGAAGCAGGGTGGTAAAGCTGGGAAGGATACTAATGTGCCGAGTGCGCATGGTTCGCACAATGGTGCGCAGAAGGAGAGCTTTGGCCATAAGATTCTGGGTAAAGCTGAGGGTATGTTTCTTCTCAGTACTTGGAGTGTTACTAGATAGTGGACTGACTGTTGATAGGAATAATGCACCGACACCACCACGATAAGACCGACAGCCGTACTGATGTCCAGTAAACTGTGATGGCTTTGTCAACGGATTTGACTCATGTACATTTACTTTCTCTTCATGAATGACTTGACAACTTAATGAATACGAACTACTTACGAATTACCTGCTCCATTTACCGTCTTAGCTTAAAGACGATATCAGTTGTATAATTCAGGACTGCAAGGACATTATAAACATCATTAACGTATCATAGTAGGTTCCAGGATATATCATTGCCCTTCCACCCATTCTGCCCTACATATTGGACAAGTGGGTCGACGACCACCCCTCTCAAATCTGTCCTCGAATGTATGAATCCATGAATCCATACAATCTCTATGGAAATTGTTACCACATTGCCTTCTACACCACACCAGTCCCTCATATACAATTCGAGGATGAGCATGTAGCTCTGAAAAGTCATCGGAATCTTCAACTTCGTGTCGATCCGTATCCGATTCGTCTTCTTGTAATGGTAAGAAGCAGATGTTGCATTCTCCTTGGACAGGTCGTCGAGTGATTTCTTCGCGAAGTGAAGTTTGCCGTCTGGTTGGATTCCGTGCTGGTCTCGTGGACTCTCGTGATGTAGAGGTTCTCGCCCCTACTTCGGACCTAGTCTGTGCCGAGCTTGTTGATGAAGTAGCCGTCGGTTGACGACCATTCGACTCACTGATCGTAATCCTCGAGGTACTGAAAGTCGTTTGCGGGACAGGCCGAAGGTTTCTCGATTCGAATACAATAGCCCCTCGTTGCGCATGTTGTGCATAATATGCTTGTAGATTATTTTCGAAGGGTGCCCAAGACGTTGCAGAAATCACTGGCGTTCTTGGTGTGTGGCTTCTAGGCTGGTCCATCGTTGCTGTAGTCGTAGGACTTGGGTTTGATAATGTGTCGACCTGCTCGTAGTTGTCGAATCGAGGTGGTGCAGACGATCTCCTTATTGACCTTGAACTATCGTCTCGTTCGATTTCATTAATAGTCGTTGGCGAGGCTGGTGAACCTCTGTCCGCGGTATATGCTCGGGCACGATACCCTCGCGCTCTCACACTCTCACTATCACGCTGGGGAGCAGGCAGAGGAGAAGGCGACCTCAAAAGAAACCCCGCCGAAGCACGCCTCCTTTCATGAAACTTCTCAACCTTCCCAGACCACTCGTACGCCAACCTCCCCGCTTGACCCTGATGATTCCGTCTACACAAGAGCAGCGGAGCCAATTCTTCCAACATTTCGTGGATATTCTCTTCCCCAGATTCCAAGAGACGAGTTCCTTCGTCCAGAATACGACTCGCCTGAGCGCGGCCGCGAATGTCGCTGGCAGGCAGTGTGCAGCGTCTACCTTTTGTTTGTGCGAAGCCGACGCAGTTTGTCTCGAGATTAGGAAATACGCCGAGAATGGTGGAAAGATGGAAGGGACATGGACTTGGGTCCCGGTTAGAAGTAGAGCTAGGCATCTTTTTTCTTTTTTCAAAATTTCCTGTGGATGGATGTGTGAAATGATCCAAGAGACTTGTCGACAGTGACGAGTCGTCTTGATATACCTTTATATTCGACCATGGGTGCGCTGGCATGACGTCTTGGAGTAAGCCTGGGGTTTCTTTTTTGGCTGTGAATGTGGCTTATCGTGCCTAGGAATGGAAATTCATGCACTTCTCATATTCTCGTAGAGCATGATGCAACATTAGAATAAGCCAACTCAGCCACACTCATTAATAGCTGCCCGTACCTACTACGTAAATAGTAAAGTCCAATGTACTCATCTGCTGAATTACATAAAGTGTCTCATTCTAAAGCAATGACATGGGTTTGATTGGCGGCTAAACCAGGATTCGCATGGATTGGTTCAGGCAACGACAACCAAAGTCCAGACTCCTGTGCCGCACTAACATATGTAGTGCATGGATAGCAAGGAAAATTGGATGGCGCAGCTGAGAATATGCTGAGATCTTTTTCAAGCGCCTGTTGCGGCATGAATTGATCAATTGCTTCGTGGCTTGTGGACTGTGGCGGTGTCGAGAATTAACCCTAATTGCGAAATATCTTTAAAGCCGGCTACTAGGCACTGCGTTATGTAGTGAACTAGAATCCCTGCAAAAAAGCCAAATATCACTATGGAAATGACTATTGCTAACCGCAGTGTTTTCTCACATTAAAACGAGTCTTTGACGGATCACTCTTACAGTATGTACCTAGCTTGTACATCAAGTACAGCCACGTTTTAGTTTGGTGAGCAAACAACCTGGCATGACCAGACCATGTACATGTGATTTTATGCCATTTTCATTTTCCAGTGGCTGGCGATTAGCTAGCGTATTTAGATCGGACTTGAGGTATACATGGGAAATAGGATCATGCAAATCGAGTGGAACAAAATCACGTTGAAGATTATGTACCGGATACAGTAGTAATTATACAATTTCACGTTGCCGATGCGAAAGAAGCATGACAAAGCAATAACCTAGGTATAAGGCTTTGGTTATGCTAAATCTCGAATTGAACGCCTTTAAGCAGCTAAGAAGTTAATATCCTTGGAATTGATGGTCGTGGTTTATCGAACCTACGAGTCGGCGTATCGATCGAAGTCAGCCCTAAGTTGACCTCGTTGCTTACTCGATTGTGGTGGCGAGAATTAGTAGCTGAACACCATACTCTTGCCAAACGCTATTCAAATATTTTCAGCAAGTAATATTATATGTACTTAGGTAGTTTTCATCGCTCTCGAAAAGACTTGACCGTCTTTGATATGCATTAGTTTACATTGATAGCCTTCTGTGGCAGCTACATCGATCCATGTCAAGATATCCACCACCATAACAGGAATCATTCTTCACAATTAAACCTCTTTTGTGGGATTTTTATCCCAATATTTTGAACTAAAGAATTGATTTAAGGTCAGGGTTGATCCCCATTGACCAGATCTTTGCTGCTGATCTTCTACGTAGATCAGACGAAGATGTGAAAATTCCATTCACACAACAACATTACTATCTAGCTATTAAGTAAGATGTTGTTATTGCTTATCTTCATTTATACAAACAGATATTGTTTCTATTTGTCCATCTTGAGGAGTCACTTAATTTAACAGCCCCATTGAGTAGAATCTGTGTATTATCAGAAATCGTCGCCATACTGTTAGCCATAAAAGGGAAAGGCTGCTCAGGTTATTTCTCACTATTCTCTTCACTGCAACAGTCTTTTCTCTTTCCTCCTCTTCACGCCTCTTTTTCGTTCAAAGAAAATCTTTCCTCCCTTCTTCTATGTCCTCTTAAGCATCACTTCATCACACAACCCTCCAACCTTGAGACCTCCATCAACTCATCTCCATCCCTCGACAACCACCATGGATGAGCCACCAGGCTACGTTCCAGACTCGCAATTCGACAACGGTTCCGAGCGCGCCGCCCTCGAAGGCAGAGAATACCACCGTCCTGCCCCCTCCTCCCTCATCCTCGCACGCTGCACTGAAGACCAGACAACCATCCGCAACTACAAGATTGTCTCCGCCTACATAGCCGCCTGCCCTCCCTTCGCAGGCATGGGCCTCATCAACGAATGGCGTATTGTGTGTCGCATCAACCACAGAGACACCTACGAGATCTCGCTCAAGGTTCTCCCCTGCCGCCCCGATGAAGTCTGCGAGTATAATGATACCTACCTCCAGCTTGCACCTGGTCCGAAAGTTATGACGAATGGTAGACTTGATGGGATGGCCAAGACGTTTAAGATTAGTGTGAGCAGTGGATCGACGATTGGGGATTTGATTGATGAGATTTTTGAAAAGAACTTGAATCAGTATCAGTTCTGGCATGGAAGAGGTTTGCTTACCCCTTCCCCTTCTAGATGGATAAATATCTCCTAATATCTGTGGCATACACCACAAAAACGTCCAATGTGCCTTCCAAGGTTGTGTGTGCTGTCTTTGAATGCTGGCTAACCTCCAATTCGTTCTGATAGGCAACCGCTACTGGCTCTGGGGCATCCTCCAAGTAGCCACTCGAACATTTCATGCGATGGACGAAAATGTCACGGGAATGACATACCTCAGTCAAGGCTGGGACAAGGAATTCCCAATCCGTCCAGGCGATTTCCAGGCTCCGGCTAGGGGTATCTGGCTCGACAACAGTGCTTGGTACGACTACGACGATTGAGTTATGAGATCATGATGCGGTTGGATTTTATGCGGGAAGCATCGACTTTGCTTGGAAATTGGAATTGAGTTGGGAATGGGGAGGGAGAAGAGAGACTTTGAGGTGGATGGCTTTGGTACCTAACAGATTGTAGGACGAGGAAGGTTATGGATGGCACGAGTGCCTTTTGCTTAGCTTTTGGTAGACAAAATAGAAAACCGAGAATGGTATCTCAGAGAAAAGAAAAAGAAATAAACCATACTTCCTCAATCAAAACTTATTAGCATCACAGTGGAAGATCTCTGATTTGCATGCAAAAGAACCTTAATACCCATAAAACTCAATTTGCTCGTAGTAGCATCACATGTACAGTTTATATAAAGTAAAGTTAAAATACACACAACTTTTGTCTGCTCTATAAATGCAAATCATTAACACGTTACCTCCCGCCAGTCAAACTACTGAGAAACACCACCACGACCTCCAACAGCCCCTACAACCTGAAGCTGATCAGCAGTAAGACGGACGTCAGGGAGTGGTCGGCCTCTGCCTGTGGGCCAGCTAATGAAGCCAGTCTCGCACAGGTATCTTAAATAACGACCAACATCCTCGCGGCTGATTCCGTACCCGGCGCTCTCATCAACACCAGTCCAGTGATCGGCATCTAGCTTAAGAATCTTGACTGCATTCCTATCATCAAGTTCAGGTGCCTTTGTATTTCCTGGAAGATCATTAACGCAGAAGTGGAACAAGGGCATGAGAGCGTGTTGTTCTTGATCCTTCTCTTGACCACCGGCAGAAACGTATTTCTCCAGATCATGCTTCCAGTCTTCGTAGCTGATTTCGGGGACGTCATAACCATAATATTCGAGGATTGAGAGGTATTCGTTCATGCGGAGGCGGGGGTGGCCTGTGACGTGGACGACGTTAACGCCTTCGAGGGGGTTGAGGGCTGCTGCTACAACGACGCGGGCGACATGGTTGACTGGGACGGAGTTGACTGTGTTGACAATACGAGGGCGAGAGTGTAATTGGATAGATCCCTTCAGGAATCTGATGAGGAAATCGTCGGTGCTGTAAGGAAATCGTTAGTGATGGCATTGGTGACGACAGATTATTTAATACTAACTTGCAAGTTCCGGTCTGGGAACATCCTAGGATGTATCCAGCCCGAATGACAGAGCCACGAAGACCTCTTCTACCTGCCTCTCTAACGAGATGCTCGGAAACCCACTATTTTTTGCAAGTCAGTCACCGTTGTTATGAATGGCTTTTCCTTAAATGGAATAACTTACTTTGGTCTGACCATAACCAGTACCCAAGTGGCGACGGCTACCCTGCATATCATCATCCTCAGATATAGCGCCCTCGCCAGTGCTAATCTGCTTCTCGGAAAGAGAGACGTAGTGCTCGGTATCAAGTACACTAGTTGAAGACACAAATGTGAAGATTTTGGGCTTGCCAATATTGCAGAGCTTCATAGCTTCAATAGTTGACAGGACATTAGCGGCCATCATCTCCTGGTAGCGCTTCACCCAGTGGACGGTGGCACCGTTGGCAATGATGACAGATACTTCTTGAGCCAGTCTTTGCCATTCATCATCGCTCAGGCCTAGCTGTGGCTTGGCGAGATCTCCTGCAACACAGCTAATACGCGACTTCCACTGGTCTTGCCACAGACCGTAACCCTTGAGCGAACGTTCCAGACGTGCCATAGCAGATTCCGCATCCTTGGCACGGACATGAGCAATGATGCGCAGTTGTCGCGTGTTTCGCTCGAGAAGGTCCTTGATGATGAAGCCTCCTAAGAAACCTGTAGCTCCAGTAATGAAAACTGTAGGGCTTGCAGATGCTCGCACGGTAGATGGGTCGGCACCTTGAAACTTTTCTGGCAGCGTCGTGAGCAAGTGGTCCAGAGACTTTGCATAAGCAGGATCCTCTTGACTTTCTTCTTGCGTTTCTCCTCCATGGAGTTGCTTGTCGATCTGGGCACTGAAAGCTCGCAATGTCGAATGTTCGTAAAGAATGTTGATTGAAACCTGCGCACCAGTCTCTTTGCGAATGTCAAGCAACATCTGCTGCGCCAAAAGACTGTGACCACCAAGAGTGAAGAAGTCATCATCGGGCGATACTTTCTTTTCGTTCAAACCACGGACAAGAGTAGCCCATTTTGTAGCGACGGTTCTCTCGGTCTCTGTCAAAGACTCCCATCGCTTGAGTTCTTCAGCAGAGGCAACCTCTGTTTGCTCGGAAATATCAGGGAAAGGAAGATTCGGTTTATCGACTTTGCCGTTAGGGTTCAACGGCAATGCCTTCAAAAAGATGAAGAGACTGGGCACTGCGTAACTGGGGAGTCTGCCCTTGACATGATCTCTGACTTCAGTTTGCATCGCTCTGAACTTTTTGAGGTAGACTTTGGTAACACCGAAATCGGTTCCCTCGTCAGGAACGTCTTCCAAGCTGTGGGACTCGAGCCATTGTGGCCATAATTTCATTTCCGGCACAATATAGCTGACCAGTGTGGGCTCCTCGTTTCGATCCCTTCGGACGAGGGTCTTGCAGTCTCTGATCATGGGGTTCTGGCTCAAATTGCTGTCGATATCGTTGAGCTCAATACGAAAGCCGCGGATCTTGACCTGGTCGTCAGCTCTGCCAGTACACTCGACGTCGCCTGACTCCAAGTAACGACCTAGGTCACCAGTTCGGTATAGACGATCTCGAGGTCCCTTGTAATACTTTCTCCACGGTTCGCCTTTGTTGTTCTTTTGGTCTAATTCAACCCACTTATTGTTATCAACGAACCAGTTCTGTACGAATTTAAGATCGTTCAAAGCTTGATCGCCACGGTATCCTTCAGCCAAACCAGCTGCACGGACGTAAATTTCACCGGTCTCTCCAACTTTACACATCTTGTTGCGGTCTTCACGGTTGACGACAAGTAATTGCACGTTTTGCATACCGGTTCCCGCTGGAACGGTGTCCTTGAGGTGGTCCATACCGTTGGGATCCTCGGCTCTGCTCTTGATAGAGTAATAACTCACGGCACGTTGTGTTTCAGTCGTTCCGTACATGTTGATAATATTGACGTTTTCAGCAAGGGCTCGCAGGGCTTTGCAGTCTCGTGTAGTCAGAACATCTCCGACAAAGAAAGCACTCTTGAGGCTAGGGAAAGTTGCACTAGCTCCGCCGACGAGAATCTGTCCCACTTTATGCATATTAGCACACACGTACGTCCATCACGCGGTTCTCTCAACATACTAGCTGGAGTCAAATGAGTCACTGTTGGCGAATATTTGGCCATCCACTCTGCCAGTCTCTCGTGGGCGATATCAGATCGTGAGGGGACTAATAATTGAGCGCCCAAGAACAATGGTGTGAAAACTGATCTCGTAAATTAGCCAGGAATATTCATTCGAGTGTACGTATTGACTTGCCATCTCGCTGAATCGGATCGTGCGCAACTAAAAGCCCAATGTTAGCCACCTTACATAAAAACGGTACAATGATCATGATAGGTAAGATACTTACTTCCACTGAGCATGGTAAATTTGCTTTCCGAGCTCAATCCAAAACGCTCGGCCATCCAAGCGAAATATCTGCAAAGACTGTAATGTCTGCCCAAAACACCCTTGGGTCGCCCTTCCGAACCCGAAGTAAAGGACAATGTGGGATTACTGTCAGGTCCGACTAGAGTAGGAGGAGGAGCAGATGCCTTTTTCAGAGCCTCTGCAAAAACATCTTTTCCGTCAATTTCTCCACCCGATAGAGTTCCATTGTCACCAATGCGAAGCGATGGCACCTCCGCCTTGAGATTCAATTCATCGTCAATATAACTCCGAACAATCGGGGCAAGGACACCGGCTTCGTCGGTAGCCCTTCCGATGTTGATCAACGCACGAGGTTGGGCGACTTCGAGGTAAATCTTTTGTCTGGCGGGGGGGTATGCAGGATCCAGGACTGTGAAGGTTGCCGCCGAGGACAATGTTCCCATAATAGCAACCACTAGATCGACGGATCGATGGGCGAAGATCATGACCACGTCATCATTGGTGATTCCCGCATTATGAAGATAGTGGGCGAGTGTGTTTGAGGCTTCGTAGATTTGTCTATATGTAAATCGACGTTCGGGGCCCTCGGCGGAAGCAGTTTCGACGACGCACGTGCGATCCGGATGACTTTGAGCTGTTGTTGAAAATCATTGCATTAGAGATGAAAGTTGCACACGGAATAGATGCTGTATGATTATATCTCGGCGTACCATTTTTTCCGAAAATATCTTGAATTGATCCGACCTGTCAATCGGCTGGTTAGCATACAAAAATTTCCAACCCCGCAACCATTGGAGAAGAAAGACATACATAACCGGACCAGTCCAGGTCAACGGTCGGATCTGGTAAGGCAGTCATGGTTTGTCTCCCGTATCGACTCAGCACACAAACAATTGAGTCCGCAGCTCAGATGAATGAGCAGAAATGCAACTGAGAGACTGCAACAATAATAAATCATGAATTGGGTGACGGCATCCGCAAAGATTTCCGGCTGGGCGGTGAGTCATCCATGCGAAATCGGCGTGGGGTAAGCGCCATCCCTGTTTGGATATAGCGTGGTTTCTTATAAACATTCGTCTTTTCTCCTTACTTTCACTCCTGCACTTTCTCATCCTTTAATCACATTGACGTCTTTTGGACTCACTTCAGATGAGATGTCTTAGCTATGGCAAGTTTTGATAGTGCATAATTCCTGTGGGCAGCGTTACAGTGAATTACAACCGGATCTTCTCAGCCAGCTATTCTTGGGAGCTCTCATGATCCAGTCGTGATGAGTGTGGTTCAAGAGAGGCTCGGTGTACTAGTACTCAGGAGGTGACTCCTGCCATATGAACTGTCCGGGGAGTCAAAATACGACATGGCTGTGCTGACTAGAGCTTGCCTGCAACTCAATATTCTTGGCTTCAAACCCTGAGTCTCGCGATATACTCAAATGATGGAGATTGCTAAGATGGCGTCAAATCAATAGAAGTCGCCGACTTTGACTTCATGATCACGACAGGTCCGAGCTTATTCGAGTTTCCTAGCGTATACTAGGGCTTGATTGTAGGTATAAAGCTAAGATCAGTCGGGCAATTTTTGAAGCTTCCGCGGAATACAAGTCTCATTATCAATCGTCATTTTATGGCCGATCCTTATGCTCTATACAGTTCCTTGGGTCAAAAAAGAGCTTGGAATACAAAGAGAGGTTCCAGTGGACACGATTGGCTGGGCTGCCGATAAGGTACAGATCCCAATGGGCGGGGTCGCGGGGACACCCAGAGATCTTGCATTCATTGTTGTTTATTTGAACTTCCCATCAAGCATCTACTACGTATAAAACCACTAATAAGAGTGTCTTTTCGACGTACTTTCTTACCCCAAGCAATCCGAACTTTTCCACAACATGGCGAACACTGTAGACAAAGCAGTGCTCAAACAAGTGCAGATCGCGCTACAGAACGCCGATGCTGAGCTTCAAGACATCAATAAGAAAGTTCGTGTCTAATAACAGTATCATCACAGGATAACATGATTGACGCCCTGATCAAATAGATATGGTCCAATCCCGAACTCGCCTACAACGAATACATGGCCCACGACAACATCTGCGCAATGTTCGAAAACTTGGCCACTACACGATCCTTAAACTATCAGGTTCGCCGTAAAACATATCAACTTGACACATCCTTTGAGATTGAATACAAAAAGGGGGATGGTGGCCGAGTCCTCGTCTTCAACGCGGAATATGATGCATTGCCAGGCATTGGACACGCCTGCGGTCATAATTTGATTGCCACAAGCTCGATCGCGGCGTACATTGCCACTGTAGAGGCTCTACAGGCTCTCGATACCTCTTCTCTACCGGGATATACGGTGCGACTACTCGGCACTCCAGCCGAAGAAGGAGGCGGCGGGAAATTGAAGCTCATCGAGGCCGGAGCATACAAAGGCGTTGATGCATGTCTCATGGTTCACCCAGTCACACAGGGAAATAATGATGAATCTATCCCTAGCATTCACATCGCAGGTCCCGAATCCTTGCTTGCTAACAACAAAATCAGAATCAACTATACCGGCTCCACTGCCCATGCAGCTGGGGCTCCTTGGGAGGGAATTAATGCTCTCGATGCAGTAGTGTCTGCCTATGTCAACATTTCGCTTCTCCGGCAGCAGATCTTACCCTCTCAGAGAGTCCACGGAGTCATTGCGAATGGTGGCGAAAGACCGAATGTAATTCCGGGCTCGGCAAGTCTGCATTACTATATTCGGTCACCGGATACAAAGTCATTGAACACTCTCACGGATAGAGTGTTCAAGTGTTTTGAGGGAGCAGCAACAGCAACGGGTTGTAAAGTTGAATTCGAATGGTTGGTATTAGCTTCGCATGACTCTTTGGGCTATTCCTGCTAACACTCTCGTGCACCAGGATCAACAACTATCAGGAATTAAAGAATAATAAGCCCATTTGTGAGGCTTATATGGAGACACTAAAAGAGATGGGTCACAATTGCGTCCTCAATGATCGCGAGGTCAAGGGTTCCCTAGACGGCGCCTCTACCGATATGGGTAAGCCAGCGTTCCCTTCTCCAGATAGTATACACCAGATTCATCTAGATTTAGGAAACGTCATGCATCAAGTCCCCGGATTCCATGCCCTATTCCAAATCCCGACAGAGGACGGAGCCGGAAACCATACACACGGCTTCACGGCCGGAGCCGGCTCACCAGAGGGTTACAAAAGAGGCATCGTTTGTGCAACTGGTATGGCCGTAGTTGGTTTACGCATTTTGATGGATGACGAATTCGCAAAATCTGTCAAAGCTGATTTTGAACGAGAGGAGTGAAACATGTTTCGTTATTGGTCAACTGTAGCGCGTGCGCTGACGCTAGCACGCGAGCCTACTATGTAACTATGTACTCCGTAGTAGTACGTAGTAATAAGCCATCAATTCAGAGAGCCTTCTACGCCAATCAGCGCCACAAAGCCCCGGTCTCCTCCCTGTGTGGCAGCGTGTGCTAGAGTGCTAGTGCGTGGTCCAAGGAAGCCAAGATATCCACATTCCATATTGGGAAAGTGAACTTTTGATAGCCGCTGTACTATGTACTTCGTACGGAGAAGGCTATATTACAGCGTAGGCTGTAGTTCCTTGCTAAGTAGCCCTGGATCTATAGTACACCCTTTATATTCTTGTAAATTGAATGTGTTCTACCGTCTCCACTCCATAAATCATCTATCATAAACAGTCATGAACTTCTTTACTAGCAAACATATACATCCTTCCTCGAAGCAGAGATTCCCTCACCGACCTGATTCCCCAACACTTATATCATACTATTGTACCCCTGACCTCGTTCCAAAGATCCTTCCCTCCGGAGTCGCAGGCTGTATCGAGCCACAATACTGATTTCAAAATAAGCCGCGCTTCATCCCAAGTCGAGATCGAGACAGTGTCGTGCTCACAAAAGCACCTCAGCTCATCGACAAACCATTCCCTTTCTTGGGTACCAGTGGCCGCAATCCCTCCCATGAAAAGACACCAGAAGTGTATGTTCGATCTTATAGATGGTAGCTCTGTCCCTCTTCCAGGACTTGACTGAAGCTCTAATTGCAGCAACCTGACAAGCTTCAGAAGCGGCGCTGACTGAGGTGGTAAAGGGAAAATTACGCCTACACCGAATATCATAAGTGCTATTCGATATGTTTCATAACTCGGGGTGACATGAGAATGGACGACACCGAGCTGCCTTGCGGGTGGCAAGGACATGATATGCCACTGTAGGGAATTTCGGCTGTCGCAGAGGATTGTCGCACTTTCCGCAACTACACCGATTCCATCGATAAAGCGTTCGACAAGAGACACATATGCTCGCGCGTCTTGGAAAATTAGAAACATTTCAGATGTCATTTCGGTATTCAGCAAAGGATCATGGTCGTTGAAGATGATGTCTCGTGACGGCAACTGTGAGTCGTTGTCGAGTCTTACGAATGGGTGATGAGGCCGTGATAGTGATCTGCTAGCGGCTATTATGTCTGAGCTAGAGTGTCAAGACGTAAGCAAAGAGGCCACATTTTCAAGATCTGGAGCAGCAAACGACCTACTATGATATCACTGCAGCAAGGCCGGGTAGTCTCAGTGTGTTCAAACCACCTCGAATCTCTATCATTTTGGCGAGCCCGCTCCTGTGTAAAGGATTTGCTGATAGACTCCCATAGATATCAAGCCACTGCAAGCTTCTCAAGGGCGACTGAAACGGGGATACCTTGAGTTTGGGCTCTGGTGGGCTGGTGTTACTCGCTAAGCGGAGCACAGAGAGTATAATTGTATCTGAGACGGCCTTTGATGGATCTTTCAATGCCATATTTATTCTAGTGATTGACTCTGCTTCCGCAATCATGAGTTGCCTATGATCAAAACTATCATATGACCCTAGGCGTTTCGTCACCCATTGCGTTCTTTTATGCGAATAAGCGCCAAATAAAAGGGAGCTGTGCAGCGCAGGATCAACCATAGAAAGAGATGTCCAGGCATCTATGCTTTTTTGACATGCTCCAACTGGTTGACCTGGCATTAAACCCGGCCAGACGACAAGAAAAGCTAGAAGAAGTCAGCTCGGTCATACGTAGTAGGGGAGTGAGTTGGTCATACAGTATTTCAGGGCAGTGCTAACGACATGCTGAGGTAGTGACGAGGGCAAGAATGTCTGGAACGGATCTAAGTTGTCGACTCCAATTGATTTCGCGATACCCGGAGGGTCTTGATAAGATGCGGATTGGTTGCCCGCCATATGAGAACTCTCTACGAGGGCTGCGCATGATGCAAGGGTAACCCTGTTTCCTGTGACTACCAATCCTGTTTCCGGAGATGGTTGGGAATTGAGACCTGCCGCCGTAGTAGCGACATGTGACGGCTCAATCGACGGCTCCGGCGATGTAAACAACCCATCACTCCTCTTTATCTCCTCTTCCTCCTCCCCATCGAGTACAATGATCCGGCCTCCGTACGTCGTGCTGACCGCGCTGGTATCCGCTGTGCTGGACTCGGAATCGCCAGCTCCTTGCTTATGCCGACTCTCTCTTTCCTTATCCCATCTCCAATGTCCCGCGTGTGAACGGATTTCTCGAATCGATTCAACCCGACCCTGATTCGAGGAGGGGTCGGTTATGATGAAGCGTAGCTCTCGCTTTTTATTGCTCGAGCGCCGTGACTCCGCTCGCATGTCTTTGGTTCTTATCTTTCATGTCAAGGTGTTCCAGGTTGTCGAATGAAAGTAGTCCGCAGATGGAATGGTGATATCTGGATACCGCAGATCTTGAGCACCAGCGACATGATTTGTCGGAAGAAGGACGTGATTCGCTCGTCACCTGGACCGATCCTGAGATCCTGCAAACATTGGGAAGTTATTACTGTTGATTGTATTGATTCGAGCCGTGGCGCGATATAGCATTCGGCTAAGGTACGTACCTAACCGAATCCGGATGGTCTGATTAGTCATCAAGATAGAAATTCTCAGTTGATTAATTAGTACAAGCTAAGAAGAGGATGATGCACTTGGGTGGAAGGGAAACATGATGTTAGATGAACACCCGGCATACATGTGTATACAGTATGTTGATGTTTCGCCATTCATAACGGCAGCGGGCGTGGCTACGGGTCCGAAAACGACAGGCGAACTTTCTTCAACTGGAGTTGTGTTAATCTCTTCTTTGTAGGCCCAAAAGAGCACTGTGTGCCCTTTTAGAAGTCATCTTTCTAAACGCTTTTAAGCTGCAGTGGAAGCAATAAGAAGAGAAACAAGAGAGTCACTATACCTATGTGTAAGGGCAGTTGGCTAGGGCCCACCGGGGTTAACAATGTTTAATTCCGGGGCGATTTGTTTCATCCGGCGCCTGAAAATTAGCGCTGCCAGGCTGATCGTTCAGCTGCATCCTTAGATTATCCTTGCGGACATTCACTATCATTCAGCCTTGAATTGAAACTGCACCTCGTATAGATCATGGTATTCCCTAGTATCCGCTGCCTTACTTGTAAGAGTCGCCATGTAAAGGTAAATCCATTGTCTGGAGCTACCCTACCTAGTCACCATGAGTTCCAGCTGACAATGCACAGTGCGATGCATCACGACCACAGTGTGAACGATGCCGCAAAGGGAATCGGGATTGTTTCTGGGAGGATAATAATGCCTCAGCAACCGATATTCCCTTCAAGAGCGAAGATGCCTTTGCTAAGGGCAGGCCGCGGCGTCCTCGTAAACGTATTGGCATTATCACCAAACCGCAATCTGGAATCTTATCAGCAAACAAGGAGCCGATACCTTTGAACTTGCAGAGGATCGACTTTCCAATAGAAATTTATGCATTTCATTATTGGATAGAGAATCTGGCTTCATGGCCGAATGATCTGTTTGACGTTGGACAGGAATATGGAGCTGGCGCGCGGTATCACTCACGTTGTGCGGAGGAGACGCAATCTAGTCTTCATCTTGCTGTCTCTGCGTTTTCACTTGCAATGTTTGGTCGAGCGAATAACGCATATGCGGTTCTACAACGTGCTGAGCGGCACTATGCTCGAAGCATTACAGAGCTCAGGAGAGAGCTCAAAATATTGTCGAACGACATGATTGATCAACTGCTTATTGCGACCATGATACTTAGTAAATACGATGTTTGTCCGATCTACCATATCTCAAAATGACTTCTTCTGACGCATGTTCTAGAACATAATGTACGGTTTTCGAGTACGAAAAAGTCCGAAACCAGTCCCATCTGTCCAAGGCTCAAGCCCGCCACTCCTTGGATCATATGCGTACCATTACAAGGGCACAGCAAGCCTTTTGCAAGTTCGGCAAGAGAGAGGATATACGCAAAATGTTCCTCTAGAGAAGGCCGTCCGACGGACTATAGTAAGTTTATATCACACGGTTCGTGCATTGAGTTGGGACTAATGCTTGATAGATTAGAGCACATCTTCTTTCAGGTGATCCTGTCCCAGCGTGGTTACAGAACGGTACCTATGGCGAACCAGATCCAGCGCTAGCATTAGACTCCCTCATGATAAAGGCTGCCTTGCTTAGATCAAAGTCAATTATGGTCATAAATCAGGCCAATAGAGGAATGACTCCGATCATCCGTTATGAAGAAGCATTAACGGCGGTGCTTGCTGAAGCACAACTGTTGGACCGCCTATTTGCACAATGGGCCGATAATATCCCACAGAATTGGAGGTTTATAACTCACAAAAGTACTGGACACGATGACAAGAAACTCTCTTTTGACCATCATAACCTTTTCTACGACCAACTCTTTCATTCTTACGCAACACATGGACATGCCGTTGTATGGAACCGATACCGCGCTGTCCGACTGCTCATTAACAGCATCCAAATGGAACTATTATCTCAAGCGGCCGAATACAGACCCAAAAACCTGAGCACTGCCTATGTGGAACAACCCAAAGCATGTCAAGAGACTATAAACAGTCTAGTCACCGATCTATGCCGCGGTGTCCCCTTTTTCTATCTTCTCAATGCCGGGCTTGGTCACAGCAGACGACACACTGACCCAGCTATGGAGCTAGCTGACTCATTGAGTTCTGTTTCGTCAGAGTCCCCGCCAATTATGATGGCGGTTCTGCTGGCGTGGCCTATTACTATTGCCGTTGGGATTGAAGGTGTGCCCTCGGATCAGATGGAGTGGCTGAAATGTAGGCTACAAACTGTCTCTCAGAGGGTTGGGTCGCCGAAGTTTCAAGTTATGCCGGAGAAATAATCAAAGTTCGTTAGCATTTAATGGTCCGTGAAAGTGCCTGTCAAGGGTAGAATAAAGCTTTACGGGATTTTTCCAAGCAAGTTTTGCCCGTGAGACCATAGAATTCATATTGAAACCAGGCTTAATTAATTCAAGCAAGTATATCTACGTGCTAAAGCTCCGAGATTGATTGATAATACAAACTTTGCAAAGCAGATGACAATCAACAACAAACTTAAAAATGGCCAGCAACCGCTCTAGCCTCGTAAGGCTCCTCAAGATACTTCACCTCCTCATCCGTCAACACCTTATCCCTGAGACCAGCCATCTCCTCGACTCTCTCAACCGAATTCAGACCCACAATCGGCACCGTATTCTTACTCTTATTCCACGCCAGAGCCACCTCACTCATCTTCCACCCTTTGTCGGATGCCAACTTCTCAACTCTCGAGATAATCTCTTCGTCAGTCTTGGTCAGTCCATTGATATGCGCCGTCGGCCCCTTTGATCGTGCCGATTTATTGTATCCAACGGGCCGCGCCAGTTTTCCCGCAAACAGAGGCGAGTACGGCACAAGACCGACACCAGTCTCCTTACAAAAACGAATCATTTCCCTTTCTTCTTCCCGATAGCACAAGTTGTAGTAATTCTGCATACTGATGAACTTGGTCCAGCCGTTCTTTTCAGCGACGAATTGCATTTGAGCGAATTGCACGGCCCACATGGAGCTTGCGCCGATGTAGCGTACTTTGCCGGATTGGATGAGGTCATGTAGGGCTTTCATGGTCTCTTCAATAGGGGTGTTGTTGTCGAAGCGGTGGATTTGGAGGACGTCGATATATGTGGTGCCCAGGCGGGCGAGGGAGTCATCGACGCATTTGATTATGGCGGTTCGACTTAAACCTTTTATCCAAAGACAAATCAGCAATTGAACAGCTGGTCACAATTTCAAAGGGAAATGGAATAAACTCACCTCCCTGGTTAACATAATCCTTACTCTGAAGCAACAAATCCGGAAACCCATGTCCCAAGACAGTCTCATCCTCCCCAACCGCAAACGCGCACTTTGTCATAATCACAACTTTACTTCTCGGGATCTTCAACTCCCTCATCGCGGCTCCAATTACTTCCTCACTCTGTCCACTTGAGTAAACATTCGAAGTATCCCACGTATTGATGCCGCTGTCGTATGCTGCCTTGAGCACTTTGAGGGATTCTTCCTTGTTGAGAAGCCAGTTTGCGTACGGGGATGTACCGGTTATGCTAAGACCCATGCATCCCAGGATAGGTAGGGATACGCGCAGACCGGAGTTTCCAAGGCGGACGTATTCGACTTTGGTTCCGTCGAGGGAGCTCTGGAGACTTGCTGGTGTTTTGAATTTGAGGGCCATTTTGTCGTTAATGGTGGATGATCCTGCTCGGTAATCGGAGTATGAAAACGTTGAATGGCAATCTTGTAGATGTGTTCTAATCTGAATAATTGAATGAGGAATTTTCTGTGATTGTCGAGACGATCAAGACCCTTTTATATTACAATCCGAAAGACTGACAGGCACATCAAAAGCATAAACCATCTCGTCAACGCACCGGAGATACTCTTAAGTCCTCAAAATCCGTCTTATACCCAAAATAATGTTTTAAAGGTCAATCAGATTAGTTCTTATACGCAATGTTTTGGGCTGATGGCTACATACTCCCAAAATTTGAATTGGTCGAGCCTTGCCTAAAGCGGAAGGTAAAGGATGGATCTCGCGCGTTTTTCCATTTTGGGTTTAGCTCTATATCACAGCTGTCGGGCGAGTTAGGGCTTAGCATCGCAGTTGGCAGCTATTGTGGATAAATTTCAGATGCAGTCGGAATGGGATCTTTCCGATTTTACTATATTGAGTCTTTATGCATGAGAAATTTTTCATTTAGGTGTTGCGGCAGTTTGGCTACCGAAATAGACTTGTGTAGGATACATGGTAAGGCTGTTGAGTAACAAAATCTAACTCGATCCACGTATCAAAAACGCACCATCGGGAATCATAAACCCGAGAATGACACCCTTTGATAGATTATGCAATGAAGAAACCCCCTTAAGTTCATTCAAAAGTAATTCAAACGCCATCGTTCACCGACTACTCAACGTCAAAATCATTTGCCAGCACCAGTCTTGAGTTCTTCTTTGGCATCTTGTTTGGCAACAACTCAAACGTTCTCTTTGGCCTCCCGTTTATCTCTAGCCTCGTTTCTGCTGCTCTGCTTCCTGCCACCCCCCTAGGGTACTGTTTGATACCCTTTCTAATGTACTTTCTAGTGCCACCGTTTTTAGCATCCACCTTGGCATCATTTTTGACATCCTTCTGGGTATTCTTCCTGGCATCCTTTCTAAAATCCATTCTGACGTCCTTCTTGACATCCGTGAGGACAACTTTTTCGGCACCGTCTTTGGCGTCTTGTTTAGAAGCCTCTTTCGCACGTTTTTTAACCTCTCCCTTCGCCTGTTGGATGGCCACTTTCCGTGCCTCATAGGCAACGCGCATCTGTGAACCCCATGACTTCAATACATGTGGATTTTTGACGCACCATATTGCGAGCTCCCTTGTTGCCAGAGTATCCTCCAAGCAGTCATGGCCTTTCTTGCCAGTTTGAATCGTCATGTTAAGCCAGCTAAGGAGTAATCGTTTCAAACCGTAAGACTCTGGAAACTTTTTGTCTCGAGTCTCTGGAAATACCACTTGGGAAGCTAGAATTGCCGTGTCGACAATTCTCGGGTGGAAAATGCCCAGGACATTCAAATCATTCTGTAGTGCGTGTCCAACAATGATGGTCTCGGCGTCGATGTATTCCCAGAGTGCGTCTCTAGCAGCTGCCCAACCTCGAAGAGCCCGACCTTGTTCAATCGCTTCGCTCATAGATTGGCGCGTAACACCGCTAACAGTGGACCTCCAAGCTAGGACTTTGGATACTGGGTTGACATATGTATTCAAAAGGATCTCGCCTGTCAGAACGTCTACCGCACATAGCAGCGCGACACAGTCCGTGTTCTTCCATAGTCCGACCATTTCACAATCAATCGCCACTACTTTGCGCTTCGGCTGGTTGGGTGCTGGCGGGGTCTGACGAAACTCCGAATATGGGACATTGGTGTGGAGTTTTCGTTCAGTTAGGGACTGCAACGTATACTGCTCCGCATCAAGAACCTCGACTGTGTGACAGGCAGCAAGAAGAGCTTGGTAGATAGTCTCTTGTTCGGTGTCGGGTAACAGAGTGTATACGTTGGATTTATGGAATATTCCGTCTTTCTGAACTATTCCTTGCTGAGCGACGACCATTTGTTGAAAGTTGTCATTGAGGCTGACATGTTCAATACCTATGTAATTTGTAAGTTGCGACCTCGCAATCGATATAAGAAATTTAGTCATATCATCGAACATACCTTGGACAATGACGGACTCACGCAAGCTAGCAGACATTGTAGGATTTTCTAACTCGACTGCTTGTTCGTTGACTTCTTGCAGGGTGACCATTTGCTCATCTTTTGAGACGCCGGATATGTCGAGTATAGCATCAATTGCGTGGATATGAGCATGCTGTTGTAGTGCTTCGTTGTTCATGAATCCTTTGTCACAGACCGGGCAGCGAACATGATGTTTGGTAGCAAAGCAGTGAGACCTGAGAGCCTTACTCGAGCCGAAAGTTCGACCACAAATTTGACAGGCGTAAGTCTGGTTGTCCGCGTCAGGTGTCTGTTTCTTTTTTGTTGCTGTCGCTTTGCGCGTCGATATCGCGACCCTGGGTACCGGAGTCTCTGCCATGGTGATGGTCGATGACAAGCGAATTTAGAAGGAAAGTAACCGGAGCTATCTTTGCAGTCCACCAAGAATAACAGAGTCGAGGAAGTTGAAGTTCGATCGGCTTGGTCGTTTTGTTTTTATGGTGAGAGGAAAGTCACAGTTTTCCTAGGAAGAAGTTTTGCGTGTGAAGCAGGTGCAGCACATGACCTCGCTGATATAAGCGTGCAGAGTATCTAGCACATAATCATGCAACCCTTTTGAACACACAAATAAAGCCTTCCTTCTATCAACTACAAACAGAATTTCACAAGGCTTGACTGAAGGGGATCCAATGTCTCCAGATGCCGCCGGACAATTGACAAAGGAGGAAGCAGCCAGTTGCCTTGCCAGCAGCTGGATACACCTAGATATCAGGAGTAGAGTGACTTTCTACTTAGGTAGACATGAATAGAGTACCAAGTAACAGTTACCCTCAATATCATAATTTCCAATCAGCATTGTACACAACATGGAGTTGAAGACGCACTTATACCTTCGAAGGGCCCGATGTCTCTCTCTCTGCAGTCTCCCTAGATATACCGACCGGCAAGTACCCTCCCGAAGTAAATTTGATCAAAGGAAATGTTGAATTACTCAGACTGATTTCGTCTCAAGTACATGGATTCAACTGTGACTCGCGGAATCATCCCAACTGTTCCAAGTGGGTTGTAAGACAGCGCGGCATGTAATGCAGTGCATTTTTGCAATCTGTCATTAGTTAGAACCGACTATCTCGGGTATAAATAATCAACATGCCCCGATAAGGCTGAATACCTAGGTACGATGTCCTGAAATAAATGGATGCTAGACAACGGCGGCGATTTGATTGAATCTTGAACTGTTCAATCAAAAGTTTCTAAATTCGGATGAAACCAGCGTTTGCTGGCGTTCCTGATTGCTTCATCGACCTTAGCTTGGTTCAATGTTTCAAGCGGGGCGTTACAGTTGCAAGTATGTAGAGAACAACAGAATAATAACATTATACTTTAGGATGCTATTGAAGCAAAGCAGTATGTGTCTTCGAAGATACATGCCCGTAGACATTGGTATTAAGAAGGTTACTTTATCGAGTCGAAAACAAAGCCGATGGAAATCTACATACCTGGCTACATACAGCGTACAACGGCAACTAGACAGTCAATGTAACTAGACTATTGCCCAAGAGATATCATTCGGTGACCAGATTATTCCCCAAGCTTGCTGAGATTTACCGTTGTCAGCCTGCACTGGGCTCTGAAAGGTTTTATGCAAAAACGAAGAAAAGAAAAGAGAAGAGATTATCGTAGGAAATCAAAGATACAGGGATTGTTAGGACCCAACCGCCTAAGCTGGCCATAAAGCACGTTGGAGCATGCCCGGGGTATGCCTGAAATCTGCAAGGTACAAATCCTCCTGCAGGGGACCTTTCTGAGTAGCAATAATTTTTCGCCAGTCAGATTCTCTTCGTAAAGTTTCATTTAGAAACCTTGACAGAGAAACTCCACGGTAAACTCTTACTGAGTCTGTCAAGTTTGGCTGATCGGGCAAATCGTTCCGGGCCCGAGCCCTACGATAAACGAGGTTATCGAGGACTTGCAAGAATGTTCTATGTAATTATGCCCAGGATGGAAAAGATCCTCCAGACTCCACGTTTGATGTGGCTTGTTCCATTCTGAAATTGAAAATATCAGATCTGAAGAGCTTTCATGACACTTCGCTGATTACTGTCGTGACTTCCGAGTCACCATCATCGACCTATCTATCAGTGCCACCTGATCGCCAAGGACACGTCAAGGAACTTAAGCCCTAGATGCTGCGTACTGGTTATTTCTTACTTGTTCATCTCCCTCTCGATCCTAGACTCCCTACAAGACTTCGCCGAGTCTCTAAGCCCCCGCTGCCAAGATGTCGCTAAATCTGGCAATAGATGAGGAGAAAGAACTTCCTAAAGGCTGAGCAAAACCTTACCGTAACCAAATTCAGTAAAATCTGACGAGGAATACGATCCCTCATGATCTCCGGAGATATTTATCTGCAGTATTGCGTGCAGGTAAGCAAATCCTATGTGAAAGGCAATTTTTGTGATATCTCTGAACATTTTGTACTCTGTAAGAATATGAAGAAACTTTGTACTGACATCCACAGCGTTTGGCACAAAGCCCGAGGTAAAGTGGCTGTGAATGCGGCTTAAATTTGTCTAATAATTTTGAGTTGGACCGGCAAGACTTTTAGCGTTAGCCCAGATGATCACTGATTATTGGAACGGGTTCGTATTCTTTCTCCGGGTAAATGAAAAACCCTTCTCGTCTGGAACATGAGAGAACAGAAAAAGGGGAACAGCCCCCACGCGCTGAAGATCATTTGCATGAATCTTTGATGATGTGTTGTTCCGGAATGCTGACAGTCGAAGTCAGCCTTGTCTCTGTGGAAGTCCGCGAGGCTGAAAATGCTTTTGCAAACTTACCAAAGTTTGGCTGCAAAACTGACTTTGGATTGACTCACGCCAAGCAATAGAGAAAAAGCCAACACATCCCAAAAAGCTACGATGGCTCCACTATCGCGGCTCAATGGAAATTGACAACACGAGCTGCGACCAGCATAGCACTTTCTGAGCTAAAGAAGAAAATTTGTACTCCGTGTCCCCCAGTTTGGGTTGATGCCCAGACCTTAAATAGGGGAATAATACCGAATATCGTTAGAGCCCACGGCTCGTAGCGAGATGTCGAAGAGCCTCATAGGTCGTCAACAAGGGTCTGTGAGCGACCCGAGTCCCTAAACACCTTTGGCTCTAACCCTTTTACTGTCTAGCTGGGACTCTCAGTATGCGGATATGCCAATCAGACGGGAAAGAGAGTTTGGTCTCGAAACAAAAAAAAGAACGAGATACGACCGCAGTCACTTCGCACTGTTCGCAGGCTGTTTAGCGAAAACTTTAATGCATACCTTCCTTCCCTCAGCTGCCAGGATACGAGTCTACGGCATGCACAGCAGAGCATTGTGATCTTTGTTGGGTTTTCTCTCAGAGTTTCTCAGAGTTTCTCAGAGATCAGAGAAGCAAAAGACAAGCATCAGCTCATGGTAGATCGATCATGCCAAAAACTGATTGGTGCCATGCACAGACAACGAAGGAACATTGAACATCGGTCATTTGGGTCCAGTCTTCCGTCTCCAGCAAACAAAATTGGGCTTATGTACTCCATACGGAGGACGGAGCTTTGCATCTCGTATCCGAAAGGAGTGACAAGGTTTATTTAAGATTAAAGACAGTTGGGTCGGTGAGCCATGTGATGGTTCTCCAATAATGATCCCTCGCTCTAGAGCTCTTGCTTGGGCTGAGTTGGGTGGCTGTGGACTTTAGGTAAGATCATCAAAGTTAGTGAATTTACTTTTTGTGCCGATTTTGTCTCTTAGGGTAGTGTAGCGTAGCTAATTAACCTAGAGGCTGATAGATATATAGTTAGCTTGCTGCCCCTTCCTTTCTGAGAAGCTCTTAGTCTGTCACACAACTGTCAATTCCCTTGTAGGACATTCACTCGTTTAATTCAGCACAATATCAAACGAAGTGATCTTATCTAGTCAAAACAGACTTCATCAATACCGTCATCATGCGTTTCACTGATATCTCCCTCGTCCTCGCCCTGTCCACCGTGGCAGTTGCTGCTCCCTACCCCGATGGCGAAAAGTCTCTATACAAAGTCGGCACCAGCCCGCGATACATTCTTGCCCGTGGGCCCGGCGAAAAGACCCTTCACAAGGGCAGTGCTCCTCAACTCCTCGCCCGTGACGCCGAAAAGACCCTTCACAAGGCCAGCCCCTCTCACCTCTTCGCCCGTCAATCCTCCGGCAACACTGGCTCCGCCGGTGATTCAGACACCTGCTCCGGTGTAGGCGCCACTTGCGCCAGCTGCTTCGGTACCAACTGGACCGAGTGCCCTGATGACATTACTTGCTACGATAAGACCGACCCTACCAGCACTTGCTCGTCCTCTGGTGGCTCCGGTAGCGGCAGCAGCTCTGGCAGCGACTCTGGCAACACTGGCTCTGCTGGTGACTCAGACTACTGCTACGGTCAGGGCGTCACCTGTGCCAGCTGCTTCGGCACCAACTGGACCGAGTGTCCTGATGACGTTACTTGCTACGATAAGACCGACCCTACCAGCACCTGCTCATCATCTGGTAGCTCCGGTAGCGGTTCCAGCTCCGGCGGTTCTGCTGGAAGCTCCGACTTCTGCTCCGGCGTAGGCGCTACTTGTGCTAGCTGCTTCGGTTCTGGATACATTGAATGCTCGGATGGTTACACTTGCTACGACCCTGCTGACCCAACCACCTCTTGCCCTGACGGTACCGCTGGAACTGGTTCAGGATCGGGCGGCTCTAGCTCTGGTGGTGCTGGATCTGGCTTGATTGGCACTAGCACTACTTCCACCGCTGCTGGATCTGCAGCTACTGGCGGTGCAGGCTCGGCTGGCACCACCCACGCTCCCTCTTCCACATCCACTTCCACCTCTAGCCACTCTAGCACCTCCACCACTTCCTCGACATCCACAACCTCAATCTCAGCTGCTACAACCGCCCCCCTCTCTGGCAATAGGCCCAACGGCGCTGCTGGCTTCTCCATTCCCATGGGTCTGTCTGCCGGTGCTGGTGCTGCAGTTCTTGTTGCTGCTGCTCTGATGTAAGAGCATCAAGTTATTCACTCACTACTTTTCCTTCTCAATTGTTTACTTTATGAGCCATTCGTCAAGATCTTTTGAATTTAAACCTCTATATCCCAACATTACGCTGTCTTTGCCACCCGCGTGGATGGATTTCCTTGTATTTAGTCTTAATTTATAATTATTCTTCTTGAAAGAATCCTTTAAGCGTAGCTCAAATGTAATTACCTAATCTAATCTATACTTGCTTCTCAGGCAACGCCTCCTGAGTAACAATCTCCTCCGAAAAATGCTGCCCAATGAAGACATTTCCATCATCATGAATAGTAACAGGAATAAGCGTCTCAGGAACTGGAAAGACATAACTAGATACTATATAGACTACAAAAGCACTTGAAAAGCCCCATAGATAATTAAAGTCGTAAATCTTTTCAGCTCCTCCGATATCAATGCTGGGATTCACTGCATTGATGAGGCCCGGCAGATTGGGGCCTAGTGAAATAAGTAAGGCTGCTGCTGCGCGCCAATTGCAACCTTTCACGTAGTGATAGCGTGCATGTGGGCGATACAGCGCGGGAACGTCGATGGCTTGACGCTTGACGACCCAGAAATCAGCAATCAATATGGCAGCAATGGGCGATAGGAAGATCGACAAGGCGCCCATAAAGTTGATGAGACTTGTTGCTGAATAGACAATCTTCCAAGGAACCATGACCCAGCCACCAATGATTGTAGCGACTACCGCTCCACGTCGAATGTTGATATATCGTGGGCACAGAGATGTCAAGTCGTTGGCAAACGAGATCACATTTGCTGATACGTTGACACCGATTTGCGCGACAACCCATGCGAGACCGACGAAGAATGCTGCGGCTCGACCACCTGGACCATCCCAGTGGCTTGCAAGTTCCAGGGGATCCCAGATATATGTGCCATACAGAACTTTGCTTGCACTTGTTGAGACGATACCTAGTACCCCAATAAACGTACACACAGCTGGGACAAGTAAGGCTTGAAGCCAAATTCCGCGCGGCTTCTTCAAGTATCGTGTATAGTCGGGGATGTTGGTTGCCATTGTCGCCCATCCTCCACTCAGAGAAGTCATATAAGATAGGATCATCCATGAGCGAGTGGATCCCGTATATTGTGGCTTCTGATTCCAGATATCTCCACTACCACCGGCCAGCTTGCACATGCCAATAACCGTTCCTATCGCGGCCGCAGTTACGAATATACCCTTGAAAACGAAGAACCAACGTAGTTGGTGAGGTGGTGTCAACAAGAAAGGAAGCTGAACTGTCCAAAATATGAAATGCGACAGGAGTTGCTGACTTGTGATTCCTGCACTTTCTGGGAGATGGTTCGGAATGTTCAAGTAAGAAGGCCAAATGGCTCGAATAACTTGTGTCATGGCGGTTGATCCGGCATATGTTTGGATGGCGTGCCAGAATAGAGCAGTCACCATTCGAATCACGACTGGCACTCTGGAGAACGCATAGCCGAAACTTGAGCGAGCAGCAACGGGATAGGGAACGCGTAATTTGGCACCAATGGAGCCGTTGAAAGAAATTGGGATTGCGATGATGAACGTTCCCATGATGAGACAGAGCAAAGCTTCTTTATAGGTCAAACCTCCTGATATGACCGTCGACGCACCTTCCCATGATTGTGCGGACAAGATATCACTCATCCAGTAACCTAGTAGTGCCCAGTGACCCCAGATCCGACGCTCAACTGGTGTTACATCGTTGTCGATATTAGTCCATGTACCGTCCGGTGCGAAGGTTGTCGGTTGCTTAGGGAGCTCCCAGGCCTTGATTGAGGTTGCTTTGGCCCGGACATTGCTTTTGGCGTGGTGGAAAGTCTCTGAAGCAGACTTCCGAGACATGATGGACAACATTTGAATGGCCTCTGACAATAAATAACAGAAATATATACAGAAGTCAGCCTTTGCCACGTACCGCTCGAAGGTAGTGGTGGTGGTAGTCTAGCGGGAGGGCATGCTAGGTGACGAGGGTATAGAGTAGATATATCTGCTTCTCGTAGAGAGACAAATATAACATCTTGTCCAGGACCATGATATTCATTAATCATTAGCTTGTCGATATTGTTTGACTAATCTTATCATGATGCTTCAGCAAGGCTTGAGAAGCTAAGATAACGAGGACTCGGAGCAACGGCCGGCTACTATCTAGAAGCCTAAGAAGAGTCAGAGATAAGCAGCAGCCCCGCGGCCCACCCTCATATCCCGCGGGATGGGAGCCGATCTATCGCTCGATGTTTGGGTTATCAGCAATCTGATAAGAAGTTAAGAAACGTCTCCGTGCCTCGGGCTGTTTTGACTGACAAGGCGACAACTAGCTCTACATACTTATACATATCTATCAAGGAATAACGAAGATCTTGAGGGAGTCTCGTCCAATTGACTACTCAGCACACAGTCCGCATCAGTCAAGATGGCATTCACTAGCTTCGCCGGCAGAAGCTACGATATTGTCTCTGATGAAGTCAAACAATCCGACAGTTTTGATGAGATTCCAATGATTGATCTCACACTGCCACAAGCACAAGTAGTTGAAAGTCTACGTGATGCGTGCACTCGTGTCGGGTTCTTCTACATCTCCAATCACGGCATTCCGCAAGACATCATTGATCAAGTATTCTCCACGGCGGAAGGATTCTTCGGCTTAGACGACAAACACAAACAACGAGTACATTTCAACAATGGGACGGCCCTATGCGGATATGAAGGCTTCCAGAATGTTTACACAGATGAGACAAAAAAGCCGGATCTGAACGAAGCCTTCAGTTGGCGTTATGCACCGGATATGGATTCCTTCAACGAAAACTTGGCCACAAGGACAACAGTGGAGGAGGGGAAGACCGATAGTTTCCTCACAAGCGGTCAGAATCTCTGGCCCGATGCGAAACCCGAAATGCGCCGAGATATAAGTCAATACTATAGCCATGTGCTCAAGTTGGCGAGAAAGCTGATCCGCTTATTTGCTTTGGTGCTTGGACTACCAGAAACATATTTCGATGAGATGATGCAACACCCCGGCTCAATGGGCAAGATCCTGCATTATCCACCGCAGCCAGCCAAAGGCCCCGATCCACCATTCGGAAGAGGCGCACATACTGATATCGAATGCTTCACGGTTCTATGCCAGGGAGGTGATGTGCCGGCTCTGCAGATTCTCAACCCCAAAGGCGAATGGATTTTGGCGCCTCCTATTCGAGGTACTTTTGTCGTGAATATCGGTGATATGCTAGCACGGTGGTCCAACGACACTTTCCGCAGCACCATCCATCGTGTTTTGAATATCACAGGCCGAGAACGCTACTCAATGCCTGTATTCATGGGACCGAGTTATAACACTGTGATCAAACCACTGGAGACTTGTCTTGCGGATGGTGCCAAATATGATCCCATTCCAGCGGGTCTTTATGTTTGGAAACGACTTGCAATCAGCCGGCTCGATAAGGATGAGTATGAGAGGCAACGTGTCAAGATGGAGAGCCAGCTAACAACGCCAATTGGTGCATGAAGTGCAAAAACAAAAAAATCTTGTATATAAACAGAGACAGGGAATGGAAATATTAGCTTCCTTGGACATCGTAACGAAATTTCGGGTATCTTTCATGTCAACAATGAACGAATTGAGTAAATTGGCGGTATATCAGGTCGGCTCAGAAGGTATGAAGTCGTAACCAGAAAAATTCGAATCAGGAATGGTCCAGGACATGATATTGTCAAGGTCAATGAAAGCCGCAGAGAGTGGTAGATTTGAAAAAGGCGAAATAGCGCCGTTCTCTTCTATTTCTACAGATAAGCCATCAAAGATCTCAGCGTTGCCTTTTACGTTTCCAGAAAATGTGTTTAGAGAGGGCTCTGGTAGTGCGATTTTGGAATTCTTCCACTCGTCCCACCCAAGTGCTCGAAGCCTAGTCAACGTGTAAGATACCCAGTCACTCATTTTCGCTTTCATCCGAAGCTGCCATTCGAATTCCTTCATCAGATTCCGGAGATCTTCCGATTCCTCCAGGGTAATACTTGTAGTGCGGAGAAGACCTAAAAAGCCTCCCAGTATAGTTGAACATCCACCAGCGGCGAAAAACCAGAAAGCTTCCATATGCTCAGGACGAAGATGAGACATAAATTGTACAAGACTATGCGCTCGTGTCCGAAGCATTTTGCGAATAAATTGGACAAACTGCGGGTCAAGTTCAGACTTTGACTGCTGTATGGCCCAAAGTAGGCGGCGATGTAGTGCTGCAGTTGTTGCATGCAGGGCAAGATGGAGGAATCCATTCACGCACAGCTTTCCAGGTTCTATATTTTCCAAACTCAACACTTCAGGAAGATTTTTGAGCATTTGAGCAAGATCAGTTCCCAATGGTTTTGCAACAGCGAGCACTTGCTGGGGTTCGAGCACTTCCGCAAGAGACCTGACTGAGTAGAGCTCACGCAGCATACGTGCTGTAATGAGACTCAGGCTTACTAGTTCCATGAACAGAACCTTCCCGTTCTCAATACTAACACTTCCAATCTGGTCACTTGCTTCCTCATCGCCAGCGCCTTCAGAGAAATCGGTACTTTCTAGCGGCTTCACTATCCAATCGGTTGCTTCGGAGATGAGGCAAGGTCGCCCGAGAACAAGAGCTGAAAATGAGTCCTGAATATATAAAGCCCAAGCGAGTCGTTTCCGAAGGCCCTTTTCCCACTCCGGTATATCCCAGCTCGAGCAGTCCAAGTGGAGACCGAGATGCTGGCCCAAGCCTAGTAGAGAAGAAGTGAAAGACCACATCCAGGAGTTATCCATGAAAAGTGGATTGCGATGACGTTGTAGTAGCAAAAGGCCCGCTTGTATAGTATTTAGACGAGGCCGGTGTATAGCGTCCTGCACGGCGCGATGGGCAATTCTGACCAAGGCAGCCTCGTTGATCTTTTCTTGTAGCAAGAGATCCGGATCGTAAGACCACCAGCAAACAGCCAACGCATAGACGGCAGCTAGAAGATGTGCAGTAATCTCACGATATGTCCGATTGTATTTCTCTATGAATACATTCTTATGTAAAATAGGAAATGACGGGTGAACAATGCGAAAGTACAGCTTGATCAATGTCGCACCGTGTGGACGCACAAGAGACTCAACATCGTCGACACTGACTTCATCCCACGAGTCGTCTTTTCGGAAGCTTTGCGAGACTTCCGCATCGGGTGTGAACTGAAAGAAGACATTTTCATGGACCTTTCGCATCATCGTCGAACCCAGCAGTCCACTGAACGTTGTTGCACTATCGCCATTTCCCGGTAACCCTGACCCAGAGCGAGCATAAGCTGTGCGTAACAAGTAAGAGTCATGTTCGCCACCAGGTCCAATCAGTTCTGAGAAGCGGCTCTTTTCAAGACCGAGGGTCTTCGTCAGTATTGATTCCTTGGGGTAGTCGAGCTCTTGGTCTAACGCGGAATTAGGTGACACTGATGACAGCTCCTCTGAGGGTCCCCGCCCACGGGGCTTCCTAGAAGTAAACTCCTTTGTGTTTGCCGCAGTAGCACGTCGTTTTGGCGGGGGAGGCTGCAAGAATGTGCATGAAGACAGGCCAGCAGCCTGGCAGGTCAAGCAGCTCGAAGACCCGTGTAGGGTGACGCATCTCTGCTTTTTCTTCCGGCAGACGTCACATGCTCTCATCCTTGACAAGCATACATAAAACGTATACAACGATCAACCTAGTACGTCGTCGCTCTAGGTCGTAGCTGAAGTCGGTGTGGATGCTGTGAGTCAGCTACCCAATCACATCGAGCACTGATAGGAGCGCTGAATATGCCGGGGTACTGCATAAACTGAGCATACGCCAATTGTGCTTCGAGTCCTAGCGTTATGGACTAGTTGAGATGGAAGAGATAGTGACTGAGTGGATAAACTCAGGAGGAACTCAGAGATACAGCAAGTGTGTTTGTTGTTTAGGATGAAGTTGTCAAGTGGGGAAGATTGTGTTAGTGGGTTGACGATAAGATAGGCTATCAGTGGCTGATAAGAAGATCGGCCATTATCCCGAGGCCGCGGGCAAGCATCCCCAGTCGAATGAAGAGGGGAATGAAGCAAGCATTTCAAGATTGACTCTGTTCTCATGCTTCACTCTCACACTTACACAATTATCGACTCACTGACTGACTGCCCTTTGTCGAACTTGTGACTGACAAAATGGTCGCTGCTCAGTCAATCAAGAGAATAGCGGGCGGGGTTGAGGACGATGCGGCCGTTTCATTCGCAGCACAACCGTATGCTTTTCGGTTCAATCCTTCAACGACCGCACTTGTGATTGTTGACATGCAACGGGACTTCCTGCTGAAGGGTGGCTTTGGGTTTATACAAGCAGGGGACGCCGGAGTGGCAAAAGTACAAGCCACTATTAAACCGACATTGGCGGTTCTGCGTATGTTTCGTGAGCGTGGAATCCATGTAATCCATACACGTGAAGGCCACCGACCCGATTTGCGAGATCTGCCTACGCCCAAGTTATTGAGACAAGCCCGCGCTCCCAAGACTCGTCACTCGATGGTCATCGGAGATGTTGGCCCAATGGGAAGACTCCTCACGAGGGGAGAATACGGCCATGATATTGTTGACGAGCTGCAGCCAGTGGCTGGAGAGTATGTTGTCGATAAGCCGGGGAAGGGCAGCTTCTTCTCTACGACACTACACGAGCACCTAGTTGATCGGGGCATCACACATTTGATTGTGGCCGGTGTCACCGTGGAATGCTGCGTGACCACCACTGTTCGAGAAGCCAATGACCGAGGATTTGACGCTTGTATTCTTAGCGACTGCACTGATGGATTTGTGCCGGCATTCAAGTCTGCATCGCTAAACATGATTCATTTTTCGGAAGGGCTATTTGGATTTGTTAGCGAGTCACAGCCGCTACTTGCCGCTCTATCCTCACTTCCAGCTCATCCCGACAAGCCAGCATTTGAATGGGACGGCTCAATGAACATAGAGTCACTCAAACTTGCATATTCTGGCGGCCTTTCTCCAGTAACGGTGGTGAAATATGTCCTCGAAAAGATAAGCGCAGATAAATCGCAACATTCGGCCGTTTGGCTCAACCTTGCATCAACCGAGGACCTCTTGCGCAGAGCTGTTAGTTTGGAACAATCCAGAGACCGCGATTTACCTTTATTCGGCATACCCTTTGCTGTTAAAGACAACATGGACGTTGCCGGACTCCCTACGACGGCAGCATGCCCGGAATTCGAATATGTTCCCGAAAAGTCAGCTGTCGTGGTAACAAGACTAGAAGCCGCCGGAGCGATAGTCGTTGGCAAGACAAATCTGGACCAATTTGCAACAGGACTTGTTGGCACCAGATCGCCATACGGAGCGTGTCATTGTGCTTTTGATCCTACGCGTGTCTCGGGCGGTTCTAGTTCGGGTTCCGCTGTAGCCGTCGCGCTAGGCCACGTCTCTTTCGCACTCGGAACAGATACAGCAGGATCAGGTCGGATTCCAGCTTCTTTCAATAACATCGTCGGACTTAAACCGACTAAGGGGACAGTATCCACAACCGGAGTGATCCCCGCATGCAGAACACTAGACTGTGTCTCTTTCTTCGCCAGCACTATTTCTGATGCAAGAAACACATGGCTTGCCGCTAAAGAGCACGATCCTGAAGATCCTTATTCCAGAAGCTCGCCATCACTAGGATCTTTGAATAGTAGATCTCTACTACACGAAGAGTCGACATATACCGTTTCCTTTCCTCCTAATTATATACTGGAAAGCGCGCTTTCCCCAGGATATTATGAACAGTTTGCAAAAGTCCTTTCCCTTGTCCGGAGTCTGGCCAACGCCGAAGAGGTCGACTTTGACTGGCCATCATATCTCTCCGCTTCTGACTTGCTGTACAAGAGTGCCTTTGTCGCAGAAAGAACCGCTGCACTGCAGGAAGTATTGAGCAGCAGAGCAAAGAAAATAACTTTACATCCAGTGACGCAGAAAGTTCTTGATTTGGCGGGTTCCAAGTCAGCAACTGATGCATTCCGTGATATTTATGAGGCTCAGCGACTATTGAAAGTCATCGAAGCTGAGTTCGACAAGTGTGACATCCTCGTCGTACCCACTGCTCCAAACCATCCAACTATAGAAGAAGTAGAGCGAGACCCCATCGGACTCAATTTGAAGTTGGGTATCTTTGCAAGCGCAGTCAACGTCCTGGATCTAGCTGCTGTTGCTATTCCAGCAGGTCATATCGAGGGTCTGCCGTTCGGTATATCGATTGTTGCTCCTGCGTTCAGGGAGGGCGTCATTCTCAAAGTGGCGCAAAGGATTCAAGCACGACTGGGTCATTTTGCGCTATAATCAGTCATGATCATGAATATGTCCTGAGTATAATAGCTTTTTCCCATTGTATATGTTCGAAATTAAAATTGAGAGATATGATAGAAAGAAAGAGGAGAAAAGTCGTGGATTTAAAGTGTTGAACACGTGAGCCCGAAATGGTTTAGCGTAAATATATGTCCCAAAGTAGACTAGCGTATATTTCTCCTTACAATTTTCCAACTTCCCCAGAAAGACATCGTCCATCGAATAATCCTGATATTTGAACACGCAACTAATTCAGCGACCGAAGGCCTATCAGTATATCAAGGCCTGTTCCTACACCGTTTGATTAGCGGTCTCCTTAGGCATCGACTACAGAAATGCCGTCATGAGCAAGCATTTTGCCGCCACGTTGTACACATCCCGACATCTGTTAATACGAACGCGACGGCGGCCTTTCAACAGTTGCCGCCGCCGTCTAAGCACTCCTAGCGGACCTGCTCTTTTCCGTCAACTTGAGGACGGTACAGGTTTGTTGACATTCTTTTCGAGGAAATCTACAGCACAGATGGCTGATGAACAGCACAGAGCAACCAATCACAGAGGATGACTTATTTAGATATCAACGACATCGCTGGTTGTATGTACTATGACAAATCTCTTATCGAATTTCTTCAAACTGACACGATGTCTAGATACAATGCTGCAAAAGAGCAGGATGTACGATATCGACCATTTAACCTCCCGGCATTGATAGAGCGAGCTCTCAATGCCAAGAGGGAACCTGTTGACGGTCTAACCTGTATGTTCCTTTCGCCTTAAGCCTTGATTATGCGTGCTAACTTATATGCAGGCGTCAAAATACTCAAACTTCTAGAAGGCGATCACAACAAAGTCCTTCTCTTTACAATGAGTGATGGAGATGAGCTGATCGCAAGGTTACCAAATCCAAATGCCGGCAGCAATCGGTTCACCGTGGCATCAGAGGTAGCCACTCGAAGATTTCTGCAAAATATCTGTAATATTCCATCGCCTCGGGTCTGGGACTGGGATTTTCGCGACCGTAATCCCGTCGGCGCAGAATGGATTATTGAATCAAAGGCCGCCGGAGAACCTCTCCATAAACACTGGTTTGGGATGGACCGCCGAGCTCAATTGGGTATCATCGAACAAGTGGTTGACTTGGAGACCAAGCTGACGTCCGTGAAATTCGCAAGTCACGGTAGTATCTACTTGAAACGCTGGCTATACAACCAAAAATTGTTTTGTGCGAGAGTGGATTCGCCGAATGAAATTGTGAATAGAGATGAAGCATTGAAATTGCAGTCTGAGCGATTCTGGAGACAGTTTGTCATTGGGCCTTCGACAGATCGGAGACTTTATCGGGGTCCTGGGGATTTTTCGAAACAGTTCCGGGGTCCTTGTGAGTGACGATGTACCCTCGTTGAATGGATAGCCAAAACTAACTATGTTTCGTCCGAAGTCAAGGACCTCTCTCACTATGCTAGGAGTCTATCAAGAAACGAAAGAAGATACATGCTAAACAATCCTTGGGCGAAGGCGAATTATATCACATCAAAGCAACTTCAGCAAGACCCGAGCGAGTACATGGAACTGATCTTCAAATATGCCGCTCTGCAGCAGCAATTGATCCGGCCAGAATTCGACAACGACCCATGTACACTTTCTCATCCCAATCTCAGTCTGGACAACATATGGATTGATCCAAGTACAGAAAAGATTGTCTCATTAACAGGATGGCAATCTATAACGATAACGCCACCATTGCTTAAACGTCCATACCCCAAATTCCTCGATACCGAGTTTCAAACACAATCGGACGACCGCTCCCTTCCATTGCCGAAAGAACGGTATCGTGAACTCGTCAAGTCATCGGATCCCCTCCGCTACGACCGCATATTCAGCAATCCACAAAAGTACGAACTTCTCATGGGTCCAATGTCCAATATATTTAACGCATGGAACAACTGCGGCATATTCGCTCTACGAGAATCACTCCTTGCGTTCCGCAACTCGCAGGAGATTGATCTCGCCAAATCCGTACCAGAACTAGACCAGTTCAGTTCAGAGGAATTAGAAAGTCACGCCAGAGAAAAATACGCCAGACAAGAGCTTGACGTGCTCTTCAATATGATCCAAAACGTCCAACATACCGTCAATATACCCCGGGACGGCCGCGTTCTAACCGAAGACTTTGAGCACGCAAAAGAGTTGAGCGAGGTCTATCGGCGGCAGTATATCGATCTAGCCGGAGCCACCAAGAGTCGTAAGGCAATGCATGAAAAGACATGGCCATTTGATTCTTCGGACGATGAAGTTGCGGCCGCCGTTTCACGCAATCAATTGAACCGTCTTGGCCTAGTGAAAAAACATCACAGTAAGAGCAAACTTAATGGCTTCCGGAAGATTTATGTAGACTAGTGTACTATGACCATGTACAATATTACTCAAACTATATACATATTCCCCGGCTATTGAACGCAAAATTGCTTGGAACTTTGATTCCTCAAGCTTCTATAAGTTGCTTCTCTTTCTATTCTTCTTGTTCTCAAGAAGATACCTATCCAACCTCTCCACCAACTCCTTCGGCAACTCAACCGCACTCGGCACCGGCTCGCGCACCCTCTGAGCCTCTTCACCCAGCCAGCCCGGCCATACAACATCCAAAAACTTAGCAACGTGCACCGCCGTCCCAAACGGATTCTCAAAATTTAATGCGTGTGCCCCTTTCTCGACAAAGGCCTCCGTAACCTGTCCCGTCGCCACACCACCTCCTCCCCCTCTGCCCGTACCCGTACAATCAAGCAACCTCTTCCGATACGCCGCATCACTAACAAAATCCGCATTCCTGCTCCAGAGATACAACGTCTTGCAATGTATACTCGGCATGAGACCTTTGATTTTGTCGCATTCAGCTCTATAGAATCCGCCGGGTATGAGACTCTTCTCAGAGCGAGTTGCCCAATCCTCACTTGGCGCAATCCCCTCATATGGTGGATCGGCTTTCATATACCATACAATCCGCTGCAAGGTCGGCGTTACAAGTGTCACGCGCTCGCTTGTTGGGTCTGGACGCCACAGTTCATATTTGAGCGTCTTCTCGAAGACTCTAGACTCAAATGCGCCGTAGTACGGCGATTTGGCGAAGTATGCTCTTGCTTCGGTCATATTTTTCCATGAATGTGGCAGTTGATGAAGTCTATACTTGAATTGAGTGGAATGCCGAGTTCCCTCGCCATCGTCATGCCACGATCCATTCTCGACGACAGGCTCAATGCATACCAACGCGTGGAAAAGGCGCGGATGCCACGCTGCTGGGGCCAGGATATGGACAGCACCGAAAGACTGTCCCATCCCAACCAACGGCGGAGCCATATACGCTCTACTACTACTTCCATCTTCCTGGGAGCGGAAATGATTAACCATCTGCACAATATCGCGTGCGGGATCAAACCATTCCGCCTCGTCCCCGATTTCGTGTCTATTGAGCAGGAAAGATTGTCCATGGTTGTATATATCAGCTGCGAAAATGGCTTTGATGGGTGTATCTTTTCCGACGGTTTTGACCAAGTCGCTGAAAAAGGGCTCGTATTGCTCTTTTGTAGATTCCAGGCCGTGGGCGAATATTATTGTTATGCCTTTGGCATCGGTTGTTGTGGTATTTGTGATGCGGTATTCGTTTACATGTAGATATAGTCTCGAGGTGTTGGGATCCCGGATGGCGCGTCGATAAGCGCGTGATTGAAACGCGGGAATCGTGTGCTGGACCAATGTCCATGGCTCAGAAGATGTTGAAGCCATTGAGATGGATGTTATTCAGACTACGATCCGAATACCTAGTTATAGCACGACAGTCG
Source organism: Talaromyces pinophilus (assembly GCA_001571465.2). Taxonomy (NCBI): domain Eukaryota; kingdom Fungi; phylum Ascomycota; class Eurotiomycetes; order Eurotiales; family Trichocomaceae; genus Talaromyces; species Talaromyces pinophilus. The sequence goes on along the minus strand of CP017344.1, from coordinate 1,773,930 downwards.
GGGATGAATGCCACACCGGGGCTGAAAATCAATCGTTGCACGTGCCAAATATCAGCCATATTTGCCGAGATGGATCTATAATTCTCAGAACTACTAAACGAATAGCAGGTACGTGATGTTGGAATCTCTTGATGAATCCATAGTCCGTGGCCCTGCTCGGCAGACCCTTTTACGTGAAGGGACAATTATTAGGACTGTGAGTAACTTTCTCTGCAAAAATATCGTGTCGACAAGGACAGTGCCTCGTCCGAAGAGACAAAGAAGAAAGCGATGACTGAGGCATCCATGGATGATTCGCAATCCCTTCTGGACTAGGTAAAGCGCATCTGCAGGTCAGCATATAGTCTAAAAGTACAGCCAATAAACATGCATTGTCTTCAAAATTCTAGACCTGAAACGGAGTTGAGGAGGTCTTCTCAAGCTCTGATTGGCAGATGGAAACAGATCGGCACATCTAGTCGCCAGGGGCTTGCTTTAGTACAAACATTGGCCCCACTGCAAACCAATACTGACATCTTATTCGTCTAACACAGGAATAGTACCACAGCCCCGCAGACATCGAGTGGAACTTCCGACTTCGTACATAATAGTAGATGAAAATCCTAGATTAAGATCCGATCATGTTGTCGAGATGGACGTGATATACGATATTGTAGAGGATTTGCAAGCGAGCAACGTCTAAAAAACGTTGTGATGGTTGCCGTCTGGCTGTAACTCGTAATACATTGACCCATGTTGGACGTCTAGCCGGTCTTCTGGCAAGCTATATCGCCGTTGGGTGTAAGATGCCGTGAAATGCGTCTAGTATAGAATTTCCACCAGTGATCCCAGGATTACCATGATCAATGGGCCGCATTCGAATTATTCTGGCAACGTGCTGAATGGCTAATGTATGCAGAATAGAATTGGGAACTGTGTGTGTTGATGCCACTGTCCGAATAATCAACGGATGCTAAGGTGGTCAGGGTACGGTTCTTTCAAGTCGATGAACGGGTCATGTTGACTATATCATCCCAATCAATTCCAACAGACCGATTGATCAACTGTATGTATGAAAATATCTTAGTTCCGAAGTTGTTAGCTCCGAGGTTGACGCTTTGCTTAAATAGACGCCCGCCCGAATGGGACTAGTCAGCGAACTCAGCCATCCATCACGTGATGTCTGGGCCCGTTTCTCCCGCCCAGCCTGGAGTCTCAGGCTCAGCCAAGTTCCAGCGTAACAAATCCTTCACTCCACCCATCTTAGACTCCTCCCTACCAACCATACCACTACGTACACCACCTCCTACTACCAACCGCCATATCACCTCTCCGATATATTATCAAATATTGAAAACAGTCGTCGCTCGACCTGCTGTCAGACAGTCAAGTGTTCACGGTCGGCTGGCAGTGCCGCGACACTAGAAGCCACCGGGAAAGGATCCCAACAGCCCGAGAGCCCCCCGTCGGGGCTCGCAAATCGCCATGGTTCGGCACAATGAAGCGCCTCGTGATAGTATAGACAGCACTCTGCCTCAGATGTCAGATCTTGTCCCCGCTGATGGCTCCCTATTCCGTCCGTCCCATGCTCGGCAACCATCGAATCCCAATGTGTTTTCGGACGACTACTCGATCGACTCAATTGATGCACCTCTCTTTTCACATCATCAACGAAACCATTCTTTTTCTTCCTTCAACTCTACTTCTACCGTCGAACCACGACATCATGATACACCCAAGCCAGTGGCCGAGAATAGCACGCGAGTGAACCTGTTGGATCAGCAGCCAAATCGCCGGTCGCTGGCTTCGGTCCATGCAGCGGATGAATCGTTAACACTAGGTAGGACTGTCAGTCGTCAATCGCACGCATCTTCTGCCTCAAATGATGACCTTAATCCTTTTGCGGACCAACCACATCCATCGTTTGCCGAGAGCGCTCGGCCATCGAGCATTCGAAAGGGCATAACCGCATTGAATCGCCAGTCTACGGTTTCGACTACCTCAACACGGTCAGGATATACCGCAGTACCACGAGCAATGAGCCCGTATCGTGGAGCAACTGGCCCTAGTCATCCATATGCAATGTATCCACAGGTCGGCGTCGGTCGATCGCCCAGTGTTGCGACAGTTTCGACAATACGACACACCGACAGCCCATTGAGAGGACAGGGCGGTCCACAACACCCCTACGGCATGTATCCCCAGAATATCGACTATGAGGAAGATTTAGGAGATCAGCCCATTCCAGTGGGCTTCCCTCCCCGTGGAATACAGCCTCAAGGAACAACCACCCAAGCAGATGACGTCGGGGACATCATAGGCCCAGACGGCCATCTGGAACAACTTCCGCCATATTCCCGCTATCCCGACGGCGTGATTCGGCCAACAATGGGCAGAGGCCCTGCCAGTATAGCCAGTGACATGAGAGGACGATGGGAAAGATATCAAGACGAGCCTAACAACAGATCAGATTCGTCTTCAGGGTCAGGGACATTGATCAATGTCGACTCTTCAGAACCATTACGGTCGCCAACGAGGTCATCTGAACGATCGTCGACTTTAGTAGCGCCCGTGCCTCTAGAGGAAAAACTACGTCGAAAGGGGCGACAGACATGCTGTGGCGCCCCGTGCTGGCTCGTCGTAATGTTGAGTATGGCCATGTTAATTTGTGCCCTTTTGGGTGGTGTTATTGGTGGAGTACTAGGCGAAAGGGCGGCCACACATCGGGCACAGATGGCAGCCTCTGAGCATACCTCGCATCCGGCGAGTGTGGTTACCGTCACTTACACATCCGATGTGTCGCCGTATACAGCCACGCCAACAGGGATTGCTGCTCTTCCGACCGGCAATTACCAGGTTCCTTGGGCCGTCACCAATGTGTCCAAGTTTTGTGTTGGCACGTCTAAGCAGATGCAATCGTGGAGCTGCCAAATCATGGATCCACTCCCTATTGACATCCAGGGATCCTACATGTCCAGCAGCATGACTGTCCAGCAACCTTGCATTCAGAATGGCCATTTCGAGTACGGCGCCCAATTACCATACGACATCAATCCCCTTCAGCAACACCTCAACATCATGATCGATAAAGAAGACCCTCAGTTAGGGCCGGCGCTCTTTTTTCAAACAATGTTCAACAAACTCGTTATAGTTCAAGACTCACAAGATATGCAATCGAAACGCTCAGTCAATGAGAGGGACACTTCCGGTAGTCCATTTGTCAATGGGCAAAATCAAAACACAAACTACCCAAAGCCTTGGTTTTGTTGGTGGAACCAGACGCAAATCGAGGCATTTATCTATATCAATCAAACCCAAGATGCTACGGGCTCCGGAACAACTTCGACTACAAGCTCGACTATTACAACACCACCAACCCCGGCGTCTACGGCCGGATCTCACAAACGAGATCTAGATCTATTACTTCGTGATAGCATCACCGGTAATTATCCTAGGAAAGTGAAGATCAAGGAAAACCGGGTGAATCCCAACGCCCCCAAGGCATATTGCCAGCAGATGCAGGTGAATCCAGACAACAGCATTACTCCGATTGCGGGCCAGCGTTTCGACATCAACGAAACGGTACCGACGGGTTCGCATGACGGCCCTCCTCCGTGCTATTGCGAGTGGATGACCTGATTATACATACTGCATCGATCTGCATATCATTTCCTGGCGTTTTCCGAGTTTACCATCATCTTCCTGACGTGATACGATTGTCGTTATGACAGCAAAATCTTCTGGTGTACATCTCAAACATGGGTCGGAGTCTTGTCTTGGTTTATTAGCAATCTTGTTGAGCGATTTGATTTATCATTCCTTTTGGTTTCTTCTCGGATAAGGATGGCGTTGGTAATAATTATATTGACATTTAGGAGAGCATCAAAGCTCAATAGGGATGGGTATTTGGTACATAGGTTTATTTCGTTTGGGTGTTATCTCGATCGAAGCTTTACCGATTAAGCATAGTTTTGGTTACAATCTTTTCGGCGCTTTCTATTTTATTTAATCTGGTCTTCGGATTATTTTGATGTCCCTGATCATCTTTCTAGTCAGCAAATTGTGGTTCCGATGTAGATGATCATTCAGCATAGTAAGGGTAGATGACCAGCTTCGACGTCATCCCAGCAACATCCTCTCCATAGAAGAAGGCGACTCTTAATCCTGCTGTCTCTACTACAATTTACTAGTTAAAGGTCACTTGTATTAGTATACTCTCAATTGCTGTCGATTGTCAATTGTCGTGTTCATTATCAACTCCCTGGCACTCAATATCACTATCACTCCACCGCAAATATCTACCACTGAGAGAAACACTCAGAATGCAGTCAATCCTCCGCATGTCCCGGTCAACGACCGCCGTGAAGCCTCTATGCCCATCCTTTCTCGGAGGCAGGGTATTAATTGCAAGTCAAACACCCCCGTATCCATCAACAATCAAGAGATACAGCCAACAATCATACGGTGGCAACGACAATCCTCAGGGAAACCGACCTGCATCTCGCAAAAGTCGCGAATTGGAGCATCCCGGTATGTCTTATACCTCTCATCAATAAATTCCTCTGATACAGATCAAATACTAATATAAACACAGGCCCACCACCCCCCGACGTAAGCAAAGACTCACCCAGCCGCACGGAGAAACCCGAAGCAACCCAAAAGAAGCAACGAGAAGACCAAGACCGAGACCGGGAACAGACAAAACACGAAGAACTCTATCACAAAAAAGAACCGACCAACAAAGCACGACCAACCCTCAGCACGGGCCGAGAATCGCCCAACGTCGATGAGTCGGGTCATGTTCGAGAGGATGTGCCCGAGGACGTGAAACGACACAATCGTGAATTGGATCAGAGGTATGATAAGGCGTATAATCAGATTGGGGATGAGGGGAAAGTGAATAAGGGGTTTTGGAAGGGGAATGGGAGGAGTTTGACGGAGGAGCAGGGGGGTGCCAGGGTGCGGCAGTAATCTAGTCTTCTCGGTCGGAGTGTATGTATGATTAGTAGTGAATATGATTGTATTTATATATATTCTGTGTCTGTTGTTCTTTAAGTCTAAAGCTATACAAATCATCGAATTATCGTCTTCATCGTTGCTCAGATAACAATGGTGTATTTTCCGTTGGTTGTTGATCATGCTCTTCAATCGCGGCTGGCGCCTCATCACCCATAAACGGATGCTCAATGACATCCTTTTTCGGGCCCAAATACTCAAAGTAGATACCCATGACAAGCAGTGTCCCTTGCAACAGAGCAGTAATCACGTATACGCCCCATGCACTCCATCCCTCAGCACCCAATCTCTGCGCCAGACTGGCGGCCCAGACTAGACTTCCAGGCGTCTGTATACACATCATGGGAATACTCAGACTACCGACTTTTTGCAGACGGAACGTCGTCCAGATTTGAGGAAAGTATTGGATAGATGCGAGGACGGCGGACATGATTCCGAGAATGTTGGCCCATGTTTGGAGATGGGAAGGGTGTTTGATGGCCATGGTCAGTGAGATGATGAGTACGATCACGGCATGGGCGAGACAGGTGATGGATACTATGACGGCTGTGCTATAGCTCGGTTGTTTGTCGCTGTCGGTCGCATCATTGCCGTCGGATTCGGTTTCTGTTTCGGCGAATGCTGTAGGGTTGACCAGGGACGTCGCTCGGGGAAAGTAAATCAGAAAGAGGAGTAAACTACCAAAATCCCGTTAGTGATACCACAAACAAGCACTGGGTCGAATGACGTGACTTACATGACATAGAACGACAAACACTGCACCCCAACCTGAAATATGCCCAACAACCCCGCGAAACACGACACGCCTGAGATCTCTCGGCAACAAGCTACATCGCGCGCGCTCCGAGGGAGAACTAGTATATTCGCGAATGCAGCGGTTCCGGACGTCGTGCCGAGGAGGACAAAGTACGGCGATAAGCCGAATGAGCTGCGTAGCCGAATAATGCGGATGTGTTGCGGGAGGTAGGAGATTAGGATTCCGACGAGGATGAGACTGTTGTAGACAAGAAGGAGAGTGGTTAGTATGTATGGCTGTTAGGGAGCTTGTGGAGGTGGAGGTGACGTACAGCGATAAGATGAAGTTGAAGCTGACGCCGTGAGGGAGTTCAAGGTCCTGGCATTGTGGGGAGACGGAGCCCATTTTGAGAGTCTATATGACTATCTCCGCAGGATATCCCGTTTATGTTCAGTAGAGACAGATGTTGTCGTATGGGCGAGATGGAGAGGTAATGGTAGCTCAGCGATAAACAGATAAGGCTGAAGCTGCCGCCTGATCGCCTGGCTCCACCCGTGACTTGCTGTGATTGGCTGACTTTTACTTTTTGTTGAACGGTTGGGTATACACATGTCAAAAAAGATAAATCAAAATACTTGATACAATATATCAAATATCCGATGTATGCTTATCTTGTTCGATCAAAGAGCTTCAGAGCTTCTTGCGAGTTGTGGCCCATCCGTGTCAATGTTTTGCGTCCCGATTAGGAAACATAGTTCCCGTTCAGGTAACCTTGATGTTATGGACTTTTCGGAGGATATACAGCCTGCCCCGGTCGCTTCTTGTAGATTATGAGATGTGAATATTTACTAAGGTCGTCGGCCAAGTTTCCCAGAAAAAAGAGAGCCCTAACGACAGAGGGGCTTGTTGAAGAGGAAATCCAGTTGACGCTTTATGTACAAGGCCAAAGAGACATGAAGTAGGGTTAGATGCACACCTTAGGTATCCCTTAGGTTGATATATTCAGGCTGCATGACAGAGCACTGGCTACCGAACATTAATACTAATCATTAAGTATGCATAGATTGGTGCGTCATTGTGCTGGCATGTCAGAAATGGGCTGGCGTCATCTGCGAGATTCCAGGCGAAGGCAGCCAAGGTCTGATCTGGATGTATCGTTTGTATTGGTACAGTAATAGGTCTGCCCTCGTATGAGGTTTGTGGGTGTATTGTGGTATGACGCGGTATGCTCCCCCCAGCTCTGTGTGGCAGCTCAGCTTCCCGCCAATACGTCACTCGCTGCTCATCATCCCTGGCGTCCTTCTTTAAATCATCCCCACGATTGAGTCTTCGTTCTTACTCAGCTTCTTCAACCTCACTTCTCATAGACTCAAACTGTACAGGTGTGTTTATTGTGTTGTCATCTCGATCATATCATTGATTTCATCTCCTGTTCATTTTACTAACCGCGCGAGCTTCTAGCTGACATTGACGTCACTTCCGCCCGAGCTTTCTACCATAACAGCACAACCGCAGACTCAAGAAAGAGAACACAAACGATGAGACTCCGCTGGGCTACCGGCCTTTTGGTCGTGCTAGCTACTTCCGAAGCAGTCGGTGCTAGCAACTGGTTCAGTAGGTCCGGTATGTGCTGCGGTTTGTGGGCCTTGGGAATGAGGAACTAATCGGTGTTTTACTGCAGTGTACAACAGCTGGCATGAGACTGAGCTTGAGCGATGGCTCACTGATCATGGTAAGCGGAGGTGCCGTTTGTTTTATTACTGCGCAACTTGCTAACATAAATCGCAGACATCCCATACCCAACTCCCGCGGACCGCAAAGACTTGGAGAAATTGGTCAAAAACAACTGGCATGCCAAGGTACAGGCGCCTATTGCCGATGTCTCTGACACGGCTACAGACCACTTGAGTAATGTCAAGGAATGGATATTTGACAGGTGAGTTCATTTCACTCTATTTACATCGAATCCAGCTTACATGTTCCAGCTGGACCGAGTCTCGTTTGAAAGCTTTCCTTGATCGCCACAGCATCCCAGCTCCTCAACCACGCAAGCGTGACACACTCCTCCGCGCTGCGCGTGAGAACTATGAGGCCGTTGCAAAGAAGCTTGGCGAGACCGCTGCCTATCCTGGAAACTGGCTATACGCAGAATGGAGCGATTCGGATCTCAAGGAATGGCTTGACGCTCGTGGATGGCCGGTTCCTCAGCCTACTACCCGTGACCGTCTTATTGCCGCTGTTCGACGCCAATCTCGCCTTGCTAGCCTCGCTGCTAAGCAATCTGCTGCTTCTCTTTCTGCCTCCGCAGCTGCTTCTGAGCACACCCTCAGCGAAGCTCTATTTGACGCCTGGTCTGACTCTAACTTGAAGAAATTTCTCGATGAGAATGGCGTCAAGGTCCCTCAAGGATCCAAACGCAATGAGCTCATCGCACTGGCTCGCAAGAACCGAAAGTACCTCACTAACCAAGCCTCGACAGCTTCTGCATCTGCCGCTAGCGCATACGGTGCCGCTACTTCCAAGGCTGGCAACGAGTTCGCAAGAGCTACTGACGATGCGCAGCTCAAGGCTGAAGACGCATTTGATGCAGTGGTAGAAAAATGGTCCGACTCTCGTTTGAAGGCCTTTTTGGATGCACGTGGCGTCCCTGTGCCTCAGCACTCGAAGCGTGATGAACTACTTGCCAAGGTCCGACTTCACAAGCACAAAGCTGCTACTGGTTACAGCGCCTGGACTTTTGATACCTGGACTATTGACAACTTGAAGTGAGTACCACAATTTACGATTGGAAGTAAATATTGCTGATCGAATGCAGGAAATATCTGTCGTCTGTAAACAATAAATACGCTAAGAAGGCCGATGCTACTCGTGAGGAACTCCTGAAGCACGCTCAAGAGGAATACGCAAAAGCTTCTAAGACAGGAGGCAGTCGCTATGCTTCCGCTACATCTTATCTTGCTCAAGCCACTGCCGCAGCGAAGAAAGACACCTTCAACGAATGGTCCCAGTCTGACTTGAAGAACTACCTCGATTCATACGGGATTCCCGTCTATCAGGGTTCTCATGTCAACGAACTCCGAGCTGCTGTTCGTCGCAACGCTCAGTACTTCCACTACGGCACTAGCACCCCGTCTCAGACGATTTTTGCTCGCATCAAGGAGGGAGCTTGGTGGTTGGTTGATCAGTTGAAGTTCGGTGCTGCCCTTGGTCGCGCCCAGGGTCAGGATGCCGCTGAGTCTGCAAAGACAAAGGCAGCTGAGGTCACTCAAAAGATACGCGAGGAGCTGTAAGGAATGATGGGGGTGAACGATTTCAGAATCAGTAATGATGCAGCAACTGAATCACGGTGGCGGAGTGATAGATGATGGAGATCTTCAGATTATGGAATTATCGGAATGACCAACTCACGAATACAGTATGACCTGGGAGTTTTATCTTTTCGGCGTTGAGACTTTTTTACTCTTCTATTCGAAGCTGTTTTACTCGCAACTTTAGTCAAGTGTTACACAGGTAAACAAAATAATGAATCTTACCTATGAAAAAGAATATCTCTCTTATAGACCATATTTCATTTCATAAACAGTGTAAATCAACCTTGAAAATCATCCATGAACTAGGGTTGTGCGAGTTGTGTGGTCTGTTTAGGGCTATTTCACGGTTCCCCTTTTGGGACTAGGGCAGGACGTACAATATCAAGATTCAAACAGTTTGAAAGAAAGACCTCTCAACTTGTCCAGTCAATTTGGCATTAATCGGAAATTTCTGTCCAATTTATATCAGCAGGTAAGTTTTTCAGAGGCTGGATTTGTCTTTCTACACAGAAAAGCCTGCTTGTAGTATAGACTAAGACTTAATGGTAACTCCTGTGATTGATATCTTTTGTGACTGGAGCTCGATCTGTAGGCTGGGCCATTAAAATTCATACAGGGCGCATGATGCTTAGATAGAAGAATGAAAGAAACAGTCTTCGTTTGCTTGCTTGCTCGCTTAACATGCTACCTTGACAAGAGACACCACACATATTCTTGCCAGCCTGGGCGCTTCTCAAGCATGGAGTTCAGAATATCTCTTTAGAACGTCAATCTTGACTCTTTTGTCTTGATTCTTTCTCCTCTTATCATCTGGCAGTCCCTGAAAACAACGACATGACAGCTGCAAAAGTCTGTGTGTCTACCACTTTGACCACAACACGACAACAAAAGTCCCATGCAGCAGATTGTGAGAACAGATCGTGAAAACTAAGACGAGAAATCAAAGTATATGATCTACTCAGTCCTCCCCATGGGTGAAATCACCTACCCCCGCTACCCAGAAGATCCCCCCTACGCACGCATTCGCCCAGAATGGCTGGAAGACATCGAAATCACAAACGTCCAATTCTGGCTCCAACCTGGCGTTCCAGACATCAAATTCTACCTTGAGATCGAGCAACCCATCGACATCCAGAACGCGAGGTACGTACTTGGCGTCCGCGCGTTTCAGAACGTATCTGCCATCGAGACGATGCTGGAGTGGGTGGGTATAGAGGGGAAGATAAGGGAGAAGGTGTTGAAGAATTGGTATCAGCGCGTTGCCAAGATGCAGATTGAGATTGAGGAGGAGAGGCCTGCTATGCCTAGTCTTGCGTTGCCTTATGATTTGGGACGACATGAGGAGGAGGATGCATACGACAGTGAGAAGGATGGGGAGTATGAGATAGATGAAGAATACTACGCCAGCCTAGGGGTGGCAGGAATCAATCCCAACAACGGACCAACCACCACCAACAACAACATCAATACCTCCACCACCAATCACAGGGAAGTCCACCAGATCCAGATCGACCAGTACAACAACGACGACGATGACAACGAAATCATCAAACCAGCCACAGTAGCGCACAATTTCTGGCCCCTTTTCAACCGCATGTGCATCCGAGACCTGAACTTCTTCCGCTTGCAAATGGACGAGTTGTGCCCTCACATCAGCGAACAGATCAATTGGGCGTTTGTTCTATGTGAGCCATGTACCGACGTCTCGGCTATGATCTTCCTGTATGTGGCGAGCGTGTGGCACTCACGGCCTGTAGGAAAGGAGGATGAGCTTGCCGGGCCGCTGATTTGGTCGTTGGCAATGCAGTTGCGCATCATTGTGCCGTCTGAGCAGATTTTGAGGGTTGTGGAGCATACGAAGGCGACTGATCAGATTCCGGGATTGTTGCCTATCAGTCAATGGCGTTAGTCAGTCATTGGTTGGTGATTGACCAGATGGTTGGCTTCTGGGGAGACCTCTCGATAGCAAAGTCATTGTCTTGGTTTCTGGAAATGAGTATTGGGAGGAAGGGAGGGGGGGGTGACCCACGGATCATATTGAAAGGTCTCTTATTGTAAGATATCACGAACGACACGAAATTGGCTAGGGTGAGAGGAGTCATAGAACAGGAACTGTTAGATTTTGAATGATACACGAATTCAATCATACCATATAAACATTAAGCATATATGTCTGCAGTTCGTAAACCTTCATCCATATTTTCAAATCTGAGGAAATCGAAAACACCAAAAATGCGCAAACAAAGAACCGTGCAAAAAAAAGGATGCGCTGACTCTCTTACAGAAGAGGGTTTGTCGAGGTAGTCGTAAATATCACATCAATCTGTTATCTGCAAAAGCTTTGCGAGCAATGCTCACTCCTAAGCCTTCGGTGCCTCAGGATCACCCTCCGCAACAAGCTTTCCCACAACCAAATACTTCTCCAAGAACCGCTCTTCCCAACCCTGCAAATTCTCCAATTGCTCTTCATCGAGACCGCTGAGATCGTCGAGGGGACCCTTTAGATCCTTGGTGAGCATCGACTCGTCGAAGCTCTGGCATGCGAGGCCGCGAGTAGCGTCGCGGCCGGCGAAGTTTTCGTATGCACCGCCCTGTTGTGTCACCATCATCAGTACTGAGTATCCCGTATCCAATGTGCTCCCTTGGAATAATCATACCGGTCCGTAAAAGTGTCGTCCCGGAGTAACGTCAAACACTCTGCCGCGCACAGCTAGATAGACCGGTGCGCCATCGGTTCCGTTGAACGGCAACAGCGTCGAGGGAGTGAATGTGCGGAAGACGACGGGCGCGGGACCCTTGGGGAGAGTCACGGGCTTCTTGGGACGGAACTGAAGGTAAACGACGACGATAAAGAGGGATGCGAGGATGAGGTTGATTGGCGTAGCAAGCGTTTGCCTGTGAGCCATGATGCCGATATTTAATTTGGGTCCTGTATAGAAATTGAATGGCGTTGGGATGTGTTGTCTGATACTTACACCTCGGCTGGAATGTCGGCGAAGTCTAGATGTGAGTCAGTCAGAGGGTGCAGAGCTATATACTAGGCTGGAGTAATACCGGAGTCCATGATTCCTAATCTTTCAATAAGAAGCAGAGCTGTTGACTGTCGTTGATGATGAAGAGGGGGAGCAGAGACAGCCGACGGGGAGATCGCATATAAAGTACGTCCCGGTTGGGGGCCCTTTTACTCCGACTTCCGTCATCTTCTTTGAAGATCCCCGCTAGCCGCTTTGAGAGCGTATAAATATTGGTTGCAACAATCAGCAGTCCTTAATAGATTGTTAGGTTATAAATAATCGCAAGAATGGGTATTTATGTCAAAGCGAGTGCACTGTGAATAAAGTTAATGGGGTTATTTGTACGGGGTAGGGTTAGGGTCCAACGGGCACGGCTATTCTGGGAAACATGAAACGTCATTCGATTGAAGGGAGCCTGCAATCAAAGTCAAACTGCGCCCCTCTGCTTCTCTGTCTCTTCTTCTGTCAGCTTCACCTTCTTCTTCAGCAGTCATGATGCACTTCTGTATCCTCTGTACAGTCACACTTCAGACACTGCATCTGGCCGACTGTTGTTGTACATAAATTACCATTGTACCTTGTCTTTCACTTTGCGCGTGCTCTCCGTTTCAACCTGATAGCACAATCTTTATCCTTACTGTCTCGTCTTAGCCTTCTTTCTTTGCAGTCTCCTTCTTTCTTTCTTTCACATTCGAAACGACTATCTTCTAATATTCTCCGACCTCATATTCAACCGTCAACTCTGTCTCCTTGAGTATTTTTGGTGGCCGCACTGCTCGATTCAGCTCATGCTTTGAGTCAACATGTGGTCGAGGATCAACAAAAACCGCGATCATGCTCGCCATACTGGCGGGCATGCGACTCTCGAAAGTCCAACAGGTCAGCCCGTGCTGCAGACAACGTCTGGCAATCCTCTGCCCCAAAAGAGCATCTTGAAAGACTTGCCAGCGCTGCCGATGTAAGTGAAACGTACTCGGATCTTTGATTCGTACCGTAAGCTGAGCTGTTGTCCAGAGAGTCTACACAGTCTCCCAACAATAATCGCGTGACTTCTTCTATCTACTCGCGCGACGATAGCGGGGTGCGATTTATGGATGGAAATATGCCCACCTCGCCTACACGCAACTATGCAGAGTACTCCAGATATGCAGAACAGCAGGAACCTGAGATATCCCCGCCTGATACTCCTGTCGACCTGTCAAGTGCACAGGCTCACTCGGACGTCTCGCCTATCGATAATGACAGGCATATTTTCCCTGAGCTGCCTAAACAAAGAGCAAGTCAGCTACCGATTCCTCGCAGAAACGTCAGCAACGACACACCTCTCAACGTTGCAAATCAATCGCAAATAGGCTCATCCAATTTCCAAGTCAACCGAACCAGTACTCAAGGTTTTGAAGGCCCACCAGACAAGTCCAGTACATCTCGAAACACCACACCCCAGGATTCACGCAGTGCAAGTCCACAGGTGGGGATGGCTGACGCCAAAAGCAAAGAAGCTACCCGCCTATTCAGCGCTGGAAAAGAGAAGTTACAAATCTTTGCCAAAACTCGTGAACACAACAAACAACGCGAAGCCAAACCACCTCGTGAACAGTGGAAAGGGGCCAGTGGGCGCTCCCCTCTTGTGCCACCAATTGATACTAAAAGTACCGCAAAAAACGGCAAGAAGCCTGTACATGTACAACGTGATACAGAAGATCCAACACGCGAATATTTGAATTCCAACTCTGATACTTACACGATTACGACTATAACCGCCGGTCCTCCACCAGAGGAAAAACTTCGAAGCAAGACAGGCCAATTCAGATTGCGAGCGAGAACTGCATCACCAGAAAAGAAGGATTTGCCAAAAGAGCACGAGCGGAAAGTCGAACCTGCAGTGAGCAGGAAGGCCAGCCCCGTGATTGATGTCCCTGGTATTGATCCGGTTACTCCTCGTGATTTACGCCAGTTCTCAGGAAGTAGAGCAAATACGCCTACTCTCGACGCACCAAACGACCCCAATATTACCGACATGTTTCACGATCTGAGTCTTCCTCAAGAACCGAGAAGTCGGTTCAGCGCTTCGACGTATGCGCCCACTGAAGCTGCAACTACACCGCCAGGGAGCAGTCACGCTGATTTTCCACCTATGCCTTCCCTGGAGTACTCACCTATCATGACAAGAAGACGACCCATTCCAAGCTCTGCAGCATCAATCAAAAGCATGAAGCGGAAGCCTGTCTCTGCCGATACGCCAACAACGCCAGAGGTAGACATCAAGAACTTGTCTCCAGAGGAGCAGACACAACGTCGCATTGACAGCTTGGAAGGTCGGCGCAGGCAGCTCTCATTGCGCAAAGAGAGTATCAAGACTATGCTTCATGAGCTTACCGAAGTCATTCAGCCTAGTTCGATTGCATACGACATGGCTACTCGCGACGAGGTTAAGAAGACTGTCAATTCGTTGAAGAATGAACTTGACGATATCGGAAAGGAGGATCACGAAATCGGCCTCAAACTTGTACGGCTCTACAAGAACTTGAACAATGTGTCCGAGTACGAGCAGAGCAGTTTGTGGGTCAAGAGGATCACCAGTTGAACTTCTCTATGGGTTTTGCATTGCCTTTCCCTTTACCACTTTCCTTTTCTGTGTGAATATGATTTCTTCCTTGGTCTTTTCTTATCCCAATGGAGCTGGATCTTCATCAAAATTTCCTATGTTTTTGCATTGCATGTACCAAGCCAGCGTGGCGTTGTCGCATATTTCCTGATTGATACCCTCTTGACACTTTTGATAAGTAGTTACTGAACTCATGTACGAGTTCCAAGCGTTATGCAATATGTATTGTACTCATTCAAACTTTCATTCTGCTGAAAATGCATAAATATCGTAAATACATGAAGTCCCGCCTATACTCATGTCCGAGGCATAATGACTGAATCTTATAACGAGGAACGTGCTGGACGCCGATCGGCCGTATCCCGGGTATCGATTTAAGTCTCGTTTTCGCGGAGTAGGTGGCGCTATACAATAACGAGAAGCGTGGTTGAAAAAATGGAGGAAGCGAGAAAGCTGATACGTAGTCGTTTACTTCTTTCCGGATTTCTTGATGCCTTGAGCGCCGGTGTTCAAAGGACCTTTTCCTTTGGCCTTGTCCATGAGTTCTTTCTTGGCCTTGGCCTCTGTTGAGTCGACGTTCATTAGTATATGTCTGACGATAAACTCTCGAATTTTTGACCCACCTGCTCGTTGTCTCTCCTTGAAGGCGAGATCGTCTTCATCTAATTCCTTTTTCTCCTTCTTAGCCGCCTTGAGGGGTTTGGCTTTGCCGCCTGCAATAACGATGGAGAGATTAGTATGTGTTAAGAGTCGCAAGAGATCGCAAGACAGAAAATACCTTCTCTTCCTTGACCACCCATCTTGAATGACGATGATAAATGATTTGCGCTGCACGGTACGCTTTCAGGAACGACAGAAGGCAGAACGGGTTGAGATTCGCTGAGGGGCAGAGAAAAAATGGAGTTTGAGCTGGAGGCGGCCGGCTTATCGACTTTATCGGCGGGCGGTCGCGCTAGGCCGGATTCGGTTGGCGGCAGATCTCTGGCAAACTCGAAGTCATCTCAAGACTCACCGACTAACCAGTAAGTAGAGTAACTACTCGACCATCAGCATCAGGCCATAGCAACCATCGCTGGCAGTCTGTTTATTGTCATACGCCACCATTGAGATTATTTGATGATTAGGTGACACGGTCAAGGACAGGCAGGACCATTAGCCGGTTGGACATCTCAATCACCATCTACTACGTTCTTGACTTTGGAGCATCATCGCTAACCGAGTTTATCTCAATTTCTTTGTCTGAAAATCAGCCTTTCTCTTGTTGAAGTTAAGCATTACTTGCTTTCAAACATGGCTTCCCGCCGGTCAAGGTCGCTATCAACCCCCTCCGAGGGCGAGATAGTCGAGTCGGGATCAGAGACGAAGGCAACTACGTCGCAGACTTCCATGAACAATGACACGAATGTTAACCGTCGCTCCAGACTGAGTCCATCGTTCTCTCCCAGATCACCTGCATCGGGTGTTGCGAGGTCGCCATCAGCACGGCGCCGATCTCGATCTCGGACGCGTTCCCCTTATCGCCGCGGCGGGAAACGTCGACGATATGATGACTATGACGATTATGATGACTACCGACATGGCTCATCCTCTTACCGCGACTCGTATGATCGTAGATACGACTCGCGCCGTCAGAGAACGTATCATGACTACGACCGAGACGATAGCTACAATGGCGGGCTGCGGTATATGGATCACTACGATCGGCGCGACAAGCGACAAAAGACGCGCAGTCGGTCGCCTTTCAGAGACGTAAGAAAGCCGAAAAAGTACGATGATGCTGATGACGTTGTGGAACCGCGGAAAGTGGCTTTTAGAGAACAGTCAGTGAGCGAACGGGGTGTTTCCCCTGTTGTCGCTCAGAATGTTAAACCACATGCTGAACCAGAGCATCAGGTTGAGTCTAGTACAGATGCTTCCGGTATCTTGAATGGGTGTGTTCTCCACGTTCCTAGGTTTCTTTACTTCGACTAACAGATGGCAGGTCAAGTTCAGACGTTACCGCGGAAGCCCCCGAAGAAGTTCTAGACGAAGCAGCACGACTCGAAGCCCGGCGAAAACGACGCGAAGCTATCAAAGCCAAGTATCGCGGCCAGGATGCGCTGCGCATCCAAGCGTTGCATCAGGGAGCTGATCCGGAGCTAACGCCTGTTACGCCAATGAGTACAACTGGTAAGCCCTTATCTTCTGAACCGAAGTAAAAAGACTTTGCTAATATTCACAGAATCACCCAAATCTCCCGCCTTGGAAGTTTCTACCGAAACCCCTGAAAGTGACTTTACAGTTGCCAAGGATGAAGATCTTGCTAATGGTACCCAGCCTATGGAAGGCGTTGAAAAAGACGAATCAGCGGCAGACTACGATCCCACTCAAGACATGCGAGAAGAGCGACAGAGACATGACCAGCAATTTGGCGAGGATGTATCATCAGCTGCTTACGATGAAACCAAAACAACTAAACAAGACGTACTCATTCCCGAACCGCAACCTGAGGCTCCCGCTAATGATCCATACGATATGTTTGCTGAAGACGATGACGACATGTTCGCTCCGGAGCCTGAGGAGCAGCCCGAGCATGCAAGCGCCAAGGCAGTTCCCAGGGCAAAGGAACTTGATATGACCATGTTGGACAATTGGGACGATCCTGAGGGCTACTATAATGTGAGACTGGGTGAGTTGATTAACGGACGTTACCATGTTCACCAAAACCTGGGCAAAGGAATGTTCTCGTCCGTTGTACGCGCCACCGACTCCAAGACAGACAAATATGTGGCTATCAAGATTATCCGAAACAACGACACGATGCGAAAAGCGGGGATGAAGGAGATTCAGATTCTTGAACAATTACTTGAGGCGGACCCAGATGATAAGAAGCATGTGATCCGATTCGAACGGTATTTCGACCACAAGGGACATCTGTGTATGGTCTTTGAGAATCTCAGCATGAATTTGCGGGAGGTACTTAAGAAGTTCGGTCGCGATGTCGGGTTGAATCTGCGAGCCATTCGTGCGTATGCGCAGCAAATGTTTCTCGGTTTGAGTCTGCTCCGCAAGTGTAACATCTTGCATGCAGACTTGAAACCGGACAATCTTTTGGTAAATGAGCAACGAAGTGTTTTGAAGATTTGCGATTTGGGATCTGCATCTTCTGCCTCTGATAACGAGATTACGCCGTATCTAGTCAGTCGATTTTATCGTGCTCCCGAGATCATTCTTGGTGTCCCGTACGATTATGCGATTGATATATGGTCTATTGGCTGCACGCTGTACGAATTATACACTGGGAAAATCCTATTCACCGGCCGCAACAACAATCAAATGCTCCGATCAATCATGGAATGCCGTGGCAAATTCCCACCAAAATTCTTGCGCAAGGGTGCTCTAACGGGCGCCCATTTCGACGACATGCTCAATTTCCACAGCACAGAACAGGACAAACTCACGGGTAGAGTGGTGACAAAAATACTGGACTTTAAAAAACCGACTCGGGATCTCAAATCACGATTGATGGGAACTGGTAGCGGTGGCAAAGGCTCCAAGGGGATGACGGAAAGTGAGACGAAAGAGTTGGCGCAGTTTGTGGATTTGCTGGATCGGTGCTTGAGTGTGAACCCGGAAAAGAGGTGTACACCTTTGGAAGCTTTGAAGCATCCTTTTATTTCGAGGAAATAGTTTGTCGGATATTTGGGTATGTGTATATATTAGCATTGATTTTGATTTCGAGCGTACTCGTTCATGTCATCGTCATTTCAGGATTTCAATGCCTATTAGACCTACGTAAAGAGGGACTATCCATCTCTTTTCACACATAATCACAGTGGCTCAATGAGGCCATCTATATCTGATCAAAATCTTCTATTAAGGTAGCTACACAAGGAAACTCGTCTCAATCTATATGCTTCGCTAATCAAACCACAGAAACGCCCGTATCAAACGCCGCCTGCCCCTCAAAAGTCTCCAACTCAGACACAAACACATTCCACCCCTTCTCCGACGCCATCGGCGCACTACTATACGGCGCCGCACCCGTGTTATGCACCAGCTTCTCCATCTCCGGCAACAACGCATCCGCAGCTTGAGCTTCCAACTCCTTCTGCGCTAGACGACTCATTCCCCCTTGCTCCGTATACCATGCAGAATCATCGAGGATAACGCCACTTTCGTAAAGGTTGATGAGTTTGGGGTCAATGTTCGCCTCCCTGGCGGCTTCTAGTGCCATCCGGTGGCCGATGGCTTGGATTAGTGGGAGGGAGAGAGGGAGGATGTTGCGGTTGAATTCTTCGCTACGATGCATGCCGCCGATGAGGAGGAGGTGTTGTTTTGCTTCTGTCATTAGGGCGGCTTCGTGTTGGGCGAGGGGGCTGGCGGGATCGTTGGGGGGTGGAATTTGATAGCGGCCGATCAACAGTTCACTTGCGAGTCCTGGATGATGTGGTCAGTATGCGACTTGCATCGCGGGGGTTGAGTAACGTACGAATGGCGAGAACTCTAATGTCGCCTTCTGCGGTTCCTACTGCTCTGAACTCCAGCTATCGGCATTGTCAGATCAAATCATTCTGGAACAAAAGGGGGCTGAATCCTCACCTCATTTTGAAGAGTTTGATTATGCTCATAGTATCCATGCCAACCACACCCCTCATTCAAAGATTTAATACTCTTCTGAAAATTCTGTATCGCAACAGCCTTAAATGCAGTCGCGACTGCATGTCGCACGCGCGGATCAACTTTCCTATTCCGAAATATGGTCGCAGAATGCACGAGAAACGCCTGAAGAACATGATATTGCGCAATAGCGTGCAGGATGGGGAGATGCTGGGTACGAAACTTGATGACGGGCATTGCTTTACCATCGTGGCCTGTAACTTTTCGTCGCATGCTGAATTGGGCTGCGTTGTAGACTGCGACTTTGAGGACGGGGATTGCGGTGCCAGATAGAAAAAGTGTGCCAGCTGAGACGCGGTGGATTGTGGAGAAAAAGTGTTCTCGTTCGTTTTGGGGTTTTTCGAGGCTGCCCAGAAGAGCAGTTTGAGGCAATATGACGTGGTTGAAGAGGGTGAGAGCGTGGTCGATGGGATGGGCTCCAGTGCGTGGAGGTAGGGCCCTGTATAAAGTCAGGAGGAAGATTTTCATAGTGTTGAAAGGAACTCACTTTGCAATCACGCCTTCACACATTTCACGTCCGTCTCCTAGCGGAACGAGGAAAGGACGGACACCGCGATCCTCGCCTTCGACGATCAATCGAGCAATGACAACGGCGACAACGGGGAGACCGCCTCTTGGAGTCGTTGGTGGCATGCATCTGTTCACAAGTCAGATGTTCGAACGAGTTCAATTCATTATGTGGGATAACCAACTTTGCGGCGGCCCAGGAAGGGCTATGAAGTTCAAAACCCCCGTCTGACAGGAGTGTGGCGGTAGTCTCTAAGTTTCTCGCATCTAATCCATGACCAACCTCAGTGAGCATAAACTGCGCTCTATCCAATTCTTATCGTCAGTCCCGACTAGTCTATCTGTATAAGGCAACTCACGAAATCTCGAACTTCAGAGCACGCTGCAGAATCCAATGAAGATCCGGCCTCTTAGCTGCGAACGGAGCCACAGTTCCCACAAACAGATTATATTGAATACTGATCAAAGTCAAGGCTCCGCCGTCAACCGCACTGATCAGATCTGTCTGCAGTTTCCAGAACTTCGGACCGAGAGTTACGATGTCTTCCACAGTCAAACCTAGTCTTGATTAGCTGGTAGCCCTTACAGAAGACTTCAAGAGATCGTACCGTATACATCGCAAATCTTCCTGGCTCTTTCATATGTGAGCCTGGTGCGCTCTTCTAGGGTTAGAAGACGTTCTGGTATTTTAAATAAAGGTGTTCGAGCCAGCTCAAGAGTAGGTGGGGGTGACTGCCATACCCAATCATAGAGGGATTGGTCCGGCTGTTCTGCAAGTTTTATTTCCGAATTGGGAGGTAACATATTTGCAATTTGTCTTTTTGTAGATCTATAAGTCGACGACGATCAATTTGATATATTTCCATGATTTTCCAACAGCGAGCAGCGATATTTATACACGAGAGACCGTCGCTAAGATGTGCTCTCCTCATCGTCGACAAAAGCCACTGTACTCCGTACCCTGCAACTACGTAGAAACTTTCGACTACTGAAAATTTGAGATCAAACTACCGCTGAAGAATTGTGGATGCTGTAACCTGTTCATGCATGCCGCTCGGAAAACAGCCACAATCGGGCATAGCTGTGGCTGGCGGAGTACGCGGTATTTCACTATTCAGTGCTCGGAGTGGCCGTAACCGACAACACGAAGCAGCTTGAGGCGAGCTGAATTGCATGCTAAGGTGTGTTGTGCAGTGGATCGTATGCGCATGTTGGGCATGAAGAAAAACACATAATTGGGACAATCTTCCATCTCTTTTCCATCTCTTACTCTGATATTTTCACGATGGTGAAATAAATTTCAGCTTGAGTGTGGATAGAGAGCGGATTGATAAAGCCCTAAACGCCCAGATTTACGGGTGTTGACATCAACGTTACAAACTTCCACAAAGGCGGGACGACAGCACAGCAAACAACAAAAATGGACTCGGTAATGGACGCCCATTGGGCTACCATCATCTTCAGTTCTGCACTCTGCTATGTCCGAATCAAACCCCCCAATCCTTTCTCAATCTCAATCGATCAGAAGCTAACGCACGCCTAGTTCATTGGATCTGCAGTCTACAACTTATGGTTCAGCCCGCTGGCAAAGTATCCCGGCCCACTGTTCGCACGAATCTCTGCCTTTCCAGATTTCTACTGGTCTCTGACTGGCGATCGACATATGTGGATTGCGCGCTGTCATGAGATCTATGGCGATGTGATCCGCTACCGACCCGATGGATTGCTATTCCGTTCGCCTCAGGCGCATCGGGATATCTTCAATGCCAAAGCTAATGTTAAGCGGGCCAAGTTTTATGATATGATGACTCGGAATAAGAATGATACGAGTACGATCACGGGGACTGATCCGGAACTTCATGCGAGGAAGAGGCGGGTCTTGAATAGCGTCTTTTCGGATAAGTCGCTTCGGTCAATGGAGCCGTTTTTGGTAAAGCATGTGTCTCGCTGGTGTGAGCTGCTTGTTGATGGGGACGGTGCCGATTGGTCGGCGCCGAGGAAGATGTCTGATGTATGCGACTATTTGGTTCTGGATGTGTTGACGGACCTTTGCTTTGGGCGGAGTGTTGAGACCAAGGAGCCCGGGGAGAATCAGTACAGAGAGATTCCTCATGCAATTGGCTCGTTTCTTCGAATAATCTACCCGGTATGCTTCCACATCCAAAGATGCATTGAGATTTAACTAACAACAACGAAGATTGGTCATTCTCCATGGCTAGATCTGATTGTCTGGCTAAAGCCAAGGGGTCTGGATTGGGTATTTGACGCCATGACTCCGCGAAACATTCGATTTCTGTATGACTTTGTAAAGCAATCGTTAGCACAACGCCTCAAGCTCGAAAATGAAGCCTCCTCAACAACGAGCCAAGGCCGTAGTGACATGCTTCACTATCTGCTACATGCCAAAGATCCTGCAACCGGTCGTGTTGGATACACTCCCGAGGCATTGGAAGCTGAAGCAATAATGCTCACAGTTGCGGGCTCCGATACTACTTCTGTGATTATGGCCGGCATATTCTTCTACCTTGTACGGACTCCGCGTGTATATAGAAAACTCGTCAATGAGATACGGAGTACCTTCACCTCTCTCGACGACATCCGCGGCGGACCCAAGCTGATGTCATGCCAATACCTTCGCGCTTGTGTCGACGAAGCTACACGAATTATGCCCGCAGGACCATCTGAGTTACCCCGACTCGTACTCCCCGGAGGCTTGATGGTTGACGGAAACCACATCCCCGAGGGGACAACCGTCGGGGTAGCACATTGGACCTTCTACCGCAACGAAGAATACTTCCCCGACCCAAACGTGTTTCGCCCCGAGCGATGGATTGTCGACGAAGCAGAAGAAATCGGAGTCACTGCCGAGGAAGTGGCTGCAGCGCGTTCAAGTTGTTTACCGTTTGCTGCTGGTACGACAGGCTGTGCTGGGAAGAATTTTGCATTGCTAGAGATTTATATGACTATTGCGAGTACGTTGTGGCAGTACGATATGAGGCTGCTGCCGGGTGATGTGACTGGGGCTGGTGGGAAGGCGCAGGGATGGGGGAAGAGGAATCCGAACACATTTCATGTCAAGGATAGTTATATCAGTGTGAGGGATGGGCCGATGGTTCAGTTTAAGCGAGTGGCTTGAGTATGTCAACCTTTTGAGATTGGCTGAGCGAGTTACTAGTTAGAGTCACATCCATATCGGGGCTGATGCTGGTGGATGATGCCATCAAAAGGGCAGCGCAGGAACTTGCTGTAATTACACTTGAGTGATAGATTATAAAATGTTCTAGCCAACTAGGCCAAAACGCTGCGCGCAGTTGAGAGGATCTGGTAAGGTATAATATAGCTAAGAATGATGCTAAGGAGGTATGTAGAGTTAAAGAGAGGCGAAACCCTGACAGGGGGGCCGATCGAACACTCTATCACAATGTTCAGAGGCTTGATCGAGATACTCGCCGATGGGTACATGTAACCATGGGCAGGAGGACAGAAATCCGTCTACCGGAATACGTCCTCGTCAGCAGGAATAATCGAGAGCCAGGTGCTCTAAGAGCTGTCTGCTGACAATGCTGGTTAAGTATTAGGTTCCTTGGGGAGATGGGATCGGTCTTGGGATAACCTTGGGTCTGGTGAAAGTAGATACATGTATTGTAGAAGAAGGGCATTGCATAGATTCAGATAAATCTGGCTTATAATGGATGTTCCAATGCATCTGAATATTTCAATAATCAAGTATTTCAAGGCTAAACATCTAAATATGCATGGAGGTCAACGTCAACATTGAATTTGAATTTTTGGGTGCACATTGATGTCAACATGAAGAACTCGTGCCTACGTACATCCATGCGTCTTGATGCTCGCGTTCATCACCTAGGTATATATTTGTTTGGGACGGCCCCTCGGGCAGCCTTTGTCCAGATCAACGTTGCTGTCGTTGCCTGCATTTCGATAATTATAATCATTGACTTCACCTTTGCTGTGGAAAAATCTTTCCCCTCCAGATGTCGTCTTATCTGCAATGGAAAGGCATAGCATACTATGTTCTGCCTCAGGCACAATCAGTGCCAGAGCCCTAACTTCATGGCCCACTCAAAGTCTCAAAGGCTGAACAACTCCATCTAATTTTCTCTACACAGAAGACCAGGCACTCCATCTCTTTGAAACAATTCGATTCATAATCAATAATCAAAAGTCTTACTACTCCTTTAATTGTACGAGCAGGTGGTTTCAGTTGTCATAGACTTCTCTAAGCGCCAGGGGACGTTGAAACATATACCGTTCTACAAATCAAAAACAATCACCTCAAATCAACTCATTGCCGAGAACTGCCTTGAGATTTATCACCCATTTCAAGCCCAGGCGAATCCAGAAATCAGTCTTAATCATCTTGCACGATTTGCCTGGTTGCACCCTACCTAATTCGTACATGAGTACAGTAGCAGCTACCCACATAGTGGTAGAGAGTCTGGGTTCCTCTCTATCAAGATGACCACTACGTATGACTAACGGTACATATGCATCAACACGACAGTCATGCAATGCACCACCCAGCATTAGCCTGCCTAGGCATGCACAGTGCAGTGGACAGTGGGCACAGTGCAGGCTGGGGTTGCGCAAGGTCAGAACTCTACGGACGTACCTCCTCCTTAGAGTACGCAGTATTCAGAGCCTGGACAAAGTATCGGCGCATATTTTAGGATTATGAAGGACCTCGTGAATTGAACGAGTCGGCTGGTTTGTCGCTCGCAATGTGTCAAGCCTGAAACCTTAGACCCACTCTCGGACGGGCTATCAGTTGACATTCGATAAGTTGATAGGTATGCTGTTGACAAAGTTCCGCGATAAAGTATGTATGTAATATGCTCCCGTTTCTATAGCAGAGATTCTATATGGCTGGTTGCTATTGATAATCAATCAACAATAGTACTCCGCCCGACGCCCGTAAATAAATCTGCCAAATAACGATAATCGAAAATGTGTACCTGATTGGCCGCTCACAGACCCCAAAAGTGGCTAAGAAAGCCAAGTAAACCTAGAAAAAGCCAACAGCGTAACGTGGTCATGGCATGACCCCTTTAATTCCAGCACAATCCCCGCCTTGGGAAGCTACTCGCCAGGGCCTCAGGGCCAGCTTTGTAAGTTTGGATGCAAGCCCTGCAACTTTCTGTTCTAGGGTGTGTTGGGTGAACGAATGGTGGGTTGATAAGCCTTGATGCCTCCGCCTCACTTTGAGGTCTGATCACAGTCAGACAGACAACTTAGACAAGTGGTTGGGTCGATTCGATCGGGGAGCTGTGTTTGTGATTGGCTGTGGGCGGGCTGCGACGGACCTACGCAGCTAGTTCAGTCTGACCAATAGAAATGTCTAGATATGGACCCCACTTTGATTTCTAGTTTTAGCCTTTTCTCTATCAACACGAACTGGGAAGGAAGACTGGGACACTACGAGGTATGACTTGACTGGGAGGAGACGTGCGGCGTACAGGCATCCCTGTTCGCCTGTCATCAGGTCGATTCTCGTTCTACCATTCATGATTCTACGGTATATGGATCGACATCAAACTACGTATATCCGTACATGCTGTAGAGTACGTACGTCGTACAGTGGATAAATGGATCCAGCACGGATCATTGGTTCTCCGATAATTGATAATCAATAATCGATAATTTCAACTCCAACTTTTTTCCGTGATAGGACTGATTTGGGCGGACAGTGACAGCTCGTGCTATCCAGACAGCCACGGACCAATCAGCAGCCACTCGATCCAGAGTCTTCCGTTCTCAAGTGCATTAATATTAATGCCTCAGGCTGATAGGCTTGCCTGATGCAGTCGATGCATCATCGACTTTGTGAGCAATCCACTTTTTGCTCCATGAGCCATATAAAGTTAGCGGGAGGTTGCTTACCGCTCTTTTCTCGGGGGGTTGAATCTTGATTGTTTGAGTCTATGAATGGAGTCTCATGGAGAAACGGATTATTGGATAGATCCATTTTCTCCATAGCGCTGTCTCCATTCAACAATTCCAGAGTAATCAGGACCAAGAGTCAGTCAGTATGCACTTCGTCAAGTCTTGCATATCGATGCATCATGGCAAGAATAGCAGCCAATCAGAGCACGCGAAATAAAGCACTTGCAGAAGTTAGTGGCCTTAGGCGCCGTTCTTGGAGCCAGCTTCCAAGACTTCAAGACCGAGAGTCACGGGTGGAGCCTTTCGAGAACATTGTCGTACATGCAAGGAGGGCCAAGTCTGTGTGTGATTGGGTAGCGACTGCCTGTCGGTGTGTTAATCTGTATGAGGGAACAGGGTGACGCGGTCAATGCGTTGTGCCAATGTGGTTATTGGTTGGATCTGACTCTGCGTGGGGCGGAATGGGCCAATCAACGCCCTCCACGAGTATGCGACTCTTCCACGCACTTGACTTGTTGCCACGCCAGGCTCATCACAGAAATACTATGTAGTACGGGAAACATACTCCGAGTGCGTGGCTAAAGAGTCAGTGTCATCGTGTGACCAGATTGGTTTTTCTTTCCTCCTTTTCATGCACCTGTCCGTTCGCAGTTACCGTCGCCACTCTTACTATCCCAACACTAAGACTCAAGACTCAGAGTAAGACTCACACTATCAGCCTGCTGCCTGGCCGAGGCTAGCGTGACGAAAAAATAAATTTGCCTCCACTCGTCCTCCCGCCGATTGCCGTAATCGCGACGTCTGCCTGCCTCGAAGAAGAAAAGTGCAGCCAATCTGAATCTCCTGACTCTCAGAGTTTTGCTTAGCCTGCCGAACCCAGCCGTGCCAGCCCACCCCATCCATAGGATGATTATTGGACTATGCTCGTCTTGGTTGAGTGATTGTATGTCGCATTCTGGTCTGGACTGCATCGACTGAAGGCTGATCCTGATTCTGATCGTGTTGGGTGAGACAAATACATAGTAGATCAGTAATTATAGTAAAGCATACTCCGTACATAGCATGGCATAGCTAGCATTATGTGTAGAGTTCCGACATTCGGAGCCCTCCGTTGACGATTGCACACATTACATAATGCTACATACAAGTAACACAACTAACAACAGAATACCCTCCGGACGGCGCAGTGCGCCGTCTGGCACCCCTTTTCCTCGAGATGATGATCACTCGTGGCACTGCCAGTACGAGAGTACGAGACCAGAACTAGACCCTGGGCTAGTCAGTTTAGTTGGTCGGTCTGTGAGTCTACGTAGTATGACTGCACAGACTCTCAGAGTCGATTAAAAACAGAAACGGGGCAGGGAATCGCCCCTCTGCGTAGTGCCCACTGTTATCCACTATGGGCAGAGAAGTGGATTCGGATTTCTGAGTCGCCATCCACTTTACTGGCAGTTGGCAATGGTACGTACGACCGACAGGCTTAGCGATCCCTCAGACGAGGCTAGAGCTGGAGCTAGTCGCACTAGTCAGACTCCATGAATAATCGTTGCCGCTAGTATGCGCTGGGAATAGCGCCAAAGCCAGCCCCGTTTAGTGTGCTGCTATTGGCCACACTATGCTTTTTGCCGCCTTCTGTGGTTGTCTGGCTGGGGTTGTTCTTGCCTTGGTGGTCGTTCTGGCTCCTGCTCTCGTCGCATCGACATCACCATTTCCCTCCGTCGCTCCTTCCTTCCTGCCTGCCTTCCTCTTTCATCGTCTCTTTTTTATTTACATTTCTCGCTCCCTCCCCCATCCTCACCTTCCCTCTCCTCTCCCCCTACGCTCCTATCCTCCTCTTCATCATCTTCTCTCCGCTCCTCCTATTCCTATTCCTAAACACCTCTTCTCTTCTTCGCCTTTCCTTTCTTATACTTATCGGTCCTTACCCGCCACATACGCTCTGCCGCTGGTGTTTACTTCCGAGGAACCTCCGACAATTACTCTGTTCTGTTCTACATATACCTTCCACCCCGTGCTTCTTATATATATAAATATCCACATATTCATATATATAAGTGTACATCTAGGATCCCCTCTCCGAACTGCTTCGACTGCCGTGGACTTCGCTCCCTCCGTGTTGGCTGTTAGGTTTCTAGTCGGGTCCAAGTAAAGACGATAGCGATATCGTCTTTACAACGATCCTTCTCCCAAACCTGGATTCCTTCTTTTCACTTTGACCTTCTCTCTCTCCTTGGATCTCTTCTCGGCCACTCAGTCTCCTCAGTTTTACGTGCTCTACATATCTTCTACTACGTCCCATTCCAAGGATTTCTCTCGCCCAGGATATTCTCCCGGACCCCAGGACTTTGACCAGGATAATTGCTTTCCATTGGAGATTCGACCAGACCATCCATACCAGGTACACGACCCTCCGGCGTAATGTATCCTACTATGCTGCCCACACCACCTCCATCTCCACTGCTACGATGCTGTGCCCCTGAGGAACGATTAGGACTGCTGCTGGCCAACCGTCTGGAATTGACAAGTATCCTTGGCGTCGGCGCCTATGGCGTCGTTTACACTGCCATCGACATCCACACCCATATCCCCTATGCGGTGAAGGCTCTCAACAAGATTGGACTCGACCCAAGGCAACGGAAATTCCAACAGCGCGAAATCAAGCTCCACCACTTGGCCAGTCAGCACCCCAATGTTGTCTCCCTAGTGCGCATTATGGATTCCGTTGATTGTACTTTTGTGGTTATCGAGTTCTGCCCAGAAGGTGACCTGTTCTCCAACATTACTGAGCGGGGTCTGTTTGTCGGCAACGATCCATTGGCCAAGCGTGCGTTCTTGCAAATCCTGGATGCTGTCGACTATTGCCACTCCATTGGAATTTATCACCGCGACCTCAAGCCGGAGAACATCCTTGTCACCGATGGTGGAATGACCGTCAAGCTTGCTGATTTCGGCCTGGCCACAACGGATTACCTTACTCCGGACTTTGGCTGCGGCTCTACATTTTACATGTCACCTGGTATGTCTCTAATCTTGGTATCTTTTTAAGATCATCATTAACATTCAACAGAGTGTCAACAGACTACCCCACGACCTGGCTCTTGCTACGTCTCGCCTGTCAACGATGTGTGGAGCTTGGGTGTGATTCTGGTAAACTTGACCTGTGGCCGCAACCCATGGAAACGGGCATCCAATGAGGACGCGACCTTCCGTGCTTTCTTGAAAGACCCGGAGTTTTTACGATCCATTCTACCTGTGTCCCCGGAGTTGAATGTGATTCTACAGCGCATCTTTGAATGCGACCCCTTCAAGAGGATCACCATTGCGGAGTTGCGACAACTCATTCTAGAGTGCCCTAGGTTTACCATGCCTGCTCCTACAACTATTCCTGCTACTACCACTAGGAAGTCCGGACATCCCAAGGTATTGCCCGCTTATCACTACTACGCCTACCCACCAGCTCCACGGGTGGAGTTGCTTAACGCACAATACTCTGACTCGGCTGTTTCCGATACCTCGCTCACCGACGACGAGACCATCTCTTCTGTCTCGTCGGACTCGGATTATGCGTCTGAGGGTGAAGCGGAAGGCTTCTCTTTTGTCGATCCACAGGCTGTGCCTGAATTCTGGGATCCTGTTCATATACCGACCAATGTACCGGAAAAGCCATTTACTTTACCTCAACATATTGAACCTTATATTGCGGTCTATTGATCGATTCATCGCTTTGATCTACGTGCCATGATATTACGACTATACCTCTCAACGCGCCTTGCTTCAACCTCACTTCGACGTTACTTTTTATTCGACCCATTTGGATAATATTT
Organism: Talaromyces pinophilus; assembly: GCA_001571465.2. Classification (NCBI taxonomy): domain Eukaryota; kingdom Fungi; phylum Ascomycota; class Eurotiomycetes; order Eurotiales; family Trichocomaceae; genus Talaromyces; species Talaromyces pinophilus. The sequence goes on along the minus strand of CP017344.1, from coordinate 1,744,375 downwards.
TCGAAGATTACTTTTACTCCGGAATACTTGGACACTCACTCTGGATTTCTTTCCTTTTCGCTGGACATACACTACTTTCGACTCTTGCCGGGCTTCCATAATTTCACGGACATGGCCCGGACTGCAAATATTCTTTTAATTTCGTGTGGGATTTTCTTTCTGCTATGTATCAATATTCTGGGATGGTTGCACTGTTTGCAAAAGACTACATATTACGAAGATGGAAGGCGTTTGTTTGATATTTGATGCTACATATTCATGTTTGGTGTGGTTGTGGGAAATCGAGCAGAAAAAAAATACCCCTATTACGTTGCTGTTGGTTACGGAGTTGGACAAGCACCTCGTCTTTTGTGCGACTGGGTTTTATTCATGTATGATTTCTTTTCCTTTTACACTTTTTTATTTTATTATGCCGGCTCTGTTTGTCAGATGTTCAGAGCGCAGGTCAGACGGTTACCGGGTTGTCATTGCCACAGTCAATCAAGCAGGCGAATGCATTTACCAGTGATCTTGAACAAGCATACAATATCATGTTGCTTAATGTACATATAGACTATCTATGATATACTATCAATATCTGAGATCCATATTGGAAACTTACAAGTACATACATAATTCGGCATACTCTTGACTCCGTATGATTTCCGGTCGTTGATCTAAGTACTTCCTGTTTGGGTAGTTATAACATCATTTGTGATAAGTGGCGATCATGAGGACTCGTTTTCGCCCCATTGCCTGGGTTAAATAACCTTCCTGATATAACCTAACAACCACCGTGAGATACCTCTGCTGGTATGTAGCGTAGCCTGCGACATGCCTACCGGCTTAGATAGTGTAGTCTACCTAGAATCTGCTATAGTATCTACCTAGGTATATTGGTATCAAATAAGATGTGATAGTGACAATATATAATGATATATTACAAATCCTTCAAATTTATATTCGTACTTAAGATCTTCACAAAGTGTATACAGTGTATACATATCAGGCGACGCTGAGAGACTAAATATTTCTCCCCCCAGTAACCTCAATAGTCTCCCCATTAACATACGAAAACCACGGACTCGCCGCACCCACAATCGCCCTAGCCGCCTCCTCCGGCGTCCCAGGCCTTCTCAACGGAATATCCGCATAAGCCGTCACCGCACCCTGCGCGGAAGACGGGGGTTTGCGGCCCGGTATTCCAAGGGCAACTTTTGTGCCATCCGCGGCGACGAATGTTGCGCCATCTTCCTTTGCGGCTGTGAGTCGCGTGAGGATGTAGCCGAATGCGATTGTGACGGCGCGGACACCGAATTGCGGGCCCCATTCTTTGGCGATTGTTTTTGTGAGGCCGACGACGCCGGCTTTGGCGAGGGAGTAGTTTGCTTGGCCTCTATACCAAGATTAAAATTTCAAGAAGTTTTATATGGGGGATGGGTTGGAAGGGGGAGGGGAAGGGACTTACGCGTTGCCGTGTGTTCCGCTGGTAGAACTAATATTGATAATGACGCGAGGCTCCTTGTCCTTTACGCGGAAATAAGGCGCAGCGGCGCGGACGAGCCTGAAGGGTGCTGTATTGTGGACGGAGATCATGGTGTCCCATTGTTTATCGGTGATCTACTCCCATTAACCTTCTGTAACTATAAATAATACCAAGCAAAGGGATGGGAAAGCAAAACCTTGTGAATAACCCCATCCCAGGTAAATCCGGCATTGTTGACAATGATATGAATCTTTCCACCGCCGAATTCCGCAGACTTTTTAACTAGAGTGTCGATGTAAGCTGCGTCCATGACATCGCCTGCAACGGCGATTGCGCGGTTGGGTGAGATGTCATTGATGCTTTTGGCGACTGCTTCTGCTTTTACTGTTTCAAAGTACGTATTAGCATTGTAAGTTTAAAACGAGGACAAGTGAGAAATTACCCTGATCGATATCAGCGACAATGACCTTGGCGCCTTCATTGGCAAATAGGCGTGCTGCTTCGGCGCCAATGCCTTGTCCTGCGCCGGTGATGATGGCGGTTTGGTTGTGGAAGAGGCCCTGGGGGAAATTGATGTGGGAGGAGACTTGGTTTAGACGGTCTTGTGGCGCCATTTTGTATTTCAACCTTCCTTAGAATATAACTATGTTGTGATTCAAAGGCTCGATGCTTCCGATGACAATGGAGGATATGGTGTGGACTTATAGAGATGTTTTGCGGGGAAGAGTGCCTAAGCCTAGAGAGCTTAGTTGTTAGCCGGCGCCGGCTTGCCGTTTGCCGGAGCTTGCCCTAAGTAGTTAACCGAGGTATGTCTACAATGAAGTTCTACTGATCAGATTTGGGAAAAGTAGTTTGTTTTGGAGATTTTTATTTGAAGATTTGATAAGAAAGTCTATGTCTATATACATGGGTATCATTGTGGGTATCAATTGTTTGCTTTTGTTTGAAGATTGCTTGTTTGATATTGTTGAGCTGCTTCGATGTTGAAGAGCTTAAGAAGAAGGTCCAATGTTCAAGGTCATCTGGGTACCAGAAGGGCAGCCGTGGGTAGCATGGTCATCGTTCCAGACAAGGTAAGCATCGGCGCAGGCAGTGTCACCAGGAGCGCAAGTAGCAGAAGGGCAGCCGCCATCGTTGGAAGTAACAGCGAAGCCGACCTTGGTGAACTCAGAGCTGGTGCCCATGTCGATGAGAGAAAGATCCCAGAAGATAGTGTCGCCCTGCAAGGTGTACTCGTACTGGAGGACATCGACCTGCTCAGGCTTCATGGCCATCTTGATGGAGATGCCGCCGCCGTTGGGGTTGGTGCGCCAGCTCTCAGTGTAGCTGGCACCGGGCTCGAGGGTCTTCATGGAGCCGTCATTCTGGCTGACGGACCAGTAGTAGATGGTGTCTTGCATGTTGTTGTGGATGTTGACGCTGCCACCGTTACCATTGGTGTCGGCAGTGCCGTGGGTGGTGGTGGTGGTGCTGTTGGTCGTGGTGCTGTTCATAGAAGTAGGAGCAGCAGAGGCGAGAGCGCCAAAGGCAACGAGGAGACCGAAAGCCTTGGTGAAATACATGTTGACTTGAGATGTTGTTCGAAAGAAGGTCTGAAAGAATGTAATGTTGGAAGACTTGTTTGTCTTTTCTGAAGGAATGAAAGTGGGAAAGAGTGTTGTTCTTATATCTCTTCTGTCTGTTAGAGAGATACTGTAGTCTGTTGATCAAAGGAGTGTTTGATTCTTGATTGTTTGTCTGATTGATGAGAATGAGGATGGACTGTAGGGTGTGAGTCCCATCCATATTTATAACATTTCGGCCCATCATGCTTCCCCAGCAATTTCCCCAGATTACCCCAGAATTCAACCGACATTTCCCCTTGGGACCTTGCTACCTGTGCCTGAGAGCCGACTCGGATCGAAGAATAAACTGACCATGGTACGGTAACGGCATGTTCGGCTCTTCAACGGCCATGCCTTTATACCAGATCTTGGTTCTGCGCATCGATTGGTTCAGGGCAAGGTTGATGTCGACATACCCTAATTAATGAGCTTGATTGTTTATCCGAACTATGGGTTGGTCTTCGGTGACTCGGGTACCTAGATTTCTCCATGGGTAATCTGGGGACTCTACGTTTTCAGTGGCGTGTGTAAGCTTTGATAGGCCGTCGGCAGAAATCCTCGTATACGCCACTGGGTAATTGAAGTAAAGGCAGAACTTCGGGGCCAGAGTTTTTCCAGTGATTATCCGCGAGTTGGTTGCCAATGGGCTTTGAGGTGTGACGTTTGCTTGTTACCTAGGTATGCCCGAGTATTGAATGCGTGCCAATAGAAGGGAATCGAAGGAAGACGGGATATTGCATGTGTTAGTCTTGGGGCTAAGTGATTGTAAAGTAGTCTAATATCATTGTATTAATGTATAATCACAGGTACATTCAATAATTATCAGTCAAACATAAGGCTAAAATATCCATCCATCTATTCGTTATCCAGTATTTTAATGAAGTCGTGAAAATCACTGAGGAATTAAGACAGCCCTAAAGTGCACATTGCCGTTCTCCAACTTCTCAATGGCCTCCTTGATACCCTCTTCGGTCATAGGGAACTTTTCAATCACTGGCGTGATGTTGTGAAAGGAGGCAAACTCGAGCATCTTGAGCTGGACAGCTCGGGTTGCAACCAAAGAGCCGACAACGGAGATACCATTACGAATCAATCCCATAGCCGGAATGGAGAGATTATCGCCGGACACAGTGAGAGGATAGATCCGAGAACCAGGTGCCATTATAGGAATGATTGCGTTCCAGTTGGGTTGTGTAGCTGCTGTGACGAGAAGCCTTGAAATCTTTGGTGCACCTTTGAGGTCAAGTTGATCTTGTCCTTTTGTAGCAATGAAGTGGTGTGCGCCGAGTTTGGTGGCTTCGTCCTTCTTCCTGTCCGATCCTGAAAGGACGACAACACGAGCACCCATTTTTGATGCAAATCGAATAGCGAGATGGCCAAGACCTCCAACACCCAAAACTCCCACTGTTTCGTTGGGCTGTACATCTGACAAAGCTGTGTAGACGGTGGCGCCACCGCATTGCAGAGGTGCGGCATGCTCGTCCTTGATATTGTCGGGAATCTTGAACAAGAAAGCTTCGCGAAAAACAGCATTGTATGCGAAACTGCCTTGGTCCGTGTTGCCTGTGCCGTAGAGAACGCGCTCGGGGCAGAAGACTTCGGTTCCCTGAAGACACTGCATGCAAAGGCCGCAGCTGTCGGTTTCGTATCCCCAGCCGACCCGGTCGCCCTTTTTCAAATACTTGACCGCTGGTCCGACTTCCTCGACGATACCAACACCTTCGTGTCCGAGGACCATATCGTTATGCCGCTAGATTGAATTAGACTAGCGATTTTAGACTTGGGCATAATTGAGTGCTTACATAGTGGAGATCTGTTCCACAAACGCCAGATGCGGTCACTTTGAGGTAGACCTTGTCGCCAGTGAGTGAATCGGGTTTGGCTGTAGTGCTCCTCTTGGGGAAGCCATCCTTGACGCCCCGGAAGACGGTGAAAGAAGACATTGCGATTTGTCTGATTGAAGTGTAATGTGATGCTATGTGTTCAACGACTGCTTTGGGAGCTAGGTAGTTGGTTTATTGCTGTGGTGCTGTTGTGTGATGAGATGCAACCAGGAGGCCGATGCGACTTATATAGTTTTTCCTGAACGAAGCCATGCTTGAAACGTCGTTGCATCCTAGCAGCGGAGTTCTGGTAGTAGCAGTGGTAGTAGTAGCAGTCCAGAATCCAGATGTCATGATGAGCTCCACCAATTTTCATCGGATTACGTAGCTGCTCCTGAATCCGAGACTGTAGCACCATTGACCAATGGGAGTAACTCCTAGCCTCCACTCTGAAAATCATCAAGCAACTAGTTTCAATGCATTTTTCCCTCGTTCTTTCGCCTCGTGCTTATTTGCGCTCATAGAACACTGTCGAATGGCAACTCAAGTGGACCTTTATTACAAATACAAATGATCCGGGAATACTTTTGCATTGTCTCTCCTGTTGACGATGAATACGTAGTATGCGAAAATTATTGGGCTAGATAAGCAAGATAAGCCGATAAGATAAGAAGGTAACGCCATGTGGCTTGCTGGCCTTAAGATTCAGGCCAAAACGAGATGACCGAAGACAAACAGCCCCACATCCTTCCTAATCCTCCCATTGTCATCCAACTTCAACCCTGCACCATCGCCAGATCGACTATACGATGCAAACGACAGTCCTACTACGTACGCTCTACGTTGTAATCTAAATGAACTTATCATCGGAGAATCCCTCGCGACTCCATACTCCGCTGCGGGCCCGTCAAAAACGCAACCAGGTCGCCAGAGCTTGCGATGAATGCCGTGTTCGCCGGATAAAATGTGACAACTTCTCCCCGTGCTCCAATTGCAAAACGAGGGGTAGCAAATGCACCAATAATGCCAACAGGATTGTATCCCTGCCACATGCACACCAAGAGATCGAAACCCTAAGACGCCGGGTCGAAGACCTGCAGCGTGAACTGCAGCAACTGCGCCAGCAGGCCGATAAACAAACCCATATTCCGTCTCCCGTCACAAGTCTACCCACGCCAGAGCTTTCGGCTTCTGAAAGTATCCACACTAATAGCGATGTAGTCTCACGAAGAACGAATTGGGGTGGCATCCACTTTAGGACTGCTCGCTCGCCTAACGAGACATGGTATGGACCATCGTCGCTCTTCTACTTCATGGGACGCATCACGAATTTCTTGAACCTCAATCTCGATCAAACTCAGTCGAAAGACCAGATGGTACCTGACTCAGTCAGTAGACGACTGTGTGGCCCTCTGGCTGGGTTTGACGAGAACCCTGGCCTTCATGGCCCTGGCTCTCAAACAATAAACGACGAGGGTGGCCATTACTTGACCCCAACCCAAGAGGACTACTTTCTAGACTCGTATTGGAGCTCTTACCATACTTCTCTATTTCCAATCATCGACGAAACCGAGTTCAAGCAACATTACAGATCGCTGTGGACGACCTCGGGGGATGGGCGAAAAGACTCGGCTCTCGTTGACATTGTGATTGCGCTTGGCATGCAGTACGGTATTTCTATGCTCCCGAATATGAAACATCAACTTGCAGATGACAGTGATGCCACTATTGCTGGTCGATGGTATTACCGACGGTGTCAGACATTACTCGCCTACGAACTAGAAAGTCCTACTTTGGCAACGTTGCAGTGTCACCTATTATGTGTGATATTCCTATGTTCGGCTTCGTTCCAGAACACTTCGGATAGTACGTGTGCTATTGCTGTGCGTACGGCTCACATGCTGGGGCTTCACTTAGCCCCTCCCGAAAGCATGCCCCGCAAGGAACGAGAAATGCGCAAGCGTTTATGGTGGGCGCTGTACAGTTTAGACAGCAAACTTGGTATGAAGCTGGGCCGTCCATTCCTTCTCTACCAAACCAACACCACTCCCACCTTACCGGATGACGACGTTGAAGCAGCGATGCTGTCAGGTTCTAGCTTTGCGCCTCTGGGGAACAACGCCACTTGGCTTAGTTTTAATCTGCAAAACATGACCATGTTTTTGGCAGCTCGGGAGGCCCATACTGCATTCTATAACAGAGATTTGAACCTAAAGGAGGGCCAGACTCTATGGGATGATTTTAATGTTCTAGAAGGCCAAGCTGAATTCGTTTATCCGTTTGTCAAAAAGCTCGAGAATTGGACGAATGGCGTACCCAGCACCCTCACAACAAGACGCAAAGACGGCAGCCGCCCATTTGCCACCGGTGGCACGGATCTGGAAATCGAACAATATGCGCCTCTTTGGCTTCAAAGGCAGCGTGTGATCCTTGAGCTTATGTACCACAATCTGAGTGTCAATGTTTGTCGTCCTTTTATTTCGTTTGCGCTCACTCCTTCATTGACGGTCGCGGAAGATTTGGCGTTCAAATGCGCTGGCCATGCCGTAGCTCTGACAACTATCACACACCAAGTTCTTTCCTCGACGACTATCTTGTCCGGCTGGCACGAGGCATTTCAATGGCAATGGAACAGCGCCATGACTCTCGTGGGTTTTGTGCTCGCTTACCCGCAAAGCTCAATGACCGTTGCAGCCAGGGATGCCATCACATTATCGGTTTCTGTTTTCGACATTTTCGGACACAGCTTTGCAGTAGCTAATAGTGCAGCAACCATTGTGCGGAATCTGATCACGAAAATAGATTTCCTTGCCAAGCGTGCCTGGCAAAGACAGTCTGTAGTGGAAGGTCACAGAGGAACGACCGATCAAGTTTCGATCCATTCAAACACCACGTACTCACAACCTAGGGCATATATGGATAACATCATGTTTCAGCCGTCAGACGGCTCCCTAGACTTTGGGGACATGAGCCTCGAGTCGATGCAAGATATGTTTCACATGGCTTTCGATATCGATCAGTGGAGTGACCTCAATGGCCTATGGTCCCAGACAAGCAGAGTTTAGATACGGTCTTATTCCGACCAGAAAGTTGAAACCTGAATCACGATCAGTTAGACTGACTGAAAAATATGTCACAAGTCTCTTTTGGGGAAAGTCGCCGCTTAAAAATTGGAGTCAGGGTAGTGACAGCCAATAGGAGCAGGACCGCATTGCCTCCACTTATCTGTGAACTAATAGGAGTAGCTCCTTGCATCAGATGATCCGCCGACCAATAGGAGCTTATCCTTCGATCTATATCATCAATCTTCAGATCTTGAAGACTATAACTCTCTGATCATGACGACCCAGATTCCGTTGTTCAACGTGCTCGTCGGCACTGAAACATTATTACACACTCATCGCGGAATCAGGACCATTCATCACAGCTCATTCATGTATTGTTATAGATTCGCCTCTTATAGCGATACTTATCCGCCACGCATGATTATATGACCCTGATACCTTTGTAGAAGGTACGAGGACTTGATAACCTATTCTGAAAGAAGATAGGCAGTCATTGACATTTGAGGAATGTCTTCCAGGATATTCCCACCGCTCATATGTCATCATACAGATTCAACTTCAAACTTTAACTTAATTTCATTCCGATGTTCGCTATAATTAGTAATATTTGGATGAAAGCCAAAAAGAACGAGCTCATTGTTATTTACAACTTTTGGTAATCACTTCTTCCCTCGAAACGAGAGCAATTCGCATCTGTAACAAAGAAAGAAAAACCAACGTTATACTCAATCTGCAGCCAACTTGCATCAACCAACGATAATCAAAGAAAAAATACGAGGGAATGTGCAACAATGAAAAGTATTCTCGTCTCGCACAAAAATATCACAACTCCCGGTGCCGGTGTAACCTGTCAAACACATGACCAAAATCTCTAACGAGTACTCCGTATTCAAAACTGCTTATTAAAAAAAATCGTACAAAAGGTTGTACGAGAAATTCGGGAAATTCAGCTCCCAAGGCTGCGGACCGGGGAAATAGATTTGATGCATCACCATTGTACCGGAACCAGCCAACTGTGTCAGTGAGCGGGAGTTGTTGGTACCAGCGAGTGGGAGATTGTGTTACAAGAGTCACACGCTTGGATATCCGAACATCCGGTCTTGAGCGGCCTTGCAGATTCCAGACATCTTCTACTTGGGAGATTCAGATTCATCTGCGTGTTTTAATGCTCATTTGGCAGTGTATAATATTGCATAAAGCATATACAGAATAATGATTGAACCTCCAACCAGGAAGTACGAATCGTGTTACCTCCGGGAATTATGGCGAGGCATGCAATGATGTTTTGTAAAGTCTGGCAGCGCGTGACTTTTCTTGTCTACACACGATGCGGGCATGAATTATATTGGATATCGTGATATCGTGATAGCATGCTACTGGTTTCGGTTCAGCCTAGAGCTGAGCCTCGAGGTTACTAGTGGACTTGACACATGCATATCGTGGCCTGCCACTGGCCTGGGATGAATACTGATTAGGGCTAGCGAGGCACGACGGCCGCGGGCTATACACCTACATACTTCAAGTATATCTAATGTGATTCGTTGGTGTAAATAAATTCAAAGCCTCATAATAACTTATATTAAGATTAGAATAAATTGCTACCTAGGCATGTAAATTAACAGGGTAATATTAAGAGGGCCAAAACGCAAGGCTGATCTGACCAGCACATGCAAATGAATGAATGACACGAACCCGAAACTAATCTAATTTACCAACTCCCTCCTCAAAAAACCACCCCCAGAAGTATTGGTATTGGTTACAGACTTGCAAGCTGTTTGTGTAAGGGCATCAGGGTAAAACTCGGATACAGATTTGCCCAGGTTTCTCATACATACGTACGTAAGTATCAAGAAAGTCCAATCACGTTGTACGAAGGGAACCTTGATGCATGGTCCGGGTGCGGCTGTTGTGGCAATCTATCCATTGTCGTTGCGGGTTGGTATGGTGCCACGCCTGCTCCGCATTGATTCGTTGCTGTGTCAGACATGCCAATGGGCCAGGAAGATGGGTGTGCGAGGGCAGTAGCGGCGGCCGTATTGCGGGCAACGACTGCTTGCATGTTGCCAATCAATGTATCGTAACGATGGATTGCTTGGAGTAGGAAGTTGATTTCATTCGAGCATAGAGCGTTGCCTGATTTCGCCTTGCCGTTCTTGAGGGCTGAGCATTCGGGGTTGCGTATCTGTTCGGTTTTGAGGATAAAGTCCTGTGTTGGTGTCTCGATCGAGGCTGGGGAGGGGAATCTGGATGACGAGGACGAGGATGATGACGACGACAGGCCATCGTTGTGCATGCTGACGTCTCCGAGGACGCCGCCACCAAGCCTAGTCTCGGTGTCGAATGCGTCCCTTAGCGCACGAACAATTTGGTATGACGTCGCAATGCTCTGTTCGAGTATGCAGTCCTGAAGGACAAGTGCATAATTATACGGAACGATATGGTACTGTTGCTGCTGGGATCCAGACCAGACCTGGTGATCATTCCAATTGGCTCGATGGACGACAAGATGATTGAGGATGTCAAAACTCCGATCAAGTACAGAAACAAGGAGCCACAAGCTCCCACCACCCATCTTTGGGCACGCAGCACAGCTGAGAAAGATATGACACGATGACAATGACGCTGTGACGAGTTCCATAGTTGGGTCGAAACGCCACAGGGTAAGGTCCGAGTCGAGAGTAGATAGCTGTCGTTGACTCGAGTCCAATCTATTGACGCAGTTGCAGGCCCCGGCAACTGTTGATGGATTTGACTGTATATTGAAAGAAGTAGTCGGCTCTTCACTTGGTGAAGGCAGATATGGCACCATGGCAGGCGATGTAACATGTCCGTAGATAGCCTCGAGAGGGTCGTAAAATCCCATGTCTGCCGATGGCATACCACCTCCCCACAAGTGTGGCTCCGCAGGAGACGTAGATGATGGATACACGGGGAACATTGGACTGGCGAAACCATACTTGCGAGTCATTGGATGAGAAGCGTTTCTCAAGTGCAGCTGTGCAGGATGAATGTGATCATATCTCGCTCTGATATCGTGTGTTGACTGGTATATCATCAGTATAACTCTGAATTAAACCTCAATATAGCAAGAAACTCACGATACTCTTTCTCCTCTTCCTCTGAGAAAACTCAGCATCCGTCAAAGGCCTCGATATCTTCCTTGTAGAGCCTCCTGTCCCGCCGCCCAATGCTAGCTTCCCCTGTTGAGCCGCCTGAAGGTTCTCTAATTTCTTCAATGTAGCCTTGTTCTTGCTACCCTTTGGTTTACCTGCTCGATGAGCAATGCTGTATCGACATTTGTAATCATGTTTCTTGCAACGAACGCAAACCCCGCCACCTGAACAGCGGACTTTGGACTGGCGACACGCGTCGCACGCAGTGCGATACCGCGGTTTGCCTGTCTCATCTATGGACTGCATCGAGGATTGTGTCTTGCTGAACCTGCTCAAGGCTGTATAGTCAACAAATCAATCTGTCCGGCAGCACCGAGCAGTCTTGATATCCGTGAAACTGACAATCAAGACACCTAGACGAAGAGGACTGTAGATATGTAGGGAAACAAAAAGGAGAACAACAACCAGAGCCACCAAGGTAGATAGATAAACAATGCCGAATACCCAATGAACGACTCGAAGCTATGGAAGTTCCCGTTAAATCCGTACAGAGCCCAAAATTCGCTCAAGTATCTGATTCGAGCACCGCCAAATCGGGAATGCCAATGCTTTTGCTTCTTCTTTGAACCAGCTCCAATCTTTGCGAGGAAGCTTTTCACTTGAAACCGGGGGTAAAAGGAACTAGCTCGACTTTATTTACAACATGTACCTAGCTAGAAAACCTAAACGCATTCATACATATGTAGATGGATGGATCTATCCGCCAAAAAATTGAGGACGTGGGTAAATGTCAACTGGTGTGTATGTATGCCATAAACGCACAACAAACGGCAGTCGATCTAGCGTAAACGTCTTTAGGCTCTTGAAGATCAAGAGGCTAATTGAGTTTTGTTCTTTATTCTGGAAGCTTGGCTTTTCTGGAAAATGGTGTTCAAAGACCAGTCATTGGTATGCATTAGCTCGGTCGTTGATCTTCGTGATGGCTTTTGGCTGGTGGGGACCAAGGCGAGAAGGAGAATTAGGGTTGGCGATACGATTCAGGTCGATCATGGGTGAGAAGACGAACGGAATGATTTATGGTGTTAGCTCACTATGGCTGTGACCGTTCTCTTGAAATACAATTAATCATCGCTCGCAAGACAAAACACGATCAAACGTCGACTGACAAATAGAGAGGATGTGGTGCATGCCATGAGAGTAGGAGGCCAATCTATGTACGTATGACTGTATGTCAAAGAAGCCCGGGCGGAGTCAACCAACCTCAGAAACGACTGGGAAATGGGAAATTCCAACAAGTCTAGCTTGATTTGCTGACGGGAAACAGCGCTCCATTTTCTTTTCTTTTCCTTTGTTCCAGTCATGCTGCTCCGTTTCTGGACGTCCTTCTGAACCACCCCGAGGCTGTCGTAAGAATTACCGGGTACAACGCTATAGCGAGAATCCCGAACAGTTCCCTTGGGTGGATCTAATTGCTTAGGGGGAACCTCTACATCTCATGACTCGCTTAATATCTTCCCGTGTTTTTGGCTTACTTGCTCATGTACGACACAAAGATTCGAGTTACGTCCCCGATTGGCAGGGGGCGCTGAAGATCACGAGATGAACTGGTGTTCTCTGAGTGGTTGGAGACTGAGAAATTAGGACTGTTTGGTAGACGTTTACCAGATTTGGGCTGGTTATCTGAGTGTCATATCAATAAAGAAGGAAATCGAAGATATTTGAGACTTTTACGCAAAGCCAAAAGAAGAAGAGACAGCTCGATTGACAGTATTACATGCATAGCACCAGCGTGTAGCTAGACTGCTAATAGTAATAGCATTGGTATGAGAGCTGTCGGATTGCACGGAATAATAGATATCATTCCAGATGAAGTAAATCTATATATGCACATAATTAAAGACATAATTCAGCCAAGCCGCTGTGTCGGTAGTCAAACGCTCGAAGAAGACCTGTTAGATGCGAGACTGCCGCACACACCACTAAAACATGGAATATCTGGTGAGAGCTGCCAAAGATATTAAACCGGCCTGGCAGCAGTCTCTCTGGCACGCGAGCTGCGTAAATGGTGGCACCAAGGATATACAGAAACCCTTGAAGAAGCAGCCAATGGAGCCCAATCTGATCTGTCATCTGCTTCGGGCCGTACAACCATAGCCCGTGAATGACTGGGAAAATGGCAGACAAACCCATCGAGACGAACATACCGGCTCGAAAAGGGCGCCATTCTGGGGTCCGGAATTTCGGCGACAGGCACACAAAAATGCATCCAAGGCCTATTGTGCAAATCATGGTCCAGTAGATGAGCTGCAAACTGGGTGCACAATAGAAGCCGTAGTAGACACTGGGGATGAAACTGCCGGTAATAAGACCGACGATACCCACGTAATCCAGGGCGTTGCCGATACGAGCCACGGAAGGCGAATGATTCGAAATAGTGTGATAGGTTGCAGACATTCCCAAACAGAAGGTGGCACCGACAAAGAAACAGGCAAAGGCGGAGATATCAGCCTGAGTCGCCGATTGGTAGCGAGGCGTTAGCACTTGATACAGGCGGATACCCGCTGGTAAGGCCACCAATGCAGGTAACAGATGCGAGTATATATTCACAGTTTCGTTGTGGAGGTATGTCAACGAGTGAAACGATACAAGGAACGAGGAAGAAGCTGGCCGGTAGCCGTGGTGAATGTAATGGTTGTCCTGTAGCCAGGGTGGAAGCTCGTCCCAATGAAGTAATTTTCGAATTGCTTTTGCAGGCTGTTTGACAGCCATTTCTGGAGTGATTCCCTCATTGGCGGGTCTCTTGTTGTCATTGCTCGATTGTTGTTTACGAGTCGAAGACCGCAAACGAGGATCAGACATCATGCTGGTCTTAATGGAAAGAGTCAACGAGAGAGACTAGAAAAAAATGGGGAACAAAGAAGCTTATAGATGTATACAACACGGCAACGATGTTACTGTGACATAGAAAGAGGGAGAAAACACAATGGCATGTCGAAAGCAGTCAGACTTCCCCTCATATATTCCGTCCTCGTTTAAGGTAGTAGTAGCTACAGCAAATTCGAGCAAAATGATGAAGCCTCCAGAAATGTTGGGATGGGTTTATTGTAGATACTATGCCTGTTTGGGGCTAGACCCGGCGGCACGAGACAGATCACATGTCAGGCACGTGATAGGTGGGCCAAACAAGACAAACAGGCGGGCCAAGTGCTGGATCGTCATCATCATGGCAGGGAGGGCAAGTGCACCAAACAATCAGAATCAGTCCTGCTGGAGCTGTCGACAAACAAAGCTCCAATAAATGCAATGCAAATCCATTCATGTCATGAGCTACTAGTCAGTCCAATATGAGCTATCGAGGTCGGAACCCTCCCTTCAGAAGACCGGATAGCGGCACGAGCATTAGAAACAATACCTCCGGAAGTCGATTGCGGCCGGTTTCCGACCCTCTCGATGCTGTTGGTTTCCCGTCAAAGGGTGACAAGACGTATGTTCTTTCTTGTGCAATAGAAGCGGGAGCTGATCGACAGGCTAATGTTTTCGCCTCAGACTATTAGACCACAAGGCTCAGAGAGCATACTACGACACCGTCGTCGACCGGTACATGCGATTTTGTTCGAGCCACTCGCATGGTCTCGAAGCAGCATGGGCATCTCTACCTGCTAGTGCGTCTGCAGATGCAACCAAAAATCCCCCCTCAAATCTTCCTGCCCTTCCAATTGGCAAGCCGTCTACCAAACCCGCTCCTCGAGATGACTCCACAGAAGACCTCGTTGCGAAGACAGAAAGCCTAAGTCTATCAACGAAACAGACTGTTGAGAGGCAACGTCCGCCAGCAGCTGAGTTGTCCACATTGCTGATGTCACTACGCAAACTCCGCGAGGGAATCTTGGCAACGTCGTCTACTACTCCCGTAGACTTTCAACAGCAGGTACATATCTTCTCCATCCGCTTCTCGATACTAGCGCACCACCCACCGTCTTACTTTTCTTCATTGCGTTACCTGGTGGACAACTTGCACACAGCTTCCCATCCACTCACGCCACATGTGTTGACCGAGTTCACATCCTACCTTATTCTGGACTATGCGTGTCGTCAGAATTCGCTCGCCCCCGCCTATACATTGTTGATCCAAGCCAAAGAAAACCATGGCTTTAAATCCCCCGTAGTTGACCGAGTTCTTAATGCGCTCACTCATGACAACTGGATAGCGTTCTGGCGGATTTCAAAAGAGGTAGACGGTTATGTACGCGCAATCATGGGCTGGGCAACAGACCACATGACGAAACAGGCGCTCAAGGCTGCTGGTCGAACATACCTTAGTGTGAATGCGAATTGGCTGCTGCGAACATCCACTGGCGAAGAAAGCTGGACCTGGCAGAGGCTGGCAGAGAAGGAGAAGCTAGGGTGGCAGCTTGAGGGCGATTCGGTCATTATCCGGAAGCCTAGGGCCAAAACCTGAAACATGATTGCCTATGTACTAGGCATATCCGATCGGTCCCACCGTCGATCCTTTGCATTTGCATCATCGCGACTGCCAGTCAGCGGTATCTCATTTGTGCAACACGGCGTTCTCGTATTCTGGCACAGCGTGACACGTTATTATCCATCGGGTGTTATAGAAGCGTGACAATGGTTCAGTGTATCATTAGATATGAAGACTTCGCATCACAACTTGAAATCTGCATTGGCGCGATCCAAATTCATTTCTCCGTTGTGGGTCTGCTGGGATACCATCTGCCCTAAGCCCAATTTGCGGTTCTGCGGGTTGTCGCAGCACAGCTCGTAGATAGTCGCCAGATTGAAAGTGAGACTCTGGAAAGCATGGTTCTCGGAGACGAGTGACTCTAGAAGAGAGCGAGACTATCCACCCAGATTGGGTTGCAAGTCAGTAATCTGAAAGCAAGCTTATGATACAGAAGGTGGACTCACCTCGTTCAATTGACCCGTGTATAATAAGCAAACAGCAAGATTCTGCACAATCATTGGCCTGCCCAATTGTGTGGAATTGTCAAGCAGAGCTTTCCACTGTACAGCGGCCTCCTCATAAGAGCCTTCAGCCATGGTTGTCAAAGGTTTCAAAATTCCATCTTGTAGCACGGTAGACTTCTCCAGTATATCTTTGGCAAGGGCAAGATTCCCTATCCGCAAAGCTAGAAGAATAGATCTAGCTTGGTTATCAATATTCTCAGAGTCTCCTAGATTGTTCAGCGACCGTTGGGCTGCATCGAGGTCGCCCATTTCGACAAGAGCATTGACAGTGCGGACTCCAAGATCGTACAGTCTATCTCTCCATATTTGTTTCTGTGTCTTGTCCAGACCCGGCTGCATGAGTTCTCTACGAGCCTCGAATCCGAGTTCATATAAACCGGTAATGCTTCTGCGCGAGTCGCCAAAGGCAATGCTTTGAAGACGAACTGCAAGCACGCGCAAGGGCCATGGAACGATATGATAAGACCTCCTAGCGCGTTCGTGGACATCACTGTCCACTTTGAAATCAGCATCGACATAATAGAATGTCGAGTTGAGATCTTCCAAGGCTTTCGACTCTTGTGCAGCAAATGCGCTATTGCCCGTTAATTCAAGGCAGGCCAAGCGAGTATATAGCAGCGTGAATATAACGTTTGCATCCGAAGATTGAATGAGTGGAGACGTCAACAATTTTGCGCTCAGATGTGCCGCTAAAAGGAAGTGGCCCTGTGAAAGCTGCTTGTTGAGGACCTCCATAGAAGCTCCGATCGTCTCTCCTATGGAAGGATTGTAGAAGGAAGAGCGAAACATAGGCGGAATCTCGAGTTGGGAGAGAGGATGGTATATTTCCGGGCGTAACAGAAACGAAAGGTCCTTCGTGACGACTGTGGGGAGCTCATAGTTTGCGAGTATACTGTCAAGCTCGACTTTCAGTGGGCTGAGATCTAGGGGATTCGACGGGGAGAGTGAACCGGCGTCATGCGATAAGCGGGGATGTTGCGCCTGGTACTTTTGAGGGGAGCGAGGAGACGATAACACGTCTTCCGATGATACAGTGTCACTATTTCCTTTAGCATGGATATCAAATCAAAGCACACATATAGACGCACTCGTCGGATAAATCCAATGGTCCCTTCGTCGATGCACGCGGTCGTGTTGCTATCAGAAGCTCGTTAGTATGCGTTAAGAGATCCGATCTATTGTGTTGTTATCTTACTCCTTGATGTACTGTGTTGATGCTTTTGACTCTGAGAGCTCGCCATTTTGATGGCGGTCCCTCACATTAAATGATGATATTCGAATGAGTTGAACTGTAGTCGGCTAACTAGCTGGTCCATGTGGAGAACGAAGCTCAAGCTAAAACAAATCTCCGAGTGGAGCTTATTCTGCCGGGCGGTGTGTCATTACTCCTGTTTAGATGTTGCGAGTTGGCCTTCATTGCAACAACTTTAACTATTGCTCCTTCTTGAAACAGTACGCTACTTACGCTCTTTTACTAACCCTTTCAATATTCAAGCGACTGTTTTGATAAACCTAAGAAACGAGCAGCTGATCCGCACAGTCAGTCACAATGGCGATACAGAACAAGTACTCCGTGATCCTTCCCACCTACAACGAACGGAAGAACCTACCCATCATTTGCTGGCTTATTGAAAAGACCTTCCGGGAACAGTAAGCATATGCGCTATGACTGTATCAAGGATTACTGACTTACTGTCGTCACTAGAAACCTCGATTGGGAAGTCATTATCGTCGACGACGGATCCCCTGATGGCACCCAAGAAGTCGCAAAACAACTCCAGAAAGTATGGGGCACCAACCACATCGTCCTCAAGCCCCGAGCAGGCAAACTCGGTCTCGGAACAGCCTACGTCCACGGCCTCCAATTCGCAACGGGCAACTTCGTGATCATCATGGACGCCGATTTCAGTCACCACCCGAAATACATCCCCAAAATGATTGAGATTCAAAAAGAGAGCAATGCGGATATCGTGACGGGTACGAGATATGCCAAGCGCGGCGACTTGAAAGGTGGTGTGTATGGATGGGATTTGATTCGGAAATTTACGTCTCGAGGCGCCAATCTTATTGCCGATGTTATGTTGATGCCCGGTGTTAGCGACTTGACTGGCAGTTTCCGGTTGTATAAAAAGAGTGTTTTGGAGAAGGTCATCACAAGCACGGAGAGCAAAGGATACTCTTTCCAGATGGAGATGATGGTCCGTGCAAAGGCTTTGGGTTACAAGGTTGAGGAATGCCCGATTACCTTCGTTGATCGTCTGTATGGAGATAGTAAGCTTGGCGGAGATGAGATTGTTGGATATCTCAAGGGTGTCTTCATGCTGTGGTTGAAGGTTTAATGGCACTTTCTTGCCTTTTGTTTTCCCCTTCCGTTCATATTAATAATGCTACCTTTTACTGACCGAGGATTGAGGCTCAATGAATGACTTACTATCTGCCCATGAAGCCTCTGTTCCTTATCCTCTCTCTGCCTTCCTGATGACCCTTTCTGTGCTGCACAAGCATTTCTGTGGCTATACTATGTCCTGATATTTTTCATTTGTCGCGATTGCAAACTTGGTGCATTACTTTGTGTATATTATTTATTTATCTTTTCATTGCTTTAACAATATAAGGCGGTGCCTTTGATTCCTCAACATCTTGCTCATGTGGACGCTCTCACATCTTCCAGGTATGCTTTGACTCGATTGACCAGGTCCTGTCTGGCATCGTCTTCGCCATCGCCACCAAGGTTATGTGATGCTCCGGGCACAATTCCACTATTCTCCTCATCCCATAACTTCTGATAAGACTTATCCGTAGCTGCCCTCCAACGCTCCAGAA
The DNA here is from genome assembly GCA_001571465.2 of Talaromyces pinophilus. Classification (NCBI taxonomy): domain Eukaryota; kingdom Fungi; phylum Ascomycota; class Eurotiomycetes; order Eurotiales; family Trichocomaceae; genus Talaromyces; species Talaromyces pinophilus. Next base: position 1,725,493 of record CP017344.1, on the reverse strand, counting down.
GCTTGGCCTTGTCTAATTTCTTTGGGACATGTTCATCGCTTCCCGAATACAGCACCAAAAGCTTGGTTTTGAGTAAATCTCTAGTCGCAATCATCCCAAACGTCTCTTGTAGCCGTTTATCAGTCAAGTCCGAGCTGAACAGATCATCTTCCCCAGGATTCTCGGGCGCATCTGGAGAAATAAGGCTGAGGAAGCGTCTTGCCGTAATTGGGGCGGGCGGATATCCAATCTTGGAAGTCAATGACAGAGGCAAGATGACATCGTACGCATTTCCTGATGAATAGGTGCATGTCTTGGACATTTCGACGAGCTGCCGGTAGGCGCCTTCAACCTCGGCGTCACGAAAGTTCCCATCTTCATCGGTGAGTGCATCCAAGATTCCTTCTCGATCGGAGACAGGAGCTTGCATAATTGCACCATTTAACGCAGGCCGATTGATGTGGCGGAGTCCCTTGTCGAAGACGCTATCCGTGGATAGTGGATTAGGGGAGTATAGGTAATGCAAGACGTCCTGACTACCTGTAGAGTGGCCCATGATTACAATCTTGGGCGATTGTTCAGTTTGTTTCTTGTATTTGGCGATGTACTTGACGCATTGTGCGATGTCTTCTACATCCTGCCCCAGACGGCCAGTCCCCCACATATCGTATGCCGAGCTCGGGATGAATGAGAACAATGCCCATTCTGTAGACTCAAGACCAGCAGCGAGATTCTTGAGGTACGGCACAGTACATAGACCATCTCCCAGACCGCCTATGAAGACCAAGCTGTGAGGTTTTTCATTGGCATTGGGTGTAATGTACTCAAAGGCGACAAGCCTTTCTGTCTATAAGAGTGTTAGTATCGTAGGAGATATATGAGAGGAATGAGGTTGATATACGATGTGGTGGACTTTGCCCGTATCTTGGGTTCCGACGACTCCATGGAAGCCACCCATTGTGACTGAGAACTTATGAATGACGAAGTGCTATCAAACTTGGTAAGATTAAATATTAGAAGCTTCAACGTAGGAATGAAGAATTGGTCGTTGATGGTTTGAAGCGAGAGGAAGATAAGAGGGAGATTACATCAATGGTTGCTCCAAAGAGTGGGTCAGGATTTAGGGTTACACTTAGGGATTAGGGTTATTTGATTGCGATTGAGCATGCCATAATTTGTGCAAAAATCATTCATAATCATATATTATCGATATCTATCTGTCCTTGTATAATCTAAGCCTGACGTGTGCCAATAGTACTAAGAAGAGACCCTATTCCTCCTTGGAGCTTATCAACAGATTGGTAGAGACAATCTGGGTCACTCGAAGAGCCTGTTTCAATTTCCCCAAATCCAGAGATTGCAGAGTCTACAGAGAATCTCTGCTGAGTTGAGAGGACTATTTCGCGGATGTCCTTTAGCGTGTTCTGCGTCTTGATAAGCATATGACGAATCTGCATCCTCCGGATGATTTTCTGTTGCTCGGAGTGAGGGTCTTGTGGAGTTATCGAGTTGGATACGGAGGATAATGATGAAAATGGACTTGTGGTTGTAGATGAGGATGAGTCCATCTGCTCCTGAGAAAGAAGAGCTTCTAGATGATCAAATACCATCTGTAAGGATGCGATAAGGAGATACATCATGGATGAGCTCTTTTCGCATGATTGGCATGCCACTGTTCGTTGGCATGCCGAAATTGTTCCGGTAATGTATTGCAAAGACTCTCCAAATGTACCGTGCTGGGTTACGCCTACCGGTGATTTGAGGGCATGAAGGGAGACCAAGTTCGAAGTCTGCCAGTGGAAGCAATCACATGTTGGTAAATGCGATTGCCAGGTTGCCGGAAAACCGCTCGTCTCTTGAAACGGCAAAATGAAGTCTGAATTCCCGGTATTCACCGATGGAGATGGAAGTTGTGGGCTGTGTATATGAGACTCGAATGGTTGTGCTAGAGGAGCTTGTTGTTGATACATGAGCAGGTTATCGTGCACCTGCAGCGCACTCAGGCTCATATCAATGCTCTCTGGGGGCGTTGGTGTTGCTTGTGGTGATATCCAGTTGTAAGGTGCGTATGATGTCTGCTAGAAGTTTCGTTAGATTGCTGTTATTGTGCCAAAAATGGAAATCACAGTAACTCACCTGTGTTGTCGGTATAGAATAGTCAGAAGTCATCCAATCGGGTGTCGAAGAGATGGAATGAGGCGATATGCTGAGAGGAACTGGATCAAACGCATATGGAGGTGTAGGACAGCTTGCTTGACTTTTCGCCGCATGAAAGGCAGCTTCTCGCAAGCGAGCAAGAGTCTTCCGATTGCGACTCCCCTTGGGCTTTCCAATGCGTGCTGCAAAACTGTAATGGCAGTTTTGATGGTGATTCTTACAATGTACACAAGGCGTTCCTCCCGTACATTTCACCTTTGCTTCGTGGCATGAATCGCATGCTGATCGAAGCTTAGGTGTCTGAGTGTGGGCCATTGCCTGTCAGAGAAAGAGATGATCTATGAAAATTGGCGTTTACTATATTCTCCAAACGGTAAATCGTTAGAAAAAGTGTTTAGTTACGAACCCGATAACTTGGGACAGGAACTCGGATGTACCTGTTTATAAAGTCGTTCACTTAATAGTCCTCAGACACATGTTGAATCATCTGAATCCACCCACAATCTCCATCGCTTCCAATCACATTACTCAGATGACACTTTGTAGTTTCAGCTCTAGATTCCTGTGTAAAGTGGCATTGTATGTAGCTGGTACAGTACTCTGTAGTGTAGTATGGAGGCGGACGGCCTTGCAGTATGCACAACCCTAGCTAGGTACCAACTTTAGCACTCACCGTAACGTCTTTTGGAAAACGCCTCAAACCGGGGCATGGTAATTGAGTGAGTGCGCCAAGTGCATGCATACAGGCTGAATCAAAAATGCTTCTACCTTCTTTAGTTGGACTACATGGTGGGGTGGAGATTAGAGACATTGGTTGGCATTGTGGGTTAGTCGTAATGAGATGAGAGACAGATTGACAAGGCTATGGACCCGATTCGTGGTGATTACTAGTATGGCGCCAAAATAATGACAAATATATTCGATATCACTATTTTATTTCTTTGTTGATAGTTTAGTATTATTTACATATCGTTATACTCAAAATACAAGCTAAATGACCTGCCATATCTGACCCCGTCAGGGGCAGACCCAAAGACTCTTATATCACCATAATATACCTAGGTACGTGAGATGTCAGACAGGTTCAAAGCTCTTATCCGATTCCAAAACCCCATTCTGCCCCAGAAAAGGAGGCGTGTCAGCCGTAGAGCAGCACTCCCCGGATGAGCTTGTGGTGCTGCTCACTGATTCGATAGCCAGCCCCCTCTAGAAAGTCACCCGCTGTACTTAGGGCTAGGGTGCAAGGTCATCCAGTTGGCACAAGCGTATTTAACGCTGTTCGTACTGTAAAGTTGACTATTTTGACCCCATCTCTGGTGCAAATATCGACTAGGAAATACAAAGCAAAGCATTCTAGAACATCTCTTTTTTGGTTGGTTATTAAAAATTAGGCAAACCCCGGGCGAGGATGGAATCACCATCATTGGAGTGAGTTCTAGGAAATTGGCCCCCATTTGTATGTATGCAGGTAGGCATGCGCAGCTATGTACAACATGCTAGGTAAACATACGTATTTCCATCGTCGATCAGTCTTTTCCCATCCACGGGCGCTTCGGAAAACCCTTGAATCGGAAAGCGGACTTAAAATGCCAAAATGGGGTTCTGGTTCGGCTCAACTCGCAATTGGTGGCTGTACACTTTCATTTCCCACGTCAACGGCAGAGAACTTGCCGCTTTAGGCAAGCGAAGCCCTAACTGAGCCTCCTCCGCCCACTGTATTTCTTTGTCTGTGTTACCCATCTTTTTTTCAGCTACAATTTGGACATTTATTATCATTCGCCATGTACCACCACAGCCGTATGTACTGTCAGTCTTCATATTTTGGATAAATTTATAATCGCTTGTTTCGTTGTATGCAGGTAAAATAGTGGACACTACTAGGCATGGACCATCTAGATGACAGCCGGAGAATTTCGGTCTCTGCTCAGGTAGATCGTGAATGCATTGTTCTAGAAGTGGAATACTTTTTATTTTTCGACTTGGAGCAGTTCACTTATCAGGCTGGATAACGCTGTACCCGAAGAGGGCAGTTCAGAGTAGTTAGTATGGATTGTTATTAACTAATGTAAGGCCCCCCACAGATGACCCCAAGCCAGGGATGCTTGTCACTGTTTAGGTCGTCTCCAGTTCACTAGTAGCCACTCGAAAATGATTAAAAGCGAGGATTACGATGTTCGAGGACCAAGGAACGAATTAATCGTGATATCATGCGATGGGGTATGTTGGTTTTATTGCTTGTCATCAACTCGGGATCCATACCTCCGTAAACACTTGTTTCAGTTGGAGCTTTGGTCATTGTTTAAATGATAATGCATGCAACTAAAGAAAGGCTTTGTTGGTTGCTAGGACCAACAATGTCCTTGGGCGTATGTATGAACAGTAGATGAAACAGTTCGACCAACTCGGTATCTAGAACATGCAACGTTAATGTTCCTTTGACCGTTCCTTTGACCGTTCCTTGGCTAACGATTGGATTTTGTTGTTCCTAGATGACCCATAAAGTGTGTTTCTCTAGCATACAGTAAATAGCTCGTACGGACAAGCAAACAGGTTCCACGCTAGAGACTACGTATCTTAGACTATTCTCGGTCAAAGAAATGCGCTCCAAACCAACAACTAAGTCTCGGTCGTAAGCCACGAATCACCTTTGCGATGAGCGAGACTCAACCTTGGAAAATAGCAGCGTACCCTTGTCTTTGTAACAACTTTTCTCCACCATTTGGGAGTTTCCTCGATGTTTGATACCGACAATTTCAAATTGCAAGCACAACTGTATGCAGTCTTCCGATAATGAGTGTTGGTACAAACCGCACCAACAGTCGAGTATGACATTCACATTATCTCCGGAAATCATTCATGTAGCTAGAATCTAACCGACCTTACAACCGGAAACTTACCGTGTTGGTTATCCTTGATCAATATCGACATTTGTATAATTCTGTCTCAGCCTAAGGCATCCTTCGAGTTCGCCTGCCCCTGGTAGCTCGATGTTGTACAATATCTTCACTACAATTCCCGAGATCTCAAATAAAACAGCTGAAGCAAAAGTGACACGGCATGGCATATGTGCACGCTCCTGCTTTTGCTGACACTCAATTTAGATTAATTCAAGGTACTGTTCCTGTCCCACCCTTGACAGTAATACAAGATATGACCGCCACAATCTGTCACTTCAATCCTTTACATTTATTATCGGAGGTACTAGTAGATCCGTTCGCAAAAGTTCCACGAGAGAGTTTTCGAGAATGATGGACAAGAGCAAATTCCACACCCTTGACTAAGCATGAGATCGGGAGTAACACCTGACTAAGGGATGTGTTACTCTATCTCTTCTGTGCTACTTCTTTAAACGAGTCTGTACGATGGTATGTATATATGGCATAAAAAGGATAAAAGAATTGAAATTTGGCCATGGTTGCACCGGTCCGAGTTCAGCCGAGTCTCCAAGTGTCGGTGATCTGTCGATCAATGAAGAATTCTCCGTATGGACGAAATCGTAAAGATGTTTGAAAGTTTAAGGTTGGACAAAGTTGGGTTACAAGCAGTAGTAGCATACAAAGAATACAGTTTATGAGCAATCACCAGAATAGGCACTGGGCAGATAGCATCTTGTCGTCTCTTCGTAAACTAAGTTAATCAGAGTAACAAACTAGTCTGCCTTTAGGAAAGTCAATGCACTTTAAGCCTGAAGATTCGTATTGGAGACATGCCCTTTTGCGCGCCATCGGACTGAGCTGGGATGACAGAGTCCTCCCTCGCGACGACTCCCCTCCGATGAAAGTTATCAAATACAATCGGTCATACCTCTCACTATGATAGCTGTCATCCTCGACTCTGTAGGCACTTTTCCACAATGGCCGATGACAGCAGTAAGAAACCTATGCCAACTGCTTCGCCGGGTGGTTGCTGCACCCCTCCTACGCCACTCCGGAGCTGGAAGCTTGGAGCCGAAAGTGACGAGCATAGCAAGAATATAAAAGATAAAAAAGCGGCTGATGGATTCTGTCCCATGATTCAGGTTACGAGTTGATCACGAGTACGTGAGTACCCCGGCTTCTACCCTCGTATTATGGAGAGATGACTGCGCAAGAGCCATATCTGATGACAAGATTGCAAACTCCAAAGAACAATTCATCAAAGCCTAATACAGCAACTACGATTTAGAGCCGGCGTCTGTTAGCCCATTTTATGTAAGCGAGATGCTTCTAACTACCTAGGTATCTATTGAGAAACCGTCATGACCGAGGATGAGATGATGTAGCGAAATACCTCCATACTTATCTTTGAGGGCGATCGAATCTTAGGATCCACTAACGTAGCTGACAAGATCACTGTATGCAAACACGAGCTCTCTTGTTAAGCAATGCTCATACTATAGTGCTAGCCCCTACTGTTCCATGAGGTGAAAGACCAGATCATTATTACCGGCGAACTGGGTATCATCGTTGTGGTCACTAGTTCCATGAAGGGTTTTAGATGAACTACTACATTTTGCATGGCTATCTTCAGGCTTACAAAGATCTAGTTGGATGGCCAATTTGAGCCTATAAGTTTCTCTCAGACTTTCATCCTTGAGACAGAGAGGCCAAGTTACTTTGTTGCTTGTGATATCTTTATATTCATTTGTCCTGCTTCTTGATTCGGTCATACATGTATATACTCTGTGTTAAGCACAAGTAACTGACAAATGTCGGCATTGAGGCGGTGCGGTCATTCAATCCGATTTTCAATATCTGAAATAGTAGATCACCCTCCCCTCCTGAAAGGATGTGCTTCCGTATTCAAAACGTACTTATCTAAACTGACCAATTTAGGCTCACTGAACAGTAAGTAGAAATACTTCAGCGTCTCCGCCAGCCAAAAACTCTCCATTGAATCTTTCTTTGCCGGATGCGCATCCATCACATTTTCCAACCTTGCATGCGCAATACTCGTTCTTGAGTGTTTCTCTACAGACTCAAACATCCTCCACCCTTTCTCCTGCCATGACGGATCACCCGTGAGACGGTACATGACAAACACAGATTCAATAGCCTCCGGACGGAGTTGGTAAGATGAATCATCGACACGCATGAATCCGTCACCCTGACCTTTCCAAGCGCAGGAAGTACGGTCAGTGCATTGATCGACGTGGAAGATTTCAGGCATAATTCCTGAGGGTGTATTCTCATAGGCCCATACACAGCCATTTGTCAATTTTATGGCTGTTTCTAATTCTGTTGGAGACTTATTAATCTTGGCTCCCAACCCTACCATCCCGCCAACGAAGCAGCCGAGATGTTGGATTGCTGTGTCGAGATTTGCAAAGCCGTCATTAGCGTTGGCGTTACCAGAGAACAGAATATCTGGTTCTCCGGGAAGGGAAGGGCGGAAGATAAGATGTCTGCTGAATGAGTCGAGAGCGGTGCGGTACATTTCGAGGTACTGCTGCCCGGCAGGAGAGGATGAAGGTAGCATTAGATGTGTCTTGGGCAAGTATTCATAAAGGGAATCTGTGAAAGATTAGTCAAGTCATGAGCGGTTTGTCAAAACAGTGAGACTTGCCAGCAAAAGCACCAAGTGTAAAATCGCGATTCGAGAATGACAAGCTTTCTCCCATACAATTCGCAAACGATGGCCAAAGACCCGGCAAGGCATTGCTATTCTGCGTTTGTGCTAATTGCTCTGTGATCCTCTGTATCGCATCTGCGTACTTTGCGTCTCCAGTAACCTGGCTAAGCCGGATGAATTCCAGGCTCAAACTCCCAATCTGGGCGACTATCACCCCATTCTCGCCTTCTATCTTTCCAGTGCCAGCATTCTCCCACCAATAATAAGGAGTGGGAATCCCACTCTCAGTGTTGAACGCCCCATAAAGAAAGTCGCCCAACTGCTGCGCTTTCCGGAGAAGGATAGGGTACCTATGCCCGCTAATATCCCACGCTCCAAGTAGCCCGCCCAAATATCGGATGGTGACTTCGAAAACAGGGACCCGCTCTGCATTCGGCCTCGAAAAATCAATCTGCTCTATCGCTCCAAGCGCATCTTCGAACTCATCCTTCAACCCCATTATCCATAATGTGTCTAGACTATCCACTAATGTTGCGGCCCAGCCGACAAAGGGATCTTTGTGTCCGCCAGAGACTGGCAAGAGTTCGTCGTGTAGCCATGCCTTCTCTTTGTATCCTTTCCAAGCATGTAAAAAGGCGGCCTTTACTTCAGCACGTCGTTGTAGTCTTACAGACTCTGCGATTTTGGTTTCGGACCGGAAAGAGGCTTGTATGCGGTAGCGATTCTCGTTTATGTGGGAAACGAAGAGAATAAAAACTAAAACGACAGCGGCAATGACGAGAAATCGAATGCGTTTCTGGCCCAAAAAGAGCGATGTAGAGGGCGGGCGGTTGAGGGATGTTCTTACTCGTTCTCGAGCGGTCCGCAACAATTCGGCGTTAGGCATTGTACAAGGAAGAAGGGTGATTTATTCAGTCATTAAGCTGATTTAGAACACTTGGACACGAGCATTGTAAGAAGAAAGGGAATCTATTCGGTCATGAAGGTCATTAGGGTCATTGAAGTCATCAAAATAGAATAAAAAGGCCATTGATATACGACTACATGTCCTCTTATTTCCGCGCTGCACGAGGAGAGGCTACGCAGTTTCAACTTCCTTGTTGGAGGCGAGACGAGACCAATTATGGTACGGGACGGGCGGCAATCAGCCATCCCGGGCCCATTAAGTTTAATAAATTACAGTAACCACCCCATCGATGAACGAGCCAGTCATAATAAGCCTGGGCTATGAGGCTTACATGCGGCGCTACTGGTACATTGGACCCTGGCGGCACTAAAAGGTCACTAGCCCTAAGAACAGCATAAGTACCATGCTGCTTTTACGATTCGACTAGTACTCAGTCTACGTCCATCAAAAGCAGCGCCATAATACGTATTAATGTGTTAGGGCGAGTGATTAGCGCGTAGGGGAACACTTCTACTGTGCCGTACTAATCCTAATTTACACGGCGTATCGAGAGTTGACACATCCAAGGGCTGCCGATTGTGAAACCATTCTTTGAATAAGGGCTGCTTGATCGAGGCATGAGCAATACATTATCTATACAGTATCATCCTGTTAGAGAATCTAAAACACTTCCTCTATCAAAACCTTGTCGCGCAGCTATACGCACCCCTTCAATGTTACATATCCGCCGTCAGAAGGCTATATGGGGGCGCACCAGTCAAGATAGGATGTTGGCACTAAGCGGGCAGGGGAAATAGTGCTGATAGGATTATTCAAGAGCCTATGGGTTCAGATACCCCTGCTCTCTATACTCCGCCTTGTCCGACTTCATGCAGCATGAAATGGTCAATCCTGGAGGTTTTACCCAATGTGGATAGAACGATGCAATTCCTGAGTAGCTACTATGTACAGCAGTACACGGTGAAGCCAGGTGTATTGGCTATTGCGGGTACTTAGCAGCTGTTGAGCAGAGGCGCCTGCTAAGTCATGCTTGGAAACCGAAATCATCTGTTGCGCCATGAGCCCTATGCTACATGTACTATCAGAGCCAGCCTCGCCTCCCATTACCACGGCTAGGGGACCATAACAGATGATCTCCTCTACCCCCTTGTCCTCCCTATATATCGTTGATACTGCAGCTTCATCCGATCATCTTTCTAAGTTTTCTCTTCGGCGCAGAGATCACAATCATACACAGCATCAATTTAATGGTCAATTACCAAGCACTCTTTCTCCTGCTTCCTGGCCTGCTGGCACCTAGTGCCGAGGCGTCAAGACAATGCTACTTTCCTAACCATAAACTCGCGGTCAACGACACGGCCTGTACTGCAGGTTCGGTGTCAGTGTGTTGCCAACAAGGTGCTGCCTGCTTGGATAACGGGTAAGCTGCGTTCTACCCTATCTATGTATCAACAGATTCTGACACTGTGAGTAAACTATAGTCTCTGCTACCTTCCATCTGCCTCAGCAGCAGGCGGCTTTATCCGCGGCTCATGTACCGACCAGACCTGGGCCTCGCAAGACTGTCCGCAGTATTGCACAGACGACATACCTGGTGGTATCTTCAATTCTCTATCGGACGCCGGCGTTGTAGCCTGCGGAGGTGCTAAATACTGCTGCGAATCCGACAATGTCACCACATGCGACTGTCAGACCGGGAACGGGACGTTTTCCCTCGCTGGCTCCATCTCGATTTTTACAACAATCGGTAGCTCAGTGACTACGACCAGCTCGTCGACCTCGTCTTCATCTACCACTTCTTCCTCCGTCACCACAACTTCGGCTTTGCCATCTTCTACTATATCCTCTGTGACAGGCTCAGCCTCTCCTTCTCCTGCCGCTGCCTCCGTGACAACATCTACAACTTCGACCATTGCCACGAGCACGAGCACTGCATCATCAAGTGGATCAGACGAGGCAGTAAAAGTCGGTGTCGGAGTTGGAGTACCACTTGGTATTGCATTGCTAGTTGTTATTGGAGTATTTTTCTGGCGAGGGCGGAAAAGAACGTCGACGTTTTCCAGACAAGTTGAGAATAGCATGCCCCCGAGTTATGACAATAAACCCTTAGCATGGAGTATGCCTCCCCAGCGTGAGATTTATGAGCTACCATATACGGAAAGACCTGGACAGAACGTATATGAGTTACCGGCAAGGTGACATCGACGGTTACTGTCTCGGTAAGCGGACGTGTGTATATAGCGAATGAAGTTAGATAAAACATTGGAATGACCAAACAAGACACATGCATAAATATATTTACATTCTATTAGTAAAAACATTGAAGTGTCCGAGGACGCATCCAAAGCATTCATCCGTATATAAGACAACATACCTAGTAAAGAGACGAAAAACATGAGGTCCGGCGTCTTTAGGCGCTAGGTTCGGTACCAGGTCCAGATGAGAGGGTTCCCTCAACTTCCTTCTGCAACCTTCTGACATTTGACATTTCTGGTTCGCTATATATGTGCTATATGTGAATAAGAACTCATCTCAAATAAGAGTAAAATCACGTAGTCCTACACTGGAACTACTAGTATGTAGATAGCATATTGGTACACTTAGAACTAATGATCATGGAAATCCAAGCAGTTTATTCACATAGTCTAGTACTAGAATGACTTGGACAGTTATTCGCTCATTAGGACTGTATACACAGAACCAGTAGACAAAATTTGCAATCTAGAAAAGCATAGTTACTTTCAAGGTTCTGCGAAAGTACAGGAAACTCGACGCCGGGTATGCAATCCCTATACATAAACTCATTCAACATCGCTAGATGGCAAAGTAAAAGTAATGAAAACAACATGTAGAATAAGAATATGTTCATTGAAGTGAAATTTTGAGTTGTCTTTCATTTGGCTAATAAATAGCCTTGCTCATCTGAGTTTTCGCTTTCTTATGGACCGAAAATCAAATATCATGCAGCAACGACCGTCTTACAACGATATTCTTCTCGTCGCCGGTCTTTTTGTACTTCCAATTCGGAGACCCAAAAGTGGTTGGCTCCGTGGGCTTCGAAAGTGGGAGCCCCGTGGATGGGACCCATGACGGCGAGAATGATGATGACCATGGTATCGTCGTTGTAGGTGTGTAGGATGAGGATGGCGATATGGCTGGTATCGACGCGCTGGATGTGCAGGAAGTGGGAATTGCAACGGATGCAGATAAAGAGTAGCTCGTCGTTGTTGATGAGGCGAGTGCTGTTGTTGAAACTGTTGGTGGCGGGGTGGTAGTCGTTGGTGTAGAGGATGTGCTCTCAGTAACCGTCACAGTGACAGTATTTGTCCTGGTTGGCTGAGGCTGTACTATCGAAATCGCCGTTGTTGCGTCGACTGTTGTTGTAGTAGCTGTAGACACAATGTCTGTCATCGTTATCGTCTGGACAACTGTGTCTGTAGCTGTAGCTGTCGCTGTTGTCGTTCCGCTGCCATTTACATTGACGACGGAATATGTAGCTCTTCGTCGCTCGATGACGGGGTTATGTTGTTCCGTTTCTGCAATTGGCAGCGCGAGTGTCTGGTATGGCAGGGTAATCGCTGTTGAGAGGAGGAAAAGTGTTGTAGGCAAATGCATGATCGAGATTTAGGGAGTTCCCCAGAGTAACAAGCCTCGACAAGAGCTCTTTGGAACTAGATGTCGTTTCTCGTGTGAATCGTCAAGTCATCAGAGGGTTATTAAAATGCAGTTTGGATCGTAGAGTTGTCATGCAGCATGTCCCATAAAAGAAGTTGAAAAGACAAATCTCGAAGTGAATCTTATCGTGGATAAAGTAAATACATAGTAAAAAGATGGCGGGGCCAGATCTTATCGTTGTGGGGCCGATCGGTGGCTGGGAGCTTATCCTGCGCTTTTTATTGGTTGGCCATTCAGGAACCTCCCAAACGAGCCCCTCCCAGCCACATAATTCATGCTCTCAGCCAATAGGGTCCATGAGCGGTGATCCACCTTGAATTTAGCTGCATATGTCACTTGCATGTCACTTGCACACTAAGTAGAGTACGGAGTACTTTCCAATGTACCAAGGTGATGAGCACATAGCACTCCTTCATTGTCCCGATCATGCCCTGGATGGTTCAGTTTGAGAAAATTCAAGCCATTGCTGGGTTTGCTACCAGGTCGCTCAGGTAAATCAACCTACAAATACAGATTTGGCTAATGAATGAATCGCATCATTTCACATCTGTGTGATAGATGATTTCTAAAGCATCCTTGAAATTTGTCTAAACCATCACCTTTACAAATGTTAATAGTTATTAGAAGCTGTTGTGTTTGACATGTCAAGCAAGTTCAATTATGTTTACCTGGTTTGGCGTGAACAATGATGCTGTATCATGCTGCCTTGCTCCTTCTTTGTTTGTTCCCTCCCACCTGAACTTCTGTCTCCTACCCCATATTCGAACTCCTCCTCCGCACCGAAAAGCCGACAATCCTTGTTTGCTCATTTTTTGAAAATCCCAAGACACCGCTCCTGATTCTGGTCAAGTAAATTAACGAAGCATCCAAAATGGGCGATGAAAAAGGTAACCAATGCCTCTCTTCTCCAATCATCTGGCCATGACTCCTCCAGCTAACTGCTTCGAAGATCACCTTCCATCCAAACCAGCTCAAAACGACAAAAACAATGACGAAGGCGATCGTCGCTACGAAGCACTCGTGTCTGCATCAGCAAACATAGCCTTGACCATGCTACATCGCGGCAAATTCCTTGAAGACGAGCTCAAACGTGCACTTGATCACGTCCGCACGAGCAACGAGTTCTTGGAAAAGTTTGTAGAATTGCTTGAGTCGGTTGACGAAGAGAGAAAGTATGGGCAAGAAGATGCTGGGTCGTGGAAGGAGGTTGCTGAGCGTGTGAAGACTGTTGTGAAAGGGGGCGGTCGACGGGTTGATAAGAAGGAAGTTGGACAAGATGCTGAGAATGAGGAGTCAGTCGTGGGCAAGGATGAGAAGACCGAGTCGGATGCAGCACCTTCAGTTGAGAAAGATTGAGCGTCTTGCTGCATCTACGGAACATGGATGGTATCTTAATTAGTTTGCAGAGACTCGCAGCCTCCTGAATCTAATTCTTCTTGTGTTCCAACTGGCAGCTAACTAATGAAACATGGCTAAGTCCTCCACTCGCACCAATCCTGACCCCAATCCAGCAGCCGCCCAACCAGCACAATGCTGATTCGGATTCCAATTAGTAGCAATGACATGCTGTTGCTCATCATATATCGTAATAGTCATGATGCCATTCACAACCTTGCCACCTTCTACATTTCGCACCAAACTCAAATTTTCCACTTCCAGATCATCCGTGAATCGACTCGTGTTAGGTGTCTGCTCATCCTTTCCTGCAGCCCATTCGTGCAGGAACCACCTTGCATGGTAATATGCTTCTTTGGCATGCATGAACCTACGAAGCGGATTGAAGCAGTATATAGAGCCTTCCGTACAACCCACCATGACAGATGGATGCCAGCGACTGCCGCTCGCAATACTTGTTATCGTGCTCGGAATCTTGCCGATCGAAGTAGCAGTATAGAATCGACGGATGGAAAGTCCACGGACAATATCATTCTCGTCACTTGACACAAACGCTTGTAAATGAGGGTAGTAGGAAATCTGCATTGTTCCTAGACGTTGTCGTTGTGTCTCTACTACATCTTTGGTAGGGTCGAGTAGAGACATAAGCCGAGTATTTCCGTCCATTGCGACAGTGGATATGAGATGCGGATGCTGAGGGTATGCCGATTCGATGTTGGTGAGGTATGTTGAGTGGATAGGAATGTAAATGTATGGGACAGGTTCGTCTTCGTGTCCACCTGGCTTTGGTGTGGTCTGATACACTGCGATATTGTATACGGCGACCCATCCATTCGCGCAGCCGATTGCTATGTCGGTAGGTGATAGCCAGGTCATACAAGTGGAGATTGTTGGCGAGGGTATAACGGTGAATGCGGCCGATTTCACATGGACTATCGCGATATCAGTTAGGTTGATGCGAAATTGAATCCAATTGAAACTTGGGTATACTTACCATACTCTGTGCTTTCCGCATCTCTGTTCACCTTGACATCGAAAACCCTCGTTCGACCATCTGAAAAGACACACGCAAGTAGACCCAGGTCATGTTTGGTATCATCGATTTCCTTGTCACGTCGTTTTCGAGAAAACCGACACCAATATATCTTTCTGATATGACCAAAGTTCATGCAGAGAACCAGTCGTAGTCTCGGTTTGCGTTTCACGTCTATCGTTTTGATCATACCATCCTTGCGGTCCTCAGCATCAAAAGACCAGATCTGTACAGCGCCTGGATACGGTGGCGAGACAGAGAAAGCGCGTGACACAACTGGTGGCTCAGGTGGATCATTTTCCTTTTCTTGTTCTGAGCTGATAGGAACTGATACTGCGAGATATTGTGTCAGACCATCTTGATTAGGAGCCCATCCCAACGCCTGGACCTTTCCGGAGAGGTTCAAAATCCACCCGTAATGATTCTTTCGTCTCTGCCCCGTCGGCGTATCTGGAAGTTCAGTATCATCCACTGGAGAAGATGAAGCTTCTGTTTTCTTTTTTCGCCCTTTGCCCTTCTTGGCAGTCTCACTAGTTTTGCCCATTTTATGCGTCTCATCGCGATATTTCCACGCATCTCCGAAATTCAGTGACTCATGTTGAGCTAGATGAGCAGTCGATAAATTCTCGCTTGGTCCATATATGACTTTATGGCTCGGCTTTTTTGGCCTGTAAAAGTATGTTTGCTCCGCCCGCTGCTTATCGATTCTTTCCACTCGCTGCCTCTTCCTAAACGCAGGTCCGTAATTATCGTCGTAATACCAATCCCATGCTTCTGTGGCTTCGCGCTCAAGTTCTTCAGCCGATATTCCATGCGTCGCTCCAGGGCCGAACTCATCAGCACTCGGCGCATTTTCTAAAGTGTCCCTCGTAGGGAACGTAGCATCAATGCCCAGAGACCACTGCGTTCTAGCTGCTGCTGTCGCAAGGAGGTCGCGATCATCCGTTCCAAACGACAACTTGATATGCATTGACTTGCCCACGTGTTCGGAAGGATTATACGCGCCACGAGTATGTGTATCAGTAGGCTTGAAAAGAATTGTCCCATCATCTCTTCTCTGCCTGGCCGCATTACTAGTCGGAGTGCGACTACCACGCGCAGCAATCGACAACTTCTTAAGTTTAGCGGCAGGCGTAACAAGTTCCTCAGCATCATCTTCGTCTTCGAAATAACCATCATCGGCTTCTTCTTCTTCCTCCTTCACAGATTCATCCTCCTCATCCTCCTCTTCAACAGCTGCGGCTTCTTCGACGAATTCATCATCCGACTCATCTCGTTGCCGTTTCCTCGATTTTCCCTTTGCTCCTTTTGATGAAGAAGGTCTTTCGACGTGTTCCTCATCTTCCTCGTCTTCTAGTCCGATTGCTTCAAATGCATCTTCGGTATAACTTTTGCGGGTTGTTGCGCGGCGTGTTGATCTTCGTGGTGCCATG
This sequence comes from Talaromyces pinophilus, assembly GCA_001571465.2. Taxonomy (NCBI): domain Eukaryota; kingdom Fungi; phylum Ascomycota; class Eurotiomycetes; order Eurotiales; family Trichocomaceae; genus Talaromyces; species Talaromyces pinophilus. Next base: position 1,709,364 of record CP017344.1, on the reverse strand, counting down.
GTCAATCAATACTATCAGAGCCTTTCTTTCTTCAAGGAGTCATGTTTTTTGCCTTTTCCATACATTTGGTGAGCTGATTCAAGGATCAGGTAGAGGTATGGAAGAAGATGGTTTGGGAGGGATGATGAATTTGGTTAGTGCAAATTACGAAAATCTAGCGCGTGTAACGGTATTTTCAACGTGCTGTAATATATCGGTAATTTTTTGACCAACCACCGCCTAAGAATCAGATAACCACATCATCCAGGCAATAGTTATTAAGAAGACAAAAAGAACGAGGCAGCCGACTATGATAGATACTGAAGCATAGGATGTCTATATACAAAGGTCTCAAGAGCATCACCGCGAAACATATCCCATCCCCCTCCTCCACCACTCCCAAACTCCACGCCTCTTCATAATCATCCCAAACTCCTTCATGGACTCAACCTCCCTCAACCCAACCTCAACAGAAACTCCCTTCCTTGGTCCCCCTTTCGCTTCTTTCTCTCCTTCCTGACACTCCTCAACAACTAATGCAGCCGGCCTCACAACCAACTGATAATCCTTATACCGTAATCTCTGCACCGTATTCACCCAAGCAGAAACATCTTCTTCCCTCTGGGCCTCGGCGTACATCACTCCGGGACAGCCGCCCGTCCGCAGAAGGATGTAGCAGTTGTATGTATCTGCTGCTTTTTTGAGGGTTGCTATCTTTTTGCGGGAGGTGATGTGGTGGGTGCGGATGAGGGCGTTGAAGAAGTTCATTCATCCAGTGCCTTTGATTGGATCTTTCGGCGGAATTCTTTAGGTCTATAAGCACAACCTTCGGATCACATGAAGTTCGAGGTGTTAGAAAAATTTGAAATTGGAGCAAATTATCGATAGGTCTAAATAGGATCCTGAGGTTGAGGTTCAAGATGATGGTCGAGCTTAAGGGTTGGATGAAGATCTTGAAAGTCTCGGTCCGTCTCCGTCCCGAGATACCTAGGTACAGTGTTTCCAGGCTTCCAGCTACAGTTAATCCAGTGATATTGAACGCTAACGAGTGCTATTGTATATTCATTTGATACATAACTAGAAAAACCGATATTACATGCCTGACCATCGACTACTGCCTCGCCTCCGTCACAACGCCCTCATAATCCCGTGATCGAATATACTCAAGTGTACGCTGGAAATGACGTTTGGGGTTTTCGAGGCTTGGACTTGCTTCCCCTTCATTACTTTGTAGATTGGAGTGTATAAGCTCAATCAAGCCATTCAGGTATTTGGTCGTCACGGTCTCGTTTTGTTGATCGAAGTAGTAGACGTATCTATTGAGGATTTCGACGAAGAGTTCTACCGAGACGGCAGTGTCCATGCATGCATCCGCGACGCGGAGAGCACGCTGGAGACATTCGAGGACACGTTTTCCATCGCGATATAGCTGTATATTGTGTTAGCCTTCGTCAGTTTCGTGCGGTTGGGAGAACTTACGGATTTCGAATCTTCTTCTCGTTGCGAGTTCTCCACGACCCACCATAAATGACTTGCCAAATAGACAGCCCGACATTGATCTGGCTTCTTCAACAACTTGCTTCCATGCAATGCGACCTTGGTGATTAGAGTATCGTAATTTTCCTTCGAGAAACCTCTGGAATTGTGAAGAGCACTGGCAATGATGCAGACAGCTTGGAATTGAGCCCGCGAATCGCTAATAGCGTCCTCGTAGATTGTGAAAGCTTGTGCAAAGAACTCATAGCTGACCTCTTCGAAACCAGTTTGATCAGCAACCTCACCACACATTATAAACAAACGCAGAGACAAGTCGGCGCATCCAGGACTATTGACTCGCTGATAAAGGTTGCTGATGCACTGGTGCATGAATCGGTGTAACGTTGATGATTGAGACTGCCAGTTATCGTCGTAGTGTTCTCGAGATTTAAGCTGTCGAGCCAGACGCAGCGAAACTGTCACAATTGCAGGAGTCGTATACCTAACCCGCTCATTGCCTTCCGCATAAGCGGTCCTTATGGCTTGCAAAAGCTATAAATAGTCAGCATAAAGCTCAATTTTTTCGCAGACGGAATACAAGTACCTTGAGTTGTGTATCATTGTCTGGCCCTTTGATGAGATGCACCAATCTCGCCAACCATCCTTGCTCTTCAATCGTCTCGTCCGTTTCTCCCCGTCGCTGAGGATGCACACCAGGATATCCTGCAGGATGAGGCGCTCCCTCTTTGATTAGAACTTTGAGAACTTGAAGGATTCTATCCAAGTTCTCCGAGCTGGTGATAGCAGTCTTGTTGGTGAGGATATTTTTGATAACTTCAGTGGCAACCGCCCTTCGCGTAGGATATGATTGCGAGGCCAAAAGAGGAATATAGTGTGGCAATGCAAGACCTGTGAATATCGAAACGTATAATCGAACTGGTGCGAGCAGTAAATTCAACAAATTCTGCTGAGCTGGTGCAGAGTGTAAGTCAGCTTGATCCGCATGCTCGGCGGCTTTTTGAGTTGCGTAATTCAGTACTTGATCAACATATTCAAGCTTATCCGGATAGATGTTCCTGTAACCTGCGTTAGTTACAATCGTACATGGCATGTTTTAAAAGACAAACTTACAGAGCAAGGTTGATTAGAGACACCAACAGGGCAATAGTGTCTTGAATGGGCAGGCCCCTCGACTTGATCAGGTTCACGACTTGCTCGTAGAAAGTTTCATAGAGCTTGGTTTCCGCCGGAGCCTTGACTCCATTCGTGTCTTGCTCTTCAGACGGTTTGGTGCTACTTTCCGCTGCTGCGGCTGGCTCTTCAGGTGTAGCACCATTTTCTGGAGTCTGTTCAGCAGCCTTCTCAGCCTTCTTCTCCTCGGCCAATTTGAAGTTCTCTAGCAGTTTTGCGACGGCTTCCTCTTCGTGTTCCTTCTTCTTCGCGGGGTCGTCTGTTTGCTCTGTATCCTTGATAGCGTACGAAGAAAGCCGGTCCATGAGGCCGATGACTATCTTCTTCATATCAACGTAAGGGTTTAGTCGTGCGATGCTAGAGAGCAATAGATCCAGGGTGTGAAGATGGTATTCGTCTGGGAAGACCTTTGTGATAACTGCTGACGTGTTAATAACCTCCTGCAAGAAATCAGAAAATCACGTTTTCGCAATGCTTACCTTCTAGTAAATACTCCTGCGCCAAAACATCCCGACACTGAACAACCTGTTCCAACAGAGGCGGCAAGATGGTGTTTTTGTACGTCTCCAAATCCACCAATTGACTCAATCTAACAATATTGCTTCCGACAAGCAGCTCCAATTCTTTTCGTTCTTGTGTTCTCTTCTCGCGCTCCCGAGAATGACCTTGGTGCTGTAACCGAACCCAAAGTTTGTTCATTTCTACGAAGTTGGTCAAAACAAAACTAATCGAGTCCTGAATATTCCCCTGCGGACCGTCACCTGTGCCTTCAGGAAGATGATCTCTCGCCTGGCCGGACAGGTAATATCTCAGAAACAATCCACGAACAGGATGCTGGACACCTCGACTCATTTCCATCATATCCTTCATGATCTCCTTGACGGGGGCATCTTCAATTGACATATAGACAGTTCCCACGGTGATCATGAGATACAGACGAGGTATTATGTTGCCTGCATACTGGACGAGTTCGTACAGGTCTGCGAGGTGGTTGACCGGGTGGCTTTCGCGCAGATAGACCGAGAGATGTCGCAATGCATCAAACACGGCCATGTATAATTCATAGTATTGTTTCGGTCCCAGACTCGAGGTTCGCAATTCCGACACAAACGTAGATCTGTATCAATCAATTGAATGTGTCAGTAAAACGGGTCTGAATCATTAGATAGTTAAAAGCGGCTGCCTGGGCATCTTCAGAGCAGAGCACATACGCGCATTTCAGAGCATCCATGAGCTTGCCAGGTGTCTCGAGGCATTTTCGCATCATATGCGACTGTTGTCGTACCACTCCCAGGGCCTCTTCGAGAAGCCGGCCCTGGTCTTCGGCGGGGGTGGGCGTGGTCGACATGCTGGGAGCTTGCGTGCAGTCAGCACACACGAGTACCGCACCGATGGAGCTAGCGAGACAACGACGCGATCAACAATCTGCTCGTGGTAATTGATGCGAAGTTGACAGGTGGCGCACCAATGTTCGTATAGGAAGAGCAGGAATTGGGGTTGCGGAGGTGTTGATAGTAACGGTCTAGAGGATTGATCTGGAGTCGGGAAGGAGCACGAGCTGTTCGCCGCTCAGCCACTCACAGCATCCGCGCTAGTCTACTATGATATAATCACTCGTTTCTCTCCACAGTATCTACATGGAAAAGATACGCTTAACTACTGATAATCTAGAAATTCTGGAGAAATATGAATGCAGATGATATGGAGGCAGCGTTCAAGGAACAGCCACCCCTCATAATGCTTCCTTAATGGTAATCTCGACCAACCGAAACTACCTCTCTCTGGCAGCTACCTACAATACAAAAATACCACAAGCCTGAAGTCTATTGCTCAGACTTGTTTGGGGAGAATAAGCGTGGTAAAACAGCATCGTAATGGAAAGAAAAGGCGTACACTAACAGGTGAAACAAAAGCATGATCCCACTCGAACAGACGAAAAAGAAGAACTCCGCAAAGCTGATGGCATGATGCTGCGTTAAAAAAGAGGCAAAAGGGAGGCTATGATGCGTCCAAGGAAGACCCTTAAGGCAAGGGAGAAAGAATATGGTGACCCTAGAGTAGACCCAATAGAGGTGCCCCAGAACCTAGAGAGATTGAACAAACGTGAAACATGACGCCTGGATGCTTTTAGCGACTTGGCGCCCGCTTGCGAATGTGAGGAGAATAAGATGTGAAAAACGGCTCTAGAAAGTCGTTGGAGATGAGTATTGGCGGACACCAGGTGCACCAAAAGGCGCTGGCATGCTGTTGGCAGGAACGGGACTTCCAATATCCCCTGGCACAAAACTACCACGATGGCTGGACAAAGGACTGGTGCTGTCTGGTTCGAACTTAACATAACGTTTTCCACTTTCATCTTGCTCAACGGTGAACGATCCGCCTCCGTTCTGTGAGCTACCTTCTGTATCACAGATGTCCATCATTTCGGTCAGCGTAATTGCTGGATCATTGGGAGACTTCAGTTGTTCAACTTGGTCGAGAAGACGATTGACTTCGTAGAACCCTGGAGCAAATTCCGAAGAACCGGTTGAGCTTAGGTGCTTGATAGCCTGGATGACCAAAAGGCGGATTGCCACAGGTCGAGATGCGTGGGTACGATGAGGGCCACCAGCACCGAAAGGTCGATTGGGCCAAGACGGTCCTAATTCAATATTAGTATTTTGTGCAGAATGAACTCATAAAAATAGAACATACCAGCTGCCGCGTTCCAAGAAGTTGGGAACGGCACGCCAAACGGACTATGGGTGGCCCATGAGCTGTTTCCTTGTCCAGAAAAGCTAGGGTGTTTTGCTGCTAGAAGATAAACGTCAGTGCAACTGTTCATTAGGGAACTGTTGTGGAGAATAAGAGAACTCACGGTTTAATGGGTCGGGAAATGGTGGTGCGCCGAAGCTTGCACGAGACAGCCCAAATCCACTTGGTACTGGAGCTCCTGGCAGAGACTGCGACAAATGCGTAGAAAATGGCACGTCCGAATCATCAAGCAATGCGCTACTACCCAGTTGAGCACTCAAATCATCGACATCTGACTCTCCTTTCTGAGGACTCGACGGCGGTTTGATCGGCGCTGGGCGAGAAATCGGCGCATTCAAGGGCTGACCATCGACTGGTGGTCTATCGAACGATCCAGAAGCTTGACGAGAGTGTGCGGTAGGTCTTCCAGTCGGTTGAACGGTCGACATCACGCCAGAGCCAGGTGCTTGACCGCTGAACGCCATATGACCTGGGTCTAGAGGAAACCCGCGATTTGGGATTGGCATTGGACGAGTACCACCGATTCCTGGAGGTAGGAGGACTCCGTTTGGTGCGGGAAAGCCTCTGTACTGGCCACCGAGGGGCCCAGAATGGGGAGGATATATTGCCATATTCTCGTTGCCCATGGGTCGCGTCGCTAATCCAGGCATTCCAGGAGGAGGATGAGCAGGCAGCCCGTTGACGGGTGGATAACCTGGGGGGTGAGATCTACTAGCGCCACCCATTGGTGAAAGAGGTGCTGAAGGTTGTGGATGGTGTAGGAGAGGTTGTTGTGGGAGACCAATTTTGCCTGATGAACTGAGAGGAGTGCTTGACGGCTGCGATAAAGGCAAGCTCTGCGGCGAGATCGAGGAAAGAGGCTCAGGACCACTCGTGGCTTGGGAATGTGGAGACGATGCATGTGATCCTTGCTGCGATGGCTGACGAGGCCGAACAGGAGTTGAAGCTTTGTGGATGATAGGTGTCGCTACTTGAAAATGAGGGGAACCGGCAACGGGCGCAACTTGTGGGCTTTGAAATCCAGGTGGGACAAATCCAGCGCCAGAAGTAGGTTGCGGTGGTCGTTTGGGGCCAGCCACTACAGGCTGCGAGGAGGATTGTGATTGACTGCGCTGCTTGCCAGTTGAGTCTACGATGCGAGTGGCTTGCTCTTCACGAAGCTTGCGATCCTGTTCCTCTTTGGCCTTTTTGTCTTTCAATTCCTTATCCTTTGCTTCACGTTCTTCCTTTTCTTTCCTCTTAGCATCCTCACGCTTCTTTCGTTCCCGTTCCTTCTGCTCCCTTTGTTTGCGCTCCATCTCAGCTTGACGTTCACGTTCTTCCTGAAGGCGTTTCTGCTTTTCAGCTTCCTTGCGCAGACGCTCCTCTTCTTGGGCTTTCTTCTCAGCCTCTTTCTTTTTCCGCAACTCTTCTTTCTTCCGTTTCTGTTCCTCTAACTTCTTTAACTCGAGAGCACGAGCTGCAGCTTCTTCGGCAGCTTTCTCAGCTTCCTTCCGAGCTTTCTCCTCCTCCCGTGCTTGCTTCTGTTGCTTCTTCCTATCTTTCTTCTTTTGCGCCTCGCGAGCTTTCTTTGCTGATCGCTGTTCGTTTAGTGTTTGCTCCTCCATCAGTTCCTGAAGTAGTAATTCCTGCCGTTGCTGCGCTACTTTTTCTCGATACGCTGTTAACACCCGCTGTTCGAACATCCGAGCAGCAAATATTTGAAACATTCGCCTTCCTTCTTCCATGCGTTGTTCCTCGGTCATGGTATCCTTTACATATCAAATCAGTATTCTCCTTTCCTTAAAACACCCAACCTTGCGACTAACCATTTCATCGTCCTCATAGTCTTCCTCCTCCTGACTATCATAATCTTCCTCTTCTTCGTCGTCATAATCGTCTTCGTCCAGGGGTCCATGATTATGCCCTGCGTGGTATGATTGATGTGCGGCTACCATTCCATATTGCGTGTCTTCCTCGCGCTGCATTCGACGCTCGGCTAATTGCTCCATCATATCTATGAAATGTTTCCCGTCGTTTTTGAGGAGGTCATCGGCGACAGTCAAGATACCGTCTAGCAGAAGGTTAGATGTGTCATGGGAGATATAGGCTGAGAAAAGACGGCAATGGTAACAAACCTTTTACGGTGAGACTATTCCCAAACGCAAAAAAATCCGCGCGCTCACCATGGCTGTCGTCATCCAGTTCATCATCGCTGTACGGCTCTTCATCATCGTCCTCTTCATCATAGTCATCTTCCAAGTCGTCTTCGTCTTCGGGTATTTCATGTACTCGGCCATGATGGGAGTGGTGATGGTGATGATGGTCGTGATCGTGATCGTGGTCGTGGTCATGGTCATGATCGTGGTCGTGATCGTGATCGTGATCGTGATCGTGATCGTGATCGTGGTAATGATCGTGGTGGTCATGGTGATCATGATCATGATCATGATCATGGTCGTGGTCATGGTAATGATCGTGGTGATGATTGTGGTGATCATGGATGTGCGAATGCGAGTGGGAGTGGGAATGCGAATGGGAGTGTGAGTGGTGCGGGTGATGTGCATGCGAATGTCTATGCGTATGGCGGTTGAGAAGATTCCGGTGGTATAGTCGTGGCGGAGGAACGATAGGGGCGCCATTTTCGAAAGTGCCTTGGTTGTTGTTTGCATACTGTTCGAGTTCCTCATAGTATGCATCGTACAGTACCTCCAGCTCCTCTTCTATCGCCGTTCGCTTTCGCCCACAAACAGTGCAGCTACACGAATGCTTTTGTTGTTCCTTCATTTTCTTCAGCACAGCATCCTTTTCTACCTTGACCAACGCCCTTCGCTCGTCTTCGCCAAGTTCAAGCCAGAATTTCTTGATATTCTCCCGTTCCTCTTGAGTAGACGTATTCCATATGCGGTCCTTGGGCTTTTTGATTGTTTGACTACTCGGCATAGATTGTAACGGGGGTTGGGATCGACCTCCTGTCGCAGAGGGTGCAGAAAGAGACGTCGAACTTTCCTCGGCCAGTTTCTGAGAAGCGGATGGAGTCTTAGATTTTTTCTTCTTTTTCGATTTGGACGTCTTTGTCGTTCCGTTTCCATTGGTCATGGGCCCAGAATGGTCTTGTGTGTCGTCCTTGTTGTCGTCTTCATCATCAATATCATCTTGGTCATAGACGTCTCCATCATCGGCGTCTGACTGGTCCTTGTTGCTATGGTGCATCTGATCTGATGGATTTGTCGAGTTGTCGGCACTGTGGTCTTGTTGCTCAGCGGCTAGTTTCGCGGCCTGCTTCTGTCGCCTCTTTTGTTTCTTACGATTCACTGTCGGCGCCATGGTGTCTGATTCGGGTCTGCTGCTGTTCTCGCTGGCCGAACGATTTAGTTGCGCTGGCACCGAGGCTGCCGTTGTTCGTACAGTTGACGGCGGCTTCGATTTCGAACTCGCTGGGACGGGGGTGGCAGCTGGAGGTCGGTGAAGGGCGGCAGACATGCCGCTTTCTCTGATATGCAGTTAACCTAGACGCAGTGTCTGATGTACATGAAAAAAGACGCTATCCCTTCCCAAGAAATCTTGTGGGTGCGATGTAAATGCTGCTTCAAGGTCGGATGGGACGTAAGAAAGCGTAGACTGTGGTTGGTGGAGGTGAGGATGTAACAAAGGTCGTCGGTGGTGGAGGGGAAGATTCTCCAAGCCGCGGGCGGGTTGCGGATAAAAGCAGCTGGCCGCGAAAAGGTTGAGGTTAAAATGTGGTGAGAAAGAATAGACTGCCAAGATCTGATCAATCAGGTAGCGATGATGGTCGTGAAAGGAGCAGGAAGAGTCCCAGATTGACAGAGCCCTTACGTGAGAGATTCAGAATGGTTGGCAGACAGAGGATGGACAGAGATGAGATCAAATGGGATGGTTGGTTTGACGCGGGCCCTGGCATTCTGGCTGGTCCAAGTGCCGCCCGCTGCTGGCCACAAAAGCGGGTTGCCTTAGACGCCGCAAGCGAGCTTTATCTCTTTGTGCTTTACAGCATGTACGTAGTTACTAGTTAGATGATCAACTCAGTAAGTGAAGGTAATGGTCTATTAAGTCTAGTGGATATCCAATTCAAATGAGATATCTAGTTGTCTCTTAGACTACAGGCTTGAATTGGTACACGATACACAGTTTTCATAGGGCTACCCAGGTACCCAACGATTGCAATAAGCTGAGCCCTGACTGTGTCTGTCAGAGAATTGACTTTGGCAAATAACGATTAAATTCATGAAGATAATGACCATGGAATCCTAGATGATGAGCACATAACTAATTGACTTCCTGGCATTACATAAGCTATCACGATGGAGGCCTGATTTCTGCCTTACTATGTAGATGATGTCCAGGGGAAGGAGCTCACCCAGAGTAACCTTGGAAACTGAAGGAAACTTCAGAAATCTCCTCAGCACAAGATTCACTCCTTCACACTCCACATTAAAAGTCAATTGTTCTTCCCATCCTGTCCAGATAAAACCCGCCAACCTACCTGAGACATCTCGCTATTTCTCGACCCTGCGGCTGCTCGGATTGGTGAGGCAGCATCGCCCCCGGTACCCGCCGATGTGAACGTTACAGGGGGCTCAAAGGTAGAACCCCAAGTGGATTTTGACGCTGTCAACTACATACATCCATAGTCCGAGCCGATCTACAGCGTACCTAGATTTCGAGGACTTTCAGCTCATCAAGGCTATCCAGTGTCTCAGGATCCTCGTCGGTCCTCTCGCCGTGCCTGCCGTTGTCTCATCCACGGACCGAAACGATTACTCACTCTGCCTAATACAAACAATCGATCGACAAGGCGCGATTCGTGATTCAGCCAGCCTGGCGTGGGATGCTATCATAGTCAATTGCGACTTTCATCAACAGTCCCACAGTCATCAGAAATATTCGCGTTTCTCCGCGTTGCAAACTGTCTACAGCCCGAATTTATTATATCTACCACTCGAGCTCCTCCTCATCTCGCCGGGCGTCTACTGAATTGTCACCATAGCCATCGCTTGCTACCGTTTGCACCATGGCCCAACAACCGACGGATAATGTTATGCGAAGGTACGTTACGTGGTGTAATGTTTGTGTTGTTCCATAGTCAGGTGCGGTGTGGAGTAGAGGGGTTCTTGGACGTTTATTCGCATACATGAAGAAGGGGACAAAGGAACAATATTCGAGTCTGGTGCTGACTATTTTGCATAGGAAGTTGGTGATTATAGGTGATGGTGCTTGTGGAAAGACCAGTTTACTCAGTGTGTTTACACTTGGTTATTTCCCAACAGTGAGTGGTCCAACATTGTTTTATTAACTCGTCCTATGCTAACCTTTCATAGCATTATGTTAGTATCCAATCCCCGAAGATACTATCGCCACTACCGTGCATTCAGCGCTAATCTGACTAGGTGCCTACCGTTTTTGAAAACTACGTTACCGATTGTCGAGTCGATGGCAGATCAGTGCAGCTAGCCTTATGGGATACAGCTGGCCAGGAAGACTACGAACGACTACGCCCTTTAGCATATTCCAAAGCGCACGTCTTGCTCATAGGTTTTGCTGTCGACACACCGGACTCATTAGATAACGTGAAGACAAAAGTATATCTTACTTCCGCCATCGCATTCTAGTCGCAAGTAACTAACTTGTTATAGTGGATCGAAGAAGCCAACGAACGATGTCCCGACGTCCCCATTATCCTAGTTGGCTTGAAAAAGGATCTCCGCGATGACCCCGTTGCCATTGAAGAGATGAGGAAGAAATCACTCCGATTCCTCACCCCCAAAGAAGGCAGTGAGACCGCCGCGCAGATTGGTGCTCGCAAATATCTCGAATGCTCCTCGTTAACCGGAGAAGGCGTGGACGATGTTTTTGAAGCTGCAACCCGTGCGGCACTTTTGTCATTTGAGAAGGAGCGAAATGGGTGCTGCGTTATTCTATAATCTGCTGCTTTCCATGCTATATGTTTTTTCGGCAAGCCGTGCTATTACTATTCTGTCGATCCGATTTGACTCAAAAAACTGGATACCATGCCAGATTTGCATCTACGGCGTTTATGTATTGTGTTGTGTGTATCTGCGGGCGCCTTTTCCCTTCTGTTTCAAACTATTATTCCCTTGAATCAGCTTCCTCTCTCTATTCTTCTCCTTTTCGTACATGAAAATATTATTTGATTGTCTTGCAGTTGTATGTACTGAATTGAGCAAACCTTGGGGCATTTTCGTCCAAACGACTTTTTCAATAGGTAGAAGATCTTACTAATATTGTACACATGTATATATACAGAGACAAAAGAAAACGAAAATAAATTGTAGACCACGTTTCTCCATTCCACAAATTCATCTTTCCTGGGAAGAAGGGAGGATTACATCCTCTTCCACTCATGATTCCACCCCTCCCTACCAGGACTATCAGTCTGCAACCTCGCATACTCAATCGGAAACAAATCCGTGAACACGCCCCTCTTATTCATGGACACTCGAAATAGCTTCGCGCCTCTTTCGCCGCAGTTAGTGCGCAATTCTTCGCATGCAGCGGACATGGCTTGTTGTTGGCGGTAAAGTTCGGTCTCTTGTTGAGTGCGTAATTTGGATTGGTAGAGTTGCCAGGCGCGGTGGATGGTCCAGTGGCGGAGGTAGCGGTTGCGTGAGAAGCGGAGGGGGCGTGGGGTGAGGGGGTGGTAGAGGAAGTATCTTATTAATGCTGTTCAAGATGTTAGAATCATACCAATTGAGGCTTTGCGGATGGTGAAAAGAGTTCAGGGGGGTGGACGTACTGATACGCTTGTCAGGCTTGTACACTGATTTCCGTTTTGCGAGCGATGGTGTCGTGGAGAAAGATGATGTTTGCTGTGAGTTTCTTGCTGAGAGGGTTTGTAGAATCGTCGATGTTGATGGTGTTACTTGTGGTCTTGTGATTGGGATCCGGAAGACGTTGGCCAGGGAGGCCAGAATGGGCGAATGGGGTCGCATCGTGAATTGAATTTGTGCTGTCAATCGGTTCGCTGCTCTATAGCCTTGTAAATATCCAATTATTTCCGCCCGTTCGTTGATCTTGTTGTGGTGTTGATGATTGTGGTTGATAAAGAGTACGGAGCAAAAATAATTGGCTTTTCCGCTCGGAAATTAAGCGCGCGGCTAATTGGCCAATAATTCCTCTACTACACAAAATGCATTGATACAATCTTCATCTCACATCATTTTTAAGAATGTATGTACAAATAATAAGAATGCCTGAGTCGCGTTTCACCAGTTATGCTATGCCCCTAACCATCCCATAGAAATAAGCCCAAATTTCCCATCACGCCTTAATCGTCACTTCCTTCAGCATGCAAAGAGTATCTCTATTTTACAATCTTCTTCTGCCGATCATAGTTCAGCACTCGTCTCTTGCGATGTGTCTGTGCCAGTCGCCATCGGCAATACAACACCAATGCATCCTTCAAAAGAACAAACAGGCACCCGCCGACTACACTGCGACCCCATCGGCTTTGTAACAGTCCTGCTCTCCCTGGTGCATATGCTGATGGTGGCGCTGTCCATGATTTTGGTAAAGCCAGTTTCAAGAGCCCGCCCATTCCAGCTGAGATCGCAGGAAACAGCAATGCGCCGAGGACTGTGTCGGCGAGATTGCTCGTGTCGTGAATGAGTTCTTGACGACGTCGACCGAGTATTTGCTGTTCTGGGTCTTGCTGTCCATTTTGCGCTCCCGCCTGAGCATCCTGTTCTGCTTGCTGTTCCGCGTTGATCGGGCCTGGCGCATTGACAGGCTCTTCAATATTCTGCCGGTCATCATCCATTCCGATTTGTAATTCCAGGTCAATCTCCATCAGGATTCCACCGTTCCCACCAATGCCTAGAGCCGCCCTTTGATCCCCTCTTTGCTGGTCCCCTTGCTGACCTTCCTCCTCGTCACGACGAGGCTGCACCTCGGCAATCCATTTTCGCTCCAACTTCCCAAATATTCTCTCATAAAGGGCGCTGTAGATACTTTTCACATACGGCAGAGCTGCGAATGTCATGGTCGCACTAGGAGGCCACAGGGTGCCTTGGGGTTCAAATCCCGTTGGGTTGTGGGTTGCAAAAAACAACACGGGGATAGCTGGTAATACGCCGTCTGCCCACGACATGCGAGAAAAGATAAGCACGATAGGAATAAAAGGAACGCCCACGTTTCGAACAGGGCTCCATGCGTCGTCAACGCCACGGTCGAATATGTGATGCACCTCTTCTGAACCAAAGACCAGATGCATTGAGTAGACCCCATGTGCACAACAACCAGCCCATATCGTCCCGGCAAATGTAAACACTAATCCCGGTATAACCAATCTCCCAGCGAGTCTCTCACAGGCCCGAACGATATCAACGACGTAGCTTCGAGGTCGCGATACGACGATCTTCGACTTGCACTGCGGACATTGTAATCGTACATCGCCTCTATTCTGTCTGCGTGTTCGCGGACTCTCGAGTTCGGCCAACCAGTCTAAAAGACACGCTTCATGGGCAGTCAGGGCGCAGGGACAAGGCGACCGCCACTCAGAACTATGTGGCAAATCTTCCGTCTCGTCGCTATAACAGATCCAACATTTCCTGGGCTCTTCTTCTGTTGTCGTACGTTCAACTATCTGGTTCCTTTTCTCGTTTTGATGTTGGCCATCGGGTTTATTCTGATGTGGTAAGTCTCTTGGTGGCGAAGGCGAGGACGAATCGAACCGTACGGAGGATGATGGGTTATTGAGGAAGACTGGATCTGATTCTTGAGTTGATGTCTCTGACTCTCTATTGCCATCTAGTACACTTGATTCTCTTGAATCGTATGTGCTGGATGAATCATTATGTTGTGAGTATCGTCGTCGACCGGACGTCGTCTGCCGCGGAGGGAGCGATGCCATGGTGGTGTGACTGTTGAGGGAGAAAGACGACGCGAGTAATTATTGTTCGGCGCGGCTAGTATCAGGTGTTCATGGTCGATGAGGACAAATAATTACAAGTGATAAGTAATAATAAACTCCAAAGAGTGATGTTGATGTGCTGATGAGAGAAGCCTGTCTGGAGAAGTTGTTCGGCGATACGTCACGTTGAGTGGGCCTCGGCTCAGCGTCAGCCTTTTGAGTCTTGCCGCTCGACGGAGCTTCCGTCCACTCTGACGCCGACATCTAACTCAAATAGGAATCATCTCGTGCTTCATAATTATTGTTAAGTTTAATGTCAATGTCAAGTTCAACGTTTTCACGCAATCAAAGCATATAATTACTTTTTTGCTTCAAGCCCCGTGGCCAGGCCCCTTAGATGCTAAACCCATGCTATATACACATATTGTAACCGCCAACAAAACATGAAGCTACAATCGAAGAGAAAAGGATAATGGTTGATAGGAAAGCCGAAACCTAAGACATAAGGCTCGACGGTGAATCAAGGTACAGTATCTGTTGATGACAAAGCTTTTGAAAGTAACAATCCAACAACGCCAGGATATCCGTAAGTCGCAGAAAAAGAGGCGGTAAAAATGGTCAACGCATATGATAGGGCGGCGGAGATGAGCATGTACACCCCGTAAACCTAGTGAAACTAGTTCAGCATCTGTGTCACGCCACGCTTCTTCATCAAAGCTTTCCGCTCCTTATTTTTGGCTACACGAGGAACATTAGTATAAATATATGGAGGACTCAGGGGACCGAAACTCACCTTCATCATATACAAGGAATTCGTGGAGGGCACTGCCAGCAGGAACCATAGGAAGAACAGGAACCTTCTTATCGGTAAAGACTTCCAAAAGAGCAGGACCCTCGCTCTCAATGAGCCACTTCAGCTTCTCTTCAACTTCTTCGGGTTTGCTACACCGCTGAGCCTGGACACCCATGGCCTCTGAAAGCTTTACAAAGTCAGGGTTCTTCTGATGTGTGTGAGCGTAACGGTCTTCGTAGAACAGGTTCTGCCATTGCGTAACCATGCCTTGCTCTTCGTTGTTAAGCACAAGGACTTTAACACCGATGTTGAACTGCGCAGCAGTCGACAATTCGGTCAAGGTCATGTTGAAAGAGGCATCACCATCGATATCGATAACAAGTGCGTCAGGACGAGCAACCTTAGCACCAATAGCGGCAGGCAATCCGAATCCCATAGTACCCAAACCACCAGAGGTAATCATAGTACGAGGATGGCGCCATCGGAAGTGCTGAGCAGCCCACATTTGATGTTGACCAACACCAGTTGTGATAACGGTGCGGTCCTTCATGTGAGCGGTCAAATCACTAAGCTTCTGAATAAGGGCCTGGGGCTTGATAGGGCCGTCCGCGGCCTGTTCTTCATATAGAGTCAATGGGAAACGTTTCTTCCAGTCATTGATCTGAGCAAACCACTCTGGTCTTTCAGAAACAGCCTTGACTTTGGGAATAAGCAGGGCCAAGTTGTCGGCACAGTCACCCTCAACGGCCTCGGTGGCCTCAACAACCTTGTTGATGTTCTTTGGCATGACCTCGAAGTGAACAATTCCACCACGACCTTCCAAGGCAGCGGCCTTCGCTTGAGGGGCAAAGCGAGCAACGTTAAGGGTGACACGGTCATCGAAACGGGCGCCCAAAGCGATGATCAAGTCGGCCTCCTGCATGGCCATGTTGGCGTAGGCCGATCCATGCATACCGAGCATGTGAAGAGATTTGGGATCAAGCTCGTCGAAGCCTCCTAAACCTTGAAGGGTAGTGGTGACGGGAATGGAGGTCTTATCGGTAAATTCTTTCAGAAGCTTGGGGCCATCAGGACGGGCCAACAAGCCTTGGCCAACATACAGAACAGGCTTCTGTGCGACGCCGATGAGGTCGGCAACACGGTCGAGGGTGTTTTCGAGTTTGTGGCGTCCAAGAGCGCGGGCTGCTTCGCTGGCAGTAGTCGGGTAGAATGGCAATGTGCTGTTCATAGGGATGGGTTTGCGGAGGATACCAGCAGTGATGTCTTTGGGAAGGTCAACCAAGACGGGGCCTGGACGACCGCTAGTAGCGATCTCGAAAGCTTCTTTGATGCGTCGAGGAAGCTCGGCCACACTCTTCACCAAGACGTTCCACTTGGTGCAAGGGCGAGAGATACCGACCACATCGGCCTCCTGGAAAGCATCGGTACCAATGGCGGAAGTTGGCACCTGACCGCAGAAAACGACCATGGGAGTTCCATCGGACAAAGCATCTTGCATTGGGGTAATCACGTTTGTAGCGCCGGGGCCGGAGGTGACCAGGACAACACCGGGTTTTCCAGATGCACGGGCGTAACCCTCGGCCATGTGGCCGGCACCCTGTTCATGGCGAGGTAGGATGAAGTCAAAGTGTTTAGAGTTGTAGATGGCATCGAAGACGGGCAGAATTGCACCACCCGGGTAACCGACTAGACGTGGCAATTAGATGAAATGATCTAGGAATGTTGTTGGTGTCTTGTTCAAGGTATGACTCACAGATATGCTTGACATCCAGTCTCAGCATCATCTCATGGAAGATTTCGCCACCGCTGAGTCCGACGAATCTATTCAAATAGAAAGCACATGAATTAGCAATTGTTCCCAATTAGCCGTGTTGTTCGAGGTCTAGCATACGAGTCATCGAGTTCAGGAAGTTTTCGGTTCTCCAAAGGCGACACATTTCGAGTCTCTTGGTTGAAAGCAGGACTGGGCACGGGACGAGCCTCTCTGTATATACCAAGTATTGTTAGCCGCCAATTTCAATTCCCAATGCCTAATCGACTTCGACAGTTCGATATAGAGAAGAAACATACGACGATGCAGTTGCTGTACTCTGTCCTCGTTTGAAAGTACGGTGGGGCGAAACGGCAGCAGCGACCAGCGTAGTGGAAAAATGCCTGCGATTCGAGACGAGCTGTCTCTGTGAAGGCAGGGTGCGCAAGGCACTCCTTGACGGTCGGATAGGCATCATCTTGTCAACAATAGACGATGTCCAGGCGACGTCGAAAATTGAGTTGTGGAGGGAGAATTGAGCAGGGAGAGTTCAGAAGGAAGGAGAAGAAGTTCGTTCGAGGTAGGCCAGACCGACAATCGAGCGCCATCCATTTTTTGTTTGTTCTCTCTGGGGGAAGCCGAATAAGAGTCACAGATTCTTGCATCACGCTAGTCTGCCTTGGTGGGTTGGTTCCACCATTTTCACTAATTGGCGCCTGATGATTGGCGTACTGGGCTCCCCGCAGTGGAGTCTAGAGCTCTCTGCCGGCTGTGATTGGAGGACGGCATCCGATTATCGGCCGTATGACTCGGCTGAGGACTTGAAGCGCTTCTGGCAATGCACTCAGATTGCATGAGATGGGCAAATCGTTTGCTCCAAGAGTCCAGGGGGTATGAACAAATCAGTTCACTAACTACCTAGGTACGAGATGAGCACAGAGTACGAGGTGCCAGCCAATCTTCGTTATTACATGCTTGTACGGAGTACAGGAAAGCAAGTAACTGCCCGAAACCACTGAACAGAGTTCAACCGACAATTATTCACGGATATAAGCGTCAAAGTCCGCCACAACATCAGTCAGGCAACTTTGCTCCGTAGTACTTGGCCGAGCATCAGATGCCTGAGATTTCAGGTAACGTGCGTGCGTGTGCGGTCTCGGCGCTGATGGCGAGGCGGGGAGCATGAAGACCAGCCCTGTTTCAGTTAGCCTAACACCATTAGTTCTTTACATACTACGTAGTAACTTCTTTTGACACCTCAGGCCGCTTCAGGCACTTGTACATAGTAAGCCCTGGATCTCAAGCTTCCTTTCTATGGGAACGTCATCACATGTTACAGGTACACCAATTCAGATCTTTCAGTCGAGCATTCCCTTTAATAGTTGTCCTAACACATGAGGACCAATTGACCACCACGTTCATCGTGTCATACGAGGCAACGACCTTTAATGCTCTCCGATCGTTTAGCATTCGGATTCTGTAGTTGACTCCATACTAAATAGCTATGTACGTATGTACTTGGATATCGGGATTCCGGTCAATTTACACCGAAGGCTTGCCCTTAATTAGCCGTGTGGACTGTGGACGGATATTATCAGCATTAGCATGGCGGGGTGTTACGGTGGGGATGCCCTGAGAAATTTATGTTGTATCATGCTCGTTGAGAAGGAGCATGAGGTCACGGGTGTCAATAGAATGGCACCTTCCCCTTCTCTTTCAGT
Organism: Talaromyces pinophilus; assembly: GCA_001571465.2. Classification (NCBI taxonomy): domain Eukaryota; kingdom Fungi; phylum Ascomycota; class Eurotiomycetes; order Eurotiales; family Trichocomaceae; genus Talaromyces; species Talaromyces pinophilus. The sequence continues at coordinate 1,690,831 of CP017344.1, read as the reverse complement.
CCACGGCTCGGATCTTCCAACCTCATCCTGTATTTCCCCCCCAAGCTGAATCAATACCTGTATTCCATCTACATCAGGAGCATTTAAACACGCAACAAACTATAAACCTGGGAGCCCCTTCCCTCCACTTCCGCAACAATGGCCCCGCAGCAACTCCTTGTTCCTCAGACCGAGAATATCGCAGACGTCTACGCAACTGATGATGTCTCGGCGCAGTCAGTGGCCCCTGAGATAAAAGCTCGCTGGCACAATCTCGTCAAACAATTCACCGAAACCTATGGCAAGAAGCCGGACTTTGTTGCACGCAGTCCTGGTCGTGTAAACATCATTGGCGAGCACATCGACTACAATCTGTATGATGTCCTGCCCACAGCTGTCAGCGTCGATGTCATTATCGCCGTCAAGGTTGTCCCGACAGAAGGATCCGAAGCTACCGTCAAGATCTCCAATGTCAATTCTCAAAAGTTCCCCTCCCGCGAATTCGGTGTCCCCTTTGACAAGGATGTTGTGATTGACCCGAAGAAACATGAGTGGATCAACTACTTCAAAGCAGGTCTGGTTGGCGCATTGAAATTTCTCCGCAAGGACGATCCATCCGTGAAGCCGGCTTCTCTCGAGATCCATCTAGATGGCAATGTGCCTCCTGGTGGTGGCATTTCCAGCAGTGCTGCATTCGTGTGTGCCAGTGCCTTGGCGGTTATCAAGGCAAATGGCCATGATGTGTCCAAGGAGAATCTCCTGGATTTGGCCGTTGTGTCCGAACGCGCCGTTGGCGTTTACTCCGGAGGGTTTGTCTCAATCACTTCTTTTTTCTTATAGACTGCATCTAACCATGCGCAGAATGGACCAGGCTGCTTCCATCTTCTCCCTCCGCGGATTCCTCCTTTACACCAAATTCTTCCCCAAATTCTCCGTTGAGCACGTCCCTATCCCAGTTGCGGACGAGGAAATCGTATTCCTAGTTGCCCAAAGCTTCGTTACCTCCAACAAGGCCGAGACCGGTCCTCGTCATTACAACCTTCGTGTCGCCGAATGCACATTAGCCGCCGTTGCGCTTGCCAAACAACACGGAATCACCTTAGAAAAGGACAACAGTTCATTAGGCTACAGTCTGAGAAACTTTCACGAAGAGCTCATGCGCAAGCAAGGCCGTCTTCAGGATCCATTGGAATACCAGCTCGATTCCGTCATTCAGACGACTACAGAAATATTCACCCAAGAAGAAGGTTATACACGCGAGGAGATTGCAAAACTACTTGAAATCACCGTTCCCGAGCTCGAATCTCGATTCCTTTCTTCGTTCCCCGTTGAAGCAGAACGATTTAAGCTTCGTCAGCGTGCCCTACATTGCTTCAAGGAGGCTCGCCGTGTGCTAGATTTCAAAGCTTGTCTCTCTCAAGCCGATAAGCTCGACACCAAACGCATTCACTACCTCGGTCAGTTGTTAAACGAGACCCAGGACTCGTGCCGCGATGATTACGAATGTAGTTGCCCCGAAGTCGATCAGATCTGTGAAATTGCTCGTCGTGCTGGTACTTGGGGCAGTAGACTCACTGGTGCAGGATGGGGTGGCTGCACGGTGCATATGCTCCCCAAGTCCAAGGTCGAGGCTGTTAGTAAGGCATTGCACGATGAGTATTATTCTAAGCTCTCTGGTATTACTCAGGAGCAGTTGGCCCAGGCTATTGTTATTAGCAAGCCATCTAACGGAGCTTTCGTGTAAGTTCCTCTTCCTTTTGGGATCTCTATCATTTCTGACTTGATTTCTTGATTTAGGGTTTATGGTGCTGCTTTGGATGCGTGAAACATTTAGGAGTAGTCTAATAATTTTGGTGGATCAATGTATGCTGCATATAGAATCAATTGATGATGATACCAGCATATACTGGGCATATTCAAGTTCCATTGTCTATTACACTGGACCTCGGAGTCTGCTCTCGAATTCCTTCCTGACAGGTGCGGCAGCAGACGGACTGATATCCGCTCCAAATATCAATGTCCCCAATCCTCGTGCAGGGTGCGCTCCGTACTAGAGATGAAAAAGGGACAAGAATCTGCCGGCTCCTCGCCATTGCAGGGCGCAATTAAAAGGATGGAGAAGTTTTATAAAAGGCCAGAGCGTCCTTTCTCCTGCGCTTCATGTCGCCGCTTTGTGGGCCAACGTTTCTCCTATCGGCAGGGCGATATATCGAATGTACCAATCATGAATGTATATCTCAAGACTTCTTCTTAAAAAAGTCACTCATCTTCTTCATCCCCGAAGTATTAACCTTCTTCAAATCCCTCAGAGCCCTCGATTCCGCCGCTTTCGCTTTCTTCTCTTCATCCTTTCTCCGTTTCGCAGCCGCGCGTTCGGAGTCGCCATCTTCTTCTTCAAAGCCGCGCTTGCGAGTGAAATCCCCGTCCATGGCGCGCGACGCAAAGGCCTCTGCGCGAAGAGCGGCTAGTTCCTTCAGTCGGTCGTCGAGAGGTTTGAAGTCAATGGGGCTTTCGGGAGATTTGAGCGTCTCGTCAATTTTAGTGGATAGGTTTGGGGGGAGATAGGATTGTTTCAAGAAGGAGAGGGCGATGCGTAGACGGAGTAGTCGCGCGACGCTTTCGGAAGATGGGGATATTTCCTCCACGGTAGAAGGCTGTGTAGCTGGTGTTGAGACGCCGGACTGTTGTTCGGATAGTGTCGTGGAAATAGTCGTGGCGGATGTTGATTGTGTCTCAACGACTTCCATGTCCTGACTCTCCTCATTTTCAACAGTCGTAACAGTAGTGGTGGAGGTCATTGTATCTTCGCGCTTGACGCTCATCAAAGGGGGTGCAAGAGCCTTGTGAATAAAGTTTTGTTCAAGGCTTGCAGGAAGTCCTTGAGCAATCATCCGGTCCGCCTTTGCGATTAGCTCCTTGAGGAGCTTTGTCTCGTTGAAGCGATATAGTTTCTCATCTGCGGCTTCCATCGTATCGCAGATTGACTGCATGCGCCTCTCAAGTGTTGACCGGAACGAAGTATTATAAACGATATATCGTACGTGTGCGGAAATTTCGTCCTGCGAGTCCAGAATATCGTCCAAGGGCTGGAACATGTTCGACGTCGAGGTCTTGTCGGCCGGCGCTATGATGGGTAACATGAAGAACAAGACATCAATTGGTGTCGCGATCAAGAGTTCTGCCTTTTTCGTAATATAGCCTTTCGTTTCTTGCGCGTCATCGCCATTATTAGGTGTGAATAGGATACTCCTCGGAGCGAATTGCGTTGATGCGACGGCCGTGAACTCGTACAAACCAGCACCTTCTGGGTCGAAGTAGTATCGATTAAAGTCTCCGGAGCTGGGATTTGGCAAAGACAGAAATCTGGCTGCATCGCTTCTCTTGGAAGGTAGAATGAATGTTTTGTTGGGTACGTCGACTGATTGGGGAGTTTTTCTTTTTGAATTTGCAGTCGCACCCTTGATTTCCTCTGAGGGGTCTTCGGTCGTGGGCTTGGATCGCGTACTCGGCATTTTGATGAGTATATAATTTGCAATTGAATATTGTTCAATGTCCAAAAAGTAGTAGACTGGCCGAATGTTGTCTGGAGTGACCGTGATTAATTGGCTCTCTACGGGCTGACGCGACACGCGCCTCACACGCGTCAAATTGCATGCAAGGACGAAGGAGCGCAGAATGAAAGACACACAGCCGCACCTATCAGCGCTCGTGCTATTTCCATAGCTTCTTCTGACTCGTCACAGCATTTCTGTTACGTTTAGGGGCCGATGAAAATGATTCGGAAGATTTGAGAAGCAGCACTCACCATTCACTCGTTTTCACTACAAACCAATCTCGGAGATGGTGGGGTTGGCTCACTACATGCATGTCATTTCAATGCGATGAAAGTTGCGGTGTCAAACAGTGTGTGCCTGCGTTTAGGAGGATAGAAAGCTAGTGCGTCAAAAATATGACCGGACTGGTCTTGTCGAGGCTAACGCAGTTCTTGTCAGTGGTCGATCCGGTATCATGGCCTCCCAAGTCACCGAGGGAGGCCCTACTCGCTTCTCCGGGCGGCCGCAAGCGATACCTTGAATTACGGAGAGAGCGAGAATCAAACGAGCAGACTTCTCCCCTCAAGCGATCACGCACTACGCCGAACCTCTTTTCTCGGAAATTCGCCCAGCATGAAAATAGCGACGAAGGTGTCGGTGTCGGTGACGACGACATGGACGAGGACGAGGAAACATTACGACTACAGCTAGCGGCCATTGAAGCAAAGTTGAAATTGAAGAAATTACAATCAACCAGGTTGAACGGGACAAGCCCACGCAAAGATGACACGTCTTTGCAAGGAAGTTTTACCTCGTCCTCTTCTTCAGGACAGCCCGCGAGTCGAATGCGAGCAATGAGAGAGCGATTGGCTACTGTGGAACAAGCAGATGATGTCCAGGTTCCTTTGTCTCCTTCCAAGCGACTGATGCCTCAAGATCCGGTATCTCCCCGTCGAGCACTTATAAACTTCAAAAAGGCAAGCGAGGTATCACTGAAACGACCCTCCAGTGCAAGACCAGGAACCGCTCAATCGAAAGCTTCGAGCCTTCGTCCTGGGACCTCTCGCTCTCTCAACAATCAAGACAGTCCGCCAGATATCTGGTCAGCCGCTGCGGATGATTTCAAGAAACCAAAATCCTTCAGCGAGAGAATTGCCGAAAGCAGGAATGCCGACAGAGCCAAACAACAACGAACCGAGCAGATACAACGCAACCGCAACTCGGCATTTCAAGTTGATACTAAAGAACTTGAAAAATACAAGGAAGAGGCTGCTTCAAGACCAAGGCCAGCAAGCCCTGATAAGCGGCCGGCGGAGACTTTTAGTCGTGAGGAGGTGCTCCAGTCGTATGGCAATGCTCAAACGCGGATCAAAAAGTCTACGACAGCTCCGAGCCTTCTGGCATCAGCACCCATAACATCACGAAACATCAATCCTCCGGCAACCGGAAGTGCTGGTCAAAAAACATCCAAGGAGCCAGATTCTTCCAAGTTGGAGCCACTCTCCGGTCTCAATCTCTCAAACCGCATTCTCCCTCAATCATTCCTCAGTCGAACACTCGAGAATAAGACGGTTCTTCGAATACCTCAGCTCTTGAAATCAGTCAAGGCACCGGAATTCGAGTTGCCCGAGACAATAGACGGAGACTATGTTGTCTTTGGCATTGTAGCCTCAAAATCCGACCCAAAGCAGCACAAAGAGCCGAAGAACTCGACGAAAGAAAAGGATCTGTATGATGATGGCCTCAACAATACAGAAAAATACATGGTCATCACTCTCACGGACCTCAACTGGACTATTGATCTTTTCCTATTCGATACCGCATTCCCACGTTACTACAGACTTTCAGAAGGCACGCTGATAGCTATACTCAACCCGACGATTCTTCCTCCCCCTCCAGGTAAAATCGACACCAATCGCTTCAGTCTATGTCTTTCTTCATCGGATGACACTGTTCTTGAAATCGGCTCTGCTCAAGATATCGGATACTGCAAGGCTGAACGTAAAGACGGTAAGATTTGTCGATCATGGATCGACTCACGAAAGAGCGAGTTCTGTGACTTCCATGTCGACGTGCAAATTCGGCGAACTCAAGCATCGAGGGCTGGCGTGAACGGTGGCACGGGATTATTTGCGCCTGGCGGCCGGGATGCACCACGTATAGCAGATTTCAGTGCCTCCAAAGGTCAGCGTGGTGGTCGTCGAGGACTCAAACCCGAAGGTGGAAGATACGATTGGGCGACTCAGTCAACCTACTTCGTCGCACCTGCGCCTAAAGTTGCATCCTCTCAGGGCCCATCTATGCATCCTCGCTATGGCATGGGCAGAGGCTCATCGGCCGCGGCTCTTATTGACGGTATCGATGACAACCCTTTCACAGACCAAGTTCGCGGCAATGCGAACAAGGAAGAACGTACACGACGCCGACTTGTGGAACAGCAACGTGAACGTGACATTGCACAGAAACTCAGCTCTAGGGGTGGCAGTACCGGATCGGAATATCTTCGTGCTGGCCTGGAGCAAGCGGCATCAAAAACTACAGCGATGAAAACAGGAGCATCATCAACTCCCGGGCTGTCTACGCCAGGATCACAGACTCCAACGGCCAGTATATTCAAATTCCGCAAAGCAGATGAAGTCAACCTGGGTCCCATGAAGAAGCGAGCACGGGCGCAATCAGATGATAAAGTTTCGAATAGCGGCGTGCCGGCAACCGTCAAAAAGACACGATTTATCACTGCAAAAGGCATTCGTGAAGCTGGTAGAGATAGTCTGGGGGCGTCTACGGGTAGTGAGCCGAACAAAAGTAGGGCTTATACGGTTATGAATAATGACGATGACGACGATGATGATGAGTTGGAAATTATCTAAATGATAATGGAGGTTTGGTATTGTTAGCTCTATCCATATGCATATGTACATCTCTGTTGAGAGATGGTAGTCAGGCGTTTACAAGGGAAGCAGTTATGCATCACGTTAGATGATTCGGTTTTCGTTTACTCTCTCATAACTGAACGAATTTCATTCGGGGTATCCCCTCTTTCAATCTGATTGATATATCTATAATCTAGTATCCATCTCTCTGTTTATTGCCTTCTATTCCCTTACCCTTGGCGATATCCAATTGCTGTGCCATTGCTTGAGCCAAAACGCCAACATCGGTAATAATCGAGACCATGTCGAATCCTTGCCGAGCACGCTTTTGAGCATCGGCACCGTCGACACCTAAGAAACAAGTGTTAGCAGAGGCTATTTTCAGGAGCAAGATCACAAAACTTACAGAAGATAGCGGCCTTCTTTCCTGCGGCCTTTGCAGCCTTGAGGGTGCGCTGGATCATAGCTTCGTGCTCTTCACCACCGCGGACAACACCAGTCTGCTTAGCAAGATCGAAGGGTCCTATACATAAACCGGTCAACAACCGTCTCTTTAGCTCGTAAATAGACAGTTACTCACCGATAAACAGCACATCAAGGCCATCAACCTTGGCAATCTCCTCTACGTTCTCAACACCTGATCTCGACTCAATCTGCACAACGACCATCAACGCCTTATCCGCACCCTCATCATAATTCGTTCCTCGAGGGAGAGAGTGAGCGGCAAACATAGGTCCATACCCACGGCTTCCGGTTGGGGGGTATTTGCACCATTTTACGACTTTGGCGGCGTCTTCCTATACATCATGAAAAGGGTCAGAAATTGGTGCTTGATCCTTTTTTTAGGGCACGGACGTACAGCTGAATGGCACATAGGGGTCATAATTCCGTGAGCGCCGGAGTCGAGGGCTCGCTTGATCATCCATTCTTCTGCCCAGGGGACACGGATAATAGGGCTGGCGCCTTCAGAACCAATGGCATTATTGAGCTGCATTGATATGTAAGCCTGTATATCAAACATAAAAGTTTTAGAAGGCCTACCTCGTAGTAATCCTTGTCTGAAATCAAACCGTGCTCGGCATCAACCAAAACCCAGCTGAAGCCTCCATCTGGCGAGCCAACTGTGGAACGGAGGATGGTCTTGACAACACCGGCGCCGGGGAGACTGATACATCAAAGAGTTAGTTTCTGCTTCTGTTGGAAGTGGTGCGCATAACTTCAAGGTTGCACCAGCGAGAGCAACCAAGAACTTACGTGAGCCAGAAACCATATGCTGTCGAGGGGCTTCCCAGAGTGTCGCGAATTGCTGTAGTGAAAGACATTCTGACTATTGGTGGTCTACCTTTGCGATGTGATCTATATATACTGTGCTAGGTGTATCACGGTGCGGGGAGATATGAATGAGATAATAATAGAAAGAGTGACCCTCGCGCCCTTCAAAAATGCACTTAGAAAAGAATTGAAGATAGAGAAAGAAGTAAAGAGAAGACGGTCACAATCGCCCGAGAGAAATAAATCAATGTATCGTCTTGCTCGGGGTTCTGGCCGAGCCGTTGAGCAGTTGACTTATCCGAGCCCCAAAAGGGTGTTTTTCCGAGCAGCCAAACTCTTTTTGCTCGGGATAGTTTCCACCGATACCCCGCAATATTCTCCATAATAAAAAGTACACAAGTAAATTCATGTTGTCTATAACTATTCTATGTCTATATGGCTATGTATATCACCGGTAGCCACCTTCATACGACAGGTTCTGCTGTGATGCATTCAGCATCTCGAGATCTCCCTCCATCTTCTCGTACTTCTTGCCTCCTCCAACAATTATCTGGCTAGGATGAAAGACGTTGAAAATTACACTGCAAATAACCATCAACGAGGAATCAAAGACATACAAGTATGCCTCGTGCTCCTGCAAAACGCCCTGCGCTCCTTGCACGTATTCAATCACACGGTATACGGAACGGATCATGATCAACGCATTCACGGCGTACATGATCATCATGTACCGGGACCAGGGCACATTGACTACCATTGATGCTTCGGTAGGTGAGGCCAGCATACGACGGTGGAAAACGATTGAGACGATGATGAAGAATCCGAAGAATATGAGCTGGATGAGGAGACCGACGATGATGATGTGATTTCCTAGGTTGATTGTGTCCTGGGCTTTGGCGTTGGCCATCATGCCGCCTCCTATACATTCATCAATCTCGAGGAACACGGAAACGAAGGAACCATGATAAAAGAAGAACTAACCTCCACTTTGGATAAGAAACGACAGGACATCACCAAACACGAAAATCTTCGTCATCCATGACGGCCGAATCAAAGAACGAGAAGCGCCATTGAGAAGTAGAATGATGCGTCCGAGAATCATATAAATGGAAGCCGCAAAGAGGGAGGGAGCTAATAGAAGCAACAAGGTCTGTATAATATACGGTCCTAGCGTCCAGTTTGGCGTTTGCGTTGCGCTGCTATATCGTGCGGCATATCCAACCGTTTCGACTGATGGTGTCTAGTCTCAGTAGACCTCCTGGCTGAGAGAAAAAGAGAGGGGAAAACTTACACAGTCCTCCGATAACAAACGGTATAAAGTACCATGACCGCTTTCGGATCATCTGAAACATGTGAAGCAGTGTTGTGATAGCGAAGATGATCGCAAAGACGACAGCAGCGCTTTTGGATGGGTCGTAGTCATAAAGTTTGTATGCGCCCGCCATGTTGATCGTTGAACTTTGGACTCGTGATAAAAGAAAATATAAGGATCAGATTAACAACGAAGTACCCAGATGAACATTATCATAGAAAAGATAGCCCTAAGTATGAAATGAATCCGAAAGAACGTGAGAAGAGCCTGAAACGAGTGTGATGATGCATGAAAGATTGCGAGGAACAATGGAAGTTGAGAAGAAGCTGCCATATATGTAGACAACCTCCTAGACCTGCCCGGCCAGATAATTAGAAGTGGATTGCCTCACCAATTGATCGTATTGGAGCTGAATACATGTTACCTAGTCTCGTATCCCCATCTCAGATCCAATCAACGAAATATCCGAAGTCTCAACATTAGCGTCTCCTCACCCAGTGCTTAAGCAGCTTAACCGCTGTCTAAAATTACTGCGTACTCCGTATTGTGCATAACAATGTCTCATTTCTTACTCGCATTCGTAAGTAATTCCCCAAGATAGCGATGAGATCCGTCCTAATCCCAAAAGGGGGTGGATTTGATAGGGCTCGGTTTCGGTCCGGATTGGCTCACGCACGTCGTACATTTATTCTTGCTGCCTGGTGGATCGTATTGAGCCTTTAAATTTTTTTTTAATCTATCGGCATCGTGGCGGAGCTCTTTAAGACCCTGTTAGAGAATCGTTGTGGAAATCTTTATGCCATGTTTGAGGTAAAGAACGGATGCATAATGGCCCGAAATTCTCGAGCGTCGCCGTCATACAGACAAAAATATAAATCTCGATCCTAGACTGATATATTTTATGTGAAACAACCAGACCGCATAAGGCCATATGGGTCGTGAGTGGCTGAGCAAACCAACTACGGAGAAGCTTGCTTACTGCTTACTCCATAGTTGCTAATTTACTGGTTGGCCAGCCTTAGGATCAGTCTTCGTCATTAGCGTTGAGTGTGTTCGTAGGCAGTTAATGTAGAGGTACATAGACCGTTCTGTTGCTCCTGGTCAATTGCCAATGGCATATACTCTAGAGATATATAGCTGTCGACTGTTGTAAAGTAAGAAGGTATTCGGAATCAGAACGGAGATAATTGTCTGACTCCACAATACGATCTAGCCAGATACAGATAAGAACCGTGCTTTCCCCTTAAACTAGACCTATTCTGGAATCGCGGAACGAGTACGGCGACACGATGAGCTTAATTTAAGTTGTTTAGTACGTAATAAATAATACTCGTATTTCCGTATTACCGTATTACATAAGGTACTCGCTCTTCGCATCCATTACTGCATTTGGATGTAGCCTATGTGATTATGGACACACTGCATACATTAGATAGCCCTAACTTGCAGACCAGGGAGGAGAATGTGGCTATGCATTTCTCTCGGTCGATCCATCTGCAATGCAGATGGGTGTTCGCTGCCAAGACCGCAGCACACTTAAGACCAGAATATCGAGTACGAGACTCGTACTACTACGTTCTATGTAAATAAGACCGGTACACAGATGCACCACATACACTTAAATAACTACTTTGACTTCTATAAGGTGTTTTTTCAAAACACTCTAAAGGGGTATAGGGGCCCCCAGCCCTATCGATAAAAACACACTAGTAAGAAGCGTTTATACTACTGAGATAAGCTGGGGGTTGGTGACCTTTTAAACCTGCCACAAACATGTTCTCATAATGGTAGGTTGAGACCTAGCTGACATCATCGATGAATGCTGCCTCGAAGCTAGCACGTGATATGACATGAACTGGTCCATCAGATGAACGGGTTTTCCTTCTGATCTCTATGGTCGGAAGGCTTCCACAGGCGAATTACTACGTAATGGAAGAAATTGTTACAATAAAACACAATACAAGGATTCCGACAGTTGGATAGCCCCATGTATTTTTCGTACTCGTATCGTTTCTCCCAAAATGGAAACGGCAATTGAATCCAATCAGGTGCCTTGTGCCTCAGGCATGACTTAGGCGGTGAAAGGCAAATGTCAGCCCTGCGGTTCCGGACTCAGCCATGACAACATCGATAGGACAATGTAGATTTTTTGCTCATGGAGACAAGGCTACAGCATTCTACTGGATGCTGTCACGTGGCAGAATGTGCTGCGAACAGCTGGAGATCCGATTGAGATTTCGGTGATTTTCAACCGATCTACCATGCAGACTCGTCGAAGCCATAACAAATCACGGCGAGGATGCCTGGAATGCAAGCGCAGACGGGTCAAGGTACCTTCTCTATGATTTTCAGCTTTCTGGTACGTTATGAAGATTGACTTTTACAGTGCGACGAAACTCGCCCACAGTGTTCAAACTGTACGAGACGCCATATGACATGTGATTATGGGACGCCATCGCTAGTCTGGAAAGACTGGAAAGAAGAAAAGACATCGCCTCAGAGTGATCATCAATCCAGCCCTCAGAGTCAAAAAGATGACATCTTTGTCACATTGGAACGATGGACGGCGTCACAGGGCGCTGATACCATGCCTGACATGGACATCAACGTGGTTGATCTGGAGCTGATGATGCACTGGTGTAACTCCGCCCATGAGGTGCTGGCTCGTAATGAGGCCACGGCGTGGATCTGGCGACAATTGGTTCCCCAAGAAGCTTTCTCTCATAGATTTCTTCTGTGGGGAATTCTGTCTGTGTCCGCATTGCATCTGTCCTGCTTCAAAGCAGAACAGCATCAATCGATATATCTCAAGAAAGCCGCATTCCATCAGAGCCGAGCTTTGGCCTTGTTTAGAGAAACATTGGAATCGGTTGGTTCACAAAATGGCAAGGCCGTGTTCGCTTTTTCTTCCCTGGTTGCGGTCTATGCTTTTGGGTCCCTATATAATCAGGAGACGTCCGATCCTATCCAAGATATCTATCAGATCCTCGTGCTCATCCGTGGAACTAATCAAATTGTTGCCCGCGTTCGCCAAAATCTCTTGGAGAGCGATTTCGCGCCGCTGTTGCAATTAGACGAGTACAGCAACGAGATTCCAGCTGATATGAGAGCCGCACTTAGCAGGCTGCATGCGCTGAACAACTCGCTTCAAGAGGGGCCAGAAAGCCACAAAGCGTACCGAGACGCGATTGATGATCTTGAAGAGATGTTTGTTCTTTTCTATGGCGGTGCAACCTCCATGACGCCGAGTGGAAAGTGGGCCATTCGACTATCGCCGTTGTACCTGGAGTATTTGCAGGAACGTCGAGCTTTTTCTCTGGTCGTCTTAGCGCACTACTGTGTATTGCTTCATTGCTTACGACAGCATTGGTGTATTGCTCCGTGGGCGACACGAGTATCCAAGGCTATCTGGAACGTATTGGATATCCGAGGGCGAGAATCGATCCAGTGGGCTATGGATCGGATATTCGAGCAATCTCGATCTGCATAGACAATCGGCTTCTGGCTCACGCTGCCAGGCTGCCAGGCGATCAAGGTATCAGGAGCTGCGAGGATGGAAACAATGAAAGTTGATGCCTGGAGGTTGGGGGTGTTTTAAGGAATTACTTGCTTCGTATTCGTTTTCCTTTGCTGTTTCGGTATTACGCCCTCGCGGCCACTAAGTGGGTCTGGCTCACTGTAAGTTTGGATCGATAGCATTAGGGTTTCCAGGTTCCCAGAAAGGAAGGCAGGTGATAAACAACTGAAATTTCTAATTCTTACCATCAAGTATAAGTACTGCTACAATTCCTCATATTCATGTCACTCTTCTCAGATTACTTGATACTGTTCATTCAATACTTGCAACTTTGAGATCTACTTGTAATCGTCGATGATGGCCTGGGTATTTTACTACTACACTCCTTCCACCGCCGCTGCGGGCGTCTTCATTGCTCTCTTTGGCCTTAGCACTGTGTATCACTTCTACCAGCTCATGCGGACTCGGACGTGGTTTATGATTCCTTTCTTTATCGGTGGTCTCCGTAAGTTCTTCCACGATTTGTTACTTACTTCCCTATTGTCACTAACGCCTTAGACGCAGTTGAAACCGTCGGTTATATCGGCCGTATACTCTCTGCGGGCCAAGCACCCAACTATTCAACAGGTGCATATGCTATGCAGAGCGCCCTGATTCTGATTGCCCCCGCCTTCTTCGCAGCGAGTATCTACATGGAGCTTGGACGATTGATTCAAATGTTACGCGCGGAGAACAACTCTTTGGTTCCCGTGCGGTGGTTGACCAGGACTTTTGTCGCTGGTGACGTCCTGTCGTTCTTGATGCAAGCTTCCGGTATGTCTTAGATCCTTTTCAGTGGCATGCCCATCGTCTAATCATTTCCTTGAAATATAGGTGCCGGCCTCATGGTAAGGAGTTCCTCCAACCCCTCAACCGGAGAACACATTATCCTCGGCGGTCTATTCGTGCAAATCATCTTCTTCGGCTTCTTCATGATCACCACCTTGATCTTCCAGGTTCGCATCAACAAGAACCCCACACCCGCTACAACCGGGCTATCAAAGCTCTGGCAAAGACATTTGTTCGCACTATACGTCACAAGCACACTGATCATGATTCGATCCGTTGTGCGTGTCGTCGAATACCTGGAAGGATATGATGGGTACCTCTTGTCGCATGAAATATTCCTCTACGTGCTCGATGCGCTTCTAATGTTCGTCGTCATGGCCTTTTTCCATTTCTATCATCCAAGTGAGATCAATTGCCAGATTGGTCGGGGTGAGAAATTCTTCCAAAAGGGGTTTGAGGTACGCAAGATTGAGTCTGTCTCTACATGGGAGTTGGAGAACCCCACTACCACTGTGGCTGTTTGATGATGACTTATGAGCTCCATTTATTTCTGATCTTCTATTCAATTTTCCTGATGTCTTTGCCCTCGCTGTCTATTTGTCGCAACGTTTTCTAAAATATCTTGTATGTATGTGAAGCGATAATCCCGTATGTATCATGACCAAAGGAAAGATAGATTCTCAATATAATAATTATCTATCTTCACCGTAATACCTACTCAGCTATCATACGTTCACTTATCTGCTTATTTACTGTTTTACAATCATTTTCAAAATATCATGAAAGTATGACGTATCGTACACGTATCATATTACCGTCAACTGGCACTAGTAAGGTACTTCCTACGTAATTAACGGTAATATAGTGGGGATCTCCGCCGGCTAAAATAGTGAAAAAATCTAAAAAATCGGACCCGCTCGTAATCGTATGTTCTTGCCTATTCTGGAATAAACGTAGCCGCAGACATTTACACTTCACCTCGCATGTGTGCCTTTAGTCTTTAACAACAACATATTTTGCGGACGTACGGAGAAATCGGGATTAGTCCAGTCAAAGGTTTTGCTAAAGAAACAAAATTTTCAGTTTCATTAACAAGTAGTACATCCACCGGTCCCAGATCGGCTGCTAGATGTGCAGTTCGGGTGGAACAGATCACTCACTATTTTGGCCCTGACTGCCTGACAGATATCACGAAGTCGCTGAGCAGGCTGAGACGGTTCGAGTAATAGAAAGGATGCACCTGTTTTCTATATGGAAACCATTGCAACTGGGGTCCAGGAACATTTATCCAAGCACACGGGCACAATTTGTCTGGGCCCTTACGCCATGATTTTGAGCTAGATGAAGAGGTAAAGAAGATGAGGGACGAGATAATTCCTGATATGTCAACGATTGGTCCCAAGATTCCACAGCTTTTGCAGTGGGTTGCAACTCGCACCGTTCCTGAATCTGGCGATGGATACAGTCATTCATCTGCTGTGGAAGATGTTGATTCCATCCCTTGATCTGTTCCTCATCCTGATCACTTAGCAGATAAAGCGAATTGGCAGATTGATGTGGGCCTGTCAACAAGATATTTACAGCCTTCTTTAACACGGAGGCTATATTCTGTACTTGATCATGGGTGAAAGCCGAGTCCCAGTATTTCATCCAAGCTATGAGACGACCTTCTTCGCCCGCAATTCAACAGAAATGTCATACTCGGAAAAGTCGAGGAGGTCAACTATCTGAAGCTTTAAACTAGCATCTTCTGGCAGGACTTCTGTGCCTATACCGGTGACTGAAACCATCGAGTTGAAGAGACTGTGCATAGATACACCAAGGGCATCAAAAACATCAGCCGCCGCGACATGTTGAAAGGGCAATGTCTGGATAAACCTGTCTTGAGTTTCTTTCGAATCTGCAACAGAGACATTGACGGGTTTTGACGGGTCTATGTCGATAATGCCGACGATCATGTTTGTAAAAAGCCCGACGGCGTCCCAGATTCCCTTGACAGGCAAATCTCTGCCAGATACCATGTACCCAAAACATAGCGACTGCTGGCTGTGAAGCTCTGAAGGACAAGCGCCCAGGCAACGTTTGTAATATTCGAAAGCGTTACTCCATATTTCTGGGCGAAGTCAGAGAATTTCGATAACAATCCAATCTCAATATCGATGATGTGATACTGCGCCGAACCCCCGTCGTATTTGACATTGTTCATCTTTGGAAAAATGGTCGGCTCACGGTTCTTCAGCGCTGCTGTCCAGTGTTCTAGCGCTGGTTTTTGTGATGTCTCAGTCAAGACTTTTAGATAGTCTCCAATGTCCGAAGCCAGCCAAGGAGAAAGTTGCCTGTCATACGCAAGCAAAAAATCACGCGACAGGATCCCCATCGATATGCAGTCTACAACAACATGATTGGTGTCCAGCCGACACATCACTTCTTGAGTAGGCAGTCGTTCGATCGAAAGGTATGCTCTTGGTAGAACTGATCTGATATCGTTACCTTCCTTATTTGCTTCACCTGAGTCTTCAACCAGCTGTGGTAAGCTAGATTCCTCGCCTGCTTTCAGGCCTATTTGTACTGGCTGTCTATCAACTCCACCATTTGAGACAAAAACTGTTCTTAGAGCTGGACGCCGCTGAGTGACTTGCAGCCAGGCCTCTTGCAACCTGCCAAAATCAATCTGTCCGGCTTGACTTGCGGGTGACAGCTTGAATGATAAAGGGCTTTTGTGCCGTTTGGGGTCGACAACCTGACTCACAAGCATGCCCCTTTTTCTCGCCAGATTTAAACTCTTTCAGTCTTTTCAGACTCTCTAGCCTGCTTTGCAAGCTATTGTTAAATCTTTTTATCATTTTTACGAGCCTGCTCCTGCGCAGCTTCCTCTTCTTTTTAAGGTATAATATCTCACGCTTACTAAACCTTTGACGGGCTTATAAAAAGTGCTCCACCATCGTTTTCTGAAGGTAAACCTAGCAATCAAGGCTGTTTCTTGTTTAGGCGCTTCTTCGCATTAATAAGAGCTCTTTCAAGGCCAATAATCTTATCTTGTAGTAAAATAACCTCTATAGAAAGACAGGATACCATTTCTCTAAACTGTATAGCTTTTTGATCATAAATATCAGTAACAGCAGCTCTTACAAGCCTGTCGAGTCGTTTCCAGTCCTCAGCTAGAATAATTAAAGCTCCAGATTCACTTAAGGATAGCCGACTGTCAATTTTCTTTATAAACTTTTGAATAACAAGCTTTAGATTGAAGGGATATAAGCCGGTATTTCTGAACGCTGAGTTGATGTTCTTGCTCGTAAAAGTCATGTCCCAACTAGCCCAAAAAGGCCGAAAAAGTCACATTTTGTAAGCCAGGTGAAGCTATACGAATCCTTTATGAAATCATCAAATTGCTTCGTATAATTCGTAGAAAGAGGCGAGAAAGTAGCGACATCTAGAGGCTGCAAAGTATGCGTTGAATGAGCCGGAAAGATCCCTAATAGAATTCGATTTGAGTCGCAGTAATCAATAAACTTCATTATAACATTTTAGCGTTCTAATAAACTGTATACCACCCCCCAGCTTCACGCACCGCCTCTAGGCGCCGTTTAATGGACTCTATACAATTCTTGATAAGAATAGGGCTTAACTGATCCCAAGAGGCCTCTGCAGCGCTGCTAAGGATATTTGAGGCCGTATCTTCCCCCCCAGATACGTTTCTGATATCTGGATTGATTCCATAGACCCCCTCTTTAAGTGGAAACCAGGGATTCTGGATAGGACCCAAATCCGTGAATAAGGCGGCCAATCCAACAATTTCATACCATTATCTGCAAACCACTGCTTTGATTAGTTCGATATGTGGATGGGAGCATTACCTTGCATACAAGTCAAGCCTGGCTCATAGATTGTAGGCCACATTTCCTCTATAATCTTGATATAGGAGTTCGAGGAATAACCTTGCTTGTTGGACTCTAAATCGCGCTCTAACTATAATAAATCGGCGCGATTAGTGCCCCGGATAGCTGCCCATATCATAACGCTTACTCCTTTGCCCTTTTTGACCTCGTGTACGTAGGCTTTTTTTCCATTTCTCGCCCAAAACACGTACGCGGAATACCCATTTTGTACGCTTCCTAGAGCCGAGCTCAATTGAGCATTCATCTGAGAAGATAATCTTGCTCCATTCTTCCCACCCCCAATCCGCGTATTTGATAGCGAATTCGTCTTAATTTAGGTGCCTTTTTTTGAGATAGTGTCTCATATGGTACGTCTTGGAATTCCAAGAGCTTGGGAAATTGTATGCGCAGACCGCCCAGTTTCGTGCTGCCCTAGAATCTTTCCCCTTAAGTATGGAGATAATTTCTTTCTCTCGCCAATATTGCCAGATGTAGCCCTCAAAGGCGAACGTGGAGGCATGGCAAGGTGGTTGTAAACGTTGGGTTGGAAACGCGTTGCATCGCGGAACGCGGGTTTGGCGTAAACTAGGGGGGGGTGACTTTATACCCTAATTGATGGATTCCATACAAATCAGCCTGATGAAATATTTATATAAACCTTAGGTTATCTTAGCTAGCTCAGACGCTTCTACTAGCGTGTTCTTTTTATCCTCAGGAGAAGATGTGTTCCAACTAATCGCTCCGCTAATGGACACTTCAGCCAAGTCAATTTCCGCCAAAGCCCAAACAACACAAAACAACAGTATAGAAGTACACAGCATTAGAAACAGCTTTGACTTTTGCCATGGACCATCTACCAAGTACGAGGACATTATTCTGAGTTCTTGCCGTGTTTCTCCAATAGCCTCTTGATCATTTCCTCATTCCCACTTTGAGCAGCAACATCAACCAACGTCTCACCATCCTCATTCTCAGCCTTCCAATTAGCACCTTTCTCCAACAACAATTTTGCTATCTCTTCTCGCCCATATCTTGCTGCAAGGAAGAGCGCAGTGGCTCCTGCGTAATCGTCATACGCGTCTATATCAACACTATCATGCTCCAGCAAAATCTTGGCGATCTCCTCATTACCGTTTTCAGTTGCCTTCGTTAGAGCCGTCCAGCCGTAGTCGACGTGAGCAGCATTCGGGTTTGCGCCTTTATTCAGTAGTACCCTCACCATGTCTGCATCCCCCATGTCGACGGCTGATAAAAGTGCTGTCTTCCCGTATTCGTCAAGCGTACCTTCGGGGTTAGCACCGTTATGCAGTAGCAGCTTCGCCACCGCTGAATGCCCGTTTTCCACGGCCATTCCTAGAGGTGAGTAAAGCGGGCCTTCTGGACCATCCTTGTTGGCGCCCTTCTCCAGTAGCACTTTCACCACGGCTTCATGCCCGCTCTCCGCGGCCGCGTATAGAGCTGTTCGGTCGTCATAGTCCTGTGCCTCCAAGTTGGCGCCCTTCTCTATCAGAAACTGTACCACATCAGCATGCCCATTTTCGGCAGCTACGATGAGAGCTGTCCGATCGAAGTCTTCTCTGGCCTCGAGATCTATATCGGGTCGCCTACTGAGCAACACCTCTATAGAATGAAGTAGTCCGTGGAACGCTGCAAGATGCAATCCTATCACTTCTTGCGGACTGTCTTCACTCTGGCGCGGAGCCATTCCACTCAGCTCCATGGCCTGGATGCATGCCACAACCTTGGGCTGGCTTTCAAGAAAGTTTACGACCAGATCTTCCCCATCGACAGAAGATGTTCGCGTATGATAACCCCAGTTTGTTGCAGCATACTCATAGAGCTCATTTGTTTTCAATCTTTCCTCCAAGTCAGGTTTAGAACAAAGACCGGTTGCAAAGGTATCAAATGATAGATATGTGACGCAATTCCTCGCGATTTCTTTCTGCCCGACAGAATACCAGGTTGGCAGCGTACGCTTTAGATAGTCGTAAGTTGTGTAATGCACCAGGCGGATCTGGTTGCTGCTCGCATCGACTGTCACCAGTCCAGCACAGACGGAACTGATATAATCCACCCCAGAAAGATTGTCGTCATCGAATTCGCTGGAGCCAATTTCAACCGCAACAGCGTGGTCCAATTCTTCCTTGGACAGTGGCCTGGAGGAGAATGTAACCCATGAAAGCGCCCTTTTTGCGAGCGTTTGATCGTTGGAAGTTTGATTGTCGACTCGCTTCAATGCCTTGTCATAAGTCTCGTCTAGTTTTTCTAGTCCAACGGACAGACTAGCTAGTGCAGTTATAATATCTTTGGGAGAGCTTAGCCCTTTGAGGGAGTCAATGTGGAGCCTTGCAAGTAGAAACCTAGATCTGATGTCAGTTTTACGACCTGCAGGATATTATAGTTCAAACATAGGAAAGAATACATACATCCCCTGCGCAGCGTCAACAATCCTGTTCTTGATCTGCTCCTGCAAACTCGGACGGTCCAGGACTCTCGGATGTAGGCTTTTCATTTGGTCACTCAAGAAAATCCGAATGTCCTCATCACTTGCCCGAATTGGCAAATTCGTGGATCCGTTTCTATCAAAGGCTTCCATGATCTCCGGGATTTCCCGTGAAGTTGCAAAGATATTTATGCCGCATTCATCCTGAAGCCTGAATATGTTTGGAAGCAGCGAAGACAAAAGAAAATCTCTTCTGTTTCCGTTAGCCACCGGGCATTCGTCCAATGCGTCAACAAAGACAAATACTCGTGAGTACTGAGAAATGATTGCTCGTAAAGCCTTCATCACGTCTGCAAAAGTCGGCCGTTCGTTTCTTCGTCTCTCATGCAGCTCCTCCAATTCGGCAGGGATGAAATGAAGGCCTTCCGTTAATTGTTTAAGAATACTGAGGAATAAATCAACAGGTCTCAAAGTGTCCTGCTGACTAAATTCGCAGTACAAATAGGCAATTCCAACGGTGTTGTCGGTGTAGTATCTCGTACTGAGCTCCTCCACAACGACAGATGTCAGAATTGTTTTCCCAGCACCAGGTATTCCATGGTAGAAGAGAGCCTTTCCACTTTCACGAAGCCACGATTGAAATGCATCTGACTGCATCAGCCATAGTCCAGTACCTTTGTTGCGCTTTTCGAAATGGTCACTTTGCCGAGCACTATAGTCAGCTTTGGTGATCCAGTCCAGGATTTCTTTTTTGTCTTCGCGAAATTGTTTACGCGATTGGTTTTCTTGCAATTCAAGCGACTTTTCGAAAGACGCCGTGATTTTCTGGGTGTCGTAGACTTGTGCATTCTCCCGGAATTTCTGTTCGGCATCTTGGATACCAGCTAGAGTCCCTTGCCAGTCGTTACCCTTGACCAGGTCCTTTAAGAAATTCAAAGTTTGGCTTCCGTAACAGGACAGAGCAGTTTTCATCTGATATAAAAGAAGTTGTTGATAGAGATCAATCAAGTCTGCTTCGAGAATGTCACGTAATCCGTCCGATGGGCCATCGTTGAGTACATTCTGCTTCTTGAGCAAAACTCCGCTCAGATTCCAGTACCAGTCCATCCTTCTAATAACATAGGCAGTGCCCGTACGGTTTGATGCAGCCTCCGCAACAGGATTCTCTAGAAGCTTCGAAGAGTCAGTTCACGAGACAGACTCAGGCTTTCAACGTCTTGCCTACCTTCAGAGCTGTGGTAACTACGGCCCATGGAAGGGCAGCCTGCGGCGAAGACGATACCGCAACACTTATGATGTCCGTCACCGGGCTAATACCTCCCAAAATGGCTCCCATCACTCGCTTCGTCTCGGCTTGCTTCCCTGTTTTTTGAAGACCGAGCTTGATAACATCTCGCATTTGCGCTCGACGCCTGTCAGGGTTGTCTTGGTCAATTGCATTTTCAACTCCGTCCAACGACGTTACAGCCGTGTCGGAGTCACTGTCACCGTCCTTTAGATCGCGGGACAAGAGTTTCTCGTATTCCCGCACCAACTTGGATTGCTCCCCATCTCGGAGATTGTTATAGGCCCGGTCCCAAAGTTGTTCTGCAAGAGTTGGCTCATGGTTTTGTGTAGGAGGTTTTGCTGCACCATTTGGAACGGCAGGGGATGTTTTGTTATCCGGAGTCGAATCTTGCGGTTTTTTTGGAACAGAAGAGGATTGTTTGCCTTCTATTCCGCTGCTATACCGGGGTGGATCTGAGGCCTCGTCTTCGCCCGATCCACCACCGCAGCCACAAAGCTTCAAGCGGGGCATCTTTGAGCAAAATATCTCGGGATTTTGTTCACAGCATTGATGAAATGGAAATTGCGACGACGACAAGAAAATTTATATTCCGACTGCGTGGGATGCTGGCTTAATGTGCTATGACATAAATCA
The DNA here is from genome assembly GCA_001571465.2 of Talaromyces pinophilus. NCBI lineage: Eukaryota > Fungi > Ascomycota > Eurotiomycetes > Eurotiales > Trichocomaceae > Talaromyces > Talaromyces pinophilus. The sequence goes on along the minus strand of CP017344.1, from coordinate 1,669,278 downwards.
TCGCGGACCTTCTGCATCTGACAAGCGTTCGTGTACATGGCCGCCCGTCCACAATTGATCTGCACAGTGCACATCGCATCGTCAAGAAACATGTTCGTTTTTCAGGTAGCCACTGATGTCGATCAGCCGAGGATGGGATAGCACGACCTCGTAATTGAGATCATTGCACAGATCTTGCCCAAACCAGTGGAGTTTGATCGAGATCATTTCTTGATTTTGATTCTGTCGGTCACACACTCTGAATGCCTTTTTCAGCTGCCGCCACTTTTGTGAGGGCGCTCACTGAGTAAATTCCGAAGTTTGGGGCTGGGCGGCGCTTTCAAACCTTACGAAGGAAGATAGATACGGTATATTTAGGGTCAGGGCCTCCCCAATTGTGGCTTTTGCTTTGGTAGATGCCGCAACCGAGATCGAATGCTTTTGAGATTTCGTTTCATCGTTGCTAAACTTGGAGTATAGATTATCGGGCAACACCTTCAGCCCATCAGTTTGCCATAATACCAACTTATCAGCCTGTGGATCATACTTGATAGTGGCGTTTCCTTGGTTTCCCGTCATGATAAGTATAATCTTTCGAATTAATGTGCCTAGACATTTAAGATCTAGCTGATGGCTTCCCATTTTTTGACTTCAGGCGAGACATTCTCAACCTTCAGTGGCTCAAAGAGACCATGTTTGTGATATGCGTGCACGAGATTGGGTGTTTGAGATACCCACAACTGAGGGAGGACTTCCTCTAAATCTATAGGCTTGTGAGAGACACGAGTTTTGATCTCCAATGTTGAATCAAAGTCCACGACCTCCCCTGCCCTCTTTCTTTGTGACTACTTCAGCGATACATTTTGGCATAGGGAAGCCCGGGTGATCAAGAAATGTGAAAAGTGATAATATCCACCGTCGGACCCTATTCGCGCGACATAGGTGAAATGTGCTCGCTCGAGGAAACTCAATAGGTTGTGAATTACGTTACGTCCTGAAGTAGGCTGTCTATCAACGAGCAAATATAGGCAAGCATGTCGTTCCATGCTCTAAAGCCTACCTACTGACTACCCAGGTTGCTAGCTTACGCTCTACATGGGCCAACTCTATTTCAGATATCAATTGACTTGGATCAGTTATCGCTAAATTCAACGAACCCTATCCATGTCCGAACCGGTGCACATTGACACCATCATAAAAATGTAAAAAGACAAAATAATGGCCCAGCAAAGATGAAACGCCATCTCAAACGCCTTGTCATGGACATTAGAACATACAGGTAAGAGGGGAATCTGACAGAATAGGCCGTTTGAGATGCAAAGAAAAAAAAGACAATCACTCGAAAAAACCTGACAGCCATGAATGTGAAAAAAGGTATCTTTGACTTGGGCACCACTAAAATAACTCCTTGGAACTCCCGCTGTGACCCAATCCTGAGAGATAGGCCTTATGATGGATTCGTCGAATTGATGTCCGAATCAGAACATGTCCATTGGCGACAAACGACTATCAGTGAGCTCTGGTCCGTTTGGCCGCGGGGGCAGGCGAATCAGTAAAAGGATCGGCTTCACGCTTTTTCGACCCAGACACTTCGCCAGGCTGTGTCTTCTTGCGAGCCCAGACACTGAATGGACTGCTGCGCTTGTCAGTCTTCTTTGTCTCTGAAACAGCAGAATGGACGGGCTCTGTTTTATCGTCGTTGTGCACACGAATAGTACGAGCGCGTAGCGAACGTTTAGGTGTTGTCTCGAGCTCTGCTTCAGAATGAACAATGTCTGTGCTTTCAACGGAGTCACCAGGCTCTTCGATATCGGTAGTAGCCTCTTCGTTCTCATTGACAGAGTCAGACTGCTTGGCTTCTAGTAATGGTGCAAAGAGACGGCGACCTTTGATACCTGAGCGAGTCAAACGCGGGACATCGAGATTAACACTACTGTCAAGCAAGTCTGGGCGAACGGCGAAGAAGCCCAATTCGTCTTCTTCGTTCTGTTCATCTTCAGACTCACTGCGCTGATAGTCGAACTTGCGAAAGACCTTTTTTCCACGGCTAAAAAATTGTTAGCATTAAGATCCTTAATTTTCAAGAAGATGTAGCAACTTACAAGGTGTAGAGCATCCCATCAGTCCGTTTGACGGCTTCTTTGGGATCAATTTCTGGTGCCACATGACGAGAACTGACACGCTGACGCTTAGCCTTGGGAGTTTCGCTATCAGAAGACATCTTGAGCTCTGGTTTGCTCAAGAATGGGTTGTCGAGGCTCTTGTTTGCCACAGGAATACGATCACGACTGTCTGTAAAGATTTCGATTGAGTAGCTGTTGCCAGTGGAATCTTCGTGGAAACTGTCCAGGGAAAATCCACTGGGTTTCTTTGTGCTTTTCGCGGGGCTCGAAGACGAGGCGTTGACAGGAAAGAGAGAACGTGCCGTAGCACCGAAACTACCAATCGACTTCTGATGGCGAGGAGTCTTTGCAGGTGTGGGTAAATGAAACGAACGTCCTGGAAGAATTACCGACCGCGAGAAGTTATGTGCTGAGGCGCCTCCTGCACCGTCTGAAAGGTCTGAAGATTCCAGATCCTGGATCTCGTTGAGTAGCGACCCTTTTCCACGAACTGTCTTCTTGCGGGGAGAAAGAGTACTAGGAGGAGACAAAGTGCCGACTTCGTTGCGACGTGTGGATTTTTTGGGAGATGGTGGAGGAGGAGTTGCGTGCGCCTCGCTAGAACGTTGCCCTGCTAGTCGAGCAGATTGTCGTGTGGGATATGGATCGAAGCTGTCGTAGCCTGCGCCATGTTTGGGTGCCCGTGGCTCGCGTAGCTCACGAAAGTCCGAAGGCGGAGGAGTCGTCGCCATTGCGATCACTCAATTCGAGAGCTTGAGGATATTCTGGTAGCAATGTGTGCTGGTAGTATGATGAGAAGTCGCTAAGGTGGACAGGTGAATGTAAACAAGGGATTGTTGATTATCCCTCAAGCGCGCGCCCACGGTCGCCAAAATGGAAGAGCTGACACTAGCAATTGAGATCGAGAGTAACCAAGTCAGATAAGACGCGCCAAAGACAAAATATCGAGTAGATGAGACGTCTTCCAATTGTTGCAGTGCAAAAGGACCAAAAGAATGATGGGGAAGAGAGGAGGAAATGTTGTTGTTGATATGGAGAAAGACTGGGATGAAGTGCGGAATGCGTGGTTGTTGGCAGAAGGACCTCCAGCCACTCGCTTTAATTCGGGAGGCTGACACGCCCGCCTCTAGCCTGTTTGGGCTCCGCACCACGCCGGCCCAGCTCGATGGATATTCAGCGAGAACAAAGAAAGGAGATTAATATTGACGGCTTAGTATAACTGATGTAACGGTGTTGATAGTATTCTGTTTGTATTCCCCCCCCCCCTTCCCTTTTTTTGGGTTTTTTCCCTTCGCGTAAATTGGGGTTGTACGTACTCTATAGGTACATACAAATCTATGCTCAACGCTGATTGGCTAGTCGTCGCCCGCAGCCGATGCTGCCATGCCCCGCCAAGTCGATTTTTCGATGTTTACTTGGACAACACATCAATTACGCGTTGTGTCATATTAAGTTCTAACATTGCCCAACACAATTGCTACGCATCTTATAATATAACTCATCTGCCAGCAATGGCTATTCCGAGCGCGACGCAGGAGATGGAGAGATTGCAGCTATCGGATGAAGACACAGAGGAGCTATGGAATTCACCCTCACAACGACGCACAAGACCCGTTCCTCAAAGAACACCGGCGTCAGCAGACAGGCTGGCAAACCAAGACACCAAACCCTCGCTCGACCAAGAAGAAGCTCGGGAACTCGCACTACGGAGTGAACTACAGACTGTGAGAAACGTGAATCAAGCTATTGAAGGTGTTTTGGAAAGTCTGGAACGAGCCAGAGGGAACATGGAGGTTTGTAATGTCTCCCGAAATATTGAATCTGGCAGTAGCTGACCGATAGTAGACGGTATCACGTACAGTCGACTCGGCGTCAACGCTCCTCAACACATGGACCCGAATCCTAGCACAGACAGAACACAACCAAAGACTCCTCCTCAATCCCCAGTGGCAAGGCGCCTCTCACGACATTGCCGAAATGGAAAGCGAAGCAGCAGCAAAACAACAGGCTGCCGAGCGACGAGAGCGAGAACTCCAGGAACGTCGCGAAGCGGCAGCCCGAAAAGCAGAACAAGAAGAGAAAGCGCGAGCAGCTGCCACAACGGCGACGGGGCGAGGTCGAGGTACAACCAGAGGGAGAGTGGTACGGGGAGGAGGACTGGGGAGGACGCCGAGTGTGTCTGCTCCTAAAAGTACTTCTACTACTAGTACAACGAGAACGGCTCGACCAGCTTCGGCGGCATCGACGCGACGGACAGTCAGTGGGATTGCCCGTGGTTCGAGTGCTGCAACCCGCGGGCGTGGTAAACCTTAGACTCCCTACTTATATCCCTACTTATAGACAACAATTGATACCCGGCTGCAGCGACAAGCTACAGCTATTCGCATATAAATGGCAAATGATTTGTTACAATTTCGCAGAGTTCCTGTTCCTGAGTAAATAAAGCGCGGAGCAAATTAACCAATCGTATATCCCGGACGCGTGGAAGTGGGGCATGTACTACGTAGTATATTAAGCTCCCCTATCCGTCTTAATTAATCTTATCAGCCAGGCAGCTCAGAAATGCGACATCTCTCTTCTTCTTGTAGTTGAGTACGGAGTATAGGAGAACGACAGTGTACTCACACATAGACTTGCTATAACCCTCTCCCAAAGGCAGCGACAACGGTAACCCATCAACATGAACTTCGCGCCATATCAAGACGAGTCCCCCGAAGTCGAAAGAGCTCTCTCACCTCCACCTTCATTCTCAACAGACCCAGCAAATCGCACCAAATCACCCTCGCAGACCCAATATAACAATAACAATAGACAACAGCAGCAAAGAGCAACACCGCCGCCATATCAAGCATCTCCCACCTCACATTTCTACAACCCCTCAAACGGCGGATACGGATATCAAGAAGCAGCATCGGCGTCATGGACAGATCCCGAAAGTCAACAGCAACAGCATAATAATAGGGGCGGGTATGGAGGCGCACGCGCAGACCTCGACGCGTTCGAGACGAGTTTGCCGTTAAGAGTTGATTATGAGGCTATGCTGGCGTATTTGTTGCTGCCGCCGGCTGGAGGGGTGTTTTTGTTGTTGTTTGAGCATAAGAGTGATTATGTTCGGTATGTTAACGAACACTGAGTAGGAAGTGTGGGAATAGCCGGTTGATTCTTGGGGAATAGATTCCATGCATGGCAGTCAAGCATGCTGTTTAGCGCTATATTCGTTCGTCTCCCGGTCTTATCCTACTCGAGCTTTGTGACTGACGTCCAACAGGTCTTACATCTCATATTCTCCTGGTCAAGCATAATCTCCTGGCTGATGTTCATCGGTGATATTGCTCTCATCGCTTTTTTGAGTCTACACGCTTATCAAGATGGTACGTCCATACATGCACTCGATAAAGTATCAAACTGACTAGTTATAGTTGACTCCCTCGATCATTACGAGGTACCCATCTTCGGCCGACTAGCGAATTCATTTGTGGATGACGAGTAAGATAACCTCGACTGATAATCTGCTTCGCCGACTCTCTTTTTCCTATCCCTGGTCTCTGTCATGTACAGTCCTCGATGTCAAGGAGCTTTGAGCGTTGATTGCGCACAGTAGCTCGATTTTGCTTCGTTTATACATATAGTTTAATGCCATTTGCATATACTCAATCTTCAGCCATATCGGCTATAATCTTACGATTTCAGTTACATACTTGAACTATGTTGTAGAAACAGTCATGGGTCACTAAGTATATAAGGACCAGTTGACTATTACTATAACCTCAGACCTCTACCAGACGACAAGGTTCAGATTTTAACAATATAAGATCAACAAGATAGGTTCAGCGGACTGGACATACGAAAGGAAATGCAATATTCGTTCAAATTAGTCATGATACGTATTTACAAAGAAAAACATAATCAGATTCAACCTTTATTAGAGGAATTTGACAGCACCAAACGGAAAATTGTTCGACATGATTAGAAACGGTGAAAAACAAGGGTAACATGCTTGTTGGAAGGAAACATGAAAAAAAAAAAGCCACAATTAGAGATCAAGAGAAAAAGTAGAAGGGTTTCAGAGAGAATAGGAAAATAGACGAAAATAAACGAAAAAAAATGTCGCTCACAAATATACATCTGGTCGATACCCATTCATCGACAGCTGAAAACATAGGAATTTGCATGGGTCATCAACAGATTGAAAAAGACGTTAGAAGATTAAAGCAGGACGGGTCGGGTCAAGAATGAAATAATGTGCAAGACACAACCCATTAAAGTTGCTCGCGTTGGTGGTTAGTTTATACATTGTCGTCGAAAGTCGTTAGATGCTTTGCAGATAATTGCTTGGGACTAAGCCAGGGTGGCCTCGGCTTCCAGTCACTTCTGCTTCCCACCATCCATCATCTTGCAGGCGCAAAACCGCGAGGATGTCTCCTTTGGAAAATCCGAGCTCCTCAGGAATAGCGGCATTATAACTATACAGAGCACGAGCTGTACGTGAAACTCTATTAGTAACCAAATATGAAACAAGCATTATAGGATATAGACTTACCAAAATGCAAAATTGGACGACCATCACGGCTGAGGTGTCGAGCAGGATCGGCAACGGTGATGCTCTTGCTGCGAGATCGTGATACTGAATCTGCACCATTGCCATAGTACATGGATTGCGGCCGGCCATTATTCTGCCCTCTTCCATTGTAGGAGTCGTAGCCGCCTCTGTATGACTCTACATGGCCTCCGGAGAGTTGAAGCTCCATACCATTAGCACTAGCTGGGCGGGTCTCTTGTGCGAACGCTGGACGTGGTGAAATTGGCCGAGCAGCTTCTACAGGGGATGCGTGTCGAGAATACTGCTGTGGCGAGTACCCACGATCACTGCCAGGGCGAGTGTTGGTAGTTGGAGACTGAGTGTTGCGAATGTTATAGTTCCTAGACTGATACGTTGTCGGAGCTCGGCTTGCACTTCCTCCTTGAGCTCCAGCCCCAGTACTGTACTGATTGGCGCGTGTATCTACCGGTGCAGGTGCAGGCTGAGGGCTGGCACTTCTTCTGATTGTTGGGGCAGGAGACCGAGCACGAGGTACGTCTTGAGCGGGAGCATAGGCCCTAGTAGTGGTCCGCTGAGGATTTTGGGAGGCGATTGTTGGAGCGGGAGAACGAGCACGGGGTAAATCTTGCACAGGAGCTGCCCTAGTAGTGGTACGCTGGGGTCCACCAAAGCTTGGAGCCGGAGATCGAGCCCGGGGCACTTCTTGAGCAGGAGCCTGAGCCCTTGCAGAGCTCTTTTGAGGACTGCTGGACCCACCAAACATATTTTGAGCTTGGCCAACATATTTCTGAGTCGTCTTCTGCATTTGGGCCGAAGTAAACGCCGGCTGTGGCGCATCCAATCGCTTCGCAGGTTCATTGTAAGAAGGGGGCGGTGCATCTGCATTTCCAGTATTTCCATAAGTAGAACTAGTGGCAGATGGAGCAGGCGTTGCCAAACCATGATAGCGATCGGCTGAGACACGGCCTGCTGAAGGTTTCCCGACTCCTTTGAGGTCGGCAAGCGCTCTAGCAATCGGGTCAAGGTCGTCTTCCAGAGGCTGCGACGCTTGTGTTGGTTTTTTGTCTGGCGAAGCTACATCGAACACATTGTTTCCAATGTTCAACTGAAAGTTCGCTCTAGGATCCACAGGCTCTGGACTAGTAGACCGTGGGGGCTCCGGTGACGGCTGCTTGTAGACAGGCTTGGTCGGGCTACGAGAGTAAGACTGCGACTGGCGGTCTTTGTCGTGGCGACTCTTTCGACGGAATGGGCTATTGCTGAAGAAGGCGCTTCGTTTCTTTTGAACTTGCTTTTCGGGAGTCATTCCTGCCATTGCGACGCCGTTGGTTGGCTGCTTGACGGGTGATTGCTTGCCGCTGGGAGGCTCTTGGCTTGAGAATGATGTAGGGTTGGAAATATCACTCGCGTTATCTTCTCGGCTAGAAGGCCTGTACGCGCTGGTCGCCGAGCTACGCTCAGATGGAGGTCCGGTGCGGCAGAACATAGTCATTCCGTCTGTTGGGTAGGAATTATGAGGCACATTTCCAATCTCACCATGCTGATTTGGATCATAGTTGGGTGGTAATTGACCGCCACGTCGAAGATCTAGAGGCGAAGGCTGCACTGGCTGCGGAGGTTGCGCAGGTTGAACTGGCTGCACTGGCTGTGCAGGCTGACTCTGAGGCATTGGTTGAGGGCTTGACCTCTGGGTTGTCATCGTAGCCTCTCTACTCTCTGTAGCGGTGAGATTAGGTAGGCCCATCTGAGCAGCCAACTCTGAGCTCGGGTCATGATGAGATTCGTAGGTTGAAGGCTGAGGCGAGGAGCTCCGGAAGGCAGGATTGATGGCTCTTTGAAACTGTGCCACAGAATAATTGTCTTCGTCGGAAGCTTCTGAGCTGGTGTCATTGATATCTCCGCGAGCAAAGTTGATGAATCTAGGTGCATCTGGTATCTCTTGTCCAGTACCGCGGTCTTTAATAAAACTACCAATGTCTTTTTCGACCTCGCAACCCTCCAATGAAACACGAATCTTCTCACAGGACTATACAATTTGTTAGCTTTGCTTCTTGTCCACGAGGAGATAATTAAAACATACAGCATCATCACTGACGCAAACAGTCGAGGCAATATTTGCGTAAGCCCACAGACTGCTCTTTGTGAAATCGAGTCTTTCTTCTTCAAGGTCTTGGAATTTCTGTGCAAAAGTTAGTCATCACTCAACCCACGCTATTGATCCCTGCTTACATCACAAGCCGCCTTCCATTCTTTATTCCAGCGACCGGTCGTCTCTTGAAGGACTTTCACTGCTGCCTCGTATTCATTGCTGTTTGAAGCAAGCTGGATTTGTGTCTTCTCAAGCTTTGCTTTATTCTTTCGCTCTTCCTGGCCCATGACCATGTGACCTTGTGCTAGGTAGCCTTTGATTCGCAGACAGTCTTGCTCGTATCTATCTCTTGCCTATTTCCCCCTTGGGTTAGCTAGGCATGTCCTATTCAGATGATAACCGCCAGTACCAACCTTGTTCACTGTATGTGTCTGTTGATTCTTGATCTTCAATAACTTTTCAATGCTGTTCTGCACTATCTTTCGTCGTTCTTTCATACCACCGGCAAATGCTGCTAGTGGCTCTTCCAGCTCACTTTTCATCTGCTGCGAGATGGCAGCATGTGCCTTTGCAATGGCTTCTGTCTCGCCTCGTACAACATCAAGAGAAACGCGTAAGGTACCGGTCTCATTCGAACCGAGGGACTTGCGACAGAGTGCGAGCAGTTTTCGTGCGTATTCATCCTCAATTGCGGCGCGAGCTATGAACGTTAGGATTCGGGTCAGCTTCTCGGAGTGTATGTAGATAACTCACTATTATAGAAGGATTTTATTTCATCACACGTTACTTTTGCATTATGCATTCGTTCCAATAAAGGGATCACACCGGCATCGTCTTTACCCCAGAAGTTGTTGGCAACTAGACATGACCATTATTAGTATCGAATATATCCAGGATATGGGCTCATTCGACTTACAAGACATCGACACGGTCGGCCCATCCACCATGGTTCCAGGCATTGTGATTTGAATTCGTATCAATCAAGAAGATGTTTCAGTGTTTCTGAGCTTCGACCAGCGTGTGCTCGGGGTAACCCGCTAGGGAGACGTAGAATAAAAATAGAGAGAAACAAAAAGAAGGGACGATAGCTAGTATATAGCCAATACTCAATAATAGACGGTCGTTACAGTCGTTGCACACAGTGATATCCAAGATCCAGAGTGTTGAAGAAGGGTAGGAAATGATCGAAAAGAGTAATAGAATAGAGCACAAATTCGTGGGGAGCTCCAAAGTGTCAGTTGTCCTGGATGTTTACGGTGGGCGTCTCTCGGGGCAACCGCGATCGAGTGTGCAGGGCTGGTGACCGTGGCTTCCCGAGTCCCACGCACTAGCCCCAATACGTTCATAGTGTCAATGACGTCGCGTATCCTTTGTTGTATCACGTGATAAGTCTCGACATCTAGCAGCCTTGAAATTCTGGCAACCACTCTGATCAATCGTCCATCGGGAAGGAGCTACAGGCTACCTAAGCACATTTCTTCAGCGATCAACATCACTAATTAACAAAAAGAGTTTAAATACACTGAGCACATAACAGACCTACGTGTTTGCGGCAGCCTGAGCATGGTAGCGCTCGCCAGCAGTCGTGAACTTGGCCAAAGTGGCATCAATCTCTGCCATTTCTTCATCTGTCATATCAATGACCAGACTATTCTCTGCTGCCCTCTCCGCCGCCGTCGCACCAGGGATTGGGATGATGGTCGGCATTCCCGGACGTCTCTGCAGTGCTCTAACCCAGTTGATCGCAAGCTGAGCCGGTGTGCAGCCCTTCTTTTGAGCCATCTGCTCGACCTGCGCAACAAGCTCCAGATTGATTTCGAAATTACCCGGTTGAAATTGAGGAAAGCGTCGCAACATCGAGTCTGCTGGGATATCGTCGATCTTTCTGATTTGGCCTGTCAACATTCCACGGCCGATTGGCGAGTAGGCAACAAGTGGAATCCCATACTGAGCGCATGCGGCCGCGACCCCATTTTCCAGCACCTCAGTCGAAAACCTTTCGTCTGATTAGCATAAAATTCTATGAATGGTGCTCTCAATCACTAACATAAACAGTTCAACCTCGACGGCGGAGATCTTGGCGATTTTAACGGCCTCATGGATGGTCTCGGCACGCACTTCAGATAGAGATATTCCTCCGAGCTTGCCAGTTTGCATGTACTCCTTATCCATGGTGCCGAAGGTAGTTCCCAGAGGCACGTTTGGGTCCCGACGAGCAAATTCGAATAGGTGCAGCTACTTGCGACCTTTCAGCTGAGCAAGACTGTCGTCAAGAGTTCTCCGGGTGTTATCAGGTGAACCGTCCGGTCGGCCAGTCTTGGGGTTCATTCCACCTTTGATACTAAGGACAACCTTATCGGCATCCTCTGAGTATTTTTCAAAGTATCGTTCCAAGAGCACGAGACTGTTGTAGTCAGGGGTGCCGTAGGATTCACCCCGTTCCAAAAATTGCCTATCCTGCGTTAGCTTTCGGTACGAAGAGAGTAGTAGACTAGATAGTAAGTTTGGATTGCAATACGTACAACCATTTTGAAGTGCGGTGCGCATGGCTTCAAAGGCTTGCTCTTCAGAGCATGGGTTAGCTCGCCATGTGAAACCCATGAGGCCGAAGCCAATAGGACCTACTTCCTTTCCATTGATTGAAGGTATATCTACCACAGAAGATGCCGGCTGGCGAGTTTCGAACAGTGAAACAAATAAAAAGCGCCTTTGTTTTGATGACTTGGCCTGACGAATGATAAATCGTATTGATGTGAATTGAGAAAGGTTCTTGCGAGGCGATTTCCAGCCTTGACCGCTCCTGATATATATGTTGAAGACTGAGATATTTTTTTCAAGATCTTCTTCCAAGCAAAGAACCAGATCTATAAAGGCACCCGGCCAGACTTACATCAATTCCTTGATAGTCCTGCGGGGTTCGGGTTCCCTGCCAGGTCAACTGCTACCACCTACACTGGCGAGAGCAAGGATATTTCCAAATACTGTAAAATGTCTCATAGACACCTGCCTAATTCAACGTATTGAGCCACCTTGGGAACTAATGTCGACGGAGGAACAGCTTTACTTTGTTATGCCAATACTGCTAGCACATCAGCTTTACGCATCGATGCATCTTTATATCCGAGAGCAAGCATCACTACGTAATTCAATGTTCTGCATGGATTTCCAAAATTGCATGTCTCACAGGACATCAAGTCCGGGGAGCTTTATATTTTCCTTTTTAGGAACAACGATAAGATATTAATTCCATAGAATCGGTTAAACATGTAGCTTCTATTTCCTGTGAATTCGCCGTTTATGAGACTGTGGGCTCATCTACGAAATCTCGCAGTGGTACCTTACCTGCTTTTGCTGTCAATTTCATGATAGGGAAAAAAAGTGAAACGACATTGGTACAGTAGAAGACGTGGCTTGGAAAGTCACGGATGCCCTTACTAGCGACAGGCATACTCTGAGTATGTGAGGCCTGAAGTGCCACAATCATCAATCTAGGAGACATTGAGTCATGGTCTGGGATGATCATCGCCGTTCCTCAAGTGCTCAAACCCAAACTCATGATTGTTGTCAGTAATCTGGGTCATCTCATGCAAGTCGCTCGCAAGTGAAATCTGGACCTTTGGAGCAGCCTTCCACTCAGCGTCTTGGACACATATATACTCTTCCTGATTGAGCGGGTGGAAAAGGAAGTCCGTGTCACGACCATTGAAGTACGGCAGTAGTATCATCAACGAGGTAGGTCACACCGGTGTCTATCAGAACTATGCAATTATCTATTCGACATTTTGATTGATAGAAATCGAGACCCTGTACTAGGCCGAATAACAAAGTCCCGGGATCTCAGGCGTGGTTGGTCAATTTACGACGCCTTTATCTTTTATAGTCATGACAGGTTGTCAAAGATTGTGGGAGTTTCAAAGAGAGAAAAAAAGGGATAGCAATTTGTTTAAAGGTGCCTGTAGAAGTGGTGATGTCGACCTCGACAAAAGCAAGCGTGGACGGCACGTGACTCTGGGGAGCCGGCCCGATCGAGTTAGGCTGATTAGGCTCGCCCTCCACCTAACTCACCAAGTTCTCGGACTCTACCCTCTCGCTGCACAACCCAGGGACACTTCATCCAGACCTCACATCCCACTCACCCCTTCCTGAGTCTTTCCAACACTCCAACCATAGTCGTGATTGGAGCTCTATATCCATCCTCAATACGTTTCAATTCCTACTGTCCAGCTCTGCTGGATCTGGCAATCTCCCACAAAAGAAACCGATCAAATTCTGTCCAACGGCCGTAGATCAAATGATCGCGTCTCCTAGATGACATTCCGTCCCCCTTCCCCTTCCGCCCAGTCATCGATTGCTTCTGGCACCGAGAAGTCTTCCTCTGTGAGGTCCTCCTCGAGATCCCAACACTCAGTCTGGGGTGCTCCGAGCTCACATTCGGGTCAGCGTCGCGGCTTGACTCCGCTTTCGACTACCAACATATCGTCTTCGACCGCCCCTCCTTTATCATCTCCCTTTTCAGGTATCCTTAATTCGAGCATTCGCTCCACACGAAAACCCCCGTCTCCAGCTACAACTCCATCAGCTTTCAACTTCCAACATCCTGGCTCGCAGCCACTGTCGCATACTGCACATTCCTTGTCTTCTCCCCCAAAGTCCAGAGCTATCACTCCCTCTGCGGGCACTCATCTGGCTAACTCTGCCAATAACGCCTTAGGAGGAGGAGGAAGTGGGGGAGGCGGTGGATTGGGATCTTCAAGAGGTGTCAACTTCTCTCCGCTGCTCTCAGGTGTCAACTCTCCTACTGGGTTTGCATCGGACAAGCCAGGCTCTGCCGTGAGCTCGAGTCAATCATCTCTTACAAAAATATCTATCGCTCAAGTCTTTCTGCTTCTGGACTCGATTACAGAAAAAGAAGGAAAGGAAAAGTGGGAAGTCAAAGCGGCACAAATCTATAAAGTGAGTCATAACATTCATCTTTTCTCTCCTTAGAAGGCGACTAACACCTCACTGCTTGTACTTCTAGCTTGTCGAGTCTAACGGTATGGAGGTGTTTTCAAAATACTTCCGCCGCCTTCTCACAGGCAACGCGCCTCAAATCTTCCCTGGAATCAATAAGGTTGTTGAAAATGCGGGGAATTATCCACTTCTCGTTCAAGAGATGCAGAAGGTATCTCAAGACTTAGATCAAGCGCAGAAGATTGCAGAGACCATCGATACCTCAGAAGGTGATATCTTCCGTGACTTCGATCTTTCAACCTTCCTTGATCATTTTAAGCTTGATGCAATCGTCAAAGTGTCCCTTGCTTTAGCTTTCAAGTTTGCAAGCAGATCGGATTTGCGGGCAAAAGGTAAATAATTATAATCATCCAAACACACATTCTTTGGCTAACAACTTCTTAGCGGATGCGATTCTGACCAACACCGTACCTCATTTTCTACACAGCTTGTTGAACCCAACTGAAACAACAAAGGATTTCAGCGCCGCATATATCGGCCTTACCATCGAACGGTTCATCTTGTTTCCTCCACGAAATTTCGATGACGAAGTGAAAAGCAGACTCGTTCAAGCAGCAACCATGCGCTATCGGAACCAAGGCCTTGAGCTTCCCTTGGACGTGTTCAACGCATTACAAATGTTTGATCTTGGCAGTTCCCGAATGGCTGTTATCCGGCAGCTACATTCTAGAGGGCCCAAAGCAACAGCATCTTTGGACGCCGTCAACGAAGTCATGGCGTCTTGTGGATCTGAGAGCTGGGGTGAAGAACATGTTGGAAATGCTTTGGTCTTTATGCTTCTATCGCAATATGGTCAATCCTATTCCTTGGAGAATTTTTTGCAAGCTGTCAAATCGCATTACTCCGACAAACCCATCAACTGGTCACTTGTCTTCCGGGTCTTTGACCGCGAGTCCTTGAGAATCACGCCAGGACAGTTTAACAAGCTTTATTCCGCATTGCTACGCATCGCAAATGATGATGCTAGTCTCGACGTCCAGAGGTTATGGGGTGGCGACTGGAAGAACAGGCAGACCCAAATCTCGTTTCTTACAGCGTACCTCAACTCGCGTATCGATCCGTCTCAAATTCCTAACTTTCGTGCATCGTTTCCACAGGACTTGTTTGAGGATGCTCCCGATGCTGTGCGCATGCAGGCAGAGCTCGCCGAAAAATCACCGATCCGGTCCGTCGATGCTATCAAGGCTATCTTTGACCTAGCCTTGTTTTCTCAGGCATCTTGGAATTCCCCAGAGAGCGCACCATTGATAAAAATCGTTCTATCCCAGGACTTGCCGGTATTCTTACTCTCCGCCCTGGCAGTTCCTCAACCGTGGACGGCTATCCAGCAAAGCCTTGTGTTGCGTACATTAGCCTTTTTCATCCTCAGACAGGAGGAAGGCTACCAACTTGCTCTGTACGGTGTATGGAAGCAAGATCGGCAATGGCTTGCAGAACAACTTTTCACCATGTTCACACAAGATCCAACATCAACCGCAGCTATCTACGAAAACGCCGTCGAGTACGGATGGTTGGAATATCTTTTGAGTTTTGCAAACGGCCTTGCCCTCGATCTTGCCTCCCTAGCCCATCGTAAGGGTGATTTCGATCTCGAAGCATGGGTGAGAAACGCAGCTCAAAAAGGACAAATGGATATGGGCAGTCTACTATCCAAATTCCTTCGCATCAAGGCCGAGGACGAACTTCAATCGCATCGGCCCGAGCAAGCTGCTCCACAGATGGTCAGCCTTGCTGTGAAGACCGTCTATACGTTACTCACAATATTGGAGGAGTATGTCGGAGACCGCGAGAACTTGACGCCTGTTCAACGTATTTGTGTTCAAACGTATCCCCGGCTTATTAATTACGGAGAAGGCTTCGATGATATCATTGATGCCAATGGCGAGAAAAGCAACGCCATTCCCAAAGCCATCGACGAAAAAATGCAGGAATTGTTTGGCCGGATGTATCACGAGGAGCTTTCGCTTCGCGAGATGCTTGAACTCATGCGACGATACAAGACATCAAGAGATCCAGCAGAGCAAGATCTTTTCACTTGCATGGTTCATGGCCTGATCGACGAGTACCATTGTTACCATGAATATCCATTGGAGGCTTTGACGAAGACTGCAGTCATGTTTGGAGGAATCATTAATTTCCGGCTGATTGATGGCATTCCTCTTAAGGTTGGCCTGGGTATGATTTTGGAGGCTGTTCGTGATCATCAGCCACATGATCCTATGTATAAGTTTGGTGTGGAGGCGATTGAACAACTGGTGAGTCGATTGCCGGAATGGGTCGGATTCTGTCACCTCCTTCTACAAATCCCAAGTCTTCATGGCACCCCTATCTCCCAAAAAGCCGAGGAAGTCTTGATGGAGCAAGGCCATCAACCAGCAAATGAGACTGGCCCGGCTCGAGTGAACGGTGAGGGCGTCACAAATGGTACTTTGGAAGATACCGATTCCTCTCGCGTATTCCGCTCGTTGCATGTCGGCCCACCATTGCGCCCTGACATCTACGAAGATCCTGACGAGGAAGTTCAAGACAAGATCTTATTTGTTCTGAATAACGTCTCAGAACAAAACATTGAAGACAAATTGCGAGATTTGAGAGATGTGTTAAGAGATGAACATTACCAATGGTTCGCTGCCTATCTTGTTGAACAGCGTGCAAAGTTACAACCGAACTTTCAGCAGTTGTACCTTGACCTTCTGGAACTCATTGGCAACCGAACACTCTGGGCAGAAGTCCTTCGTGAAACCTATGTCAGCTCTATACGTTTGTTGAATGCAGAAACCACTGTCAACTCGTCAACTGAGCGTAGCCATTTGAAGAATCTTGGTGCTTGGTTAGGTTTATTGACCATCGCCAAAGATAAACCTATCAAACACAAGAACATCTACTTCAAAGAACTGCTTATGGAAGGCTACGACAACCAGCGTCTGATGGTGGTTATCCCCTTTACTTGCAAGGTGCTTCTTCAAGCCGTCAAGTCAACAGTCTTCAAGCCACCAAATCCATGGCTGATGGACATTATCGGCCTCTTGATAGAGCTATATCATTATGCTGAGCTGAAGCTGAATCTCAAGTTTGAGATTGAAGTACTTTGTAAAGACCTCGACCTAGACCACAAGTCTATTGAACCTGCCTCCGACATCCGGGATCGCTCACAGCAAGGCGAAGAAGTTATCTCGGCGGCTAACATACCAGAAGGTTTGGAAGTGTTCGAAGATATGACTTTAGGTGGCATCAATCCAGCTATTAGAACCGAACGGTTGTCTCCTGCTGCTATCTTGTCAAGCCTCCCTAGCTTGGACAAAATCCTGGTATTCCCATCTTCTGCCAGTAGTATGGTCGACCCAAGCATTCTCCGCCAGATTGTTCATACTGCCGTCGAGCGTGCCATCGCTGAAATTATTACACCGGTTGTTGAACGATCAATTGCTATCGCCTCTATTTCAACGGTTCAGCTCATTTCAAAGGATTATGCAATGGAACCCGATGAAGAGAAGGTACGACATGCCGCGAGCACAATGGTACGACAGCTTGCAGGCAGCTTGGCTTTGGTAACCTGCAAAGAGCCCCTCAAGATGAGCATGACGAACTACATCCGGATGATTCAGCAGGAATATTCTGAACAACCCATGCCCGAAGGTCTCATTTTGATGTGTGTTAATGATAACCTTGATGCTGCTTGTGGCATTGTCGAGAAGGCAGCTGAAGAAAAGTCTGTACCTGAAATTGAAAAGATCATCGAACCACAACTAGAGGCACGCCGTCGTCACAGAGCCGCCAGACCCAATGACCCTTTCATTGATCCTTCTTCAATGAATCGGTGGGGAATGCTTATCCCTGAGCCTTACCGACAGATCCCTGGTGGATTAAACAAAGAGCAACTGGCAATCTACGAAGACTTCGCTCGACAGACTAGAGGACCAGCTTCGAGCCATCTGCAAAATGCATCCACCGATTCTGGACGGCAGTTACCTGATGTTCTTCAGGAATCTTACCCAGCAATTCCCAACCTCTCTACTCCCGCAGAGCCACCGGCAGTACCTCATCAGGCGACACAGCCTCAACAAGATGGTCGCCTACCACAACCCTCTGCTGTTGCCGCGCAATCCCAATTGAATGGTTTCCTCGACAGTCAAAATCCTCGTGAAAAAGTGGAAATTCTCATTACGGGTCTTCAACAGGATGCTCGAAGCGCTCCAGAAGAACACATCAAGGATTTGGGCCGAGACAGTGCTGTTATTCAAGACTATAACCAGATCTTGCGCACGATTATAAGTTCTCCCAATGGCGAAGATTTTGCCAGATTGACCTGTCTGAAGATTTGCACCAGTCTATACTCTCAGACAGAGAGCCCCCTTGAGATCGAGGTTCTCGTTAGCTTGCTTGCCAAGATATGTGACATGTCCTCGATTGTGGCAAGATACACCTGGGCCATTCTCTCGGATGTCGACGACGAGCACATGTTCAACGTCCCAATTACTGTTGCTCTTATCGATGCCGGATTACTTGATCTCCGACGCGTGGATATGTTGCTTAACAAGCTGATTCTTCAGAAGAACAACAGTGCCTTGGATCTTTTGGCAAGCTTGATGGACCGTGTTCTATTCAACGACGAACCATCGGCTCTGAGATCAGACTTCTCCGGCAGTCTTGAAGCAATGAACCAGTGGCTTGTCGAAGAGCCAAACCTTGCGGTTGCTGTTGACATTATTCGCAAGCTACGTGAGTCTGGGGTGTCAGAGGTTGTGAACCCTTACTTGAGCGACAAGGCGAGAGCCAAGCGTGACCAGATGGAGTATATCTTCAGCGAGTGGATTGGCGTCTATAAATTTGCTGGCGCTACAGAGCGCACCTTCCAGTCATTCCTTAAGGATTTGCACAACAGACAAGTGATGAACAGCCAAGAAGACTCGGCATTGTTTTTCAGATTAAGCGTGGATATCTCGGTGGCGATGTTTGAACACGAGTCTCAAAACCCCAACGGCAGTCTTGATGAGGCATTCCTATATATCGACGCTCTTGCCAAGCTGGTTATACTCCTTGTTAAATTCCAAGGCGAAACCACTGGTGCAGTCAAGGGTTCCAAGCCAGCCTATCTTGATTCAGTTCTGTCTTTGTTGGTGCTGGTTCTCAATCATCATCAAGTTATGCGGGGCGATGCTTTCAACCAGCGAGTCTTCTTCAGGCTCTTTTCAAGCATTCTTTGCGAGTATTCCCTCTCTGGTCTTCATATGAGTGATCAGCATCAGGAGATGATGTTCGCGTTTGCCAGCCGATTCCTGTCTCTCCAGCCCAAGTATGTTCCAACCTTTGTGTATGGTTGGTTGTCTCTAGTATCCCACCGTGTGTTCATGTCAGGCATGTTGAACATGCGTGATGAAGCAGTTAGTATTCCTTGCTCCCTTGAACAACCAAAATCACAACGACTAACAATATTCCAGGGCTGGGCACCATACTGCGAAATTATGCAGGTCCTCCTATCCTACATGGGCGAACAGCTGAAGCCAGGAAACGTCTCTTACGTTGCCAAGGATCTCTACAAGGGCGTGCTGAGAATTCTCCTCATCCTACACCACGACTTCCCAGAATTCGTAGCAGAAAATCACTTCCAATTCTGCAACGTGATTCCCGCCCACTGCGCACAGTTGCGCAATCTTATTCTCAGCGCTTACCCATCGTCTTTCCATAAGCTTCCGGATCCATTCCGCGAAGGATTAAAGTTGGACCGACTTCAGGAAATGCGGGAAGCTCCAAAGATCACAGGCGACATTGTCACACCCCTGCAAAAGGCAAATCTCAAGAGCGTCCTTGACACATCGTTCCAGAGCAATGCAGTCAGCGATAGTACTATTCTAGCGATTTGCGATGCTCTGTACGAACCAGCCGATAAAGAGACAGGTCTCTTCATGACCCCTATCCATGTTGATATTGTTCTGATCAACGCATTGGTTCTGTACATTGGTGAACAGGCTGTGGCATCTGGAGGATTGAAAGGTAACACACGTGCTGCCTTTGAGGAATCCCCTCACTCAATGCTACTCGACAAGCTAGCCAAGGTCCTTGGTCCAGAGGCTCGGTACTACTTACTCAGCGCGATGGCAAATCAACTACGATACCCCAATAGCCACACTTATTACTTCAGCTTCGCCATTCTCCAGCTATTCGGAATAGACTACGCTGAACAACAGGAGTCTGATATCCGTCAGCAGATCATCCGTGTCTTGCTGGAACGGCTTATTGTCCACCGGCCACACCCTTGGGGTCTGATCATTACTCTTCAGGAGCTGCTCCAGAACCGCAGCTACACATTCTTCAGACTGCCCTTTATCCAAGCAGCACCAGAGGTAAGTCAATCTAAATTCATAGTCAAGTGTGGATCATGTTCTAATAGTCTCCAGATTGGTCGTCTCTTTGACGCTCTTCTTCAACATATTCAGCAGCAGAGCCCTCGCGTTCTGTCTTAATTCGTTTAATACCGTACATGACCTCATCTTTTGGGAAGTTGATGACTGGTTCACGAATCTCATATCATTTCTTTCTACGGCGTTTGGTGGGAAAAGGCCTTGGTTATTCTTGCGTCTGATTTACTCATGTTTTTTCCTCCCTTCTCATCTGTTCATTTTCATGGCGAATCGGGTCTTCATTTAACGTGGAAACGTCCTCTGGCAAAAGAACCAGAACACCAATACTTCATGATGCAACTTGCAATGAATGGATCGGGTGTTTGACTTGCCTTTTTTCTTTCATGTGACTTAGGGTTGTCTTTTGATCATTGGGGTCTCTATAGATGGGGCCGGTCCTGGGAGATTGTGTTGTGTAAAATTGCATGGGCGTCGTCTCTTATTTTACATGTATTATAGTTAATAGGATTTCTTGGCTTGATAATCATATACTTAATGTCATACTCCTCGAGATGTCCTGTATAATTTTCTAGTCGGGAGTGGGCATTATTCAGTCTGTAAATTGCATGTGATCGCTCTTCCTGGTTTAGTCTCGTTTTTCCGGTGACATCACATTCTTCAAGGACGCGCTCCCAGCCTTAACCACGACGAAGTACAGATCTCGACTTGCCTCCGGATCAAATGACAGGGAACGATGAGTGACAAGGGAAATCATTCCGACGAAGAAGACGAATATGAAGAGGAGGAGTCAATAGTATGGAGAACAGCGGTGCGTGGTATTCCTTGGGGAGGCTAAAGATGATTCCAAGGATAAGACAAGACTGACCATTGAGAACAGAGAGTCGGATTTACACCCTTTCGCGCTTTATTCTCCAAAGAAGCTCGAAAAACATATCTAGGAGCTATTCTCTTTCTTAGCACATCTATTGCACTGTTCTGCGTGGCTGCGGTGGCTTATTGGGTGTTTTATCTCAATTATGTCCCTCGGATTGGGCTGACGCGTGTTGTGCATCTTCAGTTTGGGTAAGCTGACTGTCCGATCGTTGATATTCGGCATACTAACCGAAATACCAAAAGGGATGAACATCCCTGGGGAGTCACGAGTCTCGGATCAGATCTCGCATCTCTCCAACAATACGATGTGAGCGTGTCATTGGAGCTGCCACGCACTCCGGCAAACCTTGCTACAGGCAATTTCATGCTTGACCTAACACTACATTCACCCCCTCAAACATCCATCGTGGGCACAAATACTTCTACCACACTGATCGCACATTCAAGACGGCCAGCGATTCTTACATATACCTCTCGGCTCGTGGATACAGCGCATACACTTTCCCGTATGCCACTCTACTTAATTGGCTGGCGTGAGGCAGAGACCTTGGAAGTGCCTATGTTTGAGAATCTTGAATTTGCGCGTGGCTGGCGCAATGTGCCGGCCAGTCTGAGATTGGAGATTCAGAGCCGTGAGCAGATGCAACTATACGGCGCGGAGGTCAATTTTAGGGCCAAGTTTAGAGGGTTAAGGTTGGTTATTACATTTCTGCAAGATTTGAGCGCATGCATGTTCAAGGGTTGACTGCGAGTAGATGGTTAATGTACAGGTGGAGACTCTTGTCCTTCTTCGCATTTACGTCTATGTTCTGGTCCGTCTCCATGATATCGAGCAGTATCGTATGGCTGCTAGTCTCGCAATATTTGGGCTCGACGGCACATGACGACCAGCGCATAAAGAAGGAAGAAGAAACAGAGGATAATGACAGGGCTATCAAGAAGGAGTCTAGCAGAAGGGACGACGACATAGTGAAGCAAGAGGAACTCGAAGAGACAACAAATATCCCTCCACTTGGTACCCAATCTGGCAACGAAGCGGAGGATGTGGAATCAATCAGGCGAATCCACGACAGCAGTGATTCAGGGCGGGGAACAGCATTCGATGGTCATGATACCCCTGGCGCCCAGCGCCGTCGAAGCCATTTGTCTGAGTAGCATCGTGATATTTTTACATTGCATGTTAGATGCCAATTCTATTTTCTCACATTTCAAAATGGTACTTGTAATAGCTGCCCAATGACTCGGTTTCCGGAAAGGGACATATTTAAAGCATAAACTCCCTTGAATGAATCAGTCGGAAAAGAAAAGTGAGGCGATGCGGGGAGCGTATGTAATCTGACGTTCTTTGAGACGGGAAAATCTTCATCCTGGAGCTTCTTTTCTTTCCTCCGCATCTCTCGACAAGAACAGCCCAGAACTCACAATGCATGTCTTAGTAAGTCAATCATGACAATGCCATTGAAAATTTTCAAAATTCCACCATCTACAATCATATTGTTCGATCAATGGTCTTTGTTCGTTCGAGGATGTCTGCTAACAGACCGATTACCCCGCGGTGCAGGTAACAAATGACGACGGTCCGCCGTCCAACCAGTCCTCTCCATACGTTCACTCTCTCGTCCATTCCCTCCAAAGCGCCGGTCATACAGTATCAGTGATACTCCCCAACCAGCAACGGTCATGGATTGGCAAAGCACACATTGTCGGCGCATCCGTGAAGCCGACGTATTTCCGCCCAGGAACTCTTCATCACGACGATGGTACCATCCACGCTCTCCCCCGAGGCAGTGAAGAAGGCGACGACGAAGAAGGCGATGAATGGGTATTAATTGACTCTACACCCGCGAGCTGCGTTCAAATCGGATTATATCACTTCTTCCAAGACCGAGGGCCAATCGATATCGTGGTCTCGGGCCCGAATTACGGCAGAAATACTACGGCTGTTTTCGCGTTATCGAGCGGCACTATAGGAGGTGCAATGGAGGCTGCAGTTAGTGGCAAGAGGTCTATTGCTCTATCATATGCCTTCACCTCCAGACACCATGATCCGGTGGTTATTGACGAGGCGTCGAAACATTCGGTTCGATTGATAGAATATTTGCACGCCAATTGGGACGATGCGGTTGATGTATACACGGTTAATGTACCCCTCGAGCCTGGTATTAGCAAGGCTAAGGTCGTATATACGCATATGCTCCACAACCAATGGTCGAGCGGCAGCTGCTTTGAAGCCATTGATGCATCTGCCTCGGGCGATGAACCGGGTCTCCAGGAGCACAGTCTACGAGAAGGAAGCGAAGGCCAATCACAATATGGGGGTCCGCCTATCTCGAATAAGAAAACGGGATTGCAGCATAAGCATTTTAAGTGGGCTCCTAGGTTGACTGATGTATATCGAAGTGTGGAAGAGAGCAAGGATGGAAATGATGGCTGGACAGTTAAAGAGGGAATGACCAGGTATGCTGTTCAGAATCTCTAGTGAATAGTTCATCTCGCTAATGAACATGTCTGCAGTGTCACTCCGCTTAGGGCAAATTTCATGCATGCAGCTGGCATTCAGGGAGAGATCAAGCTAGGGTAAGTGGACTGATACAAACATAACAGCAACAAGGCGAACTGGGGAGGTCCTAGACATAGAGTTATAGAGTTGTCTCACTTGCATCATGTCTTGTCCGGAGTGATTGTACTTTTCTGATTTTATTTTTATAGAACCAG
Organism: Talaromyces pinophilus; assembly: GCA_001571465.2. NCBI lineage: Eukaryota > Fungi > Ascomycota > Eurotiomycetes > Eurotiales > Trichocomaceae > Talaromyces > Talaromyces pinophilus. The sequence goes on along the minus strand of CP017344.1, from coordinate 1,645,587 downwards.
AAAGATTGATAACTTCGACTTTTACTGCATTCTTAATTACGAAGATAAATACGTTCAGCCTTTGCTTGAAGAACTTTTCGACAAACTCGCGAGCAATAACTGCTGCAAGATCATCAAGTCTATCGCAGACCTGCCCGACCCTTCACAACCGTTATTGCAGTATCGAGCCTATGAAGAGATTGATTTCGATCATATCATGTCGCATCCATCGACATCCTTGACAAATTCTTTCATTATCCGCAAAGCCCTTATCAGAAAGCATTACCTCTCTACTACGATCGCCAATTGGGTTTCGAAGTATCCCGACAGTAATTTGAAGAACCATTTCAAGCCGGCATTCGACTTCGAGCTGGACTTTGCCGAGTTTCTTGACGAGGCGTTGCTGGAGGCATATGAGTTACGCGAGAGCTTAGATCAAAATGAGTCAAGACCAGATGACGAGAAGGAATGGTGGATCTTGAAACCGGGAATGAGTGATCGTGGCCAGGGTATCCGTCTCTTCAACAGTGAGGCTCAGCTTCAGGCAATATTCGAAGAGTGGGATGTCGAGGAATCAGACGAAGAAGATGAGGAAGGAAATGGTGAAGACGGTACTCAGGATGAATCAGGCTCAAGACTCAATCCGAATAATGAACAAGGCGTTGTTACATCGCAGCTCCGACACTTTATCGCTCAACCATACATACATCCGCCCCTACTTTTGCCCTCGGCTTCCGGGAGAAAGTTCCATATCCGCGCTTATGTTCTCGCAGTTGGATCTCTCAAAGTCTATGTTTTCAAGGAAATGCTTGCCCTGTTTGCCGAGAAGCCTTACAAGGCTCCATGGGAGGAAGACGATGAGATGCGTGATCTGAGCAGACACTTGACAAACACTTGTCTTCAAGAGAATGGTAGCTCTACCGAAGGCACAGTCCGCCGATATTGGTCACTGGATGATGAAATTCCTGGGTTGGAGTCCGGTTGGAAAGACAGGGTATTTGATCAAATATGCGCAGTCACTGGGGAGACATTTGAGGCTGCTTCGCGGGGGATGCTTGTACACTTCCAGACTCTACCTAATGCTTTCGAGCTTTTCGGTCTAGATTACCTGGTAGATGCAACGGGAAATGCATGGCTTCTCGAGGTGAATGCCTTCCCAGATTTTGGACAAACTGGGGACGATCTCAAACACGCGGTGGTCGGTCGCCTGTTTGAGGCTACAATCAACGTTGCCATCAAACCATTCTTCGATAAATCACCTGCAACAGACCCGGATTTGAGACTCGTCACCGACCTGGATCTTGGTCGAAAGGCATGAGCACCACTGACTCACCCAACAATGACAGGGGGCGGTCAGGGAAGAAGCAAAAGGGTGAGTTACACACGCACAGCCCTGTGAGTCAGACCTGAACATTGATCCAATCAATCCAATCGAACATATTAGCTGTACGTTATCTGCACTATACAAACCCTAATCAACAGGGCCCAACAAGGGTTACCGCCTGAGATGCACATCCAGTCACACTGAGGGTTTAACAGCCCATTCTTCACTCTTGCAATCCAGCCTGAGCAGTGCTTCCTGTATAAAAACACCAGTGCCAGTGCCAGGACCATTCAGAATGAAATAATAAGAAAATGAAAGACGGGAAAGACCGATAATTTGCCGCTTTCCTGAAAAGTCGCTGGGTGCTGCCTGCTCTCTTTCCTTCTTGGCCGAGGGCAACTTCCTTCCTCCCTTCACCTCTACCGTCTCTCTTCCTTTTCTTTTGCTTCATTCTTCACTTTCGCAATTCCTTACATTTGCATTTTCTCATCGCTACAGCAAAGCCTACAGTGTTTATGCGTCAAATGGAATGGTCAAATTCTGTCCAACATCGTGAGATTCATCTGCAACATGTCTTCCCCTTCCACGACGGCGGACTGGCGAGTCCGCGCAATCGAGGGCGTGCAATTATTTCTCCCCCCTTTGACCGGTTTATCCTATATTGTAGCAGCTGTTGTGCAATGCCTCATATCTCAAGATCGAAACTCACGACCAGTACGCTTACGACGAGCGGTCAACAATACTATCCTAGCTTTGATGGTAATTATTCTCACCTCGTACTGCCTCAGCGCTGCACTGTTATCCTATGAAGCTGTCGACGTCAGACGGCAGACTCTCCAAGATTCCATCCTGTTCTCACTTTGGTCGATATTGTTATGGGCTTTCTTGACTGCTCGGTTTGCCACTGGTAGTCCTAGACTCGGGTATCCCTTATGGAACTGTTGGATTGTTTACTTGGCCGGAGAGTCGGCTCTCCTCGGTCTTCAGTTATCAGCTCATTTGCCAATTCATGGGAGTATATTTGCTCTGCAAGTCGTCCGTCCGGTGGCCTTGTCAATGCTCTGTGGCCTGGTCTTAGTGCGACCCTTCAACAAACGCAAGACAGGGAGCTATGGGCAAGATGATTCTAGCAGCGAAGAGAATCGTCCTCTGTTGCACGGCCTCCGGAGTGATACATCTTATTCAACGGTCAGAAATTCTGATTCAAGCACCAGCGAGTCCAGTCAAGATACGACCGCCAAGGAAGATATATCGACCTCATCGCAGAGCTTGGAAGTGTTCAAGTTCGCCGTCCCTCTGTTATGGTCGAAGCGCCGACTTGGACTACAATTACTGGCCATAGGTGTTAGTCTTTGCCTGCTTGTTGAACGTCTACTTGTGGTCTACGTTCCTATTCAACTGGGTGTGATCACCAACACTCTGAGTCGGGAAAAAACCCTACCGTGGCAACAGATTACAATCTTTGTTCTCCTGAGACTACTCGAATCAAGCGGTGGTGTTTCAGCTCTCAGAACATATATGTGGCTACCACTGGAACAGTATACCTACCAGCGGATAACAGTAACTGGCTTCAATCGAGTCATGGATCTTTCGTGCGACTTTCACGACGAGAAAAGCTCGGGTTCAGTGTGGCATGCGATCAACCGTGGAACAATCGTTCAGAACGTGGTTCGCAAGGTGCTCTTTCAATTTGTACCGATGATTTCTGACCTCTTAATTGCGATAACTGTGCTACACGTCACGTTCGGCCCATATATGGGCCTGATCACTGCGACGATGATAGGGCTTTTCCTATGGTCTTCTAGCGCTATATCAGAACTCCAAAAGGCAAACCGCAAGAGATACATTACGTCTATTAGGAAGGAAGTCAATACCCGCTGTGAGGCAACGAACAACTGGCTCACTGCCACGTATTTCAATAGGATCGACTATGAAAAGCATCGTCATTCTTCTGCAGTCAATGATCGTCTCGGCTCTGAATTATCCGTTCGTCGATGGTTGCGTACGGAGAACTTTGTGCAAGCATTGATCCTATCACTGGGGTTGATCTGTGCTTGTTTCATAGCTATTCATCATGTCTCAAACGGCACGAAACCGGTTGGAAGCTTTGTCATGCTGCTTGGTTATTGGGCTCAGCTCTCCAGCCCACTTGAGTTATTCTCCAACGGGCTTACTTCTATCACACTCGACTTGGTAGATGCTGAGGAATTCATGACTCTTTTGAGGAAGGCACCGTCCATCACAGGTAAACCAGACGCGACTGAACTACGGACTCAGACAGGAGTTGTCAGCTTCAACGATGTGTCGTTTTCTTATGATAAGAAACGTCAGGCGCTCAATGGAATCACATTCGAGGCTCAGCCAGGGCAGACTGTGGCATTGGTTGGAGAAACAGGGAGCGGCAAGTCAACTACCTTGAAACTATTACTTCGCCTCTATGATCCGGATTGTGGGTCTATTGAGATCAATGGTCAGAATATTTCTGATGTTTCACTTCAAAGTCTACGAGATGCTATCGGGGTTGTTCCGCAAGACCCTGCCCTTTTTAACGATACTCTGTTCAGCAACTTGAAATATGCAAACCAAATCGCTACTGTTGAGGACATTCATCGTGCGTGCGCAGCGGTCAGACTTCATGAACGTTTTCTTAGCTTTCCAGATGGCTATGAAACCATTGTCGGTGAAAGAGGCATCAAGCTCTCTGGAGGGGAACTTCAGCGTGTAGCAATAGCCCGGGTGCTACTCAAGGATCCCAGTTTTGTGTTATTGGACGAAGCAACAAGCGCTGTAGACAGCGAGACCGAAGCCCACATCCAACACAGCCTAGCTCAACTTACAACAGGAAGGACGACATTAGTGATAGCACATCGCCTATCGACAATTATCAAGGCAGATCTGATACTTGTGCTCAAAGACGGATGTATTGTCGAACGAGGAACCCATCAAAGCTTGATCAAGCAGAATGGCTACTATTGCAGGCTGTGGAAGCAGCAAGCCGGCCTTGATACAAAGACAAACGGATCAGCTTTGAAGCCCGAGGCCCCTGAATTTGTTCCTATGGGGATGACGAATTGAAGTGATGTGACGAGAAGGGAGTCATCATGAGAGGTACCAGCTTTATCTGGAAGGTATATTGATAGGGCACCGAATGTCGATAACTTTGTATGTGTTAGATAGAGCAGCTTTTACTTGGTTGGATCATATACAATCGACAGTTATGTTTTTGACCACCATAAGGCTTCAACAAAGCTCACTGCTTGATTAGCAAATCACTACAAACCCTACCAGGATCTATACACATTCGATCATGTCTATATAGCTGTATAGATCCAATACTTCATTAGGCAAAATGAGAAATTGCACTCACAGAATACCAAGCCATTCCAAAGACACCAGTGTCACCCAAGCAAGCTTGCATGTTCGTCAAAAGACCCTTTCTAACGACTAACCAAATCGCTGCTTAGCCAAAGCCTTCAACCACCCCATCGTCTCCTCCTCCTTCTTCTTATACTCCGCCAACCGTTCCTCCCTCTCCGCCCTTCTCGCCATCAGAATCTCTTCACGACGAATTTCTCGCTCATTTTTCTTCCTCGCTTCTTGCTCCTTTGCCCTTTTCAGCGCAGAAAGATCATCGTCACCGCCACCGCCCATCAATTCTGAGTCCGGTGCAGCATCCATTGTCGGAGAGCCCCCGCGGCGGCCGGACGCAAACTCACGGTTTGCGGCTGCTTTTTCCCGTTTCTTCTCCATTTTGCGTTCGTGGGTCCCTGGCTCGGCGCGAGGGGCGACTTCGTCTTCGAAGGCGCGGATATGGGTTTTGTATGATGAAATCTCGTGTTTATATTGAATGCGAGCTTCTGAGCGAGCTGCTTCGGCATCCGCGTGAGCTTGTTCTATTTCAACTGTTAGTTGAAAAAGAAGTAGCATAGAATAGATCGGAAAGATACGTACCACGCCGGAGTTCTAAATCTTGTATATTCGGTATAGTAGGTCCAGATAAAGGGCCCTTAGAGGTAACAGCCCCGCTAGGAAGCTTAGGCCCATAATCATCTTCATCATCGCCATTGTCGTTGTCATTTTCTGCCATGGGTATATAATCGTTTTTGTTTGGCATGGTATCGCTATCACCGAGTTGGCCAAATTGGTCCGAGCCTTTGACCATTTCCTTGTTGTGAGCGACTCGTATATCGTTCAAGCTACCCTTGGCTTTCTCAAAAGTGGCGGGGTCATACCACCCTTCGGCGAGTTCTCCACGGTTCCTGATATGTTAGCCGATGCCGTATAACAAATTTGGTTTCCCGACGTTATGGAAGTAGAATGCTCATATTTACCATTTCTTGATAAAGCTCTTCCACCTTCCCATAACTTCCTGTTCATCCATATCCTCTAGCACCAGTCCCTTTTGGATATCCAGATACATCGCGAACATGGGTTCTAATTGAGACAGATCGCGCTTCGACAGTTGTCGCGCATTAAATGGTAAAACAGGCGGAGCGGCGGATACGGGGGAGAGCTCTTTGCGCTCGCGGTGGTGATGTCGTTTCCGCTCCCGATATTTGTCGCCATGTTTTGAGTCGTGCGCAGGTGATCGCGAGCTTCGGTGATGATGTCTGCGACTGGAACTGCGGTCCCTATAGTGATCACGTTTACTAGAACCGAGCCTCGCGGGCGACACAGACCGAGTGTGAGACCTATAGCCGCGTTGACGCTCCGCGATGCGCTCTCCGTGGGATTCGCGGTCCATAGTGCCGTCTTTTAACAAGCTCTCTGAGAGGAGAATCAAGGTCTGTCTCTTCCGAGCTCGAACTGGCCGGACTAGTCGAACTAATAGAACTCAGGATAACTTTGCTGTTGCGTCGCTGTAGTGCTGGAGTCGCTGGAGTCGCGCCCGTCGCTCGCGTTCCCGCCGTCTTCGACGCCGCAATAGAAAAAACTGTTGGGTTGCGAATGTGGCTGCTGTTGCTGCTGCTATAGCGGCGCCAGTTACAGCGTATGTCAATATCAAAGCAACACCAGCTGCGAATCTGTCTCACGTTTTGACATATTGGCAGCTGCATCTTGAATGAACGAAAATTCATTCTCCAAGCTTGAGGTCATGCATGCCAAGCAACCCCGGAACTAACCTGGATGTGTACTAGTTAAGGCTAGACCCGCCATTGTGGTGGCCAAGCCGCCAATGACTTCGTATACTGATGAACCCGCAGCCTCAATGTATCCCTCTTGAGGTATCAATGTTGATACGTACGTAACTATGTTCAGAAGCCTTGTAGTAATACTTAGGTACAGACATCGGGAGTAAGGGGGAAAAGTAATATCCAAGGAGAATCCAAACATGTATATGGAAAGAATAACACTGTCCTATACGTATATAAAATACAAAGAAGAAATTATACCTATGGCGCGAACTCCGCTTAGCTGCTTTGTGATTCCTCGACAGTTGCAGATGGGGCTGGCTGAGAGGGTGTCTTCGACCTGTTTGCAGCGGCCATTTGCCAGGCAGGAATCGAAGCAGACTTGCCCAGCTGGGACAAAGGATTGATTGAAGCTGGGGAACTAGAAGCTTGGCTGTTAGAAGCAGACGAAATAGGAGCGGTGTTTGTAGATGGAGTTGTTGCAGGGATGGCGGTTGCTGGAGATGATGCGGGCTCGGGAGTAGTAGTCGATCCCAGTGGCCGTCCTGTAGCCGGTGTGGCAGCGGGGCTGCCAGCACTGAGGCGATTATTCAACAGAGTCTTTAAGCTTCGGAGTTCTGTGCCGAGTTCCTTGAGTCTACCTTCATTTCCTTCCCTTGCACCTTCCAATGCTTTGGGGATGCTATCCTTCAAGTTCTTGACTTCGTCGCTTATTCGGCGAGTTTCGTCATCGCGCCGGCGGGTGGAAGATTTCAGTTCCGACAGTACACTCTCGACCTCACGAAGAGCGGCATCCAAACGTTCCGTTCTAGCTTCCTCTGCCGATTTCAAAGCTGCTGTGTCCGTAGACAGCTGATCAATCAAGGCAAAAGCGCGGGCGAATTCCTCGTCAATGCTTTGTTTGTCTTGTTCTAACTGTGGAGGAGTAGGAGGCGCTATTATAGGCACTACATATCTCTGTAATCGAAGTTAACGAGAGAAGAGAATAACCGCACTGTTTGGTGAACTTACCTTGGCCAAGACATATAGTCCATAACCGACTCCTCCCGTTATTGTCGCCATAATAAACCAGTCCCGCCAGTCCCTCCTAGGGACTCTATACATTCGTTAATAATCATACCACAAAAGTGTAGAGTGACAGTGTTTCTTACTCAGGCGGAGGCTGCCATTGACCGTACGGACCAGGACCGTAGCCGGGCTGGGGAGGTGTTGGCCGATAAATAGGTTGTTGCTGCTGAGCATATCCTACAGGTGTCGCGGTAGTCGTAGTGGTTGTTTGTACCGACTCTTCGCCTGCCCGTGCAATAGCAATGTCTATTTCTTCTTGTGAGAGATTTTTTGATTGTAGGAAAGCGACTCGTTTCTCCAGCGGCGAGGATGCGACAGATGGATCCTGAAGGACTGAGTAGGGTTAGCTCGTGTTACTGTTGAGATCTATCGAGATGGCTTTCAATTCGGACATACAGGTAATCTGCATCATCAAGTTAGTTATGCGCCCAAAGAAGCGAAGCAACGATAATGACTTACAGCCGAGGAGATCAGCTCCTCGCGAGGAGCCATTTCGGCGAATGCTCAGCGGTCAACCAATGTATGAGGCGTGCTGTGGACAATATCCAACAACTGATGGTGTGATACGACAGCGACTTCTTGAAAATTATCCTGAGCTCAAGAAAAGGAGCGTAGGTTGTCGGCTGGGTTGTAAATGTCGAGTAAGATGAGAGAGGTAGTCCAGGCTGTTGCCGAGCGGCGAAGGTAGAGGGTCCATGCTGGACCTCGGAAGTTGCGCAAGATATTGCGCTAATCCATTTCCAGCGAGCTGTCGGCAGGTGGCACGTGATGCTTCACGACTCTTGGCGGCACGCTTTGTTTTGGTTGCCCACCGCCTGCCGTTCCTGTCGACTTTGCCAAGGAAACGTCCCTCCTGCCTTTTGTTTACTTTCCGTTAGAGTTGGCGCATTTTTGTGTTGGGCTGCGATTACCTCGCGGTACGTCTTCGACAACGCGCGCATACAACTGTTCTCGTTTTTGGCTTACCAATTCTTGCTCGGAACGTATAACCTGATCTGCACAGATTTTCGAATTCTTTGGCAACAAACCAGCGGCCTTTCTGGTCGGGAAGGGAATAGCATCATGTCGCAAGATACGGGTTTGTTCAGCATCAAGCGGCCTCGCGAGGTAAGAAGGGCCATTCCAATCGCCTGTATGCCCTAGATTATACAGGCGTTTATCTGTTCTATGAGATACAGCTAACATTGCCAAAGACCCTGGCAAGTGTACAGAACTTTTCCGCCCTGCCTCAGCCATCATCTGCGCTGAAACGCACAAGCATGATTGGCAATCATCAAAATCCTCCATATACATCTCAGCATTCGCGCTCGACGTCGCTTTTTAATTCACACGGTAGACCTCAACAGCCAAATTTCCAGCGTTCGTCCTCGGGTGCCAGCTTTGGGCCTGAGGCTGGGCTCTCAACCGTCAGACGATCTGTTTCCAACAACCTCTTTCAAAACACTGCCGTTGGACGACTCAGCTATGCGCCCAATTCGTTCCCTACTAGCAGCGCTTCTCAGCAGAATCTGCAACGAAGGAGCAGCGTCTTTTCTCGGCCATCTATGGCCGGCGGGCCTATGGCACATCAATCATTCTTCACCCAGGGACCTGTTCCCGCCGGAGCTCCAAAAGACCCGCGACCGCTTAGGGACCGATCATTTCAAGCACGAATTGGTCAAGAACTTCTAGAATATCTAACACACAACAATTTTGAGTTGGAAATGAAACACTCCTTGGGTCAGAACTCGCTAAAATCTCCAACGCAAAAAGATTTTACCAACATCTTCCAATGGCTGTACCGCCGAATTGATCCGAGCTACAAGTTCCAAAAGAGCATCGAGGCCGAAGTGCCCCCAATTTTGAAACAGCTACGCTATCCGTATGAAAAAAACATAACCAAATCTCAAATCGCTGCAGTTGGTGGTCAGAATTGGTCGACCTTCTTAGGAATGCTTCATTGGATGATGCAGCTTGCGCAAATGTTAGATCACTATTCCGTTGGCGAGTATGACGAGGCATGTGCTGCAGCTGGTGTTGATATTTCAGGAGATCGAATCATCTTCCGGTTTCTGACTGGTGCCTACCATGATTGGTTGCAGGGAGGTGAAGATGAAGATGACGATGTGGCTGAGAAACGGCTGGTTCCTCATGTCGAAGCGATGGCAGCCGAATTTGAGCAGTCGAATGAGAAATATGTCCGAGAATTGGAGGTGTTGGAGGCCGAAAATCGTGCGCTTCGAGACCAGTTGGAAGATTTGGAGAAAAACGCGCCGGATATGGCAAAATTGGATAAAGATTTCCGAATACTTGAAGACGACAAACGCAAATTTGAAGATTATAACTCGAATGTTCAAGGCAAGATCGACAAGTACAAAAGTCGCATACAGTTTCTGGAAGAAGAGGTCAAGAAAACCGAAGATGAGCTTCAAACAGCAGAAGAAGAGCGCGCGAATCTGCAGGCAAGTGTTGATAGCCAGGGCATTACGATTCAGGACATCGATCGCATGAACACCGAGCGTGAGCGCTTACAGCGAAGCCTTGAAGACACCGCGGGCCGACTCGAGGAAGCACACGGACGTGTGATGGAGAAAGAAACCGAAGCAAATCAAAAACTCGAAGACCTAGAGCAAGTTGTTAAAGCTTACAACACGCTAGGGTACCAGAATAGTCTGATCCCGGAATCTGCCGTTAATGCCAACGGCCAGGACTACGAAATTAGGCTGAATGTGAACGAAGCAAGCTTCTCTTCCTCACAATTGGGTGGCTCACAGAATCAAGGCTCTCCCGAAGGCTACCGTCTTCTCGCGGATGCAAGCAATGGTTATCAGCCAGTCCATTTGGTGAAGCTTGACCTTCGTGGAGTTGTCCGGGCCAATCTGGTTTCTCTTCGCAAGGAGATCAACGAGCGGAGGAAGAAGGCTGCGGAGAAGGATATGGCGGACCGTGACCTGCTCAACGACATAAAGGAGGCCATGGACGAGAAACGCAGCGAAATCGAAGCACTTGAACACCGAAGACGCGCTGCCGAAGAAGAATTCGAGCGTACTAAGGAGATAACAACCACACAAAAGGTTCAGTCAGATGCTCAAATCGAGAAAATGGAAAAGGAGCTGGCGAAGATGCGTGCGTCGCTTATTGAAAGCGTTCAACTCATGGAGCAGAGGGAGATGAACACTGATGTAGAATACGAACAACTCACACTCCGCGCAAACCAGCTTCGGGAAGAGCTCCATACCGGTGTTGAGAGCATGTTGAACGATATAATTCGATTCAAAGTTCATGTACAGAAAGGGCTGGAGGATTATGAGAGCTTTGTGGTTGAAGAGGTTGAACAAGAGCTCGGCGGAGAGCTACAGTCCATGGAAGATACAGAAATGGCTGAAGCTCACGAGGCGTGAGCGTCCAATATCTTATCTCGACCACTTTTTCTTCGAATGATTCTCATTAGCATTGGCGCATATCGGTTATACTTATAGGAGTTATCGTTGGCTTGTGTTCCATATACCCTCTACAAACGCTGTGAATGAGCAATGAAATGTGAAAATGCATCATGTATACATCTTTTTGTTTATCTGGCTGTTGATCAGGTTGATCATTATACTACGGAGTACTCACTGCAAAGTGTTACATCGGCATACTTGTTGATAGTCAAGATATCATCCAACTTGACAAACTTTCTAGTAAGGGTGCAATACTTGTTTATATACCTAGGTACACAGGCACTCTTAGAAGAACTCTCGCATATTATCAATGAACTTAGCATGAAAGACCCCGAAAGCAGCATCGTAGGGAGATATAGTAGTTCTCTACTTGCTGATTGGTTGATGGCTGAGGCTGACTAAGCAAATATTTTCGAGAAGTGCTTTCCTTTTCGGCATTCATCTCACTGATCTCAGCATCATCTACCATTCCTTTACACTCCTCACAACAGGCTCTTTGCCTTTAATGAAGCCCTTATAGGGCTAGTATTGACCGAAACGTTCGGCTTAGGCTATCAGATATGACTGCAGCGTTTACGAAACCCGCCTCTCGTATCTCGAAATTCCTTCCGCATCACTATTTAACGCTCTCGAATTGCGGGTCATGAAACTTTGCCTGCGCGCTTACCGTCCTTTCCAGCTGGGCTGCAGGTGTCATATCAATCGCTGTGATGGAATGAATTTGGTAGTCGCCTCTGGGCGCCGCACTGGGCGTCCATTTGGTTTGCGAAAAATACTTTGGAGTCGGACTTTTGCAACAATTGATGAAAATCAAAAAACGTACTCGAAGCCAGCTCGTTCTTTCAAACATGGTTCTGTCGAAAGTGCACAGAAGCGACTAGAATCCAGTATACGAGACGATCAGAGTCCGACAGCATGGATACAACAGCTCGAGCCGTACCTACCCCCCGACTTGCGCGACGGAACAGTGAGTGAAGATTTTACAACAAATTTGGCGGAGAATAATGATCCATCAGGTTCTGGGGGCGAGGAGATCTCGGCTATTTTAAGCCGTGCGCGTCGACTACATCACCTAGATCTGCTTGCATATCTGGGATTCACGTTACAAAGATGGCCGGCTGTCTACGCACTAATTACGAAGATGCTAGATGCGGCGGACAGACTTCAGATGAATGAACATGCCTTCGAAGGGACGCCATCCAACCTGGAATGGAAATTCTCAGACGAAGATCTCATCGTCACCGGTATCAATAATTCTGCAGCATCCATTTCTATGGAAGCTCTCACAGATGAGCCGCGCCACAGAATGACAAGATTGGGCATCATGGGAGAAGTATGGCAGAGCTTAGCGTTCATTGTGCTATCCGCTGCGAACAAAACAGCACAAGAGTCTGAGCTGGCTATGTCCTATGTATATCGAACGCTTGCTCATCTCCACCAGTCCGGAAACATCTCGGATGCGATATATAAGTTTACAAACCGTACCGACAATGGAGATACTTTTCGACCACCGGGGATGCATTTATTATCTACACATATCATGAACGTTCTGTCAGACGCTGCATGGCTGGACCATGAGGCGGAAGTGACGAGAAAAGCAAAAGCGGCCGGTGAAGATTCTCCGTTTCGGCCTTTCAAGATGGGTATCCGACATTTGGGACCTCAGATCTGGCTGGAATTCATTCTTTGGGCATGTATTGAACAAGGTCACATGAAGGAAGGCCTATGGATTCTTAAGCACCTGCGAGGGAGCAATTATGGCGCAGCATGGAAGGTTGTCTCATGGAGCCCTCTTCTTGACAATCCCGAGCTGATCAAGAACACTAAAATTGACATCCACGACTTTTGGCCACATCCCGATATTCCGAGAACACCTGACGAACTTCAAAACAAATCTGGATTTTTCCATGGCTTAGGAAGGCTTACTATCAGCGCCGAAGTTTTCAATGCTCTGACGACACAAGCTGCAAGTTACGTGCATATCAATCACGAAATTAATAACAACTACGAGGATTTGATTGAGCAGCTTGCATCTGTGATGGAAATAAAACATTTAAACAGTGTTAAGAAGGCCGTAGGCCAAAGCGCCGGTTGTCATCATATCATCCCAGTGTTGGAATCGCAAATTTTAAACCCAAGCATGCAACCAGAGCGGCTGGATCAAGTCTTGCATGCTTTGCCGCCTCCTATACCTCCTTGGAATGACACTGTTCCAACCGACCCTCAAGAACTTTCTGCATTGGCTGAACAGGATCTTTACAACACCTCATCTCTCTACACCGGATTGCTACAACAGAACTTGCGATTATACGCACATCACCAACAGATTGAAAATGCAATGAGGATCTTTGACACTTTGCTTGAAATCATCGACTCTAGCAAGTTGGATCGCATACAGGAATTTTGGCACAAAGAACAGGATAACGAAGGTGTTTCGGAACTGTCACATGAAGATGATTCGCTACCTCAAACCTCCATTTCAATCGATCAATCCCCGATTCCAACATTACCGAATGGCGCCCTAGGCGATCTTCTAGACTTGGTCAGGATTAGCAAAGCCTATGCTTTTGGCAAATGGCTTCTTTTCTCAAAGGACGCGGATGGGCCTATTATCTCCTTTTCATCATACAGTGATCAGAGCTTGACTCCGTCCATTTTGCGATTTGCTGCAGCAATAGGCAACCAAGAACTTGGCAATCTTGTCATTCAGCAATTACGAGAACCCATTTCACGCAACACGTACAATGCGGTAGCAAACTTCTACATTTCCTTTGGGCAATGGGAAGAAGCTGAGGGTATTTTTAATCTCTTGATCGAATACAGGAAGAAAGCATGGGGTGAGACCACCCTCGCCACATTGACTGCTACCATCCTGCGTCTCGAACAGCGAGTTTGGGAGGAGCCTTGGGATGAAGAACTCGAGACATCGCTTTTGCGAGCCCAAACAATGTTGCGCAAATTTCTTTGGGGTCGTTACAATCCCGAGAAGGTCTACAATGAGGGCGTCAATCTGTACTATAAACAGACCATTTATCGATGGCATAGTCTACTGTCATCGATTCCTGGAGCCGTGGCCCGAGTCGCCAACGATGTGAAACCTGCATATACGAATCCCCTGAAACGGGATAAATTTTCGTTCATTCCGAGTAGGGCATTCAATATCCTACTCAGTGCTGTCGTGGAAACACGCGGCAGCCAACTTGGGATGCAGTTGTGGGAAAAGTGGTGCATAGACATTGAGCGATCGCATGCAGCCCGACTCGCCGTAGATGAGAAATATCGCTTACAGATGAGCGCCGATCCTACGAATACGGAAAATCTCGACATCGAATACGATTGGGCATGGCACTATGAGCGACAACACAAAGCTGTCAATCCGAACCTGAATACACTACGAATAATTAGCCGTGCAGCCGTGAAGGAGCTGAAGCAATCTCAAGAAGCGGCTCCAGACAGAAGAAACATGTCACCTTCGCAGCAACAGTTCAGGGAACAAGTGTACCGTGTTCTTGATTTCTGTGTCGATCGTTACCAACGGTTCAACCGGGACAAGGACGAGATTGGCCGAGAGACGGGTGGCCATTTGAGACGAATCAGAATGTGGCAGTCGAGGAAGAGGAAGAATATCGTTCGATGGGTTTATGGAGACCTTGGCGAGGAGGATAATACTGGCATGGAAGATTTGTTGGCAGAAACAGAAGATGAAGAGAAAGACGAGGTCTATTGAAGATGGGTCGCCGTTTTTGGCATTGTATATTATCCCCTTGTATCATAGATATTAGCATTTTTGTATATCGGGTTGGAGTTGATATGTATTCTATTTGCAATTATTCATATACTATTATACAAACTGGCGTTTCCTCCAGGTCATACCAACATGTAGTGGAAAGGTGACAAAATTCGATATGGTATCATCTAGCGCCGAAAACAATAAAAATTATTTAACAGAAGGAGGCTCTTTGTGTGCCCATCTTCAACTCCGATCCCTTTGGTCCATGCAACTCATGATTGCCCCTCAAAAACAATCAATTGTCCCATTCATTCTGATCAGCGCCAGGAGGGAAAAACGATCCCATAAACTCACCGCTAATCGGATCATACGGGAAGTGCGAATCAGAAATTGAAGAACCGCTCGTACCGGGGTTCATCATGAAAGGCGAGAAACTCATCGGGTACGTCACGGATTCAGCCGCAGTAAGAGCGGCATTCTGTTCCAATTCGAGATCGCTGAGGAGTTCGCGACGTCTGGCGGCTTCTGTTGATGGTGTAGCTAGGGGCTCCATTCCTGTGCTCCAATCGAATGCCTGTGAATGCTGGGGAGGGTTGCTTGTTTGTGCAGCTGTTACAGGTGGTCGGGTCTGGAGCTGGTCCCGAGCTTGGTATTGTTTTTGTTGCTCGAGGATGGCGTCGCTGGGCAATGGAGGCAGGTCGCTCACATCGAAGTTCATGCCAACAGCTATCCGTCGCATGCAGCTGTCGCAGAGTTGCCAGGCTCGAAGCGAGGCAGTACTATGTTCCGACATTGCGTATAGCCAACGGATAGCTTTTTTTGCTGAGAGGAATGTGTTCTTTTCTTCATCAGGCGCATGCACATTGGCGAACGATAACTCCAACAAGAGAACGGTAGTTGCTTGCATTAAGAAGTGGAGTATAGACCACCATGGAGCTAGTTGGTAAAGTTGAAACGGATCCGGAGCATCGGGTATCAAGTCCAGCATTCGTGCAGCAGCCTCGAGCGAGACTAGTGCCATCTTGTGACTGAAAGAAGAACTCTTGTTAGAGGTGGCGTCTCGACGACAGAGACATGGCCGACCAAGTGTGATGCGAGCGCTGTAGTACTGAAATGCAAGTCCAAGCTTTGCGCGGACCTGTTCAGGGGAGCTACTCTCTTTTTGAGTGAACTTGAAGGATTCTGGCAACTGATTGAACCACAGATCAATCCGTGACTTCAAATCGCCTATACGGTTCTCAATGTGAGACCAAGGAACTTTCACTGCATCGGACGTATACACTTTGTTCACAATCTCTTGAGTGATGACCGTAAGATCCATGTAAAGTAGAAAAAGTAAACCAGAATTGAATGGGATACTTCGAATCCAGGCAAATCGATCGTTCTTCTCACGTCTATCGACGTTTTGGCCACCAACAGGATTTTGTGGCATCAGCCTAATCAAAGAGCTTGCAACCGCGTTCTGGATCTTTTCCTCGCGTAGAGCATTATTTCCCATGATCTCTTGAACCTCAGGTTCATTGAATTTTTCTTCTTCAAATGGTAGGGGCAATGGCGTGGTACAGACTCCGTCAAGAATACAAGTTGCCCGGCCTGTCATTACACCAAGAAGGTGCTCAAAGGAGTAGAGAGACCACCATACACGGTAGCGAGACTCCTTTGATGTGTTGGCCGTCGTCTCGCTAGAACTCTTCATGTTGATGCCTAGAGCTATAGCAGAACGAATAGCAAGACTAGATATTCGCCAAGCTCTACAAACAAAAAATTGGTTAACTTAATCCATTAGAACAGAAAGGGAGGATCGACTCACCTGTTGATTTGATCTGTCGATAGTAGATAGAAGGCCATCAGACCCTCTACTTGGACTTGTTGTAGATCAGGATGGGCGAAAAGGTCGTCATCTGTCATGCTGAGATATCTGGCACGTGTGAAATATATCAAATGGTCTTGCGTATCGTTACTCTTCCAAGATGCTTGCACCAAATGAGAGTGTTTAGCCGCAATGGCAAAAATCATGTTCAAGATGGCCAACCATCTATCACCTGGGCGTGCCGAGTTCTCAAAGAAGTATTTGAATTGTGAGCTGAAGAGAGGCCGATTGATGATGGGATAGAATGGATGTACGGTAGTCAAATAGTCTTCGAATAGACGATCGGCCTGTTCACGAGAAGGCATCTTGTACTTGTCGATAGGACCCGAGACATTGATATCCAAATCATCCAGATGATAGCTGACCGAGTTGATGGCAAAATCTTCGTACTGGCGTTCTTGCGGCTCGCCTTCGTACATACCAGGCTCGCCTCGAGCTCGTTGCACGGATTCTCTTTGGACGCGCTGCATCCAACTTATTTCCGAGTTCTTGCCAATAAACCCTGTTGCGCGAGGATTCTCCCCTCTGTTGAGATCCTCCTCCACACGATCAATTGCTTCTAAGGATCCGATAGAGGACGGCGAGGACGGTTCGAGATCGGCATCATCGAGAGGTGTGCGCGAGGATGAAGAAGGGTGGTCAGTTGTAGTCTGCTCTCCATCGACTGCGTATTTATTAAGTGTCGCTGCGATGCGATCTCCAACAGCCTCGTTCACTGTCAAGCGCAGCTCTTTCAGAAGCGATTCGTAATCGTTTACTTTGTGCGATAGTTCTTCCATATGTCTGCATCAATCAGTATTAAGTTGGAAATCTAACGGTAATATAAGAAAGAAGAGATAGCTCACCTCTTTGTCTTTTCCCTCATCCCATCCGGATATTGGCATCTCACCCTCAGCTCCCGGCACTGTCGACAAATCGGCGTATCGCCCGAACATTTCGTCTTCCTTTGACGACAGCTTTCGCATGCCTTTGCGACACGACGACTGTACCGAAGACTAGCGCCAGCGCGACTTCTGGGGATGGCAACTTTGGCATTCGCCGGGTATCCTTGATTTGTTTGCTGCACTGGAATAGCGACAGCGTCTGTTTTTTCTGGCGTCGATTGCGTCTCTTGGCTTCGGGGCGTCGTTCGGGAGGACATCGCGAGGTTGTTATTGTCACTGTTGCTCTGCAGATCCATGACAAATGGCGATTTTTATGCTTTTTGATTCGTAACCTGTTAATACTTTCCTCAGGTTATTTGTTTAAATGGGCGGCAAAAAGCCGGTGAAAGGTCGATTCTGCTCAATATGCGACTCTCTCCCACCATGAAGAGTGGTGCTTGCCACTTCACTGTCGGTCCCAAACCGCCATCAAATATATCAGCTTAGTGAATTTCTTCTGAATAGAAATCTGTGATGCGCACTCGATAGCATGGGCGATGCCTAGTGAGGGGCAGTCTCTGGTGAAGAAAGAGAAGCTATCAAACCGCAGAAAGCGGGGCGGAATCCGAACAATCAAGGCATGTCCAATTCCGGACGAAAACTTGTGGGAGGGCGCATTGACTGGCAAGGACATAATCATTCTCCGAGCTGAATCGCGATCACCTCTGCCTGTCTCCATACAAACAAGATAACCCAACCCAGGCGGTGGTCATCGATGGATCACTTTTTCGCCTCTTCTTAGCTAGGTACATGATTGAGCTCCAATTCAGGTTAGAAGCCACTAACGTTGACTACACGTGACGAGCTAAGATAGCGGTCGCATTGCGACATTCTTGAGAGAGAAGGACAACGAGAATGTATATATTCATGGTAACTGAAAGATATGGCAGATTTAAAACGATAGTGACGTACGAACAGAGCGAAAACAAACACATGCGATTCCAAAATCTATGCATCCTTCACAATCCAGGGCAAGACGGCAAGATTGGGCCAAAATCGCTTAAAGAGTCAATCACGCGGCGAGGCTGAATCCACTGTTCAAAAGACTGCTTGATGCGACGAAGCTAAAGCCGTGGAAAGGATCGGCTTCACCCATGCTACTCGAAGGTTCAGCAGAAAGCCCGACATTCTTCAGCATATCGCCAATATGCATATCATCCCCTAAGGCAGGACTCAAAGCCAGACCTGTGAAATCAGTAGAAAAGTTCTCCGCCAGAGCAGGATCAGTGATGAGGGGCTGGATTGGGGCCTCCAACTCGCGTCGGGCAAGCGCTCTCCAGTCGATTTTGCGAAAGAAACGATGTTTCTTAATGGTATCCAAGTCCTTCGGCATATGATAACCCAATCGCTTGTGCGGCTCTTTGCGAAGTAACCGGATGAGCAAGTCTTTCGCATCGGGCCCGAGATAGTAGGGCAGCGCCAGCTTCTGTTTTACAATCTTTTCCTGGATTTTTGCATGATTGTTGGCTTTGAAGGGTGGTGAACCAGTCAACAGGTCATACCCCAAAGCTCCCAGAGACCACCAGTCACAGGCCTTGCCGTAGGGTTTGCCCTGAATAACCTCGGGAGCCATATACTCGATCGTGCCTAGGGACGAGTTGCAACGGTCATCATCACTGACTGCAACTTTGCTCAATCCGAAATCTGTAAGTAGCAGATGACCCTCCGAGTCCAAAAGACAATTTTCTGGTTTCAAGTCCCGATACACAACTCCAACGGTTTGGTGCAGATGTTCAAGAGCAAGGACCATTTCAGCCATGTAGAAAGCCGCAGTATCTTCGCTGAACATGCGTTCTGCTGCGAGATGAGTAAACAACTCGCCGCCTTGAGCATACTCAAGGATGAGGTACAACTTCTCATGATCCTGGAAGGCATAAAAGAGTTTAACCACGAAAGGGTGGCGGTTGACACTTTCGAGAATCATACGTTCTGTCTTGGTTTGCTCCACTAACTTTCTGTGCACGGTGATGGAAGCCTTGCGGAATTGTTTCTGCGCATACAGACGCCCAGTTGGTTTGTGGCGTACCAATAAAACCGTCCCGAAAGTGCCTTTTCCGAGACACATCAGTTGTTCAAAGTCGCGACTAGTCATTTTCCTGCACAAGTCATTCTGTGGAGTGCTGGACAGCTTTTCTTCCGCAGCAGCTTCCTCGCTAATGAAATCGTGCTCAAGCGGTACTTCATAACTGGTCATGACTTCGGTCCGGTCGCTATCAGAGGACACACTAGCGTTGCTCGAAATTACAGAGTCTCCCGAGCGAGGAACTCTCTCGGACAGACTTATGGCGTCAAGCTGCAGTTTCAATGCGCTGATTCCACTTGGCATGTTCGTAGGAGGGACAGCGTTGAGTTGCGGCGACATAACCCGGGATCCGGCAGTAGACATGTCGGAGTCTTCGTCACCGGAAGCCATGGGAGTGAAACCTCTGACAGTGGACAAAGCCGGATTACCATGTCCAACTTCAACATCAGCACGCCTTCCTTTCTTCTTCTTTCTGCGGCTCGCTGCCTTCTCATGAAGCTTTAATACCTGAGCTCCAGTGGTAGGGAGGTTCGTACGGCTCGGTGCGGGAGGCTCGTCAGCTTGCGCATATCCAAGACTGCGTGGTGCAATATTCTTTACTCCTTCATTTTCCGGCTCAATGTCCATCTGAGGACTAAACACGTCCCCCACTGACAAATCGTCCATTGTACAGTTGGGTGCAGGGCCTTCATTCAACTGCTCCATTTGATTTGCCAAGCGCTGGGCGGAAGACGGCCGGTAGGTTGTGTCGAACATTTCGTCAGACTGAATAGACTCGCTCGAGTGGGTCGAATATAACAAGCAATCGAAGGTTGACGTGATGTGCCGATGTCTGAAGTGGTCACGAAACAAACGTGGAGTTCAAAAATCAGGTGTCGATGATGTTATGCAGCTGGCATATTGTTCCTAGATCTCAGGCAACCATATGTGTCGTAAGGATAATGTGTGAGGATAACCCGATTAACGTCCGTCCTAGTTCAGGACGGACCCTGCACCCCTACCCAAAGCACGTCGCTGGCAGAGGCGCCGGACCGCAGCAATGAGGTGGATCGAGTATTCTCAACGGAATCGATGCGGCTTGATGCTGGCGAGTAGCGAGCAGAAGTAAACAGGGAGTCCCAGGGAGTCAAGGTGAAAACATTGGATGCGGAAGGAAAAGTGGAAAATGACGATTTGGTTGCAGAGAAGCAGCCCATAGAGAATTCGAGTAGTATCGAGGCGTTTGATGATAATTCGATCGTCTAACAGACGGTAAACCGGAAGTTGAGTTGTTGTGTTGTGTGAAAGAACAGAGAGAAAGAAGTGTGAGGCTTTTTTTAGAGGGCTGACACTGCAGGGAAAGTGAAACCGGGCAAAAAATGACGCCGGGCTTGGCAGCCACGCTAAGGCCCGATGCGGCAACCGACAGCTTCACGTGTAAATGTCATAGGTCGCAACGCAGTTACATTACTTTTTGACTATTTGCTTGCTAGGTTTTTGGTTTGTATACTATGTAAGGCTATGCAAAGACTACAATCCTCCTCGCGCTCTTGAAAAGTCCTGCTCTGCAAAGAAAGCCTTCGACCGGGTGACTTGTACCCCAGCCCTCTCCACAAATGCCAAAGCACTCGGCTTCTCCACCAAGACCGTGACAGAATCATTGCCAAAGTCCATCGTAGCTGTGCGGGCGATGGAAGTGGCGAGGGCCTCAACGGTTTGATAAGACGTGTTTTCTACTCTCTGTTTTGCAGTCAGCTACAACTTGGTTCATATTGTATTCAGATCATAGCTTGTACAACTCACCTCGGCTATGGTTCTGACCATCTCCTGATATGTATTCAAAAATGTAGAAGCCCAGGCAGCTTCTCCGGAGCCTCGGAAATCGAGCGTGATGATCACAGCCTGTTTCTCAATCCTCTCATGGGAGTTGACACCAAGGATGCAGTGACAGCGGATGCCCTCAACACGGAATTCCTGTTCCATGATCGCAACCTGCCGACTGCTTTCCACGACATTTTCCAATGAAGCACTATCGTCAGCATAAACCCAAGTCTGGACAGTTCGGAAAGACAGTCCCCCCTCTGCGCGCAAATGAGCATTTGGCAAGTGTAGCAAAACCTCGCACTCGCCAAACATGCCATTCAGAACCTCCGGGGATGTAGCGCTCTGGAGTTCTTTGGGCACCGAAGCGGAGACACCACTTAATCTCCGACTGGCCTGACTTGCGCGTCTTCGGCTTGGAGATTCGGGATGAGCTTGAAGATGATCCATTCTTCGCACTCCGGCGATGGTCTCATCTAGCAGACCCAGACCACAATTTGCGATCAGTCCAGCGATAACACGCACATCATTACTTATGGTGGCTTCTGCCACTGCAGACAGGCGACCACCATCTTGCGATTTTGTAGAATCACGAACCGCAGTCTCAATGCGGCGGTAGAGCTTGCCGTAGTCTAAAGAGAGTGAGACATCGTCCGCATTGGCTGCGGCAACAGCAGATGAATATGAAAGCTTCACGGCTGCTGTACATGGCTGAGATTTGCCAGAGCGGTGCCATGGATCAGGGGCTGCTGGAAAGTGAAGATTGATATTGCGTAGAGAGACATTGTCCACGATACTTGGGCGAGTAGCTGGTCTTAAGTTCGCGAGGCCAGCCATTTCGGCCCGAGATGTATCGCCGAAGCTGCAGTTGCACAGTAATCGAATTTCCTACCAAAATCCAAAAGGGTTGACGAATATTTTTATTGTTGTCGAGAAAGCAAGTATCAATATGTAAGATCGTGAATCGTCGACGTTGTTGAAGCGCAAGCAGAGTGGTTAAACTTTTCGGGTCACTGTCCCGCACTCTCATCAGCCCACCGTTTACATCATCATCATCATGATACAAACACGGTACTTACAGTCAAATGGCAATCTCACGGCCGATGAGCTGGAATTTTGAGCCTCTCGGATAATTTGAAGATGATGCATTTTTTTCTCAATAATAATCAACCACTCTGGGTTTATTTTAGTAATGGCATACTATGTAGTTAATAAATGTCGTCGATCTCCGAATTTATTTTCTTTTTTGATAAGGAAGCATTATCGTGCTTTACTTTATTAGGACTAGCGCCGTTTATCTGACAAAAATGCAAAAGCTTCAGAAATCCATAAGATCCAACATCAAGATTATCTTTCGCTCAACACACGTCTAAGATGTTGCTCTTTTCTCGGCTATCCCGGCATACCGCATTTGTGTTGGACCTCAGGTATCATTGTCAAAAACAGCGAGGAAAGGAACTTTGAGATACTCGAGAGGGAAGGATCATCTATTCATCATGATTCTGAGATCTGAAAGACCGAAGTCTTTGGGATAGTGAGACGCATTCTATGGCTTAGGCTCTGGAATAAGTCTCAATAGAAAATGGCTCGCAATTCCTTATCGAAAGTCACATACAACATTGAATGTTCCCTAGGAGACCCACTCTCATGCGTGCATTGTCCTGACAAGATATAAGTTAGCCCCTATGTACTCCGGTCCAGTCCCTATACCTAGGTATACTCTCTCAATCGAACTTCCTCCAGATTTCCGTGTTTTCTGAAAATCACATCCCTGAAGATCCCAGACAGATATACCATTCTAGGCATCATGGCGAACAAAGTTGTAACCACTGAATCCATTCCAAATGAATCTACACTGCTTATACCCAGATCTCCGAATCTTGAAAGAGAAAATGATGACTGGAAGTACCCCAACAAGCGCCTCGTGCTTGCCGAATTCGCTCTGCTCCTCAAAGCAAGCACTCCAGTCATTCTAGCATACACGTTACAAAACAGTTTGCAGACTATCTCCGTCCTGATCGTTGGACGGTCATCGCCAGAAAACCTGGCAACAGCCGCTTTCTCGTACATGTTTGCCATGTGTACAGCGTGGCTGATTGCTTTAGGAGGGACTACTGCCCTTGATACCCTGGCATCTTCGTCTTTTACTGGAAGTACCAACAAGCATGATCTTGGAATCCTACTCCAGCGTGGATTCTTTGTCCTTGGACTGTTCTATGTTCCAGTTGCTCTTCTCTGGGCATTATCCGAACCGGTGTTTCTTTTCCTCGGCCAGGATCCCAGTCTTTCTCGGGACAGTGCTAGGTTTTTAACTTGCCTTATCCCGGGGGGATTGGGGTATATCTATTTTGAATCTATGAAGAAGTTCCTGCAGGCGCAAGGTAAAAATGCCATCTCTTCCCAAGATTATGCTCTCACGATTTACAGTTTCCTAGGTATCATGCGTCCAGGAACGTACGTCCTTCTGATCACGTCACCGCTCAATGCAGCTCTCAACTACCTCTTTTGCTACACTTTAGACATCGGCCTCCTCGGTGCTCCAATTGCTACAAGTATCTCATACTGGTTGTCCTTTGGTCTACTCGTATTGTACACCCGCTTCATAGCCGGCTCAGAGTGCTGGGGAGGCTGGTCACACACAGCCTTTCAAAATATTGGAACATTTGCCCGTTTGGCTTTCTTGGGCGTTATTCACGTCGGCACTGAATGGTGGGCCTTTGAGATTGTTGCACTGGCTGCGGGTCGCCTGGGTACAATCTCACTTGCTGCACAGAGTGTTATCATGACCGCGGACCAAGTCATGAATACGATCCCGTTCGGAGTGGGCGTCGCTGCATCGACAAGGGTTGGCAATCTCCTCGGCGCTCGAGATGCCCACGGCGCAGCTCGCGCCGCCCATACAGCTGCAGTACTTAGCATCCTACTCGGCGGAATAGTCCTGGCCGTACTGATGGTTACACGGAACTCGTTTGGACGAATCTTCAACGACGACGATCACGTAGTGCGTCTGACCGCCGAGGTTCTTCCCTACGTGGCACTGTTCCAGATTGCAGATGGTCTAAACGGCAGCTGTGGGGGTAGTTTACGAGGTATGGGCCGTCAGCATATCGGTGCACTTGTCAACCTGGTTAGCTACTATGGTGGCGCATTGCCACTGGGTATCTGGCTAGCCTTTCATGGCTGGGGTTTGGGGGGATTGTGGGTTGGTCAGTGTATTGCGTTATACTTGGTGGGAGCTCTGGAATGGGCCATTGTTTATCTGAGTAATTGGGACAAAGAGGTGGATAATGCGTTCAAAAGGATGGACGTGCAGACTCGGTTTGAAGATGGTGATGTTGATACGTTGGTGTAGATGATCAGTATAGTTTCCAATTAGCTTGGAATTTCCATGACAATTCATGATTATCAATTGATTTGGAGATAAGCAGACTGACTTAGTCAGCACTCTTTGTTTTTCATGTTGTCACTTCCATTTTCTATCTAGCAGTGCTTATAATCATCACGATATAGCGTCCGAGAAGGGAAATTCGACGCAGTCCAGATGCCGACAGATCTCCAACAAGGCCAAGTTCATGGCAGCTGGCTTTGATATCTGTAGATCCCCCCTCTTTACAGTCTCTCGTAGATATCAGACGGCATGATGACGATGACGAAGTGTTCCCTTCTCCGCCGGCCTTCCTTATCCATCGATTCTCTTCAATCCACCTAGATAAGACGATGCGTCGGGACCGCACGGCTCGTCGATTGACTTCATGGACAACTCACCACGCTAATACCTAAGAAGGAGCATGCATGCAGTACGTACAATGAGAAAGTGTCGTATTACTGGCATTGACCAACCAAAGGCTTTGCAATGGGCGAGACCGGTACTCTTTTTGGGTTCGTTAGTGGGTTCTATAGTTAACATTAAAGTTGCCAATGGCTATCTGACGAGTGAAGTCAGAGTACCCCGCAGATAGGGAAAGCAATTGACATGACGACGTTGGTTGACGTAGAGAAACCCCGTCTATCAAGACTTCTGATTCTAGCCGTTAGCCCTAATTCGGTAGGTCGATAGAGATGCATTCAGAACTGATTGACTTGCATCAATCCTGCTCTCATGTCTTTTAGATACCAGCACCAGCAGGAGATTGGCATAATCTGTCCGAGGACTCTATCTTTGATTGAGTCTCTATTTGTTTTCACCTCCCAATCTGGCCAACACATAGAAATCTAAGAGTGACAAAGATAACAATCAGCCTCTATCATAAGATACCTTCTTCCTCTTTCTCTATCTACATCTATGCATGTTCCTTGAGAGATAATCACCATGTACACCTCGCTATTGACTCTCGTCGCCTTTTCTGCCATTGTCTCTGCGCATGGAAATCATGATCAGAGCCCAGTAACTGGTCCGCACAAGCAATTATGGTACAACACTTTGCCCGGCGATGGAGGTACTCAGGTATGTATTCTATGGTACTCGTCGTATTTGATAACGTGGTGGTCATTAGTATTTGAGATTTTATACTAAGCGCTCGTTGCTTAGGCTGACTCCGTCTTCTCTGGAATCTCAACATTTGGACGCCTTCCCTTCTTCCCATGTCTGGCAAGTGAAGATGAGAAATATGACATTGCTTTCCTAGGTTTGCTTCCTCCTTCATCAACTGCTAGTTATTAGCTACTGATGTTTGCTACCGCTAGGCGCTCCATTTGATACCGGGACTTCCTACAGACCAGGTGCGAGGTTTGGTCCCAGTGGTATCAGACAAGGTTCTCGCCGTCTCAATCTCTAGTATGACTCTCACATACGTCCTTGTCTCTTCTGTGCTAACATTGCTCTGTTATATAGTGGAGGATACAATGTCCCGTTGGAAGCCAATCCATTCTCAAGCAATATCAAAGTCCTCGACTGCGGAGATATTCCCGTTACTTCGTACGTTTAAACATCTACCCCCCTTGTGACAGGATTTGAAGCTCATTCAAATGTCCTAAATAGATACGACAATACCTGGGCCCTCCGTCAAATCGAAGAAGGACACAACAGCGTCATGATGCGCAAACCCTTTACTGACGCTGATAAAAAGGGGCTATCCAAAGCCGGAAAGACGCTTCCGCGTGTGATCACGCTAGGTGGCGATCATACTATTACTCTACCATTGCTGCGTAGTATTAATAGGGCTTATGGACCGGTTACCGTCATTCATTTTGATAGCCATCTGTAAGGAGCATTGTGATCCCCTTGTTTCCAATAGGGTTAGCTGATGCTGTCAGGGATACGTGGAAACCAAAGGTCTTTGGCGGTGCTCCTTCGGAAATTGCTAGCATCAATCATGGGACGTACTTTTATCATGCGGCCATGGAAGGTCTGTTAAGAAACGACACGAATATCCATGCTGGTATCCGCACGACGCTTTCTGGACCTTCTGATTACGACAACGATGGATACGTTGGCTTTGAGATTGTTGAGGCCAGAGAGATCGACACTATCGGTACGTCTAGCATTGCTCTCTGTTTGGGCAATAACTGGATTGACATATTTTCAAAGGTACCGAAGGAATCATAAAACGTATCCGTGACCGCGTTGGCACCGTCAACCCTGTATACCTATCCATTGACATTGATACTCTCGATCCTGCTTGTAAGGCAACCCCTCAACTCTATCAATGCATCAAACTCGACTAAATATAGATAAACAGTCGCCCCTGCTACCGGCACCCCCGAAACCGGAGGCTGGACAACCCGTGAACTCCGCACGATTGTCCGCGGTCTTGACGGACTCAACTTTGTCGGTGCTGATATCGTCGAGGTTGCTCCAGCATATGACACTAATGCCGAGTTGACGACTATGTCAGTACACTCTTTTACATCTGTATTCGTACTAGTCTACTGACTACATGATAGGGCTGCAGCGGACGTTCTCTACGAAGTGTTGACGATTATGGTTAAGAAGGGACCGTTGAGTTTGTCGGAGCGTGAAGAGCTATAATTTGATCTTTGATCAATTTATTATAGACAGATTGAGATTTAGACTAGGAAGTTGGTTCGTCGTCATGCAGGTGTTTGATGCAGGTACTCAGTTACTATCTTGAGAGTTAGGGCTAGGGCTTGAGGAGCTTAACTTACCTACCAAATTAGGTAATAACCAAGACATTTCTTATCTATGATTTCATCCAGTCAGATCCTCATAAACATAATATTTCAAGCTTCTGAAATGATAAAATAAACACTTAATTATGTCAATGCTCATAGACTAACCGTGTAGGCCGCATAAGTTGCAGTCAAGGCTGCGATAAGGATTCCAGCAGCCACTGAGGTGGTGCAACGCTGCTGCTTATCAGCATTTATAGGCTTGAGCACATAGCTAAAAGCAAATCATAAGTGCAGAAAGACGAATCAGAAATTGAGGATTAGGGATAATATACACCCCCTGGTCGTATAACTGATATTTACGTCAAATGATGTTTTTTCTTCTGCCCCCCGAGATCGAGTTTCACCAGGGAAAAGCAACCTTTTTCATGGCAATTAAGACACTTACCTCAAGAAATAAGTGATAAGCATTTCCCTAGTGTAGCATATATAGTCCTGACAAACCCTTGTCCACCTTAATCACCTGATAAGATAGAGCTGTGTGATTTAGACTACAGGTTACTACATACATTACATGCCAGATATATCGATTTTGACTGTCAATGAATAGACCACATACGTCTTTGATATGGCAGACACTACGGATTCGGTTCAAGAAAAGCGCGAATCTGGAGGCTTACATCCTGAAACAGAACCCTCGTATCTTGACAATGAGGTTGTGGTAGTGGACGACGATGGCACTACCGTGAATGCATCCGGCTGGAAGGACCAGTTAGACCGACAGTACGGACTACTCAGTCTATGCGGCATTGCTCTGACGGTGGATAATGCCTGGGTTGCCTTGGGTAGTTCCATCTCAGTATCTATCGGTAAGACTCCATCGATGACGCCTTGTCTCCATCGAAGAAGTTTTGATACATGTTCCGGACAGCAAACGGAGGACCTCCTGGTCTTATTTTCAGCCTTGTAGTCGCCGGGGCATATTACTCTTTCATTGGTCTGAACCTGGCGGAGGTACTGACATCTGGAGAACCCCAAGGCCTAAGTTGATGGATACATGCTAACTCAATTCGACAGTTCGCATCAGCCATCCCCTCAGCAGGCGGCGTCTACCACTGGGCCACAGTCACCGGCGGACCACGCTGGGGCAGAATCTTGGGGTTCTACGCAGGCTGGATCAATTTCTTCGGCTGGATGTTCGATCTTGCCTCCCTGGTACAAATCACGGCCAACATTACCATTCAGATGTACGCCACGTATCACCCGGATTACATCCAGCAGGCGTGGCATACATACATCACCTACCTATTAGTCCTCTGGATAAGTGCATTCATCGTCATCTTTGCAAACAGACTATTACCCTACTCGCAATATGCGGGTATGTTCTTCGTCATTGTCGGGGGTGTGGTGACTATCATTGTACTAGCTGCTATGCCCAAGACGCATGCCTCGTCGCATTTTGTCTGGGGCTCATTTGACGAGAACAATCTGACCGGGTGGGCGGGCGGTGTTGCGTTTCTCTGCGGAGTGCTTAACGGAGCGTTTACTATCGGCACACCTGATGCTATCACGCATATGGCTGAGGAACTCCCGCATCCGAAGAAAGATTTACCGAAGGCTATTGGGCTGCAGATTGGCTTGGGGTTTCTCTGTATGCTTTCTTCCTACTTGCTGAAAGGAGAAGACTGACTGGTATAGACGCATTCTGTTTCGCGATTGCGCTCTGTTATTCGATCACGGATCTGGATGCCCTTCTGTCCGGAATCAACAGCTATCCTCTAGCTACCATCTACGCGCAGGCCACTGGGAATAACGCCGGGGCTACCTTTGGCTTGCTGTTTATCATCTTCTGTTCGTCATTATTGTGTACCATCGGCACTGTACTTACCGTAAGCTCTCTCTGGCACTGTCTCCATTGATGGCTTCCTCTCTGATAGGTATATCCAGAACTCTCGTATATACTGGTCTCTTGCACGCGACAACGCCGTCCCAGTATCCTCTGTATTCGGCAAGGTCAACGAAAGTCTCAGCTGCCCTGTCTACGCAACCTTGCTATGCGGTATGTCCTCTTTCTTCCTTCTCTTATACCTTATATAAAACTTACATACTGGGTGTAGTAATCTTCGCAACTGGTCTCGGCGCAATCCCACTTGGCAGTAGCACGGCATTCATCGATCTAACAGGTTCCTTCATTATCCTGACCACAGTATCCTACGCAATCCCCATCGTGGCAAACATGTTGACGCGGCAGAAATATCTTCCCAAGGGTCCCTTCCAGCTGGGCAGGGGGGCTACTAGTCAATTTGTTGGTTGGGGAGCTGTGGTGTTGATTATGTTTTTCAATGTTTTCTATTGTTTCCGTAAGTACTTTCCCCCAACGCTACGTCTTTTTGATATCAGGCTGATTGGGTTAATATCAAGCATATTCGATCCCAACTACCAGCGCAGCCATGAATTACAATAGTGTCATTCTTGTCGGCGTTGTTGCGCTCACGAGTATCTGGTGGATGGTCCACGGGATCAGGAATTATCCTGGGCCTCGATTGACGCATTTGTATATTCATGAGGGAGTTGAGCAGGTCGATCATGTAGCTGGTATACCTGTGCAGTCGCAGTCGGAGGGGAAGGCGGCTTCTAGTGAGTGATGACTCGGTTGTCCAAACTTCATGGTGTTGGTAATATCCGTTGAGGCATCGGGTGAGTTAGGGCTAGAGCTACATGAACCTAATCCACACATGTATTACAGCGCATACTACTTTGTATATATCAGAAAGAAGAAGAAATAGAGGAGTAGATTCGAGAAAGAAATATCCACGAAAGGAAAGGAACCCAGGCAAGATAATCATTACACAGAAAGTAACCCCCAAATTAGTAAAATCCATTCGAGTATCGTTTGATCATCTCATTAGATTTTTGAAGTCGGCCGTTTACATTTTCATTTTCGCACACACAAACACACACACTTTACCCTTCCTGCCACCTCTTTTGTACAGTCCATTGCCGTTTCGCAGTCATACATGATTCAATATGTGCAGCATTCAAAGATTACCATGTCAGAAAACGGGGTCGAAGGTATGAGCGAATTTGATGTTGCGTCAGTATCAACGAGGGTCAGCTTTCCATGCTTCTTGTCCAGGCAGTTAACTGAGCATGGTATTTGAAACGCTACCCGCCACTAATTGCCGATGATATTGATCTCCGTTCGTTCGTTGGAGAAAAGTACCAGGCCATTTAACCCAGCTCAAGTTTATTTTTGCTAGAAGAAACGCTTCAAATGAATCATAACGCCAATATGTCGGGGTCCCTTTGCTGTTTGGCACCTTGCAGATGAAAAAAAAGATCAATCACCTGTTACCAGTATGGGCGTCGTTCGTACCCTCCATAATCACCTCGTGGCGGGCTTCGCGGGCGTCCGTATGGTCTCCCTGCAAAATAAGGGTCGTCATAGTGTCGCGGGGGAGGAGGCGGTGGCGGCGCGTAAGGGTCATCGTATGGGCGTCGCGGCGGTGGGTAATCCTCCATGCGTGGGCGTGGAGGACTACGCCGTCCGTAGCCATCGCGGTCGTAGTAATCCCGTCGCATAGCTTGTGGGGAGCGTTCGCGATAGTGAGGTCGGGGACTGTAACCACGGGGAGGCCCTCGTCTATCATAATCATCTACAGGGGGGTATCCGCGACGAGGAGGAGAGCGGGATCGGTAAGGGTCGCGATATGGAGCTCGCTCTTCTGCGGGTTGCACCTAGAAGGAATGAGATGGAGAACGAAATGGTGACAAGGAAACAACAACGTACATCAGCGACACATGTCACCTGAGAACCTTTCAACTCTCGGCCATCGAGCTTCTCAACAGCCGTTTTGAGATCAGCATGGGATTCGAATTCAACAAAACTGAGATTTGACATTAGCTTTTGATTCGGGCTTTTGGGCTTTTGTTAGACATAATTTCCAGCTTACCCTCTACCGTCGCGCTCGCGAGTAGTTTCAGAATACACCACATCCAGTCCGGATTGACGAGCAAAATCTTTGAGATCCTATATTGGGTATTCGTCAGGTTTTGTCCATCAACGAAAGCTCAAAGGTATCCGAGTTTGAACTATCAACTGATAGCAATCAAACTGCGCAGTCGATAGCAGATGGGACTCAGGTCTGTCATGCAAGAATGGGAGCTTACCTGCCAACTCGTCTCGGTAGGAAGGCCTGATACTTGCATGCGGAAGACTGTACGGCGAGGCCGGGGTGCACTGGGACGGTCCGAAGGGCCATTGAATGTCTCCTTATGGCGGGGGCCACGCGCAAACTGAACAGTCAGACGTTCTCCTTTGAAGTCGCTACCATCTGTATGTGCGTCCACCGGTCAATGGAAGCTCTCGTGGGTCATGTAAGGCGGGAGGAGGATAGGAACATACGAAAAGCTAATGAAAAGTATGGTTAGCTTGTGAACCACTTCAAAGGCTGGAAACATACCTGGGACAACGTCCCGCGCATCCATCGCATCTTCATATTCAATGAAACCAAATCCGTTCATCAACTTGATCTCTGTAATCTTGCCGGTACCATGGGAGCCGAAATAGTCTTCGATATCCTTTTTAGTCACTGAAGGGGGTCCAGCGCCAGGAAGGCGCCATAAAACGTCAGCACGTGGTGGCCTAACGTAACAATCCAGGGAAAACAAGCGAAACCGCCCAAAAGCTCCATGGAAGGCACGTCTCCGACCATGGTCCTTCAAGCAGGCCGATACAGCTCCGATAACCTTCTCTTTTGCTATCCGTGGGGCAAACCAACTAGAGAACAACGGTGCGGGGATGGAAGCGTCCAAGAAAGTTCTTGCAAGAGAACGGAGTGTTGAACACAGGGGAAGAATCCGTCACGAAAATGGCGGAATCTCAGGGTGAATTGGTAAAGACCTGCGTACCATTGCGGGGAAGATTCCCAAGATAGAGCCGTGTGGACGAAACCTCACTCATGGCTGACTGGAATGTAGAGTATTGATCGAGACCTTGGGGAATGACCGGATGTTGGAAAACGGCGGCGGCAAGGGACCGTTTTGACGAACTCTTCTAGCAGAGTTCTCGGGACCGTTTGAAACCAGAATGGCGAAAGGGGCAAGCAGGTATGACAGCGAAACAGAAAGACGTAGAGGCGGTGAATTGGCGACGACGTGGATGTCGCGGTCGGTGGGCCACAGCCTCAGCACCAGAAGTAGCGGAGAGCGTCCTAGAGCTTAGTACCTTGCACTCACCTCGGCGCTAAGGAATCCAAGTGCTGGAAGGGGACAGAAACAGGGCCGATCAGCTTTCTGATGATTTCAATTGTGTAGTAGTGTATGATGAGATGAGAATGAGGAAAGTAGAGAGAAACAGAAGGAAGAGTGAGGTGAGAAGGTGGGCGACTGAGTGAGCTTACCTCTCTCCTCTCTGGCGATCCACGTGGCCCCGCTCAGACTGGACGCTTGGCCTTGTCGTATCACACTGCAGCTCAGCCTACAGCTAAGCGCCCAGCATGTTGTTGTTGTTGTTGTCTGAAGCACAATGAATGAACAGCGCCTTGCAGCTTTGTTACGATTCATCAAGAAGCTTACAACGGCAGATGGAGTACCTGTCAACAATCCATGGTACGGCTTCCTGACCCCGTGGGGTGCGAAGACATTCCCACATGATCATTGGCTGTCGAGCTACCTGCTTACTGTATGTCTATATTCCTAGCTTGCATGATATCTCGTATCTCTCAAAGAATAAGAGGAATAAATGATGGCTTTATTCATATCTAGGTAGATGGTAGGAACTCTATACCGCAGCTTCTCTAGACGCTCGTATGGAGACAAGTACGTGCATAGAACATCACTTATTTTACAAGATCGCACCATCAAGAATACTTTTGACACAACCAATTATGGCAGCTATCATGTCATGAAATACTTGGGACCCTCGCCTCCTTGCGGAGTCTGCCAGTTGATGTCTTGAGTCGGAACTTTGATATCGCAAGTCTTGCAATGTATACAGCTATACAATGGTTAGCAATTGGATGTCACAACCAGAAAAGATGGGTACTCACTTTTGTGCATTGATCTGGAAGCGAACACCCTGCTCTTTGGAGGGATCTTCAAGGTATTCATAAACACCAGCAGGGCAGAATCGGTTTTCAATTCCGCGGTACTTAGGCCATGCTTTGGCAGTATGTGCATCCCAGTCCTTGACTTGAAGATGGACAGGTTGATCCTCCTCGTGATTGGTGCCGGTACGGCTAACACTGGTCAAAATATCGAAACTGAGCACACCATCGGGTTTTGGATATTCAATCTTGTTGCATTGCGAAGCCAGCTTCGTTGCTCCTGAATCTGTGCTGTGATGTTTCAATGTCCAGGGAGCTTTGCCGCGGAGAATAAAAGCTTCAAGACCGGAATACAAGATTCCACCAAACAAGCCAGCAGCGCCGAATGCAGGTCGCATGTTGCGGACCTCCTTGAGCTCTTTCCAGATCCAGGATTCACGCAAAGTCTTTTCGTAGTCGTACAAGAAAACACTACCTTCATCGCTTCCTTGCAAAGCAGAGTAGGCGGCCTCGGCTGCGAGCATACCCGATTTGATGGCAGTGTGAGTTCCCTTGATTTTGGGAACATTCAAGAAACCAGCAGTATCTCCAATCAAGGCACCTCCAGGGAATGCGACTTTCGGGATAGATTGGAAACCACCCTCATTCAAGGCTCGCGCACCGTACGAGATGCACTTGCCACCTTCCAGGACATCCTTGAATAGAGGGTGGTGCTTCAATTTCTGGAATTCTTGGTATGGCGAAAGCCAAGGATTAGGGTAATCCAGTCCGACAACCAGTCCAATACTGACGAGATTTTCGCCAAAGTGGTACATCCATGCTCCTCCGTAGGTGTCTGACGGTAAAGGATAGCCCATCGAGTGAACGATCTCGCCAGCTTTGAACTTTTCCGGCTGAATCTCCCACACTTCTTTGATGCCGAGACCATAGGTTTGTGGTTGACTATCCCTGCGAAGGTCGTATTTCTTGATAACCTGCTTTGTCAAGCTGCCGTGGCAGCCTTCACCCAACAATGTCACTCGCGCATGAAACTCCATGCCTCTCTCAAAATTCTCTCTGGGCTTTCCGTCCCGGCCAATACCCAAATCGTTGGTGGCGACACCGCGCACAGAACCGTCGGGCTTATACAACACTTCACTTGCAGCGAAGCCAGGGTAGACTTCAACACCTAATTCCTCCGCTCGTTCTCCCAGCCATTTTGTCAACTCGCTCAAACTAACGATGTAGTTTCCGTGGTTGTTCATCTGAGGTGGTGCGGGGATCGGGATAGACATTGTCTTGGTCAAAAAGCGCATCTTATCGCTCTTGGCGGGTGTGACATTTTCGAATCGTGAAGGGTTGTTTTCGTCAAGCCAGTCTGGAAGTAATTCGTTCAGAGCGGTCGGTTGCAGAACGTTTCCTGAAACTATATGAGCTCCTATTTCTCCTGCCTTTTCCAAAAGAACGACCCGAAATTCTTCGTTGCCCGCTTCATTGGCGAGTTGCTTTAGACGAATAGCTGAGGCGAGGCCGGCGGGACCTAATTTTCAATTCAGTTAGCAATTAAGTCCAGAACTTTCTATGCGACAAGAGCGAAAGTCTTCAAACTTACCTCCTCCGACGATACAAACGTCGACCTCATCCGACTCTCTCTCCACTTGGTTGGGGTCGATAGCTTCCTCCGCATTACGCCTCCTAGCTGTCCGTGAAAAAGCTCGACTCTGTCCAGGTTGTATGCGGGCATTGAATGGGTTGGTGGCATTGCAGTGTTGGCGTCTGCTGTTTGGTGTAAGCGGGGACAAACGGCGTCCGGAATTGACAGCAGAAATTGTAGTGTGTGAAGGCCATGTACGGGACGATGATTGAATCTCGCGCTTCAGCAGAAAGCGCGCAGCCCCTTTGGAAGCCATGATCGATTGAGGTATATCCAAACAGATAATATTAAGGTGAAATATAAGTTAGAGAAGGTATATACGGAGAATTATCCGCCGAAAAGACTATGAAGAGCGAACCGTAGACCCGGTTTCGGCGATGGTCCCCATCACCGAAGCTTAACCGAGGCCAATCAGATAGCCGCTTACTAACAGCAACCCGCCAATCATATTCGAGCCGAATACAATCAGGTTCCTCCGCTTCTACCCGTCATATGGTCATGATCCGCCATCTTGAGTGGTGTCCATGAGTCAACTTGATGAGTGTCTCAAGATATTCTTGTGTGTGGATGAACAGTGATACAGTAGAGAAACTATCATATTGTGCTCAGAGCCTCTTGATGCTCAGAGAGAAGCAGGCAGCCATTACGTAGAGATTACTCTAGAGTCAGGCAAGACTGGGCTGATCGACATGTGATTCTTGCTCGATCACAATACGTACTCAAGAAGCATAACGTTTGGCTTCAAGACGGGTAGGACCGGTCTATATTTACTTCTTGATGAATACCGAACCATGTGTCTGCAGAATGTGGCTGAGTCTGGGAATGCTGCAGCCTGCAGTGGTGGTGTCAACGATGTGTCAACCGTCAGTGTGGTGAGACCTTTCGAGTCTCGTAGCCTTGTAGCCTTGCTGGTCAAATAGCGCCAAGAATAGCGAGAAACTGAGGGTATGCCGATTGATGATGTGACATTCCGACAGACAAACGCAAAGAGTTTGTCAGTAACAGAAACATGACAATGAATATTTGATGGGAATGCAACAAACGAAATGATAGTGTTAATTTATCAAATCTGATTCATATCGATGAACAATAAAATCGCATGAATGGATAGGTCGATTGATCACCTGGGTACGCGCCGACTTTGGGCCAGATTGCGACGCGTCTGGTCTTGGCGTGTCCGGCGTCCACCTCCTTTTTTGGGCACAAACCGTGTTCGCTCGGTTGAGATAAGAGCCTCTCCTTGGAATACTCGTCCTTTTTTCAGTCCAAAAAAAAAAAATTATAGTCAAGTTAGAAATGGAAAAGAAGGTCAAAATCAAAGATCTCTATTCAGAGTACTCTGTAAATATTATGCGAATATCCGTTCGTCACGGGCGAATATTGCATAACTATAGTGTTGTATAGACACTGAGAGAGGCAGAGAAGAGAAGAGGAAGAAAAGAAAGGAGGATGGCGGCTGGAAAGACTTTTTTGTTCGCTTTACACCGATTAAAGCGGCGATGTGTTAGGGTGTGAGTTCTGGGGACAATGAGGAGGCACTGCCTGCAAGCGGTGATTGGGTTGTTGATAAGGGCAGCGGTGGATCCGTCGAAGATGGGCGATAGGTGGCCAATAAGACCATATGCTGGGATTCGCGGAAAATGAGTGTCTGACAACTAGGGCTACTGTCACCAATCAGCAGTAGGCAAGAACTGCCGTAGTGGGGCAATGAGCAACGCTATCACATTGTGATTGGCTTGACTGGGCTGCACCAAGTCTCAAGATTTTTGACTGCAGTGGGTCCAATGCAACCAATCGCGGCAGCCGTTTGACTCAGACGCCGCCAAGAGAAGCATCATCCATGGAAGCGGATAGCCTGGCTCGAGCGAAAGCGGACAGATCCAGCGCTGCTTTTAGCGCCACCGCGGGCCAGCCTCCCCTGACGACAGCCCGCACTCGCGCGTATATAAAGAGCCTGCCTCCCACTCCCGCCCGTCTCGATGAAATCTTACTCTAGGTCTTGGCACCGCGCGGAAAACGCCAGCACGTCACCTTCTTCCCTACCACCACGCACCACCAGCACTCCCATCACCAACTACTCCACCATCACTCTCTTGTGCTCGTATCTCTCCACATTCCGACCTTTGTACCTCGCAGAAGTGCGCTTTTATTGCCACTCTGTGTCGTGTGTGTTGTTGGTCGCTAAATCGGGAAGACCTCATCTCTTTTAGACCTCACCATCCACCGACTGCTGTGATCGCATCGTCGACCCATCGCATCGCTTTTATCTCTCCCTTATTACCAGATAGACTTGGAAAAAAGGATAAGGAGAAAGGAAAAAAGAAAATCAATCAAAAATACATCCTTCGCGCGCATCTAATCTCATCGTCGGCTTACTTCGTTGCCTTTTGATCCACCGACCGTCGTTGTCAAGTCCAATCCATTATCTCCAGTCACCTGACTTTTGACGGATTGCTCCTGCCTCGCGGTCGTCTCCTCTCATCATCCCTCATCTCACTTTCATAGCCATTGCTGCATCATTCGAGCACCTGTAGGGGAGGCATTTAGTTGTTCATCTCCCACAAAAGCAAGGTATGTACTGTTTTTGGTCGCATCTACATCGCCATATTATGTCAAGCGAGTGTGTGGGCTGACTCTTCAAATCGCCTTACCTCAGGCTACTCTCATTGCAACACCAACACCACTTACTGGCACTTGCGACAGTGATCATTGATATCGCCATCATGGATTCACTTACAACTCATCCCTCAAATGCTCAGCAGGCAAAAGCCTTCACCTCACCAGCATCGCTTTCCTTTCCCGGAGGTGCCGGAGATTTGACTCCACCTTCTTCAGAGAAGGAAGGCAACTTGGCAGGGTCGAATGGTCAGCAGCAGGGAGCAAATGCCAACGGCAATGGGGTGACACCCGCGACTCCAGCTGCGACACCTGGTGCGAATAATGTGGGGAGTGGCATTGTGCCTACTTTGCAGTGAGTATACACTTTGCTGTCTTTTCTGGCCCACCAGAAAGCTGAACAAGACTTCTTCTTGCTTTAAGAAACATAGTGGCGACTGTCAACCTTGACTGCCGTTTGGACCTGAAGACCATTGCACTCCATGCTCGAAATGCGGAGTATAACCCAAAGGTACTACAAACTTGAAGTGTCTTTGGTTACAACTTTTTACTAAACTGGCATTTTTTGTCTAGCGTTTCGCTGCCGTGATCATGCGTATTCGTGAACCCAAAACCACCGCTCTGATCTTTGCCTCAGGCAAGATGGTCGTTACTGGTGCCAAGTCGGAAGATGACTCGAAGCTTGCATCTCGCAAGTACGCTCGTATCATCCAGAAGCTCGGTTTCAACGCCAAGTTCACGGACTTCAAGATCCAGAACATCGTCGGCTCGTGTGATATCAAATTCCCCATTCGCTTGGAAGGACTTGCATCGCGCCATCACAACTTCAGCTCTTACGAGCCTGAGCTTTTCCCTGGTCTGATCTATCGTATGATGAAGCCCAAGATCGTGCTTTTGATCTTCGTCAGTGGCAAAATCGTCCTTACTGGTGCTAAAGTCCGCGAGGAGATCTACCAAGCTTTTGAGCTGATCTACCCTGTGCTTTCTGGTATGTTATTACTACAAGCTTCATCGTTGAGTTCACGACTAATTCAATTAGACTTCCGCAAGACATAAGGGTTGGTCACTCGGTGAGATTGCTGCTTTTGTGGTAGTCTTCACACAGTTTCAACTCATGTATTAACATTTTTGTTCTTCTAATTAGAGTCCATTGGGTTGTGTTACTAGTCGGTCGTCAACTGACCGTTCGACCGAATTACTCTCCACACCCGCACTCGGACTCGCCCTATCACGATTGGCTGATGTTTAGCATTTTAACGGCGTTCTAGCGATTCGATTCACTCTTCGGGTTTTTTCTCTTTCCTCTTCTCTTCAAAAGAATCCGTTTTGAAACTGTTATATTAGAAGGTTGCATAACCGCAGACTGTTTTTCCATCATCTTGATATGGGCGGTACCTCCTGCGCTGGTCGAATCAGTGCCTGCCTGTTCATGTTCCCCCCCCTTTTTTCTACTAATCATCACTTCGGGTGCAGTCTCATCACTTTACTTTTGTATCGTTGATGGGAGGGCATGGCAGATTGTTGTCATGATGGTGCCTCTTTAGGGGTCGCTACCTTTAGCAAGGCATTGTCAGTTCAATATTCAAAGACTACGTATTTAATACTAGTTGGAGAAATGCAAGAAATTTGCAAAATTGCATCCAAAATTAAAACAGTAGTCAATATAAAAAGTAGACACTCCAAAGCAATGCTTTATATACCACTATCCTTTGCTCGTATGTCATTCATCCTTGGATACTCATGTTATAGACGACTCGACTTCGCAAGCTCATCCTTCAATATCAGCCCAATCTTCCCAGACCGACTGCCATCCTTGGTCACCACAAACTCTCCCCCCTTTGCCTCGGTAATATGTCGCTGCTCCGGCCATTTCCACAACTGCTGCAATTCAGCATCTAGTCTGCCCTCGAGGGCATCGACGATTTGATCCCCGAGCACCGGGAAGAATTTGTAGCCGTGGCCGCTGCCGCCGGTGGCTAGGAAGAGGTTTGGATGGGAGGGGTGGTAGGTTATGAGGAAGTCGCCGGTGGGGCTATATTCCATGTCAGTTTTTATCATCTCGTGTAGGTAGAGAGGTATAAAGGGGATTGTGTGACGTACGTATCTGAATACCAGCATATCCTGGTCCGCGCAAACGGCCTTTCGGCGAAGGAAGGCAACATTTCACGTAGCGCCTGGCGACATGCTCTTTCCCCTTCGGCTGGGATTGGCAGGTCATGTACGGGCAGACTGATTCTCATGGTCTGTGATGAAGAGGCGATGGTGGTACCAGGTATCGGAACATCCGACGGGTTCAAGTAACCATATGCATGACGAGCGATTTTGAGTAGGTTGTTTCGGGGAGGGATGATGAATATGCCTGTTGAGAAGCTAAGGATGGTGGGCATGTGGGCTAGTTGCGCCTGCTCTTCGTCGGTGATTTTGATATATGCCAATACTTGGCCCGTGGCGTCGACGATGCCGCGGAGGTCGAGTAGTCTGCCTGTCGAGGCACCGGTGGCTAGGATGACTAGGTCTGCTGTGATTGTCGATGTTGTACCATTCACGGTGTCTTTGAAAATAACGCCGGTGACTTTGCTTGTTGCTTCCTCGAACAATAATCGTTCTACCTCGCCATGCTTAACATCGACTCTGGCCATCTCATCGAGTTTCTTCTTTGCGAATCGCACCCCGGCTTCGGCATCACCCCATCCCGATCCTCGATTGAGATATCCTCCCGATATATTCATACCCGCCACATATCGCGGCACAACTTTCTCCAACGCTGCCTTGTTGGGTAAATAAACCACTTTCTCCGCTATACTTTCCGAGCTTTCACCTTCCTCCTCAAGCAAATTCTTCACATTCTCATAGCTCTTTTTCGTATAATTCTCGGAATCAGAGTTTCCCTCCGTATATACCAGAGCCAGGCCATTCTCAGTATAGCGACCTTCCTGGCCCCATTCGGTGTTGCGCCATTTCTTGATACCGTCTGCCGCGAGTTTGGCGTATGCGGGATTTGAGTAATCGGCGCGGATGATGCGTGAGGTGTCGACCGACGAGCCGTGTGGGTTGGGGATTGTGGGTGAGGCTTCGATTAGAATTATTTTCTTGTTGGGATGGCGTTCCGAAAGCGATAGGGCGGTTGATACTGTAATTCATTAGTCTGTCTCTATGCACTTTCTAGAAATTCAACTGTAGGCGTGGCGTGATTCGTGGTTGCTGATTCCAAGGTGCGGATGCATACAACGGAGATATATTTAGTTGAACAACCCAGCAACAGCTTTCGAACTGTATGGCAAGGTAGGACAGAGCAAAACCTCTGACTGATTCTGCTTGAAGCCAACCAATAGTACAGCTGAATGCTGATACTTACATCCAAATACCCCGCCTCCAACAATCAAGATACTGTTCGGCAGCTCCATTGAGACCGGAAGATGATACAATATGTAAAATTGATTTATGTGAGATTCGATAGTAGCAATATTTAGGCGGGAATAAGGAAGTGAGAAGACTTCGACTAGGTCGGTGGAGGCAGTGGGTTTTATCACTTGGTCTGCGATCTCGGAGATGTTCCGCGGTTGGGTCATAGTAGACGCCAACTCCGACACGCAGGACGTCGATTTGAAGATTCAGCGAACATGACCAGGTCAGGTGAATGATGAACAATTTGTAGTGTTTGAGAAGATGCGTATATCAAGCACTGGTAAGAAAACGAAGAGTTTGAGGAAGTCGCAATGACGATGCATTTATATATGCCATGCCTAATTAGGACTAGTCTGTCAATGCTTAATTCTCGGACCGGAAGATCAACTAACTTTTCATACATCGACAAGCATATATTTACAACATGTTGTCGAGATAGATGGAATTAATCACTGAGCGAGGGCTGAAATGATTACAATTGATATACACAGCTCGCCAACTGGTGATAGAACTACCAGAGAGTTGTCACGATTCTACAGTACCCGGATTAAAAGGGTCCAGAGAGACCCGGTATCTGGCAAGAAACCATCACAATTGAAAAGGCCTACGTATGTTCACCCATCATACTGATTGCTGAGATGAAAGCTCACTATTTTACAGAAGAACCGATGCATTCCGCGATGTCCCGCCAGCGACGACGGCTGGCCGTCGAATGTCTCCGCGAATGATGACCAT
The DNA here is from genome assembly GCA_001571465.2 of Talaromyces pinophilus. Taxonomy (NCBI): domain Eukaryota; kingdom Fungi; phylum Ascomycota; class Eurotiomycetes; order Eurotiales; family Trichocomaceae; genus Talaromyces; species Talaromyces pinophilus. The sequence goes on along the minus strand of CP017344.1, from coordinate 1,603,811 downwards.
CTTTGCTGTTGGCATGCTAGGTATCAGCACTTACTGCGGCTATTTATATTCATCTTATAGCCAGGCAGTCACTCAATCCAAAACTCTAAAAGTGCCTGAAGATGTCTCTGATCGCTACAACTCCACAGCGACAGGTTACGACGCCGAAGTCGAACTCGGCGAGAAATTTATGCGGCTAGGGAAAAGGAGGAAAGAACTTGTTCAAATGGCCCGTGGAGATGTTCTTGAGGTTAGTTGTGGTACGGGCCGGAATATGGAGTATTACCAACTAGGCGAGAAGAGAGGACTCGATGAGCGAGGTCGTGCTGTGCTACAAGGGTGTCGGTCGGTGACTTTTGTCGATTTGAGCCCGCAGATGGTTGAGATTGCGCGACAGAAGTTTAGGAGACTCTATCCGGATTTTGTGAAGGTTGCATTTCGGACTGAAGACGCCAAGAAGGTCGCCCCAGTGACAAAAACGTCTGATAGAACATCAGAATGGATATATTCAAGACCCCATTTTGATACCGTGATACAAACTATGGGTCTCTGTTCTACACGAGATCCCGTCGGACTCTTGCGCCATCTCGGATCGATCACGGAGCCGCAACGAGGGCAGATCCTGCTGCTTGAGCACGGCCGATCGCATTACGACTGGCTGAACAAGATTCTGGATAACCTTGCCCCTGCACACGCGCATCGACACGGCTGCTGGTGGAATCGAGATATCGGGCAAATCATTGAGCAGAGTGGGTTGGAGGTTGTGGAGATTCGGCGCTATCATTTGGGGACTACATGGAGGGCTGTTTTGCGGCCGAAACAGCCTGAGAGGTGATAGAGTATATATCATAATGTATAATATTCGATCTCAATGCATGCCTTGGTGTACCTACATTCTATACTGCATTAGCACATGGATGTACAGAGTATGCACAGTAGCCTGCCGTATCGGGACTAGCGCGAAGACTTGCATATGATATGAGTAAGCCGGGCTGGCAAGCCACCGATACACTGGCCAATGAGCGCGTACACATTCAAGACAACCAAGGCAGGTCAGATAGTGCTGTCCCAAAACTTGATTTATCAAATTGTACATATTGATACTTGATTGGAACCTAGATAGCGACGGAGACCCCGAGGACACCACCATTCGTAGGCACGTATGATAATATTCACGTGTATTCAGTATGGCCGCAACTTTGGTCTACTCCGTAAAGACTTCCATATCGAGTCGGTGAGCAGACATTCGAAATACGGTAATGCTATGTAGGAATGAGTTCTGCATACATAGTAAATGGCAGTTGTCATGGCAAACCGCTGCCAAATCAGATGAAAGGACCACCATTCCACGCGACAGTGGGGCCGGCCAATACTGTTTCCGTCTTACTGCTTTTGCTCAGTATAGAGCCGTGTTGTTCTCACTACTATTGGACGCTGCCAAGTCGAGAATGTTATGTACTATGTATGCATCGATGACCAAATGTCGGTAGGAAGTGATATGATATCAGCAACAGTGTGAGTGTGGTTGAAAAAACCTACTCCGTACACTACTGACACAAGAAAATACGACAAATCCCGACACATTGATTGGATGGGGAGGGTATCCCTGTGTTCCGACTGCCTGGCGCGACAATGCGATTGGCCGGTTTGAATGGAAAAATTCTCTTCTTCCTTCCTTTTTCCCGTCCGTCGGCCGGCTATACCGGATGTGGCTAGGGCAATGCCTGCTGCACTCCAGTCTCCACCGACTGTCCAGAATGTTTGTTCTAGTCTTGATTCGGCCTAGCGTGGACATCCCGTGGATCCTGCTGCTAAACTAGGGGGCCGGTACTAAGTCCTGATTGGCCTAGTCTCTGCTGGGCGGTTTCGATTTTTTGCCTCTCCCAGTCCCTGCCTCCTTCCGTACTATGTCTACGTAGTACTATGTGTGGTATGAATCTGTCAGGCAGGAAGGAAGGAGCGACTGACTCGATCTGGCATCTCCCATCCCTCATCATCTTCTTCTTCTTTTTACCGTCACTTTGAACTGCACACAGACAAGTCAACTTACCATCCACATCATTCTCAATATCTCAATATTGACTCTGTATCAAGTAGATGAAACTATTCATCCGCCCCAAATCGGCCTCTGATTCGTCGCTCGCTGTCGTGGTGACGTCCTGTTGCTCGTCATAGTCCCGCCCCTTCTGCGCAACCTTCATTTTGAAAACGAACCGAGGATCTTCCCATAACCATTCAATATTCAATTCACCCGCCTGCTTTGCCCCTGCATCATCGTTTTATCCCATCACAGATCTCGCCAGGCGGTGTGCATCAGCAGACGTTATTGCTCAAGGCTATCCTAGTGTCCCAGTCTAGCCCAGTCTGTCTCTTCCCGCTGTGTCGGCGTTGGCTCATATTTTTTTATTTTTTATTCACGCTGATTTCTCGGTCGGCCGTTGCTTCTTGGATTGATCGCTGCCTCGCCCTATTTTTTCTTATACATCGCCTCATTGCCATCCCGACTTTTTTGTTCCCAGGTACTTTCCTCCCTTCAAGATACCTGCATTCTTGAAGTCGATCTTCCTGGGTCTGCATAAAAGCTTTCCAAACAAGAAGACTCCACGGCTCCATTTTATTGTTCCTAACCCAATCACTGTTGCAACAAAACCAGAGAGGGTCCTGTCTCTATTTTTTCTTCCTCCCTTTACGTATTTTTTTTCGCAGCTCTGTCTCTGATCTCCACACTCCATCAGACACACCAAACACCTCCTGCCGATTTGTTCCGCCCCTTCGATCTCTTCCTTCTTCAGAGCAAAACCATCTTCCCTCCTCGACTATCCTATCCTCCTTCAGCTTGCGTGCCCTTGGTATTGTATCATTAACCCATCACTCCCCATCATCACCCCCTCCGATCATTATTGTCATTATTACTCTTGTTTTATTATTGCTACTATTTTATTATTACCATCCATTCAATCCTTTTATCCTCAGTATTGTTTTTGTAATTAATTTAATCCTCTCCTTCCTTCGTTATACACCCGTCACCTATTTTTCGCGCAACTTCCGCCCTTTCCCCCCTTGCCCCCTACACCATCATTCAGAATGCCTTACAACACACGTCGAAAGTCGTTGTCCCTCCCTTCGTTAGGCATTCACTTGCCTAACGCTTCGCGGTCGCACAGATCTCCTTCGGCCTCAAAAAGTTCGACGATAGACGAACAGGTCCCTCCTTCCAAGAAAGTCAAGAGGTCGCATGATGCCGTCGACGCCGACAAGTCGCAGAAGGTCGCCACTGGTCGCATAAGGAACAGCCGAGGCGCCTATGAACATACTCCGCCACCGTCGCCCGGCGATGCCGTCGGTGTCGCCATGAAAATCGATACCGAAGGCATCAACGATGATGTCGTCGTCGCCGCGATCGAGCAGTTGGAGAAGACGGGGAACAAGCCTCACTTAGTGCGCGAGCTGGCCGCCGTGCTGGTGAAAGTCAACGACACTGTCGCCAAGTAAGTTTTTGCTGTTCCTGTTGTCGCGCAATATTTACTAACATTTAATTAGTTCTGCAAACCCTGCTGCGTTACTTTCCTCGCGCCTCAGCACCTATATGAAACGTTCATGGACTGCGCTGTCGCCATGCCCTATCGGCAAGGAGCTCATCAACGTGCATCCTCGAAAAGTGTTTTATTATCTTACCAACACTCCGCACCAGCCTCTACCCGAAAACTTGGAAGATATGGTCGCGATGGATGAGAAACGGTTAACCCCAAGCCTCTCTAGTGGAAGCGTTGATCAGGACGAGGACGATGCGATGGCGCGCGAGCGGTCGCGACTCAGCCCTAGTCCCGAGATCGACCTGTCTTCTCCGGAATTCGAGGAAGAGCACGACACTTTCAACTCGCGCCATACTTCTGGTGCTCATACGAATCAGAACAACAGCCACCGCCTGTCGCATAATCATCGAGCTGCCTCGCCGCCACTGGAAGGTGACGAGCGGGAGTTCACTCAGACTGCTAGCTCTTTGCGCGAACGAGCATCAGAAGAGAAGGCTAGCCGACAGAGTAGCCTAGCTGCCTTGAGCATGCCTGCCGATGATTCGCAACAGGCTCAGGTTGTTGGATTTCCCGGTTCGCCCATGGATGAGGATCCTCTCACCACGTCAATCAGCGAAAAGAATCAGTACGATGATTATTTCTCGCAGGGTGGCTCTCGCGATCAGGAACAAGATCTCGACGACGCTGCCGTCGCCACTTTGTTCGGTACCTCGCCATCTCCATCGCTCACTTCGGTCGCTTCTTCACTGTCGTCTGGCACGACTGCGCCATCCGAAGCCGAGCTTACCGATGTCCCTCCTGCACTAGACAGCGTCAGCGGCGCTTTTACATCCGACTCCGCCTGTCCGAACACCACCATTATCACCACCACAGAACCATCCCTAAAGCGCTCCTTTGACATGGTCGAGACCGGCTTCCCAACCATATCGGTCACCGATCTCAAGCACTCTCAAACATTCGACTTTGAGATGGTTATAGATTCCTGGGCCGACCTCCGCAGCCCGGAGACCGTAGAGGTCGACGAGCTGGATGCGATGTTTGGCGACTTTTAATGATATCTTCTCACCTCATCATTGATACCATCCCCTCTCCTCTTTTTTTGTGATAAAGAGTTCTGATTGATACCTTCTTGTTGTTTATCTTTGGTTTTCCAACAATTTGCATGATACTCAAGCACGGTTTTGTTCTGCTTTTGGTCTTTCTTGTTTTGGTTTGCTGGGCTTGGTTTGACCTGCCATTGGTGTTTAGGGATTTTTTTTTTCTTTCTTTCTCTTCTCTTACTATCTGTACATGTTTCATAATTATGGTATATCCTCATGGTCTTTTTCTGTACAGACCAGATTTTTTTCCTCGAGACTTCCTTTTACCTCGGCGTTTAAAACATGTACGATTCAGATAAAACAAAAGTGGAATTAGAGAAGAAAGAGAAAGAGCACGAGAAAGAATGAAAAGCGAAGCGAAGCAACACCATAACATTCTTTTACCAGTAAAGCACTAGATGGTAACGACTTTCAAAATGAGTATGATTATTCTCTACATGGATTAAAAACTAAGAATATGTAATTTATGGATGTATCCAAGATTGTTGCTAGTAGAAGTAGTGATAAGCTTGTTCAAATCAGAGCTCCCCTTCCTCGCTGCCACCACCGTCATCATCGCCATTACCCATGTTCTCGTCGGGTTTGTGGCCCCGTTCGTTGTGAGTATGGTTGTTATTGTTTGTGACGAGCTCGCCTTCTTCAGATATCTCGCCTTCCTCATTTGGTTGCTCCCTTCTTCTTTCCTCTGATGGTCGTTGTGATGACGATGACGCTGGGGGCGGTGGGCGTGGTGGTAATGATTCATTAGTTGTTGACGAGCGTCTTCTTTCGCGTTGTGGTAGTCTGTCTTTGTTGTTGAGGTTGGGGTTGTGATTTCGGTTTCTGTCGTCGCGGTAGTCTCGACTGCGGCTGTTGCGCTCTCTGTAGTCTGCCTCGTAGCTGTTTGATCTGCGCCAGTCGCGGTCACGATCACGGCCGCGGTCTCGGTCTCTATCACGATCTCGGTCGCGGTCCATGTATCTGTCGTGATCTCTATATCTGTCTCTATCCCTATCCCTGTCTCGGTCCCTATCTCTATCTCGATCTCGATCTCTATCCCACTCGCGATGACGACCGTAATAAGTATCATTGCGACCAGTAATAGGCCCGCCCTTCTCGCCTCGTGACAGTCCCTGCTGCACAATCTCATCTATCCGTTGTTGAACTGCATCATCTGGTGGTGGAGGCGGCGGTGGTAGAGGATGTCGTCGATGTGTATCGTCCATGGCTGCAGAAGGGATGCGCGAATTAGATCGAGATGGTTGATGATGACCATTCGCAAGGCTGCGGGGACTCTCTGACTTGACTGACGTCCTAGTTGGGTCGGGGGTTAAGCGTTGGCGCTTCGGAGACGGCTCTCGAGTATGGTTATTGCTTTCAGCGGGGTGTAGATTTCTCGCTGGAGACGGGCGACCTTCTTCAGGTTCTCTAGATCGTTTGCGGCCATTCGCTTCACCAGCTGACAACGAGTCGGTCAAGCTGTGGGGGTTCGGGTTGATGATCCGCGTCGTCTCCTGGCCATTATCACTGTCCGTCGGAATAGTCGGATACTCATGAGCCTGTCGGTGAACGGTTATGTTCCTTTCGTAGAGCTGAACCATGCGACTGACGGCGCGTCGGACTTCGGAGAGATTGACGTCTATCTGCACCCACCACGGACGGCCTTCTTCGTCATCTTCGAATGCGACATCACATAACCTGGCGCCAGCCCAGAGGGCAGCTGCAGCAATGGTTCGGGGATAAAACTGCAGACAGAGAATAGTATAGTTGGAGTCATTCAGAAACGCCCAGGCCGCATTGCGCAAACCTTTGTGATCGTTTTTGCCAAAATAGCACAGAAATTCATAACAGATCTTGTGCGGTTGCTCCAACTGCAGGTCAAAACATAATGCTTCCAGGCACATATCCTCATAAGCGAGCAATGTGTCCTTCCATCTCCAAAACTCCTTGTTCTGTTCATCGATTTCGAGGTTGTTGTTCTTTTGCGCGACGCGACAGCAGGCGATTACCAATTCCTTTATCTTGCGACAGTTCTCGTCCACCTTGCTCGCCAGGAATAAACATCCCGCCGCGACTGAATAAGGATGCAAGCCAGGCCTTCGAGGCAAATCGACCATACTGTGTCGGACAAAGAAGCGATGTAGGAAAACAGCGGCCGTCGTCAATGTGAGCTGTGGAAGCTTCAGCATAATGCCCACTTGGACAATAAAATTGACGCCTTTACTGCGCTGCATATGCTCCGTCTCCAGACTCATGCCATCGAGCAGTGACGGTGTTCTTGTAAGCTCTTCATCTGTAAAGTACCACTGTTTCTGCGATTCGGCGATGACGTTATTCGAGGGCGCTGGCACCGGTCGTCGCGGAGGATGTTGCGATGTCGACTCCATGGCGTGTGTTTTATCTGCCGTCTCGTAGATCCTTCAATAGCAATAAAGTATGAGGGTAATGATGGGCTCCCTCTAGGTGCTTCTAAAAGTGAAGTGAGGTCAACTTGTCAATGACAGTCCCTCCAGAGTACCTTTCAGCTTCTTGGTGCTATCTAGACATATCAGACGCGATTCTTAGCATGGCGAGACGCGCCCAGCTTCGTGCTGCCAAGCAGTGAAGGGTGTGATGCTGCAAAAGGAGACGAGACAAGATGTGATAGGTGACATGGGAAAAGTATTGGTTGGAGGTTGAAGGGCGTGGAATCCAATCAATTGTCCGCGGCGGTTTTCTGCCAGTTGTTGCCGCCTGATCAATGACTCCATTGTCTATCGAAGAGCTTACTACGTATTATCTGACTTTATTGAAGCTACTATTATTTCTTTCAAGTTGATGTCAAAGTATGATTGATTTGCTAGATATGCCCAAGTCATATATGTGGTATCTGAAAACAAAAAAGAACAAAATTTGCGAAAGCAATCCAAAACTCCAAATGGTATTCCGTAGATGACCTCAAATAGTTTGTACTACGTTTCTGCCGAGGCTACGACCATCCTTTTTCAAAAAGCAATGGGTTCTTGTACAAGTAGAAGAAGTAATACCAGATCACTCCTCTTCACTGACTTCGCTTTCGTCATCGCTGGGCACATATCGTTGAGTCTGTTGTAGGCTCTGTGTCCTCGAAGCTTCCTCCTCAAATGCCGCTTCCATTTCTGCTGCTAGTGCATCCTCATCCTCGTCTTCATCCTCATCGGCAGCTTCTGGTTCCTGTGTAGCGGCGGAAGTTGCAACCCTCGCATCCTGTCTAGCAGGAGATGGTAGGCGGAAATCTTCGATCTCTTCATCGTCTTCCTCGTTCCCCTCTTCATCCGTCCCATGTGCAGATTGGTCACTGGATGAGAAGTGGGTGGGATCGACCTTGAAGGCGGGCCGTGTGGGTGGAGACCCCATGTCGATGATGAGATCTCCGTCGACGATTATATTAGAACTTGGTGAAGGTACGGGCTGACTAGATTTTGGATGTCGATAGTCATCCTCTTCCTTCTCCGACTGCTCCGCATCAGAGATGATAATATCATCCTCGGGGTCAACACGCGGCGCCGACTTGGGCTGTGCTTTCGCCTTCGCCGTTGAAGATGCACTGGCTGGCTTAGCCTTGGGTGCTCGCTTCGGTTGCCGCAAAGGATTCGTCTGCTGCTTGGGCCTGGGTGGCATCTTTTTGGCCTCTACCGTTGTAGGTTGCATTGTGGGCGTATTGGCTGTGCTGATAGACCCGTGAGGATCTGGTGTCGTGGTCGTCGACAGTGTTGACTTGAGTTTTTCTGATTCAGGCTTCTTCAGGAAATGCCTGAAATCATAAGGGTTATCCTGGTCAGCATCTTCTGGCTTCTCATCATCGCTCTCATCCCGCGACGCATGATCTCCATCGTCGCCCAGAGTATGCAACTGCTCGTATTGCTCAATCACATCTTTATTTTTCCCCGGAGCAGCGCGCAGGTTGAAGTTTAAGCTGGTGCTCACAGGCTCTAGAATAAACGCTTTCCGAGTCGGATCAAATACCAGAACAAGATTCCTTGCTTCAGAGCCTTGAACCGGTATAGACGGATCTATACTGCCTTTGTACTTGTACTCAAGCGACGTCTGCTCAGCATTCCCAGCCTTGTCTGTGATCGTGAGGTTGTATATATCTTGTGAAGTAGGGGACCGTGTGATTTTCGTCCGTTGATTCGCCGTTGCCGACTTGCTCTTGTGGTTATATGTAATGTTTATAAATGTGGAGGTATTTCCTCCGTTTTTTTTAGCCAGTCGGTCACCGAGAAGAATCGGGTAATCGCCTTGCTTCGTGGGATCGATCATCATGCCGGCTGGCGGTGCCGACGCAGAGAGGGCCATGGAATCGGGCTTTGAGCCAAGTCGGAGTTATGGTCTGAGATATACTGTGAAGCGATGAAGTCCTCTCCTCCTCTGATGATGGTTGGAGTCAACTCCTATATCAACGACTGATCGAGTGCTGCAGTCGAAATACTGTAAACCCGATCTGTACAGAAAGTGGGCGTGGATATCTTCAGGGCTGACCGAGTGTCCGAGGAGGTAAACGGCGCATCATATAGGTAGAATGGAGGAATTGAGTCAGCCGTATTGACCGTAGCAACAATAGGACTGGCTATAAAGATATATAATAACATGAAACTGTTCAATAGGTATATAGATGTCTCATGAAACAAAGATGGCTTGTCCAGCGTCCTGTCCAGGGCGGAGTTTAAGAAGAGCGAGAGAGTCAGCAAGTGACACCGGCCAGCGACTCTGGGGCGAGACCGACGGGAAGCGGGCCTGCCCCCACTTCTATCTCGGGTATCTATGGAATGCAAACCCACCTATTTATGCGCAGTGAATCTACTCGTGGTACTTCCGGTCTTACAAACCTACGGATAATAGCATCAAGTTTGTTTGATATGCAATATGAACTTCCGATTCAGAGGTGGTGAATGGTGTACAATGATCATTCATGCGTCAGGATTATATCTACTGCTCATTATCGTCGTCTCATTATGTATGTCAGACTCAATGTACTGGGGAGGTCACTCGGGAGATGCTCTTGGTAGCAGCTTGACCACTGGTAAGTTGCTCGAGTCTCCCTGCCAACGCACGATGTTTGCGCATCACTTCCTCCCATTCATGGAAAACTGACTCGTCCTCGACTTCTTCATCCGCCAACTCTGTAAGAATCATGCTAAAGTCGCCGCCCAATCGGCCAAGACTAGCTGCACAGTACAAGACTTGGGTCAAAAGACTCTCTCGTGAGCTCTTGTCCCTCACATTAGGAAGATATGTGCGAAGGGTGTCTGTAAGTAGCCGCACTAGATATAACGGAAATGTCGCAACTGCAGGTGGGAGTGCTTGTAGAGGATCGAGCTTTTTAGTTGGCTTTGCAGGTGGTTGTGTTTTCAAGTTGAGTGATTTGAGATCCAGCCCAGGAACTGTAATCGGCTTCGAACCATTTTCGACTGGTTCCGGTGTGAATATATTCTTATATAGCGAGACGATAGCAAAGCTCTGTTCTCGATAGATTTCAATATATCGCTTCAAGTACCGCTCTGTCTGCTGGCCTCCGGACCATTTCGACGACGCTGCTGCTCGTTCGCTTGCCACCGCTTCATTTCTGCGCTGGGTTTCTTGATCTGCCAGCTCCCTGAGAGGATCGAGAGCTTCCAAAGTCGAGACCAGATTCGCCAGCCTACACACAAGAAAAAGAGCTCCCAGTGACCCTTCGCCTGATCCTGTTCCGGTGTCATGACTTCTTCGAGGGTCTTCCAGCTCCGGCGCAACACGTCTGAGCCATCCAATCGTTCTCATTGCAGCTGCGAGTCGAAGGTTTTGTGTTCTTAACCCAGCTATAAGATTCGTAGTCATGGCCTTCATCGCATCTTCGGCTTGCAATATAATGTCCTTGATAAGCGGAGAGTCCGGGTAGAGAGTTTGTAGCCTTTTTATATGAGAGTATAGATCAAGAGCGGTCGAGTAGTTTCCTGATGCTGCACTTCCTGCAGTCGGTCCCGCATTTGCAGACGAGGTAGAAACGGCGGTCGAGAGGAGGGCTGGAAGCTCAAGGACGTCTGATATTCGGTCGACATTTCGGGATAGTTGCATTGCCTTTTTCCTGCGGTCTAAGTTCGGGTTGTCGCTGGATTTACTGTATGTGGTCGAGAAGCGCACAGCTTCTGAGTCGAGTATTGGTATTCTTTCTTGTAGAGCCTTGACATCTTGGCCTAGGCAGGGTATCAGAGTTCGCAGCGTTGAAAGGTGATCGGATGATGATATTAGAGCTTTGTGGGAGCGATTGGACAATGCCTGGAGGGATAGGAGCGTCGAGTGCGCAGATTGAGATATTGATTGAGGTTCGCTATTTCGTATTTGTTCAAGGGATAAGCTTGTCAGGCGGTTGAGATACTTGGTAGTTGTCGCATCTGTTGATGATGTTCGCAGCGGGCGGGATATCGACGGCGACGACGCATTGCTGTTGCTGTTGAGATGCGGATCGAGCAGCTCCAATATAGCGTCCGCCATGATATTCTCGTCAGTGGAATCAGCCCTCAGCACAACAAAGTGCTTGGGTCACTGCAGTTGTCGGGATTATTGTAGAGAAAGAGAGCTGGCCGTTTCGGCATCCACCTCTTCCTGCCTTCCGCCCGTGGAGCCAATCACTTTACCCGCCTTTGCTTCGTCTGACCTTTGAATCATTGCATGTTTCGCATTGAACCACCTGGAAATGAGAGAGAATTTGCCTCTTTTGATTTCTGTTTAAACATATATTCACTCCTAATGCATATTTGTTTCTAGTATCTTTGCCATATAGTCATATACCCAGTGTACATATACTGCGCAGTCCTTCCCCGCTATTGGCATATAGAGAAAGTCGATTCACTCCAACGATAGACGATTACAGTCTTCAACATGGGAAAGCCGCGGGTAAGTACTGGCTACTGCTGTGCGAGGAAATGTTTCTAACATAATTCTTAACGCTCAGATGATTATTCTGATCCGCCATGCGCAATCCGAAGGAAACAAGAATCGCGAAATCCACCAGTCCGTACCAGACCACCGAGTCAAACTCACACCCGAAGGCCACAAGCAAGCGCTCGAGGCAGGACGCAGATTACGCGAACTACTACGACCGGACGATACTCTACATTTCTTTACATCGCCGTACCGCAGAACCCGCGAGACAACTGAAGGAATACTAGAGTCGCTGACATCGGACGATCCTTCCCCCTCGCCCTTCCCACGACATACAATCAAAGTGTACGAAGAGCCACGTCTTCGCGAACAAGACTTTGGGAACTTTCAGCCATGTTCGGCTGAGATGTCACGTATGTGGCAGGAAAGAGCGGACTATGGGCATTTCTTCTATCGTATCCCCAACGGTGAATCCGCTGCCGACGCCTACGATCGAGTGAGCGGATTCAACGAGTCTCTATGGCGGCTTTTTGGAGAGGACTCTTTCGCAAGTGTGTGCGTTTTGGTAACTCACGGGCTCATGACTCGAGTATTTCTCATGAAATGGTACCATTTCAGCGTGGAGTACTTTGAGGATCTACGAAACATTAATCACTGCGAATTCGTGATTATGGAAAAGAATCCAGATAATGGGAAATTCATCTTGCAAAACAAGCTGCGAACATGGTCCGCACTCCGGCAGGAGAAGGAAGAAGAGCGCAAACGTGAGGAATCTGCTAGTCAGTCACAGTCACCGGAGGCCGAGGTGCCCGTACGTCGGAAATGGGGTGGCTGTCCTGACGGTTGTACGCATGGGGATGCCGTATCATTGACTTGGCGCCCAACACGGCGCGATGAGGTTGATGTCTTCCGGGATGATGGAGGCGAGACAACGGATGCAAATGGAAGAAAACGCGGTCCATCAGCAGATCGCAAAAAGACATTTAAACGAATGCCATCTCTGAAGGATAGAAAGACGATCACCCACATCGACAAGTCCAGGCTTCATCTCACAATCGAGCCTCAGAATCCTGATGACATTGTGTCTTCGCCCAACCAGACTCCATCGTACATCGCTCTCGGCGGTGTCATCAACCCTCGAGAACCCGGCGAACACGAAATAATCAGAGAACAAGACAATGCCATCCCCAAGGATAAACCAGCACTAGGAGCGCCAGCTCAAAGCCTCCCAAACATCCACTATCTCCATCTCGCAGGCCGCGACGGAGGCGGCTCAACCAGCGGCGTGAACAGCGTCGAAATATCAGACTCCGAGTCAGATGGCATGCTCCCCGAGAAAAGCGAATCACTCGCCGCCCTCGTGAGCAGCAACAGCACCACTAACCTGAAATACTCTACCTCCTACCACTCAGTACAAGACGCCGAAGACGACGGCGACGACGAAGGAGCTGGCACGGCGTCACGACGATCTCGACGATCTACAAAGGCCATTTATCACAATCATACAAACCATCACCATCATCAGCATCAGCATACTACCAAACCGAGTAGTACTACTACTTATCAACGCAAAGCGAATGCATTGGGTGACATGGCCGATGAGGATAATGAGGATAATGATGATAATAACGACAACAACGAAAACGCAGATACTATAGAAGGTATACCAGACCCAGAGATCGAACAGCTGAAAAGAGAAGAGGAAAGTGTTTCTGGGAGTGTATACTAGGTACAAAACCACAGCAACTACATAGATAAGAAAGCAAATTTATGATACCACGACGCCGCTATTGAACTACGAAGCAAGAACATTCAAACATTCGAGATTTGTTGTGTATAGACAATATTATATTCTTTTTTGTCCAGTTTTATTATATGGTCTTATATAGTATCATGTAAGAGATGTACATACTGCCTGCCATCAACCAATATCATGCATGACACGCTTCGTATGTTCGCATTCCAATATCAAACATCCGTAGATGTAGCAAAAGTCATAGAGTTCCAAGAACCCTTTCTCTACCAAGGAAATAAGGAAATGAAGAAATAGTCATCAGAGAGAGAGAAAAAAAATCGCTTGATGTTGGTTTGCAACGCTGACAGATAATCAAGCATGCTAGATACGTTTGTTTCAGGAATTGAAAAAGAAGTTTTTGAAATGAAGATAAGGTCCCTTTTGCTTGAGGTCCTCCCATCGGAAGACTTTTTTTGCCATTTTGCTGAAGCCAAAAAGGGGTTGCAGGGACAAGAAGAGAATAAAACATGATCAATGCCTTTTTTTTGCAGGGTATTTCTTCTGATGAGTTGGTCATGAAATAAGCATCCAAAACAAAAGTCAGAAGGAAGAACATAGACTCTCACATGGTAAATCAATCAAAGACAAAGACGCTTTGTGTAGGAGATTGGAGTCGCAAATCAAATCGAAGAGATGAAGATTACAAACGCCTCATTCTGAAGGTAAAAATCATTCAGAAGAGAAAACAAACACAACAAGGTCTATGGGTAGTATTCGCCAATTAACATGCAACAGATTCAGGGGTAAAACGCAAACCAATTTATCAAAGGGGTACTAGTAGGTAGAAGAAAAATATCGTAAGCCGTGAAATTCTTTTGGCGAAACTTTTGGCGCTCGGACGACTTCGAATCGAATGAGGGGCGCATGAAAGGCTCAAAAGAGCATATGATTGAAAAAAAAATGGAAGGCCGAAATGGCGTTGCTTGACGCGACGAGTTGGCAGTAGTGAGCGAAGGAGAAAAAAAAATCGTAACAGATAAACCCCAAGCACTTTTAGAGACATGGCTCAAGATCAGTAAAAATTGACGTAACCGATAGAGTCGTCGTCGGAAGTTCAATCATCCAAGTGAACAATGAAAAACGATAAACCAAATCGATAAATCAGCAAGGAAGAAAATGTTCAAGAGAATTTTTTTGAACGTCGTAGACGCTTAATATGCAAATCATCCAGCAACCATAGGTTGGAGGGTTCCAAAAGTGTGACCGCTAAAATAATGTTCATGATGTTTCGAGCAGTAACCGCAGCCACAGGAAGAACCATGACCAGTCCAGACGGAATGATTCATAGGCGCAGTGTACACCGGCGTATGATGGTACGATGGTGGCTGTGAACGAGGGGGGTGAGAATAAGAAGGATACTCTGTTTGTGAAGCCCATGTACGCGTGTATGGAGGGGGAGGATTCGAGTACATCCACGCCTGTCCATTGTAGTAGTCTGGCGTATTGGGGCCACTGTGCGGAGCGGAAGGGGGGGAATATTCACAGGCAGTCGGATTTAACCAAGTGTTCTCGTACGTGGTGCTTCGCTGATACTGCGGTGGGATCGGGCCATCGGGAGACATAAGAGGCTTGGGAATGGTAAGTTGCCTCGTGACGTTCGTGTCAATCGGGGATAACTTCTGACGAACTTCATTTCGCGAGGCCATGGTCGCCTTGTAGTTTTCCCAGCGAGACAACCAAACACCAAAACCATCCTTCTTGTTGTGAATACGCTCATGGATCTTCCACTCGAAAGCGAACAGCCAGTCCAGTTCCATGGTGTTGAGCTCAGACACGGAGATGTTGCTGACCTCGGCCCACGAACGGTTCTGGAAAGTGTTGTCATCCAAGAACTTACTACCCAGCAGGAGGGCTGTGGTCAACATTCTGTATACCTGTCCAGTGCCAGTAGCATAAACGCCCTTTGCAGAGAGCATACGCATCCGGGTGGCCAAGTAGAAGAGACCAAGCAAAATAGTCGAACTGGGGAGACGCGTCGAGGAAAGAATTTGGTGCACGTATTTCCGGAATGGCGGGGGTACAATTGTCTGTCCTGGGTAGACGCTTCCAAGCATGTCAATATCATCTAGATTGATTCCGGAGCTGTACAATGCATACATTCCCTGGGCCGTTTCGGCAACGAAATCGGACATTTGATCCATCTCGTAATCGAGGTGAGCGGCAACTCCACCAGTAGGCTTTTCCTCCTTGACGCGGGTTTCCGCCGGAATATGGACATCGTGACGACGGTACTGGGGCGGAATCGCGGAGTCGGAATTGGCTGGCATGTGCATGTTCGACCGAATGGGGGGCAAAGTTGTAACGTTGTTCGACACTGCTCCATACAGAGACTGGGGACCTCCCAATTGCGACTGAGCTAGGCTGTGCTGTTGCTGTTGTTGCTGCTGCTGGTGAAGAGCTGCAGCGTAGTCGCGACCGCCTCGAATAGACGACATCGTGTGTTGGTGAGAATTGACCGGTGCCGACTTGACAAATGAGGTTGCCTGGGAATACTGTTCGATGAATTCGCAGCCAGTTTGGGGATATCGTGGAGGGAAGGAGGTATGACCAGTAACGAAGAATGGAGGGTCTAGTTCCATTTTGCCGTTCCCATGAAGATGGGGCGGAGTAGGTGGTAGGCCATGAAGGCCAGGGTTGTAGAAAGATGGCATGACTGAAGGAAAAGGAGGATTGGTCACGGCGGAGAGCAGACGAGCTATGGCCCCGAATAAGATATCAGCAAGACGAAAACGAGATTGATTGTCTTTTTCTCGTATCGAACTTTTGGAGGGATACCAACCGTCTACACTACCGCCACTACCCGAACCCCGGGAGCGCTGCTCAACGAGCGGCCGCTCTTGTTTTAAAGAAAAACAGACTGTGTCCTAGTAGCTTCTCATGAGTAGGAAGTTGTCGACGTAATCAATCTGCTTTTCGACAAGCGGAGTTCTGAAGCGCGAAACGTAGAAAAAGCGAGTCAGAACGACGACACCGTTTTAGATTTTGTGATTGTCGATTTCCGTTGATGTCTTCCTGTATCCTTCTCTTGTTGACGAAGATGCCGACTGCGTTGGACGCGTAAAGAGTAATAGATTGAACGTTTTGAGCGTGAGGTCGTAGGTAGAGCGCGCTGGTAACGGGGACAGAAAACGAATAAGGGAGCAGACAATCAATCACAAGAGGAGAAGTAGAGAAAAAAGCACGATACAAGTGCTTGGTCCTCTTTTTTGAAGGTGTGATCTTTAGTCAAAAATAACCGCGACGAAAATTTGGTAGAAAGGGTAAAAGGTAACCACCAAGAATAATTTTTTGGTCGACGACACTTAATGAAAAGCTCGTCGAAAAATAGATAAATTGAGAAGATTCGAAGGGTTTTCAGAGACTTTTGGATCGAGGAGAGAAAAACAAAAAGAGGATGGGTGATGAGGTAGAATGAGGTGAGGTGAGGTGAGGTGAGGTAGGAGTACGAGAGCGAGCGAGCGAGAGAGGGAAATTAATTATTGTTTGAGCGGGAGTCGGGAGTCGAGTGAGAGCGTCTGAGCAGCGAAACTCAGAAGGGGAAGGGGCAAGCAGTGTGTGTGTGGTCACTAAGCCCGTTTGGCTGGACTCCAGTCCCTGTCATTACGGGCTTGTTACCTGCGACGACTCCCGGTGGCAGCAGCACCAGGCAGTCTTTGTGGTATCCGAGGTAACGGCGATACGTACACTTGTGCAAAGTTAGAGTACGCTGTCACTATGTACGGTAACTAACTAATTAGTAATTGGGCTAAGGCCAGACGCCAGAAAAGGAACGAGAACAGGTTAGTACAGTACAATACAGCGGTAAGTACTGTGTGCGGAGTACGATACGCTAGTCTCAAGGGATTCATTCGGATGAAAGCCTGAAACACCGTTTTGTGCCTTAGTTAGCCTCCTCCTACGTGTTGTGATTTGTAAGGATGCTTTCTCAGAAGCGCCCCAGTCGTCGTCCCGTTTGATTTGTTTTATTTTTGTAGACTCATACTGTGTACGAGCAGTGCGAGGGCTTAGCAGCAGCCTACGGCGGAGTGAGGCAGGCGCCCCATGACTTCCTTCCATATAAATACAAAGAACTGCATCGCCTTCTGACGCAGTCACCCTGTCTCGGTGATGGATCACTGAGACCGATCGAGTATTGATGGTTACCTAGGCACTGGATCACACCCAGGCGGAGGAGCGTTGCACAGCAATCGAGCTATATCTACTGCCTACATAATAATACGAGTGGGCACATTGATTGAACACATGATTCTGATTCGATGCCATCAAGTGCCAGTATCAAGTTCCCTCTGGCCTAGGTACCGTACTAGCGATGCATGGATATGGGGATGGATGGCGGATGCCAAATGGCAGGTGACGCTGTTAGTGGCTTGGATTCGGCTATGACTCTTCTCAACAACTCAAGGACTTCCTTCAGATTGACTCAATAACCAGTCCGACCGACTCGGTCGTTCATAGCTTAGATGCCCATCAATAATAATTCAATAATCAAATGACACATGAACTACAAACCTCCAAGTCGGTGCAAAATGACAAGCAATCTTCAATATGTAAAAGGGAAACAAAATTACGATACCAAGACCATACCGGTCTGTCAAGCTATTCATAGATTCTGGCTGGTTGCTAGCGAAACATTAGCCCAAAAGGACTCCACCGCTTAGGCTTCCCGGTTTGCCACGAGGAAACTCCGTATTTTATCGTATGTAATTTCGGTAAACCAATTACACAGACAGTCTAGAGTTCGCCGGGTTGATTGGCTGAGACGTCCGTTTTGGAGACAACTTGGCCGTAACAGGTAAGACGAGCCTACGGCCCTTTTGAAGTTTGATCTTTGAATTTTGGAATTTATTGGGCCGCTCTGCTTTTAAGGGCCTATGGCTTCCTTCTTTGATATTCTACTCCAACTACGTACTACGATTAATCAGACATCACAACAAACACCATCACAAGAAATGATTTGCTCAAGTCCCGACTCTTGGCCCATATCAACGTCCAATGGCAATACTATGTACATGATCCAGGAACTCCGTACTCCGTCCGTCACATTGCGGAATGACGTTGCTGCTGACTGTCTCGATGACAGCCTCCGATTCTGATTTGGTGATGATCTCATTTTATGTATTTTTTTCAGAGGCAAATACGTATCTCAGTATGGTACTACAGGGTAGACTATTCCAATTGGACTACAAGCAGGCATACTTGTTTGCCTTCGATGTACAAAGAGAGTCCAGACACCCGTATTTCTTCCGTAGTACATACGTACCCGCGGTGGTATTGGAGTATGCATGTCACCTACGTATGAAATTTTGACTACGTACGTACAGAATTGCCCCCCGCCATATCCTATCTCGGTCATCAGCCAAGTCAGGATACGTCGATGGCTTAATATGCCTACATGTTGACCAGCGGGGCTTAGTAAAAGCTGAAGCGGTCCTGTAGTTAACTATTAGGGCTAAGTCCTCCAACAGGACATGGCGAAAATCTCGACAAAGTTTCCTCATTCGATATATCGACATACCCTACTCTTTGGCTTTCTGGTCTTTTGAAGAAAAGAAAAGCAAGCGGAGTAGTGTCCAAGGATGTCTACGGTAAACGTGCAACACGAGTGACACCAAAGTAAAAAAGGGTCATGGTAACTGACTCTGTAACTGCTATGCACTGTAATACCCGACGATGGCCGATGTACCCCTCACTACGCATGTACATACTCCTCACTAACGAATTCGACAGCAACTAGTGCTATCAAAGCTGCTTATTTGTCCAGTAATGGGTATGAGTCATCTCCTTTCGTCCATGTATGTACCTGCCTAGATGAGTGATTTTACTTTAGTTGCGGGCAAAGCAATATAGTTGTGAAGATACATACATGTATGGATGCCTAGGGAAGTATATTGGATAGTTTAAACATTCCTAATATTATTCGCATGATATCAAATAACCAAGCCAACTCAGGTAATCATGTTGCTCGAAAAACCCCATCTCCTTCCCAAATCAACAAACAGAAACTCCCAACGCATGTCCATCTTGATATAGGAACCCATAATTGCGCCGGGACATAATTTTGAATAATACATGAGAGAAAGAAAAAAAGAAAATCAAGGATGCCAATTATAGCTCTGCAGGATACGACCCCTAGCCGCGTCCGTCGATTCGGTCTGCCATTTCGATTTCCATTCGTACTCTTTCATTGCTGCTTCCATTAATGCTTCCTTGCACTCTGGTGGGAGCTCAGCAAGTATTTCTGCGCTCAGGAACTCCGGATGTTGGGGGTTGGCCATGCTAATAATCCCGTTTGAGCCAATGTCTTGAACATCACCATCCGGACCTGGGCGACCAAGTGTGCTGGTTTCGGGTGTTTCGAAGAGTATATCTGTAATGGCAAATCGTCGTGTGAATATTGACGGTACTGGAGGCATGATACTGGAGACTTCCGGAGTAGCCTGGGATAATTTGTTTTCGCCTGACTCGTCATTTTCATTGTTGTTGATAGCTTCATCATCCTCATCGGCTTTTGGCGTGTTTCCACTCATGATCTGTAAGGACGACATGTTCTCGACGAGCTGGTTGGAAGATTTCGAATCCTCAGACGGAGGTACTGCTTCCCATCGTGCATGCGTTGGTTGCATGATCTTAGGGTATTGTATGTAGTTAGTGTGAACATCGTATACACCCTCCAGATTCTCCCGCCGCACGCTTGCAAGAACCGAGTTGAATCGACTAAATACGATGTTAGCAGTGCGTCATGACATCCGTTTAGTAAGTATCTTACCTAGTTTCTCTGGCATGTTCAATCATCCAGTTATCCCCAGTGACGGCCACCTTGCGCTTCTTTTGATCAACGGCCTTTCCAACTGGCAATGGAACAGACGGTGCGCCGGTGTGATAGACTGCACTTGCGCCATGCCATGCAACATATTGATTTCTGTTGTACTCCTCTCCGGGAGGAGGCAGTCTATCCTCAGGCACAGCGAGTTCACCCTCGGTATCTCCACGTTCAAGCGCAGCCTTCTCATCGTAATCATCAATGACCTTGCGTCCACCAATAACGATTTTCGCGCCGAATTCCCGGAAAACAGACCTTGCCGTCACCACACCGATTGCCCTTCCCTTGTAGGAATGGGGGATGATGTCTCGCTCGATCAAGTCACGTTTGGCGTCGTCATCAATGATAATTTTGTACAGCATTTTGTGCTTTTGGAAGAACAAGTACGAATCCCTGAATCCGATACACCGCGCCGGTTCTGTAGACAACATGTACAACCTTTCCCCTCGGTTGAGAATGGTAAATGTGCGCACTCGATACTCTCTTCCTCCCAACAAGCGACCCATTTTGTCCACCTTCTTTTCGCCTTCTTCAATATCCGGTACAGCGACTTCGTCGTCCACGACATCCATCATTGTGCCTTCCTTGTCGATAGCCACCTGTGTAACATGAGGATTTCCACCTCGGCGACCCCATCTTCCTCCGCTAGCAGCAGGTCGACCCCGTCTCCTCTTCACCGGAGTTGAGACAACAATCTTCTGCTCTGTCCCATCGTCGGGAAGATCCCATTCCGGTCGGGGGTTCTTGGGCGGCCGACCAGGTCGACGCTTGCGAGGATATCCTGCTAGTCTGCCACCTCCACGAGGCGTACCACTGAACTTTGATGCAGTATCTGGTTCTGGCGCTGGTGGGCTTGATGCGCCTTCGACTTTGGGTTCGGCGTCAGTTTCTGCTTGTGCTTCACCACCAGTTTCATCCGCGCCATCCTGCTCTTGTTGTTGTTCTTGGTCTTGCGCCTGTTCCTGGTCCTCTTCCCGGTCAGGTTCAGGTCCTTGTTCTGGCTCGACATCGGGGTCATCGTCTTGATTGTCGGCTGTTTGGACATCGGCGCTGGGGTCTCTAGATGGCGGCGCATCGACCATTTCATCATCAGAGGCATCAGGCAAGCTTGGTGGTGCGGTTCCTGACATTTTGACCTGTTAGTGACTGTCTTGTAGCTTGATTGCTTGTAAAATGAATTTATTGTCGCAGGGGTTGGATGAAGGGAAAACTAGCAATGTAAAAAAGACATACGCATTGATTGAGCAGCTGCCTGTGCAGCTGCCCTCTTACTCCGAGGAGCCATTTGGGAAGGAGCTCTGGGGTATTAGGGTAGCTAGAAATTGTGCCCGTCGACGGTAGCTCCCTTAATCGCGGTTGCCCTTTTTGATTGATGTCGCGGAATCCAACGACTTGGATTCGCGGCGCGCAGCTGCCGGTCTTACGTTGTTCCGAAATAGTCACGTGCTAGTGCCCATACCATTCTCGGCTTAGCGCAAAACTGATCAGAACGTGACCTGTCTGGCCCTAGGCCCTAAGCCCCTTTCAACTTGTCCCCTTACAGAAGGCCGAAGGAATGTTCGATCCGATCCGATCTCAAATTCCGATCGCTTCCGCACTCCGTTCCACACCGCTTCCTATTTGGACGATGACGTCACGCTGTCTCCCGTATGGGAATCTGCCGAACTATGGGAGATTTTTTTTTTTATTGAAAGTGGTCCCTGAAAAGTCGAGGCGAGACAGCAGTATCATTTGCAGCCAATAACCGTCCTGAAATACATCATGAATTATTGCATTCTTAAGTATACATGACTACATAGTACATGTACACCGTCAGACTCCACAATCTCCTCTCTGGTTGAGTTGTTTTACAGGCGTGTACATGGGTCTGCCCTGTGGTCAGAAGCTGTTGTTGTTTCTCTATCTCGGGCATGCATTAGATGTGTTTCTTGGAGACTTTCAATTCGTCCTTATCGCCGAACACATTCTCCCTTTGAGGTACATTGACATGTGGGTTCTACCTCCAATGACGTTAACAGGTAGATCATTCCCCTAACTACGCGCATCGGAGACCTCGGGGGGAAGCTATGGCATACTCGAGAATGATGGCTTCGTACTTGTTATCTCGAAACCCAGGTGCGTCAATGATATCACAGCACATGAGGGGACGACGATCTATGGAACAAGTTTCCGTCGAACAATAATCATGATTCATGTAGATTAGCATCTGACAATTCCTTTGTTTGTCTTGCTGAATCGAAGGTCATCTAGGCTCTTTCGGATGGTGTAGTAGGCAGTGGCTGATTGGCCAGTGACGATTTATCTGATTGAATGTGACAATTTGTGCAACACTGAAAAATCGGACATGCCTCGATCAGGTAACCAAGTCAAGACTCGTGTTCTGTCAGGATATAGATGAATCCCGATCGAAGCTGCGCTGACAGGGAAATTAGATAATCAACGGTATGTCATCTGCATCTTACATGTTGCATTGTGAAACATACCCTTAACAGATGCCAAAAGCAAGCAGGAAGCGAAGTATAACGTCGCTGCTGCTAAGCTCAGGGACTCTCGGAAATAATTACCGGCCAGTTTGCTCGCACCTTTGCTTGACTTCTACATACCCTATTGTACATACATATGTATCGACCAGCCCTGTCTTGGCCAAGGAGAATCAAGCATATCTAAGTAGGTAGTTGGTGGTTCACGCATGGATAGCTCTGAGATCAGACCTGTCACAGCCCCGTCGTGGCATGAACGCCATGTCCTCTTGACGCCTCAGCTGAAACTTGAATTTCGTGTGTACTTATACTGATTTAGACATCACGAATCGGACTTTCCTATCGACATCAACTAGAAAATCACATGCGCTGTCTATATTAGGACTTGTTTACCGCAGTGAACCGACCGCGATGATACAGAACTTGCAGGAATCAGGTTTGTTCGGGCATGTCTTGTAGACTCGCTGTTCTGTCCAAGTTTTTAGAAGCTGTATAGCTTGATAATTATGTCGATGTCCGACAGATATCTCCGACCGTTCCTTGACATAAGACGTATACTCAGGCTTGTGTACCTCGCTCACAGGTATGCCCCGCTACCCACCTATCCAGAGGATCAACATCATCTTCAATACACCGTACCTAGAAGGTACTTGTACTTGTATGATCTCCAGGGAAGCCAACCAAACTAATTGACGTCGGAACTGTTTCTAGAAGTTAGTCTGGCTAAATACTCTGATACCCTTTGATGATTGACTAGGACCATATTAGCTGCAGATTTGTACGCAGCTTGATACCTCCGGAGTACTGCAGTCCCCGTCTATCCAACATCTACTATGTAACGTTAGATAGGACGTAGATAGTAGACACTGCGTATCTAAACATACAGACCCCACGATCCTCTTGAAAACGCCACACATGTCATGATACTATACACAGTCGGTATATTGCATTTCTCGATAGCTTATCTGGTGAGGAGCACGAGGAGGGGTACGATATGTCGCCGTGTATTTGCAGTGTACAGTATATACTGTTCCTGCAATGGCTTCCTTATTTGGCAGTGCCGCAAATACGTACCGTCGTTATTTTTTCCCTATTTCGGAGTTCATCTCAATTTCCAGTATTACTGAATACGTATCTCCCCCTCAGCATCTGCATTGCATTTCCTCGGATAGATGGCATGCATCAAATTCTGTTTCGTTACCATATTCATAAACAGCCCCTCATCCCAGATGGCTATATGGTTTCAGGAGTAAGAACCACCCCGCCCATCCTTGGTAGAGACTAAAAGTCTAAAAGAGACGTGGTAGTCATCAGGCCGACAAAAGGGACTCTGCCGCTTCTGGAGCCGTGAAGAAAGATGGCAAATGTGGAATGGCGCAGGACTGGGCTTATGCGCCGATAGAGTCCCCATTTCTGGGCTCCACCATAACCGCGTCGTTTTTGCGATAATTTGCCTCATCGAAGCTGAACGGCGGGCGATTTTACAGCCATGTACGGTTAGACAGGCGTATGTATGTTACGGAGGCCGCAGAGATACTCGACTTTTCCATCGGTCGCAGTCTCTTTGTTCGCAGATAGTTTGGGATAATGAGGTCCGTGGTGTGTGTTCCGGTGTTTGCCAGAAGAGATCAAAAAAGAGTTTGCAAAGTCCGGTCGTCTTGACCGGCGGCTTACGAACACTGAGCACTGGGCAGTCATTAATTATTAGCTACTTGGGCCCTGCCCCGGCGCTTCCCGAGGCTGCCACTCTCTGACTCTGTTCCACTGTAAGGGCTGAGCTGGACTTGCATTGTTTGAACAAGCAACAAGAGATTAGAACAAAGACAAAGACAAGGAGTCTAAATCGCAGACGAGGCGCCTAAATTCAGTATAACTGACATTATTCATAAATCATCAACTCGGTAGAGGAAGTCCTCTCAGTAGGGAGTGTATGGATCGTGTATGCCGTATGTATCAAGCGGTATTGGCCGCGTTATGGTAATTTATTGCGGTGGGTTCCTTCCCAAGATTCGCATCCACCGACTACTACGTAGCCACACAAATGAGGTTACCTCTTGCCTTCGTGGGGGGTAAACCAGGTAACCAGCGTTAATTACGGCGTACGATACCGTATCCATATTATGTCAACTATTATATTATTACTCAGGTATCCTCCGTGTTGTTTTTTTTCTCTTCTCACCTTCTCCCTTCGACCCTTCTCCTCACCTCTATATACAACAACCGCGATCTCCCTCTCGTCGTTCTCCCAACTCGCCTGTTTCAGAGAGTCCGAGCGGTTGTTCAACTGCGCTCTACCGTATCGCGTTACTCTACTCTGCACTTCGTCCAACGGTACCTACCTGGCCTGCCTGATCTGAGGAGGCTTAGACCCGCAGGCCGCAGACGAGTCCACCGTAACGATCGATCATCCCGCATCTCTAGGTCATCATTACCGGCGTCAAAAACAGCTCATCCCACTCGACCGCACCCTCCTTCCACGTCCTATATATTATTTATTGTTTGCCAGGTTTGACTGTTGGATCCACAATAAATATACCAGCATCTAGTTTATTCGTATACGCGCGGCGGGCACGTCAATCTCCGGTTCAAAGAATCAAGTCTACTGCAATCGACAAGGACAGTCCGACAGTGATCGGATGGGAAGGCACTCATGGCTGCACCAGGCGGAATTCACCCGCATTCCGATGCCGACCTCATGAAGCAGGCTGTACTACAGAAGTGAGTTGAGCGCTTTTCTCGACATTCTTCCTATCAGCAAAGGTTTTGTCTTTTGTCCGTGGCCACCGGGAAAATGAGCATGTTCAAAGAGCACTGAATCTTGCGGGTTTCGTTTTTGGCAGTCGTTTCTGTGATGCGACCCGCGTTGTTGTTTCTGTTTCAACGTCGTCTGTTGTCCTGAACAATCAATGGGCTTGTTTTGGAGGGATGCGGGAAAAGAAATGCCTGTTTTTGAGCATAAGATCGTTTTTTACATTGAGACTAACCATGATAACTATAGCAGTGCTGCACACGAGGATGATCATCCAGACAACCTCATCACGTCGAATGGCTCGACACCATCAGGAATTATTACTCCTCAGCCTGATCCAGCGGACAAACGCTTGCCTTCTATAATCCACTATTTCTCACAGGTTGGTAACTCTGCTTTTCCACTGAGCTCTCTCAAAGCACGGTTATCTAGTTCTTTTACTACTTCTGTCACGAACGCCACTCCTGCTCCTGCGGGGTCAGATGAGCAGTCCAAAGTTGAGACTCTGAAGCCCGATGTGGATGGTGTGTCTTATGCTGTTTCTCCGTCATCTGGTGCGAATGCTACAGGAGAGCACTTGCAAAAACCAGAAAAAACCGAGACCACAGAGACCTTTTCCAAACCCACATCCCTTCCTACTCCCCCCTATTCGTCTGCTTGTTCATTATCACAGAAGGACGTGGAGGAAATGGAGAGTACGGCGCCTACCACCGAGAAAAATGCCGTCTCCATTTATTCTGCGCTGAAAGATTACATGTCATCGACAACGTCGAATAACAATGTTTCCGAATTACATTCTTCACGGCGTCCCACATGTGACCCAGTGTCCAGCGTCTCGGACGACCCAGTTCTTGCATCTCATTTCTCCAATCCATCCCTCCCTGACGCTTCAGATCTTCCACCTCCACCGGCAGTCCCCCTGTTGGAGCATGAGAAGCCCCACCACATATCTAAATCTTCTGAGAACCTTGCGAAACTGACTGAGGGCACGGCTAATCCTTCACATCTAAAGAATACTCCACCCTTGACACCACGAGCTATGTCGCATGATAATAGTTTGTCACAATCCAACGGCTCCACCCCGGTTCCGTCGAACTCGTCGAACCAACGCCGAAGTCACACCGAAACTCCGTCGGAGGCATCTGATGGTAAATCGAGTGACAGCGGCTCCTCGTCGGAAGGCCCAGCAGTCGCGCCTCTGAAGGGCAAATTGTCCGTCAAAATCTCCCGCGCCAGGGGCTTGCGTCCCAGCGCTGATCCGTACGTTGTGTGTGTCTTTGAGTGGAACGAGTATATCTCGAAGGGTACCCAAAGCACTGCACAGTCTCCTGAGGGTAAGAATGGCGCCAAGGACTATCTCGACAACGATACAGGCCGACCAATGGCCATTCCTATGAAGAGTCGCCAGAGTAGCCACAACAGCCAGCTAGACAACGTGGATCTGAAGGGCAGAGCACCTGTTACGGATCCGCAGTGGAACCACGAGGCAGTATTGTGCGTATTCTTTCTCAAGCTGGAATACCTAGATGTACTAACTTCTGATGTAGTGATGTGATGGGCGAACAGTCCGAGATCGATGTTTCGGTTTACGATCGCTACAACCAAGAAGCGTTTTTGGGTCATGTACGAATGAGTCTCAATCTTAGGGAGGAGCGCTCTAGCTTGGAGGGCTGGTTTTCTCTGGCTGCTCGAGGTCAAGGGGACTTTCAAGTTTCTGGAGAGATTCATTTGGAGATGCATTTTGAGAGGACCGAGAAGAAACAGGTCGGACCAAACGATTTCCAGATCTTGAAGCTCATTGGAAAAGGCACGTTCGGCCAAGTCTATCAGGTCAAGAAGAAGGATACTCAGCGAATTTACGCCATGAAAGTTTTATCCAAGAAGGTCATTATCCAGAAGAAAGAGGTCGCGCACACATTAGGCGAGCGAAACATTCTTGTTCGAACGGCCATGGCAGCGTCGCCTTTCATTGTTGGTCTCAAGTTCTCCTTCCAGACTCCCACAGATCTTTATTTGGTCACCGATTACATGTCCGGCGGTGAGCTCTTCTGGCATCTTCAAAAGGAAGGACGATTCCAGGAAGCGCGAGCCAAGTTCTACATTGCAGAGTTAATCCTTGCCTTGCAACACTTGCACGACCACGATATCGTGTATCGTGATTTGAAGCCGGAGAACATTCTGCTAGATGCTAATGGTCACATTGCACTTTGCGACTTTGGCTTATCAAAAGCCAACCTTACTAAGAATGACACGACAAACACGTTTTGCGGTACTACCGAATATCTGGCACCAGAAGTGCTGTTGGATGAGCAAGGTTACACCAAGATGGTCGATTTCTGGTCTTTGGGAGTGCTTGTCTTTGAGATGTGTTGCGGTTGGAGCCCATTCTACGCGGAGGATACGCAGCAGATGTACAAGAATATTGCGTTCGGTAAGGTTCGCTTCCCACGAGATGCATTGAGCACAGAGGGACGTAACTTTGTCAAGGGGTTGCTCAATCGCAACCCCAAGCACCGTTTGGGAGCCAAGGACGATGCCAAGGAGCTGATCGCTCATCCTTTTTTCCACGATATCGACTGGGAAGCCTTGGGTCGGAAAGAGGTTATTCCTCCTTTCAAGCCAAAGCTCAAGTCAGAGTCGGACACTTCCAACTTTGATCCTGAATTCACTACTGCTCTGGACCACTCTACGTCGTTGAACGATCGTGCGGCTGCACTAGCCAATGGCCTCATGCCTGGCTCGACCCCTCTTTCACCTGGCATGCAAGCGAACTTCAAGGGCTTCACCTTTGTGAACGAGAGCTCTATGGACCATCACCTCAAGGACAACAGCGCAGACCGAATGGACGAAGATACGAAAGAAGATGAGTCGTGGCATCGGCATCAACGATCGGTAGACTCGACGGACCGGCGTATGAGCGGGGTTGTCAAGACAGGAGAAGAAGGCGGTGTCTTCAACAATTTTGATATTTAGTCTATTTCATTCATGTGTGGTTGGTGCATGCTTGTGGTTTTGATTCCCCTTCATTCTTTTGGAGTCACATTGCATATACTTGGTTATTTTCATGCATCCCTGACGGGTGGACGAATGTTTCTTGCAATATCGTTGTCATTGGTCATTTGTTTGGTGTTGTTCTTGTTGAGATCAGAGTGAGTGACATTCGTTGGTCAATCTACAAGATGGTATGACATTGTTTCCGACGTCGAGTTGAGAGATTGAATTGTCATTTTGTAGTTTTGTCAGCATACCGACATGATCGCTCACGATTTTCTCATTGGCATTCAATAACTTTCATATCAATGCGGCGTATGTGTCTTTTCTTGCCTGGTGATTCCTTGAGCATCCTACCCTGTCGGTCGTAGGTGGCGACGTTGTTGCAGAGACATTTGCCGTCGCTATTATTACCTATTGTTTATTGTCTATTATTTCCATTACCATCATGGCCGTCCATTTTCCATTCTTATCATCAACTTGACCTTTCACATGGCGTTATTAGTTTTAGCCCGGCGAGCTTCTGACACTCGACCGATTCACATATCCAATTGCATACCCCGGAGATCATCTACAGAGAGAGCTGTTGTTCTTCTTTATCCACATAGTATTCTTACATTCAATCAAAAGCGTCTTTATCTACTGCTCCTTGATAGAAGTAATGACTCCTTCTGGAGGCTTGAACTTCAGCACATGACTCGGCTTGCATGCGGCTCATAGAATTCATACTCCGTATAAGACAATAATTATTGAGACCCAGTCTTATGTCCTGCAGGCGTCAAGCCACGGCAGAGGATCGCTCCGGGCGGCAATTGCGATAGCGATGTTCTAATGAATCGAGTGAGCATTCATTATTATTAAGGGGCGAATCTTCATGTACTGCAGATGCACGGAGAATTTTCCATTCCACCTCATCCAATCAGATTCTTGATACGTTTGCATGATTAATACCCTCGTCGAATCAGATGCATGCGTTGGTATGAATTTATTCGGGATTCGATTTTGATTTTTGTTTGCGATGCAGGACTTGAATATGTTTCACATTGAAGCTTCCCCATCAAAGAAAGGGGCAGCTCCATGCTAGGCCCGAAAGCGCAAGCACCAAGCAGAGAGATGATTCAGATGAATCTGTTAGCGAGCAGTGCGTGCTCGATCTCCACCGGTTCGCGCGGTCTGGATGGGCCAATCAGCATATCAGACGGCTCTTAGTTCGGTTAGCCCCTCTTAGTCCTTCTTGGTATGCTCTTAGTGGTCCTTGCTATGGCGATGAACCCTCCAATACGACCTTCTATTTTAGTCTTTTTTCAATAAACAGCTGGACTCTGATTCTCGCTCAGCTCTGCTGCCACTCAGGGTAGGGACTGCGGAGTGTACACTACATACTACGTAGTATACGGAGCAGCAATGAGACGGCTGTGATGAGGATACTCCGGTCGTGGAAGACTGGAAGTACACGTACGTACTCATAGTACGTGCATGGCATCCTCCGCCCTAGTCCTCTTCTGGCGTAGACCATGTGCACGAGGGGTCCAAGGGCTCCGCTTCCCCTGAGCTCCATCCGTACCTTCTCCCTTCTACACCGTCGCATACACTTGCTGCACATACTACCTATACAACGCTACATATACCTACATGCAGCGCCGACTCAGTCATCGCCTATAACTGACTCGATTGGACACCTGCCGTAATGGTGGTCGTATTCATTCGACAACATAACACATAACCGCGCTGAATGGCAGTGGGTGCAATGGGGCGACATTAAGGTTACCAAATGCCAGCCAATAGGGCCAGCCCATGTGGTACCCACTAAGAATCTACACTTTGTACGGACTTACTAGCAACTCTCCATCAGCTAACCACTCTGGTTGTTGATCGTTGTTGATCTCTCTGAGACTGACTTAGTCCCTCCTCGTGTATTGTTGTTGTTGCTGCTTGCTTGCTTGCAACTCGCATCTCTCTTTCCTACACTCTGTTTGCGTGAATCGCGCCGGTGCTTACCCAGTCATTCCTTTATACCGATTCTGTCAAACATTCCGAGTCCTTCGTTAGGGGGACAAAGAGAAAATCTTTCAGAGGGGAAGCCAAGCAGCAGGAAACAGCAGACAGCTCTCCTGATGATCGATCCCGCTCTTTGAACTACTCATTATATACACTCACTATACATTCTTTCATCATGAGCGTGATTACAGCAACTTCACAACGAGCCCCGGTGACTTTCCGAGACTACGACCAACAATACTCCGTTGCAATCCAAGATGTCCCTCCCAGACGGGGCTCGGCTGCATCAGTCTCCTCGTATACCAGTAACTATAGCAGCAGTACATACAGCAGCACACCACCAACCGTCTACTCTCCTACCTCTCCCAAACCTGCATACCGAGTCTTTAAGCAACAGACCACCGCCGCACAGCAGCCGCCTCCTACTCCGACTATTCCTCCTTCCTTTTTGACACTACCACGCCAGCCGAATGAACCCGCTATTAAATGCCTGCCGCCGGCAGTATATGATTGTATTTTGAGACAGTTGCAAGATTTGCATGAAGCGCCAGAGAATTATCAATATGGTTGTACGACATGTTTTCAGCGAGATTTACATGCCTTGGCCCTCACAAGCCGGACTTGGGAGAGGAACGTGAGGAGTAAACTGTATGTCAGCCACCACACCACCCTTTGGACTATTCCATGCTAAGTATTCTTAGATATAATTATATTCATATTCACGGCGCCGATTCACCAGCCCAATTGAAGAAATATCGACTCAAACGGGGCAGCCGGCTGAAACTGTTAAGGCGGACATTACGAGAACGAAAGTTGTTGGCGAATCTGGTTCTGGAATTGCGTATCCCCGAAATCGATGTCTCACCAACCGTCGCAAATGGCAAGATGAATCCGCAGTGGGAGGACTATCGTGACCTGGTAGCATCCGTTGTCATGGTCTGTCCGAATCTGGAACGTCTCGTTGGGTTCAATATGTCTTTTCATCATGAATTTGATCGTTTGACCTATGCTTTGTCGACGCGGAAACGCCTTAGGGAGCATCAATGGATTCTGGGAGAGCCGATTGATAGTACAGCTTTGATCGACGATAAGAACTCGAAGAATTCATCATCTTCATCACCGACAAAGATGTCGAGAACGACTGGAAAGACGCTCGAACCTCAGCAGGCTTTTGAATTTCTGCATTATCATTCGTGTTGGAGCAATTTGGAAACTCTGATGCTTCATTCACTCAACATGGGCGGTGTACTGGAACACGGTGTCTTCTTGAGGATCTTCAACCGTCTTCCTGCGCTTCGACATTTGTGTATCTCCTCTTTTGATGCTGATGCTTTTACGGATCGCACTTTACAGTTTCTGCCACCGCTTGAGTCGTTACGGTTGGAGAACCTACGAGGAGTTACAGACGGGGGTATAGCACAGTACGTGTCACGACCGGAGGCACGCACGATTCGATCTTTGACGTTGATCGAGCAGAATATCAATTCTCTCTTGGTGATTTCCAAGATTTTTGCTTCTCTCAGACTGCTGGAAAAGTTCAACTTTGTCCAGTCGACGCGGTTACCTACACTCCCCTCCGAAGCCATGGTCTTTCAACCAATTCTTGCATCAGCCAGTCTCAAACAATTGCATTGGGACGTGACTGGACCTGAATCTGCAGCCGGACTCGGAAAGTTGATGGACCTACCCTTTGTGACTCCTCACAAACCATATGATTCGCCCAACTTTCATTTAGCTCAGAGTATCCTTTATTCCGGATTTCCGCAGCTGGCAGAACTACGGGCTCCGTCTGATATTGAACCTCCAGGAATTCTTCAGTCGGTGTGTCGACCTGTTCCTCACGGGCAGGCTTTGATTCCATCAGATCGATATAGTCTACCAAGAAGTTCTCATGGTTCAGTCAGCACGCGACCCTTGGCCTTGCCGGCTGGAAACAATCTGACATCAGCGCGAATTCGGGCTCAGACGTTCATCGACATGGCTGCAAAGGATAGCGAAGCCGGTATGAAGGTACTTGTTACCGATCACTCTGACTCCTATGTCCCCGATAGCGCCATGGATGGGGAATCAGACGATGGCTCGGACGAAGAGGACGAAGCAAACAAAGACCTTTTCGGTGGCTCGTATCCAGGAGCTCAAAATCTAGCTCAGTCATCTGAGCAGGTCGACGAATCGAACCCCAACGGACCGAAGAAAGTCTTTGAATTCCGTATGCCGGCCATCATGGGCATTGTGCGGGCCGTAACGCCTCATGATCCAACCGGACTTGGATCGATACCACGCTTCAACCTCCAACCAGATATTCGTGGCATCGACTCCGACGGAGGTCTACTAGGATGGAAACATCTACTAGGCCCCGTGCAAATGAGCAGTAGCAATACAGCACAACAACAATCATTGTCTTCCCTATCTCATACATCATCCTTCTCATCATCCTCCACAAACACAAACCCAGACCACCTGAAACGGAGCGAAAGCGATCTTAGCACAACAGACTCCATCGTCTCCCCCACCACAACATCGACAGCATCCCGACTCGCGAGCTGGAGCGGCTTCGGCTCTCGCTCTAATAATAATTCTTCAACAACATTTTCAACATCAATAACATCACCGACAACACCGGCCTATCCCCCGACTCCGATATCATACTCCTTCACCCCGACCGTGAACAACTCCCCCTGGGGAAGAGATACGTGCAACGGAGCCTGGAATTCGGGTCATCCCAAAGATTGGTGGATGCATTTCGAGCGCGAACGACAGAATAATATGGACGTTATTGATGTGAAAAGATTCTTCTAATCTTTCTCTTTTCTTCGGTTTATCTTCCTGGTATATACATACATCATTTATCGCTTTTTATTTTGTACATTGTGTCCTTTCTCCGTTCCGGTGTCTACTTGTATACCCTTTCTTCAGGTATCATACATACGGCGTTGATCTTTCGCTCTCTTTTTCTCTTGCTTTTCGCTTTTACTGTCTTTATTGTATATTTATATCTCTCTTTTGATCTTCTTGTTTATCTTTTCGTTGCTATCTTTCATTATTGGTACGGCTACAGGAGATCAAAAAGGGGGCCCATGGTGTATATTATTACATTGTATCTACTTGGACAATAATATTGGAATAATACTTTGTCAATCTTATCGAGTTCTGGAGGTTTACCGACAATGAGGTAATATGTATGATGATGCTATTCTCTAGAAAACGAAATAACACACAAGATCTGGAATAGGAAATAGGCTACACGTATATTCCCATGTTTGTATCCTTCTTCTTCGATTGTACCTCCGCAATAGCATCGACGTAATGCTCGTGGTTGACCTTGTTCATACCTTTCCTCAACGCAATCATACCAGCCTCTACGCAGACGGCCTTGAGCATGGCGCCTCCGAATTCGTCTGTGCTGCGGGCCAGTTCAGCCCAGTTCACGCCGTCGTCTGTTGTCATTTTGCGGGAGTGGATTTGCAAGATCTGCGCACGTGCTTCTTCGTTGGGCAAGGGGAATTCGATCTTTCGATCTAATCGTCCGGATCGCAAGAGGGCAGGGTCGAGGACGTCGACCCGATTCGTGGCTGCGAGGACCTTGACACGGTCGTCTGAAGCAAAACCGTCCAGCTGATTGAGAAGTTCAAGCATGGTTCGTTGCACTTCACGATCTCCAGACTTCTCAGAATCGAAACGTTTGGTACCGACGGCATCGAGTTCGTCAATGAAAATGATGGAGGGTGCCTTTTCTTTGGCGAGAGCGAAGCAGTCACGGACGAGCTTTGCGCCGTCTCCGATAAACATCTGCACCAGTTGGGGTCCGGCGAGTTTGAGGAATGTCGCGTTCGTTTGGGCGGCGCAAGCACGAGCTAGTAGCGTCTTACCGGTACCGGGTGGTCCGTACATGAGGGCACCTATGAATTATTTAGCCCAGAAACAAGATTGGTTCCCATCAAATTTCCCAACATACCCTTTGGTGCCTTAATGCCAATCTTCTTAAACTTCTCCGCTTCCTGCATAGGCCACACAACAGCCTCCACAAGCTCTTCAATCTGTTTGCTCAATCCACCAACATCAGTGTACTTCTCCGTAGGCTTCTCGTCAACCTCCATAGCCTTGACACGGCTATCATATTCAGCTGGCAGAGTATCGAGCACCAGATACGAGTCTTTGTTCACTCCGATAAGATCGCCGGGCTTGAGTTGCTCGTGGTCCACCAGACCGATGAGGGGGAGGAAGATGGTTTGACGGGTTGATGTCTTGATAACGGCAGACTTGCCCACTCGGGTAGCATCGAGATCGATATTGGCACCTTCTTCTGCAGCTTCTGCTTCGACGTCGAGATCTAGAAGTTCGACGACGTTGCCGACGAGATATGGTAATTGCCTGCCATCTCACCTATCAGTATTTGTAATCAAACAAATTCCACCACACAAGATTCAGAGTCGTCTGACCTATTGTTTTCTATCTTCTCTTGATTATCCTTGACCTTTTCTCTCATCGTATTCTGCTCGTGTGTCAACCGCTGAAACTCGCTCTTCATGATCCGCAGCTCGTTGTCGAGCAGCCGTCGCCGTTTCTTGATGTCATCTGTGCTAGCTCCGACCAGTTCTGCATCTAGAAGCTCATCGATTTCATCCTTCTTGGGCTCTGCATCTTGCATTTCAGCATCGCCATCGCCGCTGGGCTTCTTGCCATCTCCGTTGTCATCACCACCTTGCTGTTGCTTCTTGCTCTGATCCTCGCGCTCAAGATCGTCGAGATCTTCGAGGGTGGACATGATGCGTCGATAGTTGGTTGATTAGAACAAGATAGATATTCAATATAGTCGATGACCTGGAAAGAACAAAATCGATGGATGGAGAAATGATGTGAATGTTGGTTGTTGATGCGGCGAACTGGGACGGAGAACTGGAGCTGTAGCTAAGCTTACGGGACATCGACAGTCACGTGATGACCTATCAAGATATTGTCTCCCTGGACCGATCATCTCAACTTCCGACAACCAATTATTGTGCAGCAACTTTGAGATATCAAAACAGATATTTGATTGACACCAATCATCGCCTATTCGATTTTGTGTGTTCAGCTATAATATTGAGGGACACAACTCTGTTTATGTGGAACATCTCAAGATCATGACACTTCCCCGTGTCCGCCTCGGTAATCTGTACAGGGCCCATGCTCTGATATCGCAGAAGAGTTTTGGGTAAGCAGATATCTAATACAGATCCTTACTATTCTAACTTTTAGCAGCTACCGCAGACCGAATTCATCTGTGTCATCAGCATGGCCTTGGAAACAGGTACGTCTAACATGAATTTTCCCGCATTCGTTAGTTCATTGCTTACCTTTCGATACAGATTCGAAGACTGTCCAGTGAAATTCCAGGAGCTTCCAGTGTCCCTGATAATCCGGAGACATTAAAAGCACTACAAAATGATAAATCAATATCATACACCACAGCATCACCATCAACGCAGCTCAACTCCTCCGTTCATGGAGAGGAACATGAATCAACAGACTTCGTGAACCTAGATGGCTCAGAAAACCTTTCAGAAGATCTTTTAGAAGACCCATCCGATCTGTTCCAGCCCATTTCGATCAGAAAATACGAAACTTTCGAAGACGAGTCGTTTTACGAGCAGGTGCACATCAAACCATTCAATAAATAGTACGTGCCCCCAAAACTCCATCATGATCTCTACTGACAATACTCTAGTCCTGCTTATTGGCTCAGGTATGTATTAACATCGATACATGTCAAATCTGGAGTCACGCATATCTGATACACCCGATTGTATAGGGACAACTGTCAATGTAGCTCTTGCATTCATCCAGACACAAGACAGCGGATGGTCTCCAGCTTTGAAGTTAGTTAGCACCGATGATCTTCTTTGCCAAGGCACAAAATTGCTAACCGGACGCGCAGATTCATAAGAAGATTTATGCGAAGTCAATATATAAGCTTCCATCAGGACATATACAAGTGAAATGTACGCACCTGT
This sequence comes from Talaromyces pinophilus, assembly GCA_001571465.2. Lineage (NCBI taxonomy): Eukaryota > Fungi > Ascomycota > Eurotiomycetes > Eurotiales > Trichocomaceae > Talaromyces > Talaromyces pinophilus. The sequence goes on along the minus strand of CP017344.1, from coordinate 1,567,515 downwards.
ACTCCCATCAAGCGACATATTGAGATTACAGGCTTACTTCTCTTCGTTTACTTAAAAGGGTCCGATGGGCATATTGGTAAATACCCTATATCTTGGCTTGAAAGTCACCAATTCCCTCACGAAACACAAATGAGCAACAAAGTTCTCACTTTCAGGTATTTCTCTACCAGTTCTGGATACTACGAGTGGAATTAATTCAAAGCTAACACGCCTTACTATTCCGCAGAAAATACAAACATTCGCGCAACTCCGAATTCCACCCCAGTGTGGATTTCGAAGCAGTCATGAACACGAACGAAGGCCTCACTGTATGGCTACAACATGTCGTATGTATAGACTTGACCTATGACGTGGATATGGAACGAAAGCTTATTCAGTGACAGATCGATTGGGGATACTGCTTGGTCAAAGGTGTTCCAGTCACTCCAGAGGCAACCGAAAAGTTGTTGAAAAGAATAGCCTTTATCAGGGAGACACACTACGGTAAATGAAATGGTATACTGTCTGTGGATGCACAAATCACTAACTGATTACAGGTGGCTTCTGGGATTTTACATCTGATCTGACCTTCAAAGACACTGCGTATACTGACGAAGCACTGGGGGGACATACAGATAATACATACTTTTCAGACCCGGCTAGACTTCAACTATTTCATCTCCTAGAACACACACAAGGAGAAGGCGGGAAAACATTACTTGTGGACGGATTTTATGCAGCATGGCGCATGTTGGCAGAGGACCCTCAGAATGTTGAGGCATTCACAGACTACGCACAACCCTGGCATTCAAGCGGCAATGAGCATGTCAGCATTCAACCATATCGACATTTCCCAGTCTTTGAACGGGATCCCACGAGTGCGAGACTTTTGCGAATTCGATGGAACAACTACGACCGTGCGGCAAAGATTGATTGGACGCCTGCTATGGCCATGCATTGGTATAGGGCTGCGAGGTATTGGAACGCAATCATTAGCCGAAAGAGTATTCAAAAATGGCTGCAACTTGAACCGGGGACGGCATTACGTGAGTCTTGCCAGTTGATCTTGCAATTGTGACGAAGGCGTACTAATCGAACTGTTGATATACCAGTCTTTGATAATTGGAGGATGCTTCACGGCCGCTCTGAATTCACTGGAAAGCGCAGGATGTGTGGTGGTTACAGTACGTTTTTCCTATTTCTAGCCATCACAGAAAGCTGACAGATTAATTCTGAAACAGTAAACAACGACGACTTCGTCTCGCGCTTCCGTTTGTTGAAAAACGGCAGAGAAAATGTGTTGGACGAGATAGGTACATACACTACCCGGCTGAGCTTTTAAGTTCAAGATGAAGATTTCTTTATTTCTTCATTCCACAATTTGTCACATCAGATACCCATGATCGTGAAAGATATATGAACATGGAGGCGAAGAGTTCTGTTACGACTTTTCCATAGCTTGCATGAGATGCAGTTGAGACCTTGTGTGTTCTCCAAGAACCAATACCTATAGCCCAATATACCTAGGTATATAACACAATATTACTCAAAGCTTACTCCGCTTAGTCGCAACCTTCAACAACGCGCGTCCATTAGCCAACACAGCCTTCCCATTCTGATTCTTCGTAGAGAATCGAACATCTTCAAACCCATCCTTGTCCACCTCACCAGTCCGCCAAATCTCAGTGGTGAGTCTATCACCGGGACGGACTGGAGATGCGAAACGAGCTTGGAATTCGCGCAAGTTTTTGGGGTCGCTGCCACCAAGTTCCTTGAGGACTCCGTGAGCGGTGGCGTTCCAGCTGTAGAGGCCGTGGATGATGATGCCGCCGAAACCCATTTTTGTGCCTGGTTCGGGGGTGGCGTGGAGGGGGTTGTAGTCGCCGTTGAGACTGATCGAGTGAGATGATGTCCCTTCCGGGAATATGGGGTGGTACTTACCGGTAAAGAAGAGAGGTTTCTTCGCTGGTCTGATCGACGAATACAGCATCAGGAGCTTTGTCCTTGGGAGGAGGGTAGTTCACAGCACTGGGGCCTACAACATTGCATAAGTACCATGCCTTGCACCATCAAAACACCTCAGAGAGGGGAGAATATACCCTTAGGACCACCCCAACCACCCTGACCAACATAAAACGCACTCCCAATCATCTTCGAATAAACCTCATCAGTCTCCTTATCCACCAACGAAACCTCAGTCTCCACAACTGAAGCCTTTCCCTTATCATAAACACCAATAACTTTAGTTCGAATCTCGAATTGTCTTCCCTCGCTAGAGGTAGGTAGTTGTTTCAAGAAGATGATTCTGCGTTCGCCATCGACGACGCGCTGGGGGTTGAATTGAGGGACGTCTGGGATAGGGGTGCTTGTTGATGCTTTGTAGAAGTCGATTACGTCGGTGTTTGTTAGTTTGAATGCTGTTGATTATTAGTCCATGAGTTTTCCATGGGGTCACGGACGAGGTGATTCTGACGCACGGAGAATGTTTATATATGTTGGGAAGACGGCGAAGTCTGGATGAAGTTCCTGGGCCGGTCAGTTTGAAACAGTATCTTGGAAATACAAGACGAACTTACATATAGAAAGTGCAATTCATCAGATTTGCATCCAATGCTGTTCGCAAAGAGCAGCGCATCACGCTTCGTCCAGGTGACAGCGCGGCGGGGGTATTCAAAACCAGCTCCGGGGCCAGACATTATGAGTATATTTCAATATCGAGGACTAAAGAGTAGAAGATCGTAGAAGATCGTAAGTGGTCTAGCTGACTTGAAGCTGGATGGGAGGTAGGTTGGAGGTTCTCCAGATTATTCTCCGCACCACCATATTTATAGCGGCGACTCTCCGCATCAGCCAATGGGCCGAGGTACTTTTGCTTTTACCGCTTCCCAGGCTGCACTGCCGAAGCAGACAAACGCAGCATCTTCATTCTCTTTGAGAACGCGAGAATGCGAATCCAATGTATCACTGGTTCCATGTTCTCTTCCTTCTGGAGAAAAATTAGGTGCGCTTCGGGGCCGTTTTATTTCTATCATTCCAAGGTTGAGCTTCCCGTTTGATATATTCGGATATGTACTGACGACTCATACCCGTAGCTCTATCTAAGATTGGTGTCTCACACTTACTAGATCACAGTGAAATGTGCAGAAGCCAACATGGAAGTTTAAATACAGAGACCAACAGCTAGCTCCTACATATCTAAGCTGCGGCGATAGAAGCATCGGCAATGGGCTCGCCCATACCCGAGCATGATGGGCGGAAGATAGCTCTGGGTTTACTTCAATGTTAATGATATGGGGTAGGTTCTCTGCTAACATATATTAGTCGGGTTCGCCATGCTTGAAACAGATATGGAATCTGTACAAAGTACTTTGGATCTACCCAATCTGTCCTGAGTGCCGCTTGCACCATGTGGTCATTTCGAAAATGGGCCATTCTGGCAGCATTGTTTGCAATCATCCCATCCTGCGCATCTGGGAAAGGACCCAACAAATCCCCTACGGTCGACGTGCTTAATGGTACCTACTACGGCATCCATAACCAGCACTATGATCAGGACTTCTTCCTAGGCGTACCATATGCCCATCAACCCGTGGGCGACCTCCGTCTACAAATTCCGCATTCTCTAAACACCTCATGGACCGGACCAAGAAATGCAACTGAGTACTCACCTAGTTGCCTGGGCTATAATCAGTCCACGGGGGCATCTGAGGCTTGTTTGACTCTCAACGTTGTCCGTCCAAGTGGAACAAAGCCCGAGGATAAACTGCCTGTAGCAGTATGGATCTATGGAGGAGGGTTTACATCGGGAAGTTCCTCAAATCAGAAATACAATCTCTCCTTCATCGTCGACCAGTCAGTGCAAATGGGAACACCAATGATTGCAGTCAGTCTCAACTACCGTCTCCATTGTTGGGGGTTTATGTGGAGCCAGGAAGTCAAAGATGCCGGTGTTGGCAACCTGGGATTCAGGGACCAGCGTCTTGCGTTGCACTGGATACAAGAAAGTATGTATTTTGATATCATCAACATATTGTTACAGAGGTTGATATGATTAGATATCGCGGCATTCGGAGGAGACCCAAGCATGGTCACAATCTGGGGCGAAAGTGCCGGCGCCAACAGTGTAGGAACCCAACTGATTGCATACGGGGGACGCGATGACCACTTATTCCGCGCAGCGATCAGCGAGAGCGGCGCACCTAGCACCTACTACAGATATCAGTCGCCGGCAGACTGGCAGCCGTATTATGATGCCATTGTGGAAGCAGCCGGTTGCAGTCCTGCGTCTGATACCTTGGGCTGTCTTCGAGAAGTTCCAACCAGTGCCTTATATGATATTTTTAACAATGCATCGATCGTACCCGTGCACACGCTGTCCGGTCTGGCAGGACCCCAATTCGTGCAGGTCATTGACAACGATTTCATTCAGGAGAGCGCCACCCTACAGCTTCAACAGGGCAAGTTCGTCCAAGTCCCGTACCTCATCGGCGGAAACGCGGATGAAGGCACGAGCTTCGCTGTACCGGGCGTCAACACTACGGACGATTTCAAGAAAGTAATCTCGAACTGGGGCCTCGACAACGCGACAACTGATATCCTCGCTGCCCTGTATCCAGATATTCCGGAAATCGGTATCCCGGCGACGATGACTAGCGCACCTCCAGCTGGATACGGCGCCATGTACAAACGTGTTGCAGCGTTTCAAGGTGATGTAAACATCCACGCTGCTCGGAGACTGGCCAGCCAAATCTGGCGTAAATACAACGTACCTGCATACTCGTATCTCTTCGACGTAATCAACAACGGCGCTGGCCCGAACGTCGGTGCAGATCACGGCTCGGAGATTGCATATGTGTTCAATAATGTTGATGGAGTGGGCTACGATGAAAGCAAAAACCCCATGCTTGGTAAACCCAAGAGTTATACGCAGCTGTCTGTCATGATGTCTAGAATGTGGGTGAGCTTCGTGACGACATTGAATCCGAATCTGCCGAAAGGAAGGAGCCATTGGCCTGTCTATGAGTTGGAGAACCCAGAGATTATTGTTTTTGATGCCAATGTTACTGACCTTTGCTATGTGGTGCCTGATCTTTATCGTGCGCAAGGTATCAAGTATATCAGTGACAATTTGGCGTCTTTGTTTGGACACTAGGTCCGAAGAACTGGGGTGTAGTGAACTTGTTGGTGTTTAGGACAAAACAAGAACCTGGCTGTAAGGAATAGAAGACCTTCCAACGTCCGAATCTGATATCTACAGACGCTGGTTCATATGGCGTTGGGGAGCATGGGGAGCACCCTATCAATAATGATCTGGGCACTCCCCATATTCACATGAATCATATCTAAACTGATCTCAATATAGTTGTAAGGGGGCCTCCTGTTCGTTATAGTCAGTGTCTACTGTACACAATTCTCCAAAACTCAACGATGCAATCTGAAGTAGATTATGCGTAGCTTCAACTCGAGGGTATATACTTTGCAAAACAAATGTTTGCGAGGAGCTCATTATCATTCATCTCATCTCATCCATCTCTTTTTTGACAACCCAAATGTAGCGCCCAACATGCCCAGTCTTTGCTTTTCTTCCAACAACAACAATAGTAGACAGCACAGCCCCCATAAAACGCCCTTAATGGATTAAACATAGCAGACAGAAAGAAAAAAGTCATATGTGTCAATGGTGTAGCCGAGGTACGTTAAGTATAGTGATCCAAAGATTCAATTATTTTGATTTAGCACCTAGATAGGTTAGTCGGCTGTCTTTCAACCTCCTAGATAGTGGAAACTTACATCTTGTACTCGCACTCTCCCTGAGCATAACGGATCGGATCCCGTGTCTCCAAGGTGTAGGAGAGTTTGATGTCGAGGTCACGCTTGTTCTTGGCATTGGGCTTGTTCTCGAGAACTCCGCTGACCGACTCCTCTTCCTCAACAGTCAAGACATCCCGAAGATAGAAAACGGTCTGCTTCCAGTGAGTGTACTTGGCGTGAGGACCTGTGGAGAAAGTGATGGGCTTGTGGCAAGCAGTGAACTGAATATCGAACCAGGCGATGATGGCGTGGATGAAGTCGTTGCGCTTAACGGCAAGCGAGTATGGAACTTTGAAGGACAAGTCTGCCGGTGTAACTGTGTACAAATCCAAGGTGAGCACGGCGCAGGGGTCCGTAACAACAGCCTTCATTTCTACGGTATCGACGAGAGGCTCGGTGAGGGCGACATCCTTCATAGGGCTGTAATTGAAGCCGTAGACGTTGTCCCAGACTGCGACGTACAATTAGTACTATCCTTTGCTTTGATGCTGTATCAACTTACATCCGATCTTATCATCCTTGTACTCGCCGTCCTCGATACCGGCAACGTAAATGGTAGCCTGATCAGGGAAGATCTTTCCGCCCGGAGCAAGGTATCTATCACGAGCATAGAGAACAGTGTCCAGCATGCTCTCGTAAAGAAGGAAATAACCCATCCACTCGGACACGATAATGTCAACCTGAGGAAACGGGAGGTTCACCTCTTCCATCTTTCCTTGCAGAAGAGTGATCTTATCAGCCATACCGTTCACGGCAACGATCTCACGGGCCTTTTCAATGATGGAAGACATGTCGACACCAATAACGTGTTTTGCGCCAGCACGGACGGCGAACCTAACAAACCAAACGGTTAGTCGAGGTAAAACAAATACCGAGTATGACTGCTCACATGCTGAGAATGCCGGTACCGCAACCGACATCAAGGACAACCTTGTCCTTGAAGATGTGCTTATTCTGGTAGATGGCATCACGATAAGACCGAGTACGGACGTCGTCTTTCTGTATACGAATAACGCAATTAGTTTCCGATCCAGGTCAAAAGTTCCGAACATGTGCACTTACCAACATCTCCTCATGAATGCCTGATTTCAAATAGCATGATGTCAGTAATAATCAAGGATCAAAGATTCGATTCCAAATACCATGATGATCGTAGCTGTAATGAAAGTTGTTAGCAATAAAACACAGAAAATAGACGCAGCTTGCACATACCTGGTAAAGTAGCGAACTTCGGCGTGGTCAGCACCAACCATACGATCGGCGCTGCTAGTAATACCCCCTTCAGCCATGGTTTTAGAAGTCAATTTTAGATTCAGAAAATTAAGTGATTCAAAAAGATGAAGAGATGGCCAGAGGTACGCCGGGGGTGTGAAGAGGAGGTGAAGAGGTAAAGAGAAGGAGGAGATAGATGCTTTCCTTCCTATCGTATCAGTCTAGCCGATTTTTTTTTCTTATTTGGTACTTTTAGCCCGCCTGGAGGGGCACTAGCCGTAAGTGGCTTAGCCTGGCACGTGAAATATGGTCTACTTTTCTCTCTTCTTTGTTCTATGTACATTGGTCTCTCTAATCGCTATCGATTACTTGTCTTGAAAATATGATGGAAATACAGAGACTATCATCTATTTTACCAGGAACATACCGAGTCAGTAATCACGGAGGACGTGGTAGACAGCTGTCGTGGAAGCTAAATACAAAGTATCCCACCTTCAATCATTGGCCAATCAGACAGCTCACAAAATCGGCTTCATTATGTAATCAGCCGGCGCCCGAGGAGGTTACTAGTAAGCTAACTAGCTCTCATTGATCCATCCAGGTTGATGCTCTCCTCCTTCAAGTTCATCCGTCAGGGCCAGTATACAAGATGCAGGTCTTCCGGTCGTTGTCTTATGTCTCAAAAGTTTCTATCTGTCTTTTTATTCTAGCGCTCTTTGTCGGGCAGTCGGCGGCTTCTCTCGGAGATCGATTGCCCGATTTCAAAGAATGTGTGAAGGTAATGAATCATCTTTCAGCTCAGTCTTGACTCGGCACTTTCTGACAGCAATCCTAGATATGTAAAGAAGAGAATTGCCAAGATGGCAATTCCGCCGTACGTAAGTTTTACCTCTTCCATGTTTTTGTTTGTGCTCCATCTCACATACGAAACCATAGCAATCTACCTCCGTCTGATGCTATGGACTTGCGCCGCGGAGTGCGACTACACCTGCCAACATGTCATCACCGATCGCAGAGTCAACCGAGAATTCCCAATGCTGCAACCTATCGTACAGTTCCATGGAAAATGGCCTTTTTACAGAGTCCTCGGCATGCAGGAGATATTTTCTGTGCTCTTCTCCCTTCTCAATTTCCTCGCTCATTACTGCGGATTGAAGTGGGTTGAATCATCGATTCCGGCCTCGTACCCTCTTCGCAAATACTATTTCGGGTTCGGATACTTTGGCTATGCCAGTTGGACATTCAGCATGCTGTTTCACACACGCGATTTCCCCTTGACCGAGAAACTGGACTACTGGGCCGCCGGCGCAAGCATTCTCTACGGACTATATCTCGTGGTTATCCGTATTTTCCGCCTGGACCAGGAACGGCCGCGCTTCAAACCAACACTTCGTCGGATGTGGACTTACCTCTGTGTAGGACTATACATTGCACACGTGTCCTATCTCACCTTCTGGTCGTGGGATTACACCTACAATATGATTGCGAACGTTGTCGTGGGTGTCATTCAGAATGTCCTTTGGACAGCATTTAGCATCTACCGATACAGAAAAGAGCCAAAGAAGCCATGGATGGCCTGGCCGGCCATGATCGTTCTTTGGATCTCGCTAGCAATGAGCTTGGAGCTTTTTGACTTCCCGCCGTGGTGGGGATTGATTGATGCACATGCCTTGTGGCATTTGGGTACAGTTATACCCACTGCATGGTGGTATCTGTAGGTATTTCCGTCTGCTTTGTCAATGCGCATACTAATCAAGAATTTATAGATTTATCGTTCAGGACGCCAAGAACGACTTGGCCGAGGAGAGGTTGAAAGCTTGAGTCTATCGCATAAACTGATTGATACCGTTATTTCTTGTAATATATACTGTTTATATGAGTACTTTTGCATCTTTTAATAGAAACAGCTGTGCTGTTGACAAACCCTAACTTTACTATGAGAGCAACGTCATGTTCAGCCCTGGCTGAAAGGGGGGAAGGTCCAAGGGGCGGCTCCACTCTGTTTACCCTCTCACCTGAGACTGTTTCATTCTCTGACTACATAACCTCCTTCCTTTCTCCTCCCTGGTCACGTCTGAGTTTTCAAGTCTCCTGTGATACAAAGAAAAATATCATCTCAGATTACCGCCTCAATGGCGTCTCCTGCAATCCACCAGGCCATCACCGAGGCCGCTGTTAAATATCGCTTTCCTGAGGGACGGGTGTTTGAGTACGGCACCGCGGGGGTAAGCTATGGCCCATCCCCATGTCTGCCCTCTGCAGTTCTACCTTGCCTTTAGCTAACTGGTGATTTGATAGTTTCGCATGAAAGCGTAAGCATACCTCGAACGACTCTACACCATCGTGTCTCAGCAAACCTATCTCCCTTCATAAGCATACACTGTTGTGAGCTTAGTGGCTGACTAGCAACCCCGCATTGCGAACAGAGATCTGCTCAACACAGTCGTCTTCGCCGTAGGACTTCTCGCCGGACTACGATCTAAGAAACTCAATGGCCAATGGATTGGTGTTATGGTCACAGCAAGTCACAATCCCGCCGAGGACAATGGTGTGAAGCTGGTTGACCCTATGGTAAGTTTGCGGTGTAGCCTAGTACGATTGTCGCGGGAGAAATACTAATATTTCTGGAATGAAACAGGGCGAAATGCTTGAAGTAAGCCGACAATGCCACCTCCGATAATTTCTAGCGACCCATGCTGACGATTTTCAGGCTGAGTGGGAGGCATATGCGACCAAATTGGCCAATGCGCCCCTTGACAAGGTGGCAGATGTCTACAATGACCTAATCAAGGAAATCGACATCAAGATGGACAACCCTGCACGAGTAGTGTTTGCCCGCGACACACGCGCATCTGGTTCTCGCCTGGTGGGAATCCTCAATGCCGCCCTGAGCGCCACTGAAGTCGAGTTCATGGACTTCAAGTTCATGACCACCCCTCAGCTACACTATATCGTTCGATGCAAAAACACACTGGGCACTCCATACGAATACGGCGAGCCCACAGAGCAAGGCTACTACGAGAAACTCGGTGCAGCCTTCAAGAAGGTCATGAAGAGTGTCAAGATCCAGGGTCACCTCACTGTTGACTGCGCTAACGGTGTTGGCGGTCCCAAGCTTCACGAACTCATCAAGTACCTTCCCTCTGCAGCAGAAGGTGGTCTTGACATCAAAGTCGTCAACGATAATGTCATCAACCCAGATAGTCTCAACTTCGAGGTAGGTCAGTCGCACTCTAATCTGGGATGTTAATCCTAACAGTTACAGTGTGGCGCCGACTACGTTAAAACTAAGCAACGAGCTCCTCCCTCCTCCAAGGCCGCACAGTTGGACCGCTGTGCATCTTTAGACGGCGACGCTGATCGATTGGTATACTACTTCATAGACGAGAACAATGTTTTCCGATTGCTCGATGGGGACCGCATTGCGACGCTTGCAGCTTCCTTTATCGGCGATCTAGCCCGCAACGCCGGCATTGCGCAGAAGTTGAAAATCGGTGTCGTTCAAACCGCTTATGCTAACGGTGCAAGCACTGAATACATTGAAAAAGTTCTCAAACTCCCTGCCGTATGCACAAAGACAGGTGTCAAGCATCTCCACCATGCCGCCATGCGATATGATGTTGGTGTCTATTTCGAAGCCAACGGCCACGGCACAGTGACCTTTTCAGAAAATGCGCTCAAGACCATCAAGAGCGCAGAGCCTCAATCACCGGCCCAGCAACACGCACTTGAATCTCTTGTCGGGCTGACAGATTTGATCAACCAGGCAGTCGGGGACGCTCTGTCGGATATGCTCCTTGTTGAGGCGATCTTGGCTCATAAGGGATGGACCACTAAGGAATGGCTTGGTACTTACACTGACCTCCCTTCGCGTCTTGTCCGCGTTGAAGTTGCAGACCGCTCCATCTTCAAAACCGTTGACGCAGAACGCAAGCTCGAATCACCCGCAGGAATTCAGGCCAAGATTGATGCTCTGCAATCCCGTTATAACAAAGGCCGTAGCTTTGCCCGTGCAAGTGGTACAGAAGATGCTGTACGCGTATATGCCGAGGCTGCCAGCAGATCCGAAGCTGATGATTTAGCTACTCGGGTCGCCAATGCTGTCAAGGAAGCTGGCTCTGGTGGCGATGCTTAAACATTGCTTTGCATCTAATAAATCACGTATTTCAAGATGAAAAGCAAAATAAAAGAATGGATGCACACATCTCTCCTCTCTTTTCCAGCCGATGTTGCATTACAACAATGGCGATAAAATGTCATGACTGAACCAATGAATTAGAACATTGAATGCACGCTATCATTTCAGCAAGATTGAGATCATTAGTGATAACCGCGTAGAAGTAAATGCCAATATTAAAGCTAGATACTGGCTTATAGTAGAGAAATCAACTCTCGTCCTGATCCATGATATCAAGTCCTCGCTTCCCACCGTTTCCTGACCTGCTTTCTCTCATCCCCGATCCCTACCGCCCCTACCGCCCCTACCTCCTCTCCATCACTATTTATCTCCTCCATATCCTTCAACTGAGTAACAGCCTGCCGTTGCGCTTCACTAACTCGCTCAGACAGAACCATAACTTCATCATTCTCAACTATGTATTCGGGCAGTTTCTGATTCAGAGCCTTGAAGATCTTGTGTTTTCTGGAGGGCAGGCATTTTGAGTATCTTGTTGTGAACTGTTTATCAGGAAAAGTTGTTGATGGTGATTAGACTCTTAGGTATCAGCGACCCGCAAAAAATTATTTTAGCGCCGCAAAATCGATAACCCGGCCCAATTTCCCCGATCAATATCTTATCGGAAAAAATAATTTACCTTAACGTCTTACATCAACTTCAGCAATTGATATATCAACAACATAATGGCGCGAAGACGTACCAAGAAGCGGACCCAAAACCACGGCCGGAATGAAGCAGCTAATTCAAAAAATGCCGCTTCCCAATCGCCCAAGTCGATGGTTATTCGAATTGGAGCAAGTGAAGTTGGTTCAAGTGTTAGCCAGCTAGCCAAAGACTTTCGCCTGATGATGGAGCCTGATACAGCGAGCCGGTTGAAGGTAGGATATCTTAGTTGTCGGTGTAGAACGAGAGAAAGCAATTGTTGACACATATCATAGGAACGAAAAGCGAACAAGCTCAAAGACTACGTTGTCATGGCAGGACCTCTCGGCGTCACACATCTCATTCTCTTCTCCAAATCAAGTACTGGAAACACAAACATGCGTCTCGCCCTCACTCCTCGAGGTCCAACCCTTCATTTTAAAGTGGAAAACTACTCTCTCTGCAAAGATGTCGCAAAAGCACTCAAACATCCCCGCGGCGGTGGACAGGATCACCGAACACCTCCCCTACTAGTCATGAACAATTTCAATACCCCCGACGCCGACGAAAACTCCAAGATACCCAAACGTCTAGAATCGCTTGCCACGACTGTTTTTCAATCGTTATTCCCTCCTATTAACCCTCAGGCTACGCCCTTGACTTCGATACGTCGTGTGATGATGCTGAACCGAGAGAAGTCACCTAACGATGATTCTTATATTCTGAAGCTCCGCCATTACGCTATTACCACGAGGAAGACTGGTGTTTCGAAGAGGATACGTCGTCTCGACCCTACACTACAGAGACATAAGGATCCTAAGAAGAGCTTGCCTAATTTGGGCAAGTTGGAGGATGTTGCTGATTATCTTCTCGATCCCGCTGCTGGTGGTTATACATCAGCTAGTGAAACTGAATTGGACACGGATGCAGAGGTCGAAATTACCGAAAGCACAACCCGTAAAGTGCTCAGCAGACGCGAGATGCAGCGGGCGAAAGCTGGTGAAAATGCAACAGATAAACAGTCCGAAAAACCCAATGTCGAAAAGAGGGCAGTCAAACTAGTCGAGCTGGGTCCTCGTATGACTTTGCGATTGAAGAAGGTTGAAGAAGGACTGTGTGGCGGAAGAGTCATGTGGCACGAATTCATCTCCAAGTCTGAGAAGGAGGTTAAGAGGATGGATGACGAGTGGAACCGGAGGAGGAAGGAGAAGGAGGAGCGCAAGAAGCAACAGAGGGCGAATATTGAGAAGAAGAAGCAGGATAAAGCTAAAGCCAAAGCCAATGGGCAAGGCGGTGACAATGCAGATGACGATGAGGATGTTAGCATGGATGATGATTATGAGTGGGATAGTGATGAGTATGATGAGGAAGTTGGTGTCGAGCAGGACGACGAGGATGACAATGGTGATGACAGTGAGTCTATGGAAGAGTAGGCTTATATAAAATGAATGCATTTATACCGGATGTCTACTATTGCGACGTTCATATCAGATTTGATGCTTCGTAACCATTCACTATTTCTTTACATATCATTTAGATGGCTTTGGTCTGACGGAGCTTCTCATCCACAAGCTTTCCAACCATCCTCTCCAAGACGGTGAAATCACCGCCAGTATTTTGACTAAAGTATGCCTGCACGCTTTTCTCAACATATTTACCAACCATATCAATCTCAACATTGACATCATCACCCGCTTTCTTCGCGGCCGTCACGATCTTCTCTTGCGTATACGCGATGAGCATGACTTCCCAATACCCATCTTCGCCATCAACCACTTTCGTGACTGTGAGACTCGCCCCGTCGAGAGTTATGAATCCCTTCTCGACGACATATCGCAAGATACTTCTGTCGCTCGGCTGCAGTCTGAATGTAAGCGCGTTTCCGTCCGGAGTAACCGAAAGAATCTTCGCGGTAGTATCGACATGTCCCTGCACGAAATGACCGCCCATGCGTGTCTCGGAGGATACGGCGCGCTCAAGGTTGACTTTGGAGTCTTTCTGGAGAGAGCCTAGGTTGGTGCGACGGAGGGTCTCGGGGGCAACGCCCACTTTGAACCAGTCCTTGTCGAAGGCTGTGACGGTCAAGCATGTTCCTGTTTATCACCGGTGGTTAGTGGCCTTTTCTCTCCATAGGTTTGATGATATTATGTACCATTGACGGCAATGCTGTCTCCAAGATGGGCATCTCCAAGAATCTCCGCACAATTTCCAATGGTGAGCGAGGTTCCCCCGCCCCCGCTTGCGCTGGTGTCAAGAGGCTCGAGGGACGTCACCGCTGTGACGAAACTTTGATTAGCATGTTGAGTATGTCTTCAGCCTCAAATGAGAACGTACTCCCAATTGTTTCAACTAAACCAGTGAACATGGTGTCTTTGAAGCTGTCGGTTAACGAGGTGGGTTTGCTGGATAAGTGAGTCGTTCTCTTATCCGGATGAATACCCGCGGCTTTGTCTCCGCTTACCACCGGTTGGCTGGACGCTTAAATATGCGGTCTATCTGCATCGCCGAATTGGATTGTCGACATCCGTCCTGTGAAAATGAGGGCCTGTACGTTAGTATCGCAAGGACCTTTGGCTAGTAAAGCTATCTATAGGTCTACTACGTATGTAGGGGGCTATGGAGTCCAATGGCGACGCTATTCTACGCCAGCCACTGCTCCTGGCGTCCTACCGCTGGAAGGCATTCGAGTATTGGACATGACCAGGGTTCTCGCAGGAGTAAGTGCTCTATTAAGTCTGTGAGAGTGGTATCCGTCACTGACAGACTTTCAGCCTTATTGCACGCAGATACTGGGAGATTTGGGGTATGCATCTCATTGAACGACCTTTCCCGTCTCTTTACTGAGTCAACTATAGTGCAGATGTGATCAAAGTCGAGCATCCTCAACGAGGAGATGATACACGAGCTTGGGGTCCGCCATTCGCAAAGTATCAAGATGTGTCCAAAAAGGGACCAGGTGAAAGTGCCTATTATCTTGCGGTAAGATTGGCTTATGTTTTTACAACATGCCCAATACTTATACAGTGTTAGGTCAACCGAAACAAAAAGTCCATTGGACTGTCATTTGCACATACATCCGGAGTCGAGATTTTACACAGACTTGTAAAGGAGTGCGACGTTCTCGTCGAGAACTATTTACCAGGCAGCTTGAAGAAATACTCCATGGATTTCGAAACCCTCAGCAAGATCAACCCTAAACTGATCTATGCCAGTATAACCGGCTACGGACAAACAGGACCATACAGCAACAGAGCTGGCTACGATGTCATGGTCGAAGCAGAAATGGGTCTCATGCACATCACGGGCTCTAGAGACGGACCTCCGGTCAAAGTTGGTGTTGCGGTTACCGATTTGACGACAGGTCTTTATACGTCGAATGCCATCATGGCGGCTATTATTGCACGGGGGCGCACGGGTAAAGGTCAGCATATTGATGCGTGCTTGAGCGATTGTCAAGTTGCGACTCTTGCCAATTTGGCGAGCTCGGCTTTGATTAGTGGGGAGAAGGATTCTGGTCGTTGGGGCACGGCTCATCGTAAGTCTCCCATTTTTGTAGCGGACTTTTGAGCGCGGACTAAAGCTCTGATCATAGCTTCAATCGTCCCTTATCGAAGCTACAAGACCCTCGACGGCGACATTCTCTTCGGCGGCGGTAACGATCGACTTTTCGGCGTTCTCAGTGACCGGCTCGGACACCCCGAGTGGAAAACGGATGACCGCTTCGTGAAGAACAGCAACCGAGTCGAAAACCGAGTCGAGCTCGACGGTATGATTGAAGAAATCACAAGGACAAAAACCACGCAAGAGTGGCTTGAGCTTTTCGAAGGCAGCGGAATGCCATATGCCGCCGTAAATGACATTCAAGGAACACTAAATCATGAGCATGGTTCGTAACATCATGTCCCCCTGACTCGCAGCCTGGCTAATCCTTTTTATCTAGTACGCGCTCGTGGCATGGTCACGGAAATCGACCATCCAGAATGCGGACCCATGAAACTCGTAAATACGCCTATCAAATACTCCCATGCCAAACCAGGTGTCCGCACGCCGCCTCCTACTCTGGGTCAACATACCGATGAAGTGCTTCAGGGTCTGTTGGATTATAGCGAAGAGGAGGTTCTTGCAATGAAGAAGGAGGGAGTGATTTCATAGATAGACTTTAAGCTCGTTCCGCGAGTTGTATAGAGCAAATTGTACAAACATTAATACTTGACTTACTTATAAAACGTAATGTTGATTTTTGAAGTTGACGGAGAGAATAAAGGTGATATATTGATCCTTGAATCTATCTCTGTACCAAAATGCTCACAAGAACACTCTATCCATTATAGAAGGGCTTGACTAAACTGCCTATAATCCTTGGACTTCTTCAAGAACCCTCAGCTGATGCTAGAGGACCCGAGTAAAATAATCATGTAAACTCTCCCTTTCGATAGTGGAAACAATTTATTCGGTGTTCCACGTAAGATGGCTTGATAGAGGGTATGCTGACGCCGTAGCAATTGGCAAAAACAATAGCAGGTATTGGATGTAGATGGTCGACATACTTGTTCACGCCTTTCTCATCATCAGATCGGAGATAAAGGCAGTTAGCCTTGACTGCCAAAGCAAAATCCAGTTCCAAGATGCGTAGTCCATCCAACATCGTTGTATTTGGATTCATGTCTTCGAATCTTGGCCCTCGGTCAACAGTTGTCACCTTTGTCCTGTGTCGAGAGTTGGGTATTTGTTTTTCACAAAGCGTACATCTACCCATTCTTGTCCGGAAAGGATGGTCCGTTAACACGCTAGAGGGATCTGGTCACAGTGCAAGGTGTTCCACCAAAGCTGAACATGACGAGCGAAACGTATTCTGTCTTGCAATGATGACATCAAGCCCGTTCTCCTTTCAACTCAGGACGATTGAAGAAATCGAAGTGCTCTCTAGCTTCTTGTCCCACGTCCGACATCTTCCTTTTTGGCCGCCACCGCCGCCCTTGTGTCCTTTGGAGGTGGAGGCATCTTTGTGATCGGGCTCGATTTGCGAGAGATTGGACCATCTTGGGCCATCTAGTAAGTGCCACTTGCTTTTTGGTCCGAGACACCGATCTTGTAGTATTCCCAACCGACGTGTGCAAGAGCCTGTCCTCGTTATGGAATAGGAACTCAGCAAAGCTTCGGGCTGCCGAGCAGGTGTAGCTGCGACCACTGCCGGTAGATAATCGACGAGCATCCACTGGTGGATATTGATGTCCACGAACGCATCCACAACATAGTCCTCTGGCGATGGACATAGCTGGAAGTTATGATTCAACATGGCGTTTGCCACGCCTGATGTCTTGACAGGGCGTGTTTCTCCTTCAAGCAGTGTCCCTGGAATTCCCCATCTCTCTGTTGGGGAACACGGAGAACGTGGAGATCATGTTGAGCGGCCAGTGTCAATAAGGACTCAATAGAACGGTTACTTGGTCAAAACTTTCCGCTGGCACTTGGCGGACTTCTAGTAGATATTATATATCTCTGTGGCATGTGTGGGATGTGTAAGGTCAGGAAGAATTCATGAGAAGAGGCGAGATTATATACTGAGCCCTACTGCGCGCTAACCATATCGGGCAGGGGCGGTGGTACAAACGAGACGGGCACTTCCCGTCAACAAAAGCCTTTGTTAGATGCTTTCAAAGAGTCGATTGGTTGTTCTGAACAATAAGAAATCAGAACTGATGTGGATGTGATACCAAGCGTGTAAAAGGGAAGGAAGGTCTCGGCCAAAAGTCGCCCATAAAAAGCCGGCAGAATCACGTGATCCTTCTAGTCGGCTTTAACGGTCGTCTGGTGGGGAGAAAGAGCGACTTCCCTTGACTTGTCGAAAATCAGTATCAGCGCAAGCAATGCATCTGTTTGATTTTTTACTTAAAGATCGGAACCTCTGGAACCATGGACTTGCAGAATAGTAGAGTTTCCAACCCTCCACTGTCCCAGTCGGCGGAACCCTCCACGTCAACATCTGATGCATCTTATTCGATGCTGCAGAATGCCCAACATGCACCTGTGTCGAATGCTTTCAACATCTACGGAGTGCCAGCAGACAATCCGGTGGCATCTTTTACTCCTGTAATCGGATACCCATCGCAATCCCTATCTGCTGGGCTTTTCAATCAACCCGAAGACTACTCGCAAGGTCTAACAGCGGCGGGCCAGTTTGGTGGAACACAGGTCTATTCACAAAATCCAATGAACAACGCTTCTATGTGGAACACGGCTTCATTATTCTTCAATAACTTTGGATCAGTCAGCAATCCAATGGCCGTCCTACGCAATAGGGTGGTCGGATATCCAGCATTGGCTCCCGCTCCAGTTCCAGCTCCTCCCAAGCCTGCGCCAGTAGCCAAGGCATTGGTTGAAGCATCGACGCCGTCCATGGTGCAAATAGCTCCTAGTGATGCTACAGCGGCCTTGTCCAGCCTTACCCAAAGCAAACCGAATGGCAGCCAGACCGTTGCAACATTTGAGGCGCAATCGGTCCCTCTTCCTACACCGAATGTATCTATCAATCCTACCGTCACACCAAAGCAGCCGCCTCCCATGAAATCATCTCCAAGCAAAACCAGTGTCAAAAGCCGTAAGCGAAAGAATAAGCGAAAGCGTGCTCGTGACAGCGAAGACGAAATCAAAGCCCATGACTCGAGTTCAGACGATGAATCAGAAGATATGTTACCGTCCTCGAGACAAACAAAGTCGGGTCGTCAAGTCAATCGGCCCACCTTTTTCGCTCCATCGCCGGAGCCTGTCCCGGTCTCAAGGCAAAAGTCGTCTCCATCCGCGACCGCCGCCCCTGCAAAGAGGCGCAGGAAAGTCTATCGCAAGAACGGAAAAGAAATCAATGTCACTTGTCTGCACTGCCAGAGGGGCCATAGTCCTGTCACCAACATGATTGTATTTTGCGATGAGTGCAACGACGCATATCATCAATATTGCCATGATCCTCCCATCAAACAAGAGCTTATTGACGACAAGGATGCACAGTGGTTTTGCAGTGAATGCCGACCTGAAACGCGACACCGAGTTTTATTGAAGCTGAAACTGCCACCTCAGCAGAAGGATACTCCTTTAGTTGAAACCCCGGTATTATCGGTTCCTCTTGTTAGTGGCGAGCAGTTCACGGCCGAAGAACAACGCAGCTATTTGTCGTCTCTTTCGCATGCTGGCCTCGTTGACATGATAGTCACGCTCTCCAAGGCGAATCCTACTCTGCCGATATTCCCCGAGAACTTGAAGGATCTACAACGATCAAAGTTCGCCGTGGCGGCCGTGACAGCTACCAATCCTGTTGGATCGACCGACGTAGCGACAAGGGAGACAAACGATGCAGCAAGTCCTAGTGTGGATGAAGAAGATTCAGATGCAAGCTCCGACTCTGGCTCGGAGTACGAAGTAGAAGAACACCGCCTATATCCGCGGTCTGGAAACGGATTCCATCTACCACCGGAGGAGGATGACTTTGATATACTACTTGATGATCCTGCATGCCCTACATTTAGCTACACGCTACATCGCTATCCTCAGGCGAACTCCCTCGCCGACACTGCGCCGACAGTACAAGTTGGAGGCTAGTGACTATTCACCGTTTTCAAATGGAAAGAGTAGCTCGGTTGTACGCTCGGCCGCACTCCGTTCAACGTTGTCGATATACGCCGCTCCTATTGGTCGAATTTGCACACCATAAACATTTATCTTCAAGACGCGTCTACCCTGAACATTTGACGTTGAATATATCCACTAATTACGTTTTCAAATCATGGGAAAAACGCCAAATGCCGAAGAAACTTCATCTCAATGCCCGACTAAATCTCCTCCACCAAAGCCAACCGAAAAACAAGCCAGTGTGAGATCTCCACCCTGGGCCTCAGGGCCACCAAATTCGACCGAGGAGCAAGCCATTGTCGGATCTACTTCATCGGAGCAACCAAACTCAGTCGAAGAGCAAGCCAGTGCCAGATCAACTCCTCCACAAATACTAGGGCTAAAGGCTTCTCAAATTGAACCGCTTAAGGTTGGGACGCTACCGGAATCCCTTCCAGATACCCTTGACGGAGGTGATCCGTATCAGATCTTGTATCTCATTTTTGATGATACTTTCTTTCAAACCATTGCCAACAATACAAACTTCAATGCGGACGCAAAACGACATGCATCAGAGAATCCATTCGACTGCCAGCGAACTTGGCATCCAGCAACCAAAGAAGAAATCAAAGTTTTCTTCGGTATCCTGATATACATGAGTATCACTGTGGAACCGTCCTCTGAATCATACTGGAATCGAGATCTTTCGGAGGGGGCAATTCACCCAGTGTCTACATACATGCCGTTATACCGGTTCCAACAATTGAGTCGATATCTTCATATATCAAAAGCCGACATAAGTCCCGACCTATTCAGGTACGGTAGACCTCAAAAGCGTGCCCAATTCGTCAAACGTGCTCGAATTGCCAAACGTGCCAGCGAAGGCGGTACCGACAACCCGAGTCAGGTGGCTGTTTACACCTTCGACGAGTTGATTCAATTTCTAGATGGAGTGATTTTTCATATTTGGAAATCACACAGTTCACAAGCCAAGACCAAGGGCAATACCCAACTGAGTCGCACCGACATTCGAAGAATGTTATGGCGTCGATTACTCTCGTTTTCGCCGTACTCGCCGTTTGTGCAACCGCCACCAGAATTAAAACGAAAGGCGCTTCACGATGAGCCAGCAGCGCACGTTCCGAGTAAGTCACTCCAACTGCATACAGTGCGCAGACACCCAATGGCGCTCAAGAGGAATTGTATTTGGTGTCAAGAACAGCATGCTATTCATAAGCGTCTGCGCAATGAAATGCCGCCAGTGCCTATACCACGAACGCAGTGGCTATGTGCGGAGTGTAATGTGCATCTGTGTAAACCGGGCTCTGGAGGTAATGACTGCTTCAAGCAGTTTCATAAACCTCTAACCGCTGCTTTGGACAAAGATTCGGCTCTTCCGGTGATCTATCGAACTACGTGATTATGATTCGTGCTGTTATCTGAGCAACTGTAAACTATGCATATATCCATAACGGTGTGTTGGAGTCCCCTATCTTTGTCCTGATAATAATACCAATTCAAATCACAATAACTGTAATGAAATCAATCCAGCCTCTACAGCAGTTCGTCCAAGATTATCTTCAAGTATGATTCTGTGTGTACATGAGTCTAAATTATCTTCGAGGGGATCACTGTTTTACATCCAACAAATGCCCATAACCCGCGATGTGTAACCTGTCTTTCCTCAATCGATCCCTTACCTGACTCACAACCTGCGCTCCATCGTCTGCTGGGTCGATATGAAGTCTCCTCGGCCGCGACCCGTGAGGTAAATCAACCAGTGCAGCAATCTCCTCGGCAACATCCATAACGTTCGCATCCTTTGGTTCAAACGCGCCAAACTTTTCACCACAACCTTGATCTACGCCTTCGTATGGTGCACCTTCTCCGAGGTAGGCCTGCGTAACCTGCCTGTCCTCAGGACTACCGGCCGTGGCAAAGTGGTTTGTTCCGCGGCTAAAAGCGCCCGGAACGACGATACTGCTCTCAATGCCCCATTGGCTGAGCTCCAACTCGTACGACATGGCCAATGCATCCATGCCAGCCTTGGCAGCGAAGTAGGGTCCCAGGAACGGTGGGTTTGCGCCGTGCACGCTTGAACTGCTCACCCAGACTAGCAAGCCCGACCGCTGCTTGCGCATGTGCGGCAATGCGGCTCTGTTCAGTCTCTGGGTCGACAGGACGTTGACATCGTATTGTTGCGCTAGTTGTTCGGGCGTAAAGCCCTCCAAGGGCCCGTAGACCATGTGCCCGCAATTGTGGACGATGACATCCAGACGACCAGTTTGGGAGAGGATTTGCTGGACAGACTCATTCACAGATACATCCGAGAGCATGTCTTGGTGTAGTGGCCGCAGATCAGTTCCGTGTTGAGTGTTGAAGTCTGTGATATCGCGAAGAAGGCTTGGTTCCTCATGTCGCAACCCAGCAAAGACGATGTGGTTTCGTTTGGCAAGACATCTCGCTGTGAGCGCGCCGAAGCCCGTAGCTGCACCGGTGACGTTGATAACCAGTTGTCTCGACATGGCGATTCGCCTACAAAAGTTGTATCGACAGTCAGAAAAGAAAAATAAAACGGTATAAATAGGGCTATGTAGGGCACGGTAGGAGCGGATATACGGAAATGGCCCGGAAGCCATGTAATTATCTCCGCGCCAGGCAGGACAATGACAGTAAACCTTCCACGCTTCCGATATTTTCTTGAGTGCAGTGAGAAATTAGTGTGGTCGGAGATTATCGGATATCCCAAGCTGAAGAGAGCTATGGTTGAAGTGTGCGGTCTGGATTGACGCTGCAAACCTAGAAGCCATACCATTTTTGAAACATGATGTGCCCGTCCCAAGCCCGAAGCCAGGGGAGGTTCTCGTATACGTAGAATACAGTGGTATCTGGTACGTTTTCAATCGATAATAGTCTGCTGTAGCATATGTTTGCTAACGGTGCAGTCACTCTGAGTTGCTCACCGACCTGGCCGAAGAGTCGGCCAAACTAACTTAGCAGAAGAAATGCGAGGTATGTGATATTGAGGTAGTACATAGTGTCCGAGTTCTGACATCTGGACACGAAGACCTTCGTGGCTGAAAAAGCCTCGTTCTCTAATTATTTACACCTTCCTATGAACTAAGTGCATACCCTTCACATCGTCCACTGGCGCGTCAATGTGCATATTAAACTCGTTTTGCGTGTCGCGCAAGAAGATCGCAGCGACCCCGGCCAAAAACACAAAGCAACCCGAGGTGACCCAAACATATCGAAAGCCCATAACATATGTATTATCATACGCCACCAATCCGGCGTTGATGATATTCTCCGTTGCGCTAGGAATCGCAGCTAGTGCCGTTGCGTTCTTGCTCACGATGGCTGGGATAAAGTCCCCGGTGTCACTAGGGGACAGGCCGGCCGAAAGTGCCGCGGCTGCAATGTTATCAGCTAGATTATTGATCTGACTGACTGAGACAGTCTGGTATATTGCAAGTGCAATGGTGCCGCCCAGAGAACGGACGCTGATGACGAGTCCGCTGGCAGTGGCAATGAGCTGGGGAGGGATGGACAGCTGCGCAATAGTGATGAGCGTGGTTAGAGTCATGCCGAGGGCGAGCCCCAAGATAACTGCGTAGCCCCATGTTGGCGTATTAGTGGTCCGGCCTGCAAGGGCCATGCAGATCGAGAAGGCCAGGAAGAGGACAAAGGCAAGGACAGTAATCCAATGAGTGCGTCGAGTTCTGGCGCAGTAAAAGCCGGCAACAAAACCACCAACCATAGAACAGATGAAGGTGACACTGTAGCGGACGCCTACGAGCAAGGCATCCGACTCATATAGAGTGCTCACCTTGGAAGCATTGTTAGAAATCCATTTTTCATCGAGGAATGGGGCGGACTTACCTGGAAAGCGAAGTATGTATTGGCGGCAAAGAAAGCGCATCCTTCCGAGAAGATACAGAACAAGGAAAGGGAAAAGTTCCGGTCTCCAGTGAAGAGATCATGATCAAACATTCCATCTTTTTTAAATACCGTCTCGTAAACCACCAGACAGAGAGCGAGCAAAACGCCGGCGACAAAAGTCGCCAACACGCGGGCATCGGACCAGGGGTAGGGGTTGTTGGCCCACGACAGTCCGACTGAAAAAAGAACAAGACCGGAGGCCAGCAGACCATAACCGACCCAGTCGAGCATTTTCAGCTTCTTCATGAGCCGGCCCTGTAGTTCTATTTCCAGTGGGGTCTTGGATGGACTGTACGCGTAGGCGCAGATGCCAGCGGCCAGGGCGTACCAAGCCATGGCCATGTAGAAATAAGAGCGGAAACCGTCTGAAATTGGGTCATTCGTGCGATTGAGTGCACCACCCACCAGCAGGCCGCAGACACTACCAACGCCCACGGAGAACATGTCGGTCGCTTGCGCATAACCCCTCCATCGCCTTGGCAGCACCTCGGATGTCACGGTGTGTAGAAGGGGTTGAACTCCAAACGAGATGCCAATGACACAGAAGCCTGCAATGGCCATGTTCATGGAGGTTGCGCGAGCGACAATGATCGATCCAGCCGCCCCGGCTAGGGTCAGCACTACTAGGAACCATTTCCGGCCGAAGTAGTCGGATGCTTGAGAGACGATAGGCCCGAGTACAACGGTGAGTATGGTAATTGGCGCTGTGAACCATATCGCTTCGCTCGTCCGGTTGAAATGAGTGGCGATAGTGTGACCTTGCTGAGATCTAGGTCAGTTGAGAGAAACTTTATATACAGGGACATAACTGACAGCACCTGCGCCCACCAAGCTAACCAACTGGGCGATGTAGATCAGACACATAGCTGCAACGGCAAGGAAGGTCTTTGCATGCAAATGAGGTCGAGATTCCTGAATCTGCTCAATAGTGGTTGACAAGTCTACCACCACCTCATGATGCTCCGGGGGACAGGCACTCTTCTCGACATCATGACTTATTTCCATTGTTGTAGAATATTCGAGGCACCCTTGCAGGTTATTTTCCTTGCATATGGGAGGGGTTAAGACTTCTGGGAGTTGAAGCGTGTTATTTCATGGAATCTACCCAGCTTTTTAATGTACTCCAGGAAGAACTTAACCCTAAACCCTTACTGGCGGCGGAGCTTCGGAAGCGCAGACGGGGAGTTAATGGCCACATCCGAGACCAAGGACACCAGAAACCCTCCGGATTTGGTAGATGACGATGAGACTTAAACCCTTGGCTAACTCAAGCATGGGCCTACGGTCATGATGCCAGACAGAGGTGGGAATTTCGGGACGACTGGACTGGAGTCTGACAACACGGGGTTAGCACCGCAGAAGCTTTTACGATAACTTGGCTTCCTATTTACACAAAAGCATATGGGTATATTCCTTGATGCTAGGCGATTAGATCTATACAAGCAAATCCACTTGGCCGAATTCATCCATGTATTGTAATTCGAATAAACAACCGAAATCCTGTGATATGATCTCCTTTGGATCGAACTCTGGAATGGAGAAGTCCAGGGAGCTTGTAAATGGCCAATCTACAGCATTGCGGCTGCTACTTGTCGTTTTATCCGGATATGAAAGGGGCTGTGCGGGACTAACTGTTGTGCTTCCTGAAGGATTATCTCGTCCGTTCTTGCTAGTATCTGAATTATCTAGACAGTGGGTTAGTCATAATATGGAACAGACTTCGAATATGGCTGGGAGAAGAGGAGACGCACGCAACTCCTGTATATAATATCTTATCGCTGTCATGAACCGCGCGCATTTCTCCGCCATGCGACCATTGCTGTCTAACAGCGGCAAGCAAGATATTACCCGATCCAGCAGAGAGTTCTTGTTATCTTCCGAGATTTGATACGTTATCTGCAGCGCTTCCAAACTCAGCCTGTCGCAGAGCAAAGTGGCAGCAACGGTTAAGGCCGCGTTGAAAGCTGTGTGTGCATTGAGTGAGCAAAGCTTCCATTATCGGAGGAGTTGGAGAGGTACAAACTGTAGTACAACGTGAACCACCATGCACCAGAATACTCTCTCTGGCGGCTACATGGTGTGAGAATGGTCGCTATGAGGTCAATAATGGACCGCGCTGACTCGAGACAGATGCCTTTGCTGAGGCTCATAAGCTGTTGCAAGGTGGCGACTTCCTGCTCATCCATAACCAAACCGCTTAACAGCTGCAAATAACGATCTATGATTGGTCTATGGATCAAAATCCTCGTGTTGTGGAATCGGAGCGTCAAAACGACGCGTAATTTATGCAGTATTGATCCCTCGCCGTTGGGGGGGATATCTGACGCTTGAATGAGTGTAATTGAGCTCGGAAGAGAAGATTGCCAGCTTATTAGCTTCTGCTCCATCGACAGACTAGAGGATGTTATTTCGGCAACCGGAAGGTAGATGCCTGAGCCCAGATTGCTCTCGTATAGATAATCGAGCCCTTGATTCAGAATCCGGTACAGAGTACTATACCTCCGGCACAGATGGTCAGCTATTGGTCCTATCTCTTCTGACTCTGGATTCGCGCGAGAGACTAACATAGTGGCATTCCAAAATAAGGTGCTGCTCTCTTCGGCACACCACTGTGTCTGCTCAGTACCATTAGAGCTAGATGGGAAGACATGATTAGGGAGTTGAATTCGTATGTATTGTTCTGGTATCGCGGCCGGTCTTCCAAAGGTAAGGCTCAATGTTCTGAAAAAAAGCAGTTCGCATTCTTTAGCATTCTCCATATTTCGGGAAGGGGGAAAAAAGAAACGTTTATTGTGAGTAGGATACCGACCTATCAAGTACGATGCAGCAGTACCAGGTACGAATTCTCACTTCCTGCTCCAACGGCCCAAATTGTGCCAGCGTTTCGCTAGAGTGCAGACCCAGCTGAAAGGCTGCTCGTACAGCATCTCCATGAATAGTCCACGTCTGAACAGAGCGCCTTGTCCCCTGAAGGTATTGTACCATCAGAAGCATCACTTGTACTGGTTCACTTGGTTAACCCAGGGAGTGAAACTCTCCGAATTTTGGGTCAGAAGAAAGGGGGGCTGTTGGGACTTACTCGCCTCGAGGCTTGCGTCAACCTCTCTGCGGTTCAAGCATAAGGATTGCGCACAGACGAAGTAGCGGTCCGAGTTGGAGGCAGGCTGGTTAGATCCAGTGGCATCAGGGGTTGTGCTAATGGCCATCGCGAGTATCATGTACAATAAGCCAAGCCAAGGCGACCCAACATGTCTGAAATTGGATCGTGCAGCGCTTTTGAACGTTTCCCAGAAGCTTTCCTCATGGATATATGGAAATAATATTGCGGTATCCGAGAAAAAGACCTTCACAAGGCGGATCACTTCATCTTCAGGTGGTAGTTGCACTGCCGTTGGAGCAGACGCCGATGGCCACGTTTTGGGCGGCTTGAAGGGATCAGGTGTCGATGGGCGAGAGATGACAAGCTGATCCTGTCGATGGAATGGGAAATTTACATGCCGTTCTCTTCGCGGTATTGGTTCAGGACCATACAGCTTTGTGAATATAGAGCGCCTGACAAGGCGGGTAAATGCAATATTTGAGGATGGCCCTAACCATCCATCACCATCAGTCAGGATTTGTTACTAAAAATAAAGCTAGGCAAAACGATTACCGAAGAAAGCAGGTGTCTGCTGTATTGCAAACTCAATGGTGCCAACACCATCTGTAAGGCCGGGCGATATACCGGCTCCAGCTTCATCTTCAGTCCGCTCGTCCTCTCGGTCAGCGGCCGGGGGTGCAGTCGGCGAGGGAGCGGGCCGGCGAGTCTTCTTGATCTCACGTATGTCCCGCTCAATTGCCAGCAGACGTGCTTCTATTAGCCTCATAGAACTAGCAAAATGTTAGGATTTATCTACAACTAGGTACTGGGGCTGAGTTTGCACAACCCGGCAGCCGTAGACGCTGTCGAAGGATGGGTTGCGTAGACACACCCAACCTCCTGCATCACGCATCCCGAACATTTTGGACGGCCTCCATCACACTGCGAAACATGGATATCCGCATCAGTATATGGATAATCCCGGCAAAGAAGATTTGCAGACTCACACGAGACTTCCTCGCCCTGCAAGCGTCGCACGCAATTGGAATTCGCTTTCTCTTCCGGGGATTCTCGGATGGCTCCGGATCATATAACGAGTTATCCTCTTGCAGTAACAACACGTCGGAGCTGTTCACAATCGCCATATTGAACCATATGCGCAGAAGAGAAACGACAGCGGGGGATCGATTCCTGAGCCGGGGACTGGGGGTGTTAAGAGCATTCGCCACACAATTCCTAACTCCGACTTCTTCTCTAATAGTCTTATCTAAGCAGAGCGGATCGCTAATACGTGCTCAGCTTGATGCTCGTGAATAGCCCATGAATACCAAACTACATCAATTCCAGGATGCAGCTTGGATAAGGATATATAGCTATATCCGTCCGTGCATCGACCCAAAGCGCCAAGAATTTTATAGGTCTGTGCATTACAATACAATACATTAGGACCTATTAAAGTAGTAGTAAAATATTACCGTATTAATACATAAAATACAATTCCGTCTGAAGCACTCGGCTTTAAAGAACAAAGCCGATTGCTGCGAACTTTGGTTGGTCCGAGCGTAACGCGTGCAAATTTAGGGTTAGGGTCCTATTAATTCTGTTTTTGAACGACGAGGCTTACTACTCGGGGAAGCAACAGGGCTTGATTCCTTATGAATGTATGTACAAAGTAGGTACAAATATGAGACAGCTAATCGCTGCCTTACAAGAGCCTGGCGCCTGCCTAAGCGAGTAACGTGCCGGCCGTGCATAATGCTATTCCGAGCTGCTATTCAGAAATCCGCCTTACAATTGACTAGGCCGCTTCACAGTTTTCCCCTCCCCCCAACTTCAAAAGCTTCCGAGCGTGTCCTGAGTAGATGGCTCTCACTGTATCTTCATCAAACAGGTCCCTCAACCCCTTATCCATGATCGCTCCCTGTTTCTCGATCAAGCTTCCTGGCGTATAGGGATAATCACTTCCATAAAGAAGTCTGGATGCGTCGCTCACTCGGAGATAACCATGAATCAAGTCAGGAAAAGGGAACCCCGCAAGGTCAAAATAGAACCGAGTCTTGAAAAGCTCCTTGACCTGTTCGGCGCTGAGGGTGCTCGAGGCATTGATGATTGTTGCAAAGTTGGTGAAGCGTTCAATCAATGGCGGGAGGACGGCGCCACAGTGCGAGACCAGGAATGTGATATTTTGGTGGCGCTCTACCGACCCCGAGAGCAAGAGATTGGTGACAGCCCTAGTAGTGTCGAAGAAGAACTCTAACATGGGCGAGGGATACTGGTTCAGGGGCTTTGGGGAGTTGAAGTCACCGGCGGCAGAACAAGTGGTGGGATGCATAAAAACGATTGCTTTTCGCTCATTGAGCTTCTTGAAGACTGCATCCAGATCGTTATCTCCAAGGTAAACACCATGCGCGTTGGTCATTAACGTAAACCCACTTGCGTGCAGATGGTCCAAGGCATAGTCTATTTCGGCGATGGAGCCTTCAACGTCCGGGAGGGGCAACGAGGCAAAAAATCCGAATCGAGAGGGATATCGGGAACAGATTTCATGAAGCTCCTCATTGGTCTCCCGGGTGATTTTGCGCGCGAGCTCGTGGTTGTTTGCTTGAAGATATGTCCCCGGAGAAGTGATGCTCACGATTGACTCGCTAATACCGAGCTTGTCCATGAGCGATATGTGACTTTCAGGAGACCATTCCTGTATTGTATTAGTCGTTGTCGGTATCAACACAAAAATAGTCGCAATAATTTGCTGATTTGCTTACAGGAATGGCAGGCATGCCGTCTGGTTGCGAAAATCCATATTCCTCGTTATATCTCTTCCAGCCAGGCGGTACAATATGACAATGAGTATCGATTCGTTCCATTTTTTTTCCTGTATAAGACACAGATTAGCTGACGTTGGTATGTCCGTCGGTCAGGGTAAGGAAGCGCCCCATATATTCACCCAGGACTGGTCTTCCATCCCAAGTATGAGTCGATATCCGTATATCCGTCACATTTTTGCTTTGCGGGGAGTTAGGAAGGAGCCAGTCTTCCCCGGAAAGGCCAACCAATCAATTAGCCCCAATTCGCTATCCACTTTTACTCAGTTTGTGCTCAGTCCGGTGTAAAAAAGAAGGTCTCCGATTTGAATATTGGGACTAGGTATATGGGGTTCTGAAAGGGTTTCTGCGGATCAAAGTGAAGGTTTCCAAGATGCCTGCGTATTCTGAACAATCGCTGTCCTCTAATCTTAGGGTTATCTTAGCCAGTAAGAGCTGCAGCAATACTGATTGAAATTTGGGAATTTATAGATGAAAGTAGACATATAATATTAATTTAATTCATCTTTCCGTACACTGCCTCCACTGCCTTGTCGATTTCCTCCTTCCACAAACTCTCCTTCCATCCATTCAGTTTGTTAGGGTACTCCGGCATTTTTCCTTCTAACATCGCATCGTGGGCCAAGGCAACAAAAACGCCGCCTTGACGTTCTAGTTCCCTCACTTTCCCAATCGTTGAGATTGCTGTGGGTGGATCTTTGTGAAAGCTCTTTGTTCCATTTGGCCCAACAGTGACGCTAACAGGTCTGGCGCCCACGAGTAAGGCACGATGATGGCAGCAGTCTCCACCCATGAAAACCCACTCATCCTGCCCTGTGTGTGCAAGGGCAGCCAGGTGGCCTAGCATGTGGCCCGGCGCATCCAGGAGATAGAACGAGCCATCGCCAAAGTAGTCGTATGCGCGCGGAAAGGAACCGACCTGGACCCAGGTGTCCGTCTCAAAGGAAAGTTCACGGTATTTGCTATGGTCAATGATAGCAGAGACGAACGGAGAGAAGGGATCTTTCGGATATCCTGGGGTGGTTGCCTGGCGAGACCCTGGCCCTGTCACAAAGGTAGCATGAGGGAAGGTGGTTGGATTGCCGGTATGATCAAAGTGAAGATGGGAAAAAACGACTGCCGAGATTTGGGAGGGTTGCACGTGGCCTTGTCGGAGCAGATCGATGGTGTCAAATGGGACAACGGGTGAAATGTAAGACTGGTCGGCGCGAATGACGGTGGGATTACCGTCAAAATCCTTTCTCAGGCCAAGATCGAAGAGAATATGGTGGCCAGAGGGATGGCTGATGAGAAAACTGAAGTCGGGAGACAACTGACGGGCTTTCAGCATGTCATTATCTCCGTCCTCAAAGAGCCAGCGATCAGGAAGATGCAGATGCCCGGTGGGCAATGCATAGACCTCGACTGCTGTCGAAGGAGAGGGCAGTGAATTCATCTTAGGAACTTAGGTAAACAGATCGAGCTGCGAGTTAAACACATTGTTCAAAAGCTAGTTTAGATGAAATTATATCTGATTGTCAGATATCACCGAGTTTGACACTGTTGCGGCGTTAGGAACCAGTTCCGGAGCAAAAGTGCGCTAAACCGGCGGCCCAAGTGACTACTGTGAGTCCTGCCACCAAAAGTCCATATATCGATAATCACGGCTCGCTCGGTGCATTTTCGGCTTCAACGAGTGTGGCTGCTATTGGCCGCATCTTTTGGCAGAGTTCCTCTCCGTTCACACACCAGGACGATGTCCGTTGCTGACCAGTGGCCACTCTGGTCCCCTGAACCTTCCACCCAGCAGTTGGTTGTGAGGCTGTCACGGTTGGAAATGAATATCTTGATTCTGGTCTCAGCCGTTAATAATTAAGACTATACCGCAACCCGTGATGTCCCGGGTATTGTCCGTTCTGTCTGTGGAACATAGATCTGGCCGCCTTGGAAGGTAAGAAAAAGGCACTCCCGTTGTAATCTCGACCCATTGATCAGAGCGATTGTAGATGTCGTGAAGTATATCACGCGCCATTGATATCTGAGCGGAGGTAGGGGTTAGGTGTTGCGACTGTATGAGGCGGTTGTATGAGGTGAAGCCAGCGCATTGAGCCACTAGGTACTGAGCGCTCATTTGCCGTCGCTAAACCCTCAAGTATAAGGATTTGCCAAGCCAACTCCTTACTAAATCAGCGCGCATAATTAATTTCCCAACCTCAGCAGACTCAGCACATCAGGGAGTGCTCAGTGCTCTTGCGGTAGCATATGTTGACTAAGCCTAACCGAGATCACATGTCTCACGTGATTAGCCGTTTTATGAAGCTATTCGCAAGCCCATTCGTAACCGGGCTTTACAGAAAGCATGCAGGCCAGATGTCAGGCTGTCATTACTGCAGAAGCGGATAACTACACGAAAGATTAGGAAGATTAGTAATTCAAAAATCTCGCAAAATTGAATTGATTGATTGGCTGGCTTTCAACCCCTGTCGGCCCATCGTAACAACGAAATCACCGGGGTAGACTGTAGTAGTCTAGTAAACCTTGCTGTATTCGGAAGTAGGCGCTGTTCTCGACTATTTTTATTTTTTCCTCCTGTCTAGTCTATCCCAGCTATTGAACTTGAAGAAACGTTATTAAACATTATTTTAAGACCTTATCAAAATCCAGAATGCAGACACTCCTGAGTCATGCGGCTCCTGCCACGTGGAGGTTCAAGGTTGTGGTGGCTGCGGTGGCTGCGGAGGAAGTGGAGGAAGTGGGGGTAGTGGGGGTAGCGGGGGTAGCGGAGGTAGTGGCGGTAGTGGAGGTAGTGGTGGCTGAGGCGGTTGAGGCGGCTGAGGAGGTTGAGGCGGTTGAGGAGGTTGAGGTGGTTGAGGAGGTTGAGGTGGCTGAGGAGGCTGAGGAGGTTGAGGAGGTTGAGGAGGTTGAGGAGGTTGAGGCGGTTGAGGAGGTTGAGGAGGTTGAGGAGGTTGAGGCGGTTGAGGAGGTTGAGGAGGTTGAGGAGGTTGAGGAGGTTGAGGAGGTTGAGGAGGTTGAGGAGGTTGAGGAGGTTGAGGAGGTTGAGGAGGTTGAGGAGGTTGAGGAGGTTGAGGAGGTTGAGGAGGTTGAGGAGGCTGAGGTGGTTGAGGCGGTTGAGGAGGTTGAGGAGGCTGAGGTGGTTGAGGTGGTTGAGGAGGTTGAGGAGGTTGAGGAGGTTGAGGAGGTTGAGGAGGTTGAGGAGGTTGAGGTGGTTGAGGAGGTTGCGGTGGTTGTGGTGGTTGAGGCGGTTGAGGAGGTTGAGGAGGCTGAGGTGGTTGAGGTGGTTGAGGAGGTTGAGGCGGTTGAGGAGGTTGAGGAGGTTGAGGAGGTTGCGGTGGTTGCGGTGGTTGTGGTGGCTGTGGGGGCTGCGGTGGTTGTGGGGGTTGAGGTGGTTGAGGTGGTTGAGGTGGTTGAGGTGGTTGAGGTGGTTGAGGAGGCTGAGGTGGTTGAGGAGGTTGCGGTGGTTGCGGGGGCTGCGGTGGTTGTGGTGGTTGTGGTGGTTGTGGTGGTTGTGGAGGTTGTGGTGGCTGTGGAGGCTGTTGTGGACTGCGAGCAACTAGAGCAATCTCAGGCTGACAAATTCCCTCAGCCTGCGACGGCAGTACTTGGCAGAAGAGGCCAGGGCAGCATTGGATTTCAGAAGGCACGCAACGTTCAAGTTGGACGCTGCATTGCTGCTGGCGCGTTTTCAGAACAGGTGCGGCCGAACCCAGGCCCAAGAGGAGCCCGAGAAAGGTGATAAACCGCATGAGAACTCCAGAAGGTAGAAAAGTACCAAGTCAGGCTTCAAGGTCGGTACTTGGAGACACAAAGGGGATATTGATGGGTAGACACTGTGCTCTTATAATGCTCAAACACACAATGCTATTCAGTTGCGAGTATGTATATCCTGACGCCCTGACGCAATTGACATTGGGCCGGCTAATTCTACATTCAATGATCAACATGTGAGGCAATAGACTCTTGCATGCTGGTATGTAGAAAGTTACATTGACCATGGTTGCTCAAATACACTCATTGCAGTTTCTGTGAACCAAGGAGACAGGAGAGTTGACTCTATTTGTTCAGGAAATTCAAAGCCGCAGAGGAGACGAAGGCGAGGCACAACCACTTCTTGATACAAGATTCCATGAATATAAAGCCACTGATTACTTGGAACTGTTCACCATCAGCTCAGTTTGTCCATGACATAAAAGAATGCATTGTCTATTAAAATGTATCCCGGATTCTCGGTTTCGTTGATCTTCACCGCAGCATCAAGTCTTTTGAACCTAATTACTTTCTTGACAGCTAGGTAATATGGTGTCTCCCACATCTGATTTCCAATATCTTCTTAATAGGATCCTTAGCCAAGATAAGGCCAAGAAATGAGACCAGGCTTAGAGTTGATACTGAAAGCTTTATTTTATCAAACTTTTGACTGATGGTCTAGAATGTTTATTCCTTCCTCCATTACGCTTCTATTTGATTTTATATCATTATTATCCTATATCATCTCAGCATCTATAATGATCAATACATTACCTTGAAATACCAAGTGAAGCCAAGGAACAGAGAAGGTCCGTGGTATACAAATCAATTTGTCGTTGTTACACGTCAACTGGTGTCTGAGACATTGGTCGAGATGATTTGATATCAAATATAATTCGGATGCGAATTTGTAAATCTTCAAAGCTCTTGGTCTAAATTTCTCTTTTCAGTTTAGATGTAGATGGCTTGGCTATAGATTGATGTCCGACGATATGCGTAAAAATACAAAAGGCCACTGGTCGTTGATTTGGGATATTGTCATTGACAACTTCATGCAAATGAGCCGCAAGATTTTGTAGACATTCGGAGAGATTTTTGTACGCCATGTCTTTGGTGTGGGAAATACCTGAATCCAGACCATTGAAGAATCCGAGGATCAGCTTGTTGTTGATGGGGACAGATATTTGAGGCGTTACATATCCGCTGGAACCCGATTTGATTCAGAAATTGAAGCACCAAAATTACCGGTTCATGCTACAACAGTCAAATTTTGGCCGATTCTAGGCAAACTCTGCCATAAATCTTTCGCAATCCACATATCACCACACAGACATTTTCCATGAAAATGTCCCCCGTCATAAAGCAGTGAGACACTTCGAGAATTGACAATTCAAAATCAACGACGCTTGGTGTATTTCCAACGATACTCAAGGTTTTTACCAAACCAAAAGCAAAAAGGGAAAATTTAAACTTGAGGCTTAATCCGAGCTTCATAGGGTCATACTGAGTCGATCATTGCCCACAAACTATAGACTAGAAAAGATATGCCTCGTTCAGATGAATTGACTTTGCGGAAGAAAACAATGAATTTTCGATCCAGATTTTGAAAAGGTTGATGACGATCCATGGTGAGACCTTCTATCACTCGTACGTATATCATGAGTTTCAAAGTTTGTGGACTAAATTTCAATATTCCGTAAAATGCCGCTGGTCTTTAGACAGTTCTAGACCTAAAGCTGGACATTAGATCGTCTCCTTCTCAAATGTACACATACTACGTATACAGATCGATTTTCAAACCCTAATGGGGCCCACATGATCAACCAGATATAGATAGTATGTATCTTGGCATAATAACGGGTTGCACTGGTATCAAACATGTTACTACCCAGTTTTACTGTAACTGAGAATTGGAGTGGGACGCGTATTGTATTGTATTCTGTGCGTCTATCAATTCAACCTGTCTTTCTGTGACTAACTCATCTCATAGTTTGGTGAAAGTTACTGTCTAGAGTACCGTAGTCCGGTTCGATTACTGTAAAGGCTCCATAGAGAACCTATTGTATTAGTAAAATAAACGACATCTCTGCTTGTCACGGCACACCCTATTGGCCATGACTAAAGAGGAGAGTTTCTCGAGACTCCATCACCAAATGCATCGGTCATCCATGAAGCCAGTCTATGCTGCCTAGATGATCTGGGTATGTCGATAATACCGTGCTCGGGCTTTTGTGAGGAGACCACAGAGGATTAGTTACTATGTAACTTAGTAGATGCCTTTAGGGTTAAGCAGCTAGCATCTAAGAGGAAAGGCGTTACCGGAGATGAGCTAAACCCAAAAGGGCAGGAGGCGAGAAGTTGAGTTGCGAACGATTTCAACAGAACCTCTCTAATATCATTAATGATTATAGTAGTTACATACTAAATAGTAAGTTATTCCTATAACTAATAAATAAGGATAGTAATAAGGGTATGGAATATTATGTCTAGTCACGGTTTCTTTCTTTACATCAGCGGAAGTCTGGTAACTACATCCTGGGTTAATCATATCCATCCATTCGCGGGACGACTGAAACCGTTCAGGCTTCACTTCGTGTCAGATGTTAGGTTTCTCTTTTCTGGTATTTAAGGATGCTACTTCGCTGATTATCAATAATATCATTCTTCTTTTATTTACATATCATGATATTGCCTTGCTATTGAGCTTCGGGTTGCCGCACTTCTTCTATTTACTGTCAGTAAGTTGAAAGAAGTCGATGACGAGAGACACCGTTGCATTGCTACAGACGCGTCACAATCTCGCAATATAATATTCAACAATCGTGCGAAAGAGAGCCTAGCGACTATATAGCATCCAATCGCTGGCACGATACGAGAGCTTCACTTGCGCCTGATCGCATATCACCACCGGAGACGATAACAAGATGGAGAAAATCGCAACAACACCGCGTCTCAGTACGCCTCGACCCGCTCAAAAATGGTACGAACACTTCAACCTCGACCTCATTATCAAAGTCCTCAACCAAACCTTCCTCCACCCCTTCGTCGCATGGATCGTCGTCCTGTGTCTCCGCGCCCAAGTCACACCCACCGATCACCCGGCATGGATAGCCGCGGTAGCGTACGCTTCATTCCTGACGCTGCTCACAGCAGCGAACATGCTCAATCGTCGGTTAGCGTATGGTCTGCCTCGTGAGGTGGAGCCGAGTCATGAGGTTATTGTGATTACTGGTGGGGGGAGCGGATTGGGCCAACTCATTGCGCAGATTTACGGGATGAGGGGTGCGAGTGTTGCGGTGTTGGATATTAAGGAAGTCAGTGAGGTGGATGGGTGGGATGAGCTG
The DNA here is from genome assembly GCA_001571465.2 of Talaromyces pinophilus. Lineage (NCBI taxonomy): Eukaryota > Fungi > Ascomycota > Eurotiomycetes > Eurotiales > Trichocomaceae > Talaromyces > Talaromyces pinophilus. The sequence continues at coordinate 1,531,164 of CP017344.1, read as the reverse complement.
TCGGGTGTTGAGTATTATCAGTGCGACGTGGGGAACAGGAAGGCCTTGGAGATGACGGCTAAGAAGATCGAGGAGGATGTAGGTTTTCCTCTGATTTTGGTATGGCTAAACTAAGCTGACTATAATATACAGCTGGGAAGACCGACAGTGCTCATCAATTGCGCCGCGGCGTCTGTACATGGTGTGCCATTGCTGTCACTAACTCCCGGATCCATGACGAAAACAATCCAAACAAACCTCCTAGCGCCATTCCATCTGATGCAAATCTTTTTACCGGCGATGCTGGAAACCAATATGGGCGGCGTCATAGTGAATGTGAGCTCTGTTCTGGGCTATCTCACAGCTGCCGGTCTATCGGATTATTCAGTCAGCAAAGCTGGCTTGAGCGCGCTTCATAAATCACTCGAAGCTGAGCTGAGAGCTTCCGGACATGACGATAAGATCAAGACGCTGTTGGTGGAAACGGGACAACTGTCAACACCCTTGTTCAATGGAATTGAAACACCTAGTCGATTCTTTGCCCCGGTTCTTGAGCCTATTCAAGTCGCATATGAAATTGTGTCGGCCATTGATAATGGCCAAAGCGGTGTCATCAGATTGCCCGCCTTTGCCAAGTTGGTAAACTGGTATGCTGTACTGCCTGCATCCATCCAAAGGCTCGCCCGTCACCTGAGCGGAATTGACACCGCTGTTGCGAAAGCGTATAACCGCAACGTTCTCCAACCAGAAAATGCGCCAGAGAGTGGATCAGAAAGCGATGTATGAAGAAGGATCCAAAATGTGGCCTCTCAATCTATCGAAGTAGTTGGACGTCAATGAACATCGGACTAGACTCGCTATCATGCATATGAACCTATTGTTCAGTCGCCAAAACCACCTTCTCTCGTTCGGCTCGCTGAGGCATGCCTTTCTTGGTGTGTTTCCGAACATTGTCCGCTCTTCTTTTGATAGCCGCAAGCTCCTCCTTCTTGATCTCTCCCGCTTTCTTGATAGCCTTGGGCACATGGCGGTAATTCTTAATTCTTCGGATCTCCGGCATGTGAGAGTACCTGTGGATGAGAGCCTTGTCGTATTCGAGTTTCTGGCGTTGCTTGGCGCTTTTGATGCCGGCTCGGGATGATGCGTTGGTGCGCCAGATACGGATGTTTCCATCGTCGGATCCAGACAAGACGTAGTTGTTATCAGGAGTAAACATGGCCGAGAAAACTCTGTATATAGATGATGAGTAACGACCTAGATGTTGAGGATTAATGATTAGACTCACCTCTGCATTCGCTGTGTATGATAAACGTCTCTAGAGCGACCCTGGTTTCTGTTGAACAGTCGTATAGTGCGGTCGTACGACGCTGTAACCAATTCTTCACCAGTCGGACTGAACTCGACATCCATAACGGCGGCAACATGGTCTTTGTAGATGTTCAATGCGCGATCCATCTTGCGCATGTCGAACATGTACGCATTATGATCTTCATTGGCGACAGCAAAGTTGAATGCTTCCATAGGATTCCAAGAAAAAGCGTTGGATGCGAGTGTAAGGATAACCTTGGCCACTGGTGTTGAAGTTCGCAAATCATATACAACGACAGAGCGATCGTTTGCTGTCGAGCCAAGAATTGAGGTTTCTGTTTGGTTGAAAGCAACGGATGTGATGGTGTCGGTACTAGTCGGCCAATGCAGGGTTTGAGAAGCATTTGCAGAAGGACGGGACAGATCGTAGATAGATATGACAGACGACGCCGCAGCAAATGCATTTTCATCGCGGTGATGCGAAACACTGGTGAACGGCGTTTGGCCGAGGAAAGTCGCTAGTGGTGGTGCCTCTGGCGAAGAGTTATAAGGATCGAAAAGCTTGACGGTTTTGTCGCTAGCGCAGGAAAGGAGTCTGCGGTCCGGCGTCCAGCAAAGACCCTTGACGATATTTTCATGTGCTTGTGTGTTCCATACTTCGTTTTTTGTCTCCATATCCCATACTTTGACGACTCCATCACCCGAACCACTTGCGAAACGCTCCAAAGAACCCGGGTCTTTGGCCATGGTATACACTCCATCGATATGTCCTCTGCCTAGCTGGCCGATGAATGGTGCAGCAAACATGCGGTCCATCTTGGTTGCAGTCAAGGCTCTGGTATATTCTCGTGCTCGCTCAAATGGATGCTGTGCTGGGTCGAGGTTTCTTTGCAGTCTTGCAACGCTCGATCCAGGCGCTTGCTGCGAGGCAGCAGAGCGCGAAAGGGCTTTGATTTTCTGCCATGACTGTTAGTACATGATCTATAGATTTGGAATAATAGATTCAACACACCATTTTGAGTTGAATTGTGGTTATTTGCAAAATCTAGATATGAAGAGAAAATAAATTCGAGACTGGCGGAGATAAAAATATTTGGAGGCCCCGCTACACAGAGCTGATTGGCTCCTTCCGTGGTTGCCGCAAGCTCGCAGTTGGCAGCTCAAGTGACGCTTGCCCAGAGCTCTTGTTGACCTCCAACTACCACCTTCAAGTCAACCCATCACCTACGAAACACACTGATACATCATCAAGAACCTTCTTTTCAGAAATATCTGACTTTCATATAGACAGCTCACTCTCTTCGGCTGCGCTCGCATCCGACATCGACCACATCATGGCTTCCACGTCCGCCAGTGAGCGTATCGAGGGAGCAAAGTCACTTGCATCAAAGGACCCTGCCAAAGCTGAGCAAATATACCGGGATGTGCTGTCAGGCGGCATTGGAAAGACAGAGTCGGCGTCAAGAGACTACGAGGCAGCTCTTGTTGGGCTGGGAGAGCTGTACCGGGATAACAAGAAGGCACATGAGCTTGCTGAGCTAATCAAGACGAGTCGTGATGCTTTTTCTTCTTTTGCAAAGGCAAAGACTGCTAAGCTAGGTGGGTCATTACTTCTCGAAGCTACGATTTCTCTCTAACATCATATAGTGCGACAGCTCTTGGACCTGCTGAGCGAGATTCCGAACACGATCGAGATTCAAGTCGCCGTCATCAAGTCATCGATAGAATGGGCAGTCTCCGAGCGGCGATCCTTCCTCCGACAGAGCTTAGAAACACGCTTAGTCGCGATATACATGCAGAAGCAATCCTACTACGATGCCTTGACTTTGATCAACTCCCTGCTCCGGGAGCTGAAGCGGCTGGATGACAAGGTTGTGTTGGTGGAGATCCAGCTTCTGGAATCACGAGTCTATCATGCTCTCGGAAACCAGCCCAAAGCACGCGCAGCCTTGACTTCAGCTCGTACCTCCGCCTCGGCCGTCTACACTCCTCCTACATTACAAGCTGGTCTCGACATGCAGAGTGGAATGTTACACGCAGAAGATAAAGATTTCAACACAGCGTATTCGTACTTTATCGAGGCTCTCGAGGGCTATAGCTCCGTTGATGACACAGAAAAGGCCACAGCAGCACTGCAGTATATGCTTCTTTGCAAAATTATGCTCAATCTTGTGGACGATGTGACGAATCTCCTCGGCTCAAAGCAAGCATTGAAGTATGCAAGCACACGACTCGAGGCCATGAAGGCTGTTGCTCGTGCTCACGCCAACCGATCTTTGGAAGAGTATGAGAAGGCACTTTCAGACTACCGATACGAGCTTGGCGGCGACGTCTTCATCCGCAACCACCTCCGCCGACTCTACGACGCTATGTTGGAGCAGAACCTTATCAAGGTCATTGAGCCTTTCAGCCGTGTAGAGATCGATCACATTGCCAAGATGGTTGGCTTAGACACTCAACAAGTGGAAAGGAAATTGTCGCAGATGATCCTAGACAAGGTCATCGTCGGTGTGTTGGACCAGGGGGCCGGCTGCTTGATCGTCTTTGAGGAAACAGAGAGGGACAAGGGCTATGATGCAGCGTTGCAGACGATTGAGAAGTTGAACAATGTGGTGGAGGTTCTGTACGCTAACCAAGCGTCCATGTTGGAATAGACATTTGCCGCTATGTAATCATACAACGTTGAGAGCAATTAACCAAGTTCGCATATGCAATAAAATAGTTCAGCTGTGAAAATTACAATCAGTAAATAGATTAGCTCCTAAGTCTTTCTAGATTCTCTATGTATCGTTAAATCTGGAGTTACTGGTATGTGGCCGAATCGGGTTAGCGCCGTGTCGCGAACGTTTCTTCGATCTGCCGCCCTGGATGTTCATCTCGCGACTTCAACGCTTCGTTGTATTGGTCTGACAGCCACCCACTTGTCTCGTCTCGTACTGCCGCCGCTATTATCAAAGACGGATTAATATCTGGCTGTGCGACACTGACCACGTAACCGCCAACATGGCTATGAACGCCCCAATGCAGCCCAATTATCCTCGTGGCTACCCTCAGGCCGCGCAGCGCTCACCCGCCGCACCTCGTCGCGGAGCTCCAGTGGCAGGTTTGTATTCTCTGAGCATATTTGACAACGTGGTCCAATAGATTAAAGGCTAATTTTGTTTTCTATGATAGGTCCCGGTGTGCCCATGCCTCATCAACAAGTCTCTCATCCTCAGTACATGGCTGCCGCAGCAGCAGCAGCAGCTCACCAACGCGGTATGCCTCCCGTCAGTGACCATCTCAGGCGTAGCCGAAAACCTACCGAAAAGAACATGCCAGATGGCATCGAGGAATATGTCATTGGCGATGGAGTGCAAGAGTACAAGAAGCTACAAAACATAGAGAAACGTCTGGATTCATCCATGGTCAGAAAGAGATTAGACATTCAAGATTCGTTGGGCCGATCGGTTAAACGGTACAAGACTTTGCGTATCTGGATATCAAATACGACTGAAGGACAGGATTGGCAACAAGGCGAACAGAACGGAAACGGTGAAGGGCCTGGTGCGGGCAGATACAAAGTGCGAATCGAAGGTCGAATTTTGGACGACGGTGGTGCCGATGTGACTGTCCCAGCGGAGGACAGCGATTCTGAGGAGGAGCAAGAAGAAGTCGTGGCTAGTGAAGGAGGCGAAGACGCAGAAAAAAGCAAATCAAAAAAGCCACAACGCCCACGACAGAAACTGTCGCATTTCTTCAAATCGATCACAATCGACTTTGACAGGACAAACAGTGTAAAGGAAGCTGACTTGTCGCCTATCACATGGACCAAACCTCAAATCCCTCCCACTGCTGTATCTCTACCTGCGTCTGCGGACTTTGATGAAATATCCTTTTCCCGCGCCGCTCAGGAGAATGTCAATTTCACCCTGACCCTCGTCCGAGATGAGCAGCCTGAGCGGTTGAAGGTGAGCCAGGAGCTGCAGGAAGTCATCGACATGGAAGAAGCTACGAGGAGTGAAATCATCTCTGCTCTCTGGGATTATGCACAAGTCAAGGGACTCCAAGAGGATCACGAAAAACGTCTCGTCCGCTGTGATGCGAAACTGAGAAATGTATTCACTTCAACCCCCTTTGATGATATTCAACCTGCTAACCGCTTCATAGATTTTCGGCCGTGACCAAATCTTCTTCCCTGCAATCGTCGACGTGATCGGAAATATCACTGCACCCCTCGACCCTATCAAACTTCCCTATACAATCCGCGTGGATCGAGAGTTCCACAACAACCCAACACCCACAATCTACGATATCCGCGTCGCCATGGACGACACCCTCCTCCAGAAAATGGTCTCCCTCACCACAAACCCGCAGTACGCCACCTCCCTCCGCAACATCAGCGAGCTCGACGACCGCCTAGCCATCATTATCCAGGCGATCATGCACTCCAAGGCCCGCCACTCATTCTACACTTCCCTCAGCCGGGACCCCGCGAACTTTGTGCGTCGTTGGATCAGTTCGCAGCGTCGGGACCTCGAGACAATTCTCGGAGAAGCTGTTCGTGGTGGTGGGGAGGATGGTAGTGGCCCTGAGTTTCGACGGGGTGGTGCTAATAGTGCCTGGAATGCGCCTGTGGCGAGAGAAGCGGTGCGGTACATGCTTGCTCGTCCGGAGGCTAATACCGTGTATCGATAGATCACAGGTCTATCGTAGGGGTTTCGGATGTACTTTTATTGATTGTATTGGAAACGACTTTTTATTTTCTTATGTTTCTGTTATGGCCAGGTAGTTTGGGCGCGCGATATGTGTGGATTAGTTTCTTTCTTTGTTTGTGTCAAATATGGAATTCTAATCAATTCATGGAATAAATGTATAAGAATGATTTCTTCACCAATAAACTAGATACGACACCTAATCCAGGTACTGGTGCTATCTGTAGCTGTGGTGGGTTTCTTGCTCTGCTGATACTGATCATAGCAAAAGTAATCATAATGAACTAAATATAAATGTAGATACCAACACAAACCTGAATCATTAGGCAACAGCGACTTTGCGCTGTTTCAGCGCCTCTCCTCCTTCCGTAGTCTCTACACCCGTCGCAGCGGGAATAGCAAGCTCAGCGCCATCCCCAGTCTCGAAATATCCCAGCTCTTTCTCCAGTTTCTCAGCTGCATCCAGAACATACGCATGTTCCTTGACCAAGCCAGTCTCCTTCTTTTCAGCGGGTTGTTGACGGAATCGTTTCAAGACCGCATCAATCATTTGCGAGAACCAGTAGAAATTGAGCGAATTGAGGATCAAATTCGAAACAACGTACGCAATTGGCAACCACTGCGGAAGTGAGACATCGGTGAAATAGTGAGCGAACTGCGAGATCTCAGCATTGGCTCGGAGGCAGCTGTCATCCGCGCACAGAGCCCCGCCTTCACCGAGCTTGAAGATGGGTGCGTTGGTGGAAACGCCATCGAGGAATGGCGAATGGGTCATGGAACGACTCTGTTTCCATGCATGCCACATATCGCCGTAGACAATGACGGATTGCCATGTGCCCCAGACGAGACGGCAAGAAAAGAAGACAACCAGAAGCATCATGCCGTTGTACCATTGCAGTGTGCTGCCGGTCATGTTGACCTTGTCCAAGAACCAGTGGATATTGAGGAATGGGCTGGAGAGCTCGTAGAGGATGAATGTTGGGGCGTAGTAGTTGACGAACGGTCTCTGCATAGATACCAATGTTAGACATGACCTAAAGGAAAGCCAAGAAAGAAGCAAGACTTACGAATCCAAGACTAAACACGCACAAAGCGCTGATGGCATGAAACAGCATCCCAACCCCGAACAGATTGATATGCAAAGTACTGACGATAAGGTCATAAATAAAATAGCCCGTCGCAAGCGCTTGTACAAGCCCATTGGCACCGGTATATCCATGCACCCGCTCATCGATATTCATTCTCTTCCTTTCTTCATCCGTAAACATGACCCATAGCGCGATGACGTTGATGAGCACACTCTGCACAAACGAGACGACGTGGATATCCCAGTTTAGGCGTGTGCGTTTGGGTAGTTGTGGATAGTATCGAGGAAACAATACAGTGGAGAGCCATGGCGAGATGTAGGAGTGGATGAGTTGGTAGAATGCGAAGGCGAAGATGACTTCGTGGATGTGGTAGGGGAGACTGTATAGGCGTAGGTATTCGGCGTAGGGTGTAACGAGTTCCTGCAGCCAGGCCGGTGGAGGGGGTAATGGATCTAGCATGTTGCTAGGTCTTGCCTGGAAGGCAAGGATGAGGTTGTTCTGTCGAGTTGACTAGACGGAGAACATCGCAACCGGAAAGGAGAAGGAGAACGACTGTAGAGTTAGAGAATAAAGGACTTATCAAAATATATATCGAGAAGAAAGGAACATCCTCCTGATCAAGCTCCTGAGAATGTTGAGGTCACACTTGACTTCGAGAATGGATGAAATGAAGCAGGTGGGCAAGGAAGCTGATCTTTGTCTGGCCGTGGCGGGCAGGAGGCCGAGGCTACGTGGATGCGTTGGGGACGGTTGTGGCCAATCAGGTCGATCGTTGTATCAACCACCACAGGCAGCACTTGGCTACGTACTCCTCCTCCGTATTTATTAGAACTTAGAGGAGGCTGACGGCGTGACAAGTGTAGAATTCTAAGGCGGAAATGAGATGGTTTTGCGATGACGAAGCTGACAGAGTCACGCGACCACCTAGCCACACCAACCAGGAACTGTTAACAGGTCATACGAATACCTCAAGTTGAAAGTACCAAATTCAGCAGATACTCAAATCAATGTACCAACGTACTAGATAGGTTACAACACGTTTTCTGCTACGTACTTTTTGTGGTGTATAGATCGAGAGCTCATCATGGCGAGAGATGTAATACTAGCTGCACGGACCGCTGCTTATTTCCACTACAAAAGCTCTACGGAGTACATCCTAAGTTTGACTACATAGTACGAGTGTCAAGTCAAGTCATTATCATTTGCAGGGCTAACAACCAGGTGCAATACTCCATACAGTCATACAAACAAAGGAGAGACATGATAATAAAAGAAACGAAAAACAAACATAAACCAAAAAATCGTCCGGCTTTCCAGACAGTGCTCAGAGAGGTATCAATAGGAAATTAAACATAATCAATCTTTTCGCTCAATCTAATCAAACAAACATTTTCGGGAGCAAGCAATCACATAAAAGTAGAGTTGGCCGGTGTTACACATTGATAGGACGCTGGATGTCACTTCCTAAACCGCTGTCGTTCTGACCAGGGACTTTGAATCCAGGTGGCGCCTCGAGTTCGGATAGATCTTCTTCAATGGCAAAGTGCTCTTCGTGCTCGTCAATAGTGGTCTGATAGTCGCCTTCATCGTCAACACTTTCATCGTGTCGCTCGTCGTGGTCTTCAGGATCTTCTGCGTCAGAGTGCTCCGATTCTTGCTCGGATTCCTGCTCATATGATTGATCATGGTGCTCGGCCCCATCTTCGTCCTCGTTATCCTCTTCGATAATGGATCCGGTGTGCTCCGCAACTAGGCCGTTCGTCGTGCTGGCATAGCTGGGCTGACGACTGGACTGAAGACTGGTTTGACGACTAGGCTGACGGCTGGCTGAGATGGTACTTCCACTGTCGTGGCTCACACTTTCGAGATAATGACCGGTATCGGCCGTCCGCTCAGTACCCGCATCGCTATGAGCAGCGCTGAAATGCTCGTCTTCTTCTAGGAAGCTTTCGTTCTCCTTGTTAGCCTCAAAGTCTCTTGACGTACCCCAAGATGTCTTGCGCGATGGGAGGTTGGACCGGACCGAGTGGCTGCGCTTGAGGTTCGTCAGTCCACTAGTCCCGACTGGAGCCGTGACGTGACGATCAGTAGGACCCCGGTTACCAGTTACATGGCTGAGACTGAGAATACGACGCTCCTTGGCGCCATTGGACGAGACGGTAGACCCGTTATAGGCTGGAGTTTTGGCTGGCTGACGGCGTTTCAAAACCATCTCCACGCCATTGCTGACCAAGCTGCGAGTATCCTTGGCTGCACTGTTGGTACTGGTGGCGCGACTAGTAGCACGACTAGTTCTTGTCGCGTTGCTACCATAGCTTGGAATGCGTCGGAGGCTCATACGGCTCTTGCCTCGTCCGCTTTCTTTCAAAAGCATGGTTCTAGCATGATCAAAAACACCTGCAAGAATTCGCTTCTCAAGACCTTGTGCGCGCTCCTCGAAGAGTTCCATCTCATGTTGTCGGATATCAAGAGCAGTCTCTAATCCGTGGAGTTCTTTTCCGAGTTTCGTATTCTGCTTGGTGAGCTGCTCCTTCTCAGTCTTCATGGCCTGAATTATTTTGAGGAGTGATTCTTTTTCATCGTTCAAGCTGAGGATTTCGGATTCGACTTTCTCTTTCTGAGCAAGTCTCCTCTCAAGAGCATAGGCAGCTTCCTCAGCCTCTCGCTTCTTGCGCTCATAGTCTTCAATAACGAGACGTGACTGTGTTGCGACCATCTCAGTAATCTCACGCGAGGTCTCCATAACCTTCTCATGAATCTGGTCCAGTTTTTCCATGCCTGCCATGGTCTTGCGAGTATTCTCGGCATGGTTCATGATCATATCAAGCTTCGAGTGGAGCTCAGTATCGTCATACTTTTCTGGTATGATGCTCTTCGTGCTCTCCGCATGGTTCATAATCATGTCAAGCTTAGAGTGGAGCGCAGTATCATCATACTTTTCCGGGATTATATTCCTAGTGCTCTCCGTATGGCTCATGATTATGTCAAGCTTAGAACGTAGCTCGGAATCATCGTACTTTTCCGGTATGATGTTCTTAGTGCTCTCGGCATGGTTCATGATCAAGTCAAGTTTGGAGTGGAGCTCGGTATCATCATACTTGTCTGAAATGATGATTTCTCGAGGCTCTGGAGGAGGCGGAAGAAGAGCAGGAAGCATTGTCGGGATAGTGGCAGGAATAGCGGAAAGGTTTCTGCTAATCTCTTCGTTTGTTTTTTGAGAGTGCTCATAATGTTGTCCGACAAGCATAAGGATATCTTTGATGGCGCCAAGAATCTGAGGATGATATTCCAGTATTTGGCTTTCAACTCGATCTGTAGCAGCTGAGGTCTTCTCTAACTCGACCTTGGACAGATCGTTGAACTCCTTGATTTCGTTGTGCATCTCTTCCATTTTGTCGTACGATTCGCTGATCTTGGTGAAAAGCGTCTTGGTATCGTCACCCATGCGCTCGCAAGACTCGGTAACGCTATTGCCCATAGCCCCGATGATCAATTTGATATCCTCAGCAAGACCCTTTGTACTTGTCAGGTGTTCAACATTCATAGCGTCTCGTTCTTCTGTCTCGGAAAACTTCTTGTCGAGATTTTCTTGTAGTTCGTCGTACTTGGACAAGATGTGGTCGATGCGTTCATCCACTTTCTTTTCCAGTTCTGCTACAATTGCAGCACGAGACTCGTCTTGTTTGACCATGATTGCTGCATCTCGTTCTTCTGTTTCGAGTTTGGTTGCTTCCTGTTCGCCTCGTGCACGTTCAAACTCCCTGTTGATCAGGTCACTGAGTTCTTTGACGCTCTCAACAGTTGTAAAAGCCTCGGAAGATACTGCCAACCCTTCGAGAAGGGCCTTTAGTTCCGACAAGCCCGCCTCGCTTCCATCCAGCTTGCCCTTGAGCTCGTCACGAAGATCGGCAACAACAACCTTAGCCTCTTCAATCTTCTCAGCTAAGCCTCCGTGCTCGACTTTGCGTGCTTCAAAGGCCTGGGCGGTCAGCTCTGACTCCGTGTCGACCTTCTCTTTGAAAGCATTGATAAGCTCTGACAGCGCTTCAATATCTGATTTCGCAGGAAGCGTGTCGACGTCAGGCAGCTTCAACTCTTCAATACTAGTCTTGACTTCACAGATCATGGCTTCCACAGTCTGAAGATCGCTCTTTACAATCGGCTCGGAAGCTTCCTCTCCTTCCGGAAGATCCTTGGCCTGACTCTTCGACTCTTCCACGGCAACCCACAGGTCTTTAAGAAGTGTTTCAAGTGTACCGAAATCAGCCTTGGTGCAGCTCTCTGTTTCAAGGCGAGCAGCCACTTCAGCAATAGCGTCCTTCAATTCTGACACAACTACTTCCAAAGTCATGACTTGTTCCGATTTAGCAAGATCTTCAGTTGAAGGAATATTGATCTCATCAAATTTGGCGACAGTGTCTCGGAGAAGAGTTTCAATAATCTCTGCATCCTCCCTGCGCGTGTTGGCTTCAGCCACGGATCCATGAACGTCTCGCACGGCTGACAAGACCTCGTCTAGATGCTCCCGTTTCAAGGCATCTTCCGGTGGTGGAGCAGGGGCTGGATTGGCTTCTATCGATTCAACCTTGATTTGTAGTTGCGTGATCAAGACTTTGAGGCTTTCAATATCACTGCTGATGTTGCTCTCATTGGCAAGTATTAATTCTTGGCCTCGAGTAGTCGATGTTTCTTCGAACTCTTTCTGAGACGTTCTCAAAGCCTCCATCTCGAATTTGATCGACTCCAAACCTTCTTTCAATGCATCAAGCACTTCAGAGTTGCTCTGCTCATCTGACTTATGAATGAGTGTTTCCAAGTCTGCTCGAATAGTGTCGACGCCGTCGTTGAAGGCTTCAAGCAATTCGCTAGTGTTCGAAAACGTGCTTTCGTTGCCATCTCGTTTTTGCATAGTCTCGGCTTGTAGATTTTCAAAACTCTCACGCAGAGCTGAGATAATTTCGTCCTTCTCGGATGGCTCAGATTTGACCAGACTCATGCCAATGGACTCTCGAATGTTTTCAAACTCTTCTCTGACAGCTTGAACAAGTTGGCTGGTATCCACCTCATTTCTCGTGTTAGTACCAATTTCGTGGATCGCATCGAGTATTTCAGCCTTGTCGCCGGATGTCTCAGTGCGGATAAGCAAACCGCTAAGTGTTGAGCGAAGATGTTCAAATTCCTTCTCCATAGCATCAAGAAGTTCAGGAGTATCGGGATTTCCGCGAGAACTGGAGCTTCGAAGAGCTGCTTCATTAATAGAATGTTCAAGATCGGCCTGCAACAATCGGAAGCCTTCTTTGACGGTGGATATAATCTCTTCTTTTCCAGTAACATCGGCAGCCTTGTCGACATAAGACTCAATATCAGTTCTCAGCACTTGAAGTCCGTCTTTCATGGAATCGAGTACTTGTTCGGTGTCGTGTCCGCTGGCGGCGGAATACTGCTTGAACTCGTCTTTCATTTCCTGAACGAGGTCGCGCAGGCGATCAAGGACTTGGTCTCCAACGTTGAGTTGAGAGGAAGCTGCTGCTTCCTGAAGTCCGGAGGTCACAGCCTCGAATAGGTCGTCCTTGTTTAGTTCGATTTCTCGGCTAATGGAGCTCTGATTGACTAACCCCTCCGAGATTGCACTAACGATGTCTTCTCGCGTCAAAGCAGGTTCCTGAGTCATCAGGGCGCTACTATGAGAAGCCAATGCATCATTGATCACCTGCACGACATCTTCTCGAGTCACCGATGACTCGCCCATTTCCTTGGCAGCCGCAAAGTGTGCAGCCAACCCTTCCGTGACCGCATTGAAGACATCATCCCGAGACAATCCAGTCTCTGAATCGTCTTGCGTGATTGCCCGCTGGCCGACCATGGCGTCAACGACAGCGCCATGAACATCGTCGCGAGTTAGACCAGTACCAGTCAGAGATTCCGCTAATGTTGAGCGAGCCATGGCCTCTGCTACAGCTTCGAAGACGTCGTCACGAGTAAGTTTAGGCGCATCCTCATCGATAGGAAGTGTTCGTTGGCCAGCCATGGCTTCAATAACAGCAGCATGAACATCGTCACGGGTCAGACCAGCAGCATTTAGAGACTCTGCCACGGCTTCAAACACGTCGTCACGAGTAAGCTTAGGCACATCCTCGTCCGCAGGAAGGGCCCGTTGGCCAACCATAGCTTCCACAACGACACTGTGAATATCATCACGAGTCAGACCAGCATTGTTCAGAGACTCTGCTAACGTTGACCGACCCAACGCCTCTGCTACAGCTTCGAATACGTCGTCACGAGTAATCTTAGGTAAGTCTTCCGCGGCAGGGAGTGCGCGTTGTTGATTGTCCATCGCTTCCGATACTGCCGCATAGATGTCTTCCTTGGTAATGTTGGGCTCGGGAATAGTCAGCTCAAAGGACTCCAGGCATTCTTTGACTGCTTCTGCAACTTCCTCGCGGGTGATTACTGCTGGCGCTTCAATGGGTGGCGGGACGAAGCTTTGCATTCCAGCCTGGACTGCAGCCAAAACCTGGTCGTAGGTCACGGCCTCCTCATGCTTGGGCTGGTAAGCTTTTAATCCTTCAGTGAGACACTCAAGAATTTCTTCCCGCTCCAGGCCGAAATTTTGCAGCTCAATCTCCGGTTTATTGACTTCCCAAGCTTCTCTGACTGCTTCAAGGATGTCTTCCTTATCCATGCCCACGGTGCTCGGTGCTGGGGCTGCCACATGCTGTGGAGAGAATTCGTCTAATGCAGACCGAACAGCTGAAAAAACTTCATCTGCATCGGCGCCGCTGCGAGTCAACGAAGTCGATAGTGTCTGGTGATGGTCCTGAATCATGGAATACATTTGCTCTTTCAGTTCGGCGAGTCCGGCCCGAACAATTTCTGCAACTTCGTCTGCTCCTAAAGGTCGTGGAGTATCTTCTTCGGACTTGAAGCTTGCAGCTTCATCGAGTTTCCGACCGATTTCTCGCCCCATGCCCAAGACCTCTCCTCGTAGTTCACGCACAAGAGCTTTGACTTCACTCGTCAGACCTCCGCCTTCGGCCACACTGTTTTTGATTCTGTTGAGTACACCGATGATATCTTCACTGATGGCACTTTTCTCGGTGCCATTCGAGTCATAGCTAAGAACAATTGGGCCGGATCGTGTGCGTTCTGGAGAGGCAGTTTCTTCGACGTCAGATCGTACCAGGGCTCGGTTTGTTGGGTTTTCCTTGACAAGGTTCAGGATCTCTTCCAGCATTTTTGTGACGTTCTGGTCAGCCTCCTTGGTGCTTCCATCCTTGGCAGGTCGCTTTTTCACTTCGTCAACAAGTTCCAACAACTTCTCTTGGGCTTCTTTCGTGGCCATTTCACGCAAGACCTTTTCCAGCAGTGCAATACTCGCAGAGCCGTCGCTGATAGGCGCAGGCGATCCACAAAGGTCACGCTCCAAAGCTGCAGCAAAGCTTGAAGGACTGGCTACCCGAGGAAGATTAAACGATTTCCGGTGGTTTGGCGGGCTGTCGAATGGCTTGCTGTCAATACTATATCCACTTCTCACAGATCCAAAGACTCCAGACCTTGTACTCGCACTCTCAGGATCCAGGAGCTTGGAGCTGATGTTGTTGGCCAAATCCCGGATACTCTTTCGTATATCTTCATCGCGCGCATTTGTAGCCGCTTTCAAGCTTAGTAAATCAGTGGCGTTATCTTTACTCCGCCTTGTCAGACTTGTCATCTCTTTCTGCAGGCTCGTTGCAATGTTTGTTAGGCTTTGAATCTGTTCGGATAAATTGTTTTCGGATACCGTTGTGGCCGTGGCCGGTTTCGACACTGACACTTGGACTGATTTTTCGTCTCCGGGGAGCTGCATGTTCTGTAACGCTAGCATGGTAGCTGATGGAGGAGTATTCTCGCCGATTATAGGTTTTGAAAGATAACGATTGGAAACATAAAGAGATGGCGAGTCACGGCCCGAATCTTGTGATCCTGATGTGCCCACACGAGTAGGGCTTTTGTCGAGGTAGTCATCATTAAAAGTAGACGCTCGCGTCTTTCGTTCTGGGGATCTATTTTCGACAAAGTTGCGGAACTCGGTTCGTGCATCAGTTGTTGGCTGAAGCGACTGCATTCGTCTGTGATATTGCCCTTTGACTAAGGACTTTTCTGGAGATGATTTGAGAGGCATAGGGTTTATCGTATATGGGCTAGGAGCATTTTCGCGCATCTTTTCTGCGAGGCTCGCTGTGACTGCTTGAATGCCTGGGGAGGCGTTTGATCGTGTTTTCGGGCTGCCAGCACCGGGATTCATAGGTAGAGGTGGTGGCCGTCGTTCGGGGTCAGAACTATCCCACCTGTAGTTTGTATAGCTTGGGATTAGTTCCATTCTGTCTTCGGTGGAGATGAGGATAGAATCAAGTGTGGGTTCTTGCAATGGCGGGAAACACGTACATAGGAATATTGAGTTTTGCAATTTCGGAATTTGAGTGTTGATGACTGCTCTTGACAACAAGGTCCATAGCCCCATTGGGAGCTGCCTCGGTATCGCTTGCCATGGTAGAAGGTAGAATTTGCTGTGATAAGGTCTTCGATGATTGTGGAATGTGGGGAGGACTGAGGAATGTACAGACTCTCAGTTGATAAGCAAGGTCATGACAGAAAAAGACAAAAACAAATGAGCAATGCTAAGCACAAAAACACCGCAACAAACAGCACCAATCGTGAATATTCGTTGAGATGTATGCGAGAGTAGAAGATGAAATCTCCGTTGTTGGAGGTTCGTGAGTATGGCAGGGGAAGAATTGATGGCCAGAGGTCCAGCAGAGCAAGTTTATCTATGGCAGCGACCAAAACAATGGCGTCAAGGCAGGCACGAACTGTGGTAACTAGTGGAGCGAGTGGTCCGATGCCACATCATCTGCTGGGGTTAGTGTGTGACAGCCCAACGCCTGGGAGAGTCGGTGATGGAGCAGCATGAGTGTGGTGTTGATGTTCTGCGCGTTCTCTGTAGCAACGATGCTGCCCGCCTGGCAACCGTCAACAAACACCGGCTGACTAAGGGCGTGCGGCCAATCACGGCATGCCGGGTGCTGGCGCTAGTAGTTTTACGCTGACCGTGATCCGACATGTCAGAGCTATGTAGTATATTTGACTGGTTGCGAACATTACGAGCGCTTACAATGTATTTGTTGATGGGAATTCAAATCTGGCGAATGGTACTAATAACATCAATTTTCTACGAAGATAGGCTGTAGTCCATCGTGCTGAGGTGTATTCTAGAAAGGATGTCGAGGATGTAGCGTCGAATGATGAAGTTTCGTTTCGGAGGAGTGGATGCGATCAAAGGCACGACGCGATCAGACAAAGAAAATAAATTCAGGCCGAGATGGGTGCCTGATTTTCGCTCGGGTCTAGTCACATGATCTGCAAACCAGGCTAACCATTTTCGGTTGGCTTGGCCGTCCGTCGGCCGTCGTTAAACGAGCCAATGAAACGCGGGCACACAAACCCATCGAGTTAGCCCGGCTTGCCCTAGAGCCCTCATCCACTGACCTGACTTTCCTAAGCGAAAAAAGAAGTTGAAGTCCGGAGGCCTGCTAACGACACTTTGATCCCGCGACCGATCAACCTCGACAAACCAGCACATATCGTCCGGGAACTTTCGAGATGAAGTGTTAGTCTTGCAGAAATCGAATTGCAGTTGTTTTTTATCTGTGGAAATGGTGTACTGACGGCGATGGTATAGTCATGAAAGTTGGCCGTGTGGCCATCATCACCCGAGGCCGTTACGCCGGAAAGAAGGTACGACTCCAACGTTCATTCCCTGCAATCGAGATGCACATGAGTTGGGTTACTGCGAAGGAACTGGGTGAATGAAAAGGGATGGCAAATACGGATGACGAAGAACGAGAATCAACGCTGGGAATTGGCGACATCGAAATCGTTGAAAGAATGAAAAGAAGAAAGGACAAATGAACCAGGGCTTCGCAGAATCGACAGCACATGGCATCTCGATCGTTTATTCTCGCACTATTTGCCTCGCACTATTTTGACGATTTGCGAATTCCATTGACATGTTCGATAGGTCGTCATCATCCAGCCTCAAGACACCGGCTCCAAGGCCCACCCATTCTCCTATGCTCTCGTCGCCGGTATCGAGCGCTACCCCTCCAAGGTGACCCGTCGCATGGGCGCCAAGAAGGTCGAGAAGCGCAGCCGCATCAAGCCTTTCATCAAGGTCGTCAACTACAACCACCTCATGCCCACCCGTTACACACTCGAGCTCGAAGGACTCAAGGGCGTTGTCAGCAACGACACCTTCAAGGAAGTTTCCCAGCGCGAGGATGCCAAGAAGACCGTCAAGAAGGCCCTCGAGGAGCGATACACTAGCGGCAAGAACCGCTGGTTCTTCACTCCTTTGCGTAAGTGCCAATGCTTGGTGCAGGATAAGAGAATCAAGGCTCGATACTAATGCGTTATCTACAGGTTTCTAAGTTATTCGTTTTACGGTGTGATGGGGGTCATTCGGGTGCATAATGGAGCGACATGAAAATCCGGGAATATCTGGAGTGGAAGAAACATTATTCTGTCTTCCGAGTCATCCCTCAGAAAGCGGCTCAAACAAAATAGATGGGAAGGGTTTTGTTTTCTGAAAAAGAAATGGGATGTGTATTGAATATCTCCTCAGTCCTCGATTATAATGGACACTCATGTTGCAAATGAAAACAAAAAAGACGAAGACAAGAAAATCATTTCCTTTTTTAAGAAATTTCAAAGGCTGTTTCTTTATCTTTATGAGGGAGAAGTAGCGGTTCTCATATCATTTGGCGTCAATTTTGATGAAACAAATACCACGCATTTCCAGTTCAATATTCAGCGTACATCATACCGAGATGTATTGGTTTCGCCTTGAGTCTTTCATGGAGTAGTGTCTACATCCTGGAATTCTGCTAACGCTCTCACTAGATAAGACGGCTGTGCGGAGAAGATAAGCTTGTTGTAGTGCCGAGACTACATCTTAGATGTCTCCATATCTCATATTCGTTGATTGACGACCCCCTTGGATAGAGAAGATATTTGGGCTGCTCACGGGCCATCGCCATGAGCGCCGGCTTGGACAGGATCACATATGCATGATTATGGAACAGATCTTATCGGCCCAATACCCGATCCACACGTCCAAGAGGATATAAACCCCGACAATGTCTCAATACATTCCCTTCAGTTGCTCAAGATGCATCCTTAAGTCGCTTCAGCGCATAAGAAGTCCAACTCAACGTGGCACCGTCGCCTCTTTTTCTTCATCTTTCCTTATTGGAGTCTTCCGAGATTCCCGAAAGGATTCCTAAAGATGCCTTTTCTTGAATATCAATAATGTAAGTATTGGCGGATAATGAAGTCTCTCTCGGGAGGACTCGAGGAAACCCTAATTTTCTCATGGGCCTAGCGCTGGCTCAGACACATCTGCGTGGAACTCTCAGAATTGAGTCTATTGAGAAATGAGAAGGTCAGTCTAGCCTCAAGAAATAAATGCCTTTTATTAATGACTGAAAGATCACAGTCCTAAGTTGACTAACATAGTGAACTGACTGCTCTAACCAGGTCGGGGTTAGTAGACCTGGCTTTGAAAGAGAGACCTATATTAGGCTGCAGCATTGCACGAATTGGAGGTAACGTATATCTCCTTTTTGTACGCCTTTCTTCTCGCACATGGCATGAATGACCTGCTAATTGTTGACTGCGTGGAGTAAAATGGGCGTCTTTGATTGGGTCACGCACCCCAACCAGCTGCGTTACGTTCTTCAGTGGCAAGTTCTGTTCTTCTGGGATTGTTGATACAGAGCGAGCGTTATACGGATCATGACTAAAAAGTCGACAATGTCGACAACCATAGGAAACTATGCCACAGCCCCGTTCACAAGCGAGATCCTTCTACCGAATCGGAAACGCTCAGGAGATGCTTTCCGCTCCTTGATTTAACGAGTCGCAGTTTCTCGGCTGTCATACAGGAACTCAATTCTGAACTCCTTGTTCCCGTTGTCTTGTTCTACTTGGTCCTCCGTGGACTTGACACAATTGAAGATGACATGGCATTACCTCTTGACAGGAAAGTCCCCTTACTGCGCAATTTCTACAATATCATGAAAATCGATGGCTGGCAATTTCATGAAAGCAGAGAAAAGGATAGAGAGCTGTTGGAGAACTTTGACGTGGTCATCACCGAGCTTAAGAAGCTCAAGCCGGAATATTATGCAGTCATTGAGGAGATGACCATCAAAATGGGCAATGGTATGGCTGATTACGCCCAGAATGATGAATTGATCCAAAATGGCGTGCAGACTGTCGACGATTACGAGCTATACTGTCACTATGTTGCCGGTTTAGTTGGGGAAGGACTCACAAAACTTTTCTTATTGTCCGGATATGGTGACCCAAAGCTTGCAGAGCTACCGTCTCTGACTGAATCTATGGGTCAGCTCTTGCAAAAAAACAACATTATCCGTGATGTAAGGGAGGACTGGGAAGAAGGTCGACGGTGGTATCCGAGAGACATCTGGATCAAGCATGTTGATAAGTGGGATGATATCTTTGACAACAAATATGAGGAGAAGGCCCTCAACTGCGTTTCGGAGATGGTTCTCAATGGCCTAAAGCATTGTGAGGATTGTCTTTTTTACATGAGTAACATTCGAGAGCAGAGCGTGTTTAATTTCGTTGCTATTCCGGAATGCATGGGGATTGCCACGCTGGAAGTCGTGTTTCGAAATCCGGACGTCATCAGACGCAATGTCAAGATTACTCGAGGGGATGCTTGCCATATTATGATAGACTGCCAGCAGAATATGCATGGCGTTTACAAGGTGTTTCGTCGGTATATCCGGAAAATTCGGGTGAAAAATGACCCCAAAGATCCTAGTTACCTTGACATCAGCTCAAGGTGTGAAAAGGTATGCCAATATAATGCCCCTGGACAATGCAGCATGCTAAAAGTTTATCCTCAGATTGAAAAATACATCGAGGCCAAAGAAAATATGAAGGAGCTCACTTTGAAAGCTACCCAAAGACAGAAGCATCTATCCATCATTCTTCTTTGTCTTGGTGCGGCAATCGTGGCTCTCTGGCTGAATCTATACCCAAGGATCTTCGAGGATGCTGGCGGTCGTTTTCAGAAACTGATCACCGCCAATATTGTTGCCATCGGCAGAGACGAGCTATAGCTCGATATATAACCATATTGGTAGACACGTGTCGATAATAGCGGAATAAACAATATTCGGACGGCTGACTCGGGCACCGGAAGCTCAGTCTCCATGTTTGCCTTTTGAACTTGTAACCGACACTTTCGAGAATGTCCTCGTAGTTAACATAAATAAATATATCTGCCAGTTTGAAAGAAATAGTTCATATACCACTTGCTAACATACTATCTACAAGCTTTATCATTATCAGGCCTTGTCAATCCCACGAATGGAGTCAACTACTGTATGTGCTCGCCCTTGACCTTCCTCCAACGGTCAAATCGGCACAGCCTGCCGCATTTGGCGAATATGCGAAGAAGATCTGTATGGATACAATTACCTATCTCGGAACTCCTCAAAAGATACGGTGCGGGGTTGAAATCAGTAACTGTAACTGCATTACGTATCATCTTGGTTTCTCTTGATGTGTCTAGGATACAAAGATCATGCCAGCCCTCATCACTTCGCGGCATAAGTCTTGAAGTGTTGCATCTTCACCAACGCATCCTACCTACATTCAACAAGCCTCCGTTCAATACAGTAAACATTCACAATGGCCCAAGTCGCAACAAGGCGATATCCCGAACCCCTCGACCCAAGCTACGTGCCCGAGGTCTCAATCACAAAACTCCCAGCCACGGCACCAATTGAAAAGATTCTCGCTATCCTAGATCGTGATGGCGGCGTCATCCTCGAAGACTTTGCGACTGCCGAGGAACTACAAAGTATTGAGAATGAAATCAAGGAATCCGAAAGAGAAGACAATGGCAAGACTCACACTGGTCTTCC
Organism: Talaromyces pinophilus; assembly: GCA_001571465.2. Taxonomy (NCBI): domain Eukaryota; kingdom Fungi; phylum Ascomycota; class Eurotiomycetes; order Eurotiales; family Trichocomaceae; genus Talaromyces; species Talaromyces pinophilus. The sequence goes on along the minus strand of CP017344.1, from coordinate 1,510,095 downwards.
TATCATCCCCTCCGAGACCCGTGTCGTCCCCGGTCTGGTCGGACGCTCCAAGACCGTCGCTGAATTGTGCGAAAGGCCCGTCTTAAATCAGCTCCGAGAGGAGATACTAGTCGACAGATTCTCGGTTACCCGCGAGCAGTTCACTGATTACTACAAGATCGATCCTCTGCTTAGTATCAGTCTGTCCTTTCAAATCAATACCGGGGCGCCACGGCAGTCCTTGCATCGTGACGACGCGATTCATGGCACAAAACATAGCGCGCCATTTGATCTGAAGAAAGCTAGCCAGTTTGCATGCTTGATAGCCGGTTGCGAAACTACAAGAGCAAACGGTGCTACGATGTTTATCCCTGGCAGTCATCGGTGGGACGACAATCGGTTTCCGCGAGTGGACGAATTATGCTTTGCGGGTGAGATAAGATTTCTCCATTGCCATTCAAGTTCTAACTTGTCGCAGAAATGAAAGCAGGCTCAGCACTAATCTTCATGGGCGCCGCCTACCACGGTGGCGGACACAATAGTGTCCCTAACTCCTGCCGTATTGTGCATGGACTGTTCTTCGTTCGCGGTACTCTCCGTACAGAGGAGAACCAATTCCTAGCAATTCCTCATAGCAAAGCACTCACAATGACGCCGGGGATGAGGAGTCTTTTAGGCTACAAAAAGCCAGGCACGGCGTTGGGGTTGGTGGAGAATAGGGATCCGAACGATGACCTTGAAGATGTTTTTATGCATCTTGCGACATGATCTACCTAAGTATATTTATATGCATTGAGAAAATTAAAATTGAATAACAATATCGATGACTATATGTTATTCTTGCTCCGGAAAGAAAGCAGTCAGCCTCCGAGTAATAGCTACATGTACTTCTACTCTGGCTTAGGGCTTAGGGCTTAGGGCTTATTAGGGCTAATGTTAGGGCTTCGTAGTGCATCCCACCATTCGAGCATTTGGTGTATCAAAACAGAGCCAGAAGATAGGACTATTCCTATTTTTTACCAAATATAATCCAACACCAGAAATATTTGAGCAGAATGACTGTTTTCACTTCTCGATTTAGGAAAACCCACCTAGTAGATTTCAAAGTTTCGCGGATCAGACATCGGCTAGGCCTAACAATCCTAAAGCATATTCAATTCCCGTCTGCTTTCGAGCACCGTCTGTACGCTTACACATGCCACAGTCTTGTTGATTTGGGATCCTAGAAAGAAAAAATGTCGTTGACATGATAATCGACTGGTCTACGTATTGCATTGCACCCCGCATCTACTTTACAGTTCGCATGGCGTACCATCGAAATTGTTACTACTTCTAGACCTTGCAGGCAGTGGTGAAGCATTAACAACGATGCCGCGTCCACATATCGTACGGTATGCAAACATGCACAGAAGATGTGCAGTCGGACATGATCAAAGTGCGTCATATACGCTATGTTTTGCGGCCCAGTTTCGAACGGAGCCTTCTTCAAGACAGATGCTACCCATCCACTTCAATGCCGGCCACGGGTTTTCTTGCTAACGAACACCTTACTCTGGAAACCAGATTGAATGCGCCATCCCATTCGAGATACACATGTCCTCTCTCTCATCGTGATGGAACACGATATGGAGTGCCGGTAAAATTTCCCAACAGCTAGAAGTTGAGCATTGATGACCACTGCCTCCATATGGGCAAGACCCCTTTCCGAGTCGCGGGTCTGAAGCAAACCGTGCAAGTGTTGCCACCATCACATGCTTTTCTCAGGAGGACTCGACTTGACGCATTCGATATCGTTGGGCAGACAGACTATTTTTTTTTCTCTCTCGGTTGCCTTTAAGCATGTGATGTGTTGAGTGATAAATTTCAAATTATTTCGAACTGCCAATGTAACGTTAGGTGGGTGGTGTTGACGAGCCCAAGACCGATGAGTTAGGGCTTCCGGTGGCGACAAACCTATCAATATCGCCATGCCTAGTACCTAGGCATCGATCTCAGTCGAAAACATCGGCTGATCGACATATCGAATTGTTTTTTATTATTGTTTCAGTTGTAGGTTTCTTGATCTTCCGTCGATTGAATAACGCTTGACTGAATCTGGAAGGGAATTGGGTTTCTATCACTCCCTGTCTCGTTTTGAGGTATATCAGTGAGTTTCTTGTACCTCTGTAGTCTATTTTTTCCCCCTAAGATTGCGTTATATGTAGTCAGTATTAATAGTCATAGAATAATATGTACCTACCTTACCTGCAATACATGACCAAAAACCGCATCAATTGAACGAAATTCCCAAATAGGAAATAAATGATTACACTTCGAATTTCCTAACCGATAAACGCGCGCGTTGAGCACGGGGTGAAGCCTCAGATACTGGCCCGCATAAATAGTACCTAGGTACGTCCTGCAATCCAGACAAGTTACAAATGAGAAATTGTGATTGATCAAATCTGGTGTCGAGTGGCGGTCAGGGTTAGTTCTCACGATTCAGCTGAACGTGCAGCTTCAGACAAAGAAACTCTTGAATAGACCGTGCAGTTGTGTTACATACCTACCTACCTACAGTATTTGAGCAAACCCCCAAGATGCAATGTAAACCAACATTCCCGACATATTTGTACACTCCTGTTGCTGGCTGAGGGGACCTTTGGTGAACTGTTTAATCCAGCTTGAATTGATCAGCAGCTTGAGATATTACTGCCATCACTCTACCATCAGAAGTACGACCACTGCCAATGGAATGGACCCCATCCAACTAGCCCAGACAAAAACCCGCTACAAAGAAGAAAGGAAGAAACGTCTCCGCTCCGACGGAAACGCACAATTCATCCAGCGTCGCAAGGGTCAAGCTCCGGAGACTCTTCAGATCCGCTCCAAGTTTGTCACTATTCCTACTGGTGTGCTCAACTGGCCAAAACTACCAAAAATCCCGGGAATTCTGGACTATCAGGGCGACATGTTTCATTTTGCCCTTTGGGCGTACGATGTTACTGGTGGATCCCCTAAAGAGCCGTCGCTTACCAGACTAAGAAATAAGCATATTCTCATAGTCGGCACAGGAGCGACGGCAATGCAAATCGTTCCGCAGCTTGCAAAATGGTGCAAGCAGCTTTATGTTGTACAACGGACGCCGGCCATGGTGGATGTTCGTGATCAGCGAGAGAGTGACGAAGAGTGGTTCCATAGAGAGGTTGCAAATTCAAAAGGATGGCAGTGAGAGCGAATGCGCAACTTCCACCAACATTTCACTCTTGGGAGGCACCAGCAGTGAATCTGGTCGATGATGGATGGACCCGCGCCACTGCCTTGATTGGTCTGACTGGTTATGCGGAAGGACCCAAATCTCCAGAAGAAATTCCAGCATACACGGCCAGACTGGTTGAGATTGACGCTCCTCGTTTGAAACGTAATCATGCTCGCGTGGATCAAGAGGTGAAGGACCCAGCTATCGCAGAGAAACTGAAGCCCTGGTATCCCGTAGGGTGTAAACGTCCATTATTTCATGACGACTACCTCCGGGCCGTTGACCAAGACAACGTGACTCTGATCGATACCTGGGCGACAAGACCTAGCAGGCGGATGTTGTCATCTTCGCGACAGGCTTCCTTGCACTACCTGCGGGCACACCGGCCGAGAAAGCAAACATGTCAGTTATAGGTTTGAACGGAGTCTCGATGAGTGAGGAATGGTCTCGCTTCGGCCCTACAACACTGCACGGCGTCATCGATACCAAGTTCCCAAATCTGTTTCTCTCGGGGCCACAACAGGCGTCTATAAGCGGGAACTATCGCTTCAGCGTCGACGAGTACGCGAAACACATGTCGTATATACTAGTCGAAGCGAAGCGGCTAATGGTGCGCCGTTGGCTGTCGTGCCGTCCGCAGAGGCAGCGGAGGATTGGGGCATGCAGGTTATGATGCATTCTGCCCCAATGGGGGTTGCAAATGGATGCACGCCGGGATACTACAATTTAGAGGGTGATCTAGATCGCCTGCCCGGGGAGTACCAGAAGGTTTTGGCGCGGTCGGGTATTTGGGGGTGGAGAATCGAGCATTGGCTTGAAATCATTGAGAGCTGGCGAGCCCAGGGCGATATGAATGGTATTGTGGTGCGTTGAGAGATTGGCATGCATAGATAGATGTTCTTATAGATTGGCGACCGAATCAGGAAGGTAGATGGATTTTATGTCCGCTCGGTTCCCCGATGCACCGGTGAATGTTTGTGCCTTCTTGAGATTTGTTGACATCTGTATTATGCATTAGTCTCACAGCACACGAAATACTTCCAAGGCAAACATTTCACGAAACCAGGATCAGATGTTGAAAAGCGCATGCAGCAGGCGGTTAGACTAGTGGGATGGCGAGAGCTGTGTCCAGGACTCCAGGTACTTAGTTCGACGCTTGACCGTTGCGATGTGCATAATCACGTAGCGAAGGTCGCTCTGGGCACGATCAACCCGGTCTATCATGGTCTGACCACAGACTCAATGCTGACGGTCAGGAATTGAGGCAGAGCATTGGTTGCACGGGCCTCGAGATGTATAAAAGATGCATCACATAAATAGGGCGGGCATCTTCCAGCAATAATATACCCTGAAAATAGGTCGCACTGACGGCATCCTGGCCAGGCCGTCTATATCTGGGCTCGTTATCATGCCAGCTCATTCAGGCTATTCTCAGGGTCTTTTCTCTGACAAGGAGGAAATTATACGCTAATCTTAAAAAAGATACGAGATAGAGCGCCCCACTATCACATGCCAGTCATCATCAACTCAGACTACTCAAGAGTCATACTATGTAGTACGTAGTAGTAGGGGGACAGCCATTGGCCCGATAACGCAGCTTTGTTTCGATTCCGAACACGTCCCCCCATTGCCCAGTGCGACGTCCGGTTGAAGTCATCATGTCGACATTCACGGTCTTGTGGGATGGCGATAGAGCAGAGGTGAGATATCACAAACGTTCCTCAGATGTTAAAAGTTTGGATAGCATCTTGTTCTCAATGAAACGTAAATTAGTAGAAGTTGAAAAAAAATACATCCGATAGAGTAAGAGATAGCGTCAAGTCAGCCTGTCACATGCAAGAGGCAAACCAGTTGCGTGATCGGTTCCGCGCGCTGATTGGCCGACTTGCTGCTGATATGTAACATGTGAGAGCACCCCCATCGAGAGGCCTGGATCCAAGTTCCACGAAAATATTCGCAAGACAAGACTCTCTCTCAAGAATCGTTGACGTTGCCTCTGCTGGGCATTTATATCCTTTGTGTGTGTCACCCAGTTGACTCCCAGTCTCGCACATTCCTCCTCTTCCTTCCCTCTGTCGAAACCTTTCGAAACCCAATTGCTCAGCTTATACTCCTAGTAAGCACGCTTGCCTTATCTTGTCTCACCCGACCAAGAACGAATAATGTCTTATTCTGGGCGCCCGCACTGACTTGATTCCTACAAAAAGCAGACACAGTACAAACTTCATGCCCCACGCAGAGAGAGACACAATGGGTGAGCCTCTGGTCAACGGCGAAAAGCCTCATTCTCAATTCATCTCTGTAAGTTATACCGATGTGATAGCACGTATGAATACTAATCCGTTTCTTCTAGCACCTCACCTCCTACCCCGTCGTCTCCGACTCCATCACAACCTTCAAAAACAACAAATACGGTGCCACCTCCCTCAAATACGCCGACCAAGGCTACGAGCGTCTCGCAAAGCCCTTCCTACCATACCTCTCCACTCCCTACGCCTACGTCGCACCCTACGTCGCCAAGGCCGACTCGCTCGGCGACCAGGGTCTAACCAAAGTCGACGAGCGATTCCCCATCGTCAAGGAAGAGACCGGAAAGATCAAAAACACTATTGTTGATACTGCTTTCTTCCCGCTCCGTCTTGCCGGTGATGCGCGCAAACACGTCTTTGATACCTATGGCTCGGAGTACAAGAAGTGTGGTGGGGATGGGTATGTGGCTAGTGGTAAGGCTGTGATTACTACGGGGCTGGTGATTTCGCAGGAGTCGTTGGGCTGGTTGAGTGATTATTTGGCGGACAAGAAGGAGCGGACCAAGGAGGTGGTTAACGAGAAGGTTAACCATTAACCTCCTGTCTGTCATTTCCGTCATTCTGACTCAGACTGGACGTCTTACTTCTCTCCTTGTCTTGCTTATTCATTCCTTGATAATCCTATTCCCCTTATTGTTTTATCGTGTCATTTGTGTGAGGTTATTTATATTATCTATAGATCGTGTGACGAATCATATTTTCTCAAGCATACCACTATCGGGTAATTCACGAGTCTGCCCAGGTGACTGACCTTGGAACACATCGTAGATTAAAAGGAGACTGTACATGATACTAGCATTTGGATGCTACCCTGAACAGAAAATACCGGATAATAAGGAATGAATTATTAACTCCCCGATAAATGGCTCAATCCGCATCCATGGATGCATAGTCAACGATGAGAACAACAATCAACGCAAAGCAAAGACGTTGGTTGAGGCCACCATTGCCATAGCCATAGCCATCCGCCCCCATCACATCACTATCCAGTATATGTCTAGTATATACGCAGTATACGCCGATTACCCGAGCACCTGGATATCACCCAAGAGGCAGTGCAGAGATCTCAACCAATCAACTCATGCCATCAAAAGCAGGGCACGTTAGGCCTCTGATCATCTGATTGCAAGCCACCCCAATTGGCCAATCTAAGCATCCTCGTAGAAATACTGGAGCATATAAACTTGGCATCGATCATAGCTGAGACGAACAGCAGAGCCGCTGCTCCACCAGGCAGTGCAGGGCAAACCGAACATCATTCCACTGCCATGATGATCTGTTGTATGCGGGATTTGAAGACTGAAGTAAACTTAGTAAAGTGCGTGCCCAATAGATAAACGAAGAATACGACGAGTTACTAACCTAAGACTAAGTTCTAATTAGTACATACGTAGTAAGTTGGTACGCAGGAGGACTCAGGAGCTCTGTGTTTGAGCTATGACGACAGATACACGGGATCGACCAATGGGAAGGCTGCCATGCCGCTTCAGCCGGAGAGCGTACTGCTTGTTTGGGCTTAGCGTTCCCCGTATACTATGGGTCGCGCCTTCCATATTTGTCTGTGGGGTCGATGCCCTCCTTCCTACTACGTTTACTACGTACCAAGTGTGGTGCTGAGGAAGGAGGAGTATAAGTATCGGCCATGTCACCTGTCTCAGCTTTCTTCCAACACTCATCTACACAGCTAGAGCAACACACACAAAATGGCGTCCTCCCTCAGCACTCCGACCAACGGCCATACCAACGGCAATGGCAAAGCACCACAAACCCCAGGCAATGTGCCAGCGGCCAGTCTGGTGCAGGTGCAGCCTGCCCGGGTAGAGGACCTGCAGCCACGCTATGCCCAGCAGATCAAGCACGATGATGATAACCCAGATGCGCATGGATGGTATGCTTCTATGAGTGAGTGATACCATCTTTCTGCTTCTGCAAGTCCGTATGCTCATATGTTATATTTCAGTTCACGGCCTCGGCGAATGTATTGGTTGTCTGGGAGCTATTCCCTGCTGCATCATTTGCCCCAATCCCTTCAAGCCAGTCGCTCAGGGTGAAGTCGGCTTGATCCAGCGATTCGGCAGGTATGCCGCTACCTCCCTTCCAATTCCAAATACTTCATACTAACACCATCAACAGGTTTGAACGCGCCGTCGACCCCGGCCTCGTCAAAGTCAACCCCCTCAGCGAGCGCCTGCGCACAGTCGACGTCAAGATCCAAATCGTCGAAGTCCCCCGCCAAGTCTGCATGACCAAGGACAATGTCAACCTCAATCTCACTTCCGTCATCTACTACCACATCGTGGCACCGCACAAGACCGCCTTCGGTATCGCGGACGTCCGCCAAGCCCTCGTCGAGCGCACCCAGACCACTCTGCGCCACGTCGTCGGCGCCCGTGTTTTGCAAGACGTAATTGAGCGCCGCGAGGAAATCGCCCAATCAATCAGCGAAATCATCGAAGACGTTGCTGCGGGCTGGGGTGTGAAGGTTGAGTCCATGCTCATCAAGGACATCATCTTCAGCAACGATCTGCAAGACTCGCTGTCCATGGCCGCGCAATCCAAGCGGATCGGTGAGAGTAAAGTCATTGCTGCGCGTGCGGAGGTCGAGTCTGCGAAATTAATGCGTCAGGCTGCGGATATCTTGTCCTCGGCACCGGCTATGCAAATCCGATACTTGGAGGCGATGCAAGCCATGGCCAAGACGGCCAACAGCAAGGTTATCTTCTTGCCAGCTCCGGGTCAGACAGTGTCGCAGCAGCTTTCGTTGGCGGAGAACCTCGGCGAAGGACCTAGCAGGTACCAGAATCAAGAGAACAGCTATGAGAACGATGATGGGTTCCAGCGTGCTGTCAACGCGCGTGTGGTTGAGAACATCTAACCTCTCTTACCTCAAATCACGACGATATTGCTGATATGACTGAATCTATACCCGATAACACACTTTGCTGAGCGATACCCCATGCGTTTAATCTGTTTGCTGTTTGGTTGAATTTTGCTTTGGTTACAGTTACGTACTACGTTTCTACGTGAATGGCTAGTCAATGATAATGTATTCGAGGTATTTTGAATCCGTCTAACCTGTATAGCAAATCGTATCATTTATGGTTTAAACACCCGAGTCCGAAATTAGCAAGATATAGCCCCTATATCCACCTTCTAAAACGCCATTCTAGAATCTACCATGCCATCGCCTCAAAATCCTTAGGAACTTCCCATCCATGCGCCCTGCAAGCCCGAACATAAGCAGCCACAGCCTCCTGAACCGAGTAATCACCGCCTCGTACTGATGAAGATCCAAGCCAACTACGACTCATCGCCAAACGCGCCGGTTTGGGATCCATGGAGCACAGCGCAAGTCGAATCGAGAGCAGTACATTCTCAATAGAGAACGTTGGCAACCACCCTGAACCCGTCAACAGTTCCATACACAGCGCTCCGCCCATAGTAACGTGACCACCGCCTCCGGCGTTGAATTCGAGAAGTCGTGGACGAATAACGCGGACGAACGGAGGCGACATGGGGAAGTCTTGAGGAAATCGCATTTCAAGGATTACGCTTTGTAGGCCTGCCTTTTGGAGATCTTGACCCAAAGGGAGCGAGAGTTCGAAAGAATGAAGTTCCACAATCCATTGGTAGGGATTGTTGATCAGTTGGGGATCAATGTACCATCCCAGTTCATCTGGTGGTGCCTGCTCCTGCACCTTGAGTGTCTGAAGAAGACGTTGTTGTAGAGCCTTTGTGGCCGAAGTGCTTGCGTACGCTGGTGGTTCAAGAAGCGTTATCGATGACTCGGTAAGTGTACCGGGCTCAAATGGCGTCACGTCTTTATTCTTCGCCTTTGTTTTCACCTTCGCTTTGCCCGTCGGTGATGATGATGCTTTGAACTTCTTGATTGCCTGTTCTGTCTCTGAGTCACTACCGCCTTCCGCATCTGAGAACAAAACTGCAAGATCTTCCGCTAGTGTCGCCACGCTTGCAACATCGTCATCGTCATACTCAGGCCCATCACTCGGAATATCTTCAGGGGTTTCGATCTTCCTCTTTCTGCTGTTGGCTTTTTTACCTTTTTTGCCCTTGCCCTTTGTCTTGGGCTGTTCCTTCTGCTGATGACTCTCTAGCGCTAGATTGCGCCGGCGTCGACTAAAAACACTCATCGGAATCCTGATTAGTTTACTGTCACTCCCCATAGCAGTGTGGTTGGGATCTTGAACGTAGTAAGCCTCATCACCCTGGGCTGTAACTTCGACTGGTGTTGTAGGTTGAGCGTTGACATTTTCTGCAGGCTTCTGGCAGTCAACAAATAGATATCGAGTCTGAATCCACTCTATACGATTCACAACATAGATGCCGCCTGAGCTGTAGACAAAGTCTTTTGGCCTGTTGACTACCTCGTTCAGTGACACTGCAACATTCACATTCAGGATACTCTTTGGCCATTTCGAGCACGTTCGCATCCCTGGTATCCCTGAGAATCCATGCTGCCCCGAATAACCCAGTGAATAGTGAAATTGTTGAGCCATATAAACGCCATGCCCATGAGCTCGGCCGTTGGTAGTCTTTTTGAAATGTAGTCCTTCTCTGATAATACTATGCCAATTTGAGAGGCTACTCCCATGCCAAGCGAAGATAGTTGGGTGTTTGGTGCTGTTTTTGGAAGAATTGTCACTAACAGCAGACACGAATTTCTCTTCTTTGTCAGGCGAGCCTTGAGCGAAACGGAACTGTAAGTAGCCATTCATGCCGGTGACCAGATTATGGCGTGACGTGCCCTCCCCTTGTTCCGTATTATCACCATCCAGCATAATGCAGGATCTATTAGAAGCTACAATCCATCTTAGGAGATCGAGAGCCGCTGGAGGCATAGTTTTCCAGGCCGCCAAGCTTCTAGACCCCGGAGGCACCGATTCAAGCCACGACTTCATCGACAAGACGTCCGGTAGTGATTGTAGGAGAGCTACGATGGCCGTTTGCTTCTGATCCGCAGTTTCAATGTCATCAAAATTTGTGTCAAGCAGAGCGAACTTGACAAGCACAGATTCGTAATCCCCAGGCGTTGATGGGTCAGATGTATGTTGCGTGACTGGCTCCGAGATGTCAACAACGGGCCATCTGTCTGTGCTCTCAACGCGACTATAACAGTACTGGCCAGCGCTAGACAAGTCTATCAAGATCCAGTCACCTTCCTTGATGGAGAGTTTCTGATCGTGGTCATCTACCGTAAGCTGTTTATTTGACCGATGTAAGGAGCCAGATAACAAACTACCCGGTTTATGAATTGGAGGAACCATCATTCTGAGGCCAACGGGCAGTACTTCCATGCTTCCAGCAGTTGCACTTGCATACGCAAAACTGATGAGAAGGTCAATCACAAGGGGCTGCCGAGTAATCTCCCATTCTAAGCTGGGGCCCATTCCAAGAGCCATGTATTGATAGAGACACAAAGGTTTCGAGCAAACGTAGGGTTTCAGCGCCTCAAAGTTGGTGTCAATCTTGCAATGGCAGACAAGACAGAACTCGGTGCATTTGACAAAATGCCGCAGAGTAAATTGCATAGCCAACAATGGGAAGGACAGAGACTCAGGATCATTAACACTGATAAAATGATCGTCTTGAACCAAATGTGGAACTGTCTCGCTCCATTCATCCTTACAACGATACAAGGCATGATTCTCTTGAGGATTTTGATCAACTGCTATCAGACCCTGGCTATCGTTGAATAAAGATTCGGCGCCGGACCACGAGAGGGAATAACGATGGCGAAGCTTGAGAATTGTGATGAATCGTTCATTGAGAAGTGAACCTAGAGGTATCTCCAAGAACAATGGAAGTAGCTTTCCCAAGCCATCGGACTCTGAACTGAGCTCTGACGTCGGAAACTTGGTAGTAGATGTGCGCGCAAATGCCTGGAGTGCTTCCGTCATGCTTGGTTTATAAGAAGCGCAGAGACCGACATGCATCTGTACCAGCGACGCATCGTTTGACGCTTCTAGTAGATAGTTTGCGTTAACGTACCCGTTTGGGAAGCGGAGCAAAAGAACTAAGTATTGACTGCTCTTCACGTCCCATGCCTGCATCGCTTCCTCTGAAATGCCTAACTTGGATATGTGGCAGGAGATTGAAAGTATGAGTGAACCGTTTGGGTCGCCTAGATAACCCACTTTGAAGCCTGCTGCCTTTGTAGCGCGAAGGTCTGGTCTGAGACTCGATGACTTGCAGATGATTTTTTGCACCGATCCAAAGAACTGTTGATCTTCGTCGAAGAATCCATCATCCCAGTGGGCCTCGTTCTCAGATTCTGCTTCAGAGTCCGCAGACATGGCATCGTCATCATCAGTATAATCAGCCCCACTTGGATCCTGGGATGGGTCTTCATGGCTACCAGCTATAAGAGTCTTCTCCAGCGCATCATGTAAGGTGTTGAGCAAGTCGGAAACTGGGTATCCATCAGCGGCAGCTTGAACTACCTCGAGGACGCTAATGACAGCAGGTGGGACAGTTGTTGAGGTCGAAAAGATCAGGTATTGGTGAGTACGTGGGTATTCAGTGAGATCTATAAGAACATTAGCAGCTTATTCTCACTGTTCAAAATTGTTTCATGGATAGCTGTCATACCTGACACGGCAACTTGAAATTCGTATGCGATCTGAGGGTCCTCTGGGTGGAAAAAAGAGAAACATATTGACTCGTTGTCATCTCCTTGTCGGATGTTCTGGATATGTGGGAAGGCGTCAGAAGCACTGGCCTTTTCCAGGTCGAGGATGAACTGTTTTCGAGGCATGAGGTCAAAATGGTGACATAATACGTCGATCTGATGGTTGAAGGTAATCAAGAGGAGAGAAAGGGACTAGTGTGACAGTTGTGCTGTCAATGGAGCGAAGTGAGGAGAAGCAAAGTAGTAGAAGTAGTAATATTAATTGGAAAGAGAGAAGGTGGAGGGTCGAAGGATGTATGAGAAGTCGGTGACATAAGTAGTAGGTGCTACCCTCCAAGCAACTTCCTTCACAACTGACCTGAGCGGAAGTTCATGTAGGATAGTACAAGAGAATATCCGTCAATAACAAGAAGAAAGTAGAAAGCTGTAGCTGTATCTGTAGCAATAGTAGAGAATGACATTGAATAAATATAGCTCATCGTTCTCTTGTCACAGAGGTTGTTGCCTGCTTGCCCTTTTGGGTTAGCCACTCATGGCAGCCTTATGCCACAGGCTGCAGTGCCAATTCCTCTTTTTCATCTTCTTCCTCTGAAATAAAATACAACCCTCCAGGCACATACCTAAAAGTAACCGCCAGCCATCCCCGCTCCAAGCGTTAGTGCCGTGATTGAGGGGACGTCCAGCCAACCTACCAATGATTATGTCCAGCACGTGGAATAGTGTCAAGGATCTGTACCTCTAGGCTCTGGCAAGTACAGCCGACTTCGCTGTCAAAGAGCACAGCACGTATCACATCACAAATGATCGGAGGATGGCAGAAAGAACAAATCATGATAGATCATATGCATCGGCCAATAGTTGATCCGGATCCCCACAATCTGCTCTTTAGCTTCATTCCTGAGAGCACCGTCTAAGTGATCGACCATCTCTCTTTCGTGGTCCTTGCGCTTGTTAGGGGATTGCCCGTTATGCAGCCTAGCAAGATATTATAGATTGATAGCAATGGCTCAACCATCACAACCATCCGCTGGCCCTACCGCGAAAAATGGAACCGCACTTGCACAATCTCAATTAGACCCTTCCTTACGGCATTTCACCGAAACTTCCTTTGACCCCGTCGATTTCTTGAACGACCATCTCCCGCCGTTGACTCTAACCGCTTCCCAGCCGCATGCTACTCGAGCGCCAAACTCCATCAACCTAGCCGATCTTTCTTCCCGAAGCCAGTCTCTCGTTTCGCAATTGGGCACGCAGAATGTTCGACTGTCAGGGAATTTGACACAACTCACCGAGGAGATTTTACGAAGTGGGGGACGACTGGCCTATGAAGTGGAAGTTTTGCGAGGAGAGGCAATCAGTCTTGCTGATGCCCTGAGTGAAAATCTACATGAAGATATTATCAAATTCGCACCAGAAGGGGAAGATGTGGGTGAACAGAAAGAAGTCCCAGACGAGGAGGGCGAAAAAGAATCTATACCCGAACTGCCCAATGAACCAGAGTTTATCGCACAACTACGAATATTGGGTCAAGTGCGCAGACGGTTAGAGGAGGTTATACAGACATTTGGCGATGCAATGGAATGGCCGCTTCCTCCGTCCGAACTATCGATTACATCCTCGTTCATATCCGTATCTGCACCAGAGCCTGGAACTGAGAGCTATAGCCGCGAGGAGAAAGGTCAAGAAATAGCCAAAAAGCTTCGAACAGAAATCACAGAGCTACTGGATAGTAATGGCGGGGGAGATTCCGGCTTGGCCGCTGCCACGGAGCGACTCGAAAAACTACGCAATCTCGCGACAATATGGAAAGGTACAGCGGAGGAGAAGGCGCGGACTCGTTTCTTGGATGGCCTCGCACGAATCATTGAAGACCGACGCAAGGCTTTCGAGAATCAACGAGATCGTGCATCGAAGAAAGCAAGATCCTCCATGGAACAAATAGCTGAAGAACGTGACAGTGGGCCTGGTGCGGGCCTGTTCCGGGGCCTTCAGCGGATCCGCGATGAGATATACCTAGAGTAGCTGGACTCCTCGATAATCATGTTTAATGTAATGATACCATGTGAAGAACATTGAAATTATTTAGTGTCTTTGTCGGACAAATCGGGGATAAGTCGTATGATACCCCACAATACAAGGACCCACACGTGATCCAGGCCCTGGACTGTCTCGACAAAGTCCTAAGGCACCAACTCTAAGGCGACCCACCAGACGGTGTGGCTTCTTCAAGTTCCTCCGTTGATGCTCCCTCATGATTCAGGAGAACTCTGTCCACGTACTCCCAACTCGTCCATTCTTTTAGTTGATGACTATTCGTCTTGTTTGATTGACTTTCATTTATTGTGCCACCAAGTCGATCTCTTCAGTCTGCACGGATTCGCCGTTGCCCGCTCTTTGATTGATCGGAGAAGATGTTCGTTGTCCCTAGGGTCGAGTGCTTTTACCTATAATTGTGCGCATATTAAAGGAATCATCGGCACGCTATGATTGACCTTCGACAACAAGGCCAACGTCTGCTTGGCCATATTGAATTGTTACGGAGGAAGTTGCCTCCTGTACCAGTCAACGTACCATTCAGCCTACCATTCAGCCTACCATTCAACGTTCAAGTCAACGTTCCATTCAACATACCACGTATACGGCCCACCAGACTGATTTTGTATATTGTTGGGTGTCTCTCATTCATTTTCTGGCTCTCATTTGGCTTAGCGGTAGGTATTCGGGTTATTTTGGTATCCCTATCAATGCTAATACAATGTACAGGGCAGCTCAAGTCACAACTTAAAAGGCCCCGGCGGCCAGAGTTGGAGCCCAGGACCCGATTTCAATTCTTCCGAAAATTCCTTTCATATCCTCATATCTGCATCGCCGAAGAACGCTCAGCTATGCCGCACAATTACTTCATCCATGATCCTCGAATACCCACCCTTCACGCTGTTGAGACCGAAACCAGAAACCCGAAAGGGAGCTACAGCTAAGCAGGCCGCGCTGGAAAAGATTGAGTCCATGCTCACATTTTTGAAGACAAATCAACGAATTGGAGAAAGGGATTTGCTATTGATAGTGGACAGCGATGACACGGTATTTCAGTTGCCGCACGACGTTCTCATCGATCGTTATATGGAAATAACCCGTCGGAAGAACGAACATCTGAGAAGAAAATATGGTACCAAGGTGGTGGTCAACCCTGAAAATGAGAACGACCGCTATACTGTTCAGAAATACACGCAGAGGGCGTTGTTTGCTGCTCGGAAAGACTGCTCTTCAAACCTTACCGACGGTGCGGCCTGTGCCAGTGTTCCGCAGTCGCCATTGCCGCCAGACATATACGGAGCCAAGACGGACAAGAAACGCGATGGAACTTTGACTAGACCCCGATGGATTGAGTCCGGCGCCGTTATGGGGCAAACGTCGGACCTGATACCTATATATGAACGGGTGTTGGAGGAAATGAAGAAACAGCCGCTACGTGCCAATGAGCAATTGATTTTTACTAACATGTTTGGCGCGCAAGAATATTCGAGGGAGATAGAAAGGCGAAAAACCGCTAGTCCTTTCAAGGAATGGCTCTGGGATTATATGGGAATTTTAGAAGCTACCAACGTCACGAAGGTGCGCGCTCATATACAACCAGGAGCGCAGCATGAATTTGGCATGGGCCTCGATTACGAAGGCCAGCTTTTCCTCAGTACGAGGAAGACACTTGGTGATATAGAATGGTTGAGGTACCGAGACTCGCGAAAAGTGTCATCTGTCCAAATACAGCATGGAATTCCGCGAGAAGTACGCCTAAATTTACCGCTTGATGTCGAACAGAACAAGCTTAACCCGTTCACAAAAGTGAAGTTGTCAAGCAGTTTGTCTAGCAAAACCGCAAACATGACTAGCATCGATGTACTTCCACCTTCATGGAACTTTACGTGGAACGATTTGCCGCTGGCTACATACATTCAGACAGCAGCAGTTCCTGCACTGATACACACCGGTGGTGAGCACAATGTCCGTCAAACTTTCTGGTTGAATTCGTGGTTTCATCCATGGGCTCGGGCGTTATTGCGCAATTATGTGCGGTCAGCACCAAATGTTCGACCGGTGCAAATCGCAACCTTGGGAGCTACAGATCTACTGAAATACCCCGACAGGAAGGGTGGCATGTGGACCGACAATGACGAGTGGATGAGCTTCGAAGATCTTTGCTCTGGTCTTGAAGTCCCCCTCTTTGACGACGAACTTGGTCCCTGGGGCTCAGAGAAACCAAGCGCACTCCGTGCAGTCTACAACCTCTGGGGTAAACTCATGGCAGGCAAGGGACCTAAACACAAGAAACTGGGCGAAATGAGATCTGAAGCCGAGGAAATAGAGAGATTCATCCTTGGAATTGAAGATGACGAGGAAGAGGAAGAGGAAACTGAGTAAAAGATCAGTTCCTCTGTACATTATTTCATACTTATACTTCTTGCTTGGCCCAGATGCCGTTCTTGAAGGCACCAACTTTGTGTATATTAGCGAGTGCATATCTATATATTTATTGAACCATTGATTCATAGCCGATAAGTCTGTACTGCTCACCGCCTTGATATTAGCTTCAGACCGCCCACAGAAATATCTATATTGCCGGCAAAAGCCACTTCAAATTATTCCCCGCCAAAGTTTCTCCCGTTCGCAAGAACATCAATTGCTTCTTGTAACCACCAAAGCACTCGTTTCTAGACAAAGTATTCACAATGAAGGTATGGCCGTTGTAGCGCATATATCACACATTTCACACTCGATCTTGGAATCGCAAGAGAGACCACCAGCTAACATGCAGCATCCAGATCGTCGATCCTCAAACCGCAACTCTGACCAACATCGAGGTCCTATCCTACTTTACTGCAAACCCACCTCGAAAATCAGCCGAGGCACCTCCCGGTGTGAGGAATTTCATCCCAAAGCCTGATCTAAGGGATCATTGTACCGTTGTCACTGAGGTAACCTCAGCCCTCCCATCTCCCTGATTCGAGCAACAATGTCTAACTCGAATAAAGATACACAACTACGTCGAACGCACATCCCCTCACCTCCTCGCCTACCCACGCTACACACACGACTCATCCCAAAATCCAACCACACACACCCTCCAACAACCATCCACAGACCAAGTAGAGCCGTACATCCAACCCACCGAACCCACACCAGCGGACAATGCGCTCCGAAAAGTGGTACAGGAACTTGCGCCGTACAATCTTACGAAGGGTGAGGTTATAATGCTTATCAATCTTGGTGTGGGTGTGAAGCAGAAGAAGGCGACTGATGGAGATGCGATGGATGTGAATGGGGATGGACAAGAAGCCGCCGAAAATGGGGGGAGGGAAGAGGAGGATGATATGTATGGTCATAAGGCGTTGTTGAGTACGATTGTGGAGGAGATGGAGGAGAGGTTGAGTGAAGAGGATATGATGAGTATCTTTAGGATTATGGATGAGAATCTGGGGAGTGGGCAGTGATTTTTCTGTTTTCGAGAGGCGAGAGAGGTTTTCGCGGGGGGGGGGGGGGGGGTTGATCATGTATGACTCGGTTTTTGCATAGCAAGGCGTTAATCAATGTGAATATCCATCTTAATTTCAAAATATTTTCATTACCAGAGTAGAAGCCTACTCAAACTAGTCAATATGGAAGTTCAGATCTGATATTCAAGTATGTCTACTCGACTGAGAAAGATCACTGCATATGCCAAAGAAAAAGAGAAACAAAAAGACAATCCACATACGCCAAAAAAGCAACCAGCAAAATTCGCCCCAAATGCCACCCAACAAGCGAAATGAAGAAATAGACAAGAAAAGGCAAAAAAGTTGTATATCATACAAAAATGAGCATCACTTTTTATTTTCCAGAAGGGCACCCGATATCAGAATTTAGTCTTTGCTCTTCTTCTTCTTTTTCTTCTTCTCAGCTTTGTCGTCGGCGTCTTCGTCGTCCCTCTTGCGCTTCTTGCCATCATCTTTCTCTTTGGCGGCTTTCTTGGCTTCTTTCTTGGCCTTTTTCAAGTCCTTCTTGCTTATGGCTGTCGGGTTCCCTTCAGCATCGAATTGAATTTCTCCGCGTTCCAGCTTGCGGAGATATCTCTTGACACTGAGGCCAGCCTTGGCGGCCAATTTCTCGGTCTCATCTGAATCCTCGGAGTCCTCCATATCTTCATCTTCATCCTCGGATTCCTCTTCGACTACCTTCTTTTTCTCCTTCTTGGTCTTGGAGGCAGGCTCTTCGTTTCCACTCAGAGCATCGGCATCGGCATTGTATTTGCGAGCTTCGTTAATCTCGAACTTCTTGGGTTGCGAAGAAATGCCGTTGGGCGCAATGTTGACACCTCTGGGCTTGAGAGGCTTGCCTTCCATACCGGCCAATTTGCGTTCAAGGTTGAATCGTGCTTCAGTTCCCAAAGTAGCTTTCTCCTCTTCAGTGACATCCTCCTCCCACTCAGCGAGAGCATCCACACGGATACCCAGGGAGGCCTTTGCAGCGAGAATACGAGCCATTTTACCCTTGTTCTTACCGGTAGCTTGACCGATGAGGGATGCGTGGTAGATGAGACCGTATTTAGGAGTGTCGTGTTTCGTCTTCAAAGCTCTGAACAGGGCCTTTTCGGCACCGAGAATCTGCAATGTCGAGGCAGGGCTCTTGGAAAGGTTCATCAAGCTACCAGCATGGGCGATCAATCGAGCACCGACAAGCTCACCAACGAGTGCTGTCAAGTTGGGTGCAATGGCGGTCATACGAGCAGTCAAGTAGCTGGCGAGCTGCTGGCGGTAGTCGGAGAAGCCAACAACTTGCTCAGCCAAAGCCTGGATGTTGTCCAAATCCTCGGCACTGATTTCGGTACCCATAGACTTATCGGCGGCATTCTTGACAGCGGCTTCAATCTCTTCGGGGAGAATATCACTCAAGTCGGTGGTCTCGAATTCAGTTCGCATTCCCATCTTTAAAACAACACGAGCGTAGGCGATGTTGTCGTTGATGATCTTGGCCATTTCAGGGAAGTGCCAGCCGTACCATTCCTTTACACGCATGGCATATGTGTTCAATTCCTTGTCGAGGTCATCGAGAAGAGCAATGGCTTGGATGATCATGGTATCAATCTTGTCTGGGGAAAACTTGAGCTTATGGCGGGCCAAAGAGTGTGAAAGACCAAGTGCCATGGCAGAGATATCTTCAGGGACAAGGCCTGGAATGAGCGTGGGAAGGTGCTCGCGAATTGCGCGATAGATTTCGGCAGTGGGAGAAGACTCGGCGGTAGAGGAATTCGCGATGACCTTGAGATCAAAACCGGGGAGCTTGCCAATAGCGTTACCTGAAGATTACAAGATCAGCATGCTGTACATGGCATACTGTCGAAGACAAAGAACTTACCGAGCTTGGGGTCGGCAACAGCGAGAGAAACCTTCTTCTCATCCTTGATCTCATCGAGCAGACTGGCTAGACGGGGTGTGACTTTTCCTTCAACAATAGCAGTGGCTTCTTCGACAGCGGTAGCAGCACTGTCGAATTTCTGGAAAGACTTCAACTTCAGTCTAGAATTGGTGTTAGTGGATCATTCTTCAATTCTTCGAACTTCGGCAATGTCAAAGCAAAATCAACACAAAATGAACAATAGAAGGAAACGTACAGATTCGACACTCCCTCAGGAGTAGCAGCCTCAGCGGGGATATCGAGATCATCACGCTTGAGGAGCTTCTTGTCCTTGGCCTTCAACAAAGCATAACCAGCGCTGGTCTCGGTAAGGATAAAGAGAGTCATGGTGGGCAAAGCGAGACCCGTGTATTTTTCCTCTGTCGCGGCTTCCCTCCAAAAGATCGAAAACGGGTTGTGGTTGAGGAAGGCGCAACCGTGACTCTGGCTGGGCTGTGTGGTGAGCTTGGGGATTTTTTTTTTCCTTTTCTTCGGCTCGAAAATTTGAAGTAGTCGCAGGGTGGAGGGCGGTGAAAAGCTTACACGGCTTGTGAATGGCTGGAGGGCACGGGTTATGTAAGCGGGGTCTCTACGGTGGTCTGGAGAGACATGATAGGCAAGACTTTGCTTAATTGTTAGTGATGACGCCAATGTTCCACGCAGGCTGCCGTAGTCATGTCGGAGCTCTCTATTTGGCCCATGCCTCCGCCATAGCTTGCGCATCTCCGACTATACAAGCTTCTTATAGCAGCCGTGCAATATGGAGGGTCTCTTTTTTAACGTCAATGGAGGGTGAGCTCCAATCATCTCTGGGTGTGCTGTTTAAGATTAGTCAACTAACTTCAGGACCAACTGGAATAGGTACCTCGAAGGTATCGTCCGTGGATACCGCAACAGTCTACTCACAGGCCAGCACTATGCCAACTTGACCCAGTGTGATACCATAGACGGTACGCATACCTTTTGATAGCTTATATTGCCATGAAACATCTAACTCGACGATTACAGATGTAAAACTTCAGCTCGCCCCCGCATATGGAGACTTCCTCGCAGCTCTCCCCCCCAACCCCTCGACCTCCTCTCTCGCCGCCAAAATGACCGACAAGATGGTCGCCGAATTCCGCTACGTCCAAGCCCAAGCAACCGGCTCATTCGCCAAGTTTATGGAATACCTAACCTACGGCTACATGATCGATAATGTTGCATTGCTGATCACCGGCACTCTACACGAACGAGATACCCGCGAGCTCCTAGAGCGTTGTCACCCTCTAGGTTGGTTCGAGACTCTACCCGTCCTCTGCGTCGCCACAAATATCGAAGAACTGTATAATTCTGTGCTGGTCGAAACGCCGTTGGCGCCATATTTCAAGGGCAGTTTGAGCCACCAGGACTTGGACGAATTGAATATCGAGATTGTCCGGAATACATTGTACAAGAATTACCTAGAGGATTTCTACAATTTCATCAACACAAACTCAGAGCTCAAGGGTACGCCGACGCAAGAGACCATGGCCGAAATTTTGGAGTACGAAGCTGATCGACGAGCAATCAACATCACATTGAACTCATTCGGTACCGAACTCTCCAAACAAGAACGGAAGAAACTCTACCCTGAATTCGGGAAATTGTACCCGGAGGGCTCGCTCATGCTCTCCCGCGCGGATGATGTGGAAGGTGTTGCCCTTGCGGTTAGCGGAGTTGGGGACTATAAGACCTTTTTCGATGCCGTGGGACTGTCTCAGGGAGGTCCCGGTGGCATTGGAAATATGGCTGGCGGCGGCAGTTCGGATGGAAAGAGTTTGGAAGATTTGTTCTATCAGAAAGAGATGGAGCTGTGCAAGGTTGTTTTTACGCGTCAGTTTACTACGGCTATTGTATATGCTTGGGTCAAGTTAAGGGAGCAGGTAAGAAAGCTCTTGAAATCGACCTCTATTGGAACTAAGCTGATATTTCCGTCTCAATAGGAAATCCGCAATATCACCTGGATTGCAGAGTGTATTGCACAGCATCAAAAGGAACGAATAGGGAATTATATTTCTGTTTTCTAGTCGTGTCTTGCAACTTGACGATTTCCCCTGTCTTGCAGTATATGTACTTACTTTCTTCTGGCGTTACGATTCCTTTATGTGCAATAAATTTTTTGGCGACTACTTATTTATCTACCCATTGAAAAATCGACATACGAAATTCCGATACATGGTGAAATCTTATAATGGTCTTTTACGATCGATCCTGAATCAGATTCTCTAAAACTGGGCAGGACAAGCGTCTTGCTCAAGACTCATTCACATACTTGTACATAACAGACGAGAATTTTCAGTCTAAAGTCATTCTCGCTGTTGGTTTGTGTTATTGTTTTTGGAAAAGAGCAAAATGCAATCATAGGTGACAACCCCCAAGAACAAACAGGGAAGAAAAGAAAAATGATGATGAATTAACCAGCGCTTGGTTATGGTAGTATAGTTTTCAAGAGTTCAAGCAGATAGAGGATGGTGATCTGAATGTGGAGGTATACGATCAAGATACCAACTATGATGGCAAGGAAATGGAAAGTCTCTCTAATCGTACTGGAAAAGAACGCTAATACTTTCACCGTGATGGACGCGACGAATGGCCTGTAATAATGTTAGTATAAGGCTAATAGGTTGTCGATGTGTTAAGACATACCTCAGCAAACACATTGCCAACTTCAAGAACCTCAAGCTTGGGGCAGCGCTTGCAGTGTTCCGTCTGGTCCACGGTATTGGTCACAACCACCTTGTCCAAGGCGCTAGCATTGATACGCTCAATAGCATCGCCACTCAGGATACCGTGGGTGACGAGAGCGTAAACTTTGGCAGCACCCTCTTTCTTGAGTAATTTGGCCGCTCGTGTAATAGTGTTCGATGTGTCTGCCAAGTCGTCGATAAGAATGGCTGTGCGGTCTCGTACGTCTCCGACAAGCATCATCGTGGCATTTTGTCTATCGGATATTTTTG
Organism: Talaromyces pinophilus; assembly: GCA_001571465.2. Taxonomy (NCBI): domain Eukaryota; kingdom Fungi; phylum Ascomycota; class Eurotiomycetes; order Eurotiales; family Trichocomaceae; genus Talaromyces; species Talaromyces pinophilus. The sequence goes on along the minus strand of CP017344.1, from coordinate 1,487,517 downwards.
TAGGTCGTCGTTCCTATTGAAGTAGATGTTAGATTATGTCCGATCTTCATTTTACTTGGCGTAGAAACTCACTTTGTGGATAAGTGCAAATTCAACTCCCATGGAGTCTGCAATGGCAGTTGCTCGCTTTGCACCACCAGCATCAGGACTGACGATAATGCAATTCCTGTAATCAGGAATGTGACGCTGAATATATCTCTTGAGTAATGGTCGACCGTAAAGGTTGTCGACGGGAATATCGAAGAATCCTTGATATTGGGGGTCGTGCAAATCCATTGTGATGATGTGGTCAGCGCCAGCACAGGTCAAGAGGTCTGCGATCAGAGTTCCTGCCTGAGCAACCCACTGTCGGTAACCAGGACGAGGCTCAAACTCGGGGACCTTGGCAACGCTGCTAGAGATGCTCGCCGCCTCATCGCCGTTCACGCCATTGGTAAGGCCAGACTCTGAGCGAGGGAATTCAATGGTGTCGCTTTGCTTGCCTCCATTTACAATGGGGCGTCGTTTTACCGGCGAGCCATTGCTCTCTGATTCGATTTGAGCCCTTGCGAGGCTCTTCTGGAGACTTTCGACATCGTTGTTCATTCCCTGGCTCTCGGCTTTTCCAGGATAAGGTGTTGAAGGAGTGCTATCGAATGTAAATTGGGTATGAGCCGACGACTTGACGAGAGGAGCTCCGCTCTTCTTGTATGGGATATCGCTCTGACGAGAATATGGGAACAATGGTAGTACAGCGGTAACTCGTTTCGCAGAAGCGGTTTTGCAAGCCGATATGGTAATCAGAAGCTCGAGCAAATGATCGTTCACTTTTCCCCCGCCAGACTGAATGATGTAAACATCTTTTTCTCTCACCGACTCTTGAATTTCCACCCGAGTCTCACCGACGGCGAATTTGGAGAGTAGGACATTTGCTTGAGGAATTCCAAGATGATTGCAAATTGTTTGTGTGAGCTGAGGATGGGATGTTCCCCCGATAACAACGATGTTCCTAACCATGGTGTTGTTGTGTTGTGGTTGTATTAGATCAGAAGCACAGCTCACAGACCACCGATACTCGGAGCGACGGAAAAACTTGCGATGAAATCAAAGCAGACGGCGATCAGGCGATTGCGGAGTGAGTCGAGAATCAAAAATCCATGTCTGTAGACGGGCTGAGGTGGCTGTTCCGGACGAAGGAGGTTGAGTCAGAAAGTAGAGGACGTCAAGACGAGGTTCAATGTCGACAATATTTTATCTGCATGGAGAAAAATGACTCGCCGCCAGCAAAAGCGGAACCAGGCTTGGCTCTCTCTCGTGCTCAGGAAAAAGGCCGAATGGGGAAAGGCGGCACAAGGCTTGCGGCAAAACCATTTACCCCGCGCTTGTAACGGCGAGAAGCGCGATCTGATAGAAGACCAGAACCTCGAACATGAAGACACGAAAGGAAAGACAAAAAGAAAAAAAGAGAAAAAAAAGAAAATGATCTGGCAGACAACGATCAATACGCACGCGCTCAGTCAGCCGGCCTTACCTAGGGGCGTTAGCAGCTGACTGCAGTGTGGAATACACTCGGCGTTACGCTATGGATTGGATCCGTTCTGCTGCTTAAGATACATCAAGACAAGAAGATAATGGATTGAAGAAATCGCTTTCCAGCACTCGAGCCATGAATAGGAGTTCGGTACATCAGTGATGAGAGAGAACAGTAAGGCTATGACAAAAGTTTATATCATAGTACATCCAGAAAGATCGGTGTCGCCTTGCGTTCAACAACCAGTCGGCGTGTCAAGCCACGTACATGACCGACAAAGTATGTACGTAGTCGGGCATTGGCTCAGACAGTTGTTGCCGGTTGCGGTCGCAGTAAATCCCGGAAGATAGCTCCATGTCGTTGTAAGAATCGCAGAATTCCTTTCAATCGCCGGTGTCGACTTCCCTGTAATCAGTTATCAGTATATGCAAATCCCTTGGGCGCATTTGGTGAAGAGGATGAAGTGGTAGCTCACAAGTCGAGTTGTACACCATTCGAAACACCATAGTCCTAGAATAATGTTAGCACAAGCTCAAAGCTATCGTAGCGGGTGGCGCATACCTGTAAAGTGAGCTGATCTTTGAAAGGCCTTTCGCCTTGACGCTTCAACAAGATTTCATGAGGTTCACGTCCGATTCGCGCGGCGACCTGAGCCTTGAAGAGTTCTAGATATCAAGCATTAGCCATGTCCAAAGGACCCCTTTAGATTTATTGAGGGGCGACTCACTGATTGGATCTGAGGCTAGGCATGGAATAGCAGCTTTCGTACCCAGACGATCGTTGACATTGACTATGATCATCTCCTCGGTAGGTGCTGCTACTACCGGAACCTTCTTAGGCACTGGCTTTGGTTTGACATCCAGCTTCTCGTCCTTCTTCTCATCATGCCTTGCCGGAGCGATCGTATCACGGCCTCGTTCACGGTCACCGTATCTATCCCTGCTTCTGTCACGACGAGGAGACCGCGGTCGGTATTGTTCGCGATAGCCTCGCTCTAAACGACGATCATCATCGCGGTTTCTGTCACCTTGGGGTCTTTTGTCTTTCCAGCGAAAACCTCCCTGGTTCCGCGGGCGTCTCGATCTATCGAAATCGGGAGACCTACTTCGTCTCCGACGTTCAGGTCGTGGAGACCGCGAACGTGAGTCGGGCATGGTGGTTGTGGTTGATATAGTTTTGAGGGCGGGTTGGGCGAACACGGAAAGCAACAGCAGCTCCCAGCGCGGAGAACGACACACGTGACGGCAAGTGTTGCAAAATTTGGGGCCTAAGGCCGTTCCGCAGGTCTGGCTTTAAGCTTACTTTATTACTGGCCCGCCGGGATCTGCAGCTTCTTTAGCCTTCCTCTAGGCCTCGAGAGATGTGTCTACAGTGATCGATCGAACGTCTCACAATCCGATTTTTGGAGCAGTTGCAAACACAACGTCCCTCGTCATCAAGATCATGAATCAACTTTAGATTCTGCGCAGTCTGACATTCCCAATGTCTGCTCGGCTCACGGTACAGCGTCCGTCACCTACGACGGTACTATTTACCGCTTCCAACGCGCCCGCACGTCGCACCTGGTCATCGAAGCTTGCGTTCAGCATTGAGGTCCTGTTACGAATTCTGGGGTTTGTCTCGATACTACTTATCAATTTCGCCAAAGTTCGTCGCTTCATAGTCTCCAATGATGGGAATTGGGGTGTGTCACCTGAACTATGGACCACGAGTGTGGGATCGCTCACCTGTGGCATTGCGGACCACTATACGTGGCCGATTGTGGCCGTTGCGAGCGCATTAGTTACATATGCAGTTTGGAGGAAAGGATATACCGGTTTGTTCATCTTCGCTCGTCTCATCTAATCGAGTTCAATTGTTCTAGATTATCAGCTAATGTTGTCGCAGAGGAGTCCCTTTTAGTGATTCGCGGGTTAGGCGTCCAAACTTCAACATCGTCTTCCATGTACTGGTCTAGCGCTGCTACAAGATTTATACCGACTACCCAGATACAAGATATCGTCATACATGAAGCTTTCAAGGGCTTTGAGGTTCGCTTCTATCTTGCGATAATCGTGGAAGGTGAAAGCGGAGTAGTCGTTGTCTTTCCGGTAAATCTCCCCGCTGGCTATATACATTGAAGAAAGGCTTACATGGAGTTTACAGAATCTTTTGCCAAAACGCACACTTCTTGAAGAGGTCTGGCGAGGCGCTCGCCAGTGCCTCTACGAATCCAAAACCGTTCCGCTACCAGGGTAAAGAGGGCTACTTCGCACGTCGTGTTCCATCAAATCAATTACAAACAAAGCGAGTCAATTGAGGTACCAAGATGGATTTGATGCAGTAAGGTTTTAACCTTGTATGTTCATGCCTTCTCTTTCCCTTCAAGTTTTAACCTCTCTGCTCTTCGCTGACGACTAGCCAGATACCTAGCATTCTGCACTTCTACCGTTGCCGTTTTTCCCTTTCGCATAACCGGGACATACACTCCGCCCAACTTTCCTTCATCGCCTCCAAAGAAGATTTTTTGGCTCTTGAAAGGCTTCGCTGGCAGTTCGTTCTGGATGAAACTAGGACTGCCTTGACCGGCCGCTAAGTCAAGCAATGATCCTGCGAGAATCTCATCGATCTTACGCTGTCTCCAAGTTTGCCAAAGCGTGTCCATGAGACCACCGAAGCCGAATTTACCGTCACCTTTTCCGGATGATGGATTTCCTTGACGAGGGTCGCCGCAATAGATCCAATTCAGTGAATCTTCTCTACTACCACTTGCTTCGTCTGGAAAGATGCAATCCCATAAAACAAGTGGCGCATCTGACGCCATCTCGTATGTGGGTTTACACGGGTTTTTCGAAATATCTAACAATTCGGGAACGATGGATGGACTCTCAACACCTTGACCGACCAGGAACAGAATCGCAACCATATGGCGCACTTGGTGCCACAAAAATGCTGATCCGTGGAGAGTGAATGTATATACCAGCGGCGTGGAAGGTTGTTCTTCGTTGACATTGCTTCCGTTAGCGTTGTCAACAGGATTCCTCGTGGGCTGAAATTCCTTCGACCCAACATAACCGAGAGGATTCTTGCTAGGGTCGACCAAATCTATGCTTGCACGGTAAATAATGCGCTCGAAATTCTCGATTTGTTTGCTCGTATCGACACGGCAGAAATTGCGAAAATCATGCCTTCCGACATAGTGCTTGCAGGCTTCGCGCATGGCTTCAATATCCAGCCAGCCGTCCCTGAGCTCCTTCTTGGCTATACCACGATGGTGTGCCGCGCTGCGACGGAAACCGAGTTCTCCTGGTATAGGGTTGAAAGCTGGCTGTGTGAAGAAGTATCTATACTGTCGCTCGCGGCACGAGAAACGAGCATCAAAGTCTGGGCCTGGATTAGGACACCATGCTAGGATGCGGATATCTTGCGGCAGGACACCGTTCAATATTTGTATGTAGGGTAGTTCGTCCCTTATATCATCCCAACCATCGTCTTCCTCGATTTCGTTCACTGGCTGAATCTCAGCATCTGGGTTTGCTCCAACATTGTCCTTTGTAGAATCAACGATTGATTCCTCTACATCTACCTGCTGTACAGTGGTTTCCTCGGTAGTTGTAGTTGTAACAGTCATACTTGTAGCAGTCTCGACCTTCCGCTTTGGCCGAGAACTTCGAACCCTAATACCAATGACCTGCCCAAAAGCACTAACACCTCTATCCGTCCGACCACATTTGGAGTATTGACAACCGTCCCAACTCAAATCGAACGGTTTTGTTCTGTCTTGCTGGTCAAGACTCAACTCCATCGGGGACGTCGCCGTGGGAAAGATCAATCGTGTTTTGCGTAACGCCTTCCATATTTCCTCCTCAATAGTAGGTAAGGGAGTTGTGTTCCCGTTCGCATGCTCAAATCCATTGTATCTTTGACCGAGATAGGCGAACTTCAGCGCAATGTGGCGGGTATGATATTTGGATGGATCCATTCCTCGGAACTGTTTCTTTGGTTTGTTGACGCCTTCTGGACTCGTAGCTCTAACTGGAGTGATATTCTGAATTCGAGGCTTAATGGTAGCCGTAGATTCAACAGGATCGGGTTTCGTTGGCGGGGGGACAGCACCGAATTCATTTGTCTGAGCGTTCAACTGGCGCTCAAGCTCCATGATGCGTTCGACAAGGCTGGATGTACTCCATGTCGAGTAATCCTGGCCTTGAGCAGGACTTGACTCCGGCTTTTGAGGGGTGGACATCGTGAACAAGTACGGCGTTTGCGAATAATGTCTTCGAGTCGCACTGTGCAAAAAAAGGTTTTTGACCTTGACGAACCTAAAATAAATAGGTCGCGACAACCTCATCCCTCTATTCGAAGAGGGATTATAGCCTACTCAATGGGAGTGTCGTGGGGTGCCGAGGTTGTAGTTTGTTAATTCGTTTCTTTTTTTTTTATTTTTTTTGGATGTTTAAATTGCGGCATCAAACTTCGGCCTTAGGCATGAACTCCACCCCCCTTCCTAACGTCATCTGCTGAAAGAACATCGAAATATCAACAACACATATCAACTATCTATATGAGCTCATCCTTGACTGTGCAATGGACGATAATGCAACAGTCACACTGTTGATCCTCGGAGAAGCAGGCTGTGGAAAGACGACGTTCTTGTCGTGAGTATATTCATACCGATCCCTGCATCAATCTCCTGATATCAAGAGTTCAACCACTAAATCGTACACAGGAGATTAAAGAACCCCAATCTACCCTTACATGGAGAATCAAGTCTGCTACGAGACAGTGACCAGCCGTACTTGTATGACATTCGATTCTCCAGGAAATCGTTCAAGTTAGAAGTATACGACACCGCATCCCCAAATCAACATTGGTCATCCTTGAACCCGAGTGTTGTCATACTCGCATATGACATATCAAATAGAAAAAGCTTAGACGCCTTGAAACAAGTATGTCAATCCGGAGAAGCCAAAATCCAAGGCTCAAGCTGAAACTCTACTGTAGTGGCGCAACGATATAACCAGGTACTTCCAGCGAGGCGCTGGTGAACGTATCCCCGTAATGATGCTCGGTCTCAAGCGAGATCTGCGAGTCGAGAATGATCAGATCATATACCCACAAGAGGCAGGTCCAATGCGCAAGTCATCAAGTTTAATATCATGCCATTAACTAACAAGGAGATATATGTAGGGCTACCGCATAGCGCAAGAACTGCATTGTGATCGCTATGCAGAATGCTCTGCCGTTACTGGAGAGCTGATCAAGGAAGCCTTTGAGGATATTGCCAAAGTTGCGGCTATGACGACGACCGAGAAAGGTGCCCAAGGCGAGGGTGGGTGTACGATTATGTGAGGTGCAATGTACTGCGGAGCTACAACAACAGAGAATGCGACTCTTCTACAAAATGACCTTTCGCCGAGAGAAGGTTGGGAAAAGTTTAGAACAACGAAAGCTGCGTGCAAAGCATGCCTTTTTTTTTAGCGTTGTTCATCGTGCTTGTGCTATCACCCTGAGAACCGAGTAACGACTGTTTTGCACCATGAAGGGATTGTCATCATCGCGCCTAGTTTGGAAGAACATCTCTATTGCCGATGCATGTGGTATATATACTTCCATGTCTTGGCGACTACGGGCAATGGCGCGGTAGTCAATGAATACATCATACGAGCTAGTCTCGACTCCTTTGAAGAGGCAAGTAGCTAGTGGTAGATATATTACAGAAATCTACTCCTACTTGAACCGTCCATCTGCACGCCGATGTAATTCTTATAGATTAATCTAAGACGACATAACAAATGAGATTTCCCCGAGACAACGATCAAGTCCGCCTCGTCAAACTGACAGTACAGGGCTTTCCCCTAGTAAATCCACAGATAATAGGATAAACTAGGTATCTTTCCCTCGTAAGTACCAGTCAGAACAGTAAACAATATGCGTGTGACAGGTATAAAAGAAACCTCCGCTGCTTTAAATAATCGTCTCATGAAATCATAATCCTTCTCATCACGTACAAGGGAATAATAGGGTTGTTTTTTGAGGACCAAAGTTTGTGTTTTTTGCGCTCAGATTGAATATGTAACGAGACATCCGACATCCATCATCGAAATAGTCGTCAAACTTTTTTTTTTGATTTGATTCGAGTAAAATTAAATCTTTTCAATCCATTTACCACTTGGTCTCAGGGTTGGGCTGAGCAGACTCAGCAGCCCAGTCACCACCAGCCTCAGCCTCCCAGCTGGCACCAGCAGTAGCGCTGGCAGCAGCGAAAGCAGATCCAGGAGCAGCAGCGCCAGGAGCGGCGGCGTCCCAGCTGTCACCGACGTAGCCGGACTCGATGGCGGCAGGGCCAACCTCCTCAGCACCGGGGACCTTGGACTCGTCAGCAATCTCCTTGGTCTCCTCGGCCTCAGGATCGCGGTAGAAGTAGAGATCGACAACAACGTCCCACTCGGTCTCGCGGGTAGCGAGGGTACCGCGGAGACGGAGAACCTCACGGGCTAGCAACCACCAGACCAAACCGATGGCGTGACGACCCTTGTTGTTGGTGGGGATGGCAACATCGACGAACTCGGTGGGGGAGTCGGTGTCGCAGAGAGCAATGACGGGGATGTTGACGTAGCTGGCCTCCTTGATAGCCTGAGCATCGGTACGGGGGTCGGTGACAATGATCAAGCGGGGCTCCTTGAAAGAGCGGGTGATGTAGTTGGTGAAATTACCGGGGGTGAAACGACCGGCAATGGCGGTAGCACCAGTGTGGGAAGCGAACTTGAGGACAGCACGCTGGCCGTAGGGACGGGCAGAGATGACGGCAACATCGGCGGGGTTGTCGATGGCTGCGATGATACGGGCAGCGAGGACAATCTTCTCCCTGTGAACGATTAGACGAGCGATTATAACCGTGTTGCGATTGTTAAAGCATACCAGGTCTTGCCAATGTTGATCACGTTGATACCATCGGGACGAGTCTTCCAGAGGTAAGGCTCCATGTGAACCTGCAAGTTCTTGGAACCCAAGTGGCATTGAGCTGCGAGGAGCATCTCAATGTCCTGGGAGGTGGCATTGAAAACGGGGGGGAGGTTAGAGGGGGCCATGGTGAACGACTGATTTGTTGATGGAAGTGAGGTTATTCAATCGTTTTGGCACTTGTCCTGAGCGTGAGGAGGAAGTCGAAGATCGATCGAAGTCGAAGTCGAGAAAAAAGTATCGCACAGCGCCGGTCTCAGCCAGTCAGAGCGGCGCATCCAGGGAACTTCGCTTGCGTTGTGGGTTAGGGCAATAGCGCGCCAAGATTTGGAGGTCACGTTTTGCGCTACATTGAAAGTAGACTAGCGCAGTTTGGCTGCGGCTTCCGGGCTTGGCGTTGATGTTGAGATTTCCAGCAGAACATCTTACGGTAGGAAAGTTGCCTGTGACCTTGAGAAGCAGGGAGCTACAATTCAAGATGCCTCCACGTCTATCATTACAGGGCATCTCGAAGCCATTTTCAGGTTCGTACTCAGCTTACATACGCAATTAATCCATAGCTAATCGAAGCCCAGGCTCCTCAAACATAACCAATCCGTTGACAATCGTCAAGCGAGAACCATGCAAAGTCGACATTCGCGCAGGCTCATTCGAAGCCCGACAAAGACGACGACATGATCCCTTCCTCATGGCACAGTCCCGTCAACGCAAAGCCGCCAATATCTCTCGCCAACAGGTTCTTTTCGAAGAACGACAGGCTGCCCTTGGTGATCCCGTGAAAAGCCAACCCACTCCATTCATCCAGCAGATCGATGCAATCCAGTCCGGCAATATCCCATCTCAAACTGTTGGGTCAGTTAAAGTCAGCACGTGGAACCATTTTATCAAGGCCGACGAATTCGACTCGGCACTCGAGTACTCCAAAGCTCTCACGGAGCCCCTACCACCGCAGGACGCAAGTATCGCCGATCCTCACGCATACGAACAACAGATCCAACAACACGAAAAAGCTCACCAAAATGCACGGGAGGCAATGAAGCGTATCGTGCAGCTGTCCAGCGGAAACACTGCGGATCGTACTCGAGTCAACATCGAAGCTTGCATCGAAACCTTTGGTCGACACAACACCGACAAGGTCCTGCCCTCGAAACCAGCCGCTGTAACTACCACAGAACATCCCGAAAAGACTCCCCGAGCAGGTCCGGATACCGGATCACCTGAAGTGCAGGTTGCTATTTTGACAACAAAGATTATGAATTTATCGCGACATCTTCAGACAACCAACAAAGACAGACACAATAAGCGCAATCTCCGAGTGCTTGTACACAAGAGACAGAAGCTCTTACAATATTTGAGAAGGAAAGAACGGGGAGGTCCGCGATGGCAGAATCTGATGACATCTCTTGGTTTGTCGGATGCAGCCTGGAAAGGTGAAATCAGCATGTAAATTATCACATTCATATATTTCTCTTTTGTATTTTTAGCACTATAATTGGCACCAATATCATCGAGGCATCTTCGGTTTCTGTACTCTGACCGGATCAAGCTGTGACTATGGAAGCATCATCCAGCTACGTATTACGAATGAAGATAGAAGACGGCCATGGCCATGGTAATCTAAGAATGCACAGCTAAAAGTACTCGGAATGGAGAGACCTGATATGGACTTGAGCTTGAAGCTATCATTCGTTACACTGACAGAGCGCGTACCCAATATGATAATAAACAAAACGCTGATATTCCAGACCGGAGGTGCCAGCACACCACGAAGAGGAACCTGCCTCTCTTCGAGGTATGCAAGCGGATGGCACCCCCGGTCTGAAACAAGAGAAAAAAAAAGATTCAACCTGAAAATAAAGTACAAGCTGAAATAGAAAATTACTTTTGGACCTATACATGAACTGAAACCTTTTTGCCCGACACTAACAAAACCCCGAAGAACTTGACCAACATTGAAAACACAAAACTCCAAATGCAATGGATTGATCACACGATCGTTCATCGACTTCGTAAAATTTTGATACGTCTTTTCGATATTTGAGGCAGACGACGCCTTTCTAGTGTCATATTAATTTCGATATATGACAAACAATGTGCAGTACTCGTGATTACGATATCAAATCACCGAGTATCTCATCTGTATCAATCAAGCCTTGATCGAGCTCATTCTGAAACTGCTTGAAGGATTTTTGGAACGAATTGTGGCTAGCCCTCTGCTGCCCTGCGCTCACGGGGGTAAAACGAGTAGTTTCTTGGATGTTGTTGACCGGAAGCGGGTCAAAGCTAGGCCACTGCACCTTGCTGAAATCGCCGCTGGGGCAACGCTGGTAGAGCTCGAAAGCCTCTCGTCCGTACTCATCATCGCCGAAGACTTGCATCAGATCCTCTGGATCCTGCGGATGCATTCCAGTCAAAGTTTGAGCCGGACTCGCCTGTGAGGCCGGGCTAGAAGAAAGTGGAACGTTGTTGCGAAGGCGACTGGGGGTTTTAGGCCTGCTTCTTTCTGTCACAGGCTGACCCCTCGCGGTCGCTGAAAGAGGTTTGATTGGTGGTAGGCGGGTTGTTTCATCGCTGATATTCTGTTTAGCGGCAGCGGTAATGGAACGATCGGTAGGCTGGTTCGAAGACACGCCATTGATGGATGCGCCCGTCGCAAGTTGTTGCTGGGAGACTTGCTGCATTTTTTGCTCCACGGGTGCTTGAGCGGATTGTTGCTGAAGAGGTTGTTGGACTACTTGTTGCGCCTGAACGGATGGTGGCTGGAGAGGTTGTTGGACTATTTGTTGGGCGGGTGATTCGACGCGTGTTTGCAAGATGGGTTGCTGTGCAGGTGTGCGCACAGGTGATGGCTGAGCCACAGGCTGAGGAGCAGGTTGAGACACATGGGACTGTAGGAATCGGTTCGCAGGGGTTCCTGAATCATTGTTAACGATATTGTTTTTCAAGTTCTCACGATTTAAACGACGTCGTTCAGTCGCCGCTTTGCGCAGATCTGAAATCAAACCAGATTGTGGGAAGGTTTTAGAAGGGGGTTGCATGGGTTGCATCTGCTGCATGGGCTGCGTGTAGGGATTCACTAAGGGTGTGGGCTGGGTTCGCAAATCCGGGGTTGATTGATAAGGGTCAAAATGAAATGAGGGTGTTTGATGTCTCATACCCTGAAACATTTGTCCTTGGTAGACAGTGGTAGTTGGACGGTTCCAACCGGGGGGTGTAGGAGGCTGCCAGTGGGTTTGTGTAGCCGTGTTTGTGATTGGTAGCCGGACGTTCGATGATTCTGCTTCTGCTTCTGGTGGAAGGAATCGGGCTCTCTTCTCTGGAGGCCGAGCAGTGGGAGCAGAGACAGTAGATTTTGCGGCGGCGGCTTCACGTTCAAGCTCACGTCTTGAGTATTCCTCGGCCTCTTCGATTTCATCGTCGGAGTAGGTAAAATAATCCAGATCCATGCCGTAGCTGCAGCCGGCAGGATTTGGAATCACGTCTGGGGAAGGTGCGCGTTTGCGTTTGTGGCTTCCGGTTGATGGCTCTGCCTGGGTATCAGCATTTTGAAGTTCTCCATTTGTTTCGTTTTGCTCAGTCTGCTCCGTCCCTGGAACTTGCACGTTCTCTTTGGCAGTTTCAGTAGTCTTGTTGCTTTCGTCTTTCTGTTCGTCAGCCTTAGCCTTCCCTTCAGACGAGGGTGTAATCCGAGGAGGGGATGGGATCCGGGGATATAGGCTGTATGTCAGATCCATATCGGTAATCTGAGTTGCATTGGTTTCTGTAGTTGGGGCAGCCGCGCCATCAACACGTGCTGGTGTCGCACCACCACCAGCAGCTATCAAGTTTGATGAGAAATCAGCAATGTGTTCAATCAATTGGATGTTAATAACTTACCGAAGGGGACGGCTTGATCTGGAGCTTGTCGCATGAAAGGGGCAAGTCGTCGCCTCACAGATCCGGTAACAGAAGTAAGTAAACTGCGAAGACCCCAGTTGTTCGAAGTTGGGGTCTCGACTGGCCGATTCTCGTCTTCATTGTCTTCATCGTCCTCCATGTCGTCTTCGTCTTCGTATACAGGTAGCTGGAAGGAACTCTGCATATCCTCTGGAATTGGTCCTAGTATCATATGGCGCTCCATTGCCCTTCGTGTGATATCATTACGAGCTTCTTCATCTGCCGCTTCCCGTGCAGCTTGTTCAGCTTGCTCTTGCTCTCGGAGGTTGGACATAGCTTCGTCGAATTGAAATACTGAAGACTGGGCGCTCGCTCGTTGTCGTACCGTTTCAAGGTAACTGAGGGAACGACCAGGATTAGTAGTAGGAGTGCGACGCTTGCTGCGAGGAGTTTTGCCAGGCGGGGGTCTGGTGCGACGGCGTTGTGCCCTGGGTGGTCCATCAGTGATATTTTCATCGTTGTTTGATTCCAAAGCCCGCTTCTTGCCCTTCTGCCTTGCAGAAAGTTCCTCTTTTTGCTGTTTGGCTAGTTGTGCAGCCTTGGCCTTGGCCGCGGCCTCGGCTTCTTTTGCGGCTCGACGGAGGTTCTCTTTCGCTTCCGCGGTGACAAGTATACCTTCCGCGCACATATTCGTTAGCACACCATTCAAGCCCATGATCGTTTCCTTAGACATCCAAGAGCGCATATCATGGCCTTGCACGCATTCCATCTTCACGACACCTTCGCAGCAAGGACAACGGATTGAGGCGGGGTCGAAGGCGGAACTGTCGGTGGCCTGACGCTGGAGAACGATTTTTAGAGCGGCGTCGAGAATCTCGTCCTCGGCAAGAGAGTAGTTTGTTTCATAAGTTGCCCAATCTTTAACATCTGTAGGTAGTGCTGGTACACCTCTCTCGAAAGGATTGTCCCGTGGTTCGCGTCCTTTTTTCAATTTATGATAGGTATGTCTGATGCCTAAAGATGATCCCTTGAGACTCTCCTTAAGACTGTCCTTGAAAAACTTGAGAGCGTTTCTGACGGACGTCTTCTTGGCTGGCGAACCGAGGCTTGACATACTTCCCAGAGAGGAGACGGATGAAGCGTCAGAATCGTCGTGGTCAGGTTGTGGGGTGGCGGGAGCAGGCGAAATAGTCGAGCCGTTGTCCTGTGCTGCGTTGATGCGTGGTGGTGTCTGAATAACAGGTACTTGACCTTGAATTTGAGGTATTCCTGGGGTCCCTGGGGTTTCCTGGGTAGGGGTTTGGATGGGTTGGGTTTCTTGGGTAAGGATCTCACTTTTGTTTTGAATGTTTTCCTGATCTGTCTCCTCTGTCGCGACAACTGTTGCCTTTTTGGTAGGCTTGGGACCACGCTTTGCCTTCGTGTTGGTTGCTTTCTTGGTATCGGCGGATTTTTTCGAAGGCGCAGCAGTAGTAGTCCTTCTCACACGACGTGGGGTTTCAAGAGAACGGAGAGGCGATACCCCCTCTTGGGCTTGCATTTGAGAGCGCGTGAGTGGCATTTTTAATCTTGCAGAGCGTTAGATTCGAGTCGACATGAATGAGATTGCACAATTGAGGTTGAAAATTGTCGGAGGAAAGTTGTGGAGAAAGGTGGACAGTTTGAGGATGGTTCGAAAAGTAAGTTTTTTGAGGGGGAATGAAATTATGTTGTGGTGAAAACGAGTGTGTAAACAAAGACTCGATCTTTTTTTTTTTTCGAGACTCGAGATGATGAGTCGAAAAAGGATGAGTCTGTGGTAGAGCTGGGTCGATAAAGACGATGGAGAAGAGAAGAAGCCTTTGAAGCTTTTGGTGTGAAGAGAGAGAAAAAAGCGATTGAGATGAACGAGTGAAGAAGAAAAAGATATATAGAGAGAGATAGAGGAGGGGTGGTTGGAAAGGCACGAGGAGGAAATAATCAAGCTTCACGGAGTTAAGAGGGAGACAAGGGCAAACGCAAGCAAACGAACTTACCTGGGTCGGCGGTGTTTGGGCGGGCTGGTAACAATAACAACAATAACAAACAGCAACGACGCGTCTTTTTTCCTTTGCTGATGGGTTGCCCCTTTACAGGGCGGTATCGAACAAACAGCCAAAAGGGCAGCGCGGTGAGGTTATCGTCATGGTCGAAGAACAAGCTGTGGACAACAAAAAAAGCGATGAGGAAGGGAGTTGGCGGTACGTCCTCAGTTTGGCAGTGACGTCGGCAGAATGGTGCACCCGCTCTGATTGGCGCGGGCGGCCTTACCGCCCTCGACGCCCAGGGTTTGCACTGTTTGCATCGTTTTCCATCGTGGTTCCAATGGCAACAAGGCAGTTTACAGACAATCTCGAGGTTTCTAACAATGTCATTCTCTCGTGTCCATTACATGTATACAGTTCTATTGGATAGGTCATATGCATGCTCCTCTACTCGTGCTGGCCTGTGCTGTTCAGAGCGACTCCCCGATATATATTTATCAGTTGTGATGCCACCACCGATCGAGACAAGACAATTGATCAATCATAACAAAGCACCCATCGGTCTTCTACTACCAAGGAATGTATATAGCGATGCTTTGACGCGATTGCTACTGATGAGATTGACAGGTAGATAACAAATGATTTGGAGATCAGCGAGTACGACCCTGGATTAATAATCCGACGTCATCGAACACCAACAGACTGCTACTATAACTACTAGTTACGGAGTATATAACAGTAGTACGACCCATCTCCCATCCGTTCATTATTACTTCAATGGTAATGCATCCAAGAAATCTGGGAGCAGATGGCTTGGCATCCAGCAGTATAAAAGACTCTTTTCCGCCTGCTCTCAGCCAGCACATTGGTTTCTAGTCATCTTCGATCGCTCGTAGTGAAAGACTCAACATGACAACCGTAACTACCGTGACCACCGTCAGGGAACAACCCGAAGAGTTGTTTACCGCAGAACTCGGTGAGAATGAACCTGCCGTATATGCAACCAGCTTCCCTGAGGGGGGCCGCGACTCATGGCTCGTCGCCATAGGCTCTTGGTGTTCAATGACGGCTGCTCTCGGTATGGTCAACTCGGTTGGTGTTTTGGAAGCTTATGTATCGACCAATATCTTGACCTCGAGCTCGACTGACTCGACCGGTTGGATCTTCGGAATCTATGTATTTGTCTCGTATTTCTGTGGTGTACAGGTTGGGCCGATCTTTGATGCCCGGGGACCACGCGAGTTGATGCTTGTTGGGACTGTTTTTTTGCTGGTTGGCACTTTTACTCTAGGGCTTTGTACAGGTGAGCATTACTTTCCGTAGCAGAAACTGGAACTGACACTGACCTTACAATGCAGAGTATTATCAATTTATCCTGGCCTTTTCAATCCTCAGCGGAATTGGAAACTCATTCTTGTTCACCCCTGCCATGGGCGCTATATCGCACTGGTTCGACAAGCGACGCGGCGAAGCAAGTGGCTTCGCCTTTACTGGCAGTGGCTTCGGCGGAGTCCTCTTTCCGCTGATGATTCAATCCCTACTTCCACGGGTAGGATGGGCCTGGTCAACACGTATAGTCGGCTTCGTTTTTCTACTTCTCTGCACCGTTGGAGTGGCCCTTTGTCGAAGTCGTCTTCCGCGCAAGAGAGGCGCGGCCGCTTCATGGCGTGTAATGATGCCTGATCTCAGCATTTTCTCCAAGGATGGAACTGGAGCCATGGCCGTGACCACCGCCGGCGTCTTCCTCCTCGAATGGGCCTACTTTGTTCCCCTGACGTACCTACCAAGTTACTATTTGACTCGACAAGGTCTCTCGGATAAAGCTGCCGTCACTGGAGCAGCAGCCTTTGCCTACCAGTTACTCGCTATTCTCAATGCCGTGTCATGCGTTGGCCGCTATCTTATTGGACATATTGCCGATAGAGCAGGCCGCTATAACACCATGATTGTCTCCAACCTAATATGTCTAGTCTCAGTCATCTCCTTGTGGCTACCTGACGCACTGGCAGAATCGCCTCCGAGTAAGGCTCTGCTGATTTGCTTCGTTGTAGTGTTTGGCTTCGCTAGTGGTTCAAATGTCAGTTTGATGCCTGTCTGTATTGGACAGTTGTGTCCTATCGAAGATTACGGCAAATACTATGCCAGTGCCTACACTGTGGCTAGTGTAGGTTGTTTGACGGGTATACCTATTGCCGGGAATCTTATCACGGCTACCGAAGGAGGCCGACGGGGCTACTGGAGTCTCATTCTCTTCACTGGTATAAGTTATGTGGCAGCATTTGCTTGTTTTCTTTGGGTGCGAGTTCGAGCAAAGGGCTGGAACATAAGAACCGTCTGGTAGCGAGACTCCACGAAAACTACGATACCTTCATATTGGAGCCTACCATCAGACAAACGGAGACAGAATCCTTCGTCATAAAAGAGTCTACCTATAGGAAAATAGAGACAAAATCCTTCATTATAAGAGAGCCTACTATTAGAAAAACAGAGATAGAACCCTTCATCACAGAGCCTACCATCAGGAAAATAGAGACAGAATCCTTCATCATGAAAGAGCCTACCGTCAGAAAAACAGAGACAGAATCAATTATCATCGTAGAACCCGCTATGACAGGTCATATGCACAACTTCAATATCAACAAAGGCTTGCCAAGAAGAAATACTTTTGTGCGCCTTGCAATGTTTGCTTGCAATTCGGATCTTGTCCGGCATAACAAGGCTCCACGTCACCTCCTGATGCTCGAGAGAAGAGAACGGCTTTTCTGTCAACCTTGTAGCAAGTCATTTGATTATCCATCTCACCTTGAAAGACACAAGAAGACTCAAGACCACATCAGAAAGATAGATCCTAGCGGTGTGAAATCTGGCATCCAGGAGACAAAACCTTTCAAGTGTGAGCTTACACAACATAAGACGTCACTGAAGCACCTTATGAACACATCCATGGATCTGATCTTAAGGGCGTGCAATCTCGCGTCCAGACTCTCCAGGACCTGGGGTTCAATTGTGATCCTTGTTCAGTCTTCTGTCGCATATCAAAGCAATTAGAGAAACGTAAGATGACTGCAAGGCATATCAAGCGTCTCAAGTCACCGACCGAGACTAAGGACAAGCCATACAGGTGCGAACCTTGTCAGTCCTACGCCATTTGGCCTTCCAAACTCAGGGCACACGAGAAGACCACCAAACGCTGCGAAAGAACTTTACGTCAGTGTCTCGCTTCCATCACTCTCGTCATTATAGAAATGGGATGCACTCTAGTATCATATACTGTCTAACCAATAATGGTTAGGAGCACTCTCCATATCCATAAGAATAACATCTAAGGGATACCAATATAGTGTGATAAGAGGGCCCTCTGTTCGTTATAACCAATACCGGGCTCTTTGACGACGACTGTTCCTGTCTCTGGCCATAACCGCAAGGGAGCTTCTGTTCGTTATATCAGGTTCTGCTGTATCAACATTAAAATATATATCCATGGATACATCCACAGAGGTCTGTTCAATCAGCAGGAGGCTTGAATTGTACTGATAACATTGAAGCCATCGGCCTCTCCTGTTATGTATATCCCACCTGCACTTTTTACACCAGTTGACCTCGCCAACATCAAGTAATGTTATCTTCCATGATCTGAATGAGGGTGCGTTTTGTTCCTAGCTAGTTAAGGTCCATGACATTTGCGGGGTTAGCTTCAAAATGCGTCAACTGGTGTTGCGGGGAGCCTTGGAACCTAAAGACATGCCCGCAACAACCAGACCACATCAATCAATACATCCATGGCTCTGAGTCGATTGCCCCAGGAAATACTGACACTAATCAGCGATTCTCTCGACCAAATAGACCACAAAAGTGTGAGGAGTCTAGCATGTGTGAATAGAGACTTTTTGTCTATTTGCCGTCCTTTGCTTTACGTTCGGGCCCTCAAATTCATCGAGTGCAACGACGATGGAGAGCAGTTGGCCTATGATATATTGCACTACTCGGAACTACTACAACGTCTTAGTGGATTTTGGGCAGTTCGTCGTTTGATAATCTTTGCCATAGACCACAACGACCCAGAAAAATTGCGACAGCGCCGCGAGCGTCGGTCTCAACAGCCATGGTGTCTTCCCATCATCAGTCCCGAGATTTATGGAGGTTGTGAAGATGATTATCTAAAATTTGCCGCTACGAAACCAGGCGACATGAAGTATAAAGACACAGTGCACCAGAAGAACGATATTTGGAAACCCTTGGCTGAATTCATTCTGCGACTTCCTAATCTAGAGTGCATCTACTATAACAGTTATTACCAGTTCCCGCCTTGTCTTCTGGACAGCATTCATCGATCACAGTGCAGATTGTACATAACTAAATTTGGTTTGTGGAGTCTTGGGCCTCAGGGCCCAACGGATCCTTACGAACTCACATTAATGAGCTCACCTTCATTGCATGGTATCGGGATGGCTGGGGAGGGCGTCTATGGAAATAGAATGGTAGAAAGTACCACATCCTGGGAGCATATATATCTGACTGAAGCTCTCAGATATGTTGTCTCCGGCGCACCGCATTTGAAGATAATGATTGTTAATCATCTTAGAGGTTACAGGAGAACTCCAACGAGGTATTACAGCCCTCCACTATGGCCAGGATTTACGCTGCAGCGTGGTGGGCGTCTAGAGCATCTCGAAATACGAGAGACAGATTACCGTAAACTGCGGCAAAACACGAAAGAGGATATCGAGAAATGGAATCAAGACACGGATTTCTTGGTCTTGAAGACCTTTAAACTCGCCGCTTCTTCCGCATTGGACGCCCTTGACTACATGGCGACACATTGCCAATTTCGTTCACTTACCGAATTGGCTATACGCTTCAAGCCGGATTGGAGTCGTTGGCATCCCTCCGACTATTATTCCGCTGCGAGCTCATTTTTACTAAATCTTCCGCCTTTGTCGAATCTCGAATTGCATCGCTGGCATCCCAAGATGGACACCGAATCGATTCTGAAACTCCATGGGCCACGCTTACAAAGACTTTGGTTGCTGCCTTGTCGTGGTGAAACTGTGCCCTTGGAAACAATCCATCATCTCAGCGAAAACTGCCCAGTTCTTGAAGAGCTTTCCACAAGAATCAGACGCTCTCGGGGAGACTTCCAAGAAGTATCCAAATACAAGGCCATTGGTGCATTGCCACGGCTGAAGCGTTTGTTCCTTAAACTCGACGCCTCGGATCTCTTCTTGTTGGATGGGTATGACTATGGAGATCTAGTAGAAGGACGAGAACTTCCCGTGACCCGCAACGACGCTTCTTTTAATTCCTTTGACCAGCAATATAGCGAATGTACATTCTTTCATGATTATCTCCATCCACGGAACGGCCATATTCGAGACGCCTTCATCAACGCCGCGTTAGACGAGAATCTTGCGAGAAGCATTTTCCGCACGATACGATCAGGCAATAATACAGACGGGAAAGACTCATGCCCGCTTGAAGTCCTGGAATTGCGAGTTAGGAGAGCAGGTCAACTAAGTTGGGATCCCTGGCATGAAGATGAATGGGGGTTCCACGACGTACTTCGCAAGATGAGTCGTGCACACCGTCTGACTCGGAAGGAAAACGGAGACGTTGAAATTGTACTACCGGATATTCATGAGACTATGATGCCATTAAGTGCTCCAGTAACCTTTGATTTGGATACGAACAGGAAGGCGATACCCAGTATATTACCATTTGCGTTGAAGATTTATCAACGCGTGTGGCCACCGAAGAATGAGCACTGGTGGGATGATTGGCACAGTTTTCCGCTTGCGTTCTCTGTTGAGGATGAGATAGATTGGTCAAAAGAATAGTAACTAGCTCTATTCATGGGGTATCTATGAGAGGAAGTAGGAATATGACAAATCCGAAGAAACCAAGGCACAGATTTCGACGGTTTTAGTCGAACCCCTTGAATTCATCTTCGCTCCCATCTGCAGTGGCATCTTGCGCTGCCTTGGCGGCCTCTCGTCGTTTCTCAGCCTCCTTTCGTACATTCTCAATCATTGCCTCCGTCTCCCGAACTTTCTGTTTCTCTTCTTCGGTCATCTTATCCCATTTTTCTCTGTCACGACGTGCTCGTTTCCGCTCTCGTCGCTGTTCCCTCTCTTTCCTCTTTTCGATGTTCTGACTCCACGGTACACTTTCACCTGAAGCCGCGGGTCGTTTCTTAGAATTTTCTTCTAATTTAGCTGCTTGGTATTCCTTCAGAGCTTCTTGGCGATGTTTCTCTCTTTGTTTGTCGGCATATGCATAGTTATCCCAGTCGAGAGTCACGCCGAGAAATTTATCGCCTTTGAAATTCCTTAATTCAGGCATCTTTGGCAATTTCAATAATCCCCAAGCATGGCCTAATGCCTCCCAGTCTAAATCAGCAACGCGGAAAATGCTGCTGGCTTGGTGTTTGCTGTAGCTTCGAAGCCAGCTAACGAACGCCTTTTGAGCTTTGTCATGGTACGACCTGTCAGCTAGTACCGCTTTTCGGGCTAGTTCTGTTGCTTTTCGGGCATCTTCATCGGTGATCCTGAATGCTGGGTTTTCGTATAACGTAACTGGCGTCTTTCGCACTTCAAGGAATGGAACGTAATCTTCTTCGCGACCTGGTGAAAGAAGTACGATACTCAGACCCCGACGACCCGCTCTACCGGCTCGTCCGCAACGGTGAATAAAAGCTTTGGGATCGGATGGAGGGTCTATTTGAATGACGAGGTCGACGGATGGGATATCTAATCCACGGGCCGCGACATCGGTGGTTAGGAGTACTGAGGGTGTGACGGAGTTGGTGAAGCGAGTAAAGTTCTTTTGTCGGACATTAGCCGGATGTTTTCCATGTAGTGGAATAACGGTAAACTCGTTGCCGAGAATTAATGGAATTATATGTTGGAAGTAGTCGACGCCTGCACATGTAGAGAAATATAATATAGTTTTTTGCGGCCGGGGTTCCAATATGTCGAGGATATTTTTGACGGCGGGTAGTTTGTGTGTAGTTTGTGTGACGAGATATGTCATTTGCAAGCTATTGTCCAGGTTAGCAATTGAGACATCACTTTCATGGAAAATATACAGACCTCGCAGGAGTACGCTTTTCTTCAACTCCAGACGCCCCCCGCACTTTCACTGCAATCTTGACGGGATTCCGCAAGCCAACTCGAATGATCTGATCCAGAGCTTCGCTCACACTGGCACTAAACAAGCCTGTCCGTCTCTGTTTCGGGAGTCTCCCAAGAATCTTCGAGATATCATCCTTGAATCCAAGATCTAACAATCGATCGGCTTCATCGAATACCAACATTTCAAATGAGGATTGAGGGCAATGCACGTGAGGTGACGAAAGAAGTTCGAGCAGTCTGCCGGGGGTACCAACGAGAACATTTGGCGACCTTTTCAGGAATTGACTTAGATCTTCGGCGGGTGTTGTTGTGCCGCCTAGGAGGAGTTGTGGAATGACCTTTAGTGTCGAGGATGGGTATTTTTTGGCGCCTTCCTCTGTCCCATCGGCTGGCTTTATGACGGATGCGGAGGGGCCGTGGAACTCCAACAGAGATAGGAGAACATTGTGAATTTGCGAGGCCAACTCTCTGTATAACATAAGAATAAATCCATAATGATGTTGCCTTCCAAAATTGTGACACTCACCTCGTGGGCGCAACAATGATAGACCCGATGTGATGTTTCTTAATCGGCTCATCTAACCGCAGCAATTTTTCCACAATAGGTATCAAAAACGACAAGGTCTTTCCACTGCCCGTCACAGCTTCTACCACGACGTCTTTATGGCTCATGAACAGTGGAATGGCAGATGCTTGTACTGGGGTCATGCGGGCAAAACCCATTGTCGACATTGCTTCCAGAACCCATTCTGACAGCGGCGGATCGAGATTTTCCCATAACCTGCCGGTTGACGCGCGAGGCTTCGGTGCCATTTTCAGGCTATAGAATATTTCCTTCTAGAACGATCACCAGAATGGCGGAGAATGAGAAAGTGTTGTTGATGTCGCATGTCGAAAATTATCTCGGGCGGTCTTTTTCTGCCGTCGAAAAGATCGTCTCTTATTGGCTGAGCTCGTCTACGGTGGCTGATAAGATAAAAAAATCCATCGCTCGCTCGCTCGGCATCTTAACAGCCCTGCTATTTCGTCGATCACACTGCTACGATTCATGTTCTCAGATCTATACTACCACAAACCATTCGAAACGCTTGGAACACTCACTCATAGTCTCAAATTCCAACGCTTTGTGAATTCAATCGCTTGAAGGAAATATTATCACGTGACCTGGGAAGTGCCGGAAGATCGGCGTTGCATGTGATTTAGGCACGATTCAGCCAGAAGAAATCTCAAAACTGTTCACGAGGCTCCAACCCATTTCTGGGATTCTTCCTTCTTACTTTTCTGGTTGGTCCCAGAACGAATGTCATGAGCTGGTGCTGGACGGTGCTTGCCTGACTTTTCTTCCTTATATCCGTGTTGACCCCAGCTTATCAGCTGGCGATATTGACATCTTCAACTTACAATAGCGACAACCACAACAAACCGCCAATATTCAGTCCTTAACTCCCGTTCCGACTCTCCTCTCTGCTCTACTCGCAAAGTCAACCTCCACCGACCGCTACAATTCTCATTCTCCATCCCGACTTCTGCATCGCACAGCCAACGGAGTCATCACCCTCCCGGCTCTGCCGCTTCTCCTCCCAGACGCGGTGGAGATGTCTTCTCCGCGTGTACCGGCCACACCCCGAGTCATTTCGCCGTCGCCTACGCCGTCAGATGCATCAGAACAAAGAGATGGATACTTTGCTCCTGTGACGCGGTCAGCAGCCCGGCGGCAGCGTCTGAATAATGATACCCAGGCTATTCCGGAGGAGGATCAGAATGATGACTCTGACCATCAATCGCGATCTGGTCCGCGGAATCCATCTTCACGGTCTGGAGCTCCAGGAACTGCCAGAAGGCGCGGTTCTACGAGAAAAACACCTAAATCAGCAAACTCGCCGGTAGTCAAATCACAGCCTTTAGTCGAGGCCAACGGCAAGCCACCATCTCCTTCGAACGGTTACCTATCTCCCTACACAAACCTACAAGACCGCTGGCGAGATTTGTCGAGGTCGCCTTCACCACTGGGACTCATACCATTACACCAAAATTATCGCACTTTTATCCATAAACATGAAATACCGCGCAAACTTCTACATGTCTCTATTGGATTCGTGACGTTGGAGTTCTATCGACGCGGTATCCAAACATTTGAAATCACGCCGTGGCTACTGTCTTTGCTCATTCCTATCGCTGCTACCGATATACTCCGGCATCGATACGAGCGCGTAAATAAGTTCTACATTCGTTCATTGGGTGCCCTCATGCGCGAATCCGAAGTCAAAGGTTATAATGGCGTTATCTGGTATCTTTTGGGTGCATTCATTGTGCTGCGTGCATTTCCCAAGGACATTGGCGTTATGGGAGTTTTATTATTGAGCTGGTGTGACACCGCTGCATCCACTTTTGGTCGTTTGTATGGCAAATACACCCCCAAACTACGCCTGGGAAAGAGTCTTGCTGGCACAGTCGCTGCCTTTTTCACTGGTGTAGCCACTGCACTCTTTTTCTGGGGCGTATTTGTTCCTAGCGTTGGAGCGTTTCCCAACGATCCTGAAGATGCTTTCATGTTCACGGGTCGACTCAACTATTTCCCCGAGTCGATCAGGAACCTCATCGGCTGGGCCAGCAGTGATGATCAAAGCAGTATCATCACAGGCCCCTTGGCGCTTGGCGTTATGAGCGTTGTTTCTGGCATTGTTGCTGCTGGAAGTGAATTCGTCGATCTTTTCGGTTGGGACGATAATCTTACCATACCCGTTTTAAGCGGCTTAGGATTTTGGGGATTTCTCAAATTCTTTGGTTGATTTTGGATCTAGGCGTATACACTTTGTAATTAGACTTGGTAGATATTTGTATTTAGTGCACATGATGAACGACTGTCCTCTCTACGATCACCTTGACTTTCTGAAATGCAGGTGCAGTAGAACCTGGCTATAACGACTGGAAGCCCCCATCATATCACTGTATCAACATCAGATTAGATATTATTTATATGAATATGAAGAGTGCTCCGAACTATTATCAATCAGACAGGTTAGTATATTAGAGTGCACTCCAGTCCTATATGAGTCAAAATCTCGAGACATCGGACTTGGATGTTGGAAGGCCTACATTCTTAACTCGTAGCCGAAAAGCCCCAAGCCCTAAGCCCTGACCCCTTATACTTTGATGTCAAAATATTAAACTGCGGGGCTGATGCTGAGTGAACAAGTACTTCAAGGCTAATTCCAGGGATCGATGGATGTCAGCAAGGCTGAAAGCCTAGGTGAACATATCAAGGACCTACATACCTGGGTAAGTGGAGTTAGGGTTGATTACCTAGAGAGGAATCTGGTCTTTACATCACCAGGAACAAGCCTCTAGGTGAACTCATGTCATCTACTATAGAGTATTTCAATCATAATATCATTAATCATGCACTTTATGTATACGAAAGCGTATATCCATGGATTTGTATGCTTAAACCATCCAACGAGAACTCCCAAAAGATAATCCCAACGCCTAGAATGCCGATACGCTATCGCTGAAGAAATAGGCCAGAATGTATGAGTGTTCTCAAAACACAATTTACCTCATATCCAAGAGGCTGACACGTGCAATTCTCTTCTTCTTGTCATTCCTTTTTTCAGTGTCTTCTTCAGGGTCTTGTTGCGCTTCGCCGGTTGCAGGGTCGGCCTCATCCTGTTCGCAAAGCTCAACGGTCCAGAATCCTTTGTGAGTTCGTATTATCTCGGTGAGAGCTTTGGGGGGTTGCAATTGACCTTGATCCGGCTTCTTGACCTCGACCTCGACCTTGGCTGGCACTGGTTCAATAACTTCGAGATCGATGACTTCGCCGATATTCTTTGCTTTTGGTTGATCTTTCTCTTCTTCAAGGGCAGGCGGGTTATGTTTATCCTTGAGCTGAACTTTAGGAACTTTTGGCGATGGCGCAGAAAGTGGTCCTTTGGACTTGGCGGCTGCCTTTGACCTAGGCTTTCGCAATTTTTGCGTATCATCATGTATCTCGAATTCTGGACTCTTGACTGCAGGAGACAGACGGAGTGATTCAAATGCGGTCTCTAATGACTCTTCGCAGCTGGATTTTTTTGCCTTGATCCTGTTTGAGCGCCGAAGTTTTGGCGTAGGTGACAGCGATGAAGTAGGAGGGCTGACCCGCATGGTTTCTATCGCGAGAGGCGAAAGGCTGCCAGCAGCCGTGTAACTGATTTTGAACTTCGTCGGCGATGGCGAGTGCAATGGAGAAAAAGTGACAGAACCTTCAAGCTCACTATCGCAATCGAAACTGTCTGAATCAAATCCGCGAATAGAGGGAGGATGTCTGAAGCCTGAGTCTCGTATATCAGTGTATCCATCTCCTATGCTGCAAGTTGCAGAAAATTGACTAGCAAGTTCATCCATAGCCAGACCAGACGACTTCATTGACTTTTGACTTTGCCGCGGAGATTGACTTGAACAAATCCCTGTATCGGACAACACGCTATATTGACTGTTGTAAGTACTTTGACTTGAAGATTGCTGCGGCGATGATGATAAACCTGCGGCATCTAGAATGTGAGCCTTTTTGACACTGCTCATATCGCTGCCTGGTTTTGTGACTGTCGTGTAGCGAAGGATTCCACCCGGTTTCATGCTGGGATCAATCACTTTCTTTTTCCTAGTCGTGGTCTTCTTAGATGCTGGCTTCTTGGGCGCTTTTTTCTCCACTTCTTGCTTCTGCCAACGCTCTACGACATCCGGAATTCCTATCTTTGCCACAGTCTCAAAGACCCAGATCTTTTCCGGCTCGAACGGATTGTATGGATTTTTGGGTGCATGGGATTTTGGTTCTTGGTCTTCAATCGGTGCGGCTTCACCACCTGCCTCGTCTTCATCTTCCGCTGGCTGTGTGTTTGGTTCAGTAAGCTGCGACCACTCTGGAGGAGGATTAGGTTCCTCCGCATCTAGATCCAGCCCTACAACATCAGCAGGAATCATCTCCACTTGAACTTGGGAGATACAGCCGGTACTGAAATGCATTCGACTGCGGTATATCCTCTGCAAAACAGGTAAATCTGCATTTGGAACATAAGATCCGTAGCTGAACGGAGCAATGGGAGATCGAGCCAGTCGAAGTCTGGTCAGAATCAACGGTTCTGCCAGGTTTCGTATCAACTTCCTCGCTCCCGAACGGTATTTCCAATCGAAATAGTTTGCAACAAAATTTCGAAGTTCAAGAGCGTTGATTTCATGATCCCAAGCGCCCACAAGCCGCTGGCGTAGTTGCTCGATTTCCCGTTCATTAGAAACAATCGGCTTCGCATAGAATGATAAGATCTGAGGATCAGGAAATGTATCTGGGATCCGGACAGCCTTGTGCTTAGATTGAAAATAGCCGCTCTCGTTTTCGTCGAGTTCATATTGAAGCCGCTCCCTCCATTCCGCGAGCTTGGCTTCCACCTCGTCTTCGTTGGAGTAAATGATATCAAAGAGGTCCTCACCGAATCCGGCCTTTGCAATCTCGCCGGCAAGACCAGGGCCGCATTTCGTAACACCAGATGGTAGATAATCTCCACCACTCAACATTGCAAATAAAACCATGCCTGCTCGGCTTAATTTGACGTTTGCCTCCACGTCAAGCTGTGTTTCGGTAGTATAACAGTCGATATGGGTCGCGGCAGAAGTTCCCGTTGAACCCTCTTTTGAGTAATTCATGACTGTAAGACCAGATCCAAACATTAATGTGTCGATATCATTACTCATGACCGCATCCACAACCCCCGCTTGTTGTAGCCTTGCGCATTCGGCCTCCGCTTCTCCCGGCGCATCATGTCGAGGAAACTTGAATAAATCTATCAAGATCTTGGACAGGTTGATTATCGGCGCAGAACCATAACTTCGACCGGTCGTTGCTTTTCCTCGCTTGAAAGGCGGCTTCTGCTTTCCATCGTAGACGAAGAGGGGGTGAATTGGTAAGGCAAGGAGTCGTACTAATCGGAAGAAAAGGGTCCGCAGTTCTGGATTCTGTCCGCCTCGACCAGCTTGTAGCTGGAACAGCCAAATCGAGATATCAACGGCAATTCGAATAGGCCGTTTGGAAACCTCTAGGTGTGTGATTGCGAGTCTTGAGAGGGCGATTCGATCGGCATTTCCAATTGCTTTGCCGAGTCTGTTTACATGTCAGCTGCTATGAAATCGGGGTTGGATTCTGCAGGTATTTTTTGAACCTACCCTGGAATACCCATTGTTAACTATAATGTATTCATATCCCAAGCCAAAAAGTAAAGCGCTGTAACAGCTCAAAATGTGTGTCCTTGTGGCGAGAGTTGGAAGTTGTCGGGGTTGAGGAAGTTGTTTTGATGTGGAAACTGCGGCCTGGCAACGGAGCTTCCACCAATCAGAGCCATCACATCCATCCTCTCACAAGTCCAAGCTTAGCGCATTCAATTTCACTTCACATTTACAGGTGAAGACACGATTGACGAATGTATTTCGGAAATATTGACGAAGTATGGTCAAGTTGACAATTTGAATCTGTGTTGGTTGCAGAATTTCCTATCTGAACGAATCCCGGGCACATCGACAATGGCAACAACCGAGTCCCGACACGCAAGCAAATCGTCCATATCAGCCCTCGAAGCAGCACGAGCACGTATACGCAAAGATGAACAGTCCTTCGAGCCTCGCACACCACCGCATCACCGTAACCGGTCAATGGTCTCATCATTCGGCTCCTCATCTTCGCCGCTATCATCGTTTCGAAACGAAGAAGATGCCATAATACTCGAAATGGGGGCTCGTTCTCTGCGTGCCGGATTCGAGGGCGAGAGTACGCCAATGTGTTCTGTGGGATTTGGACCGGAAGAATCGAGAAAAATCGGCGATTATCGGGGCTGGGTCAAATCAAATAAGGGCACAACAGAAGAAAAAGTCAGCTCCTTGGATGCAGAGGAGTGGGTCAAAAACCACGAGTTATGGCGCATGGATCTCAGAGAGGTTGACTTGGGACTTGTGGAGGATAAACTTGAACGTGCAGTACGCGAGATTTACAACAATTATCTATTGACGGATGCGGGGAATGCACGTCTTGTTTTGGTCATGCCGTCCA
Source organism: Talaromyces pinophilus (assembly GCA_001571465.2). Classification (NCBI taxonomy): domain Eukaryota; kingdom Fungi; phylum Ascomycota; class Eurotiomycetes; order Eurotiales; family Trichocomaceae; genus Talaromyces; species Talaromyces pinophilus. The sequence continues at coordinate 1,458,984 of CP017344.1, read as the reverse complement.
TCATGCCGCATCCATTGCTGTCGGTCGTTCTTGAAACATTATTCAATCGTTGGAGGTTTCCTTCTATCACGCTTCTGCCGTCTGCCGCCATGGTAGCCGCTGCTGCGGGAGTGCGTGCAGCTCTGGTGGTTGATATAGGCTGGGCCGAGACGACGGTTACTGCTATCTACGAATACCGAGATATTGCCTCGAGAAGGAGCACCCGAGCAATGAAAACACTTATGCAGCATATGGGGCGAATGCTATCACATCTGAACAATCCTACCCAAGACGAAACGAAAAAGGACGGGAAAATATCAGTCAATTTCGAATACTGCGAGGAAGTCGTCAGCCGGTTTGCTTGGTGCAAATTCGCTTCAGAGGACGAGGAATTGAACAAGGATGTATTAATTCCATCGCCACCTAGTCCCGACTCAGAATACGTACACGTTCCATTTTCTCAATTCGCAAAGCCGGTCGAGGCCAATTTCTTTGCTCCTGGTACTGACGAGCACGAATTTGACGACGACGAGACGCCAATTCACAATCTAGTTTACAATGCCTTATTAGAGCTCCCTCCGGATATACGTGGGGCATGTATGTCTCGTATAATCTTTGTGGGAGGCGGGTCGAGGATACCGGGTGTTCGTCAACGTATATTGAATGAAGTCTCGTCACTGGTGGCAGAGCACGGGTGGGATGCGACAAGGGGACGTGCGGTAGAAGAGCAGCGAAAGAGGTTACAAGAGCTTAGAATTAGCCGGGAACACAAACATGCACCAGAAGAAAAAGTCGGCACTACTGACGAAGCGCACGAAGAATCATCGGTAGATGAAGCAAAAGAAGAAGAAATTGATTTCATCGAACAAAAAATCCGCCGAAATCAAGCCCGAAACAGCAAACCCTTCATTCAAGGCCAATTTCGTCAAGTCGAATCTCTGGGAGCTTGGGCAGGCGCCAGCCTTGTCACAAGCCTCAAAATCAGAGGCCTCGTTGAAGTTGAGCGCGAGAAGTTCCTTCGGGATGGATTGGCGAGTGCAAGTAGAGATTTGGACGGTCACCATCAAGTAGCAGATCGACGATCAGGGGTTCGTTCGTCTGTTATAAGTGATCGGTCGAGCTGGACTTTGGCCGGCTGGGGATAGTTTAATCATTGCACTTATTATTTATACGTTCAATCTACGATACCCTTTTGTTCTTCCATGGCATCATCTTGCGTCAACAATGTATTGGTTATTGATTCATATAGAGTACTATTTCGAACAGAACTCGACTTGTGTAGATGGAGTCCGAAATCTTAACTTAGGGATATGGGGATGCTGGTGCTTCGGTCTCGGTGCTAGGGCTCGGCACAACGAACCCTAATAAGTATCAATTGCCCGGAATAGCCTCAATCGATTTTTCATTACCTTCCTCTTCTCCCGCATTTAAGCTATGTGGTTTAGCTTCCCAATGGACAGAAAAATTGATGGATTGTTTATTGAATAGATATAGTATATATTGTGCGTGAAAAGCTAATGCGGAGGTCATGAAAGTACGGAAGGGCTCTCGGGAAGATTATGTAGAACAGTTGAAATGAGTCAGTGATCATTACGCATTCGGTATATATATTATATGCTAGCTAGTCTCATTTTGAGAACATGCATCCACCTAATTTACCCCCAGGACAGGTTTAAAGAGTACCGAACTGGTAGGTAGCCATGTTGACCACTGGGCCATCGGCGGGCGAGAAAATCTCATGCCGAGCCCACTCCGGCTGGTTGATTGCATCAATCCAATCCTCAGTTTCAATGACTATGCAGCCATACTTGTTGACATAGTCCACGCCACCTTTGCCGGCAGCCTCGTTACGAGCCTTTTGTGAAGCCTTGATGGGGATGGTACCATTTTGGCCGTTGCAGGTATAAATCTGGTGCGCGGCCTGGTTAGTGGCGACGTCGAGGGTGATACCTGTTGCTGGGGAGGAGAGGTGGATAACAGGCACGGTGGAACCGTCCAAGTAGTACGGGGTGCGGTCATTGATGAAGCAGGTGTCGACACCAGTGCAGTTGAAGCCGCAGACGCCCAAGGCGTTGTCAAAGTCGGCACCGATCTGTTTGCCGGCTGTGTAGTCAAGTGCGCCGTCGAAGGCAGTATCGACATCGAAAATGGTGCCATTGGGGATAAGGATGGTGTCTCCAGCGACGACACGGGTTGCCAGAGGCATCTGCAAGGTGTTGTTGAGGATGGTGGGCTCTTGGAAAGCATCCAAGTTCCAGTAGATGTGGTTTGCGAGCATGATGGGGGTCTTGTCAGTTAGAGACAAAGAGACAATGCGAGATGTCAATTGGGGGAGACCCTTAGGGTTAGTCGCAGTTCTGAGAGCGTCGACTGTGAAAGTGACGTAGCTGAGCACGGTGCCGGGGAAATTTTCGTATCCGGGATCGAGCAAAGAGAATGTGATACTGTCGTTCGTCGCTGCGGTCACAGTCCAATTGCGCTGATCGTAACCCACGGTACCACCGTGAAGGGTGTCGGCGCCCCCGTTCTCGTTCGTGGGGACTTGGTAGGTCTCCCCGTCGATGGTGAACGTGCCATTCTTGATACGATTGGCATAGCGACCGACCATAGCACCGAAGAAGGTATGGTTTGTTTCAGAGTCGTGCACATAAGTCTCCGGGTCGTCGTAACCGACGACAACATCTTGGATTGTGCCATTGCTGTCGGGGACATACAATGCCACGAGACGCCCACCGTATCCAATGAAGGAAGCAGTGATGTTGGTCGCGGTGATGTTATAGATCTTGAAAGGATCATCTGTAGTAGAGTTACTACTAGGCTTGGAGGCCAGAGCCGGTACCGCAAACAGCGCCGCTGCGGAGACGTAGCTCTGGAAGCGCATCTTGTAGACGACTGTAAAAGCAATGCCCAGAAAGACAAGAGCGTAAATTATTACTGCAACAAGCGACAAGTGAGGTCTAGCAAGTTTTTTGAAGTAGTAGGAAACGAAAGGGCTGAGCTGCGAGAAGCGGCCCTGCCCGGTCGCAAGGGGCATTCCAGCTTTTATAATGGAGAGATCAACTAGCTAAGCTTCTCCCCCATTGCTCCTGTCGAGTTATTTTCCCGCTTTCCCCTTCTCCTCTTTTCCTGACGGTTAAGAGGCGGGGAAATGTGCAGTGGTCTGATTTGCTCGAGGTGGATGCGGGGACTGTTGAGTAACAAAGAGGCTTGAAGGAGCAGATGCAGGATTTCGTCGAGCGACGTAATAGCCGTCCGACGCAGGGATGGAGCTGGCGATGTTTATTGCGCGAATCCGGGGTTGGTCGTCGGTTGTTACTGGGGAAGGACGAACAGCTAGGCCTGTTCTGTGCTAGTTTATATAGATTAGCCAATTAAATATATTAGAGTGTTTAGCCTTAGGCCAGAGCAATGTAACGTGGAGACGTGATTGTTCTCTGTTGTTGGCTTTCATCACTACAGGTCCAGGATCTGAGCCGGTGCTTTGGGAGTCCTGGGAGAGCTCTTGGTGCTACTACGGAGTAGTTGAAAGAATTATTGGTCAAGCTGAATCCTCTGGGATGCTGACTGGCTGAGTGTCCAGCACATGGCATCACCATCCCCTCCGACAAGGCAAGGATTGACACTGCACGGCACAGTCGGCTACTTAGTCACGTCGTATCCTGGATGTTTTCTATGCTGAAGCTATGGGTAGCATGTGGCACAATTGGAAAGTCTCTTTTTGCTGAATTCACCGAGCCTAGAAGAATCAGGTCATGATCGGCATCACAGCGGTCAATAGCTTGTTGCTGTAATATATTGCTCGGTCTCTGCGCCGTGCTTTGAGACTTCGATATTAATTATTGCCTGAATAAATGAATTACCCGAGATTGGTTCTTGGTGGAAATGACTGTGAGGTTGAAATAATATCGAGCCATGAGAGAGTTATTCCGGAGGCGTAAACCCTAAAGGTTAAGGCTGGCTTAGCCTCTCTCCGCAAATCCAAAATTAACCGAACGAGACAAACGACGAACGAGCGTCGAGAGCAAGAGAGCAATGGTGGCGGGCGAGCCACGTGAACGTTGCTGTTTTCCTTGCTGCAATGCGACTCTGGATGCCACATGGATTGTAATATAGGCTCGCTGGAAGATCTGGTACCCTTTGTGCTGGTGACCTTCTAGAATGAAAGAACCCAAGAAACAAGCTTGGCAGAACACAAAATGTAGCAACAAAGTCACGTGGCGCGCTAACCGCTTGTGGACTGGGCCATTAACACGGTCGCGCCTGCCGCATCGGGAGAGTTGTTTATCGTGTTTTGGTTGGTGAGACTTCGACATGCAACCGCACTCAGTTCAGAGCTCTGTTTTGTACGAGTCTTGGATTATGCGCAAGATCCGCAACCAGAAATAGCTTTCCACTGCAATGCTAGGAATCTATCCTCGGTCCTCGCTTTTACCGCCCTACCCAAATTCTCCCTCCAAGTGACTGTGGTGGGACCGACCGATAATCTGCGCTGGACGTAATGTCCTCCGTATCCTCGAGCGCATCATCGCCTGATGCACTGGGTCCAGAAGGAGACGCGCTGTATCTCATTTCATCACCAGTGCCAGAATTTAGCGGACGACAAAGCTGGGTTCCGCCGTACGCGATCCAAACACCGCGGAGGCAAGAACGGATGCCTCGCCGAACACCCAAACAACAGACCTCCCAAACTATGCGCTTCAATGATATTATCTTACCGGCAAGCCCGCATATGCGACAACGATCAATGTCCCCGACGAAAATGCAGTCGGAAGGGAATCTGAGTCCGTGGAGGATACGAGTAACTGTGGAGGCCGAGCACGAAGATGACGAACACACTCAGGATGGACCTCGGAAAAAACTCAAACCTTCGACCATCACAACCAAGGTACCCTTGAAGGATGAAGAAAGTAACCCGCCTTCCGCGAAAAAGAGAAGAGGTCGCCCGCGCAAATCGGACGTTCGCGAAAAAAGTCTCAGCCCGATCAAAGGAAGTCCAGGACGAACACCAAAACAGCAGCCCCCCGACTCTGTAAAGCGACCGCGTGGACGACCTCGAAAGAGCATGCAAACCGAGCCAGTCGCACAAAGCATAGAGGCGGTAGAAAGTCCTGTAAGGAACAATATGCAGTCAACTACACTCGACGGAGTCATCGATAGGGAGTCTCCCGAGCCCTTTATGACTGCCGACATGGGAACCCCCTCGGACGCATCGTCAGAGCCTGATCCTTTTCTCGACATGGCCGGCTCTGGGGCTTTTGAGGAACAGTCAACGCGTCCAAATTCCCGCCGTTTCTCTCCGCCCGTCGTCTTTGATTTGCCTGATTCCCAAAATGCGAAACCTACACCAGCTGCTATGAGCGCGCAACAAGCGACACCACAGGCGTCTGTCTCTCCTATTCGATTCCACACAGGAACAACTCCCGTGAATACTTTACACGCAGGACATACTCCTCGAAAACTACGTCGAAGCTATCCGACCCCGACGTCATCGTCACTCGTTGATGGGACTGGAGAACCGTCAACAACAGCCGAACAACATAACGGTACAAAGTCGATTACAGATCCGACTGATGTACATCATGAGTATGATACTATTATGGAGAGTGAAGATTTCAGCATGGTCTCTCTAGATACTCTTCCGTCCGCGAAGCAAGCCGGGCTCAGTTCTATTCTCAGCTCTTCGAAAAGCAGTTTGAAGCCTTTTTCTGAGAAGCAGAATGCGGTTTCTACGGAGAACACGAACGGACGAACTACAAAATCACCTCAAGTGATTACCAGTCATGTCCCTGGGCCATCTACAACGCCACACTCCAAGCCTGTGGGTTTGCAAAATGGGCACGAATCAGATGATCAGGTTGTGCCAGTTGCTGTCGACACAGTTGCTATGAATGCTTCGGTACCAGAGCCTTTCGTACGACCTGCAGTTGAGAAGTCTAAGAAAAAGTTTCTTAGTCTTGCTCGCACAGTCCGACTTGGCCTAAGTCTGCATGATACTTTGATCCATCAAAACCTCGATGCAGAAGATAGCGACGAGGAGGAGGAAGACATAGCAAGCGCAGCTGACAGATTGAAGCATATATTCGGCGACCTTGATATGGAGTCTCAGCGCCACCTTCAAGCTGGTCTTAGGTTCGGTGAACTTGTGGCTCGTGGTACGATGAGGTCTAGAAGGCTACGGAGACAGGAAGAAAGGGAATTAGAAGCTCGCGAAAGGGAAACTAGCGAGGAAGAAGAACCCGTCGAACTTCCGCAACAAGCCGATACCTTTTCTGATGAAGATTCACCGGAGGAAGAGGATTTGCCGGAAGAAGAGGAAATGTCAAGAACCCAGCGGATGGAAGCCCAGTGGCAGCGGGAGCGTGAACTCGTGAGCCGTCAGATTGACATGGCAGGACCGGACAACGTGATTGTGCTTGACAGCGACGATGTTTCAGTGCAAAACGGAGCTGAAGAGCGGGTTTATGAGGAAGACGAGGCAAACGAGGAGAAAAGCGAGGAGGACGACGATTATGGAGATGTCTGGCAAGAGGAAGCCAGGAATCACGATTCCAGCTCTAACAGACATTCGACATTCGCTTCATCCATGGACGAGAAGAGACCATCTACGACGAATCATAGACAAGGAAGTTCTTACAGGAACATAAGTCAACGGTACGATTGGAACCCAGACAAGGGTGAGATACCACCACTTGGAAGGTCGCGAACGGCGCAACTCCGCGACGAGGAAGTTGATCTGTCGCTTCTCTTGAAACCTCGCGACACTCCCAAATCACGCCAATATTATGGAATGAGCCCTCGTACGGCGTCAAGTCAAAGACTTCAGTCTGATAGGAGCTCCAGATATGGAGGACCTAGTCGCGACGCTTCGTCTCCGGTTGAACGCTCTTCACTGGGTAATGGTCGGGCCAATGATGAAATTGAAGATATCCAAGATGATGTCGAAGAAGATAACGAAATGTTAGACGACGATCTCATTGAAGAGCAAGAAGAAGACGAGGAGCAGGAACAAGGCGAGGACGAGCAAGAACATGACCAAGACGATGACCGTGACCGTGACAATGTCTACATTCCAGAAGAGAGAGAAGCTACAGATGAGCATACTCCTTTTGACCCATCTATTACAACACCAGAGCAGACAATGCCTGGACCAAAGCAATCATGGTTCCGACGGATTACGAACAACTTCACTCCAGGCTGGTGGACGACATCAAAGGAGGTACCCTTGGACGAGTCTCAGAGCCCGCCTTTCCCGATAAACGAGCAAACACCCAGTCTCAAGCGCTCTCGTGCGGCTAGAGATGCAGAAGAAGCTAGAGAGATTGAGCAGGTTACTCCGGCGATTTCTACGATACAATCGAGAATCAAGAAGCACCGCCTCTCTTCTTTGCCGTCGCCAAGAGTTCTCGCGACATCGGGCTACTTTACAGACGCGCACTACGTTGCCTTGAAGCGGCTTTATTGGGAAGCGAAACGATACCCCGAACGCTTCCCCTATCATCCAACTGCGCACCGCGACGAAATGCTCGGCGATTCTTTATGGACGTCGGACGGCGAGCACGGTCTACCGATTGCCAAGATCCAATTCGGGATTCTGGATCGGTTCGTCTCCGAATTGATAAGCGCTGATATCCGGAACGGAGGACGGGGTCAGATCGGATGGACAGAGGACGACCTGCACAAGCGTCTGTTCAGTATCATCGTGGGCGAAGAGATTCGGCGAGAACGAAGGGAGCAGCGACTGCTGAACGAGATGCGTTAGCTGGTATGACGTATCATCTTTCTTTCTATATTGACTCATTTATCTTCGGGGTGGTATGTGTTTTTTTCGGAGGCGTTTGAGATGAACTATCTATGATACAGATGAGATGAGATGGCCACTTTATGCTTGATACCATTGTTATTTGTTTGTTCGTTCTATTCATTGTTCTTCGGAATATATCGATAGCGATTCACTATTGCCGAGTGCATTTTCTTTGAAGGCCATCTTTATCTGTGCCTTTGCTATAGTAACCCCCATTGTCACCCAAGGTGGTCGAGGAGTTTCGGCCAGTGTTACAGTTCAGGGTATTCGACTTCACATGTTACAATTCTAATCCCATATATTCATTTAACCAATCAAGGATCATTAGGGTTGGTCTATATGTATGACATAGCATAGCATAGCATGACATGGCATGGCATGACATGAATGTCACCTCAGGTCTGGGCGAGCGACAGATCCACGCGATCAACGCTCGTACACTCATCATCCTTGAACTATCCTACTATGAGATGTTTAATATTTACCTATAAAATACATAATAAGAAGAATACATCACATTGCTCATTCGAAAGTCGAGAGTAAATACATTCCGGACCCTCGCACCATCCCGCGAAGAGCGGTTAATCAAAAATCATGTCCACCTACTGCCACAGCACCACCTACAGGCTACCAGGCTAGAGGAAAAGCAAATATAGGTCTACTATGCAAGTACTAAGTACAAATAAATAATCCGGAGTACTCCGTATTCCGTGAGCACTGACTAAATGGTGGCTGGTTGCCATCCGGAGACAACCTCCAAAAGTGGCACAGGGAAAAAGCGTTATCTGTCTGGTTTCGGCAGTCCGATTGAATTGACTAACATTTGATAGACGATTACGTTAGTGTGCTAGTTATCTTGGTGGAGACTGTTATTATTACATCTACTTTCGAGTATTGTGCGTAAAAATAGTTGTGCTTTATGAGTTTGGGAATGTATTCTATCTCTTATACATATGTGGTAAGTACTATGTAGTTCTACCATTGTAAATAAACAAGACTCAAACCTCAAGAATAAACAAGCTTCTCAACCAACACAACGCATAATCAGAGTCCTGACACACCAATTCTCAGAAAACAAAGTAAAAGCCCTAGCTCAGACTAACGCCGCAAAAGGAAACTAACTACTAATCCCAAAGCCTAGCCCGGTAGTAGCCCCAAGCCCTAATTGACCCCGTTGACACGCTAAAGTGACTAAAAAGAAAGCTAAGAGATAAGCATTCACCACCTCACTGGCCGATATGCACGTCAGTATTCTTCAATCGGATCGAAGCCTGGGAGTAAGAACCGGGATATGCGATATTATTTTGTTGGCTCTGTAAAGTGTACGGAATTGTGGATGATATTCCATCAATAATCTGGCTCATGCGAGGGCAGTAAAAATGTATCTCATTTATGTATTCCGTACAGGTCGTAAGCTTCAATAATCCATGTTTGATTCTTCATGCAAGGTTGATCATCGTCATGGTCATCATGGATAGACTATTGCCAAATAGCCTACCCCTTCATATCAATTGAATGGTTCATGGTGTGGTGTTGATTTATATTCGAGACAGACTGAGGTAGCCTCGAGTCCGATCTTCCCTAGGATAAGGATCCTTCAGGTATTAGGAGCGTTGAATGGCCAGTTCCATGTGATACAGACAAGGGCACCCCGGCAAAGCAGCACTGGAAAGCGCCACTCGCTGCACCAAAGAGTCGCTACCATACTCCCAGTAGGTACTATGTAGTAACTAGATAGTTTAATGATAAGTAATCCGAAAGATTGCCCCAGGAGTTCGGGTCCAATCATGCCAAGCTGCCATCAAGCATTACGTAGATTCGATTCCTTCGTGGAATGATTATCATCAACTGGAAGATTAATGCTTATCAGGTACGCTTTGGGCAGGACATGGTCGTACCGTCGTAGTCCGCTATGCGTGTGATGAGGCGTCGTGGGCACTTTTAATACGATGCGCGTACGTAGTGTAGGTAGCCGCAAATACCTGCGTCCTGAGTTCACGACCGTTGAAAAGACAAACTCTGCACTTAGCAAGCTTTCGATCAGACCCAAAAGCCGAAGGCTGAAACGGACAAAGAAGGTAGAGACGCAGAATTGGAAAAAGTGAAAGGATTGCATTCCTTGTCGGATCAATTAGCAGACCTCATTCGCCCCGGTGCTAACCCTGTTGTAGTATAGCGGACTACCTTATCTCGGTGTCTTCTTTACAGCTTCATCTCATTCAACTGGACGATACACAGTGGATACGCACAACATGGCGAACCATACCGTAGTAGTGCTCGCTGTCCAGTCCCCGCTCAATGGATTGCACCACATCCAATGATCCACACGCATTCACTCAGCTTCGGGTCTCCGGCTGTTCGATAGAGTCGGACAGACTCGATCGATTTCAGATTCCAGATGGCAGGACACTGAATGGAAGGGAAGAAATTCCAGAATCAATATTGCTGCAGGGGTCGCGAAATGAGCCCAGACTATTCACTGCCATCCGGCGTTTGTCCGATTATCCCATGTAAGTGACGAAAGAGCTCATACGCATAAAAGAGAACATGCATGCAGTGCCGCGCCACTATTGAAGTCGCCCGTTGCATGCTATTGGAAGATTCCCTTGCTCTAGCCTGATAAGCCATCATTAACTAGTCTGTCGTCAACAGCAATTAATCACCCCGCTTCGTGACCCTTCGTCCACTGATCACTGGTGTCATATGGCTTGCCCTAGCTAAGTCTTGCCTCTAGATTGGCGCATTCCACACAACTCATGGCCTGTGGATCCTTGTCAGTCGCTTGATGTACTACGTACAGTATTAGTAGTACTCAAGGAAGGGAGGAACTAGTAGTATGTACCACTATCTGTTGTATTTTTCTTGTCGCGACTGTCCGAACTGCAATCTCTTTTTATCGAAACTTTCTTTTCCTCTCTACCCGATTAGGGAGTCCAGTCGACATATTTGCCTCGTGCTGTGATTTATAATAACTCATTCCTGCTGTACGCTCCAGAGAGCCGTCATCCTGCGCAATTGTAAGTATCGAATATGCAAGCATCATGTCCGAAGTATCCTCCCTGTGGTGGCCCGACGAGAGAATAGAAGCAACCCTCTGCCGCCAATACGTCTTTTCGCAACTCCAACCCGACCATCAATCGCGCCTCTTTGAGCCTCTCCCCTGGGGCGAGGGTCTCACTAGCGAGACCTATCTCGAATGGATCCTCACAAAAGCCGGCAAACTCTTCCTCATTCTGAACGAGCTCGGTATCCCGCATCGCATTTTTGACTTGGCGGATGATTTTGTAGACGACTCAGATCTTCCTTTTGCCGAGTCTCGAGTGCCTGATCTGCCTTTAATACCGCGAGATGAAAACGTGTCGTCGTCGGCTGCGGCGTCGCTGAATAATAGATTCTTCCTTACACAATGGCGATACCTCGTCCGCGGCATCGCGGAAGGTGAACATGTGCGATATACCGAGAACGAAGGCGTGCCCGTCGAAGTGCTAAAGACTGGTCTAGTGGGATCGAACAATAATAGAGACGGGGTTGAGAAAGTGGTCCTTTCGGGTGCGACCTGTCGTGTCTTTCTTCGCACGCAGGTGGGCATCAATGCTGCGCCGTACTTTTCAGAGGAAGATGAGGTGCTGGAAGAGATTCGATCGTTGAGACAACTTGCACATGAGCATGTTCTGTCGATTTATGGGTCTTATACAGTGGACAACAGCATCAATGTCCTATTCAGCGGCGTCTATGAGCGCTCACTGTTGAGTTTCTTGTCCGATACACCGCAAAACTTTAAGAAGCTTCCAAAACCAGATCGACGTGAGATTCTGGTCAATTGGCCTCATTGTTTAGTTAGTGGATTGGCATGGCTTCATGCCAATGGTCATCCGCATGGATCTATTCGACCATCCAACGTCCTGGTTGATAGTGACTATCGCATCTTCCTGGGTCACTTCGAGGGCTTGGATACCCTCCTCGACTCTCCCAAAATAAACGACATTGAAGCATACCAATATGCCGCGCCGGAACGCTGGATTCGCACAACAGCCATCCAAGAAACGAACAGCGCAAAGACTAGCTTTCATTCCGGTGGCCGGACAATGCGTGGACCGGCCTCATCATCCTCCTCCTCCTCTTCATCCGCATCTCCAAAGACACCACGAGCCAGCTGGATGACAGCTGGATCTACGCAGTCCAGCGAATCAAGGGGAACAGTAATCCGAGTCGGATCACGAAACTCATTAGTCTCTTCTTCTTCATCCTCTGCATCAGGAGGTTCAGGGGGTAGCCACGGCAAATCCGCACACAGACTCTTCCGCACAAAACCAATCCTCTACACACCATCCATCCATTCCTCAAACCTGGCATCTGATTCTCGAACTCGACCCGTGACTGCCCCTGAAAGTGCAGCCAGTATCCCCTTCGTGCCACACAACACAGCCCTAGTGCGAACCTGGCAATCCCAACAGGTCAACGCACAACTATCAGACGTTTTCTCCTTGGGAGCCGTCATTACAGATATTTTTACATTTCTATGCGAACGCAAGATTTCGTCATTCGCAAACCACCGAAGTGCCAAAAACCGTACCCCGGGCCGCGGAGGTGGTGTAGCAGATGCCTCGTTTCATCTCGTCACTAACCTGCCGCAAGTCACGTCGTGGCTTACGCTGCTTACAGCAGACTCTAAGAAGCGAAAGGGTCTTGCCTTTAGGGCTGTTGAGCCCATGCTCGATGTTGTCCGGGACATGATTGCGCGTGCCCCTGAGAGACGACCTTCTGCCGAAGAAGTAGAAGCGAGGTTTGCACATACCATTCGACAGTTGGAAGGTATTATTGTTACGCATTGTAAACAGGCCCCGTCTAACCAGGGCGTTGCATCGTATGCAAAGAAGCCCGTCACACCACCTGGGCCGGTGGATATGCCCTTACCCCCGTCCCCAAATCTCCATCCAAGAGAATACAACAGCGTCCGCGCAGGGTCAAGGCCTAGAAGACAAGAGATCCTCGACGACGAAGATCTCGATCCAACCCTTCCAAATTTTGCAGACCTCACCAACACACGCGCCAAACCAAAAGACCAACAGCGAGCCCTCCACCGTCTAGACACCGGTGGCTACGACTTTGACTTTGGCTTCGCCTCAAGACAGCACCAGCACCAACACCAGCAACAACAACAATACCGAGACGATCAAAGCCCTACTTCAACAGACTCCTCAGCTACACCACCACCTTCATCCGGAAATTCGTACTCATCACTTCATCATCAGGAGCAAATGCTCGGAATGCGTCAGTACCATCAACAGCGAAACAGACATAACAGAGACAAGAAATACGAAGAGAAAAGGGACAAGAATGATAAAGACACCACCAACGCAGCTACAATAGACGAAACAATCCTTCATCTCCGCAAGGCGCTCGAAGAGAAACTAAACCACGAATACGATGATGACCACCACAACGACAACGACGACGACGAAAACAAACGGAGGAGAAGAAGGAGGGATGATAGGAGGCGCTACTTTGATGATTTGGCGCTAAGTCTGAATGGGAGTAATTTGAATTTACCTAGATATGAGGCGTAATTTGTTTTCCTTTCCCTTGTCGTCTCCCTTTTCTTTTGGTTATTGGATACGATACTGGTTGGCTTTTTGATTCTCATCAAGAGATCTGGGTTTCTTCGCTCTTTCGTTTCTTATGTATGATTACTTACTCACTTTTGGATGTTACTTTTTATACCATAGAATTAATCGTACTGCTCTTTCACGCGTCTTTACAGTAGACCCTGGCTATAACGAACAGCAGGCCCCCTTGTCATTATATTGATATCAGGTTGGAAATTATTCGTATGAATATGAAGAGTGCCCCGAATCATTATTGATCAGACAGGTTATTATACCAGAGTGCTCTCCATTCCCATATGAATTACAATCTCTAGGTATCCGATCTAGATGTTGGAAGGCCTTCTGTTCGTCATAGCCAGGGTCTACTGTACTTGGACAAAAGCGATAGTCATTGAAAATCGTATGCTTGATCAAAAGATGCTATAAACAATACATGTACACGGTCCATCATCTATGTATACATACAACCCTACAAAAACCCAATTCTATCAAGTCAATTACAACCACCAAGCCATAAATCCAGTAAATCCGACAAGAGCACCATAGATAACAACAGCGCTCGTGGCGCCGGCAGAACCAGGAGTCACAATACCAACAGGCGCAGCACCCTTGGACGAAGTAGCGGTCGAAGAGGCGCCGGAAGCAGTGCCGGTGGATTTGCCAGTGGTAGTGCTACTAGAGCCAGTTCCAGAGGCATCAGCGGTCTGACCGATGGTAGGCAGGGCGGAAGTAGGGTTCACGTTCCAGATACCAGATGTCTCGGCAGGGCAGGCCAAAGGAGTGATCTTCGAGGCGGAGGCGCTGTAGTCGGACAAGTGGACACCGGTTGGGTTCAAGGTAGCCCAGACAGATTTCAAATTGGAGAAATCAGGGGAAACAGGGGTGGGCGTGCCCCCGCGAGTGTATCCGCCGACGATGTTGGTACCGGTAGCAGTGGCGGCTACGCTGGGTCCGTAGCTGATCAAACCGTAATTGTTGGCTTCCTCGATCCATTCGTAGATGATAGCGCCGGACCAGGTATCGGCCATGTCATTACCCAAAATAGCAGATTGGTCCTCAAAAGTACGGGGAGGGGCGGTGTTGCAGCCAGTTTCAGAAAAGAAGATAGGAACCGAGTAACCAGTGGCATTCTTCTGCAATTCCGAGTATCCAGATCCGGTGAAAGTGTTGTCTCCGCACCATTCATAAGCGTTTAACGAAAAGAAATCCAAGTTTTCGGACGAATTGGTCGAGCAGGCCAAGTAATCTTGCAACATGGGACGAAGATCGGCGATATCGGCTGCCGCATAGCCGACTGGGATCTGACGATAACCTTTACTATCACGGTAAGCTTTCACGTCTCTCGCAGCGGCTTTAACGTAGGGAGCGGCCCATCTGGAAGAAAGTTAGAAGCTGAATCTATATTGCGATTTGAATAGACTTATTACGTACGATCCGTTAACCCGAGTAAGAACCTCGTTGCCCACAAAGACACCGGCCAAGTTGTCGTAGCCGTGGAAGGCGTCCAGCACCTTTGTATAGGCGTCCAACATTGTGCTATTCCAGTGAGGAGCAGACTACTCTATTAGCTTGATTGCAGAACATGAGTGAGGAGAAAATACCTGGTCGATAGACGAGTTGAAAGTTTCCAAATCAACAAACAGATAAATTCCGTTATCCTCAAGAGCAGACATGCAACCGTCATGGTCAGCAGTTGGGTCGACATGATACACACGAACTGTGTTGGCGCCCAATTCCTTCATCAAAGCGGCATCCAATTTGCACTGAGCGGTATCAACGAGAGGATCATTGTCGGTAAGTTGGTAGGCGATTCCTAGAACATGTAAGTCAAGTACGGCGACGAGTTGAGAAACACGCACCCTTGATGTAGAATTGATCTCCAGACGAATTGAAGAATTTAGAACCGACGGCAGAAATCTGAGAAATGGCAGAGACCTGGGAAGCTTGCATGCCCAGCATGACCAAGCTTGCCCAGCGCATGAGCGAGTGCGACATGATTAGAGTTGATTAACTGATTAACCTGGGAATCCGACAACTAGAAAAAAGCCGTAGACAGAGCGAGTGTATGTCGAGGCAATGGAAAGGGATTGATTCAACGAATGACGGAGAAGTAAAATCGATACGTGAGAAAGCAAGGAGGATGAACACGGAGGAAAGAAGTTGGTGAAGAGAAGGAGAAGAGTTGGAAGGATGCAAGATTGGCTCAGGAACTGTTTAGGATCCGGAAATATCGTATCATTACGCCCGGTAATATCGACTTCCAAGGCATTCTCAAGCCGTGATTGGTGCATGATTCATAGATTGTGAAACTAGTGCCTGAGAGCCGTAATATTACCATACATCAATACATCTCATCTTATTCTCTTCTCTCTTCTTTCCGTCGTTCCTTTGATTTTCTATCGTGACTGACACGTCTCGACTGACTCACTTTACTCCGCCGGCATGAGTCAATATGATCGATCGGACGGTGGAACGTGATTGTCACACCTAGAACACTCTCTTCGACGCGTGGCCTGGCAGATCTTTACTACGTAACAAGCCACCGTCGCACAAGCATCATCGCTCAACAAGCCAACGATCCGTTAGACATCTACGATCCTCAAGGATAGTTAGTTTCAAATAACTCACGGAGAGTATTACAATGTCGATTCGACAAGCGGTTAGCATCTCCTCTTCAAAAAGAACGGACGGTGGAGATGGCCGGTGATCGCCACGAACGGCCCCCGCGCGTGAGATTAAAGAGTCGCAATGCTAGTACTCTGTCTGAAGCAACGTGGGATCTCCTATACTCCATCTATTCTGTCTCTCAGCGTGATGGCAAATGGGCAATATATTAAAGACAAGGTGGATATCACCACGGGCGAAATGTTTCACCTGGGCCGACATGATTATGACACAATGGATGTCTGTGAGACAAATATAGAACTGACAGCATGCCACCGAGATAGATTATCTCGCGCAGACTGGCTATCCAGTATCTGCATGCTGCTATCTTGCCTCAATCTACTCGGCAATGGTAAACGCAGATACTTGGTTAGTAGCTTTAGTGGCAGAACTAGTCCCATCGCTCTGGTCTAGAACGACCACCAGCCTGGCATTGGGCATCTGACAGTGCAGTGCTCGCCGCGGATTGGATCATCGACAGACAGAAGCGAGTCTGATCCCACTGTTAGCGCTGCGATATCGAGTAGATCGAGCCGATATATTGTTGAAGTCTTCTCATGTATTCCTATCAACTGCCCTCTCTCAAGCACGCGAAGATAGTGCATTAGTAGGGCTGCCAGTTATAAACATTTATCTACGTATTTACTTGTTCAATCATTCAGAGAGTTCTTGCATCATCATCAAAGCCTCTCTTGTGTGGCCGGAAGCGGAATGCGGTTACTTTGGCGGTGGGGCTTACCTATTAATGATTAAACCGCTCAGGGATGAACTACGACTAGTACGAGTATATCTACCGGCTCTCTGCTCCTTTCTGACTTCATGACTACCTACTATACTACGTATACCTAAGGTATTTTATGTATCTTCGACTCGACTATATACATCCGCGGAATTTGGTCCCTTCTACACGTCATTGATTCGATCTCGACACTCTCATATCCTTTTGATTCTTTTGATCCTTACCTCGCACCACTCACTCAATGGGCCCGGCTGTTCAAATTCGAACGTTTACAACAACACAGTCCGTCACATCACGCCGATAACCTTTAGACAACCTCCATCTTTATCAATGGTCGATCATTCTCTCAAGCATGGCTCTATCTACCGATATATCGTCGCCATTCAAGGTGCCTGCAGAGGCAATGGCCGTGCTCGAGCGCGATGATGCTTTTCGCAGTCTCCGCCAACGCTGCTCGGAGGCGAGGTACGTTGACCTCTCCGAATAAAATAAACAACAAACTAACGAGAACAGTCTCTGCTCCTTCCACAGCGAAGAATGCAGCGAACAACAGCGCGCCGTCTTCCAACTGCACCGTGACGTCATCTACATCCTTCTACTCCCCCTGTTCGAAATACACAACCAAGCAACACAAATAGCCACTCGCATCCTGGGCAGACGACAGGGCACAGAGCCCGAACGAGCCTTCAAGGGCGAGGCCCGTGGCGCCTTTACCTGGTTACACTGCATCCTGACCGAGGAGCGCGACTTTTGTCTGGCTGAGGGCTGTCCCGCCTGTATCGTCTCGCATGTCCTTTCTTCAGAGCCAACGATTCGCCTGGTTACAGTAGCCTGTCTCTTGTGCGACTTTTTGTCATCCTCGGACTTTGCAGATTCAAAATCCAACAAGTCCCACCGACCGGATTTCAGTTTCTGGCTGAAAGCAATGGAGACCGCCGTACGCGAAGATCCGCTCTGGGGCGATGCATTCTGGCCCGAAATACGACACCGAGCCGAAAGTCTGGCAGTTGATATCAAATACTTGATCATGCAGTGTGTCGAATTGCGCAATCCAACGGAATTACAGCGAACATCTTCTACGACCAGCAGTAGTAGTGCCAAGTCATCTTGCTCCATGACCACGCGGTCAGACCGACACGCATACCGAGTTCATGTGCGGAGCATTCCCGTCCAACCATCAGCGCTTGCTCGACGACAACTCAACATGATGTGGGAAGAGCAAGAACTCGTCTCCAAGTTCCTTCAGGGATACTGGAACCAATTATGCTGGAGCGACCGTCGACAGAAGATGCTCGAATTCTCCAAGGCGGGCTCACTATATCTTCCGCAAGGGGCCATCTAACCCTTTTTTTTGTCTTCTTTTCTTTCTCTTCGTGAACATATTGGACCCATTCTTTTCGTTGTTACTTCATTCATTATACATCTTTATACCCTTTTATATGTTACAGGATCCACGACTATCGGATCTGGATTCGGGACTAGCGTGGGAGTCTGGAGTTATCTATATACATGGTCTGTCGGGGAACAGGCATATTTATCTTATCTTCATATTACTGGCTAATATTCTTAGCTTCAATTTCATTCTAGAAATGATATTCTTTCATTCAATCTTCGCAGACCACTTATCGTTAGGTATATCCAGATTTGATCCCATTTAGCAACGAGGGATACTCCAGATGTCTACCTACTATCATAGATAGGTAGATCAGACTGGAGTGCTCCTCGTTCCTTAGCAAAAATCAATGTCTAGAGATGGGGAGGCCTTTTGTTCTTGGATCGTATCGACATTCTAAAAGCTAAAGATACTGTGCAAAACCCAACTCGTCAATATACTTAGTCAAAACATCCATCGCCCTCGCAGCAACCGCATTCTGATCCTGAATCCGCCTGAAAAACGCCATCGACGGCTTGATATTCTGGATATACGTCGCCGCAATCTCAGTATCGTTTGAGAACTGGGCTTCGATGACCAATGTCGCAGCGGCGGAGAAGAGGTTTGACGCCGTTGCCCTGATAGTTCGTTAGGCAGGGTTTTGAAGGGGAAGTGAAACGGGAGCTTACCACGGACGATGCCGCATAAAAGCGTCACTGTGTCGATCTACCAATGACACAATTGCGTGTGCAGAAGCGAGACAGATTGCCTGCGATCTCGCTGTGAATGAACTCGATGACTCCACCCATCGATCCTGAAGCTCTCGATTGACAGCCATCCGATAGAACAGGAATGAAAGCGACAGACTAATACGCTGCCAAATGACGCACGTCTCATCGCCGTCTTCGTCCTCCAGATTCTCCGATGATAGATGATTCGGAAGTTGCACGATAAGATTCGCTAGTGCCTCGTCGCTGCGACTAACTAATTCTTCGAGTCGTTTGGAATATTGCTCGTTATCATCACGATGATCCTGCCGTAACCGCGTCAACTCCATCTTGAACCGATATCGTACCTGAGCTAGTCCGATCATTGTATGATGATACTGCACTGGCCTGGGGTGATCCTCAACCTCATCCGGATGTTCACGCAGATACGGATCCAGCAATTCTTCGTCCGTCAAATTCAAGGGCAACGGGACATCAAAGTCAGTCTCATGGATTAAGGGCGCCGAGTCCGGCCTTTGGAGCCATTCACAAATCACCATGGTCCACCACACGCGATGGCTGACTTCTTGCAGGATTGGATCCGCAGAGAACGAAGTAGGGGCTGCACGGTCAATTCCTAAACAGTGCCCTATCCGTAGTCCGGTGGCTTGGAGGACAGGTTGAAGATTAAAATCGCCGACATTTTTGGCAAGACCAAGCAAGATTGCTATGGCTTGTACAGCGCGGATGTCGTGTATGCGCAGGAAATCGGCTTCGTGCATGAAGAAGATGGTGGCATCGTACCAGTTGTGAATCAATTGACCGGGATCAGCTTTTCTGAGTTGTCAGCTTGACTGTTCTGGAACAGATTTGGACCCGCGGGGGGGGTCAACTGATACCTAATGGCAGACCTGTTAAATGAACTCTTCAGGGAAGAATGTACAAAGGGGCACCTACCTGATGGCAAATCCGCAACCAGAGCTTCTTGCTCATTCATAAACATCAGGCTCATCTGCAGTACCTTCAGTCATCCACTGAATCTTTTTAAGACAGGGAGGACGACATACAGCAATAAACCCAAAATAAATAGCAAGCCACAACGGCTCCGAGCCTTCCAATAGTTGTTGTTGGTCACGATTACTCCAATTCATCTCATGCTCGCGCCGGAACGTCTGAATATGGATGCCGAAGTGGATCCATGAAGTCCATACAAATCCATGCTCCAATAATGCGTCGCTACACTCGCGGCTGGGCATGACGATATCTGATCGATGCCATACTTTGCGCTGCCGTGGTGTTGTAGTGGCTGGTAAATGGACCTGGGATTCAAGGATTTGGATGAGTGACTCGTCTTGTTGCTGCTGTTGTTGCTGTAGCGGTTGATATGAAGATCTTTTGTAATTCTCTAGCTCAGTCTTCAACCGAGAATTCTCCTCAATGAGTTGGTCATAGGTTAATGGCGCCGAACTCCCTGGTGCCGGACGAGGACTGATTATCTGTTAGTAGAGGGCATCGGATGACCAAAGACTTTCTCGGTCTACTACCTTGTATACCGACCCCTTACGCAAACAACCTCCCGAACGCAGGTTGACTCTAGCCCTCTAGCTAGACACGGTTTGCAGGGGATTTTCTTGTCACACTTGACTCTGCGTTGGGCACAACGAGCACATGCTGTCGGTGCACGTTGGGATTTTCGGACGGCCGGACCGTTCCGAGTAGACATGGGTGATTCTAGTATTGATACTCAGGAGTGCACCAAGGAAACTGAAATTTGAGGTTCATCACTGAGGCTAGTTGTTGCATTTAGGAAGGTTACCTCGGTTTGGGTGGGTTTAAGCTTAGTTTAGGAGGTGTCCCCCACCTGTGATCATAGTGGATAGAAGGCCCTCCCAATCCTAGATCTTGCGCCCATATATTCTGCCAATTCGCTAATTTCTTTGAGTCTTTATGATTAGGAGCACTCTTGATTACTAAATTGAGGCAACTTTGGATATGGTGATCTATTCATGCAGAGGCATGTCGATTCGGACAGAACACCGAACCGAGCCCTAACCCTACTCTAATTCTCATGAGGTCTTCGAGAATTAGGATAGACGACTAATATGCTACTTTCCCAGCTAATTTCAATACCATATCCGTCTCTTCTGGTTCCTCAAACGGACGGTCTCGCTCTTGACTATCTACTTTTCCCAAGCGTAGTTTCGGTTCCTGTGAGTAGAAATTGTCGTGTGGCCAATGTGTCTGGCGACTCTTAGTCCTTGTACATGACTTGGGGAAGAAACGAGAACACTTACGGTACCAAGTCTCTGATCATACTTCTCTATCTTTGTCTGTAGTGCTTCTGGCGTCGCAAAACTTGCTGGAGTATAGCAAGCATCTGTGATCGTGATATCAGTCAAAATAGCATATACCAAGGGTAAAAGCGCCGACTCACAGACTATAGCTCTTATATTCTGCGTCTCCGGCACACAATTCCAATGCATAGTCCTCGAATCCCACAGTATTACATCCCCAGGCTCAGCACAGACTTTAACAATTTCACACCCCCTCTCTTCAAACCATTGTACTTCACTCTTCTCAAACCCGAACCAGTCCCTGGTGCCCCATGTCGGTCTTCCTATGACTTGCGGATGGGCCGTGAAGAATTCAACCATCAAGTTTGTAGATCCCTTCATAACTATTAAACCGCCATCTTTGGGTCCGTTGGGCGCAAAGTTTAGAATGCCCTGCACGCAATGCATACCCTTTCGTAGGGGGTCTTGGTCGATGTGTGGCCATGGTTGGGTCTGGGGGATTGGTTTATGATCTCCTCCCGGGGGAAGAGTGAAGTTCATTCCGTCAAAGGAGACGAGTAGGTCTTTTGTGCCCCAGATTTTGGCAAAGGTATCGATGACTCCGGATTCTCTGATTCGGCCACTCCATTAGCAAGACATCCAAGCGAGTAGCAGGTGGGATGTAAACTCACGTCCTAGCCTCCCACATAAACTTCTCATGCTGAACCCTATATCCATGATACATACCCCCCTTCATATGAGTCGGTAACTGCTCCTCGCCCCAAGTAGATCGATCGTTCCGATCAAACCCCCATGGGAACCGCCCAACCCAATCATACATTTTTTCAATATAGTAATCGCATCGTTCCCGAGGGATTACGTCCTTAACGACGGCATATCCATCTCGGAGGAGGTCATCTCTCCAATCGCCGTATGTTTTGGCGACGTCGATTGCTGGAGATGAAGGGGTTGAGTGAGGCATGTCTTTTTCTCTTGCTCAGGTAGTTGTGTACAAGGATCTAGGTTAAGTTCGATCGCGGGGGTGGCCGACAGCCTTATTATCAAGTCTGGCCGTTCTTTGATTAGGTAGAACTGACACACTCAGTTGGGTGAAATTGGGACTTGAGTCAGGCTAGGGCTCGACTTGCGCTAATTCGTGCGACTCTCGGGCGACTTTAGAAAAACAAAGTTAAAATTCGTGCTAGTCTCGTGCGAGTTCTTCCAAATTTCGAATCAAAATTGAGAAAATAATCCGCATTAAAGTATCTGGAATGCAATGATATGAGATACGCGATATAGACAGACTTCTTGAGCAGAGATAATGACAATATATAAAAAATGTCATCTGACCCTGCCCCAGATGCATCTACCAGCAGTGTCAACTTATCTACATCAGTCTTGAGTCAACCCGGAAACCCTACCTACCGAAATGTCCTCATCCAACTCACATACCGTCAGCCGCTTCGACAAATGGTGGAAAGACGTCGGCTTGCGACGGCTGATACTATGGCAAATTACAATTCTGATTTCCCAAATGACGACCGGTTATGATGA
This sequence comes from Talaromyces pinophilus, assembly GCA_001571465.2. NCBI lineage: Eukaryota > Fungi > Ascomycota > Eurotiomycetes > Eurotiales > Trichocomaceae > Talaromyces > Talaromyces pinophilus. The sequence continues at coordinate 1,436,289 of CP017344.1, read as the reverse complement.
GAGTGTTGTTGGGAGTTTGCAAGCGATGCAGCCATGGGTTGATGGTTGTTCTCCTTTCCTATCTTCTTTTGCGTTCCCTTTACTGATCTGATATCCGGATAGATATGAACCACCCCGGTGACTCCAGACTCGGACTCATGACTGCCGTCGTCTTCGTGGGCGGCTTCGTCGGTGCATTCATTGCGTCCCCTTCGGCCGACGCTTTTGGTCGGAGGATTGGCATGTTGACTGGAGCTAGCTTGACGTTTATCGGGGCTGTGATTCAGACTGCGTCGCAGAATTCGAGTACGTTTATTGGTGGTCGGTTTTTGATTGGATTGGGAATTAGTTTTACTTGTGTTGCTGGGCCGTCTTTGTTGTTTGAGTTGGCTCATCCGGATATGCGAGGGACTATTACTTCTTCGGTTGGTTGTTCGTCTATTACTGTAGTGACTTGACTGATATAGATAGTTCAATGTCCTTTGGTACGTAGGCTCGATCATTTGTGCATGGACTACGTTTGGCACTGGACATATGATGAACACTTGGTCATGGCGAATCCCTTCTCTGCTCCAGGGTGTCCCGGCAGCCCTCGTCATTCTCGCCGTTCTATTTGGACTCCCTGAATCCCCCCGTTGGCTCTACTCCAAAGGCCGCATTGATGAAGCCCGTCACCTATTGACGATATACCATGCCAACGGTGACGAGTCATCAGACCTTGTGGCCCGTGAACTCGAAGAGATTGACTTGACGCTTCGAGCAGAACATCAAGCCAGGGGCCTTTCAACCCGGGGTATACTAATAAAGTCGGCAGCAAACCGTAAACGCATCGCACTCGTCATTGCGGTCGCCTTACTAACAATCTGGAACGGCCAGTCCGTCATTTCATACTACTTTAGCCCTATCCTCAAAAGCATCGGTGTGACATCTACATCCCATCAAACAGGAATCAACGGCGGCATGCAAATATGGAATTTGATCTGGGCCATCGCCGGAGCCGTTCTAGCAGATCGCGTTGGTCGTCGTACACTCTGGCTTACTTCATTTTTCTGCATGATCCTCGCCAATGTGCCTTTGACGATTTGTTCTGCCATGTACGACCAACACGGTTCCAAGCCAGCCGCGTATTTGGTGATTGTGTTTTTGTTCTTCTACAATGCTGCGTTCAATATCGCGAATAACCCGCTGTTGTATTGCTATCCGACGGAGATACTGCCCTTTGCGATTAGGGCCAAGGGGTTGAGTGTGCAGATTGCTGTTTCGCAGGCGGCGTTGACTATTAATCAATACGTCAATCCGATTGCGTTAGATGATATTGGCTACTATTATTTTATTTTCTATCTCGGCATGCTTCTTCTAGGGGTGAGTTCTCGGCCCAGTCTTTACGGACTTGATACTGACTGGACCTATAGATCTCCATCATCTACTTCACCTTCCCCGAAACCAAGGGCAAAACCGAAGCAGAACTAGCCTGTCTATTTGAAGGCAACGACAATGCGACTCCAATCGAAGGACTAGAGGCAGGATTGAAAACGGCCCACGTGGAGGAAAAGAGGGCACCAGTAAAAGAAGTGTGATTTTGAAACTTCCATGACTCATCGAGAAGAATAGAAGCTCCGCATGATACCGTATTATTAGACCTTTTCCATAGGTAACTTACCCATGTCGGCATTAATGACTCAGATAAACGGTGACGACCAATCTCGGCCTAAATTGGGTACGGTTAGGGCTCGGCAGGTCACGTCGTACGACGACGACGAAAATCGCCGAGTTCTGCCCAGGGAGCCTGGCACGAATACAAGTCATACGGAGTACAGGTCGATCGGGTGGATCTCCAGCGAATAGACCTGGCCTAAGGCACGAATACAAGTCATACTGAGTACAGGTCAGATCGTCTATGTATGTATCCGAGTGAATTAGAGCAAGTTCAAGTTTCAGTATTCGTTTCAGGAGGATATTATCTCCGCAGCGGTAAACACTTCCACACCAGCACATGTACTCGTGTCGCTCTCCGTACCGATCAGCATACATATACGGCTCTACTCGGCAGTGGTTGCAAGGATAAAATCATGATTCATGATGGATGGCAACATGGGTAGGGGGGTACTCGATTTGGCAGGTGGTGAGCATGGATTATGGGTATCTCGGGAGTGCACCACAGTATGTACATATGGTCTATGTGTGGTAGTGACCAATTCCGGCGTTGTGCAGAACAAATTTCTTGTCATGAGATGTCTACTATATCTGTGAGAGATGAGTCCTCCTCTTTCATAGGACTACCAGGTCGTATGTCCTGCCGGATCCGGTGTGGCTGGCTAGACTTGGTGGCGAATCGACTAGCCCTAAAGAAGGATATGGAGGAAAAAGAAATTTGGGTCTGACCACAGGTCGGATCGAGCTTCTCGATCAGATAAATAATGAGTCTTTAGGTTCAGTTAATCTAAACTAACTACTCTGTAGTCTGTACTAGTAGAAAATAAATAGGTGAGTTATACGGAGTACTTTGACAGGGCAAAGCACGGGTAAGTACTACTGTGTAAGTAGTATGACAAGGGTCTAGGCCCTGCCGTGACACACACACAAAACATCTTTCTTCTCTTTAGGACTTTGTATTATTCTCTCCTGGCGGGGAGATTATTTGCAGCGGAGAATAGAATATGCCCAGTATTAAGTCTCCTCTACATAGTACTCTACTCTCGTCGGTACAGAGTGGAGAGAGACATAAATATTCGCCTCTGCTTGACAAGTCAGAGTCTAGACCAGTCTGGCCCCGTCGATCAGGGTGGACCTTTTCTTAGTCTTCTGTCTTTTTCTACATACTCTGTAGTACATACTCGTAGGAAATGCTATGCTATCCTGTATTCTTCTATCCTTCTTCTCTTGTTCCATACTCGACAGCGGACAAATCCACGGTCAGACGAGTACCAATACTGACCGCCAACTCGCCAAGTAGCAGCACAAGGCTGTGTGCTTCTCTCCGACAGAGTAGTAAAGTGATGCCTGCCAGACTGGTGGATCATCCGAGCGACCCTGAATCAAAGCCTAAAACGACCAGTCTAGACTCGATATCGCTCCATTTGTTCGTTTCTTTTCTTCTTCTTCTTCTTTTCGTTTCTTTTCTTTCACCACTCCTTTTATTGCGCATACTATTTACCATTCACTATCCAGTAAAACTTTTACGCGCCCTGCAGCCTCGCACTCGGATTCACCTTGTTAGGCGTCCTTCCTTCCTTCTTCCTTCCTTCCGCTGCTCCACCCGCCTCGCTTATTCCTGAGTTGTTTTCTGAAGGAGCGCTTCTTTTACAACTCAGCACACCACAGCACAACAAATCCCCCGATCCTGTCAACGTCTCTTCGTCTAATCCTTTCCGTTTCACCCGGTATACCGCATCATCACAACACACACTATATGACTCTACATCTGACACGGAATGACTCTCGTCTTGTTCGCGTGGAAAGTGAGCTGAAGAAAGACAGCACCCCAAAACATCAACAACAGTTCATGGACCTCACCGACAGTTCCTCGCCTCGATCCATGTCCACATCCGCTCCATATTTCCTCCCGCCTCGCTCCCTGTCATCCTCGCCATCTCCCAGACCACGTCGCCGGGCATCGCAAGGCTCCGTCTCTACCCAACGGCTGCACTCTCCCTTGTCCCGCTTTCTGGCCTCAAAGGAGAAGGCCGCTCTTCACATTCCTTCCTTCGGCACATCTCGGGCGTCTTCTCCTTTCGCCTCGTCGAAGGTGCCGATGACTGTCGATACTGCTATTCCGCGGGAAACCCTACAATCCGAACACCCTCATTCACTACCTTTGACACCTCCGGCAGACGACGAAGACGATGTGCATGTTCGTTGGGCCGTTGATTCTGTGGAGCAGGCGATGAATACGGAGCCAAAACCCCAGGTAGCCATGGACGAGAATCGGGATCGACACAGCACTTCGCCGGAGCAACGGCAAAGAGACAGTAGATCGACTTTTGGCGTAGTACCGGGACGACGTTCTTCGAGTGATGATGATGTGAACATGTCAGACCAGGATATGCATGATCAACCGCCTCCAGAGAACTGGCTTGATAACGGCATCAGAACTGCCCGTAAGTCATTCGAACCAGCTTCGAAGATAGAAACTAACCCAACTAGTATCGTCCGTTTTCGACTCGAGTAGGAATCTCGATGCAGTGCGTCTCGTTTCCCAGACCCTACCATATCCTCGAGCACCCGAACAAAATGTACGGTTGCCCACTCAGAGTACCGTGTTTGGATCAATCATCGAAAACATACAAGATCGCGTCCGTCCTGAAAGACCCCCGTATATCCACGTTGTTCACGCGGTTCCGGCAGACTTCAGCCTATCGAATCTGCCGACTTCGCCTCCCAGCACTCCAGGACATTTGATGCCAGTGGACAACTATTTCGACGCAACTGTATTTTCCAGTGCAAGTACAGTGCCCGTATATCATGATGTCCATGGTGGTGTCCGCCCAGGCAACTGGCCACATCCTATTGTTCCGCCTTATAGTATTCACATGTCCGTTTTGGAACGATATATCCCACCCTCAACGCCACACGAATATCGGGATATGTTCACTCATGGTCGTCCTTCTGTACTAACGGATCGTCTTATCGAGCTTTCACCTCTTGGTGGATGTCTTTTGTTCATTCATCCTACCAGAATTGGCGCCAACACATTCAAGAGTCAATATCTCGGTCCCATTTTGGATCCTCTATTGCGGCAGTTGGTGGTTGTCAACGGATTTTCTGCAGACGTGAGTCGTGATCTGGGTCGATTAGAAGCGGTCAATTATATGGACGACTTCGACACAATGAAGATGAATGTGGAAGCCTTGTGTCGGAAACTCAGCAAGGAGACGGCCAAATTTACGGTAGTCGAAGCTGGAAAAGGCCGCGCTCCGCTTGACCGGAATTTGTGGACGGAATGGTACATTCAACAGGAGCGTCCACGGATGAAGTCGTTGTTGAGTCGTAGTTGGCAGACCTCGGGAGGACGACATACACCAACGGTGAACAGCCCCGAGACCAGTGGGGGTCAACTCAGCTCAGCAATGTTATTGAGCGAGATTATCGAGGGGATCAAAAGACGACAATACGAGACATATCCCAAGGGGGATATTGAGCTCGGCGTCTTTGTGATTCGCCGATCGCATTAATTTTTCTTCTTCGCAATCATTCTTAGGGGCTAAAGGATGGGATCAAAAGCATGCTTATATCATCGGATTAGCGGCATGGCGGCAGGCGTTTGTTTGTTCTGGAAAGGAAAACGGTTTCTTTGTGTCTGTGTCTTCTGGCTCTATTGACTTGACGTTCTATTCATGATGTTGCGATTGCCACAAAAGCATTGATTTATAGAATACCCATTTGTTATTGACGTTCTGAATAAACGAGGTCATGTATATATACCTGATTTGTAGAAGGAGAGCTTCTCTGTTTGCTGTCTATTGTTAGAAATTGGATAGACGATCCATCACTCGCCAATTTAATAGACAAACGCTTCATGTTGGTTACTTTGTATTGTCGTGCTCTCACAACAGACGATCATCACGACCCTAACCCTAGGCCAGGCGGTGAGTTTCCGGCCTACCGGAAAAACCTATCTCCGTCAGCCGGATTGGCTCAATCTCCGAGCCTTCTCCGCGAGTCGAGAGCATTGAGAAGTCCCAGCCTGCTTCTTTCTGTCGGTCTCTCGTCTATTGTTACGTCTACACCCTATTCCTCTTTCTATTGATCTGATTATCTCTCTGTGACTAATTTCTGAGTGTGTCACCATGGTTTCCCTATAGATTTTGTTGCAACCAGTTTTTGAGAGCTCTTGCATCACGATTTCTCTCTGACCAGTCCTTTATTCCGAGCGACGAGACAACCACAACGATACGATGGTGTACTCACCAGGCCCAGCGTCACCCACCGCCATGGCTGATCGCAGCGCTGGACTACACGCACGAAACAGATCGCTCAGCCCACCAGCACCTTTGGGAGGTAGCAGCGCCCCTCAACAATCCAAGCGAGACAAAAGACGCACCCAGCTGCAAGAACGTCTGCACGATCTCACCATTACTTTCAACCAGAACCGCGACGGCCAATTTCGCCAACAGCTACATGCTTTACAATGCGATATGACGCTCATCAATAATGCCGATCCTTACGAGGCTGGCCCATTACCTGACTCGGCAGAAGAGATTGCGCAGTTGATTGAGACAACTGTTGGAGGCGGGAAGTTTGGGAAGGAGATGGCCAATATTTCGGGGAGTTGGTATTCAAGATTCGTGCAGGAGATAAATGAGATCAAGGAGGATCGAGATGCAGATTTGGTTGCTGTGATGGTACGTCTCACTTGAAAAATTATTCTTTTTTGGCATGACCCTAATATTGGTTGATTGCAGAACCGCCATCGCGAAGCCGTTAAACGTTACAACCACGAATTTTCATGGCGACAGCATTTCGCGCGCGAAGAGTTTAGACTTTTATCGGGAACTCTGCGGGAGCGATTGGTGCAAAAAGTCTCCGCGAATAAGACACGTCTTATGCGAGAGAAAGAACAAATGGACATTTCGGACACGAATGCATTGCTACTCAACCCGAATCAATTCACAATCACAAACCCTTCTAGCCCCGGTGGCATTCACGGCAACCGCAAGACCCGACATACCAGACACAGAATCGGGATTGACGAGTTTGGGAATGGAATTGGTTTGGACAATAGAAGAAAACGCAAGGCGCCCGATGATGATACTGGATCTCCCGGTCGTGACGGCTTTTCGACTCCTGCAGAACGGGCCAAGGCCATTGCGGAGAAGCAGCAAACAGACAAAATTTACAGTATCAACTCATTGTTTACGGATAAGGAGCTTGCCCTGCACGCAAACCAGGCACATATTGCTACGGCACATTTTTTCTCTACATCCAGAAATCAGGAGGGTGTTGGCGCGGCGGTGAATGGCAACAACAGTGAAGACGTTGACGACGCCGACAGCGCTGTGCCTGGCGAAGACGGGACACCCGCGGCAGCCGACATGACACGCACAGCCAGTCAAAGCTACCATGCAACTCGATCAACGCGCAACCAGGGCAATGCTGGGCTTAATCTGCTGGCTGAGCTATCTGACAAACCTGCCACACGACCAAACCTACCGTATCATATCCTTGCCAACCACAACTCGCGCACAAATCAAAGCGCACCGCCATTGAACTCGCTCATGAACGAGGAAATTGACGACGACATTTCCCGCATGGATCGGTTACAGGCCAAACCACACGGGTGGATTGACAAAGGGCTGATTGATAACATGACGGAACCGGTAGAGGAAGAGATCGATGGCGTGCCCACGAATCCGGATCGATTCAGCTTGCTGCATCCTGATTTTCCTATCGATATGGGTATCAAGTGGTATCCCAAAAACAATAACGGCGGCTATGAGATGTTTCCACAGGCTAGTGAGCGGGCTGGTAAACGGCGGGCCTAAGTTTTCACACTTTCTTCGTTGTGTTTTCTGTTTTGTGTTTTGTTTGCCGGGCTGGTGTACATGGATAGGATATGGATGGATACATTGAATATAGGCTGTGACTTAGTTTGCCCGGGCAGTGAGCAACAGAATCAGGTGGTCAATTCAAAATTGCGTGCTCAAATCCCGACATGATTCGATTCTCGCATAGAACGGTACAACGTTGGTAATCAATGACGTCAATTACATGTTAAATACACGATTACATCCAGTCTGTCCAGTGAAGAGCAGTTATTTACGTAATTTATCGTACCAGTGGTACACAACTCTGATTACAAATTCCCTTATTTGTAATCCAGCAACGATGCCATTATCCGGGACATTCGATCAATTGATAATCTTGCCATTATCCGGGGACATTCAATCAATTGATAATCTTTCTTTTTGCCAGATATAAATACCTTCACAATCATCAAGCTGTAAATCCATCATCATCTTCATCATCTTCATCACATCATTGCGATTCATCAAGCGTCAGAATGTCGACCACCACCACGACCACCACAACAACCCTGACCTCAGCGTCAGACCCCAGCTACATACCCAGAGGCCGGGTGTCGGCGGAAATTTCTTTTTTTGAGCGTCCCGCTGATGGATCCATCCCATACAACTACGTCGAAGAGCCTCCCCAGGGCCAGTCGAAAACCAACTTTGAGCGTAAACCCCATGTAGTGCACATCAACGACATCCGGGGTCACGAATCAGAATATAACCTCGACAAGGATGCGTTCCAAGTCTTCAGCGGCGTGCAATCGGCAACGACATACGAAACTTACAACGACGACGAGGAGATAAAACGCGTTTATTACCCTGAGGTCGAGAAGTTGATTCTCGATAAAGTGGAGGGCGCACATAAAGTGATTCTCTTTGATCATACGATTCGTCGTCAGGATCCCAATGCGCATCGTCAACCCGTCAATGCGGCGCATTCAGATCAGACCGATCGCGCGACGGAATGGCGTGTACGACTTCACGTTGAAGACCCCGAGGAAGCCGAAAGGCTTCTTAAGGGTCGGTATAGGATTATAAATGTCTGGCGTCCTATTAACGGCGCTGTACAAGCAGCCCCGTTGGCATTTGCGTCCGCCGCATCAGGCAACCCTGATAAAGATCTGGTCCCGATTGAGCATCGCTACCCCACGAGGACGGGCGAGACGATGGGGGTTGTGTACAACCCGGAGATTAGATGGAATTACTGGTCTGGTATTGATAACGACGAGAGAATCCTTTTGAAGTGTTCTGATATCAACCCGCCGGCTGGTAAGGAGGTGGGAAAGAGGTGCCCCCATACAGCGTTTACGGATCCTAGGACACCAGAGGGAGCGAAGCCTAGGGAGAGTATTGAGGTTAGAGCCTTGGTGTTTGGTTGATTTATTAATTTTGATATGATTATATATGAGAAAGAGATGAATGTATGTTTAGATGTGTTATCGGAATGGATACCGTGAATTAGCCTAATTCGTACAACCTCTCGACTCCTAACAGTAGTACTACGTATCACCAAGAAGGAGCATCACCTCATACTCAATTCAATCAATAACGATCAAGATGAACGGCAACACTGGTTTCACTCAGCTAACTAGCGCTCAGCCAAGACACCGGCGCTTCTAGAGCGAGCGCTATTCGGCAGGGCTAATATAGGTTTATTAGCCTCCATCGACTAAGCCACCAGCCCCCGCCGTATGGGCAACTGCAGACCTCAGCTCTAATCAATAGGCTCACTTTTTGTCCTTACTGCATAGTAGTTGATGCATTACGTATTGTGCAGCCTTGTTTAGTCCGAGTTTGAGACTGATCTGAAAGTCTTCCTGTTCATTTCTTCAGGTTACACACCACCACCACCACGATGAAATCGAGCAACTAAACGCTGCGGCGTGCGAGAGTCAACTTTACGTTGTCCGGCGCAACCTGCTGTTATTCTCATCGCTCGTTTGCAGGGTATCAGATTAAACTTTCGCCAGCGTTGGCGTCGTTACGCGCCAGGCAAAAACCAACATTCGTTTCAAGTGCTGCATCTTGACTCGGTGCCATTTTTCCAGAATCCAGAGGATTTGGCTTTGATATGGCAAACTCCAATATGGTTGGAATGGATACTTCGCCGTTGCTAGAAGGCGGCGCTCTCAGACACAAATATCCGGCGCCGGTTTCGCGCACTGCTTATTCTCGAGTTGGTTCTTCGCAATATGACCATGGTTTCGATCGCGACGATCTCGAAATGCGTCCTGTAGAACCGTCGTCTGTTTTGCACAGGTCTGCTTTTCGGCCACCCCCGGCCCATGATTCTGGCATGTCTGCTTTTCATGAGGAGATAGATGAGCCGGAACTAGAACCAACACCGATACCTGAATCCAGTTCAATCATGCAATCACCACGCCTTGAAAATAGTCGTCTCATTCCACGCCTGTCGCAAAGACTGAGTATGCGACGACCTACTACCGTCCGATCACTAAATAAACGCGATTTGAGACATTCAACTTCAATACTGTCATCAGCAAGCCCGTTGACACCCTCGGGCGTCCGGTCGTTCTGGCCAATAAAGAATAAACAGTCTACAAATAATCAAGAGCTCGAGAATTTGAATGAAGAGGACTTCGTCACGGTCGATATATCGTTTTTGGAAGGGCCAGATAGTGATGTTGCTCGGCATCAGGATGCGTTTCCATATTCCAGCAGCGTCAGAAATGATGCGCATCTACCGGGGGTTGAGCAAACTCCCAAACCAGACGAGATGATCGTACAACATACCGCGCGAGAATACGGACAACAACTCGCTAATCAGAAGAACATGATCGTCTCCGTCAAAGAAGCCGCTGCAGCCCCGGCCGTGGATTTGAGTAGTTTGGAAGGAACGGAACGCCGCTCAACTTATAGAGCTACTACTTCGCTTGATGAGGAAACGAGTTTTTTCTATCCGACAGATCCTGAGAAACCGAATTGGAAACCGTTTTCAATGACAGCTCCTTATCTACTCATGCTCATCATCGTCTCTTTAGGACTGGCAGGTGTGCAGGAGTATCTCTACCAACAATCCAAATCTCTCGAGTCAAGGGGGAAAGGCCTCATCCAGTTTAACGATGTAGCCGAAATCCCGACTGCGCAATTCTTTGCATGGAAATATCTCCCGACTATGGTCATGGTCACTTATGGTGTGCTGTGGCAGATCATGGAGTACAACGTCAAAAGACTCGAGCCATACTACCAACTCTCCCAACCGACGGGTAACATTGCCTCGAAATCGCTGAACCTTGACTACACCACCTTGTTCAGTTATTTCGTTCCTTATAAAGCTGTGCGGAACCGTCACTGGACAGTCTTGGTGGCATCCCTCGGAGCCATCCTGGCAACCACGGCAGCACCATCTCTACAAAACGCCTCGGTCATGCCAATCGAGAACCCAGACTGTCCGGACAAGAAGTGCAAGTCGTCACACCAATTTATATATTTCGTGCATATCGACGCGGCGTGGTCGAGACTGGTTACTGTCTGCCTTGGATTGGTGGCCGTCATGGCGCTAGTGTTGATATTTCAACTTCGACGCAAATCCGGCTTGCTTAGTGACCCCAAGGGTATCGCAGGGATTGCGTCCATGGCGACCAAATCTCATATTCTGAACGATTTCCAGGGCATGGACACTGCAACGGATAATGATATACATAAAAGACTACGACATCGCCGATACGTGCTATACAAATCGAGTATATGGCAAGGAGAATTTATCAAGTATACCGAAGAACACACCATCGAACCCTTTTCAACTGCTTCTCCGCATCCAATTCCACTTCGTCGTATTCCTGGCATTGTGTTTTTGATTTACTTGACTTTTCTCGTCGCTACTATCCCCGTCGTGACTTATACAAACGCAAAAGTGGTAGTAGCCAAGCTCCCCTGGCTTCCGGTGCTGCTGGCTGTAATCGCAAAACAGATCTGGACTGCGCTCGAGTTTGCGATCAAGATGCTGGAACCATTCTATGCTCTGTCGCAGGGGAATGCAAGACCCGAGAATACGCTCACACTCGATTATCAGGGTATCCCTTACGGTGTTCTGCCATTCCAGGCGATGCTGAATAAACACTATCTCGTCTCACTGATCGGTGTCGGCTCAATTCTCAGCGACGTATTGACCGTGACATCCGCCTCATTATCCATCAAAGACGAAACCGAGCAGTCCTTCATGACCTCATCCGCTATCTCGACAGTCGTCGTATTCTTCCTGCTATGCTCCGCGGCTTTAGCCCTAGTCTGTCGACGACACTACTTCGTCCCTCGACCGCCGTCTACAATCGCCTCGATTCTAGCATTTGTGCATCAGTCTCACATGCTAGACGATTTTGTGAATACGGAGCGGTTCAGTAGTGATCAGATGAGGTCTATGCTTGTATCGAAGAATAAGCGGTACGGATTCGGTTGGTTTCGGGGTAGGGATGGGAAGTTGCATTGTGGTGTGGATGAGGAGCCTATGTTGAGTAGGTATGTGCATGGGATAAGTTACAAGGATGCGCAGGCCGCGCCTTTGGAGGATTTTTAGCTTGTTTTAATATGTATACCTTTGTAAAGTAGAGAATAGAATATCTTCGTCCATCAAGCACATACCTAGGTACCTATCCAACTACGTAGAGGAAATGAATTGTATGAACTTTTGATTGGATATCAATGTTTAGCTCTAGGGCTAACTACCTAGGCAATGTATATTCTCAAGAATAGTATAAAGGAGTGTAAGAAGTAAATTAATCCGAGTATACCACTCTCCCTTCCCTTCCCTCATTATTATCAATAAAGGATGACTGAAATGGGATACCATAACAGACGAATTCCCAAACGTGGCACATAAAATATAAAAAGCGAGTCGCAAAAAAAAAAAGCAAACAAAATATCAAGTCTTTGTTCGCACGTCGTCTACAGGAACAAAGCCAACACACCCATGACACCAGTCAAGAGCATGCCCTGTCGTGAGACAATGGCGCCTGGGACAGCGGCACCAGTGAAGGGTTTGATTGTCGACGAGGCGGTGGGAGTCTTGGAACCTGTAGCGCCAGCGACACCGGGTACGGCGCTGGTCATGGTGGCCAAGGTGGTAACAGCGGCGACGGGGGGAGCGGGCACAGAGGTCACGCCAACAAGGCCGACGGTGGGAGTGGCACCGACACCAGTGGCAGTGGCAGTTGTGAACGCGACTTGAGGAACAGTCCATGTGCTAGAGGAGTAGGTGATGGTAGTGCATGGCACAGAAGTGGCAGCAGCAGTACCAGAGGCAGCAGGGGTAGGTGCCAAGGTGATGGTGGTGGGGACAGCGGTGACGATACCTGGGTTACCGGGGATGTAGCCACTGCAGATACCGGTGAAGTAGGACAAAGCGGTGGAGAGTTCATCAGAGTCGCTGCTCCAGGCTTGGATACAGGAGATGATGGCGGAGGTTGCGTTGGATGAAGGGCAGTAGCAGGACACGTCGGTGTTGTCGGTGCAGGTGTCTGGGAGCCAGGTGTTGATACACTTGGGGACGACGCTGGGGCAAGAGTCGGAGCTAGGAGCAGGGCTGGAGGTAGGGCTGGTACCGGCAGGGGAAGTGCTGCTGGCAGCGCCTGCGGGTGCGGTGTTGGCGGGTGCAGTGTTGGCGGGTGCAGTGCTGGCGGCTCCGGGCACGCCAGTCTCGGTGGCAGTAACGGGGCAGATGGTAGTAGAAACAGCGATGGTCTGAGTGACCACAGTCTTGGACTCAGCAGGGCAGTTGGTGACGGTAGGAGCGCAGCTGGTGATGGTGATTTCGGTGGTGGTGAAGACGGTGGAAGTGCTGAAGCTCTGGACTGGGGCAGTGGAAACAACTCCGGAGGAAACGGCTGGGCTAGACTGGCCAACGACAGAGGTCCCGGGAACGACAGAGGTTCCAGGGGCGACGGAGGTAGGAGCGGCGGAAGTAGGAGTAACAGAAGTACCAGGGGTAACGGAAGTTCCAGGAGCGACGGAGGTGCCAGGGGCAGAAGATCCAGGAGCAGAAGAGGCAGGGACTGAGGCACCAGGAGTAGAGGCAGGGGCAGAGCTGCCAGGAGCAGTGGCACCAGGAGTAGTGGTGCAAGGAGTAGTAGAAGGACCAGCAGGACCAGTGGTATGACCAGCCTCAGGAACGGTTACAGAGACAGGAGTGGATGTAGGGACGGAGACGACTGGGACCGAAACAGGGACAGTAGAATGAGGGACAGTAGAATGAGAGCCATGAGAGCTGGTGGAGGTGTGACCACCAGTGGGGGGGCTGCAGTCGAATCCAATAGAGTATATTCCGAATCCGCAGTCGTCAACGTCGCTGTGGTCAGGAATAGTCCAGCTAACAGAGGTAGCACCACCACACTGGTCGTTGGAGACATCGGTACCCTCAGATCCACACTTGTGTGTAAACGAACACTTGCTTCCGTCAGGCATGCCAAAGTGGAAGTCAACATCGGTGTCCTTGTCGGTGTATACGCTGAAGTGGGTAATGGAGAAGGCATCAATGTCACCGCCGCAGCTAATCGAGGGGGATGATCCCTTGCCAGACTTGGAAATGGAACCGGAAATGCATTTGTCCTATCTAGTGTTAGAAATGCTCGCACTATAGTGATGCTTGTGACATACAGAAGTACGCTTGCCCTTTCCGCCGCTACGCTCAGAGCAAGTAAAGCCAGAGAATCCGAAGCCGTCGTAGTTCTGGAGGGACTGGCCAACGTTCAACCAGGACCAATCCCAGCCACCCTGTTGAGTGCTAGTACATTTGTTATCGCATTTGCTTGGGCTGGGGAAGCAGCTTTCAGTGTCCCACTAATCATAGTCAGGACCATATCTTGAGATGATTACTAGTCAGTATGTAGGTGATGACTCACGGTAGCAGAGACCTGCTGGACGGCCAAGAAGGCGGCCACAGCACTGACAGAAGAGAACTTCATATTGAAAACGAGGTGGTATTATGGATTAATGATCGTAAGTGTTCAAACGTAAAGCGAGAGACGGTTTCTGTAGGAGGTGACTCCAAACGAGTGTTGTTGTTTAACGAATGACGCAGCTCTCGGAGCCGGTATAGAGAGATACAAGAAACAAAGATGACAAAAAGAGATATATGTGAATAGAGAACAGTGAGGAAAAGGAAGGAAGAAAAGAGTCACAAGCCGGGGGACTACATGAGGATTTAAATCTGGCTTCCATGTATACTACGAGTAGTGACCTCAATGGTCAGTGCCATGACCAATCTGGTAACAGGAACAATACGCTTTTACGGATTAAGATTCTCCCTTTGTTTCGAACCACTAGTTCTTGCTCTACGAGAGGGGCCACTGGGTCAGCGAGAAGCGACGAAAAACAAAGCAATGCATACCATGTACGCTGCAGAATCAGATGCTTCTCCGTACTATGCAGTGGTACGGTCTCCGTGGTTGGCTGACAACGGCCCAGCATAGTTCAACTTCCCACAACGTAGTAGGCTACTACACCCCCACAAATAGTGTACAACCGGGGGCTTGATTACTTGCATCAATCAGACGATGTCCCTGTACGGTCGAGAGCACAGAGGAGGCGCTCAAAAGTAAGACATTCTGAGGAACACCCCAGACGCCGAAAGGTCAACACAGCCTCAGGTTTAAACCAGAAGAAGTTTTAGCTATCGAGCTAATCAAGCAACCAGGCACGAATCTGGACAGGAGACTGGTCAGTGTCGAACACCATTAAAAGCCTCCTATAAGTTTGCGACGATATGTGTGGGTTGTCGCTTTTCCCATGACTAAAGAGGAATAGATTTGAAGAATCTAAAACAAAAGCAGTCAAACTCAATTTTTTAGACTTACTCGATAAGTGGATTAGCGCCAGGAACAGGAAAGGTCTTTGTTTCGAGTTGGCCAAAACGGTGTCAGACGTCCGACGTTAGAGCGTAAATGGATCGAGGAAGCACGCACTTAGGGCTTTTTGCCTTAGTTGCCGTTACTGCTTTCGGAAGGTTTACTTTAGGCGCGGGGCTACTTACACACTACCACCGAGGCTATTTTTTTGGTTTTTGCTCCGTCTATCCACTCAGTCTCGTGGCGTTTCGCTTAAGCTCCTCGATTCTTCGAGCCATCCAGAAAGAAGCCCCTTGCAAGGCCCCATCGGATGACGGGTCGTGCTTGGCGGCTCGATTGTAGAGTCGTAGAGCAGACTAAATCTGACTGATACCACATACGGAGTGCGCCCGTAGCACAACTGCCTTGAAGAGGAACTTTTCGTCGGACTCCAGTGAGTCCAGTGCAACAAATGGACTCAGCCAAGACTTTGCTACGGACGCCACAGCATGATGTCGGTCGAATCACACATGGACAGGTTATACCTGATACGTAACTGGAAGACAGGTCTCAATGAATCGAAGAGGAGGTGTCGATGCATCTACTGAATTTGAACCTAGGTACGAGTATGTGTGCTTTGAATGTGGCCACCGACTGACCGGCGGTGTAAACAGAAGCCATTTTCGGGGGTTTCTATAAGATCACAAAGAATCCGGACGTCCAATCTCTACACTTTATTGATTTCTGATAGGTAGCACGGCTCGTTCATAGCATCGGCTATTCATGACACTTTTCTTTCTCAAACATCAAGATGGTATGGATCATGCTATTATCATGATGGCCGGTGGCCCGTGTTGGCCCCGTGATGATCCGGTTCAACTTTTCGTTGACTTCGTATCGGTCAGGAAAAAACCTGCATTAGTGTGGTGTGACTAGTCTGCTAGCAAGCAGTTAGATCAGGGGAAAGCCATGAAGCCAAGTGAAACGCGTGGTGTATCAGTCCCCGCCAGCCACGGGGAAAAACTCGATTCTCCCGGTTGATGTGATTGGTTGTTTTTTGCTCTTTTCGACGACTTCCTCGCCGATTTACTTATTACTTTTCGACTCCGTAGTAGGTGTCGAAGCAAGTATCTGGATAAGAAGGGTTCAGCAGCTTCAGCTCGAATGTGCAAACTACAATGTGATAGTTTGCTGCAGTTGTGCAACTCAAGATTACCACTGAGCAACGCATACGTGGCCATCCCAATCTTCAGTCTGATTTCGAATTACTAAATGAATAGTAATAACTACCACATCCATGGCATACATCCATCTTCCATAGACAATAGCACTGACCACAGGCACCGGCCAGTCCCTGAATGCCAAGGACGATAGATACTACGTATATTAATAATGAGTGATACTATGGAGCGGAGTAGGTCTGATAGCACACAACTCTCAATGCGAACTGGTCTGGTACATTTTTCAATGCAAAAATGGATACCCGGATAACCTCTGGATTTGGTCATTGTATGACCGAGGAAATACCCATCCTACCAGACTCATCCTATCTACGTACTCTTCTAGAGGCCCCGAGTACGGTAGTTGATAGAATCCTCCCCCCCATTTGCCGGTCTGCTCACCGGTGTCAGCGAGAATCAGTACTATCGATCCTGGTCATCCTGTTCCTGAGAACTTTTAACTCTCATCCCAATGGATCCTGATTCCTGCAGGCTGCCTGTTTGGTCATGCAGTCACCGGTCACACATGGTCAGAATTCGGGATTCGCCTATACTACAAGCTAAGTATAGACTGATTATCCTACCTACGTACTTGAATTCCTGGAAGCCGCTAGAATTTCTTTATGTGCCGAGTCAGACAGAGGAATTGTTGTGTCCGATCCAGTGGTTCATGGTTACCTACTCCCAGCAGAAACATCTACTACCAGATCACTTCACAGCTTCATATTGTGCTACCAGACCCTTCACTTCTCCTTGATTACCAAGGTATAAGGTGTTCGTGAATGACTGTTACTTCAAGTCATACAGTTTGACTGTTGCAACGATGGTTGCATCAGCCCGAGGTGATTCTTATGGTACCTCGGCCTCTTGCTTAATCGGAGTGTACATTGTGCCGGCTGACAGTCTACGCAGTACAGTACGATCTGATCATAATGAACAGGAGGCATCCCCACCCCCTAGATTGTGTCCAAAAACCTTCGCTTGGTATCAGGTTGAAGAGCGCTCCAATATGCTATTTCATGTGCATCTCATTTTCGATTATCATTGGGGGTGCCCCTGGTGAGTATATTGGATTAGTTCCATGCATAATTGGTACAGATCTAGTGAGGCCGCCGGCTCATTATAGCTGGCTACTGCTGGCAGTATTGAATGTATATGTTCATCATTGCTAATCACAGAAGTAACTCCAAGGTATCGACTAAATCCACAAACATAAAGAAACTTTTGATCTATCCAGTCATTATTAAACCAGCGATCAACATCCAGATGCCATCATCATAAACTCAATCAAATCATAATCTGACAGTCGCCGCTATCATATCTACTGACAGCCGATCAACATCGTTTCGTCATAGCGCCGCTGCGCCAGTTCGCCTTGCCGCCCGCCTCCGTCCAGATACCGTATCAAATCCTTTCATCACCTAATAAAACATGGCGTGAATGCAATACATTACACATAGACCGGTATCAACATGTAATGAAGAGAAAGTTAAAGAAAGTCGATGCCTTTATGCAAAAGAGTGTATAGGTAGGTGGTAGATGCGCTCTAAAAAGAGAGCTGATTGCGACGATGCCCATCAATTAATTTACGTCGGACGGCCTCCCCGCCAGTATATTGATTCCTGCGCTTGCGAGGTGGAGTACGGGGATCGGCATAACGAGAGTGTTTGAAGACACTGGCAACACGAGACGGGGAGTTGGCTGGCATAAATTCTCGATGTTGGGGAAGGCGTATCAAAGTCTGATAGCGAGTATGATTGCGACGGAAAGCAGTCACAATACCCTTGTCTAGATGATTGAGGAATCGCTCAGCACTGTCATTGTCATTGGCTCGGTTGGGTGTCGGTGTAGTTAGGCCTTGCATGGATGGCGCAACAGCTGGTGAGGTTGTGAGGGCCTCGTCATCGTCAGATCCCTTGTTCATTCCCTCGTCTTCTTCATCAGAAGATCCATTGCCGAAGTCAATGAAATCATCAACATTTAACATGCGCTCGTCGTCTTCGTCGTCCTCATCGTACGAGCTGTCTCCAGCATAATTCTGCGATGGATAGAACGCTTCGGGTGGACCCATGACCTGCCCACCAGGGGTGGCATCATTGCCTAAAGCGGTCATCATGAGATTACCGGAACTCAGCATTGGGTTCAATTCGAACCCGTTCGGCGAAGTAAGAGCATCTGTGTCACTTTCATCAACCAGGTGCATGGTGGTGGTTCGAGGGCTGTTTTGTGCTGTTCCACACATGCTGTTGGCCGCTGATTCCAGCCAGTCGTGACGAGAAGAGGCGTATGCGGGGATGATGACTAGGTGTTTGCCAGTGCAATCGACAAGTGCCACCGGCTTTTTGGGATCAGCAACAAATGTTCCCATAATGGGTCCGCGCCGACGTGGTGGGTTCGACCTCTGACTGGTGGAATCTCCGGTTGCTGTCAAAGAAGTAGTCGAGTCTCGTCGTAGGATAGACCGTGGATGTGTGATGGTGGCTGGGGGTGGAAGATCCTCGTCTGTCGTTTCTCCATCGTCGGCTATCGCATGTTAGTAATCTAAGAACGTAGACAGGCGGTGAAATCTGAGTAGGAAGCATACTTTCATAGCCACTTGAGCCGTCTGAGACGGCGTCCGACTCTACGTGATAAATGTTGGCCGGGTGGCTGATATCGGACTCCCCAAAGATGTCTTCATATCGCTGGTTGTTGCTGGGGTCGTAATCACTGTCAATCATACGGCGAAGAGTAGGATCCAAGCTGTCTTGTTGTAGGAAGTCACCAGGAATCTCATCGTCGGTAGAACCATCGCGGCTATCGCTGGACGAGTCCGAGTCGGCATCGTCATCCTCTTCGACAACGAAATGAACATGCCTTTGTACAGGGGTTTCGACGGCTTCGCTAGTGAAATCAGTCTCGCCGAATGTCTCCATTGCGCTGTACAAGGTGTCCTCAAGAAAAGGTTCCGTGGAAAAAAGGATGTGGTCATCGAAGCTACCGAATCCCTCCCACTCGTCGAGGTCGGGGACGTCTGAGGTTGAAAATGTGCTTTTAATCATTTGACTATCGTCCTCGGATTCGAGAATCATCTGCTCTTCAAGCTTCTCGACATCCATGTCTTCGTCGTCGTCAATCTCATCGACAGCCGCATAGTCGCTGTCCGAGTCACCGGTGCTACTTTGTTGACCCTCATAGCCCTCGTCGTACGAAAGCTTTCTTTTCTTGATGGATAGAGTAGAGGATTTCGTATTTGACCCCGTCTTACGTCCTCTGCGGCTCTTGCCTCCGTAAGACGGGGTCCGATGAGCGGACTCGTCGTCTTCATCGGAGCTTGCTTCGGAGTCTGCCTCGTCTTGATCGTCGTCGTCCTCGAAACCGGATACTGAGGATATGGTCGAAATGGATGAAAAGGACGGCTTCCTTTTTCTGTTTATGCTCTTGGCTGTGACAGTCTTTTTTCCGGCCGGGTGTTTGAGGCCCTTGTTTCGCGCCGCCGTCAATTGCGACAGTTCTGATCGACGGTATTTGCCCATTGTCAATGGTGACCGCTTCGGGGATTGTGAGTTAGTTTTCGGCATTTTGTTTGTTGTGATATGCGGTAATTGATATTAGTATGGTCGTAGATCTGGTGTCGAGATGTTTTTGATTTGAATTCGTTCAATGGCTGTAAAATAGGACGACGTATGAGAGTTTATGGATATGATTAATCGAGGTTATCGTCGTTCGAAGGAGGAAGGTTCAGACCGGATATCTCGGCGGAGAGAGAAGGTAGAAAAAAAATGGTTGCGCAGGAAAACACTTTCCAGTCCTCAATTGGACATACAAAAGGTGCCTTTTCCGTGTATGGTCTCAAGGGCAATTTCGACGTGCCTTAACGCAAGCGTCGAAAGAGAATAACAGATATCGTCAAGGTCGATTTATGAAATTGTATCTTCGAAGAGCTGACTGGACTGGGAAGAGGGGGACAGACCGCCCCTCCCCAGCAGGGAATTTACAGCTCAGCGAATGCCATCTTGGGCGGTTTCCTGTCGACGATATCTGGATGATGATTTTTTTTTCTGTAGTTGAGACTTGTGGGATATGTGGTTGAGTGTAGATGGGAGCGAGATATGACGATATGTCAAGGGAAGAGAAGAAGGAAGGGAGGAAGAGAGAAGGGAAGGGGAAGAAAACAGAGAGGAGAGAAACGGGGAAAAAGAAAAGTCATCATACAGTACAGTACGGCCGGTAATAATAGGTAAGAGGTAAATACGACGGTGTTACGGGTGCTGACCCAGAAGGCGCTCCAATTGGTGCAAGGCGGGACCAATTTTTACTGCAGGAAGGTGGGGTTTCCATTGGCTCCTCAGGCTGCAATCTTTTTTTGGCAGGGGAGAGCCAATCAGCAGCCGAGGGCGCTCACCGCATATTGCGCTGTCCAATCATAATTGTGCCAATGGGCTCAATTGGCAATTACGGCGATCCGTTTGTCAGCCTTGCTGTATGTAACGATGCGTATCAAATACGGGTGACATACTCGACGGTATTTATACACAATCATCCGAATCTGTCAATCACGAGTAAGGCAATATGAATGAATATCAATAGCATTAACTATACAACTTTCTCATCGCCATAGACGGCGTATTCTTTTACAAGAACACTATGCCAGCAAACACAAGATTTGGTTTCGTGACAGTCTGGAAAACCTTGACCGCCGATTAGCTATTGCTACGTAATCGCATACCACCCTGGTTGCGGGACTTGTCCCAACCTATGATACCGAAGGAACGGTCTGAAGCAGGAGCTGTCCGATGTTCGAGTACATGCAGTATGCAGCAACCCATAGGCCAACGCAGAGTACTAGGTACCTATACATGCATGTAGTTAAAATGCACACATGGCAGATTGTACTTTCAATCGAGGAGTCGAGGACAGCAATCTCAGCGCTAGAAACGATGTGGCGGTGTCGGATAAAGACGTATCGATAACAATGTCGGAGAAAGAACATGAAAATCTGAAACTGTCCAAAGCCTAAGATGGGAATGCGTCACCCCACCAGACTGCCCAATTTTACATGCTTGTATTGGCATTACGGGGTTTGCACCACCTGCGGCTTAAGGATAGGTAGCATCGTTACGATGTATTACAGTTTACAGCCCGTGCAGTGGACACTGAGCATCTTCTACCCCGTGCTCAACCATTTTATCAGCTGTCGCACTTATCATGAATGAATCTGTAAACTGAATCTCCAAGTCATGTTGTAGTGATGAATGGTATCTAGCAGTCAAAATTCATACAGAAACAAACGCAACTCCATACCATCGTCATAACAAGCGTCGAACCGGCCAGATTGCGTGATGAATCATAGCAATATGTCCGCCGGCCAATCGTTTTGACTCTCAACCACAACAACAAGTTCAGATCGTCAAAGCGACCCCCAGATTCTTCCAAGTCTGGATTTCTCCTCATGCTAGTTTAATGGTCGCACGAGTAATATCGATTCAATATGACTTATCATGAGTACTAACATCAATATGACTCAAAACTTTCAATTTTTCCTTGTCAATCACAACTAGGCTGCAGCGCTCATGACTGGGATGACCAGAGCGGCTGGGATGAGGCGAATGTACTGTATTATTGAATGCTCTTGGGCTACCTTTGACACCGTTCAATCACTGTACAGAGTACGTACATTGAAAGTTCCACTCCCCTCGGTACGTACAAAAAGAACAGGTAACATTTCGAATCTTCGATACTCGGAGTGAGGCGCTCCTGGCTCCATCTAAAGTTTTTTTTTTTTCCTTTTCTTTTCTTTTCCCTTTAAGTCCGAAGCCAGTGGCCACAATGACACGATGCTCCATCTTGACGTACGTAAATAAATAGCGTTGTCCCGAGAGGAGAAAATTCTCAATTAACGTACCTAAAGTCCTGTGGAGTCCGTCGTAAAAGTTTTTTGATATATTTTTTTGCGATTGTGGGGTACTAACTTCCCAACGAGCCGCTAGGGCTTGCATAGCGGGCCAATCAGTGAGCTTAGTTGCCATGAATTAGGGTTGAGATATAGAAATGTAGCGAATCAGAAGCGCACGGAATGCGGTTCCACTGACGTTATTGACGCTCTGGCGGGGCAGGTCGAATGGCGCTAGGATCGTTTGGGGTAAGTGCTCATGTTTGTCGGTATTTACTCTTTATGGTCGTACGACCTGGAATTATGATGATCTCGAGTCTCGTGGTTTTATTTAGATTACGGTGGCAAATAGTCCAATTAGTTCAATTCATGAGTACATAGTATAGTGTGATTATACAGTTTGAGAGGTGAGAACGTATTCTCATATTACTATATAAATAGATTCTAGCCAAAAAGAACGGCCATGAAATATATCCCGGGATCTGCATCACATCATTAAAGTAAATACATCATAAATTCGTCAAGCGCATTGATATCGTACCAAACATTGCGAAGAAGTCAAACAAAGATTATGTGCCCGGGTATGGTTGAATATTACTAGTCTCCTCACTCTTCGTTCTCTTTGAGAACGTTCGCAATAGCGAAAATCGATTGCGCTCGGAATTCTTTCTGCCAGTCGCAGTCGCAATGGCAGGAGTAGATGCCGATGTAGGTATCACATTAGCACTGCTTGACACGGCTGCCGCCGCCGCCGCCGCCGTTGCAGCTGATGAGGGTGTTACTGTTCCTGTCGGTGGTGTTTGAAGTTCGCTGCTAGAATCAGACGCAAGTGCCTGCTCTCGCGTCTTCCGTACTTGCTCAACACCATCCCGCACATCGGATATCGGAGCGTCTCTAGGAGCAGTCGTGCTCAATGTTTCTGTAGGACGAATATGCTGTTCGTATTCTTCATTCATTTTGGTGATTTCCGCTTCCGTGACGAGCCGCTCGTTTTCTAGTCGTACCTCCTTGCCACGTTTATGGCAGTACCAAAGGGCGAGCAGTACAACTAGATAAACAGGAGCTGTTAGCACTGCACTAATTTATACAGGAAGTCAAACTTACTGAACAAAGCTAGCGACCACAGCACGTTCATTCCCAGAACAGCCGGGAACCTAGCACGAAGAAAAGTGATGATCGATCTCATCATACCCGCAATCGCTGTTGGCTTGCCAACAAGCTCCTTCAAACTCGGCGCTTTGAAGCCCATCTTCTGCGCTGCAGCGGCCGCTTTACCTGCATTCTCCATATTGACTCCACTCCTCGAAGCCCTCTCACCTGCTACAGCCATGAGCTCGGGTCCTAGCGACTCGGTGAATTTCTCAGGAAGCTGTTGAACAAGCTTCTGCAAAAACCCAGGCAAATGTCCAAATGCATCCTTGAGTTGTTTATCGCCGTTCGTCAACAGCGACTCCAGATCACGATAAGCTGTAGGTACGCCCGTCACAAGATCCTTGAATATAAGTTTGAATTTCGAGAGAAGTTGCTGGGTCTCGTCGCTGACGGAGAACGCGCGGTTATTTTCAGCGGCGAGATTGAGTCGTTCCATGATTATGGCGAGGTCTTCTTGTTCTTCCTTTTGCTCCTTGTCTGTTATTGGGATGCCGTCGCCGGCTGTTGGTTTTGTGGCTATTTCGTCCGTGTCGATTTTGGGTTCTTTTCCTTTGTCCTTTGACCATTGTCAGTATCACTACTAATGCAATATATTGAAGATGGTTAACGAAAATACCTTCTTTGTATTGGCTTCGTTGCTTCCCTTCTTCATCCATAAACTCCACGGCCTCCTCTTCTTCGTAGTTGCCGCTGCAACATTATTCAATAATTCCTCCTTTCCCTTTCCATTCTCGATTACCTGCTCAGGCAGTTCCCTCTCCACATCTTCCGACGGAGACATTGGTAACGGAATATCCTGCGCACCATCCATCAAGGCAGTTTGCGCGTCTCTACCCAGGGGGCTCATTCCTTCTCCTTCTGCTGCTGGTATTGTATTGCTATTGCTGCCGTTGCCAGGATTCGATGTGACGCGCTGTAAGAAAGCCTCGTCCTCGTCAGTCAGAACGGGTTTGGAGCTCCACGGGCTCGCTTTCGATGCGACATTCGTAATATACTGGAGAGCCATATTCGGATATCATAAAATTGCAACAAGAATAAAAGTATATTAAATGGCTCAAGTAAAAAAATGAAAAGGGTTGAAAAGGTATCATCGCCATTAGGCGGAGATTTATGAAGCTTGTAGATCGGACGATGATATCACTTTCCTTGCTTGAAACGCTTTGACGGCGCCAAGCCATCGCACTCGCCACACCTGCCCCCATGTGAAAGAGTGGATAGCACAGCCACATAGCATCTATAAAAATCGAGCCAATCAGAGAGGATATCTGCTTCTCATGAGGACTCCAGATTGGGACGGAAGACATCTGTTTAGTTAATCATCTGTATCCTGGGAAGACTTTGAATGTCTATGAGAGCTTAGAAGCTAAAATATCATCTGCATCGCAGGGGGGCTCCGTCAAATATGTAGCTGATTATCTGTATTCTAAGAGGGCTTCAGAATCTAATGCAGGCTGAAGTTCATATAGCATTGGCTTCCTGAAAGTCCTTCAGGATCATATGAGGGCTTAGAAACTAGCTCATAATCTGCATTATTGGGAGACTCCAGAGTTGAATGTTAATGAATCTCGGGGACTTATATTGGGCATCAATTGATGGAATATTGAAAGCACTGGTCTACTTCAAAACTTTACGAGGAGACACTATGGGAATGTAAATGTATAGTAAAAGAGTAGAGATTGATTGACGAACTGTCTGTGACTGGCATTCTGGAATAGCGACTATGATAATAATAGATAAAAATCATTAATGCATAGCAAATTGAAACCGAAATTCATCAAATATCAAAACGATTCAGATCCAGAGCAACCCCAAAATCACTCATTAGCCTCCGCCACCTGCTCCATTCCTTCTCCGTCCTTCACAACCGCCTCCTGTTCAACGCCCTCTGCCATTTTAGCTGGGATCACGAAATCGGCATCGGTCAAGGGCTCCCGCTGCAGAAAATTCTTCTCAAGCTCGCGGAGTTTCGCATCGTCGAGGGCACCCCGATGCTTAAAGACCGCAGCACGCAAGCCGGGGTATTTGTCCATCAAAGACCAGAAACGCTGGGGGTTTTCAGAGGTATATAGGACCAAGGTCTCTGCCAGGAACTTGACAATCCACGACTGCTGAGGGGCACCAAGTCCAAATGAGGATCGACCATCATGAAATGTCCCGAGGGCACTTCCGCGAGCCGAATCCTGAATGACACCCTCAATAAAGTCGAGGAAAATGGGTAGCTGGTCGACTCTACCATAAACGTTCCAAGCAACCTGGACATTGGCGATGACAGTGCTGGCCATCTCAAAAAGTCCAAGCAAACAAGCCTGGGCATAGGTTGGTCCAAGCTGGAGGATGTACGCCTTCAATTCCTCAATATTATGGACTTCCTTGATCTTCCAGTACTTTCCCATCTTGTCCACATCTCCCAGAATGTCCTCCCCATCATTATCATTGTCTCCGGCTCCATCTCCATAGACCAAAACAAGGTCCGAATCCAGACCATCATCGTGCGAAAGGAATGCATGGACAGGCTCAAACTCGGCTGGACTCATCTGATGCAGAATTGGGTGAAAAATGTATGGAAACTTTCCTTGGATGTGTCCCTTCAAGAAAGAAGATTTATTGATGTTGTTGCGCGAAAGATGAAAGACCTTCTGGTTCATTCCATTGCCGATGTAAATGTCAACAACCTCATCACCATCTGGCTCTGGGGCGGCCTGCAGCTGTGGTCGGCGATGCTGGGCGGCAGAAGTGCTTGTCTTAGCCTTCTTGGTAGCAGTGAAAACCGAACCCTCTCTAAGTGGGCGTTTTGCAGCTACCATTTGACCCTGAGGGGCCTCCGAAGAGTAGACAGAACCATCAATTTCGCCAGCAAGATTACTGGTGACCTCATCCTCATTGTCCAATTCAGGGTCTGCGTCAGATTCCTGCGAATCACCAGCGTCATCATCGGCTGTGTCAAAATCGATTGATGGAATTTTGCCGTTTCGACCTTTGACTTTTCGCTCCTCCCTTGCGACGGCTCCCCAGTACCGCATATCTGCAGCCTTTTCGGCAAGAGTGTAGAGCCTGCTGTATACATCTGGATATTCACGTCCGGCTTGCTCATAATCAACGGGGGGGATCGCCGAGAGCGGATAGAGACACTTCATTTCGATCCAGCGGCTGTCCCAGATACATACGTTAGTCGTGTTCAAGCTCAGAAAAAAGAGAAACCGGGATCTATAACTTACTAAATATTGCGGCCGGGGAGGTACATCAGATGACTTTTCTGGTCTTCGGGATCTGCATCTGCGGTGACCTTTGGCTTGCGAACACCATAGGCAAAGCTATCTGGAAAATAAATCCCAATCCAGAAATCCAAACGACTGGTCGCTGGGTTACGCCATTTAACGACAAAGGGCATGCCGTGCTGAAGCACGGTGCCCGCGTCAATGGGTGTGAGGCTGTTTCGAGGAGCCATAGTTGCTGTCTGTAGAACCGTATCAAGTGAGTAGGAGGTCCCCGATAGTGAATGAGAAAGTGATTGTGTAGAGAAGATGAGAAAGAGGAAGTGAGAGGAGTGAGAGAAAAGAAGTGAGAAGTGAAGCAGAAAAGTGAGAAGAAGGGTGGAAGAATACTTACCTGGTTGATTCGATTGTAAGCTCACTTCTGAGCAGATGAGGAAGATATGGAGGATGGGTAGGGATACTGAGAGGAGGAGTTAGTAAAGCGGATGGGTTGAGTGAAGAGACTTGTGAGGTGAGATGTAAGAAGGGTATGGAGAAGGAAAGATGGTATGGAAGAAGAGAAGATTGGATAAAGAGGAAGGTTGTAAGAAGAGTAAGAACAGAAGACTATCTCAGATGAGAGGAGAGATATGATGAGAATGGGAGTCTGAGGAAGAACGAGGAGCACTTACTTGATCAAAAGCTCAATTCGAAGAGATTCTTCGAATCTGGGTAGATCCCCAGTGCTGGTTGTAGAAGGCTGAAGTTGGAGGACTAGAGGATACGAAAAAAAAAAGTAAGAATCTGGAGAGGAAGCGCTCCAAGGATATGAATGAGGAGGGGAGGATGGAGGAGGTAGGAGAGTTGAAGAAGGATGAATGAAGAAGGATCGTTGAGAAAGGATGGTTGACGAAGGATAGTTAAGGAAGGATGAGTGAAGGATAGATGAAGAAGGATAGAGCTTTCTCGGTTGGTGAAAAATATGGTAGTAGAAGTGAAATGAGGAGAACAAGAATGTGACGCCTGGTGGGGATTACTTAATTGAGATGAGATCTATCGAACTGGAGATCAAGAAGTCTCAATGTTCAATGAGGTGTTGGTTGAATGTAGATCAAGAGATTAAGTAGTGAGAGAGTGGAGAGGATGTATAATGAGAAGAGGTAAGAGGATATAGAAGGAGAAGAGATTTAGGATCTAGAATTTAAAACATAAGAGTCGTGATTAATGAGATACGAGTGAGGGTTCTAAGGATCTCTTGAGAAGGAGATGAGATAATTGAGGTGGCCGAATATTTCTTGATTGTAGTCAACTCACAATGATCATGTCACATATGGCTCTCGCAGCCGGGAAGTATTGTACATATACTACCACATCAAGGCGCGATGAGCAGTAGATAGCAAAAAGCGGAGCACAGGCATAAAGCAAGCATAGAAAACAGTAGTGCAACTGCGTGTACGTGTGGATGATTCTCGCAGAGAATCAACGGAAAAAAAAACTATCTGGCAAATTGTTTAGTTGCAACAAAAGTAAAAACAACGTCAAGGAGTGGAGCGATATCGATATGAAGTAGTAAGGATGGTTTTACACAAAACCTTAAGAATGGCGGCCAACCTCGAAGAACGAAAGAGTAATATTGCATAGAAGCAAGAGAAGAACCCCAAAGTGTTTCTCGGTTATCCTGCCATTCTGGTCGAGTTCAAATCCATCTTCTCTGCTTCGGGAATACGCCCATTATCCAACCGTTTGATCTGTTTGTAGGCGAATGGAACAAAAAATCTCATCATTAGATGAACTTGGGTGATCGGCTGTTGCTGTATAAACCATGAGCACATATTCCAGAATGGGCAGACGCAGACAAGAGAATACTCACCCAATCTCCACGATGTCATCGATGTGATTGCTCATAGCCACAAACAGATCAAAAAACAATTTACCTCCAATTTCCATTTCCATTTGCATAGTCCCGCTTCTCTTGAATGTTTTGCGGCTTCGAATGATCAGTGCTAGATAATGTGCACGGAGTCGCGATTCGGTATCCGGTGTATGCTCGTAGGCAAACCGCGCAGACCTCAGAATGATATCAACAGGGATACCACTTTGAAGGCCCTGTTTGCGAAGAGCAAGATGCTTCAGCTCATCGAGACCGTACTTCTCTGCAGCGCAGTAGACGACGGTATCCCGAAGGAGTTCAGCGTCTACGCCGGAATGAAACATAGTAGCCATGCTGGAACCTCGGCCACCGGTTTTGTAAACGTCCTGGGCATCCTCTAGTTCCCAAGTGTGACGGCGCTTGTGGTGAAGCAAACGCGGGAAATAGTCACCCTTGTAGAGAAACTCCAGAATGCAGGATAATATCTCTGGTTCTCTGTAAAAAGTCAACTGCAAGCTCCTTGTTTGTTTTGTCTATACTTACTCGTCAGGAAGGTCCACCTTCTTTACGTTGGGTTCCAGGAACTGGCCCTTCAACACAGCTTCAAAGTAGGTGGACCGAGAAAGGACATCCTCATGGGCAGCAAACAGACGCCGCTCAGGACCAACAACGATGGTCACGATGGGGCTTGTGATGGGGCTATGATTCAAACACGTAAATGAGTCATCAGTTCTGTGTCGGTTGAAAATGATATGCGTACCTCCCCATAGGCGGACTGTCCAAGGACTCCTCCATCTTCTCCTTGGCCTTGTCACGATAGGTCCTCTTGGCAGGCTTCACAGCCTTGCCCACTCGATTCTTTGCAGTAAAAGAACGTTTGAACATGTTGTTTGCGTTTGTCAAAGATCTAACGAGCGACTTTGTAGACTTGCGAGAGAAGCTAGTTGGTAGGGAGCAAGAATAACGAACGAATCCAGATGATATATGATAACGGCCAGACGATTTAGGTTTGTAAAAAGAGCGAAAAAAAGTCGGATAAAAAACGACGCTCTTGGTTGATCATGCACGAACTCGCATGAGTATGGCGGGAGCCTTGGAAGCCTGGTCAGAAATTGCGATGCGATGACTTGGTAATCCTCGTTCAGCAATGAATCGATCGATACCTACAGGCAACAATCGAAACAATGAGCAAAAGATATTCAAGATCACGTAAACGTAATTTCCGATCGAGACTCTGCACATATACACAACCTTGACGGCAGTGGTAGCATGTGCGTGGTTGTCAGCGGTCGACTCTCCGAAGCGTGAGGAAGGAAGAGGAAGGAAAGACGGGAAGACATTCAGAGTGCCTATATATTTAATTGCAGGCGATGCAGATCACATGATATCACCCAGCGTGCCAATCAGTTTCTAGCAATAGGACGATCAGAAACGAAATTCAGGCAGTGGCCGTCAGTTCATTGGAGGGTTCTTCTCTGCCCCGCGCAGGTTTATCTTCGCTAGTTGGCGTGGCTGATAGGCTCCAGCATGCTTAGTTTCGCCGCATTGTCCTGTACCTATCAGGTACTTGGTTTTCTCTGTCGTCTGGTTAGTGGGGAAAATGGGGCAGCCAATGCCTTTATTTGCACCTCATGCCTCCTATCTCCGCTATCAGAAATTGACTACCATAGTAAACGAGCGAGCGCTTGCTTGAAGACGGGCAACTCTGAGATATTTAACTAGCTACGTATCATGCTTGAGGCCCTGCTCCCAGTACATACAAACGTGGAACATGATGTGAAAGTGCTTTATTCAAATATTGCGATTCAGCAGCTCCTCAATCTCATACGTCCTCGTCAGGCTCGGGCCCGTCGTTCGTTTGCTCTCATTTGTAGTGCCTATTGCCGTGCTGTCTCTGCAATCTCGAGCCACAGACGTGCATCGAGTCCTGGATGAGCTGTCGACTTGAAATAGCCACATTCAATGACAAGTGTCGGTATGGCCAGTTCGAAGATACTTTCAGTGCCACGTGCACGATCAGCTTCTGCCGTTCATGTACTTTGTTCTCCAATTTTTGCCATCGATCCACAAGCAGGCTGATGCTATTGAAAGTTATGACGGGTATTTCAAGAAGCGTCTTAATGGTGGTTAGAGAAAACAGGTATAAAGGCAGGAGTCAATGAGAAAGAGGCGTGGTGCTTTGTCCAGGTGCTAAATGTCGTTGTCGTAGCTCCAAGTTCTCGATGTGATTGTCAAGACCCGTACCAAGACATTGCTGCTAAATGTACCTACATTATGTGCATCGCGAGCTGCACGTGTGCGGATTCGTGGGGAACGCTTTTCGACATCTTGACGATAAGTGTCTCGGAGATGGCCTCGTATATGAGCCGACACTTCTGGAGAGCGGTTGGGTTTTGTCGGAGACTCTGCAGATGGTATGGTAATCGGAAGTATCGACACTTGTGAAAGCAAGGTATTCGGAGCAAAACGTTGCGCTGGTTTTTGGAGTGGTTGGTTCCAACATTGATTTTGTCGAACACGAGAAGTGAAGAGAGAAGGAGAGAAGGAGAGAAGAGAACAGCAGAAGGGCTGAAGAAGGCAACCACGATGCCCGAGTTTGCAATCTCGTCAAACATGACTCTTTTCGGAAGGCACGTCTTAGGGCTCTGTGCCTTAGCCCTAACCCTAACCTGACCGTAAACGTCGTATTGCGTACATGTATGATATCATTGGCCTTGGGTCTGGGATGAACCGAGGCTCGTCCTTCCCCACGTTCAACCCCTTCCAACTTTCTTGGACCGCCAACCCTGGGACTTTCTTTCTCATACTTTTATCTATTTGGCGAACGCCTCTGATATTGATCTGCATTCTTGAGAGTTTACGCCCATTGAAGACATTCTGTCAAAATGTCGACTCTAAACAATCCAGTAGCCTTGCTCAAGGCAATGCTGGTACGCATCCCCCTGATCCTCAAAACCTTGGTCTACCACGGCCTACAAGTCACTCCAGCATCAAGAAAGCAAGACCTACGCACCGAAATGACTGTAACAATCATTCGCTCTTTTCTGGACATGTCAGTATCCGTCGGCACACAACAGCGTAGATCGATGAATGATCCCGGAATCAAAGGTCCCATGTGGGTATCCAAAGTGACGTTACCGGCACCGGAGGACGCTGTTGCGGATGCTGTTCTTCATGCCGTTAAGACATTGTCGGAAGGCAATGAGTATCAGTCGCTTCAGCTGCCACCTGTACAACCGGTGGAGGCCGAGTGGACGGGGTACCGCAGCGGAGTAGACAAGAATGCGCCGCTGCCGGATATTTCTGAGCAGGAAAAATATGAAGCATTGAAGGCCGAAGCAAAATCTGACTTGGTTGTATTCTACATTCATGGCGGTGCTTTATAGTCAGTTGCACCCTTTTTTGATTTGTTCTTCAAGCCAATACTGACTTCTTCAGTCTCATGGATCCCTGCACTCATAGAGTACCCGTGGCACACATCTGTAAACTCACAGGAGCGCGAGCCTTGAGTATTAGATATCGCCTGGCTCCTCAGAACCCGTTCCCAGCAGCCTTGGTGGACGTTCTTACGGCTTACTTGACCCTCATTCATCCTCCAGAGGGCTCATTCCATAAGCCAGTCCCAGCCAACAGGATTATTTTTGCCGGGGATTCGGCGGGAGGCAATCTCAGTCTAGCTTTATTGCAGACTCTTCTCACATTAAAGAGGACTTCATCAACCGTGCAGTTCCATGGTCGCGAAGTCTCTATCGACCTTCCAGCCGGTGTGTCGCTATTCTCTCCATGGTGCGATATCACGCGGTCTATGCCCTCGGTTCATGAAAACGCAATATACGATTATCTCTCTCCACCGCCACATGAACCTTCAGAAACAATGTATCACCCTACAACGAATACTCCGGATAGCATCTGGCCGAGTAATCCTCCCCGAAGCGATCTGTATTGCAGTGCGAGGCTGGTTGCGCATCCATTGGTATCACCTCTCGCTTGCCCAAAAGATCTATGGGAGGGTGCCCCTCCTATATACATTACCACTGGTGAAGAAGGTCTTACAGATGAGGACTTATTGACAGCGCGCAAGATTCATCATGCCGGTGTACCTGTTATAGTGGAGCAATATGAGGGCATGCCGCATATGTTTGGTTTTATCATGATCGCCACACCTGTTGGGAAATTGTTTTTCCAAGGATGGTCTCAATTTCTTCGAGATGTACTGGCAGGATCCCTGCAATCTTCACGTGGGGATCTCGGGAAAGTCATATACCATCATGCTGGATGGCATTCTACCAAAGTGCTTTCATTGGATGAAGTTCATAAATACAGTGATGCGGAGGTGGAAAAAGTACTACAAGATAGTAGGGATCATAGAGCGGAGTGGGAGAAGAAGCTGAATGAAGAATGGCAAGCTAAAGCGAGGTTATGAGTTGGCATCAATATGACTACAGTAGAACCTGGCATAACGAACAGAAGCCCCCCTTATCACTATATTGATTTCAGGTTAGATTTTCTTCATATGCATATGGAGAGTGCTCTAAATCGTTATTGACCAGACCGGCTATTATATCAGAGGGCTCCCCATTGCCATATGAATCAAAATTTCTAGATATCAGATCTGGAAGTTGAAGGTCGTCTGTTCGTTATAGCCAGGTTCTCCTGTATCACTGACGGAGTAACCAAGCCTCTTCTTACCTCTATCTAGAGTCTTGTCAAATCTTTAAAGCAGGTGTTGCTACACAATTCAAACATGTCTCCAAGTGTTTTCCATTAGCCACGAGGATAGTACAAGCAAACTTGACAAGGTTACATGAGCTCATCTACATGCGCGTCACGTGTCCGGCACGCACCGTATCGCTCGTATAAGGCGGGTTTTTGAGGCCAATATCGAGAAACTTAGTGTCCTTGCAGGCTTGAACCATGCCTTAGCGCACTAATCAGATTTCAGGGTTTATATTAAGTTATTTACTAGCCTACCGGCCCCTAAGTCTCCGGGCCATCTGCCATTTGCCAATGCTACCATGGGTACAGTAGCTGCTGTCATGGTGTCCGCTAGCGAGGCCTCTGTTACCAACAATATCGACTAAGGCCGTCTCGTTAAATGTCTATCTATCGACATGACACCATCTCCAAAAAGGAAGAAGCCCCTGCTTATTCGAAAATGGAATGTTTGCGATGAATTGATATCGAAAATTTAGTCTCATCGCCTCCATTATGATGGAATCGAAGAAAGAGCTCGAAATTGCGGAGGAAAGCGGTGCCAATCCGGGAATCCTAGACCAGGACATCGTACCAACTACACTCTCATTCAATGCAGTCAGCCCAGTCGACGTACGAGTCAAAAATTTGACGATACAGATCGATACAACACCTCCATTATGGCAGGCCTCTCCAGCACAAGCATGGAAACGTCTGCTACGGTCAAAATCCGAAAGCGACGACCCATCATCTTACAAAACTATACTTGATGATGTTGGCGCACATATGCCATCTAGTAGTATAACTGCTATCATCGGAAGTAGCGGTTCTGGAAAGACGTCGTTACTAAATGTCATGGCCGGGAGGATGGAATCAAGTCGTCTGAAGATCTCCGGCTCAACTACCTTCAATGGTGATGGCAATATTGCGCATACGCGTAGCTCCTATATCATGCAGCAAGATGTGCTTATCCCAACCCTAACGGTGAGGGAAACTCTACAGTATGCTGCTGACTTGCGTCTTCCGCCACCCATAACGCAAGCCGAACGAAAAGCTATCGTCGAACAGGTCATTTTGGAGCTGGGCTTGAAAGAGTGCGCAGATACCAGAATTGGAAACAGTGCTCATAAAGGCTGCAGTGGAGGTGAAAAGAGACGGACAAGTATTGGCGTACAGATGCTGGCTAACCCATCCGTGCTGTTTTGCGATGAGCCGACGACGGGTATGTATTGAAGATAGCAAGGTGTTCAACCGCAGCTAAATTACCTGCAGGACTTGACGCTACAAGCGCATATCAAATAATCAGGACTCTGAAAGGCCTTGCGAGTAAAGGCCGCACTGTCATTGTCTCGATTCATGCGCCTCGTTCCGAGATTTGGAGTCTGTTTGACAATGTTATTCTACTATCTCGAGGCTCGCCTTTATACAGTGGCCCGGTGTCAGATTCGTTGCCTCACTTTTCTGAACTTGGATATACAATGCCGACGTTTGTCAACCCGGCCGAGTTCTTGATCGATCTGGCCGCTATTGACAATCGTTCATCGGAGCTAGAAGCCGCTTCGGTAGCTCGAGTAAACTTTCTTCGAGAGTCATGGCAAATGAAAGAAAAGAAAGTTGTCGATGGAGTAGGAGAGGCCACTTTGCAGAACAACCATTCCTTAACCCGAAACGATACTAATATTGAAATAGCCAAGAAGGTGCCTTTCAGTCGAGAGTTCAGCGTTCTTACATCACGAACCTTCAAGATGACACTTCGTGACCCCCTTGGCGTAGCTGGCACTATATTTGAAGCAGTCGGAATGGCAGTTATTACCGGCTGGATATTCCTGCAACTGGACAAGAGTCAAGCAGGCATTCGATCTCGTGAAGGAAGCTTATATACGGCTAGCAGCCTCAATGGCTACCTGGTCTTGACATATGAAACATTCCGTCTAACAATCGACATACGACTGTTTGACCGAGAGCGAAACGAAGGTGTCGTTACGGTGCCCGGGTTTCTTCTTAGTAGACGCGCTGCGCGATTTCTCCTTGAAGATCTCCCGGCTCCTGTATTATTCAGCATCATCTTCTACTTCATGGTAGGGTACCGCCTGGATGTCGCTGCCTTTTTCATCTTTTTGGTCATCTCAATTCTGGTTCACTATATCGCAGTATCATTCGCAGCCGTCGGCGTCGGCATCGCCCGCAGCTTCTCCGGCGCAGGTCTGGTTGCTAACCTTTCGTTCACCCTGCAATCGTTCGCTTGTGGATATTTTGTGCAGTCAAATCAGATTCCAGTCTATACAAGATGGCTGAAATGGACCGCCTATACCTTTTATGCATTTGGTGCTCTATGCTATAACGAGTTCATGGGCACCAGCAGTCCTCCCTATGGCCAGTTTTACGATTGTCCTTATTCAAACGACCCCTTGGATCCGGCATGTAAACAGTACACGGGTGTCTACATCATCGAGAGCTTAGGGCTGCCGTCGAATTGGATATGGCGACCATGCGTGATTTTGGTAGCATACGTGATTGGATTTTACACCCTGGCGGGTTTCTTGCTCCAATACAACAAATATGCTATGGGTATTGCCCAAGCCCGCAAGTCGGATGGCGACGCACAAACTGGAAAGGAGATGGCGGTAGCTACACGTTCCACAGAGGATATTCGGCGAGTGGTTATATCACTCGACAAATATACGCTCGAGATCAAGAAGAAGGATTATTTCTGGAAACCGTCTCGAACGATCCCAATCTTGCAACCGATCACCACCGAGTTTCAAGCTGGCCAGTTGAATGTGATCATGGGGCCCTCCGGCAGTGGCAAAACTTCATTGCTGAATTCTATTGCTCGAAGACTTCACGGGTCCGTGGGTACTAAGTACAGACTCGGTGGCACTATGTCTTATAACGGCGCTATTCCAAGCGAAAATGTGATTCGATCCGTTACTTCTTTTGTCACGCAAGATGACGATGCACTTATGCCCTCGCTTACTGTTCGCGAGAGTTTACGTTTTGCGGCTGGCCTGCGACTTCCGAGGTGGATGTCCAAGCAGGAAAAGAATCGAAGAGCAGAAGATATCCTCATGAAAATGGGACTGAAGGACTGCGCCGACAATCTTATTGGTAGCGATTTGATCAAGGGCATCAGTGGCGGCGAAAAGCGAAGGGTTACTATTGCTATACAGATACTGACAGACCCTAAGATTCTGCTTCTTGACGAGCCTACATCTGGATTGGATGCATTCACTGCCACCTCAATCATGGAGGTATTGAACGGCTTAGCTGTAGAGGGCCGAACACTCATTATGACAATCCATCAGTCACGGTCAGACATCTTTCCGCACTTCTCAAATCTGCTACTTCTGGCTCGCGGGGGGTATCCCGTCTACTCGGGCAGTGGAGCAAATATGATATCCTATTTTGGCTCTTTTGGCTACGACTGTCCACCGCAGACAAACCCGGCAGATTTTGCTTTGGACCTCATCACTGTGGATCTACAGCAAGGGGACCGTGAGGCGACTACTCGCAAGAGGGTCCAACATCTAATCACCGCATGGCAGAGTAGTGACCATGTTGTAACTCGGCAAACATCTCAAATCGCTACGCCTGCTGAGCTAGGTAGCCTCAAAAAACAAATGCACCCCTTGCGCGTAACATTTCCTTTGGTCCTCCATCGCTCCACGATTAACTTCTTTCGTCAACCTGACCTGATCATGGCGCGTACCTCCCAGATCATTGGCATTGCCATCATTATGGCGCTGTTCTTTGCGCCAATGAAGCACGATTACGCAGCTGTCCAGACTAGGATGGGCTTTGTGCAAGAATTTGCGGCATTGTATTTCATCGGAATGCTACAAAACATCGCCGTCTATCCCCCCGAACGAGACGTCTACTATCGCGAAGAGGCGGATCATTGTTACTCAGCAGAAACATTCATATTATCCTACACTGTACTGGAACTACCCTTTGAAATATTCGCCTCCATACTCTTCGGCGTCATAGCGGCGTATGCAGTGAATATGGAGCGCAGCGTATTAATGCTCTTCGTTGCTGCATTCAATTGCTTCGCCATCATCAACGCTGGGGAGTCCCTCGGTATCGTTTTCTGCACGTTATTCGATCACGTTGGATTCTCCGTTAACGTTACCTCAGTCATTTTATCCATCTCGACAATCATGGGTGGAATCATGTCTTTGAATCTCAACAAGGTCCTTCAGGGCTTCAATCATCTTTCTCCAATCAAATACGCTGTTGCGAATTTGGCTCCTTATTCTATGCGTAATCAGCTATTTACATGTACGGATTCTGAGCGTCTACCGAATGGAGAGTGCCCAATCACCAGTGGAATGCAGGTGTTGGACTTGTACAATCTGGACACAAACCCTGCACTGAATGTTTTGTGGTTAGCGATTTCGGTCATTGTGTACCGGCTTTTGGCTTACGCAGTCGTGAAAGGGGTTAGAAGTCATGGATTTTGGGAGGGTGTGAGAAGGCTTCTATCTAGATGACGAACTGAAGTGGTCTCCATACTCATTTCAAATGATTCAGAATGGTTTTTATTTCAGTGACGGAGAGGTCTCCTGATACCAAATGGCAACCAAGTAGTATGAGGGACTGGGGGTCGTATAGAAGTAAAGTGAGAATAGACATACTTGAATTGGGTTGGGAACTGCATATGCGTTTGTTTGTATAGCTTCAGCTTACTCAGACTTAATTTGTCAACTGGTGTGTGTGTTGAACCTCAAATACGAATCCAGATACATCTCCTCAACGCTAGGTCTCCCACTTCTTCTCTACAACAAGATTCTTTTCTCTCTTCGCTCTTCTCCAACGTACATCTCCCACTCTCGACACATCTTCCTTGTTCCATTCCTCGCTCCCTCCACTCTCCCTCACCCGAACTTCTCTCAACAACCTCTTTATCCATTCAACAACCAACATCGACTACAATATGGCATCCAAGCACCCTCGCAAGGACCCAGTCCCCGACCGCAACAAGCGCGTCAAAATCACCGATGAAATGATCGGTGAATCACTGAGAAAACCACGATTCATGCCACCTTACTTCCCGCATGAACCACTCGACCCAAATCTCTACGCAGGAGGTACGTATGCGACTTTGCTAATGTCTGTGAGCTGATGATAGCTAACAACTTCAAGAATGGGCAAAGCCATACGTTGAGATTCCGACAGACCATCTTCCGTATGACATTGAAGCGGTCCCTGATGAAGGGAACGAAGTCGAAGAGGAACAGGATGATGAAAAGGAGATCGAGAGAGTGAGTTTCACATTCCTGACCTTCAACTTACACTTCTAAACGCTAATGATCGCTAATGATATCGCAGGTTTTCAATTCGATGCTCTCAGGAACCGACGACAAGGTGACCAATGAGCCTAGCAATGCTCCGACACTCCCCTCAGATGGCGATCGTGTCGTTGTCGGTTCCCGCCCTGTTGAAGGCAAGGGCAAGAAGCTATGTGGTCTCGCTGACATGGACGAGGACGACAAATTGATCTACTATCTCAAACTGGCCAAATGGTCCGAGCGCGCCATCCATGAGAAGTTCGTGGCTGAGGGTCGCATCGGATACAATCAGAAGACGATCGGAACGCGCTTTGCCCGCATGCGTCGTTTCGTCATGTCGGAAAATCACCAGGGACTCAAGGATGGTAAAGCTGTTTGGCTCGAAGACGATGTGAGTGGATTTGTCGGAATTTTCTTGATTCATATCGTCAGCCTAACACACTTTTGACAGGAGCAAATTATACCAAAAGCTGTGGCATATGCAACCGAGCAGATAGAAAAGGAGCGGTTGGCTTTTCGTCAGCGCAAGTGGGAATTGGTATCCGAGTTTATCCAGAAGTGCCAACCTCTTGCCCTGTATCCCGGTGAGGCATGTCGCGAACACTACGAGACGATGTTGACACGGGACGATGACTATGTCGCTCCTTCCAATGACCCGAGAGTGTTGAAGCAGAAAAAGGAACGTCAGGAACAGACTGAATTGCTGGAGCATTTCAAACGCTCCGCATGTCCCTAAATGCGACACAAGTTGTTTTGTCCTGGACTTGTCTCCGGACAGTTATTGTTCTTCCGAAATGCTTTTGAATTGCTGTTATCAGAGGGTGTTCATCCGAAGGACTGCACCAGCGGCCCCATGGTTTTTTCCCTCATATTTTGTTGCCCTTCAGTTTCAGATGGTCGAAATGCTTCTGAATCGTTGACGCTCTTCAAAAATCGATAGTGGCAATAGGCAATAGGCAATAATCAAGTTGAATGCTGATTGTAGTCAGTCTATCTTGCAAATATCTACAGTATAAGGCTATTTCGGCTGGTGCTCTGAATTCGTTAGAGAAGTCTCTGGACCAGGTAGCCTGGGCAATCGGGCCTGCTTATCAAGTGCTTGCTTATAGACAGGCTCTTCTTCTTCCTTCAACCCAGATCCCGTCGGATCCCTCCGTATCAAAAAGTTCTGTACACGATGTTCTCTAGACTTCAACTCATCCGTCTGCTGCCGCCGCTTAGCCAGAAGTCGTGCCGACTTTGCGTTCATCTCCTGAACCCGCTGATCAAGACCCATTTGGGTCTGCGTAATCCACGAAGCCTGGGCAAAACCTCCAAAGAGAACTAGTAGCAGCATGAACGAGATGAACGTCCCGTGCGACACCATCTGTACTTGTTTGGGGTTGTTTCTGTTGTGATATCTTTCCCAATCTTCCCATGTTGCGTTGTTGAAAATTGAGGCGTCATTATCCGCAGCCCACGCGTATGCCTTGGAATCTGATTTCGAGTCTGGATGATCTGGGTGGCTGTGCCATCCGGTCCCGTCGCGGTCGTAGGCTGCTCGTTTCTCCGGATCGGACAGGATCTCGTGGGCAGCGACTATAAGTCTGTACCGTTGAAGTCGGACTTCATCGGAGACGTTTTTGAAGTTTCTTCGATCCTCACTTTGCAGATCTGGATGGTATAGCTTCACGAGTTCGTAATACCGCCGCTTCGAGTACGGAGCAGCCGGCTCTTGACGGAGAATGTCATAAGGTGTGAACGACGGCGCTGTTGGCCATTGGTGGTCTCCACCGATGAAATGTTCGCTATGTAGCGATGCATAATGTCGGCTGTGAATATATTCGTACGGGTTGCCCCTCCATGGCAATTGGAGGTAATGAGCACGCGATCTCGGACAGTTGAAGACTGGAATGCTGCCGTGGCCAAAGACTGTCTGCTTCCACGACATGATCACATTTCTAGGATATGGCAAAGGCAGCCGAAGTTAAACTACCCATTGTATCCCGTTAGTGAGTTAGATCGAAGTTGAGGTTATACATAACCGATGAGGTTCGGATCGATGGTCTGACCCTTCGATGCCGTATTCCGGTTTGCGGCTACGTCACGTGCCATGTGGGCCGATTCACGATTGAAGTAAAGCTTGGACTTGTTTGCTTGACAGCGACGACAGCTTCATCAAAAAAACAAAATGTCTCCGGATACAGACGACAGAGATCGCCGGCGGAAATACTCTCGCTCACGGTCCCCTGTTGCGGGCGACAATCGAAGGAAACGTGAGCGCAGCCAGGAAAGATCTAGGGGTTATGACAAGGACCATACACGTCGACGACGATCTCCAGATCGATCTCGAGAACGACATTCAGACAAACGAGATGATCACCGAAGGCGACGAAGAGAACATTCTGTGAGGAGAGACAGTGATAGACCCCGAAGTCGAGAGAGAAGAGACCACGATACTCGAAGCCGGCGGCACGATTCGTCGGAGCCTGATGAACGTTCCTCGCGACGCGATAGACGCCAAAGGTCTCGCTCGAAGGAAATTATGAGACGTCGAAGGTCTGGAGATAGGCGCGATCGTAGTCGCTCTCCAGGAGCGCCAGTCCGATCGCGAGGTCCATTACCATCCCAAAACGACGCATTTGAATCAACGGAGGTCACAAAGACAGGCTCGCCAGCTCCAGTCAAAGAGAAACCCAATTTTGCAAATACCGGAAGGCTTGCCGCAGAAAGCAACACTATTGCCGT
The DNA here is from genome assembly GCA_001571465.2 of Talaromyces pinophilus. Taxonomy (NCBI): domain Eukaryota; kingdom Fungi; phylum Ascomycota; class Eurotiomycetes; order Eurotiales; family Trichocomaceae; genus Talaromyces; species Talaromyces pinophilus. Next base: position 1,395,006 of record CP017344.1, on the reverse strand, counting down.
CAACGGTAGCACAGTGGTTCTCAAATACCATGAACCAGCCGAAGCACGTAAACCGCCAGCGAAGGACGACTGGCGACTTTATGTTTTCAAAGGAGAAGATTTGTTAGAAATGGTACCTCTGGGCGAACGTAGCTGTTGGTTGATAGGACGGGAGAAACTTGTTGTGGATTTTCCTATCGAACATCCGAGTTGTTCTAAACAACATGCAGCTATTCAATTCCGCTACGTGGAGAAGAAGAATGAGTTTGGAGACAAGACGGGACGTGTTCGTCCATACCTCATCGATTTGGAAAGCTCCAATGGATCCATGGTCAATGGAGACCCTATCCCGGGAGGCCGGTACATTGAGCTACGAGACAAGGACGTTTTGAAGTTTGGACACAGCACTCGAGAATACGTGCTCATGCTTTCACAGTCTTGAGACAGCCCGTCACATCTACAGCTACAAATACAATCAATGGGAAGATTGATGATAATCAATATCAGAATCGCTATCAATGCAACTAAATTATGGTTGTCATACAGGAATCATGAAATCAAGTCGAGCCAGTCTGACTGAAAGCTTTGGTATGGTGGATTTATTGTCCTCTGCGGAGCTCCTCGGCTTTGCCTTTAGCCTTTCCTTCTAGCTCATGGGCCTTGCCCTTGGCTTCACCCGCCAATTCCTTGGACTTTCCTTTTGCTTCCTTGCTCTTGACACCCATGGTCTCTTGTGCTTTGTGTGTTAAGGTTTCTGGAAGAGACCGTGTTAGTAATTGGATTTGCTAGGTGATACAGCTTGACATACCTCCAGTCTCAATACCCTTGACGGCAGCATTGGAGACAGTTCGATCAGCCTTCTTGAGGACATCCTTGGCCGCTTCGACCGGACCTCTCTGGGTGGCCAGCGTCGTAGAGAATGATCGGTAGGCTTGGAAGGACGCGCCGGTCATGAGAGACCGGGCCGGGACGACGCGAGTTACGAATGCCATTGTGGGTGGTTGTGTTTGAAGCTAGGTAATCATACCCGTCAGTTCAATCCATCTCAAATGAAAGTCATTCAAGTGTCTCTCATCAACGTACATGTGGTATTGTTATGTGTTTATGCAGAGGTCTTGACTGTTGCTTAGGTGTAAGCTGTCGGACGCAGGGACGAACTTTGAAGGTTATATATATATATCATCGCCACTCGCAGCTTTCTTCCCATGAAGGCTCTTTACGTCATTCCAGCCAAGCAAGCTGTCTGCATGAAGGCATCAAGGCATCCAAGCTCTCCCAAACGGGTTAGTCCCGCCAGTTGTGTCAGAGTTACGTCGTTCCTCGGTCATGCAAGACTGGGTCCATAAACGGTCTAGCGTTGGTGCCTGAGGCTTCCTATTGGGCCCATTCTGATTGGCCGATCTACATCAACCAGAGATGTAGAAGCCGATGCGGCATCAATTTTCACAAGGATTGCATGGATTCATGGATCGATTCATGCGTGAAAAGCCATCATCAACCGACTTGTCCGATATGTAGGGAAGGATGGGCGGTGTATATACTAGGCATACCTTGGTACTAGAGACTGGATCTTCTTGAGGCGGACTCGTGAATCGGCAGTGCGCTGTGGTAGATGTGTTTGTATTTTCTTTTCTACCCACCTGTTGTGTGCAGCAGCTATTATGATATTTACGGGGATGGCAGTGATAGTTATACCAAGTCTCAAACATTGAAACCACTCTAACTGCTTAGCCAATGCTTAGAAGGGTTTATGAAAGTCATATTAGGGCTTCGTGTTACTGAGCCCTAAGTTTGGATTGGAATTCGAAAAATAGGTGCTTTAAAAGAGAAAAACAAGCTCCCATATTGGTATATTCAATAATGAAACTCTATCAACTCCTATTTCTCATGCTCCATGCTCATGCTCCATGTACAACTCTTTCTACCTAAACACCATCAAATGCGATGACGCTCTTTGTTTTTCCGAGTTCTCTTTCCCGTGCAGAACACAATAAAAACTCCAAATTTACATGATCGATCAAACACTAACCAGTAACATAATCCCATCGAGAACTAAGCATATGCAATCAGCTTATTTCCTTTTCTCAAAGACCGTTCCGTAACACCATGCTATGATTAAGGGGGTATCAACGAATCATTAACAAGACAAAAAAGACAAAAGAAAAAAAGAAAAGAGAAAATGCGAAACGAAAATAAATGAGTATATGATATAGAAACAGCAAATAATCAGCGATTGCGGGGAGTGGAATATCGAGGATCGATTCCCAATCCCACTCCCAATCCAGGATAGACCGGGTCAGGTGAACTTCCGGATCTGGCTCGGGCTGGCACGGGCACAGGAACAGCCATGGGCACTGGTATAATGGCCGTCCCCGGATCGGATCGCTGAGCTTGCATGCGTGGTGCTGCCAAAAATGGCTGTCCAGTGCGAGGATCGTACATGAGCGCAGGTGGCTGGCGCAAATTCCACTCCATGACTCGCCGACGTGCTTCGTCCACATCGACCTCATGTTCGCCGAAGAAAATGCTTTGGTTTGCTGCGGCTGGTCCACCGACTGGTGTGTCTGGCTCCCCACCGTATTCAAAGCGGTTGCTGAGACCTAGATAGTCGATGGCGTTGGGCGCAGCTACTGGGACCGCATACGCAGCGGCTTGGCCCCTGGAATTACCCTCTGGTGCATATACTACAGTATATGTCGGTGAGGTAGGTAGCTGAGGACCAAAGGCCATAGGCGGCTGCGGCTGCGGTAGCTGTTGCGATGTTTGCCGAGTAGCAGGAGCAGGGTCCGTCTGCCACGAAGCACGAGATTGACCCGAAGGATCGCGAGACATGTCCGCGGACAGCGGTTCGGATGTGTATCCTCCAGGCATCGCTTGTCGAGGAGGCGAGGTAGAGAGATTTGAAGCCGGGTAGACTGGATTCTGATCCCGTCTCCGAGTATCCCTCTTCTGTACGTCGATGATCATCCCAGCTTCTGGGACAGGGACAGGGACATATCTAGAGCCCAAGTCATTTGTACTTAGCCTTGGGACAAAGGCCGGATGTGTCGGGTTCAGTCTGGACGTTTCACGGCTGGATGATGTCGCATTCACAGACGACGATGGGTGCCTTGAATGATTTCGAGACCCCGGCGCTGAATTGGGATTGGAAACTGATCTCCCGCCCACCAGAGATGGATCACTGTAGCTCATGGGATTCAGCCGATGATTTCGACCAAACTCGGTCAATGTTGGTGACGGTCTGGAGCTACTTGGTCTGTTTTCCGAATGAAGATCTGATCTGTTCTCTATCGTACTCTTGGGCCTCAGTTTAGGAGAGGGGTTGCTACGTCGACACAAGACACTCGGCGCACTTTGACTTGGTGCCGATAAGGGGTTCTCAGCTGAAGGGCCTGTGGCTGGGGGAGAAACAACCGGCGAGGGCCATGCAGACCGGTTCTCCTTTTGACCAGCGTCTTCCACCTGTTGTTTTCGCGCATCTGGCTTATGGAATGAAGCCAGCATTTCTTTCGCATTCGTTGGGGTGGGGTTCCTCTCACTAGACCCAGAAGGTAATCGACTCATGGAGCCCTCCCCTTGAGCAGATGACATTTTGGTAATAGGAGAAGGTCGAAAGGATCCTAGATCCCTCAGTCTACCACGAAATCTAGGTTTCTTTTTTGGCGAGTCTGAGGATTTACTTCCTTTTTTTTTTCTTTGGACGACCTCCCAACCCGAATCAGCGGAGCCGGGGCCAGAGGGTCCATCAACCAAAGCTATTGGGGGAGCCACTGGTGGTGGTATCTCGGTATTCTCACTATACCTTGATGAATCTGCTGAAGATCGACGTGATTTCACTCTTAATCCCTCGCCATCACTGAGATAACCATCATTTTGCTCTTGGAGGCTCTCCCGATACATATCAGCAAGCGGAAACTGGAATGAGTTCTGCTCTTGGGAGCCTTCCTGATGCACATCTGGAAACTGGAAGGGTTTGTGCTCTTGAGAGTCCTCCTGATACAAACTGGCATCTGGGAATTGAAAAGGGTTTTGTTGTGGATTGGTCAATTCCATCGGGGATTGGACCTTGAGGGACTCCCAGTCTGCTTCGTTCCACGTTGAGCGATGGGATGCCATGCTGTCTTCTAGCGACGAAGAGGGCCCGGATGATGAACTACTAGATCGGTCAAAGATTGATTTTCCATGACGGAGGGACTCCTCGGATGCATTTGGTGAAATTTTGCCGATCTCCATACCGATGTCTCTCACTGCTTCTTTGAGAAGCTTTTTTGTGTCTTTCACAATCGATATTGACGGCCGACTGTCTATCTTTCTGTAGTGAAACATTAACCGCTCGGCATGAGTCTCATACTCTCGCAGATCCTTCACGAAGAGGCAGCCTGTACGATCTCGAATCATCTTATACCGAGCAATCTCATATGATTTACAGAAAACCCTCGTTGCGTTCAGCAACCACCACGTATAGAAGCTAGTAATCGGTCTCTGGCTGTCAGGCAATTGCGAGGTCCCACTCTCAGTAGAGCCAGATTTCATGATTTGCTGCTTGTTTTTTCCGTCAACAATTCTCAGCTCGTCCCGAAAGAATGCTTGCACGACACTGTGGATTTTTATGACGTCGATTGCATTTTGATATATGCCGGAGGCTGTCATGCTCTCTGTGAACGACTCCGAACCTGAAATCTCACTTTCGGGGCTTTCCGCTTTGGGGTCCTCCCGACGTAGTAATGATTTGCCTGGATAAGGATCGGAGATTCTCTCAATAAGCCCGTATTGTATGAGTACGCCCAACGTGGTGTCGAGATCACCAGGCTCACCCGGTCGACTGCTTGTCAAAATGGGTAAATTTTGGCTCCCCTCAAGCGCGCTTTTCCCCCAGCTAATCATACCAACCGGAACGTGGTGTCCGAAGAACGCCAGTAAGTTAATCAGATTCATCGCCTCAAAGTGCTCATGAGCGCGGAGGTCCTGCATGATTCCAATGAACGGCTCCGCGAGCCGCTGGTCAGTCAGGTGTGAATTGAGGTGATATCTCTCTAAGGGTTTGCGCGTGGCAGTAAGCCTATGAGCAATAGCATGGATCGCTAACGGGAGGCCTTGATAGTAATGAACTATCTCGGTCGCCTTTCTGTACTGCTCAGGGGTTGGATTCTCGATATCCAGATCGTCAAAGAGTAATTGACGAGCCTCTTCGGCCTTCAAAGCTCGTACGTTCAGCCGATAAGGCTCGAACAGTCGTTGCTTCTTTGCCAGTGTTCGGTCCACAGAGGTGTATATTATGCTGGTGTTCCTTCGAAAAGGCAGGTATTTCTTGAACGCATTCAGTTGGCTGTCTTCATCGAAATTCAACCCATCAAAAACAATGAGCCACTCTTCCCTTGATTCAAACCAGTGGCGGACCTGCTCTACGAAGATACTAGCGTCAGTCGAAGTGGGATATTCTTTACTGCCATCAATCAATGCTGCTGCTTGAGCAACATCCCAGTAGCAAGTCGACATTGAGAGGACAGACTTGGCGTCAATCCAGAATATGCCGCCAGGGAAATGTTTGCGATGACTGTGAACGTATTCACGGGCAAGATGCGTCTTTCCAGACCCAGGACCTCCGCAGATGAGTACAGCTGCCGCTCTCTCTTCACGTCTTTTGGTGTTGAAAAGACGGATATGGAGTTCGGTCAACTCCTTTTCCATTCCGATGAAAGTGGCATTCGGGTGGAATCCGGGAGGAACGACAAACAGTGGGCCACGTTGAGGAGGCAGAATCTCAACACTCTGTGCCATGCGAGGGGTATGGTCGGCGGAAAAAATTGGCGGTAGGGGGAGATTCGGTACGGAGTTACCTACAAGAAACAAAGCACATCAGCTCACTGTTGAGATGGGATTTCATTCTTGATAAAGATACACATGAGACTGGCGTGCATCAGATCAAATCATGAGTCGTAAATAAAATCGAGAACAGGCTGCGCAATGCATAGCGAGATTTAAAGCTTCACCCATAGCGAGATTTAAAGCTTCACCCAGATGAACACGTTCTTGTTGGACAGAGAAAAGCCGGAGTCGCCAGGGTCATTCAACATCATCATCAAGGGTGGAGAGAGCAAGACATTAAAAACATCATGAAAGCGCGAGAAGGGAAAAAGAAATATGATGTGGAAGTACATTAATCAAATCGTCGTGGTTCAGCCGGCTCGGCCTCCTCAATCTCGTATGCCTTCATCAAGCTCGGGGGGCCGTCAGAATTTGTAAGGAAATATTGAGTCCTACCCATTCTAGATTCTGCTTCTGACTGAGGAGGTCCTTGAGAAAAATCGGCCGAAGCTGAGCAATGAGTTAGTATATCACAAAGAAAGGAATAGAGGAAGGAATAGAAGATCCGCTTACATCGAGTCAGTTCGTCCGCCATTGAGTGGACTTGGAGGTGCACATGGGCCCTTTCCTCTTTCCAGCGGCCAGTGATCACAGGAGGAGCCTCGCGGGCGTAGCGAATGATTGCCTCAGCAACAGCCTCAAATCCTGGTGAACTGTCATCTTCGAATTTGACCATAGAGCTATGATCTGCTTCGATTCCCATGCGCTCGGCTCCTTGAACATCTGGGGCAGCAGACGATTCGTCTACGATAAACTCGCGGGTTCCCTTCATATCGAGAGGCTTGGTCTCGTGAAAGAAGTATACGTGGAACCGACTGAAGAAATCGTTGAATAGTCTGTTGATGTTCTGGAGCACCTCGTTATTCGATTTCAGTGTTTCGATCAGTTGTGGAGACGTGTCCATGAACTTCTTGGGCAAAACAGCGCTGCAGATCTTCTGCAGGAGCATCCCCCATTTCGCAACGTCAGAGCCGGTATGAGGGGTTCCCAAGAATAGGATGCCAAAGGTGGAAATGTAGATGGAGCGAAGGTGGCGTAACTTGTCGTTTTCTTGGCTTCGACACATAATTAAGCAGCGTTTTACAACCAAGCCCCCGAGGGAATGGCAAACAAAGATGATGGGACGCTCGAGGCAGCCCCGCAGGCTTCGATTAGCATGCAGTTCGCTGGCGAGAGTCTCTGCGTGATGGTGGACGCGGTCTTTGGAGGCGCCGTCTGTGAAGGCGGTAACGTTTGCATTATAACCATACGTGAGGATCCTCAGGCTCGAATTTTCTAGGAACTCGGGCAAAACATCAGTAGGCCAAAACACGTCGCTCTTGCTCGTCCAGGTATCCTTGGGGTGGCCGTTCAGGCCATGAACGAGGACGACACTAGTTTTGTATGATCAGCATTTGGAGGGCTCTAGAAAGCTAGACAAACAAGGAAACTGCTTACTCGACCTGGGCTGGCCTGTCTGGCGATATGTACACCTCTGTCAGGCCGTACTGTTTGATTTTGCGAAGCGCAGGCATGGTTTATGATTCCATGCGGAGGGCCGACAGGGATGCAAAGTATTAGGAACGAAGAGGAAGATGGAATGGAAAGAGAAGACGAAGGGTAACTCGTAAGAGAAGTTAACGTTATATGTAGGTAGCTGGTTTGTGTCACTAGCGCGCATCTGACTTGGGGGCGTCCCGTGAACAGACGAGGCTTCATCACCCGCCGACTAGCTCCTGCTGCTTATGCACCCTGCCGCCTCTACTAGCCAGCCTAGCCATGGAATGAAAAAGTAAATGGAATAAGGAGCACTCTTATTCCTCATTGACATGATTGCCTAGGGAACGACTGTCGCTATCCCCAGGAATATACTCGTACTGTAGGTATACTGTACTACTCCGTACTCCGTGCTATTTTGGTGCCTGGAGGGGCTGCTTAATCTTCAAGGCATATCTACCACGTAGCATAGTACAGAGTACGTAGTACCTAACCTACCACGGCTCTCCACAATGCGGGACGCCCCCCTTATCCCCACAGCCTCACCAAATAGTAAATACTTTAAACCCTCGTCAAATCACATCAAAAAAATACTCTGATTACTAGTATTTTACTACGCCCTCACCCTGTTGGATCTGGTTTCTTTACTCATGTGGCTCTGTGATTCATCATATTTGTTTACCCTCTACGGAGTCCCAAATCATACTCAGATCACCCGGTTACATTTCTAAAATCATGTGACGCATCTAAAGTCGATCACTCAGGTTTTCCAAGCTTGTTTGCTTGACTACTCCGGATTAAGCACCAAAATGACTAAGATCTGGGCTAGTCAGGCACTGGACCTGATTTGTTTCATCACTGTTCTGATTATTTTTTGAGCATGCCGTGGTACAAGTACTTCATAGTACGAGCTGGATAATCTTCCGTGTTTGTCCCAAGGATACGTTGGAAAGTGAAATGTTGGGTCAAAGTCATGTGATTTGTGTGTATATCAAACCGGTGCCAGGCTGATCCAGGCATCAACAAAACATATTTATACTTTTCCATTTTGCTAGGGCGTTTCACAGTCATCTTGATTCAGGAAGCTTTTGCCTCAGCATTGCTTGACGAACGACTCTACCGCCCTCTGTAAACCGGCTTCCGCTTCTCTGCAAACGCAAGCAGAGCCTCAAGTCTATCCTCGGTTTCCACCACCGTATCATAAGCCGCATTCTCAGCCTCCTCGCCCTTCTCGTATTGATTGACGGCTTGCAGCGCGGCCTTGATCGCAAGCGGACCACCCTCACAGATATCCAACGCAAGCTTGACTCCCTCATGCAAAACCTTATTTCGCGCAACACCTTCCTGCTTCTCTTCCTCGGGGGTGATTTCGACTAGCCTATCGCAAATACCGAGGAAGTATGCCTCCGCGCCTGTGACTTTTCGACCGGTGAGAATCAGGTCTCGTGCGCGACTGAGTCCAATTAGTTTGGGAAGACGGTAGGTGCCACCTGCGCCGGGGATGATGGCGATACGGGTTTCGGGCAAGCCGACGGTACTAGTTGATCCAAAGACGCGGAGTTGGGTGCTCAGGGCTAATTCGAGGCCACCTCCGAGAGCGACTGAAGAAATTGCGGAAATTGTAGGAATTGGTAGAGCCTCGAGGCGAGATAAGGTACCGCGTAGCTTTGCCAGGAATGCGTTCGTCCTAGTAAGTCTCAGTAAGCTCAGGCTAGAGAAGATAATTGTAAAAGAGAGAACGACATACTCTTCCTTACTCATACCCTTCCTCTCCTTCAAATCAGCCCCCGCACAAAAAGCCGAGTCCGCGTTACTCGCAAGCACCAAAGCTCTCGTCGGCCCATTGCCTTGTTCCGCACTAATAGCATCAACCTGAAACCTCAATGCATTCAATAACTCCTTCGAAATCGCATTTCGAGCTTTTGGTCGATTGAGTAGTAAGACGCGCACGTATCCCGATCCTGGCGCGGGGACTTGCTGTACGTTGATGGTACTGCCGGTTGCTTCTGAGGTAGCAGCTGTGCTGTTTGGACGGATTTGGAAATAGGTTGTAGCGCGTGAGAATGAGGACGATGCAGACGTCGACCGAGTTGGTCGGAGTATTGAGAAGACGATGGCGCCTCGCGGTGGCATTTTGTAGGAATTATTGGACGAGTTGTACTTTGGAGGATGTTGAAAGACACAGATGTCGTTGGAGAGCTGTAGCCTGTCGGAGCTGGTTGTATGCGGGGAAGGTCCGCATTCCCCTCGGTTATCATCGGTAACCTTACTGAGTACAGTCCAATCTGATAAGAATCAAATCTCCTCTATTTGTACAAAAACCTATTCTATAATACATATATCAATGTGGTATCCCTGGCGCCCAAATGCATATCAAATATTTACAGTGCGAAACCAACCCTATAGATCAGGATGTATATACCGTGCAACGTATGCGCGAACCTCATCGTCCGAGGGCCACGATCCCCAGACTGCCGTGCTCTCAATAATGTCGTATGCCTCTTCGACTCTTCCATCAGTAAATATGGGACGAGTCTCTGTAATATCATCTCCTTGCTCGCCGGTATGGTAATAAGAATCGAGAGTAGCCTTGCCACTCGCTGCAGGCTCGGGTTCGCGCACAGGCATCTTGAGCGCATTCAGATCTTCGAGGTAAACTCTCATAGCCGTCAAGGTGCGCCGCAACATCTTTCTACCGCCTCGCTTCTGATCGGCTGCTTCCGCGATTTCCGACGCGTATCGACTCATCCATTCAAGCAGATTGAGAATACCGTCGTGGTCCTCGGCAGTTCCGAGAGCTCTGACAAAGGTATGCAATGCAGCAGGAGTAGGCACCTGGATCATGTCCGGCACGATCGATTCAGGCAGTTCAGGCAATTCCGGCGAGTCCTTGGAGGACTCGCCAGTATCGCTGCTGGAACTTTGATTTTCGACGAGCACAGGATGAATCGGCAGCACAAGACGATCGAAATAAGACTTCAAAGCCCGTATTCCCTGGTAAACAAATGACTCGAAGTCAGGTGCAATGTTGACATGTAGCTTGTCATTCTGCCTTTTCATTCTGTGTGCCAAGTATAAGCTTTCTTCGGCTGCCCCTATACTTTGAATCCCGACGCCGACTGCTTGAGCGAATATTTGACAAAGGACGATGAAGCCCTCCATCCCAGGCTCAAGCCCCAATTCCTGCATCCAATGGATAACTTCAGATACCTCGTACCAAGCAAAGTACCAGTGCACATGTGGCTTAACCAATCTTTCTTCACTCGGGCCCCTTGGCGAAGCTAAAGCCTTGAGCAAAGGTATCCATGCCGTCACCCGCCGTGGCCTTCTGGCAAGTAAGAGTTCAACTGCGTGTGATAATATCTGTGGATGACCGTTCCCGTTGCCTTTTCGTAGGGCGTCTTCGTCGAAGAAGAAGGTGCTCGTATCGACCAAGAGTTGCGATGGTCGCTGCATCAAAATTGGGAAAAGATCCACTTTACGAAATCGATGTCCGGGACATGGCAATTGTGAGTTGGTGCAAAAGAAGGCAATGATCGAGTCGAAAAGACTCGGTTTCATTGCCTTTAGGGTAGCTAAATTCTCCCCTTCAAGGTCCCCAATATAAAGGGTACTCACAGCCTTCGTTTGTTTTGGGCTCAAAAAAGCAGCTATATACCTCAATCCTGTTGAGAAATCCGGCGAGAAACGTACCAGAAGTGCGATGAAATCAACGCCCGGTAAGACCCCTTGCAATATCATCCGCTCAAGCAGTTCTTCGAGTGTTGGCGGTTCTGTAGGGACATATGTAACGTCGCGAGCTGAGCTTGGTTCTGGATAAACCTCGAAACCATCTCCTGGAAGGGGTCCATTCTTAGTATTTATATCATCACTTTCTTCCATCCTATAAATCAACTTTCTGGCCATGGCATGGTATACTGGTTCACTGGGAAAAGCACAACGAGCTTCATATGATAGAAAACACGCCCAAGCCTCCCGTAAAGTGCGAGTTGCACGAATTCGGCTTGCCCAGATTGTCGAAATAACCTTGGATTCTTTGGTACCAGGCTCCAAAGACTTTTGTGGTCTCGCTAGACTTCGCGTCTGGATGGTGGGAGTGCCATCCGTATCCCAGCCCGCGAGAATTGCAGCTACATCATCCCAGGAAGAGAGGGCATAGCCGGCCTCGATCATCTGAGACAATACTTGCATCGTGCGACTCCGCATACCCTCGTTACCGCGCTCTGCGTCAATCCCCATTCGAGCTTCTTTCCAAGGGGGCCATGAGAGTGCCTTTTGTTTCGCAAATATTCTTTCTGCTGGTGTTTTCACATGGGCCAATTGTACTGCCATGATTGCTTGATAGCCTGAGCGATTGACGGGTATGACGGGGGTGTGGGCGGCCATCGCCTTAAGCAATTCAAATTGTGCTTGTTGTTGAATAGACGAAGATAAGTATGGTTGTACTCTTGACGGTATCCCCAATAGTCTAAGACACTCATTGAAGCACTCCGCTCGGAGTCTATTTGTTCCCCATGCCATTGGTTTCGTATGAGTGAATTCGAGCAAATGAATCAGATAGTAAGCGTAGGCCTGAGCGATGTTGAACTGGGCCGCTGGTAACAGTTCACGAGCTCTTCTCAATAAAATTATCATCAAACCGTAAGCCTTTCTCGGTTGTATAATGGCATGGCGAGACTTGAACGATGGTTTATCGGCTTTTTTTCCCGCTGCCGGATTCATTAATCTGAGAGGTCGCCGAAGGAGATGAGATAACGAATAAGAAAGAAGTAACCGATAAGCACGAACATCAACATTGGGACGATGAAGAAGTATTTTCACAACGAATATTGGTGTTCGTGGTTTGAGGGATTTCTGACTATCCCAGAGAAAGAGCCTCATTGCGGCTCGGAATGAGTCCTGGGCGCTGAGAATCCACGCCCAAGCAGCTACATCTGCTGGAGTATAGTTTCTGATGTGCAAAAACCGCCGGTTTTTTCGACTAAAAATTTCAGAAAGTCTTCTTAACTCTTCTTCATCAGAATTGAAACTTGGAGGAGCTTGCGATCTCAAAAACAACAAGTATTCTTGCAAAATTTGCGACAAATCTTTAGTATTCACATAGCGGCCGTGTTCGATGTGAGGCAAAGATTCGGTAAGAGTGCGAAAAAATTTCTCATTGAGGTTGGCATCTTCATCAGGATGATTTTCCTCTGTGAGAATTTTTTCTACCTCAAGATTTATTTCCTCCCAAGGCCTTCTATCATCCCAGGGGTCTTTTTCTTCTCCCGGGGAGGGCGCGTCTCTCTCAGGTCTCACACCGTGCAAGCCGCTATCTGACATACCAGGGGGTATTATGTTTTCCAAATCATCTGCATGCTTGTAGGTAGATCTTGCCGTGCGATTTCCAGGGCTGTTAATTGAAATGGAAGTCACTATCGAATTATTCGGGGCTTCTGCAGAGTCTGTGACAAAAGAATTCAATGCCCAGTAACGCAGCTCCCTCCAGTATGCTAACGGGCGACGACCAATGCGCGAGGTATCATAACCGTCATGTGAGGCTTCTCTAGAAGCTTGGGATAAATCTGCATGATGTCGAATGCCGATTCGGGCACATCGAAGACAAGGTGTTCGTGGTAAGCGGAATGAATTCTATGAAAGACAAAAAATAATCAGTCCAAACTGATTCCAGCGAACTGATTGCCCTGCATGTACCAACCTGACATGATGTGTTTCTGCTTAACTGCAAACTCGACAGTACCCTTAGCCCCGAGCTGTAAGAGGCATTACTCAAAATAGATGACATCCATGAGAATGTCCTTGAGCCTTGAATAGACCAAGGAGTGACGCATTCGAATCCTCTTCCTCCTATGCAGGGACAAGACCTGATGACAGCTGAAAATGATGGTTCAAAAGCGTGGATAGAAAGGGTAGAACAAAATAATTATGTATTCGAGAGTCGAGAGCAAAGAAAGATGGCCGCGGAACCAATCAGCGACGCGAGATTCTTTCTCGCCTGGGGCTAGCAGGGCACGTGACATCAAACTTGTGAGTGGCTGGCGTTCCCGGCGTCACAGGATTTGAGCGCTAACCCGCATTGGGTCAGCCGTAGATCGCAAGAGAATTGCACCTCCTTCATTGATGGCCTGTCCTGACCTGAAGTCCAGTTCTCGCTTCGAATTCTAGCTTGCTTTATCAAGCTTCTTCCTTGACTTTTCCTGCTTTCTCCAACAACAATTTGTGCGTGGTGCGGCACGATTACACCCTCCTCTGTGCTTCCCGTGGTGTTGAAGCCGGTCGACGCTACGGTGCAGAAGCGTTTTTGCGATCCCCGGACGCGATCACCAGCCCTCGTCCCAAGAGTCGAGCACCTTCGCTGTGCTTTCCTAGTCCAGAAGTCGCCTCAAATCATTAACTTGTAATTAGACGTCCGTTTTCTTCAATTTCATGGTCGTGGCTTGAGGTGCGCCATTGAGTTGGATCGCTTCCTCGTGGGGACGTGTTCTTGTTTGCGCGTCTAGGAAAAGTTCCCGGACAACGCCATGGCCAGTGAAATAGCAGGAGAAGCGGCCACCATGCCCCTAACAAACGGGGTCCTCCATCCTCCATCAGATGAGTCCGCAGCACCCTCGACGCCTGGAAAACGAAAGCGTGCCTCGACCCCCGAAGCAGCCCCGACGCAAGACAAGAAGAAATCTACTGTGAAAACTAGTGAAGAGGACAAGGCAGAGCTAAATACGAATTTGCGCTACATTATACAGATTGCTGCTCAGTAAGACCGACAATCCGAAAAATATCCACGTGCTCCAGACTTGCTAACCCAATTATTCCACCAGGGATGATGAGCATCTATCCGTCTTCAGTTCGTCCTTAACACCATCGTCGCCATCGAAACCTCGCTCCAAGCGCCCAAAGCTCTCGGTTGATAGTAACAATCTGGATAGCATCGAAGCTCGCGTCGCTGCAGGGCAATATTTGTCATATCAAGGTTTTTTGAATGACGTGGATCAGGCATGCGCAGCTGTTGTCGAAAGACAGACTGCGGTTGACAACGAAGATGTTTCGTCGGTACAGACGAAGGTCACGGCGCTAAAGGATCGCTTAAATGGCCTCGTCCATCAAGCTTTGTCTCAAGGTTCTACCCAAATCAAGATCGAGCCTGTCCCAGATGAATCACCCCGGGATATTACACGTCGGGACAGGAAAATCTTGACCCTCTATGGAGGAAGTTCCTCCAATGCCAAACAACTCTTTTCTAGCTTACAGAAGTTAAATGACACCGGGTCTGCCTCTGATAAGCCTGTCACTTTTCCTGAAGACAGATTGCCGAATGGTATCACAACTACCCGAGCCATTCCATTCAATCTAGAAATGGATGAGAAACCGGTCAAGACATTCGGTGAAGTATTCGCGCCGCGCTCCACGCTTCCTCAACTAGAACCCCCGCGTCGGGGTCGGGCTTGGGCGAGGGATCCATCGAGTACCTGGATTGATGCATTCGATGCCATTACAAATTATGATAATATTCTAGGACAAAGGCACCATCATTCATTTGCCAAACTTCCATCTGGGTACTGGCTGCATTACGGTGGAGATAGCGCATCTCCCTCATATTGGAATCGACGAGAGAAAGAGCAAAACCACCTTGAGTGTGAAGGGGAAGCTATCACTCAGACTGCTCGAAATATCAACGAGGACACCGCTGTTCTTTATGGCGCTTATTCCTCATTTGCTCCTTCATTTGATAGTTCACATTCCGTTATGCAGACAGATGCCAAAAACAGCATGTGGTGGGCCAAGAGAGGCTCCAGACGGTTCAATACGATGTTGGCACTTCACAAAGCGACTCGACTAGGCGAGGACCAGCCACTTACTAAACTCGACGAAACTACACTAGAAGACGACGTCAAGTCATTCATTGAAAATGGTTCCCTTGAGGTCAAGCCGGAAGATACGAGCGAGACACCTAAGGAAGATAAGGATGTCGATGCAGTACTTGAAGACATCTCAGAGCTCCTGCAGACCTTGAACTCTTTCCGTCGAAATCGTAATCTAGAATCACCACCGCAAGGTGAATCAAGAACTGATGACAATACTGGGACCCCAAGTTCTCCATCTGCCGCAGAACTTGCTACATATGAAACTTTGAAGTCGGGACTAGCGGCTATCATTTCAACCCTTCCGCCCTATGCTGTTGCGAAATTGAATGGAGACCAATTAGCTGAGCTCAATATCAGTCAGAAGATCCTAGTGGAGATGCCAACCTACAGCGGAACCATGGAGGAGGATGACTATTCGCTGTTACAGAAGCGAATCGCGGCAACTGCGCCTGCTGCAACGCCCTCACGAACAGGGTCTTATCAAGCCACTCCTGGATACAATCAACGCATGTACTCTGCATCAAATGCCAGGCCTCAGCAACCAGCCGCTGGTCCACAAGGCTACTATCAAGCTCGCCCATCGTCATCTACGCCTTATACTCCCGGAGCTAGCACCCCACAACAAAACTATACCGGTCTTCGTCCGCAAGCCTCGCCATCCCAACGGCCAAGCAATATTCCCGCCTATTCGCCCGGGCAATATCAGCCTCAGCCAAGGGCTACACCGAATGGCTACGCTCCTTATAGTGGGCAATCAGCCCCTTCGCCGGGACCGGGTTATCAACAGAATCCTGCGTATGCTGCAGGAAGAAGTGCTTCTCCACAAAAGCCCCAAGGGTATGCCACGCCACAGAGCGCCGCACGTACAGCGTACCTGAACCCGGCATCAGGCAACGCTCAGCGATATTACCCTCAGCAAGCCGGGCCTTCACCTGCTGTGTACGCAAATTACGCACCATCCGCAACACAGACGCCTGGACAATATGCCATGTCTCCTAATGTTGCAGCAGCTCATTATCGGAATGCGGCTGCGGAACAAGCTATGGCATTGGCACGACATAAGGCTCAGATTGAAGCTTCCCGTCAAGTCTCGGGAACTCCAAATCCTCCACAAAGCATCGCACAAGCCTCCTCCCAAGGACGAAGTGAAAGTCCGGCTACGAAGCAGAGCGCAACTCCTACACCAGCAACTTCATGAGCTTCCTCTACCTTCTTGTTTTTCTGTTTTGAATTGGTTCAAACAAAAGATTTATTTGCTGCCTTGACATGCCCTTCTTTTCTATTACTTCTTTCATTTCGCTTCACAAGATGATGTTGGCAGCGAATCGGCGCTTGGTGTGGGTAAGTGTATTATCCTTCCTGTATCCCTTTGGTATTATGATTTCGTATGGGGTGTTTTCTTGAACAGTGGGTTTTGTCTTGTCTAATTTATTATTATCTTTTTACTTGCTCTTTCTGAGAGTTTCAAAATTTCTTCTTACCTTCAAGCCGTGTTAAAAGAAACGTCCTTGATGAATGAATCAATGACTCGGGGACTTTCAACACATTTGAACATCTTTTCTGTACTATTCGAAGTTTCGATTCTCTTCCTCCGTTTCACTCCTGGTCTCGATATCTAGTTTAACTTTTTGACGTGTTCGAATATAGAAAAGACGGTACTAGGGACAGATGAGCTAATCTTCATTGCTGTTTCATTTCTTCTTACATCTTTTCGTCAGCAAGTAAAGAAGGTAGTTGCGTAATAAATCCCATTAATCGTATTGATCATTATTTCGTTAGACGTAGTCTTTCACAAGTTTTGTAATGTATACAGGTATAAGTAGGTATCAAACCTTGGAAACAAAATCATAGCCCCAATTTTTGCACAGGTATGCGGGCAGGTATCAAGTAGAACAAACGAGATAACGAAACCATCCAAAACCGAAAATCCCACCGGGGGTGATAAACAAATCTAAAGCGAGCTTTTGAGACAAAATCATAACCGAATCAAAAGGTTAGGGTTTGGTTGGTCAATAAGCCAAAAGCGGTAATAACAATGCAGTCGACAACACGCCGATTATGAAGTAGAGAATACCATTACTATTATCGCCGCGTGCTGCTGCTGCTGCTGGATTAGCATCGATCGCGGCTTTGAGAGAAACGAGATCTAGGTCATGATCCAGAAATCGAGTTTCGTTTTTGGCGATGGGGGCATTTTCGGTCATCCAGGCACGGTATATTTGAATGTCTTTGGGTGAAGCTTTGGGGAGGATTCGGGTCAGTTTGGCGTAATTGGTGAGGGCGTCATCTAATTTCAGGATTAGTCTATGTTTTCGCGAAGAGGTAGAAGGAGGAGCTACTTACTGTACTGGTTGACCTTATACGCAAGCCTATCAACCAGCTCCAAACGCCGCGCATGAAACGCCGAATATCTCCCAGCAGCTTCAACATCCATCCGTCTCGACCCCGGTTCTAATTGTTCCGATCCTTCTTTTTCGGCCATAGCGGCGCGATGTTTCGCTTCATATTCATCCATCATCTGAAGTTCCTCCTCTAATTGAGAGATCTCATCTTGCAGGTGTAGAAGGATGCGGTGGTTGACATTCTCGAATCGTCGGTATACGGGGACGAGTCGACGGTCTCCATTCTTTGGATCCGCGATCAATGGAACTGCTGATGAATCCAGTTTGGAGGCTAGGAGGGCGTAACCCGATAATAATTTGGGCTCAGCGGTGGGTGTTTTGACGATTTTATTGTTTTTATCGCTTGTATCACTCTTGACCAGTTGACCTGTGCCTCTGTCCGGGGATATTGATGGTCCCCGTCTGGATGTTTTGCTCCGGTCTCTATGTTTCCTTTGTCTGTGGGTGTGTGGATGAGTTGTATGGGAGCGATGTTGATGTTGTTGCTGTTGCTGCTTCTGTTGGTGGTAGTGCATGCGTTCATTCAAGTAGTAGTCCTCGGGAGCAGAATAATCCGAATGCTCATCGTGGTCTTCGTCTTCGTCGTCTGTAGGCGGCGGACTTTGTCTCTGATGTACAGCGTCACGTCGACTTCGCGCTTGCGCAATCTTCTGAAGATGCTGTCTATCAGCCAGACGCAAATAGGCTGTTGCAGGAGAGCCGTCGGGAGACGTTGTTGGATCAGTTATAACTGAGTCTCTGGAAGTAACAGAAAAGGTTTGCTCTGGGCTGCTCGCTCGAAAGGAGGATTCGGGCGATATAAGATATGAGGAATGTGTATCCCTAGTATCTCGTTGTGACTCCGCTTGAGCAAGGGCTTGTAGCCCTTCCTCTTTCTGATCGTCATCTGAATGCGATTCGGTATCTTCGGAACTTGTTGAGGATGAGTCGCCTTCCTGGAGGAATTGAAATACGTTCGGTTTGTTAGAAGGCGCGCCATTCTGCATTCTGATAAGCTCGGTTCCAACCTGTGCCATTTTTTGTATCCCTGGCTCTTTCTGTGGCTCGGAGTGCACAGGAGGGCTCGCCTCTTTGATAGCTGGCAAGGGAACAGGATTAGCCGTTGCCTTGCTCGTTGTTAAAGGAGGTTTATTGTTGCGGGCAGCCCTGCTGCCCTTTCGTCGACCGGAAACGCTCGCAGGCATTGTAGTGGTGTGTTCAAATTATGGCAACGTCTCACTAAAGGTAACAATTTGATGCCAGTCTAAGGTCTCAATGATCATGACATATAACAAGATTCACTTTTTGATGTGCTCTCGTGTCAAGATTGGAGAGTTGAATTGGCGCGACGAGTCAATATAAATGAAATGATGTTCAGGTCACATTCGAAACGCGAGTTTGAAGAATTTCAAGGCCGATAGGGGGGTTTAGTTCACAGTGCTACTCTAGTAGCACTATTTTGATCATGTAGTAGATATGACAATGTAGTACGACACCCCCTTACTGCAGCAGTACGTAGCGCCTATCAGGGTTCTAGCTCACAGCCCTAGATCTGACCCTTCCTTGAGGGCAGGAGGGAAAGTAAGAATGCAAGCGGGCCAGCCGTGAATGATTATTTTTGCAACAAAGAACAGACAGAATAATCAATCCGAAAAGTGTGGCCGGCTGCTGATCTGACGGCCTTGGTGTTGTAGATAGAGTGGGCGCTACGGAGAAGTCGCAGTCTGAGTCTGGGGAATCCAATTCTGAAACGATTCAGGTGTGGCCCCCATCGTCATCATCTTCATTGTCTGAACGCCCGGATATAGCGCTATTTCTGCATTTTCATCTCCCGATTGATGTTGAGGTTATAAAACAAAACAAGATGGAAACAATGAAAGTGCAGAAAAAAAGACGGAAAAGAAAAAGCGTTTCCTTCTCTTCCGAAAATGTGAGGCTTCAAGGCGGGTCGCAGTCGAAATCCCGAAAGGCTTAGTTGGATTTTCAACTGAAAACAAACGGCTTGGGAGGGTTAGTGTGCCGATGTCATGTTGTAGGTCCATTCCGGCCAGTCAGCTGTCAGATCATACGAACGCCTCTCTATTTCCGACCTGCTGCAGGTCAGAGTCAGGCGGTATTGGTGCCAGTGGGACGATGCTTCGTTGGCAATCGATCACTCGCTTACCGGTAATCCGGGGGACTCCTTGCGTCGCGTCACGCAGAGAACGAGTCCAACTTGGCACACGAAGTACGCAGCAAGTCCGTATGGTCAACAAGAAGGCATCAATTAGCAATTCATCTCGACATACTGAATCCGAGGATGTGATGGTAACAATAATGGTCTTGCAACACTACGAAAGATCAGCAATAGAAGTGACGCTAACACCGCCTAGTCTCACTAGTAGATTTTAGTCTCTTGAGAAGCATATGACTCTGTCACTCTGGTTATCGATAACGAAATGGATCAATCAAATCCATAATGCTGGGACTCCAGGAGCCTTTAGGGCTTTTTAGCCTTGAAAGGAGTCTTTGCGATAGGTAGGCGCCCCAAGGCCAAACCGGACCCCTAAGCCTGAGGGCTCCCATCTGATGTCACCGGCCCAAAGACCCTTCGTATTGATTTGGATCCTAAGCGCGCAAATTAGCTGTCTATGTACCAGTATGTCTCGTGTGGCAAAGAAACTCAGCCTCATGCGCAGTGTTCCATTCAGCTGCCTGAGCGTCGACGTTGTAATACACATATAGTTAACAAGCGCCCACCCAGGAATCTTCTTCGAGAATGCTCTAATTCTACGATCAAATTTATTCATGCACGCTTCTAGGTACAAGAATCCACTAAAATGTGCTTTCGAACAAAATCCGATCAACTAGAGGACGATGTTCCACAGGAAATACCAAAAGTCATTATAACCAGAGCATCCACAGATCGCGAAATCTTCGGTGACGACGATGTCGAGATACACATGGAGCATGCGGAGAAATATGTAGGAAAGAGGAAACAGAATCAATCTGCGCAGCGGAATCCGGCGAAACAGAAACGATATCGAACGTGAATGACCATCCGTCGAGAAGAGGCAAAAGCGCATGTGCTCTCTCCATCTTGATGATGAATACAGATAATCTTGCTCATGGATCGCGACACCGACACCTTTCCATTGAACTTTGGAGTGATGCGGCCCTTCCGGTGTCGCACTTCGAGACCTGGGCGTCGAAATGTGACTTTCCGCTTTAGGAAAGATTAGGGCTTCACACACTTGATACCTTGCCGCGGAACGATCTGCTTTGACAGACACTCCCAACATCATTATGTTCCAACATGTACTTGGTTAGACTCTTCTCAATAGAAGAGCTATCGAGGATCATCTTGATGTTTGTCCCTCACAGCACAGAGTCTATAAGCATAAGTTCAACAGAGCATGGGTGAAGCTTTCGCATACCTTGGGATCCATACCTAAGCATCTACATAGATGCCAATGATTTTACCATGTTATCGGACATGCGTGCAGGAGAATTGAATTCTTACTCTGAGAGGATAGACCTGTTGAGACGGTTACATAGGGTTTCCTCACGGCGAGGTGTAACCAGGAGTTGGGACGAAGGAACCACAGACACGACCATTCTTACTCTTAATATATCTGAAATTATTTGACTATGCGACGATGCAGCGGTTTGTCGTGGGATATCGTGAGTGCTAGCTTCGAATTACCTATTGTTATAATCTATATAAGCATGAACCAATGAAACACGGTTTTTGTAAGCTAATTGCGTATTAAGTTGTAAGATACACATTCCGGTAATTTATGTTTGATCGTCATAATACCAAATACCAACTGGATGAACAGCTCCATTGCTCTGTCCTCCTGATTAATCGGAAGACATCCGACACTTCACAGCACTTGAGATGCCACGTCTATGGTATTCTCGCTATCTGGCTTCAGCCCGCCTGCGCTGTCGCCCACTGTTGATTTCAGAACAACCCACAGCCCGACTATATCAACCTCTCCTCCGCCGAACAATCAACACTGACGCAAATGTCCAACGTCCGAACGACTTCGTCCCTCTCCGCAAGCAATTGAAGGAAGAAGCCAAAAGAGCAAAAACACAGAGTCGAATTGGTCGAGGAAAGAAACAAGTGGCAGCCAATGATGAATGGGAATTGACAGTGGGAATTGAAATACATGCGCAATTGAACTCCGAAGCGAAGCTTTTCTCAAGTCCGTACACCGTACGACGATTGTCTGGATGAGTGGACTAACGAGGGATTCAGGAGCACCGACATCTACTGTCGCGGAGCCAAACACCAATGTAGCTCTATTCGACCTGGCGTTCCCAGGCTCACAGCCAGTATGTCATTGGCCGTACTGCTCATTTATTGAAGATCGTATTGACACTACTTTTCCTGTCAGGAATTTCAAGCCGCTACTCTACTTCCTGCACTTCGCGCTGCGATAGCGCTCAATTGTGATATTCAGCATACCAGTCGCTTCGATCGAAAACATTATTTCTACCAGGATCAGCCAGCAGGCTATCAAATAACTCAATACTACGGTACGCAGGCACAACCCAGGAACATGGCGGGAAATGTAACTGATTGCAATTGCTCTAGAACCGTTCGCCCGAAATGGATACATCGAGCTGTATGACTACGACGGGATCGCGCCAGAAGATGGAAAGTCCGTCCGGGTCGACATTAAACAGATACAACTGGAGCAAGACACTGCCAAGTCCCACGAACATCCGCCGTCTGCGCATTTCCTAGATTTCAATCGTGTCTCGCACCCTCTGATTGAAATCATTACCATGCCTCAGATTCATTCTCCTGCTACAGCGGCGGCCTGCGTTAAGAAGATTCAGGCCATACTACAAGCTACAAGTGCAGTGACTACGGGCATGGAATTAGGTGGCTTGCGTACAGATGTAAACGTATCTGTCCGACGACGCTCTGCTCCGCCGGGTCCCGGAGAGTACTACGGAATTCAAGGCCTGGGCCATCGTACTGAAATCAAAAATCTCAGCAGCTTCAAGGCCGTTGAAGACGCCATTATAGCGGAGCGCGATCGTCAAATACGAGTCCTGGAATCCGGAGGTGTCGTCGAAGTTGAGACGAGAGGTTGGTCGATTGGTAGCACCGAGACTCGAAAACTACGTAGCAAGGAAGGCGAAGTCGACTACCGCTACATGCCAGATCCAGACCTAAATCCTCTTGTTATTGACGGCGGGCTAGTGTCTACGTTGCAGGATACACTTCCTGCTTTACCTGATCAGCTTTTGACCATGCTCATTGGTCCATCATATGGGCTAAGTCTTGAGGATGCAAAGCCTTTGGTGGAACTAGATGACGGTGCACGACTGGAATACTACCAGGACGTCGTCGATGCGCTCCAGGCCCTTGAGTCTGGTGAAGATAGCGACGCAGCCAGAAAAGGACTGGGTAGAACAGCAGCCAACTGGGTGCTACACGAACTGGGAGCATTACACACCAAGGCAGAGGTGGCCTGGCATGCTGATCGCATCTCGGCCCAAACACTTGCGGAACTCATTGATCAATTGATACGCAAAAAGATTACCAGCTCCGTCGCAAAACAAGTTCTAGCGATGATATTTGACGGAGATCAACGGCCGATTTATCAACTCCTCGAGGAGGAGAATCTCTTGCTACGACCTCTTTCTAGAGACGAATACATTGCTTTGGCGAACTCGCTGATTGAGGAAAACCCACAGATGGTTGCACAGATACGGGAGAAGAATCAATTAGGAAAGATAGGCTGGTTTGTAGGCCAGATGATGCGCCACGGAGAAAAAGGCCGCGTTGAGGCACAGCGCGCTGAAGAGATTGTACGAGAGCTGATCTTGGGGCAATGATGTAGGCAGATATAGATTGTCCTAAATCTGCTTTCTATGATTTTTTGAGTCGTACGATAGTGATAGCATACTGTACTCGGTATGCGAGGTTGTATAGATACGTAGATGATACCCTTGCTACAACGTAACATTACACTTAAACTTCGATTTCACACATTCCGACATAAAAGGAAATATATGCGACGCAATCAATCAGAGCGAAAATTTTTTCCGACCTAAACTCGGGGCGATTCGTGTCCTCCGGTTCAACCTGTACTTAGGGGAATTGAGGCCGGAGGATGGTGCAAATGGGCGAGATCACTCGACGGTTGGCGGCGGATAAGCCCACCTCAACCTGGGAGCTTCGACCGCTAAAAGCAGCTGCACGCGAACAATCTGAACTGCCTTTTGTCAAACCACCAGAAACATGGATAGTCAAGGGGGCGCCCGGATTCTGTCCTCTTCGCGTTTATTTAAGAAGAACTCTTTCTCTTTCTCTCTACTAATCTCAACCTACTCTCTTCTCTCCATCTCAAAAAAAGAAATCTCTTGACATCATCGTCAACCATCCCCGCGTTCTTTCATTTTACCAGACGATTTCCGCTGTCTACACTTCCACCCACCTTCAAGTCCGTCCTTTTGACGAAGAAAAGAAGTACACTCAATCAAGATGACTGCGCCTTCCACAATCAAGCAGCGCTTCCTCACTCAGCCCAACGACCTCGGTGTCGTAGCTGTGGGCTTCTCCGGTGGCCAGGTGAGGGGTCCTCTGTACCACCCTTGACTCGTACGGAAGACTAACTGATCGATTTCTACAGTGCAAAGCAGGTGTTGAAGCGGCGCCTATGGCCTTGATCGAATCTGGCCTCCTCGATCAACTTCACGAAGATCTCACCTATAACGTTCACCATGACAACATTGTCCACGACTATGCGGACCTCATGCCCGCCGAGGACCCGGACCACAGAGGCATGAAGAAGCCTCGTACCGTGAGCGCAGTTACTCAGGAGCTCAGCCAGCAGGTCTACGAACATGCGAAACAAGGAAAGATGGTTCTGACACTTGGTGGTGACCATTCCATCGCTATTGGCACAATCTCTGGTACCGCCAAGGCTATCCGCGAGCGATTAGGTCGCGAAATCGCAGTCATCTGGGTAGATGCTCATGCCGATATCAATATTCCCGAGGAAAGCCCTAGTGGTAATATCCACGGTATGCCGGTTGCATTCCTTACGGGACTTGCCAAGGAGGAGAAGAAGGACATTTTCGGCTGGCTCGAGAAGGATCAGTTGTTGAATCTGAACAAGTTGGTTTATATTGGACTGCGGGATGTTGACCGAGGCGAGAAGAAGATACTTCGTGAGAATGGTATCAAAGCTTTCAGCATGCACGATATCGATAGGTATGTTGGACATGCAATCACAGCAGAAGAGACCCATGCTAATTAGTCCTAGACACGGTATTGGTCGCGTCGTCGAAATGGCTCTTGCTCACATTGGTAACGATACGCCCATACATCTGTCCTTTGACGTCGATGCCCTCGACCCCCAATGGGCTCCTAGCACTGGTACTCCGGTTCGCGGAGGTCTGACTCTCCGGGAAGGTGACTTCATCTGCGAATGTGTTCATGAGACCGGAAACCTAGTTGCTATGGACTTGGTGGAGGTCAACCCTAGCTTGGAAGCAACTGGGGCCAGCGATACTATCCGCACGGGTTGCTCGCTCGTTCGCAGTGCGTTGGGCGATACTCTACTTTAGTTGTTGCTTGTACTGTATCTTCTGTATCTTTGCGGCGGTGGATAGACTAGAAGTCAACCTTATACAGTGCTCATAGTATGAATCAAATGACTGTTCAATCTCATCATCGTAAAGTGTCGGATATCCGTTGAGCCGTCAGTCCACGCTAAACCGGATACGGCGCGGCGGCTGCAAGCTGGTTGAAGCTTCACGCAATGAGTCTTGACCCTCAACTGCGACTTTACCGCCTACTCTATTTATCTTGCGACTCACCACCGCGCGACGCTTGCTCTCAACAAACCCAACCAAACGTCCTTTGACACTTCTATCTCTATCTGTATTCTAATTACTTTTACTCCTTGATCTACGCTTCATCTCCAGCTTACAGCTAGACTTATTCAACCGCCTGTTTATCTGACAGCTACCTTGCGTCCCCGCATCATCTTGTTGACTGTTTCGATCTCAACACACCACGCGAAGAGTCGTCGCAGACCGGCTTTGCGCCGCTTTTGACCATATCGAACGTTCGCAAATCCTGATTCCGTCCATTTCATTCAATACCGCTCCTCCCGCGACAAGCTCTCTGCTGCATCATCGCTCGTGGCGATATTCATTCACCTCCAGCAGGGCGTATGCTGACGGGCACCACCATCGGGCGATGGCACAGTAACTCGCGCAAGGAAGCCGCCGAACATCTATCATATTGAAACAAACAACAACTGTCTGAGCAAGCGAACTCGCCAGGAGTCGACTCGCACGAGCCGACGGACGAGTCTCTCGGAGTATGCTTCTGCGACTCCCGCCCACGCTTCATTACCCCATCACCGTCAAATCGCTGCTCAAGCGCCCGGGCGATTCGGTCGAGCGGGGTGATCACCTATTTTGGTATGTCTACAAAACAACCGTCATCGAGGGCGATGGATTAGGCAACGATATCGAGGTCCAGAAAGAGTTTCCTATCAAATTCGAGTCGAGCGTTGATGGCACCGTAGTGGAATGGAAGATATCCAAGGGAGATATTATCGATGAACCGTAAGTTGTGTTGATCGGTTGCGACGGAGAATTTGACTGACCTGAGAAGGGTAAACGTTGTGGAGATTGACGAGCCATGCGCTCACGAAGTTCAGTTCGGAGGCATGTGCGCAGAGTGCGGAAAAGACATGACAGCGTATGTTTTCGCTTTCCTTTAACTAAGTCCCAGCTGCATCAGAAGTACTGACTTTTATTGTCTGTAGTGCGAATTACAACACCGATGTCATGGACGCAATGCGAGCGCCGATTCAGATGGTTCACGACAATACCGCGCTTACAGTCAGTCAAAGAGAAGCTACACGAGTAGAAGAAGACGCGAAACGCCGGCTATTAGCCTCAAAACGTCTGTCTCTAGTTGTCGACTTGGACCAGACCATCATCCACGCGACGGTAGACCCAACCGTTGGGGAATGGAAGGAAGACAAGAATAACCCGAACCATGAAGCTGTCAAGGATGTGCGCGCATTTCAGCTTACTGACGATGGACCTGGTATGCGCGGATGCTGGTACTACGTCAAACTTCGGCCTGGTTTAGAAGATTTCTTGCAGAACGTATCCAAACTTTACGAGCTACATATTTACACCATGGGTACGAGAGCATATGCGCAACACATCGCAAACATTATCGATCCAGATCGAAAACTCTTTGGTGATCGCATTCTTAGCCGTGATGAAAGCGGCAGTCTTACCGCAAAGAACCTACAGCGTCTATTTCCTGTTGACACTAAAATGGTGGTAATCATTGACGATCGTGGTGATGTCTGGAAGTGGAACCCGAACTTGATCAAAGTGTCGCCTTATGATTTCTTCGTTGGCATTGGCGATATCAATTCGAGCTTTCTGCCAAAGAAGCAGGAGTTGGCGCCAGGGAAAACAAAAGGTGAAAAGCCAGCTGTAACCGCTTCTAGTGGCCATCACGTCAATGGCACCACTCAAGCGAAAGAAGCTGGAATAGAAGTCTCTGCGTTGGAACAACTTGTCACGATGGGCGGAGGAGATAATCCAACAATGCTTCAGGAGCAGGCTACGCAACAAGAAGAAACAATCATGCATCAGGTGGAGGATAGGCCTCTGCTACAGAAACAAAAGGAATTGGATGCGGAAGATGATGCCTCAGAGTCACAAGCAGGTGCCGATAGCGAGACGTCGACATCAAGTATGGAAGATTCTCAGGATCTTACACGGCAGAGGCATCATTTACTAGAGGATCATGATCAAGAACTGTTCCATCTACAAGATCGGCTGAAAAACGTGCACACGCAATTTTTCGAAGAGTATGAAAGGCGTCGAAAGAGGAACCTCGAGAAAGGGCGGATATCTACCCTTCGAGGCGAGAGGACTATCCGGGATCGCGATATTGACTTAGAATTACTGCCAGACATCAAAATCGTCATGCCACAGATCAAGGCTAAGGTCCTCGGAGGCGTTGTTCTCGTGTTTTCGGGTGTTTTGCCTCTAGGAACCGATCTGCAGAACGCCGACATTTCTCTCTGGGCTAAAAGCTTTGGAGCTATCGTTTCATCTAGAATCGGGTCCAAAACGACACATCTAGTCGCAGGACGGAATCGAACAGCCAAAGTGCGGGAGGCTACTAGGTATCCTCGAATCAAGATTGTCACGACGCAATGGCTTTTGGACAGTTTGACGAGCTGGAAACAATTGAACGAGGAACCGTATTTGATCCCTGTTCACCCAGATGACCGCGGCGAGCCTGTTCTGGGTAGTTCACCTGGCTCTAAGCTTGAAAGTTCCTGGCTTTCTTCTTCCGACGATGATACGGGTGTGTCTCTTACAGATGACGAGGGTGAGTCAATCCATTGATTGTTAGGAGCTTTTTGCAATACTGATTTGAATTAGATGTCAATGAAGAAATTATCAGATCATCGGGAATGACTGAACATTCACCTGTGGGATATACCGCCGCGGAACAAGCAGCAGTGCACGACGAGCTCAAGGAGTTTCTGGGAAGCGATGATGATGATAGTGACGATGAAGAAGATGAGGATTACGTTGATGACGGAGAGGAGGATGACGACGCGGATAACGATAGTGAAGATGAACCAGCCGCTCTAGCAAGTCCGGAATCTCGCAAACGAAAACGTGAAGGGGACGAAGAAGCCGAGGGCGAAAGCGAAGGAGCAGGTCCTGCACCCCTTGCACAGCGACTTAAGAGAACCGCAGGCGATGATGGCGAAGATACATCGAAACAAGACACTATGATTACCACCCGGCCCGGCGATGAGGACGACAGCTACAACCAAAGTAGCTACACAGAGAACGCGGACTACGACGAGGATGAGTTAGAGAGGGAAATGCTCGCCGCGTTCGAGAATGGCGATTTCGACGAGAATGCCGAAGATGCAATCGGAGCAGATAACGGCTGATTCTTTTTTCATTTCTCTCTTCTCCCGTTTTCTTGGCGGTATTATGTGATAACACATGTACATTTTTACCTTGCATATGGAAGGCGTAATGGCAAGCGTGGGTTTTACTTTTGACTTGAAGTTCAGTATTGGGAGGTTCTCTTGTTAGAGTACGGCCAGTGTGGTATTCAGTATCAATTAGACATTGGTATGAATCCTAAGCTATCTTCATTATACAATCATCACGACCTGGACATAGGTCCTGTAGGTATAATAATAACGCGTGCTTCCCATCAACAGGTATGTCGTAAACTTAGTTGGAGAACTTGTCAGGGACATCCTTTCTATACACGCAACAAAAGTCAGTCACCTGTTACATAACTAGCAGAGCAAATGAAGGAACGTACCCAGTCATCTTCTCAAACATGCTACGAGCACCATCGGTAATCTTCTCGTTTGTGCTGCGCATCTTGGCGGGGTCGACTTTTCCTTGACCGAACTTCTTTTCGACGAAGTCGAGGCCTATTGACACCACAATCAGTCATGCGCTTAAATGTAATGAGGGGGAGGGGTATGTATGGGCATACCCTTATCGAGGTAGTCCTCGTTCTGGTCGTTGCCCTGTTGTGGTTGTTGTTGTTGTTGCTGGTTGGGATCCATTGTGACAGATGATTTCTTTGTGAAAGTAATTGAGAGTTTATTGTTCAGCAGGTTGTTGTCTAAACGGGAGAAAAACATGAGGGGAAAAGGAGTATTTATATTTATTACACCGATATACTTTCTGATCGATCGATCTAGATACAGACCGAGGCTTAGATAGATCAACGGAGTAGACGACGTCATTGCGGGTGTCAAGCTTCACAGCTATTCGTTGCCACGTTGGAGAGATACAGCGCGTGCATCTGTCATTGGATTATCCTAGATCGTGGCTGAGTACTATGTAGTATGCTTTCAGGTGGTGTATCTAGGGCGAATCGTACGAGGACGTGGGGAGGATAATCTGAGTACGTACCGAAAGGAGAGATCTTTTGATTCTGATCGAGATTGCGTCGCGGGGAAGTTCGGTGATGACGTAGGTAGTATCTACAGCAGAGTTTATGCCCTAACCCAGCCCTAACTCTGGAAGTATGGAGTCCGTGATGATACAGCGTTACTAGAAGGATTATTGCAGAGATAGGAATTTATCTTCATGTATTGGAATATGTAGAGCCATCAGAATGACCTAGCAGCAATCCTCTTCCTGCATCTGGGAGTGCTGTCAGGTTTTACATCTGACGTTCTTACGAATTGAGACATTGAACCATGAGAGATGCCAATCAACATTGAAAGATTGCATAGTAAGTATGTCGGATAGATGCTCGAGTACACAAACATAAATCATACGGTCATGGTAATACGCGTCCGGCCATGCATGAATGGATACAAAACACCACTTCGCCTCTATTTACACCAAACAAAGCTCAACAAAAACATGTCACGACAGCTGGTCGTCGTTCGCAATACATCGAATCAATCAATTAGCATCCCGATGCACTTGCCACGACATGACCATCATCCAGAAATAAAACACGGTATTCACGAGTTCAAACGCAAACGCAGCTTTCCAGCAATTGCCTATAAACAAATATAATCAGCATCCCAATGGCTGTCTGAGAAGGAGACGTCCAACTTACATATATTGTTCTGCGTCAACCAAGCCAAAGCCTCTATCGTATTCCCTTCATACGGCAAATTTGACACATAATTCTGACAATTGGAATTGACATTTGCCTGAGGGCCGTAGAGCTGCAGACCGGTCTCTATCAGCCCCGTTAACCATAACGTGAACAGCAGGAAACTGCCGATTATGATAATGCCGGGGAGAAGGAATCGTTGGGCCGCGAGGATGAGGATTATGAGACAAAAGACGACGCCGAGGGCTCCGCAGACGGTCATGAAGGGGAAGAGCCTGTATCGACCTTTGTTAGTAAAGAGTTCTTCCGTGGGAGATGGGGTCGGACGTACCATGGTGTACCAAGGTGTAACTGTGATTGAACAACCATGAACCACGCAAATATACCCAGACATGTCCCCGAGCCGGCTAGGACGGTGATGAGCCATATGTTTAATTGCAGTTCAGGCCATTGGTACCGCCTCCGAGCTGTTGTTCGTCTGTATGTCGGCATGTTGAATCAATATCGAGGATAACTCCCGGGAGGAGGTCTAAAAATTTCGTGATTCAAGTCGCAGGTATGTAACAGGTAGATTGAAAAGGTTCTCGAAGTATCAATGACAGGTTTATATTTCGTAAATCTCTCGGTTGATGTTCGACCTTGTATACTCCGTTCAGCTTCGATTTGGGCGCCAACAGAACGACAACAGCACGTTTCGGTATATGGTAGACGGGTAGGTAGAAGTCGATAAAATTCTACCTAACGGTAACCTTAGGAACAATTCCAACTTTCAATCAAAAGTCTCCACGATATGATCTGGCACTGTTCGGTCTGTTATGCGAGCCACGTCTGGTGTCTCCGCACCTAAGGATTTAGTAGTAAGTATGGTGGTGATATAGTATCAGTCCATGGCAGTCATCCCAGTAAAACGTATCAAACGAAGATGGTAATAACGATAAAAATGAGATATAGAATTACCAATCATAAACTGCATATGCACGAATAGAATATACAAAAAAGATCATTCAATCTTCAATGCTCGACAATCTCAAAAAGAAGCAAAACAAACAAATCATCACCGCCTTCTGCCTGACCGCCTTATCGTTGCCTTAGCCTACGTCGCCGAGTGGGGCCACCTGCCTCTGATTGGCTGGTCCCTGTGTTGCTATGCTGATCTGAAGAACTAACTACAACATGTACTCTCTTAATATAATACCGAGGTTTACGACATGGTGAGATCTGCTAAGAACAAACATAGATTCATATAGATATATATATTCATATTCAATTGCTCAGAGGATCAATCATAAAAGTCTGATATGCTACATAGCAGAGACCTCGCATCGGAAAAACAGCAATTGACCAGAAAGGATAAAAATTCAAGCTAGCTAGGCTGGTATCTCATGTCGAGACAATTGTATCTCTTGCAATCTGGGCATGTATGTTCGCACCAAGACAGTGTTCGGGATGTCGTATACGTAGCTTCTGCACTTGCCGTTGCACTGTTCTCTTGCATTTCAGCAACCCGTCAACCGATTTACTTGGCCTTGGCGAGACCGACGGCACCGTTGCCCAAGTCGTAGACGCTGTACCACTTGCGGAGGAAAGCATCACCAAGGATAGCAAGAGGGCCGACAGGCTCAGGGAAGTCCATGCCCATGAAAGCGCTGATGCAAGATCCCTGGACTTCCAAAACGTAGTCGAAAGCGCTGATGGAGAAGTTGTATCCGCTCAGGGTGACGGTGAGGTCGGGAAGAGAGTCACGCTTGGCACAGTCGACAGTGTATTGACCGTTCCATGACTTGGAGGCACCAATCTCCTTGTTCCTAAAAAGATATTAGCATATATTTTTATGTGTAGCGAGTAATAGATGACTTACAAGAGCTCGGCAAGAGTGGAAGGAAGAGCAATGAGGGAAGTTCCAGTGTCAAGGATGACTCCGGTGTTCTCAAGCTCAGCAACGTTGTCGCCAAAAGCAATGGCATCAAAGTCCACCTCCCAGTAGGCCTTGCGGCGGAGAGGGATCTTGACCAACTCTCCAGTGTAGTGGCTCTCGTCAATACCACCAAAGGTAGCCTCAGAATCATCACCTTCCTTGTTGCTATCGCCGAGGTAGAAGGCAAAGACAGGCTCATCAAGAGACTTCTGGTTTAGCATGTTATAGAACGGAGGGACAATCTTGTTGACTGAGATGGTGTCGAAACCAAGACCCAAAATACCGTCAAAGCGGCCAAAGGCAAAAGCCAAGCCAGGCTCGTTTGTGGCTTCGGCGAAGTCTTGGTCCTTAATGGAAAGGTCGCCAATCGTGACAGTGTCGCGGGAAACGAAGCCCTCAAGGCTACCTGAGCCATACTGGATGGCAAAGTCGCTGCCGTTCTTCTTGTAGGTAGAGGAAGAGGACGAGTCATACTTGTTGTGCAAGTAGCAAGCAATCGAGTTGCAAGAGGATGAAGGAACCCACAAGTTCGAGCTCCCGGTATCAAGGACGACCTTGAAGTTCTGTGGGGGTGTACCGATGGTGATCTCTGAGAAGTCTAGAACGAATAGTTAGCATCAAATCATCAAGATCATCCGATGGTATTCACATACACTGAGCGTTCAAAAAGTTATCGACCAGCACATCGTGGCCGCCCTCCGGTCGGATGGAGGTGTCCTGGTACATTCCCTCGGGGACAACGCCCATGTACTTCTGACCCAAAGACCGCATGTGGTCGTTCATGCCGCGTTTATCCTTTAACAAATCATCATCAGTTCAAGACCATAGAAACAAATTAAAGCGAAGAGTTGAGAATGTCATACAAATTGCTCAGAGAGAGGCACCTTGTCCAGCTTGAGCTTGTGGACCTTGGCGGTAGCAGCGCCGGCCAGCGCGGCGGCTACGAGCACAGAGGTAGTCTTCATGATGGCCAACCAACGCTAATGTATCAAGTGAGTGACAGAGGATGAACGCAGATGGATAAAGAATAAAACTGGACTGTCTGTTGTTGACGATGGAAAAGGAGAGAGGTTGATGATGATGAAGTAGAGGATGGAGATGGAGTGATAAGGGAAGAGAAAGGTACGGAGGATAGATAAGTGTAGTGTAGCTGCTCCTCTGGAACGGCCGGTCGCAGGTGATGACGATGATGTGCTCTTGGCCTGGTTGCTGGAGCAAAGCGGGCCCCGGCTGGTCACAGGCTCGCAGGCAACCGCCAAAACAGGCAGAACGGAGATACCAGCCCCTTAGCACTCTCGCTCTGCCAATCAGCGCCAGTCCCCGTCCCGCAACCAGAACAGGCCTCGTGACTTGAAGCCGCCAAGGCACCAACTTTTCGGTGCCTGATCGTTGTCAACATTGTCTGCTGTTCTACAAGAATTACTACACTAAATATGTAGTGTACTGTTGTACAGGAAGCATTGCATTCTCAGTACTGCTGAATATAACATCAGAACATCCAACTCACGCTTTGAATCAACTCGCCTTTCGGACCACATCGCCAATGCTTGGAGCCTCTAGTACAACGTTAAAAAACAAGACACAGGATGCTACGTGCTACGATGAAGTGTCACCAATCATCACAGGTATCCCCTCAGAATGGACGAAAGTATGAATGCAGGTTGCGCACTGAAGATGAATCTATGTATTGATATTACAAGTAATCCCTAGATCATGAGGATATTGCTATCGAAGACCAAGAGACCCGACTTATGACGCAAAGTAGCCATCCCATGATTCCCGCCTCACTTGTAGAAATCGAACCTAAGGAGCATACCGTTAGTAAACCTGGGTTGAGAACACATAGTCAAAAGAGAAGAGTAACATACTTATCGGCTTCCTGGCTAGTCTTGACTTGGCTGGAGTACGCATCTTCCAGGTCAGATTGGATGATGTTGTAACGGTTCTTGCGGACGGCACGTAGACCAGCTTCTTGCATGATAGCGGCAATAACAGCACCGGACAGAGGTTCATTTCGCACAATCAATGAATCCAAATCCACCTCGGGCGAGAGAGACATCTTTGCTGCGATAGTTGTGAAGATCAGGCGACGCTCACGGCGATCCCGGAGAGAGGGAAATTCAATCTTGCGGTCGAGACGACCTGGTCGTAACAGGGCGGGATCCAGTGTATCTGCTCGGTTGGTAGCCATAATAACTTTGACATTGCTACCTTGATCGAAACCATCCATCTGGTTCAGAAGTTCGAGAAGAATACGCTGCACTTCACGATCGGCTCCCGTTTGTGCGTCAAAACGCTTGGTGGCAATAGCGTCAATCTCATCAATGAAAATAATGGCAGGCGAGTTCTCCCGAGCCATTCGGAAGACATCGCGGACCATACGGGGTCCTTCTCCCAGGTATTTCTGAACGAACTCGGAGCCAACGACACGGATGAAACTGGCCGTTGTGCTGTTGGCCACGGCCTTGACCAACATGGTCTTTCCGGTACCTGGAGGGCCATAGAGCAACACACCGCGAGGAGGATCGATACCTAACGACACTTGTTAGATCCCGAAAGTAGCTATTATCCAATACAAGGACCTACCAATCTGCTGATAAAGATCGGTATGTGTAAGCGGCAGTTCCACAGCCTCTCTGATCTCTTGTTTCTGCATATCCAATCCACCAACATCGGCATATGTAACATCCGGCTTCTCGTGCGCGCCTAGCATTGCAATAGACGAATCTGCTTCGGGAGGGAGAATATCAACGAGTGAGTTCGAGTGCCTGTGCAGAGCAACGGATGACGATGGCTTCAATTTCTCTCGGTCAAGGGTGGAAAGGATGCGGACGACGTAGTTAGAACCGGTTGATGATTGTACAATTCCAGTACTATCATGAATATCACGTATCAGTATTTGTAGAACAACTCGAACCGTTGGTAACTCACTTCTGATCGATGGCTTCCATGAACTGGCCGATCACCAAAGGAACACTTTGTATCCGCTTGATCTCTTCTTGGGCTCGTACTAATTCTCTTTTTAAACTCCTATAAGACAAAATCCTTGTTAGTAAAAGACCAGACATGACGGATTCATAGCCGTCAACCAAAATAATAGCCACATACCTCTGCTCGTCTTTGATGTACTCCTCTTGGAGATGAATGTACCTAGATGATTGTGTCAGCTCTGGCCGCACAAGAGGATGCTTGAGGGCGTACTCTAAATGCCTTTGAAGGCGTTTCAAGGTAGCATATTCATCGCCGCTGTCATTGCCGGTTCCCTCTAATGAATCTATGATGGGTACTGAATCTGCTGGTGCAGGGCGCTTGTGGATTGCCACGCTGTTGGCGGGATTCTCAACGGCGACGTCAGCCATGACGGATGACAGGAATCAGAGAGTCTCAAAAAGTTGTTGTATGTCAGTTAGTCCTTATTCTCAAATGAACCGATGAAGAAAGGGTTGTTGGAAATGACTGATGGAATGGTGTTGGTTGGTAAGATGGTGCTCGGAGCTTGGATGTAATCTAAGCAGGAGCTACCCGACTCTCACTCCAGAGCTTCACAGACCTAGATGATTCTGAAAAATCACGTGACCACGGTCAATCTGAAAAATCAGAAACACCGAGTCCAAGATTGACATTTTGTTCAGGCCACGAAGATTTTACTGCGAATATTGTCAAACTACTCAAGATTCGAAAATACACGCTAGTACTTGCACCAGTTCTGAGTTCAACCTTGGAGTATGAAGAGACCCAATTTGGAGTTCAATCTTAGTACGAGCTCGAACAACAGGAATGAATCTACAAACTACTAAAACCGTAGATGCCCCGGACTCCCGGACGTTTCAACGGCATACATTCACGGGGTTTGAACTCTGCTGGCCGTTATCATTGCCTTGGGGCATTTCCCATGAGTCACAAATGAGACGACATCCGGTGGCCGACCAAGATCTTCTATGCAAGCTCTCTTGAAATTCAGAAAGGAACTCGCGTAGACATTTATCTAGAGGAGTCAAAATAGGTATGAAGCTGGGTCTGCAGAATCCATTTCTTTGGTGTAGGTTTGGCTGAGAGCCGGGGATTGCTGCACTTTAGTAAACCATTCGTAATCGAAACGGAACCATACATGTACGTGACAGTACGTGTGTGAACCTAACTGACTCTGACATACATCAATACGTACATATCACCATGCCATCCGTCATCTGGTCAGTGATGAAATCGGAACTAGTCTTGATAGGTCGTATCGGCGTTGCTCAATATATGAAATAGCTTAAATATAGCTCAGGCACGCCCCTCACCGACCAACTTCCATTGTTTGTCCTCTCGAATCCCAAACCATCGCCCCTGTCTCTATCTCATCCCATAATTTTCTCCCCCGCCAAGGATGAGAATATCACTGAGTCGATTGTACAGACCAGTCCGTTCGCAGTGGATTCGTACATGGCCAGATCAAATCTGGCAAGGCGAGATGAGCTAAGTGAGTCTGACAAGCAGTCAGGATGATCTCCTGGAGCGGCATCATGAGGAAATCTTTCATATGATAGCCAGGCGACTTGAGGGTATGTATAACACAGACTATGCCGTCGTGAGATGTAGAAATACACATGTCGGACAACACAACTAGTCATGATCATCGAAATAATATTCCGGCAGGATGGAGTCGTACCTTCAACAGCCAATTGGATGTCGAGAAATGACGGCCCAAAGAAGATTAGCGCATAGATGCGCGCACTAACCTTTTACGGGCTAGTGGATGACAGCCTCAGTCACGCCAAGCCTGAGGCCCCAATGATCGGAAGGGCTCATTCCCAGTTCTTTTTTCATGAGTTTTCCTGCTTTTCCCGTGAAACCCAACCCGCTCCCATCGACACCTGTTTCCCCCCGACTGTTCCTGTCACAAAAATAACGGTGCCCTGCTGTCTTATTTGCTGTCATACGCACTTTCAGAGTACGCAGCTCTTACTTCTTCCCTTGCGTGTACCGGAATTATTGCTCTCCCCGGACACGCACCAGATTCGTTCTGAATTTATCATTCCCTTTAACCCTCCATTTCTCTCCACGGCCCTACCATTCCTGCGCCTCCACTTTCTCCCCTCCCCCAAAAAGGATAGGATATTTGGTGTTTCTCCATCTGTCCTTAGACTCTTTTTTGTATCTAAGGTAGGCTACTCCCCCTGCCTCTTTCATCGCCTTATTGCTTGGCCAGATGGATCTTGGTGTCGCCTTTCACCTCAATTAGCCCGATGACCCGCCACGCACTGGCCTTCTTATCAGCACAACACATTATGGGATATGCCTCAAATGCCTAATTGATATGGATAATTGGATTGATTCTATTTGCTGTGGTTTTTTTTTAAGTTACCAGGAATATTGCTGATCGGAACGAAAAGCAAGTCAAGAACAGTCTGTTCGGTCAATTCCGAACCAGGAAGCCGCTCGTTTGTCTACCGCCTTCCTCTCTTTCCTCAGTCCCAAGTCCCGTGACTTCCTCCTTCCCGCCAACTTCTCGTCAGCCAGAGCGCTATTTTCGGATTACCGAACGAGACGTCCATCGCGCTCACTCGCATCACGGCATTTATAGCTAAACCAACCTTGTCGGTATGTAATCATTCCCTTCTTTTTTAGTTTGTCGATGGCCTGATATGCGCATGCCTATGTTCGCCTAGAACTTTCACGTTCAGTCGCGCTTGCCCCTTCCACCACTCTCTTTGTATTGCCCCGGTACCCTCTTGACGCGTCTAGAACATTTTTCGGGCGTGACATCACTCCACTTCCAGTCACTGTTTACCTGAAATCTCCCTTTCGATCGATCTGATGTTCTTTGGACGCGCTTCTAATGGCGATTGGCGTTTATCCTTGATGTCTTGCTGATCATTAGTTATTCAGATGGGTTGGCCGATCCACACGACATGAATGCGTGGCTAACGGACGCCTCTAATATCCCCAACCATGACAATGGGACATTTAATGGGACCATCGATCCATCCATGGCTTTCCTCCAGCCATCGCAGGCCCCCCAAGACCCTGCTCAATTCCAGCGCATGTTTCAGAACGGAGTCCCTCGTAACGTATCTCCCGGCTTTCACAATCCTAATCAGGTGATACCGTCAAAACGACCGAGACCTGAAGATGGAATACCTATGTCTCCA
This sequence comes from Talaromyces pinophilus, assembly GCA_001571465.2. Taxonomy (NCBI): domain Eukaryota; kingdom Fungi; phylum Ascomycota; class Eurotiomycetes; order Eurotiales; family Trichocomaceae; genus Talaromyces; species Talaromyces pinophilus. The sequence goes on along the minus strand of CP017344.1, from coordinate 1,356,772 downwards.
AGGCAAGCGCCAGGCGGACTGCCAGTGTCGCGTTCTCAGACACCTCAAGTTCCGTATCCGGGGTATCAAGGGTCGGCAAATGGAAACCCCCAGTTTGCGCATCCGATGTCTTATCAGCATCTCCAGCAGCCACAACGAGGCCCAATCAACACATCACAATCTCCTAGCCTGCAAGAATTTGACCAACACGGTGTCCAAAAAATGCAAACCTCGTCCCCCAGCCCTTTCTCTCCCGCAGGTCCTGTAGGAAATCAAATCTCTCCACCCCAGTCTGACCACGGAAGCCGAGTCAACACACCACAAAACAACACTTTCATACAGGGACAGGCTTTTCCTCAAGGGATAGCCCCTCAGTTCGCACAGCAAGCGGCTATGACATCGGGCGCGACCCCGGCTACCATGCAAGCTCAAATGGCCAACATGCCGCCGGGCTTCTCGCCCCAGGCTATGGCTGCGCAACAGCAACGGCTGTATCATATGCAATTACAGAATCAAGCTCGCCAGATGCAAATCAGCAATCCTGCAATGGTAGGCCGTCAGACCAGTGCAATGAACCCTATGGTAAACCCTCAAATGGCCGCCTTACGTCAGATGCAGCACAACATGGCCCAGCCGAACATTTCTAAAGCGAACAGCCCTGAGATATTCTTGAAGACTCTACAAAAGTTTATGATGAGTCGCAACCAGCCTCTGGATCTCAACCCCGTTGTAAGCGGTCGACCTATCCACCTGATGCAATTGTACGCCACTGTGATGAAGATGGGCGGCTCTAAAAAGATATCGACTGCCAATATGTGGCCAGGAATTGCCCAAGCATTGCAATTTCCTCAACAGCAATATCCAAATGCTGCTCTAGAGATTCGCGACATCTATGCCAAAAATCTTGCCGCCTATGAACACGCTATCATCATGAGTAGCCATCAACAGAAACAAATGGACAGCATGCAACAAAATGCGCTTCAGCGACAGTCTGCTGACCCCAACTCAATGCAGTTCCAGCAATCTCCCGTCAAAGTACTTCCAGAGTTCGAAGCTCAGGGTCCTCAACAGTTCACCCCGTCACCTCAGGTCACAGCGACAATGTCAAATAGTGTGCCGGCAGGTGCCACAAATGGCCTTGCAACCCCTCAACAACCTCGACAGGCTAAGCAGCAACCACATCCACAACAGCCTCAGCTGCCCCACGGTCAATCCAATCAACGAGCGGGAGCTCATCGCCAAGCGCAGATACCAGCCTCCCCGGCTGACTCATCTTTGCAGTCGCAAATTGCACCACCTGGAGCCTCAGCTAAATCGATTGCTCCTACGGGTAAGCCCGCACCAGGACAGGAGGCGGCCCCTACCAAGACCATCAAACATCATATCGATAAGACTTTTAAAGCAGCTGTGCTTCCGGACAATCATAGGCATGGACCTGTGGTAATAGATGAGATCTACCAACTGGGCGAAGAAATCACAAGGTTAAAGCCTAATGTACCCTCGTTTTCCGAGTTGGGAGTGATTGACATCCATGCTCTAACCATGAGCATAAAATCTGGCATACATGCCGAGGTACGAGTGGCTTTGGATACCTTGATGACCTTATCCTCCGAAGCTTCGGTTCTCTCCTTGGATAATTGCGATGATCTTGTGGAAACTTTAGTCGATTGTGCGGAAGCACAACTCGATCTGCTCGCAGAGAATGCAGCAGAAGTCTCCGATGAAATGCTGTTGCCGTCCTACGAAGAGGTGATTCGTGGCTGTCACGTGGAGATGTCGTCGCTTTTGGATGTTCCAGAATTTGGCAGTTTGGGCTACGAACTTGATCGGGCCGCTGATAGAGTGCTTTGTATCACTGCGCTACTCAGGAATTTCTCCTTTTCGGAATCCAACTTCAACATACTGGGAAGCGCTCCAGTTATTACGATGTTTTCCACCATCATTCGATATTTAGGCACCCGCAACATGCTATTACGTACCAACCAAAATATTTTGGATTTCATGAAAGACACCGTCACATATCTGAGTAACATCGCTCAAAGCGTTCTGTTACCGGGCAAAGAAGAGGCATCTTGCTTACTTCATTTCCTTCTGTCCTTCGCGCCATTGCCGACTCCTGTGCTCGGCCCAGATGGTGTCACATTCACTCAATACTCGCCCTCCATACATAAATATACACCGGCTGCAATTGATGGTTTGGCCAAGCTTCTTGCTCGCGATGAGCCGAATCGCATGTATTTCAAGGCAATTTTCCAGGAGTCTCAATGTTCTCCTCAGAATGAATTGCTCACTCGTGCATTTGGTATGGCTATTTGTCCGGTGCCTGATCAACCACGGAAACCTTTGTCATTTGCAGATGCCCGGAAAGTCTTTCTCATGCAAGGGCTACTAGCTGCCGAGATTCTCACGGGTCTGGTTGATGGGATAACTGCGCGAACATGGCTTGAATCTACGGACCGATTTGCCATCCACCTGTTACGACTATGCTGTCTGCTCAGCACTGACCGCCTTGCTATGCCACCAAACCCTCGTCATCCACAGGCACGGAACCAACCAGACCCTGAACACCTTGCTTATGTATCCATAATCAACCGAGGCTTGAGCGTTCTTCGAAAGCTTGCGGAAAAGTCTAAACAGGAAGACTCTGTATCCGGACGACCTTTCCCACTAGGCGTGTTACCCAAACGAGAAAGTCTTTTGGGTGCATTATTGACACCAAATCTGGAATCTAGCGTTGTGAAACAGTTGATTGCATATGCAGGATTGGGGGAGTAATCTCGTGATGAGAACCATGTAACTTGATAATTTCATTTCTTTTTGTCGTGACTCATCCGATCTGCTTGATACCTTTGTGTTGAATATTTCTTTCTACCCTGTACCTTTAAAACTGCAACTGTACCTTTGGAACATCAGACGGGGAGTCCCAAGTGTTGTTTGATATTTACAGAACTATCACTCTTTCTGTCAACATGAGAAGATATGATAGTTACGTTTCACGTGCTCGTATATACAAACTTTGGCTACGTTTTCTACAATTGATTCTCAAATGCATATATGGCCTAGATCAATCAATTTCTATACGTACTACGTACCATAAATAAGTTCAAGGACAATTCAATGACCTCCCGGATAACACATTATCTTAAAAACTACCTATTGATAATCCTCCTGGCCACCACTTAAGAAGCAGAGCCAGACCATAAAAAACTTTTTCGCGCAAAAGAGGAGAAGTGGTAACATCGAACAAAGCCCAGGAAAAAAGAAGACGAAGAAAGATGCAACCATAAATGTACAGTCAGTTCGCGACGGAAAAAATACAGTCGATGCAATGAGCAAGCGGTAATCGACAGATATGCACGTAGAACGCCGAAAAGGAGAAAATGGAGACGAGCAATAGAATATGTAGAGCGTAATGGAAAGAAACGTGAGGTAATGAAATACATAGGATGTCGAGAAGAGAAAAAGGATGTCTCGTGTCATCCCCTAGAAGTGTCCGGTTATGTTTCGTGTGGTGATGATCCATTTAGAAATTTCTCTCAATGAGAAACTTTTGAATCTCATCTTTGCGCCAACCCTATCAGAAAAGAAACAACATCGGTTAGCTGAGCTCTTTCTGGGAGGAACTCCTGAGCTCCACATACCTTGACAATTATATGACCAGTCGTCGAGTTGATTGTTACTTCAGGCTTCTTCGATCCAGTCTCCAGATTGAGGGCTTTGCCAAGATCTGATTTGAGAGCTTCCAGGTCACCCTCCGTCTTTTGAATCTTCGTCAATCGTTTCGTTCCTCCAGCTTTCGTCTCCAGATATACCGGCAATTTGTTAGATGGTGTGCGCCTGACGAAATAGGGGAGGTTGGTGAGCTGTAATGGTGCAGTTTGTGCTTGGGCTGATGGCGCTTCAGCTTCTACTGGGGAGATAGGTGGCCGTGTCGATTGTGTGCTGGCCGGGAACTTGCGGGAGAGTTTTGCGAGAAATGTTCTTGTTTGTTGGACTGGTAGTGGTGATATAGGTGATGATGGGTTGTGGGATAGTTGATTTGCGATTCCATTTCCTGGTTCAATGTCAGTGTCTCTTTTTTCTCGTTATCTTTTTGCTTCGCTGTCTCGCCATGGTCTGGGAGCTTCACTCGCAAACCGGAAGTGGATAAATGCATACGGGCTATTAGACGCTGACTTTGATTATGAAGTAATGAAAATCGACGAATTGAATTGGCAGTAGATAATTGATGTCGCACTGTTGACATCGCAGGCGATGATCGTGTGAGGGAAGCCATTGCTAGAATTTGATAGCTTGTTTTCGAAGCCTGAGTTGATTCTTTTTTTACTCTCGAACAGGATATCTCCTCTCCTGACGAAGAAACAACAAATCAATCACAACGAGATCGATTCTTTTGAGGTGTAGATTGTCGACCACCTGTTGGGTCTTGTAATATGCAGTATGATCATATGTCTGGCGTAGTCGAGCAAGTTTTCCCGCGCCGCCGAAAAGTCCAAGACTCAAATGCACCTCCAGCGCTAACCCCGTTTGGTTCTAGCGGCGCCGCAATCTTTCCCACTCACTTTTTCGCCAGTAAAAGTGTCGCACATTCAAAACGACCGTAGGCTAAGTTGGGATCCCCTCCTTCAACCCATTTTTTCCAAACCACGTCCCTTATCAGCCCGGTCTCTCGCTGTCACAACCGCCAGAGTACCTCTATCATGGCAGACAACGCTCCTCCGTCTGCAGAGACGCTCCTCAACGGCGCCGCTGCCCACCCTCCCAAGACCGCCGAGGAAATCGCCAAAGAATACGATCTCCTACCCAAGTTGATACCCTACCTCGACCGTCACTTGGTTTTCCCTCTCCTCGAATTCATTAGCGGCCAAGAGGACGACAATCTCGAGATTACCCGCTCGAAATATGAACTCCTTAAGCACACGAACATGACGGATTATGTTGCCAACCTGTGGCAAGAGATCAACAACTCAGACACCATTCCCGAAGAGTTTGTGAAGAAGCGAGAAGGCGTTCTTGCCAAGCTGCAGCAATACCAGGAAGATAGCGAGACGATCACCGAACTTTTGCAGGATGAGGCTGTTGTTGGAAACCTTCGCAGCGACAAGGTTGCCAACTTGAAGTTCTTGGAGGAACAGCATGGTGTTACCGTCGACATGGTCAACACTTTGTTTGACTACGGCCGATTCCAATATAGCTGCGGTAGTTACGGAAACGCCGCAGAGTTGCTTTATCAGTTCCGTGTTTTGTCTACAGATAACGACAAGGTCTCGTCTGCCACATGGGGAAAGTTCGCCTGTGAGATTTTGACGACCAACTGGGAAGCAGCCATGGAGGAAGTCCAGAAAGTCAAGGATTCGATCGAGACCCGCTTGTTCAACAACCCTCTTGGACAGCTTCAACACCGTTCCTGGTTGATTCACTGGTCTCTTTTCCCTTACTTCAACCACGAACCCGCTCGCGACGTTCTTACCGACCTCTTTTTCTCCCCCGCTTACATCAACACCATCCAGACCAACTGCCCATGGATCCTTAGATATTTGGCCGCCGCCGTTATCACAAACCGAAGCCGCGCTCACAAGAACACCAGCATGTACCAGAAACAACTGAAGGATTTGATTCGTGTAGTCCGACAGGAAGGTTACGAGTACTCCGATCCTATCACGGACTTCATTAAGGCCCTCTACGTCGAATTCGACTTTGAGGAGGCTCAGAAGAAACTTGGAGAAGCGGAGGAAGTGTTGCGCAGCGATTTCTTCTTGGTGTCAGCCGCAGATGCCTTTGTCGACGCGGCTAGACATTTGATTTCCGAGAGCTACTGCAAGATTCATCAACGTATCGACATCAAGTGAGTTTTACGCCTTACTCATGGCATCTAACCCGGTCAAGAACTAATGAACTGTTTAGGGACCTATCGACCCGCCTCGGCCTCGGTCAAGATGAAGGCGAAAAGTGGATTGTCAACCTTATCCGTGACACCCGGGTTGACGCAAAGATCGACTACAAGGAGGGAACAGTCATCATGAATCACCCTCCTCAATCAGTTTACCAACAAGTCATTGAGAAGACCAAGGGTGCTTTCTTCAGGACTCAGGTTTTGAGGTATGTTACTTTCATTTCGATGCATTCTATAAGGAGATTCGTTCTGACCATGGTATAGTGCGGCGGTTGCGAAATAAGACTAAAATGTCTAAAAGCGATGATTCAAAGGTCCATTAACGGTTGATTCGGTTGAAAACACACAAGATGCGGGGCTTCCATTTCAGGCAGGAGGCAGGCGTTCAGGTTGTCTCTTTTACGTTGTCTTGTAAAATTTCCTTTCTTAAATATGCCCTTCCCATAGCCTTTGCATTACACTGAAGGAGGTGGAAAGTTCCGCACTGGAAAATCCTTGAGAAAGCGATTTGATATAGCGATCTCAAAAGATATGGGGAAAGTACACATTCATGTATTTCCTTTAATGATGAAAATTTTCTTTTTCTTCTGATGTTGGAGAGATATCTGATTTTGCATGCCCTGTTCAAGGCCACAGAGTTGGATAGCGCGTGATGATGCATTGACGTGGATGATGTATGTTGACATGGTTTTATGAGGATGCAAATATAGACATGTCATGAATCATTAATGGACCGTATACAAAAGATGCGTGAAGTATACACTAGAATCAACCTGGAACATATCAATATTGCTCATTGCTCGTTTATCATGGCGAGAGAGAGGCAGCACCTGGATTGGGTCAACTGGTTCTTCCATAGTGAAACCTTCTAGGGTTTGCGAATTGGAAATTTCCTATTCAGGAAGGTAGCTCTCCTGCTGGGTTTGCAAGAGGAGGCAGCACCGCGAGCTTGGACAACCTTGGGATAGTCAATTGAGTGATACTAGAATTGCTTAGAACCTGAGTATCGTGAACAGAAAGTCTGTCTAAATCTTGAAGGGGGGCTACCTTGGTAATGACCTATGTCATCAATAATGATTAGAGTACCCGTTTCTTACCACTAAATCGGCACGAGGTCAGATAGTATTAATATAAGTATGAAGAAGTTTTCTATTTGCAAAGACAGGTCCTACTATAGGACCTGGGTGAAGTATGACTCGTGGCATAGTCTAGAGGCTCTCAAGGGTTGTTCTAACCACAAAGCCCTACAACAACGGTAGCCAACATTACGGCTCTCTTGGTGATGCACTCGTTATGTCAAACTCCCTAGTTTCTTGATCAATTGCAAATACATAGATCAACTGTTGCGAACGACAGTTCAGCAATGCCAGATTATTGTCAGTCTCATGTTTTCAACTCAGTCACTGCATCTCCAAATCCTTTATATTTCTCCTTCCTCGAGACCAAGAAAGATGGTTGGGCGTCAAGATTCTTAACGTGGCATTAGAACTATGTATGTGTGACACCGTCATATCAAGTGGGTAGGTAGGCCAAGCTTGTGAAAAATGGATCGAGGACTGCACATTCGCCGAGCTAAGACCGAGAAATTGATATACTATGTAGTTCAACAGGGTCCGTATAGTTGCAGTCCTTGCGGAGCACTTCAGGGGCACAGAACAGAGCTTCTAATTACTTTAACCACTCTTCGTTTGATGAACAAAGAAGTCTTAAGAGATCACGAATCAGAACCTATGTCAGAACTCAGGATCAGTAACTCCCCGGGGGCGCAGTGTCAGTGGCTTGGGTTCATGCTGCTTGAATTCTCGCCGAACCAATAGTTGTGCAGGAAATGTCTCACGATTGTCTTGGCCTTATCTATTGATTTATGGTATTTACAGCCTGATTCGTGCAACAGTAAATGAGGCTGAATTCCTTAGTCATGGTTTGTCGAAGAGTCAGGTACGAGGAGACAAGGGTTTGACCCCTTTTCCTATCCGGAGGTTCTGTGCATAGATCTAGATCTCAAGCTCTCGCAGTGCCCACCGAGACCCCAGATTGCAGTAGACTCTAAATGTATAAAAGCCTCAGTAAATACTTTTTGAGTAGTCCGTAAAACAATTTTATATAAGTTTCATCAAAACCCTACTACATCATGGCACCTTCCAAGACAATGTTGCCATATGCTCTCTCGCTGTTCATGCTAGTAGCAACAGTCTTCGCCGACTGTACTACCCACAGCTTTACCCACTGCGCCGATGGAATTGTGCACTGGTACGATCCCAACACGGGCGAAGTATGCGATCCTCTTGATTGTGGTGGTGGACGAGCTCCTCCGAAGACCGATGTACCTGGATGCCCCCTCTACTCCGGCACAGAAGTACGCACAACCTCATATCTCTCCTGCTGGACGCCCTCGGTCGCTGCATCTGCGACAATTGCGTCGGTCTCTGCTACTTCAACAACTGTGTCGGCCTCTGCAACCTTGACGACCTCTTCGGTTCCAGCCTCCTCAGCCACATTGACGGGCTCGGCTTCTGCGTCTTCAACCGGTAGCTCGACCGGGGCTACAACTATTGTCACTTCGTCTGCAGGCAGCACCTCCATTCCTGCGACTACTCCGGCACCATCTATCTCTTCAACTGCCGGCAATAGTGGATCGAGCACAAGTGGTGTGGCCGTGCCAACAAAATCGACGGATAGTAATGCCGGTAGGATCCTGGATGGATCATTGATAGCAGTTGCTGGGGCTGCCATCGGTGCTATTGTTCTCATTTAGGGTATCAAAGGATGGGCTGTCAATACCGGGGAAGAAGGTTTAAATTTCTTTTCTTGAATTTGTATAATTAAGTGATGTTGTTGTTTGCCTTGTACAACAGATGTGCTTAGCGCTCCTTATATCAATTCCATAATCTTCGAGTCTATGGTCTGCTTGTGGATTAAGTATCAAAGTACAGATGAGATGAGGGTTGCTGCGCCGGAGAGAGGCAGTGTCCGTACATCGAATACCTAGGTACGCGACTGGCTTACCGGGGTTCGTATTTCCTTTAATGTATTACACCGTTGGACGTAAATGACGTTGCAATGGATGGTTTATCAGAACTATGGAACATTGAAACGACATTCCCGAGAGGGTAAACGAAAAGCATGGAAGAAAGAAAAGAAAAGAAGGCTAAACGAGATATAACTGACTAATCAGTTATAACATCAAAATGATACGGAGAAGGACAAGAAAAGCAGGCATAAACTTAGGTATCAAAATAGACACAAGAGACGAAAGAGATGTAGGCGGTAGGAAGGAAAAAGAAAAGAAAAGAACCGAAATTGAAGGAACTAGATCAATGATCTGGTTTCGCTTCATGATGTTCTGCGTGTGCAGTCCCCGGTCTGTTGAAGATATACTCTATGACAGTAGAGTACCTATGGCGGGACCAAAATTGACCTGACCATCTCAATATAGCTATCTACCTAGGTATACTAGGTAGCTAGCTGTATTGGGAGATTCGTCGGTGTTGGAATGACTATGATCGGTTCTGTTGATCCCAGCAAAGAAATAACAAAGAACCATCCCTTGTTATTGTTATACAGAAGAATCGGAAGAAAAGTATCAAGACTTGCAGCAAAGGGCTTGCTGAACAAAACCCTTTGCATGAGTTCAAGATTGCGTTGTATGTGCTCAGCGAGCTCGACGGGTGTCAAAGCGGCGTGGGTTTCTGCGAGCCTGAGGTCGCTGATGAACCGGAATAGGTTCATTGATATAGGGCTCTGATGCTTGTCCGGAACAAGAGCCATCCAAGCCTGCATGTGTAGTCATTCTAGCGGCTTCTTGCCGTTCATATTCTCTGGACATCACGGCGAGGTCGTTTATTTGCTCCTAGGGAACGAGGTATCCCATCAGCAACCTTGGATTCCTATCCGTGATAGTGATTGTCACTCACTCGCGTTAGAGGCATTCCATTGATCAGATAGCCTTCACGTCCCTGTAGCGGGTTAGAAACTAACATAGATCCGATGGTATGGGCGCTCCGTTTATTACCTGGTACGTGAAAGGTCTTGCTGAAGCACTCGGGCCAAGGAAGTATTGTATATGTCCGAGGACAATATGGCGAGAGAGGCCAAAGCCCGGAAGCCAATATTGTTGTTCACGAGCAGCCGACATTGTTTGTTGACGTTGATACTTGTGGTATTTTGATATAAGTCATGTATAGTCCTGGCAGCTGAAGTATTGTATAGTATTGTATCAGTTTTCAAGAGTTTGATATCCCACTGTCGAGGTCGTCGTGTACTCGGAAAGAACGAAGCTGCCGTACATATGTTGAGTATCAACACGATGATATAAGATTGCCTGGAATTCCAGGAAAACTCTAAAGCCGAGACGACTGTCGAGTTAACTAGAATAGCACTCTTTAGCACAGGCCCCAGGGATTCCGACTAGGCTTGCAGTCCCACAATAGCACAGCGTGCTAAGAATCGGTACAGAAAAACAAATCATAGCCTAGAAGACTGAAGTATTACATACAGCATGTAATTCTCCATTCGACGTAGTCCGGAAATAGTTCATACTAACCCTGAACGATTCAGCTGGTCGAGAAAGTAAGATTTTGATCTCCTTGATCGATCCCATTATCCCAAGATGAGATGTGCACTGATGTTGCATCTCCGCAAATCCAATTTCAGTACAGTGCGGTGATGCCCGCCACCATCTGAGTTTCTTACCAATAGGGGAGAATAGTGCATTGCGACCTATATTAAGGAGTGTTCCTCTTCACTGTTCTTCGCAATTCCATTGGGGTCACCGCATCGACAGGCAAGCTGACTTGAGAGAGTGAGAGAGGGGGGCCGAGATTAAGATACGACCGACGATGTTCCGCCTCACTTTTCTCTTCCCCCTTTCACGGCACAAAAAGTGAGGCTAGCCTACTAGCCTTTTTTCTCAGTGGTAGCGAATTGCCATTGAGGTACCGAGTACGTAGGTAAGCTCTCAATATTCGCCTTATCACTGGCCCCTTCCTTTGTGTTTGTCTCTCCTTTCTTTACTGAGAATAGTAGCTGGTGGACACCGAACGCTGTGCAGTACGAACAGTGGGACTCAGACTCCATGTAATACTCTCAATTACATGCACCAGATTCCTGCCAGAACTGGCGCTTGCATTCGGATTTTTTGCTGCATGCAAGCGCCCCAACGTCAAGTGCGATTGTCGTGGCCTCTTCAAGTCCAACAACAGTGCCGGGTTGCTTCTCCTTGGGAAGCATTTCTTCCGTGGATATTCGTATCTCGTAATTGACTGCATTTCTCGGTGAAGAGGCTGTTTCTTTGAATTGACTTGCTCCGGGGCAGATTCTGGCCACAGGCACTGCGATGTACTACACGGTATGCAGTGCCCTGAGAGTGTACAATGAGTTGTATGTGTGTGTAGTGTATGTAGATGGTTGAGTGGATTCCCGCTGCGGCCACGGGACTTTCTACTGCAACTCGCCGGATTAGTGCATCTTCTTCTCTCAACGACTCAACGACTAACAGCTTAATTGTTGGATATCTTCAATTTTCCCCACAAAATCGGTGGATTCAAACAACAAAGACAGAGACATGGCTTAATTAACTAACAGCAAGCAACACACAGATAGGTCCTACATATACGCGTCTTCAGACCGAACCAGACACGACTGGACTGGTCTCGACTCACCGACCTGAGTATTCGGAGAGTCTGTCTCCTGTCCTTGCATCTGAAGAAAAGCGGTCTGCAAGCAGTGTTACCACTTTCTACGACGTGCTTCATGATCAGTACACTGTATAGGTGACTTGTACAGTTCCGAGGTCGAGACTGTGGAGAAGGCTGCTTCCACTTCGTTCGGATATTCGGATTGCACTTTAATCTACGTACTTGCAACCAGAACCTCTTCATACAAAGAAATTGTATTGAAAGAACAGCCCGGGCAGGGCAGAGCGGAAGGTTACATGAATACCACAACGACATGCCAACTCGGCGATCGACAATGTGTACCTACCCACCAGTGTAGCGTATATCAGATTGAAATACCAGGCGTGCTCCGAACATACGATCCTGAGTCAAGGCTCTTTGTCCACTAGGGTTTCCCTTGCTCAGTGACCCACCGAGTCAATTGGTGCATGATATGATTGATTAGCATGTCAACTCTGCAGTTCGTATGCCTCACGATCTAGAGCTATCTCCCCAAGACGACGTCGTCGATCTCGATTAACTGATATGACCTTCGAATTGAGGTCCAAGCTTCAATGTGTCCTATCAGATTTGTTGGATTTTGTTCTACTCAGTGCTTGTCGTAGTAGCATGTCTCTAGCGTAGAGAAATCAAACCACGAGATTCCAAACTCGTCGTTGACTTTATACCATCTATCTAGTTTCGAATAAACAAGAGATTGACCACCGTGGCCACACAAGATCGCGCTTCGATGGTAGATCTCAGGCCTCACGCCTATGCCTCGTGATGTCGGTGGCAAAACGCCTCATCTTCGCCGTTGTTCCCACCTCCAAGGTCGCCCTATTACCAAAGGTCAAAGACTCCAAGGCCAGGGCTATCTAGCTTAATTTAGTATATGAACAAGGATAGACCCTGTTCATCAGGGAGCACACTAGTCATTACAACGATCATCCATGTCCGGAGATTAGAGTGTACCCGGGTGTTACTTGGATATTCCTTGATAATACTATCACCAGTGACCAGTGACCAGTCAATGAGTGCAATACGATATTGAGCCTGGTCATGGGATCGGTTTGACTCGATCTACATACTTGTCACCGGTAAGGGCTGTCAATGCCGAAGCCAGGGAAAGCTTGAAGCTTCGTGGCATGGTCTAAACAGTCTCTCGCTCGTGCACCGTCTCCCGAGAGACTGGTATCCATCACATTAGGGGCTGCACGATTGATTGACATATCCACAGGGATAAACCAGGATTATGCGCTCATTAGACAAGAGAAATGTCTCATTATGATCTATTTTCATCAATCATAGTCAAACGTAACAAATCCGCGCAAGGCCCAATACCTACTCCGGAGGCACGTAGGGCTTGACTAGCATTTCGCTAAAACTGTAGATCAATTAGCATCACTTTGTTTGCTGCGTAGTATGGGCTAGAGACGTACTTCTCGAGCTTCTCCTTCCCCCGTACTTCCTCCACCAATAAGGGCATCCTGACCACGTTGAAGTCCTCGTACAGCTCCTCGATTTGTTCTAGATACTTCTTCTGCATCTTTCTTCGCGCATTGCATTGTTCACAGGGGTTATCCTTCTTGGGGAACAACAGCTGGTTGACGACGATGGCATGTGTGTCGATTTGATAACCGGTCAATTCCTGAATCATTCGTTCCGTTTCGTACAACGACAAGAATTCTGCAATGCAAACACAGACGAATGTGGTCATATCGGCATTCTTGAATTGTGTGTTGACTTCACTAATAGTCTCACGGAGCGACTCCATCTTTGACATCAAATCATCTAGGTTCTGTCCGCCTGGTAATCCGCCTCGCGAGCCCAGAATCGAGTTGAGCATGGGTCCGAATTGGCCGGAGAGTTGGGAAAGTTTGGCCAATGCCTTTTCGAGCACGGTAGGGAATTGTAGGAAACGGAGAGTGTGACCTGTAGGGGCTGTGTCGAAGACGATTACTTCGTATGAGAGGGATTTGACTTGTTTCAGGACCTCGGCAAATGACATGGCCTCGTCTACACCAGGAATCTATTCGACCAATCAGTCTGAGTTTGAACTAATGGTTTTGACATGGGCGAAGATATACTCACACTGAAAGCCAGGTCCTGCATCATACCACCCATTCCAAGCCCTGCCAACGGATCCTCCTGCGCCTCTCCACCAGAAGCCAACAAATCCTGAATACTGCCATTGGGATCAATCTCCATTGCACTCAAATTCGTAAATCCATCGACCAGACGCGCTTCCTTGCCAAACTTTTGACCAAAGGCATCGCTCAGGTTGTGTGCGGGATCCGTTGAAATGAGCAAGACGGATTTGCGGACTTTTGAGAGCTGGATTGCGAGAGAGCACGAGGTGGTGGTTTTACCGACACCACCTTTGCCACCGACGAAGATCCAGCGGAGGGTCTTTTGGTCGAGGATGGATTGGAGAGTGGGCTCGAGAGCTTCGTCGTCGTGGATGAGAGCGGTCGACGACATGGCGGGGTATCACGTTCGGAGCGAGAATTAGATGAGAATGTGCCGATATTTCAAAGGTAGCCTCCGCAGAATAATAGTAAATATGGATATATGCTTGGAAGAAGAGATGAGCTCGAAGGAAGTGCTTGATAAGATAGGAGCTGGCAACCTGGCGAATCGAAGTTTCCGGAAGATGTCACAACAATCAAACCAAATTGTGGGGTACCTAAGGTATGGTACAATCCTCAATTAGTACAGCTTCACAACAACACACTACAATTGGATCATACAGAATTACTTGCCCAATTTCAATGGAGTAGAACCTCAAGCAAAATCAATATAGCTGGTGCATATGCGTTTTCCTACAGTGTACTCCACTACCGGAGCTCTCAGCAAGCTCCTATGGCGGGCGGCGATTTCCGATGACCGCTTGGGATACATATATCTTGCTCCCCGCATGAATGGCTGACAAAACTAACTTCATTCCACAATTTTTCAGACCTCATGGACAGGGAGACTCGGACGTCCAGAATTGGAGAACGACTCACACTCTATCAGCGCCATATCAGCGATTCAGTCAGACCAGTTGATAATCATCATCAACACCAAGAGCACCAACCAACCACAAATCCATCCAACGCCATGGCTCGCGACCCGATTACCTGCCACGTCCTCAACACCCTGACTGGAACACCAGCAGCGAATCTACCCTGCACATTAACACTCTTGTCTTCCGACAATGCAACCAAGAATGCCTCCACCGAACACACTTTCGCGGCCATCACAGACTCCGACGGAAGAATAAAGATATGGAGCCCATCCACTTCTTCTTCAGACTCTAAAACAGTCCCCTCTATCCTACAATCGCTACCCGCGCCAGACTCCAAGACGAATTGGTCTATCCGCTTCGACGTTGGACCCTGGTTTGAGGCGCAGGGCGTAGAAAGCTTTTGGCCGGAGGTGGAGGTCAAGTTCACCGTGCGAGGACGTGGTGTTGAAGAGGAAGAGGGTTGGAGACATTACCATGTTCCTGTTCTGTTGGGACCGTGGAATTACTCGACATACAGGGGTTCATGAGCGAGTACTTTGCAAGGGAAGAATATGTAATGAATGATAATGCTACACCCATGAATTTCTAATATCTACACCTGTAGAACATACAGGCAAAAGTCAGTGTTGAACGCTAAACCATGATCTATGCACACAACTTTTCCTGATGCAAACTATGTAGTGCTGATATAGACAAAATGCAAAGTAAAGGGGGTATCGTTCAAACAAGGGTCGAGAAATAGAATGATAAGATTTGCAATAGCAGAACCTTGTGGTTCATGAAAGGGAAACCGTTGAAAAATTGGCCGGCAGTGGTGAATGACTCATTGTTTATCACCCTCAAGCCGATAGTCAAGAGACCATATCTTCTCCCATGGTCTCATTCTTGATGGTCGCTTGCTTGGCGAAGATGCACCAGAGTGTAAGTCATCTAGCTCTGCTCGTACGGCTGGAGACTGTGGTGCAGCCTGGGGTTGTTCGGCAGCCTGTGGATCCGTCAGTGCATTCAGGGACAATGCAATTTGGAAGATCTCGGACTCAAGATTTCCGCTGTAATAAGTCACGGCGAACCTCGTCAAATATGGGGTCAGACTCCCTGGGTTGGATTCCAGCATCAGCATCAGCAGGCTGCACATTGTCTCCAACCGACTCTGCTGCAACCAATGTCGGAACCGGGGTTCCTTTCTTTGATGCAGAGCTGTTTCTACGACTGTCCAGGCTCTTCGTCAAGGTCTTAGCTACATTGCCTCCAGCAGCGGTCCGTTTGAGCCGAATGGACCCTTTGGCATCGACGTGTGCGGAAGCAACTGTGCTTTTCCCTAATCCTGGAGTACTGGGAGCACCTGGTTTCTCCTCGGTTGCATCCAGCAGATACCACCGCAAGCCGTCAGATAACTCAAATGGATTCTCATCATCAAACGAAGTCCCGTCACTGGTGATGGAACGACGGTCCTGATTACCGCCATTCATGGATCTAGAAAGGTCGACAACTCGCTCTTCTATTTTGCCGATGCGGGCTAGCAACCAATCTCTAGTTGTGAGTTTATGGGCATCCTGCTCCCGGAGGAAGTAATGCGGTGCTCCCACATTGAAAGCGGCCCAAGATCGGACCGCTTGATTTCGAGTAGGAAGGAAAAGTGCTAAGTCGCCCTCCTTGAAAGATCGATAGGCAATCTTCTCATGCGCTTCGCTTTGCGTGCGATGGTACTTGTCGCGATAACTTCGGGCTTCCTTCTGCCACTTCCGCGCTAAGACCTCAATTTCTTTCTCCCTCTTCACTACCGCTTCACCAAAGACCTCGACATCAAATTTCGCCATCGAATCGATGAATTCCTTGAACTTGGCATCTTCATCATCTGGTTCATCCTGTATCCAAGTCGAAAGGGTCGGATCTGGTCGAAGAGACGCCACTGTTGATGAAGCTAGAAGGTCTCCCGAAGCGGAGGCGCTATTGACTTTGGATGCCCTTTGCACGCTGAGCGTATCGTCCGTCTGGATTACAGCGAAACCGAGTTGCTCCAGCATATGTCCTATACTCACAGCCTGTGAGAGTAGTCGTTGCGAGACATCTTGGGCTTTGCTTCCACGTGCATTCAATAAAGCAGTCAACTGCTTCTCGGAGTCTTGTGCCAATGCTAGCTTTTCGCGGTATTCTCTGGCCTCTTCTTCGGCTGTGTGCGCTTGAGCGTTTATCTGAATCAATTTCTGTGACATAGAGGCAACTTTGCCCTCTTCCTCCGCTAAGCGCTCGCGAAGAACTTCAGACCCAGTTTCTCCAGCTGAAAACTTTGACCGCAGGTGGTGAAGTTGGCTTCGCTCATCAGCGAGCTCGCTTTTGAGAACAGATACCTGAGACTGTTCCTGTAAGAGCTCGTTTCGCACCTTCGTCATCTCGACCTTGTGTTTTTCGACTGTTTCACGTAGTTGATCAACCTCAGCTTGCTGTAAGTTCAGCTTCTCTTCCATGTCTTTCTTTTCCTCGACCAGAGTCGCATGGGATTTTTCTGTGTTTCTGGCGTGAATTGTAAGTCCTTCAGCTAAAATCTCAATGGCTTTGACCAAAGACGCAAAGTTGGATGGCGCTGATCGCTCTGGAGAGAGAATGGTATGTGCTGCTTGCAATGTACTAAGATTCTCCTGGTTCTGACTATGCAGTGTCTCCAGCTGCGCCTGTAGTTCTGAGATCTTGGTTTCCTGATTCGACAGTTGTTCTTTGTCGCTGGCAATAGCAGCCTCCAATTCACTAGTTCGCTGTTTTTCACGAGAGTAATTGTCCTGTAAAGCTTGAAGTTCTGCTTGCGCATTTTCAAGTTCCTTGGCAGTACTGGTCTCTGCAGCCAGAAGTTTTTCTTCCAGCTTCTGTGCACGTTCTTCTAGTTCTTGTTTTTCGTGATCGCGGCGGTCGAGAACGTTGAACAGTTCTTCTTCAAGTTCTTCGATTCTATGTCGTAACTGTTTAGCGTCGGCCTCTAGGAACTTGCGCTCATCCTCGAATTCCCTTTGCCTGGACTCAAGGTTCTTGATGAGGTCTTCTTTGGTAGATTGAACTTCTTGCATCCTATCGGTGGATGATTGACGCTCCATACGGGCCTCTTTCTGCAGTCGTTGGACAGTTTCCCTCTCAGTAGCAAGATCTGCTTCAAGTCCTACGATTCGCTGTACTAGAGTCCTGTCTTCGGCTGTTTGATTAGATGACATGCGCCTTGATGAGACCGATGACCGTCTTGATAATGCATCCGGTCGCGGAGAGGCCGGAGAAATGGGGAAATCAGTGCTGAAATTCCCACTCAGCGGCCTTGCAATATGAGTTTGGCGATGAAGAAGATCCTCTAATTTCCGAATTCGGCTTTCCGAACTCTTGACCTTTTCTTCGAGTTTGTATTTCTCATCTTGAAGGCTGCGAACCATATCATCGCCACGGATGAGAAGCGAACTGCGTCCCATGTCGATCACACTGCCCTGTTTGAACGCCTTCGCTCGTCGTTTCTGCTGTCGGGTAGGCTTATCAAGGTCCGCATAGAGCTGAGATACTTCCTCGACTATGGCTGACATGTCATTTCGGGCCTTGAGAGCATCAATATAGAGTTCGATTTCTTTGCGATGTACTTCGGGCCACTCCTGCCCTTGACCTTGCATGTTAATCTCTAGACTAGGAGTCATGTCATCGGGAAGCGCTACAAGCTCTCCAATCGACTTTACCCATTTCTTTCGGCGACGCTGTTCTTCGTCCCTGAAGACGGCCATTTCTTCCGCCAATGTGAGCGAGTCGGTTTTAAGCTTTTCGCTCCATTCACGACGTCGAACAGCCTCCACAAGCACCGAGCCGTAGGCCACTGGTAAATGGTACACCTGGAATATGATGTCAAAAACATCCGCATCAACATCCAATTTGGCGATCTGCGCCTGAACATCCGCTAAGCGAGACTCTAATGAGGACACAGTTCGCATATGATTGACCGCAGCTTTCATTGCAGTGATTCGATGCTGAACAGCTTGGTCTAATGCGGTGTGCAATTCAAGGCTGATCTCTCGAAGCGATGGCAGTAATTCCTTTGTATGACCCAAGGCCATCCTTGAGATATTTGCCAGGCTCTTTTGATTGCTGGGTAGACCAAGTACATGCTCATAATCGGAGCTCACTTTCTTTGCCAAGGTCTCCACCTCCTCCAGCAGACCATGACCTTCATCGATCATTGGAGGCTGCGCTTGTTCTAATAGGGCATTGGTGTCGGACGAGATGCTACTGACAGCCGCTTGAACTTCATTTACGCGACGCGAGAAGCTCTGCGATACAGTCGCACCTTTTGAAGCAGCCCGGCGCACTTCATCCACATCTAGAAAGTCCTGGAGTGTTCCATTTGATCGCTCTCTGGTTCCCTTCTTCGGTGTCGAGGGACGTCCAAGAAACGATATATCCTTCCGCGCCGGTATCGCCTTTAGTTTGTCTAGAGCAGCCTGCCACCCATCTAAAGCTGATTTCTGTTCCTTGAGAAGATCGTCTGCCCATGTCTGAGCTTCCTGGAATTTGCTTTCCAAGCTAGCCACATGGGACTTGAGATTTTCGAGGGCCACACCAACACCGCGGTAGATGATGTCGATACGTTCATTGTGCTCTTGGAGAGCTTGATTCACAGGAACGCATTCCTCAGCTAGAGCCAGGGCCCATGTCCTACGAGCCATGTAAAGGTTACGCCACGATTGGAGATCATTCTGATCGGCGAGAGTATCCGGGGGATTCTTCGGTTTGAATGGCGGTGGTTTGGGAATCTCGGGGAGTTCGACGGGGCCACCTTCACTGACTAGCTGTCTATCGTAGACGAAGATTTCGTCCTACAGTTTAATTAGTATGTGGAAGATGATTGATAACCCCGTATATCACATACCTCGGTGGCTAATGTCTGGGGCTTGACATTCTTTCCTCGGGCGGTCATCAAGATCTGTCTCTGAGAAGCGATAGATGTGTTGCGAGCAATCCATGATCGGAGAGCTTCCGGACTATGGGCATCAAGTCAGTGTTTTATAAAGCTTCTTAATAGCTTACTTATGCTCCGAGTGAAGATGGAAAGAGCTCGGCGATTTCGAGTCGACTTACGATGCAAAGGAAACTGGGTCCGCCAGTAGATGCTCACCCGTGTGAGCAATGTAGATGTGTAAAGACATTGCTGGTTTTCTCCGTCGGCGCCCTAGAAGCAGGGAATCCGAAGAAAAGGCCCAGCGAGACCAAGAGAATAAGTGAGTCTGTAGACTGTAGACTTCGTCGTGAGAGATGGTCAGCTTGGGCAAGCAAGCAAAGGCATTGGGTAAGCGGTAACGTGACGCAACAGAGCTGGTTGTGACCCAAAAGGGCTTAGCGGAGGTACCTACCTTCTTCTGGAGAAGGCGCGGCCCAATTGTTTCGGCGGGATAAACCCCGGCAACCGCGATGTGACTGACCCAGCACTCACCTTATCACGAGATGCGATCTTCTGCCTTCTGACGGCAATTAATCTTCGTTCATGGCATCAAATGATAAAGATCAATATGCGTCTAATACGTTAGGCTTGACCGAGGCGGAAACGGCCCTGCTGGATCTGGCAGCTGACGACCGCCGAGAAGTCTTATCGCTGTCTAGCAAGGAGGAGCTACTATTGCAACTTTATGATCAGATTCAGGAATTAGATTTGGAACGCGCAATTTTAGAGCAAGGTACTTACTTCATTTCCTAGCTGCTATTCTAGTCTCATGCTAATGACGCGTGAAGATTCGGAGGAAACTACTACTGAAGATGCGGAAGAGCAGCTTCCAGTCGCAGAGCGCGAGCTCTTAGAAGCTCGCGCGACGTTTACAGTGCGAAGAAAAGCAACTGAATCGATTCTCATGACGGATCCGATCCTGAAAGCGGTGCATTTAAAGGCAGCGTCCCCTGCAGAAAGGTATGCCTTCCTAGCACTAGGTCCAGACAGCAAGACATCTAGGGAAAGTACCTAATATATATCTCCTTTATAGAGCTCTTTTGCCACTGGTCAACCATCGAGATGTATTATCCCTTGTCTATGAAAACCTAGCCAACGCGCGAACCGCTACAGTCGAAGCACTGTCGAATGCCGAGGTTGAAAATCTACGCTTGATGGAACAAAACAAAGGACTAGCCTCCGAGCTCTTGGAGTTAACAGCGCAAGAGACATCGTGGCGCGATCGCGTGGATGATGAGGCTGTGATCGCTCAGATTGAGGATATCGAGCAAGAGTACAAGAAGACTCGCGCTCAGAGGGATACCACAAAGAGTGTGATTAGCGCATTGGTAGTAGGGAGCGGAGTTGACTGGGCTCGCGATGACCGATTGCGTAACTTGGTGCTTGATGAGCTTGATTGATGTTGCTATGGACTTTACTTCGCAGGGCCTTAAATCAGCATTTGATAAGCTCTCCATCGATCGCTTGGGATATCTTATCTAGCCCTATGAGGCTGATTGTTTACTCTGATTGCTTTTGCCCAATCATCTCTGACGATAGTGGGTACATTATATGATTGGTCGCGATGCTCTAACTGCGTGACGTGCATCAATCGATTCGTCTGTTTTATGTATTTAGCATTTACGTACATGCATAGACTAATAACTAAACACACGCATAACAAACAGCACGTCGAGGTACAGTAGATCAATCTACTGTAATATGGGCTGTGCTGGGAGCGGCGTCGGTGTTTCAGGTGCAGCTGTTTGAAATTCTGAATGTAGGAGGGAGGCGCTGACTGTCGCGACGCGTCTAGAACCCACACCACCATGTACAGACTACAGTACGGGCTGCGGACTACGGAGTAACGTTTATTACAGATAACTAAACAGCAGGTAAGCAATATAATTTGTTGGCTGAGGCTAGATTAATAACTCAGCGTGTATTGTCCAATTACTTGGTTGGCTGACTGTTTTTGGATAGATATTAAATGAAGTTGAGCAACTCATCGGAATGTCAATGCGGGCGTGTATGTATGTATGGTGGTTACGACTAAGCAAACATCATAACTTAGTTAGGTTATTACTGCCAATACTCTGTACGTGCTAAACATAATGCACCCAATATTACCAAGATTTCTGCGATGATCAAATCCATCCCTACGCGTGTGATATCGAAGGAGGTGTGTGTATAAGAAAAGAATTTGACTGATTTAAGAGCAGGCTGGGTACGGCAGTCAACTCCACCTAGATACAGTACGTATTAAACTCTAGTACTTGGCGATTGCAACTTACCAGCACTGCTATCAGAATGCCGGCGTGCATACTACGTATGCGTCGCGTAATATTCTTTCTCTTGTTGTAATTCTGGCGAGTCGTGTGGACGGCGTCGGCCACACTGCCTAATAAGAGGCATCACTGATCGCGCAAAGCTTACAACGGAGGACGGGCTACGTAATATGGAGCTTAGCTGTACCACGGATACGGAAGATGTAGGAGAGTTTGATACGTTCCCCATTTAAAAATGGTAACGACGGGTACTGGTATGTTACTTCCACCCTGTGCCGACGCACACATGCCCGCTGTCAGTACGTACTCGATGAAAGAAAGTATACCACATGTCCATAGTAAGAAAAAATAGAAAAATCGGACTAAACTGATTTCTAGCCATTTATAAGGTAGTATGATACGTGAGCATACTGGATGTATGCACACGCAAAAGACGCCGCGCAAGAATGCAGGCTGATGGACAGGGTTGACATACATGTAACATAACTAACAGAGCGAGCGATAGTCAGTTAGTTAGCACGATGTGTTAAGAAATCGACTTGATACATAGGACGGTACCATACCATACAGAGTTCTACTACATACTACATAGTACGTAGTACTACGGAGTATGGGTCAGTTGCCCTTGCCTGATGGTGGAACTGGCACACTGACTAGCATTTGGCTGGGTAAGATTACCGCCCGGATACACCATCAGGGCTGTGTGGAGGGCGTAATTATCTGTAAGAAATGTATTTCGACGTAATCGTCCCGCACTAGCTCAGAGCGGTACTGCGGCTGTTTTGCTAGCAAACAGAAACAGGGCAGTCCCGCCCTTTCCCTCGCTCTCAGTGTCTTCCCTCCCTCCCTCTCTCTGACGACTACTACACTGCCGTCCTCTCTTCTCTCTCCATACTCTTTTCTCCCATACAAACCGCCTCTCATACAAACCACCACCTACCATACTGCCATACTGCTATACAAGGTAAGCTCCCCCAAATAAACATACTGGCTATCCCCATCATATATCGTGTCCGCCAACATCTTCCACTCTCCATTGCCCTCCCATCCACCACTTTTCCTCTTCTTTTCAGCTTGATTCACGCGTCTTTTGATTTGCAATTGCTTCATTTTCGTTCTTGGTCGCGCTTCGACTCTGCGCTTTCCTCGTCTCACTGCCCTCTCACCCCAACTACCAACACACCACCAAGCTATTCAGTGACAGCGCAAAATATTATTTCGCTGAATTTGAAAAAGTTTGCGATTATTTTCGCGCTCGCATTGATTCTTTTTTTCATTTTCTCCGGTCGCTTGTGAGTCTTGATCATACAGAAAGAAACAAAAGAGCAATCTCGTCTCGAGCTTGGGGAGACGCGAAATGGTGTTTGGATCCGCGTCCCGCCCGCAACACCAACGACGCTCTCATCAACTCTGCACCCTCGTCGCGCATCACACTGCGCATCTGCTTGTCGTGATTCTTGACTTGTTTTCCCCGGTCGCATATGTTTCCCGACTCTGGTGCCAGCAAAATTGACCCTCAACCCCAACTCGTTTCACTTGTTTTATCTCTTCACTACTCTCACACACACACACACACACACCATACCTTCCATCGACCAAGCTAACTGTCGTCTACAGCAAATAATCAATAGTCAAAATGCCTAAGGAAAAGACTACACGCAAGACCAAGCGCGGTGGTGAGGGCAAGAGAAAGAAGGGTAAGCCTGATCTCTCACATTGACGCGACACCGAATAACAGCTAACCTCGCGACAGACCCCAACGCCCCCAAGCGCGGTCTCTCTGCTTACATGTTCTTCGCCAACGAGAACCGTGAGCGTGTCCGAGACGAAAACCCAGGCATTGCCTTCGGTATGTTCACCTCACCCCGTTGTCTTTTCTGTCGCGTCATGTGCAATCAACTAACCATCCTCTCATCTAGGTGCCCTTGGCCGCAAGCTCGGTGAGCTGTGGAAGGGATTGAGCGACTCCGAGCGCAAGCCATATGAAGACAAGGCTGCCGCCGACAAGAAGCGGTACGAGGACCAGAAGGCCAACTACTTGGTAAGTCTTTCTTCTTCTTGTCTTCATTCTGAACCATGAATACTAATACACTGATACAGGCCGGTGGCGATGACGAGGAAGAATCTTCCTAAATCTCTTCTTTTTCATTTCTTTCACCTCCAAAGAGAAACACAAAAGAACAAAATCATCCCTCAGTGTATGATTATATTTGATTAGGAACTTTTTCCCTTCTGGTCGTCGGCTTGATGGTTCTCGCTTTTTCTCTCTTACCTACGATATCGCTTGCGTAGCCTGTATCCATGGCTATCTCTCTGACACGTTTTTCCTTTATTAATCTCTGGTTCCTACGGTATGGGCTGACGGGGTTCTTTGTATTCTTTCTACGCGGTTGCTACTTCCTCTTTTTGTGATGCCTGTTCGTTTTCTTAATTATGCTTGCGCGAGGGGTCTTTAGTCAAATATGGAAATCTTCGTTGTGCTTTTCATTTTGATCTCACTGTCAATTCACGTAACTATCGTATCCTTGTAAAGGTTAGTTGTCGAAGGTAGAAGGGCTATTCATCCAAAAGTGAAAAGGGAAAAGCAATAAGATTATATAATATTTGGTCTTTCTATACCAGTAACATTCTATAACAATGTCAAGAAGCCTTCTTTATACATATAATGAACTGAATCGAAAACCAAAAAAAATTCTAAACCAAAACTCAACCCTCACAACCAAACCCACGGGTCGAGTTCAAATTTCGAGATGGAAAAAAAATTTTATACTTTGCGATTCTTCTCCGCCTCGGCTTGTGCCTCAGCCTGCTCCTCCAATTTCCTCGCTTGTTCACGCTCTAACTGATCTGGGCGGCGAACAGCGATATCCTTGGGCCGGAAGTCGCTGAACAACTGTTTGAGCACATTCTCAACAACCCAGCAACCGCCATAATCGAGGATCATGAGGACGCAAAGCGTGATCTTGAATTCCTCGGTAAATGGGACCAGGCGCAATTTTTCATTGATTTCGGGAATGAATTCGGTGGCGCAGGAGAAGGCGACGCCCGATGCGCCGACGAGACCCCAGTACATGGCCCGGTTTTCGCGGATGGATTCACGGAAAGGTCGGCCTTGGTAATTGATTGAGAAGGTCGAGATTTGCTGGATGAGTTGAAGAAGATACACGGCACTGTTGAGAAGAGAGGGCTCGAATTCGCCTTCAAGGTCGACTTCACCACTTGGCCTAATCAAAGTTAGCTAGAGTCACGCCTAGAAGCAGAAAGGCAACGTACGGTTCAATCTTAGCAACGTAGTTGGAAAGATAGATCAAGGTAGCGATGTGGATGGCGAACTGTCCAAGTACGGAACCGATGATGTATGGGTTGAAAATGTTCGGTTGAGGACGTTCTTTGGAAAGACCTTCGACGGACTATATCATGTGCATTAGTCAAAGATCCTAAACTTCAAGCAGCAGGAAACTCACTTTGGCACGAGAAATCGACAAGAAGCAGACACTCATCAGCATTCCACTAATGGTAACTTGTCCATCGCCGAACTTGATTCCATCCAGGTAGATGACACTCAAACTGTATGCGCTAATCAAACAGTTCAAAGCAAGAATTTTGTACATTTGAATGGTGGCAACGAGAGTACAACGACCTTGACGAAGAATGTTGGGAATAGCCATAACGTGCGCAAGCTTGCTGGTAAAAGGAGCGGCAACTGATGCATCTCCAAGCTTCAAGGTAGGTGGTTCGTCGTCCAGCTCTGATTCGAGCATAGAAGAAGTCAATTTGTCGGCGAGTCCGGCGGCAGTAGCCTGAGCTTGCGTTTGACGAAGTTGTTGAGGAGTGAGTGCTTGTTGTGCAGGAGCTGCCGGAGCTGCAACAGCTCCCGTAACAGGTGGCACAGGCTGACCCTTCTTTTGGGCTTCGCGTTCAATGGCCTTTTGGTAGTGTGGGTTAGTAGGACCAGGAGGATACAGATGAGCAATGTGGACGGGGATCGGAGGTGGCGGCTGGTTGAATCGTGCCATCATCTGGACCTGCTTCTCGTACAACTCTTTCATCTTGGTGTTGCGCGCATGTTCTGCAATCTTTGTAAGATCTTCGGGGCTTCCGTTCAAAAGTGCAACACCAACGTGGGCCTGTTTGAGTGCTCCGACATCGTTGGTACCGTCACCGCACATGAGAGTCGTGTATCCAGCAGCTTTCATACCCAAAAGAATGTCTTCCTTTTGTTTCGGGGAAACACGAGCATATACCCAAGTATGGCGCAGAAGATCGGAGAAGGCAGGAAGATCCTTGAATTTAGCTAATGCATATCCGGTAACGCAAAGATCCTTGTTTTGCAGGATCTCGCGATCAAGGGGATGCGCGGGATTCACTTCGATATTGACTTTGTCGTCAGTGCTGCGCCATACAAGTCTATTTCCCGAGTTGTCATTTTCAGGTGCGTCCAGGATCAGTACGTCCCGGTCAACAATCTCCACCTGACGGGCGACATGAACAGCAGTAAGAGGATTATCTCCGGTAATCATGACCACACGATGGCTACTTTCATTGAGCATGCGAACGGCTTTAATGGCGTCGTCTTTCAATGGGCATTGAAGAACAAGGAAACCGGCAAAGTGAAGACCAGACTCAATATCCTCGCGCGCATAGGTGTTGATACGACCTTGACCAAAATCGGCATCGGTAGACAAATACTTATAGGCAAGTGCAAGTACACGAGCTCCGTTTCTGGTGAAATACTTGAAAGTCTCTTCGTACTGCGGAGGAGTATGGACAAGCATGGTGCGAATTGTTTCCGGAGCGCCCTTTACGCCAACGAATGTAGCCTTGTGTTTCTTGCCCGAAGCCTTATTGGTAGTCGTAACAAGAGCGATGGAGCTTTGACGCTTGAGAGCTGAGGAGAACTGGAAACGTCTTTTGATCTGGACGGATTCCGATCCTTGAGATCCTGTGGCCTTATTGGAAAGGATATCATCTTTACCCAGTACCCATCCCAAGGATGACAGAGTAGCTTTTTCCATAGGATCACCAACAATTTCACCTTCTTCAAGTTTGACAAGCGCGTGTGCAGTAGCGAGAACCAGTGTAGTTTCATTGCCGACCTCAGCAACCTTGGTCAATTCAGTGTGAGCGCCGTCCTTGTCAACTTTGGCTCCAGTCTGACCCAGTGTCAAGCCTGCAATACCATCAACAAGAAGATCTTCTCCTGTAAGAGTTCCGGTCTTGTCAAAGCATGCGATATCAACCCGTCCAGCGAAGGGAATGCGGAAAGGTTCTGTGCAGAAGATGGCGAATTTACTCAAGGCAGCCAGACTGGTATTGACGGCCAAACTAAGCTCCATAGGAAGCTCCGGAGGGACAACACTTGTGATAATCAAGACACAATCGAGCATGAGCTTGGAACGCTTTCGGTCTTTTTCAACACCTTCCTGCCACACATACCAAGCGGCAGCAATGGCGAAGATGAGCAGGAACAGAATGAACAGCAGTGCTTCAGCATTGTTCGCAGAGACACGCTCCGTGGAATAGATCATTGTGCGAACAAGACTTCCTTGGCTAGTTTCGAAACCGGTCTTAACGACTATACCCAGCGCACCATTGTCGGGTGGCTTGGGCACACCAGAAGCAGCAGTGGCAGCTTTCTCGGAGAGATCACCAAGGTTCGGATGAGTGATTTGCAAGACCTTTGTTCCACCGTGAACGAATGAGTTTTTATCGAGTCCGTCAGGCTCAATTAGATCATCACCAGGACGGAGTTGGATGGAATCTTTCAGCAGTGGGGTACTTTCTCCGGATAACATTGCCTCATTCACAATTGCGCTACCTTCGATAAGCAGGATATCGCAAGCCACTCCACCGTCTTCCTTTGTGCGATTCACTGACACAAGATCACCAGGGAGCACTTTATCGCTGGTAATTTCTTGCCATTTGTTCTCTCTGAAGACCCAGATGTCGTACGGCTTGATGTTCATGCCACGGAATTCGTTCAGAGTCCTCTGACGTTGCCAGACGACAGTGCTCTCAAAGGTGACCAGCATGAAAAGGGTGAAGAGAGAGTAATACCAGTATTCGTCTAGCATCCAGAGACCAACACAGAACACCTGGAAAACGAAGAATGGCGCAACCGCATGTTCCTGAAACAACTCGACGAATGTTGGCACCGGGATGTCAAACGTGTTGTCGCCATAGTGATGTTGAATACGCTCGATTTCGGACTTGCTCTGCAGACCGCGGGATTTTTGGAACGACTTGATAGCCGGCTTCGGTTCTTCATCTAGGGCATAGGACAACGGCGCGAATTTTCTTTCCTCGGGATACCAAAGGAATCGTCGTTTCTGAAACAAAAATGAAGTTGTCTCTTTTCCACGGGTAGTATCACGAAGCAGCGTGCATATTTCGGGGGCGCCGGCGTTGGTGATGGGGATGACTTTGATCAATTCAGCGATCTCAACTTCCGACGCAGGCGTTGTTGTAAAGAGGGTGTTCAAGTTGACACTCCACTTGGTCATTAACCAGAACAATGATTGCAGCGTGATTATCGATCCTGAATACACCCAGGTCCATTCTTGTCCCTGAATGTAGGTATCATATGAAGCGGGGTTTAGATAGAACGCAAAGAAGATAGGCCATGCGATGAGGAAAGGCCACACGTAGGTGTGAAGGTAAACCGGAAGGGGGTGATGCAAAGAGGCACTCTCGATTTGAGAGTCTGCGACAAGCTTGGGCCTTTTTGTCGATATATTTGGTTAGTACGGTATCAGTGACTGTAATGTTGAAGATAGCAGGGTGCATACATCTTGCCACTCGGAGGTCCTGCTGTAGCAGGTCCAAAGCAAAGTGTAATCGAATATTCAGTTACTCATGTGAGATCGAACTAAAGAGCATAGGAAAAAACTGGATAACTCAAAAGGGTAAACAGAACAGACCCTTGTGCCGAACGTGGAGGTGTCGAAGAAGCCACAGTAGCGATAGAATGAAGAAGAAGAAATGGGAGTTAGATGCTTGCCTTTGTTGCTGAGGATTATCGGCGGCGCTGCCCACTGCCCAGGGATGCCGTTCGATTTGTCGCGATGCAATTGGCTGTATGGATCAGCCGCTTGACCTATTACGGCTCTAGCGCAATATTCGTCCGAGGTGTTTATTGGCTGTCGAGTGGCTTACGTAATAATCATCGAAACTGTGCTTTATCGCTTGAATCTACATACAAGGAACGGGGATAGCTTCGATATGTATGTTCAAAAGGTTCTAGACATGATTCGCTTGATATATGCAGGTGTGATAACTGTGAACAATGACATTTCATCTAAGCACAGACGAATAATGATCCTATCCCGCCCAAGTACCCATATTCAACTCTCGATAGTGTGTTGAGGTTGGCAGAAGATCTGTGGCATGTTGCGGTAGGAAGTGAATTTCAGCTCATGGTTTGTTACCACTTGGCTTCCTTGCGGGATTGGAACTCTTTCAGGATCTTGACTTGGTTCTGTAAAGCAGAGACATATTCCTTCATGGCAGGCTCCGCGCTGGCGTCGAAACCTAGCTTGTCGAAAAAGTCCTTGCGGTATGGGGTGGCAGAAAGAGCAGCACTGAAGATCGGCTTGATCACAAAGGAGTGGTGAGGCTTGAGTGTGTTTCCGTATGCCGCACGGAAAGAGTCAACCAATTCCTTATTAGGAGAATCGAGAGAGTCACTGATAGCTTCAGCGGTAAATTCAAGACCACTAAAGATAGGTATTAGCAAGGCAAGTCCCGCAGATTGTTAAAGCTGTGTATATACCGGACAAGCCAGAGGAGGCCCTCCGTGGCAGTGTGCTTCTTCGTCTTCAATTCATTAAGAACCAGGGCTTGCAGAGTCTCGGATTCGGCGGTGGCAGCATTATAACGCTCGCGGAGTTTCTGTAAAGATATTGTATGAGCATTTACCTAAAGAAGAAGGGAACTAAGGGTAAGATGATGTACCTTGACGTTTCCAAGAAGGTCGCTCTTAACTGTGTTGAAAGCCAGGACGCCAATTACATCTGTACAAGTTAGCATGGTTCGTCGTAGAATTGAGGTACGAACCCACCAAAGAGAGTTGTGAAAGACTCTGCAGCGTCGAGAAACTCTTTGGTGGACACGGCATTGTCGTTGGCGGCGTCAATAGGTACGTCAACGAAGGACTTCTGCAAGGTATCGAGCCAAGTTTTGCCGGGAGGAATGACGGGGGCAGACATGATTGCAGAAAGATCAATTGATATATGTCACGGAGAAGGAGAGAAAGGGGGGAAGAAGAGAGCAAAGGATAATAAGCAGGTTTCAGGGGAGGTAAAGTCGAAGTGGCGGTAACTTGTCCAGTCTGATTGTCCAAGCTAGCGCGGACATGTACCGCATGGACAGCGGGGACTCAACGTTTACAAGGTAGACAGCGGGGCATCACGTGCATGAGAAGCCACAGTGGCTTCTCTCCTGCCAAGACTGCTGCCGAGGCTAGCTCGATGTGTTAATGTGATCCAAGGGTCCAGACAGGGGGGGAGCTAAGCCTTTTGTAGCAAGCGCCTGCACTGCCACAGTTGCATTAGCCACTCTGAAGCGACGTCATAGCTTCCAATCGTCACGGGTTACAGTCAAGATCCAAATATCAAGCAATTACACCGTGACCTCTCCACAGCGGTGTTTCTCCTCTTCTGTTTAGTTGTCTTTCAGCGTTGCATTGTGATAGTCATACCCTTACTTATAATGTTTATTGTTTGATGCTTTTGCTTTCGTCGCTCATCTGGAATTGAGCACCATGACGGTCTCTCCCGATGATCAACATCACCACGACGCTATCATTCAGGTTGAACCGGAGCAATATCGTGGCCTAGATGCTAGATCTTATACAGCCCGCCGTTTGGTACCTCCCAAAGCTTTGGATTTTTCAAAGATCGATTTTTGCTAATTCGGCCATGACTAGCATCACGCATCTGCACATCACCTATACCTAACGTCCCGGCGCCATTTTATAGGTCCGATCCCCGAAGATTGGATACATAGTCATCGCAAGGCCTGGTATCGGTCCAGATTAAGCTTCAAAAACTACACATCTCGCACTCTGACATTCTCAGCCAAGACTACTTCATTCAACGAGGCCCCCCGACCCCTTGCACCCGAACCTCCGACGGATGCGAATGAGGCCTTTGACGGGACACAGAGCAGCTCTGATATCATAAGACATGACACTTCGAGTCACGAACAGGATAATGAAAATGAGGAGGTTGACACAACCGAGGAAAGCGAGCCTAGACCATCCGATGCTGATACTGGGGTAGCAAGCACATTCGTGACTGCCAGAGAAACTCTTCCAGGAGAAGAAGAATTTTTGAGCCCATCTATCACCAAGACCACCATAGACGAGCCAAGGGTTTCACGTGATTCTGGCGCTGCATCTAGACGGATGCTCTCTCCAGAACGCTCGTCTCATGTGCCAAGCACTTTGCATTACACAGATGCAGGATCTACAGCATCCCTTCTTCCACACCGGAACGACGTAGAGACTAGCTCTGCTGTATCGACGAAGACTCTCCAGCCACAGGATCCCCAGCCTCACGATGTGCAGTCAGCCGAGCCGGTATCTGGCCCTCAGGACAGGGTAAGAGCAAAAATTGCTCGTTTCAACTTGGATGACAATGTTTTAGATCAGCAACAACGCATTCGTTCTCGAATCGAACGAACACAGGACAAGGTTTCGGCCAATAGGCCTCATTGGAGTAAGGAAAGTAAAGGCGAGATGGTTAGAGCACAAAAGATGCTTGTGCGAGTCGAAGAAACATCGCAAGAGCTGCCATCGGATTATTCCGAGAATGTCAGCCTGCGAACGGAGACGCGAGAGATTAAAAAATGGCGTGAGTATGTCGTCGTCTGTCGGAAAGCCCTGGAGGATAACGCTCCCTTCACGCTAAAAATGTACAAAACTCGGGTTATCCAGGACGTGGAAAAATCACCCAAATCAGCTTATTATGAGATTCCGATGAACAGAAAAACTACCAAGGTTAACTTGTACTCCGCGCTGGACAAGACCTGGGCTATCTGGCACCCGTACAAGCGCGGTACACGAATCTATATATTACGGCCTCGATCTTCGGCTCATGCAATGGAATGGTATACTTTTATCAGGCAGACACTGGGGTGGCATCGCCCAACGTCTTTGCTCATCAATGTGCCTGATTTAGATATTTCTGTTATCCTCAAAGATCCTTTCGGACGGACTCCCGTTGATAACAAAAAATCGCGTGGGAAGGAGACATTAGTAGCTGAATCGATCGTCGCTCACTGCATCGATGTACTGAAAAGTCGCAGTGAATGGTCTGAAGTACTAGACAGATGGTCAAAAACGTCGAAAATGGGATTGGCATGGAAACGATTTGACCGCCTCGAATGGATTCATGGATCGAATGAGGAACACATGTACGGGACTATTGGGATGCAAACATCCCATGATCTGGAGCTGAGGCCGAAGTATCACTATCCCTCAATGATAAAGACAGATGGCAAAGAGGAAGAGGAGCCAGCCCCTATTGAAGGTTTTCTGGTACGTCTCACTTCACAGCAAGGTGTACAACAAAGGCTGGGCAAGGAATTCTCCAAGCGACAGTATTACTTCAGCCAGGATCGTTTTCTGTGCTTCTGCAAGCCGGCAAAAGCGTTACCTCCTCACCCTCCAGATACTGGCTATGCCGATACAACCATACCGACATATCAGGAAATCTTCGAACGGAACCCATTGCAGTACGATATTCTCCCTTATCCAGTGCAAGAAGGAGATATAACATGGCTTGCGAGTGGTAATGCGGAGTTTTTGCGACGGCGTGACGAAGAAGCAATCGCTCAGTTTGGACGCAACATCGCCAACTTGCAGAACGCAGAAGGTCTCATCGATCTATGCCAGGTGAATGATGTGCGAATCTCGAGAGATTCCAATGGTCTCGGAGCAGGTAATGATACAGCCGAGAGCAGATTTGAGCTTGTTTTATCGAATAATCTCGTGGTCCGCTTCAAAACCTACAACGATGAAACAAGAAATGAATGGGTCAAGCGCCTCTCAGCGCTAGTCAGGTACTGGAAGAACCGGGTCAAGGCCGATGCTGAAGAGCTGAAGACAATCCGTCAACATAATCTTAAGATTTTGAATATCGATGAGAGGATGGAATCACTATTTGGTCAGTTTGCTAGCAAGTGGGAGGTGAGACGAGCAGAAGCGTCGCCACATCTGTACAATATGTGCCACTTGTCGGGTTGTCGTTCGATCAAAGTAAGCATAGAATAAACATTACGTGATCTTGAAGCTTACAAGAAGTTACTAGATGTCAGGCTTCCTGTACAGGAAGCCTCGTCGTCGTTCGACCTTCCACCGCTGCCAGGTCATATGCACTTCTGGACAGCTACTGATCTTCCAAGATACCCTTCGCAAACACAACGGAGTCGAAATCCCACACATTCATAAGGAACGAGTAGCCACCCTCGACCTACAAGATTGTTACATCTACTCTGGACTTTTGACAGAAAATGATTTACTATATACCAACCAGACCTTTGACAACAATTACCCTGGCCACCATGCCTTGCCACGAATTTACCTCGCTCAAGATGGTTGGACAAGTCGAGACGAAGATACAGCGATCTGTTTTGTCATTTGGCATCCAACACGCAAAAGTCTTTTCCGAGCTTCCGAAGTCAAGGAGGGAAAGACCAATAGCATGCTTCGTCGAGTCTCTGCGCTCGGTGTACCTGGACGAACCGTTGTGTTCAAAGCCAGGAACCGCCTTGAACGAGATCGATGGGTGCTCTGTATAGAATCGGAGATAAATCGATTACAGGAAGAAAGGGGTGAGGATGTGAGGATTGTTTGATCAATCTACCAGACCCAAAGTCCCGAAACACGTTGCTGAGTTGAATGTATCTTATTGTTTTATACATACGAACCAATGGTCCGACATCTAGTGTCTAGTAATACATAGTTATATAACCCAGTACGAACATCTCGTACTCCACATGCAAAAATATATGTACAATGGATGAAGCGCAGAAAACAGATGATCTAATCCAAACCTGGTACCTCAATCTTAACCGCCTGTTTCACAACTCTATCCCTAACCGAACTTCTATACCCTTCTCCCATCTCCTTTTGTGCATTAGAATCCGCCTGTGCTTCAGCCGGCGGATCCCATTCCCACCACTTCAAACGTCTCATTCGCGGATATAGCACCGCTACTACACTCCCCGTGATTAAATTGATGCTCACCGGACCGTATGTATTACTATCGAGGGATTTGCGTGGGTCGTCCGCATCGCCTTCTAACCAGACATGATTGAAGGGGACGATTTGCGAGGGTCGAGGGCAGGGTTCTCGTGTTATGACGCGGTCTCCTGGTAGGGCGATAACTCGTTTGATTGCTATATTCTCTGGATTTGCGGGTGATCTATGTATATGCCTGTCAGTAAAGACACTTCCCACATAGGAATCAAGAATGTGAAATGGACATACCGAAACGTAACAATCATCCCCCTCTCCAATGTCCTCGTCCTATTCCACGGCCACAATGTCCCCCACGGCCACAAGTTGACCAGAATAACATCACTTTCGGTCTGTGTCTGCTCGTAGTTTTCATTCAGATAGGGCGTCATAGACGGTCCAGCAACCCACATGAGCTGCAGTATGTGTTCAGAGAAAAATATCCCCACGGGTACTATAGGCGCAATGGTTCGAAGCGCACGAAGACTCCATCGTACTGATACTGGTAATGCGGCATAGCGAGCGCGAAATCGGCTTCGAAAGGATGACCAGCGGGATGGACGTTCTTTGTAGATTGTGAAGTCGGATATGTCGATGGAGGAGGATCCGGGGTTTTTGGTCTTATTGAGCGAGGCTCTATTTTTCAACTCGAAGCGAGAGACGACGCGTGGTTTGGATTTGATTGCGCCGGGCAGTTTGGATATTATTCGTGCAGCTGTCTGCTTTGCTTTGGAGTCGGCCATTGTCGGCCGTAGAGTCGCCGGACGGCGGTTGGTGAGAGACCGATCACGGCGGACTAGATATGATCGACCTGATGGATATTTAATGGAATTGAAGGATCACCTCTTTGGACAATTCCGATTCTCATTCATGGTCATGGTCATATGGGTGTTGTTGATTGTATCACATAATCACAAAATTTCCGTTCGGCGTTATCGCAGAGGATGGCATGGAAGCTTCACCATGTTTGCACTGTTTGCAGCCTCTGTTGATAGCTTCGTTTTCAAATTTAAAACTACCTTATCTATCAATTTCTCTTTCTTTATCAATTAAGCATGTCTTCGTCATATGTAGCTAATGCTCCGTCTCAATCCACCATCCGACCAGAGGAAGGCCTAAATACAGCAATATCCTTGCCTCTAAAGATAGCGAACCACAACATCTGATCACGACTTGTTCTCAGTCTCGGACTTCGACAACTCATCAAACTCGGCTGAACTCGACTGCATGCTCTGTACATCCGTCACCGAGGCCGATTGGGAATTCGAATTCAAATCGACGGGCTCCTCGTCTAGTTCCTGATTCTTGTCGCCGCCGTCTCGGGACAACTCTTCCCAGTCCTGCTCGTCTTCGCTGACCGATTCATAGCTGTCGTCTTCATTCACGTCGACAATCACGGTATCTATTGATAATCTTCTATGTCAGGGCTTTTGTTGACTCTCGAAAATGGCGACAGATTCACCGACCGTCATTGGTCTTCGTCTCGAGAGATGCGTTTGTGGTCCCAATGTCTTCGTCCGTGGGAGGGAAGTATACACTGTCCACAGTTAGTATTGTAGTAGCCAAGGTACCCCAAAGGTAAATTTCATACGGGAAATAGCGTTCGTATGCCCTCACATCGGCAGGCATAAAGCTGCAAAAGATGACTCGTTCGAACTTCGAGAGATTGTCCCCCTCCCTCAAGAACTCATCGACTTCATCCAGGACTGCTCGAGCAGCTGCCTCATTGGGATAGCCGTAGACACCAGTACTGACAGCTGAGAAAGCTATCGAGCGCTGACCATTTTCCACAGCCAGTTCTAAGCTTCGACGATAACAGCTACGGAGAAGCGTTTCCGATAATTCGTGATTATCCTCGTCGTAGATGGGACCAACTGTGTGAATGATTTTGGTAGCGGGCAAGTTGTATCCATTCGTGATCTTTGCGTCACCTGTACGGCAGCCGTTGAGTGTGCGGCATTCATCAAGTAGTCGATAACCTGCGGCGCGATGGATGGCGCCATCTACTCCCCCGCCGCCTAAGAGGCTTCTGTTTGCAGCATTGACGATGCAGTCCACTTGCAAGTTGGTAATGTCATGTCGAATGTGGGATAGGATATCATTCAGTGCCTTGGAAGGGGCACTGCCCATGGTGTGCTTGGCTGGTGATAAGAGTTTGGCACGATACAGTTGTGTCAGTGTGGGGATCTCCTTGAGAGTAAGAGCGTTGGACGCCATTCTGTCAAGTGCTGGACCGAAGTCTAGGCTCTATGAAACGTGGTCAGTCGAGATTCGAGATTTCTTCGAATATTCACTTACCAGAGGGATACTCCCGGGCAACTCCTATGGATCGATGTTTAGTCCTGGTTCAGACTTGATAGGAGGAAGTAGATGATGTGCTTCTTTGATGTCTGATGAAACTGGGTGGGTGGGGTGTTGTGTTTATCTGTTAAATAATTGCTGCTACTGCAAACCACACATATGACAGTTCTTGTAATTTCTTGAAAGATAAAGAAAAGGACTGCCTTGTGAAATCGTCATTTTTGTTCTATAGACACAGACACGTGATGGAAGTAACACTAGGCCAAAAGTAGTACCGCACTTCCAAGTAGATTCTAAACGCAGACTTCGAATATTTCTACAGAAGCAGAAATTTACCAGCGGCCGATACTAGGAAGTTATTTTTATTTATTGATTCATAGTTGTCATGACTGCCTGTCAAAAACGATCAAAGCATCGTTGATCAAAAGATCCATCATAATACGGTCAGTGCAACTGACTCGACATGTAAAGTAGGTATGTTGGTGTAGGTCAACACCGCACCACATAAGAATGTAACAAGTTGGTACGAAAGAGTAGAAGAGGACATGATTCAAACAGAAAATAGAGTGATTCAAGCCCGATCTGTCAACCGGAAGAAAATGCTAAACACAAAAGCGAAGAGAAGAATTGAAGACCTGCAGAGTCAACTCAAGGAGAGACATGAACGTAACATCTTAGGCAGAAAATGCCTGTTGCCGAACCGTCCACCGGTTCGATCGTCAAATATCAATGGAAACACATGCAAAGCATCAAGGTTACTTCACATGATGGGAGACTTCCGTTTCTCAGCACTGGACAGAACCAACATGGGCGTCTTTCGTCGCTCGGTGGTCTGGTTCACTGAACGGTGACCGGCCACAATGGCAGCAGTCGACGGCGGACCAACGGGGGACAGGACGCTGGGAAAACTTTCATCGCTACCAGCAGCCGAAAGTATGTACATGTTTTCCGCAGACACCCGTTCTCGCGATGAGCGGTCCTTCTCCTTGATTTCAGAGCCAATGGCTCCGTTAGCGAAGGCGCGTAGGCTTCCTAAGCTAGGTTTGCTAGAAAGACTGCCACTACCGCGACGGCTGTCGTCACCATCAGAGACAGAAAAGACGAATTCAGTCTCACTGGCAGGGGTGTTGCTACCACCACTGCCATGGTTGCTTCGAGATTCGCCTCTACGCTCAATTCCCGCACGTACCAAGTTGTGGACTGCTCGGCGGCGTTGACGTGTAGCGAAGTTCTTGCTACCCTCATGTTTCGATGTAGGTTTAGCAACAAGCTCTTCGAGAGCCGGAGGACCGCGCGGCTGGCGAGACGGATGTTCCCCTGCACGACCCTGACCGGGTCCAAAGGTTCCGGTCAAGGGAGTTTGAGGAAGTATAGCAGAGCGAGGGCCCGAGCCTCCAGTACGTGCCAACTCGGTGTTGGTGCGCAATCCTGGTACAAATGAGTGACTCTTCTTGTGATTGCGTCTCAGAGAATTTCCAGGAAGGGCTGAGAGTGGAGTAGTATTTGTGGGAGGAGAGGGAATATCTTTGGGTGACTCGGATCGAGAAGAAGCATGGACAGAAGACCGAGCAGATTCAGGAGGCGGGGAGACCTCAGCACGGAAAGGTGCTTGTTGTTGTTGATATCCGATGGGTGACTGAATTGACTCCTGGTAGGTAGGAAGAGGATCTTCTTCTTGAGGCGAAGGAGTGCTGTTATCAAAGATAAAGCTCTGCTGTCCGGTCATTGGATTGTAAACCGAATACAAACCCGGTTGGCCAGAAACGGGTTGAACAACTGGCTGCATGCCCTGCTGCAGCTGTTGTTGGTACACGCTCATGCCCGGAACGAAGGAAGCAAATTGACCCTGCTGCTGTGATTGAACGTGTTGCTGTTGAAACTGCTGTTGAAACTGCTGGTTGAGTTGATTCGCACCCAAACTCAAGTTCTGAAACTGTTGAGCAGCAGCAGTAACACTTAGCAACTGTTGTTGAAGACGCTGCTGTTGAGCAGCTAGGAACAAGTTGGTGGTCATCAACTCCGCGTATAGTTTTTCGTCCATGCCGTCGCCATCTCCCAAATCAATTGCTGGAGGTGCAAGAACTTGCTCTGGGAGAGAGTAGAGAGGACGTCCCGTGTTGTATCCCATGTTTGTACTCTGAGAATCCAGTCCGTAAGAGTATTGAGGGAATGTCGCGCCAGTAGCGGTCTGAGGAACACGGTCGTTGGTTCTATTTGTAGCGTAGCGGCTGCCTTCTAGTCCAACACGGCCATGACCCTGGAATTGTTGGTTGTACGTAGAAGGAACGGTTGCTGACTTGGGAGCGGTGCGCAAGCCAGCTAAAAGGTGAGAACGGCTGGTCCGAGGAGTGGCAACACCGGTTGCAGGACCCGTTTCATTGATAGTTGAAATTTGAGGGGGAACGCTCAAGCGTTTGATGTGAGTCCCTTTTCCTCGGGAAGCGAAACCAGTACCCGGAACGCCAAGCGAAGCGCTATTAAAGGAAGAGTTTTGAGTCATTTGAGTAAGACCGCCTGCGTCCATACTCAATATTTAGGAAATAATAAAAGCTTCGGAAATGCTGATTATGTTGT
Organism: Talaromyces pinophilus; assembly: GCA_001571465.2. Taxonomy (NCBI): domain Eukaryota; kingdom Fungi; phylum Ascomycota; class Eurotiomycetes; order Eurotiales; family Trichocomaceae; genus Talaromyces; species Talaromyces pinophilus. The sequence continues at coordinate 1,317,899 of CP017344.1, read as the reverse complement.
ATGTGCAAGGATGCAACTCAAAAAACCGAACAGTACGTTGTTGTGATCGAGTGCGATGACAACAAAGAATTTGTTTTCGAAACGGAAGAGTGTTCTCGAGAAGCGGGTATCGAAGTATACCGAACGATTAGGATATTAGTAAGGTTTGTCGATGAAAGCCGTACGTCAATAGTAGCCGTCAAAGAAGAATCTAAAGTAGAACCTGTCAACCCCAAGTCAGCAAACAATGAGGTCAAGTGACAGCGGAGAGCAAGGCACGTACCGAAAATGCAAGACAATGACCAAGAAGCAAACGGTATAGGAGACGCGAAGAACAATGATGAATGTAGAGGATTAAAATATACAGAGAAGATATTGTTGCGTATATGCTTCGAATAAAGATTGAATCAAAGACGTGCTTCCGAGGGTTGTTTGTAGCCCTGTCTGAAACGAGACGCGGATGCACTGCAAGCCCACCTCGTCAAGAGTCGGTATTCGATCAAAGCCAAGGATGGAAACAAAAGTTCTATTTCAAGCAACTCGAAAGCCGATTGTTGAAATGTGGTATAGGCTGAAATATGTCACGTGTGCGGATGCCTCGGGCGGGAAGTAGAATGAACAACGCCGAAGAAAGCAGTAATAGTGAGACTGATGGAGAGTAGTCGGTAGTGATAGAGTAATTCGAGAAGACGTCTTGATCGATAATTAAGGAAGGGTTGAAAGACTTTTTGCCTTCGTGTGAGAGGGTAATAAACAAAGCGTGAGATGAAACCGCGGGAGAAAGCCTTCAGGGGAACGTCTCGGTGGTATTTTTTGGGTCTTTTTGTATGTTTTTTCCTTTTCTCTTTTCTTGGTTCGACTATTTGCAATAAGAAAAATGCAGTCAAAGGAGGGGGGAGAGTGAACGGAAGAAGTAAGATCCCAGGGAAAAGAAGGTAAAAGAAGAGAAGAATAGGACGTGATCAAGAAGAGAGATGGAGAGATGGATGGAAGAGGCAGAGGAAGAGGAAGAGGCGAAGAAGAGCGAAAGGATTGGGGGAAATGAACGGGGAACAGCCGGGTAGGCACGCTGATTGGGCCAGAACACTAGACCCGCCAAGCGAGCCAATGAGAGGGCGGGACAGCGCGAGGACAGGGGCCGGGCGTCTCAGGTAGACTTTGCGGTGTGCGGCCAATCAGAGGCTGCAGCGGGCTCTGATCTGTGACCATGCCATTGGTCTCTTTCTGAATATCATGCTACCTAGATGTCTAGCTACGTATAGAAGTGTCTACTATAGTAATATCGGGGTGTCCTTTGTATGTTGCTATCATTCTGAAACCATGATGAATTCGTGGGCGTTCACCCAGGTTGACAATGCGAAATCAATGCAGACATTGTCGAGTGCCTGTTCTTCAGCGATTGTTACTACTCGGCAAGGTGAGGGGTTGCTGTCCATTACAGCCGGTGAGGTCAGCTCAGCAGCCTCGAAAGTGCCATTCTCCTGTCCTATTTGTTGAAGCCCTCGTCGCTAGCAGAATGATATGCATGCCATTGTCATGTCTGTATGCCCTTCGGAAGAACACTTGATGCGGCGACCCAGCCCAATAGAAACAAAGGACCGCCGTGCCGAGCCTTACGGGGCTTGGGGACAGGCGCTGCCTCCAATGAGCGCGCCGGATTAGCCCTCTCTTAGGCCACTATTGGTTTGGCGCTGTCAACGTGGCTCGTCATGGCAGCCATCCAGCGTTGACGATCCCACTCACCGTTGTTCTTCGACTCTTCGAGCCATCTACTACGTAGTGTGGGTGGGGACTGCCGATATAGTGATCGGCCCTATCGAAGCCAAAGCACGCTGCCTAACTTTGGCTACTTACGAGGACTGACTTTAGAACTTAGACAAGCCCCGTGAAAAAATAAATCCAGAGTAAATGTCACATATCAACCATCTCTTCAGGTCTGTGCTCCCAAGATGGAACCTAAAGTAAAGTATGTACACGATAGAGAGTAAAAGGTAGCAACGGTAAAATAGAAAGAAACGGGTATCACAAGCGAGCCTGGAGAGGCATAAGCAGTGGGTGGATTTTTGTCGCGGAATATAAAATTGAGTGCCGAGTACAAGCTGGTAGGGATGAAGATCACCCTTGTACATGGAGAGGAATGGAGCTCTTCAAATGCAATGTCGGATAAATATGTAACGTATTATCAAGCATCAACAGGAACAGTAGGACCAGAAAGAACTGCATGTGAGGGCAGTGGGATCTGACCAGATGGACCACCCTCTGACTTGCCATTCAGCCGCTCAAATTCGAGCGTATCCGCCAGCTCAGCGGACATTGGATCAAGCTCATCCTCTTTTAGACCAGTTGCCAACGCTACGAGTTTCCGGTGCATGTCTAGTTTCGTGCTGACACCAGCATCGGCCTTATGCTGCAGGAGATCTCGTACTGCATCTCGTCGCTCCTCCTGTGCTGACACTAGTCTACGCACAAGCTCAAAGCGCTGTAGAAGTTCCTCTGGGACTAGAGGTTCACCATTCGAAGCCGGTGCTTGCTCCTTGGGAGCTCCAACGGCAAAACGATCGGAAAGTTGTTTGCGATGGATCTGTTCAATGAGCGATGCGCAACGACTCTCGATTTCTTTGTAGCGGTGCATTTGTCTATCAAACGACTCATTCGTGTCTTCCTGGGACATCAATGAAACCTTCTCCTTTTGCAGGGCTTGCCGATCTTTCTCCAACTGCTCGAACAAGTCCTGAGGGGTCGTTGCGTCTCCAGCACTTTGTTGGCCGACTCTAGCATTTCCGTAAGCAAGGCTGAGCTTCCGCTGTGCCTCATCCATCAAGTGAGCTATTTTGCTGGCCATGGCTGAAGTCATAGGGGAAGAAGTCGGAGGCATGTTCAAAGACTTATCAGTATCCATCACATCAAGTGTCTCGTTTTCAGCTCGTTCGTTAACATAAGTCACGCTAGACGGAGCATGAGGTACGGTACGCTGAGCATTTGCATGATCCATAATAGCAACAGCAGTATCGCCTTTCTCATTAACCAGCTCTCCGGAACGGCGGCAGTGAAGAAGGAAAAGAGATGTCAAGCGAAAATTACCGTTCCGGGCAGCAACTAGTGCTGGTGTATCGCCATTCGAATCCTGGCATGAAAGGAGCATATCCAGCTCCTGCGGAGGAAATGTATCACGTATCTTCTGGAGTAGAACCTCGCAGTAGTAGCGAGCGCTCTTCCATTTGCCTTTGCTGCGGGTGGTTTCGGCCAAATGATGAAAGACCGTAGCCCCAAACCAGTCCCGGAACGTAAGATTATCTTGAAGCAAATTCACAAGGGAAGGCATCGTCTTTTTCTCGAAGTTGTTGGTAAACAAGACTGCGCGCACAAGCGGAGTCTCCTCATGGACCGACACTGCTTGTACATTGGCACCCCGACGCAGAAGATCCTGAACAATTTCTAGGTCTCCCATGGCGGCGGCCCAATGCAACGCAGTATTACCTTGATCATCAATAGGGCGATCCACTTGGAAGTTCGCCGGTGGTACTGGAGGCTGTACTTTTGCAGCCTCCGGAGCATCACCTACTGTCATGAAATAGTCCAGAAGTTGGTCGCCATATAGTATATGTTCCTGTTCAGTGGTCGACATAACATTCATATCACCCATGCCACGTTTTCGTTTCCTAGAATGAGTGGAGTGTTGTGACATCGGAACCATATCCTCTTCCGCCATCATCGATGATGATTCCAACGTAGTCTGTTCAATCGATTCTTCCTCTTCAAAAGTTGATGGCGGTGGCATTTCATATTGCTCTGGAGGAGGGAAACTAGGAACACTCATTCGCGGCGCTCGCGTATTGAAAGACTCTTCCTGTGTAGCCCGCTTGTTCGCGGCCGATCCTCGCGGCGCTCGTGGTCTGGAAGCAGTGGTGTGCTTCGGCGCCGGTGGCGGACTTCGATCCCCGGCAACATAATCCAGGATTGGGCGTATCTTGTCTAGAATATTATTGCGCTCCGCAAGTAAACGGGCTTCTGGCAATGGGATCCATGTTCCTGGCCGACCAGTAAGCAATGACGATCTTGTCTGCAGGGTTAGACCTGTGCCATACCTTGATATTTTCCATAGCCTCCCTGCACCTTTTCATGTACACCTTTTTGTACTTCACGTTCCAAGATCCGTGTCCTCGAGGGCTTATCGAACCCCGCTACTTTGAGGATATGTGTTGCATTAATCCAATCATCGGCCCTCCTCCGCATCAGGCACTCGCCCTCCATTTTGAACTCATAGACAGGAACCTGGATAAAACAGCATCATTGCGTCAGCTGGTCGTTTCTAAGACGGACAATAACCTGGCGTGCGAACAACTCACTCCACTATATGTTGCCGAATATACTATGCCTTCAGTGCTCCCCGCCATCTTGGATTATGGCCCTCTCTGGACGCGGATCCTCAGGCCGACAAGAAAAAGAGATCTGTATATTGTTGTAAACAGATAAGAGGCTACATCCAAGCACAAAGATCGGCGTATGCAATTCTTCAGTCCTTTGTTTCAGAGATAGCAACTTTGGCAGCCACGGTGGCTCATGAAAAACAAGGTCGGATCAAAATCGCGAGAACGCGTTCGCAGGATGGTTTGACGCGTAAAGTGTTCCAGTCAGGAAGGAAGGACGCTAGGCTTGATTTGGTAAACCAGTTTGAGTCATGTGACTGGGGGTCACGGGTTTCGGCGGGAAGCACCACGGCAACTTCAAATGATGTACTTGCAGCTTTTGAGAAGGGAGCAATTCTTGTTGCTTATCACCGTGTCAACCCGACTGTTCGCATTTTCCGATACAGCATGACGGTCGTGGAGTCAGTCAAAAGCTTTGCGGGCCTGTCCGACAGTGGTATGTTGCTCAATTGGAAATCAGTGGCTTTCTAATCTAACAGCCTGTTTAGCCTCGCAGAAGGAAATGTCGGATGCCCGTCTTCCACTTGCATACAGAGACTCATGCGCTCACCTCCTCATTCCCTTGAACCGATGCCGTCGAGACGAGTACTATCTTCCCTGGAAGTGCGAGGTACGTGGCGTGACGACTACTACTGATAGCGGTGGTGGTTTGCCAGACAAGCTCGACAGATTCCGAAGCGCTCACTAACATTCTACTATTTCATCAGACCGAACGCCATACATACGAAAAATGCCAATACGATGAATTCAAGAAGCGAGTGGCTAAAATGGATGAATTACGCGCGGCCAAGGGAGGAGAACGGAGCAACTAGATATCTTAGTAGCACGGTCAGCGGTAGTCTTGTGCGCACCAACGATTGATCAATATCGAGTTTTCATGGTTGTGCAGCTGGAATCGAGTTGTTGATGTAAATATTATCCATTGTTTGCTGATATTGTTGGCGTTGGGATCAATCTACCATTTCTCATCGTTCAGACGAATCCGAAACATTTAAGCGCAGCACCCATCAATCTATGACCAAGCATGCCATTGCCTCCAAGTGACCTTTTGCATTCAGAGAGGACCGATGTTAGGGCCCTGTATGTTCATGCAAATATCTCCCTTCCAAATAGAGGTGGAGGGACCTTGTTATTATGGCGCTAAGTTCGGGCATGGAGGTAAAATGCAGTGGCGTGTCGTACTGTCTGGCAGACACCGAACGTATCAGCAATCGCGAGATCAGGAGACCTGCAGCATCTGGCGTGAGCTTATGCAGCGCTATCTCCATTGGGGTAACCAATCATCTTGATCTTGAAGTTGTACGTAGTGCCATTATCAATTCGTGTTCCTTGCACTCCAGACAGGGGCAGGGGGGTTATATAAGATGCAGAGAGACAGACAATTGGAAGAAAGAAAGAGGGAGGGAGTTACTCGGTGCGTGGGAGTAAACATGGAGAGTGTAAACATGGAGAGTCCGACATGAATGATATCAACTTCCAAGGCACATGCGGAAAGACCCCGCCGATTGCGGTTCTTCTTTCCTTCCTGGACTACCCCCACCCACCTCTTGCTTAGCAATTCAATCTTCGACCTTCAACCTCCCGGAAGATTCTAGCCCGTGACTCGTGTGAGGGGAGAATTGCCTGGAGAGAAAAGAAAAAAGAGAAGCATGATAGTGCCTTTGCAATTGTCAAGAGTGTCAAGCGGCCTTGAGTTGAGCGGGGTAGATTGTTTACTAATCCGCGAAACTTTTTTTTTTCTTTTGTCAAGCTCACTTTTTGAGGACATTTCTCCCCGAGGCTATTGCGCAAGGGTATTCTTTCCTTGATGTCTTCAAGATTGGTTCCTACTGTAGCGCTATAGAAAGCTTCCTTTCCGCCTCGTGTCTCTCGACCGGATTGAGTATACTACCTCACGGAGTGGGATACTTATGCGATGGGTTTGCTGTAACGTCATTCCACGGAAACTTCATGCGCATACAAAATTCTAACATCCTGACAATCATTAGGCAACTAGGGACTGCCCTCGAATGGCCCGAGGCCAAGAAGAATGCCGATAAGGTTAGAAAATGGGGTATCGAGGTTGGTCTTGTCGTCAGAAAAATGTCGATCACGAAATCATTGACACTTGGCGCCAGCAACTTCTCGCTATATGGAATAGAGCCAAGGGAAAAGAACGAGATGTGCTCCTTTGGGGAGATGAGGTGACACTTCCCGATGCATATCTGAGGGCATATGTTAACTTGGGGTTTGGCTGGTCAGGTCGAATATCTCGTCGTTGCGTTTGACGACAGCCACAGAAAAGTCCGGCTGTCCCTTGCTCAAGCCGATATCCTCAAGTCGCTTGCCCGAGATGCAGCTCTATATAAGGTGGGAGGAGATGTTTCTGATATGAAAGATAAGCAGTGAGCATATCAAGACTATGGAGTTGTACAAGGCACCTCACTAATTACTACTCCAGTGAGGACGAAGCATTGCCGACATTCCACCCCGAATTTGGAAGGTTTATGTTGGAAGCCACGCCAGGGCGACCATGGGGCATCAATCTTACAGATTTGTTGAAGGTGGAATCAAATATGCGCTGGAGGTGCGATTCTGATTTGAAACCAGTCTCAAGAACTATCAAGCTGATTTAGGCACATAGGAGGGAAATCGCAAAAGGGCACATGGCTGATAATGAATACCCCATCACACTCACCACCTTCCCACGCCTTGGAGGTCCCGAAGACTACATTCAGCCCTATTACCCTCCATCCGGCCCTGCGCTGCGTTCTCAATTCGTCCCTGATGAGATCGCCAATCCTCATATCAGGTTTCCAACATTGGCTGCCAATATTAGATCTCGACGAGGTCGCAAGGTCGAAATAAATGTACCTGTATTCAAAGATACAAATACCCCATGGCCGTTTAATGACCCTACAGTGAATTACGACTTGCATAACTGGCCGGAAGATGACGACGTGAGGAACGGAGCTGCTAAAGAAGGCCATGTATATATGGATGCCATGGCTTTTGGCATGGGAAGCTGTTGCTTGCAAATAACGTTTCAAGCCAAGAATATTACTGAAGGCAGGACACTATATGACCAGTTAAGCCCATTGGGGCCGATTCTATTGGCTCTTACAGCTGCGACTCCGATATATAAGGGTTTCTTGGTCGACACCGATGTACGATGGAATCAAATCAGTCGGGCAGTCGATTGCAGGACACCCGAAGAACTTGGTGAAAAGGTAAGTATTCCCTGAAAATGATGAATAATTGATCTGACCCGAGTAGCCCCTGAAAAACGATCGCTGGAGAATTCCAAAGTCACGATATGCATCCAATTCCACATATATTTCGCAGGATCGAAGGTTACGGAAAGAATATATGGATCCGAATCTCGTTATTGACGAAGATATCAAAAAACGATTAATAGAAGGAGGGATGGACGACTTACTGGCAACGCACTTTGCACATCTTTTCATTCGTGATCCCATCGTCATTTTCTCGGAAGACTTGAAAGAATTAGATCTTAATGAGGTCAATCATTTCGAGAACTTGCAATCCACCAATTGGCAGCATATGAGGTTCAAGCCACCCCCACCTGATAAGGATATCGGCTGGCGAGTGGAATTTAGATCAATGGAGATTCAAATGACCGATTTTGAAAATGCGGCATTCAGTATCTTCATTGTACTCGTGACTCGAGCCATTCTCAGCTTCGACTTGAACTTTTATATCCCGATACAGCGAACGACGGAAAATATGGAGACGGCGCATGCGCGAAATGCGGTACTAGAGAAGAAGTTTTATTTCAGAAAAGACCCTTTCCCACCTAGGTCATCACGGCAGTCACATCTGCACAACAATGGCACCGAACCATCTTCTGCCGGTTCTTCCGCTACAGTCAGCGCTCCCCCATCGCCACCCTTAGGACCAGTCGATTCAGAATATGCGTTGATGAGCATAGCGGATATTATAAACGGATCCGCAGATGGCACGTTTCCCGGTCTCATTCCATTGGTGGAATCATACTTGAACAGTGTCAACGTTGATGTCGAGACACGATGCTCATTGGCGCGGTATTTAGACTTGATCAGGAAACGAGCGAACGGCACACTTTGGACTGGAGCAAAGTGGATCCGCGATTTTGTTGACAATCACCCAGACTATCAACATGACAGTAGGGTATCAGAGGGTATTACTTATGACCTAGTCAGGGCTGTACAGGCTATGGAAGAACAGGAAGGAAAGGCTGGTAGTATTGGATGGCAAATGCTTACGGGTCAGAAGTAATTGATCCTCTACAACACTACACACCTTTTCGTCCAGACAATAAACATCACGCTTCACATGTTATGATCATATCATTCTTGTCAATATTTGAACCATTCTTTTGATAGAGAGATAGAGACATGAATCAACATGTACTAGATCTGAATCTGTTCTCTAGGCTAGTCCTTCCCCCTCATGCCTAGGCACATAGCAATCAATTGATAGTCAAGATATTCTCTAATTTTTCAAGGCCGATGCATCAATTGATTTGTTCCAAGTAATTCAATCCACGGCGTATACTCGACCTACCAGTTGACATGGGTACTAGGAAACTTTGAAGTTAGGAACAACGCATCCGACATATCAGACATATCAAAATTTGTCCGAATTGACGGTAAATCATAGTTGATGATACCTGAACAATCCGAGCTTTATCCGGTAAAATTTAAGGACCCTAGACTGTATGGTTGGAACATTAACGATCAATTGAGTAGATATCCATGGATATGTCACAGAGAAGCTATAAGACCACTGTTAATGTACGACCAATACCTGGTTCACCAGGATATTTGATCCCCGATGCTGATTACCGCATGGAAATCACATGCAAAGTTATAGGCATCAATATCAGGGATGCACGTCATTCAGCCTATTTTCCAACAAGTACGGACGACAAACGTCAAGTTATGAGACCCCAGGCTGTCAACAGGCCTCGTTGATCGGCATGCAACGGAAGATGTCAAATATCCTTGACTATCAATAGGTATACACGAATCTAGATGTGACTTGCCGTAAGTACGCGGCCACCTATCCAAAGTAGGAGAAGGGAACGATGTAGTCCGAGGCCATAGGTGTACTATACATATGCTAGGAGCCCCATTGACCTGGACGTGTCCGCGGAGACTTACGGTTGGAGACAAATCTAAAAACCACCTGGCATACGGAGTACAATCGGACATGTCATTAAGGGCCATAACTTAATTCAATATGACATATTCTTATTGTCGGGGTTGATGTGATTACTCCAACTCGCACAGACACCTGCCCTAGGTAATAATGAGATTCATGTGCATGGTGCAGATTTTGACATATGCACAATGCAGAATAGTGTCTGCCAGATCCCGCAAGAGGAAAAATCTACACAGAACCCACAGGCGCTTCTTGATTTTGCCTCTATGCTTGATTGACAGCTGTCCACTTCTTGGTGCATTGACGAATGGTTTCCACAGTATGCTGGGTTCGAATCGGTCGTTTGACTCGTTTCGTACTGAAGTGTTAAGAATATAGGGCCAAAGAACACCCCGTACACTCCTTACTGTGACGTAAATCTGATACCGTCAGTTCCGTTCTGTATCTTATGCGAACAGTTTCCTTCCCTCTCTGACTGGATAGGTCGGAAAATGTCACAGGTGGGTGTGCCAAAGGTGCATCCTGCTAAGTATTTAGTTTCATAGCAAGTCAATCAACCAATAAAAGTCAGTTCATATAAATAAGCCAGACAAAGCAGCTCTTTATCTTTGCCAGCGCCTGGCTAGGGTCTCTACCTAAAATAAAGATAGAGATTCGATCTCATTCGTCGATGCGACGCCAGAGTAATATCCGGCTGTGAGATCGAGTCGGTGTCACACTCGGAATAACCCGCGTCCATCTCGTTGCGTGTTGTAGCACGATCGTTGTTATCTGATCCCAACTTTAATCATAGGTTAACATCGATCCTAGATGATTCCTGCTCAAAGTCAAGGGGAGTCGGCCCAGTCGAGGCTTGATTAAACACTCAAGGAAGCCATCATTCTTTACAAAAGACACATCCCCGATCTGCTCATCCTTCTGGAGACTGATGCTCATGGACTAATGCAAACTAGTTTTCTGGGGGCGCTTTGATCCTCCTGTAAACATGATTCGTGTCAATGACTGATATAAACCATCAGTTATAGGCACAGCCCAGCAAGTTATCTGAACTCGTTACCTCAACGTGGAACTAGGGCTACTCGTCCGGCTTGCACAAGCGTGCGATGATCGCACTGAAGATCAGTGAACACATGTTTCTAGGTTGAGTTCGGATCAGCTGAAGTTCTCCTAGTAATTCCAAAACAACCTCGGCCGATATCGCGGATTGTACCCCGATGGCTGAAGCCTGAAGGGTTAGTTGAAAGAAAAGCCAAAGCAAGTCAAGGACTCCACAGGCAGGAATTCAACGGCGAGTACTCCGCTCCATAGGATGAATAGCCCTGCCCCATGCTTCGGTAACGGCTGGAATTGTCTAGCGGTTTACCTTGTCACGAACACCCTTGGTAGCACAATGCACGCTTTGTTAGCCGATACGGCAATAGAACGGCCATCTTACGGAAACAATACGTACAGTACGAAGTCGACCCCTGCTTTCTTGGCCATCTACTACGTAACTATCGCGGATTGGCATTCGTGAACAGCTGGTGCTAGTTGATAGCGTTGTACATAGTGCGAACAGGGGCGAGTCGTGATTCGCAACAGTGGGTAAATCTGGTTAGACTTGTGACATGTAAAGCGTAAACAACCGTTAGAACTTAGACGGAGTACAGTGGACCCACTGATCTCGATCAACGGCTGTCATCACCTAACGAGGACAAGCGCTTATGCAAATCCTGATGCTCTGTGAGCAGTGAGAACTGGGTGTGAGACTTGTGAGCTCATATTTTTGTGTCTCGTCTATGGTCGCTGCTTCCTAAGACCCTAGTCATTGATTGTCTAGATTCTCAGTAAAGTAGCGCCTCACGGGAAGATTCTTAGTGGCACCGTCGTTGATGTATTGTAATTGTACCCATGTGTACGTAACAAACAGCGAGTGTCAGATTGAATTCAGGTGTCGAGTAAGGTTTCTGATCTTCCAGTGACGATCCGGTGTCGGTACGTCGTAGATGATCAAGGAAGATATTTCAAAGACAACCGATACAAAATGAAAGTTGATAAAGTCGCGTAATTGATGTGCTGTCTGAATTGATCCATCCCAAAGCCTGAAAATTGGCTTGTAGCCCACACTCAGTATGATTGCTCCACTTGCGTCTTGTTCGAACAGTTGATCTAGGCTCATAGTCTCAGGAAAGTGTTTCAGATCATGATCTTATCAAGATTGTTTTAGATAGATAGCGCTGTACTCAGTGATAGAGTGAGACCTGTGCTGGTTGGCATGAAGATCAGGACTGTACAGTGTACATGCGTGCTTCGTACATAACTACTCCGAAGGGTCTTCAGCTTGACAAGACGTGTCCGCAGGATTGCAATCTTGTTAGTAGATTCAAGTAGCTCTGTGTCTGTAAAATTGGCGGCCGTTCCAGGCAGTCCGACGTCAGTGATTGGGTGTTGGGACAGGTATCCTGAGGCTTAACAGACCCATTATTGCTGTCGTGGCTGGGAGGGACTGTGGGACTGGGAACGCTCCGTGAGAGCGGTTAAAGTTGCAATTGTTGGTATTTTTTTACCATCAATCTGCTCACACTAGTCTCGAATGTGTACGGCCTAGTAATCTGATACAGACGCGTACATAGTACAAGATTGTCTTCGAGAAAAGAAAGGGTTCCACCGCATGAATTGCTATGCCAACCAATCTGCCCGATAAAAAGTAGCTCGGCGACCATGGCGTAACCTGAATCTCAAGCTCTCCGAATGAAATTGAGATCTTCTAACGGCCTAGGCTAGACGATCGCTTGTTTTAGGGCGACATATGCCATAGTCGATAAGTCGAGACCAAGACTGTGGTATGCGTAATAATTTGGTACTTTCGTAACGTCTTCCACGAGACTCTGATTGGGATGATATTGATGCTTCTCGTTCCATACGTTCGATGACTTCCTTGAACTGGTAGTTCCTGCGCCCTAGTCTCTTCTATCTCGCCTCGGCTAATGTCCGAAATAGATTGGAAAAGAGAGGCGGTAATGTCGAGACAGAAGATACCGGTAATTATTACCCATCGATCGATCGAAGGGTTCGGTGCGTGCACGGTCAGCCATCGGTAGACGGCCCAGGCGCCAGCGTCTGGAGTGGAAGGTTTGTTAAATTAATGGCAGATTTGGCATCATTATTGGTGGTTAGCTGCGCGGGAGAAGCCTTCTAGCCTCTCAAGGCACAAGAGAACGTAACGAAGTAGTGACAAAATTTTCCTTGATCAGTTTCGTGTGTCTCATGAAAACAATAATGTTAATATAAGGCAAATATATGTTAAATGAGATCAAGGACTGAGGACTCACACCGACTCGGGAAGCGAATTTGAGCTAGATAATAAATGACGGTGTTATAGTTTCCGTGTGTTAGACGATACCGCGCTCTTTCATGGTAAGGTTTTGTCCTTGAGTCGACCTGAGACAAACAAGACGGGATGAAGCTTTCCACATGGCGTCAAACCCAAGTATAACAAGGAGAGTTAAGACGGCTGAGAGTTGAGGTGACACTTGTAAGGTCGCTAAGGTGTAAGTTGGAACTGGGAAGTTGATGGTGGAGGGCGCGGGACCGAGAGATGTACTCTGTATTACGTGTACCGTACGATTCCGGTCTGTAACTGCAGTCACGGCAAGAGCTCCCTGGAGAGCAGCCGAAACAGGCAATTACCTACTAGTGCAGCCCTAGTTGAGGAAGGAGCTTACCCGAGTTGGTGACGCTTTTCGCGTAAAGTTACTCTGCGCCTTCCCTGAGTTGCACCTTCCCGTGTTCCAGCCAGAAGACCCTCGCTTTACCTGTTCAGGAACGTATCGACTGCACTAGTGCAGATAACGTTGGTAATTTTCAATTAGTACGCACTATATACAGTGTATCGCCGAAACACCCTTAAAACAAACACACGCACCAGCGGAGATCTCCACTGTCGCCGTTGGCAGTTGGCACTGACTTGGCAGTGGGCAGTCATCAGTCGGGAAGACTCCGTGATACTCGCCAAGACTTTACTACGTAACGTCCCTATGCTCATGGATCTGGATAGCTTTTTACCCAATACAGAATCTACAGCTTCAACAAGGTGATCCGAACAAACTACGGTGTACGAGACTGGAGACACAGAAGCGGTTACGGATAGGAGGCTGCCTCGCAGTTAGTTAGTGCTATGTTCAAAATCTGCTAACCCAGCTTCGTACGACATGCTTCCCGCAGCTTGTCCCTTTGGGTGGACTTCCAAGGTCTTGCTCCTGTCTTATACCATAGTAAGTTACCCTATACTACTCACCTTTATAGTTAACTTGACGGGACGAACTTTCCTCTTTACGACATCATTCATACGCTTCCTTTGTCTCTGATACGTACCAAGTTCCAGAGAGTACATACTGAATTCGATCTGCCCTATCCACTCCCAGTCTGTTTGATATCTTGAGATCCCGAATTGTTCAGTACAGGTGGATTCAAGATTGCGTGTTATTCTACAATTTCAGGAATGAAATTGTCAAATATCGGTGGATCAACCGGATGCCGTGTTGAGTGTTTACAGATTTTTCTGCGCTTGTGATTCGGGCTGACAACCTGGATGCAAGATCCAGTCTTAGTGAAGATGTGGATGTGTGGCCATGCGAGGAGCAGATCCGGACGCATGCTGCCGACGAATCGGATTGACTCGCGATTCTTGAACCTGTTGGTTACGCGACTTGGGATTACTGATGATGCAGCGAGGGTGATCGCAAAACAGGGCATCAAGCAAAAGTTTGAACCGTAACTATGTGTTATGTAGGGAGAAGTCCGATCTTTGGGAAAGATCCCTGCAGGTTCCCGTGTTCCAGTAAAATCCGAAAAAGGTCAAGATCAAACATAGGAACAGTACTTAGCTGGATAGCTTGTAACGGTCTCGCAAGCGTGGATGATCAAATCATGATTCTTGGGTCGATGTCCACCTAGTCACAGGTTGACAACTTAACAAGCGCGTGACTGCCGCCCCTGTCGGAAACCAGTACCAATTGGGCGGTTCGCAATTTAATTGACTGCCTATGCAACTGTCGCGGACCGGGTTGTGATCTGAACATCCCTGATCCTGGTAGTGTTAGGGCAGCTCTGCCTTCTTCCCGAGGTCATAAGGATCCTGTTTCCTTTATTCCTGCAATGAAAAAGGGGCACGCAAACGATTGATAAAATTGACCAAAAAAGGTAAAAGGGAGGAAGAACCCGACTGAGCGACTGCATCTGCGTGTCGATCCTTTGAAGTTTATGCCTAGACCGTTAGAACATAATCAAATACGAAGTACTGGGCCTGATGGTTAGATGTAATTTCACTAATGGAAGTGTATGGCTTTGAGAACCACGTGTATGTATGTTTTCATGTGCGCTAAACATGATGAGCTCTCCTGAACCAAAAATTATATCGGACAAATACTCTGTAGATATATTGATCTTACTTTGATATATAAGAGGGCCAAAAAGTCAAAAAAAAAAATTTGCACACGGCAAGGGGCTAACTGGGAATCGAACCCAGGACCACTCCCACCCTAAGGGAGTATCGTACCACTAGACCATCAGCCCGTGAGGTTAGAATAGCGCATTTTCGACACTATGATCTGTTCTGCGCTTACGGTAAACATTTGGCATGAGATGGGTTGCGGGCTTCTAGAGCATCTTCGGAATTTGCTCATATGATTCTGTGTACACAATTTGCTGAGTGATACATCCCGATCATCAGGCCGTCAAGCTAGTTACGTGTATTACTGTACCAAGATCTATTGACCAACTTCATGGAATATGGCCTGGATCCTTCCTTGAAGTTCCTTTCTGCCAAGTTCGTGACCAGCCACATCGCCACATGGCGCTGAAACGTTGGAAGTTTGCCAAGTTGGAACTTGCTTTTTGTTAGTTCTTCTCCACATGGTTCAATGTCGGACTTATTTCGGGCCCAGCAACCACGAGATGCATCAAGCCTCCAGAAAAGAAAAGAGAAAAAAAAGACATTGCGCGATTTAACTTCGCGTTGTCTGTATCGCTTGATCTTGCTCCGTTGAATCCTCTTGAGTTAGGTTTGCACAAAGCTTCGACCAGCGGACAATGCGGGCAGATATATTTACGTACGGAGCAGTCGCTACACCCCATGGCGGCTGTTCAGAATCTGTCATGGAATAATCCGTGCTCGATCGAATCGAAGAAAAGCCCAGACTGTTGGCCGGCCATTACATCATTCCATGACCCACATCCCCTAGTCCTCCTTACATCTGTCTCATTACCATACGTGGTACTCGCACTACGACAGATACGGCACCCCGTACCGTAGGTAGGCAACGGTCATAGGTGCTAACGACGTAATTCAAGATCTTAATTAATTCCACACAAGATCAACGGCAATGATTATTGTACGGTACGGTAAAGCCTATGGTGAAGTATGGTCATATCCGATTTTGAACTGACTGCCTCATGCACCAGGCAACGACTTCTTTATAAATACGGTATGTACGGTACTACGTAGTCCGTTAGCCTAGCCAGCCGTTGCACTTGCACTGCATCCTGTCGTTCCCGAGGGCGGGATCTCCGATCGTTCTGTGCAATACATAACTTACCTGCTGGATTTAGAATGAGCCTGCATAAGCCCGTACGTATGTAGTAAAATTGAAAATTTCAGTGTCGAAGAGTGGATTAAAAAACAAGCCTGGAACAAGCAGATACGATCCAGCCAACCATTGGTCGCGGTTGAGTCCGGCAGCCAATCGTCGGGCTGGACACCCGCCCCTCACCCCCCTTTGTGCGGCCCGATACGTACGACTAGTGCATCGATTAACTAACAGATGCCAATCGAGATTTGAGATGCATCATCAATCACTGGACCGTTTCACATCGACTCGATCGCCTACGTATTTGAATTACGTATGTATCGACCTGTATCGACCGCAGCGCCCAATGGGCGTCGTGCAGATAGATCGAGATTCGATGTGAGATATGATACCAACGGCTGCTCCTTTACCACATGTTGCTGGATTTTGATTCGATGGATGATCATGTCGATAACAAGCTCAAGCATATAACAACAGTATTATAGTGCGTACACTGACCAATCCGCACATCGGAGAGAACAAGAAAAGCCAAACTGACGAGGTCGCTCATGCTACTACTGATGCACACTTACATAGTATGTACAACGACGTACTGATCTGTCTGTACGTACTCCGTAATGCGAAATCAAATACCTGTAGCATTTGCCGTAGGTAAATGCGAGTGGATCATGACAGGGTGAAGCTCATTTGGCACTGAGGGGAGGTCTCCCGGCTCGAAACATGGGATTAAACTGGGTCTGTGGTTCAGAGCACGATCGATGGATCTCTTCTTCTGTCTCTCTTTTCCGTTTTCTCAATGGAGTAATTTGGAATGCGGGTGCCCACACACCACCTTTCGACAGTCTCTGCCCATTGACAAAGGCGCCTCGCGTGGGTCAGCAGCCAGGGTTAATCGTCCACGCGGCACCCGAGAGAGTCACTCGTCGATGATTTTTGTCTTAGTAGTATGGAGTAACGGAGCATGTACTATGCACTCACAAGTAAGTGCTCCGTTTTTACCCTCTTTAATTTCTGTTTTGCCCTTAGATCCCTGTGCATTGTTCATAGTTTCGCCCGGGACTAGCGTGTTCTCCGTCTCTGGCACTAATCAACTTAAATTGCCATCCCTATGAAGATTGGCGGCGGATCGTGGCTGTTGCTTGAATGAAATCTGACGGTATGTAGTCCGTACGGAGTAAAACTACATCTGTGTACAATTACATGAAGCATTCGTATCATTACCATACATGTGTTTCGACTGGATCAGTGGATATTATCTTCTCCGTCTAGTTTGACTTTACAAGAGACAATTATGCTTTTTAGCCCACGATTCTCTCAATTTTGTTCTACTCTGCGATATAGCGCATAGTACAGAGTATATACCCCATATTGACAAGCATCGAGCCATGGATCGCAACTTCGCAAGTGGAGGAGAAATTGACTTTGCAGCGCACAGTTCTTGCGCAGGCCTGTCTCTCGGGGAATGGACATCCTTTGGACACAAGTATCCAGTATTGAAATCCATGGATGCAGGCGAGATGGATGGCTAATTATCGCCGCCGATCTTTCCCTTCGTGTATCCAAGTAATTAATACTTGTGTATTAATATAGTACGTAATAACTTACCCAACGATACGAAACCGACGAGAACATGAAAACACGTCCTCTGTACTGGAAAAACGCGCTAAACATTAAGTACTATGTAAGTTAGCAGTGACTAACAAATCTCCACCCCTGAGGTTCCATCGCAATTTGCTCCACCCGAAAAATGATCCTAGCCCTGGCCCAAATGGCAAACTCCACAATTAGTAGAGATCCGCAATTTCACGGCTGGTACAGATACAGATTACAAGCATGGGCAACCTGCTGTAATTTATATGCAAGCTAACTAACTTTACCTACTAACCTTAGTCGCTATGGACCATGGAGTATGGACTACTTGGATCTTATCATGAAATTAGACAAGAAAAACAAAAGAAAAAAAGCGGGACCCCCATTCCCAAAGGCGTAATGCCATCGTTGGCTGTTGGTGAGCGAGGATAGACTCAAGAAAGAGGATGAAGGAGAGGAGCAGGAGGCAACTAACAAAAGAAAACGCGAAAAGCAAAGGCGATGGTTAGTTAAGAAAGACATTCGCCCATCGAAGTGGACCAATACTACTGCTATTATTATTTCTTTTTTCTTACTACGCACTACGACGTCCTGCGATACAGCTTGGACGGGCTAGTTTTACTTAGTTTGTAACTTTGTTATACTAAGCTACGATCTCTCTCCACGCATCTGAACGGCTCAAAACCCACCAGTGGTCCGCCTTCCCGTCCACAAGACACGCTCCTTCCTTCTCTCTTCCTCTCCTCTTCACTTCTCGCATCTCAAAGGGAAGGGGAAAAAATCAATTCTCTTCCTCCTCTCTCTCATCTCTCTTCCCCCCTCCCATCACATTCCTCATACTTCGCCTTTCCCTGGTTCTTCTCTTGATCCTCCCGGAGATTCCCTTCCTCTTCTCGCCTATCGTCTTACTCCCCCTCGCGTCGGCTGCTCGATTGCGGCGTCCCTCCGGAGATACATCATTCACCCGATACGAATTATATTGAGAGGATATTGAATAGGACTTCCCGAAGGAAAAGAATCAGTCAGGAAGCAAAGACAAACGAGAAAAAGGAAAGATTAAAAGGCGGGAATCGGAAAAAGCAAAAGAAAGAAAACACAAGAGGTTTATTGCATATTCGGCCAGCGAAAAAAAAACACTCCAGTACATACCTACTACATACTACATCTACATACTACATACACAAGGCCATCCCACGCGACATTGGCTTAAATCCCTTGCATTGGCACTCCCGCTGACCCCTCCAACCACGTCGGTTGCTCACATTGCCGGACTTCAAAAGTTCGGTGCATCGCGATTGCACGTCAGGAAATTCGAGATCACATCTTGAGTCGAACAAGTTGATATCTGATTAGTGGGTTCGTCGGGTCTCCTCCTTTGTTGGTTCATTTCTGTTTGCCATTGTTCTGTGGTGGTTGTCGGACTGCCGATTCAATCACCGATCCTCTTCTTGCGCCCATCTGCTCTCCTGTCACCAGCGTTTGGCCATTGGCTAGATTCGCGAGATCATAACGGGCGACCAAGAGATCCTATCCGCCACCGTTCATATTTGTCTATGACACTTGAAACTTACACCTTCGCTGGATTGCTCAATAGACGTGGATGAGTGCCGAGATTGGGATCTGATCGCACACCGAGGTTCGTTCCTGGCGCTTGGTGACAGATCTGTTGGCTTTTTGCATGCTTGTCCAACGTGGCTTTGTGAAACAAACATTGACTAACGCGCTGATTTTCAAATTCTACAGTCCTTCCTCGTCGACCTTTTTGTTTATACATATTTCTTCTCCCTTCACAAAGCAATGGCGACAGGCGTCAGTGTCAACCCTGCCCCAATTGGGCCACCGTCAACAATGTATCCCGGTCCTTCTCATCAGTCTTATCCAACTCCTACCATGTCCTCGATACCGCCGCGACTACCTGGTCACAACAACCCTCCACACGCTTTGCGAAGATCGATGGATTTAGACCAAGAACCGTCTCCAGTCCAACCGCCTCGACAGTCATTACCTTCCATACACGAAGCGCTCGGTAACGATAATCCTCTTCCCTACCCCGGGCCATCCCCATCGGGTCCTCCGTCGCATCCTCATACAGCTCCGAATCTGCTCTCTCGTCCCAGCACCGAAGGTCCCGCTGGTCCACCCAATCCTTTCTCTTCGAGTAATAACTCTAACCCCGCGCCATACTTGCGCGAACCGCAATACAATCCACAACAAGGTTCGACAGCCGCGGCGGACCAACAACGGGTCAGTGTGGTTTCATTGTCGACCCAAGGTTCTCGAAAAGAATCTCTTCAGTCGCTTTCCGGAAAGTCTCCCACCAGCAGTGCGAAAACTGCCCCGACCACGATATCTCAAGGTTCCGCACCCTACTCACCAAATAGCTATGGGTCTTACCCGTCACAACCTTACTCCTGGCCGGCACAGCCACCGGCACCTTACGATGGTCGCGCGTACAATGGAGGTCCTTGGAAACCAAACGTAGACGAGAAGATTGGACACCGTCCCGGTATGCCACCACATGGCGATTCAGTGAAGCGACAATTTGACTCTTACGACGTCGAATCTTCCTTGGCCGAGGTGAGTCTTTCTTTAGACGTATTCGCGTTCATATTTTTGGGAGCTTGGGACTAACAGTAAATGAAGATCATCGACGGATCCACCAAAACACTCGAGTTCTCCAGACACTACGCTTCAATTGCCCACCAAAACCAACGCTCAGGTCCTATTCTAGGAACTTTACCGTCCTTACATGAACTCGATGATTTAATACAACAGCAGCAACGCAATCATGAGGCTCTTCTGCGCATTCGCAGCGCTGTTGTGAGCCAGGAACATGCGCTAGCCGAACAAAGAGTTCAGCAACGCCATCCCAAGGTTGAAAACGGGTACGATGATGACCATGTAGGGTTATACCAAGATGGGTTCAAAAGCCCTAGTGGATTTACCGGAGGTGACGCAAAGAAAAGACGAGGCGTAAGTTCGCATCTGCCACTTCGATCGCCTACTTGGACTAGGTTGCTAACGCATATTTCTCATATAGAAGGCGGCTCCTCCAGGACGATGCCATAGTTGTAATCGCGCTGAGACTCCCGAATGGCGCCGCGGTCCAGACGGCGCTCGCACTTTGTGCAACGCATGCGGTCTTCACTATGCAAAGCTGACTCGAAAGATGGGGCAAAACAAAGCCGCTGCCCTAGCGTCGAACCTTAAACCAAAAACTCTTGATTCCTCGTCGCCAGTACACCGATGATATATGGCCAGATTTCTACTATATAATCACCACCATTTTCCTAATGTTTACTTACCACTTCGACTTGTTTTACTGTTGAACGGCGTTTGAAGAGATTGGATTGCACTAGAAGTTCCGGAAAGAGCAGGCGGAGCTGGCGTTTTGTTCTTTTTTCACAATTCATACTCGAGACTTGTATCATTCCCTGTGTTTATTCTCTTTGTTTTCCTTCTACTTGACCCGCTGGTATTCCCCTTGACGTTGATGGGCGTTAAGTTTTTCCTCATTTATATGTCTGATTTGACCATGCTATATACATACATATTCTGTTACTATTTATATGCCTACTATTATATATCCGTTCGTGAGAAATACGGCTTTGTGCTAAAGATGATCTGAATTCCTGGCGCCTGTCACTTCTGTTTATGAGCCATTCGCGCCTTATGCTGTCTTCTATCATCATGCTGATCTGATCTACATTCCTCGAAATGTTCCTCGAGCATACCACAAGTGTCATTTTGACAGACCGATTGAAAATGTCAACATTCTTCGGGACCTTTTTCCCGGTGAATACATACTACCTACTTGCTTGTCCATACATCCCTGAACCCTAACTAGGTTGACTCTTGAGGTCCATCAAGGGCATCTCTTTTTGGGCATCACAATTTTCAGAACCCCACCAGTGCATAGAAAATGTTTGCTGTATTTAACTTTTCACAAACTTACGTACGCATAGTCGCATCTGTACCTACCTTATATTGGGGGCAATATTCCTGATAATCTCAAATCAATGTTGAATGTGATGGACAAACCATCCCATGCACCGAGAACGTTAATACCATCTCTTGACATGCGACTAACTTCGGAACTATTTGGTTGCTGTCGATCATTGAAGAGAGCAAGTGCAAACCAACCCCATCGTGACCATCAATTTGGCATCAAAACAGTCGGTATCCAATCCATCCAGGAGGTCGATGTTAATAGCCCGGTGCGGCGTAGCGTTTGTCGATCATCCGTACTAAGATGCTTGACTCGTGAAATGTAGATCAGTATGTGGCTCTTGTATACTATGTGCCTAAAAGGTTGAATATGTGAGAAACACAATGTTGAGACTATGTACAAGTGGCAGGGGTCCTATGAGCTTGTCTTGCGTGTGTGCAACCTCCTGTCTAGAAGTCAACTCGTCGACATATCCATGCAAAGTCGATGAAAATGTAAGGTTACCCGATCTATTGCGCTGTGCAAACTTTACTCGTCCCTGGTACAGATATCTTCCCTGACGGTGGGATCTCTGGCACTGTGCCGGGCTTGCGCATCTACAGATCAGATCTCCAACACTGCATGCATAACAGATCTCCCTCTAATTAGGTGGGTAGTAAACCAACCAACTTCGCATAATATTGCTTTTCAAGCGACTAGAGCCAACAAGGAACTCAGATCCAGCATTAACTACTGGTCATTTGACTTCACTAAACAAAGTCTGTCAACTTGGGCTGCGATTATTTCAGATTTTGCCGGCATACGATTGGATCGATCACGGTGATAGGTTTAATCTAGAGAAAACTCTGAAAACGCCGCCACGGGGCTACGAAGCCCTAATTCGACTAAGACGTACGTAAAGAAGAGTTGCATGTTGCCTATCGATGTAACTGCATGATATTAAAGTGTCCTGTGCGTTCATTGGAACAATAAGAAGTTGAAATCATGAAAAAGCAATATGTACACATTCATCCAATTGAATTATTCTATCCCTTGTAGCTAGATACCCGGATGAACGATCGATCTTGAGCTAATGTATGCCAACTCACCTAATATTGACATTGATATCTGCCACAATCTGAGAAATTTGTCTTTAGTATCCCGAAATGATAAATGCTGGATTGTCTTTTTTCTTCCATGCACTGTTTTGTGGTAGTTGCATTCACATAAATGCGATTGCCCATTAGATATCCGTCATAGGTCCAAACCCAAACCAACATGCAATGCAGACGCCAGATTTAGATCGAAATTTGAATGGACGCACTATTGCGTCCCGAAAATGCCCGTGGCTGACATAGAGTTTTCTCATGTAATGCAAAATCTAGATCATGAGATCGTATTCTTGATAGATTGAATTTTCAGCTGTGTTGTACATAACGCCACGACTATTGAATCCTTCTCATGCTGGTTTCCGAGTCATACGTAAATTAGTCGGGGACGAGACCTGGAGTAGACAAATAAACGAGCATAGTTCGCGGCGCGGCAATCGGTCGGTACGTACCGCAATTTATGTCTTCTGTATGTATGAACCAATAAAGTACGTCGAGGTTACACTGCAAAGCGCGCAAACTCCTGCAGGAAGATTTAATTTGTAATTGTCTTTGCTTTTTTCTCATGCGCGCAAATTGTACGGTATCTTACCGAACGAATGAGAGGGGAAATTACCGTCTGGCTGTTGGTTGGTTTGGTTACGCAATACGTGGTACCTACAGCGGGAAGCAATCGTTGGTTCAGAGGCTCGACCATGGAACAGGCTGCTTCCTTGCAATTCATTCAGATCTTGCACAAGCAGCTGTAAGATTTCCTTTCGGCCCCTGTAGCCCACTAGCCTCTCTGCCTTGGCTCCCGAGAAAATGAATAAAGAAAGAGCTTGTTTTGTAGATGACTTAGTCATACTGTTTCTTGTTTGATGTCTTCTTGCTTGCTTGCAGAATTGCTGCGTACATATTCCCGTAATCTGTACGGAGTCCGGCAGTTACTACTGTATGTACTACGTACATACCGTACGTACTTGAAACAAACCGTTGCCACTACGTATTCGATAACCTACTTCCTTATTCAGCGTTGATCTGCGGTTAGATGAGTCCTGATCTCGTGGCTGGCTGTTGACCCCGACAAACTTACGATGTGCTTGGAAACGACTACAGAGTAAACTAGTTACGACCTCGCATTCGAACTTTCCCACTGGGGGTATGATCAGCACTGACAGTCTACATAGTATGTACGTATGCATGGAGTACGTACATAGTAGGTGCATTGCGTAAACTTTAACAATCTCTAAGAGGAGTTTAATACTCGCGACTCGATTACCGGACGTCCCAGCGCGCCTACCGCAATATTCTTTGTCCATACCGACGATAGATCTACCATCAGGCGTAAAGGTTCGCACTACAAATCTTTGAAGTAACTAGGTCATCTCCGCGGTGTAACAATCAACAAAAGCGTGGCCAATTGCCGATGCTAGGGGCTCAGCCGTTCTGTCGATCGATCAACTAGCTGCTGCCAAGAGCCGAGACTAGATTGAGATGAGATCTCGATTTGTGGCACACGAGTTCCATCGCCGATGAGCACAACGCCCGATCTGGCTACCTGCTCCGGCAGTAGTAAGATGGTATTTTACCGTTTGTCATTACAATACCGTGTTGTTGTGCGTTAGTCGGCCTTGGGTGCGATGATGTATCATGTCGCACATTACGTAGTAGTATATCAAATACTCCCGTACGGAACACACATGATCGGTGATCTGCTAAGTTGACAATTTGACAGATGTCAGTTATTGAGTTAAAGAGATAGGTCATATTTCATGACTTGTGCATATACGAAGTCGGTCTTGATTTGTTACAGGCATTATTTTGTATTTTGACTTTGAATGTTGGTACCAATTCGAAAGGTAGCACGGTTCCTACTCGTGTAATTTGAAAACTGTACGCTTACAGAAACTACGTACATCCATACCAAATCTTAAGACTGGACCGAGGGAAGCATGCTTCCCTGCGCAATGATAAGAAATCAGTGGGGAACCGGCACCTTACAGAAACACGTAGTATGTACATAATACATAATGATTCGAGAACTTGGTATCACAGCAGGGATCGCCGATATGCTTTGTGGAGATTCGTAGGTCACAATAGGAACATGAAACACCAAGACGGATAAATCTTACCAAGTAATTTCATGTGATACACACATCATCTGTGCGTACGGTATTTCGTATCTTACAGAATTACACGCCGTACATACCAGGTATTCTGTAATTCATCTCCGTACTTGAATGCGTCGTGGTTTTAATGTGCATATTTTCTGCGTGATGTCGATCTTTTTGGATGATAAGTATTATCAAATAAACTTTAAAAAAGACATTGCGAACTATCTTTTAGTCATTCATAGCATCTAGATTTCCTGTTACAACACGTAGCAGTCAAAAACAGTCTGGTAGGTAAGACATGAAGTCGACGTTGACAATATGTAGCCTTGTACTTCAAACGCTACTATACTGTCAATCATACTTCAGCGTAGGGAACGATCCCTCCTCAAAGAACCCGTATTTCGACGGAATTTTTGACCCCGTAGATCCGATGTTGTGGCATTCGAGGGTAATGGTTGGTTTGGGACAGTGCGCGGGATTAGGCCCTCTGTATTTTCTACTACCTAGATACGTACTAACTAGTTTCCTTAGTCTAAATTTCCTTCCAACTGTTCACGTGTATTATGCGTGACAGCCGACAACGGCCTAGCAACCAACATTGAACGTTATATAAGGCTTCAGATGTTCCGGTACCCATTTTACCCTCGGAAGAACATTCGGAAGAACATACCGAAGACCGTATTTCAAGAGGGACTCCATCGCACCTTTTTAGTCCGTCTTTAGGTTACCAGACTTACAGAGTGGGCTGCGCAGTAGATTTCTCTTCAGAACGAACGTCTCCTGAATGCGTCCCGAATCTCGTCCCAGCGTTGCAGTCAGAAGGACTCCGCAGCGAGGAAGGGATTCACATAGTTATGCTATGAATCATGATACTCAGGGCTAAATCCAGTCAAGAGCCTTATTTCAGTAACCTGCTCCGAGGAGTTCTCCGAACACTTCCACTAAGTGTCGTTTAGTGTTCGATTCAACGACAATGCATTAACGAGTTTCCCATTATGATTGTACCTGATTATCCCTTACCGATTGGTAGTTCTAGATCTACATCGGCCTATCAAATCGGAGTTCCATATGGCTATGTTAGATCGCAGGATATCAATGCGGCTAGCGCTCCATTTCGATGGTCCAACACATGGTGACCACGGACGACATGTAAGCAAGAAACGAATATTTTCAAGGCATCGATGGAATACATCCGTATCCCTATTTGTTCTAGCCATAGGCTATTTGTACGAACATACGTACGTAATTTTAACTCCGTACCCCCACGTCGTACATACAGCATACTCCGAATCATCGATGAAGTTCCGTTTGTATACGAACCGCAGTGCTGGTTCCACTAATTGTGAGACTATTGATCCCCAGTGTGGATATTTCAAGTCAGTTATCAGCAAATACAGACGAGCACTCCGAGTACAAGAGGGTTTTCCCATCTCGTTCAAACTTTTATGGTGGGACCGGATGCTACGGGACTGGTTTAGCTTGCTGTGTCTGGATCTCGACTCTCGGGTACGGAGGACTATCGAGTATGCACATGAGGTCGGCATATGCAGGAAAGATCAGTAACCACTACGTAGTTGATGCCTGTCCTTATCCTATTCCTTTGTCATGGCTGAGCAATTCTGAGTACTCCATAGTTATTGCAGAATTACAGGTGTATGACGAACCCTTTAACTCAGTACTATGCGTACGATACAACTCATTGAAGCATTGGACTTGGGATGAGTTTGAGAACAAAAGCCATGCCCTCGTTTCCTATTTTGGCAAGAGTCAGGCCGCGCGAGTTATGGAACGTCTTCAAGATATCTTCAATTTACAGTCATTTGAGACCTCGCATCCACTTCATTCTTGAGAGGTGAATCGAGATTCGATCGCGCCCATAAAATTCTTGACCAGACCCTTTGTTACCGGATCTTTTATCCGGTCCTCGTCCCCCGGATAGTTACCCTAGTTTTACTTTTGTCTAGTTAGCACTTGAGGCATACAGCCAACCTCCTAACTATTTAAAGACACTCATTGGCGAATGACCGCGAATCAACCCTAATATTGGTGGGGTCTTTTGCAGACCAAATCTTCAGACTTGCAAAGTTTGTCGTCAAGTTATCAAATTTGCGCTTAGAAAGACGACTACCCAAGCTAGTGTAGGTAGAAGACCCGCCCTATGTTTGGACCTCGGCGTAAACTCGCGAAACAAATAGTAGCCGTTATTACGTCTACTCCGTATTCGATCTTGGTTTAAGGTACTGATTCTACTCTATAATCGTCAGGTTATTTCCGCGGAGCCGGGTGAAGGTTCTGAACTTCTGAAGATCGCCGCTTTAAGGCGACCGAGATAGGGCTAGGGCTAGGGCTAGAGTCAACCACACCCTCTAGGGTTACTGACTGCTGTACATGAAAGCAAACACGCAACTTTGTCTTCAACTCTTGTAAATGAGCAATTATTAATAACATATAGCAGCGACGAACGTCATTTGTGTATAGGAAAATAGAGAACTGGACAATAGCGCAATTGAATAAGAAACGAAAGTATTTTTATCTCTTCAAACACTGAAGAGAGTTGACAGTAGTTCATATGTAGTACGGTGGGAATGGAGAAGAAAAGGACACTTCAACAGATTGATGAATTGCTATTGCAATGCACCAGACTGCATAGAATTATCATATGCAATAGACACAACGTACAATTGCTTGATGACAACATGTGTACATGGCCCAGATGTCATGAGCATGTATTCAAGTAAAGCCTCAAAACCTGGAAATGTTAATGACTCGAAAAATCCAAGCTATTATACGAAACGCCAAAATTTCGATATCAGGAGCCGAATGAAGGGCAAGCAAAAGAAAAACGAACAAATGCAAAGAAAGCAGAACGTCGCTAATACTGAAAGATGAAAACGTAGTCTCCCACGAAATTTGAATAAAAGCAAAACCCCGATCAACACCAGTGCAGGTAGGTTAACAGCCCACACGACAATGCAAGGTGAACATAAACAATTAAAGAGAATCAGAGACATAGGGTCAACTCGCAAATACGCGGTCATTTTCGAAAGCATGGAGTGGAAACAATATTAGCAAGTCTAAGCGCAAGACATGAGACATTTTGATATATATAACATAGATCGGTCGTCAATAACATTAGATGGTTAGATCCATTCGTATTCCGAATCAAAAACTGAATAGACCACTTCGTTTCTTTCCTAAAGGATAGACAACTAAAGCAGCCAAAAACAGACCAACAGTAATACCAATGGCAACCTGGATCATTCCATATCCGATGTCAAAGACGACCCCGCTGTACATCTTACTGCTTCCGTAGAGCGACATGTTTTGTTGGGCCTCAAGGAAACCTTGTGTCCCGTTGTTGATGATTGAGTAGAACGAGGTATTGTGGTTGATTTCGTCAGCCGAGGTGATACCGGAAACTAGAGAGCCACTTGCTGCTAGACCAGATGGCACCTGGACAAATATTGCTGGCAAAATAGCTGCTGCTGCTAATCCATGCCGAAGGCGACTGTATAAATTCCCCATCACGCCAATAACAAAGGCACCCAGAGCGTTGACGACCTGAGTATTTGATCCAAATCTCTTCGTCGAGCAATAAGTGGTCAAGTAGCCACAGAGTGATATCAGAAGCATCACTGGTATCTGGCGCCACTTTGACTGATTAATAGTTGTCAAGCAGAAGGTGAACATGATAACAAATGGTAGGCGCTGTAGGTAAGGGTTCTCAATGGGGCTTGGTGGACAATAATAATCAGAAGTGGCGTTAGGGTCTAATAGACCGTATACAGATGTACCAACAGTGATGCCGAATCCAAGAAAAAGGGAATAAATGATTGAATACACCATACGAACTGAGCCGGCGACAATGCTACGGGACTGCAGTTCCAGGCTTCCACATAAAACCATATATCCTGGTAAGATAAGAGCGATGGATGACTGAGCAAGTGCGGAGAAACAGAAAAGACGACCTCCATGATAAGGAATACTGCCAAAGGCCCTTGCAAGGAATGACGTAAGGACGGCAGCAGAAATCTCAAATACATTCGAGTATAAGTAGGAACGCGGTGATAGAACCAATTGGAGAATTCCAACCAAACAGCCGAGAAGAAATGCTATTGGCATATCGATAGGACGAGCTCCAAATGCGAAAGGACCAACAGAAGCACTGGCGCAACCATGCATGAGAATGAGGAACCAAACATTGAACCGCGGTTTTTGTTTCATTATTTCCTCCAGTTTTCGAGTTGCCTCTGCAACTTCAATGACATCGTGGATCACTTCTTTATAGATCTGATGTACTTCAAACAATCGACCTAGGTCCACACCTTGCGCAGCTTTGACCAGTTTGACATCTGCAGTATGGGTAGCGGCATCGTCAAAAGATATGACCATACAGCCAGGGATGTACAGAAATTGTCCGTCAATCTCCAACACTTTCGCTGTCATGCGCATATATTCTTCCAATCGGTGCGTAGGTGCTCCGTACTTCATCAATGCCTTGCAAAGGCGCAGCAGGTATCGTTGACGGGATAGGGTCTCGGCAAGTTGGATAGTAATACACATCTCATCACGGGCATCTTCTTGAGCACGCATCTTCACCAGCCTTTGCATGGCTGGGGTAAGGCCACCACTACTTCGAGAACGTCTAAGTGGTGGGCGTTGTCCCGACGGGTTTGAGAAAGAGCTCTTGGTGCTCGAATTTGTCCAGGAAAGAGGTGGAGATGACTTGGAGTTCTTCTCCCACCATTTCCTCTTAGGAGGCTTAACGATTCCCGAGTCTTGGCTGAGTGATCGTTCCGAGATGTTTGTGTCATCGAAGCTACCATTGCGGAGATGTAGGCTATCTGGGTAGCTGATGTACTCTGGACTCGGATCATAGTTTGTCGCCGCATTTCTCCTGTCATGGAGTCTTAGTAGGTTGGCAAGTACGCCAAAGTTGTTGTGAGATCGCGAAGCTAGGCAGTCATCGGGGTTGTGATCTTCAGTGGGCGTAGTCTGCCCGGAGTGCAAGCCAGGAGAGGAGGCGCGGAACCGAGAAAGAGCGCTGAGGCCCCTTCGAGTCATTTGTTGAACACGTAAGAGAGCTTTAAAGAGCTTTATAGAACGTCCTGTTTCTCGTTCCTTAGCAACCGACCCTTCCTCATCCTCGTTGAGCAAGTCGTAGAGCTTCTCTGACAAAACGACCAAAGGTAGATCTTCACGCACTTTAGAGACGATAGGGATAATGATAGGTAGAATCACACTAAGGCCATGTACATCAAGAAACTTTGATTTTCTGAAGCAAAGGCAAAAAGGCCAGCGAGCTTGCTCTTGAGCTGCATGGTCTGCAGGTTTGAGTTTTTCTTCCGCGCCGATCCCATCATCATAATCATCGTCAGTGATTTCAGTCGAGCACTCGTTGGTGCTTGAAGTGGATCCACTAAAGGTACTGTCACCTGAGGATGGGGGTGAGCTATCATCTGAGGAGAGCCGATGGGAAGAGTCACTTCTCAAGCTATCAGGGTAAGGAATGTTGGCGGCGATTGTGGGTCCTTGGAGCTGCGAAACCCCTTCCTGGGCGTGGGAAACTGACGTCGACATAGGCTGTTGCTTTTGCTCAATCTGTAAGCTACGCTGGTTGATAGTATACTCGACGCTATTGGTGACTTGTAGAATTCCCACATTCTTTGGCTTGCTTTGCGCACCCCCTGGTCCGGGCGTCTCCTTGGTAGAAGTGACGCCATTGGGTAAATTCAGTGCTGATGTATGTGAGAAAGACTGGGAAGAAATAGACGTTGTACTTATGAGTCCTCTAGGGGCGTGTCTTGAGAAATTCTTGCCCGCATCAGAACTGGGCAAGGAAACGGCGGGAAAACCGCCAGCCATTGTGATGGAAAACAAGTTGCGGATCTCAATAAGAATTCCAACCTTGAGCTTTCTCAAAATTTGGTTGGACGACTACACCAAGAGGTGGGTTGCGTGCGAAGGCGAGAAAGTTTCACTGGGTTGTATCTACGGCAACGGTCAGCATATTTGTACATCATTGCTGCCAAATACCGGCTCGGCCACAGAATAAAGTCTCGAGTAAAAGAGATACAAAGTGCTCTTTAAGATTCTAAGTACACTTACGAGAGTTGTGACTTACCATAATGTTGTTTAATTGTAGATATGCCGTGCAGGGGCTGTTGCATTTGTAATAAGGATTTGGCGTCACCGATACCCAGTGGCACGTCAGAGACGACCACTTAATGCAGAAAGAAAAAAAACACAAAATACAGCTCTGGTTATGTAACCAGAGTGCTCCCGTTTATTTGACTTTGTGCTTCTTTGTCCGTGGAGTCTAGCCCAGAGCGTGGAGAGCAATCTTGACTAGGACTCTGGAGATGATCAGACTTGGGGTAACTCCAGGATAGAAGCAAGAACCCGGTCCGGCACACAAGATTATTCTCCACTTGTGCAAGTCCAGAGCCTGGTAATTGTAAATGGGAAGGAAAAGGTATCGATCGTGATACTTGGAGGAGGTGCATCCATCGATGGGATATGGTCTTGATATATAGCTTTTTCGGTGGAGGGGATATGAGCCGCATCTTTTGACTAATTTTCAATTATCTAATGAGTAAAGTTCAAGACACTTAAAAAGCGTTCCATCGGCATGATCGTCAAGTCCGACACTCAAGACCGGGTGAACTCGAGCCGTGACGGCACAAACTGCAGCGTCCATGTGGACCCACAACGTTATAGAACAAAAAGGACATGAGTGCCGGGATGTCATGTATAGCTGTAACCATGAATCTTATTTGGTCACATTTCCTCACGAGAAAGATCATTCTATTTGACCCACTTTCTCAATCACTGCCCTTTCGCTTCAAAAGTCGACGATTTCGCTAAGCGCTCGTGTTGCCTTTGTGCCTGAACCTTGCAAGTATAAAGTGAAAAATCCTTGGTTGCCACCTTATTTCAGAGAGTGACCTATTTCCGCAGCTGCTATACGCCCATAGGATCGTCCCATCGGCTGATTGAGCCTCCATCATCGCTTCTCAGGACACCGAGAGATAGATTGCGATTCGGGCAGGGTCTTCGAACTTTCTAGAGTGGCATTACAGCAGAGTATTTTACAATCATATGCTATAGTAAGAACAAGTGGGCTGTTGACAGATATTTCAGACCTATCAAGTGTCTCAACGACGTTATTTCAAAGCCGAGCGTGGAGTGATGGTGACGAATTTGGTCGTCCATGCAGCAGTGAGGGTAGCATTAGCACTGGGCCTGCACTCTTCAAGTGACACACACCCCCTCTTTCAGCATGCCTTACAGACTTGATTGGACCGGTTCATCGAGTCTTGAAATAGGGGCAAATGTGGTCGGCGACTTCAGGCATCCGTTCCGATTGCTCAGGGGCAATTTCTAGAATCGAACTCGATACAAATCTCCGATAGCAAAGACCACCTTGGTCTCTCAGAAATATGGATGAGCATACCATTGCTGACGTATCGAGAACGTTGATACAGATCATCATCTTCTTCCAATCGGCACGTTCACCAGGCGAAGTGGGCTTTAGGGTTAACTAAGTGGAGTGCTGGCACGGATCTCCGTTAAATAACAGTGGAGAGAGCGCACGGTGCCGAACGGCAAATCAACAGCCTTAATTTGGAAACAAATCCACTATGGATATCAAATACGTACGTAGATGGAAAGTGAACTGAGACATAGCCTATGTTCGGAAACTTCGAACTAGGTCCGTTGACCCGTGTGGCTTTAGGAGCTCTTATCGGATGAACGTACCCTGAACACTGAATTGGTTCAAAAGGCACGTCAAAACATAAATCTACATATCTGACAGTTCGTCTGAAAACAAGTCAAGGAGTGACGGGTCATACCTTCAAGTCCTGCTTCTAACATGCAAATTACGAGTGTGTCGGCAAGGAGTCTCTGGATCGGGATTTTTTATATTTACGTGTTGATTTCCAATTACCAGTAATCAGCCATTCGATATCTCCTTCATTTTCCGTGGGCTCTACTGCAAGTTATGCGGATGAGATAGGAGGCACTGAAAATGGAATGAGGGTACATGATTTATTACGCGGCTGTTGACATCAGATTGGGAATGGCAGACTATCGGGCTCTTCATGAATGATATGATTGGCTAACAGCCAGCAGATGCTAGGAGCTAAAAACACGTGCCTGCATTAGCCTTGCGTCTCATAGTGTTGGGAAGATATCTGAATGGTTGATAATAATAATCAATTGGATCGATGGCTGAGTTATGCCGGTGGATTTTTTTAATTGCTGGCTCTGCCAATTGGATTCCTGTCAAGCCCCCAGGGCAAATGCCGTTTTAGCAATAGCTTACGACTGTTTATTTGTCTTTCATGTTTGTTTTCTGTTTCCAAGTCCCCATGTACAGAGTGTGGCAGTGTTCAGCATCTGTCAGATCAAGATCTTTCCGCGAACCAGATCTCTCGTTGTCAGGCCCGGAAATGTTGGACCAATTGAGTTCGCACAGCCTGTTATGATATTCGTCTCCATGTTCCTTGTTGCGTACAATTTTGATCATAATGAAAGATACAGTCTAAAGCGGATCGCTGGCAAGGAAGCATGCATCATGACTCATCAAACACCGGATTCTGATTTACGGCGCTCGGATCTAGGCCACTGATCGTTTGACTCATGACTATATTGCCAGAATGATCTTCTAGTGGCAATATTGGTTACGAAAGAGGTATCTAAACAGGGAAGAGAAGCCAACCAGTGCAAATATAGAACTTGACATGTGGATATAGATGCACGGATTATTGTCCCTGACCTATAATCATGACTAGTCACCAATAAACCTGTTCTCTAGTCAAAGCTTTCGCATTTGATGAATAATCTCGCTTGTTTGACGTTATGTTCTCTACAGCCCTTATTGTAGTTGCTACAGCAAAATTTCTACAACGCCACTTCGAAACTTCAACATCATGTCTTTCTTATCCTTCTGCCTAGATCGGTTTCGGTGTAGTCGGTAGGATCATCAGAAGGCATTTGTAAGATCTACTTGTCTCGCGGCCGGGCCACCCACGTAGCCTTTTAGACCACTACAATAATAATGATCGAACTTAATAGAAGATTACAGCTTTTGTTGTTCACCAAAACTGCAGTATAACGACCCGTGCGCCGAGGTTACATGTGCTATTATGCATCTAAAGCTAGAAAGTCATCTGGTGGTTGCACAGATTTGATGATATTCATGGATGTTACCGTGCAACATAAAATTGTAGAGATACATCCCTTGAGTAATTGGTAAGACTTGTGGCCTTATTCACCATGTAACCTCCGGCTCATGATACCTAGGTATCGGATCATATCTGAATAGGTTAAGTTTCCGACATGGTATGGAAGATTTATCTGAAGCTATTAAGTGAGATTGTGAGCCTGAAGGTGTTTTACTACCTGAACTGTTGAAACAGCCCTACCAAAATATAGCGATGATACAATATTTATGGATTTTCTCTTATTCAAACCCCACGCACGTTCTCAGGAGATAAAACTCATACAGTAGGTCAGCTTGATTGTCCACATGGGATGTAAATATAACAAATTAACATAATTTGACGATGGTTAATGAATTGTTTACATGTGACAATTGGCAACATCAATGAAAAGTTATACGTTTATTACGGATCAGACTCCTGGAATTGGTGACTCCATATGCTGAGTCGTCAAGATGACCGCACGTAAAGTATGCTAAGGAACATCGTAGTGAGATGTTTCTAGACGCTTTGAATCTTCTTTCTTTGGCTTTTCGTCTCTATACCTCGCATGACCATTCCGGCCATGTCTGAGAAAATCAGGGCCTGAACTCACGTTAACTAGCCAATCTCCTATTTACTCTCCTACTACTCTTCAACGCTTAGAGCTATGTATACAACAGATAGTGGCCTTCTAACGGCTCTAGAACTGTGCCAAGTTTGTTGTCTGAGCGTCGTTTGGGTACCACCGGAACCTCTCTTGCGCCGCCGGTGCACTGCCTAGCGCCAGGCCGTGAGGCCGGCATCAGAAACTAGGGGGCATGAGCCATCGCTAGGCCAGAGTCAGAAGATGACGTATACCTCTCGGGAGCTTTCACGAGGTCAAGATCTTTTCAATATTTGGCCGTGAATGTACTAGGTCCGATTGCTTGGATGTGTTACTCTGTGGGGCGTTGACTAATCGTAGTATCTTCGTCTCGGATACCAGCTAGAACAACTGAAAGTCTATAGAGGGTGGTGGGGATCATGTCACTTCATGTGCCAGTGACCCAATTTTCCGAGTAATGGTCTAGATTTTGAGGAACATCAAGTGCCAGTGGCTCACCTGCGACTTTGAAACTCAAAAAAAGCGCATTATCTGAGCATGACCTCGAGAGGGATGCCATTTTTGTCATATTGAGATATTCGCCCAGCTCCTTCATGTCTCTATTCGATTCGGGATTCGGGTCATGGGCCAATTTCGCGCGAGGTTCCATTACTATCCCCCCCCCGATCTATGACTTCTTGATAGGGCTTGGGCCCACTTTCAGAATTTGTGTCTCTCATTTCTTCGAGAGCATAATGGAAAGAAGACTTTGCCTAAAGAATAAAAATCATGTGAGTATTGTGCCAAAAGCCTACAATTTGACTGTCACTCAGCACTCAATCGACTTCTCGTTCCAACAACGCCGATTTGATAGTCGGCTAACAACTCGCTAACTATAGAGATCAGAAACGAGAAACAAAGGAGGGAAAAAAGACAATGAAAGTCAAACGTCTACCTTAACCATGATTCGTCGGAACCTCTGTGGCACGGTCCGGCCCGAAAGTTTGTGATGCATAAACCCTAACAAGCCCTAACAGCGGCAAATAGCCCTAACTCGATATAGGAGACCCTCCGAAAACAATATCATATCATCATCATATGATCATCATATCAAACGGATCTGGGTCCGACGACGACGTTGAGAATATGACGAAAGAGTTGACCATGGGAGGTTCAGTCAGTACGCTTGGATGGTTTACTCATCCCCGGTATTTAGGAACGGTCTCCAGTTTTCCCACGGTTGGAAATGCACAAACATTCTGGTATCGACTGCGTACCTAGGTAAGCGTTCCGTTGTGTCGGTACGGCTGAGCATCAGGTGCTGACCCGTACGGAGTTCAACGAATATTAGGAACGATGCCCGCCTTTTTCATGTACGTATCCGTGTCTTGAGCCGCGGCGGGTCAAACCTGGGGACGGTAGGCTTCCGTTAATGAAGTCAATCATTTGGGAAGATGGTGATCTTTGAGCAAGCTTATTTAAGGTGTGCATTAAATCAGGGACGTCAAAATGAGCCTAAACATCACTACGACGTAGTTGGTATGAAGATAGCTACAGCTATTGCGTGTATATACAGCGACATGTAAGCCACAGTACATAGCCGCTAGACGTTTCACCCTTCCAAAAGCACAAGCTCAACCGATCTAGGGGGAGAAAATGCTTAGCTTGATGTCAAAGAATCACGGATGTAGCGCTTCGCGCGGGTACTGGCAGCCCAGTTTTGCTGCAGATTTACATAGTTATTGTACTACGTACAAATGTATTAGCGGAGAATGTGGATAAAAAGTTTGACTTCGGTAATTAAGGGGGATTTTCCCGGACGGATATCAATCAGAGTTCGTTTTACATTTCCATCGGTTCGCTGCAAGTTTGGTTTGGTTTGGTTTGTTTGGTGTTCGGTTGTAGTGAATGCAAACTCAGTCAACCTTGAAACTGTTGAGAGTGGTTTCGAATGTCTTCGTCATCTTTGCCACAAAAGGGGCGAAGTGGTGTACACTTGTTTCAATACATAGACACAATACATGCAGAATACATGGTCGGAAAGCTGAGGAGGCGGTATTAACAGGATGCATTCCTTGCCAACAAAAACCAAATGCTTTTAAGTAGCTGCCATTAATAGCTACATATATGGAACTCAATTCTCTCAGCACTCTCACAAGCTTCCAATTGGACCTAGTGGCCGACCTGGGGCCTTTGTTCAGTTGTGGTTGCCTTACAGCAAATATGCATCAGATTCTGGGGTGCTTGAGCACTATGCAAGGTGCCCCCAAGAATCAAATAAGCCTGCATTCCCGGACTGCAATCCTTCTGCAACACCGTTGAAATGAGCACACACATCGCAGCACAGCATGAAGAAGGAGTGTCAGATTCGACGACTGACAATTTTTTGACAGCCAATAAGCCTGCACGGGCCTTTTGACTTTTGTTTCTATTGTCATGTCGGACGGGAATCCTTGTGAGATCATTTTGACCTAATAAACATCGAATAGCATAGTGAAGAACTTAAAACGGAAGCCAGGTTTCCAACGAAAGAGACAAATGTCCCTGGACCGTGCTCAACAATGTATAACCTATTGGAAATCAATCTCACTTGAATGTTATTATATACAATATGAGAATAGGAGTATTCTGAGGACCTTGCCATAGACATCATGATAGGTTCTTGATGGGGGCACAAAAAGCCATTGTACTCTTGTAATTGAACGTATGGCCTTGGTGCTTCCACTTCCTCCGAATCCGATATGATAGATACATTGAACATGTCGAGCCAGCTTGTAACTAGTCATACCACTGCGTCAATGACGGCTATGTACGTAGTACATGCCATAGACAGAACTCTAATGCTGCTTATAGGATTAACTATTCCCTTAAATCTGTAACGGGCATCGAGCTTACATGGGGCTGTGACTCGCACCCACGGATGTATGTAGGCGAAGGAAAAGTACTTTAGACTGCGGGGCTGAGGTCAGATATTCGTACAGTGTTTTATGTTGTGTATCAAAATCTGGGATCGAATGATGGCTAGGCGACTGGAAGTCCTCTCACAAGCTAATTATATACGAGTCATCCATGTATGTTCTGGTTCTAGACCGTTGAACTACGTATCTACCATCCATACACTCAATCCATCTAATAGACATCTAGAGATTGATATCGCCTACCCAGTTAGAGAACTCTAAGCCTAAGGAATGTTGAAAGTGACTGCAACTTCTCAGGCACATGCTATTGCCTGCCCTCGAATCTGATTTCCAAAAATGATCATACTGCGAACAAACTCAAAGGCTTCAAGAGACATCATCATCGCTTACTACATTCCACGTTATCGTTGCAATATCACTGATCCCGATCCTTAACAATAGAAGAACAAACACCCACACGCCCAAGCCAAAGCCGATAAGTAATAGACAATCAAGCCCTCGCAATGAAGACAACAATGTGCAATGTAATGCGCCTATAACCTGGTATCATTTCAAATTTGAAGGGGAAAGAAGAGAAATAAATGGTCCAACAAAAAACTTCCGACTTTTATATGCAGCCCTATTTTCTCTTTCTCTATCATCTCCTTTCCACACGACTTAGAGCCCCTAGTATTAAATTGATATCCTCCTTTTGCTGTCTTGCTTGTCGTGTCCGTAGTGCCATTTGGCGAGTGCCTTTGCGGTCGCCAGCCTTATGGGGATCCTCTTTGGTTTGAGTATCGTCTTCAAAGATCCCCCTTGCGATTCGGTTGTCTCGCTCTTCGAGACGGTCGGAGCAGACCTTTAGCATCTGACGAGATAGACGATCGGCCGTAGAGCGGTAAAGATCAATGTCATGAAGTCCTGAAGCAAAGGCATCCAATGTCGGGGCCAGAGATGAAGTAATACGTGATAGACGGCGAGATATCATGGCAGGTGGTAAAGGCGGATTAGTAGATGATGTAGGAAGTATCTTCTCGTCGCTTGTACCCCCTTCACGATGTATTCGAAGCCCCTCGGGTGCGAGAGTAGTCATTATTGTTTGCTGCGAAGGATCTAATATCGCCTCATCAATGACTGGCAAGTTCTTTGACGCAGCATCGTCTTTCGCTGTCTGCTCGGTAAGAGGCGGTTCAAATGCTGGTATTGAAGGCTGCCGCAGTAACGCGTTGAGAGCATGTCTCTCATTTTGTAATCTGTTGTGGTTAGCACTAGACGCTGCAGAAAGGGAAGTGCATGCCCAGAATACTCACTTTCGTATTTGCTCCTCCAACTCTTTTATCTTCTCCGCATTCTGTACATTCTTCGGATTCGGTTTTTTGACAATGACTGCAGGAGCTGGTGCATCTTCCCGCGCAAACCAGTTCGTTAGCTCGGATTTGTTCGAGAAATCCTGAAGTAGCTCCTCTTGTATGACTCGAGCTGGAAGATATTAGGATCTCGTTACCACCAAAATTCAACCACGCACAAGAAACATACCTGCTAATCTGGCGCTGTCATCATCAGAACGAGAACCCGAGGGTTTATCGTCCAGTGCACGAGTCGCACACCACGTCATCAACTGTCTCATCCGGCGTGGCTCTGGCAGTCCATTGCTTGCAATGTGTTTATAAAATTCCGAGGTTGGAACCTCTTTATGCGGAAGTGCTGCGTCAAAAATGTTAGCGGAAATGTCCATCCGTAATATAAAGGTCCTTCGCGCCTCCGAGAGAAGGTACACACCATTTGATGCTCCTGAGTCTATCAGCGAGCTTGCCCTTCGACCTCTCATTCCCAGGCTATTTCTTCTTTGTCCCTTTCCGTCTCGCCCTTCCCTCATTTCCTTATTCCTTCTTATGACGGGCGTGTCTGCCACAGGCAAAGCGATTTTCGATGTGGCGCCTTGAGAAGGCTCCGGGGATTGCAAACTGATATCAACAGCAGGTTTTGCCTTGGCGGGTCGACCTTTCTTTGCAGGTTTCTCTATCGGAAACGGAGGCTCTTCGTCGCGTTTTCGAGTTTGTCTGCTCGGGACTTCGGCTTGCAATTCTACTGACACTCTCTTTGGCCGTCCTCTTGTGGCTTTGGTCGTTTTTGTGTTAGCTCCAACATCTTCTATTCTCGTATCTGCAACTTCTTGAGCTGTATGCGCTTTCGGCGGACGTCCTCTTCGCGGTGAGTGCACGACTGGTTCTTCGATTGCAACGTTATTTACAGCCGGCGCTGATTTTAACTTTTTGGTCGTCGCTCGCGAAAATTGGAATCCTCCAATATCTTCGTCGTACTCAGCTAGATGACCAGAAATCTCAAAATCAGTGACCAATTTCGCAAATGACAAGCTAGGGTTTTATTCCAGATAGCACAAATACACTACAGATCGCAAACTTACCGGCATTACGTTTTGATGCATTCCGCGTAGGCCTCCCTGGCGCTGATTTCGGAGGAGCAGCGCCCTCATCGTCACCATCGTCCTTTGCATTCAAGCGCGAGCTGGTTCGCGTCCCTCTTCCCTTTTCCCCATTTCCGCGTGCTGACGACGACGACGCAGGTCGGCCCTGCGACGCCGCCATATCAATCACTTTCAGAGGTTCACGGCGCGCGGTCCTTGTGGATGTTGCTGTTAAGACCGTGGTGGTCATAGCAGGTATTTCGATTTGCGTCAAACCGATATAAATCGAAGAACCGATTGCGTAACTATCAAGTCGCCCACACCGTCACTAAGATTTCGGTATAATATACGCAAAAAACCGCGAGTCCTCGTGAAGGTCGTAAAACCGTTGTTGTCGTCCGTCTTGTTTGCGCGATCGTAGTACTTCGTAGTCTTTAGCGGATCTCTGATCCTCTCGCGCCCCTCTTTCCCAAGGTATCAATCGTATCTTCCGACAGTATTTCGCGTAATGTTTATCCTTCCGCATATAATGCTTCCTCGTAGCACCGTTCTCGTGCGCAGAGTTCTGTCGAATTGGAAGTGTCAGAGAATGAGGAACTTGGATTGAAAGTACGGGTCGCGCTTCCGAAGATAGACGCGCGCGACCAAAGCTTCTGATTCGATGAGCGACCCCACCACCGCAATTGACCGAACGAGCAGACAACAACACTGGAGAAACTGCGGCTGTCGCTGAAACGAGACAAAGTGCTGAGCTGAAAGGAGGCAATACGGTATTGACTTGAATTGAATGAAGTCTTTCTTGTGCTGGCCGACTGTAAACACGCCAACGACCAAAACAACCTTGTATGTGGGGTCCGCTAAGCCTATCCGGGGCTAGTGTGGATAGTGTGACACGAGGGGACTTTCTACATGGTATTCTACTTTAGTACTTAGGATACTCTTCCTGAGATGAATGTCTGTACTGTCGTAAATTATCATGGAAAGCGAGTATATATACATCTACTACTTTGTCTTCTGGATGCGAATCAACCCACGATCCTGCGGTCAGCCGCCTCTTTCTCCTCCTGGGAGATCTCATGCTCCTTTTGCCTCACGTCAGGTTCGTATTGGGGCACATCTGGACTGTGGCCAATGGACATGCCAACACGAATCTATAGAAGAACGGTGTCAGTAATGACTGCCATGTGTTCTGACTTTCCTTGATCTCACTTACCAATGTTTCGAGTGCACCCTTGGAGTTATCAACTAGATCACTATCGAAATTGATTTTTCCGGGTTCGAAGAGCAGCACAACGGTGCTGCCGCCAAATGCGAAGTAACCCAGTTCTTCGCCGCGAGACACGTTCTCGCCCGTTTTCCGAGTAATCACAGTGCTTCCAACCATCATGGCACCAACACATACCGCCATTACCCGGCCGTGAGCGACCGAGTCGATGGGTACCAGTACTCGGACATTCTCACCATAGACATCGAGAGCGGAACGAATGGCCATAGGATTCACTGTATAATATTCACCTTCGATGGTCTTCGGAGTGCCAAGCACTCCGTCCACAGGAATATGGAAACGATGATAGTCCTGAGGTGCAAGCCGAAATATTCCAAGAGCACCGTTCTTGTAACGTGCAACATCTTCCGGATAAGCCTTGCCTAGCAAACGCTCTAAAGAGAATTCCCGGCCTTTGATCCAGATCTTCGTAGCGTCTTCAATACGATCAAAAACCACACTGCGGCAATCAGCAGGAGAGACAACAATTCTCGGTTCGTCGGGAGCTGAACAAGGTCTCGCGCCCGGCTTCAACTTGCGATAGAAAAATTCATTGAATGTCTTGAAGTTTTCCACGGGCTCCAGAACCTCTGACATATCGAGTCGATGGAAATTGATGAAGCTTTCGATCTGACTAGCAGATGCTGGATCATCGTATTTCTTCCCCTGTTTGATACTAAGAGACTTGAGCATCTTCCGAACTGTTGATTCTCAGTTAGTCATCCATTATTCTGAACCATGTAGTATGATCAAACTTACTTCGTTTCTTCTCCATATCGCGGCTTTTGATACCCTTGTATAACAAGCGAATACCAAGACGGACATAGACGCTCATTTTCTCTTCGTTTATTTGACCGGTGATACGGTCCTGCACCAGGATATTTGCCGAATTGGCACCAAGTCTGTAACCACCATATCCAATCTTAGTAACGACTTTGCTGTACCATTTGCGCTGTGCTTGGCTGGACGTAACAAAGCCACCCATCACAAGGTTATCAACCTGTCGCCAGTCTTGACTGACGCACGTTGCAAGATGGGTGATAATGTCTGCATCAGATCGTTTACTCAGACGTGGCTGGTGACATAATGGACATTCTCCAATTTCAATGACATGTTCTTCACCTCGCTCATCAGCAAGGTCATCGGGTGCGAGTTCACCATATCCCGGGGAGGGCTGCTCCCCTTCTGGAAATTCGGACAGATCCAGTTGCTGTGGTTGGCTTTCCGTGCCCTCTAAATCAGTCGTCTCATCCGCACCAGAAGAAGTATCTGGGCTACGGTCTCCGGTCGAAGATAGAGAGCCTGGCACTAGTTTCCGAAGCTTGGAGTCGAGTCCGCTATAGTTACTCTTCTGTACTTTTTGTAGAGCATCTTCCAAACAGATCACAGCTTGATCATAAGTCAAATCGTTGAATTCGCCGGACTCATTCTCAGCAGAGAACCTGCTAAAGAAACTATCGATCGTAGATTCTTTTAGAGTCGATCCAAGTGTATCAAGCATAGTAGTAAGCTCGATTTTACTAAGCCGGCCGCTATCATCAGCATCGTACTGCTTGAGCATGACCCTCCAAAACTGTTGACGAAGAGCTTTATAAGGCATGTATTTTGCCTTTATGTAGAGCTCTGGAGAATACTTGTCTTCCCAGCGCTCCTTGTTCTTCAGCAGAAGCGGGATCGTATACGTCTTGAGATCTTCGCTATCCGGGGAGCCTTGGGGTGACGGGGGTGTTTCATCAATCTTTGGCGAGAGACTGCTGGTGATCGGGACGTCAAGAAGTGGGTTGCTCGTCTCAGAAGGGACGCTAGTAGGAGGGGTAGGTGGAGATTGATCAGACCTAGTTTGTGTGGTAAGAAGTGACGGGTTGGACGACTGAGATGATAAAGTTGGTTTCGATGATTTGCTCAGACTACTTGCAGAGTTGGAGCGCGACATGGGCAGCCGAAAGCGCGACCGAGACTGCAACGGCTGACCAGGCTTGGACGGCTCCTGTAGCTTGTACAGACCAGTCTCGGGGTCGGCCTCTGGAGCAGCTGCTATCAGTGTTTGAAGTGGAAGCTCGGCGGTCGCCACAAGATCATTCCCAGACAATTTATCACGATCAACCACTGTGAAGCTCATGGTGTATGACTGTTCGTGTTTCATGACTTGGAACACCATCTTTTCGTCATAGACAGGGTTCAAATTATGACGGATGACCCTCGTACGAAGAGTCTTTCGTCCCAGTGATGTTACCACAAAGGGATCCATATCGAAGGAGGTTCGAGTCACTACATGAGGTCAGATCTAAAGTCTACCGCCATTCGATTTTATCAAGGTCTCTTACTGTTCCTCTCCGGTGGGAGGTTGGTAATCTTATTGATTTCAAGGAAGATGACTCCTTGAACCCCATTCGAGGCACCGGAAAACTGATATGCTCGCGCAGCAAGAGATTTGCGCTTAAGTCGTGCGATACGCAGCCGACGCCTTCGCTTTTCCACGATTTCGGGCTTGGTAGGATCGTCAGTCTCGTCCGAAGTTTCTTCATCTTTATCATTTTCATCTTGATCGACCGATTCCAGCGCGGTATCGTCTTCTTCTTCTGCGGCGCACACGATGGATCTGAATTTTCGGTAGGTATCGGCAGGGGTTGCGGTAGGATTGACAGTGTCGAGCAGAGAAAACTGGATGAGAATCTGCCCAGAAACTATACTCTCCTTCTTCTTGCCTCGTCTCCGCTTGGACTCCAATGTGTACCATTTGGGCTATTATAGTATTAGCCTCAGTTCGTGTTTCGGATGCTGGAACCACAGGTGTGAACGGAAAGTACCTGATGCTGAGTTTCACCTTCGGCAAATATCTCCTCTAAGGGAATATCGAATTCTCCCATATAATCCCTCCCAAAGCGATCACGGTCCCAGCAGACACACTCCAAGAGGGGCACCCCGCTAATGGGCAATTCAAACGTAACGTTCCAATCGGGATTAAGAGTCTTGCTGATCGTTGGAGTCGACTCGCGCGAGCTTCCGAGGGATACGACCAGGTACTTTCCAGATGTCAGCCAGAGCCAAAGCGCATAGTCAACAACTGACCGAGGGAAGGACTTACAGGATCACTTGTGCCACCTCTATCCTTTGCTGCTAGGTCCCTTCCCTAATGATTGTTACCATGTTAGCTTGGCCTTGGCATCAACGAGTGGAGGGGCAGCGCTGGATTGAAGTTGTTCAGCCGTACCTTGATCACATTGACTCTGAGTGTTAGTGTGGACTCCATTGGTGACCTCAATGGACTCGGATTTCGACTCTGCTGAATGGGAGTTGTGCTCTTGGAGCTGATGAAGCGCTGAGGCAGTGGTAGACGGACCATGGTCAACTGGAGTGAATGTGGGGTATAGCCTTATTATATCTGGAGTGGGTGGTAGGTATAATGGGCAATAAAAGCAGCGCAGCAATGGCGATGGCGCAGGGACTAAACTAGCAAGGCAGATCTCTGATAGCGCTATCGCCGGATACCAAGTAGCAATGGCTATGCCGTCCGTTGTGTTGTGAATCGAAGCAATCTGGGATTGGGAGAAATGGTGACTGGCCTGCAGTTGACGTGACAATTGTGTTATTTTGATGGACTCGCTCAA
The DNA here is from genome assembly GCA_001571465.2 of Talaromyces pinophilus. Taxonomy (NCBI): domain Eukaryota; kingdom Fungi; phylum Ascomycota; class Eurotiomycetes; order Eurotiales; family Trichocomaceae; genus Talaromyces; species Talaromyces pinophilus. Next base: position 1,273,070 of record CP017344.1, on the reverse strand, counting down.
TTCGTAGACAGTGGAAAGAAGTAAAAAATCATGATGGTATTTCAAAAAGAAGCAAGCAAAGAGAGACAAAGTAAAATCAAGGATGAAGTACCAAGAACACCAAGGTGGCTGAACGAGGGGAATGAATAATGATGGAAGAGGAGGAAGTTGCCGAGTTGGCGGAGAAAGCAAGCGGGGTGGGGACAGGAACAACAACTTTTCTTCTTCTTACTCTTAGTACTACTACTAGTTACTTACTCTTACTCAGAATTTCCAGCTGAGTAGCTCGCTCTTACTCACTACGTACGTACGTACTCTCCAACGAGGCACAGATTCATTTTGTTTCAGATAATCCTTGGGCTGTCTGGCGAATCACGATTGTTGCGAAGTTGGTCCGTGTCGTATCCTGGCATTTTATCTCGCCAAATCCCCCCAACCAGCGACAATTATTTACAAACTGATCGTTGCGGAACATTCGGATGTGAAGGCATCCGCATCGTGTCCAAGTATTAAGTACCGGCTATCAAGTGCAATTTTGTGCATGATTCCCTGTACCCAGTACCGGCTACGTAGTACTACGTCACGCCGGCCAGATCGTTTCGGATTGATTCTAAATATATTGCAGTGCTAGCTGGGTGGGCCACTTGACGGGTGATGATATCAACTCGTTACCCCGTTTGATGTTACTCTTGTTATTGTTATTTGATCTGTGCGCACGGTATTTACAAGGAAGGGACGTGTGAGGGAAAAGTAAATGAATGTACACTGTTCAGAATCCGTGTACGAGAACTAATCTATCCGCCGTTCGTCAACCCGACCCCAGACTTCATCGGGAGTGGATTTTCCTTTCGTCTCGGGAACCCGGAGATAGATGAGTAAACCAAAAACGCCGGCTAGGCCGGCAAATATCCAATAGATCTGACCTTTCCCTCCAAGAGCCGCGTTGAGGATAGGGAAGAACTGGGCCACAATAAATGTGGCAATCCAGTTAGCAGACAACGCCCAGCTTTGAATGGCCCCCACAGCCTCAGAGCCCACAAGCTCAGAGGCAAGGATGAAGGGTACAGGGCCAAGTCCGACTGCGAAGCTGGCAACAAATAGTAGACTCGCCAGTGCAGATACTATTTTCTGTCCGACGGAAATACCAATGGCCAGTAGCACCGATGCTGAACCCATGCCACCAATACTGAGTAAAAGGCAGGTCTTGCGACCGATCTTGTCTGGTAAAGGAGAGCACGCAAGGGTGACGACAAGGTTTAGGGCAGAGATAATGACAGCTAACAACGGAGCCGCTGTCGGGAGAGTAGTCTGAAGCAACGAGACACTGTACATGATAATACTATTCACACCAGTAAACTGCTGTGCAAGCATGACAATGACAACTGCAATAATCGCAGGTCGATACTTTGGGTTGGTGGTCACGGTCAAGATCGTGACTCGTGGTTCTGGAGAGGAGGGCTGATGTGTATGCTGTGACAACAAAGACTCCTCTTCATCAACTCCATTGCCGTCAGTCGACCCAACCTTCCAATTTTGAATCTCTTCTTCGATATCCGCATCTTTGCCACGAATACGTTGAAGAACTTGCCGCGCCTTATCTGCATGTCGATGTTCGGCCAACCAGGACGGGGTTTCTGGCACCAAAAGAAGGCCAAGAAATTCAGCCAAGCCAAGGCCAGCACCCACGGCGAGAATAATTCTCCATAGGCTGTCTCTGCTGAAGAAATATCCAAGAGACTGGGTCAACAAGATTCCTACATTGGTCATGACTTGAGTGAAAGCACCGAAGAATCCCCTTGACGAAGGCGGTGCAATCTCGGACACGTAGATTGGACCAACCACAATCGAAGCTCCGGCTCCGACGCCACTAAGAAATCTTCCAATACTCAAGACAGCGATATTTGGAGACAACGCCTCAGCGATCGAGCCCACAACGAAGAAAACCGTAGTCGCCCTCAATGCCAACAGCCGACCCGACCGGGTGGCTAACGGTCCGGAAACCAAAGCCCCAACAAGACCCCCAAGTGTGTATATAGATGAGACAAGCCCAAATTGCGATGCGTTCATTGGTAGACATTGTGGTAGCCGTGCCGAAACTGATGCCGATGTGATGCTCTTCTTCTCGCAGGTAATGACAGCTTGTGGGGCATTCAATTCAGCCTAGATTTGCCCGACTCTATTAGTTCACTGAATCATGATTATAAGGATGAAAATGCATACCAGATGAAAGCCAAACTGAAGAGGCCCCAGGGTCGAGACAAAAACCAGATAGATCAGGAACGCGGTAACGTGGGATTGCTTAGAAGTTGTAGACATTGTATCAGCTCTGCTGTAATGCCTATGGTGCGCTGTATGTATATGTGGTTGATCGAAAGACTATTGTCATCTCAAATAACAAAGTCTTTCATATATTAAACTAAGGGCGGATCAGGACGTACAAAAACAATCCTGTCGTTGTCGCTGATGGTGTTGTTGATGGATCAGCCCCGTCTTTGGTGATCATGACGTGTGATGTTGACTCTAGTACTAAATAGGACTAGCTCTATATCATAATAAGGGTTAGGGCTAATAGTAGGATTATAGGGGTCGTTGATTTCTGGATCAAGCCTAACCCCCTTATCATTATTATTAGACCTATACCACTATGTCCATCTAGGGACGCCCGGGTTATCGCTTGTGATTTTGTATCAGGGGGAAAACCATATTTCCGCTAAGGAAAATATCGTATACAAATTTGTATTAGAAGTTCCTTTATGGAAGCGAGATGAAAAACCTAACCCTCTTATCAGTTTAATAGTTAGTCATGGCTTGCGAAATCAATTGACCTGGTGCTGTTTGAATACCGCTGGCTTCCACAACGTAGCCTTTTTCTCCACCCATTCGAAAGAAGTTCCACCTGACCGAACAATACAATATCGAATCGAGACAGACCCTCGTTCTAATGCACTGGTAACCTCCATGCACGTAGCATCCGCGGGGACGAGTCCAGTGGCCATAATAGCATCTTCTTCAAGCATGACCAGTTGCTCAACCTCGCCATATAGGGTCTGCAGTGATGTAGGATCTTCTGTAGAGCACAAGGGATGTGATAGCGATGGAGAACAGATGACAGAGTATCGAGCAGCAAATCTGTTTAATTGTGCTGGTGTAAGATGGGTTATGAAGGTATTGTTATCACGTAATTGTTCTTCGATCATGCTTAATTTGGAAAGGTATGCCTTCAGGTAATCAGATCTGGAATCAGAGCTTGTGGGAACATGAGAATGAGAGGATTCGGTGCTGTAGAAGTCATTCATATGGCATAACAGCAAGAGATGAGCAGCTTCTCTATACAATCTTAGGAATCGTAATTTGCGGCGCTCCGTTCTGATTGCTCTCAGGGTCAGGTGCCGAAGCCGTTGGGAAGACGCTTCCAATGTCTCGAAATGCACGAAACCATTCGATAGACCTAACCATGCCTCTGGATGCTCTACCACACTAGATATACAATGGTAGATATCGCAAAGAGGGTATCGTGATGGTCTTGCAGTCGTGACTGGTTGCGTCCGTCGATAGTCCTCTAGATCCGCGGCAAGTTCTTCGTCAATAACCACTATCAATTTCTCTATAAAGGCTAGCACGGCATCTTTCAACGCCAAACCAGATTCACATGGCTTCCAGCTTGTCGTTGTCGTTTCATATCCCTGAGAAAAGGCAATCTTCAAACCATTGGCCAAATGCATGGTCACGCCTTCCATTGAGTTCCTTAAACTTTCGGTTGCAGCAAGCATAAACGATATAATGAACCCAGTCCGCACTGCCTCGGCCGTTGATGAAGCTTCTGCCAGGGCCTGCCGGGCTTTGGAGACAGCATCAATATAGAGCATTGCCACTGCACTTTCATGACTGGTCATATCCAGCCTTTTGGTAGAACCTCTGCGCCTGGACTCGTATTCATGATGTGTAGCAGCAAATGCTACAGCAGTGTATTGAAGCGGCGCTTGGGAAACTGATGTTTGTGCCAGCATGATCTCCCATAGCGTTGTGTCGTAGTAAGTCGAAAAGATAGGGATCGTTTGGAACCGGAAATACTCTAGAAATTTCCAGCCGTAGCCTTCAATTATCAAGTCACCGCCGGTGATTGGTAGATATTGCATTCTTTGCTGTTGTGTTCCTACACGACCAACAGGGTAGCCATCGCATTTGCGGCCCGTATCAACGCACCGTCGACACGATGGGCGTTGCTCATCGCACTTCTTGTGTCTTGCCCTGTTTTGTTCTGGTTAGCTCTGTAAGCGTTAAGACCATCCATCTATTTCCTGTTGACTAACTTGCAAGTAAAGCATCCGCCTCGCGACTTTCTATGGCTCTGAATGCGCCGTCTGGATGTACTGTTACAGGGTTCAGGCGTAGTAGAGCAACTTTCTGACATCCTGGTAGCACAGATATTCACACTAGAAGTGAGAAGCGGTCACTAGGAGGGTTCTCGATAGAAAAGACGTCGAACAAAAAATCCTCGGAGATCCTAAATCCGACTCGGAGATTTGATTATCGATCTTATCTGATGGGACTAAAGCATAGCAACCCACATCACGACGCATTCTGAATGGTTTGGGCGCATTAATGTGGATCTCTTAGCCGCTTTAGGAAATATCGCGAACGTATATGATCAGCAAGTGACGCCTGCAAACTGGATATCTCAATTGGATTATGTGCATCGGCATGTGATCTTTAGCCATCTACAGTAACATTTGAAGCTCCTTTGAACACAAACTGGGCCTAAAAAAGCTCCGTTGCGTTACTTGAATGCAGGTCTACTTAATAATCCTGAGATATATTGTTCACTCGGAGCCGAGATGCCGCACACTTTGATGACGACGGTTATAAAATCCACACGCTTCTCCTGTTTCTTCATCCGATACATGTATCACATCCAAGGTTATTGACTCACTTTAAGATTGCCGACACCAGCACAATGGCTGCTGAAAAGATCTCTCAAACCTCTGAGAACATCATAGCAGATCTAGAAATACCACTTGGTACAGAAAAGACACGTTCCACCGAGCCTGACCCCTTTCTGGTTACTTTTACTGAGCCTCATGACCCCGAAAACCCCAAAGACTGGCCAACAAGCAAGAAATGGGCGGTGACCAGTGTCATGTCTGCAACCGGGCTCAATCGTATTATGGTGTCTACTATCATAGCTCCAGCACTATCTGACATTGCGTCGGACTTGAACATGTCCGACATCGAATCTGTAATGGCAATGTCCGTATACTTGCTCGCCACAGCTTTTGGTCCCCTACTCATTGGACCGCTCTCGGAAGTGTACGGCAGAAGGCCTGTACTACATTCAACCAACGTCTGGTTCCTGATTTGGAACTTGATATGCGGATTCTCAAATTCGAAGGGCCTGTTGTTCGCCTCGCGTCTGCTGGCTGGTTTTGGTGCTAGTGCTATATACGCACTCGCAGGTGGCGTGCTAGGGGACATCTGGCGACCTGAACAACGCGGTCGGTCCCTCGGGCTATACCTTTTGATACCTCTACTCGGTGTTGCGATAGGTCCTATCCTCGGTGGTCTGATCTCTGGTGCAACCACATGGCGATGGACTTTTTGGTCGACATCCATTCTTCAAGGGTTTATGGTCATTGGTTCCTTTGTGCTTTTCAAGGAGACATATGCACCTGTCATCCTTGAGAAGCGCACTTTGCATCTAAGGAAGAGCACTGGACAGAATCAGTATTATTGCCAATCGATGAAGCAGTCTGCTGGCCGCTCCAAATTCGATGTGATACGCAATAGTCTCACTAGGCCCGTGCGTCTTCTCATGTTTCACCCCATCATTCAGATGCAGGCTTGCTTGTCAGGTCTGGACTACGGAGTCACCTATATTGTGATAGCAACATATGCTGATCTCTGGACATCACAGTATGGTGAGACAGTAACAATCAGTGGACTGCATTACATTGGTATATCTCTGGGTGAAATCTTTGCTGCGTTAATCGGTGGACCCATCATGGACGCCATCTATCGGCGCCTCAAACAGCGAAGCCATGAACAGGAGGACCGCCCTGAATTCCATATCCCACTCATGCTGCCTGGGAGTATTTTGCTGGTGGCTGGCCTGTTCATGTACGGGTGGTGTGCAGAATATCACACTCCATGGCCGGTCGTCGATATTGGCACCGCTATTCTCTTCATTGGTGGTACAATGGCCGGACAGTCTTTGCAAGCTTATGTTATTGACACGTATACGGAGCATACCAGCTCAGCATCGGCAGCGACTCAGTTCCTGCGAAGTATGGCGGCTTTTGGCCTGCCGCTTTTTTCACCCGCTATGTATTCGTCCCTTGGCTATGGGTGGGCTAATAGCTTGTTGGGCTCTGTCAGTGCAGCCTTGTTCTTACCATCTTTTTTGTTAATCTGGGTTTATGGTGAGAGGATGCGAGCGAAGATGAAATCAAGCTATTGATTATAGAGATCTTGAAGCCGTCATGTACGATTTATATCTCGCGAGGCACCCCGAGGCCTTTGTAGAACTATTAGCCATAGCTCCAGAAGTCACCTACACCAAGAATTTTCGGATTCTGATTGCAATATGTATGTTTTGCGAGCGACAAGCATTGGCGAATGCAAAGAATCGTGTTTATTTCGATATCAGTTTCAACCGTTGTGTTCGTGTGCGGTACAGCATTGCAGTCAAACTCTCATAGCACGTAAAGTACATAATCATACATATTCTGAGCGCAAAGTCATAATCTCAGTCCTCGGCCATCATTTCTGGTTCAATTCCTTCTTTTTGGCTTCGATTTCCTCGCGCGAAGCCTTCGGCGGCATTTCTTGAACATCATGAGTATGACTACCAAGCATAGCAAAGAACGCAACATTACTCACCGTCGGGAATAACAGGCCCTTTCGATATGTGGTCTTGAGCGGTGGCCTTGGTTGCTCCTTTCCTTTGCTTTTCATCGCGGCTGGATGTGGCAGGAGGTAGATCCTGAGGTTCAGAGGGCACGACAGGCATGATCACGGATATCTTTGGAGGTTATATTCAGTAATTCTGCAATAAAAGTCACAGTAGAAAAGGCTTGATGTATCTTTTGTTAATGCAACTGATCAATTGATGTTGTCGAGGTGAAGCTCCATGGTGGATGCCTGGTTTTTTATGGTATGGAGACTACGGCGCAATGACGTCGTTGGCTTTGTTGATAGTATGGAGTCGTCAACATCTGGATTTCAACAGCGCATCATCGGTGACTGGCTTGTGGCACTCGTATGAGAATCCCAAACTGCCCTCGGTCGACTTCCAACACATGGGTAGTATACGTACTACGTAGCAGTCTGTTCTGCAGTTGTTGTCGTGGTTATTGAAGGCTCCGGAGAAAGTGATTGTGGCTGGGGCCCCACTAGGCACGGTACAAGTCCCGTGCCTGTTGACTGCCTCAGGCCTACAAACCCACCTGACTCCCCTAAAAGTAGCTACCTAACACCACCACCACCACCAACAACAACGCCTATTCTTGTTCATTGTCACCACTGTCATTGTTCCCTACGTCTCGCCTCGGCCGCTCTCTTTCTCCTGTCACATATCGGACCGGCGCGAATCTCACCACTCACGAGCCCCGATCCATATGACAAATACTGCGACCGTTGCCTGAACGAAGACACTCGCTCTGTGCTCGGATTGCGATGTATCACCAGCGGTACTAAGTTGAAGCCTAACTACCTCTCTTCGCCTATTTCACTTAGAACTCACTCGACACCATGCCGTCCATTCTTAGCGACGCAGATAAGGAGACGGTTAAGAGGACTGTTCCGAAACCGGGCAACAAGATCCTCGCCGTCGGTGTCGCGCGACTATACGTTGCACATCCCAATCCGCAGAAATGGACATATACCGGCTTGCAGGGAGCGGCCGTCCTGGCAAATGACCTGGTCGGCCACACATTCTGGCTCAAACTCGTGGATGTTTCGGTAAGTCGGGAGATGTTAACATAGCAAGATATACAGCATACTAACATCGACTAGCCTGCGAACCGCGGAGTAATCTGGGACCAAGAGATATACGACGGCTTTTTTTATAACCAGGATCGAGTCTTCTTTCACACGTTCGAACTCGAGGAGTGTCCAGCAGCCCTGTCATTCTCGGATGAGAAAGAGGCAAAAACCTTTTTGAAGAAAATGAACGAGCGCGAGAAGAATGCGAGCAAAGAGACGAAAGCTACCCCGTTTGGCTCGACACGCGGGCAAGGACCAGCGATTGTATCCAGCGGGAAATCTGGCCGTTCACTTTTTAGCGGCCTCCTCGGTAGAAGTTCATCAACTGCAACACCAACTATACCTGCAACACTACCCCCGGTTGCAGCTCCAGTACAGCCTCCACCTCCTCCGGTTCTTGCTGCCCCTGCGCCAGTAAACGAGAAGTCGTCCTCAATAGATCTTACGGATCCGGAAATACAAGGGGTTTTGGTGGAATTGCGGCAGATGGGTATCACCGATGCACAAATCAAAGACAACGAGGGTTTCATCAAATCGTATATTCAAAGCCAAGCTGCTGAAGCTTCTAACCGATCGTCTCCCTCACCTGAAGAGCAAAGAAAAGCGAAGGCGCCTCCGCCCCCTCCCCCGGCGGCAGCACCACAGCCGAAGGTTGCTGCAATCAGTCCTCAGAACACTGGAGGCAGTGGTGGTGGTAGAAGGGGTCCCCCTCCTCCACCGCCTTCACGTCGACGAGCAGACGCTGCTTCAACACCCCAAGAGCTGGAAGCACCTGCACCTCCACCGCCTCGAGAGCCATCACCACCGCGGCCAAGATTTCGAGCACCGCCTCCCATTGCAGATGCGGGCAGATTTGCTCAGCCTGTAACTGCTCCTGGTAGGCCTCGCGCATCATCTGGTGCAACCCCTGGTCCTCCGCCACCCCCTAGGCCTCCAAAGACACCAATGGAGGAAGCTGCATCACCGCCTCCTCCACCGAGGGGTCATGGTGTCCCTCCTCCATTCCAAGGCGAACGCAAAGTTTCGGCGCCTCCAGCACCTCCAAGCCGCAGTCCCGCGCATGCTCCACCTCCACCACCACCTCGAGAAGTTCCTCAGTTGCCACCAAAAATCCCTCATGCAGTTGCACCAGCATCTATTCCTCCCCCTCCTCCAGTACGAGCTCCTGTAGCTCCTCCCCAGCTTCCCCCATCAAATACTCGTCCTGTCCCTCCTCCCCCTCCCCCAGCTCCGTCGTCCGGTGCTCCTCCTCCACCACCTCCACCTCCCCCTCCTTCTTCTGGTGCTCCTCCTCCACCACCTCCCCCTCCCCCTCCTTCTTCTGGTGCTCCTCCTCCACCTCCACCTCCACCACCACCTCCAGCCAGTTCGGGGCCACCACCGCCTCCTCCTCCCCCTCCTTCTTCCAGTGCTCCGCCACCTCCACCACCACCCCCAGCCAGTTCTGGGGCACCACCGCCGCCTCCTCCTCCTCCTGGAGGAGCAGCACCACCACCTTTGCCTTCTGTCGGCGGCGGTGGTGGACGAGACGATCTTCTTGCAGCTATCCGAGCGTCTGGAGGCAGAGGCGGTGGTGGATTGCGCAAAGTCAACGACGCAGAGAAGCGAGATCGCAGTGCCGCAATGGTTCCTGGAGGTGCAAACGAAACAGCAGCATCAACTCCCAGCGCAGCCCCTGCAGGTGGCTTAGCAGGTGCTATACAGAATGCCCTAGACAAGCGGAAAAAGAAAGTTAGCGGCAGTGGTATGTGCGAATCTATTCCTTGTGATGTTATTATACTAATGATCTCTAGATGACGAGAGAGAGGACGATGATGACTGGTAAACCTATTTGCTTTTTATTCATGGCTGGGTTAGACTTGACTTAATCTAAAGGCTGCTGTTCAATTGCTATGCGCGTTGGTTGATCCGTAAAACTCAATCTGCGATACGCCTTGGGCTTGAAGACAGTGATGAAACAGTCGCAGCCAGCGGGCCACCATTCAAAGACTATTTTGAACTTGTATATATTTATATATCGAACTTGCGTCTTATGTGAGAGGACAGATACCTAACAATGCATCCATTCGGGAGCCGTCTCAAATTACATCAAATAGCAATTACAGGCTCATGTAGTCAGAGATTGTTCATATCGCAAGACACTCTTGTGGTACGTTTGTTGTCGTTAGCCCTAAACTGCTATAACCCTAACTCGGAAAACTGCAGCCTTAGCGGGCTTGTCGTAGAGGTAAATGAAGAACGAATTCTCTCACTAGAGCCTATCCCAACCCACATATATAAATTTGTCGATAATATATGAACGCCTGTAAAGCGACATACGATGTTTTTCAGTGTCAAAGTCCAAAGTAGACAGGCTTTCACGTGACCGGCGGAATCACGATGTCCATCATCGGAGTCCCGACGCTACGGGATTGGATAACATTTTATCACTCATGGCAGGTTCATCTGAGGCGTTTTCGATAAATTACCAGCATCATCGCGCCCGATTTCCATCGATGTAGAGTACCTCTCTGCAATCTGGAAAGATGCTGGTGGTTCCCTCATTAAAACCGTTGGCACCTTCGCCAAATTTACTCCGGTTCCTGAGATCTCAATCGGATTCTTGCTTTTTCACCTCCAACCCGACGAAACAGAAAGCCAGTACCATAAAGGTCACTTCTAATCGATGGAATAACGGCAGATCAAACTGGATACGGTTGAGTCCAGCGCCCTGTTTGGCGCAGATTGAGGCTTCTTTTTTGCCTGTATGGCCTGCAGTGAAAATCTCAACACCGCGAAAGTCATCTCAGCTACGTACCTCACTCACGACACGCTCGGAAGCGATAAAGTTAGTCGAATGCGTCAATCTCTCTAGTCATGGTTCTTCGCGCAAGATTTCGACAAAAAGCAGACGCTGGTGGCACAACTGGTTGTTCAAGAAGGAATCGTACCAAAAGTGGAAAAACTCGACCTCTCCTCCAATCACGAGTTTCACGGACGACGGTGCAGAAGGGAATCTTTTCAATCTAGGACGAACACTGGCTTCGAAAACACTTGACGAACCCCGATTGCGCTGTACGGAATTTGACGAAAATGGGAATGTCACATTGGTCAATGGGGAGTTCCGAAAGAGTGAGCTCATTGCTAAGGTAAATCTACATACGTTTTAAATAAAGGCATAAGCTTACTAACATTCTATAGTACGGTCTTTTGAATCGCGACTTGCGAAAGATCGATTCTTCCGTCCTACCTCATATCCTCGTGCGACCAAGTACAATTCTTATTTCGCTCTTACACCTTCGCGTTCTGATCAAAGCGGACCGAGTCCTCGTCTTCGACGCATATGGCTCAGCCGACTCGTATACACAGTCTGTCTTCATGTATGATCTGGAAGGGAAATTGAGACAGCGTCAGGCTCCAGGGTCGGGTGCTTTGCCCTATGAACTCCGTGCGCTCGAGTCTGTCTTGATCAGTGTGACCAGTGGTTTGGAAAGTGAGTTTGAAGGTGTGCGCGATCCGGTCGTTCGCGTTCTGCGGGCGCTGGAAGAAGATATTGACAGGGACAAACTACGACATCTACTTGTTTACTCGAAAAAACTGGGTAGCTTCGAACAGAAGGCACGTCTCGTACGAGATGCTATTGATGATCTGTTGGAAGCCGATGATGACCTTGCTGCGATGTACTTGTCCGATAGGGCTCACGGGAAGGTGCGCGCTGAGAATGATCACCAAGAAGTAGAGATGCTGCTCGAGTCTTACCACAAGATTTGTGACGAAATCGTCCAAGCTAGCGGGAACCTGGTTACCGCTATCCGAAACACGGAGGAAGTGTAAGTTATCATCAATTACATACATTCCGAGATTCAACGGGTCGCTAATATGTCAATAGGGTCAAGGCAATTCTGGATGCGAACCGAAATTCCTTGATGCTTCTAGACCTCAAGTTCAGCATCGGGACCCTTGGACTTGCCGCAGGTACCCTGATCTCAGCATTATACGGCATGAACTTGAAAAACTTTATTGAAGAAAGTGATTTCGGGTTTGGCGCCGTATCCATTACATGTTTCATCAGCAGCATCATCGTCAGTCTCTACGGACTTGCAAAACTACGCAAAGTTCAACGAGTAAGAATGTGGGGAGAAGGCATGGATACCGCGGGTATGGGTCCGCTTCAAAGTCGCAGTCTGGCACTGACCAACCGCGGAAATTGGCGTTCTGACGCAATTGAGCCCATGTTGGCTGGTCTTCCCGGTGAAGGGCGGTCCGAAAGGTTGAAGAGATTCAAGGAGGCCGTCAAGTCAACAGCAAAGGGAGATTCACCTACAGATGCGGCTCGGCGCATGGCGATTTCGCAAGCTCGACGGACAGCGAGTCAGTCACAAGACAAGAATGGCACCAAACCAGAAGAGAACACATTTGATGAGACAATCCCAAAGGCATGAGGGAGGCTGCGGGGTGGACGGCAGCATACTACACTCTTTTCTCTACAGTATCCACGAAGAGTTTGTTGATACCCCGGAGACAGGCGTTTGACATATTATGAAATTATTGACATAGACTGGATGGTGGCATTTGTTGGCGTTTAGCGAAGTACATTGTGACCTGTATATACCTAATACGTCTCTCCTCCTTGTGAGAAAATTGTTGACATTGAATGTATAGTAACTATATCTTTACCCATCAGTGAATAATGACACACATCCCAGTACTCGAACATCAATTATACATCGTCAATAGTACAGGGTAACAGTGCATGTAGCATCTGTCTACTAAGACAGAGCCGGGACATGGTTTGGCAGCGTCATATCTTCCAGATGTCGTGACACAGAGGCCCTAGGTTGCACATCTCCGGTATCATCAAGTCACGGCCATATATATGTGTGTTTGGTGTTCCCCTATAATTTCGCTCGAGGATTCACTAACCCCCAAAGTCGCCTCACAATCCCAGCATACAATTCCGGATTCGAGCGTATATGCGCACAATGTGGACTCTGCTCCAACTTATACTCCTCCACAAACCACCCTTTCCACCTCGCCTCCTGGGCATGTATAAGCACATGCCTCCAATTAGTGCTCGTATCACTCTTCGAATATATATAATAAATATTTGACGTGCCGACATAATATCTATCGAGGAGTGTCCTACGCATCTGAAGGTGCGTGTTCTCTGTTCCTCTAATGACGAAACTTGCGTACATGGGGACTAGAAGCGTATGAGCGATCACCGAAACAACCGCCTTTCGCGGTCTGGATGGTTGGGAATAGACAACTGCGTTGTGGGTGTGATTATAGCCTCCGGAGTCGGGAGCACTGTCCATTATGATTCCGATGAGAGGGAGAGGTGCATGTGTCATTCCGCGGAGGAGGATGAGGAGTTGAGTGGCAGTAAGGCTGCCGCCGTTGGAACATAAATGGAACAAGATCTTTGCCTTGTTCCGGCCTTGTTCTTGCTGTGTTTGTCCTCTTCCTTTATCCGGCGAAGAAGCTTGTTGCCTGTCGTCGGTCAAGGCATTCTCGACGATATACTGCGCCGCCGGTCTGAGGGCGGCTCTCTGCCAGGTATAAGGCTGGAATAATGTCGCAGCAGAGGTTTGGATGAGCAGGATACTTGCTCCCGGGGTAATCACCTTGTGTAGCTGGATGTACTTCGTGATATGTTTTCGTTGAGCATCTGCCCAGCTGCATAATATAACCAGTTGATCTTCCTGGTCAGGGGGTTCAGGTGTGTACAACGAGATCCGGGGTGAAAGCTTTTGCATATGCATCACATTTGATATTGCAGGCTACTGCAAGGACCGATATCTGAAAGAGGGAGGGTTGACCGAGACGGTTTGCGTAGCAAGATTGAGGCTATACAGGTAGAAAACAGAACAGCAAACAAAATCCGGGGTACCTTGAACACCTGGGAGAAAGCCATCGAGCGACCAGCCCATTTCGAAGAACGGGGAATCCATTTTCTGGACAATAATGGTGTCCGAGATCAACCGCAGAATTATCGTATTCGAACAGTGAAGCCTTTGTTGTTCCAGACAAAAGTCGCTCTGACAATGACGATGCAGGCACAAAGAAGAGTTCGGCCATCAAAGAGATCAATAGACCGGACGCAGGGACTAAATTGTACCAAACTTTAAAGCCTTTGTTTGATGGTTGGAGTACGGCTCCGGGAAGTTACCAACATCTCAACGTGAGGGTATTTAGGGTTTTGAACGTAGTGTATCCATACTAAACAATGAGTTTTTGCTCTTTCTGGATATTGCTATCATATTGGAGAATAATTGATTTATATTCGCCAATGAGAATGGTAATAACGACAAAGAAATATCATCCTAGCTGTATAACACCCTCTGAATCATCATGTACGCAAGTGTTACAATCCATCCACAGTCATCCCATCCATGGATCGCGAGATTGGAAACAGATCCACCCGTTCTCTCAATTGCAAAAGTACTACATAAAGTATATCACCAGCTCAACGATTGATCATATTAACAAATGTCTATAGTAACAGTCCCGTATATTAGATATCCAAAACCAACGCCCAGAATGCAAAACAAAGCATACACATCGGAAAATCAACACACTCAACGAGTATGGAACCCCTTCCACTCTGGAGCTTTACAAGGGTTCTTCGCTATATCATCATCAATTTTCGACCTGATCCAGCCAGATTTATATCTCGTGCCGTCCGATTTGCGGGTACGCTTCTCACCGAAGCGATATGAAAACGAGTACGAGCACTTCTTCGCCATGAATTCGTATGTATATTGCATGCAACGAGGATACTCGGCGCAAGCAGCGGCACAGTGTTCGGGGGACTGATAAGCCTCTTCTTGCGTTGGGGTCATCTCGTCCGGTGGAATGGATTTGTCTTCCTCTTCATCGGGAGCTCGGATATGAGCGTCGTCTGAGTGATTGTACCAGTCGTCAAGACTATCCGTGCCCTCAGGGAGGCGCTCAGCCATGAAATGTTGGTACATGTCAGCAAACAAAATGGGTTGCGACAAGTCTTCTCGCTGCTGTTCAAACTGCCAAACGGCGTCCACGTCGAGAGGCGTGACGTGATGGAGCGACATAAGAGGTTGACACCAATATCTTTCACCTTGGTAACGTCCAGGCCCGTATCGCAATGTGCTGGGCGGTTCTCCTTGCAGCAAGGGTTTGTAAAGACCCAGTTCAACACCCTTCTCTTTCAATGCTTTCATCAAGACGTAATCGCCGTAATATTCGTTCTGGGCGATTGTGTCATAACGGGTGGTGATATCGGGGTCATTGTCGAGAACCTTGGACATGGCGCCTCTGGATATGATGAACCCACTTCCACCGTGAGCGAAACCCTCATTGTTGACATAGGTCTGCTCGCCCAAATAGTGAAGTCCGTTCGGGTCGAATTGTTGCAACCATAACAAGATGTTTGTCCAAAACGCATACGTGTCTCCCTCGAGGAAGACATACCAGTCGTGATTCGGTCGCATCATCCAGGTCTTTTTCAACATGGGGATAAACTTGTATTTGTCCAACATCCACCCGGCCTCTCCTTCGCTGCGGAGTTCGCGCACGTCCTGACCAAACTTCTTGTAGTCCTGCAATTTGCGATAGTAGTCGAAGTCTGGGCCATTCTTGACGGATTCGGTGATGTTGTCGAGCACATCATAAATTTGATATGAGCCGAGTGTCGTGGCAAGATCGGAAAAGATAAGCGGATCTTCGGCGCAACGCCAAGCCGAGAGGAGCTGGAAGGGAACTTTGTCGTAGAGCACATTGGCACCCGTCTTGACAATTATCGCGACATCTGGGGCGTTGGGGACGGCGTTACAACGACGGTCTGTTGCTGCGTCAAGTTTTGCGTCAGGCTTGGGCGTTGGCGACGGTTCCAGTAATCCATCTTTGTTATTTCCATCCTGTTCCTGATTCTGTTCCAAAGGCAGCGGCTGGGTCAGCTTGCCACGCAGGCTGTCGATGCTGGTGATGTTCAGGGCGTTGATCGACCACAGTACCAGCGACAACACGAAAATAGCGATCCCAGTATTTAGCACATAGCGCGGCACACCTGAAGGCAGTCGAGGAAGCTGCATCCTCGATCTCGCATGCTCGTGTCGAGACAGGGGCTGAAGGGTAATTCGCTCGAGGACCGAGGATGGAAGTTGATGATATATCCTGTAGAAACTAAGTCATTATTAATTCAGAAACATGGAGTTCGGTTCATGGCAGGCAGAGATAACGCATACGGAGCTGCGGAGTCACGGTGTCAGGGTGCGGTCACCGAGTGGATCCGGCGCAAGCACGACTCACCACGGAAGCCACTGATTAGCCCACTGTTTCCTGTTTAGAGCTTCGATCAACAAACGCGGCCAATCTAGCCGAATCAACAATTGCCCCGATCGCATCTGGCTGGCTCTTGCCATAGATGGTAGTCTGGTAGACAATGTCTATCCTGCATTCAGAGTTCTCGAGTGAAGTGGCATGAACGATGAAAATGGATCTTGACTGACTCGCTGACTCCAAGGCATACATAGTACGTCTCGTGTTGGTGTTTCAGATCGTTACTATTTATGTCGTAGATAATTACTAGCCCGTACTGATCTGCCGTATTAGCCAACAGATGCACGTATTGTCGTTACAGAGTTACGAGGACGTACGCCAAAGGGACGAAAATAGCAACTTTAGACCACTAAGTTACTAACATAGTAGATGGCTAAGGTGGTCTCTCATTGGCCAAGTCTCTCCTGCGGTTGGCCGTTATGCTGAGCGACTCGGAGAGATGAAGTGAAACGCTGGCATGCCCAGACGGAAAGCCACATGGAGACCCATGCTGCATCCAGCATGAAGTCTGCATTGAATTCCATGCATTCTGGACGAATGCGAGAAGCGATTAATCCTGGAGACGTACTACATAGTATGTACTCCGTAGTAAGTACAAGGACTCGAAGGCCGAGTCTAAATTATGGAGTCGAGAATGATTTCAATTGGCAATTGGCCCAGCAGAATGAGAGTATTGCTTATCGGCTTTAAGCTAATGCGGCGGCAAGCCAACCAGAGTTGACTGGCATGACTAATCATCAAGGTCGTGATCAGACTCATCAGAGCCTCACGCTCAGGTCAATCAGATGAAGATATACTATGTATAGTATTTTCTGCTTGACACGAGCACTCCGTAGATACACACGATGTCATAATCTGGATTCATGCGCCTAGAATGGTTACTGCCGTACGATCAGCGCTTCAGGGTTCAGAAGAGCCTTGTCAATACGTAGTACAATGTTACGGGGTACGGAGTACTTAGAGTTGCCGCATGAATAAAGTTTCCTAACTTGAACAGTCTGAAGAAATACCGCCAGTCGGCTTAGCTGGTGCTTAGCTGCCTGTGATCAACCACTGATAACTCGCGAATTGAGACCCCCGCCCTGAGAAAAGTTGTCGTGCCCGTGCTCGTACCTTCAGTAATTTACTCATTTCAGCTGCGTTTGCCAAGCGAACGAGGTTGGGTACGGTGCAACCAACGCCCACGGTCATTTTTAGTGTCTGCTGGTGGACCTTGCTGTCGTTCGACCCTTTCGTCGCGCATCCAACTCACCAGAAGAAAATCCCTCCAGCAGCAACAACAAGAAGCGACATCCCCAGGAATCATGGCAGACCTGTCCTTTCGAAGGGCCCTTTGGCTCCTCGTCTGGTCGCTGCTCTGGTCTCTCAGCCTTCAGGACAGCACTTACTCTTTCACAAACCCGCCCCCCGACGACTCCAAAATCACCAATCCCTCCTATACTGTTGGAAGTGATATCGACATTGAGTGGGTTGGAGCAAACGACTTTGTGACTGTCCGTCTCGTGCACGTTTTACCCAACGACAATTATGACGAGTATACCCCTGTCTTCAGTATGCTAGCCCGCGGTTCTTGATAGAGATGTATGGCTAACGCGCAATGTTCGCTAGGAAACGTCACCAATTTGGGTGGACACTACACCTGGGAGATTGGCCTCGGCGGCATGAACCTCTCGAGCTCGCATGAATTCTTCTTCAACATCTTCGTCGAAGGAGAAACATCGCCGCGTGCAATCACCCATAATTTCAACTTGACGCAAGCTGTGACTAGTACCACTGCGCCTGCTTCTACGAGTTTTACGACATCTGCATCGACCTCTTCTTCGACTGTCTCTACCACATCGAGCCCCACCCATCCAGCAACCAACGCGGC
The DNA here is from genome assembly GCA_001571465.2 of Talaromyces pinophilus. NCBI lineage: Eukaryota > Fungi > Ascomycota > Eurotiomycetes > Eurotiales > Trichocomaceae > Talaromyces > Talaromyces pinophilus. The sequence goes on along the minus strand of CP017344.1, from coordinate 1,254,943 downwards.
TTCTGCGACCAACACCGTTGTCCCATCAAACAGCGGATTGAGCACTGGAGCCAAAGCTGGTATTGGCGTCGGTGTCGCAGTGGGAGTTATCGCTCTCCTCGCAGCAGCAGCATTCTGGTGGCGATCGCAACGAGGAAAGGGTGGTGCTGGAGGTGCGGCAGGAGCAGAGAGTGGTCAGGCCACTGGCCCGCCATACCAGCCCGTCAACCAGCAACCGCCTTATGAATACTACAAAGCCCCTGGCGCGTCAGATGCGCTTTCTGAAGTACCAGCCAACGTCGCCGCGTCTGAATTGTCTGGTTCTGGACCTGCGGCGCTTGAGATGGCAGATACTTCCAGGCCATACCATTGATTTGAGACAGTAGATCTTCTTCAAGATGGCGTGGAAGCGTGCATGTTATACCCTGCATCTGTAAATAGATTTCGTTTCTTTCTCTTGTCCTTATTGCATTGCAAATATAATGGCCTGTTGTTTGTGTATTGAGACTATATGTCGAGATGAATGAGATATCCTCTTCCTTATCCTTCTAGAACATGAGTCAGATGGTATTTGTTTAGACGGTACGATGTATAGAATATTTACGAATGGACACGGGATTCGGGGTCTTTTGTTGTCCTGTGCCGATGCAAGCATTGAGTTATGCAAGATCTCCCGTCACGTGGAGATAAGATCGTCGAGAAGCAGCCGTGCCGTTTTTCCGGAACAATTTCGAGTGCAGCCAATCACAGCGCTGACGGAAGTCAATTCTCGCTGTATGCGGGCGGACTTAGAGCGGATTTTAAGGGTAGCACTATCTAGTGACCGTACTGTAGTAGAATATTCGTAGCTATGACAGATTTATGCATTGCACACGGCAAGGATCGGACACGTCGAAAAGAGACAAAGGTCAAGGAAATCCCTTTAAAGAGGCCGTCTCCCCGTTGCTGTACCGGTAGTACGCTCAATGCAGCATTATCAGGAACATGGCTGACATGGAAAAGGTGGCTTCTGCTGCCTCGAGGAGATCTGATCTGAGCAGAGTGTACTCTGCGCCTCACATGGACAATCAGACTGCGTTTTATGCTACGTCAAAGGAGGAGGATGGCAGGGAGACTGACTCTGTGGTGCCCTCCTATACGGCAAGAGATGACGACAACGCAGATCTGGAGAATGGTAGTGGTAGTAGCGACGGCCATGACGACGATTTACAGCCAACCCAGAGTTCCAGGTCTCGACGCTCTGAACGAGATCCTAAACTGGTATGCATTGTTCTCCAACCCCCCTCGTTAAATGCTTGCTTGCATTCAAGCTGACTTGCCTAGGTCACCTGGAAAGGACCTGACGACCCCGAAGATCCAAAGAATTGGTCAATGAGGAGACGCTGGGCGGCTGTATTCGTCGTCTCGTGCTACACCTTCTTATCACCAGTATCCTCATCCATGGTTGCTCCAGGCTTGACAGCCATCGCGAAAGATTTAAATATCACAAACGAAGTCGAACTCGAAATGACCCTGTCCATCTTTGTGCTGGCATACAGTATCGGGCCTCTCTTTCTGGGCCCGCTCTCTGAAATATACGGTCGAGCCATTGTCTTGCAGCTTGCCAATCTTTTCTTTCTCGTCTTTAATATTGCTTGCGGTGTTGCTCAGACGAAAGCGCAGATGATTGTTTTTCGGTTCTTGTCCGGCTTAGGCGGCAGTGCGCCTTTATCAGTAAGTTTTCTATTATGCGCCTTCTTCAGGGTGTAAATCCATACTGACATGGCCCCAGATCGGAGGCGGTGTCATGAGTGACTGCTTCAGAGCCGAAGAAAGAGGACGGGCAGTGTCCATCTACAGTCTCGCACCCCTTCTAGGACCCGCTGTCGGTCCCATAGCTGGAGGTTTCATTGCCCAAAACACAACTTGGCGATGGTGTTTCTATTCAACGTCTATTTTAACTGGCGTCATACAATTCGCCGGGCTTTTCATTTTACAAGAGACATACGGCCCGGCATTGCTGCACCGAAAGGCCAAGAAACTACGCAAAGAAACCCAGGATCCCTCCTGGCACACCGAATACGAAGACGCAAACCGCACTTTTACCTCTCTACTATCCACATCTCTGCGCCGCCCGTTTATCCTCCTCGCAACCCAACCGATTGTTCAGGTTCTGGCATTGTTCATGGCCTATATCTATGGACTCATGTATCTCATGCTAGCATCTTTCCCCGGTCTCTGGACCGGCGTGAAGTACTATCACGAATCTGTCGGTATCGGAGGCCTCAACTACATCTCCCTGGGCTTCGGATTCTTCCTCGGATCCCAAATCAGCGCACGTCTAATCGATCTCATCTATCGAAAACTAAAAGCACGAAACGGCGGCGTCGGCGCCCCCGAATTCCGCACACCTTTGCTCTTGATAGGAGCGTTAGCGATCCCCACCGGCCTTTTCATTTACGGCTGGACCGCGCAGTCCAGAACACATTGGATTGGACCCAATATCGGGGCTGCGATATTCTCCGTTGGCGCCATTATATCCTTCCAGTGTATTCAGACGTATCTGGTTGATGCCTATACGCGATATGCGGCTAGTGCGTTGGCGGCTGTTACCGTGTTACGGTCATTAGCTGGGTTTAGTTTCCCCCTGTTCGCTCAGTATATGTACAATGCGCTGGATTATGGTTGGGGTAATAGTCTATTGGCGTTTGTTGGGATAGGTATTGGTATTCCAGCTCCGCTGCTTTTGTGGAAATACGGAGCGAAGCTGCGGGCTATGAGTCCATTTGCTGCTGGATAAAGGGTAAGAGGTCTACATTGAGATACATGTAATTGAATGGTAGACCAACGCATGAAACGGGAGCCCTAATTGGATAGGTTGAAGGTGTATACGAGATATTTCGGTCAACTGGTGGTGCATCGGTGTTTTACTACAAAAGTTTATTCATAGATCATACTTTAGGGGATTGAGTACTCCGGAAAGAAGCATTGAAAAGATATTTGGTTGATATGTAGCTATGACTAGTTACAATCAATAGTTATTACATAAACATCAACATGAACATAATCGTAACAAAACACCTCCTTTCATGCAAGGCCATGACACCGTCAGGGGTATATATATGTATGTTGAATGCGTACATGACTGAAAAATAATCCAAAATGAAACGAATGATCCACAATTAAACCGCATCACATTATTCACTTGATCTTCAGTACCAAGATCAATTTTCACAAATCCTCCAACATCAATAATTTACACACACATCCAAGCTCAACTGATTTAAACAGTCTGCTGCTTGGTCTCTTCGTGCTCGGCGTGGACCATACCCTTCTCGGTAGCGAAGGTGGTGTGTGGGCGCCACTTGGCGGAGGTACGAGGAGTAGTCTCCTCCATCATCTTGTCGACCTGCTCAAGAGAGAGACCCTTGGTCTCAGGAACGAGGAAGTAAGAGTAGACGAAGCAGCAAGTGCAGAGACCACCCCAGACGAAGAAGACGGAGGACTTCATGTTACCGTGGTCAGAGCCGACCATGTAAGGGGTAATGACGGCAATGATGGTGTTCCAGAGCCAGTTGGAGGCAGTGGACAGAGCAACACCGCGAGAACGGATGGGGATAGGGAAGATCTCGCCAATGAGAATCCAGGCACCAGGACCCCAGGTAGATGCGAAGAAGAAGATGTAGATGGCGATCAAGGCGACCTGGGCGTTGACAGCAGGGATGTTGTTGGCGATAGTGCTACCGCTGCTATCGACGTGGGTCTTGTTGAAGCCGACGGTGATACCAACAATGGCGACGATGAATTGGCAGATGAGCATACCGAGGGCACCGAAGATGAGGAGAGGACGACGACCGTATCTCTCAACAGTGTAGAAGGAGATAGGGGTGGAGAAGACGTTGACGAGGGTGAAGATGAGCGACATCAAGAAGGTGTTGCTGATAGCACCGGTGGACTGCAAGAAGGTAGTGGAAAAGTAGAAGATGAAGTTGACACCAGTCCACTGCTGCATCATCTGAAGAGAGGTACCAAGGATGGTACGGCGCAAGTTGGACTTTTGCTCCCAGAGAGAACCAGTGAAGCAGTTCTTCCAGCTTCCGAACCAGCCAGCATCGGGGATGACGCTGCGCTCGTATTCCTCATTGGCAACAATCTCAGCAATTTCGGCCTCGATGTATTCGGAGTCGCGGGGCTGGCCCCGGAGTCTGCAAAGAGCGTTGATGGCATCGTCGACACGGCCCTTCTTGACGAAGTAACGGGGGGAGTCAGGGAGGAACAAGAGACCAGTACCGAGAACAATAGCCCAGATGTACTGAATGCCAATGGGGATACGGTACGATCCGGTGTCCTTGCGGTTCTCGGTACCGTAGACGACACAAGAGGCCAACATGAGACCAATGGTAACGCAGAATTGGTAGCAACCGACGAGAGCTCCTCGGACTGCCTTGGGGCACTATTCAAACAATTAGCACTGAAAGTCTTGAAAGCCAGTAAAAGGCAACTTACAATTTCACTCATGTAGAGAATGACAATGGCGGACTCGAAACCAACACCGAATCCAGCAATAAGACGACCAGCAACGATTATGCCAAGGGCGCTGCCACCAACGCCAGTGAGGAGCTGGATGGTAATACCAACAGCGTAGATCCAGCAACCGACGATGACAGTCCATTTACGACCAATCTTCTCAGCAACGTCACCAGCGATCAGAGCACCAAAGAAAGTACCAGCGGAGAGAATAGAGACGATGAGAGACGAGTGGGCGGAAGTAAGGCTAGTCTGACCGGGGTCGATCAATTCAATGAACATCTTGATGCCATTGACACCGTTGATGTATCCGGAGTCATATCCGAAGTAGATACCACCAAAGGATGCAAAAGCACAGAGGAGGTAGGCCTTCCAGGTGACTGGCGCCTCGATATGGTTGATATCGGCAGTGGCGTGGAGACTCATGGTGGTCGAGTAGGGGTGGCACAACAGAAAGTGAAAAAGGGGCTTTGGCCCAGACAGAAAGCCTGCTGGGTGGTTTCTACTGAAGGGAAGAAGGGGTGTCGAGCAAAAAAATGAAAGAGAGAAACCTGTCGCGTGGTAGATGCAGAAGAACGACCGGGGGAACTGGGGGGATTATATAGTAATGACCCACGGGGTAAACTTTTAGGATGACACGAGGCGAACACGACACCATCAAGCCAAATCCATGCAAAGCATCAGCTTGCAGAAATTTTCCGTTTCATTTGACCATAGAGTCCCCGCATCTCAGCAGCTTGTGTCCGAGGCGTCCCCGGAAGCGTGCCATGGGCCGGGGACTGCGACTGCGTGGGAGACTGGAGTCATTCTCGGCCTGGGGAATTGTTTCAACCATAATACCGTAGTACGGAGCGCGGGAGTCATGCCATGGGGAATTACACGAGGAATCAGTGTAATGTGCCAATGTCTGGACTGGGACGAAATTGGAAATGGGACGAGGGCCAATGATGTTCTCGGCAAATCTACGGCGACGCTAGAGCGATGTATCCGTACCGTACCGTATTACCATGTGACCCGTCTGTTGCTGTGAGTGGCCAATAGACGGCAGGCACGCGCCAATGCAATCAATGTACTCCGTATTGATTGCAAACGGTTTTTTGTCGGTCATAAATTACCGATCTGGACTAGCGCGTTCTCCACAGCTAGCGTGGCTTGAATGGCTGCTTGGGAGAATGATTGGCCAAGAGCCGCAAAGACTTTTCCGGTTCGTAACTTACGACAATCATACAGGACTCTTACGAGTCTTCCTGTCTCGGTCAGACCACCGCAATGGCCCTGTACGTAGTATGACCAGTCATGGGCTGCTGGTGGAAGAAGCTTTACAGATCAGCGTCAATCTATTACACTTTCATTTTGACAAAGTTTAACACATGTAGATGTACGCAACCCCATGGGAACGGAACAGAATACTGAGGGCCATAGAGCGAAGCATGATTAACGAATATACGGAGTATAGTAATGAATAACGGTCCCTGTCCCAGTCCCAGTCCTGACGTTTACAAATTACCAGAGCAGGATGAGACGCGAACCAACAGAACGAACGATCCGATCTTCTTCAAGTGGTCGATCGCGGGAGAAAATTTGCCGCCCAAGACTTTTCGATTGGCCAAGCTTACTAGCTCCTTCCGCAAGGGGAATGGTCAAGTTACAGGATACACTAGATGGTAAAACCTTAATCCTTCTACTTGCCTTCACTGCATTAGCCATTAGCATGCTCCTTCTGGCCGCTTCCAGATGCCATCACCACGAACGTGCCATCACCTGATAGATGAATGATTAAGCCACATTCCTCCGTGCAGCGTGTGCAGCAAGTACTAACCACCACAATCCTACGCCGAGACACCAGACAAGTATTTCCATTCAGACTTGTGTAATCGCTCGGCTTTCCAACTCATCTGGGTCAAGATGCCGAGGAGCCAAGGTCTTGGGTGGATTGGCAAACCCCGAATTCGAAAACATTCTGGATGGGGCTCGGACAGCAGGAATGGAGCTTGTGAAAGTTTTTTCCTTGGAGATTACCATGAGGGCCCGAGGGCAACCGGCAGAGTTTGCTGTCTGTGCCAATATTTTCCAAACCCAATCTTCGAGCGAAGCAACATGGCTGACACAGAGTTCTGGATTTGCCGTCACAAGTGACACTGTTTCTTGGTGCGGAGTTCTCCGTGCTGGACTTTTATTGGCAGGATTGTGTCCCCTCGTATGACCAAGACTTCAAGAGAGCTGGTGCAACTACATGGCATGACTCTTGACGTGCATTATTCTAGCCACGGCGTGAAGACTACAATGCGGGGTTCTGGTACTACGGAATCTAGATTTGATCGATGTTATAAATGAGGCATATATCATTGAGATGAAGACTACGGTAGTAGAATCGTGTTTCATTTCGTCCATGGATATCAACAAAAGACATAGACATACAACGCGTCTTACAGTGACTCCATACCGACTACGTAGTATAACCATGCCAATTCTTGGTCCACCAACTGCCAAGCTTCAGCAGAGAAAGGCTGTTTAAGCCAGCCAAGCTGCATCAAGCATCGATTGGACATACATGCCGAAGATTTGCCGCTGTGGCGTCTTCTTCTAAGAATTTACTGGAAGAAGCATACCGCAAAAACTCTTTTCCAGATGGGAATACCTTAACCCTAATTACCAGAAACCTTGGTCACCAGAGTTTGAATTTTCCTCTCCCGTCTACTTGATTGGCCACACCGAGGAAAAAGCCGACTTCTGGCCCTCGTAATTCGGAATGTCGCCCCTGGCTTCCCACTATTGAAAAGAAAAATACTAATCGAGCAGTGGATGCCGAGGAGACAGCTCCTGGAACCCGAAATGAGGACCCTCTCGGAACCCACCGTTAGCGGTCTGCTATCGCAATCCCGATTTTCGGCATGCCTTGTCCTTCCCGAGAGTGCTTCGCCCCCTAATTTTCCTCTGATTGAAGATATACCTGAAAATCGCTCTTGTAGTCATTCCTGCACCTGCAATTGTCATTATAAACACAACAAGGCAGAAAGAACTTTTCACCAAAAGACTGGAAAGGACATGTGGATTCGCACCTCCTGAAACATCGTCACCAAACTGCACGGACATCGCACCCGGTTTGTCTCTCTATCCGAATACCACAGCGTTTCCAGACTTCCAAGTTTCTACACGTAAAGCATTGTTTATTATACTGTAAGAACTTACAAAGAACCTATAAGAACCATACAATTACATAGTACGTTCAGAATTGCTATGACAAACTCTAAATGTAAAAGGCTCATAAGTTACACGAGTCCCATCCATCTTACAGACCCACGCCCTTGGTTCCGAGTTCTGCATCATTCAACAGCTTCTAACTTTCCGTAAAGATTCACCGGGAGCTCTCCAACGTAAGATTCTCGATTCCAGAACGCCATGTTATATCCAGGATGCCGAAGGTATAATGTAAAGACTCCACCCGAACCAAACAAACTATTATCATAGAGTAAACAGGCTATTTTCACTCGCCATCATCAATCGGAGCATGGATTTCCCGATGCATGTAGGGTTTAGCCACAGGGATACCGGCCTTGCGCTTCGACTGAGGCTTGGGACGCGCCAAGGTGTACCTAGAGATTATTCGTCAGCAATGGTTGATGCTTTCTTGATCTGGAGACTTACTTGGCAAATGCCCTCGATAGAGCTTTCTTGCAGCTAACTTTCTGACTGCCAATAAATGACTCGACCGTGACCGCAATGGCTCGGTCAATGTCTTGGGACGAGCAATACTCCGACAGGCGCATCTTGCAGAACGCCTCCGCAATACGCATGATTGCTTCCAAATGTCGGACCTATCACTCCAAGTCAGTGCTATTCCAATCTCTGCAATTTGACTCAGATCCCCAGGTTTTGTCTTACCGTAATGGGATAAGCACCTGTGACCAGGGACTCCCGTCTCATGTCTGCAAAAAGTCGTGCCACTTTATCCTGGTCGATCTGATACAGTTTCGGATGACACCTCTCACGGGCGTAGAGAATGTATTTCCGTAGCAATTCTTGCGGGATCTCTCCTTCTTTCTCTTCTTCAGCCTTTCTCCGAGCTTCTGCCCGAGACTGTTGCTCCTCTGGAGTAAGTGGTAAACGGTTGCCATCCTTGTCAATGCGGTAGCCTTCTTCATCGATAAGCTCACCCTCCTTGTTGATAGTTCTCCCCTTCTCATCTCTTAGAGGCTTTGCGGGGTTGGCTCGGGAGTGTGATTCAACAACGAATTTGGCGAGTCGCTCGTCTTCAGCTGGCTGCACAGTGTCCCGCACTACGCAAAGAATATCAAAACGAGACAGAATTGGCTCCGTCAAGGCAACGTTCTGAGAAAATGGGATCGTTCCGTTGTATCGACCGCCGATTGGATTGGCCGCAGCAATTACTGCACAGCGAGCCTGGAGTGTTGTGACAATACCAGCTTTAGAAATAGAAATTGTCTGCTGCTCCATAGCTTCGTGGATTGAGGTTCGGTCCTGGTCGTTCATCTTGTCGAACTCATCGATCAAGCAGGTACCTCGGTCAGCAAGCACTAGAGCGCCTCCTTCCAATGTCCACTCACTGGTCAAAGGATCTCGTCGGACACTGGCTGTGAGACCGACTGCACTAGCACCTTGACCCGTTGCAAAAACAGCCCGATGTGCTGATTTTTCAACGTATTTCAACACTTGTGACTTTGCAGTTCCCGGATCACCGAGAAGGAGAACGTTGATGTCTCCACGAATAGCCATTTTACCTTGAGCCTCTTTTCTTACACCACCGAATAAGGAGAGTGCAACCGCCGTCTTGACGTCTTCATGTCCATAGATACTGGGAGCAATAGAACGAACGATTTTGTCGACAATATCAGGCTCTCTAGAAAGCAACCGAATCTGTTCAATATCTTGCTCAGTCAAATGGAATCCAGCCATTTGATCGTGGGACTTGACGACGTGGTTGGCCTCGAGGATAGTTGCAAAGACGGGGAAGCCGTTTTTGTTATTGAGTTGGGCATCGTAGCTATTTCGGTAGATACCAGTGACCTCGACTTCGTCACCAGGCTTGGCAATATCAATCAAGTCTGCAAGTAGAATGACTTCCCGTTGACGGGGGAGTCGGCCAGCAGGCACCGAGCCAGGAGACTCTTGTAGAGTCAATTTTTGATAGTTTCGATACACGGTCTTCTCTGAGTTCATGGTAAAGGGGCCTCGAGATTGACAGTTCTGGCAGAAGGATATTTTGACTTCCTGTGCTGCCTCTTGTTGGAAAGGACCGAGCGTGACTTCACACTTGTTGCAGCGGAACATGACAAATTTCAGCTGAGGGAACACTCCGGTTCGCCTAGTAACGACACCATTAACACGCACGAGACAGTTGAGGTGGGATTGACGTAGGTCTCTTAGTGAGTAGCAGAGAGGGAGATCTGTAATGCGCACGTGGATCTCATTTTGGATATCGGCGAAATGAGGATAATGGTAGAGAGTAGTTTCAAGTGCTGCTTGGTCGAAAATCTTCAATACTTCGGTCGGTTCGTTGGCGACAAAGAATCCGAGTACAGCCTTTGCTGCCACAAGATGGTCGTAAGATACTTCAAGAGATGCAGAATTGACCTCACCCAAGGTCTTGATCCGTTCTCCGTATACAGATCGACCGGAAGCGTCAATAAATTCGGTCATGAAAGCTTTGAATTCACGACCGATGGTACGCATGACTTGGGGTTGGAGAATCCACTCCGTCAAATTGGCAGACTTAACATCACCCAACTCTTCAAGAGAGAGCTCTTCTTCCAGAATGTCTTCCTGCATATCCATATCATCTCGATCTTCGTCATAATGGTGTCTTCTGCGACGCACTTGACGGCTGAGATCCATATTAGTATCCTCATCATCGTCCTGGAGAAAGGCAGCAGGCATGCGTCGGCGGCGTGCCAGTTCTCGGTCTCGTTTATTCAGGCGGGCATCAAGTTGTCGTCGAGTTGCAAGATCAAGTTCTTCCTGATCTTCATCATCATTGATGTATGCGCCACGGTACTGTTCTTGATTGGCATTGTAGTCTCTTTCGAAACCATCCGCGAAGAGGTCAATGCCATCTTCGTCCTCTGCCAACTCTTCGATGTCGTCAATGTCTCCTTCAAGCTCATCCTCTTCGTCTCGGTCTAGTTCATCGTCGAATGGAAGCATAGGAGGGGATGATGGAGGCGCTATACGTCGTTAATAATAACTCAGTCTGAGGGTTTGCAGCCGGAAACACTTACGACTTGATGGAGGAGCAACAGACGAGGTTTCATCATCAGGCTCTCGATCTCTCTTGCGACGACCCAAGTTACCCAAGCCGCGATTTGCAGCAGAGTTGCTGGGGCGCAACGGTGAACTGCAAATTTGTTAGTACCGATCACCGAGTGCGTTGTTGTCTTTCTCACCTCATGATGGGCCTGATACTCTGTGTAAAACAAATCAAATCGGAAAACTATACCAAATCAACTCTGTGCATAAAGTGGGAAAAATGTGATAGTCAGTTGATTGTCGAGGTTGCTTTCATGTCGTTGTTGCGATCGAAGGGGGTTTGATTGAGCTGGCAAGTGGGTGCCAACTTTTTAGGCGGTCCCCTCAGAAACGCGTCGACGCGCGACCGAGACGCGTTTCTCGTTGTGTTTCAATTAAACCTCTTTGGGAAAGGTCTAATCACGTGGACTAGTGGCAACGTGACTCACTTTCGGTAGCTGTGTCCCGTGATCTGCTAGTCCTAATCAAGTAACATTCGATTACGTCTCCGCGCGTCTCCCGCGTCGCAGCTATCACCAACAGTTGACGTTGCGCCGGAACTTTAGTGTACACTGAGAAACACATCAACAGATCATCAGAATGGCGTCCCATGCTGGCGCCAACCAAGTTACTGAAGCTCAGGCAAGTCGACGCAGAGAGAGCTTCGCCTCCCAGGAATCGCAAACCGCAAAAGAGTAGGAGGCTTTCCGCGCTGTTTATCAATGTGATCTGTTGTTTTGCTGACATTGAACAGCTTCATTGAATCCCAACTACAACTCGAAGCCGATGCGCGCGAGATTCTTCCTTATGTAAGTCGCTCTCTATCTCAAATTGAATAATTATCTGTGAGATTAGCACTGACGCATCTAGTCTTTCGACTCTTGTACCCAAGAGTTGGGTCCTCTCCGACAGACACTATTCTCATGTTTGACATGTAACCCTCCACCCAAGAGCGATGACGATCCTTACACCCCGGCCGCCGTTTGTTACTCGTGTTCAATTTCGTGTCATGGTGAACACACCTTAGTTGAACTCTTTAGTAAGAGAAACTTTGTGTGTGATTGCGGCACAACACGATTCCCCGATACATCAGCTTGTACGCTGCGAGTCGACCAGAAAACAAAAGCGAAGGGTGTCCGTTCTCAGCCTCCCGCAGACGGGAACAACTATAATCATAACTTTCGTAACCGCTTCTGCGCTTGCAATGAAGAGTACGATCCGCACAAGGAGAAGGGAACTATGTTCCAATGCCTCGGCCTGGGTACAGTCGAAACGGGTGGCTGTGGAGAAGACTGGTGGCATCCTGAATGTCTTGTCGGTCTTCCACGGGGACGTCAGGATATAACCAAGGAGACTGAGGCAACAGCAAAGGATGAAGAGGCTGAAGCGAAAATTGATAAGCCAGCTGAAGACAATGTGGAGGAAGATGAGACACCTCTACCTCCAGGGTTTCCAGGCGAAGACGATTTCGAGACTTTCATCTGCTACAAGTGCCTGGATTCGAATCCTTGGTTGAAACGCTATGCTGGGACTGAAGGGTTTTTAACACCAGTATTCAAGACTCAGTCTTGTGAGAAATCCGAACCGACAGGAAAAGCTGACCAACCGACACTGCAAGAGCTCACACAATCGCGAAAGCGAAAAGCAAATGACGAGAATGATGAGACTCAAGATACAAAGAAGACCAAAGTTGATAGCCAGGATGAACTAGAGACCATTCAAGAGGAAGAAGCATCTCCAGAGGTATCCAAGCACAAGCATGAGTTGTTACCGTCGGAAGCTCCCACAGGGACATTTTCCCTCTTCCTCAAGGAAGATTTCCGTGAACATTTATGCCATTGTCCCGATTGTTTCCCTCATCTTGTCCCTCACCCTCAGCTTCGCGAAGAAGAGGAGACATATGAACCCCCACTATCTGAAGATGGCGAGGAGGGCGCCAACGGTGCAGGTAGCCAGGGAACAAAGAGCCTGTTGGATCGTGGCGAAGCGGCACTCAGCAATGTTGATCGCGTACGAGCCATAGAGGGCGCTATGGTATACAATCATTTGCGAGACAAGGTTAAAGCTTTCCTCAAGCCATTCGCTGAGAGCGGCCAGGCCGTTAGCGCAGAAGATATCAAGTCTTACTTTGAGAAGCTACGTGGAGATGATATGGCCATCCGCGAAGCTGGTGGCCAGGCCTCTGCATTTAATAGCAACGGAGGAAGCGGACGAGATGATGATCAGGAAGGGGGTGGTTCTAACAGGAAGGAACAGAGTGGTATGTGTCTGTATTTGACTCTGCTTCTGCAATGATCTTTCCGCTAAATCACATTTTTTCTAGGCTATTAATAATTCGTCAACACGAAAGTGTTTTATGGGAAATAATCTTCGGGCATGGATATCGGGAACGGTTAGGGGGAATAGTAATTTCAGGTTGATGGCGTATATGGTCTGGGAAGGGCCACTCGATGTTTTCATGTTTGCCCTTTTTGTTCTTGTCTTCTAATTTTTTTCTTATTCCGAAAGCATGCATTTTGAAGATAAACTCAATTGAAATTGGCCCCAAACTACTTCTGCTATAGTTATCAATGTACATTATCATGAATTGATGAATCTGATGTCTATTATGAAAAATATCCTGAGTAAATATGAATAGGTAACCCGCTTTGTAAATCACCCTTCCCAACAATCATGGAAATAAATACCACATCGCTAAAACGCCACGCATGATGCAGAAATGATAATAAGGTATATACAGCTTCACTCTTTGAGACGTTTAGCCACCCGGCCTATGAGGCTATCGTCCGGCAGGCCACTACGTTTCGTGCCAGGAAGACTACCGGTCCGAATATCGTTGCCTTCTTGACTAACCCGGCGAGGAGGATAAGTTGTTTCGCAGCCCTCGAAACAGTTTCCACTGATTGGTCCGCCATTTGTGAAATATGGATGTTCCAGGGCCTCCTCGGCTGTGATTCGCTTTGCTGGGTCGTATTCAAGTAATCGTGACAAGAGGTCAAACCCATCAGCGCCAGGGGTACCAACGCTACTGCTTGAAGAGTAACCACCCGTTTTCAAACATCCCTGGTACCATTGATCGAGGCCAGAAGGCTTATTGTAGTGAAGCGCTCCTCGAGACGACATCTTCATGGACTGCATCATAGATTGCATTTGGTTGAACTCGGGCATCGCCGCCAGCCCAGGCCACGTTTCTTGTCGTGGGAACCCCAAGATCTCCACGATCTTCATCATTTGGTTGCGTTGGAATGGGACTGTCTTTTTGCTGTCCATCTTCGCTTCTTCGCCTTTGAATATGGGTCGTAACGACAACAGTTCGGCAAAAATACATCCCACGGCCCACATGTCCACAGCCGGTGTATAATGCCGGCTACCTAGCAACAATTCTGGGGCACGATACCAGATCGTCACCACCACCTTGTCGCCGGTAAACAATGAATTCAAGGGCTTATAAAACAGACGTGCCAGTCCAAGATCGCCTATTCGAATAGCACCGCTAGCAGTCACAAGGATATTGGCAGGTTTCAAGTCACGATGAAGGACCCAATTGGTGTGTAGATAAAGCAAGCCGTTCAGTAGCTGAAACAATATGGAGCGGACCATTTTCGCCGGTATTGCATATCGCTGTTGTTGAGTATGATGATGGATGATTTGAAGCAAGTCGTGTTCGGTGTATTCAAACACCATGAAGATACATTTGTCCTCCAAGATAATCTCTTCGAGTCCGACTACGTTTGGGTGGTTGAGTTCCGAGCACAAAGCCATCTCACGGATCGCAGATTGTGAGAGGCCTGTGTATTGGATCAACTCTCCTTCTTTATCGGGTTTGAACCTAACTCTTGTCAATATTGATGTGCCAAGATGGCCGAGGAATTGCACTGACTTCTTGATGGCAAACTCCCCCTTCTTGCCATTTTTCCCAAGTGCTTTGTAGACACGTCCATAGGTACCACTACTAATGAAACCAACAATATGGTATCGCTCTCTGATATGGACCTTACTTGTGTATCCACCGCCGGATCGGCCGGAATCTGGGAAGTGGCAAGTCAGCACATGGTCAAAGGTAGCAATGCTCGGTCATTCACATAGAACCACAAACGAAGAGCAGGAAGAATTGCAATGATGACTGTCAAATGGCGTTGCTTTTTGCCTACTGATCTCGTGACATCCGGGAAGGATGTTGAAGCACGTGACCTCAGTTGGGACAAAAGCAGACACCACGCAACAGCCAGAGAGGGAAATTACCACGAAGATATGAACCACCTAGTGAATTCAGGAAGGAGTAATTTTTCCCAAACATGGTGAACAAATAAATACAGTTCTGCTGATACTGTACGGGTTGCGAAGAAAGAAGAGGAGTGCGGTATTCGGAACAGGTATACAGGCCATCTCAGATTGGAAGAAGGCCGAAATGACAATGATGAAGAATTCAAAATTCATAAAATCAAGCACAATCCATGGCGATGCTGGATGCCTGCAGGGGGGAAATGTGGGAAATAGAAAAACAGTCTATTTACCGTCAAAAGCAGCCTGCACGCTTCTCTTGAGGTTCAAATTGGCAGAGGAGACGTTGGGCCGGATGGAGGAAGAGGTCGTCAGGGGCCCACCGGTAGACGAAGGCGGATTAGTCAGGCTCATCAATATCAACAATGAAGCGCCAGCTCCGACATCGACAGGCAATTGAGTTAAGAATGTATGGAGATCGGGAATGAAACGATCAGATCGATGGGGGCAAAGTGGAATTTCTGCGCAAATTAGTCGACTCTAGACCGTGGGGTGGCGGGAAAGTGGGTGGGCGTAGGAGCCGGAGTAAACCACGACACAACTTCAACAGTGTTGTTCAGATGGAATGACGAGATGATGTGGCCGGATTCCGAGAGGCAAGTCAGAAAGCACCGCGCATTCACTAGAGAAGCCGTTGGTTAGTCGTTGAGATGCCCGGTGTCCACAGTGCTCGTTACTCCAGTCAAAATGTCAGCCTCCACCTGTGAGGGGGGAACAGGGAATGACATTAACCGGTGAGATGACCAGTATGCGGGGATGGGGCACTAGAATGATATGGGTATCATGCGTTGTCTACTCACAAGTTCGAAGTCAATGGCCCGGTAGCAGTTTTGTCACGCGTCGTGACTCGTCTGTTGGCTGTTCGGAGTTGAGATGAATGGAGGGAGTCGGGGAGAGTTGAGACGGTTCAAGAGTTACCATCCAATCACCTTTAAGCCTTTCTACACCGCTCCACTTTGGGATCTATAATCGCCATCACACCCGTAGTATGAAGATATTTTGTGTTTCTTATCAATCATGTATCAGTCGTCTCATTCACATTTTGTCACTTTTGAAAAACCGCCCCGGTCCTATGGACCAATATGTACTCAGGCAATGACATAACCCTTAGGGTTAATCGCGAGTCACCCGAGATTTTCGGGATATTTCCGCTGAATATTTGCTAGCTATATTTAGCTTAGTGCATCTTTAGTCAGCTGGGCACTCCGCACGTGATTGGTCAGCCGATGTCCCTACTACATGACGTACTATCCGCGATGGAAATATAGCTGCTTAATTTTAGACATAACTACTGTGCTTCACTCTCAAACGCGCCAACATCGCCCTCATGACTGAACGTCCCGCCGCACCTGTCAAGCTCTCTCTACCATTAGTAAGCTACTCAGTAAATTGATTTTGTCATTTTCTAATCATCTCTCGATAGAAATATCAGCAGGATTTATTCAACGAGCTCCGCAACGAGGATGAGCTCGTCATTCTCGCTCGAGGCCTCGGGCTCCTGCGAATCGTGACAAATCTCCTGCACGCCTTTGATGCAGCAGGTAATAATCTGATTATAGTGGTTGGCGCTGATGATAGAGAGAATGAATGGATTGGCGAAGGTATGGCCTTGAATATACCTTCGACTTCAAATTACTAATACTATCTTGTTTAATAAGCGCTTGCGGAGCACTATGCGATCAGCAAGTCCCCTCTGGCAAGGGGGTTGAAAGTGATCAATACAGATAGAGCCACCGTTCCTATGAGGTGTGTTGAGCTGGAACGTATAGGAAACTAACTAACATATAGCAGAGAGAAGACATATAGCCAAGGAGGTATATTAAGCGTAACTTCGCGCATATTGGTCGTTGATTTACTATCCAGTAAGCAAGTTGAGCCATGGTTTGGTCTACAATCTTCTAACCTTATTTTAGAGCTTCTTGATCCGGAGAAAATCACTGGTATAATTTTATTGCACGCGGAAAGGTAGGCTGATTAAAACCGTGCTAAGATATTAGCAATGCTAACCTCAAACCAGAGTTGTGGCAACCGCTTTAGAAGCTTTCATCGTACGAGTGTATCGCCAGTTCAATCGAAATGGCTTCCTTAAAGCGTTTTCTGATAGCCCCGAGCCTTTTACCACTGGATTTGCGCCTTTGTCCAATATGTTACGGAATTTATTTTTGCGCAAACCCTCGCTATGGCCTCGATTCCACATTACTGTGGCTGAATCCCTCGAGGGTCGGCGCAAGGCAGAAGTTATTGAGCTTGAAGTTCCTATGACTGATAAAATGAAAGACATCCAGAATGCAGTCATGGAATGCGTCGAAACGAGTGTATCCGAGCTAAAGAAGGCTAATAGCGGTCTCGACATGGAGGACTGGACGTTAGACAGTGCTTTACATAAGAATTTTGATGTAGCGATACGTCGACAATTGGATCCGATATGGCACCGTGTCAGTTTCAGGACGCGACAAATTGCAAATGATTTGACGGTTCTGAGGGCTATATTACAGTAAGACAGAACTATTCTCGAGGAAGTGGCTTGACTAACTCCTATAGCTCTCTTCTCACGTACGATGCGGTATCCCTATTGAAGTACTTGGACACGGTTGTTGCAGCTCATTCGGCTCCACCAGGTTCAACGAGACACAGCTTTTCACCTTGGCTCTTTTTGGATGCAGCGCATGTCCTCTTTGAAACAGCTAAATCTCGTGTGTACCGAGGAAAAATAACTGGCACCGAGACATCAACAACCCTGAGTGCATCCTCTGCTGCATTACAGCCAGTTTTGGAAGAGCAGCCCAAATGGCATGTGCTTGCAGAGATACTACAAGAGATTGAACAAGACGCATATTTGAATCCGACGCAGCGCGGCGACTCCAATAGTACTGTATTGATTATGTGTGGCGATCAGCGCACATGCAGACAACTTCGAGACTTTCTATCATTGATGCATGATCGTCCCGTTGCTAGAACTGATGAGCATGAGGAGACTCTTGAAGAAGAACAATCCTCCGAAGACAGTACGTCAGGAGAAATCCTGATGCGAAGGAAATTGAGGGAGTACCTTAATTGGAAACAGAATTTCTCGCGTGTCAGGGACAACCTTTATGTACTGAAACAGAACTCAACCGACTCAACAAATCATGGGCAGAGTTCTTCATCAGTCCCAGGAAGAGCTCCTCCGAACAAGCGTCGGCGCGTGCGTGGCGGTGGTTCAAACTCTCTTGTCTCTGCCCGCGCTCCGAATTCAAGCGTACAAGGACAAGATGAGGCTCCTATTCAGGTGTCTGAATTACTAGAAGACCTCCAACCCACTGCAATGGAGGAAGTGCTGAAGGAAGACAACGTCATCGATAACCTAGAAGACATGGAGGATTACTACGAACTGTATGACATGAATGACCTCGTGATGATTCATCCTTACGACGGCGATATGGACGAGCGAATCCTGGAAGAAGCTCGACCACGATACATTATCATGTATGAACCAGATGCTGCTTTTATCCGCCGAGTTGAAGTATACCGCAGTTCTCACAGTGATCGTAACGTGCGGGTGTACTTTATGTACTATGGAGGGTCGGTCGAAGAGCAACGTTACCTGAGTGCAGTACGTCGGGAAAAGGATGCATTTACAAAACTCATCACAGAAAAAGGCGTAAGTTTTTCTGGCGCGCTAGCTCGTGAACTTTTGCTAATTTTACCCATCGTAGGGTATGGCTGTGACACTTACACACGACAAAAGTCTTGAAGACCCCGAGGAGCAGTTTCTCAGAACCGTCAATACTCGAATTGCTGGTGGTGGACGACTGGCTGCTACTGCAGCACCACCTACGGTCGTTGTGGATGTTCGCGAATTCAGAAGCGCATTGCCCTCTCTACTCCATGGTCGTAGTATGGTCGTTGTCCCTTGCCAATTGACAGTCGGAGACTATGTTTTGACGCCTGATATCTGCGTGGAGCGTAAATCCGTACGTGATTTGATCAGCTCTCTGAAGAACGGACGTCTCTACAATCAGGCCGAGACAATGCTGAAACATTACAAAAACCCACTACTTCTGATTGAGTTTGACCAGAACAAGTCATTTACCTTTGACGCTTTTGCATCCGCTTCCTTACCCAGCACGAGCTTTCTTTCCGACTATGTCTTCACGTCATCCGGCAATCCTGCATCCGCCTCAAGCAGTTCTCTCGTTAACCCATCGACACCTAAATCCGCACAACACATGCTTGTCCTTTTGACACTAGCATTCCCACGCTTGAAAATCATATGGTCATCGTCACCATACCAAACGGCCGAAATATTCGCAGAACTGAAGAATAAAAACCCGGAACCCGACCCCATAAAGGCTGTTCAAATCGGTCTGAATGTTGATATTGCAGCATCTTCCAATCCGGGCGATGTTATGGCTGCGGCTGGCATAGAACATCGCGTCTTTCATCAGCTCCCGCAAGATATGCTTCGTTCTGTGCCTGGGGTTACGCCGGTTGTACTGGAGCGATTGAGTCTGGAGACGAGCAGTATACATGAGATTGCTAATATGAGCGTGGAGGAGCTCAACCCCCTTGTTGGAAAAGAGACGGCGCGGAAGATTGTGAGGTTCTTTAGGAAGAGCGTTTTTGAGGATGAAACAGAAGGTTCGTAAGGTTCATGAACCTTCTCACATCACACCTGAATATCAGCATTGAGGTCATTTCACCTCTACATTACACGCGATTATAATATCCTACAATCAGACTACTGGAAAATGTTTTAATTACCAGAATTCTCATTTTATTGCTGCACAATGCATAAGAATTGACAAGTATAAGTTCTCGTAAGCAAAGACAAAGGCAGTCGCAAGTGACGATGCGATTGGAGCCATGACTAGAGCGAACTTTTGAATGAAGAATGAAAAATGTAATAGTTCATAAACCATGACATGCAGTGAATGCGTATGTAGCAAAACGTCAAAATCAAGTAACCACTTCGTTAAGTCGTATCGCGACCATCATCCGATTTGATGTGACCGAGAAATGATGGGGTATAGCGCCAAACAACACAACAAAGTCCGAGTGACTAGAGTTCTCTGGCCGTATCATTCTGGACAACAACATGTGTGACTACCCAACCAATCGCCTTCTGACCTGTTACGCCTTTTGAGGTATCTTCGGCGCGAGCCCACCAAATCGAAGCGGTCTCTCTTCAATATCAGGTCAAGAAAAGCGATATCGTGAATAGGAGGACATCATGACTGTGTTCCCGAATAAGATTTTCCCATGAATAAAATAACCCAGATTATTCAGTAATGAAAAGCGACCCAGATCGACCCATGGCACTCGTGTCCCGTCGGAGGCAAACCACTTTTGGTTGAATTTTTGGGATGACAAAGTGGTAAGCTCGCCGGGGATGTATCAGCGGTGATTTTTTTAGATCTCATCGACATCGATCTCCTTTTCGTCTTCACTGTCACGGTCCTCGTCGAACTCGACGTTGTCTTCGAAACCTTCGTGACCGTATGTATCGGTTTCGTTGATCTTGGCGGTCTCGGGCAACTCGCCATAAGCCTTGAGACTACGAGCCTCGTCGGCGCTGTATTTCATGATGACATCGCCCTTTTCGTCTTGGTAGTCGCGGAGGGAAAGCAGGATGATATCGCCTTGGTTAATCCAGACCTTCTTGCGAAGTTTTCCTCGAATGTGTGCGAGACGCTTTTCGCCGTCGAAGCACTGGGCCTCTAGACGACCGTTTCCTAACATCTTGACGACCTGAGCGTATTCCTGACCATCTTCCTTGAAGATGAGTTCGCGCTTTTCGTTGTCGTTCTCGTTCTTTCCACGACGTCGGTTCTTACCACCCTGTTTTTGCGTGTCAGCAAGCGGTTGCAGGCGACAAAAGCGGGGTTGTGTGAAAAACTTACCTTTCCCTTATTCTTAGGCATGTTGACTTGACTCCAGTAGGTTCACGTGAGAAATCGGTATTTGATATGATAGCGATGTAAATCCCGTTGTCCGGGATTGTGGGTAGTGTGGTAGGTTGTGTCTTGTCGGATTGTTGGAAGAAGAAGAGGGAGTCGGGAGGTATTTATACGGACAGAGAGAGGGCTCACAAAAGAATTTGGTGGGGGTTTGGCGCCTGAAAATCGCCTGATTCCTTTCGATTCGCCCGGCTTGGCTTCGCTGCCTGGGGCGCCGAAAGCATCGTTGCGCGCCTTGCTGCCTTGTTTTCTGCCGCTTGCCACCTGATATTTTTTTATCTCACCGCCCGAGGTTGTACCGATGCACGTCACAGGAAGTTGATTGATTTCAACGGTCATGGATAGTCGTCTTCAGACGAGGTAAGCTCATATTGAATATGCCAATACATTTAAATTCTGTACTAACTGAGATGAAGTCTTCCGAGCAGTTGACTCAACTCATTCCTCGTTATGACGATTCTACGCTGAAACCGTGACAACCTCTTGCTAGCTAGACATGATACTTCTCCCTTCACCCGCGCAACCTCTACGGCCTGCCTTCAAAGTAATCGGTCATTACCATATCATGTTCAAATACCATGCCGGTTCTTTCATGACTAATTGGACAATGTACCGCAGCCGTCAATACGAACAGCCCCATGTCTTGAAGCCCAAAATCCACGAGTTTTACGATAATCGCGACCCTAATACGCTATGGTGGAAGGTTGCAACACAGCCCATGAAGGTGAAAAGGGTCGTTCGCAGTCATTGGTCGCGCCGACTACGTCGAATCTTCCGCGAGGCACTGTATTTGAAAGGATATGATGAGACTGGCAGGCCCCTTCCACTAGAAAAGCTTCCCAAGGGCGTGTCTCTTCGTACGGCTCCGCTACATGGGACTCTAGAGATAGAGCCTATGGAGTCACTAATCACACAAGACGACGTGGCGGTTAAACGACTGGTGAGAACCCAGCTAGACCGTGTCATAGAGACCATGAAAGAGTGGCCAATTGATAAGCGCACAGGGGCTTACCAGGAATCTCCGCCATGAAGAGTAGTTGGCCTTTACTGACAAGACAAGACATTCTATGCAAGCGCTACAGAAGATAGTTGTAACAATAACAATAATCATAGTTTTTATTTATTCTTTGAAAGCCTAATCGGATAATGGCATAAGGTGGATCCCAATTGGTCATCTCGGCCTGTGATTGGCGCAGAAGCATGTACCTGGCAAGTTTAGCACGTGTCGCTCCTGACCTTCGCCGCGAGAAGAATCCCTGAACATACCAGGTAGATAAAATCAACATCATCAATTGCTCGTCGGTTTCCACAGCTCCTGGCGCATTGATATCGGCACATTATCTACTCTTCCAGAATGTTGGTGTCTCTGACTGTGGGCAAGGTCGACGCTGGCGTCGCAGTCTTGTTAACGCAGGACAACAGATTGGTAGGCAGCTCCATACCGGCCCTAACATCGCAAACATCATCTTCATGTCGCGTGATGATGCGCAACTCTATTCGTACCCGATAACCTCCGATCATGGCACTAACCCCTTTATTGTATAGATTGAGTTTCCCTCCGTGCTTCTTCCAAAGAATATCAGCTCCGGAAGCATCGTGGATATCGACGTCTCACGGAACCATGCTGCCGAATCCAAGAGTATAGCGAGCTTCCAGTCACTTCAAAAACGTATCCTCAACACCTACGGTCTCGAAACTCCCTCTCCTCCCGTTCTCCGTCTACGCAATGCCACACAAACATCCTTGGTGTTGGAATGGGATCCCATCAAGCTGGCTACGGCATCGTTGAAGTCCCTTTCACTCTATCGCAACGGTTCAAAAGCAGGTTCGATACCCCGTCCCCTTGAAATGATGAGTACCAAAATCAGCGGTCTTGCGATTCACGCCGAGTACACCTTCCACCTCGTCTTGCGTACCACAGCCGGAACCTATCACTCGGAAAAGTTGACTTGCCGTACTCACAAGATGACTGATCTTTCGGGAATAACGGTGACTCCAGGCATTATGCCACAACCTCAGAGGGAGGCTCTTGCACGCGCTATCGATAGGATAGGCGGAAAACTCATCGACACTGTACGAATCGACACCACACATTTTGTTTGTACAGAAGGTCGGGGTCCGGCTTGGGAGAAGGCCGTGGAAATGAACCTGCCCGTCGTGCGACCCGAATGGCTGGATGCTTGTGAGGCGGAGGGAACAATCGTTGGTGTAAGAGGTTATTATCTGAATGCAGACCCGAAACATCGACAGCTAGGACCACGCCAAGCACCACAGCAGCAACAGCAGCAACAGCCAGCTCCTGAGTCGGTTGTTTCAGAAGCAACAACACCCCAAGCCAGTAGTCATTCGAACCTGCCCGTGCAAAACGCACCGGCAGCAATTCCGGAAGGACCACCCACACCATTCCCGGGTGGACCTACAGAAGTCACAGCAGCCGAGGTTCAAGAGGAACATGAAGATGAACGTGCGGAACCTCCCGCTCCACCTCCGAAAGACGAATCTGCTGAGGAGGGTAAAGATGATGACAAGGAGGAGGTCGACGAATCTGATGACCATGACGAAGTTGAAGAAGACGCTAAAAAAACGGACGGTAAAGAAGGTCTCGAAACTGTACCAGTTGTCGAACCTGAAACTACGAAAGAGATAGACAAAGTTCAACCAGAAGGCGAGAGTGAGCTGGAAGAGGTCTCTCTTTAGGGTGTCATTGGCTTGTACGAATGATTTTGCAGTACGAAAATACGAGGCCAGCGCAGTTCATATGTTTATTCTTCTGCTTACTTGTCATGGGCAGGTAGTTTTTCAGCCGTGACTAGGATATGTGCTTATAATGATTAGATACTCATTCTTGTATTCATGACCATTTTGGTCACTTCATATAAATAATGGAATATAATCTATCTTAGTATATCATGACATCTTGTGTCTATGCTGATAACTCTCAACATTCGGGTTGATAATCTAAGCGAATAATGTAGCGTAACGTCTCTATGATTCAAGGTTTTTCTCTTACAGATTATGAAGCATGATAGTTATCAATACTTCAATGTTGACTTTCAAATGTTAGATCTAGAGAAAGCTTCTACGTCTATGTTCAGCCATATTGCTAGATGCTGAATTCACAGGTATAGATATCTTCACCCCTTGTTTGTTTTGTTTTCTAAAGAGATCTACTACCCAATTGCATGTCCAGAAGAAAGAAAGTCTTTCACTTCATCAGCTCACTCGCCTTCTAGAGAACACAAAGGCCAACCTGATATTGACCAGAACAATGGCTGAGATATATAGCGGAGATCGTATAAAAGGATGGATTTCCTCTAATGCTCAACCAGCTTCCTTCTTAAACAGTATATTCTCTTCTTGCACCCTCTACGGATACTCGGCCACCAAACGCATGCTATCCCGGTTTCATCCATCATAAAATCCTACAATATGGAAACATTGTACTTCGCCTTGAGATCACGAACATCACGACCGACAAATCCCATCACCGAATCATACGAACTGAGAGATATAGAAGAAAACGCAGAGCCACAACATGAGCAATCATTTTCTCGTCCTCGACGTCGATGGACAGAAGATCAGTTATGGGTATTTGGCTGCGTTGGTGTGGCCTTGCTCGGGGCAGGGTTGTACCTTTGGGGTGCATTAAGAATCTTACGCTTCGTGTGAGAGTCAAAGAATGAATTTGCACCGCCATCGGACTGGCCAGAGCAGTAATAAACAATGGATTGTATGTTCTACGGAGGTTTACTTGAATGTCTTGATGATGTGGTATTGTTTCTGATGTTTCTAGTGCCTCGACGTTGCGAACGGGCGCTGTCCAACTGGGATCACATACACAAATAAGTTTGTATCTAAACAGGAAACAAATCAGATATATTTTTGACTAGGAAAGCATTTGTATCTGTCTCATGGCAATGGTAATCTCGCTGATCATGAATCCCGTAGCTCAACAGCCCTAACCTAGCCGATTTAGAACCAGTGGCGCTCAGTTCACCAGAAACACAAACGATGTGAGTCCAGCATTCAGATAGAAACATCCATCACCAGTCCTCAACGTACATTCATGGAGATTCCGATCGTTGAGTAATTGCATGATGATGAACGTCGGATAACCCGAGGATATCTAGCCCTAATCATCCAAATACGGTCTAGTGCAGCGCCGATAAGACCATCTTATCGATTAGCTACAGAGTGTAAGTCATACAACAATTGAACAAGACGTTGCTTTGATGTGTGGTTTTCTGCAATTAAATGAATAAATCGAATCGTATGATCGATGGCCTACTTCCACTGTCCACTAGATACTCAATAACAAGGGGAACAGCGCGGAAAAAGGAGTATCCAGGCGGCAAAAGGCTTATCCCGGCATCCCCACTCGTGTCCCATTTCCCCGCGAGAAGGGATATGCCATATAAAAGATGGGGAGCTCGGAATAGATGAGAAAAAGGAAACGAGAGTTTTCATTCCTTGCAACTCAATCTTTGTACTGTGTGTTGACTTATATCCCCTGATTCCCCGACTTTGATGATCTATACCCAGAGCTAGAGTCTAATTCATCTGTTCTACCTATACACCAGACATCTACACAATGCCGACCACAGAAGAAAAGCCCACCGGCGAATATCGCCAATACCTCCCGGATCTGGGTATTCCACGCTTCACTACTATGAAGACCCAGGATGCGCACGAGTACGCTCATGCATTCAAGACGAAGCACATTCCCCCATGGCTGTATGCTTTGTTTGAGCATTGGCGGGATTTATACGAGGAACCTTATCAGGGGATCTCTACAGATGGTATACTAAATTCATAAAAAATGACTGGGTAAATATGCCGCTGACTTCTGATAAAGGAACTATCCGCCAGGGTTTGTTCTCCATCCAAGATGAAGGACTCCCAGTCGATGACATCGTCGCCTCAGTCCAAGGCCTGACCAAGCTCCTGAATGATGACCAACGCAAAGCCCTCTCATTCCACATCGACTCTCCAGAATGGCGAACATGGTCGAACCCTGAATTCCTGCTCGTCCATAAGGGACTACGTTTAGACGAAGTCGAAGTCCCCGTCCGAGACGCCATTATGAAAGTCCTCGAGACCACCCTCTCTCCCGAGGGATACGACAAAGCCGTCAAGGCGATGCGGATTAACCATTATCTCGGTGAATTGGTTGAGTCACCCAAGGTCATGAATGAGTTTTCTTACAACTTTGCTATTTTCGGAAGACCGTCTACAACACGCCCCTGGGGTTGGACATTTTATGGCCATCATCTCTGTCTGAATATTTTCATCTACAAGGGACAGATTGTGGCTAGTCCATGGTTCACTGGTGCTGAACCTAATGAGATTGACTCTGGTCCTTATAAGGGTACTCGTATCCTGCAGGTCGAGGAGGCTCTTGGTATTCAACTCATGCAGTCCTTGCCAGCTGAAGCACAGCAAAAGGCTCAAACATATAAGAAGATGAACGATCCCGAAATGCCTCTTGGCCGTACCAACAAAGATGACCAGCGACACCTGTGCGGCGCGTACCGCGACAATCGACAAATCCCCTACGAGGGTGTGCTAGTTTCGGATTTCACCTCCGCACAAAAGGAGCTTGTCTATGGCATCCTAGAACAATACCTCCTCTACCTGCCCAAACGATCCCGCGACCTCAAGATTGAACAGATCAAAAAGTACGAGACAGAGACATACTTCTCATGGATCGGCGGCTTCGAGGACAACGATCCATTCTACTACCGTATACAGAGTCCCGTCATC
This sequence comes from Talaromyces pinophilus, assembly GCA_001571465.2. NCBI lineage: Eukaryota > Fungi > Ascomycota > Eurotiomycetes > Eurotiales > Trichocomaceae > Talaromyces > Talaromyces pinophilus. The sequence goes on along the minus strand of CP017344.1, from coordinate 1,228,232 downwards.
CTTGTAGAGTTTGATCATCACTCGGGCGTATTTTTGACGAATGAGGAGCCTAAGAAGTTCCATATTCATACTTTGCTTCGTACGCCGAATGCGGGGGATTATGGGTATGCGTTGAGGCCGTTGATTCCGCCGGTGGAGAGTACTGTTGCGAAGCATATTACGTGGTAGTAGTCAGTTTTCTTAGGTGTAAATATAATTATGTTTCTTTTGATTCTTCTCAGCAAGGACTGATAGCGAAGGTCGATTCGATATATTACTCCTAGTAGATACGCCGAAAGTCAATAAGCAGACATTACATAGTCAATGGTATCAATAATCAGCAAACAGACAAGAAAAAAACCGAATGGGGGGTACAGACGTGGGTGTCTCATTACATCAAAATCGGACACATAATGGAAGAAAAGTGAGTAGTAAGCTGTACGTTAAAAAAATCACGAACTATTGACGACTCTTTCGGGTCGAGTCTCCCACATCGACATCACTTAGCATAACCTCAACTTCCCTCAAACTGCTGTCGCTATGGGAACTGGTAGTTTCAAAACTTCCCCGGCTTTCTTGCGAAGCATCATCATGTACGTAAGCGGCCTTACGGCTTTTGTGGTGCCTTTGAGACGATTTGCCTTGCACATGACGAGTGGTATCAACACCCAAGCTATGCGGCGAAAGCATCGCCCTTTCGCTGATTGTCGGTATCCTCATAGAGCCCAATGATGGGCTTGCAGAACGGCTGTGAACACTGTCGGCATCATGCGAGACACCCACATCAAGAGCGGCAAGTAAAGCAGCTTGAAGCATTTTGTTCTGTCGCTCCAATGTGGCCACGCGAGTCTCCAAATTTCGCACGAGATGGAGATAGCTAACCTGGGACTCATCGGAAAGGACTGCATCTTGTGTAATTTGCGAAATTGAAGACAGTGGTTGTTGATCATAGACTGCTTTCTGTTTTCCGGCAGTCTTTCGTTCAGTTGTACCGGCTTCTGGAAGGCTATCGTTGTGAGGACGTGAACGAGGCTTATGTCTTTCTTCGTCTGAAGACGGCAACATTGGCGAATCAGGTTGAACTCGTCGTTGAGTCATATGCTTGGTGGCATCTCTTGCCGGGTAAGCTGCTTTCCCATGTCGGATAGACAGACTTTCAATGGAGCCACTGGTCACACTGACACTGCGTGACAAACCTCCTTCGTACCCATTGGTAGTTGCTATAGACCCTGGCAAAGACGATGCAGAGTTTCGTCGTCGATGATTAGGCGTGCCTTGAGCATTGACGGGCGGATCCCTTGGAAGCGGAATTTCAGGTACGGCACTAGCACGGTGCCTTCGACTTGCTTTCCGTACTTCGTTCTGACTTGGAGAGCCGGGCTGTGTGTTGACAGTGCTGCTATGATTGATTTGCGTTGCATCCAGATCAATCTCTGACACAGAGGCTTCCTTCTTCTTGCTGGCATCCAAATCCCGCATTCGAAGCGCATGAACTTGATCAGCTCGACCCCGTCGAGATTCTGGTCTGGAAAGAGCAGGAGAAGCAGTTCTCGGTGTTTGATCATCGCTTACAATACTCGTACCATCGGAGGCATCATTGCTCCTGCTTGAGTATCGGGATGATGGCCGAGGCCCAAGCCAAGACCTCCGGAGTCGCAATTTCTGAGTATTCATGCCTAGAATTGGGCTATCTCTGTCTTCCTCTCTATATTCCAAAGGTGCAGAAAGTGGAAGCACAGGCGTCGAAATATTCCCGTCCCTCAGAGCAGATTTGTTGCCGATATTTGCGTCTGCACTTTGTGGAATTAAAGGCAGTGGCTTTGCTGGTGGAGGTAGAGGAGCAGCGTCTGTAATTACATACAACGGAGCTCTCTTTACTTTCTTCTTGCCCTTTTTGTTGGTACTGTCGGATGCTGCGACATCCGGAGTCGCACTGCGAGAGCGACGAGATTGGATGGGGATTGGAGAAAGAAGAGCTCGAGGACGAGGAAAAATCGCCAAGCTCGGGCCAATAGAAGAAGCAGAGCGAGGGTGCACCAAGGCCGAGTCAACTGTCAAACGGTCATTACGGGGATCTTGCGGGCTCAACGGCTGCTGTGGGGGAGCAACAGGCTTAGAATTGGTGGGAGACATGCATTCAGCGACTAGTTTTAGCGGTATGGGGCCGGCATTGGGAGGCTTTGACAGGCCAGGTTCAGCTGGTGACAGGGATGTTGGTTGGTCTGTTCCCCTGGAAGTGGAAGCTTTGGTGCTTAGTGCCTGGGCGGCTTGGACTCCGTCGATTTTTTCCTCCACTAGCTTTCTTCCAAACAAAGGAGTATCAGTCACCCCTTGGTTGAGGGAGTGAGGCGGTTCTTTGATTTTTTCAGTGGCTGCATTTGCAGTGGCTGTACTAGTTGTTTTGGTAGTTGTAGTTCGATTCGAAGTCGCAGTAGCAAAAGCAGATGTAGAGGCCGGTTCCGACGAATTCTGGGCGTTATTTTTCTTTTTCTCAACCCCTAATCGCTCCGTAGCGCGGAGAAGCACTGCGAGACTTTTCGCGTCATCACAGTCACAATTATTGGATCCACAGCAGCTGTCATCGCCATCCCTGGCTATATTGGACTTGTTCTGGGTCTGTCTTCCGGTGCTAACGGATCCGGCGACACGGTGCCCCTGGACAGTTTTGTTTAGTGCTGAATTAGCTCTGCTAACACGCGAATCACGACTTTGGCCTCCACTTGGGGTTGACACCGGCTGATCATCTTCATTTCCATTGCGGGTTGCTTGGATGTACCGTCGATCTGTTGCTGGCACTAATGCATTGTTGACAGTGCTGTGATTAGAAGGCTGTTGTTGTGATTCTGACTGAGGCTGAGAGTCGGATTGAGCCCGGGCTTGGTACGGCGGTGGACTTGACTCGTGAGGGTACAATTCTGGAAACGAGACGGAAAATTCGACTAGAGCAGCCAAGTCTCCTAGGCTTAGAGATTCACTGCGCAAGCCGTGAAGAGGTAGTGTAGTTTGAGATGTCGATCTGTCGTCATTACTTGTTGTTGATTCTAGGGCGTGGTCAAGCCATGGGCGTCCAATGGCTTCTACATCCTGCTTTGTCCGTGATGGACGAGATTTATCGTTCGAGTCTCCGAGACCTGGAAGCAATCCTTCGCGTTGTAGGGCTATCAAGTGCTGTCGTTGGGTCGTGCGTTTCTCGGATGAACTACTCGACGCATCAGAGCTTTTGACTGATGTTTTCTCCGGTTTAGTCTGGCCCAGATGTCGAAGGCGGCGCTGACCCGCCTTGATCAGGTCCATGTTTCCGTTAGTGGGTTTCTTTGGTGTGTTGACTTCCTCCGTATCTTCCTGCGCTTGAAAGAAGCGCACCAGGTCTGCGATATTCTCGTTTCGCATTGGGCGACAGGATGCTCCGGCTGATCGAGGTCGGGGTTTGCGTGTTTTCGGTATCCTGGGAAATTGTTTGTAGTCTGTGAGGGCTGCTGTTGGCATTATAATATGTCGTGGTGTTGTGCTGAAGGTCTTCTTGGAAGGCCTGTATGTTGGGATGACTGGGCTCGGTGCGGCAGGGCCGTTGAGCATCGAGCGGGAACCTTGAGGAGTTGTTGATATCAATGTCGTTGAATGATACTAGGACACAATGTCTCCTGATGCGAGGAAAGACTGATGCCTGAGACACAGTGGAAGGTAGATGAATGAGACGATCTTCGAAACGAACGTATTGGGCCACGTATACTCTCGCAACGGCCACAGATGAATATATAGATGTAAAAGCAGATATATACAAGACCGTGACACAAAGTCAAAAAGCCACCGCGTCGTTAAGTTTTGTCTGACATCTTGTATGACTATGGATTGGCCGGGACCCAGCACCAAGACGCATCGATACTTTGATCCAGGATCAAGGGAAGAAGGAAATAACAGGCGACGAGCCATGCTATATAAGACCAGCATCGAGATGCAAGCCAAACTAGTACCTAGGTAGGGGAAAAGTGTTCGGAGAAAAAAAAGGAAAAACCTAAAAAAAAAAATAAATAAATGATCCCACTGGGTCGTGGATCTATCTAGGCGTTGGTGTAGCCTCTGGGCCAATGTTCGGCGTCGAACACATCGGAAGCACAATAAACTCCTACCCCTTGACGAGATGAGTAGCAGCTTTAGTTCAGTCGAAACAGACGACATCCCGAAACATGCATGCGCCGACTCATCAAGGACAATGAACAAGCTGGGAAGTGGAGGGGTTAGACTTCTTTGTTGCGTAGGATGAGATGTATGGATCCCACGCTAGAGTAGAGGAGGGACAAAGATATGAGCCGAGAACACGGATCGCAGTAGTGGATGCGTATATGGGTATAGTTTAGTATTCATGTCAAGGTCAGAATCATACCGTTCAGTTCAATGTTAGTTCTCGCGATAAGACCATTGATGACGATCGGGCAGTTTAGCTATGGACACAGGGTGAACCGGTTCGTTGCGTATCCAGATCGATCACCGGTTAAAGTTCAGAGGGAGCCTATCAGGCCAGTGCGGCAGTGCCTAGGTAGTAGCATCGAAAGGATGGTCTAGTAGCTGAAGTATATTGCTGTGGAGTATATATAAAGCACTGACTCTAACTACTCCAGAGTCAGTGTACAGTAACCAGTTGACTCTCCAGCAAGAACAACACCGTCGGGATACATCAGTTGACACGGCGTGATGCTGTTGAGTGCACCCAGAGCAGCAATTTGTCCGACACAAGCAAGGGATGCAGCCATGCGAGCCATGTTACTGAGACAGATAGATCATCGATGTCAAGATGAAATTAACAAGTTAATGAGATAGATCAATTGACGGCGGGGAAGTTAGTGGAGATTAGAGTTGTCCAGCGGATGTTCAGACCATCCCTTCCTGACTTTCTCAACTTCCTCCCCTTCCGATTTTGGGACCAGTCATCTTCTTGCTTTGCCGTTGGTGGCGTCTGGTGGAATATTTATGAGCGATCATTTGCTGCCCTCGTATTCTGGTTGATATGACTGTCTTGAACAAGTTGACAGCAAGGGATGCGCACTAATTAGCTACATGCATATGGCACATCTGTCAGATCAATGCGTTTCTGCTGGACCAGGTACCATATCAGAGTCATAGCTACGTACGTACTCTTGTACATTGACATCAAGCATCAAGGTCATGGGTGCCATATGCTATCTGGCATCTGCGAAATTCCATGCCACGGCTGTAGGCGCAAGGTACACGGAAATCCAGTACATATACGCACTATCATGCATGATGTCGGAGTACATAGATCTAAAATCGCGTCCTCTTTTTTGAGTGCGTACCTGGGTGTCTAAATCTATAAATCGAGCATTATACATACTTAGGCAGTTGAGCTGAACATTAAACGTCAAATTGCAGACAAGTAGCCAAAGATCCAACCCTCCGTATTTACGAATCTAAGACGAAGTTGTTAAGCACTCTTCAAAAACGAAAAACAAAACATTACCTAGGTAAACTAGCGATAATCCAAATCAATATTCACAAAGCCCTTTTGTGTGCTTCTCCGAATGGAGTATTTACTATTTACCACAGTGCAAAAACAAATTTGCGGAAAAAGCAAAGAGAGGGAACCCGGCACACTGTACTCTATACTTATAGAAGGTACAAAATGATGAGCCTAGATAGTACAATTTAGGGGGGACGGGACAGACATGGAATAGTTACTTAATCAATAGGTTTGAGTCCTCAATCTCATATCTTTTAGGTAAACTTTGTTGAAGAGATGAACCCCTTGCGCTTTCGTTGTGGATTTGTGCTTATTACCCCATTAGGCAAGTTGATGGGTTTCGGGATCAGGGTTGCCGCTCCCCTATCCCCTGTGATCCGACAAGTCCGGCTTGGTTACCGACTATTGATTTGTACAAGATTGTACATCGCCAACCTTAGAGGTAGGTGGGATGGGATTTGATCTACGCCGGAGTGCCGCCAACATGAAGAAGCTACCTGTACCCTCCGTAGTCTGTACCTTTTATTCATGGCCCAACCCAGGCCCTCTCTAATGTATGTCATGTCATACCCTGGAAATAATGCTAACCTCAAATGCAAAATGCTTTGCAACCAAACGCCCTTGAAATGCAACCAATGCAAGAAAACAAACATTCATCGTAATGAAACATGATGAAACGGAATCAACCCGAAAAAGAGGAAATCCCTAAACCCACTGAACTATATGCAAACAGTAACATGATGCCGAAGCGCGTAAACCGGTCGCGCCAACTTACTCGATTTTATGAAATCAACTTGTTTATACTAGTATGTGAAAATGTAGTTCATCTTCTCTTGGGCCGAATAAACGGATCGGCCTCTTTCTTTTTTCGCATCGGCATCGGAGGACGTGGCGGTTGATTGCCAGTTCCGGGCCCAGGCCCAGGTCTGGCTCCTTTTGGCCCGCGAGGTGCTTGTATCAACTGTTGAGCGACTTGTCAGTGATCAAGATCGCTATTTATATCCTCCTCAACTTCAATGGGGACTTACATTATTATCCACCAATACTTTGCCACCGTTGTCATTCATAGGGTTCCTATCATGACCTATGTGTTGATATCCTGGCCCATCTCGGGAAGGTTTCACCAAGTTCTACATAGACTTTGTCAGTAATGATTAAGTGTAACAGGGATTGTAAAACTTACACTTGGAACTTCTTGCGGGATCTCTGCGTCTATCTTACGCTTAGTGTTCTTCGCAAACGGTCCACTAGGCGGGAGCTTCCTCTTCCCTTGTTGTTGCGGACGCTGTGGAGGGGGCGATGGTGATCTAGTAGCCTTGACGACTGGAATACCAGGATCGCGTGCTTGTGTATGTTTTTGTTTGATCTCCTCGCGCTTAGCCTGTTGTGCTCTCTTATGCCGAGACTCTTCCTGAGCAATCCTACTCAGCTCTTTCTGAGGTAGGAACTCCTTAGACTGACACGCTTCCGCTAAGTGACCGATTTCGCCACACATCAAGCACCGAGGTGCAGTGCATCTGATCTTCGTATGACCTGGCTGCTTGCAGCGGAAACACATGCCTTTAGCGAGTTCCAAAGCTTCTACATTATCACAGTTTCTCGTGAAATGATCAAAGCTGCCGCAATTAGCACAAGTCTTCGTGTCGTCCAGTCCATTAAAGCCTCCGGATGGACCACTAAGAACGGGAGTAGGAGTGTTGCGAGCGGATACTGATTCCATTTCATTGGATGATCGAGTCTCAGTAGGCGTGTGTACCGCAGAAGTAGATGAATCATTCGCATCTGCGTCAGTCATATCCACATTTCGGTATCCAGTAAACTGTGGACGTTGCAACATCGCGAGGACATCTCCATCTGTGTAGACGTGACGTTGTCTAGCATCAGTAATGAGCTTCTTCCAGAATTCGCCTTGAATAAGAGACTGAGAATTTCCGAGAACCCAGAGGGACGACTTGGCACGAGTCAATCCGACGTTCATACGACGAATATCTGACAAGAAACCAATACCCTTGTTTGAAGCGCGGACACAGGAGAAAATGATAACCTCGCTTTCTCTACCCTGGAAAGCGTCCGTGGTGTTGAATTCGACCTTGGAAAAAATCGAGTTGCCATATCTAGCAGCGAATCGTGTCTTCATTTCTCTCAATTGACCTTTGTAGGGCGTAATGATACCAATCTTGCCAGAGAAATCGTATGAATTGAAGTCGGTAAGTAGCCGTTCGTAGAGTTGCATTGCCAAGTTCAACTCGGCAATGTTGATAAGAGAGTGACCCTTGGAGGCACTCTGGTGAAGGCCCTGAACGTCAAAGAAGCGGTAAGGACTAAGCAATTGACTGTTATGCCACGGCCGAGCACGAAGTTTGGCCATATCAGGTCCATCTTGCAATAGACCGTCGTAGAAGGTAACACTGGGGAAGCGACTGATTGCCGGGTGCATACGGTACTGGATATCCAAAAGATGCACATCGTTAGGGTGGTTGGACTGCATCCGAACGAACAAACTCTGCTCATACTGAAAGCGAGAAGCCTCTTTAGACAGCACAGTGGGTGGAAGCTGCTTGGGATCTCCGACGAGAATGCACTTGGCACAGCCATACTTCAACGGGATGAGGGCACTCAATTCAATGGACTGAGCTGCCTCATCAATAATCACGGTTTCAAAGTCGATGCTCAAATTCTGGAACATTTCGTGTCCACTACCACTTAGTGTTGCACAAATAACATGAGCACCGTCAACGATCTCTTGCTGAATACGGCGACGATTCAAGTCGTTGTTACGAGCAATTTCATTATTACGATCTCGAGTGTTGTCGATTTCTTGGCTGAGCTGCGTTCGCTTCTTCTTGAGTAATTCAAATTCGCGTAGAAGCTCATCAGGGGGCGTTTGTCCTTTAGCCCTGAATTGGTCAAGTTTGCTTCGAGTTTCCTTGAATGCAGTATCCGTGGATTTGTGGTCCTCAAAAATTTTCTGAGGATTCTTCTCCTCCGAATTCTTCTGCAGGGTTTGGTTCAAGCGAGCATTCACAAGTTCATCTAGGGTAACGTCCAGGACGTTTGCATTAATCGCGTCACTACGACCTAATCGAAGGACATTGAGTGTCTCGGATCGACCAGTGAGTGTCTTGACGCCAGCTTTGAAACGCATCACCAGTTCATCAACAGCTGCATTACTGGGAGCGCACACAAGAAGTTTCTTGGTAGCTGTCGCAGGTGCTTTAGGCGTTGGCGCCTGATGAGTGCTAGGACGGGAAATAGACACGCTATGTTGATTGCCTAGTGTACCGCTCAATAACGCACCAACAAGAGCAACAATTGTTTTCGTTTTGCCGGAACCTGGTGGACCTTGGATCAGAGTAAAAGCATCGTTGTCCAATGCAGATCTGATGGCTTTGGCCTGGGCCTGATTGACGTTATAGTTGTCCACCAGAGGCTTCAAGCTTGCATCATTATATTTCAAAAGTGGTGACGGTTTCGCTTTGATAATCTCCTCACAAAGGTCGTAATACTGTAACGCCTTGAGGGCTCCGTACTCGCGCTCCAACGGTGTCAACGACGTGATACGTACTGCCCATAAAGTGGCTCCTGGTGACAGAGCGGATACCATTGTACTGCCGGGGTTAACGCGATATGACACCTCGACATTGCCCTTTTTCCTATTGATGCCGGAAATTCTGGCTAAGCAATGAGAGGCCGACTTGTCATTTGCAGGATCCCTAGATTTGGACAGCAATACAATATCTGCCTCACCGAGACCGAACTCTTTCAAATCGGCCGCACTCTTCAAACTCGTACTCACTTCCATAAAGGAGTCAACAGATAGACGAGTAGCCACTGTGATTTCAAATGGCTTGAAGTTAGCTTCCTCTTTGGCAGATTGAAAGCCTTGCCATGCTTCTAGGACCAACAAAGGCTCGAAAGTGCGCTGATACTCTATGGGGTCTCTGAAAGTGGACGTAATGAGGGAGTAATCCGTACGGCCTGAATTAGGAGGCAAGTCACCGTTGGCGAAGAAATCCCATTCAAGTAAGGTGCGGTGTAGCGATGAAAGATCTGGAACTAAACGAGCACGCATGTCCTTGGCCGATCGCCATTGTCTGACCTTCTTCACAGGCCCTTGTTGCTTGAGAGCTCGGCGTTTGCTTTCTTGATATTCCCTGACGGCGGCGGGAGTTGATGCAGCTTTCTTTCCAAATAGCTCCGCATCAATCTCATCATCACTTTCTTCTGATTCGGATTCAGAAGCCACCATCATACTATCGGCAGGAGTATGGTCTTTACCCTTGATGCCTCCTGATACTCCAGAGCCCTGTCCGGCAGTTTGTTCTGCCACACCGAGTCCTGGGATATTCTTTTTGAGTCGCTGCAACTCGGCGAGATCGCGTTTTTTCTTGGCCTCCCTCTCCTTTTCTCGTTTCTCACGGAACGATTCGACAGATACACCGGGACGAGTAGGAGGTTTCGGAAGTACAAGGGGCGATTTGGTCGTGGTGGGAAGCTTCTTTTGAGGTTGGCTGGCGAGACGGGCTTTGTTCAATTCAACAGATCTGGAGAGCTGCAGCAGCGTTTCATCCAGCACGGAAGAATCACCATATTCATCCTCGCTTGTTGACCGAGCTGGAGTAGACCGACCAGATGAATCGGTCTGTTTGGCAAACGCAGTGATAGAGCTTTGCTTTTTCAATGCTGCAGTTGATGCCGTTACGACAGGTTTCTTATAGTATGCTTCTAGAGCTCGCACTAATTCGGCTTTCTCACGTGCGGTCAACATGGTCTTGATTCCTCCTGTCACAGCAACATTTTCGATAATCTGGAGGGCGCTACGATCCACGGTCGTGATATTTAATTCGCCTAGTCGTCGAAGAATTTTGGAGACGAGACCGACCAAGGTCGTGGCGAGATATTCGTCCTTGAGTCGGAGCCATTTGACCATGCCTTTCATCGTTCCTGTCGGGTACTGTAATAAAGCTTCCCTTACAGTATCTTCTTGCGATGCGTCACCACCACTCATGGCACTCGCAAACACAGGATATTGAGCAAAAAGAAGGTCCGCGAACTGTATGGTATCACGACAGAACTCCAGCATAACTTTTTTATCATTCCCCCGGTTGTGCCAGGCTTCGGTCATATCAAAGATCGTAGTAAGGGATGACCATTGACGTTCCCAGAGATTTTGTATTTCCGTGAATTCTTTTTTGTTAGCTAATTTCCGAGTTCTGAGGATACCAGTCTGCGTGTCGCACAGTACGTCGATAATGTCGGTTCCTGTATGGATCATCCTTGGGGCAGACCCGAACGTCTTTAGGGCGCTGATGCGAGAGAATGACCAGCCAAAACCGTATACAGCCGTGGAGAAGAATGATTTCAAAAGATGCGAAATCGCATCTCTTCTCGCTGACTGACCGCTTACGTTCTTGATGAGATCGACAGCTGCTTGATAAGTGTTTAGATCGGCTGAGAACAGTGCGGAAATCAAGGCACAGGCTGTATCTTGACTGGCAAACAAAGCATCCAGATGCTCAGGGTCGAATTCAGCTAATCGCTCAAAAATTTGAGCTGAAAGGTGCGTGAGATGGCCATAGATAACATTGTACTTTGTCTTCTCTGGACTATCCTCTCCTCTTGTAGGAAATTTCTCTAAACCGACCAGTTCTAGTATACCTTTCAGTGCCGCGGTCGATAGATCCCGGTTGCTTTGACTTAATCTCGCGATAACGGCATCCCAGATTTCTGGCGAATAAGTACTTTTTCCATGTTGCATGGAGGAGTGGTTCAATAAGACTTCGTAGTCCGTCTTTAAGGACTGGCATTCAAGAGCAAGCGTGTTGCTAACAACGTCCATGCAACCATTGATGATCGACTGTGCCCTATCACCAGCTCCGCTTATTTCAGGTGTGACGATGATATCGATATGTTCCTTGACAATCTCCAATGTTTCCGATAATACCACACGTGCAACAGATCCGCGCGACGATTCATTGTTGGTAAAAGTTCGTAATGTACAGAGCAATACCTCGATTCCACTGAGAAAACACTGAAAGCGCGCAACTGAGGGTAACCTTTTATCTTGGAAACGCTTGAACAGTTGCGACACGATATATCTGCAAGCAGGTGTCTGGTTGATGCTTTTCAAGGATGACATAAAAGGTGGTATCCATGACAGCATGTCATTAAGTGGAGATTTGGAAAGCGTGGCATCATCCTTGGCGTCTAGAAGGAAAGCATCGAACTGAGGGTTGTTGAATACTTGCTCCGCTATTGCTGGCGGTGATATGGCCTGCATGGCGTCCCAAAAGTCAACTGGTGCTTTCTCTAAGAGTAGTTGGATAGAGTTCAACAGAACTCTCAAAACAGGTGATTGGATTCCAAGGTGTTCGATAGACAATCGACAGGGGTCAATGTCGAGACCACGAAGGTGATGAGTGATTTGATCTTTATCGAGTCTTGTTATTATGATGCGTAAACCTGTCCATAATCGTTGCACGGCAGTGATATCCAAGTGCTGCTGCTGAGGTGAGGCGGAAATGAGTGCACGCGTTAAGCCGTCTTTCACTGCCCATTCGAACTCGTCTGAGGTAGGTGGTCGACGGAAACGAGACCAACCATGCAGGGCCCAATGATTCCGAACTGGGTCAGGATCAAACAGGAAGTTTGTCAGGCCTGGAACGTAGTCGGTAAGTTTTAGAGTGCGCTTGGTCTGGATCATTCTAAACGGGGTGTCGAAATACTCTCTGAGCAGGGCGGCGTTCTTTTGCATGACCTCAGAACTCAGACATTCGAAAATAGCAAGCAACGACGACGTCCTCAAAGCGTCCAGACCGATCTTCTCTGGCGGAACCGCATTAAGTTCTTCAAGAGCCGTCGTTAAATTCCTCTTCATCCGTTTAATATCCCACTCCTCGAGCAACCGCATCAATTTCTCGATATCCTCCTCATCATAGCTCTCCTTCAGATTCTCGGCCAGTGTCACTTTGCCTCGATGATACTGCCTAATGCAAAAATCGCAGCTTTCCAGCGTATCGTCGAATTTCCGCCATAACCAGTCTTGCAGTTGTTCCAGGCCATCCTGGCTAAAAGCTAGGATTGGCAGGCACGACAGTGCTTTGTCTCTGCGTTCGAGGGCGCGCTGTGCTTCGTTCTCGCCGTCGGAATCGTCGTAACGGCCGTAATCGTCGCGGCGTTGGCGGGGGCAGAGTATATGGATACCGTCTGGTATGGTTTGAAGTTCCCTAAAAACATAACAGTCAGACGGAATCCCGGCCATGATGTATAAGAGTAAGCGCTCACCTTATTGTATCCAAGACCTCCATGATGGAGGGAGTGGATCTTGCACGATCAACTCAGCGAAGAAATTTGTTTAGGCTCGAGCTGAACGTTCAACTATCCATAGCAGAAGCTGGCCAGGTTTCCAAATTCATTCAGCAACCACGAGAAAAATGTACAGTACAGACGGAGCAAGAGCGAGCAAGAAATGGAAAGAAGTCCCCGGTCGACGGATGCTGTATGCAAGACAATAACATACACGGTACACGACAAAACGCGGCCTGGACGAGTGTGATAAAAGCAAAAGAAAAGGAAAGAAGCAGCTGGTCGTGATTGCAACTTTTGGATTGTATGTCTGTTGTTTCTTGCTTCTTGGGGGACGCTCTCTTTCTTTCTTTGCGGCAGATCTGGCCTGCTGATTGGGCGGAGAGGGAAAGCGGCGAGCGGAGGGAATCTCCCACTTAACGCGTCGCGTCTTGTCTGCTTGATTTATCTTTCTACGATTACAGCTGGGATTTTTGGTTTACTGACTAATTTACGAAACAGAAGGAGATCGCTTGATATGACAACGCCATGGATTCTGGCCGATTAATTCATAATATTTGTCAAAACATGGTATCCGACACGATACCCTAAGCCGAGAAGGAAAAGAAAAACACTCGCGGTGAGATTGATAAATAGTTCATGGCATGAACGAGAATGAAAAGATACAGAAACAGAAACAAAAGATGAGATGGGGTAATAATCATAATTGAAGTACTTGTTCGGCAGGAACAGAGAAATCGAGAAACAGAAACGGAATGAAATAATGCATGAGAATGCGAGAACAAGGTGTTAAAACCTCTGGACGCCACCAGCCTTTTCAACCAACGCCATCTATGTGAAACCGCGATATTGAAACAACACAAGTAGACGAAAAACGATAAACCGAAGAGAAGACAATCCGCTTCAAGTCGAAATGAAGCTCATATAGACACATATAGGAATTTTTGGAATCAAGAATGAAGAATGAAATGACATCAAAGACATATAGTGGAATGAAAAATACTGACGTGAGATTAGACTATACAGCATGTATATCATGCGGAATCCTCAGCGGACTGTGAGGCGTTTGGGGCTTGCCGCTGGCGGATTCGATTCGCAGCAATGGAGTGCCGTGCGGAAAGTCATTGCTGGTCACCGAGGGATTCTGGCCGTGGTGTATCGTTAATCCTGCTTCGGGTTGTTCCCACGAATTGACAGCAGGGTGTTTGGTGCCAAAATCAAAGCTGTCCGCCGTAATTGTGGTCCCGTTGCTACCGTTTTGACTACGTGGATTGTGAGTGGTGTTTGTCGGCGCGATAGAAGGCGGGTAAATCGGCCGCTCGTCCTCAAGAACTCTGGGATCACGGCTCACCTGAGGCTCGATGGGTTTAACCACTGAAGATACCGCTGAAACATCGCTGCCAGCGGGACTTCCACTTGCGTTGACCGGAGGGGGGCCATACGCGTCATCAGTGTTTTTTGGGGCACGGCGATATTTGCCCTGAGTTACCTGTTCACGTACAATGTCCACGTCGGTGGGGAAGAACACCTTTTGGAAGGCTTTGATGGCAAATCGGGGGAGGAGACAAAGCACGACAGTGACGAAAAGTACAGTCCAGTACGCTAACGTCCCGTATACTTCGGCTGCGTGATTATAGAACTGTGCGGAGGCGGTGGTGGAGGTGTAGACGCCGGTCCAGAAATAGAGGAGGAGACTGCTGATTGCGTTGATCAAAACAGTCAACCAGTCCCATCGGTATGTGTTCATGAGAACGTAGGTATTACTGGAGATAACTGCGGCCGAGGCGACGAGAATACCGAACTGCTGACGGTCATCGAGACTCAAGCCGTCTCCACGCTGGAATCTAGCCTGGTTGTAAAGCAGATATGGCATGAAGAAACACATCAAAGACTGATATAAACCATCAAACATGTACAGCCTATAGATATGAGGTTAGATAACCGATTATAAACGTGCACAAGAATACTTACCAGAACTTGCGTTGGCTCCATTCCTTGCGCTCGATACCGCGCATGTAGAGCTGGGGGACTTCAAGTGAAACCTTGTCATTGACATCCTGGTCGAAAATGCCCATGAAGATGACAGGAAGCGATGTGAAAGCCAAGTTAATCAGAACGATATAAGTGTAATCAAAAAGATAGGACCCATCAAAACTGTTATAGATGGAATACCAGAAAAGAGCAAAAGTCCAAACAAGTGTTTTATAGAAGAAATTGGCAGTGGCCTCACCAAGACGTCGATATGACCATCGGCCATGGACAAGGAGGAGACGCTGTAGGAAACGGAATTGACCAATAGCGTAGTCAGAGGACATGACGGCCTGTCTGCCTTCTTCACCGGCGATACCAACACCGACATCTGCTTCTTGAATCATGGCTACATCGTTGGCACCGTCACCCACAGACAAGGCTATGATGTTCAAACCATTCTTCACCATTTGCACAACGGCAGCTTTTTGTGCAGGGCTCACACGACAACAGAGAACAGCTTTGCACAGTTTACACAAAAGAAGGAATTTCTGTTTCAAGTCCTCCTCGAGCATGAGTTTCAGTGTGTCTCCATCAATGATCAAAGCGTGAGTGGCAGCGGGCGGAGTATGATCCTTGCGAGCTGCGATCAATTCTTCGTCTGTGCCCTGGATGCCAAATTTGTCCAAGTATCGTTGTAATTCTGAAGCAGCTGCCTCGGGTTTGTCGGCGGGAACATTGAAGACAATCAGTTCCATGTCGTTATTCAAGAGGTTGCATGAGAATCCAATGTTGATAGCGGTTTCAACTTTGTCGCCGGTCAAAACCCACAGCTTGATACCAGCATTTGCCAGCAACGAGATCGTATCCGGTACGCCGTCTTGCAGTCTGTCTTCGATGGCAGTTCCTCCCAAAAGCATCAGCTCTTGTTCAATGACATTAGCGACTTCCTCCAACTTGTCATCACGATCGACGAGAGCAGCGGCAGCCAGATCATGCGATTCATTCCAGACTTGGTACTCCTCTTCACTTAGGACGCGCTCCGCGATACAAAGAGTGCGAAGTCCTTCACGAGCAAATTCCTCGAGATGATCAGCTGTAGCTTTGCGAAGCGCTTGTTGCTGGCCACGTGCAAGTCGCTTGTAGATAATACTATCAGCTCCTTTGCAGAAAAGTCGGATGGTACCATCGGGCATACGAATGATTGCGCTCATTCGCTTCCTAGTTGAATTGAATTCCAGCAAATTAAGGACAGTGTAAGCACGTTCCTCGCCCAGGACATTGACAATCAAATCATCACCGTTCCTTCCTAGTACGGTGAAACCACAGTCACGAGCAGTAGCGACCAGTGCTGCTTCATCAGGAGATTGTGCCCTAAACTCGATCTGCGGGGGGTCGCCAGGCGTATGTTCGGTGATGACAGTGTGACAAAGAGCCAGCGCAATCATGAAGCTCTCAATGGCTTGCTTTTGGCTTGCGTTGTTGGATTGACCGGCAAGATCCGTCGCAAATTCCGGAGAGATAAATGTCAAGTTATCGTCGATCAAGTACGGATTGTCATGAATTTTTCTCAAAAGCTCCAGTGACCGCACCTTGCCCTCCGCAATGGCCTGTTGGGCTTTAGCAGCCACGGCTTCAGCGTCGACACCTTCGCGACGCTGCATACCAAACTGAGCTTCTGTGTAAGCTTCACCGTATTTGACACCATTGATGGTACATTTCTTGAACTCCATGACATTTTGCGTCAGGGTTCCTGTCTTGTCGGAGAAGATGTATTCAATCTGACCAACATCATCAGAGATGTTCCACGACCGAGGAACACAACCCATGTTGAGGCGTTCGTAAACCATGTCGAGGTCGAAAAAGATGAAAAGTGCCTGGACCGAGCGAATAATCTCCAGAGTGATGTAAAGAGAGATAGGTACAAAGTTCTGAAACAGGATGAGACCAGCGAAGAAAGCGACGATACCTTCAACTGGCGGGCTGCCACCGTAAGAGCCATACTCAAAGAACGTCCAGGAGCCTTGCGAAGCCCAGGTGACACCGTTAACAATACCAGTGACTAAGCACAATATGAACAAGATGGTGAAATTAGGGATAACTTGAAAATTCATTTGTCGAGCAAGCGCTGGTCGTTTTGTAGGGGTCTCTCCGGTATTGAGCATGATTTTGGTCTCGGGACCGGTGAAGACGACAACGCCCAGAACCCACTCGGTATTCTGAAGACTACAGCCACGAAGAAGAAGATTGTTGATACCGATGGGCTCTACCTTGTCCTTGAGTGGGCCATTGGGATCATTCTCGTCGCGCTGTCGCCACCGGATTGCCGCACTGTAGTTGTGCAAGTTCTGATGAGGAGGTTCACTCTCAATGAAGAACTCAGTTTTCTCGCAGTCTCGGGCGTGCTTGACGAGTCGTCCGCAGTTCAAGGCTTGGCGCACTTTCAAATTCGTCTCACCATCGAGGCTCTTGGTTTCGATATTACAAGCTCCATCGGGATCGGAAGAAGAGAGGATGACGATATCAGCCGGGATCTGATCTCCGTTGTACAGCCGAACGAAGTCGCCAACCTTGACACTTTTCCAGTGTTCTCGTTTGAAGCGCGCAGTATGGGGCGTCTGTTTCGAGCGGTCAAGGATGGTGCCCGCCCTCTTTCCACCAGGAGCCACACTATCTCGCACAGCCTTAGCAGCTTGCAGGTGTTGATTGCCATCATTTGGTGCGTCTGGCCATCCGTTTCCCTCAATCTGCGGATCTGGATGCGGGGACGCAACAGGAGTCATCTGAATACCGTCTTCGCCATTTCCGTAGTAAGACTGTCGTTGAGAATAGATGGATTGACGATAGGTTGCCATGGAGAATCGCCTGTCGTCCTCTTCGGCGGAATCTTCCTCGACCTTGTTTTTGTTCCTCTTCATCGCTCGGTATGTGTTGATGATGAAACGTGTGCATGCTTTTTTGAACCGACGCCACAACGATACTTCCTCCTCACTGACATTGACATTTACCCAATCGACCAAGCGATAGACCGGAGAGTTGTTCAGTTGATTGTCCTGTACCGTACGTCGCCAGTCTTCAATCGCATCTTTGATGGCTGTCACGATGATAATAACAATCAAAGGCACGGCGTTAAGTCCTGGATTGGTGACACCGAAAATGGGAAAGAACTAATCGCATAGAAATGTGAGTATGTCCAGTCATAGCTTTGAAAGAGATTGGGGGGGTAGACCTACACCTAGAATGATAATAAATAAGAAATAAAGATTCGCAATATTTTGAAACTGAAGCCACAGGTTCTTGGGAATAAAAGTCAGCGGCGTGTATTTCGCAGTACGAATCTTGTTGCCCGGATATTGCGCCTTCAGAGTTCCTTCCTCGTCGCGTTCTTCGTCCGGTATGGGCATATTGAAGAATATCCGCCGTGTCTCTTGTTGGCTGCCGGCGCCGGTGCCATCGTTCCCATCGCCCGTACTGCTCCCGGCTGAATTCCGCTTTTCCTCTGCACCAGAGACATTGCGTTTATGAAGTCGGTCAACGATCGAAACCCGCTTTTTTAATCCGCTCGAATTACCTAATCTTTTAGTCGCCCATCGTTGTCGCCTCGTCGGTTTCGAGACTTCGCTATTCACTGGCCGTAAGGAATTGTCATTCCCTTCGCCGGCGCCTTCGAACTGAATCCGAGACATCCGGAAGGTGTCACGACGACGCGCAGAGCATGTAACCGAAGAATTGATAATTAAACAAGGAGGCGGGAGAGATTATTTAACAGTCCTGATATCGCATCCGATCGAAGTGGCGGATCCTGACGATGCAAGTCCGCCGTGGTTGTTGACTTGTTCCGTGCCTAAAAGTCAAATCGAATTGACGAGTTGGCTTTTTGGCGAATCCGGTTTCCCTCTGCTAGATCAAACAATTGTCCGTTCTGAGATTACCAGCGACGAGATTGAGGTAGTCGGTCGGTGTTGAGAGGGGGCGAGAAGCGATCTGGCGATGTGAAACGCAGCCCCAGGATAGCAAGGAAAAGGAGTCAGCTGAAGCCACGCGCGGTAACGGTGTCAGCAACAGCAAGCGGCGTCCAGGATATGAGGCAGGACGAGGTGTCGGGTATAGACAACGAGTGGGAGGCGGTCGTTGACAGAGTGGCGGAATGGGAGGGAAAGCGAGTGAATGGTGTTATTATTATTATTAGGAGAAGGAGGAGAAGGAAAAGACGCCAGGTGTATCTTAGTAAGAATCTGTACGGAGGAGGTGTTGGCGGAAGATGCTGACCCAGTCAGTGCCCGCCGTCAGTAATTGTAAGCAATAGTAACAGCGCGGGAGTCACGGATGGTTAGCGCGGTCAGGAGCTCAGCCCGTGGCTGTTCTCTGCTTAGTTCGGCTTGGCGCTCCCGGCCGGACGATTCTACGCCCGACTTCTCATTCTCGAGATTATTCATATATCCATGTGTTCATGTATTCATGTATCTGAAATATTTGTCCTATCATGATTCTATCCCTTGGAAGGATGATAGCGCATGGCCGTTCGACTCTACCACGTTGATCCCTTGATGTGATGGATGGAAGTACTAAGCAGCACTCTGAAGCTGCGGAGCGCGTATGTAACCCACTATTAATATTATTAATATCCTGCATAAATACAGTACAATTACATACCTTGAAAAGTCAATACTCCTATGTAGTACTCTGTACAGAGTAGTACGTAGTTTAGTATTGTTTCGGCCTCGACGATCAACGGCATCCGCGTCGTACAAAAACAATCTAGTTGAATACAATACCGTTGTATCCGTTATTCGCCGTGACCGATCACACCAGGACTTAGGGCTGTTCGTTATGTCCGGCGGCGTAACGTACGGGGGTTAGACTTTACGTCCGGTACCCCGTTACGCCAAACTTACACCGGCCAGCCTATCAGATCCGCAGCCTCCATCAGATTTATTGAAAGGTTCATCGCTTTAAGACACTACGTATGTGTACACTAAAATTTCCATGCCGTAGATCTCATCCAGTCAATGCGTTCAGATCTATTCTCTTGCTTTCTTTTGATTCCAATTCTTTGCCGTCTGATCGGAATTTGATCGGTTTCCATGGTTCATTATAAAAAAGAAGAGATTTTTTTTTTTTTTTTTTTTTTTTTCGCGTATATCCATCGGCGCGTTTTCCTTGGGACAGGGCCGTCATAGCCGCCAATGGTGGCGATGACGATGTGAGCCACCAGCGGATGTACAGAGTGCCCGAACTGGAAGCAATTGTTTTTCTATACAGAATTGGTGACTCCCAGAGAGGGCATCATGGTATGGCCGTCGCATAGACAATGTCTAAGAGTACTTGAAATTTGCAAGGTAAATCATCTTGTTAGCAACACTGACTCAGCTCCACAGATCCACCATTTAGCCGTTGACTAGCTTGCATCAGCAACCGCCTGAATAAATACCTGGCACCGACAATGACTCGCAACATTGCGCTCAATCTCTCAGTTCATTACATGGAAGAAGGACGCAAGCTTGATTGAAATCCAACCTAATCGCAATGGCACAAGCTCAAACATCAGCAGGTTTGAATGAACTGACAAAAGAAGCATACAGAGAAAAGACCACCAAAATCAACCCGGAAGCTCAATCCCTGCTCGAGTCGTACAGCAAGATTGCACCAGACAAAGTCGCCCAGCATTTTTTGCCCTGCGCGATGGGGCATATGCCGTATACCAGTACTCGTGCATCGGGCAGATGAGGTTCTTATCTTTCAGTCCCCCATATGCCCTTTTACCAGCGCCTCTTAGAACTACTCAAGACGTCACCCACTGGCGGCTTCCTAGATGCCGGATATGCCGGATGCTGCTTTGCGCAAGAATTTCGATTCCTAGCAAACCAGAGCCTCCCGCATTCCCGATTGTCCGGATGTGATTTGGAGCGGGTGTTTATCGACCTTGGGTATCGCCTGTTTCTAGATGAAGGCACACAAGGAGCCAAGTTTGTGACCGGCAATCTGGCCGTGCCAGATGAAAGCACATATCAAAGTGGACCATTGACACAGGAACAGAGCGGTAAAATGATGGCTGTCTTTGCTTCATCCCTTTTCCATATGTGGGATTTTGAAAACCAACTCTTGGTTGCTAAAAGAATGGTGGCCATGTGCGAGGACAGGCCGGGTGTCATGATCACTGGTCGTCAATTGGGGAGCTACCTTGGTGGACACTATCCGATGACCGGTATGCGCAAGGATGGGGACAAGTTCAAGCATTATTGGCATAATGAGCAGACTATCCGAGGTTTCTGGCATGAGATTGGCGAAGCAACCGGTACCCAGGGGACCGTTGAAGCTGCTACGTATATGGCAGAGAAGATGGAACAGACCAAGAATGCACCCTTTGCGGAGCCGAATACGTGTATGATTTGGTGGTGTGCCACGCGGATATAGTTCAAGGGAAATATTATCACGATTTCAACTTCAATGATTCCTCACAACTTGTAACAGAAAAATCCGATGAATCTACCTCTATATATACATATATAAATCGATGTCAACACGTCTGCAAGCAAGCATACTACTGCTTCCAAACAAACGCGCCCTTTCCATACAAGCCCAATGTGATACCAACGTTGTACTCCGTGTCTCTCAACGACGTGCATCCACCCGCAAGCCTGTCCTTCGACGTGAATAGAGTCTTTACACCTGCATCTGCAGACCACTCAGCCACCCAAAAAGGAGCCTTGCCATCAACACAGTTCAGATTGCCAACAGCACTATTCATCAAACACTCAAATCGTTCCAAGCGCATTTTGTCTAGAGTCGGAGGATGGGGGTGACCGGTAATCAGCAACACGCCATTCTTATCCGTGGACAGATTATCCGGCATAAAGTCCACATTGACTGCGCCGGTTTGTTTCAGGGACCGATCAGAAGACATCTCGTAGAAGCGTACCGCGGCAGTGCTGCTCGATGCAACAGCCACAGTTGTCTCGTTCAACAGTGTGATGCCATTTGAGAACGGCACGCGAGCAACGGTGCGGATTTCATTAGTTAAGAGATTCACGTAAAAAACCCCACCCAACGGAAGCCCAAGATACGTCTCAAGCCAGGACAAGACAGGGTTGTAGCGTTGGAGGAAGTAATGGTCACTGGTAACATACAACTCGTGATCGCTGAGGACCGCGATCGCATTGGGCGATTTGATCAGCGGGCTAATGATCGTTCTCTGATACGTGGCAACGGGATTCTTTGATGAGTCGCTGAAGTCTAGCGAAAAGACCTCAATCCGAGAGCCGTTGAAACTATGGTTGCAGACATATAATGTAGAAGTTGGCCTATGGTACTCGATGCCAAGGGGGTGGAAATCCTTGATTCCAGCAAAGTCGCGCAGCTCAATAGTCGTAAGCTTAGCCTCCTCATCGGAGGCAGTTTTCTGGCCATATCGATAGAGATGAAGATTGCCGTGCGGAACAGTCGACAGATCCGGGATAAAAGTTCCCATAACAGTGTTCCACACGTCTCTACCGGCATCACAGCTGAAGATTGCTACGTGATCCTCATCAATCATGAGACCATCTTCACAATTGCGTAGGCGATCAGCGAATTTGATCGAGGAGTCCGCAAATGTGTTGACTTCGGTGAATTTGTGCGGTGCGTTGTCCACGAGAAGCCGGACCACGCGGGCACGCTCTGCCACGAACGGATAGAGCAGGGCGAGCGCAACAATTGACTGAACAATGGAATGAGCATTGTTAGAAGGAGGTAATCAATACGACTCACCAGCGATATCCTGATTACAGAAACCATTTTGAGATTGTTTCTTCCGGCTGATAATTACACAATGAAGAAGGTTGGTTCTTCGGGTAATGGGTTTTTTAAACTCAGGAAAAAGGTAAGCTGAAGATGAAGTAAGCTCAGCTAAGCTGATTAAAAATGAGCTAGGCATTATTTCGGAAATGCTGACGATTGCCATGGTCTTAAAGGATCAGCAAGAAGACTAATATTAATGGATCAGTCCTCGCTCATGTACGTACAGGATGAGGGGCGGAAAATTGACTCGTTACAATAAATGCCTTTGTTGTATGTTAGGTCGATGCGTATCCAACAGCCAATCGGTTGTAACCCCTGTCGTAGGGTTAGGGTAATCCGATTACGGGGTTAATTAGTGGAGACTCTCACGTGGCTTCGTGGCACCCGCGTGCCTGCCTTACGCGTAAATTACCGCTCGATTAGAAGCAACTCTCTCAGAGACATTATCATGTACGTTGGCTGTCAGACATAATCGAGGAACCTCGCTTCAAGCGACATGTCGCAGCCACGTACCATCAAGGATTACTTCAAGCGTCCGGCCTACGCACTTCCTCCTCCCGGCGTCAACATCCCCGCGCTCAGCCAACCCTCCTCTCCACTGAGCGATCCTCCTTCAGATCTCCCATCGCATTTTCCATCGTCCCAACAATTATCAGAGCCCGCGGAACCCCAGACAAATAGCAGTGCACATGTCTCAGCGAGTCCTAAACGGACTGTGCCAAGGTACAACAGCGATTATACGACCTTTCGTCCAAGCTCCTCCCTCAACGCCAGTTTCAACTCGTCACAGCGGATAGTGAAGAATGGGAAGGAGGTCGTGATCGATACCGATGCAGAAAGCGCCAGCTCCGAGGAGTTGGAAGACCCCGATGAGCTATTGAAAAGGTTCTTAGGCAGGGAGTCATCTCCAACCCCGAAGAGAATACCAGAGTCCCGCGACGTCAAACCGAATACTGCCTCAAAATTACCCAACCGAAAACATCATGAATTTCGCAATTTTCGAGCCAAAGTTGGGCTCGATGAGAAGAAATATAAATTCAGTCTGGAGTCATTAGTGCAACGCGCTGTGGATGATGATGAAGTCGAAACGAATGTTGCGAAAGCCAAGGCTTTACTCAAGGCCCAAGATCAGACGGCTCCAACATCAGTTAATGGCTCCGAGAATAAAAGCGGCGCATTGAATTTACGTGAAGATATATTGGCATCAGGACTTTCCACCAATAATGCGGGCTCTGATTTCAAAAGACTGCTAAATGCGGTCAAGCGCACTGAGGCTCTTGAGCAGGAAAAGTCATGGCTTTTCTTTGGAGACAACTCGAAGAAGCAGGATCTTCCCCAGTTTCCGAGAGACTCGATTCTGCCTTCGTCTAGGGAGGCATTTCTTAGAGGTATGACAGTATCATCTTGCCACGCTTTTTATCTTCTAACAAGTGTCGCAGAACCTTTTACTCGTGAGAGAGCGTTCTTCTCGGGGATTATGGACTTTGCGCTGTCGAGAAACGTACTGCCTGATGAGGTTTTCGTGTGGATATTTCAATCTGGTGTGTTTATGACTTGAAGAACCCAGCAAATCATCCCTCTGACAATGAACAGTGCCACTGGAGCCACGAGAGGAATTGAGATATGCTTATTGCAGAGCAATCAAGGTACTATTGATCCGTCAAGCTCCTCAATATACGAAACCAACTGACACCCTCTAGAGTGCCGAGCGCCAGCGCATAGAGTCACTTCTAGGGCCTGATGACATCAACCAGCTTTTCTTTAGTCTTGGTGGCCGCCCAGCAGCAGTGGATGTGAATGAATCCATACGTGCAGACATATCGTATAATCAAGGTAGGTAAGTATCCACAAACCAAGCTATGTCTTAAGTTGATGAGAAATAGAGGAGACGTCCCGCAATTGGAGCTTTCTCCTATCAGTCCTCCAGATGCTCAGAGATATAGCTGATTGGTATGTCATCTTGTCTTGAAGTGCAAGAAAATCTATTCGCTAATTCGATCTTTCCAGTCTACGTGCTGATACGAGGGAACATACACTACGTATTCTATTTCGTTTGACATTGGATACTGCCGTCTCGCACAATGATATGGTCATTGCATCTTTGGAGGCAACCATACATTATCTTCTTCATAGTATACCTCAGGAAGAGTTTGGCACAGTTGTGAGTCATTGCTTTCAGTTATTGTTCAATCTTCAAAAAACTTACATTCCTTCAGGTACAACCGATAGGTAAAACTTTACTCAACACGACCAAAGACACGCAATTCCAGAGCAAGCTGCTCAACCACATACTCCCCTCAAGTCGTGAAATCGCAATCTTCAAATGCCGGCTGGCAATGGCATTCTTGACGAAGGACGAATCTCCACTTGACGACTTCGAAGAAGAAATTATTCCTTTCAAACAAATCCTCAATTATTTACGAACCGCACGATTGGATTCTCAGCTGCATAAAGCTCGATTGGATCCTGACTACGATTATACGGAAATAAAGGCCGTTACATCTTTATTGAACATCGTCATCGACACCGGCCGAACTACACTCGTCTTCCCCGACAAGGAAGCAGAACGTGAGTTCAACGCAGACGTTGACAGTATAGCAGAACATGTGAAACGAATATTCAGCGCGATGGAGGACTCCGGAGCATCCCATTTGAAGCGTACAGAGGCCAAGCAGGGTCTCGAAGCTCTACAGTACCGAATATTGTACTCTATCCGAACCAAACGGCGGGTCAAGTCGATGTTTGGACATACCAGTCCTACGAAGAAGATAAATACTTACGCAGTGTTCAAGAAGACCGTCGAACAATCTTAAGAATAGAATCCCTCTTTTGGCGAGGCATACTTGCTTGCTTGATGATGACATGACCGCAATGAATAACGACTTACGAGGTTTGGTTGCTATATTCTTTCCACACATTAGACCTAAAGAAACAATACGATCAATAAGTAATGTATACAAGAGAAGTGTGAGTCGCAATCCACGGTCTATTACAGTAATCTACACTGCAGCTGAAGTACCAATACCAGTAGAAATTCGCCTATGAACAGAGAAATAGTATGGAATGCAACTGAAACCACCAGAGGAAGTATACAGTATGAAGATATATGGCAGAACAGATGAACCAGTTGCTAGTTCAAACAAACACGAGACAAGAAACAAGAAACAGATACGGAAAGGAAATACGGCCCAGCAAATCTAATCATAGAACTTGCGGTTTGCGTTCTTTCCGAACAGTGTCTCACGAACAGCTGGCAATGCGTCGATTTCCAAGAGTCGCAGTCGCTCTTCGAAAGTATTGTTGATATCGATCTTGCCTCCACCACCAACGATAGAAACACCGCCAGCTCTGTGCATATATCAGTATATGAAACAATGTGATAAGGAGATTAGGAGGAACTTACGATCCATCAGGCAGCGGTTCGCTTTCATCGAGCTCTATCGTCACGTCCCGGCCAACCTTCTCCTTGAACTCCTTCTGGGCATCCTCGATAGCCTTCTTGACCACATCATTATCCTTCTTCCGGGCTTGTACCGCGACCTTGTCTTCATTCAGATAGTAGAGACCCTCCAAAATCAAATTAGCCAATATAGTCTGATACTTCTTCGCATCCTTGGTCGAGGTAGTAACCTCCTCACGGGCACGCTGGAAGAGCTCATCGAGCAACTCCTGACGAGCGGAGAGGACGCGCAGACGGGTGCGATTCGAGAGTGTGGAGCGGGTGATTTGCTGGGACATGGCGGCTTGTTTGAATTTCTTCTCGTATAGGGCGTCGATGGCAGCGATCTCTTGGCGGACCAGTTTGGATTTCTCAATGGCGAATTCCTCGTCGGCTTTGATGTGGATTTCTTTGGACTTCTCGAGAGCTTCCTGCTTGATGAATGCTGTCATCTTGCGGAGCTCACCCGCGACCTGCCGATAGAGTTGCTGGTCAGTAAATGTTGCTTATTCAGAGCTGGGGACGTACACACCTGGTCGTCTGAGAGGGCATGGCGTTGCGACATCTTGACTGTCTGTCTATATGTGAGGTATTGATTGGGGGAGGTGGGATGACGATGTGATCCTTGTCGAGGCCGGGGTTTGCTTGCTTCCCCAGATATCGTGAGGCACGTGGGTGTGGATAGAGAGTCTTGCCGCGTGATACCAGGTTTGGACCGATGCAGCCCGGAAGAATGTAAGCTGATATCTAGTGTTCCGTGAATGATCGCAGGTGGTTGTTCAGAGGTAGATGGAAGCAGCAAGCTACGGGAGCGGGTCCGCTGACGACGGAATGGGCCAAGCGTCCGCAGGCATCAGCTGGCCCGGCCGAAGACATGACGATACATCAACCTTTAACTTAGTTAACTACTTCACTACTTAATCAACACTGCATCTCTATCTTCTATATATCTTTCTGAAGTATCCTCCACTCGTCCACAATATCCGCAAGCACAACCCGATCTCTATGCTTCTCCTCGTATAACCTCGTTGACGGCGACATGTCCAGCATCTGCCAGGATCTACACACCTCCGCTAAGTGAGTGAATGACCGAGTGAATGCACATGCGCCGTGCGCTTCACTTCGCAGATGGGTTTGCTAGGTGACTTATCGCCTGGGGGGAGTATCGCTGTACGGTTACCCCTTATCTTCCTTTCGCAAAGCAATGACGGGTGCGCTCGGTTTCTAACTTTTCTTGATTCATCAGATCGGCGTAATTGTCGGGGTCATTTCTACCAGTTTACAAGCGATCGGACTCACCCTCCAGCGAAAATCGCATTTACTAGAAGACGAAAAGGCGCCATATGAGATTCGAAGACCCCCGTACAAGCGAAGAAGATGGCAGCTGGGCATGTTGATGTTTGTCGTCGCGAATATTGTTGGGAGCACTATACAACTCACGACGTTACCACTGCCGGTTCTTTCGACGCTACAAGCTGTATGTGGATTCTTCGGAAAGTCGTATTGCTCCTATTAACTGGGTGGTCTAGTCCGGGCTGGTCTTTAATACAATATCCGCGACGCTGATTCTTGGAGAGACGTTTACGAAATATTCCTTCGTCGGTACAGTGCTCGTATGCATTGGTGCAGTTTTAATAGCCACATTTGGCGCAATCGGTGAACCGGCGCATAGTCTCGATGAACTCCTAGAGTTGCTAGATCAACGGCCATTCGTTGTATGGATGGTCATGACCGGCTTGGTCGTTTTACTTGTTCTTTTCAGTTCGCGCATTATCAAGACCATTTCGACTCCCGGAAACTCCAAAATCCTTCGCTCTATACACCTATCTCGCTCCTTAATATCTGCCCACCAAGGGAAATTCTACCGTGGGTTAGCATTCGGGTTTTCCAGCGGAGTCCTGTCGGCTCACACGCTGCTGCTGGCCAAGTCAGCAGTTGAGCTTCTTGTCCGCACGATCGTTGATCATGTGAATCAATTCAATCGATGGCAGTCCTGGATGATTCTGATCGGGCTGGTCCTTCTCGCCCTAACCCAATTGTACTATATGCATCTTGGCTTGAAACTTTGTAGCACTAGCGTTCTTTACCCTTTTGTTTTTTGCATCTACAACATTGTCGCGATTTTGGATGGATTGATTTATTTCCGCCAGGCGTCTCAACTTACGGGACTACACGCCGGTCTCACTGCGCTTGGCACGGTTGTTTTGTTGGCGGGTGTTTTGTGCCTTTCCTGGCGACTGGATGCGAATGAGAGTCACCCGAGTCTTACTTTGCCGAATACAGCACAGACACCTTTGGGAGCTGGAATGGGCATTGTGGAAGAGTACGCCGAACCTGAAGAAGACGAAGAGTTGATGGTTGGTGAACGGCAACCCCTTTTGTCGAAACCGGCCGACACGTCGCATCAGCGTGCACCAAGTCTACCTTTGATACCCACATATCGATATCGTTCTCATACCGTTGGCGCTCATACACTCAATAATGAATCAGCACAAATCTGGGCCGAACTCGATGACTCCGAGAATGAAGTGGCTGGACGAAGGCGGACATCGACAGAATCGCTATCTAGCTCAACTACACGAAAGAGGATTCTGCAGCATCCGCATAGGCGGACATTCTCACTCCTTCCTTCTGAAACCAGAGGGCAGAGGCGGCCGTCGTTAGGGGATAGTGAGACTCACTCGTATTTCCGTGTATCCAAGACCCGGGATGCGAATCAACAAACCGAACCTCCATCGGCGTTGTCGCGTTGGAGTCCGCGTCGCTTACAGTATCAAAGAGGGTACAATAGATCATCGAGACGGACCTCAGCCCCGGTGTCATTAAGCAAAAAGTCAGGGCTCGGTAACACACCGAGTCCGATTCGTAACAATAACGACGACCTCCCTCGGAATTACGGGTCAACCTCTCACAGCAACGAGCAGGTCAATATCGACCCTATCATTGACGATAGTAATGAAGATTTGAATCCAGATACAATCCTGAGCGCCGGTTGGAAGCGAGGCTTGGGGTCCATACAGCGCTGGACGGGGATATCGTGGCCTGGAAGGAATCGGCGAGACTCGACACATTCCCCTGTATGATGGATATGTACTCCTTGCTTCTAACAGAGGACATCATAAAGACTACGAGGATAATAATGAACTTGCTTGGAAACATATCAACAACCTTTTCTAACAGTAGCACAAAGTCGGCCTACGCAGTAACATGGTATCTAATAAAGAAAAAGTAAATTACTGGATTGTGAAAATCTGTGGCAAATGCTCACTACTAACTTGCAAGGTTCAATAGAAGCACGACATGGAGGTGAACGTAACCCCTGATCATCATGACCAAACAGGGAAGCTTCCATCTACAGTAACTCTTACCGGATTTGGGTCAAATTCGAATTTGTCGCTATTGGTTGAGGCAAGTCAATAACAAGATACATCAACAATCAGTGCGTAGCTTTCCCATATTTTAAAATATTTCTTACTTAAGGAGGAATGTTTTGCTTCAAGCGCAGTAGTAGCTTTGATTTCTGTTCTTCACAAGCCTAATTGCACATGTAAATAGATGAAAAGTTTCTGATACACAGATTTTGAGTAAAACCAAATCAGACACTTCAAACTCGTCGCCGAGCCTGTGTATAGCTTTGGGAGGGAAACCAAATGTGAGAAATACATCAAGAAAAGAAAAGAATCCCACAGTAAGTCAAACTAGAACGGATGGATCAAAGCCAGCGCAAGAGTCAAAGAATAAAAACACATACAACATGTTCAAGCAGAGAAAAGAAAAGAAATATCGCAGTCAATCCGAACGCAAATAAACGAGTACCGCAAGACCACACACTCCGAGAACACCTCATCTTCACCGATGATTAGACATGAATCAAGCGTCGACAAAAGGAACCCCGACAGTTGTTCCACACCTAAGCATTGAGCTTTCGCCAGTTTAGTATCATGAGGTAAGAAATTTTTGCTTTTTGCCGAACCCTCCTTTGTCACTTATTCCACATAGCCAGCTTTGACCATTCAATATGTTTGGTTTCTCCCTTATGTTTTTTGTGTCACAAGACAGATGGTGATTGTGCATACAAAGAAAATGATGATGACATGGTCCCAAAAGACAACACAATATGACTGTTAAACTCGATAAGGTGAAATTGAGGGTTGTGCCAGACTGAGTTGATCGTCAAAGGGTATCAAGGAGCAGAGGCGGGAAGGGCATCAGGATCGTAGATGGCGAAAGTCGAGGATGACGAGCATAATAAGAAAGGAACACCGCAAATAAGGAAACACCATGGCCACACAAAACACCTGCCACTCTGGTATAATCAACCACTAAAAGAGCCGCACACAAATTGTTTAAGCAGTGGAGGGATGTTGGGGTGGCATTCTGCCTCCAACGGGCATTCCTGGGTATTGTCCACCAGCTTGTGCCTGCTGTTGCTGAAGACCCTGGTAGTAGGCCATCTGCTGCTGCTGTTCCTGTGTCATGTACCCAGGCTGTATGCCAGGCTGACGAGTCATGTGTGCTTGCTGTGCATTGACGTTGTTGTGAGAGACGTCTTCGGGAGACTCGGCGGGAACATCGGTGGCATCGACGCCATTTTCAGCGGAGGGTTCAGGCGCATTCAGGCAGGCCTGACAATCAATCAGTAAGACGGTGATACTGGAAGTGATTTTCCCTTAGCTTACCTGAATGAGGTTCTTGCCCTCGGGTTTGGTGACCAAAGGTTGTAGTTTGGGGGTGGTAAATGTGTAAACGAGACCAGTCTCAGAGACGACAAGCAGGAGTACTTGAGTACCAGTCAAAACGGACAATTCGTAAGCCTAACAATTAAACCGTTAATCATTTTGAACATGCTACCGCAGAATTAAGAAAAGAGGCGGGAGGTCAGAACAGTTGTTTGAGGCGCGGTGGAACGCGACTCGACGTACCTTCTTCATGATACCGGCCTTCCGCTTGGAGAAGGTGATGTGACGACGCGACTTGTCTTGGATAAATTTGATTTCGATCTTGCGGCGCTCACGGCCTGGCTTGTCGTCATCGTCGTCGTCGTCATCACCAGCAGCACTCATACGAGAGCGCTTGCGGTCGACATTGGCACCGTTGCCCATCTGCTGCAGCTCGTCCTGAGAGGGCGAGGCATGCTCATCGACAATGTTGGCGGAAAGATCAGCCATGGTGA
Organism: Talaromyces pinophilus; assembly: GCA_001571465.2. Classification (NCBI taxonomy): domain Eukaryota; kingdom Fungi; phylum Ascomycota; class Eurotiomycetes; order Eurotiales; family Trichocomaceae; genus Talaromyces; species Talaromyces pinophilus. The sequence continues at coordinate 1,197,119 of CP017344.1, read as the reverse complement.
CGGAGGCAAATGGGATCAAGGGCTGATTAGGAGGGTGAAATTAGATTTGAGATGAATAAGTGGGATGTTAACTAAAAGCAAGAAGCTTTGTTGGAAGGCAGTTGAAGAATTGAAGATGAAGTTCCCCAAAGAGGAATGATGCTTGGGTTGATGGATAGACGGCCAAATCGAGTAACGCGTTTGGGAGAGGGAGTTTTTTGGGTAAAGTGTCGAAGGAAAGCAGGAAGGACCTTTTTCGGGGAGGGGGAAGGTGCGGGTGTGGGTAAAAAAGGGAAAAACGGGCAACGGGTAATAAAACGAGCCAGCAGCAGGCGGGAGAGGCGAAAACACTCACGAGTAACGAGTAACGGTACGCGGCTGGGGAAGGTGGGCCGCTGCGTATCATATCCGCCAATGGTATGTGAGCTCGAAGAAATGGACTCCTCTCTGCACGGGCAGCGTCCAATCAGATCCATGTTTTAGAAGCCAGTGGCGCTGTTCCGGTATCGTATCATTGGCCGTACGATTCTCGGCGGGTCGAGACCACGAAACTGCTGTTTTTTAGGCTGCACACGGCAGGCGGTGACCACTACATTGCGTAAAATTACCACAGTTACGGCCCCATGAGGAGGCTTGTATACGGTACGTACCATTGGTCGAGTCTTCTGCAATCAATTACTACGTAGTAAGCTGTCTCGCACTGGCCAGTCTACACAGGCTGCAAAAAAGATTTCATATCACATAGTTGTGTGGAGAAGATGAGACTGCCGTTTGATTATTGGCATCTTGTTTACCCCCATAGGTTGTCCTAGGATTGCGAGACATAACTCATTAGTACTCTGCACATACATAGTAGTGAAGTACTTAATGTCGCACGAAAGGACGAGTGGAGCGACCTACAGACCGAGTGAAGCTGGAAAGGCTTGAATTTGAAGGCTGAAGCTGGACTTATTCGGCTGACCCAGACACCGGAAACAGCTAGCGCCGACACACTAGTGACCGAGCAGGAATGGCGGCCTTGGCGTCACCGTGACGTTTGGCTTCTTACCGTATTTTTACGTGCGTACCGACTTTCGGTGAGTCTTACTCCATAGACAACAATCCCATCAATTGATCAGAATGGCAGTACGTTTGTCAACATCGACTTCTAGAACATATAATGATATAAGTGCAGTGCATTGCATATATAATGTGTATTTTATAGTTACCACTCAGGGACTACTATGGATGGCAGTGCTCGAGCTGAATCAAATCAAAACGGAAATGCATCGGCGTTACAGGTTACAGGTTACAGCCTCCGTACGATAGGCCGAGCCTAATTTTGGTCTCGACACTAGTGCTGAGGTTAGCATGTACGAGATGGTCTTAGGCTCTTAGCAGTCTCCAGAATTCATTCCTGCAGATCGCACTAGCCCAAACATCGGTTTTGTCGTAGCCAGTGACCACTGACCATTGCTCACTGGGTCGAGACTTTGCCTCTATCAGAATGAGGTGCCATTCGTACTGTCAAATCGAAGCTTAGCCAACTGTCAAGAAGATTTGCGCAGCCGGGACATCTACCTATACGATGTATAGTATGTAGGTAGTACGGAGTATGTACTCCATAGCCGATCAACATTGTTGACAGCTCCAGATTGCGCTAGACTGATTTCTACTCCGTACTCTGTACAGTGTAGGATGTATGCCATCAAGTATGAAGTACTCCATGTCTAACTAGTATAGCTAGTATATGTGTAGATGACACTGGGATTTGATAAACATAACTGGTGTTTCGGTAGCTGTTTCTTCTTTCCCTGTAGACAGATCTATCATTTACTATGTATCAATTGATCACATTCTATGCTGGCTGAAGGTCCGGATGGGCCTACTCCCGCTGTTCAATCAAGCTTAATTGACAGAGTTTGGATGATGAGCTTAATTCCTTTTTTGACAAGCTGCATTTGATTTGACATCTGACGGAAGGTGCCTGCCTGCCTGCATTGTGCGATGTATCACTTGCTCCTTCCTTGTTTGCCGTCGTTGTTGTGTGCCTGCCCCTCCGCGTCATCTTAGAAAACCTCCAGACAGACTCTCAACCATCTTCCAATCCTCCCTCAACCTATGCTTCACAGACAACATCAAGGGACATTGTAGCCTTGTTCGGGATCTTGATGACATTCTTCATTCATGACGATGACTGCCGTCCGTACACTCGGTTGTGTCAAAATATGTCACCATGCTGCGGCGTCATCTCATACATATCGGTTTTTGACATCTATCTGGACTTGACACAGAAATGAGATGCTGTACTCTATCATCTGAAACAGATTCAAGATTCATCATCCCGAGAACGGCGATATATAGTACACATATCATTGATAGGTGCCATCTATCTCTTTGGTTATCAGCCTCGTAAGGATACATCGGCAAGTGACCAGATCAAATTGTTATTAAGAACGAAACTTATAGCTCGCTTCGATTTTGAGAATCTTGTTCTTTCGCCATAGGAAGCAGTGCGGCGATCTATGCTCGTCAATCATGTGGCGTCGATGGGTGTGCGTATACGGATACGGATCTGAGACGTCTCGCGTTGCGGCTGCTGCTTCACCTACCGTCAGCGGAAAGCAGACCCCGGCAGACAACTGCGAATATTAATTAAGAAGATGGCCCGGAAACTTTTCAATTTATCTTGAACGACTTTGTGAATTTCGAGTTCCAGACTCGATAGGGATATTCACGCCCGCGATTTTCGATTCTCTCAGTGAGCTGGCTCACCTTGATATTTTTACTAGAAGATACGACACCAAGTCTCTGGAAGACGAAGTCACCGTTCGTTTGATACACCCAGAAAGATTTCGAAAACTCGACCGCTCGTTAGCGTTGAATATCAACAACTCCATTCCACTTCATCAAATTCGCTTCACTACAACTCAGCAACCGACGTCAACATGAAAGTGGACAAGATTCTTCTCAGCTATGCCGGTGCGAACTTTCTCTTTATGGCCGGCGGTATCATGCTGTTGGTAGGATCATTGCTATTCAGTCAAGCTGTCAATTCTACCCCGACGTTGGACAGCGCACCTAGCATTCTTTTACTCAAGATGGTGCCCGAGAAAGGTATGTAGTGGAAGGAATCCAGTTACTTATACCCATGGACTGACAGATCTACCTGCATAGTGGCTTTGGTCAATGCTATCATCGTCTTTGCTACATTCGTCCTCGCTCTTCCCAGTATGATCATGCGCGACAGTCGGCTATGGCTACAACTTCAGGGATGGCTGGTTATCGTCTCTGGGGTTTTCACACTCGTTATTGGATTGATTATCTGGATTGAGACTCTCAGGACTCGCGCTGCATTGAACACTTCATGGGGCCAACAGACGTCGGCTGTCCAGAGTTTGTTACAACAAAGAGTATGCCCTTCCCCTTCTCTTGCGGGTTACTGAAGACACTAATTCGTATAGTTCGACTGCTGTGGTTACTACAACAGCACCTCTCCACCATTCGTCACCGACGCAACCTGCACCACGCCTCTGGTTGCAGCAGAGAAGCAGGGATGTGTTGGTCCATTCTCTAGCTTTGTGAATAGCACACTTGATGCCATCTTTACTGCTATCTTTGGTATCGTCGGTATGTATCTACCCCATCCCGCTGTCTGTACAATACTAATTTGCTATCTAGCACTTGACATGATCCTCCTGATCTGCGTGGCAGTCTTGTCAAAGGATCGCAAAGAAAAAGAACGGTACCGCTTAATTGATGCCAAAGTCGGGCTGAACGCTATTTGAGTTAGACATCTGTGGTCAATGGCGTTTGAATCGAGTACAATTCAAGGCTGGAACTTGAGTTGTACTTGACAGTTGGGCATAGAAAGTGACGGCAGAATGTTTTGATTAGCAGGGTCATTCGTTTCTCAATGCTTGGTGGCATCATACACAATCGTTCATTACATATACTGTTATAATCTTTACCATCAAATATTGCTATATACCTAGGTATAAATCATCTCGCAGTTCCAAATCCACCAAAATCATTCCCACCCCAACCACCATGTCCATGCCCTGTACCACCCCCAAAAGCATTCAAATAATCAACAGCATGATTATTAATATTCGCCGCCGACGAATTCACAGGATCAATAGACATGAACGTGTCCAAATCCATAGTCGAGAAATCGAAATCCTTCCAATCAATCGGAATATCAGCCTGCGTGAAATCGACCATGCCGATATCGTCGGCTGATGAGATGTTGTTTGCGTTGGTGTTGGTGTTGCTCTCTGTAGAACTGACGGGTGTGGCCATGAGGTTTTGCCCGAGAGAAGTAAAGAATGTGGATGGGTTGGTGTAGATGTTGTTGTAGTCTGGGAGTGCGGAGGAGGAGGAAGAAGGATTGTATATTTGCTGTCGACCGTATCCCGCGAACTGCTGCGCATTACTGGATATCGAGTTCCTTGTCGGTAGATTATAATTATGTTCACTCAAATTGCTGCTGACATTATCCCCGCGTGACGATCTATCGTAAACATCGCTATCGAATCGATTACTGTCATCGGGAGACGAAAGATCGGCACCTGTAGCAGTCGCTAATTCAGGAAACACGGCGATGAGCATTTGCTGAACTGCGTTCATGGTGAGAGAGACTTGTCCCTTGTATTCGCCTTTTGGTATCAAGGTGGACATGCAGCGAAGGCCGGAGCGGACCCAGGGAAGGTGTTTTTCGGCGGCTTGGGGGGTGGAGTGCATCATGTCGAAGGCGAGGGTGAAGCAGGCGGTTTCAAGATGGAAGCCGTGGTAGTTAATTTCCTGTTTAACGTTAGAATAACAGTCACTTAAAGTGGGAAAGGAAAATCTTCGTACCCGAACATATTGATTAATTTCACAAGCTCCGGAGAGATGGCGGATCATGCAACGCGCAGCTTCCAGGCAGCTCTCACATGCTTCATCGAGCCATGGAGGAGTGGTATTTTGCTCACTCTTGTCGCCCCTGGTCGACATATTCTCATTTTGTTTCATGATCCCATCTCGCCGCCATCTTGCTCTAAAGACGAGGAAAGGACGGAATGTGAGAAGTAGCGTGTTGTGGTACACTATCCATCAAGTCAGACATTTGAAGCAATGATACGGAAACTGAATGCACTTACATAATTGAAGAACAATCTGACAGACACCAACCTCCCCGGTCTTCGGAGAAGCATCAATTCCCAAATTCAAAACACCCTGTACACGCCTGGCGAAAGCATGAGCATCTCTGCGGATCTCTTTGGCACTTTTCCACATAAGTAACAGAGAATCGTATCGTTGACTGTACATGTTATGTGCTGCTCGGGCCATTATACGCGCTATTTCGATGAGGGCGAGTAGCATAGGTTGCTCCTTGGGGTCGGGTATGGTGATCTCGTGAGCTGGTATGGTCATCGAACGACCGAGACCGAAGCATATCCAACTGTAGAATGGTCAGTCTTTTGTCACAGATATTCTGCCATAGCGGAGGCGAAGCACTAACATATCGTAGAAAAACAAACTCCAAAAAGTCAGCCTCTTCTCTTCAGCATCCTCTGTCGTCTGTTCCACTTTGAAACGCGTGTTCTTGTGCAGTCCAGCTGCAAGAGCCTTTCGTATCGCCGTCCCAAGGCAGAGAAAAGCAGAATTCGGCCGGGCCTTTTCAGACTGGTAATGAGCGTAGCCAGAGGTCAGCATCAAAGCATTCAACGAAAAAAAAGGAAAGGTTGACTTATCATCAGTATTGGCACTTGAATCGTTTGGACGTTTACTATTTCATCAAACGCTACTGAGTTTGCTTTGGCCTTCTTGTACAGGAAATCTCCCATCTCATGATCATTCATTTCAGCTGCACCGAGCGCCAGCATCACAATCAACAGAGTCGTTTGCGGGCTATCGGCGGACATGTCATTATTCGTCTGATATAGACCGTTGAGCATCTGTCGATACCGTTCCTTGGACTTCCAAGGCGAAAAGTAGTAGATCGTAGACAAGAATCGTTCCAAATACTTTGAAGCTGTCGATGGATGCATGAAGAATAAGGAATTGGAGCCCGACCCCAGCCCGCCAGAGAGAGATGGATCCTGATTACCCGCCAGGTCTCCGAAGAACAAGCGACGGAAACTGAATAGGTCCAACCCGGGACCGACTTCTTCGACTTCATCTCTCCGTGACGAGGATGCATTGGTGTTGTTGGTTTCAGTAGCACCAAGCCCATCGATTAATTGGCGATACATGAGCTGCATGAGTGAGAAATTAGAATGTGGGCCGTAGTATAGCTGAATAACGCATGAAGGCGAAGCAACATGTGTCGCGGCAACACTGTAATCAACGAGATCATTCCTTCTGCTACCACCCTCAGCAGCAGCGCCGTGACTCGGCCTTGATATCGACCTTGAAGCTTTGCGATTCATCGCAACGCCTTTCCCACGAGCCGACGCAGATACTGGGATATCCCGAACTGCCACATCATCGCCGTCCTCGCCATCATCAGTCTCGCCTGCAGCAGCAGCATCTTCACTCTTACTCAAAAGCTCATGCTTCCGTTTCCGCTGTCGCACAAACCCGCGATACTCGCATTCCAACTTCTTCTGCTTGCAGTGCTGACAAGGCTCGCCTCCATCACAGCGAATCTTCCTGCGTCGGCATTGTTGGCATGCTTTTGAGATTCTCCATCTGGGTGCTCCGCCCGCTCCTCCTGCGGCTGCTGCTTCGTCCGTGTCGTTGGGCATAGTGTCGATATCTCTGAGTTGCCTGTTCATACTGATTTTTTGCTCATCTATTGAGTTCATTCTGACAGATAATCCTTATAGCCCTATCCGAGGCGAATGCATGCAGAGCCAATCAATTCTTCAATTCAAGTAGACGGTGTCGATAAGCTTGAGTGGAGTAATTTCATGCTGAACGGCCTAGTTTATTCGCTTCGGCTTTGTGCACGTATCAAACACGCAGCATAATCTCAATTTGCGATAATATCTTTTCTTGTTCTATAACATTCTCGTTTTTTCCTCCATGACGACTCGATTTTTGGTAGCTAAGCCATTAGTCAGTTCTGACTACACACGTTAGAGATAATTCAGAGTTTTGATCACGTGAACAGCAAGACCCTATTGGTTGGTTGATTTGTTGACCTCTAGGTATCATGAAGAGCCTAAGTATTTCACGCAAGTCAGAGGGCAATACATTTAGAAAGAGAGATAAACGAGTATATGCATTATATCAAGATTGATACTAACTTCTCTAATCTATATTGGGAATCAAACATGTCATCTAAGTAAAACAAAGCACGAAAAGGGGACAACGGTCCTCAAACAGAGTCAAAAGAATAAATGGATGCAAAGCAAATGCATCTGCAATCATCAATCAGCGATACATTGCACCTGTGCACTAGTACATGTCTCTGCCCGCGAGCGAGAGAAGGATGCCAACGATCCAGTCCGAATCCAGACTTGCTCATAACTTGTCTCAACGATACTATTTATACATATGATCTCAGGATCTGGTCATCATAGAAGATAGAAAAAACAGAAAGACGAAAGGAAAAGAAAAGAAGGAGTAAGAAAATATCAGAGTCAAAAATACACCGCTTCAAGGAGTATATAGGAAGACTCGCAACCCGGAATACCTCTGTCCACGATAAAACAAGTCTGCATAACCGCCGGTTGAGCCGTAGACGTTGTGACACATGCGAAAGAACAAGTCGAGACGGAGAAAAGGTATGGTAAGAAACTTCAAGTCGAAAGTACATACCTCTCAAAATCTTTTCGGAAAGAATCTGAAAGGGAGAAGAAGAAAGTGTCATCACAATTGCCCGGTTTGAAAAATCGCGCCATCGATGGAAAGTGCAAGCCAGCCAGTGTGTAAACGCCATGAAATGAGGACAAACAGCAACGGGACTGTAGAAAAGGGTGTAAAAATTTCACATGTTGAGGATATCTATTCATAAGCCGCCAAATCTTCGGTACGTCGAAGCTGAAACTATGTAAAGAAGTAGACGAATCGGAAGCCAGACGCGTAGGCCAGCAACGAGGCGGAGAAGCTTCGCTCAACGAAATAATGTGCAAGAATAGTATGTTTGCAAAATGTTCAATGTCGTATATTTAGTTAGGGTTTCGTGAGCCACCAGCACTGGCGCCGCTGCCGGTTGTGGTAGTGCTGCTGCCGCTCTTAGGACCGAGCCAGACTATTTCAATGAGACTATGACTAGTCTCTTCTTCTCTGGTATAGAATTGATGAACGTTGTCACCAATGACAATCGCGTCTGTCAACAAATAGCGCTCCTTGATCACGCCGTCTTGATTCTTTTCTCGCATGGCACCAAAGCGTTGCGTGTAACCAGCCATGTCTTCTTCCCAAGTCTTCTCAACATGGTCAAAGTTGATGGCGTCATTCGGGGTACCAGGCATCAAGGTGTATCTGACAATCGAATGTCCATTCGTGAGGACCCAGAACATGCGATACGACTCCCCAGTAGACTGGTCGACGAACTCCTGCTGATCGAAAACCCACCGGCGGAGAACTGATCTCTTACCGGCCGCGGCAGCAACAGCGCCCATCTTCACAACATCCTTGGTGTACCAGGTACTCCAGTGGTGGAGACTGTCGATTTGGAGACCGGACTCGAAGATACCATCGGGGGCTCCAGTCAAGTCCATCTGATGTAACGATGGCCACAAGGTGAGAGGAGTGTTGCTAGAGCGCTCGATACACTGACCCAACTTTTGGTCACCTGGTTGTTCGCCCCAAGATTGACACTCGTCGTAGTTCTCCATCAAGATATCCAACAGTGGTTTCGAGACGAAGATACCAGCACCGCCAAAGGCCATGTGGCCCCAAGTATCTACCTGCCAGCTTGCTTCCGAGAGCGAGCCAATGTAGTGTTTCTTCGAAGAATCAGCTTGCTTGAGCTGAAGAGCAACCGAGGGGAGCGACGGGAAAAAGGTATCGTCGTCGATAAAGCCGACCCATTCGGTTTGGGGGCGCTTTGTTTTGATGTGAAGACTGAATGCTTCGACAAGTCCGAAATAACGAGCGGTGAATTCCAATGGCGAGCTCTCGAGGGTAATGTCGAGTCCACGAGAGCGGAAATATGACTCCTGGGCGGAGAGGTTGTCGTCCGATTCAGGCACTAGAACCAAGAGACTGGCCTTGGTGCCAGCAAAGGAGTATAGCAAAGCCGGCAACAAACGTTCGAGTCGGTCGACGGTGGTGGCGAGACCAAAAAGCAATTTCGAGGTCTCCTCAACATCATGATCCAAAGCCACATTGACATTGGCGACGGTCGGGCAGGGGACGTTTGGTTCGTTATTCTCATCGGAAAGAATCAGGCCGCGTTCCAGCGCACGGAAAGGAGGCAATACGGGGGTGTTGATATCTTCTAGCGAACGGAATTGTGTCTGGGCGCTGACCTGATTCGGGCGGATGAAGGCGCGAGTGAAGTTCTTGCGAGTGAGCCATTCACTATACGGTAGGGGCGGCGCAGATGCGGTATCAAACTCGCAGTTTCCAAAGGAGCCATGGCTGGGAGGTAGCTGGACCTGGGTGGGCGGGCTCTTGTTCGACGTTATCGAGTTTGCTGTATTCGAAATCTGCTCGATGGGATGTTTCATATTCGACGATTGGGCGGCACGATCATATCTGTCAACACACCAGAAGAAAAACCCAATAGAAAAAATGGCGACTAAGGGGAAAAGTGTCTTGAGCCTGAAGAGAGGCATCTTGACGACCGGACCAGCAGAAAATGATGACTTCGGCGAAGTCATCAAGAAGCGTGACGGACCAGTTCTCTTTTTCTTCCCTTGACAAGACAATGGCGTGTCAAAAGAAAAAAAAAAGAAAGGAGCGACGTGATGCTTCGCTGGTGGTGTATTTTTTTTTTTTGTATTAGTATTATGATCCTTTCCCTTTTCCTTCTCAGGGCGGGCGGTAGGGAGAAGAGGAAACGAAGGAGAAGGGAAGAAGGGTTGTCTGAGTGTCCTTTCCCGTTAGTACGCAAAACGTCGTTGGTTAGGGAGAAGAAAGTGGACCGGCCCAATCACCAAAACTCAAAAGACGAGACGCTAAGCCTGCGAACAGGTAAGACACGATCAAATTAAGTCAAAAGACTGGCGAGACAAATGAAGGAATAATTCGAGAATGTATAAGCGAGTGTAAGGCGTCGTTGTTGTTTTTCTCTCTGTCTTCTGAGAAGTGCGACGTAACGGCAAAAGAGCCAGACACAAGGCACAACGCAATTGGGAGATCGAGAACAATGGAACAGGGTCAGACTCGATAAAGTAACTACGTAACAAGATGCCAGCCACGCAGCGTGCGAGTACAGGGAAAGAAAGAAGAACGCAGACAAAAGCCAGACGACAAGTTGAGCTCTGTCTTTTTCGTATTCGTCTTTGCCTGGAGATAAGCAGGTGTGTCTTTTGTCGAGCTGGAAGTACCATATACTATGTACGGAGTAGGTAGAAGAGAGTATGGACTTAGGGAGATCTAAAATACGTAGTACATGGTAGTGTCAGGTACCGTAAAAGGGGCTGCTTCGAGTGCGTAATCACTGTCTCTTGCGGTTTCAGTACGGTATTATCGGCCGGCCCCAGTTTCTCAACCGCGCACGCAGCGATCGGCGCCGTGCACTGAATTCCCGGTACAAGCATTCCTCCTGACTTTCATAGGCCACGCAAGTACCTTGTACTTAGCACATTGACAGGTCGGAATATATGAATATCACTTGTTTCAGGACGAAAGATCTTCTGTGGCCGGCTCTACTCCGTACTTAGGGCACGAATCTTACAACCGAGTCCAAACTGCCGTATCTTTCAGTGGCTTTGGTGGCTTCCATATGCCTGGCTGGCAGTGGCTGCATTTGCCATTCAGGGAGATTATGGCGACGGGTCTCTGGTCCGCTAGACTACATAGTACTAGTGACGTCCACCCAGATACATACATAGTAAACTCTGTGCTGTGTATGCGTAATACAAGCTGATGCTCTGATCATACGAGGCTAAACTAGTTCCATGCTAGCGCTAACTCTCGTATGCGAATGAGATCCACCAAGACGAGGAAATCGCGGTCAATGTGGTCGTGGTTAGTCCAATCAGATTACAGACACAGCACGGTTAGTGGGGCCTTTTGATAATGATGGACATAAATCGATTACGATTAGCGAGCGCTTTACGGTACTTGTATTCCGCGTATTGTAACGGCTGCCAGCACGTGCTGCCCATCAAGCTATCTGCACGATGTGTTTAAAACCTGTGTGACAAGTTGACAACAACAACAAGAAGAAGCATCAGGACTGTTCCGGTTATCCTTGTCAACGTCTAGATTGTATATCCAAGGTCATTTCAATCTTCAGTATGACAGCACGCCGGAAACCACGCCGCATGCAGCGCAAAAGAGATAAGATGAAGATTTGGAGGACCCTTTTCCGTTCCTGGCCTAACCATCCGCTCAGGGCGGATCACGAAAGGAGAGCTGTGATACTCAACTTAGGGACAACTAATTAAGATGGATCTAGATTCTAGAAAATGACGACAGTTTTCTGACCGTCACTAAGAACACGGATCAATTGATAAGAGTGTTGTTGTTCTTCCATTTCCGTAGCTTTTGTGTTTCCCGTCAAGTTCGAAAGAATACCATCCAGAATGAATCCGGCACTCGGTATACCAACTCTTATCAGACTCACTTTGATGCGGACAATATTCCGTGTCTGAGTAAGTTATCTAAATTTTGATAGTTAGAATCTTCAGGGCAGAGGCCCTGATCGCATGTCGTGTGCCTCATAATTAAACGTCGTACGGGCCGTGTCATAAGGTTACGTCTGTGCAAACCGGATGGATACCTACTTCGGTATCGCCTAATCTGTGTGAGACATGTATTGAAAAGTCTGAAACAATTCCATCTAAATTGTAACCAAGTCTTGGCTGGCCACACGTGGCTGAGACAAGACGTATGTAGTACGTACTTGATTGCATGCTTACGCGTTGATTAACATTTATTTAATGTATCACACACTGTTACATGCTGTGATATATAGAGGATCAGTAACCATGGACGATGCCAGCACCTGGTACGCCTAATCGTCATCATACGTCTCTCTATCCTCAAATGCCATAAACATATCGTCCTGCGCTTCCTCGCCTAGAACTGCCTTCCAGCATTCTCTTACGCTCTCCACGATACTATCGTCAAAGGCGAGGTCCAAGCAAGGTGGCGCAAAGTACAATATCTGATCAGACTTTGTACTTTTATACAGAAGCGACGAACCGTTGGTGCCATCTGGAGTTCCAACTTGAGTGAACCGCAAGGACCACAGAACAACGGGTTTGCCCGTCGCATCAGAGAACGACTCAAGTAGACGATTGATCGCTGCCTCCAAAAGACGTTGACCTTCTTGACCGGGTACAGAGACGCTTCCGTAAATAACACCTATCAAATAGCCATCAATTAGCGGAGAACAAAACAGATGCAATCGGCAGAAACAGGAAAAATGCTCTCATCAGTCGTTGATAGTTGATAAGGTTTTCATCAATGTCCATCAGGCAATGTAGATAAGTTTAAACGATCATCATAGAAGAGCTCTAGTGCATAAAGATGAAGGAAGTGATGTTGTCAACTTACATTGTCCATCTGGGCACTCCCCTGTGTCACTAGAATGAACTAGCAAGTATACCGGAGTAATATTCGAAGGATCATCAGATAGCGCTTCTCCAGGAACAAGTACTACCGCTCCGGCAGGGATAGGGCCTCCTTCAGCAGTGATCGGAAATAGTCGTTTTAATGGCGAGGACACAACAGAAATTGAGCGAGCGATCTTTTGAGTCGGTATTGAAGGACTGCCCGCATCCTCTGGTAAGTCCCAGGGAGAACCTACAACAGATTTGCTGCGGATTTTCTCTCCATCTGACAGTGTCAAGTGGTGAAAGCCTTCGTCGTCTTTCGAGGTGTCCACAGACTCAATTCCCCGACCTAACACATAGACACCACCACCGACCGCCAACGCACGGCAACCCACTTGAGCAATCTCTGCGCCTCCACCCCACTTTGCGACTAAGCTCCCAAAGCCAGGTCCAAATACACCCAGTGAGCCCAGGTGCCGTTTGATACGAGGCAATGCGATGCTCGTAGGGGTCTTATGTGGAGCCTGTTGACATAGCGACAGCGAATGGATAGGATTGTGCAGTTCAGAGGGAGTATTGAACTTCGTGCTCAGATACTCCGAAAGAGAAAGATTCTCATCTTCCTCTGTGGTGGGTTGCTCACTGCCCTCATCAGTCTGCTGTGGCTGGTTGACGTTTCGAAGAAATCTGATCAACATTCTCTTTGCCTTCATACTGATCGTATCATCAGCAAAAATATCTTCGCGGCTGCTCGGTACTCGTTGCAGTTGTCCGGATACATCGTCATCAGGGTTGGCCGACTTTCCATAAATCCACCAACTTCCGACGGCTTGAAACTCGAGCTGTCTATAAACTCTGGATGACACAAGCGTGGGTAGCAGCTTCGAGCGAGTATAGACAAGCTGCGGTGACAACGACAGTGTGTAAGCTCTAGAGTAAGACAGCTTCTTCCCGCCTTCTGACGCATCCGAGGGCGAAAAGATGGAGACATCCTCAAACGGTTCTCGGCCAGGCTCTATGATCATAGTAAGCAATAGCCGGTAAAGACGATCTCAAGATAAGACAAACGTTTCTGTAATGAGTTTACCCATTCCTGAGTCTCTTGGATGCTGAAAGCAGCTTCGGGTCCTCCATAGTATGTGTTCTTATCCACGTGAAGAACCTTCTTACCTGACCGGGACAGAGCTCTAAGATCGACTTTAGTGAAAATCGAATCGAACTCAGGAGAGCCAAGCTCACAATGCCAGAAGTGACTGCGCAAGCCCCGTCCCGGATATCGTCACATCCCATGGGGTTTCTGCTAAGGATTCCATGTTGACTGGACTGGGTGTACAATGAGTTATCTACAATCCAGAGAAGATATCTTGTATGAGGATCATCACAGTTCGTCGTCACATCATCAAATCGTTTTGCAGCTCAAAAGATGGCTCATCTCTTTAAAGACGAGATGTATCGATGTGTTGATCTGAGGCAGAACAATTCGTGAAGAAAAAGAAAGTTGGAGAATGCCGAAGCTTTCATCTTCCGTGAAGCTAGTGGATCACGTGATATGTATGGTATTGTCGTGTAATCAATACGCGAAATAGCTCTTATACGATTCGAAATTACGCCTCATCTAGAAGAGATGTTTGAGTAATTCTGGCAATCAAAGCTTGTATCTAAAATAAAAATATAATACGACATGGATATCTTGTGTTCACTTCAATGTCAGCAAAGTAAAAGCAAAAATTGACTCCGGGAGAGTATGTATCACTATTCAAGATTATGTACAGAAATTACCACTAGTACAAACAAAGTTAGTTGTTTTTGTTTTTACGCATTTAAGCGCAGAAAACTCGGCCGCTTCTTCTTCTTTCCATCACACCACTCTTGCGCTCTGCGTAGACACACTGCAATGAATTCTTCTGTAGCAGCTTGTCGATTTACAGATATACCTTCACTGGTTCATCTTAAGAGTGGTAGATGAGATTATCACCCTGTATCTGCTGCCCTGGATTTAAAGTGATGGGAGCGGTTCGTAGGTTGTGATACATTCTTTCTACATAGCTATATTCCTTCTCATATGCCGTAGTACGTTCTGCGCAGTCCAATGCGGCCTTCCAGTCTCAGATTCTTGTTGAGTGCTCAGACTGCCCATCGGAGACATGACTTCGTAATCCACTTCGATATGGATTCAGTTTCCTCTCGAGGCGGATGCATTGTCTTTACGACGTGTCCAGTATGTATGTTCCTGCTGCGCAAGCGTGTGTACCCAAAGGACACTTGGTGTAGCCATAAGACATGTTCAAACCCATTTCTGCCTTGCCTGGTATTCTATCTTCCTTTCTCCGGCATCAATTCAATCCTCCGCACCCTCCTCAACTAACCGCGCCTTGATGATCTTGACTGTATCCTGGGGTCGATCTTCAGCATCGGTCTTGACCAAGCCCATGCGCTGAATGACTCTCATTCCGCTTTTTATCCGTCCGAATATCGTGTGTTTTCCATCGAGCCATGGCGTCGGAGCTAGGGTAATGAAGAATTGACTTCCGTTCGTATTTGGTCCGCTGTTCGCCATGCTCAATATTCCTGCCCCGGTATGTTTCAATGAAGCGTGTATCTCGTCTTCGAATTTCTCGCCGTATATCGAGCTGCCTCCGCGTCCGGTGCCTGTAGGATCACCTCCTTGGATCATGAAATTCGGGATGATGCGGTGGAAGATGACGCCGTTGTAGTATCCTCTCTGGGCGAGAGTCGCGAAGTTTTTGCAAGTCTGTTTCACAAAAATAAAAAGTAAGCAAATAGATAGAAAGCTGGCGTTGAGTCCTGGGGTATACCTTTGGTGCATGGTCATTGTAGAGTTCCACCACGAAAGAACCCTATCATGTGTTAGAGACGGCTTCAAGATGCAGAGTAAAAATACATACCATAGTGGTATCAAATGCAACTTCGGTCGCCATGTTTGCGTCGGTTCAAATATACTAATGGCGTTGTCGAGCTTAAGCTGAGTGTTGTTGGTGGTGGGATTCTCTCCGCGTGGGATGCCGATAAATCCTTACCCAGATAGGTTTCCGCACAATTTGGCACTACGTATCATCCTCCGGTCCGTCATAGAACAACTCGCCGGAGTACGAACTATTCATACAACTACTTATACCTCTTTATTCTGTCGACATCTACGAACTGCGGGAATCTAGAAATAGCTTTCCGCGCATCAGGCGCGACCTCCATAGCCGCCATGGCCGACATGAACTCGATTCTCGAATCGCTGCTGCCGATAGTGGAACAGTTAAAGGACATGCAACCGTTTCTACCAACATACGCCCACCTCATCGTATCCGCCCTTATACCGATATATACAGGAGCTCATGCTTCACTATCGCGCCCCTCATCAGCCGCCAAACCGAAGAAGAAATCCAAAGTCGAATCTGATTCCGAGGATGAGGAGGAAGATGAGGGAAAGGACACAGGCAGCAAGATGGAAGGACTGGAGCCCTCGGATGCTCTCATGTTTCCGTTGATGGCAGGCTTGACTTTGGGCGGTCTCTACTTGATTATCAAGTGGCTGAAGGATCCTAGTATTTTGAACAAGATTCTCAACTTCTACTTTTCACAAATGGGCCTGTTCTTTGCTGGGGCGTTGTTAAGGGATGGGTTAAAAGTACTACGTTCATACATCTTTCCCACGACATATTCTTCCGGAGGTCACCAATGGAAGGTAAATCAATCCAAGCGTATATTCGCAAGTATTGAGCGTGGCTCAGACACCATCGCCATCGAACGGACATCTCCCCTGCCAGGCTTTCTCGGTGCCATCCCATTGCCCGCTACATTTCGGAATTCATTTTGGGGTCTACGTGCTGTAGTATATCAAAAAGTACAACTTCGAATTAAAGCACTTACCTCTTTTAAAGCGAAGGTGCGATTCGATATGCTCGATGTTACTGCAGCCATTTCTGCTCTGGTTGCCGTCACATATTTCGCCTTCTTCGCGAAGCCATGGTGGTTGACGAACCTTTTGGGTTTCAGCTTCTGCTATGGCTCGTTACAGGTCATATCACCTTCAACGTTCACCACGGGCTCCCTGATCTTGGCGTCGCTGTTCTTCTATGATATCTACTTCGTCTTTTTCACCCCACTCATGGTGACTGTGGCTACTAAGCTCGATGTTCCTATCAAAATGGTGTTTCCTCGTCCAGCTGGTCCTAACGAAGATCCCAACGAGATATCTCTTGCTATGCTAGGACTCGGCGATATTGTGGTTCCCGGTATGATGATCGGGCTTGCCTTGAGGTTTGATCTTTTCTTGTACTACAAATACAAGAGCATCATGCTGTCGAAAAAGGAGTCTTCAGCAGAAGGGGCCGAAAAGGCAGTTTATCAGCGAGCAACTGGAGGATGGGGTGAGCGATTCTGGACAAGCTCGAATGCTTCGAAACTATTGTCTTTTCCTAAACCTTACTTTTATGCCAGCATTGTCGGGTATATCAGCGGCATGGTAGCCACTTTGATCGCCATGCAGTTTTCTCAACATGCTCAACCCGCACTTCTGTATCTTGTCCCTGGTGTCCTCATTTCATTGTGGAGCACTGCTTACTTTAGAAAGGAGCTTAACTCTATGTGGTCGTTCTCGGATATGATGGCGGACGAAGAGTCCAAGGAAAATATCGAAGAAGACAAGGAGAAGGAGGGAAAGAAGATTTCCACCAAAGCCGGACTCTTCGCCCGCATTTGGTCAGGAGACCTCAAGTCTCAACTTGATAATGTCGAGGTCAAGAAAGACGATGAACATCCGAACAAAAAGTCACTTGTTGAGAAGTCGTCCAGTGACGAGGAGACGTCTGAAGCGTCGTCGAATGATTCTATTCCTTCAAATACAGACGCCGAAGTTGAGGAGTGTATCTTCTCTTTGTCTATCTCGATGCCGCGGAGAAAGGTATAAGCCGGATCAGCTAGGAAAAATGAAGCGGTTATGGTATGGTTGCTCTTGCATTTCAGGCGTTGTGTAATGGCTGGATATGGGTAGAAGCGAATATCATTGTTATATGAATACATTGCGTCAAGATAGATCATCTATCCAATCATCTTCATAATACCCGTGAGTTTTTTCAATGCCGCTGTAGTGATAATCGCTCAATGTAAACCATCATAAATACTCTTGACATGCTTCCACCTCTGTGTCGAAACATCAACAAGCTTCCTAAGCTCCTCACGACCCACAGATAAGCCACCGTTCTTCTCCATACCCATAATCTTCGTTTTACCACTTTCCTCGTCCCTGTCAACCATCAGATACACCCGTTCCCGACACAAGCTCTCTTCGAAACCATCGGGATCAGCCAGAATCCACCTCTCCGGCTGTCGAGACGTCTGCTGCAAGCCGCCATTCTCATCTGCATCTGGAACCGCAACAGCGCGCCAATCAGCCGCAGCATCTGCCTCAAAGACAGAGTACGAACACGACACGGGAAATCCGCGAAGGTTGAGTTTTCGTGACTTTGAAATCTTGTCGGAGCATAGCACCATGTCATTATCAATGTCCCACCAAGCCTTTGGTAACTTTGTGTCTTGTAGTGCAGCAACGACAGATGCCCATACGGCGTCGAATGGGTTACCGGCGAGAGAAATCATCATTACATCAATGTAAAGGACCCAGAACCCTTTGATTTCAGGTTCAGGAGAAGACAACTGGTCCGCTGATTCGGTATCCATTGCGTCGTCGTCTTGCTTTTCTTCCTTAGCGAGGGCATTCAGGTCCGGCGGATTGTGCCATATTTGTAGATCCTCGGAACGGATTAGGCGTGTAGTATGTAGCATATTCAACATTTGGTGTGAGAGTGCCTGTGCAAGCGCAGAGGGAGGGGCGCTAGGTATAAAACCAGGCGCGCAACCAGTACTCAACGAAAGATTGGGAACGATCAAATTGAGGTTTGTGATATAATCATCATCGTCTTCGTCGTCGGTTCCTTTTTCTTGTTTATTATCATCCTCGTCGTCTGAGATGATTTTCCTCCTCTTGCGACTTCCAGACGAAGTAGACACCCCCCATGAAGCTATATCTTCTGTATGCAATATTTCCGCGCGCACACCACAGACGGCGGCTGTATCTCCAATTCTCACGACGGCACTTCCATTCGTATGCGAGAGCGAACCCAAATTGGCGGATGTAGCTCTGAATTCCAGCGGTGCACGACCATTGGCTCTTAGAGGTGACTGTTGTTGGCTAGAAGGAGGTGGTGACAGATGCGCGAGAAGGTAGGCATGCGGTTGAAGGCGAGCAAATTGCGATGGTGGGAGGGCGAGAGAGGGCGATGATGGGCCGACGAGAGCCGGGTTCGTCGACTTGGTACTTGAAGCCATCTTATTATTTCGGCGCGAGACTTCGCCTACTCTTGTTTTTGACTGGATTGGACAAGGATCTTTTCGGTCGATTTATTTGATGATAGTTTACGGCAGAATAAATTCGATCGTAGGGCGGTGAGGAGGGGCTCCCCACATGCATCAGTAGCCCTAACCCTGTGTTAGGGTTAAAGAGACCGATACACATACGTAGCATGTTTCTAATCATTAAGGAGAAAAGGGGCAAATCTAAATCAATTATTTGGAACTAGCAATGGGATTACCTACAGTTCATTTCTAGGAAGCTGCCAAGAAGGAAAGTAACTGAAAACCAGAAAAAAGACCGCTACACCAAAAACAAGGCCTCGAGATAGCCGAAACACGACTGATGTGACCCCAAAAGCTATCGTCAAAAGAGATCAGGTCGAGGATCATCGAGGATTAGTCATATCATGGGATTTGAAGAGGTTCGTCGATCCCCCGAACGATTGTTGACATGATGGAGTTGTTTGTCGCCGTCTTCCGCTCTTGTGCCTGCCGAATAGCTGGTCTATGCTGCTGTTGCTGGCATCGAGGCGGAAGACTTTGAACTCAGTTTCTGGCCTTGCCGGTGGCACCGGACATAGGCCTGTCGCTCGCAGTTCTCATTCCAGACGAGGTACTGGCAGATAGAAAGATAATTGATGTGTAGTCGGTGGTCACGTGCAGTTAGTAGGACCTGGAAAGAGCCAGTCACGTCACAGATCTATTTATATCGCAGATTGACCGGGGCCGAGAACTCCTTCCTTTTTCCTCTCGTGGCAGCATGGCACCTGCCTTGTCTATCGTCACCAGAGCTTCAAGTTCATCCCTCTTATGCTACGGAGTACTTCTCCTCTTCCACCTTCTAGTCTTTTCTCGCAGCTACAGAGTAGATCAAATGGCTTGTGCACATCGCATCGCTGCTCCAGTTTTGTAAGTTACCTAGTGCCCGCCGCCATTGCACTAGCTACTGCCGTGTCCAATGGGAGTCAAACTCATGCAGAATCAATCCTCACGCTACTGCCGAGCTTGGGCCTGTATCACGCAGAGCACAGCGTCCAGACATCCCATTGGGCCATACTCTGTCGAATGACAGCGTTTAATCCCAACATCCCATTCGTCAACATCCTTTCTCCTCTGCTGATTGCTGCTTATCTCCAACACGGAGAAATTAGTCGTGATCGCCAGGCAGCGAGCAATGACCATTCACGTCAAGAAATGGCGGTGGACCACCTTGAAGACCACGTCTGGAGGACCCAAAAACACTCGGCCAATATGCAGCAGTTGTTTCCTATACGCGCAGCCATCGTGGCCCTAGATGTCGGGGTTAACCTCGACCTACTTTCCCATTCGTCGAGCCCTCGATAGACATTGCCAACTTGCCTTAATAAGTTGATCACATCACCCGCCGCGTGCATACAGACAGGTTATTTTTGGTTCATGAGAAGGAAACGGTTGCATAACCTACTCACAAGTTCGGTTAGGATACCGGGCAAGAAGCACTAGGTTCGTCGCTCTTCGTCGGTCCGATCTAGAATTAGAAAAAGAAAAAGAGTTTATAACTTGCTGCTGCTGCGCCAGCTGTCCATCTTCCCCGCTCATCCGATCAGGAACCTTTTCTCTGTTTTCTGCACCTTTGGCTCTTCGAGATACTCGCGCATGGACCTGTTGTGCTTGTGAAGAGCAAGGCTTGCCATGATTGACGATTTCTGATTCAATTCATTGCTACGCAGAAAGTGTCTGGCTCTGCGAGCTTTCGGTAACTTGGATGTATGTTGTGCTGTTACGATTCTGTTGCCTGCAGTTGAGAACTACGCAAATATTGACCCGTCCAGAAGTTTAGCATCATAGTAACGGCTTGCTCCTGTTCCGGTACAGTGCCCGACTTCCAGTCCGTTCCTTTTCCTTCGTTTTACTGGATGCACATATTGGTGGCTGCACACAGCCGAAGGTGAAAATGGCTGGAAATATGTTCGGATCACTGGTTTCGCTGGCGAAACGCATCAATGTGCCAATCACAGCATCAACTACTGCGGCCGATCAAGCAGAGATGCAGAGAGATCCATGGTCCAAATCAGGAAAATATGCATTGAGCTGGGTTTACTTCAGCGTTGTTATTGTCGTCTTGACGTCTTTGGTTCGCGTATACCATCTTTTAAGCGATCGAGTCCGAGTAGCCGCTCACAGGGAGATCAACCTCCTGTCACCCAATGGAAATTCAGCGGGCACCTCAGAACAAGAGCTCA
Organism: Talaromyces pinophilus; assembly: GCA_001571465.2. Lineage (NCBI taxonomy): Eukaryota > Fungi > Ascomycota > Eurotiomycetes > Eurotiales > Trichocomaceae > Talaromyces > Talaromyces pinophilus. The sequence goes on along the minus strand of CP017344.1, from coordinate 1,175,968 downwards.
CGAGCGCTGCCACCGACAGCTCTACCAGGAAGTTCTTTCCAAAAACCGGACCTCTTCCCTCGTCATCTCGACAGCATGAATCTTCGTTGCTCCGCCCGATGAGTATTGTCATTGCGATTTTCCGATGGATATTCTACAGGCCAGTCACGACGCTGGCTATCGGCAAGATACGCATTGTTTTCCCTGCTCTTTCGACGATAGCTCTCGTTGCAGCAGGCTTGGTGTTCATTACACTCTATTGTTTCCTTCCGCAACCACTGTATTACACGAGTATCGCATTGGGTTCACCGCCGTTGGCTATCCGCGCTGGCATGATTGCGGTTGCAATGATACCCTGGATCACCGCCCTTGGTACCAAGCCCAATGTTCTGGCTATAGTGACTGGTATCAGTCACGAACGACTCAACGTCATTCATCGGTGGCTTGGATATTTGTGTCTTTTCATGTCGCTCGTTCACATGATACCTTTCTACATTACCCCAGTTTGGAGTAATGATGGAGCTTATGCACTTTTCTCACAGAATCTCATTCCTCAGGGCGTACACATGTACATTTACGGTAGTGGAATTGCAGCATTCGTCCCACTGGCCATCCTCTGTCTTCACTCCCTTTCGTTTATACGCTCAAAAGCTTACGAACTTTTTGCATACTTGCATGGCCCCATCGCCGTTGTATTTTTGGGTATGCTCATTTGGCATACGAAGAACTTTCTCCTGTCTTGGAACTATTTATGGGCTACGATAGCAGTGTGGCTCTTTTCCTACTGCATCAGAGGCATCTACCTTAATTGGTTCTACCCTCTACGAATGTCATGGCTAATTGGGGAAGAATCATCAGTGACGATACTTCCTGGCAACGCCGTGAAAGTGACCATTCCGACAGAGATGCGATGGAGACCAGGGCAGTTTGTTTACCTCCGAATGCCGGGCATATCACCTCTCGAGAATCATCCCTTTACCATTGCCTCCCTTTGCAGCGACGACTTTCCATCAAATTATGGGCCCGAATACCGTGACATGGTTCTGGTATTCCGGCCTTTCGGTGGCTTTACGAAGAAAGTCATGGAGACTGCAAAACGTAAGGGTCCTTACAAGATTTACCGATCAATGTTGGACGGCCCCTATGGAGGTATGCAACGTGAACTAGCTGCATTTGACGATGTTGTGTTCTTTGCGGGAGGCAGTGGCATCACTGCGATTGCTAGTCAATTGCTCAATCTAATCAAAAAGATGAGAGATGGTCATGCTGTGACCAAGACCGTCAGAGTAGTTTGGGCATTGAGGCGTCCAGAGACAATGGAGTGGTTCAAAGAAGAGCTTAGGATTTGCAGAGAATATGCTCCACCAAGTTCAGTTTTCTGCAACTTCTACCTGACGGGTACCGACAAGGACAATGCTTACGCTACAGAGACGGTGAACGAGATCTTGCACGGAGTTTCCAACAAGCGAAACTCGGCGTGGATTCGCGAGGCAGCTGGCGGTGATCTACAACAGGAGAAGGAGCTTCGGCGGGAGAATGAAGACGATATTGCTCCTCTTCCTAACGCGCACCTTGCGGGGGGCGTTGGATCTAGTAGCTACCCTCCTCCAGCGGCTTACACTCACTATGACCCGTATGCACCATATGCATATGGGGCTCCCCCACAGGGCAATCCATATGGTGCGCCACAAGCCCAGTATCAGGGATTCAATTTTGGCTTCCAACAGAATCAATCACCACAGCAACAACAATATAACTACGATCAATATCAGCAGTATAGCCAGATGATGCAGCAAACACCACAACAACCCCGCCAACAACCACATCCAATCTCAACGACTGCTATCAACACTCGAAACACACTGACGCGGTTCGCTTTCCTTCCACGACAGAAACAAGATAGCTGGCGCACCGACTATGCCAGACCCAACATAACAGAATTGTTGCAAGAGCAGTCAAAAAGCTGGGGTCGTCGTACCTGCGTCTTTGTCTGTGGACCACCAAGCATGCGAGTTGAAGTAGCCACTGTAGTCGCACGATTACAACATCTTGTCATGACGGATCCGTCAAAGGACGAGATATTCTTACATGCGGAGAACTACACCATTTGATTGCGTATATCGTTTTCCCTCTGACTATTGACCTCAGAGCTTCGTATTACTCCATACCTGGGTATGAATAATCAACTTCCAACAGTATATATTGATGCATTTATGGCTGGCGCTATGTATATCCTCAGTCATTCCACGTCTCTTTCTCTCTTTCATTGTATTTAGTTACAGGATACCCGCTGGACATTGACGGAATTGTACATCTAATTCATTCATTTTGAGAAACTATTGAAGAAGTAACGAAACTCTGCAGTACTTCAAGTCTTATAGACGGTGACATTGATACTTGATATACCTATAATCTGTATCTGGGTATATGGATGTGTCAAATAAATGCATGACAAGATGGACATGACTATGAAAGAGCGGCATGCAATGCAGGTAGACAAAAATTCTAAACATGCTCACAAGAACCAAAAGCAATTTTGTGACTGTCTATTTATGCCGTTTTTGGAAATGTTCAAGATCGCGTTTGCGTTTACCGGAGGAAGATGTCGATATGGGAGAGTTGTCGTCTAGTATCTGACTGTCTGTAAGGTGTACGACGCCGTGGTCATCGGCATCATCCTCTTCGGCTTCGAGTTTCTCCCAGTCATCGTCTTCATCGTCGTCGCTCTGTTCCTCGTTTGCGGATTTAGTGGCTTTGGATACGTCCGATGACTGTAGTGATTGTTCTAAATCTTCCTGGGGTGTATCTTTTCTATCCTCTTCTTGCTCGTCGTTGTCCCAATCAAGATCTAACCTGACGATTCTTGCTCCACCGGGATTCAAACGTCTGTAATAACCCTTGACAACACCATCCTCCACATGGAAACCCCGAGCAACATACCATCTTAACCCTTCATCATTCGACTCATGAACATGAGCCGTCACAGTATGAATATTATAATGCCTCACCAGAGACGAAACCCGGTACGACTTTGACGATCCCGACGGCGGTTTCGCAAATAACAGCGAGTTCAGCAGGGAAGCCGCAACTCCATTCCCTCGATGCGGCGAGAGTAAGTGTAGAGTCTGTATGTACAGATTCGTCGGTGGTGGTCTGCTATCTTGTCCGTTCAGACCTGAGAATTCGGGAAAGAGTCGTTCGAGACGACATCTGATTCCTCCTATAACTTTGTCTGTGCCGCCTAGTCCTGCTCCTCCGGCTGTTGAGGGTGTTGATGGATGGGCTCCGCCGAATGTTGTCTCTGTAGATGGCCCGCTTGGGACGGGATGGTCATGGTACACCGCGACGCGCGATAATGAAGCAATGACTGGGTCTGTAATACATGCCGTGTAAAATGAGCTAGGATATCGGATGGGAAGTAACAGTCCAGTTATGCGACTCAGAGAAGGGATGTGAGCAGTCCGGACTGGGTCGATGGTGACATGTGGATGGGGAGTTTGGTAGGAAGTCAATGGCTCCGAGAACGGTTCCGGAGTAAAATTTGGATCACCTATTGACGGTGGTCTATGTGTGTTCGAGGAAGAAGAAGTAGCAGACTGTGGGAGCACCAAAGGCGCAGGATGGAGGGGTGGTTGTTTGGCCAGCAATGAGGGAGGGGAGAGGGGCGGAGAAGTCGCGGTTGTTGGTGTCGTGTTTGTGGCTGTTCGCTGTTGCGCCTGCGCTTTTGCGAACACCTGATATGCCATTGACTGAGCGTAGTCCGCCGACCGTAGCTCAGAGTTCAGACTCGTCAAGATCTTTGTAACCGTCGTGCTATTAGAGGGGAGAGGGAGTACGCGGAGAAATGGGCACAGATTTCGCGATAAGAGGGCCTTATCGGCGTCCGTTGTTTACATTGGCCTGGCGGAGTGCGCTAGTCCGCTCTGGGACTAATTGCTCGGTGACCCGTCCGTACCTAAAATGATCGCCTTCTTTAAAGTCTGTCCGTGAACTCATTCACAAGAACCATCACTGGATTCTCTCGCAAGCTGCCTTCGATTTCAAGCTGATAACAATCATTTTAAGTCTGATTGTTAGTTTAGGTAAGCCGCCCACTTCATACAACCTCCCCTCAAACCGCCAGCCGCATTGAGACCCACTGGCTGAGCTGGCTCCTTAAAACTATCAGGAGCATATCCTTTGTAGCACAATCGATCGCTGACACTTTATTGAGTTTCTTTGAGCAGATCATTCGATACGTTACGAGTCTACCGTGTCACACAAGATATTTTCTCACCCTCGGCAGCTTTGTCAAGACCTGCTGGATTTAACCGAAGCGCATCTACCCGTACAAACCGACCACAAACTCCGGAAATTACCTACGATCGAGTACGACAGAGATAAACGAAGTCTGACTTGATGGGATATTAGCAAGTATTTATCAATGATTGGCAGACGGGTGCGGCAACTTTCTTGCTGCTAAGCGACTGCGAGAGTACTGTCGAAAACCCAAAGTAAGCTTGCAAGCTCAATCCGAATCATGGCACTCTCGGCAGTTTGTCTCTGGCATGTCCATTGCTAATCTATACGCAAAGCAAAGCTTTCCACGAAATGGCGGGCCCAGATTCGAACAAGACTGCAGAGACTGGTTCTCGGGTCTTGACTTCCGCATCATTTTCAGAGCTGGTGAGAGCGTCTATTCCGATTGACATACCGTACAGCGGAATAACAGAGAAAACCAGTCCAAGGATATCCTGAATGCCACTTTTTACAACATCATACACGACATCGTGGCAAAAGTACATCGAGATGAAAAACTCGCGAGAATGAGATCTGCCGTCGTTCTAGCTAGACAAAAAGCCGAAGCCGAAGCCGAGGCGGGAGGCATTCCGGAGAAGAAAGTACAAGTAGAAACGGAGGGTGCTATCTGCGAGAATGGAAAAGTATACCTCAAGGGCAATCCGCTTGCTACGACCAAGGAGATTGTCTGTCCGTTCTGCCGGCTACCCCGTCTATTATACCCGACAATGGGGGTCGGTGCTCGTCCTCCTCCAGATCCGTCAAAAGAATATTGCACAAAGCATCCTCTAGTCAGCCGACCTGGATACGACGTTCATGGCAATCCATTCGCTACAGACAAGACGAAAAAGAAGAAGAAAAATACCAATACCAATACCCCGATATCTAGCCCACCATCAACTCCAGATGCAAACGGCGCGTCCAAACAGAATGCACCCGATTACCCAACGATTAAATGTCCCAATTGCCCGCGCTATTGCCAGACAAACAGAGTTGCAGCACATCTTGACCGTTGTATGGGCATTTCAGGTCGCACAGCCACTCGAAATCGTGAAGGAGGTTCGGCTACACCGACAACTTCAGGACCACCCAAGCGACCTTTCCCAGACGATGATGCTGCGCCTATGAGCTTCAAAAAGAAGAAACCCAATACCCCGAAAAAGCTGGGGACTAGTAAACCCGCACCTCCAAGCAAATTGAAGAAAGCGGCCACTCCAGATACGATGCTGGCCGAGGAAGCTGCAGAGGCGGCAGAGGCTGCGGAGGCTGCTGAAGCCGCCGAAGCCGCAGAATCTGCAGAATCATTTCATGACCCTTCAGTCGATGGCGAGGAAAAAGTTGAGTCTTGATACACAGAGCATTTTCATACATGTTTATATTACTTGTTGCTCCAAGTTGTTTACCTCGTAGCATTTTCGGCGTCAGGATCCGCGGTAATGCTTGCAGGAAGTTTTCTTCTTTACGATGCTTTTTTAATATTGTCTTTTGCTATAACCCAACGCAGTTGGGTCACTTTACGATGTGGGACGCTGTCTGGATGCATCGTGCATATCGCTTCTGCAATAGACCTGCTAACCCAGACTTGAACATGTATACTATGTACCATTGAATTGCATTATTAACAATCTTCCCATAGAATCTGACTTCTGAATACATAAGCTAAAGAGATAGACAGAATTGAGGATCTCATGTAGCGGTGAATATAAGATTTAGGGTTTGATAAAAGGCCAGCCACTCGTGCCAGCGTGCCAGATGTAGTACTACAGCTCCCACACGCGTCATCATCTGCAGGGCGTGTAGGCTTCTTGATCTGAATAGGAAAAAACTGAAATTACACCTACGTTACATATAATCCGTGCAATTTGAATTCCCAGGGATTTGCGGATATTGCGGTAGGTAACCAATTCGTCATTCTTCTACATAACGTTCTTCGTCTCGTATACCCAGCTATGAGACCCCGGGTGGCAAATTTAATGTATACAGTTTCCGAGATATCAATTGATTCAGACCAAATCAATTGCATCACCGGTACTTCATTCTCTACAGTCCATATTAGGAAGTGCTACTTCATATCCCGATCCGGCCGCAATATACGATAATACGAGGCGGGGTAGGTTGTGCCTCAACATTTAAAGTATCAATTGATTTATACATCTACATCAACCAGTTGACCTGGTTCTTGTCAACTCTGGCATCCAATCCACCTTTCCTTCCCAATAACCTGAGATCTTGCAATTGAAGACGAAGAAGAAGTATCTGACACAATGTCAGCCCTATCTACAAAGCCTGTTCTTCATTACCTGGACATCGGTAGCCTGGGTCGAGGAGAGGTTGTCCGGTAAATACGATTCCTCCTCTCTTGATAGTACCACTGACACGAAGATCCACAGATTGTTCTTGAAAGATGCCGGTATTGATTTCGAGGATATCCGCTATGCCTATGATGATACCTGGCCTGCAACCAGTGCGGACCTCAAAGCAAAGGGTATTACCGTTACAGGACAGGTTCCAACACTCGAGTACAATGGTACTATTTTGGCACAGGTTTGTCCTCATTTTCCTTGCCTGTGTATCTGTTTCCGATTGGTGATATTAACGTTGTTTCTAGCACGTGCCAATTTTGCGATTTCTAGCTCGGGAGCTGAACGACTATGACGGCCAGACAAATCTGGAGAAATGGCTCGTTGATGCCGTATCTGACATCTATGTAGACTGGAGAGTGAGTTACACCGCATGTTTTTTCTCGACCAACAATTGACCGACTTCTTCTAGGCTAAATGGGTTCCCCAGCTCAAAGGTGTATCTGAGGAGTACAAGAAAAACTACGTGCCGGAATACCATAGGATACTTTCGCACTACTACTCGCAACACGAAGGCCCTTTCCTCCTAGGAGACAAGGTAACCTATGTTGATTTTGCGGTCTATCAGTCTCTTGATAATGACCAGAAGATCGGTACTCTTCCGGTATGTCATCACTCCGTTTAGATGAGGGCTGTGCTGACATGAGACCCAGGAAACCATACCAGGTGTTCTTGAATCGTTCAAGAAGGCTTTTGAAAGCCGCCCTCGTGTCAAGGCTTACCTTGAAAGTGGCCGGAAGGTTACCCAGTAAGGAAGAAACTCGATCTATAAGTTGATCTACCCCAGCGCTTCGATAGGGGAAGGTCATTATAAACTGGGTGTTGGATTTACCTTAGGGTCAGCAGATCTAATAGCTAAAGGAAGCTTACGTCAATAAATATACAAAAAAGAATGGATTCGTTCAGATCCTGAAGAATAGATAGTAGCGCTTTGTAACTTAGGGTTACCAGGGTTAGGGCTAGTGACAATTGGCTAGACCCAAAGCGGTCTCCGCACTGATAAGTAGCGATAAGAAGTGATGATCTGCCGAAGAGCTGTATCTTTCGACATCACAAATCACCCCGCGATGTCGAATTCATTGGTTACTTGGGCGCTTCCCAAGCTCTCCAACTTCCTCCCACTAGATGAAGATTCCCTAAAACAGATAATCACATATTCCGCCGGACTATCTAAAGAAGAAAGCGCCGAGCATCTGAAGAATCTCCTTGGCGACGCGCCACCAGTCCTCGAGTTCATCTCATCGTTCAACTCACGACGAGCCGACAGTGGAACATCTACTCCTCAATTCGGCGCAACTACACCCCGTACAGCTCGCGATGATACCGGTCCGTCTGAACGAAATCAAGTCAAGAAGAATAAACGGACCAAGGCACCATTACACAATGCCGGACCTCCGCGACGGCCAGAGAACTACGGAAATGTCTCTGGTGGATATAAAAAAGCCGATTTAGAGCAGGATTATATGGCTGCGTCGAGCAGACCTGCTTCGTTGCAACCGGACATCGGATCTGGATATGGTTCGTCCTCGGCGAACTCACGGAATCCATCACCCGCTCCGAAGAGCAACAATATAAAAGCGCCACCGTCGGCAGCAGGACCTTTGATATCAGATTACTTGCCTAATGTGAAATCAAAGACAAGTAAAGCTCATCGACCAGCTGGCTCTGGCTCTGGATCTGGACATTCGACGCCGGTTAAAGGATCAGTAACGACGACAAACATTGCGGATTTGACGTCTGCGATTGCGGCTTTGGAAGTGTCTACAAATCCCACATCTACCAAGAAACGACAAAAATGCGATTGCAACGCGTCAATACATCCGTTATTCACACCTGCGCCGAACTGTCTCAGCTGTGGGAAAATTATATGCTCACTCGAGGGTTTACAGCCATGTTCCTTCTGTGGCGCACAGTTATTGTCCAGCCAAGAAATCCAAGGCATGATTAAAGAGCTTCGTGCTGAAAGAGGACAAGAAAAGATGAGAGCCCATAACGAAGGCGTCCACCACACAGGAGGTCCCGGTATATCCGACAGCGGACCACCAGGCAAACTCGACGCCGCCGTCGCCCATCGAAATAAGTTACTTGCTTTCCAAGCACAAAACGCTCAACGTACACGCGTGGTAGACGAAGCCGCAGATTTCGAAACTCCCAATATCGGATCTACGCAATGGATGAGTCCTGCACAGCGGGCACTAGCCTTGAAAAAACAGCAAAAGATTCTACGAGAAATGGAAGAGAAGGCGAAACCGGAGTGGGAGAAGAAGCAAACTGTTTTGAGTCTGGATATAAAAAGTGGTCGAGTTGTGCGGTCGTATCATGCTGCTCCTTCAGCGGCTGTTACGCCGGATGAGGAGGAGAAAGAGGTTGAAGAAGCGGCGATGGCTGATGCTCAGAAAGAGCATGGCGCTACAGGTGCCGCATTTAGTAATAATCCTTTACTTGCGAGCGGTGGTCTATTGCGGCCTATATGGAAGGGTCCGTCGGATGGTGAGGTTGGAGATAAAAGCAAGGAGGTTAAACGGACATGGCGCCGAGTGCAGGATGACAATGATGATAATGAGCAATGGATATTAGACGGTGGTGCTCATGGGTATAGCAATGATAGCGGTGCTTGATACATTTACTCATACGGAAGCTATACATAATCATGTACATAGGCCAGATATCCGGATAGGTTCATACACAATAGAACAAGTCACAAGACTCATGACACATCCCTACAAGGAACCCATAGTTACGTAGACTGCAATATTATTAATTCGGTATCAGAGGAAAGGGAGGAAATATCCGGACCAGGTTTCAACTTTCAAGGGTCATCGGCTATACCCGGATTTTGGCTGACTCAAGACTCACGATCTATTGCACCTTCTGCAAGCAACCCGGTATACATTCTGTTGATTAGAATAGAAACTTGCAGAGCGACTTCGTCGCTCATATACCTAAACTAGGAAATATGAGAAATGATCTAAAAAGCATGAAGAAGTGAAACAGTGGTAACACGAGTGAAATATCCGGCCCTTAAGTAGTTGACAGAATGACACATTCAATGTCCAGAAGGAATATCCGCACCGGCTATAACCGCGTCTTGACAGACTATATAAAAGCGGACAGAATCCTGTCTATCTTGATGATAGAATTGTCTATTCCAGCACGATTAATATCTATGATCTGGGGCTGAAATCAATCGATCCCGTTTGCGGAGTCAACGTCATTGAGCGCATATTGACGGGTAGCCACGGCTACTTTCTTTGATCATTTTCTGGGGAGAACTGAACAAGTTAGAAAGCGACAGAACGGAATGATTTCCGAATATTTTGGTCTGGCACGCTTTGTAGCCGCGGTTGGCATCGCGGGTATTGTGGTTGCTGTATGTTTCTTCTATGCCCTTGTTATGGACTTCGTGAGGCTGATGGCTTAGACACTTGGATACGTCGCCTACAACCGCTTCCTCCATCCACTACGACACGTCAAAGGCCCCTTCCTAGCGACAGTCACACCATGGGTACAACTCTACCACGGCATCAACGGTGACCGACACCTCTGGCTACACAACCTGCACCAGCAATACGGCTCCCATGTCCGCGTAGCCCCTAATTTCGTCTCTATCAACACCGCCAAAGGCCTGCGCGACATCTACGGCCACGGCAAACAGTTCAAAAAGGCCGATTTCTACCACGGTTTCGCCGCTATCAAGGGTGTATACAATACTCACAACGCAATCAACAAAACCATCCACGGCAAGAAACGTCGTGTCCTGAGCCATGCATTCTCCGACCAGGCCCTCAAGGCCATGGAAGATGTCATGTTGATCCACATCCGTCAGCTGTGTGCCGTGCTAGGCGAAGAACCCCGGTACATGAGTGATGTAATTTTGCCGAATGAGTACAAGACCGAAAAGGGCCAGATTGTGCGGAATATGAGTAACTGGTTGGGATTCATGACTTATGATGTGCTGGGAGAGCTGTGTTTTGGCAAAAGTTTCAATCTGTTGACTGACGGTGCGAAGAGGAATATGGTTCATTTGGTTGATCGGGCTGCGTATCGTCATTATGTTGTGAGTTCCCCCCTTTTTTTCCCCCGAATATTGTAGGGTCAAGTCTAATGAAGTAGTGCGGTCTTTGGATGCCTCTTGACAGATGGGGACTTGATAAAATCTTCATTCGGAAACTCACCATGGACCGATGGAACTTCATCATGAAGTCTCGCGCCGAAGCCACAGAACGAGCCAAAGAGCGAGTTGAAGCTGGCCACGACTCAAAGAAGGACTTTTTCTACTATCTGCTGAATGCCAAAGACCCCGAAACTGGCGAGGGGCTTTCAATGAAAGAGCTATGGGGTGAAGCCAATGTGCTCATGGTCGCTGGCAGTGACACCACGTCGACTAGTATCGTAGCAACATTGTTCTACCTCGTTCGGCACACGAAAGTTATGGAGAAACTCAAGGAAGAAGTGAGGTCCAGTTTCACGGATGTGGAGCAGATCGTAAGCGGTCCTCAGCTCAATGACTTGGCTTACCTCAAAGCATGTATTGATGAGGCCATGCGCTTGTCGCCGGCTGTCCCTGGATCCATTCCCCGTGAAGCAATGGAAGGCGGCGCTGAAGTTGACGGCGTTTTCCTACCGGCTGGCAGCGAATGCGGCACACCGGCATTCTCAATTCACCGTTCCCCAGACTACTACCGGGAGCCACTGCAATACATCCCCGAACGTTGGATTGAGGGCGCAACATGCCAGACTCGTTCTGGACGGCAGTCATGGGTAGTCACAAGGTCTGAAATTGAGGTCGCACGGAACGCCTTTTGCCCATTCAGCATCGGACCCAGAGGATGTATTGGAAAGAGCATGGCGTTGATGGAGATGCGTATCACGCTAGCCAGATTGTTGTTCTTGTTTGATATTGAGTTGGCTGATCGGACTGGAGAGGATGCCGATGGGTTTTTGGCATTGACGGATCATTTCGTGTCGGCAAAGACCGGGCCAAATGTTCTCATTCGACGAAGGCAAGATTTGTAAATAGTTTACCTACCTAAACAGTTAATTGATATGATTCAAACGTTGTTACTGGCGCTTTTCCTTTTTTGTGTGCACCACTGTCGGGCGTCAGTTGTTGGTGACGCCCGGAAAATTTTTATATCAGTTGACCTGTCTCCCTCTGACCTGTTCTCCTTCCATCTCTCACCTTCTTCCTCCTCCCTCCCATTTTTCATCCCTGTCAGCTCCCTCACGATGTCTTGCTCAACTGGCTATCTCTTCAACACTCTCAAGGAGTCAAGGTCTCTCCGCGCACCATCCTCGTCCCTTCTTTGCCCTGTTTAGGCAGGTCGACGATTGGCTCCGCCGATACTTCGCTGGCGTCTATCAACTGATAGACGCCGAGGATATGCGGATGTTCATCGATCGGTCATCGAATTTTGGGCGGACGTCGAACCTTCGTACCTTGTTCTATCCAGTTTGGCCGGACGACTTCAATATTACAATGCGTGTGAGGGTAACTGGGGACCTTCACCGCTTGAATGTCGCCAGTCTGAAGGATGCGCATAGGCAGGGTACGGATCCAGGTTTTCCGGACTTGGAGAGGCCAGTTACGATCGACGGCACGACCTATTATAAAAGGCGCCCCGATTTCCTCTCCCGCCTCACAGACGCCCTGTACCATCACCTATTTACTCGTCTAAAGTCACTTGACGAGGATGCTGCCTTTCCCAACTGGTCCAAAGTCATGAAGGATGACACGCAACATACATGTCAAGTCTTCTCCAGCGTGATGAAACATATGATGTTGGAGCCAACTAGACCAAAAAGCAGCGCGCATACTAGATGATCTAGTATGGTATGATATAGCTAGCAACGGGGATATAGAGGGAGGGAGTGGGACATTGTCCCAACATATGATTTCATGGGTCGACCCTTCCGTTCCATGTACGGTTATCGCGAAATCTTCATCATCATCATCCTCATGGAAGACTCGTTTGAATGCAATCGGCACACCTCAACGTGCGAATCAAATTGATCGGCATGCGGAAGCAAAGTTGCCGGCAAAAGACCAGGCATCTTACATCGTTGTTGGGGTTGTACCGATCCTCATGCCCAGCGAGGAGGATCTGATGATCCTAGGCGCTCGTGGGCGAGTGGGCACTGAGCCCCCCAAAGATCCAATATCCCCCGTCGACGGTACGTATGTTCTTTACGCTGTTGATGTAGTATTCTATCGCTAACCCTATGTAATGCATGCTTGCGTTGCGTGTCGTGACGCCAAAGACTCTTGAACCAGGTCCCATCAAGTTCTACGTACTGACGGACCAAGAGAAGCCCTCCAACTTATGTCGCCCTACAATATCGGGCAAGATTTCGTGTTCCATTTCTCAGAATACAGAACCACAGCGACCAAGGTGCCAGAGCGAAATAAGTACTAGAACGACCTGATCGCAAACTATTCCGTTGGGCACTTGGAGCCTGTAATGCCCCGAGCTTTAAGAAGTCGGAGTCTCTTGATGACCCAAGGAGCAGAGCGCATAGTAGATGATCTAGACTTTGATTACACCTGTGGTCATCAATGTGAGAACAGAGCATAAACGACCTGATTTGTTATCACTTCTTACCGACGAGCAGTATCGTGGCCTCTGGCAGTCTATAGGTGCTTCCCAGATGGACTACTTGTGTAGGTCCAATTCAGAAAAGACTCTGAAGCACACCAGGAATACACCTGATCTTGGAAGTGTTGTGTACAGCCTCGCGACGAAAAAGCTTTCCACTGTGAGACTTCTGGAAACTCCCTTGCCTATCCATCTCATTGGGAGACAGAAGAAATGAGCATGGGGAGGACTCCCCCGGTATACAAGCCACCGACCTAGCAAAGGACATACCGAATTTGTTTTCACCTGTTGTGTGCCCTTTGTTATCTTTGAGTGTCAGAAGAAATCAGACAAGACATTGCCTCTCCATGTTAACGGGGTTAGGGTTGTATTACATAACCCTAAGTTGTGCCTGCCGTCAATCCTGGGCTCCGACTTGTCAAGCTTAATTATCGTTGAAACGACTTAGGTAGCAAGAAAAATCAATATTTCAGCTTCAGTTTCATCATTCTGTATACCGTATGTACGTTGGGGGTTGTTGCCGTATCGGATGTTAGTGGCTGCTAAGACCAACAGAGCCTAAGGCCACGTTCTCCACAGATTTCAGCTTCCAGAACTTCGTGACAGCAACCAGAAACGTCAGCATGGATTTCAAGAAGCCAAACGCTCCATTAGAGAATTGACAGGTTTTGGACTACCTATCTATCAATCCGTCAAAGACCCGAAACGAATGAGGGTACACCCCTTGAGAAATAATCTCCGATAAGACCTCCAAGTAAACATCAACGCAACACACGGAATGACCTTGAGCTGTCGGCCATCAACTTCCTGGAATAATTACTCCATGTTATCGTCGGAACGATAGATAGCATCGATAAGTCTATTTTCAGCTAGACGGAAAAAATGCCGTCAGCCCTCACCGTGACACTGATCCAATCAACCTTTTTCAACGCTATATCCAACATCCTCGCTCAAATCATAGATCAATGGCACAACGAAGTAACCTCCCCTATCCTCCCTACAAGTTATACACAACCATACTAACTTTTTTTGAAAGGAACCATTCAAATTAAACATTTCAGCATTCATCCAATTCCTCACATACTGCATAATCATCGTCCCCATCAACTTCTACTGGCAACGATGGATGGAATCACGCTTCCCAGGGTTTCCATCGTTTAGCTGGTTCTCTTCTTCCTCCTCTTCATCCTCGGCATCTGGCTCTGTCTCTGGCTCTGCTACTACGGCAGGAAGTCACAGAGGCGATCCGGCAGGTGTCATAATCCCAATTGAGGACCTGGCTGTCAAGGATAAGAATATAGCTGACGTTCAACATCTGCCGGCGCCTTCATCGTCATCATCATCGTCATTCTCATCGAAGATGAGGAGATACTGGACGCCTAGGAGGTCGTCCACTACCACTCGGCTCGGTGCCAGCACCCGGAAAGGCAGTAGAGGAATAAAAAACTTCCTCAAAAAATTCCTACTAGACCAAACCATCGGCTCGGTGGTAAATGTCTGGCTCTTCATCGTTCTCATCAATCTACTAAAAGGGAAATCATGGAGCTATACATCCACGCGGGTAAGCGAGGATATGCCAGACGTCATGATCGCGCGCCTAAAGTATAGACCTATTGTGGCAGGGTTGATGTTTACCATTATTCCGGTTGATAGGAGGGTTGTGTTTGGGAGTTTTTGTGGGGTGATTTGGAGTGTTTATTTGAGTTTGCATTCGTTGTCGAGATGAGATGATATACCACGTAGTTAGATGTTGTGTTGATACTGATATCATGTACTTTTAAATGATTGGTTATTCAGAATAGCATGACTGTCCATGTTTTGACAGGATAATGCAATAGGTGTATACATGAATCAAACGCAGACAGAAAGAAATACATTATCATCATCATCGTTGGCCGATGGCATATCCCTTGTGCGCGACTAATGCGATAAGAGCTGCGCCGACCCCGCTGCCGTCTTTGGCAATGCCAATTCTCACTTTTGATTCCTTCTCGCCAACGCCCTTGATTTCCCGCATGGCTTCTCGCATGTAGTCCACGAATTTGGGGTAGAATTCTACCAGACTGCCGTCGACACCGATATCGACAGTCTCGTCCGTGTCTATCCGCTTGGTGTCTAGTAGAATGGCTGCAAGAGCGATGCCACTAAGACGAGCAGCGCGTTTTGCAATAGCGTGGCCAATAGCTTTGATTGCCTGCGCATCATCGGTAGTAGCATTGCTCACTTTGAAGTGCTCGAACAATGCAGCCTTTGTCGCGGTGAGATCAGAGGTGGTGTCTGCTTCAATAATACTCAAGAAGCTAGTGTCAATGCCCCAGATCTCGTAGAGCGGCGAGTCAGACGGTATCAAGTTGCCGTCAGTCTGAAGCAGCTTGGCTTCGGAATCCTTGGTTAATGCCAAGATAGCACGGCGGAGAATCTCCCCCAAGAACATGCCGGACACGCGCTTTTCAAACATTTGGATACCAGGGTTGACTGATTCTGCGTCTAGTTGCTGATCATATATGGTGTTCGGCAGAACGCTGAGATGGTTGTCGAAGCTGCCCCATTCTGTGTTGATGACCATTTGGTTCTTGGTGTGGTCAATTGTCCTGTCGTTCTTGACATCGAGTTTTGCGACTTTGTCAAGCTTCTCAACGTACGCGCCGTTGGTTCCTGTGCCGAAAATGGCACCGAGCAGGGTCTCGGTATTACCGGGTGAAGTATAAGAACGAGCCATCAATGTGCCGACGGTGTCATTCACCAAAGCTGCCACTCGGACGGGAAGGTGGAGTTCATTGATAGCATCCTGCAGCATCAAACATACATCCTTTCCGACGGCATCCGGAATATCGAATCCTTTCGTCCATCGGATCAGGGTACCTCTGTTGATGGATGTCTGGTGCACGGGGAAACTGAAGGTAAAACCGAGATCGAAAATCTCTTCGCGGCGGTATTGATCGGTGGTTCCAGTCAAGCGGCGTCTTCGGACGGTGGCTTCAAAGTGCTCGTTGTGGTGTTCTTCAAGGAAGGCTTCGATTTGAGTGGCGAGAAACTTAAACAATTGCTTGTATGAGGAAGCGACCATCATGTCCCGGGGAATTGCGACTTTGTTTTGGGTGAGGTCGAAAGTGCTGTCGCCCTTGAGGTTGATAGAGCAGACCCGGAAGTTGGTACCACCGAGGTCAACGGCCAAATACAGGCCCTAGTAAAAGTTAGACATTGATTCAAAGCAATTGAGACGAATGCGAAAGTAGCACAGAAATTGGACATTGCGTCATAGATGAGGAGAAGAGATGAGGAGAAAGAACATCGCGACAAGGCAGACACACCTTTTCGGTACCATTGGGAACGCTGGTCACGTATGTAGGAATCTGACTGAGGGTAGTTCCATTTTTTGCCAGGCCCTCGGCCATCTGGCTCAGAAACTCGTCGACCCCGCGCTGTACCTGGTCGGAGGGGAGATCGAACTCGCGTGCCACCCGCAAGGCGGCGTCGAGGGAGGGGCTGGGAGCAGCCATGATCATGCCGGCGGGGGAGAAGGGTAGCGAAGAAGCGGAGAGGATGTTGAGAGGGTTGGCGCAAGTAGAAGTGAGTGAGGAGGAAGTGCAAGCAGAGGGGGAGTGAGAATAAAAAGTGTCGGGAGCGATGATCTCAGTGGCAGCCGCTGATGAGGGGCAGTTGTTGCTGCTTCCAGAGGTGCTGGCGGTGGTACCACTCCTTCCAAGGAAGTCCGCGTCTTAGTCAGGGTTAGTCTGGCAAGAGCAAAAATAATTTCTTCAGAAACACCATAGCACAGTTACATAGTATATTGGCACACCGTGGAAAGCTCATCCACTCCGTATTCAAAACGTTCACCGTTGCTCTCCGAACAGTGCGACCACAGCGCTGAAACAAAATAATAAGTGGGGAAGCATTCTGTACTCACAATAGTTCTCATTCTCATTCTCATATTTGTGGTGCATTCCTCCGCCAAACCCCAGCAGCCCAGCAATGGTCGCTGCAAACACAAGCCCCAGAACCCCAACCCATGCAGTCCACGGCTTGCCGGTGACCTCAAACAGGAAGCCTAGCCCCGGCACGCTGGATTGGACGAGATGCGTCCATGTTGTGTCGTCTTCACCCGCGGACGACAACGACACCGGCTGACAATCGGACTCGGAGAACTTGGCCGTCATAAGTCATGCTGTTGGAATAACGAACGACCAGACAATGATCAGATCACACTGCGCAGTCAGAGCATAATCGACTGAGGCAATTAGCAATAGCAATTAGACTACGTAGCACGGGTAAGCCCGGAGGTACGCAGTCCGCAATTTGCGTTCCGTGGAGTATCCTCGTCTTTGTGGAGTGCCTGACTCGTTGGATGAGCGACGGCCGATGTGACCTCCAGATAGTGACATGCAACGAGGATGCGATTGACCAGGAGGGCTGATAGACTTGACAGGTCTGCAGACAATTGAGCGAGGGATAAAGAGCAATTGGAGTGGCACTAAAATGACTAGCAGTAGGCCCGGACATTTAACGGCAAAATGCAAGGTGCTGCAAACCCCAGTCCAACATGCCGGTGCGCAGCTCATATTTGCATACGTATTGAGAATCTTCATGCATTGAAATGCATGAAAGAAATATTCAGGAACCAAGATCGAGGAAGGCGAGGGAAATATAATATACCTCAATTTCGTGCGCCGAGACGATTCTCGGCAATTGCTCCGAGATTCTTACGACATCGAACACTTTGAACATATGAATGAGTCTATGCTACAATTATATCGGACATGATGCTGTAACTAAACGTGCTTGTTCCACCAGAATGATTCTATCCGTACAGAGTTTATAAAATAATCCTTCATTTTTCACCCAACAACCTTATCCACAAAAGCCCGCTCCAGCTTCGCAACCTCCTGCTTGAAGGCTTCAACCTCCTTCCAGCAGTCCAGAGGTCGTCGATCGTTTATTCTCAGACAATTGACAACCTCGGTTTTGGCGCGCTCAACATTCTCGTCGAGCGCGGACAGTTTCTTTCTTGACTCGAGCTTGGTTCGCAGACGCTCGATATCCTTCAACACGGCTTCGCGCGATGGGTCGACGACGGCGGGGGTCTGCTGAGAAGGTGCTTGTGGCGGGGTGACAGTGGCAGGATCAATAGGGAACAAAGGCGCATCGAATTCTCGTCCCGCAAACGGGATTCGAGGAGCGTCAAGATCCAAAGATCCAGCCGGTGCGGCGTATGATGTAGACAAGGACGGGGCGGTTAATCCAGAGACTTTTCGGTCAGGTAGTTCGGCCGCAACGCGCTTCTCAATTTCTTCAAGGGTCTGTTTTTCCCGTTGTCGTAGGCGTTCTAGTTCTTCGGCGACGCGCGCTTGGATGTGTAATTCGAGAGATTTGGCACGGGATGAGTCGGTCTATTCCTCAAATTAGAGACGCGAATGAAATAGTTTCGGTAGATAGAGTATACCTCTTTGCTGGACTGTAGAGCTTCTACCAAGTTGGCAGAGAATTGGACCGGCGTTTCGCTGCAGTTGTATAAATATCAGCTCGAATTCTTTCCTTTGGTACCACATCGTGCTTCAATAAGCGCAATCCCCAATAGCAAGCCATTGAACTTCCCCGATTGGAATTCCACAAGAAAGAGTAGTCCTTTATGACATAATTTCTTCAATTGGCAATACCGTGCATGCTCCTTATTCCACGGCCAGGTAGTTCACGTACCTAGCGAAAATATGTTTCGACCCAGCCGAAGCCTCGGGTTTCGAGCCCCCAGCACCCATTATTATTGCCTCTTCTTGCCGTCGACAATTCCTTCCAAATATAACCCGATTATTATCGACAGCAACTGAAAAATCCCCAGTAGGTCGCAGTCGAGTTGGGGACCTGACGGGCGAGCAATTGATGTTTGTTGCTGTGACGATCGTCACAAGTTTCTTGGAGTTCGGCGTCATTCGGGACTAAATAGGTCACGTGATACCACCGTTGCCTCAGGTGTGTATTATTTGTCTACGATGAGGGCTTGCAGCTTGTCGAAATCATCTCATTGGGAATAAAAGGGTATCATTCGTTATCCAGACATATCTATCTATAGTTCGTCACACAAACTCCCACAGTCCAAGTCTCCCAACGCGTTCACCCGCGGATCGGACAATACACACTCTCCTCTCAGAAGACCCCTTCTTTGTGGATTGATCTTTTGTCGGAGGACAAGATTCGACCACTTTTGAGACGACGACTGATCCAATTCCCGTGCCTTTGCCTTCTGTTAAATTGTAGTTCCCGGACGATATGAAACCGATCAGATCGGCTTCTGGAGGGAGAGGAATTTCCAACCCAGGCTCGTAAGTGGAAGGATCGAGTAACGATGCTGCGAGTTTCTGTCTATCTTCGTTCCTTTTCGTTACTGGGTCGACGTTATCAGGTTTTTCGGATTTCGACTGCGAAGGTGGTCGTACTGGAGCCAATTTCGTGCTAGAACCGCTTTTGGATGGAGATGGTTTCGTAGATAGCCATTGTTTGCGTAGTTCATTCTTCAAAGGAAGACGATAGAGCCGCGCACATGGAGTGGGCGTTCCGCGTCCAAGCAGTGTGACTCTCACTGTGGCCAGGTATGGTTTATCGTCGGGAAACTTCCAAGCTCGTGCATTCGTGTTTAGCTGCGATGCAGTTCTGGCATCCAACTTCAAATGCTCAATACCCAGTGGTGGTAAGGTGTCCGGCTTTGTGTCCGTCGTCTCCTTTAATCCACTGCTCTCCGTGTCCTGTGTCTCATCCATAGCATCCGACTGTATCTTCTGAACTATTCTTTCCCAATCACATGCCCAACCTCGTCCGACCTCTCCTTTCTGGCCATTACCCAAGTCAAGACTATCGTATTCCACTCTTTTCCCCTTGGGCCTCCTTTCCCACTCTTTCTTCCGTTCTTCATCTTCTCGAGCATTCCATTCCCACCCGGCACGAGTCCCTGGGTAATCACCGGGAAACCAAGGCTGTCCATACTCGAAGGCTAATTGACGTTGTTCTTTGACACCGCCAAACCGAGGATTGTCTCCACTAGATAATGGATAATACATGAGCACGTACCACAGAGGCGTAACGCAACTCCAGGGAAGTAGAACCGTCCAGGTACCGTGGTTGTTCATGTCTTTTGAGCAGGATTCTGGCCGCGATGCATATACCATGACGGGAATCTGAGGATCAGTAGATTGCGGTTTCAGTGGTACTCCCGGACCAGCTAAAGTCCTTCGCCGGTTGATTGCTTTCTGGCTCGGCAGACGACGGCTTGCGGTCAGTCGTGCAGAGCGGTCGAATAGAGCTGGCGAGTTCCGGCAACGGTCCGGTGGCCATGAAGACAATATAGTGGCCAGGTTATTCAAATCTGATTCTGATGTCGAGGGCTTAAGAGTTTTAACAGGGTAGTGTAATCGAGGGTCGCTAATAGAGAATGACAACAGAGCTCCAATTGGTAAAGAAGAGGGATTCGTGACGCCGAGAAGAGACTTCCAGGTCGTAGCATGGCTGTCTCCTTCTGTGTCCTCATTCGACTTGGAAGGACGCATTGTAGCAAGGAGTGCCTCCGTTGACCCAGGCCCAGTAATCTCAACACTTCCGATATCAAACCGCAAGTCTTGGACCGTGACAGGCGGATTCTGCTGCTTGCATACTTGCAAAAGCACGTTCCAAAGCTGTAGAAACGCAGACGGATGAACACGAATGAACAGTTTATCCCGTACTTGTTGCTTTTTCGATGCTGCCGTATCCTCAGCATTAGATATTTCTTGGTCCTCCTCGACTTTTGGCGTTGTAGCACACCATATTAATGTCACTGGCGCTATAGGTTTTCCGCCCTCATCTGCTCCATACACCCATTTTTGAAGCACTCTTGTCCCTTGTCTCCATTTCCTCCCTTTAGGCCCCCAACAATCTTCTCCCTCAACTCGCAGACTCTTTAAGACGGCTTCCAACGCGGCCAGTGATCCCTCCACTTGGATAGTAGACATATAACTCATATCCCATGCTATAGCGCCCCTCGATCCTGCAGCTCGATGCGTAGGCCGATAGCACTTTTCCGTAGGTGTCAACGGGACCGCAAATCTCCATAGCGGTTCCCCGGGAGGAGTCATATGTGCCCGCTTTGCATGAAACATGTGCGTAGGAAGCCAAGTCTTTGACCGTTGACGTTTCCTATACTTCGACACGGGCGGTGGTGGTTGCGAAAGTTTGTTCTTCTTGATCTTGGGAACTCGTGGAGCGATAGTGTGAGTATGGCTTCCTTCTGCCGAAGCCTGTTCTTGCGCTTCTTCATCTCTTTTTGCCTTCAAGGCCGTGCGTTTCTCTTTTGTCTTTTTATTGAGGCTTTGAAGACGGCGCGCTGTTTCCAAGCGGATCCGTAATATTCTGGAAGGTTTTCTTCGTCGGGCAGTCACCGTCGGTGTATTATCTTCTATCATCTTGTTTCAGTTAGCACAATAAACCAGCAAAGTAGTTGTTAACAAGAAAAATTATACCTCTCTCTTGGCTCTTGCCCGCAACCTCTTCGGCACCCTCTTCACATTATGACTCGCAGTCCGTCTCCGAAGCGATCTAGGGACCTTCTGAAACGCGCGACTCGCCAGTGCCCCTTTAGATTTATCGATCCCAGCTTCCAAAGCTCGAATCTCGTATTCGCGAGCTCCTACATACGCCGCAACATCGAGCTCGCCGGTAGCAGAGAGAGCTGCATCGGCGGACTGTACGGCCAGAGCGCGAGCATCGTGGTTTTTGGCGCGCTTGCGGGCTGCGTTGTCGGGTCTTGAATCGGATGGAGAATGTATAGGTGGATATTTCCTCTTGGATGGCGCATTTGCAGCCATTGCCACTTGCTTGTTTGCGTGAAGGTGCAGGTTGTGAATTTAATTTTCCCAGATTCTCGATCAGGTCGCGTTCGGGCGGGTCCGTTATCAAGCAGGGTTAGGGTTAGATATCGTTTCCCGTTAAATACTATGTACGCTAGCCTCGGTCCTACCTAAAACTAACACAGCGCCTGACTTGACGGGGAATCATTGGAGCTTTGATTTCATAAATCGGTCAACGTTCTAGAAGATGGAGCATTATGAGCTGTCTTTTGTCAGTGTTTGCGGCAATACCGAGAAAGATGTCCGCACGACAAATAAGGCCGTCAGAGCGCACGTCATGCGTAGGTATAAGCAGCAGCAGCGAATATCAAAGTGGAAAAGACACGAAAAAGACACCAGGTTGGCAGCAGATAAAACCATGTCACCTAAGCCTTATGCGATACAACGCCGTCCTTCATCTGTTCTGAAGTTAACCACATGCCTCGATGGGGAGCTGGACCCCTTCCACAGCCTCCCTGTTCGCTTGTCACGGCGAGAGCTCATGCTATTGCATCACAGTAAGTTGAATAGACATAATTGGATTAATGTCATCGCACTTTGTGATGACTGTTCGGTATCTCCGACTGATAGATCTGATATTCAGACGCTTCATCTGCCATTCGCACGTCGGTGCATGCAGACTCGTTCGACGTCTATCGAAAAACATGCAGCAAAGATCCTGCATGGCTTTTCATGAACTTGTTCTATGCGTCCAATCGTTTTGCGGAGGTACTGAACCTTCAACCAACGGAGTGCATGGGATACCTGCTCCAATCAATATCCGCGTTGAATCAAAGCATTGCGCGATATCCGGACACGGTTGATGACTCAACCATTGCCACTGTGGCTTGCCTCGCAAATATAGAGGTATGCTGGGGACTGTGAAAACCTCTGATTTCTTTGCTCAAGGTTTGTTGACTCATCTCATGATAGAACCTCAATGGAATTACGTCGCACGCCGCTATTCACATGCAAGGTTTACAACGCATGGTGGAGCTGAGAGGAGGCCTTGAATGTCTCGGCATGCGAGGCATCTTACGCCGCTTAGTGTTATGGTAAGATATTATGCGTAAGCAGAATCTCATGTTTCTTTGCTTCGTCTGATTCTTCTCGCCATCACAGGTCAGATCTGCTACATAGCTCAAGTTGTGAGAGAGCACCTCAATTCTCGTTTCATACTGGACGCGACATGACTCATCTCTCCAATTCCATCCCGTCAACCTTCCATGTAAATTTTCACACGCAGACTTACCCGGCCTTGGATGACATCACAACAACAAAAAACAAAATAGGGATTGCACAGATATTGTCCTCTCTTTATGGACTTTCTACATTTCTCAACATCACTGGCACTCAAAAGCTTCCATGGGAGGTAGCCTGGCCAGATCGTGTGTACGACGTTGAGTATCGGGTCGTAACATCTCTTTATAACGATACCATTATAGCCAGTACAGACGTCAAGACCAAGCTTGGTGTCCTGATTCTGCATGCTGCATTACTATTCATCTATTCGAGTTTGCGGGAAACGCCAGTTGGTGGAGGAATCCGAGAAAAGCTAATATATCGTCTTTATCAGGCGGCCAAAATGGCAGATATAGAAAAGATAGGCGTTCCTTTCCCAGCAGAAGCCCTTTGGGTAGCTCTGGTAGGGACTACAAGTGCAGCCACGGGGGATCACCAGCGTTATTTCAGTGATATACTCCGGCAGATGTGTAGCAGGCTTAATATTTGGACAATCCTCGACATGCAAACATTTCTGATGGGCCTCCCGGTGTTGAGAAAGGATCGTTGGCAACTTCTCAAGGATTTTTCATTCTAGAGCTATCAAATCAGGACCACTGCTATAAGCTCTCTTCCTTCTTATGTTATGATCTAGGTAGTCTTCGAATATAATACGTATGGTAGATGGCTAAACTTCTATCCGGATATCACGCCAATTATTTTGTTATTTTGTACTGTAGCCCGTAAGCTCTTCTAGTCTAGTTTGTACTTAGGTATGTATAACCGTACCATTCATCTTCAGACCATGCTCGATGTTCCTTAGGGAACGAATCATACTATGCTCAAGTTAGCAATGGTTTTGATTGCCTCTCCATCAAGACATTACTGTACATACCGTCGAAGACCTTCTGCCAGAATTTCCCGTTCTTGGCTGAAAACCAGACGGAATTGGCCTTCTTTTTCAGCATGCTCCTCGCCGGGATGCAGACCAACACCAGCATCTAACATTCGTTGAGCTAGAATGAACTCCCGATCGCGCCTAGTGCTGTTACTGCGCTTTTCAAGCCATGGGCTGAGATCGATCAATAGGAAAAACCCAGCGTTCCTGCTCAGTCAAATTATCAGTCAACCTCCAAGTTGGTATGAAGACGGTTATCACTGTACGGTTTTTGATATTTGACCCCAGCAGTGTCCAAAACTTGCATTGTATAATCTCGCGCGGCTCGGAGCCTCTCGCGTGATAAATTCACAAACCAAGACACGAACGTCCTATCTTCCAACATTCCGGTTGCAATAGCTATAGATACTCCGGAAGGATTATGGAAGCGCATGTTGCATGCTACTGCTTTGCGCAGCAGTTTAGACCGGGTAACGAGACAGCCTAGTCTCAGGCCAGCAGCAGCGAAATCCTGGGTTGATAGGTATCAGTCTCTTGCAATAGGGTGTCAAGCAGGGACTTTGAGCTTGAGACCAACCTTGCTGAGACCATAGAAGACGTGAATCCGATCCTCGTCAATAAGGCCGCGAGTGTCAACTGACAGCACGGAAGTAAAACCATAACCGTGTTTGTAGTCCTTGTCATATACGGATAGGCCATATACCTCGTCACTGATGAGATGTATTTCGGACTCCTGGCAGAAGGACATCAAAGCCCTCAGGGCCTCGGCTGAGTAGCAGCGCCCTACAGTCTATGATTAGTTTACAAGAGTAGAGTTAAGCCAAAATACTTACCTAAAGGATTGTGTGGATTGACGATCAGCACAGCTCTAATAGTCACCCCTTCTTGCACAGACTTGTCCCAAGCTTCTTGGTATTTGGCCACGGCGTCTACTGAAAAAGGATCAGTGTCGTGTATATCGGCGTAAACGATCTTTATGCCATTGGTATTGCCAAAGTCGAGCTCAAAGCGACCGTACACGGGCCGACTGACGAGAATCGCGTCACCGGGGTCAGCCAAGCTGTAGCCGACTAACTCATGAATGGCCGTCAAGCCCGACGCAGTGATGATCTGATCTGCCTCGACGGGACGAAAAGGTTTGAAGTACTCGTTGAGATGCTGCGACATGGCCATTGGGAAGAGAGCGCCCCCCATTGTGCTGAAGCGGTATGCGTAGGCCAGTTCTGGGATGACTGCCTGTTTGAGTATAAGAGTCGGTTTCACTGCGCATGAAAGGTTGATGGGCTTCGAAGAACGAAGCTAGCTAGGTTACATTTGCACACGTACATTCTTGTCAACGTATTCATGTAGTTCTTTGTGCATCAGGTTCTGGACAGTCACAAAGTTAGTCTTGCAAGACTATCGGGTATCATCACGTATCACAGCTCACATTTTCAGCTGTCGCGAAGGAGATCACTCCATTAGGGTTTAAAACCGGATTATATCTATTGCCGCCGCCTGGTGCAAAGCGCCATGGAATATCTTGGCTAGCAGCGCTTTTGATGCCTCGATTTGATAGCATGTCGACAAGTTGGGATCATCAGACTTTTCTTCAAACTCCTACCTTTCTGTTAGGTTGAGCCGGAAGGTAAGCTTTAATATGCCATGTGCAGCTCCGAATACGGGCCACCATCCAGCATGCCATCAATTCAATTATCAAAATATATTTTGAGTTTTAGACTAACACGCATGTGTATAATGCTGAACTCAAGCTACACGACGTTATCCGGAGTGGATCGGAGGGGGGATTCAGGGATGGCAATTAGGGCTAACTAACCCAATGCGTATAATGCTGAGATAGGGCTAGTTGAAGAGAAACTGCAACGGTTGGTATTAACTTGTAGAATGCCCCAATAATAAAACCCCATAAAAAGCCAACCCCACAGCTGAATTGGGATATTGCTAAGATAAAGCGTGATTACCCCATGATTGTTTGATATCATAATTGATAGCCGACATCGATATGGATATGAGCACACAATTCAATTCTATATAAAGGACCGTGCCAGTTGGGATCTGTATAAATCAGAACTGTGAGGACTGAATACATTTCCTTAGTAAAACAGATGCAAGACAACAAGAACCATATGTCTATCTCAATCGATCATGACATGGGGGAGATCAATGTTATAGAGAAAGGTATTGCCAATACACTCTCCACATCGAGTGACCCAAAAGGGCTGGCCGCAGAATTTGGAGAAGTGAAAGATCTTAAGCAGGGACTTTACCAGCGCCATGTCCAGATGATCGCACTTGCCGGGACTTTGGGAACGGGTCTCTTCCTTTCTTCAGGAGAGTCAATTGCCTATGGCGGCCCTCTGGGTGCCCTACTCGGCTACATCATAATTGGGACGGCAGCCATAAGTGTCGTTTTTGCTGGAGCTGAAATGTCCGCGCTGATACCCCTGAACGGCGGTATTATTCGTTTTACCGAACATTTTGTCGATCCAGCTCTCTCTTTTGCTATCGGATGGAACGAGGTATATGCGCACATTGTTTCTGTTCCCTCGGAGCTCTCTGCTCTCGCTGTGCTTGTGAAATTCTGGACAGACATCAATAGTGCAGTTTGGATTACCGTGTTTGGACTCGCAATGCTAGCGACAACGTTGGTCTTCATTCGTGTCTATGGGGAACTGGAATATGGATTCTCCATGCTCAAAATTGCTCTTGTGCTTGGCGTCGATCTCATGGTACGCCCCAAACTCCTGAATCTCACAATTAAGTCTACCTAACATTGCGCCTATCGCTAGTCTCTAGTTATTACATGTGGCGGTGGACCGAATCACGACGCAATTGGGTTCAAGTATTGGAAAAATCCTGGTCCGTTTGTACAATACCTCAGCATCGGAGGTTCACTTGGGCAATTCCTGGGTTTTTGGAAAGTGCTCGATAATTCCTTATATGCGTACTCGGGAATTGAGAATATCAGCCTCACTGCTGGAGAGACACGGTTTCCGAGAAGTAGCATTCCTATTGCAGCCAAGAGAGTATTCTGGAAGATCCTCCTCTTCTACGGTGAGTGCGCTTCAAGCACCTTGGGCATGTGGCAGAGAAAACTTTCTGACGCTGTCTGTATCCAGTCATCACGATTTTCTTCGTTGGTCTCATCGTTCCATCCAACAATCCTAATCTTTTGCTCGGGACTGGAAACGCGTCCGAATCCCCCTTTGTCATTGCTGCCAAAGGAGCTGGAATTCCAGCCATCCCATCCATAGTCAATGCCGTGGTGCTGACTTCGGCATTGTCGGCCGGTAACTCGAGTTTGCTCTGGGGGTCCCGTATCCTTTATGCGATGGCAGTTGAAGGTAGCGCCCCACGTCTGTTTACCAGAGTAAACCGCTTTGGCATCCCATACCTTTCTGTGCTATTCTATGGTGCATTTATGGCTTTGGGGTACATGTCTCTATCTAGCACGGCGGAAACGGTATTTTCGTGGCTCAAAACCCTAGTATCGATATCGACCCTGGTCAATTGGATGGTGATTACTGTCACCTACCTACGATTCTACTATGGCTGTCGCAGGCAGAGGATTGACCGTCAACGGCTTCCATGGACTGCACCTCTCCAGCCCTACATGTCATGGTGGTCCATAAGCTTGTTTGTTATTCTGCTTTTAACGGGCGGATTCTCGACCTTCATTCATGGACAGTACGTTCTGCTAAGCCTCTTCCCTTTTCTTTGTTTTATTTCATCACCGAGATCCAGTCTTGCATACTGACTACAATGTGTCCATTTAGCTGGAAAACTCAGACGTTTGTGTCTACCTACGTCAACATTCCTATATTTTTCATGCTGTACTTTGGCTATAAGTTCATCAGGGGATCACAGATCATAACGCTGAGCGAAATCCCAATTGAGCATTTTCTGGTTATCGCAGAGCAAGAGGAAAGGGAGACGGAGAAAGCATCGACTCGATGGCGATGGCTGACGTTTCGTTGGGAGTGAAGTGAGAAATGTATACACATATATCAGCCATCATAGCTGCGTCCAGATATTACATGTAGTCCACGGGCATATACGAAGATGTAGTCATACCCGTCATCGAGGACGACAAAATAATTGAGTCCTTTTATTGCAAGCAATGAGTCAGGCGTGAACACTAAGCTACCTGCTACCAGTAAAGGGCACAAATCTGCTCGCTTTTTGAGTCATGGTATATCCACCACATTCAACATAAGCGACAGAAATCGTACGAAGAATTTATTGGCATGAAACGAGTTGCAGACACTATGTAATACGATTTTACTATTTGTTGACTTTGCAAAGCTAGCCCATGCAACTGCACAGTGATCCGTCTATATATATTCGCATGAAATCTACCTAGGTAGGTTGTAATCAAGGAGAATGTATGAGAGAAGTGTGATCATCTAGCTATTGGTCTGCGTCTCTTAACGCTGATCGATATCTATAAGAAAGCAGGCCAGGGAAGGGGGAATTTTAGATGACCGTGCCTTTAACTTGCTTCTTGTCTACATTATAGTCTTTCCATATGGCAATCGCTGGGAAAACAAGAACAACAAGAGCCGCCGCCGTGATACACTCGTACTTCTGACTGTATGCCCACGCGTAATTAATCGCATTCCTAATCTCACTTCCAGGAGGGTACGTGAGTTGCACCGCTGATCCGCCAGCATAAATGGTCTCAAAGTCCGATTTTGCATAATCCGGTAGTGCTTTCAGCAGAGCTTGAGGAAACGTATTGGAATATATGGCGGAAGCAACGGCATAGCCAATGGAACCTCCAACGCTGGAAGATAGACTGATCAGTGCAAGCATCATCGGAATGCCTTCACGGTCTGCGGCAGCCATCGCGGCCATTTCATCGCCAATGACCAGTGTACCGCCTCCAAAGGCGATAAAGATCTGGCACATTACCAAGTATCCGATGTCACTTTGAGAGCCACGAAAGTGAATCATAAGTCCAGCGCCCAACAGCATTAGTGGCGCTCCAAAGAATAAACACACCTTTTTGAAGTGCTTGGTTTGGCGGATATACACTCCAAAAAGGACAGCCCATATAGTTGACCCAACACCGTATATTTGAGTCATGTATCCTGTTTTTGTGATATCAAGGTCATAAACAACCTGGACGTAGTAGTAGAAGTACTGATCCCATGTATAGTAATTAAAAAAGATGAGAGCTGACAGGATACATGCTCCAATAACTGTCCGCTTTTTCAGCAACTCCCACCGAATGAAGCCGGTTTTCGCAAAGTAGTACTCCCACAGGGCAAAAGTAGGGAATAAAAGGATCCCAATTGTTACCATCGCAATGAAGGTAGCCGAGGAGTATCCGCTGAAGCCGTAGGTCTCAAGGCTAAATGGCAAAAGGAATAGTACAAATGCTGCCATGAGAATAAAACCTCCAATGATATCAAACTCGTGGATATAATGAACGACGGATTGCACTGTTGTCCTACCACTAGGCTTCTTGACCAGAAGATTCAATTTTTCAGCTTTGCGTTGATAGAACTTGAAGACAACAGCGACTGGCACGATGAACGTGAATGTGATGATTGTAAAACAACCATATGCCCAACGCCAGGTAGAATGGTTTACGAACGCCTGAGCAACGAGGGATCCAGTAAAGGCTGTACACACAGTAGGCATCCCAACGAACGCATACACAAATGCACGATTTCTTAGCCCAGATGAGTCGGCGACGAACACATTCAGAATGAAGTTCAGTTGGCTATATCCGATTTGATACAGAGTATAGCCTGCGGCAAATCCATTGGGACCGCTGCATGAAGCTATCACTATTAGGCCAAGAATATTTATTGTCAGAACAATCAAGAGACCTTCAGCACGGCCCCAGAGATTCAAGATTTTGGCGATGGGCAATTGAATCACTCCGCCAACAACCGTCGATATAACGTAGGCCTGGGATATCTGAGGAGCGGAAGCAAAACTTGCGTAAGCGTAGTAGATCAGATTCGTGTTGATTGACGACTGCATGGACAGAACGAAGAAGCATATCCAAATCCTATCCATACGATGTCAGAGACCGATCTGTCTTTTAGAGAGGACTGTAAGGCAAACAAGACTCACCAAGCATATGTGGCGTACAAAGCTGTTCTGGTCCAAACCAAAGCAGTAGCTTCAGCCTTTTGAATACCAGGCTGCGCTCCTTGGGTGACACCATTGGGATCTTCTACCAACTGTCGCTCGTGTCTCTCTTCCAGACTCCGAACGTCACTATTCTCGTGGTCGTGCTGGTTGCCATTTTTTGTTTGAATGCTGACTGGCTCATCGGAACCACCGTTAGCGTTTTGTATCGCCATGATCCCGAATAGAAAGAGATGGAAGTTGTGGGATAGGATCCCAGGCGGATATACCGGGAGAGGAAGGGAGTCAGTCTAGAGAACTCTTGTTATAAAGCCAACACAGCACAAAGGGTCTTTAAATTTGGTCAGTGAAAGCTAGCCAGCAACACATGTTTTCGTCGAGTCGCAATAAATCCTTCACATCAAATCGTGTCATGTAGGCAAGACTTCTTCTATTTTCTATTGTCGCCCCTCACGAGCTCAATTGTGCTCATTCTCTCTCTCCCCCTGGTCATTTCTAGCGTTGTATGTGGATTAACCGCCTTACTCTCGCTCAATAATTGGTAATCAAATGATCCGATCAGGTATTTGCTGGCTGTCATCACCCGTCAACATAATTCAATTTACCTGGGCAATTATTCTAATTGTTAGTTGCACCAAAGAGGGCAAGGGCGCAAAGATGGATCTCGGATTTCGAGGGAAATATGCTCAAATGCCCTCACGCTAGTCCATTCTTTAGCCCTAAAAGGATCCCGCTAGTATTGATATTAGAGAGCTTTATATGAGGTTTGTCATCGATTGCATGGCTGGGAAATACGACGAACCGGTCTGCTTCCATCCCACAATATCCAGTGTCTACTACGTATCGTTAGAGTAGGCATTCCAGTTTCGACGAGGCAGAATCTTTCACCTCATCAATTGATAGTTACAGGCTCCCAATCAAGTACTGTAGTCAAGCCACGTTATGAGTGAGATGCACGGCTAAAATACTTTCATTGTATTATAATACATAGAGCCTCCTGTTTTTCGCAGCGTTACTAAAACCTCACGAACGATTCGCCGTCGAGTCTTTGTTTTCACTTTTACCACCAGTCTTGATACTCCGCCATTCCAAGAAGCAAGCCGCCACAAAGGCCACAATCACCAATGCCATACTGAGGCGGTATGTATCCCTCAACCCGTCAACATAGGATTTGATCACTCCATGCAACGCATCGAGCTGGCCCAAAGTAGCCAGCGCAGACTTTATATCAGTTGCCCCGGCACTAATGATCACACTTGGGTCAACACCGGGTGCATGGTCATGTATACCTGCTGTAAGACCATTCTGGAAGACTGACTGGCCGACAGCGATAAATATAGTACCACCTAATGTCTGGAAGAACGTAATAGCAGCTGTACCCACTGGAATGTCCTCGGTCCTCAGAACAGTCTGTACGGCGGTCATTGGAACTTGAAGACCTGCTCCGGTGCCCATTCCAAGCACAATCTGATATCCAATCCATTTCCCAGTGGAAGTGTCGACATCATAAAGGGTAACAAGACCTGCGCCGATAGCAACAAGAGCGCTGCTGGCAATGAGAAACGGCGTATAATATCCGACTGCGGTGACTAGGGCGCCGACGGCCACAGATGAGATCACGGTGGCCAGCATGAATGGTAATACCTGAAGTCCAGATGTTATGGCAGACGATCCTTTGACACATTGGAAGTAGATCGGGAGATAGTAGACCAAAAGGAAAAACCCGCCACTGAAGAAAAAAGCGAAGAGGGCAGCGGAGCAAATGGTGCGTTGCCTGAGAATCCAAGGAGGTAGTGTGGCCTTTCCACGCTTGTCACCTGTTGTGCTATTTTCCAAATAGATCTGGGTGATTACAAAAAGGACCACCATTACCCCAAAACCCACGAACAACCCGATTATTCGGGAATTTCGCCAAGGATAAACATTTCCACCCCATTGTAGGGCAAGAATCAAACATATAATGGCAGGGATGAGCAGGCTTGCACCCACCAGATCGAGCTCCCCGATACGTTTCCACAAGGGTATTCCCGAGACGTTGGTACCACGAGGAAGGCGAAGGACCCAAAGAATGACTGCGATAGAAAATCCGCCAATCGGAAGATTGATGTAAAAGCACCACCTCCAAGAGACACCGTCAGTAAAAGCTCCGCCGAGTAGCGGTCCGACGATAGAAGCAAGTCCCCAGACCAAGCCGTATATACCAAAGACGAGCGGTCTCTTTGCAAGGGGCACTGTCCTGGAGATGATCACGAGTGCACCAGAGAATATACCCCCAACCCCGATCCCAGCAATTGCTCGGCCAACGATCAAGACCGTGCTAGACGGAGCAACGCCACAGACCAGGGATCCGATCTCGAAGATGGTGACGGCGGCAAGGAATGACCATTTTACCTAAATCATAGTTCAAATCTCCATCAGGTAACAATAAATCAAGCAAGTGGATGAGATTGACTGGATGACCTACACTAAATAGCTTGTAGATCCGGCCGTATGAAGGTTGTAGCGCCGTTGATGTCAAGAAGTAAGCACTGCCATACCAGCCGATATCAGACACACTTTTGAATTGATCAGTGATTTTTGGAATAGCAACTCCAATGATGGTTTGATCCAGAGCCACAAGAAAAGCAGCCAGATAAATTGCCAGAACAATCAACATTACTTTGCTAGTTGGGGGGTATTGAGATTCTTCGTTGGAGCTCGATCTCTCTTCACCGCTGATTTCTTCACAGTCCATCTTCCGAGATGTCTTCGTCTCTTCGAGAGCCTCGGCGTCTTGAGTATCGCAGATGGTGTTCATGATGAGATGAGTACTCGTGATACTTGAAGGGTCAGAAACAGCAATGAATCGAGAGCAAGCCCCAAAGCGGAACGCTTACTCTGGTAAAAAAAAAAAAGGTCAAGATAGCGGGGGTTAGGAAGGCTGGATTCAATGTTGGCAGTTGCCAGAAAGGCACGTAGTCGGAAAAAACGTCTCGCAGTCTTTTCACTTTCGCCTGGATTTGACTTCGACTTTGCTTTCCAGCACCATGAGTCTAGAGAGAGACGCGGGGCCTCTTTCGGAACAACCCCGACAAGGAGACTAGAAGTAATTGAAATGGATTATAAATAGCTCAAAATTGCTCTAATTAGCGTAAATACTTGTAGTGGCTTTTTGCAAAATCTCGGCCCATCAGGAAGGCTGGGCCTTTTTTTGCATGCCGTGATAGCCCTAAAAGTAACATCGTTGAGCCATAGGCCATTAACAGATTTGATCTTATGCCAAATCGAGGTGTCCAGGTTCTTCAATCAATGCAGAACTCCAGAACAAACAATTTACACCATCTTACTAGGAGTGGACCAACAATCAGCCACCTGAATTGTCAACGTCAAATTTTGTTAAAGTACGGCCCCTCTGTAAGTGGCATGTACCTATCAGTCTCTATCGATTACTGCACATACTCGGCAGTTCTGTATTGCACTCCCATATTCTGCCACTAAAACATGCACAGAATAATGTTGGTAATTTTCATCTCGGTGTACTGTACTGATTCTACAACCCACCACTTTTGGCCCCCTACTTATATGCTCAATTGTGCTCACAGATAGACTGCCAAGCACGTAGGCTTTTTCCTTTTTGAGAGGTTTCCTTTTTTCCAAAAAAGGAGGAGAAAGAAAGACCCGTTAAGAATATGATGAGGTTGTGATTAGAAAGTTTAGTCCATGCCGTTCGCATGTGCAGGGGTGTGATTTGCATTTATGCTGTAGAATCTTGCAGATTACTTCGATCAGACATGATTCATTTATAAGAAGCATGTTGCATATGCCAATCCTTGACCTCAGTTACAGACAAATTCGCGGTTCTGCATTCTCAACATGGGTTCCCAGGAGACACATTCCTGTCTGACATACACAAGCGTCAGACCAGATGCTAGCCCTTCAGTCGCCAGATTCGCTTCTCCCACTGACAATGTAAAAGAGGTCTCTCTTCTCATTCGCGAAATCTTCTTACAGTATGCTCTCAACAAGTTCGAGTACACGGATGACCGCGTCGAGTCC
The DNA here is from genome assembly GCA_001571465.2 of Talaromyces pinophilus. Classification (NCBI taxonomy): domain Eukaryota; kingdom Fungi; phylum Ascomycota; class Eurotiomycetes; order Eurotiales; family Trichocomaceae; genus Talaromyces; species Talaromyces pinophilus. The sequence continues at coordinate 1,141,647 of CP017344.1, read as the reverse complement.
TCGGAACACAGCCTTCTCGATGTCATTAGCCAGTATGTGTCTGCAGGTTTGCGTGTCAAGGCTTGCCTTCCTGCGTTTCCTTTCAAATCAGCAAATAAGGTATACAAAGTCCTTGGCAGTCTGCCAGATAAGGCTGAGGAACTGGCTCTTGAGCGACTGAACGGCCTGTGTATGCGTGTTCAGGAGGTTTATGAACCCGGTGCGGAGATTGTCATCATCTCCGATGGGATCACATATAATGGTATGTAGGCCGGAAGCAACCTTCATCTGTACAGATATTGATCTTGACCATATCAGATTTGTTGTGCATATCTGATCGGGAGACCTGGGCTTACGGAGAAGCTCTCCGAAACATGGTTGTCGAGAATGGTTTCGATAACATCTCGTTCGCGAGACTAAGAGATCTCCTCAATTACTCTGTTCCAGAGAAGATGAGCGAGATTGTCTATGTGGCCAATTGCACTACCTTCCGTCGCTTGCTATTGAACCGGTTCGGCAAAGAGGACATTGACATCGACTACGAGATTGCCACAAATCCAGATACGAAGTTGACGTATCTGGGTTACAAACGTTTCCTGGAATCAGACCTTCAATATATCTATCCGCGAGGAGAAAACCGTTCTGCGCATAGTTACAAACGAGATTGTAAATATTTGGCCAAGCAGATGCTGATCAGGGGATATGTTAGTTTGGCTTTTCGTCTATATGCTCTCTGAATTATCACTAACATCATAGCAGGCATTTGCACAAGCAGTCAGGAACGCTTTCCCCAACCATATACGGCTTTCGATCCATGAATCCATATCAGGCATGAAGCTACCGATCAGTCTACTAAACACCAAGACAGGTTTCACAACTCCGTGGCACTGCGCTGTAGCTCAATTGGCAAATGGTGTCTGGATTAGTGCTCCGATGGGTGAATTCAGTCAAGATGACCGCCTGGAGTTAGTTCATGTAAACGGCAGGCCTAGTCACTATCGAGAAAAGCAAAATCACGGAAACGTCATTCCTATAAACGAGACGAACGCCACTTACATGCAATCAGCTTCGTCTATTAACATGAACCAATATGTACAAGGTGCGCTTCAAAGTGCAACTTCACGCAAATCGTCCTCCAGCGAACTCTCCAGCTCTTCTCTGGAGAAAAGCATACTAAACACGCCGGAAATCCAGTCAAGCAGGGAATCAACTCCACCTAAGTCCGAATCGAGAATTACCCCAGATAAGCCAAATAACCTTGCAAGAACAATATCAGCATATACAGGCGCCACGCCGTCATCGCCTTATGGTAAAAGACTTCTTCCACAGATTATGGATAGTCTTGCCGCTATCGAGCCAGATCGTACTGTGTTCTCTCTTGCATATCTTGTCCACGGCTTTATTGAGCTTGAGCACATCACGGCTCGGAATTTTGCCCAAGCAGTTGATAAAGTTGCATGGTGGCTTCGTAGCCAGGTGGGAATGCCAGATGCCATCCAACCTGTGGCCTATATTGGACCGCGTGTGTATATCCCTTTTAGAACGACATTTTCGTTTCTGCCAACTAACTCCTTCGAAAAATGTAGATGATCTCAGGCACGTTCTTTTGACGTATGCATGTATCAAGGCGGGTTACGCAGTATGTTCATCTTGAATACAGGCACGCTATTGAAGTAGAAAATTTCCTAATTCTGTTTCCGTCAGGCATTGTTTTTATCGCCAAAAAACAGCACAAAGGAAGCTCTGGCAGTACTCGAGTCAACTGGCTGCACTATTTGGGTCAATGCAGTCGATGCTGCTCCAACAACTTTAGTCAAGGAGGTTCTTGGAAATCGTCAGATGAATTTTATACAGCTTCCCCTGCTCAGTGAACTTCTGGATGCGGAGTCTGCTAAGCATTTCCCGTACACCAAGTCATTTGATGAGGCAATTAATGATCCATTCTGCTTTTTACATACTTCAGGAAGCACTGGTCTGCCTAAACCGATTCCCTGGTCTCACGGGCTCATTGGAACTATGGATGCAGTACGACTGCTCCCACCTGCGGGTGAGAATTCCGATCTCGTTCCGTGGACTTTTGATTGGAATGAAGGAGACAAGATCTACTCGTCATTTCCGATGAGTCATGTATGTTGATTGCCTCTTTCCATCTCAGTACGAGAACTCCAGCTAACCGGGATTCAAATAGGGCGCTGGTGTTATCATGGATATCCTGATGCCTGCGCTTTTTAACCTACAGTGTGTGTTAGGACCGGTTGGAGTTTTGCCAAATCTCAATCTTGTGGAAAGACTAGCTGTGGACGTGAAAATAGACATATGGAGTATGGTCCCCTCACTAGTAGATGAATTGGGCGAAGCGCCATCAATATTAGCACAACTCGCACCGAGCAAGTTCATCTGTGCTTCTGGCGGGCCAGTTAGCCCTATTAGTGCTGGTAAGGTGAATGAAGTAGTAAGAGTCCTCAATTTGACTGGTACCACAGAGGGTCTCTTTATTGGGAACCTTGTACCGCAACGAGAGGACTGGTTCTGGTTCTGTTTCCATCCCTATTCTGGTTTTGAATTCAAGCAGCTTGAAGAAGATACTTATGAGCATTGGGTGCATCGCAACGAGCACTGGCGCCTCTTCCAGGGCATCTTTCACACCTTCCCAGACAAGGAATCAATCAACTTGAAAGACTTGTACATGAAGCATCCTTCCAAGCCTAATCTATGGGCATTCAAGGGGAGAAGTGATGATCTCGTTGTTTTGTCTAACGGATACAAAATATCGCCCCTGGAAACAGAGGCGTTCATTTCAACCCACCCAGCCATTGATGGTTGTCTTATTTTCGGAACCGGAAAGCCTCAAGCTGGCTTACTCATTGATTTGAAAGAACCAGCAGCCAAAACAGCTGAACTACTGGATGATATTTGGCAGATAGTCGTGAAAGCCAACGCAATATCTCGTCATAAAAACCAATTATTGAGAGACTTTGTCACGTTCACCCTGCCCGACAAGCCCTTCCTTCGGACAGACAAACGCACCGTGAAACGAGCGGCCACTTTGGCCCTGTATGCTGACTACATCGAGCGCTTTTACGACTCACGAAATAATGACGCGGATGTAACTTACAGCTTGGATAGGAGTACCGTTAGCAGCATGGAAAACTCGATCCGAAAAGTCTTGAGTACATCATTTCCTGCAGCTCAAAGTGCCTCTCGGGAGGAAAATCTCTTTGCACTCGGGCTCGACTCCCTTGCTGTGTTTGCGGTAGTGAAGGCAATCCGGGCAGCCTCTAACCTCAGCGAGAAAATTGCTCCTCGACACGTCTACGCGAGTGAAACAATTGCTGGCCTTGCCGCTATCGTCATGCAGCTCATGGAAGCAGAAAGTACCAAAGACGCTGCACCATCAGATCAAGCCCAGCCTCAATTTGATTTTGGAATCAAAACTATAATATCCCAATACAAGGCACGGCAGTCGTTCCGTCTGAATGCCTTTGACTACGTCAATCCTAACCATGGCATGGGAATCGTTCTTTATTTTTCTCTTCATGACGGTGTAACTTTCCAACAGGTCTTTGCCAACCTTCAAGAAGGACTCAATCGCACTTTTGATATGATACCGGCGCTTAGCGGTAAAATAACAGAATGCTCTGAGCAAGAATTTGGATACACGCAAGGAGATCTTTGTGTATCCATACCGCCACTTCCCATGGCAGCTTCCGTCAAAAGTCGACTGGTATTTAAGGATCTTTCAAGCACCCTACCACCTTTCGAGAAGCTACGGGACGCAGGTTTTCCGCCATCAGCCTTCAGAGACAGTCTTGTTTTGCGTGACGACCCTTTTCCAAAATTTCCAGCAGACATCTTTTCTGGTCAAGTCAACTTTGTCTCTGGTGGCTGCATTGTTGCAGTTGATCTGAACCACTGCTGCCTCGATGGCCTAGGGGCATTAATCGCCCTCAAGGCTTGGGCTGAAAACTGCAGGTTTTTACAAGGTGACCGCACAGCAACATGCAGTTGGTTTGACCCTGAGAGCTTTAATCATAGCCTTCCAGAAATTATTCACGAACGAGAGGGATGGGCTCGGCCAGCTGAGAGAATCGACCGTGGAATATGGGGTTTCCTGCCATTCATCCCACCTGACGATCATCAAGATAAGGCAATCGCACCGCCATCCCACACAAGGAGCGAAAATGGATTATCTCCTCCTCCAAAAATTACTTTGCACAATGTTTGGCCACTTCCCCGTGCTGAGAGGTGTCTGAGAACGACGCTATTTCTCATCAGGCCTAATAAACTTGAGAAGATGAAGGAAGAAGTGTTAGCAGACCCAGAAGCCAAGGGGGTGATTCAATCAATAAGTGACATTGTGCAAGCCTTCCTATGGAGGGCTGCCATCAGGGTTCGATATCGCGTTGCAAAGGATATCCGGAAGCAGACATTCCGGCCTGGTGAGCTATCAATCCTTGAGCTACCCACCGATGGGCGGCCATACTTCTCTTCTGCATTACCCTCCACGTACATGGGTAGTATGCTGATTTTGAATCGGTCCACTATGCCGATTGAGACACTTTGCTCTGATGAAACGAGCATTGGGCGCGTTGCTTACGTGCTCCGTCAATCCGCTGCACGCATCACACCTTCACTTGTGCATGACGCTTTCTCGATCTTACAATCACTACCCAACCACAACCGATTCTCAACAGCTAATATGGGCCTTGAACATATGCATGCTATGATATCAAATATGATGTTGTTTCCGAGTAATGAAGTATGTTTTGGAGACGCATATTTCGCTAACCGGGGTATACCCGAATCCTTAAGGCCCCAACTTGAGCGTGGGAATGGTCGATTCCGATTTTTGGTCATCTTTCCGATCAGGGAAGATGGAGGCATTGAGTTTTGTTTCGGCATGCATCCTGAAGAGCTTGAGGCTTTCCTGGCTGATAAAGAGCTGATGAAATATGCGGAATTGGTGGACACTAGCTGATTATCAAAAGAGAGCACCTACTCTACCGCAAAATCATGTATACATAACTATCAGGAAATAAGACACATCGGTGGTGCAACTGCTAAATAGTCTTGGCTTTTATTGTTCAACACATCCATGGATGAATTGCCATATATATGTAGATTTCTATTCCTAAACCAGGGTATCGTATCGACGGAAAACATAAAAAACTTCGGCGGCTGATAGAAGGTCGGTGTTCTTATACTCATATAGAATGCACAGTCAAATGGAGGACATACCTTTAGGGAGCAGGGATTGTCATTCAGGGCAGGCAAAGCTGTATACTATCAATGTCATACATGTACCCACATAGTTAGGGCTACTCTTAGCGCCGGCCCGGAGATGCTAGCGCGGCCTCAGTCAAGCCACGACCCTTCTCCGAGAGCCCGGAAGTATACAGCACCCAATCTCCGGCGTCATGGGCTATAAAATGGAGTGTCGACGGCATTGTAGACACTATCTATCAGTGCCGGAGCCAAGAATATCCTGGGCAGCATCATCAATACTTTCTGATTTCTCCTTTCATCATGCCTATCGCTATCGACCAGGCTTTCCCTCCTACTCCCAGTTTTACGGAAAAAGATATTCCAGACCTTACTGGCAAGGTCGCCATTGTTACAGGATCATCCTCCGGCGTCGGCTTCCAGTCTGCCACCATCTTATACTCAAAGAACGCCACCGTCTACCTCGCGGCACGCTCCTCGGACAAAGCTGCGAAGGCCATTACTGCGATTAAGAACTCCGCAGAATGCGCAGGGAGTCTAGGCACCCTAAAATTCCTGTCACTTGACCTCTCTGATTTAGGGAGCATCAAGGCTAGCGCACAAGAGGTCTTGCGACAGGAGACTCGATTGGATATCTTGATCCACAATGCTGGTGTTATGCGGCCACCAGCGGGCAGTACAACCAACCTGGTAAGTCGACATACAACTCTAGGTCAACAAGAGAAAGGGGTTAACATTGCAAAGGGACACGATCTTGAAATGGGAACCAACTGCCTTGGCCCGTTCACCTTCAACGATCTCCTTCTCCCACTGTTAAAAAACACAGCAGCAAGTGCACCGAAAGATAGTGTGCGAGTTGTATGGCTGTCCTCTGTTATTGCCCATGGTGTTGTACGCGGCGGCTTTGTATTTGATGATCGAACTGGAACACCTGCGGTCCTCAAGGATCCCATGGAAAATTACATGCAGAGCAAAGTTGGAAATGTCTTCTTGGCTAGCGAGATGGCCAGACGTATGGGCGAATATGGGATTCTCAGTCTGGTAGGTCTCAACCCATTTGAAAACGTGACGGTGACCGCGCTAATGCGGAATAGAGCGTTAACCCAGGCCTTATGAAGACTGAGCTGCAACGACATGCTGCTCCGGTTGTCAGCACTATTATGGTAAGCTGAGATCTCCGCAGATGAATGAGCTGCGAGCTAATAGCAGATTTAGGGCCTGGTCTTCAAGCCCCCTCGGTACGGTGCGTACTCTGAGCTTTTCGCAGCTCTCTCCCCTCAGATAACAGCCAGCCAGAACGGAGCATTTATCATTCCCTGGGGTCGACTTGGATCTATCCCTCCCCAAATCAAAAAGGCATTGCTGTCGAAGTACGAGGGTGGAGCTGGTGTAGCAGAGAGATTCTGGGATTGGTGCGAGAAGGAGACAGCTCCATACCGGTGAGCCAAGTGAAGGTGAATGTCGTGTATATGTATGTATTGAGCGTTTTGGTGTATCACGGGTAAGTTGGGCACACCAAAATTAACGCACCCTTATACAAATTATATCTCTAGCATGTAGTAGAAGATTTCACAGTGAGCCATCGTAGCTGAGGCCCTCATAAGCTAGGCAGCTTAGTTTCGGGTTTTCTCTATCGTCCTCATAGTTTGTCTTGTTTGCATTACCTACGCAAATAGTCCGACGAACCCTTCTAGACTTCAAATCCTACGTGTATCATCCCTACCTCGCAATCTGCGTGTTGTAAGGATTTTCGAGTGGTCGTCAATTCTTTTGCTGTTTCTGTAAAATTCTGGAAGTTCATTTTAATGCGGGGAACATCAATTTGAAGCCATGAACTCGACTCCTTCAATGGACCATGCCCAGGCTCCGACTCGAAGCATTCTCTCCTGTACCTTTTGTCGACAAAAAAAGTACACATACTCTATCCACTAACCCCCAACATGTTCTACAGCTTATCATCCTCGCTAGGTTGCGTTGTGATCGCCTCCGCCCTTGTAACAGCTGCGTTAAGCGAGGGCTGCAATGTGTCTATATCATCAACCCGGCCCCTCCACCTCGCAATGCCCCATCCCGCTCTACCAAGCATCTGCAGCTACGCATTCGACAGCTAGAGGAGCTGGTCAACTCTCTGCGCAACACAGAGGACAAATCTCCCAGAGTGGACTTGGAGAGCGAGAGTCAACATGATCTCCCCGAAGATGCCATTGCCCGCTCTCTCGGCAAGATTCATGTGGGAGAAGCAGGAATGAGCTATGTCTCTGGGGCCCATTGGATGGCTCTCCAAGATAGTGTACTTCGATTTATCCCAGAACAATATTTTCTAGTTTACTGACCATAAGCAGATTGCAGACCTGAAGGACTGCTTAGAGACTGAATTTTCCGTCAATCAGCCTTCTCGAACCTCTGACGCTCCAGCACTTTTAATGGGACTATGTCCGCTAAATGATAAGGACGGGATCCTGGAATTGATTCCTCAGAAGAACGTAACGGACCGATTAGTATCGCGATTCTTCAATTCCATGGAACCGGGAGTTGGTAAGCGATTCCCTAAAAACACGATAGGCTTTTCTGATGTACTGGGAATATAAGTTATTCTACATGCCCCTACGTTTCAAGAAGAGGTTCGTTCCTCACGAAGACCGATACAAAAGGCTACTAACCCTACCAGTACAACCGCTTCTGGGGTAATCAACATGACGCCAGCTTGACATGGCTCAGTCTCCTCTTTAGCATCATGAATCTAGCTATATTTAGCTTCCGCACCGAAGGCGAGCTGACTAGCTCCATGTCCAATCTAGAGGAAAGGGAAGATGAATTTCGACTACAAGCGGCTTATTGTCTGATTAGGGACAATTATACAAAGCCATCAAAGTATACCATTGAAGCTCTACTATTGTACGGACAAACTGAGTACGTTCGCAGTCCAGATGCACAATATGAGCTATGGGTGGTTTTTGGAGTTGCGATGCGCTTGGCCATGCGTGTTGGTCTTCATCGAGATGGCTCTCGCTACCCTGGATTATCGAGTTTCGAGGTTGAGATGAGGCGGCGCATCTGGTCTCTCATGTCCCAGCTAGATTCACTATTCTCCTTCCAAATGGGACTACCCCGGATGATCCACAAGGGCCTTTCTGATACCAAATTGCCCCGCAATCTATTGGATAGTGACTTTAATGAACAAACTACGACACTGCCACCCTCTCGTCCGAACACAGATTTTACTGCAGTCTCATATCTGATTGCAAAGGGTCGAATTGCTAGCGTTTTCGGCCTAATTGCAGACCATGTAAATTCAACACTTCCAGGCTCCTACCAGGATACAGTGCAGCTGGATCGACAGCTAAACGAAGCCTATGCCGCTGTCCCATCCAATCTACAATTCCGAGGGGTCGATCAATCCGTTACTGAGCTGCCCGTGATTATTATTGGCAGATACAATCTTGATATTCTTTATCAAAAGGCCCGATGCGTGCTTCATCGAAATTACCTACACGATGGAAGATCTGACACGCGGTATGCTAATTCGAGACGTATTTGTATTGACTCGGCAATCAAGCTACTGCGACATCACGCAACCATAGATGCCCAAGTTCAGCCCGGGGGAGTATTATATTCAGGTCGATGGTATCTTTCCTCACTAACTACTCACGACTTTATCCTAGCTGCCATGCTTTTATGCCTCGAATTGCACTATTTTTCTGAAGGTAGCGGTCAAATAGGAGACGGGGATGTCTATTCCAAGGAAGAACTCTTTTCCACACTATACACATCGCGGCAGATCTGGAGCAAATACAAAGACAATTCAGTAGAGGCATTGCAAGCCTGGAGAGCAATCACTGTCATGCTGCAAAAGCTAGACAGTTCGACAGGTACAACGACCCAAACCACTGATAGCCACCACATATCATCCAAGGGCAAGCAAGATGCGGACGTCGAGATGCAGTTCGCTTCTCCTCGTATGTTCCTTTAAACATTTGACCTGCGGCTCTTACTAACAAGCGGTAGAAATTGGACTCGAATCGAGTCTTTATAGCCCTCCACCTGCCAATCTACCAGATTTTGGAAATTCAATGTCATCAATGACGCGCGTCCCAGAAGATTTTATGATGGATAACAACATCTGGGACTTTTCTAACAACATCGACTGGGTGAGTTTCACGAAATGCCAATATCTCGCAATCCGAGATGTCTGACCTGATACAATAGCTTCAATGGGACGCGGAGAATGCAAAATTTTTCGACATGACGGGGAGTAGGGCTGGTATGTCGACAAATCAGTAAACGTCCTTGGCCATGATCACCAACCGCTCTTCGCGATTCTCTAACTGTGGATGCAGAGTATATTTCGTGGTTGACCTATGTTCAAATTCCTTATAGCAATTCTTTTCCATGTATGTTCTTCGTCTCTATGTTCGTCATAGCGATCTTAGATACCAACCCCGTATTCATGGCCACGAAATTACACGTAAGAGCTGCCCCGAATAGGGGCGGCCGGGAGCCTGATCCGTTCGTCTCCAGGGCTTGTCGAAGTTATCGTACGTTGGCTCAGTCTCGCCAATTAGGGCTTGATAGAACCCGTGCTCTTATTTCTAGGCTCTCGAAGTCTGGTTTACTAGAAACGGAAACCCTAGGGGTATCTTCACCATATTACCTATGGGAAATTGATCCCTACCAGGGAATCATTTATCGACCTTGTCTATAGTTACCGGAGTACAGATTTCATGATCCCTTTGATACGAAAGAGAAGTTAATATATAAAAAATAGATACTAGTATATTAATATGTTTCACAAACCAGATATTTGTGGATTCTCGTGAAATGAAATAAACATTTGATGATTGCCCTGTACTCATGATTAAGGACCTCAATGCATAGTAACTACTATAAGGGTTTCGCTATATCGTATGACGGTGGGCCCTCCAGACTTTGGAGGAAACATTGAATTGTTGCAATCCCGCTAAGATACTTTTCAGCTCCGATAGATTGACAAAAGTAGGTATGCAACAGAAATGGTGGATAATATCGAGTTTCATTATGGGCTCATATAAGTTCGATCACCTTGCTTTGATTTTCTGGAATACTGAATGCTCGGAATTGAAATCTTCTTTCTCCTTTCAAGAACAGCCATAGTATCAATCTTCTAGAGCATACTCAACAGTCTACTTTGCTATCGGCAGAGTAAATAAGACAAGCTCTAGTTTCGTGGGTGGCTGTCATGATCTACGGAGTGGTGGAACACGGCTAAATTCTGAAACACTATGTTTCAAGCCAACATCAACTCTTGAATGTCGATCACTGGGTAATCTGTTCCAATGATCCCGACATTCCCCTTGCCTATGAGAATCTTACGTTTCCGGGCGTGTCGTGCAGCATCGGTTAAAATATATTGAACGTTAGGAAGACATTCTGCCGACTATACCTACCCCTCGTTTTGGCTAAATAAAGGAGTAGTGAAGAGATGACAAGGAATAAAAAGCAGGCTTGCGCCTCGCGATACTGCTACGTACTATACATGTAATCTTGTCAAATCACTTGAGCTCATACTACGATATTGTACCTCAGCTATGGTATCCTTTACTTCTACTCTTCTTGCCGTAACCACGGTGGTTGGCGCTCTCGCTTTCCCAACCCAGGTTGGACCTCGCTCCGAGAACGAGATTGAAGCACGCAGCACGCCCAATCAGCAAGGCCAGAGCGGCGGTTACTTCTACCAATTCTGTATACTATGGCTTAGAGTCCTTGAAGTTAGAACTCTGCTGACATATATCTTTTAGGGTCCGAGGGTGGCGGAGATGTCACCTACACCAACGGTGCGGGAGGTGAATATAGCGTAACATGGCAGAATGTCGACGACTTCACTGCTGGTAAAGGGTGGCAGCAGGCTACTGGCCGGTTAGTAGTTTTCTAGATATTCACAGCTCCCGGGTTATTCTCGTTGACATGATCTAAAGGGCTATTACCTTCTCCGGTACCTTTAACCCTGGCACCAACGGCTACCTCGCTGTATACACCTGGTCTGGTATTGGCGAAACATATATCCTGGAGAACTTTGGGTCTTATAACCCCGGCAGCGGGGGTACGCTTATTGGCAGCCTGTCGAGCGACGGTGGCACATATGATGTCTACAGGGTCTACCGCAGTGCTACGTATGTTCAGTACTGGTCCATCCGGAGGGAAAAGCGCACCAGCGGTACTGTTACGACTAGCAATCACTACAATTGGTACAATGCGCATGGCCTGCCTTTTAATCCATCTACCAATGCTACGTACCAGATTGTGTCCACTGAGGGCTTTGGCAGCAGCGGATCTGCCACCATCACCGTGGGTGAGTCTTCTCCATCTGCTTCCTCTTTCAACAGTACTGCAAGCACCACGAACACCGCAATCACTACCATGACTGGCACTCTACAGCGACTCAGACACTGGGGTCATTGCAGTGGTGTCAGCTAGACAGTTCCTCCTTGTACTTGTCAAGTTGTAAACCCATACTACTTTCAAAGTTTGCGGCTGATTTCCATTTCATAGGGGAGGCTTAATAGGTGTCCAGTACATTCGCAAGCAAGTAAAGGTTTCGTCAAGGACAGTAGGACAGCTTGCAGAACACATTTATCAGACTCATCAATCCACATTGTTCCTTCGTATGATTCTAAAGCCTAGCCGTATACTCATATACGTCACTTTATACTATAACCAAATGAGATAGTAGGGTCAATTTAGATATATTCTTTTCTCGGTATCTTACCAGGGGTCTGCAGAGGCATCAAGAGAAAAAGGATAAGTCCAATGGTTAGATACCATTGGCAGGCACCTATATCTCTACAAATCTATTAATTATCAACCAAGATATATTCATAATTATGGTGATGTGTAGTCTCTCGTCATTCCTTCTCTTACCCGTCCTTCTTCCATCATAACCAGGTGGGCAAGCTCGCCTGGCCTCGTGCAGGGCCTCCAGTCGTTTCTGTGGATAACTATAACGAACAGAAGACCTTCCAACGTCTAAATCTAATATCTAGATATTCTAATTCATATGGCAGTGGAGAACACTCTAATATGACAACCTTTCTGAGCAATAACAATTTGGAACACTCTCTGTATTGATATGAATAATGTCTAATCTGAGGATAATAATTGATGTGTGGTCTCTCGTCATTTCGTTTCTTATTTAGCCTTCAGCCAGGAGAGCAAGCGCTCTTCCGCCTCCTGCAGGGCCTCCGAGCGTTTCTGTGGCCACACTAACTTTTCCCCTGTCATGGATTCAATTTCGGATTTGACGGCATCGAATGGAATGAAATACGTTATGTCCAAGTCGTGGGATGTGGCAAAAAGCAAACCAACAATGAATGGCTGGCTGGAATAATCATTTCTGCCTAGCAAAGCCTCCTGACGCACAGATAGCATGGTAATCTTGTTGTCATGTCCATCATACTCCCAACCCGCAGCAGCAATGATAAACGAACCAGAATCGCCAGGAGAGGCAAAATGCCACGGGCCGGGCTCATCATCGTCCAGGCTATGAAGTCTTCGAGGGCAGGTAATCGCCCAAGATTCGACCTCCCATGATCCTGGTTGGCCCTTTTCCCCAACCACAGTAACAGCTCTGAAGTCGCTCACAATGCCCATGGTGTAGGACCCTGATCGGGATAGCCTCGAAACGACTTTAATATGCTTCTCGGCGTCCTGAGGATTCACCAATGAGTCCACATCCCAAAAATTACACGTCGTATTCTTCGGAATTGGGGGATTATCGGCGTTCTCCTGCAGGTAAATCTCCTCGGCCCTCGTATCTGTGAAACAGTCCATCTTTATCAATGCGAGATCCATCAGAAATTTTTCTATTTGTCTTGTGATAGTTGTGTTTGTCGTGGTTGTTGTGGTTGTTGTGGTAATTATGATTGTTGAGGTTGGTAAGACGGGCGAGGTTGTTGAGAGCGTTGTCGTTGTTGAGGTTGGTGAGGTGGGTGAGGTGGGTAAGGTTATTGTGTAGTCTCTATAGCCAAGTTTTGCACTGTGTACTGTTCCACTAGAGAGGTTGCTTTGGACTAAATGCAGCCCTTCTTTCAGGGCTACAAGTTTGGGCTCGTCGATTGAGAGAGCGTTCTTTGATAGTTGAGAGACGTTAGGATCTGATTCTTGGACTGCTTCAATTATCTCATGTTGTGTCTCGATTCCTTCTTCGGTCTCCGCAAGATATTTGAGAAACTTCTTCTCAGACTTCTTGTTTTTGCACCCGGTGACTGGATACTGATGCCTTCACCGGCTGGCGCGTCGAAAGACGTTTCTTTGTAGTCTATGAATCTTGCTGCTAGTAAGATTTTCGGCCAGTTGGCATATAGTGATTGAGACTTACTCGCAAGCGCCACATGCGCATTTGTGACTCCAAAAGTTGTTCTCTCTTTGGTATCAGTGTTCTCTGTGATAACGTAGCCGCCCATGGTTCCTGCCTTTGTATTGTCGTTCTGTTGACTAATTTCGCAACCGGCTCTAGGAGGTCTGGCGTATTGGGCAAGGTTCACCTCATCTGCGATAGCTCCGAGATCACCACCACAGAACAACGGAGCCGCTCGCTGGCGGATCTCAATATCGATGCTACCTGGGAGTATAGAGCGCACTCGTTCTTCCAGGAAATCCCATACGACGTCCTCGGCATTCATCGCCTCGAAAAGAACAACCGTCGTCCATTCATACTCACGCCAACCTGCTGCACATCGGCCGACAGGAATCATGACCTGGAACATGGTAGGGAGATTCTCAAATAATTGAAGAATTTGGTGGCGATACCCAAGTCCCTCTTCCCAGTTTGCCTTTAGAGTGCCAGAGTCAGGGGGCGTACAGATATGAGAAGTGTCCGCAAATCGCCTATCACAGAGCTCAACGCCAATCTCTTTCCCTTCCTCGGCTGCCTGCTGTGCTGCTGTGTAGATTTCGGTCACAGCCTTTGCCCACATTTTACTGTCGCTTTTTCCCTTCTCGTAGGCACAGTCAACCATGACGCGTGGTAGCTTAGAGATGCCGTGTTTTTGTACTCGATACAGCACTTCAAGAGAATTTTCTCCTTGAGGGATGTTGTAACTACCAATAATCGTGTTGATACGTGACTTCAGTTCCTCAAATTTGGCTTCAGGAATTGGGTTGGCTTCTTTGTCGATGGGTTCACATGTTATGGACGGTCGAAGAAGGCGAGGATAGCCTGCCCGATAGGGCCAGCGAGTGTCGACAGCGTCGACCTGGATGTTTTGGTCCATATCTGTGTCTGCAGGTCGCTGTAACGAACTCTGTCGGCCTGGAAAAAACTACAAAGACTTGGACAGGGAGGGCACTAAGAAGGCAGAAGAGTAGGCAATTGGATCAAGAATGCAGAAAAGTGAAAAGAAAAAAATAAAATAAAATAAAATAAAACTCGGGAGACCGACTGAGAGGGCCATATTAGGGAGGCAACAGGCGGTCTTTCCGAAGGCGTCGTATTGTTTAGGCAACTACCCCCATGTCAAAGAAAATCATCTGAAAACACCCAAGTGTCTTTGTTCACCACACGGATTTTCCCTTCAACTAGGCACGTAGTTGTCAACTGGGCGGATTTCCCAAACCCCAGATGAAGATACAGTAGGACTGAGCTATAACGAACAGAAGCCCTCTCTGGATTTATATTACTTCGAGAAGAATCCCCTCCAACAGCTGCCCAGGTAGACTTGGAACAAGGATGATGCGCTATCTTGAAGAAACGATTTTGGCCCAGCCCAGCTGCAGCCTGGTCCAAGTTGGCCGCTCTCGCTTCTCTCTTACGGACCGGACGACATTGGAGGCAAGAACCCCAAGGTGTACACACAGGGATGCATTCGTGCTTGTCAAGCAGCTGGAATTCGAGATGTTTCTGACTCAGCTGGCTCAAACTTGGGCCAAGCTCGATGCCGAATTTAAATGTGATCAATATAAATCTGGGCTTATGTCAATTTAGTGATGAAGGGAGCTCCCAAGCATTCTTCTTTAAAAAGGTTAGCTTAAGCATATCAAACTATATAGAGTGAAGTTTCTCGATACAAGGTCAAGGTGTGGGAAGGCCTTCTGTTCGTTACAGCCAGATTCTACTGTAGTGAGTTTAGCTTTAATATTATTAATATAATAGCTTTAACAACCTCAAGATTGATGCAATACACAAAGGAAAAAGAAGAACAACCAACGAAAGACCGAGTAAGAAGTACTCAAAAATAGCTCAAACAACTGACCAGCACAATGCAATGATTATTCAAAGAATGACAAGAAGTGAAGTAAAACAGTGTCGTAGGCAATGAAACTATCTTCGATGGGAATAATTGTTCAGAAAAGGAGAGACTTGGGACGTTCATGAGATACGGAGACATGTGCCTAAGGCACATTGTCTAGAATTTTGACCATCTTTTTCGACCGGGCTGGGTCTTCAACGACATATGATTTCAGGACCAACTCCAATGTATCAACGACTTTGTGAAAAGATGAGGCTGCACCGCGCTCTTGACGGAATCGAACGAGACTCAGATTGGCGTGACGTCCGTGTTCAAGCACGGTAAAGAACTCTGCCGAGAATTCGACAGGACGTAGATTGAGGTCTGCATATACGATTAGCTTTAGCCACAAAACAAGAAAAGGGCACTTACAGTTCGACTCGCAAACACGTCCACGAACCACATTCTCAGCCCTGTCGAGGTACACGCCCTCCATTCCGTATACTTTCCACTCACGAAGCGTTCTGTAAACTTCCTTACGAATCTTTGCTTTGGGTATCTTAAATGCAATGATTCGTACTGCAGGCTTGACGTGGAAAAATCGGGCAAACCAATTCTGATTAGCACCCAAGGGTCGACGTCTGCGATTTGTAGAAGGAACTGGAACATGGCTTAGTGCAGTATCCTTTGATTCAACCTGGCGTAGTGTACCGTCGTGATCAGGCGATGAGTCTCCTATGTTGTCTTAGTATTCCAATTCTGTTTTTATTTCATCTCACTGCCTACCTGTAAGGCTGTCACTATCCGTCTTGTCTGCTTTCTTCTTGCTGAAAATCTTGAGGAAGCTAGACCGAGGCTTTTCTCCGGATACTTTTCTTGGAACATTCTTTTCTTCTGTATTTGTAGGCACCTCGACACTGACCGAACCAGCGGGTGCTGTCTTTACAGTCCGTAACGTCGCTTCCTGGGCGTTTTCATCATGCACGTAGGATTTGTGTTTACCGAACCACGACCACTTCTTCTCGTTGGATGATTTAGCACTGGATCGGCGCGAGTCTGAGCTTTCAGATATCGTCTCTAAGACCATCGGAAGCCGTGCGTTATATCGTAAGCTAGTGGCGACAGAGTCGCTGCTTGTTCGTTGCTCGGATGGCACACCTTGCTTGCGAATATGGATAACAGAGTCAGCCGAACTGTGGCGCGATTTGCTTATCGGAGCAGGCGCTTCTGTTACTGCACTTCTTTTTCGTATATTCAAAGGCTTGATATCATCAATGGACGGCAGAGAAGAGTCTTTTGGAACCACCCTGATGGTAGATTTTGCTTCAAGATTCTGCGAGACCCTAGGAGATGGCTCGGGTGTAGCATGATGGTCAACGCGCTGTAAATCATAACCACTGGACGTGTCCAACGGCGTAAATATCTCTTCAGATATAGATGGTAAGTAACCTATATCCACAATAGGTTTCGTAAGTGGTTCAGATAGTATACGCCTATTTGGATTTTCAACAAGAAACTCGGGCTTGGCCTTGCTGCGCGCGATGTCTTGTTCAATCAATCGATCAAGATGGGCTATGACTGCGCATAGGTGGTCTGGTAGACCCGCAGCCTCCGCCTTGGTAGAGTGTTCGATAAGTTTGCGACGGGTTTCGGCAAGTTCTTTCACAGTGCAAGATGCTGGCGAATCAGAAATCTTATCTGACACATCGCTGCTTTCTCCTGCATGAGATTTTTCTGCTGCTTCTTCATGAATAGACATAGATGTGGCCGTAGTCGCAGTGCTAACAGCTGTGTGCCCAGTAGAAACTGACGATCTGTTGAAGGCTTCCTCGCAAATTTGACTGAGCTCGTGAGAGACTTTTCTTGCTTCTTCTCCCCAGAAGTTATCCCTAATCTTTCTCACCAAGAGGTCCTGCTCTAGACTAGCAACGACCTCTGATGTACGGACCACTGCAGGTTGGGCTGGAAGCACAGGACTGCTCATTCGGACAGAAGATGTTGCGGCAGTAAGCAGATTGGAGCTCTTATCGTTGGCTAGCAAATGCGCAATGGAACCCTGCGACTTAGAATAGTCTCTCGCTGATTTAGCTGAAGAACCACCACCGGATTTGTTCCTAATATGGCGAAATGATACATTCCGTCTATATCCAGCTCGATGTTGAGGTGCAGGACTGTAACCGCGACGGGACGTGGCCAAGGAGCTTCTTGAATGAAATGAGCTTTGCGCCTTCTTTTTCCGGTTCCATTGAATGATTTCAACGGATGAGCTTGGGATGACATCTGCCCTTGGCGGAGAAGAAGGGGGAGCAGCAGTATCGCCCCCCACTTCCACAACCACATCCTCTGGTGCTTTATGAACATTATCATCTCGATGAATGGTGACCTTCGCATATTGAACAGTAGACGTGGCCACTGGAGTTCTAGAAGCTCTGAATGGGTCATAGCTGGCAGATGACCCGGGCTCTCTTCCACT
This sequence comes from Talaromyces pinophilus, assembly GCA_001571465.2. NCBI lineage: Eukaryota > Fungi > Ascomycota > Eurotiomycetes > Eurotiales > Trichocomaceae > Talaromyces > Talaromyces pinophilus. The sequence continues at coordinate 1,123,773 of CP017344.1, read as the reverse complement.
ATTACTGCGCCGACTCGAGTCAGTGAGGATGGAGAACTGAGATCGACGGCGGCCATGTCCTTGTATTCGACCATTTTTCGAGTGCTTGGCCACTGCCCTTGTCGCCGCAGGTGGTCGAGATATGTGGTGATAGTCACTTGCAGAGTATTCAAGGGGCTGTCCATGGTAGTTCTCCAACTGTTCGTCGCGAAATTTGATGAGGGCATTATAGAACATCTTCTCGTGATTCGGCCTATATCTCTAGTTAGAATATTCAAGCTAATGAGAAGGGGTGATACTAACTCTTGAGAGAGAAGCCGCTCTATGAGACTTTCCGTATTGGCACTATGCCACAAAGTCTGAAGACTTCGAAGCAGGTCCAAATCAATATCGGCACGAGAGGCTACTGCTGGACCACAATCTTTGGCCGATAGAGGTGGTGGAGGCCCTAGTTGATGTTGGGACATCGCCTGGTGTAGGATCTCATACTTCTTGAGAAGGGGGTGATTGAACATGCTTTGTATGCTGATCCGGTCCTCTGGCCTCTTCTGTAGGATTCGCTGAATTAAATCAGCTGCCTCTACAGACAACCATGTTGGTATATGGTAGTTTCCTTTCTTCACCAAATGCAATGTGTTCGACAGATCGCCCCCATCAAACGGTAAGAAGCCGGTCAATAATGCAAATAGAATGATTCCACAACTCCAAATATCTGCTTTGTCACCGCGATACCTTCGACCGTAGATAATTTCTGGTGCGGCATAATGAGGACTTCCGCATGAGGTATTGAGCCAATGGCCCGCCGGTTGTAGAGCAGCCATGCCAAAATCCGCCAATTTGATGTTGTGATTCGGATCCAAGAGTATGTTTTCGGGCTTGAGATCGCGATGGCATATATTGAATCTATGACAATACGCGAGACCAGAGATTATTTGCCGAAACAATCGAACCGCTTCTTCTTCGGGGAGAGGGCCGTGAGTCGATACATAGTCGAAAAGCTCGCCACCTTCGACGTATTCAAGAACAAGATAGCTATTGCAGTTAGCAGCCAAGTCAGGAAAGTGATGTATTGCCTTCAACTTACAGTTCGCCTCGGTTCTCCCAGATGTCGTATAGGTTGATGACGTTGGGATGTTCAATCAACTTCATGATCACCACTTCTCGCTCAATTCCAAACGGCATTGGCCGCGTAGCCTGATCCCCTAAAAGAGAGGCATTCCTATCCATTGCGGCTATACTTTCGCTTTGAACCATGGCCGCAGATTTCTTCGACACGATTTTGATTGCCGCAGCCTGTCCAGTCACCGCATGCTTAGCCAGCCTGACGCGTCCAGTGGCACCTTTCCCCAATGTCCTTCCCAGTTGCCATGGTCCGACATGTGTCTTTCGTTTTCCTTTCCCTGATGCTGTTGAAGTGGTCGATATTGCCGAATTTCGATTCGAAGCAGCCGGTGAGTCGGTAGCCACAGAGAGCCGTGCGGTATCAGCCACTACCACTGGTGAGTTCTGAGTGATATGAGGTTGTGTAGTTTCAATCGACTTGAGACGTTCGTGACGGGGTGTCGTTGGATCTCCTCCAGGTGTTATAATCGTTGGACCGTGGTTTAACCGAGCAGCAGCGTCTGTCAAAGGCTGTCTACCCTGTGCTGAGCGATTTCCTGCATTATCCATGGCGTATTCTGCCTCCCAGTTGCGACTAAACAGCGCAGTCGAGGATTCAAAGGCTCGATATCATTCCAATTGAACTTGGTCGTTTTGCTTCTGTCGGCGTGCAATGGTACTCTAAGGCCTAAAATATCCCCTCGACCAAAAAAGACTTCTTTGTTCCCCGCAAATTGGAGACAGTTTTGATGTTGCAAGTGTTGCCCAATCTCGATAAGTCCAACACAGTTCAGTTGTAAGATATCGATTATAAGGCTTCTATCTGTTAGTCAAAGGAATCAAGTGACGAGAGAAAAAGCAAGGAAAGAAAAAGAACAAAACGAGAGTGAAGAGTAGTAATGAGTGTGAAGCCTATAGGAGTGAATATAGCATGGAGCGAATGACGATGTGCCTATAGACAGCTGAACAGTGGTGTGCTAGTTGCTGGAGATGAAAGAGAGAAAGAGACATGAGAGAAAAGCCAGGCCCAGCATGACTCAAGATTGAATACACACAGTAGACAGTGATGGAAGTGAGGTTTGTTGTTGACCCCGCGCCCATTCCTGACCTGCTGATAGCCTTGTTTTGAGGAATGTGCCTGCCCTGGCTCTTTCCCTTTCCCACCCACCACTCAACCAACCATTCTACACTCAATATTTACCTCCAGTCTGACCACGAGAGCTTTCTCCTATTTTTCAGTTAATTTCTAACACCTTGTCGATACTGAGACAGATTCCGAATAGTGTATCGCCAATATCCAGTCTTGATGCCAACTATCGTCGGTTCAACTTCCATTCCATGATCACCTCAGCGAATTGCGGTCAACAACACTGCTCTGTTATCGCTCAATCAACCATTAGCCAAATTCCCGGTCCGAGCATTCCAGCCCAGGCATGATGATTTCACAGTCACTGCCGAGGCATTCATGTATTGGAGACAGAGTTTGTGGATAAGCATTGGTTTGTTCTAGGAGGTTCGTCACATCGTACACCCACGTATCACTGGCAATCATATTGGCTGATTTTGCTTATGGTGGTGTCGAGTCGCGTGGATGCATTCCTATCCCTTCCTGGCCAGAAATTGAGGTCATGGCGCACCATTGACTGATCACTAATGAAGGGCAGTTCCGCTGACATGCTATTTGTATTAACTGAAACACTATGCTCAGTGGTCTCTGAAGTAAAAACAATCCTGAGGATGCGGAGTGGACGGAAATGAGGTTATTCTGGCTCACACAAACTACCTAATGCGGTCTAGCCTGCCATCCCATGTAGAACAACCTGGACTGACGAGAGACATCCCTTGCGACACACGCACACGTGATCACCAATGCTGCTCAGTAATCTCGACCTGGTTGACATCCACCCCTTCCACGAACCAACGACCTTCGCCATTCCCATCAGGCCCCAAAACAAGATCATTCCCCGACATCTGACGCTTTCGCATCTTCCCCGTCTCGTAGTCAAACGTCCAATCTTCCAGACCATAGCATCTCTTCCATTTCATCCCATCGCTAGAGTCTTGATACTCGTACCAAAACTGCACGGCGATGCGGTTGTCAGTAAACGCAAAGAGCTCTTTGCGCAGACGGTAGGATTTTTCTTTTTGCCATTTCTTTTCGAGGAAGGCTTTGACTTGGTCTGTGCCTTGGAGGAAGGAGTCCCGGTTGCGCCAGATGGTGTCGGAAGTATATGCTTTGGATACTCGCTCAGGGTCTCTGAACGATGTTAGTATCTCTTCTTTGTCTCCCTGGTGATCTTACGTACTGGGTGTTCCATAAGTCTTGAGCTGCCTTGACCTTCTTGAGGGCAGTCTCTGCAGTGAATGGGGGTTTGATGTCAGCCATGATAGCGATGGTTGTCTCTATTCAGACTTCAACATTCAACCAATTGCTGGTTTATATACCCGGTCCTTGAGTGAATACTATGTATACGGAGGTTGATGGAAGGATGAGAGCTTATTCAGGAAGCGCCACTAATTGCCTATATAGGAAGGTGCATCAATGAGATGATTGGTCGAGCGGTAATTGACCCACTAAGAACCCATTTAGGAAGATCTAGACAGCCAATCAGATATTTCATACACTGATGTATACACTATTCTATGCTCTGAATAGAACTGTACTGTGTAGTTCATCTCAGCTGTACATGATGATTGACTACGTACTGTGATACGCGTGGATTATGGTGGAGAGATGCGAGAACCAATCATAAGGTCCTTCCGAATTCGGCATAAAGTGTGCGGGCATCACGTGGCCACGCGTCACCGGCGTGTCAGTTTTCCGCTAGTGAGGGGCAACTCGGAAACGTCCCGCCGAGATCGCTGGTTTTTTCCATCACAGCTCTGATTCTGGCGAATTCGATCTGCTTCGGCCCACCCGCTCTTATGCGCTCTATTGCGAGTGGTCTGATCAAGGTCTGGTCTGATGCAATTGGACCGCCCTGGATTTGTCATGCAGACTCGGTCTAGGAGTCCCAGATTAGTCACATCGACGTTCTGGCTCAGGTCGGCTCCCCTTGTGAGCGTTGCGATACGGACCGATTTGGCTTCCTGTCTGACAAAAGCAATTGACGACTTTGACGATTGTTGGCTGGTCCGCCTATCAGATTGAGCATCGGATCGCAATCTATAATGCAATATGGGCAGCGAGAAATAGGACAATGGGGAGTGATGCGGTGAAAAGACGGCAGTCGGGTTCGGCGACGGCTTATCAGGCGATTGTACCATGTACCCACAACAGTCTCGGACAACCAAGGTACCACCCAGTTCCTGGCGAGCCTATATATAAGGCCATGACACGTCTATCGTGCCGCCCGTCTCCGTGACATTTATCTGATCTGATAACCCCTCACACCACTTCAGCTGTCCTTCATCATCCCAACAACCAACCACTACATCCCTTCATAATGCCTCTCCAGCCAGGTGACCAGTTCCCCGACAACGTTGTCTTCTCGTGAGTGCTCTTTTTGTCGGTTCTCTGTCTGTACGTCGACACTAATCTATCACAGCTACATCCCTTGGGTTGAGGAGTCGGCCGATATCAAGTCCTGCGGCATTCCCATCAACTACAACGCTTCCAAGGAGTGGGCCGACAAGAAGGTTGTCGTCTTCGCCTTGCCTGGTGAGTCCCGCAAACTTCTTTCGTGCTTCAAATCATGTCCTAATACTTCTTCTAGGTGCCTTCACTCCCGTCTGCTCTGCCGCCCACGTCCCCGGATACATTGACAACCTCCCGGCCTTGAGAGCCAAGGGTGTTGATGTGGTTGCCGTTCTCGCCTACAACGATGCCTACGTCATGAGCGCCTGGGGCAAGGCCAACGGCGTCACTGGCGACGACATTCTCTTCTTGTCCGACCCCGAGGCCAAGTTCTCCAAGAGCATTGGCTGGGCCGACGATGAGGGTCGTACCTACCGTTACGCCATTATCATTGACCACGGCAAGGTCACCTTCGCTAAGAAGGAGCGTTCCAAGAACGTCCTCGAGGTGAGCTTTTTCACATACTTTTCGGCATATTGCAGTCACTAACCATTGTTGATAGGTCACCGATGCCGAGTCTATCCTCAAGGCCCTCTAATTATTTTCATGACATGACTTGCCAGCGTATCCGTGATGATCAATATCTTCGCTGATGATGAGCGATTTCTTGGACAAGCGGAATAATGACCTTTCCTTTGTTTTAGAATTTGCTAGAGATAGACTACAATGATAGATATAGAATTGACCAATGTTTTGTCACATCATCTATTGAAAGTTCCTGTGGTCGTTCTATGACTTGACCGATTGACCGAGATATATTGGCATGCGTAGTACCTCAGGGTTAGGGCTAGCAGAATCGGGGCGTACTCCGAGATGCCGAGAAAAGATCCCTTACGATAAGCATCAGCCAAGACAACCTGCTGATGGTGTTGTAGAGGCATGGGAGACGAAGAACGGTTATATTTCTAGAACGAGGTTGATATGAGGGAATTGATCTCTTGGGTGCTGATCTGAGGATGGCCGGTACGTTCCAAGCTCAGAGACGGCTAAATGCTTCTCTGTATGTATAAGTAGTCAGACCATGAAAATCCATCAAGATCAAGAAAGATGGAAGATGGAGCCTTAAGAAATGTACGAGAGTTAGGGCTAACCCTATGGTATGCTGTTCTGCAATGACGCAATTGCTCACCCATCACATGTACAGGCACTAGACCAAAATTGGCTTAGTACGGCGTACCTGCTTATCAATGATGTGATAGCAATGTTGGCCCCTCTTACTGTACCTTTTCTCTCCATCAACAATCACGAGAACAAAGACTCCAGTCATCATATCAATATTGACGATGGAGGATGTCGGAGAACAGTTCTATGGGCATTAAACCCGCAGACGCCGTCGCTGCCGCGATAAATGATGGCAAGACACATCTCCTTTTAGCCTCGGTATTTTTCTTCGATTGAAATATACTCATGATCACTCCACTAACGATTTATATACAGAGTGGCTCTGTTGCTACCATCAAACTTCCTCTGATAATATCCGCCTTGCGACATCATGCCAACCTCTCGATTCGCGTCATCCTCACGAAATCCGCCTCTTACTTCCTCCAGGGCCAATCCGCGGAACAGCCCACCATCGCCTTTATCGCTAAACTGCCAAACGTCGAAGCTGTATATCAAGATGAAGACGAAATGACTGAATCATGGGTACGGGGAGCAGGGATCTTACACATCAATCTACGCAAATGGGCGGATATACTAGTCGTTGCACCGCTGAGCGCGAATACATTGGCCAAGATTGTCAATGGGATAAGTGATAATTTGTTGACGGATGTGATACGAGCTTGGGATACCTCTGGGTTGGTTGATGGGGGTGCTAGGAAGAGGATATTGGTTGCACCTGCGATGAATGCAGCGATGTTTGTTACATTTTTTCTTTTCAGAAGCTGGATGTTTACTGATCGTATTGATTGATTAGGTGGCTGCAGCCGATTACCAAAAAACAGATCCTCGTGTTGGATCAGGAATGGGGTGTTGATGCTGATGCAGGAGACCTCGAGCATCAGGGATGGTTTGAAGTATTGAAACCTATTGAGGTATGACTATCAGAAGTGGCTTTGATTTGACTATAGTCACTGACTGATCTTCTAGAAATCCCTTGCTTGCGGAGATGTTGGTGTCGGAGGCATGATGGAATGGACTCATATCGTAAAGATCATTGAGCAACGACTAGACCTTGTTGCACCAGCTAAACAAGTGAAGCAAGCGTCTTGATCTCTGTGGATGACAGCCACTCAGCGTTTCAAAACACAGTAGACTGGTGTAGAGTATTACCAGTGGAGTTTACATATAGTGGATGATCAATTACATCAGTTACATACGTACATAGCCATGGATATACCCGTGGACATGTTTACAAGGATTTTCCATAGCTAGCGAGACTGGAGAATGTAGTAATGCCCTTCCAGGTTCAACTAGTCTCTTAACTCTATATATAATTACCGCTTTAATCATGTCCGAGAGTTAGTGAGGTTGGATAGATTCAAAGATAAATGTTGAGATTTATACCGCACATCCATGCAAGAATAAGACACGAGCGTATATGTTTATATCAATTGATACATTACACACTCTCCATTCGGGAGAGTCAAGTGTATACGTACTACAGGACTAATACACAATCACCACTCAGGCTCAATCCAAGAACCCCTCCAAGAACCCGTTTGTGCATCAGCAAACACATCAATACTCCCCTACACCCCATCCCTCCCAACACTCCATTTCCCACCTTCCACAAGCTCACGCCACCGATCCATCAACTTCTCCAACCTCTGAGCCCGCCATTCCCCTCCAAACGGATGGTAGCACCCAAACTGGAAAAGCTGGGCGTAAGATCCTGCATCCACGAAACTCCCATCACTTCTCCTCGGCGTATACTCATCTTGTCTCCAATCGGGTCTCAGTGCAAATGGTAATAAGAGGCGGAATCCCTCCTCGGCGATGTCGCAGTCACCTCGGCGGATAAGTTCACTGTACAATCCTGCTAGAATGGGTTGACCATCTTCGTATGGAACGTTGGCCTGTCGATCGTTGGGGGTTCACGAATGTGCGTCGAATCTCCTTGTTGAATCCGACGTTTTGCCGTTTATCAGCTGCCGCAAAGATGAGGGCGGATGGGATGATTTCGTCGCCTTCATCATTACGAGATAGTTGTAGAGCTGTGAATTATTGCCGGGCTATGAATCTTGCCGCGTCGTGCGGTACTTCCAGACCCAGTGCGATGTATTTGGAGCGTGGAGTCTTGACTTTGGTCAGGGCTGAGCGGATGAAGCAGTTTTTAGGGACGGATGCTGCGTCAAGGTCTGCGTGAGTCAATAGTGGCGTGGTGGGTAGGACAGATAACAATGAGCCAGATGGCATTCTCCATTCGATCGCGGCCGAAAGCTTCTCGATCGCCGCAACGGTACTGTCGACCTGCGCGAGACTATAAGGTTGCCACATCCACGGCCCAAGTTGATCGGCTGCTCCTGGTTCTTCATCATTCGACACTCTCTCGGGACCAGCAGCAACCTTCCCAATCCTCAGCATATAAATCCAATTCGTAAGCATAGTCTCCAACGAAAACCACATATCCAGATGCTCCTCAACAGGACTAACGCTATCGATATTCTCCTGGTAAAGCGTCATGGCCACTTGATGACGCTGCTGGTCGTAGACAGGCCTACCCTGTGTCCACCATGCTCAAACCAGCTCCCATAAAGAATGACAAATCGCTCTTTGTCGTACAAGCCATTTTCTTCAATGAAGAAGAGTTCATCGGCGGGTATGACTTCGACATTCTCGACCCAGTAGGATATCCCTGTGTCTGGCATGATGATGGAGTCCAGGTAAGATATTAGTCCTGCGTCCAGACGCTGACGGAGAACCTCTGAGTCATCGCGCTGACGCTCAAAGAATGTAGGACGAGCTAATAACTCGTCGAGATCATCAGGACTGCGCTGGTGATACGCCATCCAGCCGTACGCGACTAGATAATTGTGCAGTCTTGCGCAACGCTCGTAGTCAAGACCTCTTCCATCGGTACGCGCCGGACTGGAGTCTGAGACCAAGGCATCGTCAATATCGAGAAGTAGGCGAGAATTGGTCATCGGGTCTAGTCTGCTAGTTGCAGTCCTAGGAGTAGAAGTGTCGCCCGTGTTCTTCCATATCGACGAAAAGACTCCATGCCAATGCACATGCTATGATCCTGACTATATCGAACAGCCTGGTTCGCAATAGTGGCATGCCGTATTAACAATGGAGTATTTTCTCATCTTCCCATGTAGTGACGAGTCGCTTTCTGCCTGCTCTGTCTCACTCATGATCGAAGGTGTGCTGTTGAAGAAAGACATGGGTATCCGTGGCAAGCTTGTTAAGCACTAAGATTACCCTCATCACCACGACCGTAGACTCAAACAACACTGAGTATGAGCATAACTTCTTATCAATCCCTTTAATATTCAGACACAATTCAATCAATATTAAATACAAAACCAGTGTCTTCATGACCAGATACCACAATACCAAAAATACCCCGTACGATGCACGAGGCAAGGAAGCGTTACATACAGAAAAAGCAAAACCGAATGGGGGCTGAATACGTTACATACGACTCAGTCGACTAGCCCTTGGCGGGACGGGCCGCTTGCTGGGAACAACGCTACGTAATTATCTAGTTACCTTCTGCGGATGTAAGTTAGTAGATACTTACCGCATACATAGTATACTGCATCCTACTATCCGTACGTACGTACGTATCGTCGCATACCGTCCCAGGGACGGTCGTATTCGCAATTACTCTGGGATCATTCCGATCTCGTACATCCAGTCTGCGATGGACTGACTGGTCAGTGTGATAAGAATATTTGCTTTTGCTTCGTGTCGGGATCATCCCGGCCGAGGTATCATCTATATTGACGACGTTAAAATGCTACACTGCAACTGCACCTCCCTGTGGAATAGTAATAGAACAATGAATTGATTGATCAGACAGCCGCCCATACATAAACATAAAGTGCTCAGTTATCCACTCAAACAAGGGGTAAATCTAAAACAAACACGCAATCTCGAACGCAGACAGGATAATCAGGTAGCCACCCAGAAAACAAAAACAGCATGGATTACAAGTCAGGATAAAATCAAAAGAAAAAAGCGTCACACGCGCACCACACACAAGGATCAAACAGATTCGGACTAATTCGACATCGTGTTCGGACCCGAAGGATTCCAGACCAGTCGAAACGCACAAGTAACAGTAAATCCGCAAAATGCCGCTAATTCCGCAACTTTTGATTCCACCCATGCCATAACCAGTATCCCGTGCATAAAGGTCCTTGAAGCCCCAAACGACCAGTAACCCGAGGATGAAATGTCACAAGAACCGCCCGAAGCGCTCAAAGAACCACGAAAGAGCCACCGTACGACAGATGCATTATTTTGATAACGAACAATTCGCAGACTGCCACCCGAATATTTTCGCGAAAAGAGACGAGAAATGATGCCGCCCCATTCCCATGATTATTTCACATGGTGAAAAACATAAAAGACAGATGTCCATCCGGAAATTCATCGCGATCAGAGTACTAACGGAATAAAAAAAAACGATCAGTGCAGCCTCCCGTGCAGAAGAACAAACATCGCATAGAACATGGAAAGTCATTGAAGACACATTAACGGGTTGCCCCAAGTATTTTATCAGAATCGAATCTTCCGTCTTTCAATAAGTCGATATGAAAGGAAATGATGAAGCAGAAATTCGCATACATAATCATCTGGAGTCTCGCATGATGTTGGTCCAAGATCATCGAAGAAGACCGAACCCGGGTTGTAGTCTAATTTCGGTCCTGGTTTGCGGACGATTGCGGTCGTGTAGTCCATAACGTTCGTCTTCGACGCTTCGTTTTGAAACAGCAGAAAGATCGCACCCTGCGCCAGGCAGGGAAGAAAAGGTCTAGTTAATACGCAAGCGTCCTAGAATCCTTTCAATCCAAGGTAGCGAATGATCCAGTCATCCACTACCTAGCCGTCTTAGAAGATATTCTTGACGCGTAGAACTCCAAATAGTCGTATAACTGCGAAACAATTGTGGAGGAATAAGAATGAATAATGGTGGTAATAAATGATAGTACAGCTTCGGCTCGCCGTTCGCAAATGATGGAATCGGTTGTGCGATTCGCACAGAGTTGTATATCCCATCGTATCGTTGAGAGAGTCGAGTCGCTCGGCATCTCGATCATATTTTGTAATCTTTTTGTTTTTCGTGTAGTCGTATCGTCTCCAGCAGCTCACAAACACAACGGCAAGTCGCACCTCTCAGAATCGACTCGCTGATTTTAAACCTTCCGATTCAATTGGTTGAGCATATCGCTGTCTGTGCTGGAACGGCCACCGTTTGCGCCGGCAGCATCACCAGGAGGATTATTAAGAATATCTCGAACATTCAATCCTCCACGTGATGGACCCGGAGTCGCAATCGGAGGCGGAGTTCCATGGGCTGGAATCGGTGCGTAGCCTGGACGATCGTAGGCATATGATTGCGGAGACGCACGTCTATCCTGTGGCGGAGCGTGATAGTATGGTGCTGGGGGAAAACCCGGTGCCTGAGGGCCAGAGACTGGTGCTAGGTTAATGGGGTCGGGATACTCAAAGCCTGCGCCTGAGCCTCGTCGGCCTCCCTGCTGGCGCTAGGAAGCATGTTAGCCCATGATGAACCGAAGACAGGAAGCTATAAAACAAACTTACTTGATCGTGAGGCACATGATGCTGCATAGGAGGAGGCGGGATTCGATCATCCATGTGAGGACGGCCATAGGTAGCTTGATAGTAAGCACCTTGTGGTGGCGGAAGTGTGCTCTCAGGCATAGCTTGCTGTTGTGGTGGGAGAGGTTGGCCGTGAGCACCGTACAACACGACATTATCGCCAGGGTAGCCACGACCACGTCCTCCTTGAGTCTGTGGACGCAGTAGGTGAGGATAGGCTGCATGGGCGGGAACGAAGGCTTGCGCTTGCGAGGATACGGGCGTGAACATGCATTCCTGGTTGAATCGGACACAGTTGGTGCAGCGCCCATCAGGGGAGCTCTCGAAACCGGAACAACGAATCTGTATAATGTCTTTTGCGTCAGCCATCATCTTTGGAGATCGTAGCTTGTAGATGTAGGGAATTGCTGACCTTGCGACGACGACAATAACGGCAAGCTATAGCCGTTCGCTGCCTCGGGGCGGCGGCTTGATAGACTACTTGCGATCCTGGTGGAGGTTGAGCGTACATGTCGGGTGGTCGTTGGTAAGGACCAGGAGCAGGTGGAGGAGGCAAACGATGGTAAGGATCTTGGGAGCCTTGAACCTGAGAGTGTACTGCAGCCATGCCAGATGGTTGTGCCTGAGGGTAGGCAGAGGGAGGAGGAGGGTACGCCGATTGGGGGTAAGGCTGTTGGTTATAGGGAGTTGAAGGATGCGACTGAGGATAAGAGGGAGCGTAAGTCGGCGGCGGCGGCGGATATGTTGACGAGGGACGTGTCGATGAAGGACGCTATTGGGTTGATGAGCTCTGCTGTCAGTGACGCGTTGAAGATTGATTGGTCTGCGAAGAGATCTTCGAGGCACGAAAATATGTGGAGATCCAAGATCAAGATCTTTCCCGGGGTAGTACGTAGTAAGAGAAAGAAGGGGGAGGTCAAGTGAGATGTACTTGAGAAGAAGTAGAGATAGGGATGAAAAGAAGGTAGAAAGAGGAAAGTCTAAATGACCAAGGTCCCACCACTAGGGACGAGTCCAGGTATATAAAGACTCAGGTGCGTGTGACTCAATGATGTTGGAAAACAGGCCGGGGAGTGTTATTAGATTGACTTACGTTATTGTCTTCGGGGTTCCACGACTGTTGCTGGGGTGGATGTTGAGGATTGGGTTTCTCGCTGTTCCACGATTGTTGTGGATGAATGCCCTGACCGCTATGATTTGACATTGAGAGTCTAGGGTGCAGACGCGTGAAGCTGCAGTCACAACAAGTGGAGAGGCGAAAATGGGAAACGAGAGAAGAGAGGGGGGGAAGGGAGATGAGCGAAGGAATTAGAGGAAGGGAAAAAAAAGTAAGTGTGATATCAGGTTGCAGGGCCAGTCAGCTTGGGAATGTAGAACCGGGGGGGGCGTGTTGGACTTTGGGCTGGCAGCTGCACAGTGGTGGACACAATCCGACAGGGCCGACAAGGGCCGGCGCAGAGCACTCAGATGGGGCCCAATCAGCACCAGGGCACGGCGAATCACAGCGATTCCCAGCGTGCTCGGCTGATGCACAAGACTAGCATTCGCGTGGTAGACGGGAACGGCTGGAGACGTAATTCGTACGCCGGAAGCCGTCGCCAACTTTCGTTGGTTGACTGGCGGGCCAGATGGGGACGCCTTTTTTTATGGACAGGGAGGGGGCTGTGGGTGCGGGCCACTTGGAGAGGAGCCCACTGGCACTCTCGACTCTTACCTAACTAGTGCTTCCGTATTTGCCTTGAAGAGACGACACACAGGCAACAAAGACGGGGCGATGGGACGGATGGAGGAGGCAAGGGCTTGCAGAACGATGATTGCAGCAGGGTCGACCGTGGATCGCAAGGGACAGATTCCTCGGCAGGATGGCACTGATTAGTGATAGTCTTGTGGACACGAGGACTAGGATTGATTGTATTGCATATTAAGGGTTGCGAGCAGCGGCGTGTCTTGGAACTAGTGGAAGAGAGCGCGACTGCGATCATGTAGTATGCAGTATGTAGGATGTATAGGTGGGTAATTCTGGTAGAATCGGTAAGCGCGAGAGTTGGCAGGAGAACGGCGACAAAAGAGACAAATAATGGAGGAATGAGAGGAGGAAGCCAGAGAGGGTGGAAGTTGAAGTTGTTCTGGGAAGGAAAGAACCATCGTGACAATGCCACTTGGCAAGAGGTCACTTGGGTCCTTCCTTCCTCACGTTGTGCTGCTGCTGCTGCATTCAGGCAGGTACTCGATCGTTCCTTCCTTCGGTAACAGTTCATCATACATGTACCTGTACCTCCCATCTACATCTACACTTATTCTGCATGCACTGTATAGTAACAACGTCCTTGCAATTAACATCAAGCACAAGTACGACGTACTGCGTACTGCGTCACTGTACGTACATACATGCTCCGTACGGTACTAGCCACTGACTAGTCGAGTGGCACCAAAAGCGGTGTACTAGTAGGCACTTGGTTACCGCTCGCGGTCACTATCGAGGACCATCATGCAGGCGCGGAATGGGGCTAGAGCCTAGGTGACTCTGCTTAAGGCTCTAACGCCGGAATTGAAAATAAAATACGAGAGTCCTTCCTGTCTTGGGATCGAAGTAGACGTGTCATAATCCGTCAGTTACTTACTACGTAGTATATGCTGTCTACTCTTATCGACGGTTATTGACAACGTAGATTAATACTCCTGATATAGCCAACGTTGATATGGCGGTGGATAGGATAGACGATCAGTTGATCGGAAGACGGCAAGGCGCGAGCGGAACGGGAAGAAGATGGCTCCAAAGAAGCAATAACGGATCGTGGATCTGCAGTCCTCGAATGACCGTTCTCGATGCTGCCTTCGTACGTAGATTATTACTACGGAGTAGATTAAAAAATCATTTTTTCTTCTCCGTCTCCTGTAGTGTTGACTGCAACCACGTCATTCGTTATTTCATCATTCGTCATGTACCGACGGCAGAGCTTGCTAATTGAATATGACCTGATATTCTCTCCGTGAGAGTCAGATATACGAAGAATGGATATCTAGGGCTGATGCTGATCGAGGCCTTTTCGTTTTGATTGAGAAATCTTCTCTGGTTCTCCTCCTTGGTCTGTCGCGGTATCGCCTGGCCAGGTAAGCACTTGGCTACGTCCGTACTAGGCAGTGTTTAACTTTGCACTTTCGCGGCGGAGGGAGGAGCCGGTCCTTTTAGGGCCCAGTGCCATATCCATGGATCAGCTTAAATAACGCTAGACCGGGATGTGCTGGTGTCTTACTGGTAATCAGTAATACGGAGTACCGGTATTACTGATTACTGATACATCGACAGGCGTTAGGGATGTTTTCAGACTGCAGGTAAATTTACGGGTCGAGACTACTCCATACTATGTACAAGCAGACTTGCTGCATCAACCCACTGATCACGTGTATTTTTGTCGATGGTCAATTTTCGGTGCTGTACTATGTACTACTATTTGGAGATCTTCAATTGCACGAATGATCGACAAATTCCTTTTTCCTTTCATTTTCAAGTCTCCAGTTTCGATCCAAATAAACTCGGCACATGATTTCGTGCTCATGTACTCCGTACGTGACCGACTCTTTTTGTGATTTGAATTTCTGCACAGGCCGCCAACAGGACAAGTCGAACGGGGAACGGATTGCATATGCATGAGCGCTTAGCCGGGGGTGTTCAGCGGGCCGCGCCGGCGTGATATGATTACTTCGCGGGCCAACGAAGAATCGATAAAAATCAAATTGGCTTCAGGCTGATGTGCAAGCGCAGATTGTGGATATTGATTATCTCTTTGCTGCGTGGTCGTTGGTCCAGTTGGCTTGATTTTTCATGGAAATCGCGAGCTCGGGTCAATCAAGAGTCCTCAATAGATATAGTACGGGGGTCCTATTCCTGCGTGTCTTGCCTAGCATTAGGTACCTACATTATATTAACCCCCGTAACGACCCCAACAAGCATGATGTATGACAACACTCGAACAATCCTAGTACTACAGTCTACTACGTAGAACAAATCACGAATAGTCCGAGGGTAGTATATCAGTGGCCTAATCTGAAGAAAAACCGACAGGGATTGCTGTCATAGGAACCATGTGCTGACGTCCACCTGATTTGTTGCGTGAATCCCTAACCGAAGCAGGTGGTGACGATAACCTTGGAACATACGAGGTATTGCATTCAGCTGGACTACCACATGCCACGCCAACCCATGCCGAGTAATACTTTGGCAAAATCGCTGACTCTACAGGGCTGTGTGTCACGATTCCTAGTTTCTTTCCTACAGGGGTAACGGTTATTCTATTTCCGACTCACCCGATGAAACCCGCTTTGAAGCGTCGGCGACTTGGGGATTGTGACTGACGGTCACTCCGACGGAAGAAAAAAACCGTATGTATGTACGTACCAACAATTGAATCTCCATATGAGCTAACGCCCAAGAGTTCGCCATCACACTTTGTGTATCCATGGTTCGTGTGGTTTGACTAACCTGTAGGCTGTTAGTTGGATGGGGATGTGTGGGCGCGGACGAGCCGTCCCTTCCCTTTCCTTTGACTTTCGTGTTCTTTTTGTTTTGTTCGACCTCAGCTGAAAAAAGTCTCAACGCGGAACCATACAAAAATTGCGAGTCTTTTTGCCACCACGGGCGAACGGCTTGATTCAATGTTTGTCACAGAAAATCGAGACAACATTAATGAAAGAAGAAACCAGGATTCGATTCGTCACAACCAAATTCCATTCTGAGCCAATCAACCCTTCCTCAGCCACGATTCATTTCCTTGTTTCTTGGAAAATCTAGTTAATTTACCGTCCGGATCTGCTCTTTTCTTGAAAGGTCATTTCAAACTTCCTGCGCGTCATCCATTTTTAGGTGGAGCAAGGACCTTCCATTCAAAGAAAAAAAAATAAAAAAAAATTATGATCCACCATTCTCCGATCTTAATTCCCTCTTTGCCTTGACGTGACTCGACAATTTTTTCGTGCTTCCTGGTTTTTCACTGGATGCCGGTACACAAAAAAAACATTTATGCAAGAACGGCCCGTGTAGTAGCCGCTGCACGTACGTGTAGATTATCTTAGTAACGTAGCATAGGGCTATGATTAAATGCACTTCAAAGATTCATCTTCTCTAGTGACTTTGCCTTCTGTGTGCTATGGTGAGTCGAGTACTCCATGACTCCATCCAATCAAAACATTAAAGACAGGTGGAATTACTATATCCTTGACTCGTTCCCAGATTCTGGTCACCGGGTCAAGGAGCACATTTCGCATCCATGGTTCTCTTTCGAACCAGTGCATCTCGTTTGCTTGGTACACGGAGAAGTCCGTTTTCATTATTACTCACTCCGTAGTACGTACTACGTACACGCTCAAGGGCCAACGGCCAAGACAACTGACAACAGCCCAGGATGATGGATCTCGGGACACACTCGGGATTTATCATTTCACACATGGGATCCACATCCTAGTCCACGGTCCCCCATAGTGGTGGGTGGCATTTTTGATGAAGGTCTGCACGAATCAGACTTGAAAACAACGGTTTTTCGAAGGAGAGGAGAATTTTGTGACGGTCATAATGATAGATGTGAGACATTTGAGTAAATCTCGTGTTCTGTTTTATTCATCCGAGGCTAGAATTCCGGGTACCTGCTTCGACTACGACTGATAGATACTGAGAAGTTGAATCAGCGAGATCTGGCCCAGTTTCCTATTCGGTACATACGTGCCAAACTCAAGTACTGTCAAGCCGCAACGACACCCCACGGAATTAATCAATATAACAACTGTTAATCATGATGCTACGCACCTGACTATAATCCAGCAGGTCCCTTGCACCGTCTCTTCACCGCTCAATGGTCGCATACATCCACCGATCCTGTCGATGTTGACCGCCAGTTAGCAAGTGTCATGGCATGATGGCAAGAAGAGGGGGGATAATACAGTACTATAGTAAGTACCATGTACGGAGTAAACAATACCAAAATTACATACAGTTAGTGTCCGGTACTTGTATGGAACAAGCGGCAGGTTTCTCGTCCCTCTCTTGCTGCGTTGGGTTAAGCGACCAAGCACTAAGGATGAGCGGACCGAAGCCACGCTGATTGCTGGGACTCCAATCACACTGCGTCGCCGGCTGATCCACCTCGGAAGCCCGCAGGCAGTTTCGGTCACATGCTCAGCTAGTGGCCAATAAGACCAAGGGGAGATGCATTTTTATTCTTAGTGCAGTTTTGACTTCTACTATTACTGTGAAGTGACTAGCCTCTTGCTGGCAGCCTGGCAATCCCCGACCAAGTCAGGCATTCATGCCTGAGTCTTGCCTATTTTGTCAGTCGAACTTTACTGCCTCGTCATTTCTGGTTGTCGCATTGATATCATAGACTGGATTCTGCAGTGTGTCCAGCATTGAGTCAGGAGCTGCATACTGTTGCTGGTACTGTGACTTGCATGTAGTCGCACCCGTACAGAATGTCTTGAACTTCAAATGATATGTTCATCTTATCTATCTTATCGATTGTTGTCTTTCATCTATCTACTCCGTATTGTTACTATTGTATAGTGTAGAATTTCCAATCCGGAAGGAACGACTGGCAAGTTGCAACAGCACCTTCCAAGAACAAGGAAACTGAAGCGAGCAGGCAGTCAAGGAAAGCGCCAGACGACACACGCCATCATTGCCTAAACCAAGTAACTAACTACAGGCTAGAAACTTTTTGAATTTGTGATAATCTCTCAGCCTTGCATGAAACCAACATCCATCGTCCACGCTGAGCCAACCGAACAATTTGATCGGATACCTACGGATATTGTACATGTACATGGTACTAGTTACTACCTAGGCACGAAGCTACTCAATTTCCAGATGTTGAGTAGACCATATTGGTATGTCTCGACACGAAACACACGCTGCGTTGGTTTAATGCATGGCTAGATGATATCTGGAAGGAGGCCATGGCCAACTCACCACCCGCATCGTTGAAGCTCGGATGGCAATGAAGGCCAGGCTGTCGATGCATAGTTACGCCGTCAAACGTCCTCGATTCTTCCAAGGCTATTGTGACTAGGCTTCAAACTACGTACTCGCTTCGTCTTTCCATGCTTCTGTTCTGGTCTCTCGTTTCTTTTCCCCGATATCAACGACAAACAATGACCATTGACCAACAGCCAGACCAAAGCAACTAGCATCTGACTTGCATAAACGCCGCCAATTGTCCTCTATTGACGTGGCTAGTACTACGTACATACATTCAAGAAAAATCAGAAAATGTGATGGATCACAAAAATCTTGACTGATCGTTTACGGCGATATCTCGATGAGAGTTGGTTGATCACGAAAGCCGAAAGCTTATGACTAATTGAGTGTCTTAGTGTCACAGGGATCCCACGGATCTTGACATTCCTGCGGTCAAGGTCAAGGCATACTTTTGAGGTCAAGGGACGGTGTCACGCTGCCAGCCAGGCGCTTTTGATGTTTGTTTGTAGGCGGAGGGCCTTGTTAAGTTCCGAAGTCTTGTTGATGGCTAGCCTTGACTAAGAGAGACAACAAAGGTACGGCCCAACTTGGTTGGTATCGAGTACTACCGTCTACATATGGAAGGTTAATGCCGGATATGAATTGGCCCGCTTAGTCTAACAATTACTTCATACAAACAAGTCAAAATCGCTGCAAGGACAGCTATCACACACAAAAATCATCTTCACAGGCTCACAGCACTACTCACTTTCATCTTCCTGGT
Source organism: Talaromyces pinophilus (assembly GCA_001571465.2). Taxonomy (NCBI): domain Eukaryota; kingdom Fungi; phylum Ascomycota; class Eurotiomycetes; order Eurotiales; family Trichocomaceae; genus Talaromyces; species Talaromyces pinophilus. The sequence continues at coordinate 1,104,654 of CP017344.1, read as the reverse complement.
CATTCTCGTCATCACTTGGCGGGTCATCGGGCATCACAACGCTGTTCAGATACGTTACCTGCAGATGATTGTCAGTGCCCAGGTCTTATATTCCTTGTAAAGGAATGGTGCTGCGGGTATGCCCGAAAAAGGCATTCATGTTAGAGGTGAGAATGAGTGAGGGATTATTAAGTTTCAATCTAGTCGATCCCAGGAGCCAATCGATTGATCGATATAGCATAGGGGAGTAATAGAGAAGACTCTTCATGTCACCATGATGCAGTGACATGCAGTTGAAATGCAAGCCTGGAATACGTCCTCTTGCATGCCTTCTTCTGTAAATGCCAAATGAGTTGAAGAGGGGTTGTCACGCCGCTAAACGCGGACCGAGAGCGGGTGGATCAGAGCGAATAACGAGGTGTGAAATCGAGACCGATTCCCACAGAAGGGCAAGGGCTGTTGCACTCGCAACTTGGTCGGTGGATCATTGTGCTGCATGGCCAGGGCATGATTGCAGAAGGCAAGAGGCAAAGGCAGCTGAAGGAGGGGTGGACGGATTGAAGGGACCACTCACAAAAGGCACCAATACTTCTATCAGACTCTCAATTCGCTCTTGTGCATCGGGGCTGAGTAGGATTTCATCCGAGAGTGGTTTACCGACTGTGTAGCTCCGCAATCTCAGTAAATCAATGTTGGGATTATCGTGTTCGTAGCCCTTGGAAGTGTCTGTGTTAGTGCCAGGAAAAATTTTTGTTAAGAACTTAGCAAGGATGCAAAGAAACGGGAAATGCTGAACCATGGAACGAAACGGCACTATGCTGCGCCGTCGAAGCCATCGCGTCGGCAGATTGGGCCAGGCATTGAACACACAGAGCACAGCATACGGAAAGAATGACTATCAAGCTCCAACCACAAAGAATGACTCTGCGTATAGGGAGCAAGTGTTATGCTTTTTGGCGGTATTTGTACCACCTCCTGTCGTAGTCATGCTCACTCTAGGCATGATTAGAAGGGGTTGGTGGTTGGCAACCTAAACGGGGGCATTCACCAAAGTTTGGTACCAATGGGCCTGGACTGTCACTGGCCGTCCCGTCCACCCGCAGCTTCCAACCATCAACCTTCATCAAATCAACCCGTGTCCTGTCATCAATTTGACAGTAAGAGTGCTGACTCTGAGAAAACATGGAGGAAAAGCATGTCACGCTTGTATACATGTCTTGGTAGAGCATTTATGATGCCTGACGCGAATGACCTTGCAGGTCAGGGTGATCCACAGCATCCGACGCACTGTTAGTGGTAGATCGAGAGCAGCAACCCAAAAGAAAAGATGCTTTAGTGCTGACATTCACAACGCAATGCAGGAAGGAAAAATGACCATTGAATCTTATCGCCGAGTCGTGCTTCGCTGCTTCATAACGGACCTTGAACCCTACCAATTGATACGTCGAACGTCGAACCGCTAAAAAACGACATTTTCCAGGCCGCGTGATGACGAGAAACAGGGGATTGTGAGAGATGGCAAAGGGTCTGAAATAGTGGCTAATTGGGTGCAGAAAGAAGATCATGAACAAGCTAGCTTACCTTTGGCTTGGTTTTCAATGCACTCTCCTGATTGTGGCTAATAAAAGCTTTGACAGCTTTGCGCTCGTCATCAGGTATGCCATTGAAGAATTCTCTTCTAAGGTCTGCGTTCCTCAGCACTGATTTAAGTCGCGTGGAATTCCGATCGACGTCTCTCCGAAGAAGAGCCAGTTTACTGCCCTCTGGCATCCATAATCCGGCACCTATCGTATCAGAAACGCGTTAACAAATCCTCATGAGACAAAATATATGGTTATCAGCTGCTATGAGAGGTCGCAGTCCTGCTCGTGGACAGATTGGAACGCATAGCTGGATACTGCGTGTAACTCACGGAACCGATCGTGATAACTCGGCCGGTCCGGAATTGATCGCTAACGAAACGCGAATACGTACCTATAAAGCAATGGCCAGGTTGGAGGTGCACATAATACGCTGCATATGGTCCCTTGCGTCCCGTACGACTCCTGTGTCTAGGTTAGCCAGCTCACGGGTTGTCTGTGGCAGGTGATACCTACCATGCAGCAGAGAAATGTGTCTGTGACTCGGTTAGCCAAGGTAATGCTCAACAAGATACCAGAGACCTAGGCTCTTGGAACAAAAAAGGGGAAACGGAAGAAGCAGTATCCTACCTTATAGGGAGTGGGATCATTACTGAATCTGACATCTCTATGGATGCGGAAGACCTGACGATCGTTAGAGTTTGGTGGACTGTACGTAGTAGTCAAAAGGGACGGGAGCAGGACTAACCAAATCCTTGGCAGGTAATTCCGGAATTGTTTCGTCTTTCTCGATGATTTTCTCGGTCAGAGTTTCCACGAATGTGTCCCAATCTTTTTTGGAAGCACGATAATCGGCGTCATGGGCTGCCGACTGGTTAGCGTAATCACGTCCGGGCGTTAAGGCGTTAAGGCTTTACGGCCAGGTCAGTACCTTTCAACCACTGCCGCTCGTTGTTCTCCTTGAGATCTTTCAAAAAGAGCATAGTATTCGGGTGTATCGTATCATCCTTATAGTCTATGCCGCCCAGGTCTCGTGCTTGGGGCTTTTTGATAAAGACCTCCTTTCCTGGACCTAGTCCTGTCTTGACTCCTTCCCGCCATAACTCTTTGCCTCTGGCCGTCTGTAAGGCAGGTGAGTCTCCTGCACCATCATCTGAATCTTGCTGCTTTGTTTTTGCGCTTCCTGAGTGCCGCCCGCGCCCTCTTTTCTTTGGCTTTTCTTCTTCGGATTCCTCCTCAAATGCTTCCTCTTCATTGATCGAATCCTCATCTTCATGGGCTGCTTCGTCTTCCTCATAGGCAGAGCCAGAATCGCCGTCGACGTCACTGGCTGATTCATCGGTATCAGAGCCTTCAAAATACTTGCTCTTTTTGGTGGTGCTTTTCACCGTAGACCCCGCAGAAAGTCGTTTCCTCTTGGTATCCACCTCAGTAGCTGGGCTTTCGCCCAATGAGAGCCTTGTCGACCGACGAGGCATGCTTTCTTTTCAGCTGTATGAATGGAATTTCAATCTGCCGCTGTAACCATCTGTGAATATCCCGCTGTAGGACGTAATTGCGGAAGCTTTGACCTGGGAAAACAAACTCCTCTCGACACTCCGAATCAGCGACAAGAAAAATCGAAACAATTTATATTCTGGTTAGCTTGCAGCACCAAGAAAGTCAGCTTGTATCGGTGCCAGTGGACAGGAAGACCCGCATATCATAGCGGGACGGACTTACTCCATAGTAAGTCTTGCAGTAAACGAACCTCGTGTTAGGCGTAATAAATGGGTAGCCGTAACGGCCGCTTACCGCCTCTTTCACAGTAAAATACACGCCCGCGATAAATTACGCTATCACCTCTGACTCGTCTCCAACGCAGAAAAAAGCAATTTCATCTTTTTATGCTGTTTCTCGCCGTCACATTTTAGTGCAATCGCTCATTTTGTGCAGAATCTAGCCGGAAATAGCCAACATCGATCGGGAGGTTGTTCGACGTCATTGCATTGCGGTGATCTGAGAAATGCACAACCATTGGTTGGTTAATTTGACTTGCATTTTGGAACCGTTGATATTCGAATAAGGAAACAAAGCAGTAGTAGAAAATGGCCGCATCATTGCAATACGGCGCTGCTACCATTACGCCGGGTTTTCTGGCACGTAAGAGCAAGATTTTATCTGATTTGTCTGTTCCCGATGCAGAGTATACGGATCTGTCGCCAAAGGGTTCGGTCGATGAAGGTATTCGCGACTTGATCAGGGACATCAATGCTTTGGATGGCCTCGTCACTACTAGCAGCTGTGCTGGAAGAGTAAGCATCTTTGTCGAAGGTAGCAAAAAGACGAACAAGAAGCGAAAGACGGATACCGCAGACGATGGAAACCCACAAGCGATTGAACAAGCTGCGGGACAGGTTCCAAGTCAACTTGATGGTGGTAAAATCGAAGACCAAAATCAGGCTGAGAATGAAGATGAGGGTGAGTTTGCCAACAAGGAAGGTGATGCTGGGCGGAGGTTCGCTCTTTCCGGCGGAAAGGGCGAGGGAAGGTGGTTGTATGTCTCACATGACCCCGTTGACAACAACGTCAAATCTTCATACCATGAGATGTTTGGCCTTGTTCCTGGAGATGGAATCCCTAGAACTAGCACTTCTGGCGATGCTAATATGCGGCTCATTCGCTTTCACTATGAGCCAATGGTGCGTGCCGCAATATTCTATGACATCTTCGATCTAGTGCCTATGAGGCTAACAACTTCTAGATCTTACACGTTATGACTGCCACGCTTTACCACGCTCACCCAGTTCTAGCCGCTGCATCCCATGCAGGCTTTCGTGAAAGTGGGCTTCAGAGCTTGCGGTGCCTTGAGGTTTTACATAGTAATAGTCCAGATCAGCAATCGCCATCGACAGACCATGCATCGCACAGCCCGGTTGTCGCCGTTCGCTCAGCTGGGTTGGCTCTTGAATCCGTTATCGGGTACTGCGAAGATAGCAACGGCGACTCAGAGCCACTATTGCGCAGCCTAGTCACGGAAGAGTACTTACGAATGCTCGTGGCTCTCGCCAATGAAAGGTTTGAAGTCAATAAGGAACGTGTGGAACGGTTCCGATCTAGATTACTTGACCTCTACAAGACGGCGCCGGACGCGGCACCTAGAACTGCTCATAGAAAAAAGCCCTCTGATTGGGAAGATCCGCAGGCCCGGAAGGCCAGAAAGCGACAGGAGGGTCTCAAGAGACAAGCAGAGAAAGCTCAACAGAAGGAATTCAATTCAAACCCCGAGGACACGGATGTCGATATGAGCGTAAGCTTTTGAAGCAGGGATCGATACGAGAAATTGCTACTACAGTAGTGCTTCAAGCTTACCTACGAGGTTTTTCCTCCCGACAAATGTTGAGAACGGCGGTTATCAGATAATCATGTTGCATTCATGTTCCCTTTTAGGATTATTAACCTCGCTGCATACAAAATGAGTGACTAGTGGGGTGCAATGACAGGAATTCAACTTTGTCGTTTCACGGTCAGAAAGGAAACGAACAACACCACTACCTAAAGAAGGAAAGAACAGAACAACTGAGGATTGAGGGGAGCGAGCACCTCAAACTGTCAGACATTGATCAATCAGCTCAATTGCCATACTCAACTTCCATTCGAAACGTTCATTGCAAGAAAATAAGGATGGGAAAAGACCAGAAAGATGTGGCGGAAACCAAAGAAAAAATTGCAGAATCATAGAGCCCTATGATATGCGACCATGCGGAGGAATCCATCCACGTGTAGAAATGTCGATGATCAAATCAAGACTTGATTGGAAGGCCCTTGCTGAACACATCTTCCTCATCCTCGGACAAAACGGTGAGACCTCGCTGCTGGCTGGACACCGATAGGTTGGAAACATGACGACTTGAACGCTCGCTGCGACCGACAATGTCTCCTTCTGCAGATGCAAACGCATTCTTGCTTAGTGCGGCATAAGAAAGCCGGTCAGATGAAGTAGTAGACCAAATTCCGTGCTGCAACATCAGAGTGTTGACATTGTGACTATCGCTCGACTTCACATCCTGATCGGTAGTAACATTTGCAGAAAAACGTGCAGCGGCTTGCGACACTCTGCTACCAGGAATGGATAGGAAGGATTGATCGTGGTTGTCTGAAAACCCGCTGATGCTCTGAATGGTAGGCGGAATCGAGATGCTTCCCCTACGACGAACCGGAACGGAGCCCTTGAGATCAGATTGCGCGGTGAGAGGTGCGACAGCCGAAAAAGACTGGCTATGCTGATGCCGATATTTAGGCTTGTTCTCAAGCGATACACCATAGATATCACTCTCATTGGTGGCCAAACTGCCGTTAGTCGAGCCAAACTGACTAACTGCCCCGGAGAAGGTAGAGCTGGTGCCAGATCGAAGACGAACGCCTTGAAGAGCAGAAGCCAGGCTCTCATCATCTGAATTGGAGTTTGACAAGATTTTCTGATCACAAGATGGAGGCGACGGAGAATTGCGGTGGGAGACTTCATGCCTGGCAGCTTCTTTAGCCCAAGGGTCTGGGAGCGCAACAGTCTGGTCTTTCATAATCTGCTGTGTTGGGACTGGGCTGCTAAGAATCATAGGCCCTGCGAATGGTCGAGTTGCGTTCTGGATTTCCGTGTGCAAAGCAATTCGAATCAAGTCGCTGGCCAACTGGATTTCGAGCTTTGCAGCCTCCTCGAAAGTGGTCGTCTTGTTGTGGAAGTTCCATTCGACCCACAGATGGCCCCAAGGAGAATCTTTCATCAGACAAGCTCTATTGCGCCAATTGTTGCGAACGACCAGATCGTCCTTGTCGCATGTGCCAAGAGCTTTGCGAGTCAATTGGGCGTAATACTATCAACAGACAAACGGTTAGCTTATGCTTGTTATCAGAGAAGTATGAAACCATGGAGTGAATACCATAACGTCGTACTCGCTAGCCGAGTTGCTCTTCACGAGACAGTCGAAGGGCCAGAACTCAAAGTGATTTCGGTGGACGATAGGAGAAAAGGCGGGCATCTCAGCAGCTGCGATCAAGCAAAACTTCTGTCGCTCATTGAAGGCGGGACACTTGACCCCAGCACGAAGGAGATCTACAAGCAGCGATTCATTGAGGCCGATGATACGACGCTGTTTGACTTTCTCAGACAATTCCAAGATCTGTTGTATGGCTGCTTGGTAAAGCTCGTCTCGATCAGCAACGGTGTACATGGAAGTGGCGAACCAGGGAAACTGAGCTTATGTTAGAGACAGGGCATCATAAGAGTCAAAGATGAAAGGCATTCATACCTTCCACAAAGTAGAGATCAAACATTCATAGGTTCGCTGACGGCAACGCTCGGTGAAGGGAGACTGAAGAGGAGAAACATATCAGTGTGAGTGTCAATAGGAGTATTGGATCAGAAGGAATACATACACGAGCAGGTACCAGGGCGTGAGACACCAGGCCACGAATCTCTTCGCTGGTCAAGAAACCTTGGAAGCCGACGGAGTAAGGATCGGTGTTGGGAAGCAACTTTGGCATGCCGTTCTGCCATTCAACGCACTTTGCTCGAGGGAACAAGTCGTGCATCAACTCATCCTCAGAGCTCAATGCGATGTCGACATGACGTGTTCCCAGACGAGGATAACGTCCAGACTCCGTGAAGCTAAGACGACGAGCCGCTGCCTCGGCGTCCTTTTGGGTCTTGAATTCGACAAATGCATCCATGGTCTTCGCGGTAGACCGTTCCATGATGATGTGGATGCCACCGCCGAGATCAGGGCCAATAACACCAGCGTGGCGTCCCATCAACTGATGAATCTCGTGCCTAGTGACGGCGTAAGGGAGCTTGTGCTATGTCAGCAAAGAGGCTAAGAAAAGCAAAAAGTGATCAATGCAAGAACTTACGTTGCTGATTTTGACGACTCCGTACTCCTTGGGCTGCTGCTCGCCTGCCATGTTCTTGAAAGGGAAGTTCTGGATATCGCACGCTCCAGCACCGAGTCGAGCCTGCACCTTCGATATCTCGGACTTGTCCATGTTTTGCTGGTCGATCTTGCGTTGAACAGCCATACGTTGTTCCATCTGCTGCTGAATTTGCTTTCGCTGCTCATTCATGAACTGCTCCATCTGATGGCCATAGACCTGACGGTGGTTGAGCTGGTTAGGCAGTGGGCTGTGGGCTTGCTGCTGAGGTTGGACCTGAGGCTGTGTGTGGTATTGCTGGTGGTTTGCCTGCGCGAACTGCGATCCAGCAACGAAGACCTGGTTCCGCATCGAGGGAAGCATGTATGGGCCCGCTCCATACCGTGGCTGCCCCTTTGCTTGGAATGGACCTCTGCCAGCAGAGAATCCCGGAGCGTGGGAATACATGACGGCTTGATGCTCGTATGATTTGAGAGAGAGACGAGAATCGAAAGCTGGAATGACGACTCAAAAAGAGTGACTCGAGAACGACGAAGAAAGTGAAGAGAAGGATGGATTTGAGGCTTCGAAGACTGCCAAACGTCAGGATATCTGAAGCAAAAAAGAAGGTGTAGATGTGAAGAGAGGATACCAAGAAGGAGGAAAGAGTGAAGTGAAGTGCAAGATCCCCCCTTTATATAGCTGTGGAATGGTGAACAGAGTCAAAGATGCTCCTTTTCAGATCTCATTCATATCTCAAAATGGCATTGTTCCATCTCACTACTTGAAGTGAATCTATTCACATCAAGGGCTATGAATAGGACCCGCTTAATGAAGTGAGAGTATTCATCATTATAGATCAAGATGAGCTCCGCTTCAGAAACTATCATTATTGGGTTCCTGAGCTTGATCGTGAACATGCGGGTCTGGTAGGTCACTCGAATGTCTCCCTATCAATGAATTCATTGATATACTGAGGTGACAGGCTTCCCACAATAGTTGAGATTGAGACTTGAATAGGATGAAGCACTGGACAAGATTGAACAATCTCAACCTCCTGGTCAGATGATCGAGTATGCTACCCAATGGAGGAGTACACGCTGTCGGCGATGAAGTGTAGATACCAAATAGAGTAGGCCGACTTTGGCCATTTCGGTTGAGATTCAGGGTGTTTCTAGCTGTCATCTTGAGTACATGTAGCCATCGCAGTTCGAACTTCGAATAAACAGGCTGGGATATATCTAAGGATTTCTCTCTAGTAGATATCTCATCCAATATTCTTCCTACACTCTGGACGCCATCTGTACCTAGGTATATCACTCTGGTGATATAAAGATGAACGTATGAGACGACAGATACAGCCTCTGAGCTTATCTAGATGAGGAAATGAAATGAGCCAATAACTGGCATGCACAAACTACTTGTTCAATACCCTGCAAATCGTCTACAGTTACAATGCAACAAAGAATACAACAATAGATTGTCTGAATTCATAAACAAGGCTAAAAGATATCATTGAATCAATCAAACTAAATATAACCCTATTGTTAGTCTAAGCGCCACATGGGTCACAGGACGAGAAACTTACAGGGGTGAGAAAGGACTCGGCGACAAATCGGGCTCGAGCATTCAACTGTCGAGAGAAATGTCAGCTCAATACAAACAATAGGAGATAGATCGGGTCACTTGAAACGTACAAAGAGCTTCATCTCTGAGATCTCCTTATCCACTTCCTCCATACTGTGCGATTGGTTAGTTTTCGGACTTTCCACGGGCTTGTAGGTCAAACGGCTAGGCATCCAATGAGCAGGAAGACATACAATTGGATTATGAAATCGACGAGCTTGTGTTTTAACATGGCTTCGGTGTGAAAGTTCGTAATGAGGAAGGAAATATCGTATCCCTGTGTACTAGTCAGAAATCGTTGAATCTGGATGATGAGACATGCAAGCGTGACATACCCTCACAGGTTTACGTCGCAAGATGAAGAACGATTCCGCACGCTGAGTCAAGAATCTCGTAAACTTATGTACTAGAATATTCTCGATTTCGTCGGCTTGCTTGATACGGATGCTAACGCGCACACTGTTCACACTGGGTTCGATCAGGACCCTCTCGCTCTCATTGCGGGCCACTGTGAGCGGGTTCAAGAGCAATTCGGGAGAACTGGCAGCTTCGATTTCGGGGACATTATGTCTCTCGGAGGTCTGGGATGCGAAGTTCGATACGGAGAGAGCCGCCGTCAAGGAGGATCGGACGCATTGGAGGTACGGGCGGAGGGATTGCGACTAAACTGTCAGCTTGGTATAGAGGTTGGGTATGTCCGTCTTACCATGTTGATGATCGGCCAGCGGGGTATCCTATTGCTCAATCATGCAATTCAATGACTTGACATACAGTCGCAAATTGTAACGAGAGACTACTAATTCGACACAGCCGTTCAGACGTCGCGCCAAGTCATAGCGTTGAATAATAGAAGCTGAGTAGTTGTTGTTGCGGGGAGCTCAGGCGGCACGATTGATTGCGATGATGGCAGCAGCGGGTCTACGTAGTACGGCGGCCTACCTAGTGTTTGCACTGTTTGCTTCCTTCCATCAACAGTGTCGTCAAGTGCTCCCCGCAAGTGGCGGCCTTTGTTTACCGCTTCATTAACCTCATTACATTTTCTCAAATCTCTTTTTGGCATTCGATCTCTTTTAGAAGTTGGTACGGTCTTGAAGTTGTCATCTACATTCTCTCGCCATGACTACGATACCAGGTTTGTCCTTCCCCTTCCACTTGAAGCTTAGCTGTAGGAGCTCCAGTGCTGATTAATCCAAAGTCATCGTCAAGCATCAGGGCAAACGCTACGATGTCGAGCTCGACCCATCATCGAACGGCGAAACCTTCAAATTCCAGCTATACTCGCTGACCGGCGTCGAACCAGAAAGACAAAAAATCTTGGTGAAAGGTGGCCAGCTCAAGGATGAAACTGAGCTTTCAACCCTCAAGGCGAAGCCTGGACAGACTTTTATGATGATGGGAACTCCATCAGGAGCTGATGCGTCAGCTATTTTGGCTCGTCCCAAGGAGGCCGTTAAGTTTTTGGAGGATATGACGGAGGCAGAAGCAGCCCGAGCTGAGGGAGCCACTCCAGCTGGTTTGCAAAACTTGGGTAATACTTGCTATTTGAACTCGACTTTACAGACTCTACGAGGTATCCCGGAACTACAACAGGAACTCTTACGATACAGTTCGACGGGCTCTGATGGAGCTTCTCAATTGGGTGATCTCAGCGCCCTCGGCCTCGGAGGTCTCGGTGCGTCGTCAGATTTGACCGGTTCATTGAGGGACTTGTACAAGCAAATGTCCGAAACCCAGGAAGGATTTCCGCCGTTGATGTTCTTGAACGTCCTCCGCAACACGTTTCCGCAGTTCGCACAAAAAGCACAGAATGGTCACGGATATGCGCAGCAGGACGCTGAGGAAGCCTGGTCACAGATCTTGACCCAGCTGCGCCAGAGGTTGAAGGTCAAGGATGGCGAAACCGAAACCTCTTTTGTTGATAAATACATGAGTGGTCGATTCGAATCCATCCTAGAATGCGATGAACCAGCCGCCAAAGAAGCAGGTGAAGAACCTGTCAGCTCATCGGATGTCTTCCTCAAGCTAGACTGCCACATCGACAAGGACATAAACCACCTGGGTGATGGAATCAAGGCTGGTCTGGAGGAAAAGATTGAGAAGCGTTCAGCTGTTCTAGACCGAGACGCCACTTACACCAAGAAGTCAAGCATAGCTCGACTTCCAAAATACCTGACGGTTCACTTCGTTCGATTTTTCTGGAAGCGGGAGAGTCAGAAGAAAGCCAAGATCATGCGCAAAGTCACCTTTCCCGCCGAGCTTGATGTTGTCGAGTTCTGCACAGATGAGCTCAAGAAGAGACTGATTCCCGTCAGAGACAAAGTTCGCGAAATTCGTAAAGACGAAGAGGATGCTGAGCGCGCGCGCAAGCGACAGAAACTGGCTCACCGACAAGAAGAGGATCGCAAAGCAGATGCCGAATCGGGTCAACCAGCCGAACCCTTACAGAAGAAGAAAAAGGCAGAGGAAGCGGAAGCCAGCAAGAGCAACGACAAAGATGGCGATACCGCTATGGACGACGTTTTCAAGTCTGACGAAGAGTACGAGGCTGAGAGGAGAGCAGCTATTCTTAAGGCGAAGAAAGAGCTTTTCGAACTCATTGATCCAAGCCTAGCGACCGACGATGGCTCTAATCAATCGGGACTTTATGAATTGAGGGGAGTGATTACTCACCAAGGCGCCAGTGCTGACAGTGGGCATTACACTGCATACGTCAAGAAACAGGGCCGTCTTGTCGACGATGCTCGTGCCCCTAATGGCAAGCGACGCGAAGACGATGGGAAATGGTGGTGGTTCAATGATGACAAGGTGACCGAGGTTGATGCCGAGAAGATTGAAACCTTGTCGGGTGGAGGTAAGACTTGACTCGTGCTATTGTAATGTTGCTTCTTGCTAATAGATATTCCAGGCGAGTCTCATTCGGCACTGATCCTTTTGTACCGAGCCATCGATCTCCCTAGCAAAGACGAGCTAGAGTCCTAGTTGTGGTCGGCGTCTGGTTCCCGCTGCCCGGGCTACCGATCTCAGAGAATATCAGGCCCTCACGATAGATCTATGAACAGGCAGACATGAAGTTCATATCAGATCTCGGGGGTCATCTATCAGTTGGTAAGACACGAGGCGGATGGTGCTTGGAACGCAGCAGAGGATATTATGCATTGATGATACACAAGATGTACATGGTCAAAACACACTTCGCAGATAAAAGAAACCAGATCGACTTTAGACAGAGGCGTCTGTGTCCGTACTTGTACAATTTCACTCTACTTTCCGTAGAACCGTCTGGGAGTTGGAAATAAGACAGCTATCACTCATTCTATCAGGACATCAAAAAAAGAAACCATAACTAACCTCTTGCAGGTTGAAGAAAGTTGCGACGTCGGCATGATTCGAACATGCGCGGGCGAACCCAAGTGATAGTTTCCACGATATTTCCACGATCATACTAGATAACAGGTCACGTGACATTCTAATCACTCTCCATAACCACTCGGACACGACGTCTATGCTTATTTCTTTGTCTTGCTATTTTTGGATAATATCGGCTCTTGATATGTCTCGCCGAGTTGTGAGAAACAAGTGCTTTTATCTCAACTTTTCTGTCGTGTGCGCGTGCGAACCCAAGTGATATCGTCTGCAGAAGTAGCAAAAAGGCTTTCGTAAGGGGGGACCTCACTTCCTTAACCTCTCGGACACGTCTAGCTCGTGACAAACACGATCAGCTTGCATACTATGCTTTCTTAATGTCCCTTCTGCCCAGTGCCGAGGCTCGAGTCACGATTGCTTCCGCGCCTGTCCAGCTATCCAACTCAACATCTCGTGCCACCACAGAGTGTACCTGTACTCTCTGGCGGTAAAGAGGTCAAGATGTTCCACGCTTCAAGAACACAATTCAATACGCTACCTTTTCTTCGCGCCGTTCCTCGATCCTTCCGTCGCGGCGTTGTTCCCACGCAATTGACCTCCACACCTGCCCGCAAGAACACAACACTCGCGTTGAACAACAACCGTCCAATCCGACGATTCAAATGGACACGAAGAATATTCTGGGGACTGCTATTTGGTAGTCTGGGATACTATTCAGCAAAATCATCAGCCAACGCATTCTTCCACCCTGCTGAGCCAGGTTCGAAAGAGGATGCGGCCCAGTTGGAACGCCTCCGGAAACTGGTTGATCGCCTTCCAGTGGTTCAGAAGCTGAGACTAGATCCCATGTGCGATGAATGGGATGCATATGAAGACTTTGTAGACAAGGAGCGGAGACTCACAAGTGGTCCGTTGAAAGGTAGTCGGGCTCTTGGGGTCCAGGTAAGCATACCGATCACGATTGTATTCTCGTTCCCAACGATGATGTTCTGCGCTGACACTTTTCGAATACTTAGAGAATATTTTGGAAGGAAACGGAGGGAGTCTGCTTCAACATAGTCCACTTTGGAGAAAGCACCGATGGCTGGCCGTCAGTCGTTCATGGTGGAGTTTTGGCGACTGTTCTGGACGAGACTCTCGGACGAGTTGCAATACGATCTGTACCTGCGCACACGGGGGTTACCGCCCATCTCGAAGTTGCCTACCAACGTCCCTTACGTAGCAGGGAGTTCTATACAATTATTGCCACGCTGGACAAGAAACGCTCTACGGATCGAAAATCTTATGTCGCCGCGGTTGTGGCCGATCAGAAAGGGACCATCCATTGTAAGGCCAGTGCTTTGTTCGTTGTGCCCAAAGACATCCCGCTTCGGCCCTTGGTAGAACGCTTCTGAAATGAGTTTCAGAAAATCTGTACACGAGCATATATTTTTTCGAGGGCCATTTTCATTTTATCACCATGGGCTAAGCGATCATGGACAGTGACTCGTTGTACACGCTTGAAAGTTGACAGCCTTGTTGTGTTCCGAACCAAATCCCAAGGCTACAGAGATGTATATACCCTGCAGCATAAGATCCTGCGGTAGATACTTTGATTAGTGTATCGTTACCGCGAACACTATCACCACCAGTAAAAGATCAGCGAGTCATTACAGACACGGCAATATTCATGAGTCAGGATGGCTCTATTGATCCAATTACTGGAATGACCAGTTAATCCTACGTTTCCGTTCTTATACATCTCTACCTGGTCTAGAAACTCATGTGTGACCAACATTTGCACAGATTCAAGGCATTCAACGGGTACCGACTTGATGGAACGAAACTTCCCCGAAGGTCCCTGGTCCAGATGTCACTAGAAATGGGGGTGAGCTGTGAGCTGATGCAAGTGTCTATAATGGGTTTGTCAACAATCTGTTGCAGATTTCAAAGTCGACTACAGTGCACACATACTAGTGGAGCTGTGATCAATGATAATTCCGAGGAAATCGCTTGGTGTACAGGTGGTTGAGGAAGTGAGACGATGCACTTTGATATCGTCCGTTGCAGCATTTCATAGTCGAATAATGTCCATCTTCTTTCCGAGCAGTTAGTATAATTGTGTGACTTGGGCCGTTACGCGCTTTGCGATATCATACAATGACTAGATACAATGAAAAAGGTGAATATGCGGGCGTATACAGACAGACATAATGAGAAGAGACAGTAGCACAGCTTGAACAAAAGAAGACGGACCACTTATGTCCTCGTTCCTCTTATCTACATATCTCGCTATGTATGATCAGGCAAAACCACATGTGCAGTCAGGATGAAACAGCCAGAGAGAAAGGCCAAATCTCAGTATATCCTCCGAACAACTGAAATAGCAAAGTGTCGGACGATTAGAACAACTACAAGAAGCCCTAAAGGCATTGTACGTATTCAAGCAGCAGCCCCGACATTGTTTGCCATGTGCCATTCAGGACAAAAACATGAAGTACCTGCTTTTTTTACATATTGGAGGACACCGACTGATTCATAATGGTCTAGATTTTCAGTTAGTGGTGACCCATCACACTTTCTGTCTCAAGATTCTCTTTCTCGGCGAGGAATTGAAAATGAATTATTCTATCAGACGAGAAAGTTAGTCACACCAGAATGAACACTCGAACCCTATTAGATCCGAGGTCTAGCTTGATCTGTACAGATTCCATGATCAAGGGGTACGTATACGAAGTAATAGGAGTCACTATAGCCTAGTGTCGTATATCTTCAGCGTCTGTGCATCAATGTACTAGAATCTAAGCTTTCGCTCCTTTGACCTAATCCGACAGGGTGCTCCGGCGGACAAGCCAATTGTCTCTTGTCCCGGAGAATGGATTGTAGAGCTTACAAGTTTCGACGACAACGATTCGGAAGACGATAGGCTTGGGTCCAATGGATTGACATGTCAATCCAGTGCCATGCTCCACTTAATCTATAATCTATTAAGAATGTGGAAACGCGGGGGAATCCTCTCGATTATAGATTGCAAATGTGGGCAGTTGATGAGGAGAAATTGACACATTTGCCGAGGAACAAGATATCAGAACTTTATTTGCATAATCTTTGCCACGCGGAGAACTTAATCTATAATCTATGACGTTAAGAATGTGGAAACGCGGGGGGATCCCCTCGATTATATTGCAAATGTGGGCAGTTGAGGAAGAGAAATTGACACTTTTGCCGAGGGACAAGATATCAGAACTTTATACTGCTAGAAACTCCAGTCTGCCATGAGCACGAACCTAAAAGTTTGGGGACTGTCATGAAACGCTTGTAGAGCGATGGATTTGACGGCTTCATCCTAAGAAAGGCCGGGGTCATAGCCTCTTTGGAGTTGGCCGGTTAGGTATGCTTAGAACTAACTTTAGGCCCGCCCAGGCCTAGTCTTGGGGCATTATCAGAATACGTACTCCGTATGGGCTAAGACTGTAACTTCTCCTTCGTACCATCCACGGCGAAACGACATGCACGCTACTCCGCCCAGAGACCAGACCATGTATCAGTTGATCCAAAAAAGAACATCCCGCTCTTCTTGTCCGAAAAAGAAAAAGCGCCGAAAATCGCGGCCTGGTAGCCCCAGCAATGGGTCTTCTGCAAGGCGGGGAGGGAACATAGGCCACATCCCTTGCTCGATATCCAATCCGCTTGGGGCTTGGGGCTTGGGAGCAATAAAAATGACATATACGTACATGACATACTATCAATTGTGTCCACTATCCAGCCATTATTCTTCTCGATGCCCGCTGTGTTCAGACCCAAGAAGCGATGGAAGCATAGTGTAACCTAAATGCACGTTGCACTAGAGAAATAACGCATGTGCCTAGCCTAATCGTAGAAGATCCATGCCATCCATGGATGTATAAAAAGTCCGGTGTCGTCCCTTGCACAGCTGAAACAGTGTCTGGCAGATGCTGGCCAGCCTTTTTTACCTGTCTAATCTCTCACTGACGTATTTGGGACAACAGTCCTAGATATAACTTAAGATATCCTGGTTTTTCTCTGTTTTTCTACATACATCAATAAAAAAGCAAAGTGACATTGGTTGTTACCAACATGGACACCAAAGAAGAAATGTCGCCGTCCTTCAGCCATGGCACAACTAATAGCACCCAGTCAAGCCCTAAGAGCAACTTGGAGGCGATACCTATTGTTGAAGTAGTCGGAGACCCAAGCGTTGAAGCACCTGTATGTGAAAGTGTTTCAATGTTTGAGACCTTGACCACCCACTGATCAATATCAAGATGACGATGAAGCGGTTCTTGGGCCTGACTGCAATGGCGTTTCTGTGGACTGGTAAATATTCATACCTAATTCATACCACGAACAGATCTGATATAGATATTGTCTTTTAGGCTCTCAGATTCCGATTTACCTTTTCGGCGGCATTCCTCCCTATATCTATGCATCCATTGGTGGAGCAGATCGTTGGATCTGGTTTGTACGTGCTTTCCCACAAAGAATAGTTTTTAGCTGCTAAACTAGAGCTAACATACATGCAATATAGGTTCTGGCAAACCTGCTCGCCCTCGCAGGTATCTGTCCATTCGTCGGTAGTCTATCCGATCTGCTCGGTCGTCGATATGTCGCTATCCTCGGTGCAACACTCGTATGTCTTGGTCTGATCGTATCGAGTACTGCCAATACCATGAACATTTTTATCGGAGGCATGGCCATTTCCGGTGCTGGAGCAGGTAATTTCTTCCAGGCATATGTCCCCTCTCGAGAACTTGATACTAATCATATATACAAAACAGGCATCAACGAATTGACGGCCCTCTCAGCCACGGCCGAAATGGCACCAACCCGCAAGCGCGGCACGTACGTCGCAGCCCTGATCTTGACAATCCTGCCTTGGTCCGCCTCAGTCATGTGGGCTCAACTAATCGCCTATCACTCTAACTGGAGATACGTCGGTCTACTAGCTGGTATCTGGAACGGCCTCGGACTGATTTGCACGGTATTCTTCTACTTCCCGCCCAAACGAGAAAACAGTCAGGGTTTGTCGAAGAAGGAGATTATTTCCAGGATTGATTTTGTGGGTGGCTTTTTGAGTATTGCTGGGCTGATTCTGTTTTTGGCGGGGATGCAATGGGGTGGTTATCAGGTGCGTTCTGTGCACTAATTCATCGGAAATAGACAGCTGACCTGTATATGGTTAGTATTCGTGGAAGACAGCTCACGTCTTGGTTCCACTCATACTCGGATTTTTCATTCTTGTCGCATTCGGATTCTGGGAAGCCTACGGAGCTCGCTATCCCATGATCCCCAAGAAGATAATGCAGGAACCTCGCACACTCGGCCTGACCTTATTGATCACATGGATCTCCGGCGCGAATTTCATATCTGTCATTCTGTTCTGGCCAACGCAAAGCTTCAATCAGTTTGGCCATGATCCCGTAGGCGTCGGCCTTCGTTCTCTTCCTGTTGGATATGGTATTCTGGCTGGCGCATGTATCACGCTTTGCTTGTTGTCGTATATGAAGGGTCAGATCAAGGCGTTGATGATTGGAAGCAGTGTTCTGATGACTGCCGGTATGTTTATTCCTCTCAAGATTGGGCTATGAATGACAGTCACTAATTTAACACAGGATGCGGAGCCATGGCTGTTGCGACACCTGACAATCTCAACACTCTATGGATCATCTTGATCATCGGAAGCCTTGGAATCGGTGGCATCGTCGTCCCAGCAAGTATCATGACGACCATCATCTGCCCAGATGTGAGCGAACCTCCATATCTCTAGAAATCGTGAACACACCTAACCATCCACAGGACCTAATCGCCACAATCGCATCCCTAACACTCTCCATCCGCGTCGTCGGCGGCGCAATCGGCTACACCATCTACTTCAACATCTTCATCAACAAATTCACCACAAACTCCATCCACTATATCGGCGGGCTAATGATGACCGAACTCGGCATCACAAACGTGACTTATATCACCGAGGCAATCGAGCTTACGACCGCTTCGCTGCTGGAAGAATTGCAGGCTATTCCCGGTATTGCCGGAAACACCACTGCGTATGAGATGGTTGTTGCGGCGGGCCAGGTTGCGTATGCTGAGAGTTACAAGTATGTTTATCTGGCGTCTATTGCATTTGGGGCGCTTTCGATTGGGGCTTCGTTGTTTTTGGATGATATTACGAAGTATATGGATGATCATGTTGCGGTTCAGTATCATTGATACTGGTATTACCGTCCACAAACAAGGGTTGGCTTTTGCTATTCTTGTTTTGTATGAGTCCAGTGTTATGACTTGATGAATGACTGTATGGAAGTTGTGATGAATCAAAATAGTGCAATTGACATTGACTAGTAGCTTGCTAATTCAACCTTTAGTACTAATGAATAATCCTTCAGTAACAAACAGCCTTGATATATGGGTATCGAAGAACGCCATGCCATGCATTAAACAATAGTAGCATCAGAGAAGTCAAATTACATTGTCTCGATGCGATCAAACTGAAACTTCCTGTTCGATGAACTGGTTCGCCTACTGCGATCAGTTGCATTTGCTGTCAGAACACGACTGAGGCCTCCACCGAGGCCTCGAGCAAAGTTTGCCCCACGCCATGCATCCAAATCATCGTCAGTTTGTCCAGCCATGACACTCTGTCGAGATCGAGTTGCCATTTCAGGTCTAAGACGATGGTGTGCACCGAGTAGATATCCTCTCTCGTCGTAGGTCGGCGTTGCAGCAGGAGATGGCATGACTACTGTCTCAGAGTGCTCAGTGCAGCTGCAGCCACACGGGCTTGGACAGACCAAATCCGAAAGATCTTGTGCTTCGCCAGTATGAGGCTGTTGGAGCGAGAACCATTCTTGGTGGCATTCGAAACAGCATACGTGACCACACTCTAGACATGGGATGAACATTCCAGAAACAACCTCTCCGCAAATAACACACCCAATATGAGCATATAGAGGTTGCACAGCAGCGCATGAGGGACATTTTGGAAGAGGTGGTGGCTTCACCATTTTGCCACTAAAATCTTCTGGCTTAACAGAAGAGAAAACAGATCTGTACAGCGCATGTCCACACTCTGCACAGTGTCGTTGGACACCAAGAGTTTCACCTGTGGCTTGTTTTGCGAGTGACCTATCTTTTTGACCACGGGCTTCAAATGACGACAGCTGCTTGGGCGTTTGATTTTGACGTTGTACCGCAACCAAGTCACCTCCAACTTCTGCAGGGGCACCTATTTTCAATACCTCGCTCCGCTGTATTGGTAGATCCCAGACAAAAAGTAGATTAGCGTATGAGTTGCGGTAGGTCTGAAACAATACTTCTCTTTTACGGTCGATGAACGGACTGCCAGGAGAATCATCGGCGTCAAACGCTGTGCGATTCTTGTGTGACACGTGAAGCCTCATCGGTTTGCGTGTGTCTTTCTTCTTTTCGCTATCCGCCTCCGAATGACTTCTTGACGTAATCACCATCGAGGAGTTGAGGTATTCTGGTATCGCTGAAACCGCTCTGTTGAGCAACTGAGAAGCACTCCAGCTGACGGCCGCTGGAATGTTCAAACTTCCTATTGGACTTGTCTTTTTCTTAGCGCTTGTTGTTGGCGGCGAAGAGGCAGCAGAAGGGCCAAATGTGAATGATCGTGATAACGACGACGCAAGTGCTGTACCCACTCCTGAGCCAAGTCTGGATGGACCATGACTGTCTGGAGACGCAGAAATGGAGAATGCAGGGGTCTTGCCTCCCAGTAGCCTTGAATGTGTTGCAATAGGAGACGCTGAGCTGGAATGCGGTGTGGTGCCCATACTGTTCCACTGCTCCGCTGGAATTTCCGGACTTTGCAGCGCACTGACGTTAACGCTATCTCTCGAGAATGAGGTCATTGGAGTCGCAGCCTGCGACTTGCTATCAGGGTCTTTTGAAGAGAAGAAATCCAAAGCAATCGGACTGTGCGCTTGCTGACTGAAAGATACTTCTTTGTCTCGGCGCCGACCGAGCCGATTGCGCAAAGACTGCTCGTGAAGAATGCAGGAAAGCATTGCAAGCATTTGAACATCTCCTATTTGTTCGAAGTGATCAAAAAGCGCATTGATAAGCCAGCGGCCACCAAAAGCGCTATTGTTAAAACCAAATCGATGTAATACCCCTTTCGGAACTTGCTTCGTCTTGATCAAATTTTCCGCCATATGGCCACCCATTCGCCCCGCGAGGACGTCTGCGTCTATATTCTGAGATCGCGAATCGCCTTGGTTTTGTAGAACCAGTTTTAACAATCCCCAGACCTGTGCTAGATGGTGATAGCCAGAATCCGCCGCCACCGCTGCATTGTGCGCACAAACGTCTGCACCACGTCCAAATATCTTGTACTGGCTAGCCAAAGCTCTCTTGGCAGGCAGCAAGTCAGTGAGATCGTGTATAGCAATTATGTTGTGCGCAGAGTCTGATGATTTGACTGTACCGATAGTAGCAGCGGGTCCGCCAACTGTGGATAACTGAGAATTGTCGGCGGACCTCGTACGATAGGTACCAAGAGTGCCAATGCTACGCCACATGGAGGCGGTTTGGTATCGATTTGGTAAGCCAAGTATCATGCCGGAGGAATCAGACGAGCTTGAAGAAGCTGTATCCGAGTCGTCAGAATAATCTGAGCCGCCATCATCGGTTGTGCTCATTGTGCCAAGTGCTTTTCTGGTGGGTAGACGGCCAGGCGAGCTTGTATGCAAGCGGCCGAATCCTTCAAAAACTCTATCATTCCGAGTGAGCCGACTTATATCCTTGAAGCCAAGAGAGTCGAAAAGAGAACCGAGCTTGTCTTTCTTCGGTGGGAAGAAGCAGACTAGACGACCGTCGTGGCTCCAGGTAGCACCGCAGACTTTGGCAACAGGGACCATGACATTGGCATTGATAGGGCGGAGCAGCTCGGAACTCATGCTGAGATCTTGTTTCTCAAATTGACCAACATCTTCATCCTCATCGCTCGACTCGTCGTCCTCTAGTCCCGCAACTGGGGACTTGATGGTATCAATAGTCTCCCCGAGCACAAGAGCAATGCTCTCTTCGAGGCTACATTCTCCGAGAAGATAACGAAGTGCACCTTCAAGACATCCTCGTTTTCGCGACATGTATGTCTCTGAGATTGTTCGCAACTCCGACACTATCTTCTCCGACAGTTCGTTTGTCATGGCGGAGGTCTTTTGAATTTTGAAGGCTGGTATTGCAGATCGTGGGTATTCTTCCGGAAATTTGATATCGAGTTTGAGAAAGAGCGAGGCTCCTTCTGCTGCCCAGGGACCATGCAAGGAAATGGTCACTTTTCTCTGGCGGACATCCACAGACTCGAAATCTACTTTTGAAAACTTTTCACCCACATGTGTGATCTCATCTCCTAGGGTTTCAACGTCCCAAACAGAGATTTTAACACCGCGCATCCATGCGATAGGATTGGTATTGGCCCTGAACTGTGTTCGTCCCTGCATGCCGACCCTGGGTTCAATGTGAATTTTATGATTTACAGCACGGGAGTACCGTGTAGACACATTATTCGTCCCGACGCCAGCACCAACCTGAGGCCGCGTACCGGCCGAAATCACCGTTTCTGCGTACAAGGAGTCCTCGAGATTTTCGTCATTTGGTTCGTCACGGAACGTTTTATATGTAGCGCCTTGTCGAGTGAATCGCATGCTCTGATCAACAGTCTTTCCTTTTTCGTAGCCAACGTCGCGAAGAATATCCGCGTCAACTCGGTGTAACCTTAGCTCTCTGTCCGCACCCCAGGACACTAGTTGGAACTCTCGATTGTCCAGTCCGTTGACAACGGATCCTCTGGGTCGCCACAAAAATTCTTTGACTTGTCCCTTGTGCCCAGGAAAGCTATGCACAAGGGGCATAGTGTGAACAGATGGATCTTCTGCTGAGCTTAGACCATACAAATGCAGATCATTGTCGCCTCGTTGGGGCATAGCGAGAATTCCACAACCGAATGGAGTATTTCTCGCTCGCCAAACTGGAAATGGTGTCTCAATGACCTTCTCAGGGACGTCTGTTTCGCCCTCGGAGTTCCAGACTTTGATCGTTTTATCCAACGAGCATGTGACGATACCTTCTCTACGTGTGCGATCCCAATCGACACCATAGATTTTTGTGCTGTGAGCTTCAATAGATTTTAGCGGTATTGCTCCCATGCGATCGTCCCAGATTCGTAGATATTTGTCGTGTGAACTTGCAATGATATGAGGATCCTGGCGATTCCATTTGACTTGAGTTGCGCCGGCGAACCAGTCGGAGAAGGAGACTACAGGTCTGGATGGCGTCCGAAGATCCCAACAGTGGACGAAGCTGTCAACTGCACATGTAGCGACGATTTCGGCATGGTGGGCGGAAAAGTTGATATCGGTGATAGCACGTGAGTGTGCATGCAAGACGTATTCTATGGAGTTTTCCCAGCTCTTCATGGACAGGTTCCATACTAATGCCTTTTGATTAGACGTGCTGACAACCCAGGAGTCTCTGTGTGAGAAAGGCGACCATTGGACATCAGCGACCTCCCAGGGCGTATGGTGTGGAAGGTACCGAGGCGGTGAATATGGCGAGTCGAGGTCGATGATATGGAGACCTTCCCTGGAGGCTAGGACGACGTCTCGACCGCATGGCGAAATGGACGCTGAGCCTACAGGTTGCTCGACATGAAAAGAGCTGTCCTCGCCAAACGTGGGGCTCTCAAATGCCGACGTAGGGGCCTTTGAGTCGGCAGGGCTCGACATGACAAATTGCTCTTCGATCTGTCCAGCAATTATTTAGATCACCAAGGCCGACGAGCGGAGGCGGAAGGAATATCGAGCACCGAACTAGTTAAGACGTCCATCGGTATGATTGTGAGGACCGCGCATTGCGCAGAATGACGTAGCTGTAGGCCAAAGAATGGTAGAAATTATGCGATCGCTATGTTGTAGAAAGGAAATGTTCAGGTAATTGACGTTCTGTCATCGCGAAGGACCTTAGGAAAGCTGCGGAGCTTGAGCGAGTGTCCACAGGAAAGAGCGTTGGACCCATAATTCATGTGACTTTTGGCCACTAGCGTTGCTTATAATTGCTCCGCTAACTAAATCAGGAAGGCAATCCATTGTATGAGAAGGGCAACGGCTGCCCCTCTTTCCGCGTTCCCAGCATTTTCTTCCGACATCAATTAAAGAAGCTGCGTATTGAGCCTCCCAAGAAGGCCGCTTCAACGGCTTCATTCGCTTTTGCTACACTTGAGGGGAAGGATTTCATCTCGGGTATTTGGTTTGTTCTGGTTCTCTATATTGCGGCATACGTCGGTCAGATTCTAGAATCACTCCACCCTTGCTCGAGGTTCTTGTTACAAATACACCTTGCGAACGATACATACACTCACCATTATCTACACTCGTTGGATCATCAAAACAATAGCACAACATGGCGGGCTTGCCGAAGAGGATTATAAAAGAGACAGAGCGTCTCATGGCCGAGCCGTGAGTGCAGCTACAACCTGGTTTCTACGAGACACGGTTTCTGACTGTCAACTAGGGTACCAGGTATTAACGCAGTGCCTCATGAGGATAACCTTCGGTATTTCGATGTCACGATTCACGGCCCAGCTCAGTCCCCTTATGAAGGTACGCAACGGAGTCGTGGATGCGGTATAAGTGTCAAGGGCGCATCTAATAACGTGATATAGGCGGCATCTTCAGACTCGAACTCTTCCTTCCCGACGACTATCCCATGACTCCTCCCAAGATTCGATTTCTTACAAAGATTTACCACCCGAATATTGATCGTTTGGGACGTATTTGCTTGGATGTTTTGAAGAGTATGCCTCCGACACGGTTCAAACAATGCTTATGAAAGGGATGCTGAACTAACGATGGGACAGACAACTGGTCTCCCGCTCTACAAATCCGTACAATTCTTCTCTCTATTCAAGCTTTACTCGGTGCTCCCAACCCGGACGATCCGCTCGCAAATGACGTTGCGCAAAGATGGAAGGAGGATGAACCGGCAGCGATTCAGACGGCCAAGGAGTGGACGCGAACCCATGCGATGGCTTAGATGAGAGTGGCTGGCAATGATGTTGGACAATTGGGCATCATTCCTTTAGACAAGGAGAAAGTTGACAGAAATTACGAATCCATGAACAGCGCAAATGGCGCCATACACTGCAGTACCGTGGAAGGGTGATAGCTACTTCTATCTTCCGACACAGGCACGGCTTTGAAACTTGATCGATCAATCACCATTGAATCTTTATACTATTCTATATGTTATATGTCCGTTATGAATAGACATGCGTCTTATACTACACTTTTCCCAAGATTTGTACCGTGCTCGTCTGTACTCGTGAGAATGAAACAGTAAAATTAGAAATCTGATGGTGAGAACTCGACAAATTCATTCTTTCCTGTCGCACTTGTTGAATTTCGTTCGTATACTATTTGGCGTTGTCTGCTGTTTCAATTGCAGTCGCAAATGTATGCAGAAAAGGCTAGCGGGCCGTATTTATCAAAAGGGCAGCTGCCATCACGTGACGGATTTAGCGAGTTAGCGCGCACCACAATTGATATCATCGGGAAACGGGTCGAGACAGCACCAACGAAAAAGAGGTTCCCGTCTCGACTTTTCGACAACCACTTCAATCCGCCAAACGACAAATCGACCGGTAACGCATCTCCAGCATTCAAGATGCGTACCTACGACGACTCTTTCTCCGGCCAGAAGATCTACCCTGGAAAGGTGCGTTACGTTATTCACATTCGAGGGATTTCGAGCGATCGGGTTGAGAGAAGGACCGTGGTGAAATGATTGTGGGATCGCAATTCGCATCGATTTTCGCACCGACAATATCATATTCATTTTTCGACCTTTTTCTTGAACGATTGTTCTCCTCGAATGCACGGTGGTTTTATCTATGGAGAAAATGTACTAATATTTGTCGATATACAGGGTAAGCTGTACGTCCGTGGCGACAGCAAGATCTTCCGCTTCCAGAATGGAAAGTCCGAGTCCCTCTTTCTTCAGCGCAAGAACCCTCGCCGAATTTCCTGGACCATCCTTTACCGTCGTCAGCACCGCAAGGGTATCTCTGAAGTCAGTATTCTTCCTTCGAAATACGAGTTGTTTGTCATACTTGGGCATGGGAGGATTGAGATGACACTTGTGGCGGACGTTATTCACGGGAATAAATCGCCATGGGGACATCGCATTTTCCGGGAACCGACGACTACGACAACCGATGGATATGAGTGTATACTGACGGAATGAACAGGAAGTCGCCAAGAAGCGTACCCGCCGTGTCGTCAAGTCCCAGCGTGCTATCGTCGGTGCTTCCCTTGACGTGATCAAGGAACGACGAAGCCAGCGCCCGGAGGCCCGTGCCGCCGCTCGCCAACAGGCCATCAAGGACGCCAAGGAGAAGAAGGCCGCTTCCGAGAGCAAGAAGAAGGCTGAGAAGGCCAAGTCCGCTGCCAGCGCTTCTGCCGGCAAGGGCCGTATCCAGAGCAAGCAGGGTGCCAAGGGTGCTCCTATCAAGGTCCAGGCCAAGTCCCGATAAATGTTGAAGTTGACGATTTGGGAAGTTTATGACGGACGGAGCGGAATGTTTTCTCAAACCCTAGAGAGCTTCATTTTTCTATAGGAACAAAAAAAATGGGGTAATGCTTTACTGGGATTCTTCTTTTTTTCTTGCCACATGTTTTTATCTGGAGCCGGGACTGTGTTTCCATGTTATTCAATGAATAAATAACAAACAAAAAGGGACAAGAAACATGTTATCGAGCAATACAGTGCTACGACCCGTCGTCTCGTCTGGCATTCGGAATGAATACCTCTAAAGGGTACTTATCGTGGCAGTGTAGATTTTCTTAAGTTCCCATGCATTGGGTAGGAATTCAAAAATGAACGATTAATCTATTCCAGCTAGTAATATTGGCCGACGTCAATTCGGGTTCTCATTGCGAAGTACTAGATGGTGATCGTTGTGACAGAAAGAATATACGTGTATTAGTACAATGCCTATAGTCTAATGGTCTGTTATCCCCGACAGACCAGTGTATCCCTCAATGTAGAAACCTTCCCTTTCCCAGCCTGTAATGAAACAAGAATTAAAATACATGCTTATGGATAGTGGTACCACGAGCCCTTTTTAATGTGCAAAGATAAAATAACGAAAGAATCAACGCAGAAGAACGGCAAGGATCACTGACTACATCATCAGTAGTAGTGCGCCATCTCAAGACCGGCACGCTTGAAGCCGCACTTGATGTAGAAGCCCTCATTGACTTCGGAGCAGTCGAGAATAGTCTAAGAAACGACGTTAGAAAAGAAATACTCCAGCTAAGAAGGAAAGAGGAAGAATACCTTATAACAGCCAACCTTCTCCGCAACATAATCAAGCGTCTGAATAATCCTCAATCCCAACTTCTTTCCCTGCTGATCCTGCGCAACCGCAATATCCTCGATATGGCCCACCAGCCCCAAAGCATGAATGAATTTCCGCTCAACGATCAGACTGCCCGTGCCCACGATCTTGCCGGTTCCGTCGCAGATGACGATCATGTAATATTCGTCATTTCGCTTGAAGAGGTAATCGTATCGCTCATTCCACATGGACTCTGATATATCGCCCACCGTGGTCAGGACGCGCAGGACATCGAGGTATCCGAGGTGAAAGTCGGAGCGCCGTAGGGGTCGGGCTGTGTAGCCTTCTGGGAGGATGGAGAGGATATCGGGGGAGATGAGGGTGGGGGAGAAGAGGGGTTCTTCTTCATCTTTTGTTGTTACATTCTCCAATTGTTGTGAGAGTTTTTGGATCGTGCCGTTGGATGTGCTGTGAGTGTTGCTGTTGGTTGTTGTTGCTGTGGCATCAGTCTCCTCGGTGCGGAGTAGATTTGTTGATTCGATGCCGTTGGAGGCGGGGACAGAGTAGAGGTCGGTTGTCATTTCGATATCAATCGATGTGCAATAAATTCGAAAACTGCTTGATTCGATTGACGATAAGAGAATTGATGATGTTGAAAGTCAAGAAGTCGATTCAAAGAAGGGGTTTTGTTGTGCTGAGGGGTGAGACAGTCGAACTAAAAGGCTGAAAGTAAAACAGTGGGTGGGTCAAAGCCAAGTTCAGAGCAAAACACAAATTTTGTCGGTTCAAGAAAGAATCGGAGCAGTTTAAGTATGTTTAACGAGAGAGAGTCAATTGACTAGTTTATTTTGAAAATTGATGGAGGAAAAAGGAGAAAAGAGGTCTCGCTGATATTTATCTGAATCAGACCCGTCATTGTACATACACCAGATCCAGCACGGACCAGTCAGATTTGCTGCTATTTTCAGCACTGCTCCGCCACTGCCCAGGGGTACTCTACAGTAAGGCTGATTGAGAATACAACATGGGATATGTAATAACATTAAAAATACATTGTATGCTCATCTACATATAGCTACTCCTATAGATGCTTTTATATATACGTACCACCCATCTATTTCTTCTCCTTGGGGCTGATCATCAACTCGGGACGGACGTACTTGTCAAAGTCCTCTTCGCTAAGAGCCTTGAGCTCCATGGCACTCTCCTTCAAGGTAAGACCCTTCTTGTGTGCGTTCTTGGCGACCTTGGAGGCCATGTCGTATCCAATGATGGGGTTGAGGCAGGTGACAAGCATGAGACTGTATGAAAATTAGCTATAGTACTGCTAAAAAGACAGACAAAAGACATACCTTTCGTGAAGAAGAGAGTCAATGCGCTTCTCATCAGCTTCCAAACCGTGAACAAGGTTCTTCTCAAAGCTGGCCATGCCATCAGCCAAGATACGGACGCTGTGGAGGAGGTTGCGGATCATAACAGGCTTGAACACATTAAGCTCGAATTGACCGTTCATGCCAGAGATGGTGGTAGCAACGTGGTTGCCCATGACTTGAGCGCAAACCATGGTCAAAGATTCACACTGGGTAGGGTTGACCTTTCCAGGCATGATGGAAGAACCCGGCTCGTTCTCAGGGAGACGGAGCTCTCCGAGACCGCAACGAGGACCAGATCCGAGGTAACGAATATCCTGAGCAATCTTGAACAAAGAGGTGGCAAGAGTGTTCAAAGATCCGGACGCCTCAGTAATGGCATCGTGGGCAGCCAAGACTTCAAATTTGTTAGGAGCAGTCTTGAACTCGGTTCCAGCAAGCTTGCTGATTTCAGCGGCAACTTCCGCATCAAAGCCCTTGAAAGTGTTCAAGCCAGTACCAACAGCGGTACCGCCTTGGGCGAGAAGGCGAAGGTCAGGAATGGTGTTCTCAATGCGCTTAATGTTGCTGTCGAGCTGGGCAACATAACCGGAGAACTCCTGACCGAGGGTAAGAGGAGTAGCATCCTGCAAGTGGGTACGACCAATCTTGATAATGTGGTTGAAAGCCTCAACCTTGGCCTGGAGAGCATTACGCAAGCTCTTCAATGAAGGAAGTAAAGTGCCTTCGAGCTCCAGGACAGCGGCAATGTGCATAACAGTGGGGAAAGAGTCATTGGAAGAAGCGGACATGTTGACATGGTCGTTGGGGTGGACAGGTTTCTTGCTACCCTTTTGTCCTCCAAGAATCTCAATAGCGCGGTTCGAGATGACCTCGTTGGCGTTCATGTTGGATTGGGTACCGGAGCCGGTTTGCCAGACGACGAGAGGGAAGTGGTCAAGGAGTTTGCCCTCGGCAACTTCAGCGGCAGCTTGTTGAATGGCTTCTCCGATCTTGGGGTCTGCTATTTGTTAGTATCATGGCTTATCTCCAAGCATCCGGAGTTTCCGGAGTTCGTACCAAGTCCGTATTTCATGTTGACGGTAGCAGCGGCACCCTTGAGGATACCGAAAGCCTTGACGACGGGAGGAGGCATTCGGTCCTGAGGCTGGTTGATTTTGAAGTTGCCCAGCGAGCTGTATACTATTTAATCAGTATGCTGACCACAAGGTTGTTCAATCCATGACGTACCGCTGAGTCTGGGCACCCCAGTACTTGTCATCGGCGACCTGTATAGCATCCCCCAGTTAATCGATTGTCCAAACATGCATTGTCCACGGCGAACGAACCTCGATCTCGCCAAAAGCGTCGGTTTCAATACGAGTGTTGGCAGCCTGTCATGATAGACACGAGTCAGCATAGTTCCAAGAATGCGCTTCCTTTTCAGAGCTCTGGCGCAAACTCCCAACATTGACCAACTTACCATTCTTGCGGATGAAGCAAAAGTCCTCTGGTTCGAGATAGACTGAAGACGAGCGAATTGTGAGACTCGCACACTGCTCACAGAAAAGAATTGTGAAGCACGAGTGGGGGTAGAGAGACAGGTGACGCGGGGAAGATTGGACACAGCTCGCCCAGCATGTGTCAAAGTTCGGACCGATAGCCGAGATGCCATGGTTTTTGTATGTGCTCTTTGTTGATGTTGTAGCTGCCAATTAAATCGGTAATTGAGAATGATTAGATAAAAAGGACGCCAATTGCCGTTAACAAAGCAATTAAGAGAAGAGAAGAGGCGAGAGGACAAAAGAGACGAGTACAATAGAAGAGAAGGAAGTTGTTGTTTCTTTTTCTTCCATCTTGTTCTCCTTCCCCAAGAATCGCTTTGCCGGGTTCTTCCGTGGCCCCGGTATTCCTGTACAAAAGTTACGACACTCTATCGTGAGATAATGCCGTAATTACTGTATTTAACGACGCAACATGACTAAGCAATTGATATCCGATGTCCTCTTCCGACCACAGCATCGGAACGTCACCGTCAACAACACTCAAATAACAAAGAATTCACTCTAAAATCTCTCTAAGCCATCGACTACTATACAGATTCTTTCCCCTTCAAATCCATTCCGACGGCGAGTATTGTACAAACGAACTAATGTCTCTCCGACAAAGTCAACTTTTCCAGGGGTGGAGTTTACAGAAATGATTAGACCAACCGCCGACTTTGCATCTTCACTGATACCAATCTTCTGGGTGTCAAAGTTGTGCTGAGTCTTGAATTCAGTCAAAAAGCCTCTGAGATATGTGCTGATGTTGGCGGCACCAAATTGTTGCGATCCAGCGATGCTGAGGTTCATGACTGCATTCGACGTGAAGATGTCGTCGAATGATGGTACAGGGCGTGTGCCAACTGCAAATGAGGAGGCGTGACTGCGGTCCTGATTGCGAGATATGTATCGGCGTAGGACTTAGATGCTTTGTTCTGGCCATTGGGTGCCTCAGCGAAAGTCGCTGGGGCGAGTATCAATAGAGTTGAGATCAATGCAGAAGAGAAATGCATTTTGGCCGTACGGAGAGATGGTAAGGTTTTTGTTGTTTGGAAGTCAATATTAACTACATTTTCGAAATGAGCTCTCTACAAGATTTTATATCTTTGGTCTCAGTTACTTGCATTCTTCCTCAACCACCTCTTATTCCAGTTGAGTAATGTGTAAGATTATGAGCTTCGGATTGGATGGGGCTCCGGAGTTGAGACGGGATCCTGCCGGAGTTGAGGTCAGCCCTACCGGCATTCAGTCTCACCAAACAATAAGGTTTCTGCATATTTCCTTTCATGGTCTCGTATATTCATGTCAATACATTCAATTGCTGAATCCTCCAAGTATTGGTGCGAATCAAGAGTAGATAATCACATTGATTGTATTATTTACCAAGGTGACTAAGTCTCTCACGAATCCGATATATACAACGCTTCAATGTTGCCTTGTACATGTGAAATACTACCTGGGCACACTCAAAAACTGTCCAGCGCATGCAAAGCCTCCGCAAGTGTGATGACATGAAGATCCATTTTGGGCAGAAGAATGTCGAGCATCACTTTAGCGACTGAGTCAGTCTGATCAACCGGTAATTCCAACACATTGTCCCTAATCACATAGATCTCGTAGTCTAGATCGAACAGTTGATAAACGGTAGCCATGACAACACCAGATAGACTTAGACCAGACTGTATCTTGAATTAGTAGGTTTCTATGGAACACTGTAAAGAATACATACAATAACAACAGTCTTAATATTTTGCGCTTTCAGAATTTGCTCCAAAGCACTCCCCGTCGTAGCAGACCATCGAGTCTTTCGCAAAATGAGATCCTTCTCATCAGTCTTGAAAACATCGCAAATCTGCACTTCAGGAGAGCCATCCTTAAAGTCTCCAAGAGGGGCAATCAGCCTGGCAAATGGCGAGTCGAGTGCAACCTCATACTGGTTAGGGCTAAACGAAAGAGTAGAAAAGATTGTGAGAGGGCGCGGAGTCTTGAGGTGTACGGCGTCGTTCCACTTGGTGCAATTGGCAATCATAGCTTGACCTTCGGGGGTATCTTCGACTGCATTTATGAGAATTGTCATCCAGTCCAGGTTGAGGATGGCGTAGTTGCTTCCGAAGCTGAGCGGGCTGTTCATTGTAGACATGGTTCAATCTAACATAAGCGATGGGTAAAATTGCCAAGATACTGTCTTTAAAGTAAAACAAAGACCTATTTCTACAATTTCTGAGCATAGTTATTTCTGGTTGTTCAAGTAGTATTTGATGAAATGACCTTCCCGGCCATGACGGAGCTGAGAGCCCCTGGAACCTCAACTCCGGCGCATACCGGAGTTGGGACCTTAGCATCTAATAGTGGCAAACACACTATTTACTACTTATATGTCCAATCGCACCCACAGGTTCACCATAATTCAACGCCTATGTTCAATGAACATACTAATAACATAAAACTATTCAATAAGTACTTATTACGCCATGAGCTCTGAGGAAACTGCAAAACAACCTGAAAATGAAAATGTTACTCCAGGAGCAGCTCCAACGATGGAGTCCCCAGAAACCAAGACTCCCGAACCACCTTACAGCATATTCGACAAAAGACAAAAGTGGCTCATTATCATTATCGTTTCGACAGCTGCAACCTGTAAGTTCTTCTAGCCTCTGACTATACTGAACAGTATTACTAAAATTAACAGTCTCCGGCTTCGCATCAAACATCTATTTTCCCGCCCTACCAACAATCGCATCTGATCTCAGCGTATCACTCGAACTGGTCAATCTCACCGTCACATCATATCTAATATTCCAAGGCCTTGCTCCCAGTCTCTGGGGCCCAATATCCGACGTCAAGGGCCGTCGCACAGCTTACATATGCACGTTCCTTGTCTTTCTGGGAGCATGCGTTGGTCTTGCCGAGACCAAGAATTATGCCACGCTTATTGTTCTGAGATGTCTTCAAAGCACAGGAAGTGCCAGTACCATTGCAATAGGCTCTGGGGTCATTGGGGACATTACGAGTCGTGCTGAAAGAGGAGGGTATATGGGAATCTTTCAAGCAGGTTTGCTTGTCCCTGTGGCTATAGGACCAGTGATCGGAGGCGCCATTGCGGGGTCGTTGGGATGGAAGGCCATCTTTTGGTTCTTGACTATCTATAGTGGTGTGTTTCTTTGCTTGTTGATTGTTCTGTTACCGGAGACCTTGCGATCCATCGTCAAGAATGGTGGTCAGCTACCGTCCAACTTGTTGATGAGATATCCATTGAAATTTTACCAGAAAACTAGCAAAGTCAATTGGCAACAGGAAGCATCAAAGAATCAACCTGCGCCCAAGAAACACGTTGATGTTCTTGGACCACTCAGGATTCTTTTGAGCAACCATGCATCACCTATTATCATCTTTCTTGCCATCTACTATGCAGTCTGGCAAATGAGCATCACCGCCATGTCATCTCTTTTCATGACCCGGTATGGCTTGACCGAGATTCAAATCGGGCTGACTTTCATCGCGAACGGAGTCGGATCAATGGTTGGGACATTGATAACAGGCAAGATCCTCGACAAAGATTACCGCCGCGTCAAGACGAAGTACGAGGCTTCTCTGGACGCCGAACGCAGAGAAATTGCGCAAGGAGAAGACTTTCCCCTCGAAAAAGCTCGTCTTAGACTTGTACCTACTTTCTCCCTTCTGCAGTGTCTTTCTATTCTTCTTTTCGGCTGGACCATCCAGTACCCTCACAAGGTTCACATTGCTGTCCCTATTGTGTCGACTTTTATTACTGGATGGACTGCCGTTTCGACACAGTCTCTCATCATGACTTATCTAGTGGACATATTTCATGACAGGAGTGCGGCTGCCAGTGCTAGTCTGAATCTTGCTAGGTGTTTGTTTGCCGCTGGAGGTACGAGTTTTGTCATGCCGATGATCAAAGGTGTTGGAGTCGGAGTGGCATTTACAATTTGTGCTGTTGTTCAAGTACTAGCATTGGTAGGCCCGTTGATCCAGTACAAATTTGCCGCAGGATGGAGGCGGAAGGATAGAGACAAGGCCGAGCAAAGAGATGAAGAAAGGACGAATGAAAAGTAATTGAGACCTCCACAGGCAACGTCCATGTGGTACACAATCACATCTTCAAGCTTGAGTCGAATAAGCTTGAACATGGTCATATCTGTCCTCCTGAAAAGCTGTGCGGCTGTTTTGAAATCATTCAATACACAATAGAGTTTCTTATGTATAGTTAATTGTACGATAATCAATCAATAAATCTTACTACCGAACCTATAATCCCTATGTGTAGCCACAGTCAGAGACTGTAGACAGATTATTTCTCCCCACAGGAGCGCAACAGTTCACTTGTCTAAAAGATGTAGTCTGTTAGGGCTAAGGCAAGCTTCTCAGAGGGTTACTGAATTGGTGACAGTTGGCCCTAACCCTAACCCTAAAATATCTGTAGAAGAGCCGGTAGCCGAAACGGTTGATAGGCGCAGAGTTAGGGCCCCGGCGGATAGCGGGGCTTAGCTTTTAAGGGCCAACGCCCCAGCGATAAGGACGTTGCTCATTACACACCACTGATAGCAGAAGCATCATGTCTTTTCCCTCATTTTCTTGTGCAGCTTCCCAGATAAAGTCTCTACCCGTTCTATGGATATTTTAATCTAGGCTTTATAATCATTCCACTATCAGACATGTCCACTGACGAGGCACGCCCGTCAAAGCGTGCTAGACAGGCTTGTGAGCCATGCCGGTGAGTCGTGTACCACTCTCGATTCTGTTCTAACGGGAAAATGACCTTACGGTTTTGTTTTAACTTGGAAATTATAGGCGCAAAAAGTCAAGATGCCCTGGCGAAAGACCTACCTGCTCGTATTGTGAACGTCTGGGCCAGCATTGCGAGTATGCTGATGTAGCCGATGAAGGATCTGACTTTGCTAAGAAGATGGTGAGATTATCCTTTTTGTTGCGCTTGTATTTTAACGATAGCTCTAATAATTCTATAGGAGGAACGTATGTCTGGCATAGAAAGCAGGCTAGAAGCCATGATGGACCGCTTCGAGTAGGCAGATACGCTCCATTCCATGTTCTGGAAGCCCTTGTGCTGACAACTGAGAGTCGAGAGTCTGTTCGATCTATCATACCGTCTCCAACAGCAACATTTCGGAATAGGCCAATTTATCACGAGCCTGGCGAGAATGTACCAGCCCAAGAATCGATTACTCGGTGAATCTCCTTTTCTGAGATACCAGATTTGCTTTCAATACTAATATTCAATGTGGAAGAACCAAGCAAGCTGTTCAGTCTGCCTCGCGTCTTTTCCTGACTTACTGTAACTGCCAGCCGCTTCCGTTATTTCACCATGAAAATTTCTTTTCTTCAATCGATACTCGTGATATTGAACTTCTAGATGCAATTCAAGCGCTGGCATTAAGGTTCAGTGATGATGGGATTGCAGATCCTGATATCGAGCATCACATCAGATTTCGAACGGAAAGCTGTCGCACACGAGTCATGGACCGTATTGCCAACGGAACGGTCGAGTTGAGTACATTGCAAGCCTTATGTTTGCTTACTCTAATTGAACATACTGGTATTATGATCCGTGCGTCCTGATTTATACTATCTGTTACTGACTTTCTTCGGAGCTGGTAATACAATCAGGGCTGGAGCTAATCTAAAGCTCGCTAGCTATGTACTGAAAAGCTTGAAACCGAACTTTGCAGAAATGCCACGAAACTTGGAGAATATGAGAGATGAAGTTGAGTTGTGCCATTGGAGCATCCATGTGCTTTGCAACTTGCTAGATGATCCCTCTCAGCTGAGTGTGACCGCGCCTGGTAATCAGCCATACGGATTCCCCCTGCAACAACAAAGGGGACTCTCAGAACCAAGAGGAGATCATGGTCTGATTGCTTATACAATTCGCCTCAGTGACGTATGGAAATTAGCAAGAATCTACGCTAGCGCTCGCGTTGACCAGGAATCTGCTCCTCCATGGTCGCCACAGTCAGACTACTCAATCGTCACCTTCAGCCATACTGAGATGGAGAGCCGGACTCCGCTTAAATACAGACTGCATGCCAGCAGATTTCCAGATACATCTCTTGCAGAACTAATGGGGAAAAGGGACTACTGGGGCCCCTGGCTCTTTATCCAACTAGTTTGGCATACCATACCTTGCATTCTCAATCATCCATTCTTACTCTCAATGCGTTTGAAGAACTTTCGCCATACGATGCCGCAGTCTTTTTTGCGAAACTCATTCGAGCAGATTACTTTGCATACAGGCTGGATATTGTATTTTGTTGACCTGCTGGAAACAAAACAATATGAAATCTCAGATCCCACGTCCGGCCAGTGTGTAGCGGTTGTTGCGACAATATACCTGCAGCACAGTTTCGTTGACGAGCTGACTTTCAGAGAGAAAGCACAATCTGGGTTTGAGAAGTGCATGAGATTCCTACGGCGGATGGCACTGAGATGGCCTCATATTGAGAAACAGGTACGAAACCTACAGCAACTAAAGGATAGCATTTCTGCAAGCGAAGTACAGCAACAAGATCCGAGCTTGCAACCTCCACGAACCTCGGGTCGCCAATGGCTATATAATGTCAGTCTGCTAAGTCAGATACTTGAGTGGAACAATGCCAACCAAGCTTACAATGCTTCGGGAGATATTTTCGGCCCAGGACTCGCCAGGGACAGAGCTGCCTATGCTTCTACCACAACTAGCATCACACCAGATCCAGATTTCACTTTTATCGGAGTACCGGGGATTTCAGGACATAAGACTGTGGCTAAGGAGGCGGTAACATACCCACCTGATCAGCTGCAACCGCAAATTGATCTGGACATGTACCATGTTTCACCCAGTGCGCCTATTGATCTATCCAACTTGATGGGCAATCCTCAGTCGGGGCTGCTAGATGCACCCGAGGCAGCTTTCTTACAACCGCATGATTATGGCAGGGCGATTGAAAACTGGTTGAACTTTAATGCTGGATGAAATCATCATTTTAAGTAGTTGATAGGGTCTTATTTAATGAATATCTTTTATTAATATTCTCTCTTCTCATATAATTTACTCATATATCTAGGTAACTACCAAGACAAAGGGCCATTACTACTGTTCGTAGCTTCACAGTCCAGTGTATTACAGAAATCAACCTCTTCCTGGAATTTCTTAGTCACCACTGGTGGAGGTGTAGCTGGCCAAATATCCCTTCCCTGCTCTTTCTCCAACGCGCGGTGGTTCATCACTTTTTCTTTAACTCGATCTTGAAAGTAAAGCGGACCCTAAGGAACAATCTAAGCAAGAAGTCACAATATAATGATACCGCTAGGAGGCTGTCCATACCTTTTCGTTCTGAGGATGTAGCTGGCCATTCGTATATATCCCTGCGTTCAGATTCTCCTGTGCAGCATTGCACAGATCCTTATCTTCCTTAAGTACTTGTTTGAATATCGAATCGAGGTGGCCGAATTGCTCGTCTGACGAGTTCTTGTTTCGATATACTTCGTATTCCATGAGGGTTTGGGAGGCCGATTTGGGTATACAGCGCATCATGTAGAAAAAGTGCTTCCTAAATTTTTTATAATCGTCGGTGTCCCGTATAAAAAGGATGATACGGACTGATAGATACTTACGAAACAGTTATTGAGGCATTCGGAAAGTAGAATGTGCTATAGATTCCCAGACCTTCACGATCAGGTCTATCGGTGTTGAAATGTTGGATATGGCCCCCTTTCGTCTCAACCCAGTACTTTGACAAATCAGAGTAATTCATTATGTTTGGGTGACCAGTTGGGCAGTGATAGCACTGGAACTCTTGTCAATTCTATAACGAGACTGGAACAGCTAGGGCTATTGAGGTATCACTCACTTCATTATAGTTATCCGCTAATGTTTTCCAGTTATAATCCCCAACCATCTCCCATTGATGATCAAACTGAAACTCGGTCAAGTCAAACTGCAGCATCCGAGGCTGCTCATCGACACCACCAAAATCGTCTTCCCATGAGACACTGGGCTTCTCTGAAGCTTCAAGATTTACCCAGATGAAGCCCAACTTGTCGATATGGATGTGAACTGGGAAAAGTCCGTTTTTCTCTTTTTCAAAGTTCTCAATGTCATCGTAGCGAGGCGCTTTTGCGAGCTTCCCACTGAGACCATATGACCAACCTAGTATGCGTTGTCTCAGCATTGAGGCCACTCGAACGACTTTCCATGTAAGAAGGATGGCATACCGTGATATTTACAAGCCAAGATATTCACCTTGCCCTCCTTTTCCTGCACAACCGGATATGCACGATGTCGACACACATTGTGAAAGCCGTTGATATTTCCTTGCCGGTCCTTGACTAGAAAGAATGAGAACCCTGCTTCCTGGAGCTGAATATATTGACCAGGGTCCGCGAGACGAAGTTGATGAGATACAACTATCCAGTTTCTGGAAAATATAGCCCGTCTTTCCAACTGGTACATGGCGTCGGATCGGTACCATGATGCTGGTAGGCTTCTGCTTGGAGCATCTTCCTGCGTGGGCACGTCCGTTGATTTCATATATCCAAAAATACGATTCATTTTGATATTTAGAATGAAGATGAAGTGATTTGTGATTATAATAGAACGCTTCAAGGCTGTTGTGCTCTGGTTTCGATTTCCTCTACATTTACAAAAAGTGGGAGAGTTTCCCCGGGGTGTTTGTATTGACCATAATATCTACCAATTTACTACTAGTACACTTAAGCCGATGGTCCGATGTTCCCCTCGTTCCTATCTCAACCTTGACCCACCGTCGCAATGTTAAACGCCTTGAAGTTAATGCTGTACCTATCTCCGTACCCACTCTGGGGACGGATCCCGGCCCGGATCCGTGTGGCATACCATGTAATCGAGATGGAGATTAATTCTTCTCCAAATCCAGTGATGATTTTTTCTCTCCTGTCTTTTTAGTCTGTTCTTATCTGTATCAATTGAATAGTGGCTGCCATTTGCAGGAGAAAATCTACAGAGACTAGTCTGAAATAGCCTCATCGCTCATCACACATCAAGTACAGCATCGGAACGGTACAAAACCAAGATCTTTGGAAATACCTTGCAAGATGCCTATACAGAAAGACGAAAAGATAATAATCATTGGTGCTGGTGTCTTCGGACTTTCAACCGCCTTGGAGCTCTCGAAGCGAGGATACAAGAACATCACGATACTTGATCGTCATGTACCGCCAGTAGTCGACGGAAGCAGCGTTGACATCTCAAGGATCATTCGCTTTGACTATGCGGATCCGTTATATGCCCGAATGGCAAAGGAAGCCTATCAAGGCTGGGCGAAGGAATATTCAGACTTCTTCTACCAGTCGGGGTTTATCATGCTCGCTAAAGACGCCTCAAATGTCTACGTGAGCAAGTCGATGGAAATCGTTCGGTCTCAGGGTGGACACATTGATGAATTTGCCGATGCCAACGATGTAAAAAAGCTGTATCCTGGTGTTACAGCTGACTTTTCCGGTCTCTATGCGACGCACAATGCCACCGGAGGTTGGGCAGATGCCGAGCGGAGTATTCAACGGCTGGCTAGTGAATGCACTCTTGCCGGTATTTCGTTCATCACAGGGCCACAGGGTACTGTCCGCTCTCTTCGGAAGGAAGGTTCACGAATTACTGGCGTCAATATTGTCAATGGAGGTGCGATGTTAGCATCGCAGGTGATCCTCTGCACTGGAGCATGG
Organism: Talaromyces pinophilus; assembly: GCA_001571465.2. Lineage (NCBI taxonomy): Eukaryota > Fungi > Ascomycota > Eurotiomycetes > Eurotiales > Trichocomaceae > Talaromyces > Talaromyces pinophilus. Next base: position 1,065,251 of record CP017344.1, on the reverse strand, counting down.
TCGAACAGGTTGCTCAACCTATCACACGCAGCATCTGCGTCCGGCCAACCAGTTGGCTTCATTAAATTGACGCCGGAGGAAGCCCGCGAGTTGGAAAATACACCAGTCATGATTAACATGACTACTGGTGTTTTCTGCTTTCCTCCCACCCCAGGCACACATATACTCAAATTGGCGCGTCACGGTCATGGTTATGCGACGGAGGCTGTATCAGAGGCAACTGGGCGCGTTATATCATCACCAAGGCGAGACGGTAGTAATGCAAAGTCGGGATATCTTCCGGATGATGCCGACGAAGCGCTCCGAGACGGGCTACGACAATTCTTTCCTAACCTCAAGGATCGTGCGTGGATGAGACGTCGTCTTTGCTGGTACACGGATACTCCAGCTGGTGATTTCATCATTGACCATCACACTACTTTAGATGGATTGTTTGTAGCGACTGGGGGAGCAGGACAGTGAGTACTTTTCAATTCTATCTCGAACGCGAACAAACACGCTAACTATTTTCAAGCGCATTCAAGTTCCTCCCCGTTTTGGGTCGATATGTTGCAGATTGCTTCGAAAACAAAGCTCCTGCAAAAATACGTGAGAAGTGGAAACTACGTAAAGAAGTTGAAGACTGTAATGCTCCCCTGATGGTTGGAGATGGTAGTCGAGGAGGGCCTCCTTTACGGAAATTGAGTGCTGTCGAGCAATCAAAGTTGTAGACAGACGCTTTTTGGACGTTTGAGATAGATAAGCATAGTGCTCGGCTTAGAAATTCTAAAAACAATTATAGATGTTCCCTTCTAATCTTGCATTTCCAACTCAAAGGCTACATCGTAATCGAGACGATTAGGGCTAGGGTTAGGGCTTGGTGCTCATAGATAAGGACAGCAAATCCGGCCCGTTTCCGGGTGGGACGAGAGGGGAAGGGGAACTCTATGAAGTGGCTTTAGATCAGGCGTTAACGTTGTACATTGATAAGGAACAAAGTAAACAATCGCCTTTGTTATTTGAAGTGGCTGTCAAGTGTTGTGCAACTGAATTTAGCTGCTGAATCAACATTGGACAGTCAGTACTTCCGAAAGACTCATACAACACCGGATCTCTAGCGAGAAATTGAAGATGTCTAACAAGTGCTTGCGAATCACAATCATAGGAGCCGGGTAAGTCCTGAATTAGCCATATCGTTATTTGGTATTGGTTGAGTGTTGACTAATTTGGGTCATACAAATCAGCATGTCCGGAATCTTGATGGGTACGATACCTTCTTTCCTGTCAACTTGCCAATACAAATTGATCATCTAACCGACATTTTTGACGACAGCATACAAATTACAGAAACATCTTTCCGACTTCGTGGACTTTCGCATCTTTGAAAAGAACTCAGATCTAGGAGGCACATGGTTCGAGAATCGATATCCCGGCTGCGCCTGTGATGTACCAAGTCACGTCTACCAATACTCCTTTGCTCTGAATCCTGACTGGTCTAAATTGTATGTTTATACAACCATGGATAATTACTAGCTGAAAACTGGGTACATTCGTGCTAATGATTTCGTAGCTACGCATCATCACAGGAGATTCAACAGTACCTCAAAACGGTCGTCAAGCACTTTGACTTGGGTAAATTCATACAATACAATAGCATGGCGACAAGTGCAACATGGCAAGAGGATAAAGGCACATGGAAAGTCGAGGTTGAAAATCAAGGAACCTTTGAAAGCGAGATCCTCGTCAACGCCGGAGGCATTCTGAATCACCTCCAAATGCCCAACATCGACGGGTTGGATTCATTTTCGGGTCCAATGCTTCATACAGCTGCTTGGGATAGCTCTGTTGAGCTCAAAGGCAAAAGAGTTGCAGTCATCGGGGCCGGGGCTAGTTCCATCCAACTCCTTCCTCAAATTCAGCAATACTGCAGTCATGTCGATGTCTATATCCGGACCCCATCCTGGATTTCGCCTCCGGTAGCCTTGCCAAATCCAGATGCGACTAATCATCTATACTCGGAGGATGAAAAAGATCGATTTCGACGCAGCAGTGTCTCTTATCTTCGCACACGCAAGGAACTCGAGAGCAATTTCAATGGCATGTTCAAAGCGTTTTTTAAATCAAGCCCAGAGCAACGAGATTTACGCAATCGATTCGAAGCGAGAATGAAACACCTAATCAAGGATGAGAAACTACAAGAGAAATTGATACCCCCGTTTGAAGCTGGATGTCGTCGTATCAACCCCGGCGAGGGATATCTCATAGCCTTACAGAAGGCAAATGTGCAGCCTATCTTTGATCCAATCAAGAATATTTATGCTCATGGTGTAATTACGTCTGATGGTCAGGAGCATCCTGTGGACGTTTTAATTGCAGCCACTGGCTTCAACACAACTTTTCGCCCACGGTTTCCTATTTTCGGACTAGGAGGCGTCAATCTTCAGGACTTATGGGAGAAGAGCCCAACATCTTATATGGGCACCGGAGTGTCTGGATTTCCAAATTACTTGGTATTTCTCGGTCCTAACACACCGATCTCGAATGGTAGTTTGATAGGTGAGAAGTTGTTATTCAATATTAACCCTATAACCAATACTGAGACGAACGAACAGGCTCTCTAGAAGCTACCAGTGACTACTTCATCCGCCTCCTGCGCAAGTTCATCAGGCAACGAGTTAAAAAGTTTGACGTTCGACTAGATGCCCAGAATGATTTCGATAAGCACACACAAGCGTATATGCAAGATATGGTTTGGACTGGGACCTGCCGGAGTTGGTGTAAGCAATGCCTATCTACCCAGTGAAAATATTAGTACCTAACATAGTCTACTTTCTAGTCAGGAACTATCAAAGCGGAAAAGTGACTGCACTTTGGCCAGGAAGCTCACTGCACTATATACAGACTCTAGCAGAAAATCGATGGGAGGACTACACATGGGAGTACCACGGGAATCGTTACGATCATTGGCAACAGGGGCTTTCCTGGATTGAAGAACCTTTGGTTGATTCACTGGGTCGTGCGGAAGCCGAAGCTTTGCATTCATCGAGTATGCCAACGAAGGATTCTGATATCAGCTTCTATCTTCAGGAATACAGCCCTCTGCCTTCGCCACCTCCGGTCAATGATGGGCGTTCAATGGAAAAGTTGGCGGTTGAGCATGTTGTGGAGTCTAAGCTCTCCGAATTCTGCCAACCCAATGTTTCTACTACCATTCCTGTGTAGGGCGGAGGCAGATATATCAAGCAGATGGACGTCCACTCCACATTAATATACGCACTATTTTATCTGGAACCCTCAAAATATCTGGCTCTGTCCGAATAAGTAACAAGTATGTTGAATAAAGAGCTTAATTGCCTTTGGGAGTTTACGGTTGGATTTTTATATACTAAATCTTTTGACGGTGACAATAGCAGATGAACGAAATGGCTTCTCTTGTTCTCATATCAAGCATTATCATGAAAATCCTAGGATTGAACTCATATCCTTTATAACCTCACCTTTTCTCTCAAGTTCCAAAGCCTAACCATTGGTCCATTTGATCCATACACAGGATCCTCTTGAGGCTTTGCAACAGACTCAATCTCTTTTCTCAATTGAGCAAGATCAATAGGTTTCTCTCCCATCTCATTACGCCATCTTGGACAACCCTATCCCAAGTCAATGGCAAGGCAAATATTTGCTTAGAACACATTCTTACTTTTGGATAGACACCGATATATCGGTAGTCGTCACTACTATCGGCCATTGAATGTGCCGTGCCTGCTGGCAGAACAATAACATCTCCAGCGTGGACTTTGACTTTCACACCACCATCCTCGTCACCTCTGGCTATGCCTAGGACTATCGTCGAATTCCCGCTAAAGATGCCTATCAACAAGTTATGAGAAATCTCTTCCATCATAAAGACATCAATACATACCGTAACATTCATGACTATTCGGGTGAAAGTGCCGTATGGGAATATGTCCCCATGTGCCCTAATAAGGGTTAGGGTTATACACTTCAATCATAAATGAAAGTCCATGCTTACTCTCTTTTCCCACTTATGTGCTGTCATGAATGACGTGACAGTCTCCTCTGTCAAGGGCTGTGGTAGCACATTTTTGTAATGCAATACCGGCAAGGTTTTGTTATTTGGGGCATGCTGGGTGCTGCTTAGGAAGTAAGTGTTTACCGACTCCATCATGTCCTTCCTCTTGAAATTGTATGATGAGTTCCGTAAAGCTTTGGAACTCTCTCAACAAGTGAAGGATCAGACCCAAGTATCCGATTTCAGTTTCCGGTCCTTCTGCTACACAATCTCCCATCAGTACAGCCAACCCCGCACAGCCGGGGAGCGGACCGGATCCGGGGAAGGTCGTAGATAAGCCCCCCTTTAGCTTCAACTCTATGGATAGTCTCGTGATAACGATGTTGATTCGGGTATGGTAGCACAGCCGTAGGTTACTGATCCCAGTCGAGCAAGTCATGGAAAGTGTCTGGGTATCCTCGCACAGCCATGAGATAGGAGACAATCCCGTTATCAACGTCAGTGACACAAGGACAAAGGCCCAATTCTTATAAATTGAGTTGATTGATCAATACTACCCGGTGCCGAGTTTGGTATACAAGTAAAATCTTGAATTTATTTCTATATTTCTCAAAATTCCAAAGTGAATATGGAGGCTTCCGAATACGACAAAGCCAGAACGTCCATGGAGAAAGCTGCCCCAGTCACTAGTCAGAGTCAAGGGCTCCAGTATCCTCTGGCCGGCAGAGAGACCGAAGATTCCAACATCCTCGTTGTGCATCACGCCATTGAGTCTATTGGTATGGGCAAGTATCAATGGCAACTACTTACTACCTGTGGCTTTGGGTTTCTCATCGATCAGGTATATCCTCATCTCCCCATTTACGAAGGGCTTTCGAGACGCTCTTACTGATGGTACCTATGTAGATGCTCCTTGTCTCAATCAGTATCCTCGCCCCCAACACGGCTAAGGAGTTTGGTCCAGCCCACTCCACGCTTCTCTCTGCACCGCTTTATGCAGGCTTACTCGTGGGTGCTATCGCATATGGAGTTCTTGCGGATAAAGTCGGCCGCAAGTTGATCTGGCAGATATCCATCTATGGAATCTCGATAGTCAATATGCTTAGTGCGTCTGCTACCAGTTGGACAGCGATGAATGTGTGGATAGCTCTTAATGGGCTTTTTGGAGGTGGAAATTGTGAGTAAAATGGTTCACCTACAACCATACAAAAAGAGATGAAACGTCAATACTGACTGATTGTAGTGGCCATTGATCTAGCAGTTCTGTCAGAGGCACTTCCTCGCAAGTGGATGTTTCTGCTGACCGGATTGGCCTGCGTATGGGGACTGGGAAGTGCAATGACTGGTCTGATAGGTACTTCTCCCACTTGAAGTCTCTTTCAGTATCCAGGATGAAGATAGCTAACCTCCAGCAGCATGGCCATTAGTCGTCGCTTTCTGTTGCCCCAACGGCGCCACCCCCGAAACTTGCAGCAGAAGCGACAACATGGGATGGCGATACCTTCAGATCCTCCTCGGTGGATTATGCCTCGTCATGTCCCTCATCCGCTCATTTGTCATCGGTATGAAGGAGTCGCCCAAGTGGCTGGTCACTAAGGGGCGGATCGAAGAAGCAGTGGCAGCAATCAACAGTATTAGCAAGAAGAACGGATCTGACTACGTTGCGAATATCGATCAATTTTCTGCTAATCCCGCTCAGAATACACAAAAAACGCACTGGCGACAGGAGTTGGCGACGTTTCGTAGCTCTATTGTGTCTCCGAAGAAGTTGCGTCTAGTGATTTGTCTGATCTTCTTGTGGATATTGGTTGGCATTGCGTGAGGCTCCCCTCCATCATTTTTAATTACACAATACTAACAACCACAGCTACCCGATTTACACACTATTTCTCTCCTACTACCTCGCAGCTCACGGCGCAGATCTGGGAGACGGCAGCAACTACCAGACCTATCGAGACTGGGCCGTTTCTGCTGTTGTAGGCATCTTTGGCCCTGCCTTGAGTGCCTGGATGGTGCATGTCCAGTTTTTAGGATATCGATGGTCCCTGATGATCACGGGCGCTATGTGTGCAATTTTTGCCGGAGCCTTTACCATTATAAAGAACGAAGGTCAAAATCTTGCGTTTTCCTGCATGATCAATTTCTGGCTTAATGCTGCATATAGTATTATTTATGCGTGAGTATCATTGCCTAATCCCTCTTTCGAATCAGGAGGAAACCATACTGACTCAGCCCTAATACCGAGTAGATACACCCCAATCGCGTTCAGTACTGAGTATCGTGGCACAGCATGCGGATTGTTGCTATCCTGTGGCCGAGCAGCGTCTTTGTCGGCACCTTTTATTGCAACGTATGGTAATGTGGACTCGCCGGTTCCTCTGTTCGTCTCTTGCGGGCTGTATGTAGCTATTGGGGTTGCTGGATTCTTACTGCCATTTGAGCCCTCATCAGCTGATTTTTCCATCAATGAGTAATTGGTGAATCTACACTATGGAGGATACTTTAGCCCGGCTTTAGTGGCATCAATGCCCATATGACCTTAGTCAAGTAGGCATAAATTGGAATAGTTAGATATGTGGCAGGAAACCAACCGGAGTGATTTTGTGAATGTTAAACAGCCGAATCACAATCCATAGAGTACAAGACTCAATAAACACTACATAGTCATACTCCAACAGCATGACTCGAGAAATGAGGTAATGAAAAAGCAAGCCGCGTTTAGCCAGCAAAACCTGCTTGTATCAGGGTTTGTCACCTGACGAGTGATATCACCCTAGATCGAAGTTCTGAAACTCATCCGACCAGACGCAGGGGGCCATATGGCAAAGATAGATCGGAAATGTCGGCATTTGCCTTATCATTCGCCAATTGGCAATAGTAATGCTGTGGTAGTGGCTATAGCATGGGTCGATGCATAATGTCACAAAATAGCCGTATCAGGAAGTGCTTTCGGTATTGACTTGGTCTCACATGTTATCACGATAGGATATCAGAACTATGACGACGAGTCGTCTATCATAGATAACATAGATAACAGTAAATAGCGAACAATTGCGATCATATTCCTCGAGAAATCGAAGTTTAAGTTGGAAATCAAGACAAAAAGGACAAACAGCCGAACGTAAGCGGCAATAAGCCCCCGGGTGGAGCCGGAAATCTCAGGCTATTTTCGACTTTTTCTTCACTTTTTCTCCCCCAACGAATGAGATGGCAAAAATTGCGAAAAGTCAAGGGTATTTTACTAAGTAAGGGCGTTTATGCTGGATTGTAGAAAATACCCCATATTATTCTTCAGGCAGTATAGTAAATCGCAGATTACCGTATAAGAGGGCTTAATCGTGAGTCACTCAAGCAATAGACCCATACGGAAAACATCCCGCTTCAAATTCTTCCTGTGTCCCACGCGGGTATTTCTTCCCTCTTTTTGTATCACGAGATACTTTCCTCTACATCTCCTGGACATCAACCACGACGAGCAATTGATCTCATACTGTGCCATTAGCAACAAAAATAAGTCATCATGCTCATCCAAGATCAATCGGCCAACCCGGCCCCAAAAGCATCTTCATTCTCCAATCTCCCTGATGCCCCCGTCGACGAAATCTTCAGTCTCAACCACGCCTATGTCGCCGACCCAAACCCCAACAAAGTAAATCTCAGTCTGGGTGTCTACCGCACTGAAGAAGGTCAACCATGGCCATTGGCCTCAGTCGAGCAAGTAGAGCAGGAACTCTACACTCAAAACGACCCCGCTCGCCATGAATATTTGCCAATTGAAGGCGATTCAGTCTTTCTGGGTCATGCGCGCGATCTCATGTTTGGATTTAATAAACCCGATGCAGACGTTGGAAAAGAGGTTGAAGCCAAAAAACGAATTGCATCCGTACAAAGCATCTCAGGTACAGGCGCCAACCATCTCGGCGCTGCGTTTCTAGCACATCATTTCAAGCCAAAACATGTCTGGGTCTCGATCCCTACCTGGGCTAATCACCACACCATCTGGGAATTGCAAGGCATAGAGCGTAAGGGATACCCATACTTCGATGCTGCGACGTGCGCATTCAACTTCGACGGCGCCATCGCTACGCTTGAGAACGAGGCTGTTGAGGGCGATGTCATCTTACTCCATGCCTGCGCACATAACCCGACAGGCGTCGATCCATCTAAGGAACAATGGAAGGAAATCGCAGAACTGTGTCAACGCAAACGCCTCTTCCCGTTCTTCGACTCGGCTTATCAGGGTTTCGCATCCGGGTCGGCGGATGAAGATGCCTGGGCGGTACGATATTTCTTCAATCTCAGCACTCCGCTCGAGATGTGTGTTGCGCAGAGCTTTTCGAAGAATTTCGGGCTTTATGGGCATCGGACTGGTGCTTTCCATTTGGTGACTAATGGCGCAAATCCCGCGGAGACGGAACTCGTGCGTAAGAATTTGTGTCATATTATTCGTGGTGAATACTCCATGGGTCCGCGCTATGGTAGTACGATTGTGAAGAGGGTTCTTGGAGATGAGAGGCTGCGAGCACAGTGGCAGGATGATTTGACGGTTATGAGTTCGAGGATAAAGCGGATGCGTCAGGCTTTGTACGACGAGTTGAAACGATTAAATACGCCTGGGTCGTGGGAGCATATCATTAATCAGAATGGAATGTTTTCCTACACTGGTCTTACGCTGAAACAGGTCTTGACTTTGAGGGATGAGTTTCATATTTATCTGCTCAAGTCTGGTAGGGCTTCTGTTAGTGGATGTAAGTGTCCCTGTCTCTTTCGAAATTAGAAACATACTGACTGGATGTTTAGTTAGCGAGAAGAATGTGGCATATGTAGCCCAGGCTATTGATAATGTTGTGAGGAGGGATGTATAAAGTTGATCTAGCATGGCCATGTACATCAATTCAATAATCATATATACTTCATCAATGTTCCAGGTTTGTGTACATATGTACCTAGGTACCTGATTCTGCTATGACTACTTTTTATGAATTCAAGTATATACAATTCAATTAAAACTTATGTCTATCCAACTGAAGATAATACAGTCAACCTCCACAAAATCATTCATCCATCTTCGTAAAACGCCCGCTATGCAAATGTTGAATATCGCCACCTCCGATGTATGTTAAAACGACTTTTGAACAGAAATCACTTGGCAGGCTCAAATATGCTGACCACAGTCCGCAGCTTGGTTATCATCTCATCCCACTCCCCTTGCGGTGTACTCAATATAGTCACCGCGCCTCCTGCACCAAGACGCCAAACTTCTGGCTTGGTTGCACTCGCTGCATCTTCATTATCTGAGCTGCTAAATGCAGTTCTTATCAGAACCGAGAAACTGCCTGATCCACCCAAATCTAAATAACCCATGACACCGGAGTATATACCGCGTTTCCAGCCCTCGATTCGGTCGAGATGCATACATGATCGTTCTTTCGGCGCTCCTGTCATTGATCCAGGGGGTAGGGTACGTTGCAGGGTAGTAAGACCATATGCAGCCATACTGTCATGCTTGGAGTCTTTTGCCGTCGACCGATCAACTATCCCTTTTACATGGGTGACCATTGAATATACACGCCCATAATCCTCAACATCCAAGAGTTTCTCAACATGTACATTTCCCGAACCGCAAATTCCATACAAATCATGACGAATCAGATCGGCAATCATCAGATTCTCGGCCATTTCTTTTGTAGTGGCTAAAATTTCCTTGGCCTTTTCCAATGTCATGCCTGGCGATTTTCGGACTGTGCCTTTCATGGGTTTCATTTCCAAAGTAGAAGTTCGATCCCATATCAGAAAACATTCGGGACTGCTACTTGCAATTTTGACCTTGCCCAAGCTTCCGTAAGCGCTGAAGGCTGCCGGGTTGTATGTTTTCAGTTTCTTATAGATTAACCAAGGACGGAGTTTGCGAAATCTCGCATCAGCGATCGCTGGTAATGTAATGGTTGTTTCTCCAGTGAGACAGAGCTCATATGACTCGCCAGCCTTGAGCTCCTCTTGACATTCGGCGATTTGTGATTTGTATGTCGTTTCGTCAGGGATCTTGACCGTGCTTCCTTGGAGAAGTTGGTCGATAAGTTCTCTTTCCGCAGATGTCAAAAGACTATATTGTTCCAAGGCAGCTGATTTGTGTCCGATTTCAACAACTTGACTCGTCCGTGAATGAAATTGCTCTATCTTTTGGTAGATGGTTTCTAGCCAGCCACCGGGTTGATTGTCGACTTCTCGTGTAGATTGGATAGAGATTGTTTGCAAGACATTATCGATGACGATGCTTCGCTCAACCCATAATAGACTAGCATCAGGGGCAGATGTCTCATCTTCTTGAGTAAAGCTTGAGTCCTCTGCGTTAGAGGTCACAACTGGTGATGTCTTGGGATGAGAAAGCCCAGCTAGTCCCATTTCGTATGAGAAATAACCTAGAAATCCACCCCAGAAAGGAATGCTGTCTTTTCCTAACGTGACTTTCTTGATATCCATGACATGTTTCAAGACTTGCCAAAGAGTTTCGAGAGAAATGTCTCTATAGGTAGTGGTGTTGGTGATTGTGCCGAGCTCTTCAATCATAAATGTCTTTTTAGGGACAGAGTACTCGAGTCGCCAAGTCCGGGGAGACGAAAGGGACATTATGCTGAATCTTCCATTGGACTGGAAGAGTACTGATGGTGAGCCTGGTGTGTTGAATAGCTCAAAAATATTTTCGGGATAAAGGCCGTGCAGGGGTAGAGAGCGATGAAAACACGTTTTTGAGGATTCCGCAGTCAGTTGATCGAGAATACGGCTGAGAATTTCTTGAACATCCGGTATTTGTAGGGTGGATATCAATTTGTCCTTTGATAATGGTCGAACGACGTGTTCAGATGTTCGGTTGAATTCCATACTCGCTGCCCACCATTTTCGTAGTAGCGCTTTGCAAGCATTGCCGTCTGACTTGCAAGACTCTGGATGAAACTGGAAGCCCCAGAAAGGCTTGGATTTGTGACGAGCACCCATCGGAAGCCTTCTATAAACAGAGTCTGCTTCCTTAACCGACAACCACGCAAGAAACGAAAGATTTCCCGACTCTGAAAATCTATCGGTATCGAGATCTTCAGGCGTAGCGAGAGTCTCACAACCTGTCGAGGCGTAGAGGGAATGATATAATGTCACCTCAAAGTCCTGTATACCAGTGAAGATATCCTTATCGAGAACAGATATCCGGTGTACCTGACCATGTAAAGGACACGGAAGCCTCTTAATCTCCAACCCCTCACTTAAACACAAACTCTGAAAACCCAGACAAATCCCCAACACAGGCAACAAATCCTCTCCTTCCAAAGTCCAAATATCATTCATAATGCCCACATCCGATGCACATTCTGGATGACCAGGACCTGGACCCAGCACGACAGCATCAAAGCCACGCAGAAAACCCCGCATGTCGCCATTCGGCCATTCTGAGTCGACAGTCAAGACTGTGACTTTGACGTCCAGGTTCTCTTCGAGCATTGAGATGACATTGTTGGAGAATGAGTCATAGGCATCTAGATATAGAACGTTCTTTTTGGTGGAAGCCGATGCCGATAGTGTTCTTACGTCGATGGAATGCATTTTGATGAGCTTTCAAAGAGCGAAACTTCAAGCACGAAGCTCGTTGTTTTGATGCAAAAAAGGCTTCGTCAATGGCGATAGCATGAACGGTGGCAAATGATTGGCGGAAAGCTTGTGGTATGCCAAAAAAAAAAAAAAAAACCTTCTGGGGAAGCCAATCAGAATACCGGCATGATGGCTAGTTGGGAGTTGATCGCAAACTCAAGAGAATTTCTAGTGAGAGCTGATGTTATGAAGGTGAGAAGATGCAATTAATTATAGGCAGGCGCAAGAAAAAAAATAGGTTGCCATATTTTTAAGGTTCTCCATGGATAGCCGTTTTGCGGGAGTTCTACGGAGACCGAGAGAGAGGCTCCGGTTCCTTCCCGAGCAGGTGATTGGCCGTGCCCTAACAATTATCATTCATGAATACGGGAATTTCGCACATTATAGCTAGGATCATGTCTTCGTTATTGTACATTTGCAGATCTAAAGGTATGCTCTAAACGCTCAAAATGATAAAAAGATATGTCTATCATGAAGATTGCGGTGCGTTCGTGAGTAATTTTTCTGCAACTTTCGAGAAGTATTGGGTAACAAATCCCTCTCTAACGATAATATTAGCACTTTCACCATAACAAGGGGGGGCGATATACTAACGTGTAGAAACTGTGGTCGGAGCTATGGTCCTCAACCAGATTATGTGCCAATTCATGGCAGAGAATCACCCACCAATACACGAGGGCATCAGCTCGACCGCCAATCGGATCCTGTGATAATCGAGCCTGATGGAGCTGCTTGAAGAACAGATAATTGCAGAAAAGACTACCCGAACGGTTGAAAGCGATGGTCTTGCCAGCAGGATCATAGAAAACACTGATGCTCTCCAACCTAACCGAAAAGACACTTGCGCACTCCACAAGTACTTTGGCAAATGCATTGATGCCTACAGAGTTCTCCGATAGAAAAGCAGATCGATCAGTGACCGACTTCGCGCTTAGAAAGTGCAGGCGTGACGGTAGAGTGGCAACATATTCAAGGTCATGACTAGGTCGCTCGTCGCAGTAGGATTTTGTCTCGCTGACTTGGTTAGTAGCAGGACGGCTATAGACCCCGGATGCACCATGGGGTCGACAAGCGGAAATTGCAGAGAGGAGATTGTTGTGCAGCTGATTTGGGGAGGTGACAGTTTTGGGTTCGTCAGGATTCGCGCTTGAGCCTTGATTTTGACCCCTAGGGTCCGTTTCTGAGTAGGGAGGCGGGGATGCTTCACTGCTTGGTCCAGGACGGCCATCTTCCTGTGTTGCACGATTCTTGAACAGGGACTGAAAAGGATTCTGTCCCCGTTTATTATCATCTAACCCGAAGCGCTTGCTCAAATTCGAGAACAAGCCCCGTGGGTTGAAGTCTTGATCAATTCCTAAATGCTCCTCTTCACCTTGCCGCTGATTCGAAGGAGAGTCTGGGAATAGTCCAGGCATCGCATGTTCATGTTGCTGTTGCTGGTGATTACGTTCCTCCACTTCGCGCTCACTCTGAAGTTTGAGACGCTCAGCTTCACGTTCCTGAATCCGGAGTCTCTCTTCTTCCAATTCTTTCTGCCGCAAGTCCTCGGCCATTCGAGCTTCCTGTTGCTTCTTCTTGAGAATACGCTCAACGTTGTAGCCTCGTGCTCGCAGCTCATACAGATCAGTTTTGAGTAACATTTCTAGCGTGAGAATCGAATGAAGCTTGGGGCGTGCGAGCAGGATGTGTACGAGAGCTTGGCTGATTTCGTAAAAGTCATAGTTTCCAGGACTGATCCACAACGTGCGATCGCTTCCCTGAGATGTAATAATTGCACGACGTTTTTGACTGTGTGTCGCGCCCATGTTCTTCAAAGACCGCCGAAGTGATATAGAATGAACGACAACTATGCCAAGGTGCTTTTCCAACCACTTTGTGTCATGCTTGACGGAGTCTGGGCTATGTTCATGCAGAAAGAGCCTCGTGCGCTCATTGATGATCTTCTGTAGCTTAACTGCTGACGTCTGGTCTGAAGATTTAGCACCCCAATTGGCACGTTCTTCGACAAGTGTGCTCAAGATAGGTGTGCCGAGTGCCGCATAAAGCTTTTCGAGGCTCTCCTCCTGTGGTGCCGCGAAAATATGTTCTTTGAACAATGTGTAGCTCTGGTAGTCATCCACGATAACGGCGTCCTTCGCTGCTGTAAGCCGCCATTCTCTGATTCCTTGCTCATCATCTTCAAACATGTCACTAGCCTCATCTGATGTAGCTTTTCTAGCAACCGCACTTGAAGGCGCGGCGGGAAGCTCCTTACTTGCTAGTAGGAAAGGCGCCTTCATCATTTCACGGAAAAGATCCTTGTGACGTTTCAGTGTAGAGAGATTGTCAGCAAGGCTTCTCAAGAGGTTTAGATATTTCTCAGGACTCTGAAACCTAGACGATATCCTAGCTGGTTCTTTGACCAACATTTGAGCAACCTCAACTTTTGTCGGCTCTTGTTTTGAGCCAACGGCCTGCAAGAAGAGATTTCCCATTTGCCCAAAATTGACAAAATCGAAGATATCTTTGAAATCTTCGCTGTCGCCAAGATAACAATTTTTAGGAGAAACATAACGCATGACAGGTCTCTTTTCGGATGTGGTGCCATTGGGTATGGGGATTATTGCAGCGTCACCCAGTCGAGTTGTATCTGCTCCCTTTAATTCCGGAATCCTCACAGCCATGTAAGCAAATACACTCCTGGCTTCACCCAGCGTTTTCGGCGGAGCCTTGAGAATGCTCTGTACACACTCCATAACAGGAGGATGCTCACGGACGCCAAAAATGGTTGAATGCGGATGAAGGTCACGTCGCAAGATATCAAATCCAAACAAAGCCGCTCCCTCATGAGTGAAGCAGTCCTTTGGAATACTGAGCTTCTTGTTTCCCTCAATCGGTAAGAACGGGATAGTAATTAGTTCCATGTTGACCTGGTTATATTTGTTCCCGTGATATTCTGTTATGAAATATGTCATTGCCTTTGCTTGGAGAGCGGTATCTTCAGCTAATGCTGCCTTTGCCATTATTTCAATCACCTCGATCGCTGAAGGATGATGCTTCAGCCCCAGAGTTGACAAGAACTGCGCTTCTTTGCTGTGAGACAGATATTTTCCAGGCCAATCAATGACCAGAAGGCCTAACTTCCGATGAGAGTCTTGAGGTTCAAACAGCTCAGATATCTTGTACCGTTTTCGACTAGACGAGTTTTCCGCGAGGCATATCTTAGCTTGTTTGAGCCTCTCTATGTCTTTGGCAGGTATATCGTCCCTCACCGACGTGAGATACTTGATCAGGTCAACGTGGCTCCATTTTGGCTTGACGTTCTCGGTCGACACTGTCGGATCAGGCTCATTGAGCAGCCTCTCGAAAATAACGCCAAGTTCGACTGTCTTGCGGACTCCAAGAGCAGCCAGAAATTTATCCTTGACATTGGAAAGACCAAAGACCACTGGCAAGTCATCAAAAAGACGTACGGATGGAAAATACGCTTCTTCCGGTCTTTTCATGCCCTTCTTCACGGGTATGACGGTTTGAGGTTGCAACGTATCAATCACAGTCTGTTTCGAGGATTGGCTGAGCAAGTCCCATTGCTTTGATAATACCGGCAGAATTTGAGCAGCAAACGAGGCAGTGTGGGTAAGATCGTTTTCAACCGGTAAAACACTTCGATTTCCAGCATTTTCCACCAGCCAACGAAGCCAAGGAACTATTTGTAGCTCCTTCCAACCGATAGCATCCAACTGGCGTTTCTCCAATGATTTTGTGTACTTGAAAGGGATAACTGAAGGTGGTATAGGCAAGTCAGAAGGTATGCGTGCGGGATTGAGATAGCAGTCGATTCCAGCCAACATCAGCAACCGGCCGGGCTGTCCTTCAGAAGGCTCTTCATTGGCAACGGCAGCACTGAGTAGTGCTAACGTGGTTTTCTGGTCCAGTTCGCCAGAGGCAGCACGCTTTCCAATCCAAGAGAGAAATTCCGCTAGTTGGCCAGAAGTTAGAGCGCTGTTTTCGAGTTCCCGCTTGATGTCTGACACTGTCACTTCTGTCACAAGACCAACATCTATCAACTTCTTGATGAAGTCTTTGGCAGTTTCCACCAATGCGTCAGGAAGAGATGGGATGCCGTCCATGAAGCTGAGATCCTTTGGCGCAATTCGAACGTGATGGCTCGGTAAAACACCACAGGTGGAAAGGATTTCAATAGAAGCATTCTTGTTGCACATCCAAAAAGAGTCTTCTATAGTCTGGCCCAGAGTTGCGGACGGGGTAGATTCCCGGAAGGAGAACTGGTTGGCCGTATGAATGGCTTCGGGTATGAAAGGCATGATATCGTCCTTACGGACCTTGGGGCCACTCTTTAAAGCGATCCGGTTCTTGATCGACGACATATCAGCAGTCCAAGCGATCCGACAAACGATACCTGCTGCTCTAAGCATTTCTATATTCCACCTGCTTATGTATCGAGTATTGAGATCAATGCTTTCCCTCTCAACCGTCGGGATTACAGAAGGCGCGGAGATATGTGCATTTAATCCAGTGGTTTGATGCGTAGGGAAGCCTATGAAGATTCGCCCCGACTTTGATGGCAGCACGGATGAAAGAATTTTGGAAGTCTTGGAAGAGTTGTCTGTTGAATAAGACGGTGTTAAGATCGCGATGGTCGTCCGCTTTGGCGGGGGCTTTCGAGTCGCTCTTTCTAGTTCACTAGCGAGAGAACTGCTTATTGACGGCTGGACAGAAGCGGTGTTAATATGGAGAAACACAGAGGCCTTCTGGTTTTGGGTGAGGTCTTCTCCATCTCCCATTCTCTCTACTGACTCCGTGGGGGACTTGTCAGAAGTTATAGAAGAGCCGGTGAATTTGGAGAAAAACGAGCGAAGCGTAGTTGTCGTATCTCGCATGCCTTCCAGACGAGCAGCTAGAGCAGTTTGAGGGCTCCATTCAATTATTTTCATCCAAGCGGCGTCGACTTGAGCGACCTCCCTCGTCACACTAGTAACTTTCATGAGGCCCTCGGAGGTTTTCGTTTCAATGTCTCGAGGTATCGTGACTTTCTCGCTTGGTGCAACTTTCTTGGTTAATGCAAGGAGCTTCCAGTTGTCTACCCACAAATCAATATTCTCTAGACCGACGAAGGTGAGACTTGTAGCAAGAAATTTTGCAAGCTCTAATAATGAGGGGACAGGCGAAGAGTTATTTCGATAATCGAGAACAAACGTCGTATCTGGGGAGGCATCTGATCCGCTCAGCTCCAATCGCCGGGTGAAAAGTGAGTTTCCTTTCCAGTAGAAAGCCATGGCAGCATTGCCGGAAGAAACGAACGGCTCTTCGCAATCATCAAAGACACTGTAGAATCCTACACCAAAAGCACCAATTTTTGTTTCATCCGGGTTGCCGTCCGCAATCCTCTTCAGTCGAGCCCAATCCTTCTCCGTAAAGGCGTGTCCATTATTCGATATCATAAGCCTCCGAAGGGCATGGTGTGAAATTACATGCTTTAGCGTTACAGTCTGGTCTGCTGAGTTTGGAAGAGGAACTGTTGTAGAGGGTAAAGTCTCGAACTTGACGGTCACCCGAGTGGCCGAAGCATCAGCAGCGTTCTGTATCATCTCACGGAGTACCGTCCTAGAAATTCCAACGATCAGCGTGACAAGAACTAGCAAGCTATGTTTGATGAACGGTCAATATTAGTACTCACCATTTGCCAGAGTATCGCGATAGAACTTTTGAGATCAAGCCTCGAGTATCAACAGTGACAGCCTCCTCATCGTTACTGGACCCCATAGTCCGCGCTTTCAGCGCATTGAAGTCTATTGAGTGCGCCATGGTGCTGGCAGTCAATATTGACAGATATGCGTTCTCTCAAGATGATTGTTGTAGAAGAAAGTAGTAGACAGAAGACTGTTTATTGAGTAAACACAACCAGCTCCGGAGTCTAGCGGGCACGGATTCTTCCTGAAGAATATCAACAAGACTGAAACATTTCCATCAGACACCAACGGGCGACGCCATCTGCAGTAAAATATAAACAACAAAGTGTAGGCCGTGATAAATGGTGGAAGATGGCAGAAAGTATAGCAGGCAGCCAGGGAGTGGTGATGATGAGGGAGGAAGGAAGCAGTCCAGGTGGTTGTTGAGTGTCAGTTACCTCGGAGATAAGCGTGTCCTATCGATAAGGGGCCTTATCGCCTTATCAGATAAAGCCGCCCCCTGACTGGATGCCTCAGGCAGCAACTGTCAATTCCGCACGAATCAACATCCACCCGTGGAAGGAACGCCGCAACATACAACTTGCTCAATGTTTTTGGCGTAACTGTTCCTGCGACACTTTACAGTGGCAGCACAGCTAATTCCAGCTAATATTCAAGCCATTCTTATGGCCATCCCACATGGTTTATAATTACAACAACTCTTTCGTGGAAGCAGTCCTGTGCGCCTCACAGACTGTCTCCGCACAGCGGAACAGCTGCCACCACCATGGGCCTTGATCTGTTCTCTCCAGTCGCACCAGTGCGTCTGAACATACTGCTCCTCCCGGTCGGTAAGATCAAGCGATCGAGATTTCTGAGCTTTGCTGCAAGATTACAAACCGAGAAGCTCGTCCGGCTCGGCGACATTAGTCCTGATGAACGCCCAAATCGGAGTACGGTCCCTCAATCACCTGGCCAGAAATATGCAAGCTGACTGACGTGATCACATCAGATATGTTCACGCCTTTGGCGTTCCCTAATGGATTGATACTATATAACATATCGTTCTCCGTGCCGCCCACCTCCCATCTCGAGCTCTTTCCGTTTGAAATATTCCGAGAACCTCTCGTGGTAATTGCTATTGCCGACGGCGCCGAACTACAGCACGATGAAGACGCGGAGAAGGAAACAATTGCAAAGAGGAGTAGCGGCGTAGACATACCCCCGAATCCCAGTGGCTTGGAAGATTTGACGCAGGAGCTTTCGTGGGTCAAAGAGCAGAATCCCAGGGCCTTGGTCAATCAACTCCTTATTTTTGATTATGATGATCTTCAAAAATCAATCAGCGGTCCGGATGGCGTTATATGGGTGCCCGCTCCTCAGTTCTCTCGACCAACTACGATTAAGACCGTCTTATGCGACATAACTTCTCTGTTGCTCGGCGAGATGGACGGGTTTGCTAAGCTTATGCAGAGTATACCAGCCATTGATTCCCCAAAAGCTTCTTCCTGGGGACCGCGAAGGGGTCCAGAGCTGCGTCCACGGCCCATAGACAAACTTATGCACAGAATGACAATGCCAGCACAGTTTCCGGTGTCGAATGGCGACTCACAATCGGCAACAAGCTCTGGTAGATCTTCCCCGGCTCCCGGTAGCCATGATTCTCCCACTACCTTTGATGAGATTACTCGATCTATTCAAGTTTCGAACCGATCCGCTACAGGAACGCAATCGAAGGAGAGTAGTCGCGATCGAATGTCTATTCAGGGGCTCAGTGCTGCAGATCGTACTAAGAACAGAATAAAGGGCCGTCTTGGTGTAGTCGTTGGCACACTTTATTTACAAACTGGCAGGTGGCCGGATGCATTGAAAGAGCTTGTCGAAGCCGCTACCATGGCCCGAGCAAGCAGTGACTACCTTTGGCATGGAAAGGCGCTTGAGTCTATTCTCCTGTGTCTTTTGATGTTCGGGTGGGCTGGTATGGACTTTCAGGTAAGCTACTCGGATGTTATTGTGCAAAAGGAAAGAAGAAAATCACAGATAATTAACCGACCACGATCAGGTTCCTCAAATATGCTATCCTGTGGCTGAAAAATCCAGCTCAAAATCGTCACATTCGACCCCCGTACATAGCGTGACGGACGTGGTCGGCTCCGGACAATCAACTGCTGGAAACCGGCTTATATCATTGCAAAATCTTACGAATCTCTTGCCCGACCTTTGTAACAATATTCTCAACCTCTACAATCGAGCCGCCGTGATCACAGATGAACCACTCCCCCCTTTAGTATTTTCAGAAACAGTCATTCGCCTGTCACGTCTGCTTTGTGCAATTCGGCTCCGATCCGGAACCCTTGATGACAATGCATTAAGACATATTGTCATGAACGAAACCCTTGTGCCTTCACATACTGAGTGGCCACGCGGGGCGCCTGTGCTGAAAAAGAATGATATTGCAAACTTTCTGTTTCGTGCTATGCCTCTCTCTCTTGGAGTTGAGCTACCAATTACTGATGCGGCGCCGATTCTCGTTGGCATATCTTCCGTCCTTTCAATCCTTGATCTTCCGCGGAAGAAGGCTCTAGTTTTGAGGGAATTGGTTTTGCTCATGGTTCCTGGTTTAGTGGAAGCTAGAAAAATTGGAGCTGCCGAAATAGGAATCCATCCTGCTGCAGGACTATCGACGTTAAGTGAGGCGGCCTTTGAAATCAATGCATTGGATGTAGGTCGAGGTGATATGGGAGAGAGTACACGCGCCCTTCTCACGATGATCGGTGAAATATACGGTGTTCAGCCTTCTATCTACCAGGAACACAAGAAGAGTGAAGTATCGTCAAGGCCTTCTACTGCCAAAGGCAGCGGGATGAATGAGAAGGAATATGATTCAATTGCATCTATCGTCGAGCGCGCTTTTCGCCATGTAACTCTTGACGGATATGGCGACCTTGGTCTGAAGATTGCCATCCTCAGAGTATCAATCAATCTCTGCGAGGCCCTTCCTGACTTTGAAGGCGTTCTGCAATACACAGTCGAACTACTTCAAACCATCAGAGGTCATCTCATGCTTCCTGAATTGGGACGAAAGCCACCTATCTTATCCCCCGACGAACAGGTGCGGCTACTTAACACAATAAAGCGGACCGTTGGCGCAGCTCACAAGCTGGGCGCCACTCATCTTGAATCAGAGTACTGGGACGACTTCCTCGTCCGTGGGGTCACTTTGCTTGAATTTCCGGAATTCAAACGTCTGTTTCGCCGAACGAGAAAAGATTTGAGCATCGCAAGTGTGGCCGACGAAAAATCAAAGAAAGACCCATTTTTATACAATGCGTTTGCAAAAACAGATTATAAGACATCCGAGGCTCTAATGATTGCGAAAGAATTCGCAAGTTTCAAGGTTACTCTTCAGAATCCTTACGACTTTGAACTTGAAATCGAAAGTCTGCAGTTGCAAGGTGACAACACGACTCTCGATGCTCGGGCGTACGACATCATAGTGCCCCCGTTGTCTCTGTATGATGTTATGATTCCGGCTATTATCAATGAGGTGGGTGCGCTTAACATCACTGGCTGCACAATCAAAGTCAGATATTGTCGCTCCAGGACATTTCCAATCTTCCAATCCCCTTGGAAGCCGACTCCTGAGGTTAAGCTCAAACGCACCGGCCTAGCGGCTAAAAACCCTCTTTCCGAACGACCGCTGTCATGGAGTTCAACCACTTCGAAGGACGGAAAAGTTCATCCAAAGGTTGGACCAGAGACTCATACCTGCTCAGTGAAAGTCATCCATCCGCAGCCATCAGTTGTTGTTCACTCGACTTCGCTCTCTCAATCCGCTATGATGTTGCTTGAAGGAGAGACCAGAACCTTCGATATCACTCTACATAATGTTTCGTCTTGCGCCGTTGGTTTCATCTTTTTCACATTCCAAGATTCGACCACCCGGCAGTTGCAAAACGCACTAAGTAACAAAGATCTCCTGCCAGCAGAAATATATGAACTGGACCTCCAGTTGTCCTCTAAACCTCCCTTACATTGGGTACGACACGGAAGTAAGCCCAACGATGTGACAATCGAAGCTGGGGAGAAAGCAACTTTCACAATTGAAGTTTTCGGTAAACCTGGTTTGCAAGATGCTACTGTCCAGATCGATTATTGTCACCTAGGAGACAAGCAGGATTCCATTCCTGAAACCTTCTACACGCGACAGCTATCCATACCTATCACGGTAACAGTCAATGCGAGCGTTGAAGTGGCACGATGTGATCTTGTTCCACTCTCGGGTGACATTTCATTCTTCAACAATCAGACCAAGGATTCATCAGTCTCGTCTCAGGTCGATAAAGTGTACTCCTCACCACTGTTGGCAAATCACACAGCCCAAATTACATCAACACTCTCTCACCTTAGCTCCGATTCACACTGTCTTGCGGTCCTCGATTTACGCAATGCTTGGCCAAATCCTCTTTCCGTGGCTCTCGATGTTTATCGAGAAAAAGATCAAGATGAAACCTGGGTTACTGTCAAAGGCACCATACAACCTGGTCAGATCTCGAGATTTATTCTTGTACTTCCCAGGATTTTCTTGGATAACCCTCATGCTGCTATCCCCATCTTGCACTCTGTGCGAAGACAATTCGTTGTCAGTGCAAATAAGCTTACATTTGAAGCTGAAGCAGCGACCCGAGAAGCTTTCTGGTTCCGTGAGGAACTATTGAGACGTGTTCGAGGAACATGGCATGAAGAATCCACAGGCCGAGAAGGGTCAGTTGACTTCCGCAGTATCAGATTCACCCCCAGAATGGTTGATGCGATGCGGCTTGAGGACTTGGAGATCACATTCTCTCTGAGTTCCTCGGATGACCAAGAGTCTGTGGCTCAGGTCAAAAGCTCAAAGTACTCTGCGAAGACCAACGGCTTCCTTGAACTCAATGTCGAGATTGAAAATCGTTCATCTCGGCCCGTACACCCACTACTCCGACTCCAGCCAGGTTTATGCAACCAGCCCAGTACCATTGCGCTTGACCTTTCAAAAAGATTAGCGTGGACTGGTACTCTACAACGTGCTTTGCCTGTGGTACCTGGCGGGGATAAAATCGTCGCTAGCCTGGGACTCATATTCTTCTGTCGTGGCGAGTACGAAATCGGTGCAAGCGTGGAAGAAGTTCGCCTCATGAAACCCACAACAGGAAGCAAAGATACATCACATATTTCAAGAGACACCGACGAGATATTCATACCGGACACATTTGCGGCAGATGGAGGAGCCAGGAAGAGGCGCATTTGGCACGCCAGGGATCATTGTGTGATTGCCGCATATGATTGATGTGAAAATTTACATGTTTGATGATATATATAATTTTTTGATATGATGCAAGTCTGCAGTATATACCCTGATGTTCAGAGCGGCATTTTGCATTTAGCTTGAAATGGGCAGCATGTAGATACAGAAAATGCTTGACTTCTTGATTAATATGAAAATAATACACCACGTCCGATCATTTCAAAGCCAAGCGGACCCCTTCTGCAAATCACTAGCCCGCGGTTCTCATTCGTATCGATATTCTTCCATAGTGAAGTTTGTTCTGGTCTAAATATCCAGTTTTCGCCTGGCCCTGCTCTTTCTGTGGGTGCATCATTATTTCGCTATGGGAGAACGACAGAGAACCGTTCTCCCAATGAGTGACCATGAAATATGCCGATTACCCTGCAACGTGCGCCGCGGCTTTGAAGCTTGGTCGTATGACAACATCTGAAATGGTCTGTCATAGCAGGTGATGCCAGGCGGACATAGTCAAGTAAAGATGTTGATTCGCCATGGGACATCATAAAATAGCTTAGCGTCCATGGTGTAAGTCTTCAAATACACTGCAGAACAAGATCCACAATCGCAAAAAATGCATCCCTATCGATCTGAGACGCATTCAGCCCCAGGCCAACGAGCAGGACCCTCTTCTCATTCGGAGTCTTGGTCGCAATAGCACTGCCAATTTGACGCGCAAGAAGTTGATTGGTGGTCTCTTGTCCAGATGCATGGCCACCGAGAAGAGTAGTTGCAGTCAAGGAAGAAAGCGGAAGTAGACTGTTGTCTGCGTCACCTTCTGAGAAGGTATGGAAACCGTCGGTTCCTGGGTTGTTGTTCTCAAGGGGGACATGAAGCTGGAACAAATGATTAGCTTTCATAGTAGCTGCTAACACCTAGATACGCACCCAATGGGCTAATCTGCCTTCTTGAGATACAGTGACTAGAATCCTATCACTGAATCCCATCGAAAGCACGTCTGTCAAGACACCGTTGATCTTCCCCGCGACTTGTTTGGTCTGGGCTGGGAATGGGAGATTCAACACCTCGTTGAGGCTGTTCAAGTCAATGGTTTCTGCCATTGCGACGAGTGTATAGGCTTGAGAATTTAGATGTATAGTGAAACGGTATGTTTGAGTTGTAGACGAGGTTGTTTGTATGGGAATCGGCTGGACGTCCTCATTCGCTGGTCACTGATTAGTCATCCAAGCTCAATGTGGGACAAAAAGCGGTGAGTCCAGGCGGTGAGATCTAGGGAGGCATATTTTCGGCAGAACTTTTTACTGCCGTCAAATAATTTTTTGATGGTGCCGAGTTTTGTTTTTGAGCAAGTCGTTCGACTTGGGCGGTTTCATAACAATCATGCCCCCTTTCAAGCCTAGAGATCGCAAGCAGCGAGGCAGGCGACAGGATGGAAAGTCCGCCAGCGCTCCGGTCGACACCAATGTCACCGAGATCATTCCTATCTCCAAAGCGGAGAAAGAGGACAAGCGGCAGCAGTTGAGGGAACAACTGAGGGAGCAGCAGCCAAAGATGTCGTCGAAAAAGAAGAAGCGTCTTGATAAGTACATTGTACGACTGAGAATTCTTCCCAATTGTGTGGTTCTCAGCTAACGGGGTTCAGGAAACCAAACTGAGAAAAGAAGAAAATCTGGAGTTCATGAAAAAACTTGCAGAGACGAAGCTCGACCTTTCCGAATTCCGAAGCATCAAGGACATGAGCAAGAAGGAGCGAAAACGACAAGGCAACGTCGATAGCACACTACAATCATTGGAAGCGGGATTATCGGGTGATGAGTCGGACGAATTAGAAGCTGGACTGAGCGAAAAGAACGCTTCGGCGCCGGATATCCCAAAACCTGTGCCTCAGGTCCGAGTCGGAAGTGGTCTAAAGCGGCCACTTGATCTGGGTGCGGACGGTTTTCCGATTTTAAAGAAGCGCAAGAAGACAAAGAAAGCCCAGCCGGTTGTTCAGGAGGTTCCTTGGGAAGGGTTCGACTCTGGCGAAGAAGAGCCTGATGATGTGAAGGGCGAAAATGACTTATCACATGATGTCGGCGAGGGTTCGGAATCAGAAGGAGGCAAGTCGTACGATTCAGCCGAAGACGAAAACGATGTTTCTCACGATGAAGATAAGGAAACGAGTGATGCAAGTGAAGATGATGATAACACGAGCGATGATGAAGACGACAGTGACGAGGACGAGGACGATGATGATGACGATGAACAAACCGACACACGAATTCGACCAAGAAACTCTGCATTCAAAGCCTGGGCCACACAGCAAATCAACGAGGCTGTAGGATTCAAGCCTAGTTCTGACCAGCCACT
This sequence comes from Talaromyces pinophilus, assembly GCA_001571465.2. Classification (NCBI taxonomy): domain Eukaryota; kingdom Fungi; phylum Ascomycota; class Eurotiomycetes; order Eurotiales; family Trichocomaceae; genus Talaromyces; species Talaromyces pinophilus. Next base: position 1,040,305 of record CP017344.1, on the reverse strand, counting down.
TTCGGAACAGCTGCCTGCCTCATCCGAAATCTACGTGAAAGAAGGCAAGGTACCGAGAAATACGGTATACGAGGAGGAGCCCCTACCTCGAGAACTTCAAGTTACTACCGGAGATCCAAATCGCAAGGCGTTTACTGTGAACGTGGAACGACGAGAAGAGATCCAGGAAGCCCGCTTGAAGCTTCCCGTGGTGGGTGAAGAACAAAAGATCATGGAGGCCATATACAACAACCCGTCTATCGTTATTTGGGGAGCTACCGGCAGTGGTAAGACAACACAATTACCACAGTTTCTTTTCGAGGCGGGATACGGGCATCCTGACGGTCCCAATCCTGGCATGATAGCTGTTACTCAGCCTCGTCGTGTTGCAGCAGTGAGCATGTCGAAGCGTGTGGGAGACGAACTTGGCCAGTTCTCAGACCGTGTCTCTTACCAGATCCGGTTCGATACCAATGTTTCCAGCAATACCGCCATCAAATTCATGACTGATGGTATTCTGTTACGAGAAATTGCAAAGGATTTCTCATTGAGCAAGTACTCCATCGTCATTATTGATGAAGCACACGAGCGTAGTGTCAATACAGATATATTGATTGGCATGGTCAGTCGAATCGTCGACCTCAGAGAATCAATGCGCAAGGAGGATCCTTCAGTCAAGCCGTTGAAATTGGTCATCATGTCTGCCACGCTCCGAATTTCTGACTTTACCCAAAATCAACACTTATTCCGTCATGGAACGCCACCTTTAGTACAAGCTGAGGGCAGACAATACCCAGTGACTATACATTTTGCAAGAAAGACTCGCCGAGATTATGTGGAAGAAGCGTTCCGGAAGGTATCAAGGGGCCATCGCAAACTTCCCCCTGGTGCTATGCTTGTCTTTCTCACTGGACAGAATGAGATCAAACAATTGTCAAAGCGGTTGAAGCAGGCTTTCAAGCCTACACAGCGGGGTGAGACGGTTCAAGGAAAACTCCAGCTTTCCGCTGCCGATGCGCCTCTTGAGACGGAAGACATCGAACTAGGTGACGTCGGAGCTGGTCCACAGGGAGACGACGACAGTGATGTCGATATTGTTGGACTAGATGATGACGAGGATAGTGAAGAAGATGAAGATTTTGACATTGGCGAAGAGAGCGTTTCTTCTACTACCAAAGTTCATGTCCTACCATTGTACTCTCAATTACCCACCAAAGAACAGTTGAAGGTCTTTGAACCGCCTCCAGAGGGTTCACGACTCATTGTGCTGGCAACAAACGTCGCCGAGACCAGTTTGACAATTCCCGGAATCAAATATGTTTTCGACTGCGGGCGGTCGAAAGAGAAGCAGTATGATTTGAATACTGGTGTTCAAACATTCCAGATTGGCTGGATCAGCAAGGCGAGTGCCAGTCAGAGAGCTGGTCGTGCTGGTCGTACAGGGCCCGGTCATTGCTATAGGTTGTACTCCAGTGCGATATACGAGGCAGATTTCGAGGAGTATACTGAGCCGGAAATACTACGAACTCCCATAGAAGGTGTGGTGCTTTCGATGAAGAGCATGGGTCTCCACAACGTGATCAACTTTCCCTTCCCAACGCCACCCAGCCGTCAAGGTCTAGCGAAAGCAGAGAAGCTTTTGAGATACCTGGGTGCGCTGAAAGCGGACGGACAAGTTACTGAAATTGGAAGGAAGTTGTCGCTGTATCCGTTGTCGCCCAGATATGGCAAAATGCTACAAATTGGTCATCAGCATGGCTGCATGCCTTATGTGATAGCACTTGTATCTGCATTGGCGGTTGGTGATCTCTTCATTCAAGAATGCGAGCATGACTTGACACTCGCGAAACAAAGCAAAGATATGGAAAAGATATACACGAATGCAGACCGGCTGGAAGACACGCAACGCGAAAGCCGTCGCAAAGACTTCAACCGAGTTCAACGACTGTTAAGTAAACACGACGACACCTCCGATGCTTTGAGATACCTTTCGGCGATTTGCGCATATGCATACTCAAGCGGCTCTCCCGACGAGGAAGAATCCTTCTGCGAGCAAATGTTCCTCCGCGGCAAGGGTCTCAAAGAAGCCTCTCAACTTCGAGGCCAACTCACCGAAATCGTCCGCACCAATAACCCAGGTCTTCTAGGACCATATGAAGCTCGCCTCCCCGAACCATCACCCAAACAAGTCAAGGCTTTGAAACAGATCGTTACAGCCGGGTTTATCGACAACATCGCTATTCGCGCAGATGCATGTCCTGATCCCCCGGAAATGACGCGTAAGCCACGACGAGCCATCGACGTACCTTATTATACGCTCTTCCGATCTCGCGAAGGTCGTGCCGCAGAACTTTCCGAAAAGGCTGTGTACATACATCCCTCATCTATTCTCGCACAATTCACACCCAAGGAAATGCCTCAATACATAGTCTACTCCCACCTGCAACGATCAACCGCTTCTCGTGTCCCGGTGTCAGCAGATGATATTCCCAAAATCCGAATGTTCCCCTTAACTGCGCCGAGTGGTCCGCAATTATCGGCTCTTGCGAATGGGACGCCGCTCCTTGAGTACGGTAAACCGATTGGCAAAGTTGAGTCGTTGGGAGGGGTACCTGAGCGTCGTCAGTGTGTTGTTGTTCCTTCTCTTGTGGGTGAGGCTGGGACTACGGGATGGCCTTTGCCAGCGAAGAAGGTTGTGCAAGTCAAGGATCCGAAGGAGGGATGGATCGTAGAGAAGTTTTTATAAAATAGGTATATCTACACAATCTTCTTGTATATAATGAAGCCGCAATGACATAGAAACATTTTGCATTGGTTGAATATTGTTCAATCCGTATATTCAAGTGTCATTGAAAAAGACCTGTTTTCGTAACGCCAGTAGCCGCCCGCCCAAACAACGCCATTAATGCTGTACAAGATCACGCATACGAAGTAGAGATATCTTTAAGAGTATCGTCGTGGACGATCCCTCCGCTCATCCCGTTCTCTATCACGTCCACCATCCTCCTCCTCTCTCCTTCCAACCATCTCCTTCTCTTTCGCCGACGGATCAACATCCTTCTTCTCCCAATCCTCCTTAATCCCCAAAGCCTTCCTCAACCTCTCACTCTCCTGAATCTTCGCCTCCGCCAACTCATGCACCTGATAACTCTTCAACTGCCTCTTATCCTTCTCATATTGACCCCCACGCTGCTGCTGCTGCTGTCGTCGACCCCGATAATCCCCAGCAGAACCCGATTTCTCGCCTTCCTCCAACTCCTTCAATAACTTCGCCCTAAGCGCATCGCACCGCTCATCAATCTCCTCCTCCGTCAATACCTTTTTCTTGTCTTCCTTCTCCAGCTCCTCATTCTCTTCCTCAAGTCGTTCCCGCTCTTCAAGGACCTGTACCTCAATCGCGCGTTTCCGGTCATGGTCTAGAATCTGTTGATCCGGTTTGCGTTGACGGAAACCTCCTAGGCTGCCTTTATCCTCTGTTGCGACAGGCGGGTAAGGAGCGCCGTAGCCGGCGTTTCGTGGTTTGAGGAAGGCGCTGTTGCGTTGGACGTAACCTGACGTTCCGCTTCCGCGAGGGGTGGAGAGGCCGACGTTGGAGGACATTTTTTTCTCTATTGTCCCAAGGTGGGATACAGGTATTTTATTCGGCGTCGATAATTGGGATTTGTAAACAGAATAGAAGTGGCCGTTGGGTTTAAGGGTCATTAGGTCACGAAGCAGGGCGATGACCAGTCCGCAAATTACTCCCATTAACCCGCGGATCAACTTTTATCCGATGATATATACGCACAACTTGAAGTGCAAAGTTGCTTGGTCTTAACACCGTCATGTTTGTGTTTTTATAGTAACCTTGAAACAATTCAGTAATCGGTTGATTCTTGTCTATGTACATTTAGATCCATGACTCGCCGAGACTCGGCCACTGCATGTGGTGGCTCATATATTCAGTGTTGCGACACAACTAAATATCAATTGAAATTTAATTTCATTCACATATATATATTAGTGCCGCCCGGGCGAATCAAGAAGTTGACCTATGTACCAGTTGACCAGTTGACATTGATGCATGTTCTCGCCACATATTAATAACCTGAAGATAGCAGCAACTGTTTATTCCTGGCTACTATGTACATTATTCAGTCATCCCACATTGAATCCTTTCCATTCGTCGGCTCATATCCTCAAAGCTCAAGGATGAACTCGGAGTGAATGCCATCAATACAAGCAGATCCAGCCTCATCCCAATCATGTCAGCTCATATTAGCGAATCAGTTGACACCAGGCTTTTATCGATTGATAATACCCCCCCCTGGACACCATTTCTCCCGTTTGCTTGGCTTGTCTAGTGATGTTACGTCCATAGATTTCCATGCAACCACCCGATGGAACACAGCACTTAGGGCTGATGCTTAATATACTTAAGCTTGTTTTTAGGCGTCCCCGTACCCAGCCAGCCGGGCCTGGCGCCATTTTAGGGCCGATCTACTGCCGATTCATTGAACTAGCCTAGGCTTTCCATCGACGTACCTACAAGTCTATATGCACATGCACTGGAAGGGTTCAGTCAAGCAATTTGAATTAAGTATCTATAAGAATAAAGCGGATCACATGTCGTTGCCTCCAGCATATGTTGCATGCTCCCATTTCCCATCCGTTTGTTTGTTTAAAATGTTTCCTTTCCTTTCAGCAAGATAGTAAAAGCAACCACACAGCATTTTCCCGGTCGATCCGCAACGCAAAGTAAAAAGAGTATCAATATCAATAAGCGAGTCATCTCCATAAAAAAAGGACGCCACAGCCCACGCCATCTGAAACCGGATATGATGAGTGACGGATATTAAACCGAGTATAAATAGGCATATCTTCGTGGCAATCGGGGTATGCAATCGAAATCCATCGCACCGTCCCACGCCTCATCGCATAAAAATAGAAGGAAGAAGAATCTGTCCACCGACACAGTATATAGTCCCATGCCAGCGTGTCCCACGCATGAACACAATGAAAGTAATAAAAAATAAGCAGGGAGAAAATAGATAAGAGAAGAAAAAGACACAGGAACAGAAATTTGAACATGAAAAAGAAAAACCAGATATATCTCCCTTGAAGAATTCCTGTATGTATATGACCCTCCCGACGATAATAATAGAATATAAAACACAACAGAATTGAGAGAATTAGTAAATTGCACCGCTGAAAATTGGATCTCGTCGTTTATGCTCGTGATTCAGATGGAACACTGACTGCCACGGTGACCTCAGCTCCAGTCTGATGAGTGGTCGTGGTAGAGTCAGGTATGGCAGCAATAGAAGTGGTGGCCAGACCCTTGGAGCTTTCGACAGGTCCGTCAACTGATCCATCAGTGGCAGACCCTCCATGAAGGCTCTGAGTATCGGTGGGTGGAGGAGTAGGAGGTGCTGCACCACCGACTAGTGGTCGCATCTCGGCAAGCGATCTGCGAGAAGGCTGTGGTGAAGACTTGTGTGATGCGGGTGGCGTGGTTGATGAATTTGCAGCAACCGTGGGAGCGTTAGGGTCTACAATGAGTTTCTCGATAGCCATGATTTGCTTGCCATAGCTGAATTTCTTCAGCTGACTGAGCAATGGCTTAATTTCATCGATGATCATTTCTCGCTCCGAACCTTTCACTTGACCAAGGACTTTCTCTGTAGCAAGGATTAGCATGTTATCAGGGGTAGAATAACAAACGATAGAACTTACGGATTACATAGTTGCCGTATTGGTCTCGCATCAAGGCTAGCAATGGGCTCTCGCCGCGGTCATTGTGCACTGTAAGCAGTCGGATGATTTCTCGTCGCTGGCTTTCTTCTCCAAATTCGATACTCTTCTCAACAACGTTACTGGCGAACTTGTGCTTGGAGAAGTTGTGAACATTCTTGATGACAGATTTGATCATGACAGATCGGTCTTTCTCTTCGCCATTCTCAATGACGTGTTGAATGACATAGTTGCCGAATTGGTCAGGAATCAGTGATTCTGTGCATACGTGAAGCTCGGCAAGAATCGATTCACGGTCAGGAGTTTCACAATGTTCGAGCATCCGCTGGATGACCCGGCAGCCGTACGGGTGAGTGGCAAGTTTGTTGACATTGCCCTTGAAAGCGTCAATTATGAAGCGAATGTGTTGCGTGGGGACTCGCTCAATAGCCTTTTGAATGACGTGGTTACCATTCTGGTCCCGGACGCATTTCATGACATGCTGATCTAGCTCCTTTACCATGGCGGCTTGTTGATCGGTGAGAATGTGTTCCAATGCCTTTTGAACAACGCGGCATCCGTACATCTGGGTCGACAGAGCCAAAATGTGTGATTTCATTTGGTTCGCAAGAATTCGCTTTTGGGACTGGTTGCCATGCTCAAAGAGTTTTTGAACAACGTAATTGCCAAAGACATCAGTCATGAGTTGCAAGCAATTGGGCTGAATCTCACGGAAGACTTGGTCTTTCTCATCGCTGTTAGCCGACTCGAGTTTCTGTTGAATGAACCGAGATCCATGTTGATCACCACTGAATTCCACAATGTGGTTGTAGATATCCTAGTATGTCGTTAGCCGTAGTCCACAAAAATGATGAGTAACTATCTTACCTTGAGCTCGTATCGTTTGTTTGACTTGTTATGAGTTCGGAACTCTTCGAGGAGAGGGCTGCGAACAACTTGACTAGGATCTGGTTCACGGTGAGAGACGCGTTGAACAATTGATGGCGGCAGATTGTTGTACGGCATCTGCAAGTATTGAGGAAAGCCATTCAAACGAGCAGCGGAGTACCCAGAGAGATCGTAGCCATTGGGGATGGAAATACGTTGCTGTATGGCAGCCCCTGCAGCATGACTGTAATCTTGATCCTGTTGCAACCCTCGCAGCCTACGGTCCAAAAGTGCTGCTTGTCCATCGCTGATCTGGGCCGACATGCGATGACCAGAAGAGGGACGAAGTTGACTGGCTGCGACAGGAGGCGTCCGGGTACTGGGATAGAAGGAATTACCGAGTCCTCGGCCATAGTCCGCAGGAGACTGATCACGCTCGCCGAGTCTGGACAGGGATTGGTATGGTGCGAGTGGTCCATCATTTGAGAACTCGGAGACATAGTCTTGATAATTGCCATCATCCGTTTGTAGGTGATTGTTGAAGCGGTTGCCAGAGGAGATGTCGAACGAATCATGATGACCATAAGCATTGCGTTGAGCATTCTGATAGCCGTTATCGTTCAAATGCAGTTGGTTCAAACCAGCGCCGATATCAATCTGCCCGCTAGACAGACGGGAGCCTAGATTCTGAGTTTCGGCCTGGTATGACTGATAGGCCGAGTGAGGATAACTGTTGGAACCAACATGACGGGTCGAACCAGCCGAAATAGACTCTGACCCAACGTGTGAAAATGGACCAGCTCCCATGGATCCAAGAACATCTTCAGATCGTTGCGTATTTGGAACCAAACTCGACTTCCTCTGGAACCCACCCGTAGTCTGGTTGTTCGAGAATGGGGGGAACTGTTCATCATTCCTGAAGTTTCCGAAGTTCGATAGCGATAATCCCTCAGTAGCAGCTCCTGTGTAATTCTCTCCATTCGACCCAAGGTAAGTCTTTGAGGCGCCCGAGCTTCCATTTTGGCCGATTGCAGCAGACCGAGGTAGTGAAAAATATGAGTTATTATCTCCACTTCCAGCGCTGGCTGGTGCGCTTCGATCGCCTGTGCGAGCTTCAATGGGGGACGTTTTGATGCTGTTCAAGGTCGACGCCGAGCCGACTGTGTTCCAAGGGAGGCTGGCACGGCCAGCCCATCCATCGGATTCTGATGTTGCCAACAAAGACGACGAACCGGACTTTCCTTGAAAGGCGTTTTCTACAAGCTGTTTAGTTTTGATCTCTCGAAGAATTGGTCCAAATGTGTCATACCTCTAGTTACAGTGCCTTCCGACTCACTGTCAGAGCCAAATGTATTTCTAGACCAAATGTTGTTGTTCCAGCGATCTTTGCTGGCAGGAAAGCCGTTGGTCATCCCGCCGGTGTGTGTAGAGTTTGTACGGTCGCCGTTGAGTGTTGATGTACCGATACGATTTGGCCGAACCTAGAGACAGTCAGAATGATGTGCATGCGAACCGATAGTAGAAACGAAGATCGAGAGTCGTACATTGTTGTGAACGGCCGCTCTGTTTGTAGCCATAGTAGACGCCATGCTGCCAACCTCGTATGGCGTAGAGGTGACCTGTATGTATGGGAGTATTTAAGTCGGCCGAGTGGGACTCGAACGACGAGATGACTGTATACCGATTTCTGAGAAATAATAGTTAGTAGATGAGAGGCGGATGAGGTGAAGATCGAAGTGTTCCCAGACCTGGCGATCAAGAGGAGCAAAACGCCTCGTGAGAATGGGAAGCACTAACTTATCAGAGACAGGAGGCGAGAATAAACGCCAGGGTGAGAGATATGTGGATGCAATCCGAAATGGTGAGGATGTGCAGGCTATTGAATCAAAACACAAGGAATCGATGGAAAAGTCTTCCAGAGTTGCAAAGCGTATGAATGCAAGGCAAGGTATCTCCTCCTAGCACAAAGCTCACCCAATTCTCAGCAACACAATAATGAATATTCTGTTGTGCAAGTGAGCGAGCGGATAGAATCGATTGACCTATGCTCCGTGCATGCCCCAGGAATTCAAGCAGTTGCAGATCGCATTCATGAAGGTTGTGGAGACCTCGAACGGGAGCCCTTTCTTGGACGAGAAAGGCAGCTAGGTAACGAACTGATGATTGGCGGAGGCAAGGGGGTGGAGGATAAAGGCCCGATGCAAGAAGGCAGGAGGAATGCTGTTTATCGTGCACGCCGACAAGTCAAGGACTGATAGTCGGTGTCGGAATGTGTCCAAGAGACAGGCCCACAGGGGTGTGGCAGGAGTGATAAAAAGAGAGAGTGAAAAAAGAAAGAAGTGAATCCCAACGGCGGCTTATTAAAGAGATTTTGAAATGTCGCACAGAGGGGTTGGCAGTTCCTGATTCCGAAGGATGGAGACACACGACAGCGGTCGATCGATAGAAGCCGGGCTCTCTTTTCTTATTCCTCCTGCGAACGCCTGAACTGATGCTATATTTTGTTCTATCTGAAATTGAATTGACCACGAGGATATTTGGTGGGAGATGGTCGAGACGGCGGATGGATGGCCGGGGTTGAGGATACGCAGGACGTGAGGGTCGTACAACAACGGAAGGCGTAGTTTCAGCGAAAGGGGAGGGGGATGGCGTTTTGAGTTGGTGGAGAGCAGAAAGAATATAAAGAACTCTACAGAAAGAAACGAAGACGAAAAAAAGAATAATTAAAATAATTGAGAATGGAGGTCCTCGAATGGCTGAGATGTTAAAGAAAAGAGAAAAAGAAACGGGGGAAGGCGAAGAATGATTGATTGATAAACGAAGTGTCTGTCGGTTGAGGGAAGGTTCAAAAAAAAAGCTGCGAGGTTCTGATAAGTTGCGCTAGTGGATGGAGGAGGTGGACTGCGATCTGGCTGGGCTTGGCGAGTGCCAGAAACTCAAGGCAGTAAGCCTTACTTGCCCGAGTGGGACTAGCTCAACTTTTGACTGTGTCCTTCGAACTCAGCCATACGGACTGGGATGCACTTGTATGGTCTGATAACTGGATATAGTGAATATAAGTATCATCAGCTGTCGAAGCGATATTTTGTTTCCGTGTTTCTGTCAGCGGGACTACCAGGGACAGGAAGGCCAGCATCCGTTGGATCTGCGGCTGATGATACAATGAATGATGGAATAAATACTCCGTACATTGAGTACACTAAAGAGTCAGTGAAAGAACATTACAAGCACCTGTCTATCTAGGTACTTGGCAATGTTTTTACATACCGAACTGGGTGATGGCTTCCTTCCTTGACGTTAGGTAGCAGTACGTACCTTCCGGACTTGTCTCGGTCGGAACTGGCAAGTGATAGTGTACTCTAGGAACGAGCAGCTAGACTGTATTAAGTCTATGACTTGTGACTTATGAGTATTGAACCTACTACGTATATCAGAGTTCACTTTCTCCCAAGCTTATGGGGACCAGATGATACTATTGCCCTGGCTCGACAAACGCTATTCCTAGTCCATCGATGATCAGGACATTTCTCTTCATACTTTGTATTTCCCTGTACTAGTCTAGGATGATGCGTAGCATCTACTATGTATCCATCTAGACTAACTAGCGAAATAGTGTCATCCACATGGCCATCTCGCATCGACTCCACGCAGTAAACAAGGCAGACGTCACGTCACCCACTCCGTTTCGATTTGTCTCGATCTGTGTTCCACAAAACACCAAGGTGACTCTTCTGATGTAGAACAACACTCTCACCCTCCTAGATATAAGCTCAGCATACATCATCGACTCGAGTAAATCAATGGCAGAGTTCAGCCGATTTCCCTCGGCCAATTCAAAGCTGTTTGTTGAATCTACGTATTTACAAGGACCAATCACGATGGATGCGGGATGGCTGCCCCACCAGCATCCACCCGACACAAAAAGCTTCTTAGCCCGAAGTTGGGGCTCTTTGATCATGGAAGCTTTCGATGAAGACTATGTTGTGGCTCATGACTAGATACTTCTTTAAGGTGTGGACTGTACCCCTGCATGTTTATCATATGGAACCAACGAGACGCCATGAGTTATTTTCCCTCAGGCAACGGTTCCAGACATACAAACACCACGGTATGGATATGATCGAGGTCTCATCTGCCAAACCAAACGGACAGTATGAATCATTGACATTCTGTCTACTCTGTAGAATCAATAAATGTGAGTCATATAAACTGTTTGCTTGATCTTTCTAAGAACGTATCAACATACTGTCATGGAAGTTGATACACTTCCAAGGGCTTTATTGGAGGATCGACCGCCAAGACCAGAGCTAAGCTTAGCTCTTCAGTAGCGTCGGAGCCAGGCCTGAGGCGCTGCAAGTGCTGGACTAGCGACATACTTATCTCCCGAGACCAACCTAAAACATCTATCAGCACATTCTACTTACATTTATGTATAAATACTAACAATACCAACAATGTATGCGTCAAATTCATCGGGTCCCTTTTCCCGTCAATTGCATCGTGTCCTGTCACTGCCCAACAGGGTAAGAAATCAAAGAGAAAAATATCTCCGCCACTGCTCAGGAACCCCTACCGTGCCCAGCTAGCATTTCAAGACGGACGAATAAGTATCCAGAGAAAAGAAAAACCCACGTCGGTAGTACCTAGGTATGTGACACGTCTGATACTAAATAAAAGTCTTATCTTAATTCTCGGTGGATTCACGATGTGACTCCATTGCAAGTTATGCAGGGATGGACAGAAGGAGGAAAAAAGGGGGTACCTATATTTACTTCTTAGCTGGGTACCTGACCTACGTAGAGAGAAGAGCCCGGCTACATTCAGCCAGTACTCAAACATTGCTTGTTTGTCAAAGGTGGCTCACTAGGTATCCCTTGCTTGTGCCGATGTCCAGTCATCTATCGCGGGAAGAGCTACCTGCTAGTGCGGACCTGGTAACTTAGGTACCCAGTCTACGGATATAACGTACCACTTTCAAACTGTGCGCCTCAGGCGGGTCATCTATTGGGATACGTACCTAGATCGAGATCCTCACGATCCAGATGTCACACCATCCACTGATTGAGATCTCCGAAACGTTGTCGGAGCTATATCTCGTTGCTTTTCTTCCTTCACTCTCGCTTCATACAGTCTGTTTTGGCAATTGAGCTCGTGGTGCAAAGACAGGAGCAACTTATACTATATGAGACCATCATCTCGATCGATAAATGGGGACGTCTGAAGAAAGTAGCGTTGTCGTTAACCCTACATTCGTCCCTGCAAAATCGTTGACTTTTTCTCGGCACGGGACGCAAGGACGAGTAATGCTTCCTGCTAAGCTCTGTTACCTAGGCAGGTACAGATCTAAGTGTAATCGACTATCTCGAGGTAGTACAAGATGTGACTGTACTCCTCCCACCGACCAGACGTAGTTAAACTTAAGGGTAGGGTACGTACCAGCGTTGCAGTTGTTCATTTGTACCTAGGAACCTCCTATCCATGGATGTTCAGGTGACCTTCCCCATTTTTTTCAACATACTTTCGTTGCGGCGAGGTAGTATCTACGTCTAGATTTTGGCTGTCCTTGGTATGTGCTATTCGCAATATTTGCTCTTCCTGAGGCGATTAATTAAAAGATATTGTCTGGCGTGTTGTTGTCGTTGTCTTTGTTGATACGTTAATGTACAGACCATGTCTCGATGACACGTTGTATGGATATGGTGGTAAGAATGATGAGATAGCTGTTGACGGATAATCAGAGATTGGTGTGTAGTCATCGATATCGATATTTTGACTTCGTAGCACCAGCAGGCTGTCTTTTGGTAATGTTGCATAATGAATGAGATAGAACTCTCGTAATTACAGCATACTTTGACTCAAGGTTGCCGACGTCTTAATGTGCAACGTCGGGCGTTTCGATATGCCTCGGAGCGGGGAGGCAGCCTGAGAAACTAGGCTCCTCATTCCGTACCTAAGACTTCGTTAGTTCTCCCTACAATGAATGCAAAGACTTCTCGTTTGGGTATCGGGAACATTGAAAGTTGCTCATGTTGTTGTCAGCAACAGAGTTGTCGTGGCTACCTAGGTACCGTGACCATAACAGACTTCGGCAAACAATCAACACAAAACACTAGAAGCTATGCCTTGCTTCGTCGATGTTAGAGTTCATTTCGTTCCTGCAGATACACAGGCGATTGCTTCAATAGGTGCTGATCACTTGATATTGTTTACTATGTATTCGACATCATCAAGATGGTCTGCACTGGATTGGCTGATAGAGTCGGACATGGTTAGTAAGGACTAGCTGCAGACTGTGTGCTCTCACTGCTCTGAAAGCGCCTGATAGGAGCAGGATAAACTTCTTCAATTAAATAGCGAATAAGATGTTGTACCACCTTCTTCTTGAGAACAAAGACAGTCCCATGATCTTTCCTATGTACGATGTAATATGAAGACTTTGAAGAGAGTATCGCCGTGGCTTGGATTAATTTAGCACACAAGCAGACAGCGCATGCTGACTGGCTAGCAGCAGCAAATTGACGCCAACAGAGCGTGCGTTCCTGAGCGGCGCGTGCAGCCCTTGCCTGTTCGGGGCCTAGCTCAGGCACCACAGGCCCCGGCTAAGCCCGTTTGGGCCTGAGGCACTGCGCAGCCTCGCCGTTGGAGCAGCCCTAGGCCCAATCAGGGCGCCCTCGGCCAGTCCAGCCCCGGCGCTCCCCTTTCCTGCCAATTTCCCACTTTTCCTCTCCTCTCCTTCTCCTTGTTTTCTTCTTTCCCCATCCATCATCTATCCGATCCTCAACACACATTCTTTCGCTCCTACAACTCCTCCTTCTACCATCCCCGACTCTCACCCTAGGTGTACGCAGCTTCACTCTTTCAGCTGCTCGCCGCGCCATTCATTCGACCGTCACTCACTCATTACCGCTTATCCGACCGTACCGGACCGACTGTTTATTGACTTACGCACACCAAAACAACCACCTTCATTTCGCACCAAAAACAACGACACGCCACACCAGCACTATTCTCTTCTTGGAGATATATTGAGGAACTCGAATCTGAACAGAAAGGAGAAGTCTTGATTATTACTAAAAATCCGCAAGCAAAATGGCCAACATGCGTGTTCTCGCCCGTGACGACTCAGGATCCCTCACTCCCAAAACCATCGACCTGTTGATCTCGCTCTTGGTTTTGATCCTTCTCGCAATTGTGCTGTCCGGCAGTCTGCTGCTACTCCGCCAGCGTCGTCGCAAACTCGAGAAACAGTCTCAACTCCCACTCTATAAGAGCCAAGCTCACCAGCGCCGCCTCACAATCACACAAAATAGCCGAACCGGATCCATTCACGTCTATAACGAGAAGCAGGATTTGATGCAGAGCTCCTTGAGCCCGCCACAAAGCCCTGTGCCCGAAATTCGCATCACTTTCCCTGAAGAGCAGGATGAGCAGACCGGCAAGCCCAAGGCTGGCCGCGTTGTGGTCGTCCACATCAGCGAGAACGGTGGTGTTGGGCTGTCACCCGCCCACGACGAACTTCCTCCTTACCAGACAAACGAATCCGGTCGTTTCCAATCGCTCGACCTGGAACGCATAGGCGGTTTGAAAGAGAAGGAAGAGAGATGGTCATAAAAGAGGAGCGCCTTCTACCCTCTTGACTATTTTACAGCATCTCTAGATACCATAAACTCTTTTACGCTCCAAAATTTCCTTCTCGCTTCTCTCCATTGCTACGACCCCATCGGCATGATGATACCAAATAAGCCGGGCGTGATTCTCTACCATCTTCACTTCGCTTCTATTTCTACTACTTCGAATCTCGGTTCACACCACGATCAGGCTTCTTCTTGACTTACTTCATTTTTTTGCACATATGCAAACCTTATTGTCTATTTTCTATTATCATTATCATCTTGGGATGTTATGATCGCTTACAACCGAACCGACATACCGTCAGTCAATCGCGTTCGATTTCTACTTTTATGATTGTGAATATTCTGGGAATTTTCTTTTACTTGCTACTTAGAGCAAGCAACCTTGTCTTGTCTAGGTACTTTTCTAAGTATTTACTTTTCTTCCTCGACTCTCGATCCGCCTGCTCTCGTTCGTTCGAGCCTGGAATGTTATTAGGCCCTACGAAGGGACAGACTACTACGGATTGGGTCCTTTTCATTGTCATTTTTGTGATTTCATTCTTCTATTCATTTTTCATCCCACATTTGTCGATTTCTTGGAGCTTTTTTTCACATTTTCCTCGGGCAACTGGGTGTTGACTGAACAGCTTGTGCTGGTTGTATTTAAACACCATAATCTATTCTACGAATTAATTTGGTGTAAATGACGATTTCTACCTTTTCGTTGAACGAGTAAACATGTAGTTCATCATTTATGATCATCGCGATAGTTCTCCGCAGTCGAGCCCGAATTGGCCAATGGCAGCCAGACATGTTAAGACGTGGACCCTTCCTGAGCTATTGTCGTATCCGCAACTCTCGCAAAGCTGCCACTTTCAACGGAACACCGCGGCACACTTTTATTTTGTCCATGAGCCTTTACAACCGCTCCTAGGATCAATAACTCCTATATCTCACCTTTCCATTCATTATCCTTCAATTTTTCCTATATTTCCTTCGTTCACTCTTTTACCGGATCGGGTTTCATCTAATTGAGCTTCGTCTATTGATTGGTGCGATTCCCGTCTTACATCAGATCAGTGCAGCAACAAGCAGGAAGAATAATGCATTGCGGCATATGCTAATTGAATTGACTATAGCCATACACTCACTCAGTTTACTACTACGACTATGATGTTCTCTCGATGAGGCTTGTCCCATTTCCTACTTAAGCGCCGACAACCCACGAATCCTTTACAGCCGTCACGATGCTCGCCAACAAATCCCAGAAATCGCCAGGCAGTAATGCCGCAGGATCCTCGAATCGGTCTAAAAGCAACCCAAGCGATACCTCACAATCTGCGCAATCATCACACACTCAATCCACGAGTGGGAATGAGGCAAAGGCGGGATTAACTACGAATCCGCAACCGTTGAATAAAGCTGAGATAACCAAGGCTTTGGAAAGGGACTTTAAATGGAAGCATCTCGGGGCTGTGGGTATTCTTCTGTGGATTTGGTGAGTGTTACCCCAAATTGCCTGTGGTGGTCAAAGACTAAGTAGGCATAGCTTCCTGCATATTGTTGGCGTGTACTTTTTCACAAAAGGCTTCCTCCTGACTCGTCTTGTTCTCGATAACAAATCAACTTGTGATGTGGTACCGCTGGATGTGGTCACCAGTAGCGGGACTTCAGAAAAGGGTTGCTGGCATCCCAAAACTTTCGACAAGGCCGTCTTTCTAATCATTGACGCCCTGAGATACGACTTTACTGTTCCCTTTCACCCGCAGTTCGAGGGTGACGAGGCACGCATTTACCATAATAATATCCCCGTTCTCTACGAAACGGCAGTCCAACATCCCGAAAGAGCTTTCTTGTTACCTTTTATTGCCGATCCGCCTACAACTACTTTGCAACGACTAAAAGGCCTGACTACCGGTACATTGCCGACTTTCATCGACGCCGGCTCAAACTTTGACGGCTCTGCGATTGACGAAGACAACATAATTTCACAGTTGCGCGCTGCTGGCAAAAATTTGGTTCATCTCGGAGATGATACATGGGACAAGCTATTTCCGGATTACTTTGATCCTGAACTATCGCATCCGTTTGACTCGTTCAATGTCTGGGACTTGCACACTGTAGACAATGGCGTGAACGACAATCTGTTCCCACTTCTCCATCCGATGAATTCGAGCAAGTGGGATGTTGTGTTTGGACACTATCTTGGTGTTGACCATGCAGGCCATCGATATGGTCCAGACCATGCTGCAATGGCAGCTAAACTGAAGCAGATGGACCAAGTGATTCGAGATGTCATCCAGAAACTCGACGATGATACACTGCTCATTGTCATTGGTGATCACGGCATGGACTCCAAAGGCGACCATGGAGGCGAGTCTGACGACGAGGTCGAAGCCGCATTGTGGATGTATTCGAAAAAGGGCATCTTTGGGCGCACAAATGAGGACCACAAAACGCCGCCACTGACAGCAAAGGAGCGAGCTGTGCCGCAGATTGATATTGTCCCCACGTTGTCTTTGCTCATGGGCATACCGATTCCATTCAACAACCTGGGCTCTCCGATAGAAGAAGCATTCGCAGGACCCTATGGAGCAGATATCAAAAATCTGGCAACCGTGAACCGTATTACGTCAGGACAGATCAAACGATATCAACACCACTATTCCGTGGCGCGAGGTGTGAACGATAGCCAAACCTCCGGTCCTTTGTCACTGTTGGTCGACGCAGAATTACAATGGCAATCACTGAGCAAGTTGAGCTCTAATTCTGACAAGTACCGCGCAGCATATAATGCATATCGGGAATATCAGCGCGATACCTTGAATGTATGTCGCGCTCTATGGGCTCGATTCGACGTACCAAGTATGATACGAGGTATTGGGATACTTGTCGGCGGCATTGTCGTTCTGATAGTGTATGCGCGTGGCATACGTAATGAGTCCCGGCCGAATTTCGATTCAGATTTGATCCGCCGCATTGGCTTAGGTGCGGGTTTCGGTTCTGTTGTTGGTCTCGTAGGAAAACGAGAAGACGCATTCTGGGCAGACATTATTGCACTGTCCGCCGCAGGAGGCAGCATCGCATCTGTCGTGTCGAACGCTGCCCTCTCTCCATCCAACTTCAAATCGCCCTTGCCCACGTCCCTTTGGAGCTGGTTTGCAGTCATCGTGACTGTGTCTCAGTCCATAGGATTTGCGTCAAATTCGTACACGATCTGGGAAGATGAAATTCTACTCTTCTTCCTCACTACCTTTGGCGTCCTGGCAGGAATATCCTCGATGAGACAAAAGTTGACATCCGACCGCGTTCTCGGGGTCTATCACTCCATTATCTTTATTGTCATGACGCGATTGGCATCATTGTCTCGCCTGTGTCGCGAGGAACAAATGCCTTTCTGCAAGTCGACCTATTATGCTTCAGCGTCGTCTTCAACATCAGCTCCTTGGCAGCTCGCCATTCCATTCGCTGTTGCTTTACTTCTCCCAGGTGTCGTGCGTTCGTTCTATGCGGGATCAAAATCGTACGAAGGATCGGCTACACTCTGGATCGGCGTTGCTTTCCGGGTTGGGCTATTCATCTCAGCGGCGTTTTGGACTCTGGACGCTGCCGATAATGGCGAATGGTTCTCCTTCGGAAAGGGAGCATTCAAGTCTTTCCAGATTATTCTAGCGCAACTGGTTCTCGCAATTGCGTTTGCTGCGGGAACTACGACGTTCATCTGGGCAAAGCCGTGCATCAGTATCAACGTCACGTCCGGATCAGGTACCGACCAGCCAGGAAACGCACAACAACCACCACAACAGCAGCGAACAACCATCACCATCCTTGGCTTTGGCAACGTTCACGGCACCCGATTCTTTCTACTGGTAGTCAATTTCGTCCTCGCTATTACCCTACTGAGCAAACCCATGGGCCAGGGTGCAATCGCCATCGAGACCCTACAAATTCTGTCTTTGCTTGAAATCCTCGACACCAACGGCCTCACCACAACAAACTCCGCCATCGGCCCCATCGTTCTGGGCCTACTAGGCTCATTCCATTTCTTCAAAACGGGCCACCAAGCCACCTTGAACAGCATCCAATGGGAAAGCGCATTCTTTGCCCTCTCCTCCATCCAATACCCATGGTCCCCTCTTTTGGTCATTCTAAACTCATTCGGCGCCCAGATTCTCGCCGCCGTCGCCGTGCCCTTGACAGTCCTCTGGAAACGCCCCGTCGACACACACGGCCGTTTACCCGTACAAATCTTCAAGGACGAAGATACCACCCCCTCCACCACCTCCTCCTCCTCTTCTTCAGACGGTAACCCTACCGACGACCAGACTAAAAATAACAACCCCATACTCCGCCTCCTCTCCGACATCGTCCAAGCCATCTCCACACACATCCTGTACTACGCAACCATCAACCTAGCCACGACAATGTGGGCGGGCCATCTGCGGCGCCATCTAATGCTGTACCGCATCTTTTGCCCGCGGTTTCTGATGGGTGCTGCCGTTTTGGGCGTGGTGGACGTATTTGTTATTCTTGTGGGCTTGGGATTGGGTGTTAGAGCGAATATGTTGAGTGTTACGGAGGTTTTTGGGTGGTAGACTCACTCAGTCTTCTTCTCCTTTTCTTTCGTGGAGGGAGAAAGTTGATGATGGGGAGAGAAGTGAAGGATTTGTATGTCTATATAATCATAGTATAGTATTTGCGTCAGCCTTGCAATTTATCTTTTCTGCAACTTATACATTATAGAATTTCGAGGCTGTACCTATCAACGTGTAACATTGAACATATTCCTCAGAATGTGTAGAGAAGTACATCAAAACTTTTAATTGAGAAGAGATTTTCATGAAAGAAAAGAAAAAAACTTTTGTTGTGTCTGGTGTCATAAATATAACAAATCCCATACATCCATCCATTGATTCATATCCATAATCTCCAACATCGCCAAACCAAAAACACGAAAAAAAAAGACATTTTTGATCGGATCCAACGATTCGATAGAAACTTTTTTGGATGCGGTAAAAAGAAGAAAACAAGAATGTACCGATTACATGTGACAATGTTGCCTTGCGTTCGTAATATGCGTAATATATGGTCGTTGCTTCGTTAGTTGGTAGAGTATAATAGCGTTACAAGATGGTATGGTGTTATCGGGTCCACCGAGAAAAGTCCAATGCCTGAGAGACGTTATTGTCCGTATTCCAGTCACCCAGACCAGGACGCATTTGGCTCCTTTGAGTTGGCATCTCGTCCTCAACATGGATGTTCGTGCGTGTATTGCGGCGGTGACCCAAGAACCCGCTCTCGGATGCATCGACTGAAGATGTACGGGATGTCATTACGCGATCACGCAAACGCTTGATTTCGCGCAGTCGGTTCCTCCATGAGGAGATGTGTTCGCCACCTTCGCGGTTCCATACCAAGGAGAATACAGATGCATTAATGGCTAGGATGCGCACGTAGGCGGCTAGACTCTCACCCGAAATGACTTTTGGTGTTGACGCAGGTGATAGTTCTGGGAGGCCGGGTTTGCTCATCACTCTCACGACGTAGAAGGACTTGCTGTAGTCGCGAGCGGCGTCTAACTCGTGGCTGAAATCGGACTCGGCGATTCGGCACACTGGGGTGATGACGATGTTGATGGAGTTGAATTGGGATGGAATGGTCTCAAAGTTGAAGGGTCGGTTGGAACGGTTGAATATGATGTTGACAAAGTCGTTGCCGACGTGACGCTTCTTCGCAACACAGGCTGGGTCACTTTCGAGATTTGTAGGCATCATGGTGGTTACGTGATAGACCATTTCGGTCACTCGATCCCTCCAGGCATATGTGTACTCGCCATCGATATCGCTATGAAGCCCCTGAGTGTTGAATTGAGCTCCTCGGATAGACACTCTCGTACCCAGACCGTCTAAGAAATAGTTGTAATCCGGACTGCCAGCAGTGTTTGCCAAAATCTCGGCTTCTGTGGTTTGATTGTTATCAATAAATATCACTCCAACCTTGTGCCCATCGACAATATCATTTCTATCAAATGAGCTAATCGCTCGACGAGTCATGGCATCGTCGGGTAACGGTATGGGCTGCGAGATCTTTGGTGTAGGGAATGCCGAAGTGACCATCTGTAGCAGAACGTGAGAAGGCAGAATGGCCGTCCGACTTGCCGCATCGAACGTTGAAAGAGTATCAGGTGTGGCAGGTACTTGATGAGGTAGCACTGGTGCAGTACGCTGACGGTATTCTGCATAAGTAGTCCCAGAAGCCATTCGCTTGGTGATTTGTGTCAACCCGGAAACACCGGCAGTTTCGACCGTGACAATACTCATTCCGACGATCCATGACTTGCTGCTGACGGGTCCGTCCTCTGGAGACGGAGGGAAGGTTTCGTAAGGTATCGTGTCACCCAAGTCCGAGTATGTCACACGCTGCATCAAATCGATAAATACTTCAGTCTGTTCTTCTACCACCTCCTGGCCCAGCTCATCTGTGAAAATGAGTCGACTTGTTATCCAATTCACGTGATTTGCGCGGTCTTGAAGCTTGAGTGAGAGAAACCAAAACACCAAAACGTGATAGGTCAATGTGTAGACGTAGGTAGACATGCTCTCCTGCCATATATTCGCTTCAGACGAGTCAGATTGCATTGCGGCTATTTCTCTCAAGCCACCACTGAGCCTTGCGGGGACTGTGCTGGCCCGAATAGCTGCCGATTCGCTCTTCAATCGTTGCTCCCTACTTGTTTGAATAAAGCGAATACATATACCAAAGACGGTGCGAATCTCTTCCTCTCGTAGATTGACGTAAACGTCTGGAAGTCGGGCGAGCAGTGCTAGGAACTCCAATATATGGACTGCCACGTGAGCCATTGTAATCACTTTTGACATCTTGTCAAGGATTGTGTTCAATGATTTTGTTACCGATAGCGGGATCTCGTGGCAGCACACAGACAGAGCGTGAATGCATCCTCGAGACGTACCATCCCAAGATCCAATCCCTAGCATAAATGCGCGTACCAGTTCATCCTGTTCGCTCTTTGCAAAGTAACTGTGAAATCCAACAAGCATGGCCAAACAATCAAAAATGCAGATAGCGACATCGGCTTTCTTAATACCAGCTATAGCCGGCGGCTCCCGGAACATTTCGCCCTTGATCTGACCGCAGAGTATGTTACGAAGCATCTGTATCTGCGGAACTGCGCTGGAGAAGAAGTCTCGGTTGCTGAGTTGTGGTCCCAGATGAGCAAGGATATAACTATAAACATCCCATGGAGTATCGCGTTTTTGGAGCAGATCGATAATCGTCTCTAGATAGACATTTATTTTCAACACTCCAATGGCTGGATCCGACGGCTGGGCATCCCCCCCAGCTACCGTCTTGTAAGCATAGACAAAGGGACTTGCAGCCATTGATGGTTCGTCAGGAAGACTTGAATCTATTTGCACCCAACTGGGAGGTATTGACTTTGTGCTACCCCGCAAGTAGGAACTACTCATGCGAGGCATCGACCTTTGCGTTTCAATGGGAACAGATTGATTGCGCAGAGACAGTCGTCCTGTACTTGCAGTGAGACTATCGTCGCTATTCACGGAGGATCTCTCCAATACAGACCCCTCCGTAGTTGTAGACTGTTTGACTCCGACATCTAGGCTTCGACTCAGCACAGCCACCAGAAAGTCGTTTTCGATGTCTGTGGTGACCCAAATCGCCCCGGACGAGTCGCAGCGTAACCGGAACAACAGCTTGAGAACTGTTAGCATGGCGTCGGCTGGTCTTTTTCTTGACGTCTTAACAATGAAAATAAGAGCCTCGAATAGCAACGCTGCTCGTTGGGCGGAGAGGTTCAAGAATCGGAGAAAGAGCCGAACAAGACCCATCATGCAAACATTCGACAGAGATGGCTCGAGAACAGAAGCAGAATTGCGGCGTGTTTGGGATACCTGTCCGCTCAAAACAGCTGGATCATCATCTTCAAGCAAGTCGGAACTCATGGGTGAGCTCAGAGCATCAATAATGAAATGAAAGATATCACTATCCGCCCGTGCCGCAATTTCAATCATAACCGAGACAAGCGATGAGAGATAGATTGTATCTTTCTCATCTGCGAAATTCCGAAGTAATAGGTCTATTACGCCGACTTGCTCAAAGTTGACTAGATTGTTGTCCTGGAACATTGCCTCTTCGAGTGCCTCCAAGGCAAAGGCACGCACATCTGACACCTTACCGGGCGTCTGAAGGAACGAATCAACTAGCCACTTGGCATCCTGCTCCCAGTCTTCGGTTCCTGGAAAATATGATTTCTGCGTTTTGAGATGGTTAATCAAAAGACGCGCCTGGGTTGGTGAAAGGAAACGGTGCGATGTTCTTAAAAAGAGACTGATTTCAGATTGTTGTTCGGAGCTCAACTGTTCCCACAATTGCTCAATCAAGGCTGACAGTCGGGAAACGCTAGCAGCAAGATGGTCGTCGTGTGTCACACTTCTCGTTGGAGAAACAACAGGAGATTGTGCGCTGTCAGTGACTTCTTGACCAGTTCCGCCAGAGCATTCGATAAGAAGGTTCGCAAATCTTGTCCAATCGGGTTCCTCTATACAGATGGAAGCAAAATCGCCATCCAAGAGATTTGCACATAATTCAAGAGTAGCGGCATAAAGTCTTCCGCTCTTTCGTGGCACGACTGCCTGAAGACAGTCGACCAGTCTCGGGAATGACAATTCTGGTAATCTTTTTCGGTCGTGCGATCGAATTATGTCGGTGAATGTTTCGACGGCGCCGCGCACCACATTTAGATTTCGGCCGTGGTCTTCCGGATCTTCCTCAAGAAATGAGTATAGAAGCTCAAGCATAGCCAGCCTTTTGGAAGATTTGACTATATTGCGTATCACCTGGGAAGTGCGACCAGAGAGAGTCTTCACAGAAGCGTGGATGCTGCACAAAACCTCTAATAACGGAACGAAACTATTATCAGGCACTTCGGCACAGGAGATGATGGCGTCGAATATAGAGAGCGCACTCTTCAAATCGTCAGGAGAAGCCGTTTTCCTGCAAACCTTGAGAACTTCCTCAAGTATTGATGCCGCATCGTTCTCTTCCAGAGGAACATTCTGGAGGGTGATAACATTGAGGATGAAATCAAAAAGGTTTTCCAAATGCGATTCTTCGAGTTCAATGGTCCGTGGTTGTTTGCTCTTCTTTGCTTTAGACCGCAGATTGGCGACAGCCTTGAATAGGGTATATAGGGCAACCGCCAGGGCGGGCAGGACGTTGACCTGCATGATGTCCAATTTCCTGCCATTGTCAGATAGCGCAATGAGAGCATTTACCCGTGTGGGTATCACGTCAGCCGGCGTGGAAGCCAATATACTCTTGCACAGCTGCGTCTTGAGGTCGGTAGACATATCCGGCCGCCCGACGATTGTGTCCAAGAATCGAGATGATCGTTGCCGGGCATCGTCAAAGTCCGCCTGACAGAGGAGATATGAACTTGCTTCCCAAAGAGAAATGATTTGTTCCGGTGTGAATTTGGACGAGTGCTTGGCAAGGACCTCGACCTCATCTACAGCGAGTACCGGGTTCTTGAGATTCTCGAGCGCAGCCTCATAACTCGGAACGGCGGCATGGTCTAGAGAACTGTTGGAGATACTTCCGCGCGACATCCCTTCGAATCCAAACGTCACACGAGAACCCCTGCGAGCTTCGATGCCATGGTTTGGAAATTCGTTGAGGCTATCGGAAGCTGAGAGGGGCGAGAGAGACTTCCGGCGACCTGATGCTAATGTCTTGAAAACGTCTGCAAAGGAAGATGCAGCTGGTTTCGGAGGTGGATCATTATCGGAAGACATCCGCAACGTGTGAACGACGTTCGTACGTAACGAGATATCGTTTTAAGATAGCAACTGGAGCATGCGCAAGCTCAATTAGCACAGTGGATATAGGATTGAAAGACTTAGAAAGATGGGCGATGAGTTGTGGGTGTTTGCGAATAATCCCGAGATAACAGCGCATTGATTGTTGATCAAGGTGAAAGGTACCTGTATGCTCTAGATAGAGCTTTTTTCACACCATCGAGGTGCACTGATGAATTGAAGATTTGCAGGGTAGCAGTCTAATATAACTAGCGCAGTAGGTGATCTTATAACTGGGTCTGGGAGGTCTGGGTGGCCTTCCCCATCCTCATCAAATGACACTCTTAGGCGCAGTTATCGAGATAAGCGGATGACCAAGTGGCACTGACACCTGATAGAGATAGGAACGGGTATCACAGACAGAAGGCTAACAGGATTTGGGCATTGGGCTCATGACTGGCGCATCCAATATAACAACAAAATCAGGACGAATACATGATGAGCGGTAGTAGCAGCAAATGAAGAATAAACAACGGACAGGATGAACTGATGGGTTCAGTCAGTTACGTCGGATGTAAGAATCGTCTCATCTTGGCGCGCCAAGCCGGCGACGGCCGATCTCTGTCGCGGGAAAACACTTATTCCGCAGTCACATGATCAATCTATCTCAACGCTTCTCGGAACGGAACAACAATCCTCCGCCTCCCCGCGATGGTTGCCGCCAGAAACATCATAGCTCTCACCGCCTTCAGAGAGGTCCCGCAGTCCGCCAAACAAACTGCCAGACAAGGAAAGCGCGGTTCAATCTTTCTTCTGGTTTCTTCTCCAATTTACATTGAAATACTTCTCCATCAAGCAATTGGTGTTTACTGCTAGCTGCTTCTTCTTCAATCCTATATCTTCCATTCATTTGATTTTCATATTTTCATCCGCTGTTTGTCATAGTTCAAAATGGCAAACAACCTGGGAGCTGTTGCACAGCTTTTAGAAGCCAGTTTGGATCCCAGGCAAAACAAACAAGGTAGGTTAACCAGCATGCCAACACCGCGGAATACTGGACACTATCTAATTCTGTATTTATAGCCGAACTTGCGCTCCGGCAAGAGGAGAAAAAACCCGGTTTTTCGCTATTCCTGCTCCAGATCACCGCATCCGCAGACTTTCCCTACAACACTCGGCTCGCAAGTGCCTTATGCTTTAAAAATCTCATCCGAAGAAGTTGGGTCGACGAGGACGGGAACCACAAGCTGCCGCAAGATGAGGTTGTCACAATCAAGCGGGAGTTGATCAACCTGATGATCAACGTCCCAGGCGGAATCCAGACCCAGCTGGGCGAGGCAGTCAGCGTGATTGCAGACAGTGATTTCTGGGAGCGATGGGATACTCTTGTGGCTGTATGTTCAAAAGCCGGCCCATGTGATATGTCATTACTAACCTAAAACAGGATTTGGTGTCACGATTAGACCCTAAGCATCCAGTCGTCAACAATGGAGTTCTCACAGTAGCACACTCCATTTTCCGACGATGGCGTCCTCTCTTCCGATCAGACGATCTGTTCACCGAGATCAACCATGTGCTCAGCACTTTCTCCGCTCCATACCTGGCCTTGTTTGAGGTAGGGCCGATCCCTTTTGGTTATAAGGGTTTGCAGGACGACTGACTGAATGCTGGCAGGGCCTGGACGCTTACATCGAGGAAAATAAATCCAACAAAGAGACTCTATCGCAAGGGTTCAAACAGCTCGACCTTATGATCAAACTTTTATACGATCTGAATTGTCAAGATTTGGCGCCACTAGTGGAGGACAACGCACAGTCTATCGCTAATCTGCTGCTTAAATACTTGCTTTATGATAACCCATTACTCCACACTGATGATGAATCCGAAGCGGGAGTTCTAGAGTTTGTCAAAGCCGGTATCTTTGAAGTATTGACTCTGTTTGTCCAGAAGTATAGCGATGTTTTCGAGCCTCATGTCGGACAGTTCGTTGGAAACTCTTGGAACTTGTTGACAACCGTCGGCCAAGAGACAAAATACGACATACTGATTAGCAAGGCACTCCAATTCTTGACATCAACCACAAGCATGCCTGAGCACGCTAAGATTTTTGAAGATCAAGGAACTCTGAGCCAGGTCATTGAAAAGGTCATTCTGCCAAACATTGCTTTGAGAGAATCTGATGAGGAGCTCTTCGAAGATGAACCTATTGAGTTTATCCGTCGCGACCTTGAGGGTTCGGACAGCGATACTAGACGTCGAGCAGCTACAGACTTTGTGCGACAACTGGCAACTAAGTTCGAAGACTCAGTCACTAGAGTGGTTTCACAGTACACCGATCATTACCTTGCCGAATACGCAAAAGACCCAGCATCGAACTGGAAATCGAAAGACACAGCCACATATCTGTTCTCCGCAATTGCTGCCAAAGGTGCAGCGACCGCTTCCCATGGTATTACAACGGTCAGCAAACTCGTTGATATTGCGGACTTTTTCCAAAAACACCTTGCGGCGGATTTGGTTTCCGATGGCGGGGTTAACCCTATCTTGAAAGTTGACGCTATTAAATACCTCTACCTGTTCAGGAGTATCATTACACCCCAGCAGTGGCAAGAAGTATTTCCTCTGCTCGTCAAGCATTTGGGTTCCGACAACTATGTGGTGTATACTTACGCAGCTATTGCTGTCGAACGAGTACTTGCTTTCCACGATTCTGCAGGTCAGCCTGTGATCTCACCAGCCAACATCACTCCCTTGGCCAAGGAGCTCCTCGAGCACCTATTCCAGCTCGTTGAAAAAGACCCTTCACCACCCAAGGTGCAAGAAAACGAATTCTTGATGAAATGTGTAATGAGGGTTTTGATTGTCATCAAGGAAGGAGTTGTTCCTCTTACTGATGCTGTCTTGGAGCATTTGATCAAAATCACCAGAATTATCAGTGCTAACCCTAGCAACCCGCGCTTCTACTATTATCATTTCGAGTCGATCGGTGCGTTTATCAGATTTGCGGCTCCTGCTAATCCCGAGAAGTTGGAACAAGCACTTTACGCACCGTTCGCCGAGGTCCTTCAAGCAGATGTTCAAGGTAAGACAATATCATAATTAAGTAGACACGGTTGCTGATCAGATTAGAATTCATGCCTTATGTCTTCCAATTGTTCGCTGCTTTACTCGAAGCAAACTCGTCCGCGACATTATCCGAGTACTACCAGAATTTGATTGCACCCATTCTCATGCCGGTCATGTGGGAATCCAAGGGTAACATTCCTGCATTGGTCCGGTTGCTTTCTGCTATTATTCCTCGCGGCGCACAATTCATCTCGCAGAACAATCAGGTTGAACCTATCCTCGGTCTCTTCCAGAAGTTGCTCTCTACAAAAGCCAACGAGAGTCACGGATTTGACCTTTTGGAGAGCGTTATTGGAAATTTCCCTGCGTAAGTTTCTTTCCAGGTTATCTATCAGTCGAGACTGACTTTAGTAGCAATGCTCTGGAACAGTACTTTGTCTCCATCATGCAGATTATTCTGACTCGTCTGCAAAACTCCAAGACCGAGGTCTTGCAGTTGCGTTTTGTTCGTTTCTACCACTTTGTTTCGGCTCGGGATGATCAAGGTTACAGTGCGGACTTTTTCATCCAGGTTACAGACAAGGTTCAAGCGCAGTAAGTTTACATTTGACATTCAAAATTGAGTATGGTTTGACTAATTATCCAGACTATTCACCCCACTCTACCTCAATGTCATCCTACCAGAATCGCAAAAGCTCGCCAGGCCGCTTGACCGCAAGACGGCAGTTATCTCTTTCACGAAAACACTGGCCAACTCGGAAGCTTTTGCGCAGCAATACAAGAAGGGTTGGGGCTTCACATGTGAGGCTCTTCTCAAGTTATTGGAACTGCCCCCTGTTCCGGTCACACGGGATGATATCATCATGGAGCACGATGTGGATGATATGGCATTTGGAGTCGGCTTCACACAGTTGAATACTGTTCGACCTCGCCCGAAGGACCCGTGGCCGGAGACCGGAGCCGACTTGAAAGTGTGGACAGGAAAATACCTGACGGAGGCCAACTCGAAGCAGGGTGGTCGGATTCATGGATTTGTTCAGGAACGACTCAACCCTGAACTTCAAAAAATTCTGGCCAGTTATATGACAGCGTAAGATGTTTATGAAGCATGTGCATCATTTCTGTTGACCTAGACACCCATACCTAATGCATTACGCGACACCTGACGAAGGTTATGTCGAGTTAATTCCCTGTCCATTGATTTGACAAGTTTCGTAGATGTTTGTGTCCGTAGCAAGGAAGCCCGAGGGATTCGACATCACGTTCCAGAATTGTAACTTCAGCGCGTCGTTGTCACGGTTGCCGCCGTCTTCAATTCCTCCTCATAGTCGACCTTATCTTCCACCTCTTCCTCCTCAACA
Source organism: Talaromyces pinophilus (assembly GCA_001571465.2). Classification (NCBI taxonomy): domain Eukaryota; kingdom Fungi; phylum Ascomycota; class Eurotiomycetes; order Eurotiales; family Trichocomaceae; genus Talaromyces; species Talaromyces pinophilus. The sequence continues at coordinate 1,011,850 of CP017344.1, read as the reverse complement.
TCATCTTCTACTTGTTGCCCCTGCTTCGCCTCCTCCAAAGCCCGATACTTCCTCCTCTTCTTCTTCATCGAACTAGCCTTTCGTTTCTTCTTCAGCGCATTCTTGATCGCTTCCCGACTTTGTTCCCCCTTTTCCAAAGCCTCGACTTTTGCAGCGAGAATCTCTTTTGCGATCTTTTGATTTTGGGAGCGGGAGCGCGTTGCTTGGGATTTTACTACGATGCCGGTTGGTTTGTGGATGAGTTGGACGGCGGAGTTTGTTTTGTTCTATCATGACCACCCCAGTTGTTAGATGGCGTTGTAGAAGAATGGGATGGCAGTTACGTACGATCTTTTGACCACCCGGTCCTGTCCCTTTCAGGTACGAACCGGTGATATCCTTGTCATCTAGCTTCGGGCGCGGGGGTAGCTGTTTAACGGCGAGGGCAGGCCATGTTGAAAAGAACGAAGTCGATTGCGGTCTGCTCGTGCAGCGACATGCTGTGTAGATGGCACTCGGCGTCTTGAACCAATCTTTCCGCATTTTGCTTAATCTCGCGCGAGCAATAAGAACAATTCCGAGAGGGCCGGTAGCAACGTGACGACATCCGGTTAGTTATGTACGGACTACGGAAGAGAGGGAGTCAATCCGATCCGGCCGTAGTCGTATCTCGTTCCCAATCCGAACGAAGCAACAATTGGGTCAATCGTCTCCGTTCCTGTAAGCCAGTCAGGCCGACTAAAAGGCTTAGATTACTATGTGGATCCACTGACTCGGTGCAGAGCGAGCGTTGAATTTGGCATCGCGAATGGCGACAGGCTCGCATCCACTTCTAAAGTCCATGAAATCAGCGTTACCATCAGATGTGCGACCGATTCGCCTGTTCACATGGAATTGTGGAAACTAGAAACCAAACGCAAGGGATACCTAAATCAGATCTGTTTCAGCTTTCTGACTCTGCATAAGTCGGTATTGGAACGCAAATGCACCGAAGGGCCGAAGGCAGCAACATTAGACAGAGAACTCTGAGGATTTAGGTTGTAGATTGTGGCTATACTCCGGTCTCTCGAGCGATGAATGCAATTCGCCAGCAGAATGAGGTGTTTATAAAAGATGGTCGTAGGCTGAACTTTGATTTGGTCGCACAGTTTATCCGCGAGGCCAAAGCTTCCCTCCTCCTTCCTTCCCCGTTTTCTTATTTTACTTGCACCTCCCTCCTCTGAGTCCTCTATCTATTCTGCATGCAATTATCCTACAATCACGCTCACGATACGAGTCAATTGCAATATTTGAGTCTTCCAACACTTCAAAATCACTCGCTTTGCCGCTGTCGTATTCGCGAATTTGTTCGCCGTCGCCACTCCCCCTTTTGACTCCGCCCTATCACGATAAGAAAAAGTGTCGTCTCCGTACAACAACTCTTCGACGTGGTCAACCAGCCAGAACGGTTCTGAACTCGACCAAAATACCATTAACGCCTTCTAATAAGTACAATTAATATCTCTCCAACAATGGCTGCCCCACCCTCTCCTTCGGTCTTTACGTCCTTTTTACGCTGGCTGCGCCTGAAAAACTACCAGTACGAGGTGACATTCGCCCTGTACATGCTTACGCCCACCGAAAAGTTCATCTTCAGTACGTCCCTCTTGTTTCCGATGTCTCTATTCTCTAATCCGACAAGACTAACCTTCTAATTGCAGATTTCATAGTCCTGACCATCGTCTCCCTCTTCGTCACTGCTGCCTACGTCTACCTTCCCGATCACGTCGCACAGATCTACGGACATATTGTCTACTACTTGACCGCCGACGGTTCCATGATCAAAGAATATATCCCCTCCGCAAGCTCGATCTTGCAAGGAAACGGTGGTCCGGCAACCGGCGCTCTTAATGTCGTGTACGAGGCTGCATCGACTGCTGGACTTGATGAGTTGTGAATGACACAATGAGTATATTATAAAGAGAGTAATGAGATAAGGGATTATGCTCCCTCCACTAAAATCAGGTGGCTGTAATTCTTATGGACAATCGTTTCGGACGCCGGGATACATAATTTGGTCATATGGCTGGCTTGTATTATTTATGTGTTTGCATTTATTGTCTGAGCGAGGCGCTTGATGGTGTTTATTCCTGTGCTTGAGTACGATATGGGGTGGTGATTTGAAGACGGACTTTGCTTATATATTGAATAAACATATTTGTTTCAATTCAGTGGAAACATAGTAATGGAGATGCGATTCATTATCCACAAAATATATGACGATGCAACTTTGAACTTTCCCAACCCCAACTCCTGATAAATGATGCATAAATACATAATGATACATAATTAGAGCGTCAATCAACCACATATCACATACGTAGCCTGACTCTTCGCGCATTCAATGCTCTTTCCTCCTCGTACAATGCTCAAGCCGTCCCTTCACCCGACCCCTGCGCCGCACTCAACATCGCCTGCTGTCTCTGCCTCATCTCCTCTTCCTGCTGCTGCCTCCTCTTCACCCTAACCGCATCCAACGTCCGCATCCGCGTCAACTCCGCCTCAATATCCTCCTTCGTCTCCGGGATTTTATGTGATTGTTCAGCCGTCGGCCAGAATCCGGGCACGGAGAAGCGTTCTTCAAGGTTTGTGCCAAAGTAGTACATCCAGCCAATTGGGAAGAGGATGTACATTCCAAACTATTATCACAAAAGAGTTGTTAGTTTTGAGTAACTGAAAAATGGATGGATGGGGTGACGGAGGTGGAAGGGTACTTTGAAAACTTCTAGGTTTCCGCCTTGGAGGCGGCGGAGGATGTTTGACATGCTGTCTTCTCTGGTGTCGATTGACAAGTGTCCTTGATTGATGGGACCAAGGCCAACAATGAGAGGAAGTATGGGATTAGTTTAAAGATCGTACGTTACAGTTGATGGATGGCTTAATTCTTTGATGATTTGATGAGATTGTCGAATGACTGCTCGGCATTGCTCACCGCCTTTACTTTTGTTTGACTAGGCCGTATTGGGAAGGGAACCCATGAGCCCTAAGAAGCTTAACCCTAACCCTACATCATTGGAGTTCTTGCTATAGAATGTGACTTTTGCTGGTACATTTGATAGATGCACCTTGATTTCATGGTCTGAAAGAACGCTTTTATGCTAGGTAATGGACTAACGTTATATATAGAAGTAAATCCTGAGTCAGAAATCCGCCAGGCTCATCAGGTATGACCTTCCACTATATCCCTAACTACCCTCATTCCTCTTTTCAGACAACTCCTCTGGTAGCCACTGTTCAAACAGGCTCTCAATTGCTTTGGTGTCCATTTCTGTAAGCTTTGTGTGTGAATCTTTGCTCGTTGTGTCATCATCATCGAGAAAGACAGCAGTATCCAGACTCAGGGATGCGTCACCACTTTCAGCATCAATCAACACCGTATACGGATTGATATAGAACCAGTCTTCTCGCCCACCCCAGTAAATGCCTAGAGAATGCAGTCGCACCACATCCTCTTCAATTTGAGTCCTCCAACGTTGAATTTGCTCAATAAAGACGTTGTCCGTTGTTTCAGTCTGTTCAATGACATCCCCCAACGTCTTAGTGTAGGAGGAACTAGTGGGAGAGGATAAAAGTATACCAGCGACTAAAGCCTGGTTTTTATTTTTGTCATGTTGTCCAGGAGCCGGATCAGACTCGTCAGAGGCAGAAGCAGCATCCGTCACGATACCCAGCACTTTAGACCTCTGAGTAGCGTACGAATCACTCTTCTCTTGGCGGTATTTGTATAAACGAAGGTGAGATTCTATGCTATCCAAGGACGCGTTGGTCTCTTCGCCAGTCTCGACATGTGTACTGCTTTGTTCGCAAGCTTTGAAGTAGCAGATGAGACCATCGGTTGTGCGGACCTTGTGTGGAGGCATTTTCCAGTCTGCCTCCTTGTCCAGTACGATCAGGTCGCTGCTGGAATACTTCGGAATGGTTTGTGGCATATTCTTGAACGTAGTAGTAGTAGGTTGAAACTCGTATGCTCCCACACTCTCTGGGCCCTTGGTGACTACAGCACGCACACCGTCGGTCCCGGTGCTGTCAGAGACGAGCTTCAAGTCATAGGCCGGAGTATGTAAATAATCCCTCAAGGTAATCCAGTGCGGTTTGACTGAGTCAATTTCCTGCAACGTGCTCAAGGAGTGGGATACAACAAGATCGAAGAACTTGTTATAATCATCCGTCAGTGATTCACTCTCTTTCGGCTCGTCCCCTAGCAGCGGCCTCCAGAGCGAGTGAAAGGCTGTTCCGGAAACATCTTTCTCATCCACATGGATGGTGAAATTGGTTCCGTTTCGGTAGAACATTGTCCAGCTAGTCGCGCCATCGTCATCGCGCATGCCAAAACGGCCAATGTGGGGGATATCGTCGAAGTATCGAACAGTTGACATGGTTTTGAGCTAGAATGTTCTGCCTTTGGTTTGCAATGTCGGGATTTTCAATAAGATCCTACCCATGAAGTCGGACAAACACTGGCAAAACACAGGTGTTTGATTTAGAAAAATAGAAAACAATGAACGCTGCTGCCTGGATACAGTAACCTATAGCTTGCTTCCTACTGCTGTTGGTTTTTTGTCATAGGTCAACAAGTCGCTCAGCCTGGACATGCGGTCAAGGACCACTACCTAGCATGACGATAAAGCCTTGTAACTTTTTTCTCTTCCGACGAGTAATTCTCCTCAATGAATGTCTTAGTTAGCAACTAGCTCGTCGACACATCTTAAATTGGAATAAAGCATATTAGCAATTTGATCTGCAATTATCTTCGTATGATGAATGATATTTTCCATGGATGTAGAACTAACCCTAATTTAGGGCTAACTACAATCCTGCTTAAAGTAGGAGCGAGTCCTTGTCGCAACTAAGGAAGATCATGTGAATAGGTTAAGACAGACTGTTGAAAAGGCAAATGGACACATTTCCACTCTAACATCTGGTTATTCATCAGCCGCATTTGACAAGGGAGCAGGCAGTCAGAGAGGGGAAAACCAAACCCACGACAACAACTCAACACGAAATCCAAAAGCTTCAATAATCCACAATTAGCTATCTCATTCACCATCGTTCTGTCTCACATCATGAACCCCGATTACCCAGTAAACTGGGACACAGGCGAAAAGTCCGGCCACGTCAGCATCAGCAGCCACAAACTATGGCTAAGCGTCCACGGCCCTGATCGCAATGCCGGAGAACCGTTGGTGATCATCATCCCAGGTTTAGCGAATAACACAACGAGCTGGGCTGCAGTACGCCGTGGCATAGCAACTTTCGCTCGTGTGCTACAATACGAAAGATCAGGATACGGAAAAAGCGATGTTTCGAGCGAGAAGCCCACAGCGACGACAATCGCCAAGGACCTGAGTCTGCTTCTGAGAAGTGCAAATCTACAACCCCCATATGTGGTCGTTGCGCATTCATGGGGCGGGATTTTGAGTCGAGAGTTTCTGGCTTTGCATCCCGGCGATGTTATTGGGATGGTGTTCATCGAGGCAAATCAAGAACGTACGCTCGAGGTCCTGGATTGGAGGCAATTGGCTCAGTCGAGTTTATTAGCTGGTGTCAATGGTCTTGACGCTACGGGCATATCGCGAGACCACAAGCTCACGGACGAAGAATGGCGGATTTATCAAGATACTCAAAATACAGAGAGTCATCAGAGGCAGGCAGCTCTAGAAATAGCCGAGTATGCTAACAGCTTTCCAACCTTGAAAGAAAAATCACAGTTACATAGACGACCGCCGTTCCTAGGCGGGCATCCGGTCTGTGTTATTAAAGGTAATAATAAAGCGGACTTTGAGAAGCTTCTGAAAGCAGGATTAGCCCGGGGCAATGGCGACAGTGCGAAAAAAGCTGTCTTTGAAGAAATACTCAGTACATGGGACGAGAAGGATGAGTTTTTGCAGTTTGAGATATTGTCACTCTCGTCCTGCACACGCTATATTGAGACTAAGAATAGTGGACATAACGTACAACTAAGTGAGCCAGATATCATTGTCGAGGGTGTTAACTGGGTTCTGTCTCAAGCTAGATAGAGCAGGTGCTATTGCATGAAGGAATCATCTACGCTAGCACAGGCAATTCGTTAAAATTGCGGTTGGACAGCCTTTCAAATAGTGTCTTGCTCTCCATGGTAGAGATATGATTCGGCCCCAATGTCCCCGAAAGGCCCTCATACGCCTCGCGATAAATCTCAAGAGCCTGCTGGAATTTCCTCTGTGATTCCAAAGTCTTTCCCAAACCTCGCATGCTTCTCATGGTATTTGGATGTTCCTTCCCCAAAACTCTGACCACCGCCTCAAGATGCTCCCTGTATATCTTCTCTGCCTCTCCATGGCGATCCTGACAAGCAACCACCACAGCGAGACAATATTTACAATTTAACGTGTCGTGATGATCTTCTCCTAGCACATTCTCTTTTCTTTCCAACGCTTCGCGTACAAGTAGCTCTGACTCGACGAAATCGCCTTTATTGCGTAGGATCCAGGAGAGATTGTTCATGCTCACCAGCGTTTGCGGATGATTTGCGCCCAAGATTTCCTTTTTCTTTTCAAACACTTCTCTTGCTAGAGTGGCAGACTCGATGTACCTTACTTTAGTTGTCGGCGAGCTCTCCAAGTCTTCTCCGGCTGTCTCCTCTCTTTTGGCCAGCGCACACAGAACTAGAGACAATACACCCATGCTCGTGATCGTATCTGCATGGCTTGGTCCAAGCAACTCCATCCGGCCAGCGACAGCGTCACGAGATAACTTCTCCGCCTCGTCGTATGCCCCCAAACTCCACAAAAGATCGGCAAGATCAGTCTTTGTTGCCAGCAAGGACGATCGGAGCTCTGGGTTAGAGGATTCTAATATGACCAGACTTCTGCGGTGAAGTCTCTCGGCCTCTCCATATTCTGCAACATCCCTTAGATTACATGCAAGTTCACGCATACATTCCAAGGTACTGATGTGGGAAACCCCAAGATGCGTTTCCCTGATAGAGATGCACCGCTTCTGGTAGTCCCGAGCTTCGCGAAGCCTTCCTTGCATAGTGTCGAACGACGCCAGATTCTGCAGCAACATCGCCAGATCTAGCTGATTTGCATCCGAGTTCACTGTGTCTTCATACGACAGCACGAGGCGTGTATGCGACGCCAACGCACTACAATAATCCCTCGTCTCATACTGGCCTCTAGGAAACTTTTGTGCAAGACGCTCAAAGACGGCTATTTTATACTGCCCCTGCTGCCCCTTTGCATGTAACCAGCGACGCGTGGCTAGTTGAACCAGTCTATGCATATTGTAGCTTTGCGTCCGTGGCTGTTGCGTCACTAACGCGAATGCCTGCAATGTTCCTAATGCCTTGTGGAAGACGATGGGTCTCTCGTCGTCGTCTTGTAGAATGAATTTAGGAATATCCTGGCGGTCGAGCATGGCCATGAATGCGAGGAGGTTGCTAGCACGAGGTTGACTCTGAGTAATATAATCAAAGGAAATTTTCCACGTTTGGAATATGGAGCTGTGTGCCGTGCTATCTCTGCGTCGCTCGGTCAAGTCTTCGTCAAGCACGTCTAGAGGTCCGAATTCATCCCGCGTTAGTAGTAAATGATGATACTCGGCTATGTCCAGTCCGTTCTCGGATATGAATGCTGCGGCCTGTGACATGGCGAGTGGGATGTTGTCCAGCGTCGTGGCTAGAGCATGGAGTTCGTCGGTAAGAGTGCTCTGCGGGCTTGGGAGTCTGGAGGCGAGGAAATGTGCTGATTCAGACTCGGTCATGGGGCCGATCTCGATGATGGAGTCGTTTCGTAACAGTCTTTGGCATACCCTTTTGTCTCGCGATGTGATTACCAAAGTCCCATGGGATCCGTGAGGTATGTATCTCGCTAAACCCGACCCTCCTTGAGACCCTTGCGCGCATGGAGTCTTCCCGAAGAAGACTTCCAAATCATCCGCGCTATCCAAGACAAGGAGCCACTTGCCATTCCCCTCATCGTTGAGCCACTCGCATACGAGATTCATCTTATCGCACGTCTGATCATCCCAGCCAGCTAGCCCTAAATCCTTTGCGATTGATAGATATGCCTCCTCGACACGATCGGCGGTACTGGCATAGATCCATATGATGTGCTGCTCCGGATCGTCCTCCTTGATGCTGTAACACAATTCAATAGCTAGTTGGGACTTTCCGACTCCCCCCATGCCAGTAAGCCCGGCTTTCTTGTGGGTTGCGATTAGCGTATTCAGCCTTGTCATGGCTGTTGTACGCGGGATGAATCTCGAATCTCTCTCAAATGGTATCATAGACAAGTATTGTTTCATGCCACCGGGCTTCACTTTCAGATCTTGGCCAAGGCCCTGCTGGGTAATAGCGAAAGAAGATGTCTGCCTCGCCAGGACCAACGTCAACTTCGCATCGTGCAGCGCATCCTGAAACCGTCGGACGTCCTTAGCTTTCAACGCAGCTTTGAAAGGCGTCCATAACCGCTTGCGTTTACTACTCGCTACACATCCAAGCTCTATACTCTTCGCCAACTCGTTCAGCGCAACCACTCGATCCTGACAACTTCGCAGCGCTGACTCGGTGGTATCGTCCGCCGACCCGTATCTCTCGCAATTAGCACGTATCGTGTCGATAATGTGGAGAAGGAGCTGGATATCTTCAACGATTACTGTTGAGTCGCCATGCGCTGATTTCATGGAACCCCAGAATGATTTGAGGGTGTTCAGACCTCTGGCGATCTGGATTGCGACGGAGACCACGGCGATGACGCTGGCTGCACCGGAAAGGCCGTCCATGCTGTGCTGATATCATTATACATGTATATGATGAGGAATGTTCTCATTCTGAATGAAGTCTTGTTTATGTACTTATATTGTCCCTTATCTCATAGGTGTGAGTGAGGGAGGCGCAGCACATGCATAATAAGGCGGCACCAACGAGGCGAGTTGGCGCATAACAAACCAACAGTTAAGATGCAGCTGTATAGTTCATTTGATAGAGGCTGTGCATGTTATATCAATTGAGCCTCTACACTAATGTTGTTTCTGACTGGCATCATAAACGACTCGTAGGAATAGCGCCGCGCTCAAGCAATGAGTCAAGGGCCATCCGTGGGCTGACTCTGATTAACCAACCATCGACAGACTCATTTATTTCTGTATTACTTGCAAAGCAGCGTTGATGTGCTCGAATTCTTGTCGAATGATATGCAAGTCTATATCTATTGGGTATCAAGGTGCTGATCAGACCAGCATCGGTGGTCTATGTATATACAGAGACAGAAACATAAGAAATCAGTATGTAAAGAGAGGGCGCTGATTGCCTGTCGTTCATCCCAATGTCTCACTGACAAGAGCGTCGGAAAGCGAGGGCTCAGTCTGAACAGCTGCGTCTTTCACAGGCTCAACCTTGGCAATTTCTTTTGCGACAGCTTGTTTTCTCTCCAACTCGTGCGTTCGAGCAGACCAGAATTTCAAGAACGTAATGGCCATCACTGTGCAGATCAGTTAGCAATGCATACACTTGCTGGAAGGAATAACTTACTAGCACTAAAGACAATGGCGAATGCTGCTCGCCTTGTCAACACCCATCTCAAGCCTTCCGCCTCGCTCTTTCCATCACTTGCCAGCGACACGGCAATCTTGTAGTTGAGTTCCTGTATACCCGTATCCTGGCCTTGTTGTTGTTCTCGAGTAGTCATCTTGTGTTCATTCCACATCCCTTTGAGATCATCATTCATTTTCGCTAGTTCTTGAGTAATCCGCATGTTCAGAATATCCACTTCATGCTGTAGTTGTGTTCGAGAGCTTCGCTGTCGTTCAACCTCCAAATGCCGAGATGCTTCCAGTGATGACCGCAGCTCCGAACATGCTGCTTTGAACAGATACTCTTCATTTTCACTATCTGATTTTGACGTCAGAGTCGCTTCAGCCAGATCCAACTTTTCCTGCAGAATACCGCGAATGCCTTTCATCACGGTAATGGCTTGTTCCTCGCTGAATCCACCTTCCTGTAAATTCTTGACGAGCGTATATGTATCAAAATGATGGATATACGGCGCCGGTTCTAGATGCGGAACTTCCTGCCCGTTTGACGGTAATCTCGCGAGACCCAGATCCGAAGGTGGTGGCATTTGGAGCACGGCGTCCATTGGGTTCTTGGGGGACGGCATCTCTTTGGGCATTGGGTCTGCTGCGGACTTTGGAGCATCGGATTTTACTTCATCTTTTGCAGGTGATTGCGATTGTGCGGATGCTTCTGTTGATTTGGTAGTGTCTTTGTTTCCATCTTTGGCATTTACCGGCTGTGCCGAGTTCTCTTTTGCGGTATCTTTTTGACCCTTTGGAATCGCATTGCGACTGACCGATGAGCTACTCGCTTGTCTCGCAGATCGCTTTTTTGGTTGCGTCGGCGGAGGTAGCTTCGATTCTATCGACTGTGCTTGCCGGCGGGAAACGGTGGACTGGTTGCGATGACGGGTCGCATTGAACGCGGCGGACGGAGAAGGAGAAGGCTGAAAACGCAAGGCACGAGCGCTGTTCTCGTATGTCTTAACCGAGCGGAACAGCTGGGGGTAGAGGAATGGCAGTCGAGGGGTTGCCATGGTCGGTTGAGGGAGTGAATGAATGACGAGGGGTGAGGTGGGAAGATGGATGAATCTTTTAAGGCAAGATGCCCGCGGAAAGCAGGAGCCCTCGGCGGAAGGGGCCAATCAGCGAACACTCCTGCTTTCTACCATCGACAACATCAAAACACTTGATAACAATTCTTTGAAGGTTGCTAATATCAGATTGATCAGCTGTAGGATTTGTGCTTGAGGGTACTAGAGGGCCACGAGGCCCAGCTAGGTGCCAGGTGGCAGTCCATTAGCGCTCCTTAGCCTTCTTTAACGAGGTTCGGAACTTCGCTTGGGTTCGAGGCTTATGCATTGACTGATTATTGCGGTTAATATCGCTAGATTACCTATGTCTTTCGGCCAGATGATGGCCCCGATGGGCGGTTCTGAAACATTTCAGAGTTCGCGGCTTGGGGGGTTGAGCCCTAGCCTATTATTTTTCGGCGCTGTCTAGAATGAGGCAGCACTTTTATATTAAATATTAACTCTATATTCAGATGTCATGCCAGTCGTCAATATATGCAATTATTGAGACATATTACATATTCAGTCATCACTCAAATTCCAGCCAAAAGCCCAAAGAGTAACTGCGTTCTGTTCCAGAACTCGTGTGCCGATTCCTGCAGTGTACCGGCAATGCCATCTTCATCAATGTCACCCTGTAGACTTTCAATCAACTCATCTAGCGGATCAGTACCATCAATCTGCACTGATAAAACGTCTCGAATGTAGAATGCGTCGAGCAATAATTGGATTTTCCAGTCTCGTGTAATTTTTGGGTCTGTTTCGACGGCCGTTTCTTTTTCCTCGGCCTCGTCAGCATCACTTTTCTCTTCGGAGCTAGCCGACTTCTTGAGCTGCTCCAACCTTGAGGCGAATGAATCAATAGCGGTTTTGTGTAGCTTGGTTTTGAGGATATTGACGGCAGAAGGATTCCATAGGTCTGGACCGAGATCTTCCATGGCTTCCACGAGGCGTTTGAAGTACTTAAATGTTGATGGTAACGGTTGGATAGGTAATTCTGGCATCTTCTCCCAAAGAGATCGTCCCGGCACGCGTGTAAGATTTTTGGAATGCGGAATGATATTTGATGCTCGTGCTTTAGAAAGAACTTCGTCTGCCAGGATTTCGTGCAGCTGTGGGACAACTCCTTGAGCAAATTCAAACTCATCATCTTGCAAAATGTTTGGACTCTCCCGTCTAAGATCTCGAATCAGTCGTAAAACAAAGGCAGCCTTTTCACTATTTGAGTCAAAAGCTTTAATTGCATCCTCGAAGTGTTTCTGCAAATCAAGCAAAGTTTGTCTGACTGTCTTGATCTGTTCTTCGCATAACAAATAAGGATCGTCCTTGGTGAGTAGATCCGCAGCACTGGTCTGAAATTCTTCCTCTTCATCCTCGTCAAGAGTATCTTCCCACTTTGTATCTTTCAAGTCTTCGATCAACTGCCTGGAGGTTTCGATTGTTGCCAGCCAGGAATGGTAGAGTTCCAGCACGTTCGTTATCTTTGCATCTTGGCCGAGTAATGTTTCTGTAATAACTTTTTTGAAGGTAGTGGCGCCCTCAGAGACTTCCAGTGATAATAGATCTGGATCCCATAAGGATTGCGTTCCACTTGCTTCGGTCTTTTTCCATTCCTTGAGATGCGAGTTGACGGCATCACCAACGGATAGCAATCTTTGAGCTTCACTAAGCAGGATATTTTTCAACTGAGTATTGAAAAGATCTCGTAGGCCCTCTAATACACTTGTTGACGAATGCGTAAGTGTTGTAGAAACAGCAGCAAGCCAGATATCTAGTGTCTTCTTTCGCAATGCAAGGACTCCCGCAAAGTCCACGGAACTTTCAAGAGTGGCTGCTCCGCGCTCTAAGAATGCCTGGAACGCCTTTTTAGACCAAGTCTTCAAAGTTTGCTCTGCCGATTGCTTGGTCAGGGCATCTGACTTGATCCACGGCGTAAAGTTTTTGACGTCCGGAACCACCCATCGTCCAAGAATGTCCAGGTCGATATCGTCGAGTTTTTGAATATCGTGGTCGTTCAACAAAGGCTGTGCTTGTAATTTGCCCAGCGCATCCGACAATCGACGAGAAAAAAGAACTTTGGTATGCTGGAGGGTTTGAATATATAGACTCAATGCCTTTGGGATACATTCACTTCCATTGTCGCGATCGAGTCGTTTTCCGATATAGTTGAGCCGGATGTTGTGAAAATGTGTAATCACATCTAGCGACGATGCATTGTTAGACAGACAAAACGCCGCCATTGAATCAATAATGTCTTCAACACTCGAATTGGCGGACCCCAGCCTCCGCTCAATTCTCCGGCGTATCAGCTTTTGAACATAACTGAGCTGCGAGCGCAACGACTCCAGAAATGGAGGAGTATTCGAATGCTGAGAAAGAGTTTTGTAAAGCAATCTCGAAATGACCATCAACTTGGAAGCCAACAGCGGCGAATCGTGTTTGCGTAATAGTCTTCCCGCCACGGTAGTACAGCGATGGAGGAGCGCAAGTTGCCCGGCGAAAGCTTTGTCTCCTTCTGTTCGACCGGTCGATTCCCGATTGATATCCGTCAAATTGACCGATTTCTTGCCAATCAAGCTCGTATTGCAGCGGATTCCGATACTGGCTAGTCTAGACTCGACTTCGGAACTCTCCATGTTCATGTCGATGATTGTCTCGGCGGTTCCTAAAAGCTCGCGGTATCGTGTACTAAAGCACGCTAGTAAGTATACACTCACCAAACAGAGCAGTATGGGCAGTATAGACATACCCGACTAACGACCGCAGCTTCTCTCGGTTGCTGGCAATGTCCCGCCGCAACTCCTGCTCGACCTTCCGCACGGTAGGAATGGGATATTGAAAAGCGTCCTTCCATGACTTGAGATTCCTCACATCTGGAGTTTCGGTGGCCATTTTGGCGGTAAGTGCGCGGGCGCGCAGTGTGTTTGTGGCAAGAGTCGAGAGTCAAGATCGAACAACGTGTAAATAAGGTGGATGCACGGGCCACGCGGAGACTAAAACGTCACCAGCGGGAATTTCTATCAGAGAAAGGAAGTGACTCATGTTGCTCTTTCTTTCTTTCACGGCCACACCTTCAATCTGAATATTCTCTCTTTTAATCTCCCCAAGGATTACTGTCAATACCAACTGCACGCATTCTTTGTCTTGCCCGCCAGCTTTTCACCACACAATAGGTTTGCCAGGAAGCGGTGCATGTGATTATCGCCCCACCAAGAAATATTTCAAGCCTCTTTGCTCAAGAAAAGTCGTCTTCCACATTCAAGACCTGCCAATACAACTTCCTACACAGTTCAAGGCGTTAGCCATGGCGTCTACCGACTCTGCAACAGTCGACCACGTTGAAGCCCAGAACTCTGGTCCTAAAAAGCTTCCATTCCCTCCAGTCACTCGGAGTCAGATATTGCATTGCTCGTACCATTATTGGCATCCACTGTATGTACAAGATGACTTGCGAAATAAATCAAGGCTGATTTGTCCAGATATCGAGCCATTACTCCCAAAGCCCGCCTCATTCCACTCTCCGATGCCTTCCTCTCGTATCTTCGCGCCGACGGAATCGTCCTCCCTCCTGAAAACCCAAGCCGCGCTGCTATGATGGGCGAGGACAGCGGTATCGAAACATCCGATTCTGAAGAGGATGACGATGAAGAAGATCCATCAGTTGAATGGCGCGATATCCATGCACAAGTTGAAGAGACCATCCGCGAGCTGGACGGCAAAGTCACGCCCAAACTCAACTGGAGTTCGCCCAAAGATGCGACCTGGATTGCAGTTACGAATGATCTTCAGTGCCAGACGCCAAATGATATCTACATGTTGCTCAAGAGTAGCGACTTTATCACACATGATTTGGAGCATGCCTTTGACGATACAGAACCGGGGCCAGAGGGTGCCACAACCGGGGATGTCGATACCAGCAGTGTTCCCTATCATCTTGTCCTTCGCAAGTACTTCAACCTCAACCCATCTCTGGAGTTTCGTTGCTTCGTGCGCAATCGCACACTGTTGTGCATGTGTCAGCGGGACTTGAATCACTTCGACTTTCTCTTCCCAATGCGTGACATGCTTGTGTCCCGTATCCAGTCCTTTTTTGACGAAAAGCTCAAAGATACTTTTCCCGATCCAAGCTTTGTCTTCGATGTCTACGTCCCGCCACCTCATGAGCGGGTGTGGCTTATTGATATCAACCCCTGGGCTATCAGGACAGATCCACTACTATTCAGTTGGTTGGAGATTCTAACAATGAAGGATTTGGTCCCACTCGAAGACGAGGTTGTACGGCTATCCATTAAGGACGATGGTCCTGCGGCGGCAGAGGCTGAGTCCGAAGATGATGTCTCGGACGAAGAGGTCGAGGATCTTTCATTCATTCCAGAACTTCGATTGGTGGAACGTGATGATCCAGAGGCCTATGGATTTACTTCGCCACAGTACTCTGCTCACAAATTGCCTCGAGAGGTTGTGGACGCTTCTAAAGCCGGGACTGCCGGTATGGCGTCTTTTATGCAACAGTGGAAGGATCTGCTCGCACAACAGACGCAGCAACAACAAGCGGACTCAAGTGATGACGAGTAACTTACATGAGCCAAAACTATTGAATTGGTACCCAGTGATCCACACAGAGATAGAATGATTTGAACGATCTGTTCATATGCTATCATGTAAGTTTAATTACAGCTTTCAAGATCTTACAGCTTATGCTTCTTCTCACCAGTGGCGAGCTTCCTGAATTCTTCCTGCGGAATACCAGCAATAAATCTGTCCACCCCTCCGAAAACCTCCAACAAATTTGCTCTATCAAGTGCCTCGCGTTCCGGTTGTCGAATTAGTCTCTTGATTCCAAGAAGACTGGTCTGGTTTAGATGCATGCCCAATTTGTCGTCGACTTCGGCTAAAACAGCTTTCAAAAATCCATCCGAATCTTCTCTCTTTCCAGACGGTGCGGGAATAACCTTGTTCACGAATCCAGTTGCTACCAGTTCTTCGCATGATATGCGCTTACTCATGAGGAGCGCCTCATTTGCTTTTGAAATTCCCAATCTCTGCACAAATCCTCTTGAAGCACCTCCTTCAGCAACCAGACCGAGTGACGAGAAAGGCGTGAGAAGGAATGTATGAGGAGCTGCATAGATGAAATCGGCAAAGGAAATAACAGCAGCAGTGAGTCCGACAACGGGACCGTTGAGCGCAACAACCAGGATTTTCGAATGATTGTACACAGTGCGTGTGATGTCCAGGTTATTTACAAGGAAACCGCGCATAATCTCCCGGCGCACTTCTCCTTCAGTCAGAGATTTGTCTACTCGACGATTGATGCCATTGCCACGGATATCAGCTCCTCTACAATCATTAGCTTAGATCGGTTCATAGAATGGAGAAACTCACGCAGAAAAGAATCTACCTGCTCCTGTCAAAACAGTAATGTAGATATCCTCCCTCTTGTCGATCTCGCGCAATCGCTCGCCAAGCAGATAGTAGCAGTCGCCATCTAGGGCATTTAAGACCTCGGGACGGTTGAGCGTGATGATTGCAATGCGCCCTTCGTATCTGAGGGTGATTCGCTCTGCCATATTGATATCTGTATAGTTCTAGTATGAAGTTGAATAACTGTGATCAAATTTCAATTATTGAAGGATTGTGGTGGATTTATATAAAGCTGAATCGTTGTCGGGGCTAACCAGGATAGCCTAGGGACGGCCGAATTGCCGAGGTCCACTTTCGTGTGCTCACTTTGTGGGGTAGCTCTTTCTTCTCTTAGATACCTCTTAGATACACTCCTACTCTTCATTCTCTAGGACTATTCTGAGCTAAAGGGAAACATAACACAACCACTGCTCATCTTTTACCAGCGTCTCCATCTGATGTCGAAGCAGATGGACCTTCAATTCAATCCCCCCAGGATACTGATTGCCTGAGGACACTGTCTGCCTCATCCCATACGACGGCATCACCAAAACGTACGACGGCGTAACCGGAGAAAGGTTTCTCATAATGCAAAACTTCCCAACACCAACCTCCATCACGTCGAGGCTAGGGTAGAGGTGCTCCCACGAATTGAAAATCACATCCTGCCCTAGCAGGTTGGCTGGTGGGTAAACGCCAGCTTTCAATTGACGGAAAAGGAGCCTGTTAATTGACTGGAGATTGCGGTCGGTAGCGTCTTTTCTCAACGTGACTTGGATCGTGCTGATGACTGTGGCTGCATCTGTGCTGTGCTGCTGCTGGAGTAGTAAGGCCGGCAGAGGTAGCCTCGCCGCGACTGCGGTGAAAGCATTGCCAAAGAATTCACTCGCTAATGGAGGATCCAGCCGATTGCGCATGTCGACTGAAAAGAATCCGCTGCTTGTCGTCGACTCAACAGCAGTCGAATCGGTTCGTGCACGCGTTAGACACTGCCATGCATGGGCCATGACAGACTCGAACATGGTAGGTCGATTCACAGTATAATTGTGCATTTCCGCTCGGAGTTTCTCCAGGTTCTCGGGTGCCAACCAAAAAATCTTACTTTGGATGTCACTGCTTCCCATCAAAGAACTCTTTCCTGCTTTCAACGTCGCTTCTTTGTACAAGGTCTCCCACGTCTTCAAGCCGTTGAGTTCCCCTGCTGCATCGGGCGATTCGTCGATTTCCCTCAAAAGCTCAGCCTTGTCATGAATGTCGCTCGTCACAGACTCTTCAACGTATTGGACACCAGCCATCAACGCCCTAGTCCTCCGAAGCCACTGCCGCATGAACCCTGCATATCCGAACCCATCTGTAATGCCATGGTGAATCTGTACGACGAGTACGAATCCACCATTGATAAAAGTCAACTGCACCGCAGAATTATGCCGAGCCAGCAATTCGCTGTCATCGAGCCCAATAGCATAATCGGCCTTCTGAATCGACTCCTCCGGAAAGCGCTGTGCAGGTGACAAATTCCCAAAGTTGATGTCCGGCCGAGTAACGACTTTGAAGGGGATGGTAGAAGACCGGTCAACCACTATATGCGGTAGACTTCCGTCCTTGGGGCGCACGATTTTACCCAGCAGCTGTGGGTATGTTGCTGTCTTTGTCTGTCCTTTGTCTTTGTCGAGGGGTTTTAAGAGTGTCTTGAGGCTTTCTTGCAGCGATGCAACCAAGTTCTGTATCTTGGACTCGTCGTGATTGTCAGTCAGGTAAATGAATGCTTGTCGAATAGCCCGTGGTGAAATCTGTAAGTCACTGGGCGACAATGGGTAGACGGCTTCGAAGCCGGGGTCTGCCCGGATAGTATATGTGGTTGTTTCCATTGCAGTTGGGTGCTAGTTTGATAGGCTCTCCTTGCCTAACTGAGCTTATATTCCTGTATATCGTTGTTATGATGTGGCTGCATAGATAGATAACAGCCGGATGAGGGCAGCCAGCTGACTGGTCTAATTTCTCACATAATCCAGGTGAGACATCAATGTACTGTTGGACATGGGTCAAGCGGTTTTAGCGTCGCATCCAACTACCCTTCAGGAGATAACTGAGGCTTCCCTGCAACATCAACGACATCGGCAACAATGGATCCCTCAATTCGCCAACGAGAGCGCATCCGCAACGCCATCGTCGGCCTCTGCATGATGATACTATCAACATCCATATTTCACATCTACACAACCTCGCAATTCCGAGCAAGAGCAGCCGATGAGCCGGATGCGCTCCTCTTTATCTTCGTCTCCACGATTTCAGCCGGCGTGTAGATAATCGGATTGAACCTTTGGGTTATGCATTTTGGCGTTGTATAAATGATTCAACGAAATAACTCGCTGATTGGGGGGATTGTGGCTACAATTATTGGGATGTTCTAAACAAGGTTGAGGAAGGTGCCAGAGACTATGGTGTAGGACTATATAACAAATTCTTTCTGGTCGACCTATTTGGGAATGGTTATTGGAGTTCTGGCTACCTACTACTTTTGCGGGTTTTAAAAGAGCATCCGCTATCACATTTTCGAATGTTTCATGAAAGAACAACGAGACCCTCACGAACGCGTATTGTTTTATCAATTTTTATTCTCTTTCGACCCGATTGCACCAGATATACCCCGAGACTCTGAGATGAAAGGCGGATACTCGCGAAACACTGTACAAAGGCATTGAAACCCTCCTCAAAACCGGGACTTTGACGGATATGCCATACCAACATCGCCATACATGAGATACAATTTCATTTTGATGTCGGCGACTTGCAACTAATTCACCACTGTTCCACGACTCACATATTCTATAAGTATAGACATGGCCATCATGTCGTCAATCATTCGATTGTGCTCATCAGCCCACCCTTCTCCAACCCCGAAAGCACTTAATACCTCTAAAAACACTCACGAAAACCATGGCGCAGAGCCACTCCGCAACAAAGCCCTTTATCAAATTCTTCCCGCGTACAACCTATCATCCCATGAAACAGGACCCGGAGACGAAGAAGGAAGAATCTTACATCGATCATGACGAAGTGATCATGTTTATCGCTGCGATGAAGGACCGGGTCAAGGCTCTTGAGTCGTCGCTCGAGAAGCAGGAGAAGCATACGGCTAAGCTTCAGGACTTGGTGGATGATCTTCGCCAGTGGGCATAGCGGTGTATCCCACGAGAAGTATGTCGGTGTATTCGAGGTAGAGTGCGTAATAGCGTTGCGATCAAATCAAGAATGCTACCCCGATCACAATGAAGGCATGATGGAAAGGTTTCTGTCAGGGCTTGTAACGGTGACTTGGGCCAGTTTCACTCGTTATGCTTTCAGATAATCTTAAAACGGGTCTAATGGCACTTCTTTAGGATTCAATGAAGTCCAATTCTAGTTACTCGTGTATTGTGATATGGACATGTAGATCAGTCAATTCAACGTATGCCGATGGGTCGTATCAATGATGCCTCGAGCGATTATTTGTCGTAAAACGAAGCACTGACAGTCACTGCCGTCTGTCCTCACTTGTCGCCCTTTAGCCGAGGTGCACGATGACTCTTCGGATGGAATACGCATTGCTGATCGCAGTAATGACATCAGATTCTCAGACTACACGGGGAAACCGTTAGTGGAGGCCCATGACATTGTCGTGGCGATCTGACTATAAAAGCTGGGTAACTGCAATTAGCCCTAACTAGGACGTATCTCAACACTATACACATCTCAGGCTGTATCTTCCTCAAAAATATCCATCTGTTTCACCCAAACTAGCGAGTGATGAGAATGAGTTGCTAAATAAGGCTGGAGAAATGGTCTAAATAGTCTCTTACCGCGTTATTCGAGCAACTGGTTTTTCAATGTCGTTTTTCTATTGGGAAGGAAGGTTGCGATTAGCCCTAACTTAGGGTTAGTTCTACTATGACAAATATCATTCATCATACGAAGTGCAGTTGTTGGGTTTGGCGTTCAAATCGCGTGTTTGTACGGCTTTCTCTGTCAAGGATCTTCTGATTTTTCGCCTGGTCCCGATTTCATTTCTTGTTCAGACTCATGCATTGTATGGCGTAGCCTACACCGACGATGAATCCGAAAGCACTCAATCCAATTCCAAGGTACAACGCACCACGGTACCCTTCGAGTACTGAACCATTTGCCACATTGATCTCGACCACGCCAGCAATACCAAGACCCAAATTCTGCGAATAATAAACAATGGTCGCAATCAGGCTCGCTGCAATGCCCTGGCTTTCAACAGGCACGAGGTTACTCAACATTATCGTACCCGCAGGGAAACTCATATCCATTCCAAAGGGACTGAGCAAATACGTCCAAAAGACGTTGAGCCAGTAGGTTCGGTGGACTGGCATTGTTGCAAGGATGATGTTCCCGACACAAAACCATACAAGCGAGAAAGCGAGAATGACTGGCGGCTTCCACCCCTTGGACAGAAGCGTGGAGGTCAAGATACTAGCAGCGACCCCAGCAGGTGGCACTGGACTGAGTTGTGCTGCAACTGAGAGCATGGTATTGCCGCGAAGACGAAGCATAAAGTTGATTGAATAATAGCACAGTATACCAAAGGATGACCACCCAAGACCTTCTATAAGGAGGATCCAGGCAGCGTCGCGGTCGATCTGTGCCACGGGGACGATTGGGTGCGCGGTTCTTTTTTCAATTGGGAAGAAAGCAACGATGAGAAACAGACCGATGATGAGAGTCGTGATGGATTGCGCACTGGCCCATCCTGTTTCTGGGGCACGATTCCAAGCAAAGTTGAAGAGAACAAGACCTGGGGAGCGATTAGCCTGGGTAAAGTGAAAGGACTAAGTGTTGCATTTTCTCACCGCTAATTATTGTCAATGTTCCTAGATAATCGAATGGTTCCCTCGAATCTGAAGGCTTCCTACCGAGATGTGGCACGAAGAGACATGCCAAACCCCCGTATATCAGACAGGCAATGGCGTTAATGTAGAAAACCCACGGCCAGCTTGCTCGCTGAGCAAGCAATGCCGAAAATACCGCCCCGAGGGTAAAGCCAATAGGCGCCCCGGACGCATAGAGAGAAAATGCCAGATTCTTCCTGGGACCCGGCTTGTAGATACTCCCCAGAAGAGCCAGTGCGCTCGGGACGAGTGCGGCAGCAGCTATACCCTGGAAGGCTCGGCAGATGTCAAAGAAGACCTGTGACCGACTATAGACAGATATGCCTGCGAGGAGGGCCCATAACGAGAACCAACCCCATGCCGCCACGAAAAGATTTTTGTGGCCAACGATGTCCCCGACACGGCCAAATGCTAGCATGAAGGTGCCCGATGTGAGCCCGTAAGCGGCAGGATACCAGGCGATGTCAGTCGATGCTGCCCCAAAAGCCTCTCCAATCACGAGACCTGGAAGAAAACTCTGTGCTAGAGAAGCCTGCACCATTCCTTGAGCTGAACATATGGTGAATAGCATGACAACTTCTCTCGTAAGGGATAAGCCGCCGATATGGAACGTGTCTTCCTCCCTTTTGTTGCCCGTCATTTTAGCAAACCGCTTTCCTCAATAGGCCTGGAGGTCAAAGAATCGACAGCTTGCTGTGAATAACGCCGCGAGAAAAGAGTAAATCCAGCAGCATTTTAAGCAGGGGTCCACAGGTGACAGCAGTCATGTATTAGTAACAAGTGTCCGAGCGGAGAGATATCTCTCCGACTCCCAACATTTGAACGCATTATCAGATCAATCAGATGAATTACTGGGCCTATTGTGGAATGGATGTCTATTAGCGCCCTTCACCGGCGGAAGAGGTCTCTCAGAAATTCTCAAAGAGATTGCCAGCAAAGTCAATCTCGACGCCTTCAACTGGCCCATCTCCTGATCATCTTCAGCCTCACTCTCGGTATCAATGGAGGGAATCGATCGAGCACCGAAATCATCGACAGATCAATCGATCCTAACAACTATGATTGCGGAGCAACGTACCTCAAAGTATATCCATTCCTCTTCCTTGCCGCAATACTCGCTATAAGTTGGGGCTTGTTGTCTATCTGGGGCCAGCGAGATGCTTTGAGCCGAACGACTAGAACTGTTGTCGATTCTGCAGCCGTCGCGCTACCTCCGATTTTCATTCGATTGATATACTCGTTTCTCTCAAATTTTGAGCTTGATACCACGAGAAGCCAGGGACACAGTACCACTTTTAACGTGTTCAGTGGGAGTTGGGTTGCATACTTCGTTCTCGTCCTTCTTCCGCAGTTGTCCGTGGTCGCGATCTATAACTGTGCTGGTATTCTGGCTAGAAGGGGCAGGAATTTCGAAGCAGTGTCAGCTGGAGAGATTATAGGCACCCCTCCATGATCGGATTGAAGTCTCTGGTTCCCTGTGTGTCTAGAGACGATAAATGGGTAGTTACAGCCCTCTGCTTTACGATAAATGAAATCGCATTTACAATTTCGGGGCTACCTACCGTACTAGATTGGTGGATCGTCGATGACGTACCATCTTTAATCTATTAGAAATGACAACTCAATCTTCGGGCGATGTCACTGGTTCTTTCGGTGGTTGTACAGCAATTAGTTAGGGCTTTGGAAAGGGGCTGCCCTAACGGTGCGCGGCAAGTTGACTTACTATAGCCCGTTTGATTTGCCTTTGTCGAGGGGTAGATGATGTTCATATTAAAAAAATTGTATCAGCTCTATATCATGTTTATGCGATTGTATCCTCTAATGCCATCATCTGATTCCTATTCCCATACGGCACACAATAGCTCAATCAATTGACGTCTGTCTTATATGAATCAAATACCGAAATATTGGAAGGAATTCTGTTCGTTATAGCCAGGTTCTACCGTATATTTCATGCCGCGTGATTATACTTCAAGTAGTCGTTATGAAGTATCATAACTTGACCGAATCTGGTAGCCATTCTATTATCATGAATTATGGGGCCAATCCCATGCCATGTTGCCTCAGCAAGTTCAAGTATTAGTCGTAATCAACATATCAAATCAACTTTATGGGTCTAATCTTGTCCCATACCTAGGTAAGGCCTGCCAGTTGATTTATTAATCATGGCCTTTCCTAGCTGAAGGGGGACAGCTATGCAGCGATGCTGGTAGTCTAGGCAGGAGGTTGGCATGCAGGTCGACATCCTCCACAAGCAGAACCTTGTGACACGATCTTTGAGTATTGGACCTAGAGTTTTCCCCAAGTCCGGCCAGCCAGTTGAAATTTTGATTCCCTTCCTTGCCAAAAACAAATTCTGGTGCGTTATTCATTATTGCTGCGAACATCGTTTCTCAAATCTGTTACAGCTGAGATTCTTGTCTTCTTTCGGTTCAACAATCCAAGGCATTCTCCTCAGGTAAGAATCGAGCCCGTTGGCGATGGTGTTGATGGTGTTGGTTTCGTATCGAGGGCTCAGGGCATGGAGCAAATAACCCTAATCTGTTCCCCCAGACACCTTATCGGGTGCCGCGGGACAAGGTTCGGGGGCTGGAGCTTAAACTACATACTTCTCCGCAAATCCTATTGTTCAACTTCTTCTTCCTTTCACCACTCTCATATTGCTCTCCTCAACCACACAACACCCAAGAAGAGCTCAGAATTATTCGACAGATAATATGCTCTTTCGCACCTACCAGGGTGCCAACTCTGTCAACTCCCTGAATGCATTGACCGTTGTCCTACTCCTATTGCTCCTCCCCCTCACCACAACCGCCGTATCCTGCGCCAGCGTCCTGCTTCAAACCATCGCCACACGCTGGGACTCTTTGGGCTCAGCCTACCAATCCGAAATATGCGCCCGCGGCTGCGAACCCGTAATGTCCACCTGGGACGACTGGACATACACCAACGCCTTTCTACCGCTCATCGACACCATGGCGACCGAAATGTCGCTTTCCGACAACTTCAAATCCACCTTTACGCGCATCGGGCAGGACATCGCGATATCCACCAAGAACGAATGCAGCGCTTTATTATCTCCCGGTCAACATTTCTGTACAGCTGGCAACACCCCCGCGGGCGACAAACTTGCGCAGTGGAATTGGTGTTTTAAGAAACAAGCTGCAAAACAAGCGACGAAAAATGCGTTTACGATGCTCAGATTGGTTTCGAGTGAGATTTGTAAAGGGGAGAAGTATAAGTATTTGGAGGACGATAAGTTGTGGATGGAGGTGCTGCCGGAGTATATGAGGAGGTATGCGGATACTTGTCAGCTTCCACCGCCTGCGAAAGAGGAGGAAGAGGTGAAGGATGAGTTATGATTTTACGAAGGTACGGCTGTCTATACACAAGCACGTTTGGCCTGATGTGTCGATTATGGTTACAGGTAGCCACACTTGATGAGAGGTTACAAGGTCATTGGAAAGGTTGGCGTAAATATGTCCTTTATATTATTCGGTGGTATCATGTATATACTGTATAATAACTATATGGCCTCACTGCCTAATATCTGTACATGAGGTCGATGCGCACATCTCTTCAGCCATAATCTAGAAGACTAGAAGTCCAAGCGCAACTCGATACTAGGAGTGGCCTTCTGTTCCTGCGCCCCAGCATCCCTAGCCTCGCCAGCAGATCCAGCCCCAATACTACGCAGAATATCCTCCACCAGGGCCCTTCTTTCAGGATCCATACCAGCGATGAGTGTACGGAAAATCACCGGGTCTAGTTTGCCAATTTCTAGTAGTCGGGTGGCCATCTCTTGATAAATTGCTGTTCCTTCGTTTTTGGCACGGGCTAAAAGGGTCGAGACCACCAAAGGAATTGCAGTTGAGACTTTGGGAGGTGGGAAAGCAGTGGGGTTGCTGATGTACAAGACTAGTGTTTGGGAGATCGCTGCTCGTGAGTTCTCCGGGTCGATTGGCGGCTCGCCTCGATCGTTTGGAATGCCGGCGACGAATGCGATGAGTCGTGGGAAGAGGTAGCGACCAATGGCTGAATCTGTGGTCGATAATGGCCCGCTTCGAAGGAGCACGGAGCGAATACACCCGGCAGCAACACTGGCGAGGCCGACATCCTGTAGACAATCCAGGTATTCATCGAGAACTCTTGCAATCAACGGATCCTGTGGTGGAATGGCATGACTGGTAGTGCTGAGTACTATAGTCATGGCAAGTAGAGTGTTCTTCGCACAAGGCAGAGAAGTTTCTGACTCTCGGCGTTGTGCAATGCTGAGTGTCGTGAGGAACCGTGTCAAGCAACCGCGTACTTGTAATGAGACTGCTTCGTTTGTCGGTGTATCGTGCGCAGTCATGCCTTGGATAAACCTGCGGAAGATAGGAAGCGCATGTGGAACAACTTCAGCTTGACAGATGCCCGTTGCTAAAATAGTACTAAAGATGTGTAGGATGCAAGCGTGGAGGTCATGTCGTATAATAGCCGGGAAGATCGCGGCTACATCGACCAGAGCAGATAGTGCAAGACGAATCAAAGTCAATGTCTCATCCGAGCTGACGTTGAAAGTGCGAGAGCTCGAGTCGCCTAGATTGGGGAGCAAACCCGCGAGGACTAGAATGATGTTTCGTGTAAGTTCAAAAAGCTGCTCGATATCGTCGGACAGATTCTCGGCACGATCTGGGCCACCCTTTGCCGAAGGATGATCAAGAGATAGATTTCTGGCCATTTCAACAATAACCGTTTGAATATTGTGGCCTTCGGTAAGAACCAATCGGTCAAGGGTGTCCACTGTCTCGGAAAAGATCGCATCTTGATAAATTGCATTTCCGGCGACAGATGGCCTCAATATTTTGGCGAGGGCTTGAAGAATCTCCAATCTTTGCGAAGGTGACACAGACTGGTCAACCAACGCCTCAAATGCTAGACCAAAGAGCACAAAAAAGAAGGCGACTGGTTCATCACGGTAGTTGATGCTGTCGCCTTTTCCGGAGGGTACAACTCCGTTCGCTTTAGTTTCGTCGAAATCATCGCCCTGTGCCTTGGATTTATTGTCCAATGCATCAAAAACAAAGTCGCTGTCTTTTTCGACTAGACTTGCAATCGCATCAACGAGATTCAACCAAGAATCTTGGTAGTACTATATCTGGTCAATAGGGTGATCGAGGTTAATGTGTGGTATGGTACTTACATTGAGCAGGGTTTCTCTGTTCAAGGCCGCATAAACTTCATCAAGATCGCCGGTCGATGGAGTACCAAGGCTTCCAGAAATATCTGGTTCAAATCGTAATCGAGCAAACTCTTGAAGAGAAGATAGCCATAACGGCGTGAGCATGGCAGTGTATGGCTGAACGACGTTGACTAGATACTGTTGTTCAAGGCTTGCCATTTGCAGTCGTGCCCAAGCAGAAAATAGTGCCATCTTTACCATGACTCGTGCATTCGAGTTGAGTCCTTTCAAATCACCGATTTCGGTGATGTTGGGGTCATCTTAAAAAATTAGTAACGTCCCGTAAACAGTATCAAGAGCTACTTACTAGCAAACTGCTCCAATCCGACAACAAGCAGTCGGAATATCCTGCCCATTCGGTCGACGTTTGTGACAATACCCGCAGCAACGAACGTGCCACATACATTGATGGCTTCTGAAGCGAGATCTGGAGACGAATCAGCGGCAAATGCTGGGGTTAGGGCCGATCCAATCTGCGCTTGATATTGTTCGAGCAAGGATGCCTCTTGAAAATCCGGATCGGGAGTTTTGCCAAACATCTATCTCGAGTCAGCAACTTCCGAAGTAGGACAGTGTGGAAGTTTTACCTTGAGAACTTGATCAAGAATCTTAAGACCCCAGACTCTCAGCTCGACAACATTCGCTGTAGAAGCAGAAAAAGCCATACGGACAACATCACCAATTTTCTGTTGCAACGCAACTTCTGCTGGAATGGTCTGATCCGGAAGGATCTTGTCATTGACCATAGTCAGCAGCTCACTCAGGCAGCTGACTGCAAAATTGCGAGTCTGCCATTTGAGCAACTCTTGCCCGGTATTAGCGTTGCTGTCTCCCTCTTCCTGATCTCCACCAGCAACGGCGGACGCAAAACCCGCAACCTCGTCATCCTGCACTTCAGTCGCAGTAGTGGCTGCTCGCGCAAGCTTTTTCGTTTGTATTTCATCTTTCTTTGCTCGCGTTTTGGTAAGCACGTTATGGAGACGCTGAATCCAGAGCTGTGTATGAGAAAGCCCACTCTGTTGTAGCCAGTTGCGAATCAAGCTTCGAAGAGATGTAGTTTCTGGTGAATCGTCCAAGGCAAGCCAGATATCGTCTTCAAGGGTCGAAGTATTGGATCCTATGACGGCTTCGGCATCTCTTTTCATGAGATTGTCCAGTCCACGAATTGCTGCCTCTCGCATCAGCGAGCTCTTCGACGTGAGTCCCGCATGGAGGCGTTTGACGAATGCCGTGAAATCAACGTGTGATGGTGCGTATAAAGAAAGATGGTCTAGGCATCTGGAGCTCTGTGTGTTCATTGCTGGAGACTCTTCCAGCTGAAATTGGCGGACTAAAGTCAAGATGAGATTGCGAGTCTTTGCGATATCTTGTAGGTCAGGACCCAAGACATTGATGAGAGAATCAACCGAACGACTAATGACGAAAGGAGTAGGAAATGAAACTTCCAGGTTCGAGGTGGCCAAGGAAACTGCTTCCTCGTTGTGCGTATCCGCCACATAAAGCTGGGCGAGCATACCCAAGGAGCTCGATGCATAAGGGGAGAATGTCAATCCAGCTGATTCTGCAACTCTTTCCAAACCATCTATAGCCCAAAAGTGCACTACCGGGTGTGGATCACTGCATAATGACATTAGAACGCCGACAATTGTCTTCAAGTGAAAGCCTGCAGCCATGCCGCCAACTCTCGAGTGAATGCATCCTAGAGCTGCTGCACATCCGGCTCGCGCACTGGGTTCACGGTTCGCTACAATCGTATCAACAAGCCAGTTGATCTGAGTGTTGGTGAATGCATTCCCAGCACTATTGCAGAGTCTGCCCAGAGCCTCAAAACCGATGGTTCGAATAATTGCATCAGGGTCCATGACGAATCTCTGTTGATATTTGGTTAGATATTTCGTGCTTGATTTCGGATTAGAGCCAACTTACCTGTAATAGTTCCTGGATGATCTTTTCTGTTGACGCTTCCAGCTTCCCTGGAGGTGCAATGGTCTCCCTGACTGCCACTTTGAGAGTGTGCAACAAAGCTATGGCTATATTGATGGTCATTGCAACCTTGCGACCCGGGTTTCTTTGCAAGCTATGAGACGACAGCAACGTCACGATCTGTTCAACGCTGCTTTCTTGAACCTTTGGTGTCTGCAAAGGTAGAGCAACCGCAAAGAGATCAATAGCAGCATTCACAGCTTCCGTAACGGGTGGGTCGGTGTAGAAAGTCGAGAATCCGTCTCGCGAACCGTAAAGGAGAACGGAATCATGTTCACTCGCTTGACAAACAGGAAAGTTGAGCTGGAAGGCGTTAGCCGCTTGTCCGAAGTACGCGAGGTCTAACTTACAATATCATCGATCTCTTGATCAGTGGAATCATTTGCGCTCCATGCCGTGGCTCCTCCTGCACGTTTTCCAGTAAGCGTCTCATTGACATATGTTCGTGCCAACCCTGTGACTCCAAAGCCGAAATTATCCCACAAATCCCAAAGGCTTTCAAACTGGCCAGTAGATGCAACAATCGATGTCTCAATAGGATTGGGATGCACAATGTCAGGGTCCGCAAAAGATGAAATGGCTATACTCAAAAGACTAGATTGAGAGACTATTTCTGCGTGACCGGTATGATGAATTTTGACCAATTTCGTAAAGCATTGAAGTACGCGGCGTCGGACCATGACCGCAAAATCGTGCATTTGTAGAGATGGAAAGAGACGTTGTGATATATCTTCCGCGGTCTTTGGTAAGGTCATTTCATCCAAGAAGGCAACTGTATTCTGTAGCATTGCAGCAATGCGCCTCGCACCGTCCGCAGTCACCAATTTGGCATTGAATTCGAGGAAAGAAAGCATCGAGCCCAACGCGCATTCTCTCACGTGGGCGAGAAAGCTTGTCTCTAGGGGTCCCTGTTCGGCTGTGTTGGCCCTGCCCAGAGGCTTCGGAAGAGCATTCTTCCACAATAGCATCAATTGTGACAAATGAATCTTGACAAAGCTAGGACCAAGAGGCATCAAGCCTCCAATCAAAATCCACGCAACTTGAATCTGAGTACTTGCAACTCGAAGCTCAGAGCTACCGCTGTTCTTGAGCAGATCTGTTGCCTGTGAGAGAACACGAGCAAAGACGTCGACAGAGCCATAAAGGGGTTGCAAGCGGGAAGTACCCAGCATAGCAGATAGACCGTTTGCAAATCCAAGGCAGCGCCGAGACGACGACCGTGGCGTTGTAAGTTGACCAATCTCGCGGTTCAAGCTATTGGAGCAAATTGTGACGCAGGATATCAACTGATTTGGGCAAGCAAGAACAAAGTTGCGCAAACATTGGGCTGTTTGAATCTGAACAGTGTAGCTAGGATGTGGTAGAACCTGGATGAGAGCTTCGCGACAGGCGTCGGCCAAGCTCGTGACAGCCGAACCAAGAGATGATATTAGGGAAGACAGAGCACTCAATGTGCCTGCAAGAGTATATTTGCTTGGCTCGCTTCTCTCCTTGATCACTTGAGGGTAATCTTTCAAGATAGAATTGATGAGCCAATTGGCGGCATTGACTTGGCTGTTCTCTCGCAATATTTCGCGACCAAGGGTATCTTCAAGGATGTTTTTGACAAATCTTCGAGTCATCAAGAGCCGAAAACGATTGTATGTAACTGTGGGATGGTTGAGCAGGGTAATGAGCAGATGCGAAGCAATCTGCCCATATCGTTCTTCGACAACGTTTTCCCCCAGATTTCGAATAACATATTTATAACAAACAGCTATACCGGCTCTGGTCCGATTGCCAGTTGAGCTTCGTACATACTGCGTAGACAGCTGAACTAAAATGTCAGAAAGCGATAATGATAAGCGAGGTTCAGTTTTTTTAGTTGATGGGGATTCCTCTGCTGCCTCGTCCTCGTCTGCATCGGTTGCTTTTGGCGGCGGCTTTTTTGACTGCCGTTTGGTTTTCTTCGATTTTGCTGGCTCGGTGCCGCTTTGTGGTGAGTAGCTTTTCACAAGAGCTCTTGCTAGACATGAAGCGGCGACATGTCTGACTGGTGCAACTGGGCTGTCGATAACCTTCCAGACAAGTGCCTTTAGAGTCTCACTATCATTCTGATTATCGAAATATTGTGTCGTGACCAAAAGCTGTTCAAGACACCGGCAAGCATTGATCTGAACGAGAGTTGACTTGTCACTGGAAGCCGCATTGCGCGCCTGTTTCCATATATCTCGCGCTATGGGCTCTTCAATCGGACCACCCAGTCCACCGACCACCTTTCGAAGTGCAGCGAAAACCGAGCCCCGGACACCAGCATGATTACTACCAGCTTTGAGTAATTTGAAAAGAGCAGCCGTAGCAGCGCTTGCGTGAGTGTAAGCACTATCTCCTGCGGCGGCAAACACCTCCCCTAGACAGTGCCCCGCAGCGAGCTTGGTCTTGAGCTCTACACTTTTCCCACCATTGAGTATAGCGAGTAGATCGAGGACCGTATCGTAAAGCGGGATGCGGTCTCCCTTTCTGAGAATCGTTCCGAAACACTTCCCAAGATTGTTGCGTATCACTCGTGTGACAGTGGGGGAGCTGAGGTTAATGACCTTAAAGAGCTCCTGTTTCAACGAAGCTTGTTCCAATGTAAGTTCCTCCTTTGTGAGAGCTGAAACATGCTGAACGAGTTCAGACGTGAATGTTAAAAGGTACAGATCCTGCTGTTCAGATGGAAGGGCGTGTAGCTTTGCGACGTCGAGCTCGGTGCGGCGTGGCTCTTGCGGTTTCTCTGTGGCAGCAGCCGGTGCGGGAGCAGGCTCAGGGGGGGCGGACATTGAATGACGAGAAAATTGCGGAATCTGCTCGAGGAAGCGAATCCCCAAGTTGCTTCCGGCGACGAAGGTGGTGTAGGAGTAATCGATGAGAAGAAAAAAGATGTAGGAGGAAGGGAGTAGTGATTTGGGTTGTGTTGGAGCAGAGCGCATTGGGGGTTGTAAATAATTACATTGCGTTGCGGAGCGGATCATTTTCGGCCCGATATACTCGAACATTTCTAGCTCATGGCATGATCTTTGTTTTTGAATACATAGATAATTTCAATTTCTTCACAATGGCGAGTGCATTTGGCCTGCGACTGACTCGCAGGCCCGGCTTGAGCAGTCGGTGGGTTTGCGACACTTGTCGCTCATTCCACGTCTCTGCAGCAGCTCAATCAGGCCACAGCCGATGGTCGACCATCAAACACGACAAAGCAAAGAACGACAAGGCCAAAAGCAAAGAGCGGGGAATTTTGACCCAAGAGCTGATCAATGCATCTCAGCGTGAGTTCTACTCTTTCTTGATAACCAAATTCAGCTTCTGACTGGCAAGCCATATAGTATGGGGACCCGATCCGAAGAATAACCCTCGCCTACAACTTGCAATCGCCAAAGCCAAGCAGTCACAAATGCCCAAAGCGATCATAGACAACGCAATCGCCCGCGGCCAAGGCGTTACAGCCTCAGGTCAAGCCCTCGAGGCAGTCACAATCGAAGCAATGCTACCCGGCACAGTCGCAGCCGTAATCGAATGCATGGCCGAAAACAAAGCTCGAATCCTGCAAGACGTACGATACACAATTAAAGACAACGGCGGTAACGTGACGCCGACTACATACCTATTCGAGAAGAAAGGAAGACTGGTATTCGAAAAAAAAGAAGGAACAAATCCGGATGATTATCTGGATCAGGCAATCGAGGCCGGCGCAGCGGATATAGATACGGATTCTGAGGGGAGATTGGTGGTGTATACAGAGCCGACGGCAACGAAGGCCGTGGGAGAGGCATTGTCGCAGGCGACGGGTCTGGTTATTGTGCAGTCACAGATTATTTGGGATCCGAATAAGGATACGATGGTCAAGGTGGAGGATCCGGAGCAAGTTAATCAGCTTGAGGAGGTGTTGGCTGCTTTGAGGGAAGAGTCTAGCGTTCAGGATATATTCTTGAACACAACCATCTGAACCAAGCCATGAGAGTTGTTGATAGAGGGGGCCTTTGTCTTGTCTGCTTAGTTCAGACATGTACTATTAACTTACATAACCGGTACGGCGTCTTAACTGCAAATATGTACGTAACTTAACATCTAGAATCAACTAAACATCTATTCAACCGTCCTTCCGCAAAGCTTTCATAGTACTCCTCATCAACTGCCCAATGCCATCGCTCCCCAAGTCATCAAACCAATCCAGCATCTTCAACCTATACTCTGACCAGCTCAGCTTGATCCCGCCTTCCTTTTCGAGCGCTTCCAATGCCTTTTGCGTGACAGGCCTTTGCAGTGTGGGTCGATCACCGGTCAGACCAGCCTGCTCCTCAAGAGCCGCAAAACAAGCCGCCGAATGATTCGCCAGGGCAACATGATGACTCAAAGAAAACATCAAGCCAAGTGAATGATTGAACGCAGGGCCTTCGAAGCGTGCTCCTCTGCGATGCTTCAATATCTCATTTGAGTCGTTGATGTATTCCACAAAGGAATCTTTGGTTACCTTTGGCACCAGACAACCATGAGCGTTTTGGTCTTCGCTGTTCAGTGCGCGATTTCGCCAGACGAGGTTGCACAAGTCCATGATATAGCCGTTGTATAAGCCGACCATTTCAGGTGCATAGAAGCCGCCTGCAGATCTGTCTGGTGACTGTAATGTTTGGGATGTTAACGAAGTCTCGAAGGAATTTTTGTATATGGAAAGAATGTTGGAGAGACGGGATATCTGAGCGAGGTTGGAGGTGAATGTAAGGCTGTATATTGCCGGAGCCAGGGGCACTGTTAGACGTATGTTTCCGTTGGTTGAGGAGTGGGAGAATAGCTCGGCCAAGTCTGAGTATAGATCGAGGATAGTCGTTGTCCCGGGTCTAGGGTCGTCAGTGCCTTTTTCTTCTGCTGTAAATGGTATCTCCATGAGTGATAGTAGCAAGAGCTCTACATGCGTAATGAGAGACACCAGTGGTTTGAAACCTCCTCTTGAGAACGAGGAACTGTCTGACCGTAGACTGATTCCCCATTGTCGAATTAGGTTTGCATAAAAGTCAAGGATATCTGTTCGTGAGGACGCAGTGTGATCCAATATGGTAGTATCTAATCGTTCTAGATACCGATTCCGAAGGTCATCATAAGAGCCTCTGGGTAGGAATTTCAAGATACCCAGAATCTCTCGTCGATAGTCTTGTCCATTCCAGGTTCGAAGGTAGCCATCAAGGAATGATTGAACGGCATTGGGTAATTCCTAGATCTTGTTAGTCCACCAATGTTCAGCAGTGCTCTCTGATTTGTCGTACCTTTGTAGATTGAACATAACCGCAAACAGACCCCAGAACATATCGAAGAGCCTCCGAATCCGCAGAATCCGGCAACTTCACCATCTCAATCTCATCCTTCAAAAAAGCATCCAACCAATCATCCAATCGATATCTGGCAATCTCTGGTCCCACAAGCGCCATATACTTATGCGCCACACGATTCTCCAACACTGACACAATCTGATTTGGTAACTCAATCTTCTCCAACCGCTCCACAAATCCATCTACATCCTTCAACTCCTCAAGGGACATATAACTCGGTTTCACTCGCGAGGTCTGCACATCCGGAATGATTCCAGCAACCTTTCTACGTTTTGACGACGCACCGCGCCTGACAACCTGAAAGACGTTATGCCCATTACCGAATTGGATTCGTTCCGAATTCTGTTCTTGTATCTTCTTCAATTTGGCCGTCCATTCGGGGTCTGGATGTTTGAAGAAGAATTTTGAGCGCCCGATATCGCCAATGATGATGTCGGGATAGTAATTCTTGAATATGCGCAAGAGGCCCATGAGCTCTTTTTCGTCATCACCGGCGTTGCGGAGGAGTTCCATTATAGCCTGGATCCGGAAGGGCTTGACATGTGGACGACGCGTGATTAGAGATAAGATGTGACATAGCGGTCGGCGTAGGCTGATCATATCCAACATATTGAACAAGACTGAATATAACCTTGGCAGAATGGCAGGTTCCTCTAGGAATTCGTAAATGAGTAAAAGCCATTGTAGAAGAAGAGTTTGTGTTGCAGGGGAAGGTTTGAGTTTGGTTGGCCCCAGACTGCAAACTATCTTCGTTACGGCAGTCGATGGGACTCGTTCCTGGGGATAAAGGTTTTTGATCAATGTTGTGATTGTCGTCTGATCTAGATAATTTGGTTTCGTGAGGATGTCGACTAGCTGTTCCAGGATATCGGTTGGAAGGCCGATGTTATAAGCATCAGACGCAATTTCACCAGCTAACTCTTTAACGCTGGTAGTTCTCTGTTTTGCTGGTAGAGAAGCAACTGGATTGACATCTTAGCATGCGTAAAGCCATATCTTAGCGACGGGAGGGTAAAATTACTGGCTTCGAGATGATCCACATTATTGCGCAGACTCCTGAGCTGTGCCTGGATATCTCCAAACTGCTCGCTAGCCACTAGAGACAAGTCAGTATGATTGTAATCAGAAGAAGGAGTGATACTCACCTGAACTGGCAATTGGGGAAGACATGCTTCATCTATCACCTATGCGGCCGTCAAGTGGGAACTTCGTTGCATAAGATGGACATCACTCAAACGCCTCACAAACGCGTCATATACATAATTCGGTTTATTTTTCTCGTCGGAACAATTCGTTGATTCAGTCGTCTTCAAATTACTTGTAGATGTTGATAGGGTTGAGAGTCTGGAGTGCTCGACGCGTCTTTATTTGGTTCCCGTCTGGCCAATCAGAGCGCTGCATTCTTTACATATCAGCCTACATCCTACATAGAAGTTTGACTGCGTCAGTTGATCTTTTACCTGGGTCGATTGAATGAGTAATGCTATATTTCTATATTCTAAATTCACCTTCTTTATTGTCCTTGTAACGAACAGTGCATGGTTTCGCAATGGACGATAAACCTATATAGGTATCAACTACACAGCCCCTTTCTCATCCATTCAGTGAGAATGCAATGCTTCAGGCCTACTTTCTCCGACGTGTTGAAGCACCAGCAGCCTTAGCAGCGCCAGTAGACTTAGTCGCCTTGTCCGCCTTATCCTCCTTGACAGTGTCAGAGACCACCTCTTCTTCAACCTCCTCGTCTGATTCACCTCCCTGGCCGAACTCGTTGACGCGCTTGTAGTCAACCTTGTACTTCCAAGCTTGGTAGACCCAGACAAAGAAGATGACATCGTCTCTGAGAGTTCCAAGGCGATAGAGCCATGGCATCTTGACGGTGAAGGCAAACAAATCATCAATGAAAGTGTTGAGGAACTTGTACATCAATGCTCTTCCGGGCATGTGGGCGACAGACTGAGAATGTTAGCAATAGTAGTTTCAATGGATAGAAACTGAACTCACCTTGAGACGGTAGTTGATGTACAGACTTGGTACCATCATGAGGAAACCATACGCGTAGACACTGCCTACAAGGGTCTCGATGATGAAAGAGTACCAAGATTTATGGGTCTCGTACATCAAGCTGTAGACAGCGTAAGCACCTAACAATGGCAAGGCCACAATGTAGAGATATTTAAAGGCAATCTCATCGTATTCCTGTGTTTTCTTTTCCGTTTCGCTGAGTTTGTGTTTGTCTTCAAAAGAGACAACATAGGGTAGGAAGGACCAGAACGAATTCTGCGGAGGAGGACGGAGGCGAACATCCACGGTCTTAGTGACTTTCCAGGCTTCAAGGACAATACCAAATCCTTGGCTGGCAAGAACCATCCAGGATGTATTTTCGTTGTTGTCGATGAGGTAAAGGAAAATAACCAGTTGCATGAAGATGTTAGCAATGATAGTACGAAACGAGGTACCAATGTTGTCTTTCTTCTTGCGCCAATGAGCCTATATGATGTTAGACCATAACCCACAACCGACAGTAGAGAAAAACTTACGATGTCGTTCTTAAAAGCAAGAGTCTCGAAAATCATGTGCAACACACTAACAATGGCGGTGGTACCGAGAAGATAAATATTCGTGTCCAAAAGAACCTCCTTGATCATCTCGAATTCACTTCCATCGCCACCGCCAGGAACAGGCTGTCCACTAGCTGCGTTGCGAGCATTTTGTTTCGCGCCTTCGTCCATGCTAGCCAGGATGTTGAATTTCCAGTTGCTCAAATTGTTCAACACAATGCGAAGAGGTAGAGTCTCGACAGTAGAGTTGAGTTCGGTCATGTGTGATCGGAGCTGCCAGAAGGTATTCAGATACAAGACAGGGTAGTACCATGTATTCTGGCCTGTTTTATCACGCGCACCAGTGCTTTCCAAGTGCACGTACTGTCGAACTGCGGGATGCATTTGCTGGTAGTTGGCCACGCCAAAGTCGGGGATCACGGAAACGGTGAAGTTGGGATGATAGTAAGAGGAGATCGAGTACTTTGGTGTATTATCCTCCTCCTCATCCGCGGCGTCCTCAGAGCTTGCTAGCAGATTCTTGCGCTTGGCAACCTTCTTCTTCGGCAGATACTGGTTCAATGGACGGAGGAAATGGACGGCGCTCTCGGGGCTGTAGTCTTTGGCAGCTGGGTCGAGCTGATGGCCGCTCAAAGCAACGTAGAAATGGGCCCAGAGAGTTCCATTCTGCTGCACCTCCTTGGGCACCTTGAATGTAGTATCAATCTCACGACTCTCGCTCCAATTAGCCATACTGAATGCCTTTTCTTCCATCACAAGAGACTCCTGCGGAACGGCTGACAATGCAGGCATATGAATAGACGAGGAGACGTAAATGCTGATATCCAAGGAACTGTTAGACGGCCACATCGGCGCAATGCCGCTGGGGATAGCGCTCCAGTTTTCGACTTCATTGCGAGCGGGACGATCGATATAAGCCGGGATCTGGCCGGTCGGGCCAGTCGACGCACCACCTTGAGCTTGATTCTTGTTTCCGCCGAGGAATTGGCCCATAGCAAACTGGACGAGGGCGAAGACGGCGATACCCTGGATGATGGTCCGGAAGTTGAACTACTAGATGTCAGATATCTGTCCTGTTCGGATCATGACAATCAATCAAAGTACTCACGCCACCCTCCTCCTCCTGTTGCTGCTGCCTCTGTTCCGGCATCTTTGCTACTGTGTGTGCTGATGGACAGATAGCAAAGAAAAAGACGATGATGGAAAAGGAGGAAAGATTGCGGGACTGTCACCGTCCGACTAAGAGCTAAGAGAAGGCGCCATCGCATGCTCCAGAGGGAGACTGTCCGATTGGCTGAGCGGCGGTTTCCTGCATACCCCACGTCCCCGTCGACACCTTAGCTTTCAGGCCGGACTTATACGGGTACATTCCGTTCACATCGACATCTCTCGACTTTCTACTATGTATGTACGCAGTGACCAATGAAGCATATTTAATTGCTTGAATAGCTGGGAAGCAAGACAATAGGGCTCTAAACAGCCCTATTGTCCCTTGTCTCTCTCATGAGTCATGACCGAGACCACCAACATCCCTCAGCTGCGCTTCCCTCCACACAGTGACCGCCGCGTATGGCTAATATCCTCAGGCGACAACCCTATCGGGCTGAACGTAGCTCGCCAGGCCCTTGCTCACGGCGACTGTGTGGTGAGCGGAGTCGTGCCGTCAAACATCGTTCGAGATGAGAACCGCCGGACTTATTTTGACGACTTTCTCGCGGAAGTCGAGAGGAATGAGGAACATGGATGGAAGGACCGGTTTCGCACATTTCTGCTAGATATTAGGTATGATATCCTCTACCCTTGCTGCTTTTGCAGCCACTTGCTGACGCACGTACAGAAAAATGGGCGAATGTCAAGCAGCCGTCGCCGAAGCCGTAAATCTCTTCCGCAGACTAGACATCGTCCTCTGCTGCACCAGCCAAGCAGTCGTCGGCTCCGTCGAAGAACTAGCTGCTTCATCGCGTACACTGAGTCTTGTCCGCGACCAGTTTGAGACTAATTACTTTGGGCCCGTGAATCTTATCAAGTCTGCTCTTCCGCAGATGCGGTCGCAGAGAAGCGGACATTTTCTTGTCCTGACGGGAATCAGTAAGCTACCTACAATCTATATCATCACATGAGCGCATGATACTGACCTGGCAAGCGGCTCACCTCGGTACTCCTGGGTTAGGTGTATACTGCGCATCTGAATGGGCTCTAGAAGGATTCTGCGATGTATGATCGTTCCCTCCTCCCTATCAAACATGTATAGCAACTAACAGTCACAGAGCATCGCCTACGAGGTAGCCCCCTTCAACATCAAAGTCTCCATCCTCCAATGCAGCATGGAAATCTGCATTCTCACAAACCTCATCAGTAGCGTACCGCCCATTCTTCCGGCCTACTCTGCATCAGAGAATAACGCTCCTCTATTCCGAAATATATTAGACGGTCTTGTGTCACGATTACCACAAGCAGCAGCAAACCTCAACAATACCAACACCAACAACAACAGCAGCAACGAAATTACAACACCCAACTCCAATAACTCAGAAAACAAAACCGGGCCGTTTTCATCATTACGCGATGTAGTAACCATGTACGCCCCTTTGAGTGCCGCGCATCTCGAAGCTCTGACACTCGAAACGGTGCACGCAATAACAGCCATAGGCGGACACGAGAATCCGCCTTCGAGACACATCATCGGACAGGAGGGTGTGGCTGCGGTCAAGGAGAAATTGAAGACTGTTAGTGAGGAGCTAGAAGATTTTGTGCAATCGAGTTACTCCGTTAATATTCATGAGAGTACCGTTGAGGAGGAGTTTAGTGGGGATATCATGTAAAATTTTCAAGATTCTTGTCTATTGATACTTTTCCGTAAGCAAAAGGAAGAAAGATATAAAAATGCTAAGAAGTTGGTATCAAATTGAACTCCGTCCTGGTACCAAAAACGCCAATGTAGACCAAACCAATCCCAAATGAATTCTAACCTTCATTGTGCTGCGAGTGTTCACTGGCAGATGATCACTCTTGCTGGTACTTGACATACCAAGCCTGCCTGACCTCCCATAAACTTCCCATATCCTGATTGTTCCTGTAGCAGCGAATCTCCTTCCAGGCATTTCCATTTGGAGGATTCTTGACGCGGCCGTCGGTCTCGAGGATTTTCTTCATAAGGGCATTAGGTCCTGCGATGTTGTGGATTTCTATTTCTAGAGGTGTGGTGGTAGCACTGCATGGTGCTGTTTCTGTTTCTTTGGCTTTAGGTGATACGGCAGGTTCGGGAAGATCCATCTCCATTGCGGTTGTATATTGCTGTGAGGAATCGGCATTTTTGTGTTCTTGTCCGGGTGTTGACTCTGGAACGGGGTCTGGTTTGACGCCGTTCTCTGCGATGTTTGCGAATTCTTCGACGGCTTCTTTAGAAGCTTCTGTAGCTTCAGTTTCTGTAGTTCCATTAACTTCTGCGGCAGCATCCAGAACTTCATCGTGAGGAGATTTGCGTTTCGCAGGGCGACCTCTCTTTCGGCGAGTTCCAGCTTTTGCAGCCGGGCTTGTAATCGGGCTTGGTGGTGCCATTGGTTGTTCTGTGGTTGGCTCTGCTTCCTTGTTACTAATTTCATTGTTCTCCGTTTCGACTTTGGCCTCTGTCGATGGTAGAGCATAGTCAAGGAGCCCCGCAAGATTATATTGTGTGCTAGACTCGCCCTGTGGAGGTTGATCAAGGGCCTGTGATGGTGCATTCTCGACTAATTGGGAAGCTGGTATCGGGTTGACATCCATTTGCGTGTCGTCTTTGACCTCATTTTTGGTCGTTCCATCTTCGATATTGCCGTTCTCGACTTTCTCAACATCCATCTTCTCGTCTTCGGTTTTCACATCTTCGATTTCCTCATTCTCGATCTTCCCATCTTCGATCTTCGATCCACCACCAGCCCCCAAAAACACCCTCTGTCCAGTCGGCATCAAAAAACTCAACTTCGCACCATCAATAGCCGTAATCTTAACCTCCTTCTCAACCACAACCTGCACCTTCTTCCCCCCAAACACACGGCAATACTTCCAAACATCCCCCACCCTCACAACATCATGCGCAATCAACGTCTCCAATTTGACTTTGGAGCTCTCCCCCGCAATCAACCCATGATTAATCTTCTGTTTCTGGCCCCAAAACTGCTCGAATTCCTGCTCCTTGAAATCGTCGAATTTGCCCTGCGCGCGTTCCTGGACGGCCTCTTTGGCTTGGCGCTGCCAGTCCGGTCTGTATCTGCCGGATTCAAGATCGGACTGGAAATTGCGCAGTGCCGTGCGCCAGCTGGTTTCGTAGCGCAGAAAGCTTTCGGGGATGGGTGGAATCTTTGCTTCTGGATCATTAGGATCTGGATCGGGGTTTGGATGTATATGCGCTGGTAACAGAGACAGTAACTCTCGTTTCTCGTCTTCCTCTAGACATTCCCATGCCTTGGGGTGTAAAAATAGCTCCTTTCAACAAGAACACATTAGCTTACCACACTAAGATAAAGGTAAAAAAGGGACATACCACAAGCTTAGCATTAATTAAAGGCGATTTTGTACTCGTCATGAGATAGTCTTCCCCCCATGGCCCTCTTTTCCTCGCCGCATTCGGCTTTGGCGCTGATGACATAGCTTTTGTTTCGAGATGGCCGGCATCACTGTCTGGCTTTGCGGCAGCTTGTAACTGCTTATTGCGAATTCTATACCGCAAGGTTTTTTTTGGTTAATATATAACGAGCGAAGAGTAGCGCATTATGAGTGGCGAAAGCAAAATCTCCGAACCCCTGAAGGGAGAAAGCAAAGGAATAAGTAGAGACACACCTGGTGCTGCTCCGGATTGTCGGCGGATCTTCACTAACATCCGCCTCTTTCACCGCCTTACGTTTAGGTGGCATTTTGGCAGGAGCTTCCGTTCTGCTGATGGGTCTTGTATCTCCGCAATCTGTTCTGTTTGTTTACCAAGGCAGCACTCTCAGTGAGACGATATCTTCAAAGAAGAAAGATTAAGAAACCATCGTGAAGAAAGAAAAAATATTGCAGCAAAATGGTCAGATCAACTCAGATCGCGAGGCTAGATGGTGCGTTCCAAGCTATTGAGGAGAGGAGGAAGTGAGGAAGAAGAGAGACTGACTCGAAGCAGGCCTCATGTTGGCAGCTTCTGTGGACGATGAGCAGGTGCGTTCGCTTACGGAAATTCCTATTGTGCTATTGAGTACAAAGAAAGGCTTTCGTTTGAGCTATTGACTAACATTCAGATATGTTTCACAGGCAGAAAATGAGTTGGCGCAAGTCAAGTCTCAATCAAAGATGATCTTCAGACGCCTCAGTCGCAACTCTGCGCCAGAAGCCAGTATTGAGTCTGGACAGTATACACTCCAGTCAGTCTCCTCGACAACCTCTCTTAACTCGACCTTTATACATCATCAACTAACAGTACTTTGCAGCTACCTCATCAAAGATGACGTGTGCTTCCTCTGTATCTGCGACAAATCATATCCCCGCAAACTCGCGTTTACATATCTCGCCGATATAGCCACCGAATTCACAACCACGTATTCCTCACAACAATACAATTCGCCCAATCTGCGCCCCTATGCCTTTGTCGAGTTTGATACATTCATCCAACGAACAAAGGGAACCTACCAGAATAGTCGCGCAGCTGCGAATCTCGATAAATTGAATGACGAGCTGCGTGATGTGACCAAGGTTATGACGAAGAATATTGAGGATCTGCTATATCGAGGCGACAGTCTTGAGCGTATGGGTGAGATGTCGGGGCGGTTAAGGGAGGATAGTATGAAATATCGCAAAGCGGCAGTTCGAATTAACTGGGAGTTGTTGATCAAGCAGGTAAGTGGATTCACTGTCAAACAGCGTAATGTGAGGTCGGCTGACAATTTCCAGTACGGTCCGTTTGCCGGCGTTGGATTCATCATGCTCTTTTTCATCTGGTGGCGATTCTTTTGAGATACCCGTGCCCGTGACCGCGCCTGCTAACAATCCTTTCGTGTGGATATGACTTTGATGATTTGTATGCATAGCGATCTGGTGGTCGATGTTTGTGCACTGTGTATATCGTAACACCAGTGATCTGTATCAATAGTAATAATGGACCTGCTTTCGCTCAAATCTCATCCTCTTCCTCATCAAAATCGTCCTCCTCTCCCATATCATACAGAATCCGCCCACCTTCGCCCGGACCATCACCACTCTGAGCGTCAAAATACGGCAGGACAACACCCTCTCTATCCCGGCGCTGACGTTCCGTAAGCTTCAACTCGAAAGTCGAGCCCGGCTCATCCTGCTCTGCTGCATCCATATCCTCCTCCGGCCTTCGATACAACGGATGATCCTCAAGTAACGTGATAACCTCTTTAACTTCCTGCGCTGAATAACGACTTGCGGGTGGCAGAAAGTACCACTCCACAACCCCACGCCCGCTTTTCCGTCGATGCTCCATTTCGATCACGACTCCGTCGACGTGTTCCTGGCCCTTGGAATGGTCTATTTTGCCAATTATGATCCCTTCTTGTTGTTCTTCAAGACCGAAGACGGGGGCTGCAAGACTGCGGTCATGAGCTGCTTTTTGTGCCAGGATGTGCGAGAGGGAGTGGAGGGTTATTATTGTTGTAGATAGGTAGCTTAGCATCGACAAATCGGACGGCGCATAGCTTTGCGGAGGTTTGATGGAGACAACATCGCGATGGTATGTTACCACCAATGAAGTCTGGATCGGTACCGAGCCGGGAGCAGCATTGACAGGCGCGATGAGCGAGCTGAGATAGGATGGTAGATGGATACCGGGTTTGCTGAGAAGGGGATTGATAGCGTCGATAATAATCAGCCGTCCTATTCAGTCAGTTTCCTTTTTTCGGTGGTATGCCGGTGTATAGCTCACGTTTGTGTGAAGAAGTAGAATACCCCGCTGCAACCTCCTTGGCAACATCAGCGGGCTTCTTGCGCGTCGCAAGAATGAACGAGTCGACGCCATTGGGGTTTTTGAGGGTCTCGAAGGAGATGAATGTAACATGGACTTTCGATATCTACAAACAACCAACATTAGCATGATCTCATCTGACTGTAATTTGTGGAGTAACAACCTGCGCCCGTCGTATATACTCATTCAACAACGGCTTTGCGGGCTGTTCCAACGAGTCCAGCACCAGTGTGAGCGGAGACGCCGTGTCGCGCAGACTCAGCAATTTCGATATCAGCAGCAGATTATGCGTGCGCCGGTGCGAGAGATTACTGGCCGACGACATGGTGAGTATGTCTCTCGTTTCTGCTCTGTTTTTCTGACTGTCACGAAATTTTTGATGTTCTACGGAGCATAGTGGGGGATCTCCGGCGCTTCTTTGGAAGCTTCTACTGGGACGCTAGGCCTGAAGGAGAGTTGGAGAGTGGACCTAGTGGAGCAGCCATTATCTGCAGCTTTTCGATCAGATGAAAGAGCGCAATTCATCAACAGAAGCAGCTTGGATGAGTGCCTGGTGCACAAGCTTCTCATATTCGCCGAAACTGTATACAGGCCGATACTCGAAAAGTAAAGGATCATGTTGGTGAGACAGATCGCATTCGAAACCAACCAGGGGTAATCGAAATTCGTGACATGTACGGATCCGTCGAGGTCATCCCTTGCATGAAGCGTTTCATCCAGCCAGCCTTAGAATCGGACAGAATATTGACGTATAGCATGTATTTGTACGTACATACTTGGATTTTCAAGTCTGACAGCTCGTACATCACTTCTGCAAGCGGAATTGTCAGCATGGATGCCCCGGATGTTATTCATGCAGGTACTTTTATACCCTGAGTCGCAGCCCTAAGGAACGAAGGAACAACCTCAAACTGCTATGACACATCCTCATTGCATGGTCAAACACCTCATTCATTGACCTACGTATCAGCCTCGAGTCATCATAACGAAAATGGCTACATACAAACCCCTCCTCGCAGCAGCGACACACTTTACCCGCCGAGCCGCCAGACGGCGCATATCCATCATATCATCTTGTCTAATAATTTCCCTCCTCTTCCCCATAACTCTCTACTTACTTCTCGGAAACATCCTCGCCAACGACCCTCGCTTAGTGCCCCACGCAATCCGAAACGCGCAGAACGCGTTATTCATCACCGCGCATCCGGATGATGGTGCCTTGTACTTTGGGCCGAGTATACTCCAGAGCCTAGGGAGGAAGAACATGAATCGATACATGCTCGTATTATCATCTGGTGGTCCGTCCCCTCGCCTCCCCCTCCTCATCCCAAGAGCTTGTGTGTCTTGACAATTGTATTACATGGTAGAAAACCCAGAGAAACACAACCTCGAAACAAAACTCTCCTGCACCGAATCCTACTCCATCCCCTCCAGAAACTGCCTCATCCTGCAAAACAAGGATCTCCTTGAAAGCTCAAAAAATTGGGACGAATCCGTAATCCAACGCATCCTCGAACGCCACATCTCAAAATGGGAAATCGATCTCATCATCACCTTCGACGCTGCTGCCTTCAACGATGCGCATCATAGAGCGGTGAGTAATGCCGTGCAGCGGTATGCAAGCTTACACATCGAGCACCGCAATCCGGCCGCGTATGCGGTGCAGACTACATCTGCGCTGAGGCGGTATTTGTCACTGATGGATTTGGTGACGACTTCGTTACCGTTTGGGCTCAGGATTTTGGAGGCGATGGTTTGGCGGGTGCCGGAGGGGTATCACACCTCTTTTGACGGGAAGGGGGTGGTGGTGGCGTCGCCGAAGGATGGGGATGTTTATGGGGACAAGGCGTTGATAGTTACTGACTGGAGTGGACATCTTCGAGCCAGGGCGGCGTTGGCGAAACATGCGTCGGCGTACTCGTGGGATAGAGCGTTG
This sequence comes from Talaromyces pinophilus, assembly GCA_001571465.2. Classification (NCBI taxonomy): domain Eukaryota; kingdom Fungi; phylum Ascomycota; class Eurotiomycetes; order Eurotiales; family Trichocomaceae; genus Talaromyces; species Talaromyces pinophilus. Next base: position 966,956 of record CP017344.1, on the reverse strand, counting down.
TGTGCAAGTCTGAGTCGGTATATGTGGTTCAACGATTTGAGGAGGATGTAATAAATGCAATGCAATCAATCGACCCGAGACGTGACTCATATTCTGTCTCGATATAAACGAATTAAAACAACAGTATCTATGCTATGTGCACAAGGGTATAAATACATCGGCAGTAAAAAAGGCTCAACTGCGTTTTGACAACTCCCAAAAAAGAAAATGATAGCACCCGAATGAATAAAATATGTAACGAATTTCCACCGTTTTTCTATACTCCCAGCCAATTTGGCTATGCATGTGGTTTTCGATCTTTTTTATTTTGCCTCCTGATGGGTTATGACTTGGGCCAGTCTCGACACATGCCGAAAAAGGTTCGGCATACTTTGCCGAATTCGATGCGGAGATCGAATCCTTTCCAGGAGCCCTGGGCAAGATGTTGGAGACGTGCGTCGTGATGCGTGACTGGTTTCGAGCCCATGTTGCCGTATACACCGCGTCCGGGGCTGGAAACGTATTAGCAACTGTGAAGATAGCGAAGCAATACAGGTGACATACCTAAAGCCAGTGATGGGCAGAATCATAATATCATCTGCTAACTTGCTCTTGCCATTGTCGTGGAGACCAGTCAGCGCATTCCATCGCAGTCCAATGCGATCTTCAAGCCAACTGCGCAACGACACGGTAATAGCATCAGGACCCGTGAACAGCAACGGCTCCAGATAATCCAGCTCTTCGTAGGCTTCCGGAGTCGTCAAGTTACCATCGTGGTGGCTGGCAACCTCATCCAAGATACCGGATATTTTCTGAATGAACCACGTTAAGGCAGGGTGGCCAGGGGCAGACGCTAGTGCCCATTGGGTCAATTGCACGGGATTGGTATAGCCCATTCGCCAGTAGGCATCGGTATCTGTAGGACAGTCGGCTTCGATACCAAAAATCGCCCTGACTGGTTTGGTAGAGTTGTACAAAATATCTGTTTCGTTGTCGCGCCAAGGTGCCAAGTCCGCCTTCTCAATCCAGGTCGCCGGCGACCGTAGAGGACGAGTGTCGACATCTCCATACTATGAAATATTAGTACGAGGTAGAATATCAAGAGCCAAAAAACTTACAACACCGCCAATGTACTTGCACACCATAATTCGGAAAATGTCCGACTTCTCAACCATGCGCGGCAGCGCGCTGAAATGTTCGATGAACTCGGGCTCGTATTCCTCCAAAAACTCCATAATGCCATCATCATTCCATAAAAAGTATGCCATGGGCGTCTCCATCACCGTCTCCATCCATCGCTCGACACTGTCGCGGATCAAGTCCGGCCATGTGTCGACATGAGTGTTCTTCCACGTCTGGTGTGCAACCAGGGGTATCTCGGTGTTTTCTATTAGGTGGGTAGAATTGCTGAGGTTCGTCAATTGGGACACAAGGCGCGCCGCTTCTATCATCGTGGTCGGCTTGGGGGTCGACGGTGAGAGCCATTCGGGAGGGATCCAGAATGCTAGATCTATGTTAACTTGCATCAACTCCCAGCAGAAGACAAACGTACCTCCACCCCTAACAGTCGAACTGTTTATATGCTTCCATATTAAAGGAGTATCGCTCGAGAACTCCGATTGTGCTTCAGAGTATTGTTGTGGTGTGAAGAATCGTTCCCCTCGGTGGGACAAGACTGAGAACGCGATCATGCAAAAAACGACCGACGCAACGGCAAGACGTTGCCAGCGACGCCTGAAGACACTGAAAACTCCCATTGCGCTGTCAATTGATGGTTCTCCTCTCAATTAATCAAACAAGAAAATCGGATTAGAGGCACCGTAGGCCTAGGGGTAGAGAACGGATGGGCGCCGTGGCGAATTAAATCGGGGTGGATATTATGTTGGGTGTAAGTAGAAGTCTGGGGTGTGGCAGTGTCTGAGAGTTGCAGGAAGAGGAACAAAAGAAACAACTAGCGAGAAAGCATGATGTACAAGTAGTCAAGTACAACCAGAGGTCAGAATGAATGAATGAATGAATTGAGTTGGGGAGGATCGACTATGGACTCTGGAGGAGCCTGGAGTGGGCAGTGTAGGCAGTGTAGTGGGCAGCCAAGTTCCAACCAACCATGGACAGTTCTGAGTTGTTGGATCAGCGTGGAGTGTACTATGTAGCACGGATAAACTTGTTAAAGTCATACGTAAGCTGGTCAGCCCGCTCGTACTCGTTTGAGTTGAGTGCTGAGTTCCCCTGGTTTGGGAGGTTGCCAGGTTTGCTCCTGAAATTTCAGGCGCGCCAAGGCCATCCAAGCTGGACGACCAGGTGGGTAGATCACAGGGCGCTGATTGGCTGGCACCCAAACAGCAGAGTCCCTAGCCTCGCTTAGTCACTCTGCGCTAGCCCACAAAGGGGAATTAGTGGGACTGATAAGGTTTGCATACGTACTCTAAGTTTCTACTTTTTTGTGATACGAGTGTCGAGCACGGCCACGGAGCCAGATACTGCAAAAGGGGCTATGGCAGGTTGCCTATTTTAGATCAGCCGTGTGCATCCAACATCACAACCTGCAGTGGTTGCACACTCTGAATCATGTCAGAATTGCCCGATAGGTGGTGTCTCGCATGGAGAAGGGCACCACCAAGATCGCCACGTTTGGTGATGTCACCACTGCAGGTAAACTGTGCGAGAACGAGACTACAAGTAAGTTAGGTGTACGCAAGTAACGCAGCTCATCCAGCAGGATGATGGTTTGACAATCCTGGTGTGGCGTGGAGGATTCGTAGAACTTGAGCCTAAACAGGTTAACTAATAATGGCTGCCCCATGCCAACATTCCCAAGTCTGGTTAACCGGAGTTCTTTCCGTCGGCGTTCGGCTGTGGAACGCCTCCTTACTACATAGTAGTAGACTAGTCTCCGAGTAGTTAAGTTTACGCGGAGTTGAAGTCAGGCTGTATGCCTCAGGAATCAGGCAGAAATACTGGTCCTGAGCTCCTGCGTCTTTGGTCTAGATAGGCTACCGTGCATGTCGGGCAAACCAAACTAACAACTTAGGTAGCAGTCTGGATATCTGAATTTTTGATGCACCTTTGAGACGAGACAACCTCCACGCACGAACAGAAACGACTATAGCAGGTTGATATAAGACAGAATATAGCTTACTGGCATAATCTGATTCCTCAAAACAACAACCCCTGATCCAGGAGTCGGCCGTGGTGTAGTGGCCTTTGGTCACTTAAACAACCAGACCAACAATGGCCGAGCCACCTACAAAACGTGCCCGTCGCACCGACAGCTCAGCAATGTGGGATACAAACGATAAACGGTCGCGCCTCTCACACACACCGGAAACCGAAGCAGATCAAGCCCGACCTTCGCGCTATGGAAGCTCAAGACCAGAAAATTCTCGTACAAGCACAAAGGACGACCGCCGTTATCGGTCTCGCTCGCGTGATCGGTATGCACGGAAAAGAGATAGAAGCTGGTCTCGCGACAGCTATGAGCGGACGCGCGAACGAGATCGGGATCGGGATAGGGATGGGGGTAAACGTGATTCGTACAAGGATGGAGGGGGTGTGAGGGATCGTGATCGGAGCACGAGTAGGGATCGCTACAATAGTAGACGTGGTATGTACCATGCGAATCAACAGTCTGCATTGCATTCGTGAATGCTAACGACAGGCACTACAGGAACTGCAAAACCCGGAAGACCTGATCGCTCCAGATCTCCGCGCAACGGTGCCCGTTCTCGAGACTACCCAGCCCGCGACTCAAAATCGGACTACAGGGACGGCAAACGAGACGGCAGATCACGACCCGACCAGCGCCACACAAACGGTGCCCCAAAAAAGGGTACCAAGGACGAAGAAATCGAAGACGCGGACATGATGAGCGACATCGAAGATACAGACGACATCGAAGCCATGATGCGAAAAGCCGTTGGTTTCACAAGATTCAGAAGCACAAAGAACACCAAGGTCCCCGGAAATGACATTTATGGTGTACGGAAGGAGAAGAAGACGGAATACCGACAGTACATGAACCGTGTTGGTGGGTTCAACAGACCTCTCAGTCCGGGCAGGTGATCATAATCTGCCTGACAAAAAGCGCACTTTTCTCGGCTTAAACATCAGCAATTGTAGCATACTTTACAAGATCTTTTCATTGTGGCATATCTCGGCGTTGTAGGGAATCTTTTTTTTCACTTCTTCTCTTTCTTTTCGATCCATATTACTATCGACATGCATTAATGTTGCTGGTTTTCGTGGCTAGCAGCAATATTTGTGACCTTCTTTTCTTTTATACCCGTAGAATAATCTATTTCAAGGTCTTTCGTGACTTAATTGATAGATTGCTTGCCAGGAACAAGCTCGAGGTTCTATGTTGCGTGTCTTGCCACATCCCCTGTGACGTATATAATAAATCCTCACACTATTTCTAACCAACAAGTTTAGCGCCAAGCAAATCCTCCAAACTACTATGTACAATCATACTACGACAACACATCAAGGTGGCCTTTTCAATCAGACGGTCATTCGCTCTGCTTTCTCAAAGCACAATGGCATCCGACAAGGAAAGGAACATTGTCATAATTGGTACGCCGCTCTACATAATACAATCTTGTTACCCCGCATACATCTTAGTCGCATCCTTTCAATTGCGCAACAAGACTAACATTTCAGTCTAGGAGGAGGCATCATCGGATCCTGCTCAGCATACTACCTAACAAGACACCCATCCTACAACCCATCTCTACACAAAATCACTCTCCTCGAAGCATCCGAAATCGCTGGCGGCGCATCTGGGAAAGCCGGCGGTCTCCTCGCTCTATGGGCCTATCCAAGCTCTATAGTTCCCCTAAGCTACAAACTACACGCCGAACTCGCCAAGGAGCATAATGGGAAGGATAATTGGGGTTATCGAGAGGTTAATTGCGGTCAATTAATTGTCAAAGGTCGGGCTGTTGATAGGAAGGATGATGCTGGTTCGGTATCCTTGCAGAAGCGGGATGCGGCTGCCATTGGGAAACTGAGGGCTGCCGGTATACCCACAGATCTAGATTGGTTGCTTTCTGATGGTATTCGCGGTTACGAGAGTATGAGCGGACCTGGAGAAACGGCGCAGGTGCATCCTTACCAATTCACGACGTCAATCGCCAAGCTCGCCGAGGAGAAGGGAGTCAAGATTGTTTTGGGTACAGTAACCAAAATCAATTCAGAGGCCGATAGCGTCCAGTCTGTCACATACACGGACAAGGCATCTGGTAAATCGCACACTCTGCCGGCAACAGATGTCATAGTTTCGGCTGGCCCATGGACGAAAAGAGTCCTTCCTTCGGCGCCTATATCTGCAACTCGAGCGCATAGTGTAGTCATCAAACCGACGAGACCTGTATCTGCGTACACGCTATTCACGAACATCGAATTGCCCTCGAAGCACAATCCCAAGAGGTCGACGGTCGAGACACCAGAAATATACGCGCGTCCAGATGCCACAGTCTATGCATGCGGTGATGGAGACCATATCGTCCCACTACCGGACACAACAGCGGACGTCGAAGTCGATCCCAAACGGTGTCAAGACATCATTGATTCGGTGGGCAGTATCTCGGATGAGCTCAGACAGGGCGAAATCGTGAAACAGCAAGCCTGTTATCTGCCGAACGTCGACGCGCGCGGTGGCGGTGGACCATTGATTGGACATTCAGGGACGAAAGGATTGTATGTTGCGACTGGGCATACGTGTTGGGGGATTCAGAATGCTCCTGGAACTGGCAAGCTTATTAGTGAGTTTGTGTTTGAGGGGAGTGCGAAGAGTGCGAAGATTGCGGCTTTGGATCCTCAGAAATTCATGTAGATGCCAATATCCAGGTATATATAAACAATGAGATATAGACTAAAGGAGTCAGCTCACTCATGAGTTGTTTAGTAGATATTGAAGCTCAGATAAATTCGAGACGAAATGCGGAGCACAAGCGGAAACGTTACGTGGAATCTCCGCAACGGCCAATCACCATTGCTCCTTCCATCTGCCATCTATACACCTACACCTCGCAACCTCACAACTTCCACAAAGCAGCAGCACGATCAATTGAAGAGGCAAACACACAATTGCCTCTCATCTTGACTGATGCTCTGCTAGTCGGACACACAAGAAAAATGCATCTCCAATTCAGTTTCTACCTGCTTTGGTCCTCGTTCGTAGTAGGCTGTGCCTATGCTGCGAATGATGTCTCCGTGCTGATCAACGAGGTCGCCAAAGCGAATAATCAGTCGCTACTATGGGGTCCGTATAAACCGAATTTGTATTTTGGTGTTCGGCCGAGGATTCCCAAGAGTCTTACGGCGGGGTTGATGTGGGCGAAGGTTGATAATTATGCGACTGCGCAAGCGAGTATGTTTAGCTATCTGTTCTGTTCAGTGGAGTTGACCGATAAAGCTGACTCGTCAAGATTTTAGGCATACGTGCGAACAGAACGAGGGTATGCGAGGATACGGCTGGGACGAATACGACGTACGCAAAGGTGGCCGCCAATCGATCCATGATGTCGGCAATTCGATCGACCTCACCATTGATTTCGTCAAGGTACCCGGAGGACTTCACGGAGGTAGCTGGGCGGCTCGCGTAAAGGGAACACCACGGGAAGATGCTCCTGAGTATTTATATACGTCGTTGGTGTTCTACGCTTCGCTTGAAGGACTTGGCTCTTTGCACGTGGATAATGCTGTTGAGCAGCAAATGGGTCTGAAGGAAGATGTGAAGCTCAAGGGAATGACTCCGGAGCTGGGCGACTTTAAGCTCAGTATTACCACTGGCCCCGACAGCAACAAGCATCCTGAATTTGATCATCCCAGTAGAGCTGAGAAGTCCTTGGATCGTCCCTTGGTCGCTAGTGTGGAAACACCTCAGGAGAACTTGTGGCAAGCCAAAGGTGAGTACAACTGCATGAATGATACATATACATGCATCTAACATATGATAGCATTGATGTTCACTGCCATGAAGCCCGAAGTTGAGGGCTTGATTGCAAAATACGGAACTGATGCACCTCCACCACCCGCTCAGCTCTTTACAGTGCCCAACCACCCTGGAACGGGTAATATCCATTTTGTGCAGCACGTCTTTGAAGGTGCTTTTGAGTTCGACATTCTTTTCGAGTCTGGTTCCGCGCCTGAGCCTGTCACTTGTGAGTCGATGAAGTATACTCGTTTTTGTTTGATTTAACTAACATACTACAGCTGAAACACTAACAGAGAAGATTGACGAAATGTCGTCTTCTTTCTCGAGCCGATACGAGAATGTTTTTGCTCCTCAAGCCCCTTTTGACAAGGCAGAGTACTCGGAATTCTCCAAATCCATGTTCTCCAACCTGGTTGGTGGTATTGGCTATTTCTATGGCAGCGGTTTGGTTGACCGATCCGAAGCCCCTGAATACGAAGAAGAGAATGAAGGCTTCTGGGAGGAAGCTGCGGAAGCCAGATCACGAGTCCAGCCCACCGAAGAAGATCCTCGAGAATTATTTACTTCCATTCCCTCCAGACCATTCTTCCCTCGTGGTTTCTTGTGGGACGAAGGCTTCCACCTCATTCCAATTGTTGACTGGGATCTTGATTTGACTCTCGATATCGTGCAGAGCTGGTTCAGTCTCATGGATGAAGATGGCTGGATTGCGCGAGAGCAGATTCTTGGAGCCGAGGCTCGTAGCAAGGTTCCCCCTGAATTCACCGTTCAGTATCCTCACTACGCAAACCCGCCGACATTGTTTATGGTTCTTGAAGCATTTGTCGACAAATTGCAAGCCAATCAAAGTATTATTGAGAACTTTGAGCTCAACCGTGCCGACATTGCAGACAGCCTTCGATCTGCTCACCTTGAGAGCAAGGAATTGGCTGAATCGTATTTGCATGCTATCTATCCTCTCCTTCGCAGACAATATTTCTGGTTCAAGAAGACTCAATGGGGAGATGTTAAGTCCTATGACCGCGAGGCTTATTCAAGCAAGGAAGCTTACCGCTGGCGCGGACGTACAGTGCGACATATCTTGACATCCGGCCTCGATGACTATCCTCGTGCTCAGCCTCCTCATCCCGGTGAGCTGCACACTGACCTGATCAGCTGGATGGGCCTGATGAGTCGTTCCCTTCGCAAGATTGCAGCCGCTATTGGCGAGACCGATGACGCAGAAGAGTTCGCAATCTACGAGTACGCCATTACCCGCAACATCGATGATCTTCACTGGGACGAGGATGCTCAAACCTGGTGCGACGCAACCATTGACGAATACGAGGAAAGTGTTCACGTCTGTCACAAGGGCTACATTTCAATCTTCCCCTTCTTGACAGGAATGGTTGGTCCTGACAGCCCACATCTCAAGGCTACGCTTGACCTCATTCGCAACTCTAATGAACTGTGGAGTGATTACGGTATCCGCAGTCTCAGTAAGAATGATGAATTCTATGGCACTGACGAGAACTACTGGCGCAGTCCAATATGGATGAATATGAACTACATGATCGTCAAGAATCTCTACGTAAGTCTTCTAACAATCACAAACTGCACCAAAATTCTAACACGTTTAATCTAGGAAATCGCAACCTCCTCAAGCCCCCACAAAGCACAAGCAACGGGAATCTACAACGACCTACGCAAAAACCTAGTTGAGAATGTCTTCCGAGAATGGAAAGACACAGGTTTTGCATGGGAGCAATACAATCCCGAGACAGGCAAGGGTCAACGTACCCAGCACTTCACCGGATGGACGAGTTTGGTGGTGAAGATTATGAATATGCCCTATCTTACGGTTTCTGGAAGAGGGCATGATGAGTTGTGATGAGTTCTTTTCTCATAAGAGGGTGTATTTTTTTGTTATACCTTCTTCCTACTGGAAGTTCCTACTGAGATGAGGGTTTGAGTTCGGCTTCACGCTATAGGATTTCGATTGTATTCATGTAACCTTAGATTTTGTTACCTTGAAGAATGTTCTGGATATTGTATCGAATATGGAATGGAAAAGTATATATGATACCATACAATAATAGGTCTGGTTGGGTCAAGGATAGTATCTTCTCGGTGCCACAGGTGCTGTTCCGGATAACGAACAGAAGGCGCTCCTATTATGATCTTGATAGTAGGTTAAATATTATTCATATGAATATGGAGGGTCTGGTGCTCTGAATCGTTATTGATCAGATAAGTTATCATATTAGAGTGCTCTCCAGTCCTATATGAATCAAAATCTCTACGGAGTATACGTAGAGGTCGATGCAGGATAGTGCTGAGCAGCGTAGGTTTACAACTTAGGGTTCAAGCCTAGAGAGTGCTCCGAGGGTGTTCTTACCTAGGTAGGAACGACCTCAGGTGTGTTACTGTAGATATGGCTAGGAAACTTATATCACAGTCGATAACTAAGACTTAAGTCCTAAAGCCCTAGGTGCTGATTCTGGACTAGCGTCCTTCTCGAGCATTAGGGTTAATATATGTTAGGGTTAAAGGTCTAGGTGCGATAAGCCGGACAGCCGATTACGTCGTGACGTCCGCAGCTGACTCTTTTTCTACCAGGCATCCACCATTCTTTCAACCTCATCGCTCTGCGTTTCGCCGAATCAATGGCTTATTTGATAGGTCTTTGATCTGTGTTTTATCTCTAACATTTCTCTCCGCATATGCGGCCACACTTACGATAACTCCTACATTCAACATGGCAGGCCGAGCAAAGCTGACCCCGCCGCCTTCGCCGCCGTCTCCGTCGGCGTCATACTACGATATCAGCGACGATGAAGAAAGCGAATACAACACGATTGCGCATTCTAGTTCGGGGAGGGGTGTGAAGCTTTTATTCTCAAAGAGCAAGGTACTTTTTCGCCACGACGGAAATTGCTTAGAACGAGTCTAATCCGTATGAAATCAGGTGTATGTCCATCCTACACCCTCTGCCAAAGACAACATCCCGGGTTTCATTGCGCTATTACAACAAAAGCCCGTAACCGTCCCGACATCCCAAAATGTATCAAGCAATACCTCCGGATCCTCACTCAAGGATCATGCCTCCTCCTATCTCCTCGCATGGGTGCCAGAATCTGCTATGGGCGACGCCTACGACACCTATGTAAAAGTCGACCTTTCCGAAAATAACTCCCCGCCTCGGCAGAGCTACCTCGTCCCAGCGCTTCCTATGATGACTACATACTCGGATACGATCGGCATGTATGCCTTTGCCGTTCCGCTCTCCGAGATATACTCCTTATGGGTGCGGCCACCCAGTCTTGGGTGGTGGTATGGAAGCTTGGTTATATGTACAAAGTCTGGGGACAACTTTCCAGCTCTATTCTTTCATGATAACGAGTGCGAGTCTACTATACTGCAGAAACGGAGGATGACTCGCGAGAGTTTCGACCCCTTCTCGGCGGACGGTAGCATGTTTTGGGGTGGAGATGAGGTCCTGCGGTGGGTGAGGCGGTATGCGGACGTTCAGCGTGCTGGTGCTGATCCAAGCAAATATCTCATCAATCCGTCGGAGGAAGATAAACTCTCTTTCGGTCGCGCCCTTGGATCTAAATCGGACACAGCCAAAGGCGCTTCTTCAAGTCAAACACCACGTGATGCCGCCATGGATCCTATCACTAAAGCTTTGAAAGAGACGAGGTGGAAAGTCCTGGAGGGATTCAGTCGGATTAGCACATTCACAAGACGGACCGCAAATGATCTGGCTGAAAATCCTATTATACCAACGCAAGTCCGACGCTTGATGAAGAACCCCGAAATACAAACTTTACAAAATGAATTTGACAGCGCAAGGATCTATCTTGCACGGTGGGCGATGAACATTGCCGAACAAAGTGAACGGGAAAGAAACCAACGTATCTGGACGGCGCAGGATGTGCTGGCATCTGAGGCTAGTTCTGTTGGAGAGTTCGAAATCCTTGAGCTTGAGACGGGGACGATGTCTCTACAAGAACGCCGGAAACCGGTTACACTACTTGAATGGAACAGTTGGTTCAATAGCCACGATGGTCATTTACAGATTACTGTCGACGAGGTCAAAGAACGAATCTTTCATGGTGGCCTCGATCCGAACGATGGTGTCCGCAAGGAGGCTTGGCTCTTTTTGTTGGGTGTCTATCAATGGAATAGTAGCGAAGATGATCGAAGAGCTGTCATGAACTCTCGCAGAGATCAATATGTGAGATTGAAGGGAGCATGGTGGGAGAGGATGGTTGACGGAGACACGTCGAGCAGTGAATACGAGTCTTGGAAGGAGCAAAAAGCGCGTATAGAAAAAGATGTCCATCGTACCGACAGGACCATTCCGCTATTTTCTGGAGAAGATATACCTCATCCTGATCCGGACTCACCGTTTGCCGATGCAGGGACAAATGTTCACTTGGAGCAGATGAAAGATATGCTCTTGACCTACCACGAGTATAACCCTGGACTGGGCTATGTGCAGGGTATGAGTGACTTGCTAGCACCGATTTATGCTGTTATGCAAGATGACGCAGTGGCATTCTGGGGGTTCGTCGGGTTCATGGAGAGAATGGTATGACCACATCCATTGACTGTGATGTTATGCTTGGAACTAACTGTTTTATAGGAACGAAACTTCTTGCGAGACCAATCAGGCATGCGTGCCCAGCTTCTTACACTGGATCACTTGGTCCAACTCATGGATCCTCAACTCTACCTTCACCTCCAATCCGCCGACAGCACGAATTTCTTCTTCTTTTTCCGAATGCTTTTGGTATGGTACAAGCGCGAATTTGAATGGGGCGACATTCTTCGATTATGGGAAACGCTGTGGACAAATTACTACTCCGGCAGTTTCCACCTGTTCATCGCATTGGCAATTTTGGAGAAGCACCGAGACGTCATCATGGACCATTTGAAGCATTTTGACGAGGTCTTGAAATACAGTACGTCTCCACAATTGCATAACGCGGATTGACACTAACATTGTTCACTAGTCAACGAACTCTCAAATACAATGGAACTTATTCCTATTCTAACTCGCGCAGAGTCACTCTTCCGTCGTTTCGAACGTGTAGTCCAAGCCGTTGACAAGAAAAACAACTTCCCCGTGCCCAGCGGTGTCGGCACTCTATCCGATTCACGCTCCCAAAAGGGGAAATCACCCTCTCGTCCAACGGATAACGCTGGACCCGAAAAGAAAGAAAGAGTTATATCTCCTGAACTTCGTCAGCTGCTGAGTCGAGAGAATATAACCGTCGCATCAATCAGTCAAACGGAACAGGCTGGTTCAAGCACTACGAAATCGTAGTACACTTTATCAACATTATGAATAGCAAGCATGATTTGGATGGTACAGGCGCTGAAGGGGTGAATCATGAATTGGCGTTTTTTCATTTTCAATTTAACGTTTTACTGCTGGTCCAACGGGGAGGGTTTTCTATGATAATACGAATTTATGTCTCTGTGATATTTATTTATAGCGTTCGATTTATTGCTTACCCTAAATATTGATACGATCAGACAGATCCATAGTCGAAGTTGAAAATGCATTGTACCTAGGTGATTCAATAATATAAACATAAGGTGATATCAGTAGCAGAAAAGCGAGCAAGATAGAACCAATACAGACCACTCCAGCATTGAAAAGAGAAACTCAACACACCGAAATTGGAAAAAAAGTCGTACAGCATCGTAACCCATGCCCATCATCAATGAAGAATCAAACTCCACCACCCAATCCATGCCCGTAAGCTCCAAGCCAGAAAACAAAAAGAAAAAAAAGCTCAAATCTTGGTCGGAATAAAATGACTCGAATCACTCTCCTGCTGCGCAAAACTCTGATTAAAAGCCGCGAGTCCTGCAACAATCGCAACAGCCATAAACGCCACTGAGATCAAGGACCAAATCACGCCCCAGCATTGCGAGGAGCCGCCGTATCGTTTCGCGAAGACGCTTGCATCGGAAGTGTTGACTTTGCGGAGGATGAGGTCGTCGCAGATATCCCATGCGCTGTAGAGGGAGGACATGACGCCGATGAACAGCTGCCATTCCGATCAGTAAAGTAACTGTGAGAAAACTGGGGAGAGGAGGGGACATACGACAAGGAACCTCAACGCCTCAGCATGCGCAATAAACCAAAACCCAATCAACAACCCCACCGCCGCCAAAATCGTCACAATCGTCAACCAATCCTTCCGCGCCCACCAGAGCGTCAACAAGAAACAAACCCCTAGAACAATACTCGCGATCTTGCTGGCCACGATATCGAAACCGCAGAATATGAGTAGTGCGCCGATCAGAGATGATCCCAAGTAACCCGCCGGCAAAGTGATGGCGCTTGCGCCGCCGACCATGTGCGTTACGCCGCCTTCGTGGGGGTCGAGGGAGATGGATTTTACGCGGCCGCCGGTGCAAACGGCCGTTATGGCGTGGCCGAATTCGTGGAATGCGATTACCAGCATCTGTCATTGCAATCGGTCATTACTTCGTTATATGTAGTGTGGGATGAGCGAGAGACGTACCTTGAAAGGCCAAAGTGACCAGCGAACGTAGGGCAAATTCCATAAGAGAGCAATCACAACCACGTACACGGCGATTATGCCGAGTGTGACGGCTTGGGTGTGGTTCACGTCTGTCAGGCTGCGTCGTAAGATTGTAGAGTCGAAGACATGGTAATCAGGTGTTGGCGCCATGGCCGTGGATGTAGGAGTCGTGAGCGTTTCTTTATAGAATGTGCTTGATAGAATTTAGCGACTGTCATACATATATGAATATATTCTTTTTCACTGAAACAAGAACAAGGAAGTAATTTGTTTCATACTCGAAGTTAGAAGTAAATAAGAAGTGGAGCAGTAGTAGAAGGAACCGTGGCTCGCTTTCCCGCCGTCGATCAGATCAGCTGCAGCCCTGCGCCTCCAATGAGACCTTCCACATTCCGCAAGCGGGGCCACATGTGGCTGAGCATTTCTGGTCGTGAGCCAATCAGAAGCGTGGCCAAGCGTGACTCGTCATTGGCGTGCGTAAGTCTGCGTGGCTGCTGGCCTAGCTTCATTGGGAAGTATGTATATAGTATGTATGTGCATTGCCTATCGAAGATCTAACTCATGAATGAGATGGTGATTACAATAAGAGATGGTCTTCGCGGTTACTTTCGGGTCGTGGCTCTAGCTCCAGGTCGTACTCGTCCTTCTTTTCCTCGCCCTCCTTCTCTTCACGACTGATAGAAGACTCACCCACTGCAATATCAGTCCAATCGTACCAAAACTCATAGCTCATGACGGTATGATCAGCATATGTAAGCATAACGCGGTAGTGTCGAGACGGCATGACACCATGCCACGATTCCTGCGGCATATGGTGCCAGTTCGCTGTTCCATGACTTTCGGCGAATGAGAGTTCTGGGACATATTCCGACGAAGGAGAGGATCCGTTCTCATCAGTCTCATTGGAGTCTGTTTCGCTGTCATACTGCCATTCCCAGTTCTGGGCGGCGTCAATTGACTCGGAGTCGTGAGCTCGATAATGGAAGGAAAAGTCATCATGGCTCGTAACACCACGCGGCACATGAACTACATCCGGCTGCCTCTCAAATCCCTGCATAGGACTAACAGCTAGACCCAAAAGTCCAACCTGCGGACGTTCAGCACGATCTTCTTGAGATGCGAAAGGAATCATCCAGTTGATTCGAAGTGCATAAAGCCGGCTTGCGACCTGCGTCAATGTGATTATTGCTGCGCGCCCCTTTTGCGTCGCGGCAATGACAATGCCGGCTTCGGGCAGGTACTTGACCATATTGAAACGGTCGTACGAGTGTAGAGACCAGAACGTGCGAGGGAGCTCCTGTCGCAGCGGTCCATCCGATATGACAGAAGGATGGTTCACAAACGGACCTTCTAGCAGACGGATATCCGTTTCTGAAAAGTGTAGAATTGGAAAGTCCGAGCATATGTGTTCAGAAGAAGAATATGCGTTGCGCGGATAAGTGTCCGTGTCGCGTAATTCCAAGTTGAGCAACGGACGTAGATCGCTTGTGTCGCGTGGGTTCAATGTATTTCGATAGATTGCTTCTGAGCCTATGGACACATCTCCATCATCCGAGTCGTCGTCACTGTCGCTGGCTGCTATGCCATATTGGATTACAGGGTTGGTCATGATTGTCTGCACTAAACGCGTCATTTGGTTATCGGAAAGATGCCATAAGCTTTGTTGAAAAGTAAGTTGGTCCGTGTCCTCTGTCGTTTCCTGGTTTTGGGTGGGCTCCCTGCTCTCGAAAGATTGTTCTGTGATAGAAGTGGCAGATGATAGACTGTCTTCACTACAGATTGAAGAACTGTCTGACCTTATCCGGGAATGCCTGTCAAATATGTCCGGAAGCACTGGCTCTTCTGGACTGTCATCCACGACCGGGACAACAGGATCGAACTCGATAGATGCATCCGGAAGGTCTCGGGCAAGATCCGTAACGTCCAAAACAGCATTACTGGGCTGGAACGGCCGAAGATACACCTTGCCACCGAATGCTTCAAAGTATGACTGATGCACACGGAAACTTCGCGGATCTAGCGCTACTACACTCCATCCACGCTCGTCGTCTCGCAGTATATCCGACAGTGGCGCCCCACCCGCAAAATGAAATGTCCTGACAGGGAAAAAATTGTCCCAAATTGTCCAAACAAGCATTTTATTCTCGATGTCTGTACTGACCATCCACAATCCATCAGAATCAAGATCGCTGCTGAGAAAGGACACCGAGGGGATATTCGTGTAATGCCCCTGAAATGATATTCTCACGTTACGGGAGCGATGAAGGTTCCTTCGATATAATTCGTGTAGCGAGTCGAATTGCTCTTCATATTTGATAAGCATCCAATTCTGCTCACAGAGGAAACCTGCCCAGTAACCTGCCGGGTCATCGTCAGACTCTGCATCTGTCTCGGCGAGCGCGAAGGCGAACACGGTTATCGTCCCGGTATTCGCAGCGACAGCTATTAACCGCGCGAATTTATGAATAGCCAACCCCCATGCACTCAAGCCAACATTCTCACAGAAAAAAGGGTCTATTCGAGGGTTTAGGATCGTGTCTTTCTCGCCGCGTGACTTGGCAGATTCAATGCATGAAAATATGTTCTCGACGTGATAGCCACAAACATTTCCAGAGTCCGTAGCTAGAAGCAATATTTCGTCTCGGCCGAGGTCGTCAACGAGAATGTTATTAATTCCGTGGGGACATCGATTGGAGATGTATCCTTCTGCGTCGGGTATCCTCATCACGGGCGTGATGATCATGGCGGGCTTTTTGCCGAGTACCTGTCGCGGACCAGCTGGTTTCCAGACGTAGATCTGATGGCTGTATGCTACGAATAGTAGATTTCGTCTTTGTGACAGTGCGGTCTGTGACTGGATTAGCATTTGAATATTCGACTTTGGTGCAGTGCATACAAGATTGTTTCGCCATGATAGAGCTTGGGGAGGAGTAACTCCATCCCTCCTATAAGTCATTAGTATGTGTTCAGGTCATGGTGTGAGGCTGAGAAACTCTTACTCAGGGAACTATACAGGGTATGGTCAGTAATGGTACAAAAGCATGGTGAATGGATTTGCCTACCCTTTGACTCCCCTTCTCGACATTAAGTGAACGAAGACATAGATCGTTTTTTGCCTTGCCCCCTGGACCATCGTTGATTTGAATAAGGCGCGGCGTCTTGGGCATGGTTGTATAACCTCTCAATAGGAGAAGTCGATGACGTCTGTGGGAGAGTTCGCGAATCGCCTCATATCAATATGCGAGTCGAGTAGAGACATGTACAAGGTTCACAATTAGTTATCGATGGTATTTGAAGTCAGTACGATAACTGCTGTATTGACGTTGGTCAGCTCATTGAATACAGCCTAGGTATGCAAATATTACCCGCACACCTTGGAGGTGGCAAACATATCTGATACCTAGTAGCAGTCTGAGCACACCGGAAAAGTCGCGGAATCAGGCACAAGGCTAGAAGAGGGGCATTCGACAAGGCTAGCAGCAGTTAATGGAGAAGAAAAAGAAGCCATATCGACGGCAAATGATAGACAGATGGATGGATGGGTAACTATTGCTTCATTCATTTTCCAAGCATGATGACTGGTGGGAGCCGACCGCCGCTTCCTATTGGTGCTACGCTAGGCATTTCTCGATAAGATAAGCCCGTTACTTTCATCCATCCGACTCACTCTGCTCTTCACACCTCGTATCTCACAGGACAGTATATTATATCACCATGGATCTGGTCGCAGGCGTCCGCAAAGAAGGTAGCCGGTAAGTCCTCCAATATCCTTAGAACGTTCTCATTCTAACTCAGACATCAGCGGCGGCCGCGACTCCTTCAAATGGTCCGACGTCAAACAATCCTCCCACCGCGAAAACTACCTCGGCCACTCCATCATGGCCCCCGTCGGCCGCTGGCAACAAAACCGCGATTTGAATTGGTACGCCAAAACCGACGACTCTTCCGCCGCTGATAAAGCGAAACTAGAACGTGAAGAGGAGATTCGCCGTATCAAGGAGGCGGAGCAGGATGCGATGGCGCTTGCGTTGGGACTACCTGTTGCGCCGCGGGCGTCGAATAATGCGAATTTGACGCCGTTGGGGGGACAGGAGGTGAGGAAGGCTGTGCAGGACGCTACGGAGGGGGAGGGTGATGGTGATGGTGATGGTGGGCGCGGAATTGGGTTTGGGTCTTACGGAGGAGTTGTTGGGAACGATGCCGAGGATGAGATATTGGCGCCTATTGGCATGGATTCCGCAGTGAGGCCTTTGGGGCAGGAGAAAGACGGCCGGGATCGACATCGCTCAAGACGTGAGAGATCGCGAGACCATGATCGAAGACGGGATCGTGATCATCGCGATCGTGGTGGGAGACATAGACACGACCGAGACGCAGACCGGGAACATCGTCATCGTCACCACCATGAACACCGCGAACACAGGCGGCACAGATCCCGGTCTCGCTCGGTGTCGAGATCTCCAAGACCAGAACGTCGCGACCGAAGACCAGAGGCAGACCGTCGTCGTGACGCCGGTCGTTCCGAGCGCCATCGATCAAGTTCTCCACGACGTGATCGTGAGCGCGATCGTGGCGATCATGAAAGCGGCAGAGATGCACACCATAGGCATCATCGTCGTTGAGCAAGACTATCCATCCGTTACTCCCATTTGTTTCTATTAGAGCTATGCATGGCGATGGCGTTTTGAACTTTTACTGCTGATATTGAACCATTGGAAGATTTGACTGAATGGAAGAGACGGATATCTAAGTAGAAAACTTTTCATGAAACAACGCTCATGGTATATTTAGAGAAATGTAAACCGGGCCAGGAGCCCAACCAGATAACCATGGTAGATAAATTCTAATATACAAGAAATATACAAAACAGAACATGCAAGCAAGCCTATCCTTGCACTTTGCGATAGCTCGGGGGTTTCCAAGACCGTTTAATGACCTTGCCAACCCACACAGGTATCACAGAAACAGCGCATACGGCAACAACACGCCAAAGCCAGTCTACCGTGATAATAAACTCCAAGTCAAAATAGTCTCCTAAAAACGGGACGCTGGCTGCGTAGACCAGTGCTGTTCCAACGATGCAGAAAATCATGATGGGATGCCAGGTTGTCACGGCTATGGCGACCATGATTAGCTCGTTGAGAACTAAAGCCGTGAAAGAAACGCTGATGAGACGTTTGCCGGTTGTTGTGTTTAGGAGGAGTTGAGACAAGCCTTGGATAACGGCACCCTGATAAACGGAGATGAAGACCCAGCCAAAGAATGATTGATAGCTTAAGCTTCGGCCACTTTTCAACTCTTTGTATAGTTCGGGGTATAGATTTGCCAGCTCCTCGTCAACATCTTTATCGAGAACAAGAGAGAAAACAGGCGCATTTGTGTATACAGTTGCGTAGCCGACCATTAGCCAATTGATGAACAGACCTTTCGGGTCAAAGTGACTGGCGATACTGTACATGGTCTGACACGCACTGATGATCAGACCACGGTGCATGATGAATTGTCCTAGTTTGGCCGATCGCTTATATGAGTTGCGGCCGTGCCAGACTAGTAGCTTGGTGATGTGGTGGAATTGCGTGATGCTGAAATCTGCCGCCAAAGAAGCTTGTCGACCCTCCTTTCCGACAATACCAATGCCCACGTCGGCAGCCTGAATCATGGAGACATCGTTACCGCCGTCGCCAATACAGCAGACTCGTTTCTTAGTATGTTGTCGAATCAATTCTGCAACTTCTGCTTTCTGGGTGGGAGAACATCGACAGGCAACCACGGCAGGAAGAGTGACGGCCACGGTGATGAATGCAGACCGAAACTGGCTGAGCATGAGAGATAGTGATTCTCCATCGATTAAAAGACAGGCATCAGTCTTGTGGCGAAGAAAATCCAGTGTCTCGAGAGCTGCTGCTTTTTCTTTCAGTTTGGAGACGGTATGAATGTATTGCCCTCGAGCAACAAGTTTCGCAGAAATTGCTACACATCTTGCTGTTTCGACTTTATCTCCTGTCAACATCCACACCCTGACTCCGGCGTTGCGAAGTAATTCAAGGGATGGCTTCACATCTCGCTGGAGACGATCTTCCACACCGGTAACTCCTAAAAGCTCAAGATCACGCTCAAGGTATCCACCAACAACCTTAGCCATTCCAGTGTCGCGGTCCTGCAATGCCATTGAGGCCTCCTTGTATGCAGCAGTGAAACCACGATACTGTTCCAGGGATAGTTTCCGCCGACCAACGACCAATGTACGCAATCCTTCTCTTGCCATGTTAGCAGTTTCTTCATCTAACCAATCATTCGCTGCAACAATTGACGACATGACCGTATCTGCTCCTTTCTGGTAAAACCAGATCTCAGGTTCGGATTCTGAAGGTGTGGCACCGGTTGTGGCGTGGTCAAATTGGACAATGATTCCCATGCGCTTGCTCTCCGATGTAAAGGGAAAGACTTCTAGGATCTGGACCCGGACGACGACTTGATTCGTGTTTGTTGACTCGAGCAAGATGGTTTTTCGGTCACGGTAAGCCACACGAAGTCCGACCTCCTCAGTGTATTTGACAATAGCAATTTCATCAGGAGAAGAAGCCTGATAGTTGATAACTCTGCGGCCGTCTTCCTCGTCCGTGGTTGGAGTGACATTGTGACACAAGGCCAATGCTAACAACAAGTCTCTTACTCGAGTGCCGATTTCTCTCCTCGTTCTGGTAGCAGCACCGGTACCAACTTGGGCACCAAAAACTGTTGATGGTGTAATTAAAGACTGACGAGTGCTGTCAGATATAGCGAAACCTTGTTTGATATATGATGCAACTTCGTCCATGGCTTCATTGGCGTACGAAACGGTTCCAACATGAATTTTCTTTAGTTCCATCTCTATTTTTGTAAGCGATTAGTCTGACATGCTGGAGGTATGGAAGACTTACCATTCTGTGTCAGCGTGCCCGTCTTATCGGAGAGCAAATATTCAATGCGACCGAGATCCTCAGGAATTGTGCTCGTCCTAACAACCGTCCCAGGGATATCGAGGTCGCGCTCTATAAACCTGCCGTATATAGTTTTGGCCATGTCGAGGTTCACTCGCAAACTCATAGGAATGATGGTTGAATATAAAATCAGGTATATCATTATAGCGACGTACCACTTTTTGTCGTTGGTCGGTTGGAAGCCTTCAAGTGCTACGAGAACTATCGATAATAACAAAGTCAGAATGCACAAAATTTTGGTAAGATTGTTAATCTCGTATTCGAGGAGACCGATTTTGGATCTCGATGGTGATGTTGACATTGCAGACCTAGTCTGTGATCCAGTATAGATGATGACTGCAAATGTAATGGTATTTGATGCAAGTACAGTGTTAGCCCAGGCGGTATTGTCGATACTCAAAGGTGCAGACTTAATGTCACTTTCAGTCTCAGCATTGTCGTCTGAGTCGCCACTTTCTGGGGTTGTGGGCTTGTTGACGGGAGGATCGTATGAACTGTACAGAGGAGGAAGCAATTCGATCTTGCCAACGAACTCGTTGATACGCTTGTCGGGAGCGCTGGCGTAAACTTTTAAACGTTGAAGATCTCGTAAGTCAAGTGTCTGAGAAAGTGTCGCCGGGAGTCGAAGTTTCCAGTCCGTCTCTCCATCAAGCTGGTCAGTACGTATAAAGGTATCACTGGCGCCACTAGCTTGAACTGCTTCCTCCGTCTTTCCCACCTTTCTGGTAGTCTCAGTTGCCGGAGGAGCTTCTGAGCTTGCCTCAAGGAGGTCGACCTCAGGTGCGTGGAAGGTGTCGACATCATCTGGCTGCACAGTCGATTCCGTCACTGTGCTTTTCAGGATGACAACATCTGCAGGCAGTCGCTGGTCCTTCTTGATCTTCAGCACTTCTCCGACTTTTAAATCTCGCGACTTTTTCGTAATCTCATAGACATTTTCACCCAGCCTTGAATCAGGACCGTTCCTCGAATTTCCACCAGCGGGTGGCCCAAAAGACAAAACTGTAAATTCCTCTGCATTTGCTTCGGCATCCCTTCTTCTTCGGCCAATATCATCCCAAGCTTCTTTACCCAAGGATATAGCGACAACGAAAGCAAGCGGGGCAATATAGGACGACATATAACCGATTCGAAGGACGGGTACGACTTGTGAGAGCGCCACGAACAAGAAGTACAGATTGAAGAAGAACGAGAACTCATTATAGAGAGTTCGCGGAAGGAAGCTCCACGGGTTGTATTTGGCATTTGAGACCGCATTTGCTGGGAACTTTAGGTGTTGTGCCTGGCCGACTAGAACCTCTCGTGCAGACGCAGAGCTTGACGGCGCATCCGGCCGCGAGGGTGCGTTGGAGCGGAAGCTAGGAAGTCGAGATTTAGCCGAACGGCGGTCGTCAAAAGATGTGTTACTTCTTCCCTGTCCACTCAAAAGAGGGGCGTCATCTTCATGAGGATTGAAAGCGATATCATCTCGGTCATCGAATAAACTGTCGAGGTCATGCTCTGTCCCTTGATGGTCTCGACTCCATAGGCGGTTCCTTTTGCGAGTTCGCAGGTTTCTCAAAGCTATTCGAGCTCCGTATCCACCACCTTGTCTATTATTGTCTCGACTTGTTCTCGATCCTTGGCGATATCCCGCTGTTTCCGGATCGAGCTCTTCGAGGTCTAGGTCATCATCGGAAGGAGGGTCGGAATGATCAATGCCATGAAGGTATTCTGCGGAGAGCGACATTTTGCTGGGTAAGATTGGTTCAAACTCCGCAGGAAGTGTTCAGTTGAGGAGCAGCCACAGCGAGCTCCTGTGGACTAGACAGTAAGTCATATCAAGCAGTGCGTAACGATGAAGAGTTGGGTGCGGATCGCCGCGCGTTCAAGATAATTTAATGGCAGAGATGCAGCGCTAAAGGTCATGGACAGAAAGCAATTCGGTCGTCAAAATCGCACTATGAAACGGTTGATAGCCCTCTGCCTGCAAAGGGAAATCCAAAAGTTGAAGTGTTTGTTTGTGAGCAATGGATATGGATGGCTACATCATCGAAATGGAAGGAGCCTACAGCGGCCGAATCACATGATTTGATAATAGATGCGCCACTAAAGTCCACGTTTCCACTTCTCTTCATCTTGATAGCCCCTTATAAGTAGTAATTCATTTTCTGTTTGGACGTTTCAGGCTTTAGACTGAAGAACTCTAGTATTTGGCTTGATTCTTGATTACAAGCAAGATGGTTATTCTTCACTGTATCTGTAGCTACGGAATATACGATCCCGTCACTTCCGGTTCTTCAGTCTCTACCGTACGGAGTATAGTGACTAAGAGATAAGAATGATGCTATACGTAGTAAGAAACACATAACATAAAGCAATCTACTCGGCGATAGTCAAGGGTACTTCGTAGATCAGTAGTCTTGGAGATTGTATTCAGGAGAACGTCTTTCTGCCTCACAGATCAGGCACGGTCCCACATTTGGCAAAGATAGCGTCAGTCCCCGTGCTGACAGCTAACTCTAGCATCACATTAACCTGGTCGCGACCTTCTTTGTCCTTTCACTTTGCATATTCGATTCTCGTCTCCGCGATGCTACCTGTGGCCCTGTCGAAGCAGCTATAGGCCGGATTCATCTGCCACCATTTTCTTTTCTTTGGCATCCGGCCCTCAAATCTTTTGCTGATAATTTTGTACTATACGTGTACGTCCGTCCCAAATCCGCCCCCCAAATAACTGGCCACCTGGCCCCCTGAGAGAAATCCGCAAGTTGTACGCAAAATGCGCTGACTGGGTACAGTTTAATTCGTGTTTTTGTATTTTGCAAATATGACAGAAACAATGTCGCACCTCCCCGAAAACTTAATATCGCCGCATTTGACGGGCGCATCTTGGAATCCAGCCATGAGGCCAGAGGACGCGCCGGACGCATCGGTAGCCGAGTCGATTTCAGCGCCTGCGACAGAACCGCAATCACAAACAGACGAAATAATAGCGGATGATGTGACGGAAGAGAAGATTGTGCCGGAAGTCCTTTCTCAATCAACCGACAAGCCGTATGTTACTACTGTTTCGACCGATGAACGTCTCGATTCGAAGGAAACTACGGACACACTACCCGAAGAGACCAAGCCGTTGGACATCAACTGGGGCGAAGAAACAGACGCTACATGGGATTTACACACTCAGAATCCTTTCGAAAGAGAGGATGTAGCCGCTCGGACGAATTCTTTCCCTCCGGTAGAGACCGCGACGGCGCCCGTTGATGAGGACGTTTCTACAAAACAGCCTGCCGCGCCAGAGACTCACGAGGATTCACAATCTGGTCAACAAGACACGTTTTTCACTTCGCAACCGGACGCGAGTCAGAATAATAATAGTAATAATTTCTGGGAGTCAGAAGCCGCGGAGGATGAAGAGGAATTCTTCGATCAATTGAAAACACAAACCAAACCAATCTATGTACCACCAGAAGCCGAGTCGCGGTATGAAGAAGGCATTCCTCTAGTTGAGAATGAGGTGGACATTCAGCCAGCCGAGGCAAACAAGGATGAGCCTAAACTTGATGATGTGTTTGGAGACGACGACGCGGACGATTTCTTTGCATCCACAGTTACGAAAGATGCTTCGCTGTCAGAGAAACCGGCCGTTCTTCGCAAAAGCACCTATGATGTCCTCGGTTCCCTTGACAACGGTATCCCAGATTCGCCAGTGGGAGACTCTCCTGCTGTTTTTGAAACGCAAGATAAGGATGAACTTGCGGCGAGATGGCAAGCAGAATTGGACGATGTCGAAGAAATTGCTGTTACTGAAGAGCCGAAAGAAGAGGATGATCTTGCAGCGAGATGGCAGGCAGAATTGGACGACGACGATCTTCTATTAGAGGATAATGCCTTGAATGAGCCTCAAGAACTACAAGAAGAACCCTCGTTCTTCAGTGGGGACTCAGCAGGCGACGCTTGGTCAGCCCAACTACCCACCCCTTCGAACTACACGAATCCGTATGCTCCGCATCAACCTTCGTCATCCGAGCTTTTCCAAGGCTTGCCTACCATTCCTCCTCCTGGAGCTGTGGCGACGCCATTCGGAATACCTCAGGCCCAACCTGTAATTGAGACCTCGAAAGCATCCAGCTTTGTGGACCCGAAGGATGGATACAAGTCGCCTTACGACCTTCCCGACTCATTAGCACCGCGGCCACGACGAGCAGCAGCGACTCGCAAGACTGCACCGCCTCCTTCATCAACCGGGATGCCTCCTCCCCCTCCTCGAAGTAGTAGCATTCCAACGTCTGTATCAACTCCTGCCGTTAGCTCTATGCCTCCTACAACCGCTGAAACCAGCATCCCGCCATCTGCAACCGGAGCGGTTCCTGTGGCTCAAAACTTTTTTGAAGAGCTACCTGCTCCCGCGCCGAGACAACGCCCTGCAAGTCGCACCAGTGTTTATAACCCTTCTGCGCCGGCAGTATCGAACCTCCCAGTCCCAGTCCCCGCCCCAACCGAGTCAATGTTACCACCCGCAGTACCTCCTCCGTCTCTACCATCCTCGCAAATAGCTCCAGAAGTCGCATACCAGAATCAGCTTCAATCTCCCGAGCGCATTGGTCCGTATGCTAACCTCACCGTACCAACGGCGTCGGCCGGACCGGGCGTTGGTCCTCGGTATTCGCCAAAGCCACCTAGTACTACGAGCAAATCACCATTGTCCGCTCGCTATTCACCAGCACCGCCTTCTTCTCAACCACCGGTGAATGGGCGAAATCGTTATGTGTCGCAGCCTAACAATCTTGCGTTTCTGCCACGCACATCAAGCCCGCTAGCCCATCACGAAAAAGCGGCATATGAAGCACAGCAGCCGCAACAGCGACCATCTACTTCATCAGGGTCGTCTTCTCTATCATATCCCGTCGCATCAAATCACACTCGGGGATCATACTCTGTGCCTGCCAATGAGTTGGCCGGCGACGTTGTTTCACAGTTGCCATCAGAAACTCAGACAGCACCTCCTTTCAGTCCGCCGGCAAACCCATATGCGCCCGCTTTACCTACCGAGCCGTCTCGACGCTTCTCCACTGAATCACCTTATCTACCGAACGGAGGTCCTACCCAAGCCAACGTTTTACCGCCCCCAGCAAATGATCTTGGATTCCCACCCCCACGGAGGTCACAGACACAATCGCCAGGTAGACAGTCATTTGGACCACAATTGGTCAGAACCTCGATAGAGCCTGTTCAACGACCCGCTTCTGTGCATGCGCCTAGTTCACCGACCAAAGCCATGAATGCTTACGCCATTCAGCCAGTTACGTCAAGTGTTCGAGATGTTCCAGAACTGAGCTTTATACCACCCACTGACGGAAGGGAATTGGATCCTTTGCAACGTTGGAAAGGGGCCCCAGTGTTCAAGTTTGCATTTGGTGGTCTAGTATCTTCGTGTTTTCCTCAACATATCCCACGGTATGTTGCTGGACAGATGAGTCCTATGATTCAACCTGCGCCTGGTGAGCCTAGGGTTTGTCAGGTCAAGCAGATTCTTCCTTCGGAGGGAGATATTGTACGGTATCCCGGTCCACTCAAGACGAAGTCAAAGAAGAAGGACGTTGTTGCGTGGTTATCAAGTCGGATTGCCGCTCTGGAGAACGAGGGCGTTCCATCTTCGTTATACCAAGAACCCGATGCTTTCAAGAGACATGACGAGAAGATTATGTTATGGAAGCTTTTGCGTATACTGGTTGAAAATGATGGCGTCTTGGAAGGGACCGGTGAGATTGGAAAGTCAATTAGGAGTGTTATATCGCCCGAGCTGGAACCGGCAGAACCAAATCTCGGCTATGATTCCAGAGCTACGTCGGGATCCTATCAGCCTATGGATGGGTCTATATCACCGGAACCAGTTTCTTCTAAGGTTTTGGGACAAATCAAAACTGATTTACTCAGTGGAAACCGCGAGAAGGCTGTTTGGCTAGCAGTGGATAACCGTCTCTGGGGCCATGCGATGATCATGTCCTCAACTCTAGACAAGGTACTTTGGAAACAGGTGGTTCAAGAGTTCGTGAGAAGAGAGGTCCGATCAGCTGGTGATAATATTGAATCACTAGCTGCTTTATATGCAATCATTTCTGGTAACACCGAAGAAAGTATTGACGAGCTCGTCCCTCCGACTGCCAGGCTCGGATTGCAAATGGTCAGTAAAGAGGGACAGGGTATCAACAAAAATGCCGTGGATGGCTTGGAAAGATGGCGTGAGACTTTGGGTTTGATCATCAACAACCGCAGTCCTGACGACCATCAAGCGCTTTGTGCGATGGGCCAGTTGTTAGGGTCGTATGGACGGACAGAAGCAGCACATGTTTGCTATCTGTTCGCCAAAGCTTTCTCACAACGACCAATCTTTGGCGCAGCCGATGATCCGCAGGCTTCTATTGTTCTTTTGGGTGCGGATCATCTAAAGTTCCCTACTACGTTCTTCCGTGATGAAGATTCAATCGCATTGACCGAAGTGTACGAATTCGCAACATCTGTCTTGACAGGAACTACGGCAGCTGTACTGCCCTATTTGCAAGCGTACAAGTTGCAACATGCTTATATACTCGCGGACAAGGGCTTGAAGAGTGAGGCCATGCAATATTGCGAGGCTATCGGCAGTGTGCTCAAGGCTTCTACGAAGCCCTCTCCTTACTACCACCAACGTCTATTTGTTGAGATCGATGATCTTGCAACACGACTCAAACAAGCTCCTGGCGATGGCACCTCGTCATGGATATCCAAACCCAGCATGGAGAAGGTATCAGGTTCCATGTGGGCGAGATTCAGTAGCTTCGTGGCTGGAGATGAGAGCGATGCGGCCTCTAATGGTTCGAACATGGATGCCGATGTTGGACCTTTTGCAAAGGTCACCGAGGCTGCTACAATCAGTCGACCACCATCAGTTTCTGAGATGTACGGCTCGTATCCGATGGCTCAACCTGCATCCAACGCATTCTCCCGATATGCACCTGCCAACCAGTTCGCTCCAAGCTCTTCTCCAGAACAGTACCGCGCACGTACTTCGATGGAGTCTCAACGGTCACCTTCTATTGGCGCTACATATAATGCAAGACGCGGCTCGCAAGAGCCTGCTACACCGGTGGAATCCAGTCCATACAATTTCGGAGCCAACACCTATGGCTCACCGACTTCGTTTCCATACCATTCAACTCCGCCACAGTCTTCTTACATGCCACTTGCCCCTGTTGAAGAGGATCTAGCCCCACAGGCACAACAAGCTTATCCAGCCGCTCCCCAACAGTCAGCCTTGACCAGCGGATTGCAGGCGTCACCCGAGACATTTGGCCAGCCTCTTCACGAAGTCAAGGAGACAGCACCAGCTGAGATCCCGCATTATGGTGGTTATGAGCCGCCAGCTATGTCTTCCTACGAACCGCCTTCATACCAGCCGGATTTGGGCATGTCCACTGATGGTCCTGGACAGGAAGATGAAGCGGACGAACCTGAGAAGCCTAAGAAGAAATCCTTCATGGATGATGACGACGAGGATGATCTGGCTGCTCGAGCAGCAGCAGTCCAAAAGGCCGAAAAGGCTCGCCGTGACCGCGAAGCGGACGAGGCAGTCCGAAAAGCCGCGGAAGCAGATGGTAAGCCCCTTCCCTCCAGTTTGTAAGATTCAAGTAAACTAATAAGAAATAGCACAACGACCTGCAGCAGCTAAAAAGGGCTGGTTCGGCGGCTGGTTCGGTGGCAGGAAAGACGGCGAATCATCCGGCGGACCTATTCGCGCCAAACTCGGCGAAGAGAATTCGTTCTATTACGACCCGGAGCTCAAGAAATGGGTCAACAAGAAGGACCCCAACAGCGCCACGGCTTCTGCGCGAGCCACGCCACCACCTCCCAAGGGACCCGGTCCACAGAGTCGCTCAGTCAGCGTGGGTAGTGCTGCATCTGGGCCTCCAATGCTTCAGCGACCACCATCTATTTCGCAACTGGGCACGACTCCTGATAGCCGACCATCAACCGGTGCCGGTGCATCACCGCTAGGCACAAGCCCTGCCTTGGGACCTACACCGAACGGCCTCCCGCCTCGTTCTGTATCTACAACCGCTGCCACAGCCGCCGGTCCACCAGCAGCAGCAGGCGGTCCAAGCCCAGGACCAGCAATGCAAGCACCCCCACCACGACCATCGACAACATCTCTCAGCAACGCGAGCTCCATTGACGATTTGCTCGGCGCGCCCACGGCTCGCAAGGGCGGTACCGTCAAGAGCAAGAAGAAGGGACGAGGATACGTGGACGTCATGGCGAAATGAGCGTATATACGACGACTTTATTTACTTCTGATTATAGAAGAACGAGTCGTGTTGTAATCTTCCATTCTGAAAATGTTTTATTTCTATATATTCTTTGTTCTTTTCTTTTGTCTGTTTATGTTCCGTTTATGTTTATCCTGATACACCCCTTACCTTACCTTACTAATTATCCGATTAATGTCGTTGAGTCGAGAAACGAAACGAACGAAACGACTGAGAAAGAGACATTGAATTGATTTTGACGAGTTTCTTGAGTAACTAGTTACTTACACATTTGGTTGGCGTTTTTTGATTGTTTAAATGATCGGTCTGCATAGGCATTGCTCGTATCGTTGTTCATTATGTCTATATTGAGTTGTTGCTTTGAGTGGATTTGCTATATATAATTTATTTGCTTTTTCCGATCAACCTAGGCACATAGCAGACGTACATGTTCTAATGAATGGTAACAGGTGAACGTCTTGATGGATCATTCGAATTGAACTATGCATTCATAGTAATAGCCTATCCAAATAGAGTTTCACATCTAGATACATCCACATCCAAACATATACTCATATCCTCATATCCTCATATCATCGAATACATATGTAGGTAATCTATAGAAGGAAGAGATTACTCCGGCAAAAACACCTTCCCGAACCTCCCCGCCGCCAAATCGCGCATTACCTGCACCGAATTCTTCACATTCTGCTTCACAATCACCGATGTCGGCTTACTAAACAACTCATCAATCTCCTCCAGACTCTTGTTTTTGGTCTCTGGCATAAACAGGATTTGATATACCCATCCCAATACCGCGATGCCGCCATAGAATCCCAACGTGAGACCGATACGAGTCATGCTATTGATCATGCGGGTGAAGTTGTAGGTGACGATGAAACTGCACAAGAACAGATTTGCGTCGGAGGTCGTCATGCCGTAGTGGCGGAGGTAGGTTGGGTAGACTTCTGAGGGGATGACCCATGTCAAGCAGGCATATGACCCAAAAAAGCCCATGTACAGAATAATGCCAGTCAGATACAGACCCTCGGCGAGCGATCGGTGCGTCTCGAGGTTGATCTGATACCCGACGCCGACGAAGATGAGTCCGACGAAAAAGCCAGGAAGCATGAGATTGGCCCAGTAGCGACGACCGAAACGCTCCATATACAATACAGCAGGGATTGTGCCGAGCATCAGTGCGCCGCCGCCGACGAGGGACATGAAGACTGCGTTTTTGGGGGTGAAGCCGATTCCTTCCATGAGCACGCTCATGTAGTACATGACTGCGTTGACGCCGGTAAATTGGCCCAGGAAGACCATAATGTTTGCATAGACGAGCGCACGACGAGCGCGCGGGTTGGTGAAAAAGTCCATCCAGGGGTATTTCTTGGAGTTGCTTTGCTCTTCGTTTTCGATCTGGCATGTTTCGCGCATTCCCAGAAATTCGGCTTTGGATTCGTAGGTGTCGAAACCGCGGATCTTCTTCCAGACGGTGTAGGCTTCTTGTTCGCGGCCCTTGAACATGAGATAACGCGGACTTTCGGGCAGGAAGAGCATGCCGATTAACATGATGGTGGAGAAGACCAAGGATGAACCCAGGATATATCGCCAGTTACCCTTGACGCTGATGAACATGGCCGCCACGGCATAACCCAGAATCTCACCCAGAGCAATGTTGAACTGGTACAAAGACACAAGATTTCCACGGAGACTGGACGAGATACTCTCCGCAACATAAATAGGGACAGTACCACCCTCGAGACCGACACCAGCACCAAGAATGAAACGACCGGCAAACATCAGGCCAAAATTGATAGCGCCAGCCTCAAAGGCAGCACCGATAGTGTACAAGATACATGACAAAATAATCGAATTCTTACGACCAAGGTATTCATTGGATGGCGACAGAATCAACGCACCGGCCACAGCACCCAGCGGCATGCCGGAATTCACCAAACTGGCCTGATTAGCCGACAGACTCAAGTCAGTCGGCAAATCAATGTTCGCACCACTGATAAGCGACTGATCAAGACCCGAAAGCAGACCACCGAGAGACGCAAAGCCGACAAGCACGTAGGTGAAAGTGGCAGGGTTGGAGAAGGAGAGTTCTAGCCTTGGGCGCGCCAAGCCCCGAGAGGATTCCTCGAGACGGGCGATTTCGGCGTCCATGGCGGCCTCTTGAGCGGCGTTGGAGTTGCCCTTGACATCGTCCAGGTCGATGTCGGGGACTTTGTCGCCGGGGTAGGAGGCTTCGACGTGTTGGGAGTGCTCCATGATATGTCAGACAGAGAGTAGTAAAATCAAAAAGAAAGGCCCCACGACCTAGATAGACGAGAGCTAAGCATGCAATAGAGTAGCAGTCTGTACAACGAGAACAGAGCAAGCGGCAGGAGGAGCCTTTTATAATCATCTGGAGGAAGAGAAGAGAGACGCGAGAGTGCGGAGATTTCTGGGTTGGCCAATGGGACAGAGACATCCACACGCCTGGCACCCACGGGGCTCCGCGCTTCTCCTTCCTGCCGTTTTTGCACCATTTGCAGAGGGCAGAGGGAAAGAGCGATGCACGAAATGACGACGATCAGGTGGGTCCAGCAGAAGCCGATGGATGGACGGGATGGAGGTGTGCCAGCCAATCAGGTTGCTGGCTTCTATGTAGATCACCGCGGACGCCTTCCGAGAGAGTGTGAAGCTGTCGCTGATTGGCCGGCTGCTGTACTACACTACTTGATGTTCTTATCGTAAGTTCCTCAATTACTATTTGTACGGACTACAGAGTACAAGGACTCTACTCAGTATTGAATAGTATATTCTACAGTCGAGCTGACCAGAAGTAAAGAGAGCAATCTCATCTAGCACAAGTCAACAGCCCATTCATGATTTCCAACTTTGAGCAGCAAACTCAATTTGGCAATTACTTCCCGGTTAGCGTAAACCTTCGCCGGAATTACACTTTCCCCGGTGGGGTACGGAGTGGTTGTCTCCGGCAGTGAAGAGAAGTGTTTGTCAGAGAAACCAGGGTCCGGTAACAAGCCTAAACAAGTCCTGAGCTGCTCATCGCGGTGTTTGGGAGGCAAGATCATTTCATGCTCTGCACTGTAGTCACTTCACTCTCCTACGTGTTAGAGTTGTACCAAGCTTTCATCTTTTGTATAGTACTCCTCACTTCTCCCTAGGACTTGGCTACACTCACCACACTCTACGGACCAGTTGCTTTGACCTGCCCCGAAAATCTCGCACCGAATGACTTCACTCCACCGGCTAGTCTTCGGAGCACAGTACAGCGAAACAGCAAACATGGATGTACTCCCCAGAGTCCAGGCTCAAGTCCAGGTGCCGATTCCATGCCGATGCGGAGAGCATCTATTCACCGAAGAATGTATAGAGTAAGTGGACTATACATCCTCTCCACAACCCCAGTGCCCAACAGCTCACGAAACTTCCCCAGCAGCCCGTAAATCATCGGGCCAACATCTGAGGGCCGGGATACGAAGACCTTGCCGAAGTCGGTCTAGCCCCCCGGTCCGGCATGCCGATTTAGTCGTTTCCAGGAATCCACTCCATCCAGCCCGAGAATTTTTCTAGAAGGTCTGATGCGAGGTCTGTGCCACCGTTTCCTCGCAGGATCACGAGACTTGAAAAGTTGAAAGATGGAGAGTTGGGGAGAATACGAGACGGGTATTCGTTCATCCGTTTCATTTCTTTCTTCTTATTACGTATGTATGTACGGAGTACTGGAACTGCACGCATCATATGAGAGGGTCATGCGCATGGTTCATCCTTGTTCATGCTTGAAGCCGGAACACTCCACTCCACGCAGGCACATGGCAAGTCATAGCGAGTCGAAACCCCAGAATAGACAATGAGCCACTCATTCGAATCGAAAGGACTGCCTTTGTCGGTTCCTGGCCCAAAATGAACCAAATAAGGTTTTGATTCTACGGATTTCATACCTCCGACTAGTCGTTCCTAGTACGTACTCAATATGTAGGCATGGGTAGTGATTACTAACAATATAAAAACAGATTATACCGGGTAAGGAGTACTATCACTTTAGGTGCCAAAGTAGTGTGCAATGTCAACTGGTGCATATGATGTTGGCACGTCATGCTCGCATGAGTCGCATCTCTAGCAATGGATTTCTCGGCTGCCACAGCTTCCGCTTTGAGAGCCAAGGCCGTTGTTATGGAGAACCCTGTTCTGTCAACTAGCGGTTTCTGAACACTTGAAAGCCCCAGGCTCACGATAACGACAGGAGACAGGTCGAACTGTACTGAATGCTTAATTAGACACAAGACTTGGTCTGACTTTTAGCCATAAATCATTAGCATTCCTAAAATCTGGAGGAATAAAGAAAGGATATCAAATGCAGTAGACACGCACGCAACCAAAATCCGCGAACAAACGCCAAACCGTCTCCAAACATCCACCGAACAAAAAGGGAACACGAGGTATCATCACCTATAACCCCCCGGCCGCGGACCACTAGGCAATCCCCCAGGACGCTTATACCCTCCACTCCCACCACTCGATCCATAACCACTCTGTCCGTGTCCGTGTCCCTGTCCACCATCCGAGCTATATGCCTGATATTGCTGTGGCTGCGGCCTCGAAGGCGGCGGACTCTGACTACTACTCCCCAACCCACCCTGCAATCTCGCGCGTAACCTCTCCGACGCCGAACCACCCCCCGACGACGCGCCTCGATCCGACATGCCCGAACTCGAATGCGAAGACTGATACGATTCACCACGCTGACTAGGCAGTGGTCTTCGCGACACCGAGTGCGGCGACGGGCTTTGTGAATGATGCTGATGCTGATGATGATCTGGTCGTAACGTACTGCTATTGTTGTTGTTACCTATAGCGGCAACGGGTGTCCTCGATCCGCCTCGACTCCGTAGACTGGCTGTCTGTGATTGTGGTGGTTGCGCAGACCCCGATTCACCCCATAAATCGCCCAGACCGCCCCCTCGACCTCCCGTATATTGTGCCTGCGGTTGACCATACGCGCTCGTATTCCCCTGCTGCAGCGACGCCTGCGTAGCGACCATTCGTGGCTGTACGACGGGCGTCTTTGGGTCTGGAGGAAGCCATTCGGGGAACGGGCGACCTTTTTCGGTGTAGTACGCGCGAAGAACGTTGGAGATGTGCGAGCTGTCTTCGTTGTCGGGATCGTCTTTTTCGTCGCCTGAGGTGATTGCGCGCCGGAGACTGCTGAGGCGAGTGCCGAGGGTGGAGATCGTGGTTGATGAGGCGAGGGAGGCTAGGTAGGAGGACATTGTATTTTGTTGGAGGTCTAGCTGTAACTTCGGTCGTCACCGTGCTTGAGTGAGAGGGGTAGGTAACTTCGTGCTTCGTGCTTCGAGCCTCTGGGTTGGAGGTGCGGTACTCGACAGCTGGAGGAGTAGATTGGGCAGTCTATTATGCACAGTTTCTGTAGTAGTATGTAGTAGCAGAAGAAGAGAGCGAGTATAGAAAGAAGTGAAACTTGTAATGAAGTTGAGTGTAAGGAGTGTTTCAGTGAGCTGCGCCTAAATGCGGCCCACACCGCATACAACTTTATTGAATGTGGGTCATCTACAGATTCAAGATTGCATACAACATTTTTAAAGAAACAAACTTGCTTTTATTGATATGAGAAATAGAACGAATAAAGACTGCTTTGCAATCGAAATTCTACAGACATAACCAACACCAAACGCCGCAATGCACGTAATTAAGCCAAAACGCTCTCCTTCGCAGGACCCTCAGTTTCATACTCAATCTCAACACGAGCACCCTTCTTGCGAGGCTTGGGAGGCGGCGCGGCACGCTTGCGCTTGTTACCAGTAGCAGGCTTCTTCTTGTCCTCGGCAGCCGACTCATCACTGCCTTCGTCGTCATCGCTTTCCTCGTCCTCATCGTAGTCATCGCTGGAATCGGCAGAATCTCCTCCAAGCCACTCCTCAATATCCTCGAGATCTTCCTCATCTTCGTCCAAGTCACTGACATACTCCACTTCACCAACACCTTCCTCTTCCTCATCCTCCTCATCCCACTGCTCGCCCTCGTCAAGATCCTCATCTCTCTCACCCTCACCCTGCCTCTCCAATCCGCGAAGTACCTTCTTCCAAATCCCCTCCTCAACATTAAGTGGCCGATCCCCATACGCACCACTGCGGAGACGTTCAATAAGCTCCCGCTCAATAGCCCTCTCAACCTTCGCAGCAGCCTCCGCTTTCCGCTCGCGTGTCTCCTCACGTCTCCTAATCTTCGGCGCCAGCTTCGGCACAATCCTCTCTCCAAGTCGTTCTTCTTCCTTGATCAACTTCTTCATCCGAATATTGACCTGCGTCAACCGCGTGAGACGTTGTTTGCATTTGTGTATCAGGAATTTGGGCCAGTAAATCAATCGCTCGTCAACCTGGGCCAGAGCTTTGGTGTAGTTGGACGACAGCTTAATCTTTTCCCACCATTTGCTGGGCATGTGCGAGCGTTCAATGGTCTTCATGTACAGGTACATGGTACCTGTCTCCGGGTCCGAGCGAACAGTGGCATAGCGAGAGTTTGCCAATGGGCAGCTTTGGCGGTTGCATAGTCCCGTCACGTTGTATTCGTTGCGGCAGAAGTTTTGGCCTTTTGTGGTTCTACAATTTTTTATCTGTCAGCTTTTTTCCTCTCTCGTATTGAAAATTTGTGTCGGGTTGTTTACGTACTTGAGCTTGAAGGAACAGAATTGCTGGTTAATAACCTGCCAAACAATTTCGTCTGAAGCCATTTTGAGCGACAGATAATTATCTCGCTTTTTAAAGAGCCCTGTCGAGGCTGGGCGGAAAAGATTTGTTGATCATCGAGATGTGTCTGCGATTTCCCGTACACAAGACTAAAAAAAAAACTTCCCACGACGGGAGGTCACGTGAGAGCCCCTTATCAGGCTCAATCCTTATCGCGAATTGTCCCAATTAGGAAATTTGTAATCATCGATTGATTTCTAGTATTGTAGACAATGAACGACACTGATAAGAGCATTTCATGAAGTGTATATACATGGTCAGTTTGAGGGTAGTTGAGGTAGAGTTGATATGTTTGACCCAAAAATTCTGCAAATGCTAGTTTCGCCTCATCACCAGTTGACCGACAACATATATTTACAGAAGCTCAGGCCTTCATGTTCAATGCTACCTATACTTTCAACTTTGAGGACTTCACTTTACGTTGTGTTCGACATTCCTAGGTACATAAATATGCTAACTCACGTGTATGTAGATGTAGAGCCGCTTGATTAGGGCAACAAGTAGAGTATATTTGTAGTCGATGATTTGATCCTGAAGCTTGCTCGTTCGTTCTCAAAGACATCATCCTTGCAGCCAACTAAGAGCTTCAGGGTCTGAATAAGCATTCTTGAAACAAAAATTGAATTGTAGCAGTAAGATGCCAGAAGAGCTGAATCCCAGAATCACGGGCAGTATTCAGGAGGCAAATAGTTGTGCTTCTAGCCCAGTCTTTGACGGTCTTCACCGGTGATTCCCAGAACGTCCTCCGCCTCTATTTGTGCAAGTGGTGCCGTTTCATTGACATTGACGGGCAAACCCAGGAAAATAAGGAGAGGTGAAGTGAGCTCTGGTAACATAAACAAATGCGTAGACTGTAAACATTGCCTTTCCTTCCATCTTTCTTCGCTGTCTCTCTTGGACTGTTCTTCTCAGACATATTGCTTGAATACTGTCTGGTATCACCACTCATTGAGTCAACAGCAAGACCTCAACAAATCTCCTCTGCTCTGAAGCTCAGGCGTATCAGCCATGGACTTCTCAAACGTGCCTCCCATGGGCTTCCAATTCATGCCCATGCCTCCTCCATGTCCTCACATCCACCAAGCCGTCAACCTGAGCCAATTCGTCAACACAGCTCCTAATGGGCACTGGCCATTCCTCACCTACCCCCTCCGAGACTCTCTATCGCCCGCAGTCCCAGTCCACATGTCGCCCACCGGCGAAACGATCTGTGCCCGCTGCAACGTCTCCTACTGCTGTCGGGCCCTATTCATGCTCCACCTCGAGACCTCTCTCGTCCACAACCTGTGCGTCCTCTGCCACTATACCAAGGATTTCCCGACCTTCACTCAGCTCCAGGATCATCTTGAGCAGGAGCATCTCTGGTGCGAACCCTGTAACTGGTTCGCGCCTTCGTATGAAGGGTTAATGCAGCATTTCCAGCGTATGCACCTTATGTGCCCGATTTGCAAGGAAGTCTTTCGAAACTTGAACGAGTTTACAGGCCACGCAAACACGCACCGTCCCCTGACGGTGCCATGCTTCCTCTGCCCTGAGAAATTCGCTCTTCGATCCGCGGCGTTCAATCACATTGAATCCGGTACATGCAGCGGCGGCGCTACAGAGGACGACATTCGCTTCGTCGTCAAGAATTTCTGGGCCAATCTTTCCCCTGAGCACAAGAGGTACTGGGTTTCGGACAGTCATCTATTCACATGCCCGCCCTGCCACAAGCAGTATCAGCGCTTGAGTGATCTGCTGCAGCACAAGGAGACCAAGTCTTGTCCCGGGGGATACAACAGCGAGGGAAACAGTATGACGGATCGGATGGTGCAGTATGTGCAGGAACAGTTGCCGGTTCTTATTGAGAAGAGGAAGCAAGAAGGCAAGCTGGAAGCGGGAATTCAGAAGCCGAAGCTTGTGGCTCCTGCGGCTGTTGTTCATCCTCGTGTTCATATCTTGCGCAGGGGACATTAGTTTGGCGGTTGGCCATGTCAGAGGTTTGATGGTATTGGGTTGGTAGCATTCTCCTGTGAATCTTGTCAGTTGGGAAATTCGCGCAAAGGCAATGCTTGTATGTATCATAGGCTTGGGTAGACAGATTGTTTAAGCGGATAATGAAACTCTTAAATTGCATGATTTCAGATAAAGAGTTGACCTCCAAACAACGTAATGGCCTAGCTGTGCACCACAGTAAAGAGATTCATTTGACAACATGAAAAGGCAAATGACAATCACCAACCCTCCATCTGCAATGGCCCACCATCCCATTCCGTCGTCCCATTCGTAGGCATCCCATACTCTCTCTCATCCACATCGTTCAGCATATCCTCGCCATAGAGACCCCAGCCCATAGCATCCAACTCTCTGGTGAAGAAATCCCTCTCTTCTTCAAAAAGCGAAGTCCCTTCTTCTTCAATGTTCAGAACGTCCTTGTATTGACGTAGGTGCCACCAATGGGTGAGACCACGGAGCGCTTGTTCAAGAGGTAGAGCATCTTCGACTTCTGCGT
Source organism: Talaromyces pinophilus (assembly GCA_001571465.2). Lineage (NCBI taxonomy): Eukaryota > Fungi > Ascomycota > Eurotiomycetes > Eurotiales > Trichocomaceae > Talaromyces > Talaromyces pinophilus. The sequence goes on along the minus strand of CP017344.1, from coordinate 928,978 downwards.
CGACGTCTGAGCCGGCTAACCAATCATCTCGTAACTCGGGGCGGCAGTAGAGGTATATAGCTGTAATGACGCGCATATTGGTCTGGCGCCATTTGCGACCACAGTATGGGACCTGCGATTTGAATAGTTTCAGGGTGTAGAGTCGAAGGTGAGGGTCTGGTATCTTTAGTCCCTTTCGAAGGATCGTGCTGGACCTATACTGCACAAGGAGAAGACAACGGTGTGCTTTGTCTCGCGTAATCTTCTGCATGATATGCAAATAGTTGATGACCGAGAAGAAGTTGCGGAAGGAGTAAGCTGTAATAGGATCCTCTGGAACTGGTCCTGTTGGATACCCTAGTTCATCGACTTCTGGTCGCGTGGCACCATCGGAATACCCCTGTTCATTCTTTACAGGCGATGGACCTCGTACCGACGAGCTACCGTTCACTGATGCCCTACGGCGTAGAATAGGTGGTGGTATGGCCTCCTCTTCCTCGTCCATTGATTCGTTTTCTATCGAAGCATCCTCTTCTGGTGGATCGTCGGAATGAAATCGGCAGAAATGGAAGAAGCTATACCAAAATTAGCTAGAGTCGGCAGATACGACGATTCGAAATACATACCTGTACTCCTTGCGATCGTTTTGCTGCGCAATCAAATGATCGACATCTTGATGAGCAAACATCTTCAGTATCAATGGGAGGTAATTTGAGTCCAGAAGCAACTGTGTCATGTACTCGAATTTGAGAATATCTGCCAGTTATCAGTAAGTAGACATATACATCTCAGATGGAAATCCATACGAGATCGTTTGAACCACTTTAGCAAGAGCAATAGAGCCCCGGATATAGCCTTTCCGGTGATTTCTCGTAGTCTGATAATATCAAGTTCTTCAACGTCGTTCAAGAAATCCTCTCGTGTCCCACCATACGGATAGCCATTGGTCATGCTAGAAAATTGTCAGTGGTTGATTTTGCTCAAGGATTTATTCGACTAACCCTGCACCATGACCGCCTTGACCATTTGCCTGATTTATCATTGAACTGATATTCGTCAAAATGACTTTTAGCAGAACGATGACGATTGCCTGAAGATGCGGCATTGCTTGTTTCTACTTGACCGTTAGCTTTTTCTCCTTTTACATTTCTGACTGCAAGGACTTACGTAGAAGCTCTCGACTGCATCTAATCGCCGCTGCACATCTTCATTCTCTGTTTCTGGTGCAACTGGTTTTCCACTGCCCCTTCGACTTTCTGACGGAGCCGGACTTGTGTCTGAATGTTCCTCGTCATTTGTCCCTTCGTTTACAATGTCGTCGGCATTCCAGCCTCGTTCATACTTCATAAACCGCTCGCGTTCCTCCCATAATTGACGGGTTGCCCGAGTCATCTTGACGTGACTGGAAAAGAGCTTGCCTGCCTCGATAATGGAAGCTGGAACATCGCTGCCCTCCCACTTTTTTCCCACCAAAGTGTCTTGCATTTCACTTGTACCTTTGCCACCAATATTGTTGCTCGAATCATCTAAAGGTGGGTACATAAAAGGAAAATGTTGATTGGTTTGGTAGTTCTGTTTCTTCGCTGCTTTACCACTTGGTCCTATCGGAGACGGTGGTGGTGACGGGGCTGGTGTAGCAATATGTACTGGCTGATGAAGGATAGAACCGCTGCTACCGACTGCAGGCGGACCAGACACTCCATGCGTAGAGGCTAGCCGACTAGGATGGTTTGCAAATGGTGGAAGTATAGAGTTATGATCCAACTCTAGAGGTACCACCGGTGGAGGAGGGTTGTAGGCCGGGTATTTTGACGTGACTTCCTGGCGAAAAATATGATAATCCAGGGGAGATGCAGTCAAAAAAGGCTCTCGACGGTCAGCTGGATCGGTTGGAATGTCCATCTTAGGCTCTAACGCTTTCTTCGCACCTTCAAGACTCTGAGTGCCGCCGAATATGAGGATGATCGTTTTCCAAAAAAGTAAAGCAATTCGCGTAAAAGGTATGGCGGCGGAATCCTCCCATCGCAGTCCAGAAATGACCTTGACGAGAGTGATGAGTAGGCTTGGCTGCAATGCAGAAATGGCGTCCCGTAGTTTCACGTCCGTCTTGTCAATTGCTTCTTGTCTTCTGGCAACCTCGACGACGAAATACATACATGTGAGAATAAGGTTCGCTTCACGTTCGCGGGCGATAAGATATGTGGCATGTTCTTTTTCATTGTCCAGATCGACAGGATCGGTTTCCAGCGGGCTCGTTTCCTTGTCATATATGGATTTCATGTACTCATAGAGTCTTGGAATGCCACCACATTCGTGGATGAGAAGCACATTATTGACGATCCACTTGATCTGAAGAGATTTCGTCCTGGGGTTTTCTGACTCTTCCTCAGCAGTCGGGTTTTCAGGGTAGTCCTCTACAGACTTCCCTCCAGTTAACCCCCAAACACCGCACATTGCGTAGCATACTGCTTCTAGTGCTTCAATGCGAGTGTACAAATCCGAGTCATCGAGCCCAGTTAGAAGATGCTTCACAAATGATTTTCGAGTGTCGGCTTCAGCATCAAGCCATGAAGTACTAGTGTCGAGCGAGTGTTGATGACAAAACTCTTTCCATTGCTGATGAAATGAGACTTTAGACCCAACGAGCATCATTCGTTCCGGTTCACTGTACTGAAACCACTCGTCAAGCTCTTCAGGAAAAGGCTGAGTGTCAGCATAGCGAAAAGCATACACCTGTTGTTCCACTTTCGGAATGTCTTGAACAATACGTCTCAACTGTGCAAGGCTAAGAGAGTCTGGGGCTAGCTCTATCGCATTCTGGCCAGGAGCAGGAGGCGGGGGCTGCATTGGTGGAGGAGGTGCAGCAGCATCACGCGCGAGGCCTGGCCGCCCTGTAGGCCTGGCATTTCCTGAAACAGGGCCTGCTGGAATTTGCTTATCAATAACCGGCGACGGTTCTAGAGCAAGACCATCGACAACCTCCGCTAATAACTCTTCATCCGGAACGGGCAAAATATCGGTCCCAGTCTGATCGACCTCATCTGCTTTTACGATGACATGTTCAGGCTCATCGGCCTCAATTTGATGGGTGGACATATTGTCGTCCGAACCTTACCACCACGGGTGGATAACATAAACAAGGAAAAAGGAGTCGTATGTGTAGAAGATGCACAACATCAAGGGTATCTTAGCATAGAATCAAATAATTCAAACCATGACGCCGTTTTAATGCATGGATACTGCCACCCGTCACCGTGGCCCTCGAGAAATCATTATGTCTTGTCCCTTGACTGTGTCTGTGAAGGAGATGAATTGGATGTGGCTATCAAGGCGGTCAAATGTGGGACGAGATCACGTGATCAACCTCGACTTTTGGTGGTCTGAATCTTTATTTACTCCTTACAGGAACTTGAATCTTTTGAAATGATGATGAAACTCCTAATTATGCAGGCATTTGAATATATATATTCGCGGATATATGTCGCATGTGCCATGGAAGAGCCCACTCGAGATGACTATACAATTCGCTTCTTTATAAACAAACACTTAATCCGACTTATGCGCGTCACTATGTTCACGACGCTTCAGCTTTCTCTGGGCCTCCCAACGTTGCCATCCGGCCTCGGTAAGATCCTCACTCACCACCAAGTCTCTTATTCGTAGGGCTCGTGAAAGAGTCAAGTCTAGACCCCATTCGACCCACCCGGAGCTTCGCAGGTAGCTTACGAACGAGAACCACACAACGGAGAATATGATTCCTGCTGTGAATCCCACCAGAACCTGTTTCTTGGTATGGTAGTTCAAGTATAGACGGCTGATGGCTACGGCACTGGCGCCAACACAGGCGAGGAGCGAGAGCGCAACTCGTTGGACAAAAGTCACCGCGTCCGGCGTGAGAGAGTAATTTGGCTTGTGTCTGAGAAGGAGGAACAGTATCGCATAACAGGAGAAGTAGGCCGCAAATTGCGCGTGGGACGAGGGCATGCCATAGCCTTTGCCGTGCATGTCTGTAGATCAAATAAGCTTGTGGTCCTACCATGATTGTTGTTTGAATATGTACACTGGGGCCTCTCCTCGCGAATGAGCCTCTTTAAGCCAAAGTTCAAAGCTTCACAGCCCATTTGACCGGCAAACATCAACAGTACCTCCACCTCCCTCGAAGCCCAAATGAGTGTCACGTAGATGATGCATAGCGCTTGCGGGACGAGAGCGAGCCAGGCTGAAGCATACGAGAGGAGGTCGTTGGGATTCTAGCAGTTACGGTCAGTATTATCAATGGTTGAATGTACGACTCGAATGCTGTCTCACATAATGTACATGGGTCAGCGAAAGGGAGGCCAAAGGCTGATCAGGAGCCGACATTTTGCCGGGCAGACAGGGGTCGGTTGGATATCAAACTTTGATCTCGGCGAGGCTGCTTTCAAGAGTCAAGAAGAGTAGAACATAATGGCGGCCAGCGCATACAAGACCTAATATCGACGAGGATGTGAGTCAACAGAAGAAAGACGGACTTAGTCACTTTCTTTCTGTTCATCGCTTTGTCCGTTCTCTTTCAAGCTGGCTGGTTCGCATTGAAAGCTTGGGCCACCAATGGGCCGTCAAGCAAGAGTCGCGGCGGCCAATCAGGCATCCCATCGACGCCTTGAGGCTTGCTGGCCTCGGGCATTAATTTCACGTGACAGCAACCACGTCACGTGGACTGACGTGGGGAGGGTATTGTTTGGGACGGGAAGGAAGTGAGGGGCAAGGGTGCGCCTGCCAAAAGAGGTCGACGGGCAGCTCTGATTCGGTTTGGTGGAGTTTGCTGCTAAGAAAAATAAAGTCGCATACTCTGATTCCTTCCAACAACTCATCTCTCGCCCAACTCAGCGGGCATCCAAATTACTTCTTTTGATTCCATCCCGTTCATAAAGGGTTTTGATGCCCACGCCGGCGGTTGTGTCCATTGACGTCGCTGTACGTGTCTCCGTCTGTTCCCAGCATCACGGAGGAATCCGGTAGTCCGTCGCATTACGATCAAACAATGAAGACTTATCCCACACCACGCCTTTTTTCAACTTCTCCGTTGCGCCAGCCAGCATCACCATCGCCGTCACCGTCACCGTCGTCGTTACCGTACCCCACGCTATACGATTCTTCAGATCCGCGTCCCGCTATTTTAGGTCACGTCTGTAGAGACGTAGTGATACCTCCCTGATCTTGGTACAGTACCTGGAGTGGTGGACCAATCCCGTTCGCCGAACTTTTCCCAGCAGTCTTCGTCGCCACATCATTGATTTTGGTTCTATGCTATTATAAATTGTTCGATGGCTTGATAATCTGATCATTCAGATTTTCGGAGCGCATTCCAGAATTCATTATCTTCCTTGTCCAATCATGTCTCTTTAACAACTACACAAAGGTTCTAGAGCTCTGTGGTTGGCAGGAGAGTCAGGCTCTGACATTTTATATTACCACTGAGCACCTGACTTTCATCTGTCGGTATCTCATGATGGCAATCCCAACGTCCATACCAGAGGAGGACGACCGCTCCATGGAGCTCTCCTCCATAGCCGCCATCTATCCCGAAATCCGAATCGACGAAAGATATCCTTTCAGAGCGTCCCTAGACATTCCTGTAGCGCCATCGGTTCCCATACACGTACGATTTGAGCAAGGCTCTGAACCCTTTCAAGCCCCGATGACACCGCCGACATCATTGGACACAAATGGTACGGGTGGAAAAGTTGATATTTTCAATCTCAACAATGCCAATGTCGCCGAAAATGTACACGACGACGTTCATGCTATTTCACATTTACCACCCGTGACGCTTGATATCGAACTTCCTCTGGGATATCCAGCGGAAAAACCTCCGATCTTCAATATTAGCACCAATCCTCAGTGGCTATCGCCTAGACAGCTGGCAAAATTGAAAGAGGATGGAAAGCGCCTATGGTTTGAAGCCGGAAAGGACATGGTGGTCTACACATACATCGACCACATACAACAAATGACAGATGATGTTTTTGGTATTGCGCGCGACCATGGTGACGAGATCAAGCTTCCACGCGGCTTGAAGATTGCACTTCTTGACTTCGACATGAAGGCTAAAAGGGAAAAATTTGAACAAGAAACATTTGAATGTGGTGTATGCCTGGAGCCCAAGAAGGGAGTGAATTGCCACCGCATGCTACTTTGCTCTCACGTTTTTTGCATTCCTTGCTTACAAGATTTTTACAACACCTGTATTGCAGAAGGAGATGTCGACAGCGTCAAGTGTATGGCACCAGATTGTGGCAGAGACATCAACCCGACACATGACGCCGTTCAGGAGCCTGAAGATGCGGCCTCTCGAAAGAGGAAGAGAAGGAAGAAAGACCGACTTATCAGCCCAAGTGAACTCCTTCAGATCCCGTTAGAACAAGAAACGGTGCAGCGCTATGTCTTTTTGAAACGAAAGAAGAAGTTAGAGTCGGATAAGTCCACGGTCTATTGTCCTCGCCAATGGTGCCAAGGAGTCGCTCAATCGAAAAAACACCCGAAGCCTGTGAATCCCATGGCGGACGACTTTGACGATTCAGCGGATGAGGATGATCCTGCCGTTGAATTCGACCCATTGGGCGAGGAATCTCAGCTCCCGCCAATGGCGGACAGGGTAGCTGTCTGCGAGGATTGTCTCTACGCATTTTGCTGTGTTTGCAAAAAGGGATGGCACGGCGAGTTAGCGAGATGCTCACCAAGACGGGAAGCCGAACTCACAGCAGAAGAGAAAGCTACGGAGGAATATCTCAAGCTGTACACTACACAGTGTCCTACATGCAAGACGCCTTGTCAGAAGAAGATGGGGTGCAACCACATGATCTGTTTTCAGTGCGGTACACATTTCTGTTACCTCTGCACAGCCTGGCTTGCGGAAGACAATCCTTACAAGCATTTCAATACTCTGGACAGCAGCTGCTACAACCGCCTCTGGGACTTGGAAGGTGGTGACGGCATCGATCCCGATGGCGCTGAAGAGCTACATCGCCTGCCAGAGAATGTGGCAGATTTTGATTCTGAACCTGAACCTGAAGACGACAATCCTCAGGATGACCTGGACGATGGCCACGACCAACCAGTCTGGGAGTTCAGTCCTGATAACAGCGACAGCGACAGCGATGACGAAGATGGATTGGGCCGTCGGAGACCTCCACCACCTGCCCCAGTGCCTCCTCGAGTGATACCCGTCGCCGGCAACCCAGACGGCGAACCAGGCTTCAACCCCCGCGGCCTGGACGCCGCAGGACGAGCCGTAGCCGCGGAGCGTCAAGCACAAGCCCTAGCCATGGCCCAAATCAGAGATCGCCCCGGCGCAAGAGAAGCCTTTCCTCGTCCTCCTGTCCGACCCGGCGCAGGACTCCAACCCCGCCATCATGCACCCGGCAATCAACCCGTGAGACAAGAAGGCCTCCAACGATTCCTAGAACTAGTCCAAAACGACCAAGAAGATGAATGGGACAGCGACGAGTTGAACGAATGACGTGTACCCTCACACATGCACACACACAGTACTTTTGTTTTCAAATGATGCATACATACATACATACACATCCTTCACGATTTACGATATTTATGGTTAAGTTATGGTTACTTTTTAGAAGGGGAAAAACCATTTTCATTTCCAATTTCAATCTGCGTTCGTATTTGAGCGTGTTTTCGTTGATTTTCTACATCTCATCTGTCAATAGACTTCATTCCGTTCTCGTTAAGTTATCGCATCGATTTGACGGACGACACATTGCTTTCGCGAGCCAACATATGTTTAATATTTCATTGTATGTCCATTCCATTACAAAAACGACACGAAGTTATGTTTTAGTATTTCTGAATTGTGACTAAATAAACTACAATACCTATCTCGCTAAACAAAACAACGTCAAATGCAAATACCAAAAACAAAAAGCAGAGAACCAGGGGATCGAAGACCTCTTCAGATCCGTATGCAAACAACAATAAAAACAGAACAGATTCCAAAAAAATTAACAAATATCAAGTAAATAGGGTATCTTTGTCCAACGCCAGGCTGTGTCTATAATGATGATGATGATGATGAAGGTAAGGAAATGGGTGAAGAGAGTGTAGATCTGAAATGTCCAAGGTCCGAGTAGGTAAGGAAAGAGGGTGTTGGGCTCCGGTGTGGCGTGTAATAAATATATATGAAAGAAAGCAAGAAGGAAGAATAAATGAGTGGGAGGCGAAATACGTTATGATCGCTCATGTGTCCCGAGCCCCTTTAGAACAACACGTTTATTCCGACTGACAGATGGGATATCGCTGACACTGCGCATACTCATTCTGGACGAATTGTGTAGTTCACGCTCGGACCGATGGTCGGTGTGTTTCTGTGACGGTGGCTTGACGGTTATTGATGAGGTTCGTCGTGCTTGGCCGATGACATCCTCCACCCAGGCTTCGCTTTCCGGGGTCATGGAGACGTGTCTGGTTCGCGGTTTTGGACCAGCTAGACCTAGAGGTGTGCTGGAGTGCGAAAGAGGTGTTCTTGCAGATCCGGGATGGGGCGAGTAGACGCTGGAACCGTCACCTAGGATTGATGAGACGCTGACTGAGTTCAGGGAGGATATAGACGTTCGTCGACCGACTGATGGGAATGAAGGAAGTGGAAGATTGTTGGTTGTGGATTCGACATCATCCATTGCTAGTTCTGGAAGTTCAGCTGGTTTGGATATCCGTCTGGTTTTATGAACCGAAAGAGAGGAACCTGGTCGGTTGGCTGGAGTTGGTACATTTGCAAGCCCTTTTGGACTAGTCTGAGCGATGACTGTAGCAGCTGCCGATGTAGTTGACCCTGGAGAGGTTGTTGTTGCCGGAAGACCTTTGACCTCGACATGGCTGCTTGATGGAGTCTGACGGCCGTGATGCATTACATATTCACGAAGGTACTCGCCCAAATCAGCCCAGCCTCCACCGACACGGACCATGACCCTTTCGCCGTCCTCACCCACAGTACGAACGAACAGCTTTGTTGGCTCTGTTTTTCCACGATGATGCAAATGATAGACCTTGACAGTCTTGTCTTCACTTTTGTGGGAAACAGCGCGTCTTTGTCTGGACGACGGGGTGAAGCCTTCTGATGGTGTTGGCGTACCGGCTCGGCTAGGTGTGGAAAAAGGAGATCGCGCTTTGAGTCGAGGTTTCTTTGACGAAGACATGGACGATATTACCGACTGCTGGTCATAGTCTCTGGCAACGTTGTTACTGAGACGGATTCTGCCAGGGATAGTTGTGAGGATAGAGTGTATTTTCTCTTGTAGGTCGCTATCGGCTTCATGAACTGGCCGTATCGCGAAAGACCCGCCGTCCGTGGAAAATGAATATCGCCTGCGCATGTCACCGGTACCATTGCTAGAGACGTGAGAACCAATGCTCTCCATACTTGGCTTGTTCTGCAAATGATGTTTAGGTGCCTGTAACAGTTCGCTGGTAGAAGACTTTCGACGCCACGGTGTCGGTTCTGAATCGACATCGTAAGGAGAGCCAAGTCTGGAGCGTGAACGAACTCTTTCGGCAGACTCATAGGTAAATGAGTCGGATTCGACTTGTTTCCCGGTTCCAACAACTTTGTTTAGTGAGGATATGGTGCCTCTCATTAAACTTGAGCTAGGGCCGCGTATAGCTCGGCGAGGAATTGCATTGGGCGGAGGCGATTCACTTCTGTTGCGGAACCTTGGGCTTTCTGTGTCTTCGCGCAAATAGTGTGATGTATCTTCACGCGAGGACGCGCTGTCCGAATGCATCTCCTGACTGATCGAATAGCTTCCATCATAATTATCGTTGATAAATCGCTGTAAAGGTAAACTGGCGTCATTGCTATGTTTGTACGCCTCCAAATCTTGCAAAGCGGAACTGCTCAATTGCGGAGAGCTTTTTTCACGGACTGTCCGATCGCTGGTGCTGCTAAACACTCCTGGTGAGAAAGGTACAGAACGATAGCTTTGACCGGATGCCTTCCTTGAATGAGGTTGCGCTACTTCATGGCTTTGAAAAGATCGAGCAGGGATGTCTTGTTCAATTGAGGATTCAATCGATTGGACCGGTATATCGGGATGTAGAGGAACGTTTTGCTCAAGGAATGGACCAAAGCTTTGATTGTCAGTGGCCATGACTTTGATGGGTGACTCTATCAAAGAACTCTGGGGCGTCTCTTTGATAGCGGCATCTTCTAATGCTAGTGATGGTGTCATGACGGAATGTGGGCTGTCGGAGTCTGGATGCCGTGGAGAGAATTCGCTTGCATCTGATTCTGGGATAGATGCATCCGAGTTTGATTTTTCCATAGTACAGTCACGAATCTGGTCTAGGTTGTCACCTTCGACGGTATTGGGGGTTTCGACGGTCCCTGTCACCCGCTCAATTGTAGGTGCAGCTTCTGTTTTCGAGAGGCATTCACCCGAGATCTGACTCGGAATTGTTATTGTGATGTCGTCCTTATCAATATTAACATTTGACGCTTCTGTCAGCTGTGGTTCGTGCTCCTGAAACTCTACGGAGGACACATCTTTTCCGAGAATTACTTGCTGTTGCTGATCTTGACTGATAATTGATGGCATGACAGAATCTGGTACAGTGTCAGATTGTTCTTCCGTAGTAGCCTCGGCTTGTACTTCATGAGAAGAATCAGAACTATCACCGTCAGGAACTGGTAGTAACAGTGACTCCGATGGCTCGGCATGGCTTTGTACGGAGTCTGGCTCAGAATCCTCAGATGTTGACTCCTCAATCACCTCGAGAACAGGAATAGACTTTTTCACTCGAAGCGGTATCGTTGATTCTTCGACCTCGTGATTTGTTGCAGTATCGACCTCGATTGCTTGTTCATAGTCATGACTGGGCTCCATTACCGGAATCGGAGAGTTTGCATTATCTTCTGCATGTTCAAGTTCGGCTGTAGCTGCTGCAATAGCTACCCTAGGAGTGTCATCATTAGATTCGGATGGCGAATGAGGTTTCGTAATCGTGACTATAGGCGTAGGATTTTCATTGTCCGTAGGCGAGTCTGGCACTTCCGCTTTATTGATCATAGGCAATAACGTCGTATCTGCGGTAACGGTAGGAACGTTGTTGATAACGTCGACTGGAAGAGCAGGGATGATATCTTCTGGTGAGGGTACCATGCTCTGTGATATTGTGTTGATATCTGGAATGGGTTCGACAGTCTCGTGGACGGTAGAAGAGGCCGGATCCTTATGAATTTGAACATCTTCTGTCGCATCTTCATCAAGTGGTTGGTTGGTCTCAGCAATATCACGTTGTAACTCGTCATTTTGGGTAGCGGGCTGTGTGGGTGCTTCAAATTCAGAGAATACCCATACTTTCTCAATTGCCATCGTTCCCGTTAGCTGAACCCAGGATGCAAAATCTGTCTCCAGCGCATCCATTCTGTCAATCCAGGTTTCCGGTATGGAGTCCTCTCGACCCTCCAAAGCGTCGAGAACAGTGTCCATACGAGACCCAACTGTACCAATGAGTTCAACGAGTTCCTCTCGCCTGGAGTTAGAATCGAGCATGGAATAACGTTTATTTCGTTGGGACTCCTGAGTCGCGTCCAATACGGCATCGAGGGATGAACGTGCGGTGTCCAATGAAGCCAACAGACCTGGTATCTGGCGCAACACAAGTAATCGCACGGTCCAAGTATCCAGCAGCATATTCAATCGCGCCAACGTAGGCAAAGCTCGAAGTATGGTGGCCGTAATGACAGCAGTGAAATCGCTCAGTTGCACGTGTGTAAACGGAGGAGCGGAAATCGCGCTGAGGGCACTGTGTGCCGATGATGGCCGGGATCGACCTGGTACATGGACGTTCATGATGTGTTCCTTGAGTTCGTCCACGTTCAAACCCTCCATGTCGTCTCGGATTTGCTCCAGTCGAGCTTCGTATTCGACGACTTGTCGGGCTGGAAGACTACCCCAGTATTCCGACTGATTGTACAATGGTGAGATAAAGCCTTTGCCTTGTTGTATGCCGAGCCCCTTTGGCCATTGCCACGCTTGTAATTCCTTCAGCCATTCTCTCAATTTCTTAGCTGCTAAGGCTGCTCGGGCTCCAAGCAATCGATCTTCAGGCGACGCTTGTGAAATGCTTCTGGTAAGGAGATCCTTCGCGTAGCCTTCATGCCTGGTCACCGCATTAATGGCGGCGAGGGCATCGAGGATTGCTTCCGGAGAGAGCTTCCCGAGAAGAGGGTCTTCGTCAACCGGTAGATGTTGTAGATGTTGCCTTCGTTTCGGAGATCGTAACGGACTATGGGGAGACGGCGGCGGAGGAATGCGGACTGTGGAGAACGAGGAGTGGCTGTCGGACATTGTAGCCATCAAGGGGTTTTTACACACAACCCAGTATGTAAGCTATTGGATTCTTCACTCGATAGCGAGATGGGGAACGTTCGGCAGCAAATGCCCTTTGAAAAAGAAATAAGTAGACTTGTGATGCCTCCAGCCAAGCATGCTGAGCTGATGTGATGTGATTGTTTGTTTCTGCCGAGTTCAGCTCCGGGAGAGCGGCTTGATGACAGAGGAGGAAAAAGCTGACTGTAGGATAGAGATGACCGTGAGAAGAGTACGATGGTGACAGATTTCGACCAATTGCTTACAAAACGAGTGGGGTGGCTGGTGATTAAAGAATGGCACAGTCATACAATGACCGAAGGAGAGCTCTGCAAGGTGGCAGTCGACGGCGGTTAAGGTGTGCGCGTGGGATAACGAGCGATCTTTGTCTCCGATCGGCGAAGAGTTTGGCAAAAACGAATGGAAACTGAAGAAATTCAAAGTCGAGTATGTGTTCCAGAAGAATCAAATCCGAAAGGGGCTTGAGTAAGCAAGCAGGAAATATTTTGGAGGTTGAAGATAATAGATTGAGGTTTGATATGGCGCTTGACTGTTTTGATCGCACTATTGATTGGCGATGCCCCATTTGTCATCGGCTGATCGATTTGGGGGAAACAGAAGATAACCTCCGGAATCTTCAGAGATCAAGATTCTCTTCATAATATCTTGGATTTCATTATGTTTCATTATTTACTAAGACATAAATGACACGATGACAATGAAGTTGCTGTCAGCTTCTCTCTTTTCTCCTTACCGCGTCTCACGCGTCACGCCAACAAATACCCCAGCCAATCAGCATTATCTATTTGGGTGCTATCCGATAAGCCTCAGGCATCCAGGCACCAGATACCACTAGCCCTAACCCTAATTGATCATTGCCCTAACTGTGAATTTCTATTTTTTAAGGCTGCTTCAGACTTCTTTCAGTCAATTTACTGCTGCATAGCAGCCTGAAGAAAGCTTTGAGATGACTCGGCACTGAATAAGTGCTCCACAGCCCATTGACCCTTGTTGATCGCTTCAACTGCACGCGGAAACATCGCTTCCTCGTACTTTACGACTGCAGAGTCCAGGTTATCAATCCCATGCTTGATGATCTGTCGGGCCAATTCAACGCTGTCGTGTAGGGCATTGTTGACGCCATCTCCGCCGGGTCCGCTAGAAGAAGAAAATGTTAGTGACTTGCCTAACCATGCGCTAATTGGACGTCTTACGTTAAATGTGCAGCATCCCCGAGCAATGTCACCCCCGGAACATGTTCCCAAGGCACAGACGCCCTTGAGATAGAGTACAATGGCCAAGATCGATAACCATGGGTGGCAGACTGAATGAGTCTCCTGATTTCTGGAGACCATTCAACAAACTCATGCTGCAGTAGTGACTGCCATAGAGCCGATGGCTCATGAAGTTTTGTTGGGTCCGGATTCCAGTTTTCAGGAAGCTTCATGCCAACTGCGAGGTGATAGGAGCCATCGCCGAGGTAATGCAAGAAGAATTGCCGCCCTTTGCTCAGGGCTAGGTAATTGCCATTCCCGACCATCGAGGTCAACCAGGAATAGTATGGGTTGTCTGGCTTGAGGAATGTGGTGAAGAAGTGAGTGCCGAGGTATTGAGGCTCAGCAGGCGTGAGCTATGGATTCTTATTAGCCAAGAATGTCTTTCATGGTGTTGACTGAAAATTTTGTGCTTACCAATTTCCTGACTTTGGACCAAGCGCCATCTGCGCCTACAACAAGACGAAATCCAGATTGCGCGCTACCATCTGTAAAATGAACTGAATGTGTTCCGTCGCTATCTTTCTGCACACGCTCGATTTTGCATCCCCAGCGAATTCTTCCACCCGGAATAGAACTGAGAAGGAATTTTTGCAGATCTTTCCGATCAATCTCTGGTTTATCTTCATTGCTATCTCCAGATACTGTAGCATACACAACAACACCTTGAGAATCAACGAATTTCACAGGTACACCCCAGCGGGCGATTTTCCGGAAATCTTCCATCAAGCCGGCCTCTTCCAAAGCAGCCTGTCCTGAGCCTTTGTGGATATCGAGCGTGCCACTGCTGGAATGCTCGTCGGCCCATAGGGCAGACTCGACTCGTTCAAATACAATGTAGGGGATATTGGCGAGCTCAAGGAGTCGTGCGAAAGTGAGACCAGCTGGACCGGCGCCAATGATGGCGATAGGTGCTTGCGACGAAGCCATCATAAGAGGGCAAATGAATCCTTGGTGATTCTGCGCAAGTACTTACTTTGAGCATTCTACCAGGACCAAATAATGATTTATATATCCTAGAGTAATACGAGTAATACGAGCTTAGGGCTGCGTGTATAGCAGCTCGGGAGCGAATGGCCTCGCGCCCGAGTACCTTCATAATTACAACCCCCAGCAGCTAACAAAAGAAAAGCTTCCACAACTTTCTGCAACTTCCGATCTCAGATAGCAAGGAGCTGCCAAACCTTGAATAATGGTAAACGACTTGACGGATACCTAGCTTCACACGCGGCCAAAAACTTGATTTCGTTCCGAGAACATGCGACAAGATGCGCCGAAGGTACGCAAGCCGGTTCATTCAATATTCCTCTAGCGTCTACGAGGCATTCATCGGATGAGTGCCTGCCAGGTTCCTAGGGCCTTTCTATCAAATGTTTTATACTGTTAGGGTTAAGCGGGACTAATCGGCAACATTCAGACACAGGAACATGGAGTCACTATGATGCAATAAAGATTAAGTTTCAAAGCGGCCATGTTTATATAAACAAGTTTAAAGAGACGGAATCAATTATATTCCAAATGCACTTTCAGCTCAGTATCCAGCATCTAGTCAGCCAGCTATGGTGGAACGAAATCAGTATGCAGGTACCGCTGGGACAGCTTCAGTGGCATCCTCCGTTGGGCCACCTAAAGCACTAGGAGAAAGTGAGCAGTTCATCACCAGCATAAGAGTAGTCCTTTTGCTGACCGAGTGCAGACATTCTGGCAGATATCCCGAGAGGGCTATCGACCGAGTTGAAACGGCTGGAGGAGATGTTCATCGTAGATCGCGAGAAGTTAAAGCTCATCACTCAGCATTTCGTAGAAGAATTGAAAAAAGGTGAGACTATTCATGCACAATGAGTTATGCTGGTATTAGACATAAGAGCAGCACTAATGAGCAGCAGGGCTGACGGACGATGGTGGTGATATTGTATGTTTAAGTACTTCATTGTCGATGCTCTGAGCAATTAGACTGACAAGTATGCACAGCCGATGAATGTGACATGGTCATTTGGATATCCTACCGGACATGAAACCGGCAGTTACATCACCATAGACATGGGCGGCACCAATGTACGAGTCTGCAACGTCGTCTTGACCGACGACAAAGGGGGCGTGGACCTCGTTCAAGAGAAGTTCGTTATGCCAGAAGGCCTCAAAAAGAGTAATGCAGAGAAATTGTGGGACTTTCTTGCCGATTGCACAGCCAAGTTTCTGCAAAAACATAAGCCAGGCACCAAAGAAGTGCTCCCGCTTGCATTTACGTTTTCGTTTCCTCTGACACAACCCAATATTCGAAGTGGGATCTTGCAGAGATGGACTAAGGATTTTGACGTCGATGGAGTAGAAGGCGAGGATGTCGTTCCCCAGCTGGAGAAAGCGTTTAAAAAGAGGGTATGTTGTTATTCATTTCGCCTCAATGCATTTCTAACGAAGTATAGAACGTACCGGTGAGAATAGTTGCAGTTGTCAATGACACAACGGGCACGCTTATTGCTTCTGCATACAAAGACCCGCATATGAAGATCGGAAGTATCTTCAGTACCGGTGTCAACGCGGCCTACATGGAAGTATGCGGCGCGATTCCCAAGATCAAACACTACGGATTACCGCCTGATCTCGAAGTCGCCATCAACACGGAATACGGGGCCTTTGATAACTCCCAAAAGGTCCTACCACGAAACCCCTTTGATTGTATCGTTGACGAGAACTCCTCTCGGCCAGGGCAGCAACTGTACGAAAAAATGGTGGCTGGGTTATATATTGGAGAAATGCTTCGTCTTGTTCTGCTTGACCTGTATGAACGGAATCATATTTTCAGGGGCCAAGATGTTTCGTATCTCCGACAGAAGAATTCTATTGACTCGCTGTTCTTGTCGACAGTCGAAGAGGATAAATCGGACGCGTTGCACGACATTGCGTTTATTCTTAACAGTGCTTTGAACATCAAAGCAATCGACTATGAGTTGAAAGTAACCCGTTATTTGACCGAACTAATTGCGACACGTTCTGCTCGGCTATACTCGTGCGGTATTGCTGCCATTAGCAAGAAGAAGGGTTTGGATGCTTGTCATGTAGGTGTTGACGGATCTGTTTTCAATAAGTATGCCCATTTCAGAAACAGAGCCGCGCAGGCTTTGAAAGAGATTCTGGAATGGCCCGAAGGTTCGTCGGATCCTTTCTCACTCTGTTCTGCAGAGGATGGGTCAGGGGTCGGGGCAGCCCTGATAGCGGCGTTGGCGATGCAAAGATCTGACGGCATTGAAGGAAATAAATGTGGTCAATGATATGGAGAGGACAAAAAAGCCGTTAGTTTGTACCTTTTCCATTTGATTAAGGAATGAATGGCAGGCAATGATTTAGATCCTAGAAAGGAAGGAATGGATAGGGTTAATTAGGGTTAATTAGACGTAACCCTACAGTGCACGGGCCAAGAGTAATCGTTCTTTCCTTCCGTCCACTTAACGCGTCCTCAACTTCCTCCACGACAACCTCGCGTAGACTTTGCACTTCACCAACACACTCTGGACAATGAGCATACGTTGACTGCTTAAGGCTCATAGTTATCCGATGTGATTGCAGAACCCTACAATCAGAACAGGATGCGGTTCCGAAGTCAGCTCACCAATGTGGGCACCTTTGCAAGTAAGGCACCATCCACACCACACTGAAACATTGCACCTGACCAGAAGCTTCATAGAACTTGCCGCCTCTCTTAACTCCCTGGGGAAGATCTGCTGGATGAGGCTGGAACGGGAAACAGTGCACTTTACTATCATTCCCGACCAAGGTACACAAGTCTGGGCTGTGTTACCGGCGGTCAGTTAGACTATCAATCGCTACAGGAGTTTTCAATGCTGACTGCGCGATCAGGAAGCCATTTTTGATGAAAGTTATGTGCTTGAAGCCGCAGCTGGTGCCGTCAATCTCGAGGTTCCCATTGCCGCACTTTCCCGTGCTCTCCGGTCTGCAATCGGCGACAAGTCTGCTCAGTTGCGGTTGACTCGGAAAGGCAACGTCCCGCTTCTTGCCCTTACCATTGTCTCGTCTTCATTAGTTCCTGGGAATATTCCTGTCGGTTCTGAACTTGACGAGTTTGGCGGACTTGACCATGACCAAAGCCAGTCGGTTGCGCGGGCTAGTGCTCCTCGGGAGCGCGAAACAGTAATCACCCAGGAAATACCAGTCAAAGTGTTGCATCAATCTGCGGTTGAAGGCTTACATGAACCTCGCTGTCGAGACCCGGACGTCCATATCATATTACCAAATCTAGCACAGCTAAAAGCAATCTCGGATCGCTTCACAAAGCTCGCAGCGAGCAGTAGCAAATCGAGTGGAGGAGCCTCGCTGGCGTCTGGCATAACTGGCCCGAAATTGCAATTGAGTGCCAATATGCATGGCTCGCTCAAGATCGGGATTGCAACGGACTCATTACGGATCTCAAGTGTCTGGACAGGATTGACCAATCCACCACTTGATCCAAGACAGATGCAGGGTACGGATATGGACCAGCTTCCCAGTGAGCGGATGAGACAGCTCGGTAACTCGGATGATGATGATGAAGCGGGGTGGGCTAAAGTAAGAATTGACGGGAAAGACTGGGGGAGGGTACTTAGCGTGGGCCGACTAAGCCCTAAAGTTGTGGCTTGTAGGTCCATATTAGTCTGTTGCAAGCCCAGAGTTAACCACTCGTTCAATCAGGTTTTATACACGAGACGGCTTTGATACTCTATGTCTATTTACGTGGTGGCCTTTCAGGAGAAGAGTCTTGCCTAACGGTTAGTACTTCAAGACTTTATTTGATCTGCTTTCTGCTGACCAATTAGTACTACATCAACTCCTATTCGACTTGAACCTGAAGCAGTATAACTCAGCATATAATATTTCCATAACTCATTCCTTGCAGGAGGAAATACACTTCAGACCCAATCTTTATGGCTCTTCGAGCAACTAGACCAAACGAAGTCAGCGGTCACCACTTTGAACCAGGCTACCTTTTGACATACGATATGTCAAGCGAATTTATCAAACGTTCATTGCTTGCATTGTGGCGGAAGCCACTATTGGCCTCTTCAAACACCAACGGCGTTGGATAGCCGCTATGAGCGGACTAGCTGCGTGTGCTATTTCAATAGGCTGGATGGCGATTTCCTTTCTGGATCGGGTGGCTTTACTCTATGATGACAACGCTTCTCGACTGATCGTCAATGCCTTAGGGGATAGTATCATACAGGGATGCAATGGACATGGTGGCGGTCATTGGATATAACATTCGATATCCACTATCATAACAATTCAAATAGTCGCAACCACCCAAAAGGAAAAGCATTTGCTCCTTGCGATGAGTTATTATATGCCTTTCTCTTCGGAATTGATCGAAACCGAATATTGTACTATCATATTCATTCCATCGCATAGTCACCCAGGTAACTGTTCAGTTGAGACGTTATTGATGCAAAGCTTGACGGCAGGACGCTGTCGAGGGTCGGATTGCGACACCCCATAAACAGTTACTATTTCTCGCATTAGAGCGATCACACAAGAATTTGTCGAAGATAATGCTTCCAGAAATCTAGAATACAAGAGTGCAACTACCGGCTGTCGGATATTGGAACATCATCCGAGTGTCTGACATGAGCCCGAACAGTGTCGGTATTCCAGAAAGAAAAGTAACAACGTTGGAACACTGCCACGGACTCGGAACGAGAGAAAACTGAAAAGTTTTGGACGAAAGGCGAATGTGATGTGTTATCTCGGCCACCAGGATAATCGGACAGCGCTATTTTGATGTGGAGTGCGCAAATGCAAGGGGTCGGAGCCATCAACTTTATTTGAGCAGGAAATCTTTCCCCCTCCTCCCCACTCGATATAATCATTGCTAGATTTTTCGATGGAACCACATGTCTGCATCTCGTACTCAGGGCACTGACGCATTGAATCCATGCATTTGGGCAATTCTTGTTTGTCGCTTACGCATCGACACTACTTATCCGGTTGGCCCTGCAGCCAAGCTCTGATCTTCAACTGTTTTCTTACTGAGCGACATTCTTTAACGCTGTCCGTCATGGCTAATAGTGTTAAAGACCATGCGAGGGACAGTGAATCGGAAGATTACCAATCGTTTCTTTGGGTCGACTTTATCAACGCAATTTTTGAATGGATAAACACGAACCTCCACCGAAATCTAACTTGCCCGTGATATGTGATAAAGGGGGAGTCCGAAGAGTTTAACTAAGATCTTAAAAGACAGCAAATAGCCTATTTCTGATAACATAATTGATTTTTTGACTTGACTCTTTTCCCCAAGCACTTGTGTATACAAAGAAATATTTGAACACCATGCAATGCCAGCACTGCCCGAAACGTTTCTTTGATAGGTGAGATGTCGCTTTTCATAAATTTGTGTTCTTTGTGAATATTTTCCATTTTGTTCTGACCAAAGCTATCGCAGGAACGAGTTCGACCTTCATACCCAGTCTCACAGTGACCGACAGCGAGAAATCCAAAACCCAAAGACAGAAATCGGAGCATTTCTCCACGCGAACGCGCCGGAGGGGCCGCGAAGAACTATTTTACAGGCATCGACTCTGCTGTCACATTGGAATGTTACGGGAGGGAAGAGTATGAACAGCCTAGAACAATTGGTATCGCGGGAGGGCACTGATTGGGAAATCAGATTACGATCAAGCGAGTGCAGACATCAAACATTTTCAGGATGTTCTACGAAAATTTCCGCCCCGGCCCAATAAAGATCTCTATACGATAGAGCTCAATAATGTTTCTTGTGCTGATTGCGATGCAATATTTTCGTCAAGGTGAATATTCAGCTCAAGTGCGAGACTACCAGGGCCAGTCTAATTCGAAACAGTGCCGAATTGGACAATCATCGCTTCTCAAAATTCTGTCCTGGTGCAGCGATTGTAGTCCATGTCATGATGAGAGACAAGTAAGCAGGCACTTCATGGACACGGTCGGCTGAAGCTAATATTGAGCAATGTCGTTATAGCCTAATCAATAAAGGCTATAGAATTGAGAAAAGACTGGTTCCTTTGGAAGGCTACCCCTTGAGAGTACCTTGCAACAAGTGTAAAGACGTTTTTCCGAGTGACGAAGCGAAAGAGGCACATGAGAATTTACGTATGTTTACAAGTAGTTAAAGAATACAGCTGATTGACTAACATTTACTAGATCAAACACACGAGCTCACATGTGTCCAATGTGGTCAAAAATGCGATACCCCGTACGCTTCTCATTCGGTGCCTGGATTGGCGACGAAAGCTGAATATGTATAGATATGAATTACGATTACATTATGACTATCACGATGATATGGAATTCCGACAAACTCGAGAGGAGGTTAGCTCCAGCCAGCCCAGCCATCGACGAGCTTCTAGTCATCCACAGATATCCCACGGAGCCTCATTATCTATTACAACAAGTCCTACCGAAAATGCCATGAGGAGGGTGCACAAGCGGAAGTCGCAAAGATTGCTTGATGCCTGGTCTTTGAAAAGTGTGTGGTCCAGTCCTGTTGATGGAAAAAGGCTGATTGAAACAGAAACCGGAAAAGGTGACGAGGGAGAAATCGTGGCAATTGCTTTCTCACTTCCTGAAGATATGGAAAGAGGTATTTATTGGATCTCTTGTCCGTTGTAGATCTTTGGGTCGTGCCCGATGCTAACGTTAGTCAGTTCATGCCACCGAAGGGAAATTACAAGACGTGGAAGCCCGTGCTGTCGTCAACTTTCCCATCACCCAATTCACGACATGGCTAGATATGAGGGATAATGGTATGTTCATTTTGCTACGTTGTCATGGTACCTCTCGACTGACAATGCGGTTTAGACGAGAAATACCTTGATTCGCCAACATGCAGTGAGAAAGACAGCTTTTCGGACAACGGGCGACCATCTATAGATGAGGATAAAGTTGCTGTCGCTCCCCGTCGAATGTCTCTACTCAAATCCGTCCTTGGCTTGAGATTACCAAAACGTGAGTGCAAATCCATCGTCTGGGAACTATCTACTTACATGAACCAGGACTGTCCAGATCAGATACGTCGTCAAGCCAACCTCGCAAATTGATGAAAAAAGAGAACTCCGTACGATTCTCTTTCGTGTCAAAACCCAAGAAAAGTGGAGAGGCAACGAGGAGTGGAAGTCGCACCAGCAACAGGATCCTGGAATTATCAGAAAAGACCATAGATCTCGGGTCATCGCATCCAGAAGAAACTGGGGGCAGTGACAGCAGTCCCTTTATCCATCTGCGAATATCGGTTGATGGAGCTATTGTCGAAGACAAGTCTGGCCGACGCCGTGTGCTTCAGATGGAACAAATAGCCCACGTTTATGCCGTGGTATCTGCAGATACTTCACTTGGATCAATCAAATCGCGGATCACCTCATTACAATTTCGCGCTGAGACGGATCTGGAAGGCGAAAACCCGAGAGATGCTATTTTAGCATACAAAGAAATCCTAGACATTCTTAGTAAGTATCCGGCGTTGGATACCAATTTTCGCATCAGATCTGGCATCTACCACCGATTGGGATCTGTCTATAGTTCTCTCGGGGCGGCTGGAGAGTCCGAGTATTACTTTCTCAAGGCTTTAGCGATTTACAGGAGAATATATGGGCGTGATCAGAGCGTCATATATTCTTTACTCAACGACATCGCTAAACTGTGCGAGAAGGATGGATACGCGACCGAAGCATCAGCTCTTTACGAGAGAGTCCTGGCTGGTCGATTGAGGGTACTAGGACACAATGACCCGGAAACACTCAATTCTATGCAGGGGCTTGCAAGCATCAAAGCGAATCTAGGGGACCTTGAATCAGCGCTTCAACTCCTCGAGGATGCTGTTCCAGCCTTTGAAACTGTCCTGGGTCTACAACACGAGAGCACACTGGTTGCCATGAGCCATCTATCAAGTCTGTACCAAAAGCTTGGCTTGAATGAACAATCACTCGCGACATCCCGGAAGATGCTTCCGCACTGCAAAAACGTGGTTGGCTATGAGAGTCCACTGACACGAAACACGATCATCAGATATCTCGAAGAAGCTGGAAACTTTGACTTTCCGGCGGATGTCAAATTGATCCTTGATCACTATCGACGATCCAGATCCGCTGAAAGCTTTCGTGTGCTCCAAACCTTGGGGCGGGCTTATATGGATTCGGGTCTGAATCGAGACGCATGTGAAGTCTTTTTGTCGTTATTAGACGAGACCACTGGTGCTAAAGAACTGGACTTGCTTGAGTTCTTTGATGCACTGAGCGCTTTGTGCGTGGCATTGGAACATCTAGGACACTTTGATGAGGCTATCAAAAATTACGGACAACTCTTGCAATCGGCGCATAAAACGCCGTCAGACCATCCCTCACGGTCTCGTATGGATTATGCCAGGAGCCGAGTGACAGATTTGATTCATCGACGCGAAGTTTTGACTGCTGAAAGGCGTGCGTGGGAGATGTTCGAAGACGGACCTTGCACGTCTTGTCAATTGAAGACGAAGTCTCTGTGTAATAGTAAGTCTGCGATTTGAAGGCAAGATGGACTCTGAGAATGCAATTGCTAATCCTTCAAGCTTGCCACATTGTCCGTTTCTGTAGCGTTGCCTGTCACGAGAAAGGCCGCCTAAAACACAAACTATCCTGCATTCCGTCAGTGACTCTTCGCGAATCCAGATCGGTTGCAATAACCCCACGGTGTCCTCCAGCTGTGCAGAATGATGCACTCAGCATGATTCTCCCTGCCGACAGAGGCAGTACACCCCCAAGTATCACAGCGAGTCATACCGTATACCTTGATCCACGGAACTTCACGACTTTCCGCATGAAATTGAGTTCCAACGTCAATACGCTCTTAGTATTCTCTCCAGAAGCCGATATCAGATACACCATCATCGGCAATCTTTCCGAGTCAGGCTCCGACCAAGTCTCCCTACCAGCTTCGGCATCCATGTCAATATCAGCGGGGAAAAAGCCCTCAAATATGACACCATCCACACTTGCAGGCCACCAATGGCTCACACCCGCACAACAAGAATCAGTATCAATCACACCAATGGAGCAGTCAGCTGCTATATATCTGGTCGTGGCACCAGGAGAACAAATGATGAAGAGCCTTGTGGAGAAAAGAGTACGCGCCCGCAGTGGTGGAGGAGAGAAAGAATATTTCGAGGCTCTAGATGTTCCGGACTCGCAACTCATAGAGTTTGCGCAGGGTCTGATGATGAATGGATATATGGGTGAGGCATTTTTGTATATTGTTGGGTGGATGTAATATGTATTCTTTTTCTTTCTCCTTAATGATACTTTTTCATGATATATTTATGATAGGTTGATTCTAGAAAGCATGCATTATCGAACAACAAAGATGTATGTGCATCCAAATTGATCCCTATGACTCCCCTCTGTGTAGTTGATGAGGTAGTACCCACATGTACTTATTCAGTAGATCAAGGTACTGGATCAAAATCACAACCGCAACTCATCTTTACTTCTCCCAAGAACCCATTGTATCTCCTGCACAATTACATCCGGCCTTAGAATATTAACATGATGCCCACACCCAGAAACCTCCACCCACCGCGCATTTGACGAAAGCTGTAATTGTTCGCGCTGCAACTCCTCAGACCGAGAATCCCACTTATCCAATAGATCCCGGAATGCCTGGCGTTGCTCAACAGTACCATTCCTAGCTTCCACTCCAGCCTCGTACATCTTCTCATAGTCCCGAAATGACTGGCATTTAATCACACTCAAAGGTTTGTCCCCTAAAACTCTCTCCTTGAACTGATTCTTCTCGCCTAATTGCCTGCACACTGTCTCATACCCCGCAACCTCGGCCTGTATCGCAGACGCACTTTGACTCATTTCAATTGCTCTCGTTCTCCACTCCTCGGACGACAACTGCGCATTTGCTCTCAACCCCGTAACAGCGGAAAATTTCAAATTACCCATAACGGAATTCATGTTTGTGTCTGGTAGACGGAAATACTCCGGTTGTCGCTCCGTAGAGGCGTCCGCAAGGACCATACCAGCTACTTGATTTGATCGTAAATGCAGAAATTCTCGCGCAACGATGGCGCCATATGAATGCGCGACAAGAACATATGGTCCGGTAATATGAAGCGCATCAAGAAGTGTGCACAACTCCTCTGCTGCGATAATTGCCGCTCCTTTGGTGGAATTTGCGTTATTTTTGTCATTGTCAGTGTTTGTATTTGGTCGACTTTCGCTCTTCCCGAGACCAGTTCGATCGTATACCAGTATACGAGCGAAGCGCGATACGCTTTCTTGGACTCTGGGCCAGGATGAGGATGATTCGCCTGCTCCGGGGAAGATAATTACGATAGGGTCGTTGGTCCATGTGATGTTGTACGTGTACCCCGCAACTAGGCCGGTATCACAAGCATTTGATTGAGATTGAGCATGGCGAGGGGGACCGCTTACTGAGACGAATAGGCGATGTGTTCCGATGGATACGAGTGATAAGAGGGACGGTGCGGTCTCCCATGTGGAAATTTCGTTGGCCATTTTGCTCGGTTTTATCGTTTATGTAGAGAGATGATTGATGAGACGACTGTAGCGTGGATTCACTTAATTTGTTGGTTTAGCCTCAAGGATGGTTGTTTTAGAGGCCGCCCTAGCCCTAACATGCCTGAACGGGTAGAAAGCTGGATGGCGACCATCGTGATTTTGCTGATGACACTCCGGTGCCGCCTTGGAGGACAAATATGTGAATATCCTTATATATCCCTGTATGGTGGTCTGTAAAAAGATATTACATATATAAATACCTTCATGCTGAAGCAGGCAACAATGTCTGACTTGGAAAGAGTTCCGTGGTTTTGGTCAATGAGCGTTTGACACTGAACGTGACATGATCGGAGTATTGCTTCGTTAGTGAATCCTTGTATTTGATTGTAGCAGGAGACATTGGAAGCTCGACACCGTACGGCATGCGGAAAGATTATGCACGATTCATGACCTGAAGTAGGGTCTTATCTTCCTATTCAGACTGTCTACGCAAATGCAATACAAAACAAAGGAGGGCCTGATTGGATAATATGGTGCTCTATATGTAAGAAGATAACATCACTTTAGGTGTTTCTTCATGTATCATGCATGGTACGGTCGAGCCTAATCTGATAGTCCAAATCACCAAATGAATAAACAACAATAGACATAATCTTGATCCACTATAAACGACACCACGAGCCAGAACAATTCCCAATGGTCAAACGATCAACAACTAATACTAATGCGATGAGCTCATTGGCAGACGAGGACTTGACTAGATTCCGGGATCTGATATCCCATTTTGGAAACCGGATACATCGACCAATAACATCGCGAAGGGTCGAATATTGTAAAATTGTCAGATATTGTAAAATGTATAGAATCAGCTTGTTTTCTCTCTGATGACATTGTGGAGCAAGACTCATGGCATAGACATTGAAACATATGATAAATCTATAATCATCAAAACTCGAAAATGGCAGAATTGACTCGCACGTTGCCCGCATCGTGGTATTGTAGTTCGCCCTTGTACCAGCTGGAAAGGCGGGCTGTTTTTCTCAAGGTGTGTGGTGAATACCTCCTTTGATTTTTCTGTCAATGCTAAGTCTGTCTTCATAGTCATGGTACTTGATCGGACCGGTTGTCAGATTCCTGAATGTGGACGAAAAAGTCAGCTTTGAGATTGCACAGCAGCAGATCTATGCTGTACGAGTTTCTGCAACGACAGAATTTCCAGGCAATGATGATTTGAAGGTTTTTGAAGCCAGCACGGTACGCATATATTCATTTTCGAAACGTTTACACTTGATTGTTCATTCTAACAATACTTCTGACCTAGGGCAACCAACTACCCAGCCATGTAACTCCAACCGGACTTTTATTTGCAGCATTAAGCTCATCCGCGCCATCATTCCATGAATTCTTCCCCGATATCGAGAAACTCCTCGCCAAAGTTGACTTCACAAAGCGTCCCTGGAGACGTAGCATCAAATACGAAGGGAACTTTAACTGGAAGACGATGGTAGATGGATATCAGGAATGCCTCCATTGCCAATATACCCATCCATCATTTAGTGTCTACTACCCTCCAACCTTCTACACGGTATACAATCATCAGAATTTTTCTCAGCATGTTGCAGATCCAAAAAAGCCGGATGATGGTTTGTTTCTGTATTTCTTTCCGATTTGTACGCTGAATGTTTACGGTGGTGGGATGAGTTCGTTTCGCGTTTGTCCCACCGAGAATCCAGGAGTTACAAGGATGGAGTTTGATTACTACCATGTTGAAGAAGGTGCAAAGTTCGAAGATTACTTTCAGTTCACAAGGCAAGTTGCCATGGAAGACTTTGAGTTGTGTGAAAAGGCGCAGACGAATCTGGAGAAAGGCGTTTACGGGGAGGGTATTCTGAATCCTGAGAAGGAAAGTGGTGTTGCATGTGAGTTTGGATTTTAGCTTTACTTCCTAGAATTGAGGTCTTTGCTGATACGGTATACTACAGACTATCAAGAAAGGGTTTTCAATCTCGTTCGACAACAATTTGAGGAAGAGAGGAATATGCGTGACGCCGAAGGCGATGGATCAGGAGTTGACTCGGTGCCTACTTCAAGAGTCATCGAGGCGGAGGCCTGAGCGAGTCCGAGAACATCTATAATGATTTGGTTTATCAATTTGATGGCAGGGTAGTCTGATGAATAAAGCATACCATCTCTACTGGAGTCATTTGCCATAGAGCATGCACGCCTATCGCGAGATGTCTGTAAATATCCCCTAATTCCCAAATGATTGCTAAAATGACGTAAACTCCTTGTGATCAACTTTAGGTCTTGCGGGTCTGTTTCAAATAGGAAAACACTTCCTATTTCGGGAATTATTCTTAACCCTAATGTTGATTCGTCGCCTTTCAAATAGTAAGCATGCCACTTAATTAAGCACAATCGTTAGCTGCATATTGATAATCCAGGTGTATCTGCTAGTCTCGAAATTATTTGTGATGATACATCGCATTTGCATATTCAGCTGCACCAACGAACTGCTGAATATTCTATGACCCAACCCTGCAATGGGCTATTTATTGGACAGTCTCCTGTAGCTATTAAACTACACCTAATCATCCCTCGGTTTTAAGCATCAACCGGGAGAGCTAGTTATTGCAAAAAGCCAACAATGACAGAAACATCATCGTTTGTTGCAGGAATTCTGGTTGGTGTCGTTTTGGGCACCACCACCATTCTTTCACTCAGCAGATATTTTGCCCTCATCGGCAGCAATGATAATAATGGTCCAATTTCGAGAACGCCTGAGAATGAAAATAAAACCTTCAAAGCTGAATCCGAGTCTGCTGTGACAAAAGAAACTGAGTTTCCTCCTAACTGGTTTTCTTCAACCGATAACTTCAATCTCGAGACACGTGCTATATTTTCCAAGGTTGATAACCCTAATACACCTCCCCAGCACTCTCAATGATGCCAAATGAAAATTAAACCAATGACGTGAAGCAAAGAGAAGGACTACGCTAATCATATTTGACTTCTTTGACATTTCATTTTGTGTTCATATAGTGCTGGATTCTCCTCACTCATACAAGCCGCTTCTTGAAACCAGGCGACTACCACACATTCACTCTATGCGGCTACTCAGTCTTCCTCATACTAGGCAAAGATTACAAAATCCGCGCTTTCCATAACGTGTGTCGCCATCGAGCCTATACAGTTACCCGAAAGGAGTCGGGAAGTAGTACGGTGTTAGGTTGCAAGTATCATGGATGGAGCTATGATGTCAAAGGGCAGTTGGTGAAAGCGCCTATGTTCGATGGGGTGCCAGGTTTTAGGAAGGAGGATAATGGGTTGTTTGAGGTTCCGTTGAGGGTAAGTGACGGCTCTGGTATGGTTTGGATTAATTTGGACGCAGCAAGGATGAGCGAGGAGGGTGATGATGGAGAAAGACGGGAAAGGGAGGTGGTGGATTCGTTCTTGAATTTGGGGCGAAAGAGGTCTCGGTGGATCGATGGAAGAACTGTCGAGGGAGGGTTTGATTGGAAGAGTGCTGGTGAGTATACTAGACCTAATACCTAGGAGCTTTCAATTTGTCTAACGAGTAGAATCGGCAGTCAACACAGAGACCTTTAACATTGGAATCCCTCAGCTGCCAGCACCGACCCTACTACAATCTTGGTTAGGCAAGAGCTCAAGTCAGACATTGGCTACACGCTTATTTCCCTGTTCAATTGTCTATAAGATTCCTGATACGAATCTATGGTACTCAATTATCTTGCTGCCATCTTCGTCAACCAAGACGCAGATTCGTTGGGACCTCTACTCCCACTCAAGCAAGCCTAATACGACAATTGAAAAAGCAATTATATCCCAGATTGAAGGAGTGATAAGCATCCAAGCTAAGTCCCTTGAGGGTTCACCCCAGCTTGTAGATGATGACAATAGAGGTACATCCATCTGTCGCTCTTTAAATAAGTCATGTGCGAGATACCTTTACTAATTGAAACAGATCTTCAATCTGAAATTCTTGTCCATTTGAAAGCTCATCTGAGGGTTGAAAGGGCGTTAGGAAAGGAGGTTATGCCCGCAATGAACAGGTCAAAAACCAGCGATAAATTCCTACAGGCTGAAACTTGTAAGTTTGCTAAGTCCTCCATAGTGAGGGAAGTAAGAATGCTGATTCGAATGATATAGTGTGCAAGGAATTGGATTGTCTGAGTGGTAACGTATCGGGAGCACGCCCGGGTAGCAAACGACAGGATATTTTGGCTTGGTGATAGCTTGCTTTTTATATTGTTTCCACCAAGATGAGATGTTGGATCATGATCCTTTGCCATACGCAGTCAGCTATCGGCCTGGAAAACAGGAATTAGTTCATGGGTGTGTTTACAAGCGTAAACCTAGGTATCAATTGAATATCCTCGTTTAGTAGAGTTTTGGAATGTAATTTGGACTTCATGGATTTTAATGCAACGTCGACTTGTGGTAATTCATGACTCTAATTCCCTTAACCAGGTATAAATGCACGCCAGTTGACCTAGGCAGGAGTTGCCTCAAAAGCTCTTTTGTTCACGGGCGTCAAAGGCTCTCCCTTAAACCTCCCATCCTCACCAACAACAGCAATAATATTCTTCATCGCATTCAACTCGAAATTAATCCTCGTCTCCAACGCACCTCCACCTATATGCGTCGTCAAAGTCACATTCTCCATCTTTGCCAGGATGGGCGAAACCTGGGGTTCGTGATAGTGCACATCTAGTGCTGCAGCCGATATATGGCCGCTATTCAATGCTTCAATCAGAGCATCTTCGTTGAGTACTTGACCACGGGCAGTGTTGACAATCCTGCCACCGGGTTTCATGAGTGCGAGTTGCTTGCTTCCAATCAAGTCTTGGGTATGCTTGTTGAGCGGCGTATGTAGTGAGACGCAATCAGCGACTTTGAGCAGTTCATCCAGCGATGAATGATAGGTAGCCTCTAAAGCCTCCTCCTCCGCAGTCGATGCACGAACGATATCAAAGTAATGGATCTTCATACCCAACGCCGTCTTTGCTTTGTGTGCCAACTTCTTGCTGATATTTCCAAACCCAACAATACCCAACACATGATTTCTCGGATTCCGTGAGATAGTAGCGATTAGTCTATGTGTAGCGTTGAATATTTCAACATCTGCGGTCCGAGCTGCTAATTGCGAGCGTGTGAAGTTTCGGAAGACGCTGAGAATCATGTACAGTGCTGTGTCGGATACGGCTTCGTCTGATGCACCGGCTCCGTTGGCATACCATATCTTGTGAGCGCCTAGGAGGTCGACGTCTGCCCAGTTGAAGCCGGCGCCGGCAGAGGCGAATATGCGTACTGATGGGGGAAGCAAGGGAATGAGTTCAGCGTCCCATTGGCCCATGAAGCCACCAGTTTGGAAATGAGGCCGGAAGATAGCTGAGAAGTCCCCATATCTATATTTTTGTAAGTATTTAGGTCGAGACAAGAAGTGAATCGAGTAACATACTTCTTCGTTTTCAATGCTTCCATAAACGACTCCCTGTCGGTTTCTGTTGCTTGAACGACATTGAATCGTGAAGCAAACTCGTTATCGTAGAATTCGTGGTTATACTTGATTGCGTCACCGATGTGAAGCACCGTCGGCTTACTTGAGCCTGTTGCTGCCATGATTGCTATGCTATGTATGTATGTATGTATCTTCTTGATTTTGATGGATTACCACCGACTCTCTCCAGGAGCGACGACCCGTTCTTTTTGCAATGTTGAAGACAACATTTTTAGTCTTCTCTAATACTATTGCATTCTGAGGGAATAAGTTACACCTCGCGGAACTTTATCCGCGTTGAGCATGTGAGGGTTGCCATCGGAGAGAAGACCGCTATACAATCCCTCAGTTTCGGCCCCGCTACAAATGATTGTGAAATGCGTAGTTGTTTCACATCTTGCCTGGTCTCTGTTGATTTGACTTAGAAGCTTTTATGGATTTGGAAAGGTTCTATGAATGGATTTCGCTCTAGGTGAAATAACTTTCAAGGTTACAGTCGGAGTATTTGTAACCCTAGCCCTAACCCTAGTTGGAATTAGGGGCATGTATTGTCTTCATGGATATGTACCTAGGTATTGATCGTGGTCATTTAAGTAGTGCTTATTCTAGGTAAGTCTATATTGTATTATACTGTATTTTAGATCAAGCGCCCACTACATCAGGTAGCGTGTTCTCATAAGCTGCGAGTTCGGCCATCGATTTGATAGCCCATTCTTCTCGGTCCTTCTTCGCAGGCTGATATGGCTTTCGGGGGTAGTAGACCTTCTCATCAATACCCATGTCACGGCCGTTAAAATAATATGAAGCAAATTTTGTAAGTGCAATGCCCTCTTTGCACACTTTCTCGGCCTCTGCAACGACTCCCTGCAACTTCCGGGCCTCTTCCGTCTTACCGGCTACCCACAGGTTGTATAGGTGAGATGTAGATTTGGGGAATACGTTGCCCATGCCAGTGACACAGCCCACTCCTCCCCCAATGAGACAAGGAAGAAGCCAGTCGGATGAGCCGGCATATACGCTAAATTGTTCAGGGGTATATTGGTAGCTGAGACGGGTGACTTTGCCTGCGTTACCGCAGGTGAGTTTTGTGCCGACTATGTTGGGGTGTTGCGCAAGTTCGGACATGACGTCTGAGCTCATATCGACGCCGTTTGTGACTGCGGGGAACTTTATCACGCGATTAGTATGATGAAATAGTTCAATGAATCGGGAAGGATATATACATACACTGTAAATCACAACAGGGATCGGGCTGTTATCAGCCACCTCGCGATAGAAACTGAGGATGACCTCCTTGGTCACGGCCTTGGCCCAGTAGTTTGGTGGAAGGAGCAACGCCCATCCAGCTCCAGCCTTTGCAGCATCCTCAGCCAACTGGATTGATTCATTGGTAGAATGTCCAGTGATACCAGCAACGAGGGGATAGTTGGGAACTCCGAGGTCAGTGGCCGCCTTCTTAGCAACGCGAATCAATTCCTGACGGTCGGTGGGCGATAATAGAACTGCCTCTGCATTTGTGCCTGCCAACACAATTCCATGGACTCCGCCACGGATCATGTGTGAGAAATGCTTGTATGCTGCATCGAGATCAAGTTCTTGTCGCGGGGTGTCTTTGTATAGCGAGATGACCGGGACATAGACGCCCGGAGGCAGTTGTTTAGGCTTTGCGGCGATAGTGGAAGGCATGATGACGGTCGTATCTAGTAGACAAAGAAATTGTGACAAAGTGTAACAACAAATAATCCAAAACAAATAGTATCTGTCGGGATGGATGAAATGCGGTTTATACCTTCCCCAAGCGGAAAAGCCAAATGCGGGGAAGTCGGAGGAAAGGCCGATGGACAAAAAGGGATTAAATACTCAGCCATCGCCGCCGTTCGCGGAGACTCTGCCGGTCCTCCTCCATCGCTCTATCGCCCGATCATGACTCTTGCTCTCCATTATCCCGGCACCACATAGCATCAATTGATATCATCATGGCTCCCAAACGACAGCGGCTCCAAGCCGAGTCTCCTCGTGGAGGCCAAATCTCAGGCACACAAGGGGTTCCACGGCCCGATTCAGGGCCATCGTCCTTCAGTGATGCAACAAGAGGGGATCACGGCTTTCTTCCCCAGTTGCATGCCGATAATACTGCCACTATCGCTTCTACTAGTCCAGTTACTAAGATTGACAACCATAGCGGTAATGGGCTCTCGTCGCATATCCACCAGCAAGTGCAGCCGGCTGGGACGCCGATGTCTGCCCCGGCCCGAAATAGCAGTAACCCGGCCAACCTGTACGGCTCCTTACCAGGCATTACACGCAAGATTACTGCGTGTGCGGCTTGCCGGAAGAACAAGGTTCGCAATGCTTCCGATGATGTATCAGCTAGCTATCCTGTGCTTTGCTTGTTTAACGATAACCTAGATCAAATGTGATATGCCCGCGAGTGGGCCGCCGTGCACTCGGTGTCGGCGGAGATCACTTTCGTGTGTACTAAACCGAAGCTTACAATCATTATTGGAAGATACAAAGTGAGTGTCTGAATTTTGCACTTGTGGCTAGTTGGGTTGCATGCAGGGCGTGACAGGTTGAGCAACAGAGGCTAACCCTTCACGTCAGAAACACGGATAACCTCAAAACAGACATTCAAAATCTTCATCGGACTCTGGAAAGGGTCTGTCACTACCTCAAACTTGAGAATCCTGAGCCTTTGTTCAGCATTAATGGTGACCAACAAGCTCCCCCAGTCAATCAGGCCCGGTCGGACGACCAGGCTGCTAATGACACTGAGGGATGCGAGATCTCTCCACCAGAGTCGCCCTCTGCTTCGCATGCCCCAATCGATACCTTTTTAGAAATGGCCAAGATGGGGAAGTCACCATCCAGTGCCGGCTCTCCGCAGAACAAAAAGCGACCAGAGCTTCTGCGAGAAGATTTGATTAGCAGATCAATCATCTCAACTACCGTTGCACAGACTCTTCTAGACCGGTACTTTACGCGGCTAGACCATTACATCTATGGCACTGCTGGCGGATTGTATGACCTTCAGAAACTGAGACAAAACTCACCATCCTTACTGGCGGCAATATGCACTGTGTCTGCATTGCATGACTCACACGATTCGCAAGTGTACGATATCTGCAATAGAGAGCTACGACAGCTGGTTTCACGCTCAATGTTCGAAAAGCGTGATATTAATCACATCCGGGCTCTCTGTATATCTTCATTTTGGCTAGCAGATGCATCTCGTATATTGTCAAGTGATGCCATCCGCCGCGCTGCCGACTTGCGATTGCACCGGTTGATTGATAATGCTTCGTCGTCGCCTCAAAATGCACGACAGACTAGTCATCATCCACCTGAGGTAAAAATGACTGACCGTCTCCGACTATGGTATTTGCTGTTCATTTGTGACCAGCATCTTTC
Organism: Talaromyces pinophilus; assembly: GCA_001571465.2. Lineage (NCBI taxonomy): Eukaryota > Fungi > Ascomycota > Eurotiomycetes > Eurotiales > Trichocomaceae > Talaromyces > Talaromyces pinophilus. The sequence goes on along the minus strand of CP017344.1, from coordinate 894,903 downwards.
CATACTGCATAATCGCGATGCTTTGCTTAGAGGAGACAGGGCAGTGAATATCGATTGGGAATCTTACCTCAGCCATCCTGATACCACGCAGGACGATATCCGTATCTTGTCTCAGGTAAATTTACTCATCATAATGAGCGAAATGCGAGATACTCTTGGCGGGGATTACGAAACGCAAGTACCTCAAGTGCTGTTCAGTCAGATCAACAACTACGCTCGACGGCTTGATCGCTGGTTTAACAAATTCTCTCTTCTATTTCAGCCAAACCAGCAAATTGCCAACTTTCCGAGAAAGGGCCTTGAATTACACTATCAATTTAGCAAGCTGTACCTTGGCCACCATGTTTTTCGAAATCTCAATGGCCAGTCTGTGCCATCGCACTACCTGACGGCAGCAGTAGCAGCACATGATGCAGCTGTTTCAATATTCGATATGATTCTGACTGATACAACGCTACATAGCAGCTTGGTCGGTATGCCGCACTATTTTCACATCATGATTGCCTTTGCTGGTAACTTCTTGCTAGAGATTTGCAAGAACTATCACGATCAACTTAGCATACGAGTACAGAACGACTTTGCCCTCATAGAGCAAGTTCTGGCTGTATTCCAAACAATCCCATGCATATCCCAGCATCCCATTCATCGAATGACACTCGGTCTGGGCCGGAAGCTATATGACTGCGCAGCTAGTGTCGGGCTACCTGCAGACAACACACGACAAAATGCCTATGGTTACAGTGCTGCACCCCATCAATCTCTAATGTCTGCTGGCACAGGTGCAGGTGGCGTTGGCGGCCCGATGGGATTGCAGCACGATCAGTCGGAATATTCTACTATGGGTGGTCAGCCACTATCACAGATGGTAGCAGCGCAGACGACGCCAGACGAATTCTTTCTATTTCCGGATTTGAATTTTGGGTTTACAGACATGACTGCTATGATGGGAATGGAGTAATTGAAGGAAAAGTTATGCCGGTTACCAATTGATGTTGTGTATGAATATCCTCTTTACTTCGATATGCCGTGATGTATATGCATGAAACCAAAAACAAGGTTTCTGAAGGAATGAAAATCACATTCAATCTTCCAAGTCAACGGCCGCATCATCATGAAAGATAACTGTGCCCCAATCGGGTCTATTGAACCTCTTCCCCTTTGGCTTAGCCAACCCATTAATCTTCTCCATCTCTTCCACCGACAACACAAGATTCCCCTGCAAATTCTGCTTAATCCGCTCCACATTCACACTCTTCGGAATAACACTCCATCCCTTCTGAATGCCCCAACTCAACATAACATTCGCCGTCCCCGTTCCCCTCTTCTCAGCAATTTCCTTGATAACATCCACCTGATGCAAACTCCGCTCACTAACAGCGCCTCCTAGCGGTCCAAAAGCCGTTTGATGAATCCCTTTACTCTTGCAATAAGCATGCAACTTATCCTGCGGAAGCAAAGGCTGAATCTCAGTTTGGTTCACAGCCGGCACAATTTTGGCTGTTTGTAGTAACTTTTCGAGGTTGACAGTCGAAAAATTTGCGACGCCGATTGCATTGACTTTGCCCGTTGAGAGGAGGGATTCCATTTCGCGCCATGTGTCTCTAAAGTCCCAGCTGGAGGAGTGTACTTTGCGGTTCTCTTTGCCGTAGTCTTGGGCTGATGCGGGAGGGTCGAGGGTTACGGGCCAGTGCATGAGGTAGAGGTCGACGTAGTCGAGGCAGAGGTCTGAGAGGGATTTGTCGAGGGCTTTTTTTACACGGCGGTGGTCGGAGGACCATCTAATTTGTATAATTAGTATGGATAAAGAAAAGAAAAAGAAAGGATGCTTCTAACAGTTTGGTAGTGACGAAGTACTCCGAGCGAGGGACTTTGGTCTTTTGGAAAACCTCGCCTATTTCAGCTTCATTGTAGTCTGTTTGGCCCTTATCATTAGAGTCTATTTCGCCCTGAAAATACCATGAGCCTCAAGACATACACAACGGCGCGCAATCCTGATTTCACACTTAGCACAGAAATCAATGAAACATCAGCTCAAACAGAGCATACGAACAAAATGCCTATACCCAGCCTCAAAAGCAGCTTCAACGGCCTTAGCAACTTCTCCTGGAGGCGATTTCCATGTTCCGAAACCAACGGCAGGAATCTTAGCTCCGGTGTTGAGGGTGAATGTTTCGACGGCTGCCATTTTTGTAACTATTTTCAAAAACGGCTTCTCTCAAAGTATTGTTTGTTTATAGAATGGTTGCAATCAAGCAGTATATATATTACTTATAACAGCAATCGAAACACGGGGAAAGGTATATGGTACAAAAAACGTACCGACTATGATTCTACATATGTACACTGCAACAGAGGGGTAGTGTAAGAGTCGGAAAGAAGACCGATGCTATTTTCGAGAGGGGTTTCATCATTTATGGTGGACAAACCCTATTTAGACGGTGCTGACAACTTCAAGAGTGTTACGTACTACTACTACTATCCCCTCCCTGCAATGTGCCGATCTGGCACCGGAGCACATGTGTATATAGAGCGTAGATTCTCGCCCAGCCTTGGGACGAAGGATCAAGCGATCATTCTCTATCAGGGCTAAAACCACGCGTTACCAAGTTTTCTCCCTGATGGAGACTAGCACAGCTTTTGCCACGGTAAGTAACTGGAGTCACGTCAGAAATCTCCTTCCCAAGCAAATTATGGGGTACAGATATGCAAGGTCTGTTAGCTCTCAAGATTTGTACAGGTATTGTATCTGAAAGATTATCTTGCTGGTAATATTGAAAAATCCGTCCAGAACGCATCATTTGAATGCTTCCAAAATATCATCATCATCATCATCATCGTTAGTGAATTCCATACTTATCTCCACTCCCTCAAACCCGAATCCACCTTGCCATCCACTCCCCCGTAATCTGTTTCGCCTCATCCACCAACCCCATATCCAACAACAACTGCGTTGTCCCCCTCACTGCCGACTCCAACGCACTCCAAATCCAAGCATGGGTGTAACTCGTATGCTCACCCACAAAAATAGTCTTATACTCCGTCCGAAAATAGGCCGGCAAATAAAGTTCTTGTTGCCCAGCAGCAGGTGCTGCCCAATCCCCTGCTTGGAATTCATCATTTGCCCAAATCTTCCGGCTGTAAGAGCCGGTGAATTGTTCAGAGGCGATGGACCCGTGGATCTCGACGATTGCGCGTTGGACGAGAGATACGTGTTCGATGTCGGTGAGGGCACCGAGAGATTGGCAGGTTGTGCCGGATATGTAGGAGCCAAGGAGGACGCCGGGTCCGGAGGCGTTGAGGTTGTAGGACGGGTAGCAGATGGAGCCGATTGCGGGGATGGAGGTGCTGCCGCAGCCGCCGAAGATTGGCTTATCGAGGTGCTCCCAGAAGCGAGTTTTATACTTCAATGCGACCTTACAGGCAGTCTCATACTGGAGAGTGTTGATTGCGCGTTGGAGCAGGGAGGAGTATTCTGGCAATCTCCAAAGTCGAACCTTCGTGAAAGGAACAGCGGTGATAACGTAATCAAAGTCAATCGTGTCAGCCTCTTGTTGAAAAGGATCAAGTCGATATCCAACCATGACCTTGTCCGTGGTTTCATTGTAGGAAATTTCTTGGACGGCGGTGCCAAACATGGTTCTGTTTTCAACAAGAGGAGTAAAAGCGAGGGGTAATCGGTTCAAGCCTTGGTCAATCGTCTTCCAGGTGCTGGCAGAGAAGTAGACGCTGTCGTAATACCAGGAGTCGTAGTTGTCGGAGAGAGTATCGATCTCATCCGTAATGTCGTTGTCGGCGCCGAGGACGTACTTGATGTACCCGGATTCGGAGAAATCGAGAATTCCGGCATCCACCGCTGATCGATGGGCTGTAAACACATTCTTTGCTGCAGCGAACAGTTTGTCATCGGTGAGGTTTATGAAACGGTTGTATCCGTCAGAGGCTGCGGTGGCGGCGGTGATGTTTGAGTAAGTGGTTGTGGAGTTACTCTTGGGAGCGTTTGAATTGCTTTGAATCCATCTGATGATTGGTCAGTCAGTCTCTCATGCAAGAAAGCATCCATCTCTTGAAAACTCACTTGATGAAGTTCACTATGTATTCAGGGGAATTTCCGTTTATTTTGTTGAGAACATCAGCGAGTTGGAATACCATCTTGTGATCATTGATCTCAACAGTCTCGTTGCCCAACGTCAAATCGACCGGGAATCTCATGGGGCCCATCTCCTGATACTGATACTCGGCGCCAGTAGTATTATCAAGATAAGCAGTGTGGACCCTCCCACCTAATCTGTTGGATGCCTCAATAATCTTCCAATCATGAACCCCAACAGATTCAAGCAGTAGCTAAAGTTCGTTAGCCAGAATTCAACTACGTGTAGCAATACTCACAGCACTCATCAACCCCGACATCCCCGCTCCCAAAATCCCAATACTTTTCTTCTTCGCTTGTGCAACAAACCTCTCATGAGGCTCTTTGGCAGAAAGATACTCAACACCATCAAACCACGGCCCCTCCACATCCCCAATCTCCCCAAGAATGATACCATGCCGTTTGCTTCGTCTCTTCATAACAGTCACCGGTTCAGATCTTCCAACTATATCCGCACCTGAGTAAGCGAATAGACAACCTCCATCTTGAGCTAGCTCCGGAACGAGCCAAACAAATCGTTGAGGTCGCTGGTCTTCCCAGTCTACGTGCCACTTGGCGAAGGGATGATCGCCTACGGCTGTTGAGCCGATGTGGTGGTAGTGAGACTCTTTGGGGTGGGAGAGCGGAGAAGAGCATGAGCCGTAGTGGAGAGAGAGAGGGCCGGAGAGGGGATGAGTGTAGCTGATGTGGATGTTGGCTATACCCCCAGCTTCAACGGTAAGGGGGCCTTTAAAATCGAGGGTTTCGTGGCGGGGAGTTAAAGGGGTGCTGGATGAACATGAAATGATGAGCTGGGAACAGAGTAGGAGACTGGTGAGGGTGGGTTGAAGGAAACCCATGGTTTCTGACTTGAGAGAAGTATCGGTCAAGGGAAACCTTTAACTTCAGCGCCTGCGTATTCAACGGTACGGCTTCAACTTGGGAAGCGGCATCCATGTGTATATATCTCAAGGTTCAGGGCAAGATCCGTCCCAACCATCGTCCTAGATTTCATATTCATTCTGTACTTTCGTCGTACCCTCTTCAATCTCCGGTCGGCTTCCACTCCGCCTTCCCTCAGCCGTGCGCATCTCAAATGCCGTGAGCTTTTCCATACGTAGAGTGTGTGATGGATGGCTGGCGAATCATGCACGGACCGAAATAGGAAGGTCAACTGGTTTCGGATTGTCTTCTATCTGTAATCATCGGATATAACGAGAATAAACCGTCACGATAATTCTCATAGGCAAGAGATCTAGTGCGTTGATTAAAAGTGGACGGCCAGAAATATGGGAATTGCCAAGAGATGCGATAACGCAGTTCCTGGGAAAGATAAACGCAACCAATTTGGCAACGGAATACGTACATAACCTTTAGTTCTATTCTCCTTATCAGTGTCGTCGTAAGATTATTATCTCCAGTAGAGAATGTCCGTATAGCTGTCCAGGGGGCATCGGGGCGCGTCGGTTTTCCTCCGACTGCTTCTTGTCATGGCATTCTCGCCAGTCTCGTCATTCCCCGCAGCCCAGACCTTCCAGGCGTCGTGCTCCACAGTATAGTTGTCTATCAACTCGACAACGATAAGCCTCGCACGAAGCACAGAAAGCGACTTTGCCCCTCTGAAATGCCGCCGGCTCCGCTCCTCGCGAGAAAGATAGGTCCGCATACGCGAATCCTCTCGGTGATAGAAGTTGCAATAATTCTACAAGTAGATCCAACTTAGTACGTAGTAATGCCAGCCTGTGAGGGGCTTCCCGCCTGGCATGCCGATTTAGTGGCTAACCCCAGAATTTCTTCCAGAAAAGCAGATTTTTTGACACCACTCCGGGTTAGACTACTGATACTTCTTCTACTCACGAGACTCGAGTCACTTAATAGATGGAGATGAGTACGTGGCGGATATTTGTTCATCCCTCTTATTTCATTTCTTCGTATTCTATGTATGTAGTATGTTATAGTTTATACTAGGGTGCAAATATCCCACTTTAACTTTTACTTCTCGTAAGAAATATGGTGAATTAAGGACTTGTAGTTTTGGCTCTTGATTGATTATAGTACATAATTAATATGTGGACCTAGTGATAACGATATAATAACCAATCATGTTAAGAAATAAACTATTATTGACTTTATATAGTGTGTATGTTATGTCTGTATGTTTTCTCGTATATCTAGTAGTGCGTCTGGATTGCCGGCTGCCTTCCGCTTTGGGGAACCAATGACTGTGTAGGTTTTCTATGTTGATCTAGTAGCGTTTCCTTTCATGCCCCGTAGTTGCGATAACGACAAGCGAGCCTTGATTACAGCTTGACACCTAGCCTGCATGGACTCTATCAAATCCTTAAGAAATTGCTCTGGTAAAGCATCCTATGAAGCATGTATAATCTCATATAATTTATCATAAGAAGCTGCTCATCATTTAGATATTATTTCTATATCTAATTCTTTATCTGGAAGTGGAGAATGGTTCGTAAACTGGTCATGTAGTATGCGACTGTTAGTAGTCTGTCTCAAGAGATAAGAAACACCGAGCTGGCGGGAAATTCCGTCTTATTAGTAGGTGACTTCGTGGGCCAATCGGCCGAGTACTATTCAGTGAAAATCAAAGCAAGGGTCATTGCCACGTTATAGTTTATCACTGGTAGGTTCTACCCAAATTGATGCCCAACCCTTATTAAGTTTCTCCCAGATGCGGTGGGACTTACGTTTCCGCGCGAGGAGGTGTAGCTGATGGAGTGATCCCTAAGATAATCTTCTAGGAAAATGACAGTACTACTCGCTGCTAAAACGGATGTTGCTCAACATCTACGGCGTAGTGGAGGGAGGTTGTCTGGCACTAGAGGCGGGCGCCGTCAGTGGAATAGCGGACCGGGGACTGATGCGTCGACAACTCGCAAGATAGGCAACCGGATCTTCTCAGGAGCGATCATACTTACATCCCCACGAGTCCAGCACCTGCCTCGCTGAACGGGCCGGAGAGTGCCAGCAATCCTACGCCATTGACACATGAGGGACCGCCAAAGTCACACGACGTCCTCCCCGCTAAGTCTGCGAACCTGAGCGAAGAATTACAAGCTGCGGAACTATGGTAGGGAGTAAGGAGTCAGTGGAACATCTATGGTGTATCTTTAATCACACGAGGGGAGCTACTTGTGTCCAGTCAAGCATCAACATTTCAGTAGAGGCGATCTGGAATTGGCAAGTAACCCCTGTAAAAAAATTCATATTAACAAACCCACCGGACTCAGCCATAGTAAGATGGATCCAGGTCCCGTGATGACAGATGAAGGAGGTTTCGAGTGTCTTGTATTAAACTTAGGTTTGGTAGGATGTCGCGTTGCTATCTATTGAAAAACAAGTACTGAGGACTGTTGAATTTTGACTTCATCTGCGTTAGCCTTGTAACAGCCGAGAAGAATTACTAGTAGCCGCATGAATTGTGTATTTCTCCACCACCAGTACTCCCTACCCGAGAGTACTAGCTGGCCTGCGTATACAAGTCTTGCCCAAAGGCCAGTATTCCAACTTGATGTTAAATAGAGAACACATGATGTTCCTAGACAGTTTGCGAGGTCAAGACGCACCTAGACATGTGTCTAGAGATGGGAGTATCCGCAGAATCTTCTAGAAATGGTTTATTGTTTACGTGTATTATGGAATAAAACGTGAAATAATACCGTCAAGCGTAACTTTCGGATTAACACTATCCTTGACTAGTCCATATCTATACGTCTACTATGTATACTACGTAGTAGAGCAATGTTTATTTGATTGTCAAGCTGATTATGCAACTTACTGTAATAGAATATTTGGCTTTGTACCTGAAGTTACTAGCTGTTGAAAATGGTGAAAAGATCCACGAAGTCTTTCGCCCTGGTAATATAGTCATTAGCGCCTACTTGACTAATGACGACAACTTTCTCGAAATTTGTCATTTATACGATTTCATAATGCATTATACATGTCTATGCAGAAGACTTAGTTGAGTATACAATTTGTATACCGAATCATAACTTCTTCGGTGCATAGTCTTCTAAATACTCCTTTATCGTCTTCACAAGGTCTCCATCCTGCTGAAATCCAAGCTCACTTGCCCGCGAAATATCAAACTCGGCAGGCCATGAGCCAATAATCTGCTCAACAGAGGTATCCGGAATCTCCTTGACAAGTTTCCGTACCTGCTCGCCACCGATTTGCAGCAAAGCATCTAGCATTTCCTGAACCGTGACTGTGATACCCGGTAGATTGACTATTCTCGAGGATCCGCGGGCCACGTCCTTGTTGAATGCTTCTGTGGGAATATCTCTGGCGATAATGAGGTTCTTGATAACTGTCCTTGTCGAACAAACCCACAACTTCATCGATGTCGGCACGGGTAACTCACTCTCTTCGCCGTTTAATGGCTCGCGAAGGATACCAGAACAGAAACTGGACGCTGCCCCTGAAGGTTTACCGGGCCTAACAATAATCGTTGGTAAACGGACAATTCTACCATCAAGCAGACCTCTTCGCGAATAATCGTTCAGCAGAGTCTCGCCCATTTGCTTTTGTGACCCATACGATGACTGCGGTAGCGGTATCGTGTTCTCGGTCACTTTCTCTTGCTGTTTCGGATCTGTCGGTCCAAAAACTGCAAGACTAGAGGGGAATATAACTCGAATACCAGGCCGAACTGTGCGCAGAGTGTCCATCATATGCCGCATCGAGTCCACGTTGACTTTCAAGCCCAACTCAAGATTTGCCTCTGCGGCACCGGACATGATTCCGTGGAGGAGATAGACGTGTGTAAATGCTGTGGATGAGCATAGTTCCTGACATGTTGCGAATGAAGTGAGATCTGCAGCGAGGGAATTGATCTTTGGGGACGATGCAGTCTTGTTATCGGCCGATGGTACGGGTGGTTTCATCACATCGGTCAATGTGATTGATGAGACTTGGGCATCTGAAAACAGCTCTTTGGCGAGGGCTTGGCCGATGAAGCCGCCTGCACCGGTGATGAGGATTTTCATGCTCATTGTTCTGGTGGTGAGCGATGTCGACGAAGGGTACTAGTAGCAGAAGGGTCGTTAGATAGTGAAATCACTTTCGTTGCGCTATTTATTCAAAATTCAGATTGAATGTAATATCACATGCACATAATTTACTTTACAATGTTTCTTTTCATGTTGTCTCATCCAGGTCGATAATGATTGGCGACGATTGCCGACTCGGGAAGGTATCGCTGGTATCGGACCATCTCCGACTCTATGCGGATACCTTGCCGAGCCCTAATTGACCGGGAAGCTGTCCGTCATCTAAACACGAATGATCTCCATAATCGCTCTCTCGCTTCTCCATTTGGGGAAATGAAATGAGCGCGAAACAAAAGCTCCACACCGGGGTGTGTAGCTCCTTATCCTAAAAGATTTTGATTTGGGGGTCCAGCAACCTATCGTATTTTACTCCAGGGTAAGGTACGACGAACTATATTGGGAAGCGTTCTTACTGGTTTACAGACTTCAACACTTCCAGGTTTTCAATCTTTGTTAACACCAAAAGCAGGCCTTTATATACATAATACTGCGATTTACGTGCGATGGCGGAGGCGGCTTTAGATATGGTGGTCATTTCTGGTGAGGAGCTACGAAAACATCGCACTACGGAAGACTGTTGGATTGCTGTGCATTCCAAAGTGTACGATGTAACTGAGTTCCTTGAAGAGCACCCAGGCGGCGCTGCCAGTAAGTTTCTACTGTTCATTCATTGAGCTGTTCCTATCGCTTAGCGTACCTCAGCAAGAGGTGCAGGTAGAACAATAGAGCTGACATGAACACAGTTATCCTGAAATATGCCGGTGCCGACGCTACACAAGCTTATGACGAAGTCCATGCCCCAGGTATTATACATGAGACTCTAGCTGGAGAACATTACAAGGGCCAAATCGACCCTCTTGATACTCCCAAGATCGAGGAACAAGTGAAGACCACCACTGGTGAACAAGTCAAGGTTACCCAGATAACCACTGAGAAGTCAGAAATCCCACACCTAAGTACCCTGTTATCGGTGGCAGACTTCGAAGTTGTCGCCCAAAAGAAGTTTTCCACAAAGACATTCGCATTCTACTCATCAGCAGCCACCGATCTCATTTCACATCGCGATAACCTCGACAGCTATCGCAATCTTCTGCTCAGGCCACGGGTGCTTCGGAACGTCAAAAATGTTTCGATAAAACGCCGCATTCTAGGCTACGAGAGCAGCGCACCTTTTTTTGTCAGTCCTGCAGCAATGGCAAAGTTAGCACATCCAGATGGCGAATTGGCGATCGCACGAGCTTGCGCAGAAGATAACATTATCCAAATCATTTCTAATAATGCATCATACCCGCTTCAAGATATCGTCGCAGCTGGAAAGCCCGGTCAAATATTCTTCCTACAATTATATGTCAATTCAGAGCGACAAAAGACGGAGCAATTACTCAACAAAGCTCGCGAAGCTGGCATCAAAGCGATATTCATCACAGTGGATGCCCCTATACCCGGAAAGCGAGAAGCCGATGAACGAATTTCGGCAGAGAACTTCGTCTCTGCCATGAGTGGAGCGGTAGCCACGAATGATAAGAAAGGAGGTGGTCTAGGTCGGGTTATGGCTCAATACATTGATTCGTCGCTGAATTGGGAGGATTTAGCTTGGATTAAGAAGGTTTCGGGATTGCCAGTCTTCTTGAAGGGTGTGCAGACAGCTGCTGATGCAAAATTGGCTGTTGAATATGGTTGTGCGGGTGTTTTGTTGAGTAACCATGGAGGCAGATCTTTGGATACGTGAGTTCCAACCATATAATCATTGCGATTTTGACTCGTGTTGCCATCTTCATCGTACTGACAAGTTCAGGGTACAACCTGCAATCGTAACATTACTGGAAATTCACAAAGAATGTCCGGAGATCTTGGGCCAGCTAGAGATCTATGTTGACGGTGGCATTCGACGAGGAACCGACATATTGAAGACTCTTGCATTAGGTGCTACAGCCGTTGGTGTCGGCCGACCATATTTATACTCCTTGGCTTATGGCAAAGAAGGTGTCCAGCATCTGACCGAGAGTATGTTGACTCAAAGACGCTATTTTAATATATACCGTTACTGACCTACTATATAGTCCTTAAGGATGAACTAGAATGCACAATGAAACTGGCTGGAATCACAAATCTGGACCAGGCAAATCCGGGCATGGTAAATACAACCAAATTGGAGCATCTCATCAGAACGGGAGGTGAGAAGCATCCCTGGATCAAATGGGAGCCAAGGTCCAGACTTTAAACAGGATGTGTTCCTTTATTTGTTGTCACGACTATAGAAGTAGGATCTCAATGTTGGGAAAACTTTGGATAGATTCCAGTTTTGGTAGTACTGAAACTCGTATACATCTTCCCGGTTGAATTTACTTGCATTAGAACCGGCATTATTGGCTATCCAAGTCCTGAATCACATTCCTTTCTTTGAAATTCAGTAGGGGGTAGTGAATAAATTGTTTTTAGAATCTCCTCGACGTAAAGCCTTCCATATATCAACTCCTTCATCTCAAAAGTTCTTCGCGACCCATCTCTCCATGGTGATGCTCACATGTTAACCCACGACGACCAACATATGGGCTACGGAATCCTTGCGGGCACCGTTATTTTCGTAAAACAGATGGGCACGAATATGGTCGAGACGATCTTTGATGACCCTGAAAAGTTTGACCCAAATAGATATATGCGAAATGTCGATCTTCCCTATCCGGCGACTTTTGGATTTGGTGGCCGACAATGCCCACGACATCATATTGCACGGTCTAATCTTTTTATCGGGCATTTCGGGTCTCCTGTGAGGGTATGATATCAAGTCTGGGAAAGCCAACATGGATCACAAAGAGATTGCTTCGTCAGGAGGTATATTTGTTGTTAGAATATTGAAGTGACGAACGTATAAAGACGATCGAAAATATTGGCGGAGACAAGACCAGGAAGAATAGGGCTATGAATTTTCCGTACAAATGTTTGGATGAACATGTCATTGCCACTTCAATACATGATTCCACCAAGATTGTGCCAACTTTCCTGGTTGGACTAAAGCGACGCTTCTTTACGTTCAATAATTAATACCATTGGACCTCCTTCAAATGTTATCATGCTGATGTATGTCTATAAGAAATCTGTATTTATGATCATCATTCCAAATCCTTCAGACCGTCCCGGACTTTGGGCAACACATAACGACCATAGTCGATAGCATCATTCAGGTTGTCATATCCACGAATGGAAATGAGATCAGCACCAAGTTTAATATAATCGAGGATCGAATCTGCGACAGTCTGCGGTGATCCGACCAACGCAGTTGACGCCCCACGTGCATTCGTCGCTGTCACAGTAGGGTACCATAAGGCACGATCTTGTACCTCTCCGCGAGCAGCAATCTCAAGCAAACGCTGGGAACCAACGTTCTGCGGAGCCGGTGCAACAGCAGGGACCTTCCCTTGTCCGTTGGCTCGGTTGGTAGTGAGCGCATCGAGTGTGCGGTGCGCCTTTTCCCAAGCAAGCTCATCAGTCTCAGCAATGATAGGTCGGAACGTGACCCAGATGCGAGGCCGATCAACGCGACCTGCCTTTTCTGCCTCTGCATAGATGCGGTCGATCTGTTCCTTTGTCTCCTTGAGGGGTTCACCCCAAAGCCCAAAGATATCACCAAGCGAGCCACCGATTCGATATGCCTCGTCGGAAGAACCACCGACAGAGACTGGGATAGTCTTATTGACTGGGCGCACTCTATTACTGAACTGTTTGAACTTGAAAAATTCACTGTCCCAGTCAAATGGGTCGGCGGATTCCCAAGCGCGACGCAAGATCCGGATATAGTCCTCGAGACGCGCATAACGCTGGTCTTTAGTCAGAAAGTCGCCTTCCTTTGCCTGTTCGACATCACTGCCTCCAGCAATGAAATGGACAACCACACGACCACCGCCTAGTTGATCGAGAGTTGCCAATGCTTTGGCGGCAACGGTAGGAGGGAGCGTATTCGGTCGGAGTGCTATAATGACCTTGATTTGCTTGGTCACGGCGAGAATCGTTGCTCCTATGGTGAACGGATCATACGAAGATGAATCGTAGGGTACTAAAGTATAGTTGAAGCCATAGTCATCCAGGTTCCGGGCATATCGGATCAGATACTCAGGGTCGATCCCAGCATTCGGAGCCGGATTGATCTCCGTTGATGCGTTAGGAAACGTGACACTGATGAATTCCGGCATTTTGATTTTGTTCTTTCAGCTATATTGTCTATATTTTCCAGGTGAAACCACTCACCTGACGAGGAAACGCGGGGTTTTATACCCTCCCCTCGCACCAAGGTCGATCACGAAGCGATATCAATAATTGCGTCTTATCACGCAATTCGATCTAATCTTATCTATCTAGGAACATTAGCATTCAGTGCTATAGCTTATTTTGACTAGTCAATAAAATCATATGTTAGCTAAACAGGGTCTAGGAACGAGCAGTTGGCATGATATTGAGGATATTGCCTGAATGATGGCAGGGTTAGACTTGGGGCTTAGGGCTGGTACGGTTAACCCTAAGGGTAACCCTGGAAGGTGTATGTTCTATGTATCATAATGATCACACTAATCAAGGGATGAACCAACACTCATATTCTTCTCGGGGTCTATTTTACTCGTTCCTCCATTTGATCATCCTTACGGCGAACCCTTTGCGTGGGTCAAAATAGCAGTATGTAATATCACGGCGAGTCCGTTGATGAAAGATGTGGATGGCTGAAACCACTTCAGTTTATCAATCACACGTAGTATGAAAACTCAAAACTACATATTACATGCATACTAGATTGAATTGTATACGAAATTTGCTTTTCCGGAAAGCACTCATTGGCTAACGAGTAATGACATCTTTCAACTCTGTCTGGGCAAACTATATCGTAGGCATTAAGCTCTGTAAACGGGAATCTTAATACAAGATTGAATCTTCTCGGGGTATAGATCATACCTACGTAGTCATACGTATCATCAGCACAGACCGACAATCAGAGTGAATCTCGTCCGAGTGAAGCTTGCCTCCAACTCAGCGATCTTTCGACTGTCGTTGGTCAACCCGATCTCAAGCGTGCTGTTTTCGGCAGTCGAGACAAGGAAAAAAAATGCGCCCCACATCATCGCCGAGGATGGTCGCCGATAACTTTCTCAGCCTTGTCAGCCTCAAAAGGGTCTTAGGCTTGAAGTTTAGTAAGCTTTGTACCCTCCATTGGGCTGAGTAATACGAGGGCAAGCAAGTCAGGATAAAAGTCAGCTAGATTCTACTTGCGGTATGCTATTTCGACGCGGATTTCTCGACCGACACCACTCGGGGATTGGTCAAGAATGGTGCATGGTTTGCAACGTAAGAAATTTGGAATTAAAAGCCGATGAACTAGGCGGCGTCTAAGGTCGTGGTGCATTATCAAAATAGAAATAGAAAGATATAATTTGAGTACGAAGTCTATATATCATGTTAGACGTGTCCTACTTAATCCAATTGTTTCACTGTAGTGAAGAATCAAGCAACGTTGGACGCGTCCTACTTGGTGTGAAAATCCATCTCTAGTCAAACATAAAACAACACCGTCTTGACACATATCCTTCTCGGGACTACATCCTTAACATCATCTTCAAGATGGCTTCCGAAAGAGATGGTCCCAGAGATATTGAGGGGAATAAAAGCGATCAAGCCTTTCTCCTGAACGATAACGTACACAGCTTCTCATGGGAACAGTTGATCGTTACGGTCAAGGACCGCGAAACGAAAAAGGCAAAGGATCTTATCTGCGATGTCAACGGCAGTGTTGGGAAAGGTACATTAAACTTCCCTCTCTGTGATAGAGTTGCAATCGTTGCGGCGGATATCTATCATGGAAACTGACTTCAATGGCAAACAGGAGAGCTCATGGCGCTCATGGGCCCATCCGGTTGTGGCAAGACAACCTTGCTTAACCTTCTCGCTCGCCGCACCCCTACCACGAATGCCAAAGTTTCGGGCCATACCATGGTCGGTGGTGCCGACATCGATAACGCCTCTTTTAAACGTATCAGCTCATATGTTGAGCAGGAGGATACCCTGATTGGATCCTTGACTGTGGAAGAAACACTCAAATTTAGTGCAGAGCTAGCTCTTCCTAGGTATGTAATTGTTACTAGTATCGTCGAACTACGACACTCATTCAAGTCTGTATAGTTCCATATCTAAAGCCGAGCGCATTCAAAGGGTGCAACTACTACTAAAGGCCTTTGGTATTCAGGGGCAAGCAAAAACCCTAATCGGCACTCCGATCCAGAAGGGTATCAGTGGAGGACAGAAACGTCGAGTGAGTGTGGCAAGCCAGTTGATCACCTCACCAAAGATCCTTTTCATGGATGAACCTACAAGTGGGTTGGATTCTACTGCCAGTTATGAAGTTATTTCGTACCTCAAGAAGCTTGCCAGAAGGAACAATGTAAGTTTCGAATTGAGCGGTAGTCGAACATGCATGCTAACATTGAATAGCTCATCGTCATAGCCAGTATCCATCAACCATCAACCTCCACATTCGAACTATTCGACAAGTTGCTACTACTCTCCAAAGGAAGGACATGTTACTTTGGTCCGACTGCTACAGTCGGAAACCACTTTGGCAACATCGGATATCCCATTCCAATGAATGTCAACCCCGCAGAATTCATTCTTGATATTGTCAGCACAGATTTTTCTCGTGATGAGGAAGACGGCATATATGGTGAAAAGTGCAACTCTAGCCAGCCTGCTAGGACTGCGAATGAACGGCTTGAATACATTTTGAAGAGCTGGCAAGAATCAGGACAAGCACGCTTCGAGGACACACATGCAGCTCATCCTCCTGATGGACAGGATGCTGACGCCAGGATGAAATTGTTAGTTGAAGACGTTGCAAGTTCTCGACCAGCCTGGTACCGGATTGTGTTTGCGCTGCTTCGTCGGTCTTTTATCAAGAGTAATCGGGATGTCGTTGCATACGGTATTCGAATTGCTATGTACCTTGGTCTCGCCATCATGATGGGAACGGTCTGGTTACGCCTTCATGAATCTCAGGAGTATATTCAGCCTTTTATCAATGCTATCGTGAGTTTGACTCCCGTTCATATCAAGGAGCCAAATTGCTGACATCCACATTCTCTAGTTCTTCGGTTCAGCTTTTATGTCCTTCATGGCAGTGGCATACGTACCAGCCTACCTTGAAGACCGCTCGACATTCGTCAAAGAACGTGCCAATGGATTATACGGAGCAACTCCCTTCATCGTTTCGAATTTCCTGATTGGTCTTCCCTATTTATGTAAGCATGTCTCCTCCACCCCGGTGATGGTGCCTTACTAACATTAAACAGTCTTGATCTCACTCCTCTTCTCGCTCGTTGCCTACTGGCTCTCAAACTTCCAGCCCAGTGCCGTCGCGTTCTTCACTTGGGTCATGTGGCTATTCCTCGATCTTGTCGCGGCAGAGTCACTTGTCGTACTCATGTCATCCATCTTCCCCAACTTTGTCATTTCACTAGCCCTGGTCGCTTTCGCGAATGGTTTGTGGATGAGTGTAGGCGGATTCTTGGTTACTCCAACGATATTGAATCCTTTCTGGAAATATGTTTTCCACTACATTGACTATCAGGTACGGGCTTACCCTAGCCCTCACCACGACCCCCCATTGTCGAGCTACTGGCATACTAACAAAATATATGAAATAGGCATACGTCTTCCAAGGAATGATGGTAAACGAATTTTCTCGTCGCAACTACTCCTGTGGCGCGTCTTGTCAATGCATGTTTCAGACCGACCTTGCATCAAAATGTCAGATTCGTGGCTCCGGCGTCCTGCAGCAATACGGATACGCCGAAGGTCGCACAGGGAAATGGGTTGGTATCCTCATCGGAATTATCGCTGTATATCGGTTGTTTGGTTGGATTGCTCTGGCTTTGAAGCGTACCTAGTACGGTAACACCCACTGTACGTAGCTAGTCAGGGTTTGAACTCGGATTTTCTTCTTTTTCTTGTCTTCCGTTCGGTTTGGAGCCACGATTCATTTCAAGAGGCGTCGTTCAGCTGGCCCCGTGTTTGTTGGAGATAGAAAGTAATTATAGAAACCAAATCTTGAGCTTGCTCGTCGTCTCACGAAAATATGTAGCTAGGTAAATGTCACACAAATCACAGCGCTTGGTGTTGTGGTGAAACACCTACCGGACAATACGATTCAATAGCTACGGATTTCCTTCCTATCTGATTGAGGTTATGGAAGTTTGAAACTCATACGTATATTGAAAAACAAAAGCAACATGGGCGCATGAATCACTCGATTGACTTTACATGATCAACCCATGAACTCAAAAATAACCAGCCCTGCGAAAGTCGGCTACATGCCACAGACATACTACATGGTGGCTACATAAAAAAAAACTGTCGGTCTGTCCACGAAAAACTCAGAATCATAGGGCTGGCTGAAACGTCACTAGAATCACCCGATTTGGAAAGGTGTTCGGGGACCTGACGGACAAAGAGATGTTTAGACCTGACGCATGCGTTGGCTCCAGATCAGGATTGTAGGAACAGAGACTTCGAGGCCACTCAGCGCATCCAAACCCACGCTCATGATAGACATCGATAACGCTGTCTTTGTACAATGGTGGGAAGTATGGATGTCTGTCTCAGTTGTGCGGAGAAAGAAGGAGAAAAGGAGTTTCAGAAAGATGCATAGATTTAGAAAAGCACTATCTGCATAAAGTAGCATATTATGGATATACAGGTATGTGGAAAATCAAGAAGGATTCGTATCAGACCGAAACATAGGAGAAAATCTTAATTAGTCCTAACCCTCTCATACTACTGTTTGCCTATATTGCCTGCAGATCTCCGGCAATATCAGTTGATTGGAAACATGCCTCAGATGCTGTTCCTGACTTGGTAGGATTCCCAGGTGACAAGGGTTGGGGTTAGAAGTTTCAACCATAGATGATATATGTTACAGTCTGGAGTCTAAATATCCAGTGATGCCCAGGTGCAAAAGTATTTACCGGCAACTACCAAATGCAACAAACGACGCAAAGGCTAGATTCAACACGGCACTTGATTTAAAGAAGCTTTGACTCCATTACACTAAGCATTGGGATAGGTTAATACATCAAACAGTCTCAATATCAATCCACAACTTCACCGCCCTTTCCATTCCATTCCAAGACCCTGCACCACAGTATGACTCGAAAATGACTAGGTTGGTGTGACCAATAGGTATCTGGTCTTACATACTTAGATATTTTTCTGCCTTCGCCTGTTCCGTTCAGACTATTTCCATACTGAGGCAACATCCTTGACTTTGATATATACGTTCTTGAACGCGCCAGGAGTGTATGACAGAGAAATGGACTCATTGTCATCGCTGGGAAAAATCTGCGCTGTAATCACGCTTTCACCTTGGCCTCCGAATACCTCCACTAAAGACCAATCAACTAGCACACGGAGCGTCACCCTACCATGTGCATCTGGGATAAGCGCAGCAGAGTAGGTACCCGGGAACACTGGGGCAAAGTTGACATCTCCCGAATTTGTTCGATCAACAAAAAACTGCTGCGTTGACGCATCGTAGCCAATGACCGTTGCCTGAGAACCATCCTTACTCGATCGGACGAGAAGTCGCATGGTGGAATCTTCCTGAGCACTGCTGTTGATGGTAGAGACGATATCAAAAGCTAGCGTCACATCTAGAGATTTCCCAGTCACTGGAAGATCGAATTTTGAACCGGGTAAAGTGTCCCATTTCTTGTCATAACAAGTCGATGAGATGGGTGCTAAGTTATAAGGCTCTTGTACGAGCGTAATCTTGGAATCAATAGTAGCGAGGGAGTATTTGCGCATCACCGACATCGAGCTCCTCCAAGGGTTGGTTGGGATGTCCGATCCGTATGCCCAATTGTTGGCCCAACCAACAGCAACACGGTCATACCCGTCAAGACCGTTGTAAGTTGCGGCCGCATAATAGTCTGGACCGTGGTCTACCCAGTTTGCCTTTTGCTCTTCGGCAAGTGACTCGGAGAAGACAATCTCACCCACCATGAGATGACCCCAGCCTGTCGCGCCTGTATTGAAATCGGCGATCTCGAGTACCGCAGTTTGGTTGGCGAAATTCGACACGTCCCAACCTTGCCACGCCAGGGTTCCAGTGTTCTGGCCGGTAGCACTGCGGACGACCTTGCCGTTCACCTTCAAATTGAGAGAGGTTTCTGTATCGCTCGGGGTGCCGTAGGTGGAGGGATTGTATGGATGATACCCACCAGCGATTCGGAAATTCATGAAGGATTTAGCGATGACGAAGGCTTCGGATGTTATCGCCCCTGTATTGGAGTCTCCGTGGAAGTACGTGTCCAACACATTGCTAACTTTGTCTTCTCCCGTCACAGGTGTGATACCAACAAAATCGCCGGTTGCAGTCCAGTTTAGAGCCGCTGTAGAAGATGCTAGAGAAGACGTGTCTTGCCAGTCCTCGACAACCGAACTACCTGCCGGTCCGCCGACGGCTGCATAGACAGTATCCGCATCTGCTGTGAAGGTGGTGCCATCGAAGGATCCCACGAAATATTGGGTGCCTGAGCCGATGGTAGGTCCGCCAGGATTCGACCCGAGCTGCAAGACCCATTTCACATTATTCTTGTCGCCGTCGACAGGAAGCGGAAATAGCCCGGGGCATTCCCACTGGCCAGAGATGGCGTTTGCTGGACCAAATGCACTAACCTTCGTCCAATCTTTGAGGTTCGGGGAAGTATAGATAAGTACCATGTGATCATTAGGTAAGGAGACCACCATAGTCCAATGCTTCTGAGAGTCCTCCCAGAAAACAAATGGATCTCGAAAGTTCTGAATCGTGTCTGCAGTAATGTATTCCGTAGGCGGCTCATGGATGACTGGGTTTTGAGCGTCGTATGTTGTCCATGTCATGCCATCATCAAGACTGTAGGCGATAGACTGAGATTCTTGGCCACTAACGACAGTCTTTCCACTCGGGAGTGTCATGTTCTGAGCGTAGTGGGAGGTGTAGATTGCGACCAACGGCGGATGTCCACGCGTACCGAAACCGCTGGTGTTCTCGGTGTCCACGACAGCACTTCCCGAGTAAAAATACTCCTGAACATTTCCGCCTGCATCCTTACGAACCTCTAGAGCAATAGGTTGCTCAGTCCAATGCAACAAATCATTGCTAGTGGCGTGGCCCCAGGAGATGTTCCCCCAGGTCATTCCTCCGGGATTGTACTGGAAGTATAGATGATAGACCCCTTTGTGATAAAGCATTCCATTAGGATCATTCATCCAGTTCTTCTCGGGCGAGAAATGATACTGATCGCGGTATTGCTCCTGGTATGTTTCCGCTACGCAGAGTACACCCAGTGAAGCAAACAAAATGGCCTTTCGGATGATCGTTGAGTAAAACATATTGGGCGGTCTGTACCATGATAAACAGGTTCTCAAGATTGAACGTTGTCTGTTAGAAGAAGTTCTGAGTCCCTGTTTAATGGCGGCATGATGTCTTTAAATATCTTTTCTCTCTCCAGATTGGAAATTCCCTTTCCAAAGTAAGATAAATTAAATTGTGATACCTGAAGTACAGCGATGTTGAATGATAAAAGGGCAGCGCCTGCTCCGTTATACAGCGATTTTTCGTTATATCCGTGGCATTTAGTGCTATCTAAATTCTAGGTTCTGGGGAGGATCATAATTTGTTAGTTGTATGCGCGTTCGTTATATTTAAGGTTCACTGTACTTCCGCTATATTTTGCGCTAATATCACCAGGATACTCCCCACGGGGTAAGATACGCTGTCTCTCGCCAAGTTTAGGAGATGACAGGGTCTGATCAGTGATCACACCTTGTCAGTGTGCGATGGTGGAAAGAGGACATCGGAGGACTGTATTCCGAACAACCTTGAAATCATGCTATCGGATTCACAGCTCCTCCGCGAGATATTGGCCCCATCCACGTACGGTTTATCCAGTCTGACCGTGCGGTTAGCACCGTCAATAAAATGGCCTCAGGACGTCTTTCCCAGGCAGGTTTCAAAAAGTTCAAATGGCACGTGAATGAACTACGGCCTTTTGTAAACTCTACACTCCACTTCCAGTCGAGTACTTTGTCGCAATGGGGTTGTCGGTACGGGGCCGCGGGGCAATGCAACCTCCTGTTGACCGGTAAACGAATGTAGATAGTAGTGACACTGGACCGGCATCCCGATTCTAGGACGAAGCGCCGGAGCGGAGTACTCCGGATTTGCTCCCCCAAGACGAGGTGTCTGGGTCTGAGGCTGTGATTTTCTATGATGCTTACATTCTTTGGAGGTTTAGAGCTGCGCTAATCCGGCGCTAAAGAACTTTAAAAATCCTGCTACGTAGTACGTAAAGTCCCTAGAGCGCAGCACCTGGGTAAGACTGAACCAGGACTGAGTAGTACGTACGTACCTTCGTGGCCGTGCGGCTGTCGCATTTCGAGTCCAGCTGGGCCAAGTCTCCTTCTCGAAACTTTCTCAACGTTTTGTGACTGCCCAAGGTGGGTGAATGGATCCCATCATGTACGTACAACCTTGAATCCGCGAATAATCAAAACTCAATCCGGCGGCCTGAGCGCATTCTAAGTTCTTCTAGAAGGCGACTTACGTGGTAGTACTCCCCCGGAGGAAGCCCCACTTCTCCGCGATTCAGAGCCCAGGCCGATTCAGAGGGAAATGACGAGAGTTTGAATGAATGCGGCATTCGGGAAGACATTTCTTTTCCGAAGGAAGTCATTACCGGAGCGTTCTGCCAGTCTCGTTTTAGGATGAAATCAGTATGAACTTTAAACGTTAAGGACCTCTAGCCGCTACAGGTAACTTCCCCGGTTTCTCTTCTTGGCTCCAGAACCTCCCTCATGGGGAGTCAACGGCCCATGGGGTTTGGTCTGCCTATAAAAACTGCATCTCGCTCCGACTTCAATCCTCTTCAATTTCAAGTTGCACCTTCTTCATATATCCTGGCTTGACTGCACACAACCAGATTTGCTCCTTCGTTTCAAGTTTCTCTGCCTGTCTATTCGTCTGATTCGTCGCAGCTATGGGTATCCTGCTCAGACAGCCTGAGGGGACCGCGGGGAAGGCATGGCCTGCAATTCTAATCAGCGGGTTCGTCGCCTTTGGAGGTATCCTGTTCGGGTAGGTTTTGACGCTCTCTTCCACCCACTCAAGTGCCTAAATGCGAGCTGGAACTCATCGTTGGCGCAGCTATGATACAGGTACCATCAGTGGCATTCTCGCCATGCCCTACTGGGATAAGACATTCTCTACGGGCTACAGAGATGCCACCGGCAATCTTACTATCACCTCCAGCCAGTCTTCGGCCATTGTATCTATTCTATCCGCCGGTACCTTTTTTGGTGCACTTGGTGCTGCCCCAATGGGAGATTTCGTCGGTCGTCGTTGGGGATTGATAGCCTCAACTGGTGTGTTTTCGCTCGGCGTCGCCCTGCAAACCGCTGCTACCGCAATCCCTCTTTTCCTAGCGGGTCGATTCTTTGCAGGCTTTGGTGTTGGTTTGATCTCGGCTTTGAGTGAGTTCTTTTTTGTTCTGCGGCATGAGTTGTCTCAGCGCTAACAGAGTAATATTAGTCCCTCTTTACCAGTCTGAAACGGCCCCAAAATGGATTCGTGGCTTTATTGTTGGCTCGTATCAATTTGCCATTACAGTCGGTCTTTTGTTGGCCGCTGTGGTGAACAATGCCACCCATACGCGTGATGATAGTGGCTCTTATCGCATTCCGATCGCGGTCCAGTTCGCATGGGCCATTGTTCTAGTTGTTGGCATGCTTCTTCTTCCGGAAACACCCCGCTATTTGATTAAGCAAGATAACCACCAAGCGGCTATCCGAAGCCTCGCCAGACTCAGACGTCTTCCTGAAAGTGATCCTGCATTGCTTGAGGAACTTGCTGAGATCCAAGCTAATCATGAATACGAGCTGCGCGTTGGAAGTGCCAGTTATATTGAGTGTTTCAAGGGTAGTCTTGGGAAACGTCTCATGACTGGATGCTTTCTCCAAGCCCTCCAACAGTTGACTGGTATTAACTTTATCTTTTACTATGGCACACAGTTCTTTAGGAACTCTGGATTCAACAATGAGTTTGTCATTAGCTTGATTACCAGCTGTGTTAACGTTGGTTCTACTATTCCCGGCCTTTACGCTATTGACAAGTGGGGAAGACGTCCAGTCTTGCTCACGGGAGCAATTGGCATGACTGTGTCTCAGCTGCTCGTTGCTGTCCTTGGAACGACTACCACCAGTCAGGATGCAGTTGGAAATATTATTGTCCACAATCACGCTGCTCAGAAGGCAGCTATTGCATTTATTTGCATTTACATCTTCTTTTTTGCTGCCTCTTGGGGACCTATCGCATGGTATGTTGAACATGACCCCTTCCAGTGGCTATTTCTCTACGCGTATGATGAATACATAAGGCTAACCAGTTTAAAGGGTTGTGACAGGAGAGATCTTTCCTCTTAAGGTCAGGGCCAAGTCGCTGTCCATGACTACTGCTACCAATTGGTTGCTTAATTGGGCTCTGAGTTTCTCTACTCCTTACTTGGTCAATTATGGACCGGGTAACGCGAACCTACAATCCAAGATCTTCTTCATCTGGTTTGGCTGCTGCTTCCTCTGCATTACTTTTGTGTACACCATGATCTATGAAACCAAGGGCTTGACCTTGGAGGAAGTTGACGAGCTTTACAATGAGGTCAGTTCTGCTAGGAAGAGTGTTGGTTGGAAGCCCACCATTACCTGGACCGAGAAAGAGAAGCCATACGCGTTCGGAGAGAAGGGTGTGGATAAAGAACATGAAGAATTCCATGAATCAGCGGTGGCGCAGGCTTAGTAGACGTATTTGCTAGGATTGTGAGTGTTGATGGTGGATGAGGGTTTCCGGGGTGATATCGAATTGAGCAGAGTACTGTAGAGATTGCCATTAAGTAATCCAATTTCTAGATAGATTTCAATTCGATTTTCTTCGAGGTACCGTCTTCATTTTTAACAACAGGGAAGGTTCTTCCATATATATTCAGACAAAAAGAATAAGTGGCAACCCTTCCTAGCCCTCTTGTTAGATAACTCTCTATCAAAGAGAAGGTTAATGGCATGTAAACAAAAAGTAAGTAGGCTGCAACGAGCAGGGATACATTGCTGGCTCTAAATAACTGTTAGCTTTACTACTGTTGGAAAACCAGGACATTGACAAAAACGAACCGCACGCAACTTCAAAATCTGTGAGTATACAAGTTGCGTTTATCAAGGACTTCTTGGAACTATCAGGGTTCTCGACCCCAGCGCCAGTAAGACGCATGTTTATAGGAGCCGAGCCATTTAATAATATAGCACTCGGAGATGGAAATGCGGAGGCTACCATAAAGAAAGCCACGAAAAGCGCAATAGACAGGAATCGAGACATGATTTTAAGCTTTATCGTGTATCAAAGCTTTCAATGTTGAGTCAACGCCTTCTTAGTGGTATGAATGATCACTGCTGATTGATGATGCCATCGGACAGCAACCGGTCATAAGGAGCTTTTTAAATATATCGCAATGCGATCACAGATTTTCTTTGGATTGGCTTGATAAACCCAAAATTTCGATATTCAGATAGACGGTCAAGCTGAAATGTAACATCAGTATACAGTATTTTCTAAACGCTGGGGTACATTCGCTTTTCGTGCCACATCTTCATAGCCATGCCGGGCCATTAGTTGAGTCACAACGCTAGATTTTGGATCAAGATAAAAATGACTCAATTACAGCTGTAATAGATCATCGTCCTATAAGCAATACATAAATATAATTGTCATCATCACGGATAAAGTGACGCTGTAACCCGTAATGGCATGTGTCTATATTCAAAGGCGGAATATGCTGATGCTGGTAGATTAATGACCAACATCCATGTACATCTCTATGTAGTAAAATTTTTAGAGGTTTTAGATAGACAGACTTTATTATCAACAGCAGGGTCTGTAGATCTTCATATCCATGAATATATTGAGAGGTCCCAATCAATCCAAAGGCAGCGAATAGGTTATATCTACTAATACCTGAAAGCTTTAGCATTGAAAATGTTGTCTTTTGCTTCCCTGATTATATTGTCAGTGATGGGCACGTGTAAAACGACTGTTACCACCAATAACCACGGAGATTTGGCTACTTGCTGCATCACTTTGACCTGGACTGAAAGCAATTCTCTCATTGCAACACATAGGCAAGCATAATCTTATATGCTTCTGTTTCACAGAATCCATTGTACGTTTAGAGGCCTCTTGCAGACAATTTTCATAGACACATTCTATAGTCGACCCACTGAATCCAGCTAATTGTGTACATATGGATTTATTGAATGTGGCCCAGTCATAACTGGTCACTTGCAAGATGTGAGGTGGAGACTTGGCTCGTTACATGTGAATAGAATCATGGTGATGGTGATCATATGGGCGATACAGACACGTCCCTATTGCGACTCCATATGCTCTCCATACCCCTATTCCCCAGAGTTCCACAACACTGATGTAGTATTTGTACTACCGCCTACACACAGAAGAATTATACCAATGTAAACACCGGTAGCCTCATACTAGACTGAATAGACTTCGGCGCCGGCTCGGATATCACAATCATAATACTCCTAGCCTAAGATGTGGTACCACAAATACTCTAGGTTGTTGTGGGCATTTCTTCCTTCCAGCTTGTCTTTATGTAGTAGGGTGACAAAGGGTTGTATTTCTGTCGGTATCAGACAATTGCGTTCTTTTTGGTACGGGTATCCTCGTAATTTCACATGAATTATGCAGGCGTCGAAGCTACTTATATGGCAAACATAACACAATATGCATGTGCGCATAAAGCTATTGAATCCGACGAACTAATAGAAACCGTAGGTACATACGTCGACCACCAAGACGACTGGCAACCATATTCAACTGTAACAACAACAGGACGCCCAGGATCCGTAGTTTTGGACGTTACAATGAAAGACAGAAAAACATGTAGCACCCACATGACAAGGCTTCCTCCGCCCAATATATCAAGTAGTCATGTCGCCCGTATTCAACGGCCTTCTTTAGGAACATTATACTAGGAAAAGAATCGCTTTCCACAACCTCTAAGGTCTATATTCACACTTTATTACCTCATCACTGTCATCTACCCACCGACTGCCAGTATGAAGCCACAATCCTCTCTCATCCTACTCTTACCTCTCTCCATCGCGGTCACCGGAATCCCCAATCAAATCCCCCTCGCACTAGACGCAAACAGCATGGGAGCCGTTGCCAAAGCCGCCGGTGATGCAGCCGTTGCTGCCGTCGATCCTTCTTTTGTATGCAACGTGGATTACACATTGACTGTAGACTGTAAGTCTCCCCCTTCAAACTCCTCTAAAAGAATGTATCTAGTAGGCTTACTAGCATATCAATACCAGGCAGCACGTTTCCGTGTACTCTAGTCATCACCACGCTCGTTGTTCATAACTGCGTTCCTGCAATATAAGTGTATATACGGAATTGAATCGGGTTCTAAGGAGTGATGGATTTATTTTCGTGTTCAAAGTCTGATCAAAAGCTTGGATACTGAGACAAGAATCGCTCATTAGTCTAGCGAGCCTCCGTGATGCATCTTAGGGCTAATCCAATGCATAAATTAAATCCGGTCAGATACTCCAATCCGATACTCATTTCCTACCAAAACATACTACGATTCGTATATTTATTAGCTAGACCAGCTCTTACGCTGACTTTAGTCATTTATTGCTTAAATTTCGTAGTAGATTCTCAGCTAGAATCTATAAAACGCACATAAGCTGAATGCAAGGGCGCCCGAGCTAGGGCTGAAATTTGGCGACCAAGATTAGAACGCCCATTAATCTTGGAACCTTCAGCCAGGCCATCTGTCATTGAGTACTTGGGACACTGTGAATTTAAGTATGGATGTCTAAAATTAGCCGCAAATAAGATGTAACTTTTGATGGGAATTCCTATCCAGTTGGTGCGTTGTGGTTGAAGGGTTCGAATGGCTAGGACTTCAGGGGGTAGTTAGGGTTAGTTAGGGCATTCGCTAGAATAGGCCCATATTGAGATGTACGTGTATGTGTATGCTACGAAATGGATTCATCTATGTACTTGAACATATTTAAGTACAAAATCTTCGCTCACATTAGAAGGATACTACTTTCAGAATAATTCCGATGAGAAACTAATTCGGCATATCCGTAGTATATTCGCATATATTCATATCTCATGGAGCATGGACAAAAAGTAGAAGAGTAATACTTTGTCACATGCAGAAAGGCATAAAGGAAGATGGGAAAATTTAAGCCCCATGCTCGATTTCATCGTCCGACTTATCTAGATCATCGTCTTCGTCACTACTCCATCCCGCAGCCTCGAGGGCCGAGGATCGAATACCGAAGCTCAGGACGAAGCCGACGAAGGACACTGCTGCGAAAACGCCAAATGCAAGCATTTCGCCTTTTGGTAATTTTTGTGCGAGAGAGAAAAGGCCACCGGATAGGAAGGGGCCTACTGCACGACCGGCTGCTGAAAGGGTCTGCGCGAGACCGTTGAGAGCACCTAGGACGGAGTGGTTGGGAGCTGAGTTCGTTACCTAAAATCACTGTCAGTAAGGGAGATGTCAGTGTAAAGAATACGTTACTAACCAGTAAAAGGGCACTCGTCAATCCTCCCACAGCAGCAACAGTCTTGATGAGCAACACAAAGCAAAGCTCAAGAGCCAACAAAGCAGACTTTTTAGATAGACGCCCATTTTCATCAGTGCCCTTGTAGCCTATCAAAGGCATGAGCAAGAATGCAATGACGAAGCCCAATAGGCCGGCGCGATACGACCATTTGTTTCCCATCTTATTGCGCAACTTTCCAAAGACGCAAATCTGGAAGACAATGGTCACGATACCAGAGAAACCAAGCGAAAGGCCAATTTCTCGAGGAGATAGGTTTCGACCAGCGGGTTCTGAAGCTTGAGCAAAGATCGGGTAGAGAGAGTTGAAAGATACATTGACAAGCGCAAAGATAAGATACGTGAGCAAGAGGAGAATAGTGTCACGGTTGAATATTTGCTCTCGAGTCAATTCAGGGGGCTGATCATCTTCGTCAGCAGTCTCTGAAGCGGAATCCAAGTCTGATTCATCCTGGGTCGGGTCACTAAAGGAGCGCCCACGACGTGCTCCCGGGTGGTGGTACACAGGTCCAGATCGAGCTCGGAGGTAAGTCGGTCGATGAGACGTGGTAAATTGCCACATCCAGCTGAACAAATCTTTGAATCTATCGGAGATTGTTGGTAGATTCTCCGCGTCCTCCAAGCTCTCTTCAAGGAGACAAATGACGAAAATGAAATCAATGATCAAGATAGCCGCCGATAGAATATTCGGAAGAACGTATGGATAAGGGTTGGGTTGTTCCTTGTTCAGAGGATTCGTCTGGAAAACTAGAGATCCACCCAAAAGAGGACCGGTAATGCCTCCGATGCCGTATAGAACAGGAAGATAGGTAAACGCTCGCGACTGATTGCTGCGATTTGTGATCTCGCCCAAACAAGTCGACACGAGGCCAGCATTGCCATTCAGCATACCCATCAAGGCTTGAACCAAAACCGCCTGCCATAAAGTTGTACAAAACCCAAAGAGCACAAAGCAAACAGCGGTGCAAGCAGTCCCAAGCAGAATGACGGGTTTCCTACCCACGCGATCTGATAGCCAACCCCAATAATAATTCGTAACAAATTGTGCCAGCGCAAAAGCCGACGCGATCAAACCGACGTAGACTCCAACATTTTCACCGTGTACCTCGGGGAACCGCGACGTCATATCAGGGAGATAAGGGCTTATTGAATTCAGTGCGGTTTGCTCTGCGAGCGCTATCATGGCTAGCACGGCCATTTGTTTCTTGGGTAGCTTGTTCTGCCCAATCGTGCTTTCATCTTCATCTTCGCCGTTTGCTTGCGGACTACCGAAACTATGTGATCCTTCTGAATCGTTGGAGAGAGGACGGCCGCGCGACTTTGGTGGTGGCGTGTTAAAGGTCTGGTAATGCTGCGTGGACTGTTTCCGAATGATCGGTTGGGACTCCGAGGAGACCATGGTCGTTGCTGGGTCGCCGATCGACAGATTTCGTATATAGCTGGGTCCTGATCAATTCATCGATGCATTGACTCGTGTATTCATCATACAACCCTGAAGCAGTTGTTGAACGGGAGCTTCGATCAAAGCCCGGGAGTAACCGAGCTCGCGTGCCACACGAGGAGATCGATTGAGTACTGGTGATGATCACCAGAACTGGTGAGTGAGCTGTACCGAGGAGTATGATGGTCGCTATAAAACGTAGGAGCCTGCTACTCGAATCTGGTGAGAAATGGGTGGCTGGTTGTTGGAGATAGGGCGGATGAGCGCGTAACCATTGGAGGGGAGCCTGAGGAGGATTTCTCTCGCTCTCGGCCAATCAGATCATTTCATTCGCGGCATTATGTCATCGCTGACTGATCGGGACTAGTGTTACGTTACGTGACGTACAATACTTGGCTAAGTGCGTCGTTCTGCTGGTGGTTGTATTGTAAATTTGTAACCTCTGAAACCGGAGCTTGTGCTTAGACATGGCGTCTCCATTTTTCTCCAACAACATGCAACAACTTGCAAACCTGACTCCTACAACCTCATCATCTATAAGTAAGAACAGGTAACAACCGACACATATGCGCCTTCTCTACTGTACACATATGATACATTCGAACCATCAAGACACGCCAATATTCCTCCATCCCTTCCAGTCTATAAACCAAACACCATCAACACCACCATCACCATCTTCTACTCTTGCTCGACTTCTTCAACCGGGGTACACCGGCTGAGTTTCCCAGTGTCTCAACATGATCCCTACGGCCATTTTCCAATCTTCGCGGCATTTTCCCTCGAGCATGGAGATCATCTCCTCTTGAGGCAGACTTCCTCCCCACATATCGGGACATGTGGCTAATACCCTTGCATGCTTGTCGATCAAGTTCCTACAAGTTTGGTCACAATTCAACAGTTAACTATTTCATAGTCACTGTATTCTGAGGTTGGATGGAGATGCTTACTTTTCTTCCATCTTATTCAACACCAACCATGCGAAATTCCAGCTATGGCTATGTTCCGGATCTGCCGTGACCAGTGTCTTAGCTTCATCCAACAGCTCAGAGCTAAAGGGATAATTGCGTGTCAGATTCCGCAACTCATTGAGAAGATTGTTGTTTTGAACATAGTTCAGCCACGCAGAAGCCAATACTCCAACCAACGAACTTTCGCGCAGGTCAGTGACTTGAGGCTGGACTGCGGCAAGGAGAATGCGCTCCATGCGTCGAAGCTCAGTAAGGGTGTTGATGCGCCGCGAGCTCAGCGCATCAACAATGGATTCGATGTTGCTTTCCATGTGTTGCGGTTGTTTGAGGATGAGCGTTTGTCTTTCTCCTTGTAGATATATGTAGCTTGTGTGCACGATTGTCCGGTTCTCGTGTTCAAAGGCGAATGTGGTTTGGGATAACCTGTCCCTCTTATCCATCGAGCCTCGTTGGAAGCCTATATATATCAACCTAGTCACTTTTGAGGGATTCTATGGTCGATAGTGGCGCGGATATGTATGTAAGCATGAGGCATATTTTTTCGGATCGTCTAGGCTCGTGTTTAGACCAGAAAACGACTAAAGTCAACGGTCTATCTTCCTGATTGACACGCGCCATGTGATTGCTAATCTACGTCAAATACCAACAGCATGGGCTAGTAGAACACTCTCCATGCGGCTTATTTGTTACTAGCCACATGAGATTAAAACGTTCGTTGCTATTCGATCAATATTGACGCCATTGTGCAAATACTTACACTTTTAGGGTTAGGCCAGGGATGTCGGATGGCCGGCAGAGCTCAGCCTTCGGAATGTTTCGCAACCGATACATCCACGAGAGGCAAACGTTTGAAAATAGAACGTTCTTGTGACTTCGATAAATTCAATTACAGTGTGATTTCGAATACGCTCATACATTGATAAGTTTTTACTAATCTACGTAAAGCCATGTTGACATGCATCAATGGTTTCGGATGTCAGACTATATCCGACCATACCATAGCTCCCCGGAGGCCCGTACTCTAGTTAACCGTTGTTGATCATCGATTATAAATCTTTATTAGCCAACTACAACGTGGGGAACCTATGCTTCTAGAACAATTAAAACCTTCTTGACCTGTCTGATCGATATATCCGCCCCAATAATTCCGCACTGTGGATGCCAGAATAACCCCAAGATCTGTCAACGATCCATAGATCTGAGCACGGTTGAACGATCCACAACGCCAAAATGAAGAGTGGGCTGGCTACAATGCGATTATTAAGCATTCTCATCTCCAGTTCCATGTCAACGGTTCAGGAACAGCGCAAACCGTAATCAGTCTTGAAGAGAGTCTCCAGTGTCGGAAATCGACGGGTCAGCCTTGTCATCCGTTGAGGTCTGCCGATTATCCGAACTAGTTATGAAGGTAGATATTCAATAGGAAAGTGTAGGATTTGGGGGAGATTATTTGTTATAAAATTTACAACAGAAGTATTTAGTGCTTAGCAACCGCTCAAGAGACTCATGCATTTGGGACTCTGCATTTACGGTTGTAACGTTTTCTTCGGGATACCTATGTACTTTCCCGCCTTATCCGACGAACGAGTATCCAAGGCGATGCAGGCACTATTCAGTGACCGACTGGAGTTAATCAAAGGTATTCAAGCTTAGGAACCGCCAACCAAATCTTTCTGATTGTTCATATTTTCGTGCTATTATCGTAGGTTCCGCTTTGATCCATTTCACGTCCAGCGATAGAGCAGAGGATAAGGCCACCTGGTGATAAAGCCCTAGCGTCCAAGAGTCGATCTCTGTTGCTAGGCATGCGAAATAATAACTCTTCAAGTAAATCAACCAACGTTAGTCCATTCATCGACTTTTTGAAAGTCTCGCACATGTCCATCCCCCCCATACCGGCCCTGTGTATCCCTCCAATCCCTCCCTATGGCAGTTTCTGGCCTCCATCTAAATCCGTGCCTCAACCTTGATTCAATAACACCCTCCAATACATCCGCAACCGCGATTCCCACAGCAGGCATCAACATGAACCCGTTTCCAGACCCGCCGACCGCGACAACGAGTGACTTGTGCTTTGGATGGCGATCAATGAGGAATTGCCGGTCAGGTGTATCGGCATCCCAGCATATCCGCGCGAATGAGAAGGGCCGATCTGCGATGTGAGGTACTGTCTGGCGGAGAAATTCGCGTGCTTTTACTTCTGATTGTACGGGTATCTGATGTTTGGCGAAAGGGATGGACTTCTCTTCGCCGGTTTCTGGATCTGTGACGAAGTTACAATATCCTGGATGTTCGTCGACGAATTTTAGTTCACCATTTTGTGCATCGGGTTCCTGCTCAAATGAATAATGGCTGAGCAAATGCATTGAAGTTAATCATCACGGGGATCCGACTTACCATAAAGAAACCCGAGTTCATATTGAACAGGACAGGAAGATCCTTCCACAGTTTCCGTTCCTCGTCGGTCATTTGAATATGAGCGAGCGTCCAAGCAGTCGGTCGAAGCTGACGCTCAAAATCCAGAAGCTGATCACTATTCGCACCAGCACAGAGGATTGTTCGATCAGCTCGATGCTCGACCCCATCAGCAGTTTGTGCGCCTACCACATCCCCTGAATCGTAAAGCAAGCGCACAACTTTCCCCTTGCTGTCCACTGTCTCAAACCGAACCCCCAATTTGATAGCTTCATGGTAGGTAGACTCAAGAGCTCCACGTGCAAACACCCAGCCGGCACCGGTCTCTCGGAAGAAGCCCTTCCATCCTGGGAATGAGCCAGTTAGGATGCCACCAGGCATGGTGCTCCGGAATTCAGCTGGGGTTGACAGCACTCGTATCTTGTCTTTACATGATTTGATATATGAGTCGATTTCGTGACGAGCCGAGTCTTGAGAGGCGGCCATTATAAATCCCGTGGGATGGTAGAATGGCTGATATACTGAATCGGTCCTCCATGCCTTAGTGGCTAGTTGGTGCATCCGGTTCCAGACGTACTGTTCGTCGGAGTCTGTTGATGACGGGGAGCCTGACAGCGTTTAGCTATTTTTTTTCGTTTCTCTCACGGAGCATATTATGCATACCTTCTTCTACGATTTTGTTTACATCGTTTCCTGCTGCGATAGCAGAAGGAATAGGGTGCGAGTCCAGCACCGTGATATTTCTATAACCTCGCCGAGCCAGTTCTAAAGCGGTGCTGCAGCCCCATGTTCCTCCGCCGATAATCAGAATTGTCGAGGTGCGCGTGAGTTGTGACATTGTGCGTCTAGATTTAGTGATTATCGACTAATGTGTTTAAGAGTATTAGCATGCCCATCGAGACCAGACACAAGACGCGATCTGGAAAAATGACACAAGTTCTAGGCTTATCTAGAAGTTCTGATAAGCTTATGGTGGGGTTGTTACTATTCAATCCGTATATCCGAAGCGCAACTTGGTTAGACCGGTGGAGATCAACATCGTCATGTGTGGTTTGCGTTAGAAATTGGAAACGAAAGCAATAATGGCATTCTACACGTATTCTGACCAATTTTCATTCTCCCCGTGATTCAAAAATCAAGATATTCACTGCAGACTCCTCAAGATGGGAAGTGTAATCTATCCCCTGATTCACCAGAGGCTTTGATAAAATGAGGGTAAGATTGTGATCGTCTACACACAAAATAGAACATTCTTCATTGAAAACAGCATAAACCAGTTTTGGGTCGGGATGTACTAAGAAATTTGTGTCAGTCAAAGGTAGGGCAGAATCTTAGTCATTACTCAACATACCTTTCTCAGGAAGAGACTTCGCACAGTCAAGAATGATCCAATCCTCTATCTTACCACTGTCGATCCATGGCCGATATTCCCCATCCGGGTTGTTGAAATGATCACAGTGTTCAACGATGCGTTCATGATCCCTCAACAGTCCGACTGTCCATTTCTTTTGGGGAATCCAAAAATCAACTCGGCCATCCAACGTCCGCGCCGATTTACTGTTAATAGGAACTCCTCGGTAAAATTCATATTGATACTGAGCTTCAACTGAGCGTAACTTTTCGGCGGTAGATAGCTTGCCCTTCAAGCAATGGTATGTTGGAATAAAAATCACGTAATATGGACGTCACATAACCCTATACAAACCATTACCAAAAAGCCCCATTAAGGGGATCTCCTTTTTAGTCTAGTAGTAGAAATTTGTCCAACAGAATGTAGCAGCGGGATAAGAGTTAGCATAAAATCAAGTGTGACTAAGCAATTGAATACAACCAAGGTGAATGTCGCTCTGTGACAGTTAGCTGTTCCAGTGAAGACACTAATTGAGTCTCGTTTCGGTCTAAGCATCGATCTATCGTAGTAGTAATCAGCGCCTGCGGTGTAACACCTAGCAAACTGAGTGAGACGTTGTAGCAGCGAGGGCTGTGCTAGATCTAAATAATGATCGAGAACGATGCGCGATACTCTAAGTCGAAATAAAAAGACTGCAGAACCTGAAGCTAACCAAGCAAAAATTTATATGGCCAAAACTACAGAAGAGTCTTTTCTACTAAGAACCCTTCTTTGCGATATAATAACCAGGTAACTGCCGTGACTGTGATAAGCTATATTCATTACCAGAGAATAGACTCTGGATTCGTTGCTAAAGGTTTCCTAGAGCAATTTTTGGTTAGCCAATTCTTCGATCTAAACATTCTAGGTAATTTAAATGCTTATCCTTCAAAGTTGCACAATATCATAAATGAAGAGTGTCTTTTTGTCTCTTCCTGGAAAACATTCCACAACCATAGAACTTCTCAACCTTCTTGAGTCAGACTATCATCAAGGCTGTACTCATTGCTTTTCACCAAGATAGGGATATGGAAATCTTCCTTCTTTTCTATAGAGCGGTCTTTGTCTATGGTTGTTCTTGGTGAAATGGTTTCTTTACTGCGTGCTAAAACATGCCCCTTCTACAATGAACATCACTTTTTAGTGCTAAAGCTTGAGTTCATGGGTCAAGAGCTCCTTAATATTAATAGTCTAGAAGTTTCTAATAGTGGTTAACTGATCCTGCTTATTGATCTGCTTCTGGAATGATGTTAAACAATCATATAAGAAAAAACCGGAAATAGCCGAGGTGTGATCCTCTGAGCCAGCAACAATACTCAACATGACCCGAAGACACTTTACGGGGAAGACAGCCATCAAGACGGATTTTCTCCGGGCCAGTCAATTTCTGCACCATAGATCCAGGACTTGACCGACTATACTTGTGTCTGTATGAGTCTGTTTCTTGTGAACCTAGCTATCAGTTTGCAGCGACCCATTATTCGATCAGAATGTTCACAGAGCTCTTCTAGGGTGAGGGACGGTAGTGGGCAGGTAAGTTATAGGTCAAGGTAAATATAGTCACTGGCCGTGTTGCATGTGAATTGTTTTAAAATGATCTAGTTCTAAGTACAAAGTTCGATATGATGGCTAAACTCCCAGTCTTCACGACATCTCAATTGACCACATCTGC
Organism: Talaromyces pinophilus; assembly: GCA_001571465.2. Classification (NCBI taxonomy): domain Eukaryota; kingdom Fungi; phylum Ascomycota; class Eurotiomycetes; order Eurotiales; family Trichocomaceae; genus Talaromyces; species Talaromyces pinophilus. The sequence continues at coordinate 859,100 of CP017344.1, read as the reverse complement.
AAGGGGAAATATTGTAGTAAACTCCATCCCCAGTATTTTGTGTGACATCGCCGCTTCCATCAAGGAGAAAGAAGAAAGAAGAATGGGTTCCGAGAAATCTAAACATCAATATCGTACCACTACAGCCGAGTACATAGTTCCCCCTTGACATGAAAATACGAGGATGCACTGCAGGAACCCAGCGGTTTGACTCGCCACCTTCCAGGGTATCTTTGCGTGAGCTAGGAGTGGGAGCATTTTTGACTGTGTTATTCTGACCGCAGACAAACAGTTTATACAACCTAAAAGCCAAAGTACTGACACCAGTTTATGTGAACCCTTGTAGCAAAGAAAAGCCGAAAAACTTGTATCGAAATGATGATGTTGGCTATGAGAACTACTCTCACAGTCAGTTCAGCAAGTTCACCAAAGGTGGGATTAATAATGATCATGGGATGCCAGCTTAGTTGGCACCACACCTCGTTAGGTAAAGACAGCCATTTTATTGGCTACTCAGCATATTTCACGAAATGAGCAGCATTTGCATCATATTTTGATGCCTACAACTACTAGCTAAGCGATGTCCATCGTACCGAGCCTAGTCTATAAATGTGGCAGATTCTTCTATCAATCCAGGGCAATCATCTTTCGGACCTAAACATCTAACATGTTTTTCTTATGGATCTTTTGCTCTCTTCTGTCCGGCGGCTTTGCTGCAGATATTCTTCCTCTTCCCCTCCTGCCAAGTGAGGATAGCTTCTATAGGCCTCGAAACGATTCCTGGAAAGAGTTGCCCGTTGGCACTATTTTGGATGCCCGCAACGTGACCTTTGGCACCCTCTATCCTTATCTTCCCAGCCCTGCCGATGCATATCAGTTGTTGTATGTCACACAGAATGTGCATGGCGAGCCAGATACAACGGTCACTACGATCGTTGTCCCTCCTAACGCAAACAAGAACCGCCTCCTCTCTTTCCAAAATGCGTATGATGCACCCGATGTCGATTGTTCTCCCTCGTATGGCTTTCAGTTTCGAGTAGATGGGGTGGCGGCTGTCTGGAATAGGGGTCAATTGCCACTCATATCACGGTTCCTAGTCGACGGAGGACCGGTGATCAACATTCCCGACTACGAGGGCTCGAACGCCTCTTTCACCGTAGGCCCGCAGAGCGCCTACCAGACACTTGACTCTATCCGCGCTGCGCTGAAATCGAATGACATCACCGGCCTAAGTCCAGATGCCAAAGTAGTCATGTTCGGCTACTCCGGTGGTGGTTTTGCGACAGCATGGGCAACTGAATTCCACGCGAGCTACTCACCAAATCTAAGCATCGTGGGAGCTGCTATCGGTGGTCTTCCCATTAACATCAAAAACACGTATACCAATGTCAACAACGGCATGTTCTCCGAGCTCAGTGTCTTGGCTACGCTTGGATTGATGAGTGCTTTTCCAGAACTGGATCAATATGTGCGCGAACACCTCAAGGAAGATGTTAAAGAGGCCTTCCTCTACCCTTTGAAGCGCTGCAGCTCACGGGAGCCCATCCCTGAACCATCATTGATCAACGCCAATATAACTTCCTTCTTTGATAATGGTGACCAATTTCTGGAAGATTTTAATCACATTGTCGAAGAGGTTGGAATCATAGGAAAACGGGTGAAAAAAGGTCATGCTCCCAACTTCCCACTCCTTGTCTATCAAGGCACGAACGATACAGTCACGGGCCCAGTCAAAGATACAACCGCTCTTGTTCGAAAGTTTCTCGAAGCAGGTACTCGGGTATCGTATATACCGTACCTAAATCAGGGCCATGTTGATGCCCTGATTCTTGGAATGATTCCCGCTTGGACGTGGATTATTCAGCGTTTTGAGAGAGCCGAGGCACTGGCGGCAGCCGACAGGTTTTTGCAAAACGACGGCAAGGACATAGTCATAGATAATATCGGATTGGAAGATCTTCCTAATGGATATAATCAGGGAGACCAGATATTTCTCGATGGTGAAGCTCTGATACATGGCTATGAGTTGTGATGGCACAGTATCGTGGAAACTTCGTGTCAGAAGTCAGCAGTCAAGCTCAAGAAGGCTTGAGCCTTTTTCGTGGTTCTTGAAAAAAATTAGTGCAGATCTGGGGGCTACCATGTTTTTGCGATTTACTGGATGAAAACTGCTTACCTACTATTAAAGAATATAAATGTCTCTAAGTTTGACAAAGGTAAACAGAATTTTCTAGAATCTATTTATTCTATCTCTGCTATGATGGAGTCTTCTATCTCACATAGTTTCTTTGCACTATTTGTAAGTTAAAGTGCCAAGTAAATATACAACAAGTATTTATGTACTGACTAATACTTTGTATGGCCACCCTGGGCATCAATGGAAAGCAATTTACGAAGAAACAGCCCGTTCCTGGCAGCTGTCCTTGTCTCCTATCACTATCAAACCAATGAAGGCGAATGAACTGTTACAGGACCAGAAATAAGAAAGTACACAAACAATTCTGTCCGACCTGATGTACCTGAAGTCAGCGATGATAAAGTCGGGTACTTCAACAGACTAGTCTCCAAAAAGGTACCTAGGCATATTGACGAGATATTATGGTTCGTCGCACAACATGCCAACTTCAATAAAATATGTGGCTCTTCCTATTTCTTGTTAGCTGCTGTGGGGGCGGCCTCAAAGTCATTTCTTCTGGTGCTGCCAAAAAGCTACCGAACTCCTTATCGAAGACGACATATACGAGAAGAATTACCCAGATGTTTCTGGAGAGTTAAGGTTTCAGGTTGAGGCTGTAATTTTAGCAGTGAAATATGATCTTTGAATCAGTGCTTGTAAGTAGTCATGCCTGATTTTTGATTGAAAGTTGATGTACCAGTACAAAGAGCACATCTGAGGAACAATAAAGCAAACACAGAAAGTGGCCAGTGTCTAAATAGTTATCGTTTAGTCAGTCATAGATAAGAGGAGTTTGATGGATGTCAAATGACATGAATCTACAAAATTGTAATTGTGAACAACTAGATGAGCCATTCTCTATTAGGTTCTGAAACCAGACGAAATCAATGACCTAAGATATGTTAGCCCTGTCTACCGAAAAAATTACCTAATGCTTTCTAGCCAGACATGTGGCTAACAAAGGTCTTCGGAGGACATTTTCTATCCGACAGAAATTAACTGCACTAGTTACATAGGGAGAAAATCGATGACTTTTGTACCAGACTGTATGACCAATAGACTCAAAGGTAAGATGGAAAGTACCTAGTGCACTTTACTCAGACCGTATGGACAACAATCGAGCTTTAGTTACGTTTTCTCCGCGACGAATTCCTTAAAGGAACTTGCAAGCTGTATTCTGCTGGTGGCTTTCTCACAGAACAATGTCCTCCAGCGACAGTAGCCACTCTTATGCATACATCACGGCTCCCACTGGTGGAGCTTCGCCTCACGTTTTACCGGCCTATATTCGATAGAATGTCCCGGTGCCGACGAAAGAGAATATAGGTCTACGGTGGAGAGGTGATTTTTCTCATATCAGCTTTTTAAGAAATCTTCTAATACTGGATTATATTCTAGTCGTTCCACATAGACGCCCTAAGCGACACGGTACAAATACGGTACAAATATTATACATGAGGTGAGAAGAACGAGTTTCAAGGACTGTATCGATTCTCGCTCTCAGCACATTCCTTGTCACAGCGTGGACTACCACACCAACAACGGGATGTGGTATGACTAATATTCATCCTAGGGCTCATGGCTTCTTTACATACATTTTTACGCCTTATACCTGTGTTACCGTATTTAAGTGACTCCCAGTCGTCAGTGGGCTCACGCTCTCTATATTTGCCGGCCATCTGTGTAGTGCTTTTGAGTTATTAAGTTGAGTTCAAGGATTGTGATAGATGGTTGGATGAGAAGAGAATGTCGCGGGGAAAGGGTCAATATTGAAAACAGGGAAGGATCGAGATTTGAAGGAACGTCAAGCGAAAAATCATAAGGTTGGTGTGACAAGAGCTAAACTTAAGATAGGATCAATCTTGATCCAAAACCTCACCACAGAGAAGGAAAGGAAACAGAATATCAGCATGGGGTTGGGAGCCTCTATATAGCCTCTGATACGTTACCCATAGAAGATACATACAGGAAAGTTCCTTCAAATACGGACAAAGCGTCATCTGAACGTAGCAGCAGACGGCTTTTGTACATCTCTTATACTTTGACATTCCCATAGGGTTTCGTGAACAAAGCTTTGAAAACAACCCTACCTCCAAGTGCAATTGAAATAACGGTAATAGTCGCAAAAATAAAGAAATTCAGTAGGCGCCTTTTAGATGTTTCATAAAGGGACATATGTCCACATTTTTCAACGTTTAAAACAGTTAAATGTCATATATTCAGTACCTACTATACATGGAGTATATATGGGGTATGTAAACAAGTACCAGACTAGGTAGAACTATCATCATGAAAAGAAAAAGTGGTCGAGAGACAACTATGCCAGGGCTAGAAAGGGGTATTACAATGAGTTGTCAAGTACAAAAATTAGAAAGATGCTTTCCGGAATAAAAATGCAACCATAACGCCGGTTTGAAAATGAATGCTGATGACAAAAAAGTGACTTGTTTGAAAGACAGGGTGGTAGAGCCAATTTTCGAAGGCTGCAACCGTCAAGCATAAATTGGAAGGAGTAAAATGAAAGTGTAGGTTATATGTAGGAACCTTAGGAAATGTTGGAAGTCACCTACACCATGAGGAAGCGTATAGGTTATTTATGCTCAAGCCCATCGCCAGCTGACGGTTCCTCTATGCCTCGAAATATCAACGAGGCAATCATCGCGGTCACTTGCCGCACTTTCAGCAAGGCTGTCATAAGCTTTGAATCTATTACGCTTCTCTCGTTCTCTGACAAGCAACTGAACAGCTGCGTTGATATCCAGCATGTCTCCTGTATCGGTAATCTTCAAAGCCCAAGTAGCATCACGCTCACTGAAACCGAGTTCATGCACCATCCGATGAATCGCTTTGTCAACAGGGTCAATGAGCCTGTTTTCCGTGACCGAGTATCGTGGTGGAGGACTCAATAATGGTGCCATAGAAGTGCTGTCATTATTTGCGGATGAGTATGGAGGAACACGGTGAGTCGAAGGATCATCGCGATCAATCCAAGACGAATTTTCCGGTTGACTAGTATTCCGCGTGGAGTTGATAGTCAAATTCCTAATCCTCTCGCGTCGAGTAGCAGCAGAGTCAACAGATTCTTCATTAGAGACTGATGAATTAGAAAGCTTGTGCTGTATGGATACCCTGCTATCATAAGCACGAGCAATTGCTTCACGAAGAAATGATGATCGAGTACCACCGTCTTCCGGAGCGTCCCATTTGGTCATGCCCATTTGCTTGGCCTTGGTGAAGATTTCTTCAGTCGAGTGATCAGGAGATACGGAGCTGAGCCCAATTAAGGCAGAAGGGCCCAAAGTCAAAATGTAATGGGTCCATTCTTCCAGCATGGCTTCTTCTTTTGCAATGTCGCCCACAGAAATGTCCAATCCGTCGAATATGCCGGCCACTCTAGCGTCTTTGCACTCGCGGTTAAATCCCTGGACCAAGGTACCGAGACAGTTCCAGATTTCCAGCATGTCATATAATTGATTGCAAGTCAGTCCATCCCCATTTCCATCACCAAAACCGGAAGGAGGGTCAAAGAGGACATTGTTCATACTAAAGAACGGCTCAGCTGTAATCACTGTAGCGCCAGACTTGTTTTTCTTCGCCAGATATCCACCGTTCAACCAGTCAATTTGTCCATTTAGGTCACCTTCTCTGTTCTTGCCGCATCCGAAGATGCGACAGAAGGTCCAGACTCGCCAAAATGCTTCATCGATCTCTGCAGCACGAATATCGTTTTCCCCGGTCAAGCCACCAATAGTTTCCGATCGCACTATTGAACCGCATCTCGCGTAAATCAAAGCCTTCAGCCTGACTAAGGCGAACACATCGCGGGCATAATGTTGTAAATATGAAGAAGCAGTGTACACTGGTACTGGGGCGTCGGGATCCTTCAACCCGTTTGAATTGTCGCTCCATGGCGGACTCATTTCTCGCAGTTCCCATGCTGGTGGGTTCATGTTGAACAAGGCATTTTTGATCAGTGGAAGCTCGTTGTTCTTGAATACACGATAAAACTGTCGGTTCACTTGAGCGTATTTGAATAGTGCATCAAGATTGTCAACGTTCTTCATCAGCGCTAGCACCACTTCATCTGTCATGCAAGCCGGCATTCGGAGATTGATATGGAAATCGGAACTAGTGGTCTGTGAGATCGGAGTTGAGCCGTGTTCATCCAGCTCATAGAGCGATTGTTTACGTGGAGGATAAGCCGTCACTACCGAGTGTGATGTAGTCGGTGTACCCATCATGAGAGGAACCTCTTCCGTTTTTGGGGACATGTCCTCTTGATCAGTTTCCATACGGTCGAAACCGACAAAGACCTTGTCATTGTGTGGACCACTGTTTCCCATATTTGATTTCTCCTCCGTGGGCGACTGGGCAGGAGTAGAGTCTTTAATAAAAGACCGTGCCTGAATGCCGATATCATCTGGAGTCTCTGGATACCTGTTGTCTGGCGCCATGGATAATGGGGGTAGTCGTTGGCGCTGTATTGCCGACATAATGGAATAAGTGTCAAGTTTGGGTAGCTGCTGTCTGAGGATCCTCTCGGTTTCCGAGGACAAACGAGGAATATGACTATTCGTCAGGAGCGGAATGCCCAGCTTCTTGACGGCTTTCAGAGGGTACATTGTTGACCACTCGCTTTCCTCGTCCTGCTTGCTATAGTTGTCATCATCTTCTTCGTCATCCTCGTGATCCACATTCAGAGCCTTCGCAATTTCTGCATCAATGTAACGATCCGTGCTTCTGGCCAAAGCGGCTTGTTCATCTTGTAGGCTTTTCACGGGGCTCTTCGTCGGTGAGTTAGACTTTTTATTTCCACGATTTGGCTTTGCTTGAAGGGGTTGGTTATTGAATCGTGGTCTTCGCAAGCTGGGCAAATGTACAGATGACCTTATCTTCCGGGAGACGCTCTTCGAGGATTGCGAGGTTTGCACATTCTGTTTGATGCTAATTTCAACTGGTTCTGAATCTTTAGATGAATTGGAATTATATCGATTGTGTTGAACAATGTTGTCTTTTGTGGTTGTGTTGGACTTCTCGGCTGGGGGGAAAACCCTATAGGTTCGGTGCTGTTTGCCCTTGGAAACGGTCTCTTGCTGATGCAGTTCAGATGGCCTGGTGGTTGATTCTGCGCTAGAGTCGGTATTGTGTTTTGATTTTGGAGATATATTCAATGGAGCCACCGCATTCTCATTATTATCGGTCGGCTTTGAAGGTGATTGTTCAGATCTCAGGGCAGGGTGCACGTCTCCTATCTTTTCCAACTCTCGTTCAAGGTCATTAGCTGCTTGTGATAGTGTCTTTTCTGCCGCTTGAAACACTATCAACCTGTCGATGGGTGATTCGGACTGGCTTGACGAGTACTTCGAAGCAAGTCTAGCAATGTGTCGAGGGCTTTGCGGGTTAACTATAGACAAGGTCGGAGGTATGGCCGGTAATGGCTTTTGATTCAAATATTGTTCTTCTTTCCTTCTATTCACTGTTGAGAACTTCACTGACTTTACCTTCCTTTCTGGCGAGCTTTTTTTTTGTGGACTGTCCACAGTCTTTCTCTCTGGGGTAGATGGTGTTGTTGGACGCTGAAGAGGTTTCATGTCTGAGGATGAGCTTTCAGCAACAAAGTCTGATCGCAAAGTGGAATTCGAGGACGCAGAGCTCGGGTAATGCGGTTTTTCTTCCCACATTTCTGGGGACGAGGAAGTTGAGGCGGATGTTTCTGATAGATCCGCGTTATCTGTCTCCGTTTGAGCTTCCCGTAGAAACTCTTCCACGCCAAACGTCGGACCCATCATTGGCATTTCTAGCGAAAGGGGAGACACAGCTGACGCAGGGAAATTTGGCAAGGTGGCATCTTCGCCCGCCGGAAGCAATGCTGATACGATATTAAGCTGCTGGGATTCTCGGTCGCTTGCATGTTCAAGTCTGCCGGTTTCCAGTTTCGAGAGGCTCGGTTTTCGACTGGAGAATAATTCATCACTGGCACTTCTATGTAATGCCATTCGGTGCAAAGCAGTCTCGGATTGCGACAACCTCATTGTGGTAATCTCTAAATCGCCGGCCGATGTAGCTATTTTCCTGAGTCCCCCAGTCGACTGGTATCGAAGGAGAGATTGCTGCAATTCCTCGTTTGCCGGTGGTATGCGAACGTCATGGATAGTTTCAATCACTGTAACATTCCGTTTACCATCACTCTCGACTGTCGTTTTTTCCTTTTTCAGTCTCTTTGATAGTCCCAGGATTGAAGTGAAGGACGACATTAAGGAATCTGTATCGGGCTGTCTCATGTTAGCCGTCTACCATGTCAACTACCTCAATCACTTCGACACATAATGCGCAAACAGAGTTCCCGGGAAATAGCGCATAGGGAGGAGGCTTCTAGGATTGTCGACTTTACTTACATTCGAAGGTGAACAGCTGGTCCGTGTTAAGTCCGGTCAACCCTGAATTTGCGAATTGCCGAAATCTTGTTTAGTCTTTGGCGGCAATCAGACAAAGAAGCCACACATGATTCTTTGAGCCTCAATATATGGAATCAGGGTATGGTCGGAATCGGCAACTTCATAGAAATAGAGAAAGTCGAGCGTTTGCTTTCCGGGCCGAAACCTTTTTTTCTCCTTTCTCCCCGCAACGGATGATCTTCTTCGACGAAGGACGAAGTGGCAGCCTGTTTCGAGCAAATGAGGCTAGATAAAGATAGAAGCTCTCAAATATGGATCCGACTTGATTCTTTGAAAGACAAACTTAGAAGGTTGTTAAAAAAAAATAAATAAAAGTAAATGTAAAACTTGCAATGCGAGTTACCGGTAGGCAAGGCAAGGTAGACCCCAATTTCAAATGGCGAATGGTTATGTGATCCTTGATGTCGAATAGCGTTCTGGCCCCTTCAAGGTTCATGTACGCTCGACAGCCATGTATAACTCAAGGGGAAAGAGTATAAGTAGCCGTGCTTCACAATGCATGTGCGTGCATACATACAGAATTACACTTGGTCAAGGAGAGAAAAAGTGACGAGGCTAGAGCAAGTGAAGTATTTTAGAGAGCTGAAACAGCGAGTTACCCTGTCGCAAAATCGTTACATGGAGATAAAAAAGTCCTAGTTAGATCCGGACTTCTACTAAAGATGACGGATGATCGACTAGGATGACCCCATCGGGAAAGGTGTTTGGGGGCTGTTAGGGCCATTTTGTATACGCACACCCATGCCAATGCCGATATGGCTGTGCTATGCAAAGACGCCAAAATTTACCAAATACGTAGTGCGAAGTGCTTAAAGATCCTTCGTGTGCTCTGTGACAATTTACAGTACAGGACAAAGTGCAGCAGATGGCCCTTGTCATCCTGTCAATTGGCTGATCAAATGTCATCAAGTAGTTGGTGTCCATGCTGTGTCGGGTACATCTGGATGCTACATTGCCTTTTAGATAGTTTATTGAATATACTGCGCATGTATTCGAGGTCTTAACATGGATGTTGTCCTCCAGCTGCTTTTCCATCTTTCCAAGCCGAGGAAAATCAGTTAATGTCATGACTGAAAATAGAACCATGGTAGCTCGGCTATTGATTTAGACACATGTACCTCGTGGGTATTTCGGTGCTGTATTGTTGTGAACATCTTTCCTGTAAGTGAGCCCTCGGACAACTTTCTGGTGCCCGGGTTGCATAAAGCGTTATACAGTACCCAGTGAAATAACTATTTAGAATTCGATCGGCCTGCGTTACCAACAGTGGCAAACCTCGAGAAGCCAACAGAATAGATTAATTTAGCCAATAGACGCTCTCCAAAAGTCGAAAGATAATGTCGTACACGGATGTCGAGTAACAATGTTTCGTCATGAATAGCAAAAAAGCCAACGGCTAACAAGTAAAGTCCCGATCTAAAACACTCTAAAAGCCACAATCAAGCCAATTAACGTCGTACGAGGACTAGAAAATTCCAGGTGTGAACCACCGCTCTCAAATAGCAATCTGGCGCGTTACGCACGCGCGTGAGTGCTGATCCCCCAAATTTCGGCCCCCAATTTTGCCTGCCTTGGAGCCCTGCAACCAGTTAGCATCATTTCCTTCCGGGATATGACACCTTCACAAACTGTTTTGACTTTCACGATGGGCAGAATGATGCAACGAAATAATTGTTATTTGATAATTCAGAATTTGAAGGAATCTGGAGAAGTCCGTGAGTTGCTGTCATGATATCAGTATCATGGTCATCGGGGTTGGTGTTTGCGATCCTCAAAGTCTGAGCACTGGGACGGAAATGGAGATCGAGTCACCTACCATGGTAATAATTGGTATCACCCATGTTCATAATGGTGGTGGCTGGCTTCGGCGTAGAATATGACATGGCGGAGTGTCCCCAGATTGCTGCAGTAGTTTCTGATACATCTACTACCTACTGGTAATGTACGTACCATGAAAACGCCGGAGTGTGTAGCATGTCATCCTTCTCTACTTCAATAATACTTTGCAAAGAATGAAATAGTTAAACTCAGAAAATCCGGTAATCGTTCGGATAGAATAATAACCACGAATTCAAGGTCCTATATCTAGATTGCTAAGCTGATTGTTAAGCTGGATAAGTTGCATCGAGCTGAATACTTGCCTGTCACCTGTCACAGCCCGGCTTATAATTGACGGTGTATATGCGCGGTATAGTGTGTATTTTTTCCTCAGCCACTATCTCCAGGTAAAGTACTCCATAGTAAGTGATACATGTTCTTATGCAGGGTTTGTTTCATTTTCAAGCAGGTGTCAAGTATGTATCATTGTGGCTGGATTGTTCCATGCATCCATAGAACCGACGAACGCCCTTATACAGTGGAGCGGCAGTCGCCGCTGAAAATCACCTGGAAAGGATGGTTCCCACGAGTTGAGAGCCAATTAATATTCCAATTAATGTGAGGGGAGATGTACTGAGTAACGGAATGTAAAAGGTTTCTAGTATGCATGTACATATGCATTTCCCACAACTGGGATAATAAGTCTTCTACGAGACTCATCGCTTAAAATAGAACTGCCAGACTTCATCTACTTAAATTAAAATGCAGATTTTGCTGCAAGTTCTCGGATGCAGGTACGCGTTCGAAGAACCAAAAGTCCAATACTTCTTAGTGACTTCATGCCATATTCTATCAGATGTCCCGATTAGGAAGGCATCCATCGATGGAAGGAAACCGTGCGCTATCATAGATCTTAGAAGGCGCTTGCTCATTCAGATATTAATAGAGTGCTACTTTTATCTCAATATCAATCATAGAAGTAGTGGCATGATATATGATGCGTACGAGTCAAAGATGAACGATCTACTTCAACCCGCAGTTTTATATTTGGATCCACGGAGCTTGAATATTTTCTTGCTAACGCGAGGCATAAGATGTAAGAGGAAGGCATAAGATATGAGAAAAGTCGTTTAAGCATTTCTTTGTCCTGGAAAGATCCGAATCTAGTCATGTGTCAGGAGGGTCTGAGATCTCTGTCTTCAACGATTCTTCAGTCGAAATTTTTGGATTGCGCCACAATCTTGCTTTCAAGATTTCATAATTGATACGATGAGTCTGAAATGTGGTACGCGTCCATCAGAGGCCCTAATCTGTAAGACTTACCCAGGCTATAGTGCAGTCAAACTCAAGCAAGTGATAAGGGGTTATCATCTACTACAAAATGGATGGGTATCTATAAGAACTGCCATGAAATTTAGATGGATTTCCATATTAGCTGTCTAACTAACCAACTGTATTTTCTCAATTGGCTCAATATTGAACGAGGTTCCTTGCTTGCGGCTCAATATGTCAACCTTCTTTATCCTATACTGAACGCCGAGAACACGCATCCCAATATCGCCAAGCAAAGCGCCCTCGATCGAAGAAAATGTCAAAGCCGATGCCAGGGAGACGGTTCTAATTGGAAAAAGAAATACCTAAAAAAAGGGACGTGCCAGATTCAATCTGTCACATGTACATAAGCAATGACAACATGTAAAGTTCCAAGGTTTGATCCGATAATAGTTACGTATATGCTCCGAGTCTACTTCTCTCCTCGGGAAAAGGAGTAAAAATCTCAAAAAAGACATTACTGTCAAAATTAACCATACACTGGCGTTGCCAGGTTTGCAAAGGCGTAGATATGTCGGAGATGGCGAGCCTGAGGTAGGAACCTCGACATGTGCCACGATTAGCCCTAACTCTATTCTATCCATCAGATACATGTATCTTCAAATCGCTGATATACTGCTGATCATTTGAATTACCTCTCTCTTGCAATCTCTCCCCTAATTTTTATATCCAACCTGCATCGCGACGCTACCAGCGACAGAGTATCACCCTTTTGGTATCTGGGTGCAGAAATATACACCCGTTCGTTGACTTCATGCAGCCACACACATAGATGTAACACGCCAGAATTCCAGGGTAAGAGTCAAACCTTAAGCTAGGCACTAGATTTTGAACCCTTGACGGTTCTTTCCTTTTCTTGCCGTTATTTGAGCTGTTGATGTTACATACTTCAACCAAAGTGGGGTTACTTTTGACTTTGACCGATCCTCTAGCGACCTCCAAATCTCAATCTTTTCATAAACCTTGGAATCAATCAACAAGTCTCATCACGAGAAAAAATGTCCTCCTTAATCAGTAACAGCGAAGAAGCTAATGACTCTCAGCGAACCTTCCTCGAAATTGCAATCTTCAACGCCTCCTCTGCCCAAATAGCATATACATCCTCCGCCGACCGTCTGGAGCTCTGCGCTGAAGGATCAAGTGTCAATGGCGGCACCACACCTTCTCTATCAACGCTAGAGTCGGTAATTACCTCACTTCAAAGAACACAATCCAGCACAATTCCTGGGAAACATCATGCCACTCCAACACAAGCAAAGAGATGGATACCGATATACACCATGATCCGGCCCCGCGGCGGAGATTTCGTCTATTCAGATGAAGAATTTGAGACTATGAAGGAGCATTTGCTAGCTCTGAAATCAGCCAATTATCATCAGGCCGAGGAGAATAAATCGCACGAACGGAATGGCTTTGGAAAAGTGAATGGCTTCGTATTCGGTATCTTAACGAGAGACAATAAAGTCGATCGAGAACGAAATGCGGAATTGGTGAGACTTGCGGCGCCGTTGCCGTGTACATTCCATCGGGCTTTTGATGAGGTTATTACGTCTTGCGAGAATCGCGTTTCGGACAGTGATGAAAATATGCTTCTCCCTCAGACGCTGGCAGACGAACTTACTGCCGTGATTGAGGCCGGTTTTGCGTCTATTCTTACTTCAGGTGGAAGTGGAATAAGTGCAGTTGATGGCACAAGAAAAATAGCAACATTGACAGAAGCCGCCAAAGGCAGGATTGAAATTATTGCGGGCGGTGGTGTGCGGTCGACGAATGTGAGGGAGTTGAGGAGGCAGAGTCCTCGTACGCGGTTCTTTCATTCAAGTGCTATAATGGGTAATGAGGATGAACAGGTCGTAGATGTTGCTGATAGCAATGAAGTTTTCGCTCTGAAAACGGAGTTAATGGTACCTTTAGGTTCGGTTAAAATGTCTTAAAGTGCACTCAATATATAGATTAAGGAAGGTCTTGATATACATGTATTATTGCATTAATCGTGTACAGAATTATCCAGTCTGAACGCCATACATAAACATCATTAACATATACATTGTTCTTTCCAGAACCATACATAGATTAAAGAGTCGTTTTTGCGGTAATAGACGGGTTGTACCATAGATTAAAAGGCAAGAGTATCAGCTAAGCCATCAAGCTCACGCTGATAGTTGCGATGCTCTCCAACCTGAAAGAAGAACTTTCCCAAGAAATCCGTTGCACCTTTAATCATCTTCCATCCTTCCTTGAAGCTCTCCGGTTTCTGCGGACCAGCAGCAGTAACCACGCCATACGACTCGACAACACCAGTGCTGCTCTGAGTAGCAAACTGTAAAGCCTCAACGCCCACCAAAGCCTGCTTGACAAGGTCGACTGCTTCACCTGTTGCACCCAGCGCTTTCAAGTGGCCGAAGGTCTCTGCTATCCAGTAGCGAATCTGTCCAATCTTGGCAAGTTTCTTGACGTGTGGTCCACCAGGGATGAAAGTCGCGTCAAACATTGTCGAGCGCATACCATCGTATTGATGGTCAGGTGTTACGCCCTTTCCGGTCTGGGGATCAACGCCATCTGCGAAGATGGGTTGTCTCTTTGTGCCGATGACGAAAGGTAGAGCACCGGCAGCTTTGACGGCGGTATACACCCCGTTAAAAGCGACAGAATCGAAGCCGTCGCCAATGAGGATGGCGATGCGTCGACTGGCCACAGTTGGAACGCGAGGCTTGAAGTCGATCTGCGAAAGACCGCGAGCCTTCTTGCCGTGGTTTTGCTTTCCGGCCTTTTCGGGGGTCGGGGCGCCGACCATTACGGCAACCTTGCGAGCAAGTTCGAGGTCAATTTCTGCGATGCGCATGGCCATGCGTTGGTAGACAACAGGGTCGTCACAGTGATCAAGCTCGAAGCTGAAGGCTTTGGCGACGTGGTGCTTCTCGTACTCGGTAAGAGAATTGTAGAACAACTGCGCCTGGTTGTGATGTTCGCGGAACTTGGGTCCTTGGCTACGCTGTTTGATTCCTTGGATTCTCTCAGGGTAAGAAACAAAGCCACCATCTTCGGGCTTGGTAGGTGGCACTGCGTCAAAGCGGTTTGGCCAGTAGTTGACTGTTCCCTTAGTTATCTTGTGACGCATAGCTCCATCACGATTGTGATTCATTACGGGGCAGACTGGACGGTTGATTGGCAACTCCTCCCAGTTAATTCCGAGACGAGAAAGCTGTGTATCAAAGTAGGAAAAGTTGCGTCCTTGCAAAAGAGGGTCGTCGGAGAAATCGATACCTGGCACAATGTGGCTGGTACAGAAAGCCACTTGCTCGGTTTGAGGGAAGAACTCGTCAATGTTCCGATTGAGTTCCAGCTCTCCAATAATGCGTAGAGGGACGAGCTCCTCCGGCCAGATCTTGGTGGCATCAAGAGGGTCGAATTCAAAGTTATCCTGGTTCTCCTCCGGAATAACCTGAATACCGAAATCCCACTTGGGGTATGCCTTGTTATCGATGGCTTCCATGAGATCTTTTCGGTGGAAATCGGGGTCTTGACCAGCAAGCTTCAAGGCTTCGTCCCAGACTAGTGAGTGAACACCTAGGTGAGGGATGAAGTGAAACTTCACCAAGTGACGCTTGCCCTCTTTGTTGACGAGAGTGTAAGTGTTGACGCCGAATCCTTGCATCATACGGTATGAGCGAGGAATAGCTCGATCAGACATGGCCCACATGAACATGTGTGTAGACTCGGGATGAAGGAAAGTAAAATCCCAGAAGTTGTTGTGGGCAGTTTGGCCTTGGGGAACTTCGTTGTGTGGTTCTGGCTTGACAGCGTGGACTGTAACAGTTAGCATGTCTCTGACCATTACCTCATGATATTGACACACCGAAATCTGGGAACTTGATGGCATCCTGGATGAAGAACACGGGAATGTTGTTTCCAACCAAGTCCCAATTACCTTCCTCTGTATAGAATTTGACCGCAAATCCGCGAACGTCTCTGACAGTATCGGCACTTCCTCTGCTACCCTGCACGGTTGAGAATCGGAGGAAGACGGGGGTCTTTCTAGAGGTATCATTGAGAATACCAGCATGACTCAACTCGGGAATGGCCTGTTTCAAGGTGAAGTTTCCAAAAGCTGCGGTCCCACGAGCATGCACAACTCGCTCGGGGATGCGTTCGTGATCGAAGCGGTGAATCTAAATACCAAGTATGTTAGTATGTCCGTATCAACACAAGAGAGAAGCATTAACTAACCTTTTCACGAGCAATCTGGTCTTCCAGCAAACTCGGACCCGAAGTCTTGTCGTTGACTACCTTCAGCCAGTGATCGGTATCAGAAACCGGCACTCCATGGTCAGTGGTAAACTTTGTCTTCTTGTGAACATCAGCGGTATCGCGCGAGAGGTCAATCAACTTCTTGTCTTGGCCGGCAGCAGACTGAACAGCCTCCTGGACCCTGTGAAGGCCTCCAGCGACAGTGCTCGTCATGGCGAATGTGATGCGGTGAATTGATATTGACAAACTTTGATGAACACCTGGAGAAACTGAGTTGTAAAAGTTTTTGATGGGAGACCAGGCCTTTAACTAGAAAGCAGAGGGATATGGAGATGCGATGACATGATGTCGTGTTAATGTTGGAACGTCATCTTGACGTGCGGGAATAGTTACCACATCGACAAGAAATTGGCCAATAAAACACCTGGCATTAATATTCAGAGGAGGGCCTAGATCTGATCCTCTCCATACATTGTGCGAGTAGATTTCTAAGGCATTTGTCTAGATGAACGGCCATCCATCTGGCCGAGGCGTTTCAAGACGACCTAACGCATATAACCTTGTTCTAAGAAAGCATTACGAGTCCTATGGATCCCTTAGACTGACTTGATATAGCTAAAATCTTGAATCGTTCGACTTGTTGAAATCAAGACTTGGTGATTGGCGGGGGATGAAACCGGAGAATCCAGCAACTAACCATGACGTCACTCGTACTATAACTTCTTATTTCGGTAATTTGCTCTACCATTTCCTCTTTCGGCGATTTTAGGGCTAGCTGTACCTAATTTTCGTAGTGGAGTTCGCCTTTACGCAGCGGTGCATCCAAAGATCATGGCTGTCTGGCTTTTGGCTGCACCTTCAAATTTTTCAATGCTGGCTATGAAGACACACCAATAAAACCCTTCAACAGCCGGAAATTTAATGGCCATGGCTAACCAATCAATTAGATTGGTCGTGCTACTGTGCTTGCGCTTGCATGATCCTTATTTTATTGGCTCCATAGACCTTAATATCCCTGACGTGGCAGAATCCCTGCTGCTTTACATAAGAAACGGTCCCAAGGACTGGTATAGCGGGGGTAAAATCAGCCTGATACCTAGGTAGAGACCCAACCTCAGCCATCTTATTTATCGTCATCCCACCCTCATGAACGTCAAAATGGGCCCACTAAAAAATTCTCACCACGGAGCGAAAATCATCGCAAAGCTTAAAGGCACACTTGGATTTGAGGATAGGCATAGACATGATGGCGGTCAGGACGCCGATACCAATGAACGTCAAACAGCATATTCCGGTACCTTCTTCATAGAGGCTGGAGAAAAGGCAAGGAATCCGAAAACTTAGCCTCGTCAATCAATCAAAACCATCCCTTCTGCGATCCATCGATGCGAGACCGTCGCTGTCTCAAACTGTGAAATAGTTTCCTTCTAGCCCAGAACGTATACCAAAGCCTTGTCGTTCGATTCTCAAATACGAGGGAGTGGAACATTGACAATCCACGGTATCTGAGTAATATCAGAAGTCCCCTGAAGCGAAGCATTGATAAATAGCGTCTGTAAATTCAATTTCTTTACATCACAATCAGCGGAGAAGTATGTCAAATCACTCGTTTGACGCACAGTTTCCAGCTGTGAAATGTTGCTCAAAACAGTGGACTGGCGATTTTCGATATGTGTGATATGAGAAGGAACCGAATTCGACTTCATCCAAGTCACCAACTTTCCTCCCCAGCCCTCGTGGATGTGTCCAAAACAGTGTAGACGAGGCTTTGCACGAGCAACAGCCTGAAATAATCTAGGGCAGCCAGCATATCTTCCATCCGTACGATCGAGTATTCCTTTAGGAGGACCATGTGTGATCACGATGTCGACAGTCCCCGGGATCTCGAAATCATGACCTTCGCTTGGATGGTACTGAAACCCCCAATCGCCACTTAACGACGGCGTAAAAGGACTAGCGTAAACGCGCAATAAGGCACCGTTGCGAAGTCTGAAGTCGTATGAGCCCTCGTCCAAGAGGATGATATTAGCTGCTTGTGCGTCTGCAGATAAGAAGAGATTTCTGATTTCTCCGTAATCTCCATACGTCTTTCGTACCAACTCTGGCTCCAAAGGTTGCACAGCGTTTGCAACCAGCTTTTTGAAAGCCGGAACATCCAATGTAAAGTCATGATTGCCAGCGATCACTAACTTGAGATCCGCGTTCAGTTCCTGAAGATATTGCAGCGTCTTCTGAAACTCCTCGATCTTTGACTCGTCTGTGAGATCACCGCAATGAATTACGACGTCGATATGTTCGGTCAACGGACCCGAGAGCGGCCGATGACCATGAGTATCTGACATGATCAAAAATCTCGTTTTGATATGTTCCGACATCGTGACGCGGGAGAGAATAGAGTGATTCAAGTACTGTAATAGCAAATGGTCGAATCAACAACTATCAGTATCAAGTAAAGTAATAGGCGTTGAGTGAGATAATTAAAGAGTCTCCAGTGTCCCTGATTATATACCCAAGCATGCAGTCTCCTGGATGCCTAGTCACATAATGCAATTTGTAGGTAACTAAACTCTAAAGCCGTTGAAGCCTGGAAAATGAATGGTCTGCAAGATGCCTGGTTAAACCTTGAGGCAGCATCTGTTGAAGGACGCCGCCTTCCTCTCTGGGCAGCCGCGTCACGTGTAGTCTAGTGAGCGCACACAAAGGCGCGCTCCCCAGGCCTTCTTTCCTTTCTTCTTTTCTTCTTCATTAGTTATTACTAGTTAGCTATTACTGATATGAGCATTTGGCCTCCCTAGGCCTTATAATATTAAAAAGATTATGACTCTTTAGACCTTTCTTTCTTGATTATTCTAATATCTTATTCTTGAGGTATCTTTGCAAATTTTCTTTAAGCTGTATAGTATTGAGGCTAGCTGTGTACAATAAGAGGTTAAAATATATATTTTATATATAATAAAAGTGTGGTATATAGTTATACTCCGAAATGCGTAAAATACACTATTGTGCACTAAAATATGACAAGTCGACTGCATGGGTTACTTTTTTACACCTAGGCTGGTATTGTCTTGTGAGGACTCGAGATGGAAAGTTAACTTGATCGTGCATACTAGTCCCCAGGGATATAATATACAGGTTAGCGCTCTATGTACAGCTAAACTAACTATGCGTCGTACATAATAGCTAGAATAACTAGGTAGAAGTAGAAACTTGGTATATTCTTTTTTTCCTTAGTAATTTTCAGGGCTACATTCCTAGGTACACAGAATATATAGTTCCTATAGATTGGCGATTTTCCCTTCCCTGCTCAGTTGCTTAGCTATATCCACCGTGTGCTTCACGGTCTCGCTACTCATTTTCCAGTAGTAATCCGTAAGCATCTCGTGTTCGTCGCTGCCCTCTTCCACATCCGGATGATGCCACTCGTACGTCGACACCATGTAGATATCTGCCTCTTCAGCTCCACGTGAGAGAATATTGGTAATCAAAGTTCCAGTTGAAGGGATGGTAAACGAAACCTACGACATTCCATGAGGACAAAGGATTATGCATAAACGCATCTGCAGTATACGTAGATAGACGAACCATGACGGGCTTCTTGAGGACTGCAACTTCTTCGATCTCAGCCTCCTCTCCATTGAGCGTGACCGCCCTGGTCAGACTAGTGAGTTGTCCGGTTTGGTCGTCATGTTCCTCCCTGATAATCCGACAAGCTGTAATGGGTTTGACAAATGCGACTGGGTTACGGCATTTGTGTTCCAGGACTTTCCAGAAATCGGCTGATGTCAAGGGGTCGGTGTCATTAGAGGAATTTATTGGAACAGTGGTAGAAGTATATATAACAACCATGATACAGCTTGCGTTGCTTGAGAAGACGAGAAATCACCTGGGAACGCGTGAACAAGAATAGAAAAGAATGAAGAGATAGGTCAATAAATAGATAACCATGCGCACTAACACATCAGACGATATTCCAGATTTATGATAAATGATAAATTAGTACAGACTGCTGTTCAATGGACGGATATAAATCTATTCTTGAAATTCCATGGTCAAGATATCTGCAGGGTCGGACCCTAGCCCGACTCTGCAGCCGACCCTACAGCTTTCTATATGAGCCTCAATTTGGTGTTTTTGCCTCGATGTCAATCAACAACATAAATAGCAGCAAACGAACGCCATCATCGAGTTGTAAATCTGTCTCTCACGCCTCCTCCGTTTGATTACGCACAAATTATTCTGTGTTGCCCAATATTATTTGATAAATATGGCTCCTCTTCAAATCGGTCTTATTCTCGGTTCGACCAGACCTAATCGCATCAGCCCTCAGGTGGGCAGCTGGGTCAAAAAAATCCTTGAATCGACTAGGGCTTCGAGCCCCGAGTTCTCCATATCGACGGTCGATGTCGAGACGTTCAGTCTACCTAACTTCAATGAATCGGTCCATCCGTCGTCGATCACCGACCTATCGAAGTTTACTAGTCAATCGGCATGTGCTTGGAACCAGGAAATTGCCAAATACGACGCATATGTTGTTCTTTCCCCGGAATACCACGGGGCCATTCCTGGCACATTTAAAAATGCCTTGGACTTCCTCTATCATGCCTGGACCGGAAAGCCAGCCATGATTGTGACCTATGGCATCATGGGCGGCGCCTCCGCCAGTGACGGTCTCCGTGTGATTCTCGAAAGGGGATTCAAAATGAAAGTATCCTCATTCGCCCCAAAACTGGAATTCCCTGGCCGAAACCCAACGAAGAATAACACCAGTCAGGCGTTGATGGAAGCGATGCAAGGAAGGTTGTATGCTGAGGCCACGAAGAGTTGGGAGAATAAAGCAGATGAAATCATTCAGGGATTCAAGGAAATATTGACTTCTACTGCTGCAAAATAGACATTCATTTATGGGATAATTAGTGGAAAGGAAAATTGATATGGACTTACAATTGAAGCCAGCTGTGAAAGACGGTTATGAAACTCAACTTCACGGTAGTTAGGAAGACATAGCTCAGACGTTTGACCAAAGCAAAGATCTTACCGGATAATTTCCAGCTTTTAGAATAGACTTTCAAATACTGAAGAACTGATTCAACAACATCCTTATTCAATGAGCGGTCAGACTGTTCCGGGTTTTGCTGCAGACAAGAAAGGGCACCAAGGTAGAAGCAGTGGTGGGACCAGATTGGAATTATTGGAGCATAATGGTAATGCCAATCTGGGAACTGCTTAATGCGGTCCATTATCATCTGAATAGCCACCGCCAGGACAGCGCACGTGTCGGTCAGTCTCTCTTCATCATAACCCACATCAGTGATATCGGCTGTCGTTATTCCATGGAGAATAATCATAGCACTTAATATGTCAGAGCTGACTATATCAATTACCTTCAACTGCACAGGTTGCACTCACTTGACGCAAATCGCAAGAGAGGTGCAATTTTTCCCCTGTCCCGCGTTCCCTTCTTGAAGCACCACTGTGGCAAGTGTGGTCAATTTCCGATCGAGGTCATTACAATGGTCAGGACTGGGAACTCTATGAAAATGAGCCCAGCGATCCAGAATTGCTTGTTCCAGCAAATAGCACGCTTGCACAAGTCGAGTATAGTATTCCAGTTCCAAATCATTCTTGCTCTTGTGTTCTTGGCGGAAAGATTGCGCATATGGAGTTTGAGATGTTGAAGTCTGGCTTCCATTTAAAAATAATTCAGTTTCTTGCTTCTTTGCAGCGGCAAATTCTGGCACTGGAGGAGCCGGACAAACGAAAGTTTTGGATATGGCTGGGTTGTCTATGGCAGCTGCCATGATAACTCTGAAAATATTGATCAGTCAACTATGTCAATACTGACTGAGCTGTGGGCTTCACCTTTCAAGAATAAAAAGACTCCACCATATCTGTTTGGAGCGTGTCAACGCCGTGCTACAATCAATGCTATCTCGTTCTAGGAAAAGACCTGTATGATCAGCGAGAAGAGTGGCAGACGCAATAGTCGTCATGGCAACTTCAATCATAGCCTGTAGGTACTCATAAATCGATAGAAGCAAGCCTACTTGCACCAACTTTTCACTACTCCTTCTTTGTGTGATAAGAAGAGTGAAAAATCCTTTGCACTTCGAGTAGAGTTCTTCTACCTCCATGTGGCTTTCATGGCCACATATTCGAGAAAGTAGAAAGCAGGAGTAGATCAATAGCGATGATTCACTATCAGGAAAAAACAGGATACTCGTGATGCATTCATCGAGTTCACTGGACAGAACCACCGGAAGCCATTCGTTCAGCGTTTCCAGATAGGGTAGGCATTCTGAGCGTATATCGTGACCTCTGGATGTTAAAGTCTCCAGTGTGATCCTCGTCAGATGCGTATCAATATAATCTGTCCATCTTGTGGGGGCAGTAGATGAGGAGTATCCATCTTGAAACCTCCACGAAGAATCACAAGGCATGAGGTTGACAGAACCACGTGGGAGTAGTGCGCCACCAAGACTATCCCCCGCTCCGGTATGGCCCGACGGGCTGTCGTAACGACAGTTAAGACCAATCCTATGGAAGATCAGAACATATAGAACTCAGTTTAAGGACCACATACTACCTTGCGCATCGCCCACAGCGTGGAATTTTCTTGTCACACTTTTTCTTCCTATTACGACATGGTATGCAGGTCATACTTGATAGTGGAGGCATATCTCATCTGCAACCTGCGGTCGAAAGGCACTGAGAGACGATGTTGAGGGTTTGTCTGTTATTCATGTTCTAATGTCTGCACTGAGCAGCATGCCTAAGTAGTCCATGACAGAATTGAAATGTAACCCGTCATTAGGCATTACCGGTACATATCTTTAAATCCGGCCGCATTTCCCGACCTCGCTAACACGCACGTATCATTGAATTAAAAAGTGATGTATTTATGTAATATGAAACAATAAACCCGGGTTGAAATATCTTTTGTCGTAACAAATTTATGTCCGTCCAGAAAATAAGGTTGCTTAATAAATGCAACGGACATAAACGTTGGAAGTCAGCCCTATAGTTAACAAATGCCAATGGATCTCCATAGTGTTTTTGCTTTATGGCTGTCATGGTTTTATAACTGTCTTGCCATATTCCAAACTTTCAGTGTGACGTTATGGTTCTTTTCCTTTTATTTATAAAAGACCTTATGCTTCTGATGACCATAATGCCGAAACCCATCCCATTGCGAGCTACTCTGCGTGTTGAAAATGAGAATTTCGTCATTGACAGTCCTTCCTTCTTTCTTCTTGATCGTGGGCTCGAGACATGACCGTCCAAAGCATGGTACTGACATACTATCAAGAGGCCAGTCAACGGATAATCGGACACCTTCAACGATCTCCTTTGCAGCTTCGGCTGTGATTTTTGGTGTTAGCAAATTCAATGTCCCCAGTTGATCACCATTGCCGAAACGACCCCATGCGTTTCCTGGTGTTCCATCTTCGCGGAGAGGTAGGGAGTCAAAGGTTAGGGTAGGCATTGCGAGATAGCTTTCGATTGTTCGATATGGCGAAGGAAGATAAAATCGATATCTAGTGTCTCAAATCAAATCTTGGACGTCTTTCATCAATCTCACTAGGATATTCGGGAAACATCATTATTTATTGTGGCATCTTGAATCCTGGATTTTAATCCTACATCTATCGGAGAAAATCCGATCCATGGATGTTGCTCAGCGTGGAGCTTGGTGTCACCCCACCATTCGGCGATGCAACCGTGTTCTCCAGATGTCGAGGCTCGTACATATACATCAAGAAGTTTGTCTAGCAATGAAATGGTATATGAAGGGCGATTTGAATGTTGCTATTCTTGTAACGATACTTAGCTAGTAAGAGCCTTTCAATTCCATAACATCATCGACATGACCCTCCAAACTCCATCTACTATGCAGTAGGCACCTACAGAATCTCAACCCCAATAGACCAGACCTGATGAAACAATCATCCCTCTCATCACCGCAAAGCCCATCCGCCCTGCTTCAAGCTTGATCCGGACTCGGTCCTGAGGCAGATCCATACAGCGAAAGACAAGCAGAGCAACCCAGACGCTCGCGATACGGGCCGAGTTCTGCCATAGATGGCATATTAGCAGGTGGCGCCGGATCCATGCCCGTGGCAGCTCCATCAGCCATCGCGACGACTGCTTCGAGGGGACAATGAGCCATGCGGCGGTGCCATAGAGAAAGGAAGTCCATGACTTCTTGGCTGAATTGGTGCGAGGACTCGATATATGACATTTCGAAATGTAGATGTGTTTCGAAGGCTTCAGTTATTGCGGGGAAGGCGCGGGGTATCTGAGCTTAAGAGCATTAGTGAATGATGGTTACTGCATCAGAGGATGTTGACTTTCCTTGGGCTTGAGATGAAATACACGTTGGGAGTTTGCAGGGCGGGAAGGAGAGGTTTCACTGTCCGAACGATTCTTCAAAGGTTTGATGGTGAATGATGAATCTCAGAAATTACTCGGCCGCCTTGAAGGAATGTTGCCGCCCTGGCGGTGCTGAATTAGGTACCAGTATGGAACTCAACCTCAATAGGCATGTTTAGCCCAATGACAGTGTGGCAATAATGCCACATCTATTGTCAATCAATATTATGCATTTCAATATCAAGCTTTCGACTTGTCGAGTTTTCCGGTCTCTAGGTAAATTTCCACCTTGGAACTTGGACAAACAGCTGTTCCCCTCTTTTTCTATACTTCCAGTAACCATGGGCCTCTTTCATTAAGTCTCGATACTCTCGCATTCTCCGTCTTAACAATAACCCTTTGCAATCTGATTAGAATACTACTGGGTACGATAAAACCTTCTTGGGGTCAGCTGTCACGGAGTACACAACATACTCCTCGAGCTGCTGTGAAAAACATACGGCATATCACATTTCTCATTAACGCCATTCAATGACTATAAGCGACTAAAAATATCAGCCACGACGTGAACTAAGGGTTATCTGAACTCAAGACCCAATCCTTGATCCATCCGCGAAGCCACTCAGCCTGAATCGCATCCAGACCTTGCAAAGAAGGACACATCTCCACAGACCGCTCAATAGCCAGCGGCTTCTCTTGATTTGTGTTTACCATCAGACTCTCAAGGAAGTCCAAAAGCTTGACTGCTGGGTTTTCGTTGAGCGTATCGGCAGTCACTGATTGATCTGCTTGGACGCCACTGCTTGTTGAGTTTGCACTCGATTGTAGGAGCTTCAACCAATCTTCGTATTTGAGTACTCTTATGGCAGATTTAGATGATGAACTCTCTTCCAGAGCTTCGACGACTGCCGGGACGAGACTTGGCCAGCTTACCCAGTTCGGGTTTATGGGATGGAAGACTTGCGCTCCTTCTGACTCCGGAGCATGCAACTCGGTGCCAAATGAGATTTCCAACAACAATGTAGCAAGCTGGTCGATAGGTACCCATTCGATACGGTCGAGAATACCGGCACTGTCCCCGTCTCCTCTGAATCCAAGCGATTCGGGGATGGCCTTCAGATAGTGAGAACTGATAACCAGACTTGGCAACCATTCATGACGATTCCATCCATGCGGAGTGCCTTGTTCTGGCGTTGATGTACCGGCGATTTGTCCTACTCGAGCAACCTGGATATTTGCAAGATTGAGCTTCTTGGATGCATAGTCTAGTATCCTCTCTGCGACGTATTTGCTTTGACCATACCCCATGCCTGCAGGACACTTGGTATCTGTGATGATTTGCTCTGGAACAAAGTCGGGATTTACACCGGAAGTTTCATGATAATTTGAAACTGCACTGACAGACGACAGATACACTGTCGACGCTAATCGGGGTGCGCCAGTTGCAAATGATATAAGACCTAACACGCCATCCAAGCTTGATCTGAAGGACTGCAGGGTCTGGTTGAAGTTGACAGGCCATGCGTTGTGGATGAAATGGGTCACAGTTGACTGTAATTTGCGATACATGTCGGCATCGTCTAATCCGAAGTTTTTCTTCGCCAAATCCACTTTCAAGAAAGTGACTCGGTCTGAGGGTAGTTCAGTATTTATTTTTCGTTTTGCGTTTCGGTCTCGTTGAAGCGCCTCGGAATCGGATGCACGATTCAGGCAATAAGCGTGGACCACCTTATCATTTTGCAACAGCTTTTGTAGAATATAGGATCCGACAGCTCCCGTTGAGCCTGTTAGGGCTACTACTGCACCTTCGCTGGTTTCGACCTTCTCCGGTGGGTTTGTCTCACTTTCGGACTGCGCGATAGAAGCAGCAATGTCGTCAATTTGTTTTTCATATCCTGCCAATGTCGTCGAAACGATATCCACACTCGTGTCCTCGTTTGTCTGAGACATTACCGTTTTTGTGAGCAAGTCGATGGACGGGCTTGAATAGATGGCGCTTGGCGGTATGTTGAGTTGCCGACTCAATTGCAAGACCTGAAGAGAGTCCATTCCAAGTGAGAAGAAATCAGTATCATTCGACAAGCTGGTATTCCACCGGGTAATTTCAGAAACAAGGTCGCCTAGTTTTGTAGACACTGCATCCGGATCAGTCATGTCGATTAGACTGAGTACCGGCTTAGATGCGAACAAGTTCTGCGCTTCACGTTCGGCGTAGAACTTTTCAATCTCCTCTTCATACAGGACAAGCGTCGCTGCTCGCTGGACGGTTCCCTTAGCAGCACGTGGCAGCGGTTTTGCAGGATCTGCGAGGATGATGTTTTCCTTCGCAACTCGGGCATGAGCAGGACAGTCTTTATTAGCTGTCTGCACATTCTCCCATATTCTGTCAATAACCTGTTCACGCTCTTCTGGTGATAAGGGTTCGTTATGATGAAGCTCGACGATTAAGCATGCTTCAAACCGTTGGGCCCCAACCACTACCGCTGAGCGGACTTCTGGGTGCCGTGACACTTCCTGCTCGAAAGAGATGGGATTGGTCTTTTCGCCGTTCAAGAAAACGATAATATCGTCTTTTCGGGCACGGTATCGCCATAGTCCCGGTAGAGTAGGGTGGGGAGTCAGAAGATCTCTAGTTTCGTACTCTTGTAACTCTGGGAAATGAAGAAACACAGGTTGAAGTTCTTCATTCTCCTTGCTGCGCACAATGACCATCTCGTGCAATTCACCGTGGTGGTGGCGATATTCAACGTTGATAGCAGGGTGAATATTGATATATGCCCATTTATCCTCATTCTTGCTCCCGTCGGTTAGCGAGTGAACCTGACTGAGTAGACTGACTTCACTTGATCCTGTTGTTTGATACACCGGAATTTTCGATGCGACAAGATCACCGGCTGCTTGCGGTACACTTCCTCCAGCAAAGTAGAGATGCTTCAACTTCCGAGATACCAGTTCCAAAGCATCCAGATCTTTGCTCAAGTCTTCCAGAATAAAAGGTAGGACGAACGCCCAATCCATGTCGACATGCTTAACCGCATCAAGGAACTGTGCTGTTGATAGTGGCTGGGTGGGTAAAGGGTACACAGGCACACAGTCATTGTATGCTGACACCATAAGCCCAAAGCCAATGCCGGAGATATGAAACGGTGCTAGAAAGGTAAACCAATGCCCGGAACGGATAGTGTCATTTCCACTTGAGAATCCCTCCGGTGCTGGGAGGGAGGTCAAGTTGACTGTGCGAGTGACAAAACGATGTGTATATATCAAGGGTTTGGGAATTCCTGTAGATCCGGACGTGTGTAATATGAAAATCGGCTCGTCTTTGGCCTCCTCGTATGACTTTTCGTACGGGTAATCAGGCGGTGCATTGTTCTCCTCGCCGCTAAGAAGCTCCTCAAGAGAAGGTATATAGATTACTGTATATGGTCCTTCTTCCAACACAGCGCTAATGGCAGGAGGCTGCGGTTCGACAGTGACGAGTTTCGTACATTCTAGTCGTGAAAGTAGATTCAATTGCGCAACTTTGCTGTTACGCGGCGAGGGTAAAAACGCCTATAGAATTGTTACTTCTAGCGGTATTTTCACAGCTCATCAAGGAATGCACTTACTTTATATCCGACCTTGATGGCGGCAATAACCACGATAAAATATCTCGGATCAAACGGACCTATATATGCTATCGTCTCAAAATTCGAACTCGATCCCAGCTGGTTATGTAGAAGCCATGCCACTTTATTTGCAGCATGGAAAACTTGCTGGTTCGTTGCTGTTTGCAGTCCTTCTGAGTACGTATGCTCCGAAACGGGATACTGTGCCCATGCGCCGTCTGGATTTTGCTGTGCCCGGCGTTTTAGGACATGTGGTAAGAGCTGATGACTGTCGGATTGGGTGTCGCCTTTGCCCATTTTGTCTGATTGATTTTCTCGTTGTTGATACGCTCTTGATTGGGATTGGACTAGTATGTATTTCTCATAAGTTCATCAACTTATGTATCAATATTCAATTAACTGCCAACAAAAGTAAAGTATAAACATTAGGGTATTCTCAACTATTTATACGGGAGCCATTGAAATAAAAATTCACTCTTGAGGTGCCACCAAAACAGCCCTAGAGGTTTAGCTCGGAAAATATTGCTCTGCCTGTCGTTAGTGGCGCATCTTTTACTCTTTGGCTCGGTTCATGCATCTAAGTGTTGCGATGCAATCTAATTGACTTTTAATCAGCTTTATACCGGATGTCGACGATAGTTCGTGCTACTTTAACTTTGTCGCATTGGTGTTGAATTAAGTGAGCAACAATTCGGTACAAAGATCCGATTTGACATTCATGGATTAATGATTTACACGTCAACTACCACTGCGACTTAAAAATTCATCATCCACTATACAGAATATCATTCGAGTTTGCGCACTTAGGGCAAAATAGCGCAATGTCGATGCGCACCGATGTAGCACACAGAACGGGTCGCCCAGTGTGGCTGGCTGATGCCAGGCATCGTTGACGTGGCCGTTTAGACCCGTGCCAAAACAAGCTCAAACCGCCACATAGGACGGTATTACTCTCACAGCTGTGGCTCGTTAATTTTGTGAATCAATATTATTCATAGTCGTATCAAGTTAAACCATAGGATACCATGAATGTTCTAACTTGCATAAGAATTTGCCGTACAATGTCAAAGTTTAGCTAGCTGCGAAGTATTATAGCCCAAAACAGTGTCCTCGATGAATCAGAGTCAGACGGTCATGGTAGGATAAATGCACTTGGTTGCCTAGTATTCCAGGATGGTGTCTTTGTTGCCTTCGATATAAGGATTCATTGAGGTAGTTGCCTGAATATCATGGTTCTGAGCCAAATCAGTCGTCAATTCTCGAATGCGTGGTTCTACTCCTAATGGTAAGATATGAATGGACCTCCTCGACATGAGATAATTGAGAATTACAGATGCTCCGGAATCCTCCAAAGTGATCTTAGAGCATCAGGGCGAATAGTGTTGTCCGGGGACCGCTATGTAGTAAGCAGCATGCAAACAGAGATATAAAGATCGGTCACCCGGACATAACTGCAAACATAATACCTAGATTATCATTACTTAAAGGCTATATCATCACGTTCATGTGTATCCTTGGGAATTCTCTGTGATTCAAGATAAAATCATTAGCTACTTTCGAGGTTGGATAGAGAGATGATACATCATATCCTTGTAATCGGTAGACTTCGCCCCGGTGAATATTCTGTGAATTGTGTTTCCTTTCTTACTCAACCTTGGAAACATTTCTGAGAGATATATCCAGAGTCCTTGCATCTAGCGTTTCTAAAATCCAGTTCGCATCCCTTTCTTATTCGTCAGATACTTTCTTCTTTTCGAAATGCCTCGTTTATCAGCAGTGCTTTTTTCCCTGTGCAGTCTGCTCGAAACTCCATTCCGAAACCAAACAAGTTTGCACGTAATGGCTATATCCCAGACACCTCGCGCAAACTTTTTTCATACATTACTTTTTCTCTCCTCGGCCTCTCTGTTTGGATTTGGACATCTCAAAAGATGTGGTTGTTTATGCTCAAGATTCCGTATCAAGAGCCGCGCACATTGATTGATATGGATAGGTGAAAGTACAAAGTCCCTACCCATGCCAACCTGCACCAACCCCTCCTGGTGTTGGCGCTCAACGGCCATAACGACATATTTTTCAGAACGACATTTTTAGTAGTAGTAGTAGTAGTAGTAGTAGTAGTAGTAGTAGTAGTAGTAGTAGTAGTAGTATTCCACTGTCAACGAATCACACCACTCTTCGAACCGCTGGATATGGGATTGAGACCGGGCTAATAGTATTTGCATCTCCTTGCGTCCAATCATTGAGCCGTCGGGATTGACTATGCAGGCATTGTATGCCAGCCTCGCTATGCAACTAGCTAAACGAACTGATCGAAACGAACGTGCTTAGGCACTCTCATGAAACTTGTGTAACATTCACCAGACCTTGGAGTTCGCCATTTCTCATAGCATCTATACATTCATGCTTTCTCTGGTCTATTGTATGTCCTGTTGGAGATATTGACGAGATTTATACATGATAAAGGGTTACAGTGATTAGGGTTGTACGTTCATTCTCAAACCCTAATGTGTTGTTTGAACTCGTGGTGATTTCCTTCGTCTTCTGATCGTGATCCTTTTGTTCTTTCACATTTAGAGCACTGCTTGGAACCCTTAAACTATTCAAGTACCTAATTCGCAGCTTACAAGGGCCTACTCAGTGACAGTAGCTGCGGTTAATCGACAATTGACAAGATCTTGTCATTATACTTACTAAAATGATGAGACCATAAATGATATCGGTGATTAGGACTCTAAGCAGCCTTCACAACAAACAGTAAATAGCTAGTCTAGTCCCTTGCGATGCTTATCACAAGTCACCAGTAATAATGGGCAGTTCATAGATACCCTCGCGTTGAGGATTAGGAACCGGAGCCTATATTTCTATTTCATCATGGTCACGCAGCCACCAGAGCAGTCTGAAATCAATCCTGCCCCATCCTGGCCAATGTTTATTTCTAAGGGACTTTTCATGAAATGTAACAATCTTGACGTAGTGTTCGCCATATTTCCATTTTAGCCTGTCCGCAGGCTCTGGCGCGTTTAGGATGGATTGAAAAACGTCATCATCGATTAAAAGACAAAATGAGCTAGCGACCTCGCCTGCTAGAGCATCATCGCCTAGTTCCACTACTAGCTCAGCTTCTCTTTAGTAACGTAGTTTGTATTTCCGAGTACTTGTCTCGTAATTATCATTAGAGTTGATTTCATCATCACCTATTTCTGGAATAAGCAGTTCTCTTTTGAAATCTTTCCGAATCTCATTGATAGACGCATTCTTGAATTTCTCCTGGTCCCAGACTACGACATTTGATAGTTCGTCTCGGTAGGCTGGATCGTTACAGCTGAGCTCTATGTATTTTTCCAGTTTCTCGAGCACAGAGGACCATAGCTCATCCGACTGTGGGGTATACACAGTTCGGTAGATTGCAAACCCCCACCAAAAAGCACGATGTTAATTTATTACCGTGTGAATCAAAGACTATTAGACTCACCTGGTATGGCTTGACCTCTTTTGCTTCGTAACTCATTTCTCTTCCGGATGAGGTTGATAGTCAGATGGGTGATTGGTAGCGAAGTCTACTTGAATGGGCCAACGATTCAGTAGGGGAGTGAACTACTCATTACATGGGTTGAACCCCCTAGTCACCTGAGATTCTTACAAGAGCAAGGAAATCAAATTGAAGGGCAAACCACAAGGCTGGCTGATTTGAGACTAATCTAAGTGCGGTTTAGCGCCGAGGAGGCCCTCTTTGGACTTGGCTCTCAGAAGGAGAGGGACTGCTCTTCCGTGGTTGGATTCAGGGACGAACCCTAGAATCTCCTTGGAAGGGGTTAGAACCCCGCCCGCGAGTCTGCGATCCTCACCGTAGAGAATCGCGCCAAGCCTCGCGCTGATTGGTCGTTTTCGGACCCTGTCATTCACGTGATTAGATAGGTTATTTAGAGACTGAGAATTGCGCTACTGAGTCATTTTCCAATTTGAGTGGAATACAAACTACGCGCCATTATGGAGCTAGCCCAGCGCTTCATCGTCAGTGAAGGATTAACGGACCCTGAACCAATTGGTCAGGGCCTTGAATTCGTCGTCATTAAAGCAAAATCAGATAGGCATGGCCATGTCGCCCTTCGGGTACCCAAACACAAGGTCTTCAGAAATGTGAATGACCCCAACACCAACGCCAAGCAGCTCATTTACCAAGAGCTTAAGATATATGAACTGCTCCATGGCGGACCTGTGCCTGTCCCGCAACCCTTTGGTCTCCTCGAGATACGTGACTATCCAGCAATGCTTAGCGAGTATGTCCACGACGATGGATCAGAATTGCACCCAGCGGAACTTGGCCGACTTGCTGCACTTATACATTCTACCCAGTTGCCTTTGAATTGGGATGTCGAGTTAGCAGCTATGGAGGGTACAGATGTCCTCACAGCGCTAGTACAAAGAGTTTTGAGGCGTTTTGACAACCTCGCAAGAGAAGACCCAAGGGTATATAACTGGGCCTTAACAGAGAATGACTTACAGCCTATTACAGTTCGTCTAAGACATTTGCCCTCATGCCTGCTACATATGGATCTCCGTGGTGCCAACTTGCGCATTTGCAAGGGCAAGCCTGTTGCGGTAATCGACTGGACAAACGCGCTTATCGGGCCCGCCGCTGTGGATTTCTTTCGAATCATGGAACTGAGCCAACCAGGAGATGCATTTATAAATGGTTATTCATCTATCAAAAGTCTACCCGAAGTCACGCTGGTTGAAGAGGCCTTCTTACGCTTAGATGCTGCTTTGATGATTGCGTTGGTTTTTGTATCAGAAGCTCCCGATCAGGAGAGGAAGGAACGGAGTATCAGACGTGTTGAAGAGCTAGCCCACATGTTACAACCTACAAATAATTCCGCCTGATACATCGCCTAGGATGAATAATGCCCTAAAAAGAAGGAACGGAGTGAGAAGGGTAATAGGATGTGGGTCTGCATGAAGCTACATTAAATGCTGATTTGTGTTGACGCTGTGATACTGACGGCGGGCTATGCAACTATTCTACTGTTCCAAACCTCGCCGTTTCAGGGCCACAGCGCGTGAAGCGCGCGTCACTTGTTCCTGGGTGCCGTAAACCCTGAACATTACGTGACCGATGACCCACCTCGGGGCAACCATTTGGGTACCTAGCGCGCCCCATCCCGAAGTCTTATCAGACACTACTACGGTTAGTGCGATGCTATACGTATTTCTTGTTTATTTTGCTTTCTTTTAAGCTCACACTACGTAGTTACTGGCATAATGTCACTAGCTATAAAAAATAGAAATAAATATTAAATTCAAGGTGGCTTATTTAGCTTTTTAAAATATTAGATCTAGCAGATCTTCTCTCTTATGACAAGGATAGATAGCTATAGGGGCAGAGCTACTCGGCAGTCTGGGTTGTGGACATGGCTGCTCTATGTAGCCTTGAATAGGGAGGACAAGGCTCTCTTCTATCGAATCTCCCGACTGAGATTGTGATTCAAATTATGATTGATTTTCCCGACGTAAAGCAAACCAGGATCCGAACAACACACCAACACACCCTGAGTAACAGCTGGCTCCATCACAATTTCAGCAAACGCTAAACGCCCCTATCTACGCTGGCTAGGAATTTTGTTTGACGAAAATCTGGCCTTCAAGTGGCATGCTCGTGAAACCGCATCCAAAGCCCTTACCGTGGCTAATGCCCTCCGCTCCCTAGGAAACACTGTCCGAGGAGTCAAATCTCACCTACTAAAGCAGGCTCTTGATGGGCCAAACTAAGCGAATAATAGCGTTCTCATTTTCCATATAAGCCGCTTACTATTGCTAAACTTCCTGTTTTCTTCCCCTTTCCCCTTCTTTCGTTTTATATTTAGGGTATATTCGAATATGAACATATAGTTGTTTCATAAGGCGGGATAGCAGCTTGACGTCCCAGACCCTGGCAGTATTATCCGCTGATCCTGATACCAAAGTTGTTCCATCAGGGGAGAAGGTAACTGTCTCAACACTGTTCTGATGGCCCTCAAGGCTTTGTAGAGGCTGCCACTTCTGGTACCGTAGATGTCTGCCCTTTTAAAGACAATTGAAACCATTGCTAGATGGCTACCATTGGGAGTGAAGCGAATCGAGGTGACAGCCTCTTCAGGATTGGGACTCTCAAAAGTCTTGATGGCTGCCAATTCTTCGTATCACTTCGTTATCCGGAGAAGTAGACGCCATCAATGCGCCATTGGATGAGAACGATAACGACCTGACTGCATCGTTGTGTTCTATCAGTGTTTGATCATACTTCCCGGTGTGCATATTCCAGATCTAAATTACACCGTCCGCAGATCCCGATACCTACCACACGTGGGCCAACGGCCACCGACGTGACACCTGCATTATGCTCTTGCAGAGTGTAAATGGACTTGTCCATTTTGAAATCCCAGATCTTGACTGATTTATCTCGAACCTGATACCGGTCCAACATCACCATCCCACACCACTAACGTGACTGCGTCTTGATGTTCATCATATCTGCGAACGACTGTCTCCGCATCCCCAAACCTGATCAATTTGTCTTCTGATGCTGTCGCCAAAAATTGCACCCGGAGACAGCTACGGCACCGAGTAGACAGGACCTATATTTTTATCAGAGAGGGTATGAAGGCAATTGCTGGTCTTTACGTCCTAAACCCTTGTTGTACCATCATCTGATCTGGTTACTACCTGTGTGTCTCCATAGAAGATGACTGATCGGATAGGCCCTGTATGACTGATCCATTTTTGTTTATTAACAGACGTAGTTATTGCCTTTTTGATGGTGCTAAGATATTGAAAGTAAAGTAAATAAGGAAAATTTCCTGGACAGAATAATAACTTATTCTTACACGTAAACAGCAGACAACACTATCTCTTCAGCAGAATGCTTACCCCTCAAGGAGACAATCGGCGATCCCGCATGTAACACAAAGCCAAGTAGCTCCAAAAGAACCCAGGGAACAATTGGTCTTGATTTGCTGACCATGCTTGGTGCTCAGAATTCTTGCCTTCTATTTCTAACCTATATTTAGAATATATATCTCGAAACCCAGAGCACACCTATCATATAAGGACTCATGGCATTGAGTACATTATACCAATTGGGCAATATAGCCAAATCGGGCGTCAGTTGTCGAATGTGTAGCTGCCTGGTCCAAATAGTAGAATATGAATGGACCTCGTCGACATGGACATTGATCAATTGCATAGCTTTGAAATTTAACAATTCCCAGTGCTTATGCTTCAAACTGCCAACCTTGTGTCGACACTATAAGAGAAGGTATTAGAGAAAAAGCCTCTGCCCGTCGAAAGGCATATCAGTCCAAAGTCGCCTCGATGATCGTTCATGAAGATTGTTAAGGGATTAGGGCTAATTTTCAGGGATTAGGGTTCCTCGCAACCCTAGAAGAGTGCCCCTACACCGCCTTTAGACCCGCCTAGAATCTAGCCACTCGTATTCCATCGCCACAACAACCCAAAATAAATCCGGCAATATGCAACGCATCGACTGATCGCGGAACAAAAAAAGGAGTTTCCGCGTCTGCCATCTTCGCGCCTCAAGATCATGACTGATCGCACGACAATGGAGGGCCTGGTGGAATGGTATCTTCCGCGCGTCCAGCAAGTCTGGAAGGGCCTCGAAATCGACTCGGAAACCCTCAAAATCGGCTCGATTGCTGCGATTGTGTCAGTTATCGCGCTGTATGTGGGATACCTCTACATCCTGAGTTTGGCCGAAGCACCTGTTACGTTCAACGTGCCGCTACCAGAACAGCTACAAGCAGATTGGGAGGGGACGAACTGGGATGATATAAAAGGGGAGGAAAAGAAGATTCTTGAGGACCAAGTTCAGGGCGTAAGTCGCATTCTGTCTACACTGGGTTGGTGTAGAGCTGACGGAAATCTTGATAGAAATGGAACACGGAGCGCATCGTGAGCTATTGCCCGGCCGACGGACGGATACTATCCACAAACATACCCCTTGCGACGCGCGAGACTGTCGACAAGGCCGTTCAAGACGCGAAACGAGCGCAGGTTGAATGGGCGCAGACAACGTTTGCGCAGCGGAGGAGAATACTCAAGACTCTACTCAAGTCAGACTTTACAACCCATCATTGTCTCTCTACTGAGCTAATATGTGAGGAATAGATACGTTCTCGATCACCAAGACGACATCGTGACAGCCTGCTGCCTCGACTCCGGCAAAACCAAAGTCGATGCCTCCTTCGGCGAGATCCTAGTCACAGCCGAGAAACTAAAATGGACAATCGACCATGGCGAACAGGCACTTACACCGGAAAGTCGGCCAACAAATTTCCTCATGATGTACAAAAAGAATAGTGTGCGCTATGAGCCGCTTGGTGTTGTGTCTGCGTGCGTTTCGTGGAATTATCCATTTCATAATCTGATTTCGCCGGTCATCAGCGCTCTGTTTGCGGGTAATTCGATTGTGGTGAAACCATCAGAGCAGACGGCGTGGTGTTCGGGATTCTTTGTTGATATCATCCGTGGAGCGCTGATTGGCTGTGGGCATTCGCCGGATCTTGTACAGTTGGTGGTGTGTCTACCGCAAGTCGCGGATTCATTGACTTCGCATGCCGATATTTCGCAATTGACGTTCATCGGATCCAGGCCTGTGGCGCACAAAGTCTGCGAGTCGGCAGCCAAGTCGTTGATTCCAGTTACGGTGGAATTGGGAGGAAAAGATCCGTTTGTTGTGCTCGATGACTCGATTACCGTCCGTGGGTTAGAGTCTATTGCGTCAATCCTGATGCGCGGCGTGTTTCAGTCTGCGGGTCAGAATTGTATTGGTGTTGAGCGTGTGATTGCTCTTCCGGGCACATACGATAAACTCATTGAAATTGTAACGCCGCGGATCAAGGCATTGACTCTGGGTTCGCTGCTGTTGGATGCGAGGAATGACTCGTTTACTCCAGATGTTGGAGCGATGATTTCACCTGCCGGGTTCGCTAGACTCGAGACTCTAATTGCAGAAGCCGTAGAGCAAGGTGCTCGACTCATCCACGGTGGTAAACGGTATCAACACCCCAAGCATTCTCGCGGACACTATTTTACACCTACATTACTCGTCGACGTCACGCCCTCCATGCGCATCGCGCAAGTCGAACTTTTTGCTCCTGTCATGGTAATTATGCGCGCCTCCTCTGTATCCAATGCCATCGAAATCGCCAACTCCACCCCGTACGCTTTGGGCGCAAGTGTCTTTGGCCACAACTCGCGCGACGTCGAGACATGCGTCCGCGACATCAAAGCCGGGATGGTCGCCGTCAACGACTTTGGCGCGTTTTATGCCGTCCAGTTACCCTTTGGCGGTGTCAAGGGATCTGGATACGGACGATTCGCGGGCGAGGAAGGATTGAGGGGGGTGAGTAATTTGAAGGCTGTATGCGTTGATCGGTTTCCGAAGATTGTGGGCACGCAGATTCCGCCGAGGGTTGATTATCCGATATATAAAGGAGAAACACCGAAAACGAACGGCACCGGGGCATGGGAGATGTGTAAGGGTGTTGTGGAGACGGGGTATGCGTTGAATATCGCTGGGAGGGTGAGGGGGGTACTTCGGATATTGACCAATTCGTAGTCTATGTATATCACTGTATATCGTCTACTATGAATTACGTATGTATGATATTTTAATGGAAGAATATAATACTGAATTGAAGTCAGATGTTGCATAAAGGGTATGATAACCGCAGCACTCAGACAGGACAAATGGGGAATCGCAATCAAGTAGTAACACAGAATCGTAAGCAAAGAGAATCATCCCATCATCACATCACTCAAGTCGTAATCGTGAGTCGATCGATCGAACCGTAACAGTCAGTGAAAGAAAGACGATAGCGAGAATAACGGGCGTCAAGAATCAAGAATCAAGGGAGCCTTTCTTATATAGCCGCCCTCGTGGTCGTGCGATGCCGACGATGTCTTCTGCCGCCCGCATGGCCGCACGTAACGCAGGAAATGATCACGTCAAAGACGGTGACGATGCCGGAGATGATGGCTTGAAGGATTGCGCCGATGCCGTTGACAATGGCCATTAGGCAGCTGCCGATTGCGCCTAGGACGGACTCGATCTATCATTATAGCTGTCAGTATATCATATAATCCTCAGGGGACGTGATAGAGGAAGAGGAAGGAGGAGATGACGTACGCAAGAGACAACAGCACCCATGATGATAACTTTTCTTGGTTTGATGGATAGGAAAGGGGTTTACTCGTCGTCGTTGTCTTCGTCAATGTAATCGTTGATACTCTTCACGGAGCTCGTGTAGACAGTGGATGTAGATGAGGAGGCAATTGTTTGGATTGCAATTGGAAGCATGATGATGGTTTTTTAAAGGCTGTGTACCTGGGAGCCAAGTGTTTCTTATATGTGTTTGGGCAGGAGGAAGGAGATGGTGATGATATAAGTATGAGCGTATGGCAGAGTTTGCGTAACAGGCAAGGGGCTTGATTGATAGGCTATGATCGACAGTGTACAAAGAGGGAAGTGATACTATTTCTACAAGATTCTGGGGGATACGCAGTGAGGCGGCTGATGTCACTTCCTTGATTCTGCATCCTCCTGGAATGATGTCGAGGGAGGAATGTTCAGCCATTTTTGA
The DNA here is from genome assembly GCA_001571465.2 of Talaromyces pinophilus. Classification (NCBI taxonomy): domain Eukaryota; kingdom Fungi; phylum Ascomycota; class Eurotiomycetes; order Eurotiales; family Trichocomaceae; genus Talaromyces; species Talaromyces pinophilus. Next base: position 820,474 of record CP017344.1, on the reverse strand, counting down.
CGTCAGAGACAAAGGGCTTAGGGCTTTTGCTGCTGCAAACCCTAGCCAGTGACATCATGACTGGCACGTGCACTCCACTGCTCCCCGCCAATCAGATTTCTGCTGCTTCTTTCCTTCTGCTTCGGTCAGTTTGTCTTGTTTGCATCTCTCTTCTCGTCTTATCGAATGATTCCATCGCGCCTGCCATCTTGAGAAAATTCGACCGTCCTACAACTCTTCAACATTCAACTTCTCATACAACTCTCCACGCTCGTTCCACACTCGTTTTAGGATCTGTCCTCATTCACAAGACCCTGTAAAGCCCAAGACTGGCCCATTCTTTACCAGTCATTTTCTTACCTGTTGTCGACTCCTTGTCCTTCATGAAACCTTCACAAACGCCAATCCAAACACGTGCACTCCACTAAACGGTTTCGGAAATATGTCAACACCCCACTCTGACCATCACTGACATGACGCCGTCCCTGTCGTCCAACACTCCAACCAACACACCCAAGAGCCAACTACAGCGACAAGACACTGACGATCCTGAAGAGGCTCGCGATGGTTTGACCGCAACGAAAAAACGCAAGCGCCGCCCAGGACGCCCCCTCCTCTCCTTCGCACAGCTCAAGTCTCGGAAAACAGCACGTGAAGCTGCCCGTCGATCGAAAAACGAATGGAAGATTTCTTCTCAGTCGGATGGCTCGTCTGCTTCAATTCTTGAAGCGACCAAGTCAAAGCGTCGTAATGGCTCATCCGCGCTCGAGCAGGTACCGGTCGAGCTTCTGGAAAGAATTTTTCTGTACGCGCTCGAAACCAACTTTTGTCGCGCGAGCCCGTTTCTGGCTTCTGCCGTGTCGAGCGAACGAATTTATCGGACGTTGATTCGACTCGCATTTTTCAAAGATTCTGAGTCTGAAGATGGGGAGACGCCTTGGCCAATCCCAGTATCAGGACAGCAGGTCAAAACCGCTCGTGAAAGAATTGCAGCAGCATTGAAGCCTGCAGATTATGACACTATGCGTCTCGACGAAGCAGATCGTGCCAATTTACAAGCTACAATATTGAAATGTAAATGGTGCACCAAGCAGCGCATACAAGCTCAGCTCCCAGCGTTAATGCAAATGACTATCCAGAAACACTGGGTTGGTACTGGTATCGTCATTTCAGACCCCAAGCAGCGAGAAATCCTCGACAATCTTTTGCAGGTTAGTGGGTACGAAACCGTCGTGCGTATTCCTTTGTTCGAGGGTATTGGGCCCAATGGGGTAACGTACCGCATGGCCATCAAACCACTGGTATGGATTCATATCTTTGATGAAGGTTCATATTTTGATGTCAATCATCGTGTAATGGGTATACGATCCATACCAGATTACTTGCTCAGGGGGCGCCGTGCGGATAATGGTAAAGGGTATCACTTTACAGGCGACGATGTCGACCTTCTAGAATTATTTCGTCAAGAGTACGACTATACAGCCACGGGCCACGACGTCCACTTTTCCAGGGATGCTCTTCAGTCTGGACTGCGGACTGCCATTACTACTTTCCATCAGCGCGCACTCACTACGCTTCTCAAGGTGGACGAGTTTTTCTTTCGTCGAAGGTTGGAGACAATACCTCCTCCAGGGTGTGCCAACCAATGTACCGGTCCGATCTACGCCATTCCACAAGACTGTTTCGTTCAGGCTATACAACTCCCCATGCCTCATTCTATGTACTTCTTCATTGAGCTTTTGCGGGGCAACGCAGAAAGCATGCCTCCTGATTCGCCCGAAATCACTCAGTGGGCTATGGAGTTATCATCTGGCACGTACCAGGGCTACCACAGAATAGCCGACGTGGAAAACAAGATGGCACAAGCATTCGGCCGATGGCTTTTGGATTTCATGATTACGTTGCCTGGAATTATTGATGAAAGTCGTGAAGACCCAGAACGCAGGGCACTATTCTACTTCGGCGAATACAGATATCGCCGATATGTACCATGCCTTCTGAATGCAGTAAACGATGGCCAGCCTACTTTATTTCATGAGTCGTTTCCAAATTGGATATACGACTTTTCTTTTGATGTGTCAGAGACTTGGCCCACAATTGGAAAGGAATGGAAATAGATAATGAAGTTCATAAAAATCACATTTCTATACAATTCAATACCTCATCTCGCACTCTCCTATCCTTTAAAGAATCCCATCTCTTGTCATACAACAATTTCAAAAACGGATCATTCAGCCCCGTCACATGCCTCAACGCTTCTTTGAAATGCCGCGTCTTGACCGGCCACTTTTGAGGATAACTGTAGTCTCTCGTCGTAACATTCAACTCCAGCAACGTCGCAAAAGTGTCATAATCCCGATCTCGAATGAGCTGCCTCAATACCTGGTGCGAGCGCTCAGTACTATGGTTATGTTCGTCGATATATGTTTCCTGCGACAGCAACGTCAAAAACTCAATTTTCTCACTTGTCCACGGCGCATGCAGCAGTTTGTCCGGCATGCGCGGCCTCTCATTCGGCGACGGCGGACAGGGAAGACGAAACATATCAATCTCATGACTGACGGGCGACGGTTCACGAATCTGTATGGCACCGAAATGGAACCAGAACGATACTCTCATATCCACCTCCCCTTGTCGTCGTCCTCCTTCTATTACCTTTTTTTTAGCTTTGAGAATCAAATCCCCACTCCCCCTCCTCCCAGACTCGGCTTTATCAAACTCCATCGGCCGCGAGAACATCTCATCCAGCGCCTCAAATCCAGCCCGATCTTCTCTCGACACAAACACAAGACCAGCACCTTTCTGCCGCAGGACATGCTTGACATACTCCCTCTGACACTCGCGAAATACTTTCAGTGTACTCCATCTACACGTCAAAATATCCTGCTGCAACAACCTCCGCTCGGCATTTGACAAGGCCCAAAAGTCCAGCGGCGATGGCAGGAAATCTTCCGTGAAGAAATTGTGGTGTGAGCTGGGGTTGCAGCTGCTAAACGCGAGCCGGATGAGCCATTTGTAGATTATGGGTTTTGAGAGTACGCCTGCAATGTGCGGGGAGGAGCGGGGGAGGTTGATGGATGGGAGGCTGTGGAAGAAGATTTTTTCGAGGAGTTCGGGGGGAAGACGCTCTAGTCTGCTGAGGTGGTGATGTTGTTGGTGTGGGTGTGGGTGTCGTTGGTGTCGTGTCGACAGTGGTGAGGATGGGGAAGTTTGATCCATTCACTCCTTCTTTCTCGCCTTATGCCCGTTGAAGATGGATTTAGGTGTTCAGTCCGCTCGAATTCAAAAAGTCTGGCGCTATTGACATGGACATGCAGATATGGACATGCCGTATTTGAGGTATATGAGAGCACACCGATCCGGTCTGACTATATGGATGCCAAAGGGCAGACACCATGCTCGCGTACACAGTCAAGCTTTTTTTTCCTGTTGTTTGCTTTTTCCGATCCTTGTTCGGTTTTGCCCGGGTAATTCTATGGTCTATTGGTTGTGTATTTGTACGATTCGGGTCTTGAATCGGCGGTGTCCCTTTGCATATGTCAGTTGAACACTATACAGTATATGTATACGTACAATAATAAGTGTACGTACCTGGTCAAAGTTCGGCATATGCTAGATAGATATATACCATAATATGTTATTCAGTAAAGACAGACTTGCACTTCTTCCTAATCGTCCTTCTTTTGTATTTCTTGCTAGAATCAAAAGGCTGGCTGGCTGGCGTATCGATCATGAATAATGTATGGACCCGAGACAGCGGATAAACTTGAATTTTGGCTTCCGGCCCGTAGGTACAGCACACTGAACCAGGGTGTCGGGCGATCGTGTGAGTACCCAATCAGATACCTAGGTATTCTGAACACTGACTGCGGCAGTGGGAAGAGGGTCGCCTGTCGCCTGAGTCGAAAAAGTGGGAGAAAAGGAAAAAGAAAAGAAAAAAAGTGAAAAGAAGAAAATGGAACTAGTATCTCGACCCTGAAGCCACCACTGCGCTCGTTACGCCTCTCGCTAGGTAGCAAGGGACTGATGGGGAAAGTACTCTCGTACCAGTTGGCGCTAGAAGCCACAGTTTATCATTTGGTAAGTTCGTATTAACCAAGTCATAGACAGTTGTAAATACGTAGCATTTGTTCGGTAAAGTATCATGAGGGGAAGTGGATCTTGTATGTACATGTCCCACCATCTACATGTATACCTGCCCTACCTACACTTACACGACGGACTTTACTCCGAAGACTGCATTCTGACTATCTTTTCTCTGAAGACGGAGGAGACTGGTTCCCAGGCCCATGGATCGGTGCCAACTAAGCAGACACAAATGTAAAAGACGTGCATGTATGGATGCTACATGTATGGCAGGATCCGAGTTGCATCCGGTATATATAACTACCTAGGTACCTGCCTGGGTCAACTGGTACATGAATGATCTCGCCATCTTGTCGGTATAGAGGATAATTCCGACCTGGAATTGGGACACCCTTTATGGATATACGGCATTACTGGAGAAATACTACCTACCCCTCCATCCGACATTGAAGGCATCCTCCATCTGTAGTTTAAATGAGGGGCTAGATCCGTCCTGTCCTTAATTTGGGTTAAGGGTCGGTACATGACTCGTGCAATTTCCTAATTATTGCACAACCATGTCTGCATTACTGCATGAAGATACTAATCGTCACAAACTTCTTCCTAGAATAGTTAAACACTTGAATACGTAGTCTGAATTTTAGTAAACCAGGGTCCGGTCCAGGACCCGGGGCTATGGAACAAAGAACTTTCGATGACCTTGGTGCTTCTGCATGGGATATGCATGTTCACTACAGAGTACATGCCAGGGTATATGCTACTGCGGCGTTGAGTCGGACTCGGGAGGTTACATATCTATCACATTTGAGACATGGGGTATGCATGCTGTGCCTCACGAATGGAAGGATGATCTGATTGGATTGACAGGATGTTCGTGCAGTTCAATTGACGGGGTCTGGTGTCATGGCTAGGATCTTCGTGATGTTCCGGTTCTGTCGGATCGAGATGTACATGTACATGTATGTATGTAGTTGAATGCTCATTGGCCTCACAAATGTTTGCTGGCGGTATACCTGCTTATTTCCGTCCTGTAGGCACTGGCGGAATATGTTTTCAATCATCTTAACTACCCGTGTTGGCATACCTTGTTGTCTCATAATGTTAGTCATGATATTTGTCACGGAAATCTATCTTTGCTTTTTCGAGAGAAGGCGGGAAAAAGAACCCAACTGGAGTTGCAGATATTTAATATTTACCATTTTATTGAGATGGGGACGATATTGATGGAGGCACTGGACCCCTACGGAGCGACCTTGAAAGATGCCCAACTCGGTCAATTGTACTACTGCAGCGCGAGCCAGGCCAGTAGATGATGGAGACGCATTAGTAGACAAATGAAATACAATTGTAAACTGGGTCTTTCAACCCCTTGGAGAAGACGCATCTAATTGAACAGTTGGTTGGTTTCTATACAGGAACGACTGAATACACCTTCTACTCGCTTTGCTTGCTTTGCAGTCGATTGAAAACATTGGCGTAGAGAGGAAAGATAGACAAAGCCATTTGAATGTAGACAGACAGGAAATTAATCTGTTTACAGGATGGAGAGATCTCCGAACTTCTCCTTGTATCCAGCCGGCATCCACTTGCCCTTGGACACGAGCGAAGCGGTCTTTTCGTCAATTTCGGGCTGGGCGGTGGCGACCTCGTCCTGTGATAAATTAGTATTTCCCATTGACAATCCAAGCGAGACAGAGGGGGAGGACGTACGACGGTGAGCTCGTCAAACGGCCGGGCAGTCTCAATATTCTCCAAAGTCTTTTGCAAATTCACCAACTCCGCCTCAACGCGACCCTTGGTTTCCTCGGCAGACTTGATAGCCTGAGCCTCAAAGGCATCGATAGCCTTGAGCTGGCGTGCGACATCGTAGGTCGCAGGCTTGAAGGTCTTGAAGTGGTTCTCGATCTCGTCAATGACGGCCTGGTTCTTGAGCGTCTTGCGGTAGTACGCAAAGTCGACGGATTGGGGCTGCTCGGAGAGGACGGTCACTTTGCGGCGGGCATCGTCGTTGCGCTTTTTGAAGGCTTGGAGGGATGCTGCGGTTTGGCCGCGAAGGCCGAGAGAGCTGGTGACTTTCGTCCAGTCGATTTTGAGAGCGGCGCTACGCTGTGGGTAAAGTCGGGTTAGTTATCGATCAATTGTATCGTGCGAGTGATATCATCAGGGGAGTGCAGAAATTGACGTACTGGGGCAGCCATTGTGATGGTGTTGTGGTTATGAGCGGAGAAAGAGCCTGACGTGCAAACTTGATGCTTCCGGGATGTTGAGGAGGTTGTTGTTCTTTGCCGAATCCGTCACGTGATCTCAGCCGCCGAAAGCCGGGACCACTAAGAATTGTATATTTCATTTCGAATTTAAGTTCATCAGTTATAACTACATGTTTAATGTTCGAGATACCTTGGATAGAATATGATTCGTGGAATGTTTATGATTTGATTTACATGATAACACAGAGCATCAACTCATCCAGCTCCACAATCGAATAAGCCAGCTAGCGAAAAGGCTTATTTAATTTTTAGTTTTAAGAGACAACAGAAAGCAACATCACATCACCCTAAGCCTATATGCTCAGCGCCATAATCGAGTTGACGATATCGTTGTCGTTCTCTTTCAGAGCCTTGACGGCCTTCTTTCGGGACACACTGGCTTGAGCCATGACGAGTTCAATGTCCTTGGCCTCAAGACCAGAGTCGTCCACTTCCTCGCCGTCATCCTCTTCTTCTTCCTTCTTTCCCTCGGTCTCGGGGGCCTTGCCCTTACCCTCATGGGAGTGGTCGTGACCGGCGTGTGGGTCGGAGCTGGCAGCGGCTTCGGCGGCGGCGAGCTGTTGGGCAGCGTTGACCTGGGACTGGGCGTTCAAGTCTTCGATCTTGGCTTCACCGAAGATACTATTCATTGTGAGCTTTCTTCTGGGTAAAGGTCATGTTATATACGTACATCCAGGTGTTGGAAGAGGGAGAGCGGTAGACATCGGGCTGGTTGATGACGAAGAGGATCTATCATTGATTAGCCACCATATTCACGCACAGATATTGTCGCTTCTGATGTTCATAATTGTTGTTTCATAGCATTTGCCAATCCACACGAGGTCTGTAGACTTACGTTCTTAGGTCGACGGAGAGTAACACGGGTAATACCAGGAACATGCTTCAATCCGAGCTTTCCAATAGCCTTACGGGCTTTCTTTTCGTTGCGCGAGTGAATGGTAACGGCAGCACCACCGGGGATGGTGGGCTCCTCGCCAGCCTCAGACTCGGAGTCGCTGCCAGCATCCTCGACACCGGCCTTGGGGATCTCCTCATCGGGGAGCTCTTCGACTCTGGGGTTGGCCATGTTGATGATTTGATGTGAAGGTCCAAAAACACCTGTATATCAAAGCCCGAAAGTCAGTACTCGTTGCGCTGTTCTTAGCGATAGGGTCGAAGTCGGTTCAAGGTGCAGGATGCAAGGAAGCAACGTAGCGACCTGTTAAGCTTATACGTAGTGCGGTAGTGGGAGGAATCGAAGGCAGAAAATTTCATCCAAGACACAATTGATGATATGAAACTTGAATATGACGTACCTGAGGGTTGCTGGAGGGTTGCTGGCGGAGTGTATAATTTTGTTGTTCTTTGGTGGTGGTGTTGAAGCCCGCTGTGCAAGCTGTGTGAATTCCCACATTCAATGAGGGCCGATGCGCCATTGGCCCAAAATGGCTAGTGCGCTAGCCGAACTGTGCCTGAGGCATCTCGAGTCTTAGCCGTTCTCCATTCATTTTATATGCCAGTATACACTACAGCCGATAGACTGATTTACGCAATTAAACGCAAAGATTGAACAAGTAAGGACATTTCTTCGTCCTGATATTACTTTTCATTTCGTTATTCCGTAATTCTCAGAATGAAATCGGCATGTCCTCTTTGCCGTGTCCTCCAGGATCGATCTGTAGTACAACGAAGAGAAAAAAGGAAACATCTCATGACTCAAGTAAGAACAGTTAGCTAAAACTGTCCCGGATATCAGAAGTTTTGTTTTCCCTTTTTTTCTCAAATAAGATGGATGTGTCGCTGTTCAAAAGGAAAAAGTTTATAATGCAACAACAGCAGCATGATCACATGAACTCCAGCCATTTTTGGAAAACCACCCAACTCAGAAGAAACGAATCATCTCCCTCGATTATCTCCCCGGAACCTCGACTCATATTTAAGCGGAGGCTCTGACCTTGGCGGCAGCCTTGAGAACTTCGTAGCGGGACTAGAAGACGAGTCAGCATCGATCACCTCCAATATGTATATGCATCTCTGTATTGCTGCATCCATGCATTTCTGCGATCGTATCGTACCTGTTTCTTCAATCGCATAACCTTGAAGCGCTCAAAGTCGGTCAAGTTCTTTCGTCGCTCAACCTGAGCATTCTTCTTGGCCCAGCTGCTGGAGGCGAACTTGCTGTCGATTTCCTCCTTCTCCCAGAGCTTGCGGACGGGGCCAGTGCCGGCGGCGCGAGGAAGCTTGGGGATGACGAAGGGGGTGAGAGTAGCGTGGGACAAGGCGAGGGCGTGGCGAGGGACAATCTTCTCTTCTTGAGTGGAAGGACCGTCGACGAGCACCTATATCATCGTCGTTAGTCGATGAACTCATAATTCTCCTCGTTTTACTCCTTCAATCCATTTTAAAGCAAATCGACATACCCGCTTGTGGTCGATAATCTCAACAATGGTGGCCAGCTTGCCGGTGTATGGTCCTGAGCGGATGAGGACCACACGGCCGACCTCCACGAGCTTCCACGACGTGGTCTTGATATCGATATTGGCGGCCATGGCGAAGACTGTCTGGAGATCAAAGTAGAGTTAGCGGTGTTGTTTTAGAGCGTTCTGGCGTTTTTCAAATTTCAAGAAAGCGTATGTGCTGTGTGTGTGTGTAGAATTCGTAGAAAGAATGGGCGAGACTCACGGTCGACAACTCCGTTTGTGCGGCGGTGGATGATTGTTGTCGAAAAGAACGTTGGAACAGTCGAAGTCGTACGTACTGTGCAGTGATCGCGAATTTCGGCTGTTGGGTGGAAGGGGGACGAGGGAGCCCACAATGAAGTCTCGCTTAGGCCTGGGCCAATCAGCGACTGTCGGCGGTTGTGTGCGGATTTTTGGTGTGGCATCCGGATTAGGGTTGCTGGCGATGCACTTCGGGCTTAGCTCGAGATGAGTTGACTCTGTTGGCGGAAGGAATGATTTTCCGTGCCGAGGGAGCTAAAGGAACTTTTCTTCCATCAACTTTGTTGGTTTCTTCATCTTGTTTACACTGCAACGACCACTAGCTCAATGCACCTGATCAATGAATCGGTGCATTGAGCCAGCTTCTAACTGGTAAGCCCTGAGATATATTCGTCTTCTTTTAATTTGCATGATGCGGTAATTTGCGATTGACCCAGTCTCTGTGAACCTCTCGCCGGAGGTTCGATACAGAACTGTCGTGTGATATTCAATTTCTTACATATTCTGATTTGCTTCTATTTGTTGCTATATTGTCTACCAAACCATCTGTATTAGGCGCTTGACTAACATTGATTGCTTCAGATGTAGTTTATTCTTTACAATCCGGCATACCGTTTCCTGCAGGGTTTTTACTCGGTACGTTTATTTCTCTTGCACACCTACCCTCCCGATGATTACACCTTATCATGCCTAGATAGTAATTGACGCCTTTGGCGGTTGATATTACCTTTATCACCAAGATCTCTGAGGACCTCTTATTTGAACATCACTCTCATTGTCATTCTCGATGGAATTAGGCTAACGATTGTACGTTGCAGATTCTCAAATATCTTTGATATACAAAAGTCTACCATAGTTTATAGGATAGTTTGAATAGGCTAAATAAAATCATCATGATCACGTTAAACGCAGTTCTACATACGTACTAATAACACTGCTGCATATGTCATACATTGTTATATAAACATCCAGTACCGCTCACTACTAGCAATCCATTGTAAAGGATATTTGAATTGCCAGGCTATGTTTAAGAAGCTGCTGCTTTGACGGCAGGTGGACCTTCTCGTGACAAAACCCACATGAAGATGAACTGGACGACGTAAGAGTAGATGAAGAGGAACTGTGTGCGGCGGTTGCGTTGGCCGCGTGCCACAGTATGCATCGTGCCTGACCGCATTGGGGCATCACCAGTTGAGTCGGGAAGGAGAACGTATTTGAGGGATCGTAGCTATGAAATATTAGCGTAAAAAGAGCATTTCTATCGTGGGTAAAGGGTACTTGCCAGGAAAAAAGCATTGGCAAGAAAGGTGTAAATGAATACAGCCCATCCAACCCAGCTACTAGTGCCGCGTGCCGGAGTGACAATGCCAGCTGCCAACAGAATTACGATAATTCCAACAAACTTGTAACCTGAGTAGGCTACCAAGTCAAGTAACTGCGAATCATTGCTGATGGCCAGGATATACATGGCAATCTTCAAGCAAAGAATCTCGAATATAACCACTGCCAAAGCAGTCGTCGTGATGGATCCTAATAACTCCGGGTGAAAGCTTCCACGTAGACCAGCCATGACAGTACAGAGCAGAATATACGTCACAAAAGCCATGGTGGGAATGTACATATCAGGCGAATTGAGGTCGTCGCGAGGCGGAAGGAACACCGAAGCGTAATGTTGTTGCTGTAATTGACCATCGGGACCTGCGGCGGCGGCCATTCGAGCTTGTTGTCGTGACCAGGGCTTATGATACCAGGGAAATAGCACGAGCGAGAGCTTGCTTAGAACGTAGGAGTTGGAGACGTTGAAGTAGTGTTTCAACGCGGGAATCGAGACGTAGCGGTTTATCTTCATCTAGTTAGTATACGGGGTGGATAAGCGGTATGTGTGGATTGCTAACATTTTGTTCCATATATTCCTGACCAGCCATCATGGCAGTCTTGCCAACCTGGAACCCCATTTGAGCCGTTGGATCCGTCATGAACCCTCCAAAGTTTGGCGCAAATGTACCGCTGCCCCCTTGAGCGGGGGCTGGCTGGTATGGATTGTCGTACCCCGACTGGGGAGCCGGGGGCGGTGGTGAGCGCATCATGGGCACTGTCGAGACATGTTGCGGTACAGGATGGTGGAGCGGAGGAGATTGCGCTGGAAGCGGAGCGAAGGGCGACCGTTGCATTTTGATCAGTGAGTGACTATAGGAAATTAATGAAAGAGACTGTCTGTAGCTGGTGGTGGTGATCCTGACGAGGATGCGGAGGGATAGGTGTCAACAAGTTGGATGAAGAGAAGTATAGAAATATTGATGTGCAGCGGACCAGATAGAAACGGCTAAGCTCCTTAGGTAACTACGTGGCCCGTGAGCGGGCGCCTGCCTCAGGCCTAGAAGCTCCCCGCCACCCTAAACAAAAGTCCTATCTTTCGAGATCTCACATCAATCATACTTTGCACAATCATACAGTCAAGTGCCGGATAATATAGAAAATGCTGGACGCTTTCGAAATCGTCACCTCTTCCGGCGTGGTTCTGTGGTCCCGGTCGTATGCCCCAGTTGGCTCACATATCGTCAACAGTCTTATCAGCGAAGTTTTCATAGAGGAAAAGGTCGTCCCTACAGATGGCGCTTCGACAGCCTTCAAGAAGGAGAAGTACACATTGAAATGGAGAAGAGCAAAGGATTTGGGCTTGATATTTGTGGTATGTGTTGGGCAATCTGGGTTTGGTTATGCTGTCCTATGAGAAGACTAATCTTGATTAATTGTTTCAGGCCGTATACCAGTCGCTCCTTCATCTCAGCTGGGTGGACAAACTGTTGGACAATATTGCGATCATATTCGTCGATCTATACAAGGACCAACTCAAAAGCTCGAGGGCGAGGATATATGAATATCCATTCGATAAATATTTCGACCAACAAATTCGAGAGTTGGAGGATACCACTGGCCCTTCTATTGACGAGTATACCGGTTCATACGATGACATAAAGAAGAACCCACTAGTTGCATCAGACAACGGCGGTCCTCCTCCGCCATCAGACCCTTCACGTCTCACAGGTATGTCGCAGATTCTTTGTCTTCTTAAATATCCCTACTGACGACTAAAAGCGCAGCAACAGGCTGCGCACCCCGCGGCGGCGACTTCCAACGAAAGCTCGCCAGTCGCCACACCGCAATCCTCTAGACCCGGGACTCCCTCCACGAACCACCTCCTGACGGCGAAATCTGGCCCAGCTGGTCGAGTATCGCGACGCGCGCGTAAAGCTGCAAATGCCAGTGCGAATGTTTCTTCGGGTGATGAAAGTGTACGAAAGGGAAAGACTGGGAAAGAAAAGAAGGCGCGAGTCTGGACCGCTGAAGGTCTCGCGGATGAGGATGACGGTGTCAACCTGGACTACTCGGCTGCTGCTGGGGATGAAATAACTCCAGCACCTGCAGTTGAAGCGGTAGCCCAGGATACCTGGGGTCGAAAGACCGCCAAGGGACAATTCGTGCTGAAGGATCTCGGTGACGAAGTTCATTCGATTCTGGAAAAGGCTGATTCTGAAAAGGCTAAGGCTGGTGGCAGCAGTGGTATTGTCGGATCTAGCTTCGGTGCCATTGGAGGACTTTTCCGCAACATTGTAGGTGGAAAGACTTTAACAAAAGAGGATCTCGAGAAACCACTGAAGGCCATGGAGGATCATCTTATGAAGAAGAACGTCGCCCGTGAAGCCGCTCTACGATTGTGCGAGGGTGTGAAACAGGAACTCGTCGGAAAGAAGACAGCAAATTTCCAGAGCGTCGATGCCGCTCTACGAACTGCCACGGAAGCTTCTCTACGGAAGATCCTCACTCCTACATCATCTTTGGATCTGCTGCATGAAATACAAGCCGTCACAGCCCCAACTGCTAAAGGACAATCCCCGCGCCCTTATGTCATTTCTATTGTTGGTGTGAACGGAGTCGGCAAGTCCACAAATCTAAGCAAGATTTGCTTCTTTTTGTTGCAGAACAACTATCGCGTATTAGTTGCAGCCTGTGATACCTTCCGATCTGGTGCTGTCGAGCAATTGCGCGTGCACGTGAGGAACTTGACTGAACTCAGCGCTCGAGAGAACATTGGCGAAGTGGAACTTTATGAGAAAGGATATGGCAAGGATGCAGCCAATGTTGCGAAAGATGCTGTTGCTTACGGAGCTGCAAACAAATTCGACGTTGTATTGATCGATACGGCCGGTCGTCGTCACAATGACCAACGCCTCATGTCCTCTCTGGAAAAGTTTGCGAAATTTGCAAACCCAGACAAGATCTTCATGGTTGGTGAAGCTCTGGTCGGTACGGACAGTGTTATGCAAGCGCGCAATTTCAACCAGGCATTCGGACCAGGACGCAATCTCGACGGTTTTATCATCAGTAAATGTGATACCGTCGGCGACATGGTGGGAACGCTTGTGAGCATGGTGCATGCCACGGGCATTCCAATTGTGTTTTTGGGTGTTGGCCAACATTATGGTGATTTGCGTGGCTTGAGTGTTCCTTGGGCCGTTGGACTTTTGATGAAGTGAGATAGGTTTTAGCATTTTGGGTGTACCATTGTAGTTATAATCAGTATTAAAATCATCATCTTCGAACACATATGCAGCTATGTGTAGCAATAATCAATGAATACATTGAGCTAGTATTTAAAAAAAAAAAAAAAAAAACAAAGCGTAGCTTCGTTAGGGTTCGCCCCAAAATGGCAATTGCTCGAGAATACACATTTTCCTAATCGGGGCAGCTTCGATCTACCAGCTCAAGCGTTTGTTTTAAAGAAGACAGGGCAGGATGATTTTTTCAGCAAAAATTTCTACTTAAATGCTTCAATGACTATGTGCATAAAAATGGAACAGCTGTATCATATTATAAGTACGATCGCTAAAATCCATGTCTCGTTTCGAGATACACAGCCTGGAGCACCATTGGGCAAAGGGAATGAAGACTATCGACATCCCAAGCTAGGTGGTAATCATATCTCAGTTGAACAATCATTATGAATTACTTCATTGTTATGTGCTCTAATAGTCTTTATTAAACAAGGCTCTCTTTACTGACTTGTAAAGCTGCAGCAACCTCATCGATCGCACATGCAATAGCTCCAGGCCCTTGTCTTTCATCTTGCGCAAGTATTCTTTTCCTGCTCGCTCGAAGTTCCTTTAGTACATCGGACCATTCTACACGAGACCTGGTCTCCTCAAGAATGCCAGAAGACATATCGTCAAGATCAACGGGGATCGATTGACCTTTGATTTTGCGAATTTGCCCGTCGACAATGACCATCTCGATATCACGAGCGGATGAGTGAAATACAATCGCGGCAATGGGATCCTGATCTGCGGCGCAAACAATTGCAGGGCTAGTCCCGTCAAATATTACAATGTCGGCCAATTTTCCCTCTTCCAATGATCCAATATCAGCAGCCATTTTGACGGCACGGGCCCCTCCGATAGTTCCCAAGAGGAAGACATCTTGAGCAGTGGTTTTCTGATGCTTCGGTGCTTTGCCCTGCTGAAGCAGGGCTTGGTTTTGGCGCCCTCTCTCAGCTTGTAGAGCCAGTCTCATCTGGGAGGGCACGCTCGATCCGTTGTTTGAGTGACAGTCCACTCCTAGTGAGCAGATCTCGCTAATATCCTCCTGAAAACATACTGGATATCCTAGCCCCATTTGTAACTCGGTTTCCGGTGTGGAAGATAGAGAAACACCGCCACGAATTATTCTTTCGGCATCTGCATCGGTCATACCGGTTGCATGGGAAATTAGAATGTCAGAGCCCAAAAGATCATACTTGTCGAGGGTCTCCAAAACGGATGTTTGTCCTACGATTCATTCTCAGTTCAGATGTGATGAACGAGAAATATTTCTATGAAATGGACATGAAACTTACCTAACACGGCGCCGCGCGCGTAGTGAGATGTGATAAGCTTCGTACCAGCTCGGCGACATCGACGGAAAAGATCGACAATGACATCCTTGGGCAGGAAAAACGCATCAAATGCTAAGCCAACCTGGACACGACCGTTCCCGAAAGGCCCCGTTTCAGCTAGATGGACAGCTTGATCAACTGCCCACTCAGGAGTGATGCAAGGATCAATTGTCAAGCTTGGTACACAACTTTGTACT
The DNA here is from genome assembly GCA_001571465.2 of Talaromyces pinophilus. NCBI lineage: Eukaryota > Fungi > Ascomycota > Eurotiomycetes > Eurotiales > Trichocomaceae > Talaromyces > Talaromyces pinophilus. The sequence continues at coordinate 805,317 of CP017344.1, read as the reverse complement.
CTGGAGCCAAAGGAATACCCAAATATGGAGCGAATGCCGGATGATGCGGAAGCCGCGAGAGCCGCAGTGTCTGGGTTATTTTTGGTCAGTTGGAGCGCCAGTTGTATTGATAACAATAAACAGATATACTTACTGTGCTGAGGTGAGTAGTTCATATGCGCATGATCTACCACCATTGTCGTACCCGCGTCCAACGCTTCCAGGCACCCTCCTAGCTGGCCCCAAAACACGTCTGTAGGAGTATAGTTGAAGGCTTGCATGCTTCCTAGGGGGATGTCAGTCATTCAATGTTCTATACTAACCAAGAAGAAAGTGACCCAACCGGTAGGAATATACTCTATGAGAGTATGATCTGCATGTCGACCTTTCAACTGGCTCTGCCATAGATGGTGGTGGGTATCGATGAAACCAGGTGAAATGATTTTGTCTGTACAGTCTATCACCTTAGTTGAGAGAGACGGAGCCGTCAAGTCTGGTCCAATTTTGGAGATCCTGTTCCCCTCAATCAGCACTGAATGATCCCGAAGTGGTACAACGGTTCCTTGTTCATTAAGAACAAGGACAGTTCCATTCAGCAGCAAAATAGACGAATTATCTGCCATTTTACATAAACAAATGCGTCTATGATCTCTTGAAAATCCGAGGCAAAGTCGTTGGACCTTGTTCTTCTTGGACCGGATGCGAAAGTTATATATATGTTTATGAATTACGAGATCTTCCTCCACAAACAAGCTCTTGGTAAAATCTCCTCACGGGATACGGAGCTTTGGGTCTGTCCATTTGTAATCATTACAAATGCTCCAGAAATTTGGCCATATCTAGCTCTGGCACCAAATACATAATGTAGGGTTGGTCGAGTGGACTCCAATTCGGAAGTAGGATCTCCACCAAGATGTGCCTCACATGAGGGGCAGAATGTGGTCATATGTTATTGGAATAGGGTACTGATCATTGCAACTAACCATTTGAGGCAATTCAATTTACTATAACCAAGTCTAAGTACAAACTAGAGGATCAGTAGTGGGAATTAGGGCTTGTCGTCAATTTCCGTTTTTGGACATCCAATTTTCTTGGCATGATTCCATTTTTAAACACGCGGCGGCTTTTATAACTCTTGCAGCCGTTCATAAGAACCGCCTCATATGACTCGAACTGAACTCCGATACTATTAATGTTGGTGCTGGCGGGACCCTAATAACGAGACCAAGACGAGAGACATCTAGTTGAATCAACCAAGCAGTTGGTTTACTCCAATTATTCATGTAAATCTATTATACCACTAGATGGGTCGAGAAAAGTTATGTAACGTCGGCATTCATTATTGGGCTTTTACATAGCATGTGAGTGCCCATATTCCTGCTCTTCGTTTTGTGCTGGTACTGTCACGGCCACAGAGCTCTGCCTGAATGACTTAGGCTGCAATTGCGGCAGAACCGCTTCATGCCAGACGGCGTGGCAAGCATGTAAAAAAGATTCGGTATATAAGAACGCGCTAAACACAGTTACAGCGCGGTCCCAAGAAGTGATTTGCATGGCACGACAGGCTCTGACAAGCATACGAGCGAACCAACGTTTCGCCTCAAGGTCGCCTGCAGCGATGTAGCCCAATATAAATTCCCATATTGTTAATTCTACAGTCGCGCACAACCGTATATTTGGACCTTGAAAAACTTGTCGGAGCTCGGATGATGCATTGCCAAGGTGTTCGTGTTCGTGTCCGTGATCATGATCATGGGAGGATTTCGGCCAGAAAAGCCTTGTAAATATTTCGAGTGAAGAGTTTAGAGCTCGAATAGATGGTCGTGGGGTTTCAGAAACAGGAGATTGTTGACATAGGAGGTTCTCCAACGCTTTGTGGAAACTTGTGGAACGGAGCGCTCGGCTGGCAGGGAGGGAAGAAGCATTAACCCAAAACACACGATCAGCGAAGCAGAATTGCACTTCTAATGGGAAAGAGTCGAAAAATGGAAGTCCGGTTGTCCCCACGTCATTGCTGAACTCAATACGGTGTGCTTTGCGAAATATGTAATTCAAAAAACTGCTATAAGGCTAATTCAGCGTTGTCGGGCAGCGCATGGTAGAATTGTTCAACCTTACCCAAAAAGGAGATCTGACAACCAAGTCGGCAGGAGTCTTTGTGTCGCGGCTAACCTAGCACTTGCTATATGGGCTGCACCGAGAATGTGGGTGCCCCAAGTTGATTCATCTTCAACGAGGTGCTAGAGTTGTTTGAGCCATTATTTATGAATATTGCAAGGGGTATATAGTCGAAACAACATGAAATATGAGACCTACTGCAGAGAATGCGAGCGTGAACACTGCGCTCACGAGGCCATCGCTGAATCTGGTGATAGGATCGTTGAGTGTACTGTTAATAGCTTGAATTGCTCGTCCGTTATACCTGTACGCCAGAGCTAGATATTCGACACCGCCTCCTCTTTGATGGTAGTGTGTCGCTGCTAGGCACATCGTTGCTTGCGTCATCGCTGGAGCGGCAAAGACAAGGTCGAGCCAGCTCTGTCGTGCCAGACTGTCCGACATGATCCCAGCTGGCTCATTCTGTGTTGAAGCAAAGGCGAACGGATAAGAAATCCGGAATACTTGACTTTTGGATCAGATCGGCGAATAGAACCATATCTTTTGGATATACCCACAGTAATCTAAGAGAAAGAACTCCTGATGCGACAGAGTGGCGGTCAGTGGATGGGAATTTCTGGCCAGCAGTGGTGCTAGAGTAAGTTCATTTCTACGTCCTGTCCCGGGCTGGCTGGCTGTGCGGGCACGGAAGAGTAATCGTGCTCGATCTCGTCTTCTTCTGGCAAAGTTCGCTCTGGTTGTGTATGAACGCACTGACGCGTTGTTAGCGTCATCAAGATAAGGAAGTGTTGTGTTTATGAAATTCATTGTGTAATTGACAACATCCTCGGAGTCGGGTTGCGAGGAGGAAATACGGAGTAGCTGAGGCCGACTCGATTGGTTCTCCTATTCCAATACCACGCCACAATATTATATAATACGGAAAATTGATATTCCTTAACTAGCAAACAAAGGAGCTTACGGGAGTTTTTGACATAAAACCCTAAGGCGCATACTGACCCGAGTATAGCTCTCACAGATATTGCAACGCAAGAGATTATAGAAATTGCCAGAGTGTTGGACCTTGATGCAAAAAGGGCACTGTAAATCCTGACAAAGCACAAACTTGATGATGAAATCATTGAACCTGTTGAAGAGAGAGAAAATCGCAAGAACTAGGCAGGATATGATTAAAAAATCTCCGCCAGACGGACTTCCAGAACCCGTCAAAACGTTGTAACGTCGAAGAAGAGGTAGTATTTGCCCATCTGCCCATTTGCCTCCCTGAAAATACCCCTTCGGCGCTAAGTACGGTATCGTGGCTTTGAGAACAACGTTGCAAGCGCGTTTGGCTTCTAATACTGATTAATAGCACTATACTAGGTTATAAGACTACCATCACCCTACCATCATTATAAAGAATCTTCAAGTCCCATCAAATCAAGCAATCAAATTAGGAAAAAACTAAGTCGAGCCATGGCGATGAAGCATATGTTATCTGATCATACCGCGAGGTCATTTGTGATTGGGAGCACCGATTCCTTACAGATCAGTCGAGGTTATCCTGGAATCATTCTGGAATGAAACAAAAATAGGCTGCCAAATGAGTTTCTATGCGAACATTGCCAACGTAAGAGCTGTTAAGTTCGGCGATACCACAAGCGATAATAGTTTAAGTATGAGCAAAGGCTACAAATGCTAGATTTATAATCTAGGTACGCGCAAAAAATCTCTGTTAAATTTAATTTAATGTTCATTTCTAGATCTATCCAAGAATGGCACTGTCCCAAATCTTCTCCAGCATTGCTTGGACTTCAACGCGATATCTTTTGACTTGGTTCTGAGATTGATATCCCTAGCACCGTCTGTAATGTAGAAAATATTTTCGTCCTAAACATGTCAGTCACTTGAAGTTTACGAGCTTTTGTCATTCTAACTTACCAATCCCAATGTCAGTTCTATGCCGCCTTCGATCACCATATTCGGCTGGTAGTTGACAGGAGGTCGGCCTTGAATTGCGCGAAGGATATTGTTACTAACAACTTCTGCCTGGAATGTGGCAGAACGTCCATTTTTGGGACAAGGATAGTCAATAACATCACCGGCGGCATATATGTTGTTGAATCGATCATCCGCGATCTGTAATGTTGATTTCACCTTCACATAACCGCCAGATGGACTGATTATGTGGGGGAAAAGTTTGGCAATGATATCTGATGCAGCCCGCTGACCAGTGCATTGCACCTTGGGACATATAAGCTTAGAACTAAGAAGTGATTGAAGACTACATACCAAAAAATCGCAAGGAATTGCTGTGCCCGATCCCAATACCACAAACCCATCGTTCTCATTGTGCTTTTCGATCCGTTCACCCAGAATCACGCGTACTCCCATTTTCTCTAGGGCTTCGAGGGCAGCGCCATGAAGTTTAACTCCAAATTTGTTCAGCAGTGTCTTCCGCGAATGTACTAACGTAACATTCTTTTGGGTGTAGTGGGTTTTGGCATCTGCAGCAAGTTCAACACCAGCAGCTCCTCCACCAACCACTACTAGATCGTTTGCATTCTGAATATCCCTCTGCAAGGTCTGCAGGGCTTTGATCCCATCACTCTTTTCTTCAGCGTCAAACCTAGACGGAGGGCCTGCATGGGAACCCGTTGCAAGTACTAGGAACTCATAATCCATCATGGCCCCGCTTTTCAGTGAAATATTATTCGGACCAATCTCCAAGACAGTATCCTGTATCATTCGCCAGCTACCATTGGGTGCTCCTTCGAAATATGGTCCGTAAGGAACGAAGGCTTTGTGTTCATGTCCACCAACCACCGAGAATCGCGGAAACACCCAGGTGAAATGGAAATGGGAGCTTTTCTCGATCAAAATGACTTCGTAACCGGTCGGCAAAGAATTAGCCAGAAGTTTCGCGGCATGATAGCCTGCAAAAGACGCTCCAATAACCACAACATTCTTAGGGCTGGCCACAGGGACATAGCGATGGCGATGAATCGCAAAAAGAAATTTTTGTATGGCGGTATCCCGAATAAAACTGATGACTGCTTTTACGATTGAGAAAGTAATGACGGCGGTATCGACCCATTTGTTGCTATATATTGTCCCCATTGTATTCCTACAGTATGGTCGATTCAGTCGATACTTCCGCTCGTTCTATGATAAGTATCCGGATATCGACGGAGGATTCGTTGGTTATATCTTCAGACTGCGGAGCGAGCGCAATGTACGTGTCGTAATCCTTACCCCTTGGGCTGGCTGGATGTACAAGAACCCACTCTGAAACCTGGTCGTGCTGTATCTTCCGATCACGGATCTGATAACAAGAAGGTCACCATATGGACGGACAGAAGAACACAGTGGGTCCAGTCTGGGGAGGAAAATAGGCTAAGCCCACTGTGCGGACGGCCGACAGAAGATAGTGAAGATAGCGTGATAATATTTTCTCGGTCATAAGCTTCGGGGTCTTACTGCTATGACCGAAAAGTCAAACACCTCCGAATCCGACGGGAAAAGTTCGAACCTGTTTAGCCGCAAGGTCAGATGAGGTACCTGATCTAAACTGACTCTACCTTTATGTTACAAATCAACCTGCATGACGCTAGGTAGCGCACGCTAGACGGATGAGGAGAAAGCTCTTTTGGTATTCATCCACATTCGCAGTGGGAGGGCTCTTACAGGCGTCTTCTCTGGGTCGGCTGAGGCCAGACCCTCGGTAGGTATCATGAGAGTGTCGGCCATTGGCAACATAGTCTCGTCCCTGGCGGAAGAAAGACTCACCATCGAGTACTTGTTTGATACTGCTCCTAAAGTGAACAATAGAGGGTCTAATTTACTAAAGTTCACAATCGTGAGCGCCATGGCAAGATTCTTATATAAGCAGGGAAGTCAATCGGATCAAACTGAACTAGCATATTACAAGAAGGAACGCCATTTGGTAAAATCTCCGATGCCGGAATTAGATAAAATTTTATCGTGATGCTCAGCTGCCACGTAATTGTAGTAGTTGGTAGATATTGGATAGTTGCCAGCCACTTCCGTATCTGTGTGGTATGGCACTAGTACTATTTTATGTTACCCCTTTAATTGTTATTAATTGATGATCAGATTAGATCCTATCAGCATTATTGCCCCACCCAACGTTCTGTGGCGTCTTGTCCACTCCCAAAACCGGCTACACTGTTCGCATGGCTCTCGGACTCGGTAGTCGGACTCGGGTCTCGAATGTTACCTCACAGGGCGATTTCTAGAAGTCTCACAAACTCTAGCAGCCATATGAGGCAGATTCACACAGTGAACGCCAGTATAATGGCGACGAATCTTCATAGATGTAGGTACTAGGCAGCAGCCCAACTACTTGCTGATTATAAGGAAAAATTGATATACGAACGTGACTCCTTTTTCTTAATTCAGAATACACAAGCTTTCCATTGTCATTTCAGAACCTACATAAATCTCTAGACCGTTATCTGTGATCCAAATCTTGAAATTGGCCGAGGTATCATTATGGACGTATCGTTAACACCATCTCCGCTTGAGCGATCGACTCTTGGATGGCACGCTGGAGAGCAGGCAATCATGGAGATACTTGGTATAGCTACTTCCCACTACCGAACCTGACATCACTGGTGCTTCCACCTGCGCAGGGAGCACGCATCGCTGAAAATTAGGTCAGCCATGGAGCACTGTATGGGGTGGCTAGAAGGGATTTGCACGGCGCATCGCCAAAGTCATACTGGGTGTCCGCGCCTTGGTGGACCGGCAATTCGACCCTGCAGCTGAAGCCCCTTTGTCGCCAGCCAACGATGCGAACAACAACTGCAAGCTGATGAGTGGTATTAGCATAGATTTCGACTCGCGGGATCGTGTCAAAGTAATGGGTAGACTACTCACGATCGAACTTCTGGAGGACACGAACAAGACCTACCATAGCATGTTAGACCTGTTTAAAATGTTGGACTGTTCCCATTCGACGTTAGTGGACCGCTCTGATCCCGATCGGCATCACTCTTGGGTTGCGCGGTTGTTCAGGCAGGGTTGTTGTCCTTTGGCATTTACCATAAGCAAACTCATAGTTGGGATGAAATGAGAAATGAAACCCGTTATCCTCAAACTTTAGACTCTCATTCATGTTACTGTTTATATAGAGTTTAAAAGGACGGGTTTGATTGATGTTCAAGTCATGCTACTCAGTGAACTACGAATGAGTCCAAAACGACTTTATGATCACTGACGACTAACCAAATAAATCTGACCAGCACAAAATCTATCACATACTAAATTCAAATGAGATCACTAACTAGCACCAAACTAGAGGGGCGGACAAACGAAATCAATCATTTCCATGATATACGTATCAAATCCAAACCCGAGATACGCAGTGACTCGTAGACTGTAAGATAACGCTCCTTTAAACGGCAGCGCCGGACTCTAGTGCCTGGGCCGTTCGGAGTGCACGATCGGTTTTGCGTGGAAAACGCTGACCGAAACGCCAGCTTGTAAGGTGATCGGGAAGTCGACAGACTCCAGCAACATGCAGAGTAACATATAGTATCCCATGAGACAGAAATAATTGCATCGTAACGAGCAGCTAGGTAGTCATGAGACTTGAGTACATCAAATCCTTGGCAGTAACGAGAATCATGTAACATGGAGTGGAACCATGGATCTTAGAGGACATCAAAAGAAGACATCCTTTTTTTAAGGTGGATCCAGGTCCGTGACATACTAGTGCTGATAGGTTATGCTTTATTATATAAGAATATATTCTAAATAATATTTAAAGATATAATCCGAGCTGCCATTTATCACGTTACTGTGGAGAACGATAACTGGATTCCCACTATGAGTCACTAGTTGTATAGGCGACAATCACCAATCGCTAGTGTATGCAAGCTTAAAAGACCACACGTATTGATCACCGTTCAAGATCTCGTCTGTAAGGGTCAGATTGTACTGGCCGTTGGAGTGTGTTACTGGAACAACAGTGCCATTCTGACTGCCACCCAGTACTGTGACAGTGTCACCAGGTAGCCAAGGAATAGGGTCAGAAATGGATAAAGTAAGAGGCGGAACATCCATATAATGGATGTAGAAGGCGTCTGCCGTTTTTGTATAGCGTATAGAGCCAGTTCCAGGGGTAACACTCCAAGTTCTTGTATTATAAATGCCATCACCATGAGTTTCCAGCCATGAACCCGCATCGCGAAGACCTCTTTGCATGATTTCTGGAATAGACCCATTGTGCATTGGGCCAATATCTAGCAGAAAATTGCCATTCTTACTAACAATGTCCACTAAAGATTGGATTATATCTTCACCGGTCAGGTATGCATCAAGAGGTGTTTGATAGTTGAATCCAAAGGAAAACGGATCCATTCCTCGATTAGACTCCCATTTGAACGAAACTGTGCCAGAATTTGTTGTGTATCTGAGTGTTAGATGTTAGCCTTTTCCTCAGCCAAATTACTGAGAACTCACTCCGGTGTATCGAAGTCCCCTGGTATTCCACAACGATTGTTGAATGTTACCTGTCGCCCTTGATCGCGCGCCCAATTCAGCCATTCGGAAGCAAAGATGGTACTATTATTAGCACCTCCAATATCACACCACATCAATTCCGTTTCATATTGATAGGCAAGCTGTTGCATCTGTGGAAGTTGTATATCCGTGACGAAATCGTTTACAGGGACGTATCCTGTATATGGTATTGTCTTATTTGTGTACGGGTTGACGGGAGGGCCTCCCGGGAACCCTCCGCCCCATGTGATGGCATATTCCGCATATGCAGGATTGTACCACTCCGGCAGACTGAAATAGGTGCCTGGGTTTGTTAGTCCCTACTCTTCGTATAACGAGGAGAAAATTTTCAAATCAAAAAAGTTTACCTCGGCGAATTTCAGGGTAGTATTGCTTGGCCGTAGCAAGAAGCTCCCCAATAAAGTCTCTTTGAGGCCCGTAGTGAATGGAAGAACGCATGCTGATGTTTGTAGGAAAATCGAAGAGAGCAAACCCATCATGATGTTCTAAATCGGCTTTTAGAGTCAATTCAGAACCACCTGCATTTTCATTACTCACTGGTGACAGGCACGAAGTAGTGTGCGCCAGACGCTGCGATCAGATCCATCCACTCCTTTGGATCCCACGCGACATCGGTGAAGTTGCTCATGAAGTCATCGTAGTTGAAATTCTCTCCGTAGGTCTCCAGATGATATTGGTAAGTTTTAGTCTTGTAATTCGGGTCATGCTGTCGCATCCAATACCTGTACCAGAGGGGAGGAGGATCAGTAACAAGTTGAGGAGGGGATTGGGAAGAATAGTTTACCATTCCGCATAGTCTTCATTTGGAGAAACGCTTCCATAGGCCGGTGCCGCATAAAGACCCCAGTGGATGAATATACCAAACTTAACATCATTGAACCAATCTGGATTCCAATGGTTGCTCAAACTCGACGTTGAGGCTTCATAATCTCCGAATCCACAATTCCCTGTAGAGGTGGCTGCAGCGGTCACGCCACTTCCATATGCCTGACCGTACGTGGCGGTAATATTCACAGTACATGGGGTTCCTGCTGCGATTCCTTCTTTGTTTTTAACTCCAATTTGCACAACAGCGCTTTGATGCGGTGCAAGTCGAGTCAGAGACCCTGAAGAGACCAGATCAACGAAATCGGAATCGGCAGAGACTACTAAAGTGTCGGCAGAGGTCAGATAATTCTGGTCGTTATTGTTCGTTATAACCATCTCAATGACCTGCACAAAATCTGAACCCTCAATCCATTTCGAAGTAAGGACCGGATTTTCAATCTCCAGCGTAGGTGGATATCGGTCTAGAAATCTCAGCTAAAGGAGTCACTCAAAGACTCAAACTAACCACACTCACTGGATCGCTCTTGAAGATCAAATTCACTGCTTGCGGCAGCATTAGTGAAGACTGCAGCTCCAAGCAACCAAATCATACACCGCATCTTTCTTGTTGCCATCGCGTGATGAGAAACTACACCGTGATGTGATTGCATGTAGGGGAGCGTACTTATATACAGTGTGCCAATATTTTTTTAACCCTCGCTAGTTCTGCATGAGTTATAATCTAGAAATTAGACCCATCCGCTTAGTGGACAACCGGGTATTTTTCAGAATGATTAATATTTATTACTGTTACCCATTCGAGAAAGCTGAGCTCTATTTAGTTGAAATATACAGTAACATGCAGGATTTTCTGTGAATCAGTGCAAAAATAGCCGACTTTCGTGGGAAAAAAAAATCAATCATCGTTTCGAAATGGGATCCACATGGTAATGGGTAGAGGGCGTCCCATGAAGGATTAATTGTGTTTAAAGCGTGATACACGCTTCGGAAACAATGCTTTTCATGAAGAATGCGGGGATTAGAGATAGTAGTCTGGGGTTGATCTGCAACCCTTATCCACTTTCTTCGTCAGGTATAATCCGAATGGAGTATATATGGAGTTGTCCGGAAAAAAGGGTAATTCAATTTCATCCGCCAAACATCCAGCATTTCTCTGGGATTTCGGCTTTTTGGCACTGCTTGCAGTGGAGTGCTCATAGGCATGCTGTAGAAATGGAACACATCGATCATCGCATGTTGACTTAAGATGCACATTGTCTTACAGCCAGTGGACAAACTGCCCCCAAGATCTCGGATAAACCCAACACCAGGGTTTCTGGGTTGGGCCGGGTGGAGAAAAAACATGCACCCGAAGGTCCCGAACCTGGTGGGTTGGAAATCAAAGCCCCAAAACCCGCCCCAACCCGCCCCATTCCCATGTCTACTAATTAGTTAATCTCTAAGCTATTCACTATACTTCAAAAGCATACAGAACGTAGGATCCTCTCTTCATCCTTTAAAATGTTCTTCCACTTTTATGTTCCATCACTTGAGAACCGTACCACAAATGGTCTATCGCTGATGAACGCTGAGCGCACACTAAGTGTATAAGAACAATGACGTGCTCATTCTTTTTGATTCCTGAGCGGTTTTGATTCAACGTCTTATAGATATATTATAGATGTCATTCTAGTTACAGTAGGGAACCTGGACAGATATTCACGAACTGCACTACACATGAGCCGCCTCAAACAGACTTTTAATTGCTTTTCTAGATCCGTCCAAATCTTGCAAAATCATTTGATCCCCCACGTCTTGAAGTATAGTCACCCAAGGCCACTGATCTCTTCGGAGGCGATATCACATCACCACTGCCTGCCAACAACAAGGTAGGCGCACTGGTGCGAGAGTGTATACTCTGTGTTGCTGGACCAGCGTGTCTCATCGTCAATGTTGATTCCCGAGCCTTTTACGGGGTCAGCAGGATTAGGTGCCGTCGTCATTTCACAAGAGCTAGAGAAGAGATCTAGTCGTCTGATTCGAGATTGAAGTCAAGTCAGTCTTGAACGCACAATGCAAATTTTCCTACGTGGTCCGACGCACGTGGGTGATATGTAAGACCACAAGACTACATAGTCAAAAATTGACCACTAGTAAATAACTAGTTAATCAATCGAGTTATGTATGTAGTACGTAGTTATTGCCACTCATTATCGAGCTGCCTTGGAGTAACATTAACTACTGCAGCTTACCTCAGGTTATCGGACGATTTCTTACTAGTGCGTATTTTCTGGCGGGGCCATAGTCGCTGAAACCCCTTTGGTGTTGTTTTGAAAAACGGTTCGTAGAAGCGGAGGGCTTCTCGCTACAAGGCTGATTGATACAGGTGCTAGTGTATTAGTGTGTCTTAGCATGCCTCTGTTCCCCAAGAATCCTTGTCAGTCGGCCTGAGCCTCTGAGATAAAGTGCAGCTAGGTAAAATGGAGTAGATCCTTGTTTCTTCCAGTCACGTAAACAGAGCTTTGGGTGTCAACCATCCCCCACCCATATGCATTGTGATCTCTCTGTATAGTTTCCTAAACTACAGTCCCCCTTCTACAGCATGAAGCCACTTAAATAGATATATTAAATCTAATACAGTGGTTAAAAAAGGCTATATTATATAGATTTTATAGATCATCTTGACTCTTGAGTCACATACAGCAGAGCTAATATAAATGATATATTAATTCCTATCTCAGATTATAATAATAAAATATTGAAATGATAAATTTAATTGGTTCTAGAGCATAATGTATTACTGCTCTCCTAATTCCACTACAGCTATTCACAGAGTACTGTAAACTTGAATCGAAAACTTCAACGACACCGTCTCTAATCCCAACTGACGAAGCTGAGAACCTTAATAGAACCCCCTAGAGCCTTCGTGGCAAAGTTGAAGATAGCATAGCGGTATCCCATAAAGTAGCTCCAGTTATTGCTCACGGTAAAGGCACCACCCAGCTGTGTAAAGGTGTTACCGTCAAGGCTATATTTGAAGGTCGCTTGCTTGGAGCCGTTCGCGCGGGCATCCATGGTGGCTTGAAGGTAGACTTGTTTTACCGAAATCGGCGCTGTTCCAACCACAGTTCCTGTGCTGGTTGTTGCCCAGTGGTTATTAGGATCTTGAGTGAGACCTTGTACACAAGTAATAGTGTAAGTATTGCCACTGCGAACCACGCCGATCCAAGCACTTAGCTCCTTGAAGAGAGCCAATCCGGCTGTATCACCGTCTGCCATATTGGAGAAGTCAATTTGAACAGTTCCGACTGGGAATTGTCCATTGGTCCGGTGAGTCAATGTATTTTGCGCATGGTATAAGTCATTCGTCACGGTCGCTGTCTGGAGCGTGAGTCCGGGATTATTGAAGGAGACTTTGGTTAGATCTGGATTGTGATTCCACTCCCATGTCGGAGGCAGTGAGTTACCCCAAAATCCATCCCAACTATTCCATGAGAGCGTACTAGTGTTCTGTGGAAGAGGATACGGATAGGATGCACCCCAAGCACCGTTGACCGTTTGAAGAATGGGGAAGCCATCTGAGCCCCATGTGATTGGAGCAAGAATTGGCAATCGGCCCGAGGGATATGCCCAAGCAAATGACATAAAATACCACTGCCCGTTTGGAGTTTGAATCAGACTGCCCTGATCTTCTGAGCCTGAGCCAGGAATTGGAGAAGGGGTATTATTGCTGAGAATTTTCCTTGTATATGGACCCCACGGGCTGGAAGACTTCCATATTTCAGTGATTCCCTGCGAAGGGCAATCATCGAGAATGTAGTATAGGCCATTAATTTTGTACATGCGATTCCCTTCAATTCCAGTACACTCAGGAGGGTAGCTGAACACCTGCTGTGTTTTAAGAACGGTCAAGCCGTCTGCAGAGAGTTGAGCAACGGAAACGTTGTTACTTCCATATGCTACATACATCGTGTCATCGTCGTCTATTAAAAGACCGCAGTCGTAGAAGCAGGGCTGAAAACTGGAAGATTTCTGCCAGGGACCAGAGACATCCGGGGCTGTGTAAACATAAGTCGTCCAAAAGTCGATACACCCAATCCAGTACCATTTGTTATTGCTCTGACGATGGCGCAAAGTCGAAGCCCAGATTCCACGGTTATAGGCGGTCTGGCCATTTTGCATGGAATAGTCGCCTCCAAAATCAAGTGTTGGGACTGAATGGCCGACTACCTGCCAGTTGACCAGGTCGGTGGATTCCAGTATCGGGGCACCAGGGGAGTAGTGGAAAGTGGAGCTTGAGAAGTAAAAAGTCTTTCCATCAGGGCCGAGGAAGATATCATTGTCAGGGAAGTCGCCATAAATGACAGGATTGTTAAAATTTTGGGCTTTGGCTATGAGCCCGAATGCTAGGACAGCAGCTCCGAGGAGCAACATAATAGTAATGCAGTTACACAGCTAATAATTCCTCGGAACTTGCTTTGGTGGGAATGGACAGGAGAATGGGAGCACAGCTGCATGCAACCCTGGTCGTTATATAGCGATTTTTAGGCTGGCAACGGCTAATTTGATCACTGCTTTTAGCCAAATTAACCCGCTCACGAAGGCTGGGTTCTTGCGATTCCTTTGGCAATTTTTGACTTCCTCCGCGTGTAACCTCACATCTACGGATTTACTGTTTACTGGTGCATGCGAGTGGATATATGCGGTGCGCTCACCATATTCGGGATAGTGGTAAAGTAATCTTGTCAAGTATGCTTCCAAACCATAATTGCGCCTCTCTCCCCAGTATCCCCTTGTTCTCAGTTTTTTTTTTATTCATGACTGCCTTTAGAGGTGTACATATTTGCCTCATTGCCAATTGCCTTTCTCTTAACTTCTGTGCAGTTTGATTTCCCGGTGTGGTTCTACATTAAAGATTAAATGGATTAAAGGCTGAACGCATGTGCAACTTTTGACCTGGTATTTGAGATTTAAATTGAGATCTTTACGGCTCTTCTAAAACACGTTATAATTCTTAATTCTTACCATATTACTGGAGCTTGGTATGACAATGATCATATTAATAATAACATCTGATTAAGCTAATTAATATTAGGAGTAGAGCATTGGAGATATTTGACCGAATTTTTAATCGGATTTACATGTAAGATTGTTGAGATATCGAGGAATTAATTTCGTGTGAGAGTTCCTCTCAATTTACGCATCACTTCAAAGTTTTCCATTCGTGTCATTTACCCAGAAATAAGGGATGCTCGATATGGAGGCAAGCTGTTTTGGATCGAATTTCAACTCAATGTTGGAGTAGCTCTTTACTCCATTTGGGGTTCCTGCCCGGTCCCAAACAGTGTGTGCCATGAGACTTCGCTTCCACTTTGGTAGTCAACACCAGAACACTGCTATCCAGATGTCACACTGCTCTCGTCCCAGAGGTTCGTATACAGGGTGTACGGTCCAGTAGCTTGGGATTGATATTGCCCACACAAGTCTCGCTTAAAATCACGGATCTAGCCATAGCAGTCTTGAGAGAAGTAAGGATAGGTAGCAATAGAGAATAGGAAGGCTCCATCGTGATGATTTGGGTATGTGAAGATTAAACGAACGTGTGTGGTATGTCGAAAACTGAAAGAGCGTACAAGTGGGATTATCTTTCCCTTGTTTGAGGCCAAGCCTGGCTAGAGCCAAGCCTGTATGATTCAAGAGGCGTTTAGTAAATATGTATTCACCAAGTTGGGCATTACCCTGGTAGTGCATAAATTTTTCCGCTAAAAAATTGGGCTTTTTATAGAGACAGAATGGAGCAGACATCATGATGTTTTCTGCTAGGGGTAGAGGTAGGTGTAAGGGCTGCCATCGTCCTCGATGAATTAAAGCAGCGAAATAACATACACAAAAGTTCGAGCTAATGTAATTATTCTGCACCTATTGACGAACATAGGAATAAGCATGCTGAGACTGCTCCATCAAAATTCCATCGCTCCCCTTTTCTCCAATAGTGGCTATATTCAACGAATATCAGTCAATACAATGATCAAAATGATCAGATGTATGCTATCTTGCCTCACTGTCCCTCCATATATACTCCCTCTACAAGATATATTATCTGCTAAAACTATCTATCAGAAAGAGAACTCGAAAGCGAATGCCGTCGTGTTGTCGTTTTGGAAGACAGGTAACGTAAGAGTGTTTCCTGAATAGGAATGAGCGGCCGTACCCAGATACGTTGGCGCATCTACCTCCCCAAAGTGAACATCAGAGGCTACAAAGAATCCCCAGGTGCGTATATTTAGTGTCCCACTCGATGGTAGTCCAATGGACGAGAGCGAGTTCATTTGCAAATTCCAAGTGCCCGTAGCGGAAGGTCGAACACCAAATAACACACGGGCGACACGAGAGTTTGTGTCGACAGTGGCATACGCATCCAGCTTGAGGTCAGAGGATGGAAGCGTTCCAACTCGATATCCCGTCATGTTCCGATAATAGTACTTGTAAACCTGGTAGTCTCCGTTCGGGTAATAGGTGCCTGTTGAAGTTTCACCTAAGAGGCCGGACATGTAGTTATGAAGGTTGGTTTCTCCCCAGCCCCAACTACCGCGACACCCGTTAGCATTGATACGCTCCAGTTGGCTGATGAACCAAGCGGAGCCTGCGGGAACCTGTTCATTCTGAGTCGCGTATTCGTTAATGTTGATCAACCTCGCCGGAAGCCCGTACAACCCGCGAAAGTAATCGAGACCTGCTTGACTTGAAACAAGGTCTCCCGATCCTCCCTCCATGTGCCAGGTATATTGGTCTGGGACGGACTGGTTGCTTCCGACGAATTGAGCCCATGCCTGGAACCAAGAATTCGATTGCGATGGTGCATTAGCAGTGGATGGGCCAGAAATTTGTACGGTCGTGCCGAAAGCGCTCCTGCGTAGAGTTTAGTTGCCATGAACAAGTCGAAGAATGAGGGAGTAAATGGGACAAGAGGAAATTCCAGAGAAATTCACCTGAGCTTGTAGTATGTTCTACCCCACATCTGCAGGTATTGGGTTTGAGTTCGATTCCAGAAAGCCGAGGCCTCAGGCTCATTCCAAATGTCAATGACCAGTTTAGTAGAGATTTGATGGGACTTGATGTCGGAGATCAATTGACTAAGGTATCCATCCCACATGCTCCAGTCTCCGTTATCGCCGGGCCAGGGAGCATTGCTGGGTTGCGTCAGGTCAGCACCCCAGAGATCGCTCAGAAGAAGAATGAATGTTGCGTCAAACTCTCGGGCAGTGATATAATTTGAAAGCACTGAGTCAAATCGATTCTACATAGTTTTATAAGTAGTGACCTAGCAAAGGGGAGACTATTCTTACTTGATACTCAGTTACGCCGAAGATCCAGCCGCGACCAGGTGCCGGAAGCTGCGAGCCTCCTGCTCGCTCATAATTATATCCAATATCCTCAAAGAATTGCACCTGGAGGGTTGGTCAGGAATGAGCCAGAAAGACAGTAACATAGCAGAGTGGGAACATCCTACGGGAACCTGGTTCACAGTATCGGGGACACCGTACAACAGTCCTGATGCCAGATGTTGCGGCCAGCCGGTGTTTTGGTTGAAGTTCACCTGAGCTGTGACGGTGTCTCTTGTCTGAAGAGAGCTTGCAGAAGCCAACTGCAAGAAGGCAAGAGCTTGTGTCAAAGTCCAACGCATCTGGACGTTTTTATGAGCCCTCAAATTGCAATACCTAGAGGCAAAGAACAAAGTGTTTTCTTTATGTAGAACCTCGTGGCATATCAGACTTTTTATCTTGTAGCATCTTTTCAATCGTATTGCCCCAGCTTCCCTTGTAGAGTTATGTAAGGCAATCCGAGAATACTCATCACGAATGGCAAGGCGATTGAATCAATCTACCCCGGACTTCGAGACCTGCCCTCAGTAATTCCCGACCTAAGAAGCAACTTGGGGGGGAGGGAACCTTCACACGGCTAAAAGTCTAACGGACGAAGGGAGACACTGGGATATTAACCATCCTACCAACGATCTGTAATATAGTCCTTTGGTGATGGGAAAGCGGCTGTGGAGTGAAACATAGAACATAAACATGAACACTGAGCAAGCCATTCCGGGACAATACTTGACTGACCGGACAGAGAGGACGAAATCATATGGGGACAGGTTTGAGTGCCGCACTTACAGTAGTTAGCTCGGACATGCTTTTAACCGTCTGCGACGAGCCGCCTGTTTCTTAATATGTGCTCCAGTAGGAACGAGATCCCCGGAAAATCGAGCACAAAATGAGCGGTTAAGTTGAAAATCCACCGTGGGGCTCCGGACGCTAGTGTTTTAACCCCCAGAGTATACCATGTGACTGCATACATACATACCAGTAGCTATTCCACGCTACTTGGCGTTAGTGTTAACGCTACAAGTAGTCCACCACTTGCCTTTCTTCAAACCCGCAACACGAGCGCCGCCATCGTGATTCACAAACTCTTTAGAACCGATATCAGAATGGAACTTACTGGCATGAACATGATGCAAACATCGAGATCAAGCTGGCTGTCAATTTTAATACCCGCTCATGCTCCAGTGCGTTTCCTGAAGAGACTCTGCATGCGGGACAAGGAAATTCCCAATGGATCATTCGATCTACCTACGCATTATCCACAATCCGAAAGGAAAATAAATTATCCTACGGGAATATCTAGGCCCGGAAATTATAACAGCCTCCCGACTGTTTTGGTAATGATGTACGGATTTGCCCGCATGTGGGTCTTATAGTAGTATTAACGACTTAATCGTATCGAACACAGATTTCTTAGAGTCCACGTCCAGAGGGGCTACAGAAAGCTTGAAGTTTAATGGACCGGTCCGCACGGAAGATATCTGTGGATGCATTTACCTATGATTTTGCAAATTGACCACGGCAAACATGGCTTCAATTGGCAAGTATTGGGCATTGTATGGAGCCCTGTGCTCCTCCGCGTTGAGCCAAGTACTATTCAACCCCGTCAACGACTTTCAACCACTTGCTGGTCAAACTCCTTCAATTGCTCTCGACGTAGATACCCTTTTCAACAACCGTGGTTTTGGAACTGTATCCGGTGATGCTAATTTTGACGGCAGGGGCGGTAAGATTGGCTATCTCATAACGTTGAGTCAAAGTGGTCCTGACTGGTATACTTTCATGATAGGTGCATATCCCGCTGTGGACATTCCACCGTCGAGTTTTGTATACAATGGTATCAACTTCTCGTTTCCCAACTACAATGCCACTGGGAACGACAATATTGTGGTGCTTGGACAAACTGTCAACGTTCCCAAAGGGAGATATCTGAGCTTGGAGATGCTGGCGGCATCCGAGTCTGGTATGCAGTCCGGTTCAGTCACTGCAACTTATTCCGACGGCACAACGAGTACAGGATATGTGCTCGTTCCGCCATGGTGGAGCTGGCCATACCCCGAGGGCGGAGATTTGGTGTTCCCATATCGCATTACTGATGGTGATGTGGACTACAACCGGACTAATATATTCCAGACAACAAACTGGCTAGACTCATCCAAGGATTTGATATCATTGACGCTTCCTAATCTTGGAACTGGAGTCGGGTCCAGAATGCATGTTTTCTCCATTTCCCTGACACCAGTATCTTCGTCCCCTGCACCAGGTCCGAATCTTGAAATTAAATTTGCCCGATCAACCCAGAAATGGGTTGATGAATCCGATAAAACCCAAATCATCGAAGTGGTTGTGAATAATGTTGGCTCTGATTTTGTCTTGTCGAATAACTCAGTCAGTTTGACAGTTGAATCTCCCGGATTGCATACTGTGCAGAAGGGGCTCATAAAGAGACTGCGCCCGGGTGATCAAGTCACCGTCGATGTTGGTGTCGTGAATAAGCCTGGTATAAAACCTGGTAGTGCTGGTAACGCGACAATTGTTTTATCAGGACACAATGTCAGGAGTCATAGATACACATTTAATGCCACGTACGGCATCGGTACCTATGAACCAACTTACGAATCGGTGTACTCGCATGAGTCCCCCAATTGGTACAACAATGCCAAGTACGGAATCTTTATTCACTGGGGTGTTTACTCTGTCCCAGGATGGGGAAATACTGGCAATAGGGAGTCTTATGCCGAATGGTAAAATTATATCTCCAATGTCAGAAAAAGCGCCGCTTATACTCTTATAGGTATTGGTGGGCTCTCAATCAAGGACCCGACTCATCGTCTCAGACATACCAATATCACCAGCAGATGTATGGTCCAAACGTGGTTTATGACGACTTTATACAGAACTTCACAGCAGACGCATGGGATCCTAAAGAATGGGTGGATCTTTTCGCCGACGCAGGCGCTAACTATTTTGTACAAGTCAGCAAGCATCATGACGGATATGCTCTTTTTGACCTTCCAGCCAACGTCAGCAAGAGAACATCTGTCGCTCAATATCCATACAGGAACTTATTGAAGGTAACTCACTCTCCTATGACCTTCCAAATATTTTATCCTAACATGTATCAGGAACTCTTTGATGCTGCCCAGAAATATCAACCACATCTCCATAGGGCAGCGTACTATTCTTTACCAGAGTGGTTTAATCCAGCTTACGCCAAATATGGCTTTGGGTCCTGGCCAGGAGGTGAGACTCCTGCCGCTGAACTGATTTTGGCCGTACAAAAATTCTGAATCACTGCGTAGGAAATGCAACAAATCCGTTTACCAACGAAACTCTTCCTTATACTGGCTTTGTTGATGTGTCTGACTACATCGAAGATATTATAATCCCGCAAATGAATGCTCTCGCGGAACTTGGTTCTGAAATCATGTGGTGTGACATCGGTGGACCGAACAAGACCGCTGAATTTGCGTCTTCGTGGTTCAATCGTGCCGCTCAACAAAATCGCCAAGTATTGATGAACTCACGGTGTGGATTACCTGGTGACTTTGATACCCCCGAGTACGCACGATACTCTGGGGTTCAAGTCCGCAAGTGGGAATCTAACCTGGGCATGGATCCTTTCAGCTTTGGCTACAATAGAGCCACCCCGTTGTCAGGTTATATGAATGCCTCTACGATCGTGACAAGTTTGGTTGATATCATCAGCAAGAATGGGAACTTCCTCCTGGATATAGGCCCTCAGGCAAACGGCACAATTCTTGAAGTCGAACAGACCAATCTTCGGGATGCTGGTGTTTGGATCAAGTCCCACGCAGAAGCTATTTTCAACACTTCTTACTGGTTTGTGACTCCCGAGGAGGGACAAAACATCCGCTTCACTACAACTCCGGAAGCCTTTTACATCATGAGTCTAAGTCAGCCGAATTCTATCATTGCACTAAACAGTCCCATTCCATGGGTCCCAGGCGACAAAGTTACGATTGTTGGTGGCAGTCAGCACGGCAAGGTAGTACCTAGTCAACAGCTGTCCAACGGGTCTGTGCAGTTCAATGTTTCTCAGT
Source organism: Talaromyces pinophilus (assembly GCA_001571465.2). Classification (NCBI taxonomy): domain Eukaryota; kingdom Fungi; phylum Ascomycota; class Eurotiomycetes; order Eurotiales; family Trichocomaceae; genus Talaromyces; species Talaromyces pinophilus. The sequence continues at coordinate 784,442 of CP017344.1, read as the reverse complement.
CTGTTGCTGATGCAGATCAGTATGTGTGGGTATTCAAGATCACGTACTAAGACCCTGTTCTCCATACATCTGCATGGACATGTACAAATTCAAGCACTGGACTAGGTGACAATCATTAGTGTGGTGTATATGGTTCCAGGACTGTTGCTGAGTCAAAAGATTGAACCACTGATCAGACAAAGCTTGTAAGGCTCAATTGCTATTGGACTATTTTGATTACACTCAAAATCAGTCCTGCTACCGGTATGTGGGTTACCCAATAATAAAAGACAGGGCCCAATTTGGCTCTCTTAGCTGGTTGAGGATACGTACTTTAATAACGGTACTTTATTTACGAATCCCTGTAACTCACCAGAGCACACACCGAATTATAATTCTAATTTTAAGTTAATACAAGATAAAAATATCCTTCACCCACTTACATCGGCGACCCCTCCATCGACTATGACCATGTGAACTTTGGCCGAGCTATTAGCGACATGGCGATTTGCGGCAGCTTAATGGCACTCTCATTTCTCGCTACTAGTATGTCCTTGATACTTCTCTCCCATAGTTTTTTTTTTCTTTAGTTTGGGTATGGATTGCGGTACCACGAGTTCAAGTTTGGAAAGATTACACTAGAGTGCAACTAAGTCAGTAGGCAGATGACAGTAAGCGTGAACGTAACGAGTACAAGCAGAAGGATGGGAGAGAAGTTATGCAGGCGCAGCGAAGTTAGATGATATATCATCGGTGATGATGTCAAATCAAATACTCAAGGGGTCGAGAATGTCGATATTCGTGCCGGCCGGGGTTGAAAATTGTTGATGTTCCAATTGGAAGTTAAAGGTCTGGGGTTTTGAAATAGCAGATGCAACACGTGGTTGAAGCAGGTGCTGGCAGTGTGTAGCTCCCCTGTCTATATCGAGGTGAAATATTACCGTCTGGGCGTATCTACCCTAAGTGGCTCATTTTTGAAGAGAGTTATATAAGACATGGCTAGATAACTGGTAGCTAGTGGTCAGGACAAGTCTTGAAACTCTAACTCCAGATTTCCCGAGGCTCTGGCAAAATTCTGGGACACTTCGTAAATCATCTTGCGGGGGAGAATGCGGAAATCAATAAGGTTCAACCAACCAGGAGCGTTGAATGCCGGAGCTAACGATGAAGGGGAAAATCGACCTTAGACGGGACGAATATTTCCGAATTTCAACCTTCCGTGACACGACTTTATAGGCAGCCTGCGTACGAACTACGAAAATAACAACCGGCTTGAGTTCCAGGGGCGGGAAATACGAGAACGCCGCCGCTACTTGTATTGTCTACCGTAGGTATCCGTGATGGAACCTCCTTAACGGAGATTAGGAAAATTTGTTGCGCTATCCAGTAATAAAGATGAAGTCTACTCAGTGAACGCTATCGAACGTAGGAGTCTATTGGCCATATACTGTATGAAAGCGTAGGCAAGATATATGTAGATGTCGTAGTAGTAGCAGCAGCAGCAGCAGTAGTAGTAGTCATTGCTATACTGTAGCTTGCCACCGTCAAGAGTCACTATCTGGTGTTGAAGCGTAAAATAGGCATGAATTTGACCACTAAGCTAGAAACGAGGACTCCGCTAGGAGGGGTTTATTTTCACGGCGTTATATGCTTGTGTTGTTTCATTTTCGCTGGAACATTTGGATGTATGCCTACCTGTGGACCTGGTATATAAAATTATGAGTCTACCATATCTAGCTTAGTATCAGGACTTGTAGAATATAAACGTAGCACTAGACTGAGAATAAAATGAGTAATAAATATGTAACAGCCAGCCCAAATCAGATTTAACCTGAGTTTCCGCATGACCGAAGTAATCTAGTATCGGAGAGAACAGTGTCCACCGGAATACAGCATCCACCTCCAAATTCAGAGACTGAGCGGATAAATCAGAAGGTGGTAAGCACTGACTGAGATCCAAATTCTGCGATAGACTGTTGATTGAGCCATTCTGGGTAACCAGAAGCTCGATACCAAGATTTGAATTCTGCGGATGAGCGGGACTTGGATTGGTAAACGAGATAATCTCATTTCCACCTTGAGCCTGTAACCTGATGTATGACTAAGTAATCTTTTTGATCCACATGCAATCAAATGAATTGAAATAATACTGTGAAGAAAGGGGTAGCTCTATATCATCTCGGCTTTTCATATATTACGTGCTATCCCCTGGCATAGAGCGTTGATTGTCTTACACATCCTCGTGCAACATCTCTCTCCCTTCTTCCTATCGGGTTGCATAGCTGAAACATTGAAATGGTCAAATTCACGTCTCTCGTGGCACTGAGCCTGGCCTTTGCCACGGCAGCGACAGCGGACAATAATTCCGGCAAGCCAAAATACAAGGATCCGCGTGTACCTGTGGACGAGAGGGTTAAAGATCTCGTATCCCGAATGACGATCGAGGAAAAGGCAGCTCAATTGTTGCAAGGTGGGCAGATAATGATGCTGTACTATTGTAGTGAAACTGACGAGCATGTAGGTGATATTGGCAACTGGATGGATCCTAACACAGGAGCCTTTAACCAGTCGGGCCTTGTCGATAACATGAAGACTAAAGCAGGTAGCTTTTATGGTAAGGATTGTCCTTCACATTTGATCAGTACTTGGAAAAATGAAACGAAAAGTAAACTAGAATAAGCTGATGGGTTGCATAACTATATTCTCCAGTCGGATATCCTGTTCCGGCATCGTGGCTTGCCGAAAACATTAAAAAGGCTCAAGATTATCTCGTCAATGAAACGAGACTGGGAATCCCCGCTCTCGTTCAATCAGAAGGTATATTCATTTTTTCATAATTCCGAACCGTCCCTTGGACTGTACTTGCTAAGATCGCGCGATAGGCATTCACGGGTTCTTGTTGATAAATGCAACAATCTTTAATTCTCCAATTGCTTTCGCATCTTCCTGGAATCCAACGGTACAATTCACTCGCAACTTAATCTAGCCGTTCCTTGCTAACTTAGCATGCGTAATATATCTAGCTGGTGCAAGATATGGCCAAAGCTATTGCTCGCGAAGCTGCTGCTATCGGTGTGAACCAACTCTTCGCGCCACTCGGTGATCTAGCCAGGGAGCTGCGCTATGGAAGGGTACGTCAGTTCAAGTTACTTACATTGGTTACATTTACTTATGACATCTACAACTCTCTCAGGTAGAGGAATGCTTTTCTGAAGACCCTTATCTAGCTGGCGAAACTGCCTACTCGGTTGTTACAGGCTTGCAGAGTGAGAATGTGTCTGCGACTGTGAAGCATTTCCTCGGTTTTTCAGCGCCGGAGCAAGGACTGAACACAGGCCCTGTCCATGGTGGGGAGAGAGAGCTTCGTACTACGTACGCAATGAACGATTCGCTTCCTAAATGACCGTACTAACGCCGGATGCAGTTGGATGCCGTCCTTCAAAAGGGCAATTATTGATGCAGGTGCATGGGGGATTATGGGAGCCTACCATTCGTAATGCTTACTATATTCTTATCAACCGGAACGAGCTGACAAGGAGATCCAGATACGACGGTATCCCGGCTGTCGCAGATAGCTTTATGCTTAATGACATTCTCCGAGGAGAATGGGAGTATCAGTATTATGTAATCAGCGATGCTGGAGCGACAGACCGATTATGCAATACTTTCAAAATGTGCGAAGCAAGCCCTATTGATTCCGATGCAGTTACTCTGGCCGCTCTTCCTGCCGGTACCGATGTCGAGATGGGCGGTGGTTCTTAGTACGTTCCAAGTTTATATTCACCTTCACTACCTCTGAAGCAGTGGTTTATTAGCGGTATGTTTGCTGACGCTCTTCAGCAACTACAAACAAATCCCACAGCTGGTCAAGGACGGTCGCCTTGATATGAAAACGGTTGATACGGCCGTCTCTCGGTTCCTGAGGGCGAAATTTGAGATGGGCCTCTTTGAAAATCCCTATCCTGCTTCCGTCGCAGACCAAACGTGGTCATCATTAATTCACACCTCTGACGCGGTTCAGCTAGCACACAATCTTGATCGAGAATCAATCATTCTCTTGGAGAACAATAACAACACCCTGCCTCTAAAGAAAAGTGGAAGTATTGCAGTGATTGGGCCAATGGCTCATGGATTCGTGAACGTAAGTCAATTTGCGTACTTGGGTTTTATCGCTAGTATTCGTACAACAGATCTTTGTGTGTTAACTGTGTTGAATATGCTAGTACGGCGACTACGTCGTCAAAGGGAGTATGGCCCGCGGCGTTAGCCCTTTGGACGGAATTAAAGCTGCTGTTGGCAATTCAGCGACCGTGAATTACGCAATTGGATGCGAGCGCTGGAGCAATGATAAGTCCGGTTTTCCAGAAGCCATCGACGCAGCTAAAAAATCGGACGTTGCAGTCGTCGTTGTTGGTACATGGTCCAGGGATCAAAATGAACTCTGGCAGGGACTCAATGCGACGTACGTCTCTGTCTCTCTGTCTTCGCTTTGGGAGTACGTTAGCTGACTATATGCTAGAACCGGTGAACACGTGGACGTCAACAGCTTAAACCTCGTTGGGGCGCAGGCTGACCTCGTACGTGCTATTACTGGGACGGGTGTTCCTACCATCGTGGTCTTCTCCTCGGGCAAGCCGGTATCCGAGTCTTGGATTGCCGATAGCGCTGCTGCTCTTATTCAACAATTCTATCAATCTGAACAAGGAGGGAATGCACTTGCCGATGTCCTTTTCGGTGATTATAATCCGTCTGGACGACTCCCGGTCAGCTTTCCACATGATGTTGGCTCCCTTCCCATATACTATGATTATCTCAATTCTGGTCGGACTTCTTCGCCGGACGCGGGATATATCAATCCCGACGGATCTATACATTTTGGCCACCAGTATGTGATCGGAACACCATTACCTTGGTATCCTTTCGGCTATGGAAAGTCATACTCAACATTTTCATACTCGGCCGTGTCCTTGAACAAGGCAAATGCCACTGTATCTGATACTGTGACAGTAGAGGTGCAGGTTACCAATACAAGCCCAGTGGATGGTACAGAAGTGGTCCAGCTCTATGTCATTGATAACATTGCCAGCGTCGATATTCCGAATCGGAAACTGAAAGGGTTCAAGAAGGTGTTTATCAAGGCTGGGGCAACAGTGGACGTTCAGATTCAGCTGGCAGTCCAAGATTTGGGTTTGTGGAACGAAAAGATGCAATACACCGTTGAGCCAGGTGCATTTACTGTTCAAATTGCTAGGAGTGCTACTGATATCGCGGGGAGTGCGACACTGTATGTCTCTTAGACGCGAGAGCGTCGAAGGTGTTGATGTATTCTGTGGATGCAGCGCTGCATCTGGGAGGGATTGCGGTTTGTTCTGAAAAACTAGCAAAGCGCGACTGGAAGAGCGAGGTCACCATTTTAATATCTACAATGGAGGTCCGGAAAAACATAAGAAATGAAAGTATTTAACTTTTCACAACAGTGTTTTTTGCAACTTTGGGTTACCACATTATACTGGAAAAGCAAAATTCCGCCATCAATTTTTTTTTTAAATACCTGTTTCTCCTCCCATCAACTTCTGCTATATTGTCTGCATCTTACTAAATCACCTTCCATTCCTCTCCAAGCCAGGGTGATTAGATTGGATGATCCACCAATTGGATAGATACCACAGATTATAGGCACTGCGAGTAATATTCATTACCAACAGTGCACGTATACGGCGAAGCGCACACCGTAGGCCCCGTCCATCCAACACCACCACACTGGCCATAAAGACTCTGGGTAGTCATTGTCGCCCCCAGGACTCTGTTCACTGCGTCCACCACCGCTGGGTACCACTTGGCGGCCATCTTGGAATCACCAGAGCTATTTGGATGGACGTCGTCCCGCAAGTCGGATGGGCTCACCCCGTCGTACTGGTCCACAACCCAGATAGGGGACTGAGTAGTGTTTTGGGAGGCGGCCCAGGAAGGAATAGCGCTATTTAAGGCCTGTACCTGCGTATTGTCGGAGCCAACAAAAATGGGGAGGATTTGGGCAACCTTTTGAATTTATTACATTAACCAGCTGTTCTTTGGTCAAAGTGAGAATTGGGATAAGTGTGTATGTAAATGGAGAGTAAAGGGGGGAGCAGAAGATAATATAAGCGAACATACAATAATCTTCACCCGTGGGTTCGAATTTCTCATCTGCTGGACCAGCGTCGTAAACGCGCCGAGAATCTGCTGGGTGGTTTGGCCCCCAAAGATATCATTTGTCCCCAGGTGCATTGTGATTACATCGGCTGGATTATTGTTTAGCCAACCAACGAGATCGTTGCCATTCACAATGCCCACGGCTGAATACCCTTGGTGGCCCTCAGAATGATGGTTGTAGTTCTCGATGCTGCATCCAGCTGGATTTTCCGTTGTCATGGAGCCAACGAAGTTGACATTCTGATAGCCCGTTTCCTGTAGCTGCGTCCACAGTAGTGAGCGCCAGCAGGTGATCTCAGTGATCGAGTCGCCTAAGGGCATATAGCGAACTGTTGTCTGAGCGGCTGTTGGTAGGATGATGGGCAAGGTCAGCGCGAGGAGAGCGCTAGCCAATGAGTTGATCACCATAATTTGATTTTGGACGTTATTGTTTCGCGGTTTCGTGATCTATTTTCTCTCTCATTCCTTACTTTCGTTCTTGGAGATGATTAAAACATTAAAATTTTCACGGGCAGATAGGCAACTTTATAGCTATTTTCATTTATGGGGGCAATTCTGTTACTAACTGATATACCCTGGTCTCTCTTTCATAACCAATTTATCCACATATACGACTCATTTATACTGTGAACACTTAATCTCCTTTTTGCCGTGTAAACTTAGTTTAACAGAACGTACCTGCAGTGGCTCTACGCTGTCTCCGAACCCCTTCACTTCGTATCGTTGAGCTTAAATGTAGTTTCTGACACATAGAATGATGTTTGTGATCTAGATACCTCCCTGGATAAAGCCAGACCCATTCCGACCGGGTCAACGATTGCTTCAATCGCATCCATCGATATACAATACCATCGCTTCTGGTAAGATTACGCATGAAATATTACTGTAGTAGTAAGTTGTACTCCCCGGTTTCAGCCTTTTGCCCAAAGGACTGGGCGCTTTTCTCCCGTTTGGCCGAGTGAACCGGACGCAAGGGTATTTAAGGAATTTTATCGCTTTAGAGCGGCCAAATCTGGACGCGGAGGCGGATATTAAAACGAATCAGCCTATGATACATGCCCTGGGGATTTGGAGTACAATTATCCGGAGCATCTTCATTACAAAAGTTCCGTGGGTCAATCTAAGTTCGTCCTCATTAAAGGACCGACACTCCAACGCAGCCCAGATACGTCAACCCGAAGGGTTACAGGTAGGACTCTGAAAGAAATATGAAGGATCTGAAGATTGATTAATTCATACACGCATGTAAGCCTAGTGGCCAGTGGCACCTTCTAATTGGCCAGCAGGCGTACTACCATGCACAAAGTAAACCTGTCCAGCTTAAGGTTAGAAATAGTATGTTCAGCCCTCACCTTATGCCTGGGAGCGCATGATCACAGTGAAAGAAAGAGGTTTCGGATGTTTAAGAATAGGGAAAGCATATTTGGCATGATACTAAATGTTTATTAGATATACACAGCTTCCAGAAGTCAATTCCGTAGGAACTGTGTTTGCTTACTTTCCTATACTAGATAGTGTCGGTGCTCGGATTTGGGCTGAACCTTACGGTGATCTACGTACCGGCTCTAAAACAAGTCAGCTTCGAACAGCAAGAGTAAGCTCACAACAATCGCCCCCGGTTCAGTACGGTGCGGGGTTTGAGAAACAGTTTAAGCGCATCGCAGCCCACTACGTGGACCAGTCATCACTCGCTAGGAAAGTGAGGACGTCAACGCCGTATTTTGCCATCATACATGATACATTATTCCAGGAAATTTTCAGATAGTTCGTTAGGAGACTAAAGATTCTAGACACAGTCCTTCATTGTTACGAATGGCCCAAACTGTTGATTTCCATTGTTTGTTGCTCGTTCTTCTCCATTTATCGAACGACGAAATGCATCACCGCTGATAAATCTTCCTCCCATGGGACTACTTTCCATGGGACTCCCATAAAAAATTGTAATATATTATTATATTATAAATATAGGCTTGCTTCTCTATAGTTTAGTTTGGCTCTTTAGCTCATGTCTTCTTAGTTTTCTATGACATACATTTTTCTTGACTTCGATATGCTCCGTTACACTAATCTGGCTGTGACGTTCAGAATCTTCTGACATCAGTACAGTATGGATACATAGTAGACAGTTGATCCGGGTGAGGCGTCTGGGCTAGTCCCAAAACCTTACGGAGTAAACGAACTACTACCGGCAGTAAGCTATGCCGTAAAGGGAGAATGAGATTTCTTGGCGTTCGGCTTAAAACCTTAAAGGCTGCCTGCCCATTTCAACTACGCATCACCCTTCTTCAGCCTATCCCCAGGCAATCCGTGCCTCCAACTTCAAGCCACATGAGTCATATATGATATGATATGAGTCATACTTGCAGAGTGCTCACTAAGTGGACGAGCCATTCCCTGGTCATCCATGGATGGTGAAAGGATGGGCAGGATATATAGCCGCAACAATCGCACTGAGGCGACGTAGATAGTCGAACCTTTATCCTGCTTGACTGATCGCTCTGTTTACTATGGCACGCCTTGTTTGGCTGGTTACCGGATGCTCATCCGGTTTTGGTTGGGCTTTCGTCAAGCAAATCCTCCAGCGTGGAGACCTTGTGATAGCAACTGCCCGCCACGTCGATAGCCTACAACCTCTCAAAGATGCCGGAGCAGCTGTTCTCCAACTTGACGTTACCAGTACCCAAGAGACTCTCAATGCTATTATCACAGACGCGATTGCAGTCTATGGCCATATTGATGTGCTAGTGAACAATGCGGGATATATTGCTGCAGGCGCCTGGGAAGATACACCGTCAGTTTTCCACAAATATCCTCTTATCCTTATCCTGCGAAGTATGCTGATACTCTCAGTGACGCTGAAATCCGTGCCAATTTCGAGACAAACGTATTTGGTGTTCTCAAGGTGACGAAGGCCATTCTGCCACATTTCCGGCAACGACGGTCCGGCACATCTGTCTTTATAAGCTCACGATCCGGATGGTGTGGAGACCCATTTGTCGGACCGTATTCCGGGACCAAATTTGCCTTAGAAGGTCAGCTTATACGAAGACATGGTGATAACTGTGGAAAAATTACTGACTCTCGAATAAATGATAATAGGTCTGGTGGAGAGTCTTTGGAGAGAAACGACGCCACTTGGTCTCAGAACCTTGTTGATAGAGCCAGGGCGCTTTCGAACCCTATTCCTCTCAAAAGACCATTTGAAAGTCAGACAATCTAGTATTGAAGATTACGCAGATAGATCAGAAGCGTTCAACCAAATGTTATCCAAGGAAGACTGCGCGCAACCTGGTGATGTGGAAAAGGCGGTTTCGACCATCCTGGATCTTGTTCGCAGAGAAGGAGTGGCCACAGGAAAAGAAATACCGTTTCGGCTCCCCCTCGGAGAAGACTGCTATGAATCGATTAAAGAAAAGTGCGAAGAGACACTTCGAACTCTGGAGGAATGGAAAGATGTCATTACTAGCACTAGCCATGACCAAATTGAGAATTGAGTATTAGTCACCAGAAGTAGACCTGGTACATCCAATGCTGAGATTTTCTGGTCATCCCATATTTAGATTTCTCTCCTATATTCGATATATCGTCATTCTCTAGCAAGACCTCACACGTTTAGCTTTTGGACATGGATACATGTACGGGAAGACCTTGTATACTTTGTATAATGCACTGCTGGTTGATGCTATTTTTGGTCTAATGTCACCCTCCATCATTGTTCAATCGGCAGATTATAGTGCTGAGGTATAATCTCGGATACATACCGGACTTAACTAACGGCCATCATCGGACTTAGTGATCCTATAACCGAGCTCTTGCTTTGAAATCGCTTTGAAATCATGTGGCATCGTTGCCTCGTCTATGATAGGTATATATACCAAGGTAGGTAGCCATCTCTTCTCGTCAATCTTGCAAATTAGCCTTCAGACATCAAAACGTTACAGCAGCCATGCCATCTGCTATTAACAAAGTTGTTCTGATAATCGGTGCGACTTCGGGGATTGGTGAAGGTTTAACCCGTCGTATTCACGCGCAGGGGAAAAAGGTCATCGCTGCAGGGCGCCGCGAAGACCGGCTTCGTCTACTGGAGAAAGAGTTGCCTGGATTGTGCACTGTCTGTCTCGACATCGGCGATATAGGGAACTTGCCCACAGTCCTCTCCACCATTCTACAAGACCACCCTGATCTCGATACTGTGATCGTGTCTGCGGGAATACAGTCGTATTTCTCCATCAAGGAAGGACACTTGTCTTCACCATCGAAAATCCAATCAGAGTTCGACATCAACTTGACTGGTCCCGCAGTCCTATCTCACTTGCTAATTCCACACTTTCTGCAACGAGAAGACGATAATAATCCCTCCACCATTTGTTTTATTGGGTCGGGTCTGGCTTTTGTCCCTTTGCCGCTGATGCCTATCTATTGTGCTTCTAAAGCAGGACTTCACTCACTATGCGTATCACTGCGGGCTGAATTGGACGGCACCCATGTTAATATTGTTGAAATCTGCCCTCCGTACGTTGAAACAGAGCTAGATAAGTCGTTCCGGGATGAGATGATTGCTCGCCTGGGCGGGCCGGAGAAGGCGCCAAAGCCAATGTCTGTGAGTCAATTCCTCGACCACGCCATGGAAGGTCTCCTTGTTGGAAGAAGCGAAATTGGAGTTGGGTTTGGCCAGGCTGCTTTTGATACGTGGAGAAAGGCATTCAGTCCATTTCTAGAGCGGTTCCATGTCAACGGTTGAATGTCTCCATGTATGTGAAATAAATTAGTTTCTGTAGATTGGTCGAGGTTAACAATCAGCGGCGATGACGATCTCTGTACTCCAATGCCAGATTATGCGGTCATTTTGGGTTAGGTGAATGCAAGGTTTCCTCAAGATTATTCTTCATGCGTAAAGAAATTGTAAGAATACGTCTAGACCCTTTAATAGAGTACGTCTATCCTGAAGAAGTATTGGAGTAAAGCTCATAAGGCTATGAGATGTTTAACGGTGGATGATACAGCAAGAAGCTCACAAGGTCATGGAGAAGAATTAATAAAAACAACAGTACATGGCAGTTACAAAGGCACCTCCACCCCCGTAATTCTCTTGAAATCAGCAGAAAAATAATCCCAGACCTTCTCTGCGGTACCATCCTTCCTAAAAGTCGCCAACAACTCCTCGACCTTTGGCGAGGCAACCTCACACTTGTTACTGATTGAATAGACGCCACTACCGGGCTTACCATCAGTACCCCTGGCTGTCGTGAGGTTACCCTGCAAAGGAACCCCGGCATAAGCCTCACCACCTTGCTTACCAGGTGGATACACAGCACTGGTAGCCACAAAAGTATGCCTCTCTCCGGACTCAGCAGGCGAAGTAGCAATCAGAGGCATGAGTAGTTTCGAAATAGCAATTCGAATCGCCATACCGGTCCCCTGGGCATCACGCAGAATCCCGCTTTTGACGACGCCGGGAACAGTGTGGACGAAACTGACTTCGGGGGCGCGTTTGGCCATTTCTTCGAGTAATAGAGTCTGAATGGACGCGGTTTGGTTCCGCCAAGGTAACAAGGACATGCCCACGCCTGTGACGTTGTTTAGATCTATGGCTCCCTCGCAGGTAGCAGCGGCGACGCTGACGACTCGGCGAAGGTGATCTGCCTTGCGGAGGAGAGGGAGGAGGTTGAGGACAAAGCGTATGCGTGAATGAGTGCAGACGGCAATGGCAAAATTGAGGCCTTCGGATGTTTCTATAACGATGAGCATCTATGTATATGGGTTAGAGGCATAAGTATGACATACTCTTGTCAAAAGCCATGGTTCCTTGGGTCTCAAACAGAATATTGATTTTGGTTTCTCTTTTCTTGAGCTGATTGCATACTTCATCCACATTTTTCAAAAGGCTAATATCAGCCTTGATGAACTCGAACTTCCCTCCGCTGTTGACCTGGGTACACTCCTTGATGATGCGGTCTGCAGACTCTTGGGACCGACCAACAAGGTACACCCGTGGACTGACAGCATATTTGACGAATGCCTTCAGTGTATATTCGCCAACACCACTGGTGCCTCCAATAAAGACAGCCACAAGGCCTGAAGGAAGGGTAGAGGAGATACGCCCATTGGAGGCGATGGCTTCGGGTAGGGTAATCATTTCGTAAAGCAATGACTTTTCTGACAGTCAAGAACAAGTTTCGAAGAGTTTAGAGGAGCTTAGGACCTTTATACCTGAATCTCAGGGTCGTAATGTGTGTCAAGAATCCGATAACTCCGGAAGCACCTAAACCGAAAAGAGCGATACGAGCTCTAAATGGAAATGTCGAAGGGGTCTCTCTTCGCACTAGGATAGGCTCTTGCCTGATGGCCTAGGCCCGACTGAGCTGTTCATTTGCGTGAGGATACTTAAGAGTCTCCTCGTCCGCCTGCGCGGTGGTCCGCCTCATCAACCAACTTTTCAGAGCAGCCTCTGATAATCTCGCCCGCTTATGAACCCACCAGCACTCGTCGGTTGGGATCAGCATTCTAACAGCACGATAGAAGTGAAAAAGCAGCAGAAGCGCATGGGAATCTCCTTGCTGAATCATAGAATTGAAAGGGCCATGGCATATCACCGGAAATGAGTGTATATGTTTTACCAGTTCAGGAATCATTGAAGATCTCGGGTCGGTCGAGTCCGCTGGCTCTGATTCAGGAAGAAAGGAAAGGATAAGGCAAAGCTGGGTGACAATGGGTTTATAGCCATCATCAATCTCGTTTGCAACTTCTTTTGTTTTTGGGGTAGAGCCTTGCCACTGTTCTGAAGTGATTAAACTCGTGCCTCGAGTATGTGAAATTCGCGGATTGAATGAACTTGGAGTGAGTGGACGCCCATACGAAAAGGTAGTTTGATATGAAGTCAATGTGTTTCTGCTGATTCCAGCAGCTTTTATAAGAACATCTCTAGAATCATGTCTTATGTATGGCATAAACACTGACGGTTGATCACATAGCATCGGGAGGCAATTGAGGAACATTTTCTTCAAACTTGAACAAAAAGCAAAGATCCGGTCTCTCGGCATGCTGACAGAGACTGAGTTGTCATGAGGCAATGAATAATCATCAATGCTGGTCCATATCTCGTACTGTAATAAAAGCGAAGTTGCTATAAATGCGTCAATGTGAGTTGACTTGAAATCACCGGACAGTGCGTGACGAAATTGAGACAGAGCACGGCCCAAGTGAGTAGCGGCTGTTGTTGAATAAGATGAGTCTTCCGGCAACAGTACAGATAAATGCCGTGCAGAGACGCATAGAATGGCGTTTGCTAAGAAATCAAATTGAAATGAGACCTGCAATGCGTGTTCCCACACCGCAGGCGAGAATAAGAGTGTCTGAATTGTGTAGTTCTGAAAATGGTGATATAGCTTCATGGGTGGAGCCATAGGAGGCATTAGTGGATTCGTAAGGGGCTTGTTGCACCCCAAAATCCGTTGACAGTGTTGTCCCCGCCGGACGCAGTTGGCACAAGGGATTTCTTCACTGCACTAAAACTTATGAGTCTACCAGTGCCATGGAGTCATATACAGGGGTAGTTGACCAACCTTTACTCGCCGCGTCTTACAATTCTCACAACCTCGATTTGATTTCCGATGCGCCCGCCGCTGCCTGGAGGGATCGCCCACGATTTTAGGGACCTCGGAGAGGATCTTTCCAGAGTCTGCTGTGGAAGAGAGCCAAAAAGTTGTGGTGGAGTCCTCGAATGAGGAACTAGATCTCGATTCAGCCAACTCCATAGCTGGTGTATGCAAGGACTAGACTGCGCAATTGCCGAAAGACCATGGTTGAAGAACAGAGGAATTGTTGTGAAAAAGGAGAGGTTGAAGAGGGACGGAGATAGGTGATAAGAACCCAGAGTGAGCGCTAATCCGTTTATGGTGATACGAGGTGGATCAAGCCCTAACTAGCCCTAAATGGTCATCAGGAATCCATTGCCAAATGAATTGTTGTTATATTGTTATTTGTCTAATTTGTATTAAGACGTGTCGAATAAACACTCCACAGCATTGTTTGTTGTCCTTCCAAGGGTATATAGGTTCTCCTTCACGAAACCTTGCCGTGGGAAGGCCATGGAACACCTCCGTGAGATCAGTCTCAATCATCCACGAGGTTGGAGCTCCATCGCTGAGAATGAATTTAGCTTGACGATTTCCTTTGACGGAAGGTAGACTTGACCCATTACCGCAAGACTTCGAGGTCTTGTCACTTGATTCAGTTGGCGTGCTTTTGCTGAAATAGAATATCTCCTATAAATGAAATGTCAATATCGATCTGTGGAGGAACCGTGACGCTAGTCGAGGATGAGATACTTACCTGACCATCAATAATTTTGAGATAGTGTAAGTGAGTATGTTTTTGCTGTCGTATTGTGGCCTCTATCTTTTGCGGTATACCATCTTCTGCTAGACCACGTATTTCTAGCGAAAGTTCCTGCAAAGAGTCGAGGTTTGGACAAACTTCAGAGAGCTGTGGGTTGGCATCAGGTTGCTGGATAGTCATTTTGAGAAACTGAAGCTGCTGGCAGTGACGCTCAATTGTCTGGATTGCATGTGATCCAAATCCGAAGAAGGGAGACAATATCATTCTGCGCAATGTTGGGCCATGTCGTTTGAGAAACTTGTCAACCAAGGAATCACTCAGATAACAACCTGCGAGATGGATCTCCCTCAGGTAATTCATGTCTTTGATTAGAAGTGTCGACTTGTGGACCAAAGATTGTTCCTCTCTAGTCGGCGCTAAAGTTATACCAAATGTTTCAAGAGACAAACTACCAACCTTGTCAGTTAGATAGGAGAGTACCTTGGGATCCAAAACATTTCCAAGCATCAGTTTACGAATGCTACATAGCTCAACGCACGCTATCCACTCTTTTATGTCGTCCAGTTCCATGAGTCGCCATCGATTGAAAACTAGTGATGTTAGTCTAACCTTTTTAGCATGATTCTTAGGCTTCCACACTTCCGTCCGCCGACGTCGTTGCGAAGATATATAGTTTGGATATAAGGCGCCGCTACTATCAAAGCCTGTAACTATGTTGACATGCCGAATCTCTGGGGCATTGGCAACAAGCTGAAGGATAGCAATCTCATGCCGGCAGAGACGTTTTTCTTCTTCGAAAGTAACCGGGCGGATCGGCCAGGGAAGTTTGAAAGTGATGCTATGCAGATTGGATGACTCAACCAGTTCTTTGTCAAGTTGATGGTCCATGCCGTCCTTGGAAACTCTGCGTGGTAGGAAAGCCAGTTCTTTGTCAAGTTGATGGTCCATGCCGTCCTTGGAAACTCTGCGTGGTAGGAAAGTTCGTAGTTGCAGTTGGCAGTTCTTGTGATTTTCATGGATGGTCCTCAACAAACAAGGTGGGAATCTCTTCTGACAAACCCAGATGAGATTGTAAATATTCTTGAAACTCTTAAGTGTAGCAGCCAGTGTTTCCCAGACCTCGAGTGGTTGCGCTTCCATCTCTTCGGGTTTCTCAGGCAGAGGAATGTTTTCGAATTCTTCAACCCACTCCTTTCTGTAGCGAAAAATTTCTCAATTTTCTGACAGTAGCTTTTTCGAGCTGCCATATCCGACAAATTGAGGAGACGGAGAATCCCAGATCTTGACATTTCGGCCATAGATCATGTACTTTTCGCCTAGGCCACCTTCTCTTAGCTCTTGAATATCATCATAAAATTCTTCAAGATGATCAGAGGTATCCCAGGCATGCAGTACTAAATCTCGATAGAACTGTGGAACAGCGAAGCGGTGGAAAACTTTGTTCATCCCTAAAAAGCTCTGAAGACTTCTCCGCCGCTCTGATGGTTGCAACTGTAGAAGATAGATTATCAATCAACTAATACGTTTGAGCATGACTGTTAAAACTGAATTGGACGTACCTGATCAAATATTGATAATAGAAGCTCATATGGTAAGTCATGAATTCGAGCCATTTTATGATCAAGGTCTGCTGACAACTGTATAGCGTTATGTTCAAGCAATGATGAATGGTGTTTGGTAAGTACCAATGTAACAAGATAAGGAAGAACATGATATCTACACTGTTATATCTTCTTTTTGTACTATTTGACTCATTTTGGACTCAATGGAGTTGAGTCAATGGTGACTACAAGCAAAATCTGATCTTGATATCTTCGGATGAACGCTAAGCTGGAAACGGAATTTGAGATCCAAATAGGAAATTTTAAAACTACGCTCATGTAGACTGGATGACACGCTTCGATTGCGCAAGGACACTGAAAAAATTACTATTACAGAGACAAGCTGTACTTCCTACATGTCTCAAACTGCGCGAGTTTGATGTTTGTATCAATGCTACTTCCATAAATAATCCGGAGACTCGGAATACAAGTCGGTATGCTTAGTCCTTGATTCGAGTCATAGATTGGCTTTTAGTAGGTTCCCGATACCACTTCAATCTACTCGTTACATGATTATGGGTATTATTATTTTTATAGCTGCATTTATGTCGAAAGACAGCCATTCGTGTGGAACTTCATTGACCAAACTCGTGCATAAGTACCTAGGCAATTTTCAACCCCTAATGATAATTGATATTTCAATCGCAAACAACTCTAAGGATACCACTTCACAATATTAGGCAGATGCCGCGTAATCGACTCCTCCAAAGACGTCCATCCATCCTGTCCAGTCCACTTTTTCAGAATTGCAAGAGACTGTTTATCGTCTGCTGTTATCTTGTACTTGTCAAGACCAGGGATTTCATCAATGAACTTGCGATCGGGACAGAGTTTGCGCATGATGGCCACAATGTCATTCCAGGTGCAGGACTGTCCCCAGCCAATGAGACGCGCATTCTTGACATCAGGGTCTAGCACTGCTGCGACGTGGAGTATAGCACAGTCTTTGACGTCATGTTGAATAGCTAATACAAATTATGTATGTTAAATGTCGACTGCTACGTGTAAAGGAGAGAAGGTCACTCACGCCCGGGCATTGCAAGGACTCCTGCAATCGCATCAGGGTTTCCTTCATATAGGATTTTAGGCCACATATGGCCGAGTTCAGCATGAGTTTTACTCAGACACTCGCCCAAGACCGTCGCCGGAACGACGGCATTGACTGTAAACTTAGGGTGCTTCTCATTCACAAATTCCCAAACAGCCTTCTCGGCCTCTGTCTTGCTCGCTGCGTACACAGGCCAAGCGCGACTCGGCTCATATGGAGGAGGCCCCCAGGCTTGTTTCACTGCTTCATCATTCCAAGTATCTGCAGTGAGTCGAGTAGTATCCCCTAGTTTGGGTGAAATCATCGCGGCGATGGACGAGGTGTAAACGAACTGCTGCACAGATGGCTCTTTCATGGCAGCTTCCAAGAGCGACTTGGTGCCTGCGACGACTCTCGGTATCACGTTGTTGGGGTTGGTATCGAAGCCGATTGTGGCGATGTGGACGATGGCGGATACACCCTTGACGGCTACGTCAAAGGCATGTTCTGCCCCGAGATCGGGTACTTGGACAATGTCGAGATTGCCTTTGTCTGCGTCTTCCTTGAAGAGATCCCCTGCTAGCCAGGAATACTTGTTCAGGTCACGGACAGTGCCTCTGATTTTGTACCCACGCCCAAGGAACTCTTTGACGACGTGGGAAGCTACAAAACCACTCGCGCCAGTAACCAGTATCCAAGAGCCCTTGGGGATAGTGGTCTTGATTTCAGCCATAGTTATGGTAATAGATAGTAAGAGAATGATATAATGATTTAGGGTGATATTGATCTGATGTTTTCCGGAATTATATATTGATCGAGTTCTGGAGAGAAACAGAGGTATTTATAGGGAATGGTACCAATGTTTCCAGGCAGCTCGAATTCAACCAGCCATGTACGGACGAAATATCGCCGGACTAGGATCGAAAATTCCAGATCAAAGATTTCCCACCACTTCATTGCTTTTACCACCACTTCAGTGCTTTCAAATCAAAAGAATGGATTATTGAAGCGGCGCGGCTTAGGGTTTGTGAATTTGACGTTAGTCCGAGTTGGGAAGGAGTAAGATACCAAATTAGGAAGACAGAAAAGACAGAACTTGAGTGGAACTTTCTTTTCTAGGTACGTATCTGAAACTTTATACCTCATATTTTGAATCCTATTTTACATGAAATGGGATATTAGCACCCTTGCGCGGATTAAGGATGCGAAAATCGGTCCATATCGAGGAGATAGCATGTCTCATGAAGCCTCCACAACCCAGAGTCTCCGGTCCGCCATTACGCCTCACGATTTTAGAGATACCCACTAGATGGGTCTTACATAATTCAAGATCTCCGAACTTCAGCTACAAATTGATAGCCGGTCATCAGCAAAGATTGGGGATTAAAGAAATCGGCATGCTCACCTCGTCACATGCTAGCATCATTACAGTCGCAATAGTCTCCTCGCTGATTGTTGATGCTCTGTCCACTTCCATGGAAAAATCCTTGTTCAATTTCTGTAGAGATGAAGCTTTGTATTGTAATGCCAATTGCTTGTAATGTTGCCTTTGATTAGGCTGGACGCGGGATAGATGGCGACAAGCAATCAGAAACACGCTGTCTAGAGAGTCACCTCTACGGACTAAAAGCCGTGTCCAATCTTCACTCATGAGCTTGCGATATTCGTCCGGAACCAAGATGCGGTTGCATTCAACACTTTGTATGGGAAGAATCACTTGTGTGTCTATCAGATGCAAACGCTATTGCTTAGTGAAAGTCAAGCGATTAATGCTAGGGCTATGTGACAAGACTAACAATGATCAAGAAGGAAGTGCTCTACAGGAGTGAAAGTCCTTGCAAAGCTGCTGAATGGATCATTCCGAGCTGAGGACAAAAGGCTCTTAGGGCTAGGCACACTCTCCGCGTCGGTAGTATCTGTCGTCGTTCTGGACGCATCGACTTGTGGGGTAGTCGATGTTTGGTTACCTAGAACTGTCGTTCTGGCTGTACCAGCGGGGTATTCTACAAGACGAAAGCGTGATCTCTTAGCATGAGCTACGCGAGCAGCATGGGCATGAGCTCGCTTCCGTGATGCAGACTCGGGACGGTTCGAGGGATCAGAGTGGATGAACAGGATCTCCCTAGGCATCTTGGATGTGGTTGTATGACATTTGCAGTCACAGGACGATGAATTGTCATGGAAGATTCACATAGGTTTGGAGCAAGATGTGCTAACATTTGGCCAGGCATTTGTCAGCAATTCCGTCCAAATTAGGAAATTTGCTCCTGCCTATTCAGGTAAGGTCAGATTGCGTAACCCTAATTTCGACCGAATTCGAGCGCTTGTCAATTTCCCTTTTGATTAGCATGCCAACGGTGATGACCAGTTGGAGATGCTACACATATATATTTACAAGAAGTCTTTGTACATGTGCTGGCTAGTCGAGGAAACTGAGGTTTGCAGTTCTCCCGCTCAAAGAGGAGCTAAGAACACAAGAGATCACACCCGAACTTAACCCTGACCGCTGGTGGTTGATTATGATGCTTAATGTTTCTGTATTTTTGTATACTATCAATAGATTTGCCGTGGTTTCGAACATTAACAGTTATTGAGAGCTTTGAATGGGTGGTTTGGTTTAATGTTCCCCAATTCCATTGTGTGACTGTACAGTATCTCAGCTACGCCCTAACGCTATATTCACCACGGAGCTTGAAAAAAATAGTGTCAAGTTCATTCAAGGTGTACATGATAGAGACGTGATCATGCCTCCAAATCTTTACAAAGAGATAAAAGCAAAAGCGTACAACAAAGCAATCAACAAAGCCATTCCCAAAACGTGAAACTCATGGAACAAGGATCTCCGGGAATTCTTCGGTGTATTCAGCGAAGTCCGTCCAGTGCTGTCGTCCTGCTGGGATTGAAATTGTGACAACTCATGTCTATTCCTTAACAATATCCTCACGCACCTCCACTTCCTCAAATGCATCAACTTCCGTCTTATGAAACTTGCGGGCCGAGATTCTCCTCTCGAACAACAGATCCAGCTCTTCGTAAGTGCGTCCCTTGGGCTCTGGGACACGGAAAAATGCCCAAATCAGACAAACAAGGCATGTCCCAGCCCAGAAATAAGCGGATCGCGCACTCCAGTTCCATGCTGACTGATTCAACTGATAGTTCGTCAGAACATTGACGACAATATTGCTGATATTATAACCCGCTCTCGCAAGGTTGATTGTCTTTGCCTTCAGCCGGGTGGACGACAGTTCAGAAACTAGAGAGTATGTCACAGGGCCGACGCTGATATCGTAGACGAACGTAAATATCATCAGCATCACACCGATGGCCCATTTCGCAGACGTATTGGACGATGGCGCAAAGGAGAGGCTGCCCGTTATGATGAGAAGGATGAAAAGAGTTGATAGACCAAAAAGATGGATTTTGCGACGACCGATTTTGGACATGAGGAACCATGAACCCATCGTGCCGAGGACTCCCAGTGCGTACTGGCCTAGGGACAGGTTGAAGGAGTAGATGCGTGGTAGACCTGCTTGTACACAGAAATAGGCGAAATAGCCCATTAGATTCTGTCCGCTTAGTGTTTGCACGATCCAGGTGCCGCAGACTATCTCTGTTCGGCGCAGATTGACGCCCTTGAAGCAATCAACATAGCTAGTACCGGCGGCTAAGGATTTTTCAAGCTCATTGGTATGCTGGATCATGGCGATCGTACCATCAAGGTCGAAGTCGCGGTCTTTGGACGAGGTTAATCGCTTCAACGCACGACGAGCACCGGCAATATCACCACGACGGACATGCCACCAGGGTGATTCCGGAGCAAAGAGGATTCCGATGAGGATAGGAAGAGGCCAGGCCCATTGGACCGCAAAGGGGATACGGTATGACCACTCATCTCCACGCTGGACGGCGCCACGGTTGACGCCTGCAGCGATGAATTGACCAAACACCCAGCACATATTGATGTACGTGGTCAGGTAGGGGCGTAAAACGACCGGACAGACTTCCGAGGCGTACGCGGCCGGCAACGTCTGGAAGATTCCCCAGGGAATACCGGCTAGGATTTCAGCGGACAGAAGCATTTTGACATTGACGGCGAAGAAGAAGATAAAGATAATGGCATTGATAGCGACCAGTGCACAGATCATTGTCCACCGGTAACCGAGACGTTCTGAGATCAAGCCACTGATGATCAAGCCGATAACCTCACCTGCACGGGCTCCATTTGACAGAGCAGACTGCCAGGGTGCCGGCACAGTCCAGGATCCGTTGGCGGACTGAACGCCGTATTTCTTGTTAAACGCCGGTGATGCATACAGCGATCCTAGCAACGCCAGATCGTAGCCCTCCATGATAAGGGTCGAGGACAGGAGAACCGACCATGCAACGGCCTTTGGATAGAGGCGCAGGCCCTGCCAAAGAGTCATGGCCTGCTCTTGTTGAGCAGCATGTTTGCCATTACCCAAGGGCCGGGGCTCTTTGAGCTGAGGATTCTCGGTATCCGACATGAGGACTCTGAAAAGAAAGGGCTTGAGGGATATAAGGAAGACAATTTCATGCCATGAGTTGGATGAGAAAGGTGGTCGGTCATGGTATATATATACCCTTGGTTCTACCTAGGTATGCAGGGATACCGACAAAGCACCTGATGCTCTGGAAGAGAATCTGGGGTGTTCCCACTAGTGAGCACTGAGTCCCCAAAGATTTTGCAGGTATAGCTCGATCCCCGCGTGGGGAAAGCGTTGACCCTGCGTGAAACGTGCATGCTGATTGGCGCAGCGGCATCAAGTCGGTGGTTAGCCGGAGACAATGCGGTATTAATACGGCGTCTATGCGGAGTGTTGACCGCTGCCAAAATCAAGTTTATAAACAAACGAGACTGGAGATGAAGTACAAAAGTAGACTTCGAAGGGATTTCTCTTGGCTATTTGTTGCAGAGAAAATAAAGTCAACTCGGCTAGCATCATGTCCCCAAGTGCCATCGAGACTGTCCCGACGGGGACCAATAACTGGTGGAAGGAAGCCACCATCTACCAGGTATTCGAGCTTCAGTCGTAAACAATGCGTTGGATATTGACGAATACAGGTCTACCCAGCATCCTTCAAAGACTCCAACGGCGATGGCTGGGGTGATATCCCCGGCGTTATTGAGAAAGTGCCCTACCTGCACTCTCTCGGGGTGGACGTCGTGTGGCTGTCGCCCATGTACGACTCCCCCATGCACGATATGGGTTACGATATCTCGGATTACGAAAACGTCCTACCGGCATACGGCACGGTCGCAGACATCGAGAAGCTGATAGAAGAGTGCCACAAGCACGGAATGAGACTCATCCTAGATCTCGTCGTGAATCACACCAGTGACCAACACAAATGGTTCCAGGAGAGCCGCAGCAGCAAAAGTAATCCCAAACGCGATTGGTATTTCTGGCGCCCGCCTCGCTACGATGCTCATGGGAATCGGATGCCGCCTACAAACTACCGGGGTTATTTTGCGGGGAGTACCTGTTCGTTACTGCCTACCCATTGTTGACGATAAGATGCTGACATTTATAGGGACATGGGATGAGCAGACACAGGAATACTACCTCCATCTTTACGCCAAAGAGCAGCCAGACCTAAACTGGGATAACGAAGTGACCCGCAAGGCCATATACGATAGTGCGATCCGCTTTTGGCTGGACAAAGGCGTGGACGGGTTCCGGGTCGATACCGTTAATAAATATAGTAAACACACGAAATTTCCAGACGCGCCCATCACCGATCCCAAGAGTTTCATCCAGCCAGCAATTGGCATGTGGTGTAACGGCCCACGAATCCACGAATTTCTCCGCGAGATGTACGATGAGGCACTAGAGCCATATGGTGACGTAGTGACGGTCGGTGAGCTGGCCAACACTCCAGACCCGGCGCATGTCTTGAAATACGTCAGTGCGGCGGAGAAGCAGCTTAGTATGGTCTTTCATCTAGACATCGGCCATATCGGTATGGGCCATAGTCTGGAGGACAAGTATATCCTCCAACCTTGGGAATTGAGAGAAATGAAATCCATAGTCAATAAATGGCAGACCTTTATAGAAGGAACTGACGGCTGGACAACAGCATTTTGCGAAAACCACGATAATGGCCGTTCCGTGTCGCGGTTTGCGTCCGATGCTCCCGAATTTCGAGAGGTATCTGCCAAAATGCTCGCACTGATGATGGTCGCCATGACGGGGACGCTGTTCCTCTACCAAGGTCAGGAAATTGGCATGATCAATGCTCCTCGTGAATGGTCGATTGATGAATACAAGGATATCGAGGGATTAGGATATTACCGTGAAGCTAAGAACCAGGTTGCCAGTGGCGTGGATCCAATACGCGAGAAACGCATTATGGATGGGTTACGAATCCTGGCCCGTGACCACGCAAGACTTCCAATGCAATGGGACGACTCTCCCGAGGCAGGATTCACTACAGGAAAA
Source organism: Talaromyces pinophilus (assembly GCA_001571465.2). Taxonomy (NCBI): domain Eukaryota; kingdom Fungi; phylum Ascomycota; class Eurotiomycetes; order Eurotiales; family Trichocomaceae; genus Talaromyces; species Talaromyces pinophilus. Next base: position 760,845 of record CP017344.1, on the reverse strand, counting down.
CCCTGGATGCGAACACATGATCTATACCGCGACATCAACGTCAAGAAGCAAGAGGCAGATCCCGACAGCGTGCTGGCTTTTTGGAAGAAGGTGCTGTGTCTGCGGAAAGACTATCGCCAGTTGTTCATCCATGGCAAGTTTGAAGTACTGGACTTTGAGAACCTAGAGACTTTTTGTTTCGTTAAATCGAGAGAAGGGAAAAGGGCACTTGTTGTTTTGAATTTCACGGGGATAGAGCAGCCCTGCTCGCAAGCTGAAATGGCGGCGGGCATGAAACTGTTGGTCAGCAATTATTCCGAGCGCGCTTCTTCGCAGAGCTTGCGACCTTATGAGGGCCGGATCTATGTGTCAGATAAACTGTAAATAGGTTACATAAAAGCATAGGATTAGCCAGTATATCAATGATATTAGATGTTGTGTTGATCATTTCCGAAGGATAGATTTCTGGCTGATAATTAAGGCGGATGTCCCATGTCCGGCCCGGTACCGGTACGGTACCCGAAAGCTCACCGCCTTCTTGATATAGTAATGCATGTTTCGGAGTTTCACAGCCGAGGTTTTGACATCGAGCCATCTCTTCATCTCTTCATCTTCAGCCTATCCATCTGAGTCATGTCTTAGCCTCAACAACCTGCATGCCCCGTCAGAACATTGCCACAACGGCCTGCGATGCATGTCGTCGTCGCAAAGTCAAGTGCGACACCCAGCAACCTTGTGCAAGATGCCAGAGTGCCGGTCTTGTATGTCGGACGACATCCGTTCCCCGCAAAAAAGGCCGCCAAGGGGCAACGGCCACTGTCCTTCAAGAGCTGCGCAAATCCCCAGCGCAGACTGAAGCTCTGTCAACGCCATCGCCCCGGGATTATGGGCGAAGCGGTTACTTTATTAGAAGCCCGGGACTGCTGACCCCAATAGTTATTCAGAGCTGTGCCGAGTACTTCTTCACGCGCATGCTCGGCACAGTACCCATTCTTCTTCCTGCCTTATTTCAAACGCATGTTGATCACATGGCCGAAAGCTTACATTCATACTGTCTTGTCTGTGCCTTTTGCGCGTTTGTATTCACCCAGACGGGGTACGCTTCATGGCATAACCCTGCAAACCCATCATCGACTCTTGGACGATCCTTACTAGAGGAAGCCATGACCGCTCGCCGGCATCTTGATCCGTTTACTGCGCCTAGTCGCCTTAGTATCACGACCTCTTTCCTACTTTACGGCTGTCAGATTGGAATGGGCAACCAACGGCAGGCTTATTATTTTCTACGAGAGGCCACAACTCTCTACACGGCGGGAATTCTAGACCAACCTGGTACAGGAGTAGACGAGGACCCTGGTAGCCTTTTTTGGCTCCTCTTAATCTCGGAAAGGTGAGATCTATGCAATATCTTGAACCTAACGATTTCTAAGCGTAATTCAAAGAGCACACGCCATTCGAAGACACCGCCCTATTACCTTGGAGATTACCCCGGATAGTCCAGTTCTGGACGACACACACTCTGATGCATTTAGTGTCGGATTCCGCTGTCTCGCGGACCTTTATCGGCCCTTCAACCAGTCTTTTCTCAGTCACTGGAACGGCACCGAAACGTCCTTTTCAAAGGAGCTGCTTATTCAATTAGAGGAGCACCTGCGGCAAGCAGTCCCTGCCGATATTGAGCTCCCGGATCTCCTTCTGGCAGATCTCCGCGTATCGCAGCAATGGCTCCGGACCATGATCTGGCAGCTTGCGACAACGGCTGGGTTTCTCTCAAGTACTCCGTCACACCCGTGCCTGGACATCCGCTATCCACTGCAGATCGCCCGAGAACTGTCCCTGGCGACATGGAAGCTATCTAGGGAGAGTATGGAGGCTCACGGCGTAGGTCTGGTACGTTCCCTCATTCGCAGAAAATCCTCATCACAAGCTGAGAAACGCAAGGTCGAGAAAATATTCGAAATAACCTGTACGTTCGCAGATGTAATGGCGTGTCTATCACAGTCCAGACTACGCGCATCAGGATTCGACCTCGGTCCTCAGGACTATCTCAAACATCTCTGTACACTGATCCACGGTCTACCCGGTGGAGATACAAAGTTTCTTCCACTCCTACTAGCAAAAATTGGGCAAACTCTCCCGTCAATGCTAGCCCCATTGAGTCGGCACCTTAGCTTGCCGCTAACGGATTCCGCTCCGCCCGAGACTGAGACTGTGTCACCAGTTGGGTTTGGTAATGATTGGGATAAGGACTTCAATTGGGCTGAGATGAGTCGCATTGGTGATAAGACTCCGGAACTTGAGGGAACGCTGCAGTTTGGCTAGTGGAGTATCCTCTCATTGACCCAAGATATGATTTTGGCAACTGGCAGAAAGACATGAAAAGTCGTGATATTAATAATATTTGAACTTACTGTTCAGATTGTTTTTCCTTGACTCACTATCTGTCAATCTGATATTTGTCATGGGAATATGACACTAGACCATAGAAATCTTGAACAGCTCCTCACATGCACTATTATACCTATGGTTTCCAAACGATATTACTCATTATTGAATCAAGGACGGGGGAAAAAAAACATGACGGCCTGAGGCAGTAGGCATGACGTGTAATCATCTAAGTGAATACCTTGGCAGCTCCTTCATAGACGCTATGAAAGTAGCTAGTTGCCGTCTCCCACGTTACAAACGTACAGGCTCGACTCTCACCGAGCTATCAATATGCCCTGCTGCTACCAAGGATCTGGGACAGGGACGACGCTCAATAAAGTCACTTAAATTTGCAAAAGTGACATGGGCAATTTCGGTCAGGGCTTCCTTGGTGAAAAACCCTTGGTGGCTGCAAATGAGGACGTTTGGGAAGGTTAACAAGCGCATCAAAACGTCGTCGTCGATGATCTTTCCCGAATGGTCAGTGTAGAATAATCCTCTCTCGGCCTCATACACATCCAGTGCCAGTCCGCCGAGATGATGTGATTTGAGGGATTCGAGAACTGCCGTTGAGTCGATCAGACCTCCGCGTGATGTGTTGACCAATAAAGCCCCTGGCTTCATTTTGGACAGCGTCTCCGTGTTGATCAAATGCCGTGTTGAATCAGTCAGTGGACAGTGAAGGCTGATGATATCCGATTCTGCCAACAATCGCTCGAGACCAACGAACGTACCGTATCGCGCAAAATCAGGGTTTTCATTAACATCATAGGCTAGCATCTTGCACCCAAACCCGTTGAAAATGCGGGCAGCTGCTAGTCCGATTCGCCCAATGCCAACAATCCCGACAGTTTTTCCGTTGAGCGTGGTTCCGATTAGACCTTCGATGTTGAAGTTGCCCTCACGTACCCTGTTGAAGGCGCGATGAGTTTTACGATTCAAAGTCTGAACCAATGCAATGACGAATTCCGCAACAGCTTCGGGTGAGTAGGCTGGAACATGAGCAACGAATAAGCCCAATTCGCCGGCAGCGACAAGGTCGACATGATTGAAACCGGCACACCGGAGAAGAATAGCACGGACTCCGTTGGCGTACAATATCTCCAAAGTATCCTTGTCAAGCGCATCATTGACAAAGACGCACACAGCATCATAGCCTCGCGCCAATGGTGCTGTTTCTGAGCACAAAGCAAAATCTAGATACTCAATTTCATAAAGTGTTCCATGGCTTTCGGAGGCCGCTATGTCGAAGAAAAAACGGTCATACTGCTTAGCACTGAAAACGACAAGTCTGGCCTTTTTTGGCGATTCCATTTGATATACCAATATGATTGTAGTCGAGTTGAATATGTCCTCATATGCGTTAGACGACGAAGATCAGGGTAGCTTAGGTCCATATTCCAATCCTCATGAGCTTTCCTCCGCCATTGAGTCAGTCATGACATGCGCTATCATTTATGAGCATCCGAATCTTGCTTTGAGCGTCCATTCAATCATGACCCACTAGTGAACATAGCATAAGAACAAATAATACTACTCGGCAAATTTGCCAGAAGAGCCGTGTTTCCGTTTGCGGCATACTATAAGCCGGTTACCCCAATAGTGACCTCTTCGAGCAACGACTCGATCGTAGACCCCATAAACCGTCCTTGGCGTGGCCTCTAAGTTTCAGTAAGCTTGAGGTTTGCGAAGGATTGCATGTGTTGTGTAAAAGGGTTGTAACTGGAAGATCTCCTCCGATCCCAGCTCATATTTTGATGTCATCCACTCTTAGACAAGTCTTGGCCATCGAAAGGCAGATGATGTTATTTGAAGGATAATAATGTTAATCTCTGATTATACTAAGGTCTTAGAAACTAAAACTTTGTCCGTTACTGTATCATTAACAAACGACAGCCTTATCGACCCTTTGAAATAGAAATCATGTCAGTACACGAGGCACTTGGCTTCGACCGGCATGAATCTGTCTTTCAACATGACCAAGTCAAAACCCATTTGGTCAGGTGTGATTGGTCTGGGCCAATTATTGATGTAGGTGTTTTGTTCATTTGCCTCTACTTAACATCCAATGCTGATAAAGGACAGACCTTGTACGCAGGAATAGCAGGTAGCTTTGCAGACGGCAAATCTCAAATTGCGATAGCACTGCGCAATGAAACATACCTTCTCGACTTTTTGGAGCAAGATTTCCGAGACTCAGAAATAGATACCGTTATATGTGATTTCATCATCACTGAGCTGCAGAACTACAGCAATATACACGCTGAAAAGATACTAGGAGCCGCACTTTCAAAGTCATTTCATGTGCGCTGCCCATCCCTCTGCCCACGTTTGTGGCTGGAGCTGGATATTGTACCAATTCTACTCAATGAGGAGCTGAGTGCGAATCGTACAGTGAGCGCAGAAGCTGTCGCACATCCGAATGGCAAGGACATCGATGAGCAAGCTGAATCTGTGTCCCGGAAGTGCATCAGGTAACACTATCAACTAGTCGACTTCTTGCGCAATGTTGGCTAATGTTTCGTCTATCCAGATTCTTTGGTCCAAACAAACTGCCCTTTCTCCATGTAGATTTTCTCGGGGCGGTGGAAGTCGATTCTGGATTTCATATCAACATTGCAGATCTTGAGTCATTCTCAAAAACAGTGCGATCAAAAACTTGGTCGGCCGTACAGCACTATGTGAAGGATCTGACCAGTCGAAAGGTGAAGATTGCATTTTTCAGCGCGACACCTCAGGGCGGCGGCGTCGCACTCATGCGCCATGCACTTGTACGATTCTCACATCTGCTCGGTGTCGATGTCAAATGGTAACGTGATTCGATGTTAAAGACGCCTCCGTACTGATTCAATATTCTAGGTATGTACCGAAGCCCCGACCAGGGGTCTTCCGCATTACCAAAACCAATCATAATATCCTCCAAGGAGTGGCTGATCCCGATGAGCGACTGGATTCACAACAACAAAGAGTACTGACAGATTGGATTGAAGACAACGCGCGCAGATATTGGACGCGGAAAGGCGGTCCTCTATGTCGGCCTTCTGAAGGCGGTGCTGATGTTATCATAATTGATGACCCTCAGATGCCTGCCTTGATTCCCATTGCAAAAACAGCCGATCCTAATAGGCCGGTAATATATCGGAGTCATATTCAGATGCGAAGTGATTTGATTTCGACTCCTGGAAGCCCTCAGTCGGAAGTATGGGATTTTCTGTGGACTTACATCAAGCTTGCGGACATATTCATCAGTCACCCAGTAGCTGCATTCGTTCCTCACAGTGTTCCCCTGGCAAAGCTCGGATACATGCCAGCATGTACAGACTGGTATGATCTTCTGCCAGAGGGTCGGTTTTGATTATACTGATCATTGAATCACAGGCTTGACGGACTTAACAAAGATATGAGGGACTGGGATTATGCTTACTATGGACGCATCTTCAACCATGCTTGTCGAAACGCTGGCATGCCTCCAATCAATTATCCAGATGGTAAATTATCTCAATCCTGCTGCAGGCAAGGTTTTGTGTTAAACTTTCATGTTCATTGTGCAGATCAGTATATTGTCCAGGTCGCTAGATTCGACCCTTCCAAAGGGATCATCGACGTCTTGAAATCGTACACGGAGTTTCGACGCCTACTAACCCAACACTCCCCCAACGTACAGGCACCCAAACTTCTGATATGCGGCCATGGTTCAGTAGACGATCCCGATGGATCTCTTATCTACGATGATGTGCTTAACTGGATTAGGCAGAATGCTCCCACTTTATCCGAAGATATCACCGTCATGCGTCTGGGCCCGTCTGATCAGATCTTGAATACCCTACTATCCAATGCAGCAATTGTATTACAGCTGTCGGAGCGTGAAGGGTTTGAAGTGAAAGTTTCCGAGACTATCCACAAAGGCAAGCCCATCATTGCCACGAGGGCAGGCGGAATTCCTCTTCAAGTTGAAGACAAGGTGAACGGGTTTTTAGTCGATGTCGGTGATGTGCAAAGTGTGGCATATCACTTGCTGCGACTATGGACTGATTCCGACCTGTATGGCCGAATATCAACATCCCATTCTCCGTATCGCGTTAGTGACGAGGTCAGTACGGCTGGACAGGCTCTCAATTGGTTTTATTTATCCTCATTATTGTCTCAAAATATGAGCGTAAAACCCAACGGACGATGGATTCACGATCTCGCTCGCGAGTCACTGGGACAAGTTTACAGTAAAGCAGATGGGAAACTGAAGCGAGCCGTCGACGAAACCGTTTTGTCCGTCTAATCCAGAGTGTAATTTCAATGTGTCCCTAATATTTGGAACAATTTGATTGTATTTTGTTTGACCTATTGATTGTCGTTTTTTTTTTTTTTTTTTTTTTTTTTTTTCCATCTATTTATTGATCTCTAGTACTCATTACAATCTCTCATTTCACATAAAGGCTAATCCATGGATGAGAAGACCATTGGCATAAAGATCCTACCTGTCCAACAGCAAGTTATTCGTCAGAGTCGAGAAGAAGAAAATCAAGGCTTGGTTGGCACTGCCCAGGTAGAATGACAATCGCCTGACTCGCTTTTCTACTGCGTTCTTGCTGTTCAGTGAAATGATGATTCATAAACTCAAGTCATCACCAATCCAAAGCATTGCTAAACGAACACTTTCCAAATATTCTAGCCTTGGCATCTATGAGAGGGCCCAGTCCAATGGCTACTTACTATCAAAGACTGGTTCGAGAATAAAATAAACTCCGTGATATCATACCACTCCTCACTTCCGCATGCGGCCTATCTTTCCATTATATGAGCCCAAGGAGCCCAGATCATGAATATCGAACAGATTTTTACATTAAGGCCCAAAAATTAATACATTGTTCTATTATCACTAAGTACACGGCTCCGGAGAATTACTACGCAAATAATGGCTATCTCTGCAACCGCAGCCCGCTCAATCAGTTTGTTTTGCGTGGCATTCTTGACAATCAGTGCAATTATTGTGTTAGGTATAACTGCATGGGCTGTCCAGTCGGACAAGTCAGTGACAGTCATCTATACCCTGGTCATTGTAAGTCACCAATGGCCGTTCTCTTGGGTTTCAAAGGGGTTACAGAAAACTGACCATAAGATAGGCCTGCCTTACAGTCTTTTTTGTCTTTACGCTTTTGGGTCTCTCGTTTTTCTCCTATAGAAAGCCGATTTTTCATGTCATCAGCTCTATCCTGGAATTCATCCTAGCATTTCTGTAAGTCCCAATTCCCTCGGCAATGGATATCACCTAGCAGACGGGAACATTTCCAAACAAAAACGTTCTGACCCGGCAAACTAGGTGGATTGCTGCATTCGTCCTCGTAGTAAATAATTTCGAACGCGTTAGCTGCAGGGTGAACCGATGGCATGGGATGGTGGTTTGCTCTCGACAACACACGGTTGAGGCTTTTTCATTCATTGCATTGTATGATCATCTCCTCAAGCATAATGCTGCCCGGTGTTCTGGGCGATTCTCTATGTACTGACCTTATCTTGTTCAGCTTCTTCACCCTAGTGGCTGCCATATTCAGCTTCATCACGGTCTACGCGCTTGCGGAAGAAAGCCACGGGCGAGATATGACACGCAAAGAGAAACCGGCTACCGCTCATCCCGAAGCGGAGGTAAATCCAGAGACACAGGTCAATAACGGACACGTCAATAATGGACACGTCGATAACGGATTGCCACCAAATAATGTTGTGTGAGATAAGCATTTTCTTGCACGGCAGGAGAGGTTTGAATATTCAGCTCAAGGTTGATTAAGAGAAACAAGATGGCTTCTCCGTTCAACATATTATTAAGTTAAGGTTGATCGGCGAGGCATGTGGTATGCGATGAAGAACTTGTCTACCATTACGTTTAACTATTTCCTAAAGCAAAATGACTAAACCAGATGACGAAGGTCGTCAATAGCATGCTCCAAATGTTGATGTTAACAGAGAGGGGCCCGGACTGATGGTACAGATATCAAAAAGTCATGATAGTATTTTAGTGAATTTATACTTATATAATTATACAAAAATGAACTTAAATCCAAGAAGTAATATATTTTCAGAGTCATTATCAAAAGAACGGATATCTTTTCTTACTGGATTCATTGCTCTCATGGACTTTTTCTCTATATTCTCATCCGGCCTGACTAGATCTTCGAGCTGAATCCGCTTACGCAGATGCTTAGGCAGTCGACTAGACGCACGAGCATTAAAGAGGATAATATTCTCGGAGTATTTTTTGAGTACTCGTGCGTGATGTACCTGCATATTTGCGGGTCTAGCACTCCCATGATGCATCCAACGGTATCCGGAGCGTAAGGCCACCAACCACTTCGTCTCCGTCAGCCAGGGTAAAGAAGCTGAAAAATGCAGAAATAAACACAAATACTCAGAAATAATATTGTACGAGACGACACGTATGGATTCTTCTTGTCTTCTATAAGTAGGCTGGAAGCCTCTTCGTTCAATCCTTTCAACTCCCTCGAGCTTCAAACAATCAGAATACACCCGCGTAATTCTATGTACCAGGCTGAGATACCTATGATTAATTGATGCATAATATGCGTCACACAACATTGTGGAAGTTTCTTCTATCGTCCTGGATCCCTTTCTCCCTCGCCAACCCCCAAATCCGACCTCCTAGCAACCCCTTTCCGAAGAGAAACCTATCTAATTCTTCCAATCCCCCACCTCCGTTCGCTTTCACTGCGCGGATGGGTTTGACACCCGAACACTCGCATAGATGTTAGACTCCTGGAAGTGGACCTAGGCTATGCTGGTTATGCTGGGGTATACGATGTTCCGAATTCTCTGAAGTATTGGTATTGGTAAGTAGGCACTCCTCCCCAAAGGAGTCAAAAATCAACTGATGTGAATGATCGAAGAATCCGATACGCTCAAGCTCCGATTGGGGACCTGCGTTGGCAGATTTCAACCCCTCCAGAGACCATATTTGATGGCACATTTGCTATTGCTGCTACTTACCCGAGCCAATGTCCCCAGGGGCTTTGTCATTTGAGGTAGTTCTCTATGCATCCGGAGCTCTCCTTGCTGTTGATCACTGATTCAATTTGATAGTACTCCTGAGCCCATTCAGCCCGTAGGAAGCGAGGACTGTTTGTTCCTAAATGTATGGGCACTAGAGAATGCCACCGACTTGCCCGCCTTTGTCTGGATTCGTAAGTTTGTCCTGTCCTGAAAGATTGCTCTGTATGCTTACTAACTAGATCTTGAACAGACAGCGATGGATACGGTTTCCTGGCCGGCGATGAAGTATACAAGCACGGCACAACAAATGCCGGTCTATATGATCAATATCCAGCACTGCAATGGGTGCAAAAGCACATCTCGCTTTTTGGGGGTGACCCTGATCGCGTCACTATTGGAGGCATATCAGCTGGTCTGTTTCTCGCCCTTAATTGTGAGCATATTTCATGGCTAATATCTTTACCAGGCGCTGGCTCAGTGATGCTGCAAAGCATAGCTTATGGCGGTGCAGTAGGTGATGAACTATTTGACGCTGTATGTATTGACTCTATTTTCTGTTATCCTCATCAAGGTTGCTAATGCTTCAGTTAAATACAGGCCTGGACTGCAAGCCCCTATTTGCCTCAATAATGGGACTATAACGATCCCTTACCTACTACATATTTCAACCAATTTGCAACAGCAGCAACGTGTGCCGATCGCACCAATTTTGAAGATGCTTTTCACTGTCTTGTTGAACAAGATACTCTGGTCCTAATGGACGCTAACTGGAATATCTCATATGGCGCCAAATACGGAGAATGGGCATTTCTTCCTGTAACGGATAACAAATTTGTTCAGCAACCGCCCAGCGAACAGCTTGTGAAAGGTAACCTTAATGGTAATCGTGCCTTAATTGGAGTACGTGCCTCAAGCAGTACCAGACACCTGTTTTTCTGCTGATTCCTAAATGAAAAAAAGAACAACGCCAACGAAGGCGAAATGTTCGTTTGGCAAAACGTCACTACTGAGGATGATTTTGTCGACTTCGTGCACTACCTTTTCCCCGACTTCATGGATGAGCAATTTGAGGCAGTCTTAGCGCAATATTCTATATCAGCAGACATTCCCGCCGTCCGATTCGCAACAGATGGACTCAATAAGAACGCAACTGCAAACTTTGTGAGCACGTTTGCTGTTGGACAGCAACAGCGTGCTAATGTAAGACCACCCCGTTCAAGATAATAGTAGACATGCTAAGTGATGAATTTCAATGCAGAACTTCTACGCTGAAACAACCTTTGACTGTCCGGCCTACTGGATGGCTGAAGGATTCAACATGAAAGGCCGCCAGAGCTACAAATTCCAGATTTCAATCATCAACTCGCTGCATGGCGAGGACGAGACGGTGTATTTGAATACCTTCGGGTCTGTAAACTATCTTGCCCCGAGCTTCCGAGATTCTTTTATTTGTAAGTTAAGCCGGGGTAACGAAGAGGTTGACGTGGTCAGACTACTAAGCAGAAGATACAGCAATGCTAGATAGTTTCTTCACGAACGGCACACCAAACAACTCGAGCTGTTACTCGTCCGACGTGCCTGCCGATGTCGCCGCTGTGCTCTCTTCCTGGCCATCATACACGGTCGATGGAGCTTGTCAGGCAATCCTGAACCAGACAGGGGGAACACTGGCGACGAGCGTGGATCTAGGAGATGCGATGCATATGCGTATAATATTACCAACTATATTGAGCCTGGCTTGGCTCCTTTTTTAACGTTGGCAATGCGTATAATTGGGAAGACGGGTTGGAAGTCGATTGGGGCTATTGTACCTGAATAGTGAAGACATACAATTATCTAGAACCAACGAGTCCAATCAATCTTAAATGTTCCTACATATCAAGGACAAGAGAGGACAGCCTAATTATAAACAACAGCCTGCAAACCAGGAATAATCTCCAAATCCTTGGGCTTATAAGTATACTTCCCGTCATCCGTAATCTTCACATCGCGGTGACGTCTCTGCTGCTGCGTCTGTCTAACTTTTACCCATTGTTCGGTGGTGAGGTGTTGACCGAGTTCTGTGAATGCATTCTTAGTGAGACCGAGACGGTTGAGGACGGGACTGTTCTGGATTGGGTCTAGGACGATGTGGTTGTTTGGTCTATGATCTGTTAGTGGTGGTCTAGATGATTTAGCAAGAGGGGAGGTATACCGAGCGAAGTACAAAACTCCCAGACGATCAACATGAGCCTGATCCTGAGGCGGAGCATGCACACGATGAATACTGGACTTTACGAACCCACCCGTAAGAGCAGTAAGAGCGTCACAGGTATTTATCGTAATAGTCCCATCCTGAGGACGAACCCATTTCCATTGACCCTCAGAGTTGAGAATCTGAAGAGCAGCGACAGGCTGGCGGAAGAGTAGGGTTACGGTTCCCAGGTCCGTGTGTCCAGGTGAGTATAGTTCGCCTACTTTTTTGTTGTCCTCGGTGCTGCGTGCGGCGTAGTGCATGTATCGGAGGTGGTCTTCTCCTTTAACATCGTATTGGTGGTCGCGCACGAGTTGGTTTTCGTCGGGAAGTTCAAGGAGGATGGCGAAGAGGCGGAGGAGTTTTTCTACTACTTCTGTGTGGCATTTCTGATTCACCTGTCAGCAAGCATAGATTTCTTTCGAAATTGCTACTCTTACCCGGCTAAAAGCCTCAATCTCAGAAATGTGTTTCTGAAGAACATCAGGCTGTGCCCTGTGGTGATATCCATCGAATTTGGGAATATTGTACACTTGGACATTGTCCCGGATGCCGTTTCCGAGGCTTGCAGAGTCAGGTATGTTGATCAAACTTTCAATGTAGAAAGAGACTTACATGCGATGTCCCGCAGGTCTGTACCCGTTATACTCTCCTCTCGCGAGATCGTCAGCATTGTGGAATTTGAGCTTTTCCTCCAGAGGGAGCCCATAAAACTCTCGTCCTAGAGCGAATTGAAAGTCGACCTCTTCCTGGCTGATGTTGAAGTTCTTGACGTAGAAGAAGCCTATCGTACTGCTGTCAGTATCTTTCTCGTTTTGCAGGTAGGTAATTTGATAAGATGTACTGACCGACATGTTGTACTGCGTGATCGAGCTGCTTGACAAGCTGCTCTTTACCGCCGGGTTGATCGTACAGGCTCAGATCGAGAGTGATGAGCTCGGCCCAGTCGACTATATTCCAAGGTTTCCCGGAAGGTAAGCAGTTGAGAGAAAATGACTTATAGATGGGGATAACTCACGATCCTCCTTGGTGACGGGGACATGATCGTACTTCTCAAGCGATGTGTCAGGCATACTGTCAAGTAATTTCGATTTTTCGATTACAACTTCGTGCTTTCTTATTTTCGAAGGATATTTGCCGGCCAAGAAGTAGAAACCACCCCTTTATACACAATTATCTGATCATTCGGTCTATTCGGATCGTTTTACCCCTCACCTCCTCATCTAGCACAAGATATCAATGCAAAGCTAATAGGCCCTAAAGCACGCAATCCGCATATCCTCTGAGGTTATAGCGGCTTAGGGCTTTGTGTCATCGCATTACTGAACCATGCTGTCTCAATATAGTAATTTGTGTCGGCGGATCTCCGAGATCCCTGTAAATGTCCGAAAGCCCTAAAGAGTGTTTTCAAACAACGATATTGGATATCGAGTCAAAGCACGCTATAACGCCGGATGGCACATCATCTGCTGGACAATGTATCTCGTGTCGAGAATACATGCATAGTATTAATATATCAGAAAATTTTATTGATATTCCGGACATACTTGCATACACCTATCAACTCTAGACTACTACAAGGTGCATATAAAACTCCACAAAGAAAATGACGCGATATGCCACGATAACACGCAACATGTCGGCCATGCTGATAGACTTGTGAACGCAATGCTTTATATGTAGAAGGCCAGCACTATGTCCAGAAGATAATTATCCTAGATACCAAGAATCGACTGCATCAGATAAAATGTCTGAAATCAAGCCAAAAGCAACCAAGTTGACTCTCTTCGGAGTGATAAAGGAGATTTTTAACTGGTACCCAGCAGAGTATCCTTCTCAAGAAAGAAAGTTGGTTCTCTTATTACATTCACTTAATAGATGGATGCTAAAATGACTACTTTCTAGGCTATTGTTCAAATTGGACGTATCGATTCTAGTTTTTGCTTGTCTTTGTTGTAAGTCTTCTTTCTTTCTTCTTTTTGATACAGACATAGCTAATTTGAATAGTCTTTGTCAAGTATCTAGGTATGCATATCTGCTGTATTCATGATACCCTGAATGAACCACAACTTAGTATGATTAGACCAGACAAATATCAGCAATGCCTACGTCAGCGGTCTCAAAGAAGACTTTACCCTCAACGGCAACCAGCTGAATTACTTCAATGTCTGCTATTATACTGCATATGTCGTGTTCCAAGTACCTGGTCTGCTTCTACTATCTCGCCCAAAACTGTCCGTTTTCCGTCTTCTCCTTACCTGCAACACTGGCTGATGATGTCGAAAGTGCTCGATGGCTACTCCCAACCCTCGAAGTCCTCTGGGGTATCTGCACCTTTGCGCAGAGCCGCGTAACAAATGTCCACCAACTCTATGCCCTCCGCTTCCTAGTCGGTATGCTCGAAGCTCCCGTCTTCGCCGGGACGCATTTCATCCTCGGTACGCCCCTTCCCCCAATCACCATAGACAGTCACAAAACTAACTGTCGACAACAGGATCATGGTACTCCGGCCCCGAACTCTTCAAACGAGCCGGCATGTGGTTCATCTGCAACCCCCTGGGCAGCATGGTAAGCGGCTACCTCCAAGCCGCCGCATACACCAACCTCTCCGGCGTCGGCGGCATGCCCGGCTGGCGCTGGCTTTTTATTATTGACGGCATATTCACCATCCCCGTTGCGATAATCGGTTATTTCGTGTTTCCCGGTATACCGGATTCGCCGAAGCCGTTTTATCTAACGGATGAGGATATTGCGTTGGCCAAGGAGAGGTCAAGGAGATCCAAAATTCGGCGGCCGGGAAAATTAGATTTGGATGTCTTCAAGAGGACGGTGAGGAGGTGGCATATTTGGGTTTTTGTGTTTTGTTATATGTGTGCCCTCCCTCTCTTCTTGTTCTGGTTTAATCGATGGATGGATGCTGACGAGGATAGATGCATGATCATCTCCGCCTACCCTTTTAGCTATATGAATCTCTGGCTCAAGGCCCGGGGCACGTACAGCGTGACTCAAATCAATAATCTACCCACAGTGACATATGCAGTTCAGATTGTGGTGTCGTGGCTGGGCACGACGCTTGCGGCTGTTTATCCTTCCTGGGCGATTTACAGCATTGCTGTTGGTTGCTGTTTGTTTTCGACTTTGTGCATGATCATTTGGAATATTCCGACAGGTTTGAAGTATGCCTCTTTTCATTGGTGGGCCTGCTGCTCGAGTATGGCTGACGTTTATGAAGGTTCTTCGCGTGGTATCTCTTCGGTGTTTCTGGCTGTCTAAGTCCAATCCTCTACTCGACCGTGAACAGTATCGTCAAAAACGACTCAGAGGAACGAGCCCTAATATTGGTATGCCCTGCCACCTACTTCCCCATACCCAGATTTAAACTAACGGAGTGATTGTAGGGCTCCATGATGACAATCGGCTACTCATTCCAGATCTGGGTTCCGCTCCTCATATTCCCAACGGCCGGTCCTTATGGTGCTCCCAGATGGAGGAAAGGATGGCCCATCACGTTTACGTTTTTGTCGTTGCTGTTGATTGGGTTTGTTACTTCGCTTATTTTGCATAGAAGGTGAGTAACGATTCGAATCGAGTGCAGACTTAAGACTAATGTGATGTAGGGAGACTAAAAAGACGACAAGTGAAGTGTCTTCGGATGTGGGAAGTAACGATGAAGAAGATACAGGAGAGATCGTCGTTAGCGGACAGTATGATAAGCGATTAGATTCGTGATGGCTAGTCTAAACATACAAGCATGAAGTACATAAACACCCCAGATCGGAAAAATTGACCACCTACACGGTGGTGAATAGGGTTAAAAACCGGCCTTCCTTTTCCCAGTCCTCTTGACAAGATGATCAATAACACACCCATCTTCCCACCCTTCACTTTTTTCTCCAGTAATCGCCCTACACCTCGGACAACTCTTCCCATGCCGAATCAACAACTGATGCAACGAATACTTCAAATGATCCGGAATCCTGACTTCCAAATGACTAAAGGCCGTAATTTCAGTGACCCTTTTCGTGTCTGAGGACGGCAACCAGCCTAACCATTTACATATACGAAAGACATGTGTATCGACTGCGAAACAGGGCCGTTGGAGGCAGAACAGAACCACACAAGCGGCGGTCTTGGGTCCGATACCGGGGTATTTGATGAGTTTGAGCATTGCCTCTTCTTTGTCTAGGGCATGGATCCAGTCCAGAGACAACACATTCTCATCTGTTAGTGCGATCTCAACTTCTTTCTGTGCCTTGGATTCATGCTCTGCACCAGCGGGCCCGGTCCCCGGTTCTTCTTCGGATTTCAGATGCGCCGCCTTCCGAGATAAATTCTCTGCATACACCATACTCAGAATCTCTTTGACGTATTTGCTTTTAGTGGTTGCCAAACCACCACTTTTCATGGCTTCAAACACTTCATTAATGGGCGCAACGCGCACTGCGTTCCAGTCCACACTCCCCTTTCCAATGCCACTCTCAAGGATGCCGAATTTGTTGACGAGACCCTTGAATGCTCGAGCTGAGTTGGCGCCTGTAGTTGCGCCGCTGAGAACAGTGCGGATCAGCGCGTCTAGTACGGAGGGTACTTCGCCGCACCCAGTTACTGTAAGTGAAGGTTGAGGCACTTTGGTCGGAGCTTTGACTTCTCCGTGCAGTGTTGATAAGAGACGATTGACTTCTTCGCATTCCTGGGCTGTGGGATGCGGGAAGTCCGGGAATGGGCTGGATCCAGGCGTGAGGCCGTATTTTGCGGTGCTTTTTTTGGTTTTGTTTTTGGTGAGTTCCACCTCTTCTGTTTCAGCTACTTGTGGCACATTTTCTAGTTTGATGCGCTTTGCTGGTTGAGCTGAAAGCGTCTCATTCTTGATATCCCGCGGACCGTCCAGTGCATCTCGGATGATTTGTGCACCGGGTTTTCCAAGGTTGTGTGGAAGTGCATTGATATCGATTTCGTTGATAGCAGACTTTCTTTTCTTACTTGATGTTGACTTTGAGACTGGAAAAGAAGACTTGAGTGTCGAGGATGGCGATTTCCGATTTTTGTCCCTGGATGATGTTGACTTCTTTGACTTGTCGGTCGACGTTGCGGGCTGGTCAGACGTCGTCGAGGACGCCGTCATGGAGCGAGTAACCCGCATCTCCGTTCGTAAATCACGGGAAAATACGACAAAAAATCGCTTTAATCAAGCGAATGTTGAAATGCTGTGCGCAGGGGGTCTCCGTATTCTCCGTATTGATGTGAAGTGTAGACGGAGAAAAGAAGGAAGATGAACCAGACTATGCTTAAGGGGTAAGTTAGGTCCCGCGACAATGATGTAATAGCCGTACCTCCAGCATCGATGCCTACATCTTTTACTGATCTATATCATGAACATACCAATGAATACAACAAAGAATAAAGCGATCGACAAAATGATATGTATATTTCAGAAAGTGAGTCAGTATACTACGTATTCACATTCGAATACCAAAAAAGGAAAGGCCGTGGATCACGCAGATCAGTCATTGACGAACTTTACCGACGGTCTTACTTTAATCTGCCTTTGATATGAGCCTATATAAGCTTACAGATGTCTGAAACATGTTTGGCCGATATTCCGAGAGTCTCAAACCCCTTTCAGTAAGCGATTTAGGATTTCCCCGAATTCAAGATTGATCGACGGCTGTCGTTAATTGCCGGCATAGGTATGGATTCAAAACTAGTTCATGCAATACTCAGATACTCTGTGATCCTATAAGTGGAATATTAAAAATATTATCTGCCTATTAGCCTAATCTTATATCTCCTGCTTTTGGGGCCAAGTCTTCACAAACAATTTACCGGATGAGAAGCATTATAAATAGAGAGTGATAGGCGGACTATGCCACCGTGATGTTGTGTTAGAGCAACCAGACTCCCCTAGGCTTCTGATTAGTACTTCATCATGATTGCCTTTGCTTCTGCCCTTCTTCTAGCCCTGCCAGTTGTGTCTGGCCTCGCACTACCCAACGATGAAGCTCAAACAAACTCACCAAGGGCCTCATGTGCTCTCCCAAAAACATACAATTGGACATCAACCGGCTCTCTAGCCAACCCAGCATCCGGACTTATCGCTCTGAAAGATTTCACTCACGTCCCATACAACGGCCAACACCTCGTGTACGCATCAGACGTCAATAGTGGACAAAGCTACGGCTCTCTGAGCTTCTCGCTCTTCTCAGACTGGTCGTCAATGGGCTCTGCAACCCAGCACACAATGAGCGCGGGAGCCGTCGCACCTAACCTCTTTTACTTCACTCCCAAGAACATCTGGGTGCTCGCGTATGAATGGTGCGCAACTCCATTCTGTTACAAGACGTCCAGCGACCCCACCAATGCCAATGGATGGTCCTCGGCACAGCCGCTCTACTCCGGATCCTTGTCCAGCGGATCGCCTATTGACCCTGCCATCATCGGTGACTCCACGAACATGTATCTGTTCTTTGCTGGGGATAACGGCAAAATCTACCGCGCCAGTATGCCCATCGGCAATTTCCCGGGCAACTTTGGCTCCTCAGCGACGGTGGTCCTTAGCGATTCGCAGTACAACCTGTTTGAGGCTGTGCAGGTCTATTCCGTTCAAGGCCAGAACCAGTATCTCATGATCGTAGAAGCAATTGGCGCAAATGGACGGTTCTTCCGCTCGTTCACGGCCACCAGTCTGAGCGGCACATGGACACCACAGGCTACCACCGAGTCCGCTCCGTTCGCCGGCAAGGCAAACAGTGGCGCCAGCTGGACCAACGATATCAGTAGCGGTGACTTGATTCGGAGCAGTGCTGACCATACGATGCCCGTCGACCCGTGCAATTTGCAGTTCCTCTACCAGGGTCGATCCCCTAGCTCCAATGGGGAGGCTTATAATGCCTTGCCTTACCGGCCTGGTCTGTTGACACTGAAGTAGTCTGTGATGAGTGCGAGCGTATGTTCAACTGTTGGCATTGAGTGCATTTAGCAATCAGAGTCCGGCAGCAAAGCAGTGAGGTTGGAAGTTCAGATAGTCTAGTGTCAGTGAATATTGAAGGTCAAAGACACCTACTAAAGGTTCGAAAATCGATGGTTTCTAAATGGCCAAAGTTCACTTCCGTCATGTAGAGAATTCTCATCTGGTCCAAGGTCACATAAGCGTAAGATTGGTCTGATGACAGGGGGAGATGATCTTGGAGGTACGTAGGATCGCAGAGTCAAAGGCGAAGCCCTCAGTCAACGCGGGTGGGGAGAAGGGAATAGGTACTATTTATGCACATTAACTAACCCACAAACGGAAAAGCGTAAACAGCAGCCGGATGAACCATTTCTCCGCAACGGAAATCTAGCTTCAAATTTTCTGGCTTCAACTTCAAGTCTTTAAACAATTCCCCATTCATGTCCAAGTAGCCATGCGGCACTGCTATGTGTCTGGCCTTCTTTTTTTGCCATTGAAAATTACTGTTAGTTCTTCAAAGGTAATTATTAACCCACCACACTCTTCTCCCCTTCCCGTTTTTATGATGAACACCAATTTTTTTAGATGTTAGACTTCCGAACAACATTGCGGACAAACATTGGACTGACTCAATTACTCGTTTAATGCTTGATACGATGCATTTTCTTTGATGAAGTTATGCGCTAATTATATATGTGTCCAGGCTTGGTTGAACGTATCAGAAGTCGGTATATAGATACAGTCACACTCCCTAGAGTACAATGCAATTCAAGATACACCAATTCCTCAATCCAATCTCTCGAGGCCTCCAATCTGTTATACATGAGTCAACTAGCGCCTTAAATTTGTGTACGTGGGAGCGGAATTTTCATGATCCACGGCTGTGGATTCATATCCGAGGTCCCCTAGAGTGCCGCATTAACAAACAACGTCTGTGGCTCCTGTGCAGAAAAATCGCAGTCAGCCGAGAACCAATTCAAGTCCTTTTCTTGCCTTGCATCATTGAGCATCGATATGTTAGTCAAGACTCTCGAATCAATGTGCGTAAAATGAGAAGGTCCCAGATCCGATGTTACCCTCTTCCATGTCACCAGTTTCCCTCCCCAGCTTTTATGGATATGCCCGAAACAATGTTGACGAGGCTTTGCGCGAGCAACGGCCTGGAATAAATGTGGGCAGACTGCTCTCCGCTGCGATGCTGTATAATCCAGGATTCCCGTCGGGGGTCCATTAGTAATCACCACGTCGACGTCTTGCGGATTATCAAACTGATGACCCTCGTTTGGATTATATTGAAACCCCCAATCACTACTGCCCGCCGAGTCAGCACCAAACGATGGCTATACGGACTCGTATATATTTTTAGCAGCGCCCCGTTCCGAAGTCTGAATTCATACGAACCCTCGTCCAAAAGTAGTATATTAGCGTCCTTTGCACTCTCAAACAAGGAGTTTCTGACTTCACCATAATCGCCGTATGTCTGTCGCACAAGTTCTGGCTCTAGAGGTGGCCGTGTGTTTGCGACTATCCTTTCGCATGTAGGGACATCAAGGGTAAAATCGTGGTTGCCGGCAATGTCTAGTTTCAGGTCTGCGTTGAGATCCTTGAGGTATTGTAGCGGAGTTCGGAATTCGTCGAGCTTGGATTCTTGTGTGAGATCGACGCAGTGGATGGCGACGTCGATGTGTTCTGTAGGGGGTTCGGAGAGTAATTGTTGTCCATGTGAGTCGGACATGATGAGGAGCGTTGTGTAAGGATTGAGTAGATGCCGCGCGACTGCTCGTACTTGTAGAGTATCAAAGGGACCGGGGAGGAATTGCTTATATACCGTTGGTTGCCGAAGACTCCAGGCTGATGCCTTGGATAGCCTTCCTAGGCAGCTTAGCAGTATACGGAGAGTGGTGCCTTAGGGACTATGTTTCCTGATACGAAGTAGGTTCGGTCAGAGTTGGGAAGGAACATCCTCCTCGTCAATCTGACCTCCCTCTCTCTCATACCAGGATTGTTATATGTTCTACCTCCAAAAATTGTCTGACCAACAGCAATCGCGATAATGGCAACTCAAACGCGAGAGGGCCTGGCCTTTCCTCAGCCCCCCTAAATTCTTGCTGGGCCGTTTGTTAGGGCAACAATTTTGGAGAGATTTCTCTTTGTTTGAAGATGGGATGCTTCAGCTGAATTCTGCTTCGTCTCATCAAATATCTGCCATCAATTCGGGAATAGACTTCACGAGAGTTCAAGAGTCTCAATTTTCTCTCATCTCTAGTCAATCTTCTTCTCGGCCTCTGCTTGTCTCATTATGGGCCCATGAACAACCTCATCCCCCTTTATCTCTTCATTTAATCCATTGATCTCCCTCGTTTTGACTTACCTTGACATCTGGACCAACCACCTGGCACTCTTTCGTTTACTTTATTGTCTCTTACTTGGCTCTTTCAACCTTATTTTGTTCCTATCTTTGCAAGATATTGGCATATCTTGAATCCTCTAAATCTGAAAATGGGTCTTTGATCATTGTGAATTATCTCTTATGGTGAGCTCACTTTCTCTCCACATTGATCCTATTCAGCTGCCTTTGTAAAGTTTCAGACAAAGCTGGGCCAGTGTATTGTTGTTTATGACTGACTGATTTCTCTAGCTTTACTATTGTCAATATCTCCATACCTCACAATCTTGCTACTCTATCCCATCTTCCTCTACACAGATTACCATCTACTGTTGATACGGATGTCATCTGATTCATTTGCACATTGCTATTCTGCTCAATTGAGCACTTCCAACTTACAACCCTCTTCTTGCACAACTGTGAGTCTACACTCTAAATCATACAGCGAGGTTTTTGATTTTCCGGATCTGCCTAATACTTTCAACTAGAAGGCCAAAATATCGCATCGCTTTACAGACATCACCATGCTTGGAGAAAACCGAAAGATCGGCGTGGAAAAAGACACCCAACAACGAAAGCGTCCGTCTTCTGGGCCTGTGATCAATATATCTGCGACCCTTAATCAGAACATTGTTGTCCAACAGGGGCCGATTCCACCGACTTCAGCCAGGAGACATGGTCGACCCGTTGGGGGGAAGGTCGAGCACATTGACCTTACCCTAGACGATGATGACGCAGAACTCTCCTCCGACACAGAACGCGGTTCGATGAGTGATCCATTAGACACGAGACAATTCGATGATGACGACTACCTCGACGATGACCAGCTACAAAGTCTTCTAGAAAGTTGGGACGCCGACTCCAACAAAGCCGGCCCAGCTGCTAATCATCCAGCCACGATTTTCCTCAGAGATTATAACGGACTCACACCTGGAATGGCCGTCGAGTTAACTGGTGATCATCTCATGAGGATCCAGCAAATTCTGCGTTTGGTCAACGGCGACATATATCTTCGGGGATTATACTTTAAAAGGCTGACAGACATGGACAGTCCTTTCCCCCAACGAAGCATGGAATTATGCTGGTTGGTCGAAAAGGACGCGGATGGAAAGCTGCACCTCGAAAGAGAGGTCCCCTTTTCTGCTGTTTCAGATGTTGTCAATATTGTGCTGACGAATCGTCCATGGCGGTCGCATATTGGACAGATATATAATTCGTATGCATGTCGACTGGTTTGGCAGAAGACCACAGAGAAAGGAGAATGGGTAATTCGATATCTTACGTTTGAAGAGGCTGATCACCAAGCCAGAAGCCCTGCAAGTGTCATACGCAGTAAATGGAGAGGAAAGACTATCCCATACGGCTCTGAAGCAGTCAACTTGTCCAAACTTCTCAAAGACGAACGTGAGAAGGCAGAAAAATCGTTGAAGATGCAGAGACAATACTCTTTTGGAGATGCTTTTTGTGGAGCTGGAGGAGTATCTGTCGGTGCGTGGCAAGCTGGGTTACGAGTCAAATATGGAATCGACATGGACGCAGCTGCGTGCGAGACCTGGCGTACGAATTTTGTTCATTCGTCGTGCTTTCATGCAGACTTTTATAGCTGGCTTTCTCTACAGGATGACGACGCGCAGGTCGACATTAGCCATAGCTCTCCTCCGTGCCAACCGTTCAGCCCTGCACATACAAGGTCATATAACCAGCAGAGGGACGAGGAAAATTCGTCCCTTATTTTTAGCGCGTTTAACATGGTCCAAAAGGTGAAGCCGCGCATCCATACGATTGAAGAGACATTTGGCGTGCCGTCAAGGCACAAAGAGACATTCCTTCGAATGATTCAAGATTTTCTGGAGCTTGGGTATTCAGTTCACAGCAAGACCATACCATGTGCCAAGTATGGAGTTCCTCAGATGCGTAAACGCCTATTCATTATTGCCGCGGGGTGAGTTCGAATGTCCTACATACGGTTATGATGTTGCTAACGTACTCTTAGACCAGGAGAGACACTACCTGCCTTCCCAGCTCCTACTCACGGACCGGATGCATTGCCTTATGTCACCATCAAAGATGCGATTAGCAACATACCCCGTCTTGCCGATAATCATGATCCCGACAATATTGCATTCCAAGATGGCCGGACCCGGATTCCGTACGATGAAAATACACTCGCCAAAACGATAACGTGCGGTGGCGGAGAGGGAAATTACCATCCCAGTGGCCTCAGACCATTTACAATCCGTGAATTGGCTTGTCTACAGACTTTCCCCATCCAGTATGTTTTTCCAACTGCTTATGCGAAGAAGCAGGTTGGTAACTCTGTTCCACCTCGTCTCGCAGAGGTTATCTATCGGGCTGCTATAAAGTCACTTCAGGAGACTGACGAAAAGGAGTACAACGAGTACAGCGAGCCAATTGTTATTGACTGAGCTGGTCATTGGGGAAGGTGTCGTGAGTCATGTTGTGCAACACGGTTCCATAGCCGGTTTACCTTGGCTTCGCTTCGTTGTCCGAGACCGCAAAATTCAGCCACATTGTCTTTTGTCTCGAAACCGATCGGAGCATTTTTTTATCTTCGCTTGATCGAGGCCTTTTGAAGATGAGGCGAGGGGTTTGGGGGAGCTTCAAAGGCATTTAGTTCTATTTCTCCGGTCGTCGGAGGATCTGCATAAGTTATCTCGGGGAAGGTTAAGTTATCAGGTGAAAAATACGTTATCATACTTTGTGCTCTCCCCAGAGTCCCCACATGTTTTCCAACGAGCTTGAGCGCTTGAGGCTTTTCTTTTTGTGCATGTATTTTGAGCTTAGGAAATATCAAATGAATCAAATGAAGTTTTGAGATGCTACTCCAGGTCAATTGAGTCTTGACAATTTACTTCCACTGTTCAGGGACAATCTGGTCGAGGGATGTTCCTGGTATGTAATGGTATGTTTCGGTTGGCCGCGGCTGATGCGACCTCGGCAGGCGGGGCCCATACATTGGAGACTTAAAAAACGGTAAGTTACGCTTGAAATACGCAATACACGTACGAACGAGCTAAACGTCAAGCTGACGGAGAGAAGGAGCTGCCTTCCCAGCCTCGGTCAACAACTCTTCTTCTCATTCTTCCTCCTGTTACGCTGGTTTATTCTCCGATTTCAGGTCTATATCTATCCATTGACTTGTCCAATTGTCCAACGACATTGAGTCGTTTATATTCTCTCCCACCCACACAATTCACCACTTGAAAAAGACAACCATGTCGGCGGGTGCAGCAGCTCTACGAAGGACGTCTGCCATCGGCCACCGGGCTCCCCGCACTTTGGCCCTTTCCTCCCGCATCTCCCAGGCCCCCGCCCTGTCGCGATCTTTGATTTCTTCAGCCAGCGCTCTGCGTACCAGCTCACTCTCCAAATCGTCCCCATTGAACCGTCAGATATCCAAATTCTCGACAATGTCGCCTCTGCAAGCTGCCCCCGTGTTGGAGCGGGAATATGATCCCGAGATTAAGGATATGGCTGATTATATCCACAATTACAAAGTCGACTCCGAACTTGCAGTGCGTTCTTCGCCCAAACAGAAACGAAGAATTGAAACTAATATGGACAGTTTGACACCGCTCGTCTCGTCTTCTTGGATACCCTTGGATGCGGTCTAGAGGCCCTCCGCTTCCACGAGTGCACCAAACTGCTCGGTCCCGTCGTGGACGGCACCGTGGTCCCCAACGGTACCAAAGTCCCCGGAACTCCTTATCAGCTCGACCCCGTCAATGGAGCGTTCAACATCGGCGCTATGATCCGATGGCTCGATTACAATGACTGCTGGCTTGCGGCTGAATGGGGTCATCCTTCCGACAACTTGGGCGGTATCCTTGCCGTTGCCGACTGGATTTCTCGTACAAACCGGGCTGGTGGAAGCATTGGACAGGGCAAGATCTTGAAGGTTCGTGATGTCTTGGAGGCTATGATCAAGGCGCATGAGATTCAGGGTGTTCTTGCTCTGGAGAACTCGTTCAACAAGGTTGGTTTGGACCATGTTGTGCTTGTCAAGGTTGCGACTGCCGCTGTTACGTCTAAATTGTTGGGTCTTGATGAGAAGAAGACTGCCGATGCAATTACGCAGGCGTGGGTTGATGGCCAGAGTCTGCGTACATACCGTCATTCGCCCAACACTATGTCCAGGAAGTCCTGGGCTGCCGGTGATGCTTGCCAGCGTGCTGTGAACCTTGTGCTCAAGGTTCTCAAGGGTGAGGGTGGTGTTCCTACAGTTTTGAGCGCTCCTGTCTGGGGTTTCTACGACAACCTTTTCAAGGGCAAGAAGTTTGAATTCCAGCGTCCTTATGGCAGCTATGTCATGGAGAATGTTCTCTTCAAGGTTTCCTATCCTGGTACGCCCTACCTTCCTTTCTCACTGTATTGTGCAAAGACTAACGTGTTCAAGCTGAATTCCACTCTCAAACTGCCATTGAATGTGCGCAGGTCATCAACAAGAAGCTCGCTGAGCTTGGCAAGACCGCCAAAGACATCAAGGAGATCACCAACCGCACTCACGAGGCTTGTATCCGCATTATCGACAAGCAGTTCAAGGCCATGGACAACTTTGCCGACCGTGACCACTGCGTTCAGGTCAGTACCTCTGACATGCAAATTAGAGTATCTGCTAACGTAGCCTAGTACATGGTTGCGACCATGCTCGTCTTCAACCGTTTGACTGCCCAAGACTACGCCGACGGCTCCGAAGCCGCCACCTCCGAACTCCTCGAAGACCTCCGCAAACGCATCAAGTGCGTCGAAGACCCCCAATTCACAAAGGACTACCACGACCCCTCCAAGCGCACAATCCCCAACGCACTCACCGTAACCCTCAACGACGGCACCGTCCTCGACGAAGTCGTCGTCGAAGCACCCTTGGGCCACAAATTCCGTCGCGAAGAAGCCAAGCCCGAAATCTTTGCCAAGTACAAGCGCCACATTGAGTCCCATTTCGATGCTGCGCGTGTCAAGCATTTGCTTGAGCTGGGCTGGAATCAGAAGGAGCTTGAGAATACGGATGTGGATAAATATGTTGATCTCTATGTGACGGATGCTGTTATTGCGCCCTACAGCCGATAAACCAGTTAGGTCTGTCGACTGTGTATGTTTGTGTTTATAGATGCTAGTTAGAGCG
The DNA here is from genome assembly GCA_001571465.2 of Talaromyces pinophilus. Lineage (NCBI taxonomy): Eukaryota > Fungi > Ascomycota > Eurotiomycetes > Eurotiales > Trichocomaceae > Talaromyces > Talaromyces pinophilus. Next base: position 734,735 of record CP017344.1, on the reverse strand, counting down.
AATCAAAACAATTCATTAGGTATATTTATATGTGAGTATCGTAGCATTATATAGCAGTATGTTCAAAACATAAGTCAACCAACTTCATCCCTTAACACCATCATTTTGATCTTCATTCTCTGTCCCCTCAGACCCTCGTCCCAATTCAGCATTGCCCTCTCGATTATCTTCCGTAACACCACCACCACCATGTTTGTGTGCCCTATTGCCACCTTCAGGATACTCCGTATCCCTCCAAACCTCCCAAATCTTCGCCCCCTTCTGCAAACTCGTCACATTCTCCCAGATAAGGCAAAACACCACCAGGGCCATAATAACCGATAACGTCTCTGTCAAATTCAGTGATTTCGCGAGCGGAAGCAACACCAATATTAAGCCAACGACGGGCCGCATAATGATTCGATAGTGTTTGGGGAGAATGAAATGGCAGTCGCCGTCGCTGGAGGAGTAGAGGAGCGCCATGGCGTAGAGCACGAATAGACCTACGCCGAGACTGGCGCAGAGAAGCCAGTGTTGGCCGTCGTCGAAGGGTTGGGTTTCCTCTGAGCTGGTGGTGGATCTTTTCTCGCTGCTGTGGCTGCCACTATCACTACTGCTACTGCCGGTGTTACTGTCGTAAGACGACTTGGCACTTGCAGCCGCGACATGGCCGCCAGCGAGCAGACTGGCGATTAGCGGCAAATGAAGAGAAACCCACGTAAACGCCCGGCCGACACTATGCCTAATCGGATGCGTATAATCAATCGAGCAGTCGTTATGGACATACATCCAATTGAGACAGAACGCAATAACGAGCGTCCACACAGCCCTGAGCAGCGACAAATTGAATCCGACGGCGGCGGGCGAGCCGACGATGATGGTGTATAGAAACTCGCCGAGCGCGATAATGTAGAATGCAGCGAAACGGTCGATTTCGTGCGCAATATCGACGGCTGTGGTGTACCGCGCGCGAAGCATCCGTTTCGCGATGGGCGAGTAGCAGAACATCCATATCCCTTCTTCCAGAACCTCGGCCACAGCCGCAACGGCAATCTTATTGCGCAGCGAGACACTCTCAAAGTACAGCGGAATATACACCAACAACGCGAGAGACGACATCACGAACCACAGCCGTTGTTGCGCGCGGTGATGGTAGCTGCTAAACGAGTAGAACAAGTGTGCCGAGTTGGCAGTCATGCGCGCAACCATGTATGCGCCGACAGTGGAGCGCATGGCGGAGATCTCTTCGTCGACGAGGGGCGCGTTGTTGCCGTAGACGATCAGGACGGCCATGATCCAGAGGATGAGGATGCGTTGGAGGAGGTCGTCGTTGTAGAAGCTGTTCATGAGTTCGCGGAGGTCGGACCAGACGTGCCATGAGGGGGCGAGAATCAACTTCATTATGTGTCAGCTGGTATATGTGAAGAAGAAAGAGAGGGCGTACGATGTATTTGACGAGTTTGACGCCAGTGACGTCCTCGGCGAGACTTTCGGCGAAGTTGGCGAGGATGGCGACGTACAACAAGTCGAGGAAGAGTTCGAAGCGGCCTGGCACAATCCATCAGTATTGTTTTCTAGCGAGCAGTGGGTTCAGAGGGAAGTACCAGCTTGTCGTTCCTGTTCGCATCGTTTAACGAGCTTCCCGTTGTCGAACCATTGGAGCGCCAATGGCTGACGGATAAGGTAGCGCGTCTGGGACTGGGATTCGGGTTCCTTTTCTTCGGCCATGGCGTATATACAATGTACCTCACAGGGTATGGATATAGAGAGTTGGACAAGAAGTGTACAAGAGAAAGAGAGAAGAAGAAGAAGAGGAACTGGTGGAGTGGCTGAGACTAAATGGACGCTTTGGGATTAGCGCGGATCTTGGCTAGAGATCTAGATCTGATACGAGCGAGCGATCTGATTGGCTGGATCGTCGATCTGTTTATCATTTTTGGAACATCTTATATAGTCGATTCCCATTTTACTGGATGAATCTATATTAATAGCCCTAGACATAATGTTGGTTTAACGGGGTCTTTGACGCAGCAAAGATTGCCGTGAGGCTTATCCAACTAGCCTACAAGGATTGAGCTGATCAATATGTGTAAATAACCTCAATTGATAACGGAATTCTAGAGCTAACTAATGGGGGGGTTGTAGGCCGTATATAAGCTTGCGCGGGGGCTTAGTACAGTCCTGATTTGGTAAGCAAACGTACAAAGGAAAAGGAATATGAAGCTATTCCCAGCATCTGAGACACGTTAGACAAAGCGCTGCGGAGCGCTGCGGAGTGCGCTGCAAGACATGCATTGCAGAATATGTGCCGATATGCGGATACGTACATTGACATACGTTGGTGCGCATAAACGTGATAGCTGGGAACCGACACATCATGGCCAGTTATTTAACGCGATGTACGGTACGACTTGAAGAGGGGTGTCGAGAAGAACTCATCATCTATCAGTTGATGGCTCGGAAATCCACTGGTTCGAGTGTGATGATGCATTCTCCGTTGAACACGACGAGACATGACATGAGGTACCCGATGACTGATACACTATATGCCGTACGATAAGAGATGAAAGAAAGCGGTGTCTAGAAAGAGTGTGAATCTATGACACATGTTTGCGTTTCCTTTTTGGGCCATCCTTTGTTGCCCCTCGGTCTCGTCTGAACTTTTGAAACTTTTTGTCTGTCACTTTAACCAAGTCATCATACTTGAACTTGTTATTTCTACCAGCGCATTCAAGACTGCTACATCAGTCATGAAAATGACCTCCACTACACGGCGCGACAAACAAAACGACAGTCTTGCCCAGAACCTGCCGGACCTCGAAGACGCAGACTTGAGTGAAGACAACATCGTCAAGCTCCTCGCGCAGATTGTTCGCAAACAGAACGACGAGATAAACAAAATCCTGATATCACAAAATGAGCTGGCAAAAAAGCAAGCGCAAGAACAGCGCCGTTTGAGTGGGATGATCGAGAAGCTGAATAGCAGACTTACCTCGTTTCTGGAGAGTCGACAGCAGTGCGCTTGTGACAAGGACTCTGGCTTGGATTTGATACCGTCGTTAAGGGCTAGAGTTGATACGCTCCAGGATACTCTGCGCGATCAGGAGCGGTTCAAAAATGAGGTTTTGCAGCCTCGTGTTGACAGACTCGAGACTAGACTCGACCATGTTCAGTCTCAAATTTCGAAAGATGAGCCACAGTCTACTGAGACAAATGCAGATGGGTTGAATAAGGAAGACCTCCAATCTCTGACTGAAGCACTTGCGACTCGACAACTATCAATGCAGTTCCGTATCGACGAGCTGGCCGATACCATGAACAGACAAATCAGCATAAGAAGCGAGCAAAAGCCTCAAGCACGGAGCACGCGCTTCTCCCACAGAAGCAGCCACTCCACAACAACCCTACCCACACCCTTCGAACGAGCACGTCTCTCAGAAAGCGCCTACAACTCCCCCCATCGCCATACCGCCTCTCACAGCCAGGTCCTCACCAGCCCTCACTCCAACGACTCCGAATTCTCCATCGAAAGTGTCCACCAACAAGCGACATCCCTCCTCAACAAAACAACCCAACAAGACGCCAGCCTCTCCTCCCACAAAAAGGATTTACTCAACCTCAAACGCCGCCTTGCGCACGCCGAAAAGCTCATCGGCGCAAGGTACAGAATCGGCTCGTTTACTATCCACGGACTATCTTTCTACCAAGACGCCGCAGCTTTACGCTACATATCCGGCGACCATGAAGCCCGCGACGCCTTCAAAATGTTCTACGGCAACCGCATCGCCGCAATAGACTACGTCGACATCGCGCCGTCCGCGATTCTGGCATGTTTCGACATCATCTCACGCATCCGATGCCGTCACGACTTATGGACAGACGACAAACTGGACGCAAAACAGCGCATTCGCTGCGTCGCAGAACAGATTGTGGATGATTGGATCAAGTCGCTGCCGCTAAGAGAGGGGGGGGAGCATGTACATGTTTCGGCGCGGGAGTTGCAGAGTCGGTTTAATCAGCTGAAGGTTTTGTGTTATGGGGCTGGTGTTGTGTTTGATTTTACGTGGCCGACGGTTTAGCCCTAATACTTACTCCGTGTAGGTATAGCCGGAGCTAAAGTGCCGAGGCATATTTTTCCCAACGGATTGTAGATTCGATTGCTCACGATGGACAGATGAATTTACAATTTTGGTTCTGCAAGAATTTATTATGTATGCACCTATTTCCTTAGGATAGCTCCCTAATCATAATCCAATTATTATTATGACTTGCTCTACCAATCAAAAACCAGAAAGTACTCAAGTAGCCTCGGCTTTTTCCTGCTCGGGGGTGCGGGGATGTTACTCCGCTCTTTTAGGGCACCAACCCCGGAATTGGCAATTCTTACCAACAGCTCTCTCAATCCCAAACTCTCACTTACGTACGTACGTAGTTAATGGTGAAACTGTTGAGAGTATTGCCGGTGCTGTCGGTATATAGTTAGTCAGATTTCGTACTTCATCCCGCTGTGTTTGTCTACTCTCAACCTGCATCGTGAGATCAATCCTTGTTCAGTGGGAAGTGGTGATATGCTCGATACGAACTCAGATTCAATCACCCGGAAACTCGAAAGCAGCATTCATACAGTATCTGATCTCACAAATCGGCGAATAGCGAGCTGAAATGGACCAAGGTATGCTACCCCAGACCGAAGCAACACCACCCACCCCTCAATCAATCAATCCAATCTCAAGATTATACTAACTTAGCCTGCTCAAACAGTATCAGCACCTTTAGTTGCTGCCGCCGTCGCAGGCACGGCGACAGCAGCAGCCTATATCAACGCCAAATGGCACGTCGCCAAAGACGTCAGCGCCATCTGGACCGTCAAACGGGGCGAGAGAGCCGTAAAACGAGCTGGTATTCATTCCCTTTTCCCCTCCACCTCTCATCAAAGACCTAAAAAGGTATACTGACGCACTGCATAGTGGCCTCCGGTCGTCTAAGCAACTTCTTCCTCTTCGAAAACACCGCTCTCTCCTTCCCCGACAAGGAGGCAATCTGGTCCCGCGAACGCACCTACACATACCGCGAATCCCTCGAAATCGTCTCTCAACTCGCGCACTACTTTTTGTCTCTGGGTGTTCGCCCCGGTGAGCTTGTTGCGGTGTATTTGATGAACAGCCCCGAGTTCCTGTTTATATGGCTCGCACTCATGAGTATTGGATGCGCACCGGCGGGGATAAATTATAATCTCAATGGGGACGGGTTGTTGCACTGCATCAAAGTGCCGCATGCGAAATTTGTGGTTGTCGATGATGATGCCTCTTGCCGCGAAAGGATCGAGGCCGTAAGGCCTCAGCTGGAGAATGAGTTGGGTATTACGACCCTGTCGCTCAGCGAGGTGATGCAAAAGGCCACTTCGTTTCCAAAAACGACACCAGACGAGAAATACAGACTGAACGTCGGGCCATCCTTCCCGCTAATGCTAATCTACACATCCGGCACAACCGGCTTACCAAAAGGATGCGCATTCACGTCTAGCCGATTCTATGCCGGCGCAAGCGTCGCACCCCCCACGGATGATCGATGGTACTGCTGCATGCCACTCTACCACGGCACAGGCGCCGTCTTCACTCTCGCACGCCTCGTAAGCGGCACATCCGTCGCGATAGGACGCAAATTCAGCACGAGCAATTTCTGGAACGACGTACGTGACTCGGAGTCTACGTGGTTCATATACGTGGGCGAAACGTTGCGATATCTACTCAACGCCCCACCCTCGCCGCGTGATAAAGAGCACAAAATATATGGGATTTTGGGCAATGGGCTCAGGCCAGATGTATGGGACAAGTTTCAGCAGCGGTTTGGCGTGCAGGAGGTCAATGAGTTTTTTAATAGTTCGGAGGGAATGCTGGCTTTGATGAATGTTAATCGTGGCCCTTTCAGTGCCGGCGCCGTGGGCCATCATGGTGCTCTCCTGCGGCTGGTCTATAGGAACCAATATATCCCCGTCGCGATTGACTATGAGACGGGCGATATATGGCGTGACCCCAAAACAGGGTTTGCGAAACGCCAATCTTACGAGGAAGGTGGTGAGATTTTGGTGGCGATTCCAAACAAGGAAGCGTTTCAGGGGTATTGGGAGAATGACGCCGCAACAAACAAGAAGTTCGCGCAGGACGTGTTCAAAAAGGGTGATTTATACTACAGATCTGGCGATGCACTGCGACGTCTGGATGATGGGAGATGGTATTTCATGGATCGGTTGGGAGATACCTTCCGCTGGAAAAGTGAGAATGTCTCTACGGCCGAGGTTGCGGAGACCATTGGTCGATATCCCGGTATCACGGAAGCGAATGTCTACGGTGTCCTGGTCCCTAATCACGAAGGGAGAGCAGGATGTGCTGCGGTCGATCTGGCGGCTAGTGAAAAGGAGTTTGATTGGAAGGGTTTCACGCGATTTGTGCGCTCGCAACTACCGCGGTATGCGGTGCCAGTGTTTTTGAGGATTCAGAATGGGTCGAGGCATATGCATAATAATAAACAGAATAAAGTGCCCCTGAGACAGGAAGGGGTTGACCCTGCGCTTAAAGGGACGAAAGACGCGGAGGGAGTGGATGATCGGTTGTTGTGGTTGGTGCCGGGGGCAGATGAGTATGTTGAGTTTGGGCAGAAGGAGTGGGATTTGCTTGTCTCGAGGGAGGCGAGGTTATAATCTGTCAGTTGCACTTTACATCATTCTGCGAATAATTCCGTAAGCAACGCATTACGGGAGTAGATAATAGGATCAATCAATTCTATGGTATTCAAACGCGACTGCAGTAGACTATTTCAATAGTCGAAATGTCTTGAAAATACAAATCATGAATCTTTCGTACACATGCTCAAGCTCGCTTTTGACGGAATTCACATGGCCAATCTATCGAATATTGGCTTATTTTCCAACAAGACCCAAAAGGTTGATGGACTTGGGACGCTCAATGGGCAGACCTAGAGCTCGGCTCCAGATGAGTTGGGCCAGAGGACCCAATGCACGGCTCACACCGAATGTGACAGTGTAGTAGAGAGGTTGCTGGAAGCCGTAGTGGTGGAAGAGAACACCGGAGGCAGCGTCGACGTTAGGATGGGGGTTCTTGGTCTATTCTCCGTTAGTATTTCGTCTAAAAGAAGTTATAAAAGACATACCTTTCCGTGTTGGGTCAAGACGCCCGGCGCAATTTCAGAGTTCTTCTTGACAAGCTGGAAAACAGGATTGGCGAGCACATCAGGACGAGTGGAAGCAAAGTCCATAAGAGCTTCGAAGCGAGGATCGGGTTTACGCAAAACACCGTGTCCATAACCAGGAACCACACGACCGGACTTGAGAGTGCTCCAGAGGTAATCCTCTACATCCTTGTCGGTGAACTTGGTGCCAATGTCTTCCTGCATGGCCAAGATCCAGCGGAGCACTTCTTGAGCGGCAAGACCGTGAAGAGGACCAGCAAGACCAAGCAAACCAGCGCTGTAACTGAGGAAGGGGTCGCTAAGAGCGCTGCCAACAAGGTGAGTAGCGTGGGCAGAGACGTTGCCACCCTCGTGGTCACCGTGAAGGGCGAGGTACAGACGAAGAAGATCGTGGAAATCCTCGTTCTCCTTTCCACCCTTTCCGAGGAGTTCGGCAAAGTTGTAGGACCAGTCCTGGTTGACATCAAGTTTCTGGTTGGCGACTGCATCGATTTCATTAGGACGGAAGACGAGAGCGGCGACACGGGGAATCTTGGCGAGCAACGAAATGCTGTCGTCGAAAGTGGGCTCCCAGTAGTCAGCCTTGGGGAGACCCTTCTCGTAGGCTTTGGCGAATTTAGACTCAGTGTTAAGAGCTCCAACGGCAACAGAAAGCTGAGTCATGGGGTGCATGTCCTTGGGGAAAGACTTGAAAAGATCCAAAATGTGCTGAGGGAGGTACGATTTCTCGGCCAATTCACGAGAAAAGGCGCGAATCTGTGTGGTGGTAGGGATTTTTCCAGTCAACAAAAGCCAGAACATGGCTTCGGGGAGCATCTCAGTGCCTGAGGTTCCCTTGGGAAGTTCCTTTTGGCAGTCCTTGATAGTACGTCCGTGAAATCGGATTCCTTCGTTGGCGTCGAGAACAGAACCCTCCCAGACCATGGCCTTGAGACCACGCATGCCTCCGATGACACTGGAGATTGTTACATCTCCGATTTTTTCGTCTCCACGAGCCTTGACTTGCTTGAGAAGTTCTCTCTTCTCGGGGATGACTTCTTTGAGAGTGGATTTGAGGTCCGGCTCAGCTGTGGCATAGCCGCGTGTGAATACAACCAAGGGGCGGGAGGAAGCCTGTCTTGTATGTTAATCGAATAAAAGTTGATACCAATTATGGATGTGAACGTACTTGAGCCAGCTTCAGGCTGTAGCGAGCGGTTCTGGCCGGCGACAACATGTTGGATGGCAGTGGATGTCAGATGGCAGCTTATCTGGGGATGCGGGGTATTGTATAGTAATCCGGGGTTGAGATGACACAGTGAGTCTGTATGAGTCACGGTCTGATCGCAATGACTGAGGAGAGGTGGAATCAAAGAGGTAATATAAAGAGACAGGTCGTGCTAGATGTAGAAGAAAGAAAGAGAATGGCAAGCAGAAGCAGGTACGACAACTAGACAAGTCACAAACAGTAGGCTGCCTGCGTGCCTGGCCTGGGTAAGGCGTATTGCTGTATTGTTACATACACCATACATACCACAATACCCTTACAGAATAAAATACGCGCATACAGATCAGCGTAACGGTGGCCCGTTTCTCCGTGTCGGTTGGCCGCGGGGAGCCGAGGTCCTTCCTTCCCAGTTCCGCGCATCAAACGGCATCTGCGGAATTATTGGAAAGACCTCACCCGCCGGACCGATTATCGCTCATTCTTTGTATCATAAGTTGTCCTCAGTCAAAGAGCATAATACGGTTCCTCAGTCAATGAAGCGCTACTCGTACTACGCACTACTAGTACTGTACTCCGTATGGCACTTGACACTGGTGGGACCTTTCATCCGATCTCGCATCAAACACCCGCCACACGCGGAGACAAATAAGCTCTCCATTACTCCAGATTATCAATAACTGCGAGAACAGACTTACAATCCGACAGCAGTTAACCATTGTTTCAATCTACCATGATTCGCAACGTCGCGCGTCGACTGCCTCGACGGCCTTTCCGCCCAGCAATCGTTACCTCCAGAGCTCCAGTGTACAGCTTCGTCCGAATGTCCTCGTCGTTACCGCCCGTCATTCCCCCGATCTCCACATCACTTCCTTCCGACTCTTTCCAATTATTGTCCACGGCAGAAAAAGCGGGCGATGCTGAAAATGCGTTGTTTGAAGAACAAGTGAAAGAGGTAGAGGCGTGGTGGAAGACTCCTCGTTATGAGGGAATCAAACGTCCATACAGTGCGGCCGATGTCGTCAGCAAGCGTGGGGCGCTGCAACAGACATACCCAAGCTCAATTATGGCCAGGAAGCTGTTCAATTTGTTGAACGAACGAGCTGCAGAGGGCAAACCAGTTCATACAAGTAAGATGCTTCGTTTTCTGTTACATAAATATGGGGACTGACCTTTGTTTCAGTGGGCGCCATCGATCCAGTGCAAATGACACAACAAGCTCCAAACCAGGAAATCCTATATATCTCTGGCTGGGCATGTTCCTCTCTGTTGACGACTACAAACGAAGTGTCTCCCGATTTCGGCGACTATCCTTATAATACAGTACCAAACCAAGTGGAAAGACTTTTCAAGGCGCAACAATTACATGACCGGAAACATTGGGACGCCCGACGGAAATTAAGCCCTGAACAACGAGCGGAGACTGAATACGTGGACTACTTGCGGCCGATCGTTGCCGATGGTGACATGGGCCATGGAGGTCTTTCCGCTGTGATTAAGCTTGCCAAACTTTTTGCTGAAAAAGGTGCCGCCGCCGTGCATTTTGAAGATCAGTTACACGGAGGAAAGAAATGTGGTCATTTGGCTGGAAAAGTCCTTGTGCCAGTTGGTGAGCATATCAACCGTTTAGTCGCCGCGCGCTTCCAGTGGGATTTGATGGGTACGGAGACACTCGTCATTGCTCGATCAGATGCAGAAAGTGGAAAACTCATCAGCAGCGCGGTCGATGTCCGTGATCATGAATTTATCCTTGGTGTGACCGAAGATGTTGAACCTCTCTCGGAGACCCTTCAGGCGATGGAAGCCGAAGGTGTTTCTGGCGCAGAGATTGATGCTTTTGAGAGCAAATGGGTCAAGAGCCACAAACTTGTCACACTTGACGAGGGTAAGTCTTGCCGCCTTCTTCTCGCATTCCATATACTTAGTTCTAACAATTCTAGCTGTCGATGCCCATCTGAAAGCTCAAGGCGCATCTCAAGATGCAATCAACACGTACTGGAAGCAGGTCAAGGCCAACCCTGACCTTTCCATGACCAAGCGTCGCGATCTTGCCAACACTCTTACTGATAAGCCCGTTGTCTGGTCATGCGATGTTCCTCGAACTCGTGAAGGCTTCTATCACTACAAGGCCGGCTTCCCTGCAGCGACCAAGCGCGCCAAAGAGTTTGCTCCTTATGCTGATCTTCTCTGGGTTGAAACTGGGGATGCCAACGTTGAGAACGCTGCTACGCTTGCTGCCAATGTGCATAAATACTTCCCGGGCAAAAAGTTTGTCTACAACCTTAGTCCATCTTTCAACTGGATGGCTCAGGGATTTACTGAGGCGACCTTGAAATCGTTTATCTGGGACATTGCCAAGCATGGGTATGAAATTCCTCTAGTTTTAAATGTTTGTTTTGTAATTGCTGACTTTTCTTTAGTTTCGTTCTCCAGTTGATCTCTCTCGCTGGTCTTCACACCAACGCCACCATCACCACCGAGCTCTCGCGCGCCTTCAAAGACGAGGGAATGCTTGCCTATGTGCGCCTCGTCCAATCACGCGAGAAGGAGCTTGGCGTAGATGTCCTCACACATCAGAAATGGAGCGGTGCGTCCTATATGGATGGTATTCTGGGTTCAATTCAAAGTGGCAGTAGTAGTAACAAGAGTATGGGTGAGGGTAACACCGAAACAGGTATGTCAATCTCACCATGTCGACTACATTCAATGGCTAACACCCAGTAGGTTTCTAACCACCTTTCAAAACTATGTAGAAAATAGTCGCTATGTTTGCATTAGAAGCGAGGCGTTATCTATCTGACATCTACATACTATGTATGTATCTGGAATTGTATTGATATACCCACCGTAATCATCCTCGTCCAATGGATTGATAAGCCAGGTCCAGCACAGACGCTGATTGGGCCGACACCGCCACAGCTTCAAATGTTTTCACATGGGCCACTAAGATAAAAGATTTTTGAGAAAAAAAGTCCCGGGTCAGCCCCGCGTTTCCTCTTTCTATTATTTTTTTTTTCCCTCCTACGTATCTCTTCCTACTTCCTCCCTTCTCCGTTGGTTATAACGGACAGAAGCTTGAGTCAGGGCTTCCCTAGGGTGTCTATTCTCCCATATCTTTTCTTTTTCTTTTTTTTCCTAGTTCTTCCGGTTTGTACATACATTCGCCGCGTACAGGCAGGCAGTTGCCTAAGGGGTCTCGGGCATCATCGACACAACGATCACTAAACGACCTCATATCGAATTTACATTATACCCGCATTGTTTCTTGATATTATAGAATGCCTCATATTTCATCCCCCGAGATGTCTTCCATGCCGATTGCAGTCTCCAAAACCCCCTCCTCTGTTCCTCCGACCGAGGAGGAGGTCGCCTCCCTCGTCCATACTATCTTCTCCGCCAAAACCTCACAGGAGTCTCTTGACGCTTCTTACGCCCTTACGAACCTCTTAATCAACTCCGTCGGATATCGCGGAATCCTCGCCTACAACATCATCCCACAAATCAAAAAAGCCGCGGCCGATAAGAAAGATGGAGCGAAAAGAGAGAGTGCGATGCTCATTCTCGGCGCTTTGTTTGAGCTCTTTCCCCGAAAAGATCCCCTCAGTGAAGTGGTATTCCTCATTCAAGATGGCGGTGTTTTGAACATCGCTTTGGACGCTCTTGCCGACAAAGGAGCCGTCGTCCGTGAGGCCGCCCAATACGCCGTCGATGCGCTTTTCGCCGGTTTGAAGCCCGAATCCCTCGTCAACGCTCTCCTTCCAGCAGTCCTCCGATACCTAGGCAAAAGCTCCGGCAAATGGCAAGGTGCAGTGGGTGCTTATGCTCTGTTGGAGAAAATGGCCAACAAAGCCAAGATTGGCACTGGCACCAAAGACGAAGAGCGACAGAAGGATCTGCTTCGTGAGGCCATGGGGAACACTTTGAAGGAAGTCATTCCAGTCGTTGAATCTGGTATGCACGATTTGAAAAATGAAGTTGCCAAGCAAGCAGTCAAGACAATGACCGCCGTCACCACTCTTATTACCAACGAAGACGTTATTCCTCGTATTCCATTGCTCATCACGGCCATGGAGAAGCCGTCCTCGGAGAGCTTGCAAAAGACCATCCACGCTCTTTCCCAAACCACCTTCGTTGCTATCGTTACTTCGCCAGTTCTCGCCCTTTTGACTCCTCTTTTGGAGCGATCGCTCAACACCCCCACAACTTCCCAGGAAGTGCTCCGTCAAACCGTTGTGGTTGTGGAGAATTTGACGAAACTTGTCCACGACCCTACAGAAGCCAGAACTTTCCTTCCAAAGCTCAAGCCTGGTGTTCAGGCGGTGGAGGATCGTGCTTCCCTTCCCGAAGTGCGTGAACTGGCCAACAGAGCCTTGAGCGTCATCAAGAAAGCCATGGGTGATGATAACGGAAATGTCGCAGACGGAGCTGTTGTCAAGACTACCTCTGACGATGTATTGAAGGTTCTAGATGCCAAGATTGTCGCTCATGGAGGACCAGCCCAACCGGGAGAGGCCAAATTCTTCGATATTGTCAAGTCATACATTGCGGATATGGTTCGCGAGGATATCAACGTCAGAATGCTTGATCGCATTACTGAATGTGTCGGACGTTATCTCTCTACTTTCATTCAAGACGGACAAAACGACGCCGTTGCTTCTGAAGTCCAGGAACATTTCGTTGAGGAAGACCACCGCAGATTCGGTGCCCCTGTTCAAGAAGATGATGGTGAAGTCGAGATCGTCAACGCAGACTTCTCCCTCGCCTATGGTGGTATGCTTCTGCTGTCTCATACCAACCTTCGCCTGTTGAAAGGACATCGCTACGGTCTGTGTGGTCGCAACGGTGCCGGTAAATCCACATTGATGCGCAGTATCGCCAACGGAAAGCTTGAGGGGTTCCCTCCTAAGGAGGTTCTCCGAACTTGTTTCGTCGAGCACAACCAAGGCGAAAGCGCTGAACTCAGCATTCTCGAATACTGCGCCAATGACCCCGAGCTTCAAAATGTCAGCAAGGAAGAAATCTCCACTGTCTTGAGCGAGTTTGGCTTCACCGCTGGTCCCGAAGGTCGCCAGTCACAAAAAGTCGGATCACTCTCCGGTGGTTGGAAGATGAAGCTCGCTCTCGCCCGTGCTATGCTCATGAAAGCCGACGTTCTCCTCCTCGACGAACCTACTAACCATCTCGACGTTGCCAATGTCAAATGGCTACAAGAATACCTCAAGGCCCACACCGACATCACCAGTTTGATTGTCAGTCACGACTCCGGCTTCTTGGATGAAGTGTGCACGGATATCTACCATTACGAGAGCAAGAAGCTGGTATGCTACAAGGGTAACCTCGCAGACTTTGTCAAGGTCAAGCCCGAGGGCAAGAGTTACTATACTCTTTCCGCATCCAACGTTCAATTCAAGTTCCCTCCTCCTGGCATCTTGACTGGTATCAAGTCACAGACCAAAGCCATCCTCCGTATGACCAACTGTACATACACATACCCTGGAGCGAGCAAACCTTCCATTTCAGATGCCAACATCACACTGTCTCTCTCTTCTCGTACCGCTATTATTGGTGGCAATGGTGCCGGAAAGTCAACCTTCATCAAGCTCTTGACCGGAGAGACTGTGCCTCAGACTGGTCGTGTTGAGAAACATCCTAACCTTCGTATTGGATACATCAAGCAGCACGCGCTTGAGCACGTCGAGATGCATCTCGAAAAAACACCCAACCAGTACCTGCAATGGCGATATGCCAACGGTGACGATCGCGAGGTGTATCTCAAGCAGACTCGTATCTTGACCCCTGAAGAGCGCGAGCAGATGGAGAAGCCTGTCGACCTTGGTAACGGCCAAGGCCCACGACGCATCGAAGCTCTCATGGGTCGACAGAAGTGGAAGAAATCGTTCCAGTATGAAGTCAAATGGGTCGGGTTACTTCCGAAATTCAACACCATGATTTCTCGCGAGACCTTGACCGAATTGGGATTTTCTAAGCTGGTTCAGGAATTCGACGATCACGAAGCTTCTCGTGAAGGTCTCGGTTACCGTATTCTGGAACCCAAGGTCATCGCCAAGCACTTTGAAGACGTCGGTCTGGACCCAGAAATCGCCAACCACAATCAAATCTCCGGCTTGTCTGGTGGTCAAAAAGTCAAGGTCGTCTTGGCCGGTGCCATGTGGAACAACCCTCACTTGTTGGTTCTCGATGAGCCCACTAACTTCTTGGACCGTGACTCCCTTGGAGGTCTGGCCGTCGCCATCCGTGACTACAAGGGTGGTGTAGTAATGATTTCCCACAACGAAGAATTCGTTGGCGCCTTATGCCCTGAACAAATCCACATTGCCGACGGTCGCGTCACCCACCGCACCAGCACAGCCGTCGCCTCTGACCGATTCGAAGACAGCCAGCCCGGCTCCCCTGCACCCAACAGCACTGTGCCCAGCACCGTTGCCAGCTCTGTTGTATCCAGCGCCGCACCATCAGCCGTCAACTCCGGTGCCGAGGATACCGGCGAATTGAAATTCAAGGCCAGAAAGAAGAAGAAGCTTACCCGCGCGCAAATGAAAGAGCGCGAAGCTCGTCGTCGACTCCGTCATATCGAATGGCTCAATTCACCAAAGGGCACTCCTAAGCCAGTCGATACTGACGATGAGGAATAAAACATTCTACTCGATGGCAAATAAAACTTGATTTTCAATGTTTATGCTCTTTTTCCCACTTTTGACGATTCTTGATGAGAGATACATTGTTTCATGATAGAGGTATCGATGCATGGTTTTGCTTTTTCATATAGACTGGGATGGCGTTTGATTTCTTTCTTTTGTTACTTCTTTTTTCTTGAATGATAGTGAACATTGTTGATTCCCTTACATTAATTCATGCTTATATATTTCTGCATTTGTGTGATAAACTTAGATGTTGTTTCTGTCAATGAGGTCATATACGATTTCTCTTGCGATTCGAAATGCGCCTTGAAGCTAGACTTTTAGTTTCACTATTGAATTTAGCTTTTCAACCCAGCTGCTCTAAATTAGTTGAAGTCATAGACTGTAAACATCGAACAATAAGAACCACTCCCCGCCACATACATATAATGCTGCGCCACAGCCAGTCCGTCCAATTCCCGGAGATGTGGCTGATTAATCGTTCTTCTCCGCCGCGGGAATGCATGACATCTTCGGCCAGACCTTGAACAAATCAATTCCAACCAGAACAGCAGGACTGTCTGAGTCAATTGTATCCAGCAAGCGACCAGATACTCAGGAAGAACGAAAGTGAAGCGGCGCAATCCGACAAAAAAATGTCCACAGGAAAGTGGCTCAAGATGCTCACGGTGTAAGTTCCTACCGCGACCCAGCAGCTTACAAACTTACGAACAAGAAGAAGAAAGAGACATTTGCTAATTTGTGCCTCCGATTATTGATACAGAGGTGCCGTCGTCGCCGTGGGAGGACCACTATTCGTGCAGTCAATCCGACCTACAGACGAAGAACTATTCAGCGTAAGCTAAGCTCCTAGCTCCTAGCTTTAACAACCGGGCGATACTGAGATACGACAACAACAGAGATATAGCCCCGACCTCAAGAAAGCAGCGCTCGAGAACCGCGATCGTCAGGAGAAGGAGTACAATGAATATGTGAATAAGCTCAAGGAGTGGTCCAAGTCTGATAAATCGAGTACGTCCCTCTTCTGCACTGGTTATACGAGAGAGGAAGGATAGAAGTGCTGATTTGTGTTTGATTGATATAGTCTGGTTCGCCGTCAAAGAAGAAGAAGCCGCGAGACTGAAAGGGCAAGCACCTTCGACATCTACGGCGTCGACGTCGACACGCTCCAAAGAGGAAGAGAGGATACAGAGGGAGGAGATGAGGAGGGAGTTGCAGGGGGAGAAGTGATATACTTGAACTCTCACAATAGTGTCTTAGAGGATGATGATACTTGGAGGTATGAGAAGGAATCTTACCCTCTGATCTGTGTATTTTATATCAAAATGTATAATATGGTTACGAATCTCATACTCTTGACTCCGTCACAGCTCCAACATTGAAGCCCGGACTTTGGAAATTGGAGATAAATGTACTGAGATGGATGCAACTTTGGCGGATGATTCGGTCGGGAAATGCATGTCTACTTGCATTCGGTGACGAGTGTATGTAGTACCTGGTCAGATATGAACGTGATCTTTCCATCTCCGAAAGCTACCCCGGCGTCTCGTGCATTGCTTGCTGCTCATGCGGTCAATCCGATCCGAACGGCCGAAACATCTACACCCATGCCAAAATCAAGGAGAAGAAGAAATCAAAAATAGAAACAATGTCTTAAAAATGATGAACACGTGGAGAATGAAAAAGTCCGCTAATTCCGACTCAAACGCATTGGTCGAGCTTTGGACTGGGAAATGGCTGGTTTCACGTACATTCCTGAGAGTCCTTGCTGTATACCGCTCATTCTTCCCCATTGTACGTACTATGTACATAGATGGCGCTACGCACGTATTGAATAGTAGCTTAGCTTTTTCTGGGTTTGATTAGATTGCAACGTTGAAGTTTGATACGTATCGTTCGCCTTCATACTCGGGTTATACAGTGGCGAACTATTTCTTTCCAGTCATAGGATAGTAGTCTTTCAGTGTTCCACAAACACGAAAATAGATCCTCAAGCTTCGCTATTAGTGACTCCATCATGATGTGTAGTTTCCGCATCTCATGCAACAGTCCCATCGCAATGGAGATTCTAGGGCTCAATCCCGAATAGGAAATTCCCATACAAGACCAAAAACCATCAGGTACGATATCCTGTCATAACATAATCTCAAAGATCAGGTGTACATCCACCGCATCCTCGGCAAATGGCTTTTTTTCAGTAAATTTATTAAGCCCGATATTAAGAATGAGCCGCAACAGGAAGTCCGTAGTCAAAATGTCTTACAAATATGGATCAGTGGAGTGATCGCCAGCGCGATGTTTTTCGTTCTTTGCGATCATTGGATGCTCCGCCTTTCTTCTTGATCCTTTCTTGACTTTTAATCTTAGCATAAGTTAATATAAGCATATATACGTACAGTCTTGGTTGACTAAACGCAAATTGAATGTTTTTCCCTTGGCAGTCGCTGATCGAGTGCGCTGTTGCGGACGTTGTGGATAATTGTATATCCTATTGCGTCACGGTATCCATGGATGTCTCACTCATGATTTCAACAAGACCAGTTCCCTTTTCAGGTTGAAGGACTCGTATTACACAGCCCAAGAATCTAAGTGTCTGTGGAATGAATGATGCTGCATGATGCGCTCAAGGTGGGTGTTGTGTCCCTATAAAAAGCCCTAATTCCCTCCCGGTCTGCTGGTCATTATCGCATCAACAACAATCATCGCGTCTATAAAAACGCCTGCTTTCCCGCAAAGTCAATTGCTGCCGAACAACACTCTTCTGGTTTAACATTACGGATTAAAAAGTCAATTGCAAAACCTACATCTGTCAAAATGAAGTTCACTTCGGTCATCACCCCTGCCGTCCTGGCTGCATGTGCAATGGCACTCCCAACTTCGCAGAAACGTGATGACTCTACAGGGCCCTTTGGTGTACTCGCCCTCCGCTCTGGATCTCCTATCCATCTCCAATCTGTCAACGCTGCCGGCCAAAGATTCTGGATTGGTGTTCCGACGGCTACTTACTGTCCCTCGGAGGTCGACCCATGCCCTCCTGGCACGGAAACCGTCTGGGCTAATCCAAATGGTTTGGTAAGTTCTCATACCCCCCTATTGTAGATATACGAGCTAACATGTACGAAGGACGTCGAAGTCCCAGGTGGCCAACAAGTCTACGTCGACCCCTCCGGCGCCCTCGCCTTCACCCAGGCTCATTCCGCCAATATCCCCGCTGGCGCTGCCCTAGGACCATTCACATTCACACCCGGCACACAATTCGGCGCCTACTCAACCAGTGCTTTCGGTGCCACGGGCTTCATGGCTTGTCCCGACGATGCTGCCAATCCATCCAAGTGGCAGGTCTTTGCCGCTTTTCCGACTGCGACGGTGCCTACGGGTAATGTTGGGGATTGTTTGGGATTTGATGCTGCTGCGCCTGCGTTCACGGGGGATATTCCTGCTTGGCAGTATATCTGATCTTTCCTATCGCATTGGCTCCAAATCTTCCAAGGTTGGAAGGGGCTGATATCATGATCATGTAGACGGTTGTTGAAGCAAGCGAATGATTTGAGAAGCTCTGTTTTAGTATAGTGATGATCTTAATCGAGTTCTTTCCCAGTGATTCCTTCCACAAAGGGAAGGCACCCTTCAAGTTGCTCCTTCCCTGATACCTGTGCAAATGGACCCTTCAACTCATCTCATCTTCACTCACTCACGTGCAAGCTTTCATTGTTCACGCAAGACTTCTCCCCTATATATCCCGGTTATGACTCACTTATTTCGCATGAATATCGCATGAATATCACCATAACCATTTCCACGTGGACCTGTATGCACATTAGACCTCTACCACCTTCACATACAAACCTATTACCCAGAAGATAACGAGAATCGACATTATTACACTACATGGACATCATGCCCACCAAAGACATTCCCTCCAACATCCCTGCAATCGGCCACAGCCACCTCCAAGGCCTTGAAGAGCGTCTCTTGGATCTCGACCGCAAAATCCTCAAGTATCATGACCGCCTCCTCGAAAAGACAGACCGGCTGGTCACGACCACAAACCACATCTGCAACGAACTCCGAACCTTGACTCGACATATCAACCGCCAGACGTCCATCATCAACAACACGCGCCACATCGTGTCCGCTCAAGCGCGCACCATAAGCGCGCAGGCACAGAAGATTAGGGCTCAACAAGAGATAATCGATGTCATGCAGCGCGACATCTTTCGACTGGGGACGTGGTATTCCGAGTCCTTGGGGCGAGTGAACTCGCATGAAGAGATGCTATCCGAAAGAGCGAATGAAATTCGGCAGCTGTGGCAGGCTTTAGCGCGACACACGCGCTTCACGGAGGCGGTTGAGACGGAGACATATTGGATGCATGTTTATACGAAGCAGGTGATGTTGATGAGGGCTGCCGATTTGGCGTCAATCGGTTTGAGGGCAGCTGTAGACGAGTATGATGACGAAGAAGGCGATGAAGGCGAAGAAGACGAAGAAGATGAAGAAGATGGCGAGGATGATGGAGATGGAGCTGCTTCTGATACTGCTGCTAGTAGTGTCTACACGGAGACCCGGCTTGTCACTCCTGCTCAGCAGCATATTATGCTTGATAAAATTGTTCTTCGTATGATTGAGAATGCGATGCCGGATGCACTTGAAGATGTCCGTGATGGGTTTGAGGTTGTTCATGGGGTGTCGGCATCCATACATGGCGGGGACAATGCGCAAGCTTCGGAGCGTGGATTTGATGAAGACAGAGAAATTCTCCGCGAGGATTCAGATGATGGTTCAATGTTGATTTGACAACACATTCTTTTGTTGCCTTTGAAAATCGTCCTTGGATGTAAATGCTATGCTGGTTTGTTGTACCTAGCTTTAGTCGTGCATACTTACTAAACACTTAATATGAAAAAGATATAATTTCCTGTAACAGTCACCATTATAATACAGAAAGACACATCAACCCTCTTCCTGTCTTTATCAAACTTCTATAAAAACGGCAAAACGGCAGAAATTAAGAAGACTTGACGTTCTCCTCAGCAGCCTTGACAGCCCCCTTTGCACTACCAGTAACGAGCTTTGCGCTTCCAATGGTATCAGCAGCCATATCCTTGACAGCTTCCTTTGCAGATCCGTCCTGGCTTCGTCGCCAGAGGAATATTCTGGTCAACTGTGCGGTACCGGTGCAGGCGAGGAAGAAGTTCACAGCAGCAAGGCTTCCACAGTCAGTATAACCGCAAAGAAAAGGAAGGGAAGGGAGGGGGACGTACAGCATGTTCTTGGGGGTAATGACGAAACACCATCGGGTCCAGATTGTGCCGGTTGCGACGAGAGCGAGATTTTGGGTTAGAGAGAGCTTTTCGGCGGGACGGGCGAGGTCGGAGATGCCTGCGATGACGAGGGACCACTGGACGTATATTAGAATGGATGTTCATGCTGGTATCAAGCACGCTGGTAGATGAGTTTCATACCTTCATAACAGGAGCCCTATCCAATTCTCATTAGCCTCAACCATCCTTCCTGATAGCAGACAGAGAGAATTAGACATACCAGAAATGAACGGTCTTGAATCCAACAGGACTATTCCACATCCTCTGAAAAGCGTTCTGTGACTCCGCGGCGCCAGCGGCGCTGGCCTCCGTGCTCGAGAACCGGAAGCCCTTGCTGTTGTTGCTCACATTTTGACGAAAGGTACGGAATGCGGCGCGCGAGTTGGCGAGAAAGCGTAGACTGACGCGAGATGACATTTTGATTTTAGATATGTTGATTTCTTTTCAAGTATGACGGTTTTGGTTAAGTCCGGGGATGGTCGGACGGGTCGGTGTTCCGGCAATGACTTCGACGCTCTCAGAGGTCGTTGAAAGGAGTGGAGAGATTGATACAACCCTTGTGTGTCTGATTGACAGTAGTTAAATATCCGCAACCCTTCTGTTGTCCTGCTGATGGAGAGTCGTAAGAAGAGAATGAGTCCGATAGTGTCCGTAGCCAAACTGCCGATTCTCACCGGCATCGGCGCCCCAGCTTTCTCTTGCGTATGATTGGTCGAGCCTCGGAGACTACGGCGTTAAACCCGCTGATGTAATCCCACCCTCCCTGATTGGTTGAGCGGCAGAACTTCACCTCGCAACCTCTCGTGAACATCATCGAAGAAGCTCCATTGCGATTGACAATCAATTGAACCTCCTCCCCCACTCAATTCTTTCTAAACCAAGAAAAAGAAGTGAGGAGCAAAATGTCCGCAAAATACGCCTTCAACAAATCTCTCAAAGAACTCCGGTTCCTCTTCTGTCAGACTTCATCCCACAGCGATGCCACGCGGTACGTCCCAGCACCAGCAGCAGCAGCAGCTCTTTACAACCACACAACTAACTTGACTTTGGGGGGCGGCCATGGTAGATCATTCCTGAACCGCGCATACCCAACCATGAAGAAGAATAACCCTTACGTCCCGATTCTGATTCGCGAGGCCTCGGGGACTGAGCCGAGGGTTTTTGCGAGATATGGTGCGTTCACCTCCCCCCCATCTGTCGAGCTGTCGAGAGAAAATATGGGGAGTGAGAAGGAGCTAATATGTGAATGGGCAGAATTTGGAAAGGAGAAGCAAGAATTATTATCCGGTACGCATACCATGCAATGGGCCACGAAAGTGATAAGAGATACTAATGGAATTGATGCAACAGGTTTGACGGATAAAGAAATCGAAGAAAAGATTACAACGCTCGTGAAGCAGACTCTCTAAGTGCATTTCTTCCAAATTTATTACTCCCGAGCGATGCGATATCAAAAGGAACGAAACCATTCGAAACGGAATATTGAATCATTTCTATTTCAACGACACAAACATGCAGATTTAGAAGAGGCGGCACTACCAATGGAATGGGAACGATCAGTTGGCGATGAGAAGGTTGAACGACACTGCCCTTCATGAGATGAAAGGAGAGGGTCTACGGATTTCGCGGGTAACTGTACTTATATTTAGAATATTTTATTTGAAAGAGGTTTTACGTCCTATTCTGTTCTTCCCAAGTTATCATGCTATATATCAACAGTGAGTCTGTTGATTCATATTGTATGTCGACTTTTACTACCTAGGTATTGGAATGGTTTTATACGTCCACATGGAGCTACAAATAAAAAGCGATATGATATATACCAAGGATACCCAGGTAATGATTGATGCTAGCTACCTATGTAGATCAATACTGCAGTCATATACAACGAAGATAATAAATACACCAAATACCAATAAATGGTAATAGACCGGTCAGTCAATAATCCAATCCCAAACTCCATACGCAAACGCCATCCACCATCCCTATGCATTTACCCGTAAATCCCAAAACCCAAAATACGAAAGGACGCAGTGCCATGCAGTGATATGACTAAAAAGGAAACCAAAAAAAAAGAAAAGAAAAGAAATCCAAGAGAATGTGATAGATCAAGAGGCTTCGCCGTCTTCCTCCTCCACAATCGTCGCAAACTTTTTCAGCACTTGTTTGAGTGCAGGTCGACGGATCGGTTTACTCAGAAACATGTCCATACCACTCTCCATGCAATCCTTGATATTACTCTCCTCCGCAAACGCGCTCAGCGCCACGATGGGCGCGGAATATCCCATCTGCCGTATAAGGCGCGTACTTTCAAGTCCGTCGAGGTTTGGCATCTGGATATCCATAAAGATCAAATCGAAGTTATTGCCCTCCGACATGGCCGCTTTCACTGTGTCGTAGGCTTCTTGGCCGTCCTTGGCGACGGTGACGTCGTAGATATCCTCGAGTTTGAGCATGCGCAGGACAACTTCTTGGTTTACGGCGTTGTCTTCGGCGACGAGGACGCGGATTTTGGCGCTTGTGTTGCTGTCTGTGACTGATAGGGCGGATTTGAAGGCTTTGCGTTTTGCTTCAGAGGAAGGATTGGCGGTAGTGTTGCTGGAAGTAGTGTTGTTGTTGATGGGAGGTGGTGAAAGGGGTGCGGCTGCAAAGAAGGGCTGACTCAGACCGACCAAACGAGGTTGCGAATCTTGAGTCTCGACGGGTTTCACGACGGGGCTGTTGGCGCCTGATGTTCGGGTATTTGCGGCATCATCGAGAGAGATAATCTCACTCGGCGGTCGGGAGCCAGCTGTACTAGAGCTGCGTGTACTAGATGCGATCTCTTTCAAGAACTTTAACGGAATATCAACCCTGAACGTCGAACCCTTGCCCACTGTACTGTCGAGATGGATAGTACCACCCATAAGACGAGATAATTGCGAGCAAATACTCAGGCCCAACCCCGTACCACCATACTTTCGATTCAGACCTAAATCACCCTGCATGAACGGCTCAAAAACTCGCTGCTGCAAATGCGCTGGAATACCGGGACCCGTATCTTCAACTTCAAAGCTGAACGCCAACGTCCGATAATTGACAGGTGCTTCTCGTTCGCGAAAGTGATGATCAAAAGTGCTACCAGCGACACCCCCGCCGATTTGAGTATCTCTAGACTGGAACGATGGGGTTCTTGACCTCATTTGCGAATTGGACCTCGAGTCAAAGGAAACTTTGGTACTGCCCTCTGGTTTTTCGTAATCCCCTAAACACTTGATTCGAACTTCGACGCGGCCATCTTCCGGAGTGAATTTGAGACTGTTGCTGACAAGGTTGATAAGCACCTGTAAAATACGATGCTGATCACCCCATAAAATCATATCTTTCATCCGGCCCGTGCCTGGCGGACCATGGGCATGCGAGGTCGATGGCGAAGCCATGGTAAGTGCATGCTTTTCATCGTTGATAATAATGGTTTCTGTCGCAGTTGGTGCCCCAATGAACTTGACCGTAAAATGGACATGTTTTTCGATAACTTGCTTTTCGAAAATGGTCAAAATTTGCGACTTGATATCCGCCAGATTGAATTCCTTTTCATCCAATCGAATAGCAGAGTCAATCTCATTTTTGCTGAATGTCAACAAATCGTTCAACAAGTGCAACAACAAGTCACCAGACTTGTAAACAACCTTGAGCGACTTTTTAATCCTCGGCAGATCGTCCTCGCCCATACAAACAGCACACATGCCCAAAATTCCATTCAGTGGCGTCTTCAACTCGTGCGAAATATTCGCAATAAACAGAGTCTTGCTCTCGTTGGCCGTCTCGGCGGCCTTTTTGCTAATCTCAAGTTCGCGCGTTCTCTCCGCGACACGTTCTTCCAGTCTGGTATACTGAATCATCAATTCGTCCGCCATTTCGTTAAATGTGCTGGTCAACTCGGTCAGCTCGTCCGTAACGACGTGTTTCGATTCTTTGACTTTGCCGGGAACTTTGAACGTCTTCGATCGACCGTCTTCACTTGCGGTACCTTGTGACCGTCCCCATCGACCATGAACAATGCTCGAGAACGCTCCGAATATACCGCCCTGCTTCTCATTTTGTGCATTCAGGGTCTCCAAAACCGCGCCTCCATTAGTCTCGGGGTGATCACCATATTGATGATGATACGGTGATGGATGGATCGATTTCTCCGTTGCTGATTTGAGTTTCCTGATCGGCGTCACACTGTAATGTGCCAATGGAATAACCGCCACCGCGATAAACCCAGCTGTACCAAACACACACGCAACAATGATTTTTCGTAATTGCCACACCGGCGCAAAGGCTTGTGTGTGTGTTTCTTCAATAACGAGCACCCAATCTACCAGCGTCGATTGTGGCCTCGCTACACCCACGGCAACACGGTATCCCTGCTCATTGGTAGTATCGAGATCGCTAGAAGAATTGTCATATGTCGATCTCGGGGTCTGAAGTGCGTCGAGAACGGTTGGATACTTGGCAAGTGGGAACGTGGTTTGAGTTGCGCGGTATTCACTGTGCCGGTCCTCGAAACCGGGTACAAGCGACGGCGTAAAAACGTAGCGAGCTTGGGCTTCTTGAAGCGCGGTTTTGTTGGTCTGTGGGCTAGTGCGTGTTGCTGCTCTAGCATCGCCAGCGAACATGTTATCGGCCGTAGAGGGGCCGATGAGTAGAACTGAAGCGGAGGTATCGAGTCCATTGTTGTCGACAAGAGTAGATTGTATACTTTGGGCGCTCGCGATGACGCTATACCAATCAGCTTGGTTATTCAAAGAGAGAATGGGGAAATCTCACGTCATATAACCTAGAATATCCGTGTTGGATGTGTTATTTATGATCGGCATCGTAATCGATATCATCGAGAAGCTAGAATTGACATATAACGGTCCAAGCAATAGCGCAGACGTTATGTTGATCGGAAAATCAGGAAAAGCGTACGCCTTCGCGTGTTCGCTCGTCGCATTGGTCGGATCCACGCCGTCGTCGATGATATAGGTGATATTTGGATAGAGCGATGGAGGATATCCCAAACCGGGGTCACCCAGTACAACAGACTGCATCAATTAGTCACAAGCAGACCAAACTCCGGACGCAGGATACACACCGTGCCATTATCATAACTATACGGCAACACAATATTCTCCGTCAACGAATTGGTAGTCACATTCAACAACCCTTCCTGATTCCCGCCCTCATTGCGCGAATAAATCTTGGCCTGATACAAGGACACATAACCACTGGATCCCAAAGCGGTTTGCACGTCGCTAATGGCCGTAACCCAATTCGCGTCTGTCTGGTTTCCCTGATAGAATCGTCGTAGCGCGGATTGGATTAAAATACGGGTTGTGACGGTTTGGCAGTTTGCTTCGATGAGGGCGATGTTGGAGGCGACTTGGCCGGCTTTGAGGGAAGCAGCGAGGACGAGGCCTTGCGATCTTGAAGTGAGGTCAACGAGAGATTCTAGACAAAGAGATGAGATAAACGTACTTGACACCGGTCACGAATTTATAATTATTCATCCACTATCGACCATTAGCCTTTGACATGTCGTTCAACGTCTGGTTAAACTCACCGTCGCAATCGAAACAACAGTCAATCCCACCAGCGAGGTGACAAGCACCAGCAGCCCCAGCTGCAACGCAATCGGGATCCTCATGCGCTCGACTTTTGAATATCCAAAAGTCCAAAAGTCCAAATAAAAAATTCAATGCCACTTGCTTATCGATACATTCCTTTTCCCCAGAAAAATCGTCCTGTTAGGTTGCAAGTTGGGATGGGTGATCAGTGATCGTCGTCCGACCTCGGAAAACGGTGCCGAAGTAACAAAAAAGAGAGATCAGATAAAAGCAAAAGCTAAGAACGAATGGAATGAACGGCCTTCAGCTGCTGTGTAATTGTCACGCCAAGCAAGACATGATATGAGTAAAAACAATATGACATGAAACGGACGACCGGAATCATGTAGCGACTGGTAATTGACAGGGTACAATGCACGTAGTACGACTGACTGTACGAGCGATAATGTTGGTCCTGCCCAGTTTTATGCTCGTACGCAGAAGGCAAAACGCAGAAAAGGTTACTCCGAGAAGACGGAGAAGAAAAACGGCGTTCCCCTCCTGTCAAGCACGAATGATTGGATGGGGATGGGGACAAGGTGCTGTCAAATCCATGTTTTCTTCAGCTTCTGGACCGAAGTGCTCATCGAGTTGAGGGGAGAGTCTGGAGTGTCATTGGAACACGGCGGAAGGGGAGTCTAGAACTTGTTGAGTGTGTTTAGGGTGGTCCAAGGCATGAAGACGCCACGTGAGCTGCGCCAATCACGGATTGCTGACTAATACACGCTAGACTGGATCCAGTCAGGGCGGCCGCTAGACTACCGAGGCTAGGCCGAATCAGACTTAGGTCGGAAAGCTCTCAATCTCCCCGAGATTAATTTGATCTTGCAAGACTGAAGAAAGAATGACTTCGCCTCTATCTACATCTATGGATAACAATCAATAACGTCCCTCCAGAATCATCGTCCGAGAACTATTCCCAAGCGCAATCGTAAACTGCCCATTCACCGGCATCACCCAATTCTGCCGGCGAGTGCTCCAATAACTCAGATCCTTGCGAGTCAATGCTAACTCAACCTTCGTCGTCTCGCCCGGGACCAACTCCACCTTGTCGAAACCGCGTAGCACCCGCACAGGAAACTCAATGTAATCGCTAAAAGTGACATCCTCGTCTTTGACCTCACTCGGAAACGAGACATACAATTGCACCACTTCTTGTCCTGTGCGCGTACCGGTGTTGCTGACATTTGCAGTGACGACGACGAATGTCTCGTATAACGACGGATTACCACCCTCGCCTCCGCCGGCAGGAGACAGTGTGTATTTTGCCTTGTAGCCTTTGGGAAAGTTGAAGTGCCTCTGCTTGATTTCGGAGAGATCAGAGAGGTATGGGTAAATATATTTGTTCAGTGCTCGGAAGCCTGTAGGAAATAATGCAGACCTCGCATCTGGTGTTTGCCCATTGTATTCAGGCGGAGAGACCGGAGCTTTCGGTCGAGGTGATGGCAGAGGCGACTTCTCTCTGACGGGAGATATGACGAGTTCCGAATATTCAAAAGTCGTATAAGATAAGCCATACCCAAACTCGAATCGTGGAGTAATGTTATGTTTGTCAAAGTATCGATAGTCAATAAACAATCCATCCGTGTAGTTCACTTGCGGTACCAACGCATTTGGAAAATAGAGAATCTGCGCACTCGGACCGTAGTCTTCCAGGTTTTTGCCAATAGTGTAAGGAAGTCGTCCACCGTCAACCCTACCAAACAAGACATCTGCCAGCGCGTTTCCACTTTCTTCGCCTGGAAGGTGGGCAAGAACAACAGCCTTGATGCGTGGGTGCTCAATCCAAGCCTCTACAACCACAGGGCCGACGGCGTGAATAACCACAATAGTAACTCCATCATCGCCGCCACAGTTGTTCGCAACTCGTTGAATATATCCGTCACCCTGCTTCTGAAGAAACAAATTGTTCCGGTCTGCATTGACGTCGTCCCATTTGAGGTAACCTTCTCCGGAATCCGAATTGGCAAATACAATGCAAAGGTCGTGATTATCCAGATCCTTATCCTCGTATTTGTCTGTAGGATATCCATGAAATTCCACTTCGGTCTCGTCAAAAGACTGTTTCAATGCATCGATTGGTGTAACCAAATAAGGAAATTCCACGGCACCGCTGCCCCAACCAGACGCCAAAGTACCCTGATTACAGCTTCGATCAACACAAAAATTGGGACCCTTGCCTGGACCTGCGTCTTCTCCAAAAACACCGACGCGATATTTCTTGATATGAGAGTTAGGTCCTTGTGGGCTCAGAGGAAGAATGCCGTCCTCGTTCTTCACGACCACGGTTCCCTCAGCGGCAACGCGTCGAGCTGTAATGCTATGAGCATTTTCGCCGCTACCTTGCACATCAATGAACTGATTGACTCTTCCGGTGGCTGGATCACCCGATCCTTCAAAAAGATGACCATACTCTTCGTTTGTCCAGGATGAAAAGTTGGGAGAGGTTGGGTTGTCTCCAGGCTCGTTTTGTCCTAGCTGATACCACGCTGCAACAATCCTTGTTACCATATCATTGAGACGTTCCATCGGCATTGTACCATTAAGCACCGCGATTGTCAACTGCTTGCCCCAGAATGATTTTCCATCAGCCCACGTAGCACCGTCACCAGGCATAGACATATCGAGTCCTGCGAGAGCGCTTATAACCCCCGACCGCTGAGCAAGCCAGTCCGATTGCACGAAACCTTGAAATCCCAGCTCATCTTTCAAAATACCGTTCAGAAGCTTGCTATTGCCGCACGCATATGAGTTATTGACCATCTGATACGAGCACATGACGCTAGCCACATTGGCACGAATGCTCTCCGCAAAGGGCCAGATAAAAACCTCATGTAGAGCCCTGTCGTCGATATTCGAAGAAATTGCATCTGGTATGATCCATTCGCGGCCTTGACGGAAATGCTCCTGTTCATTCATCACGAAATGTTTCGCTGTTGCCATCACACCAGTCCGCTGAATGCCTCGAATCGTATCTGCAGCTGCGATTGCGCTCAGGACAGGATCGGGCGAGAAACCTTCCCAGTTTCGACCACCAGCAGGCGCAACCCCTAAAGGACCCATAGACGGGCCTAGGAGCACATTCACGCCTTTTCCACGAGCCTCGGTGCCTAGTAGGTAGCCGCGCTCTTCGATCAGTGAGCGATTCCACGTTGCGGCGGTCGTCAAACCAGCTGGAAAGGCAGTGATGTGATCGGCGAAACGAATACCGAGAGGACCATCCTGCAGACAGAGAGAGGGGAATCCAGAATCAATCGCAGGTCCTACACAATCCGTCAATATAAATTCGCGTGTAGAAATCAGAGACAAAACAGACCTGTATTGCCGACACACAACCCCATCGACCAACCCACCCCAGTCGTAATATTGACCTTCTCCAGCAACGTCATATTCTGCACCATCGTTTTAGCTTTGCGATAACTATGCGCCCACGTCTCCGATGTCCCGCCCCTCGGCGACGGATACCACGGCGGAGATTCCTACCCCAACCCCGTAAGCATTCCAATTGTCTAGATAGAAGAAAAGAGGGAGAGGAAATACATAAACCTGGTCCCCCCAAAAGAAACTCCTAATACTGCGCTGATAGGCAATCAACGGCAAAAAGATAAAAATAAGCCCGGCCGCGGCAACGAGCGCAAGACGATGTCGAACAATAGACTTTTTCAACAGAGAGAGCCACCAACGAAACTTAGAATCGGTCGGCGAGCGTCGTCTAGATAGTTGGCGCTTAGTTTTGCTGCTGCGGCTGGTGGCTCGACGGTTCAAAGGGGCCATGATCGTCTCGTCTGCGCCCTCTTCGTCGAGGTCCATCATGTCATTTTCGGTGTCGGAGTCTTCTTTGGAGGAGAGGTCGGATGCATTGATGGGGTTTAAGGGATGATGTGGAGTAAGACTGCTCTGCTCTGTTGATATGGCGGGTGAGTCGAGAGTGTCATGGTGTGGCACTGGCTGATACTTTGAGTCGGCCATTTTGTGTAGACAGTGAGGAAGGCGCCCAGGGGAATGAGGTCATTGATGGAAAAAGCGAGTGTCCATGTATATACACGCGCCTGCCCGGTTGTTTCCTAGATATCGAAACTACACACACGATAAGCTGTACAAATGAATCATTGTCTATACTGATGGAAAATACGATAAATTGAGGTCGATGGATGAGTTGTTGGCATTTCAAATACGTCCAGCCAAGCTTATCTTATCGCGTGCAGATCGACCAGCTATATCCAATCGGCTATATTTGCCCCTGGAATTTTTATACGAGCATCCATCGAGATTGATTGAAACGCAACTAGTATGTCATTATTTAGTTAGATATCTTACTCGACGAATATTATACACGAAGACCATATCTCAGCGTGATGCGGCCCAAGTCTAGGTACTCCGAAAATCAAACAAGTATAATTCTGTCATAGAACTTCATTTCCAGGTATATTCCGTTCATCCATTAGTCGTTCAATATCATTAAATGAAACCGGCTTAGTGAGAAACACATTAATGCCTGCCGTATACGCTTTGGCGACATGTTCACTCGATCCCAGACCGGTGAGTGCAATGATTGTAGCGGGATGCGTCGTGCCTCGATTTCGTTCAATAGATCGGATGGCCTGCGTTGCATCGAAGCCATCCATCACAGGCATACTCATGTCTATAGAATGGATTAGCAGGATATAAATTATTATCGCTTAGACGACTGAACTCACCCATAAAGATGTAATGATAGCCCTCTGTCGTCTTCTGTACTCGCTCCACGGCAACCTTCCCATTGATGGCGGTGTGCAGTACCTGGGGCGACTTTCGGTTCACGAAGTTCTTGAGGAGGGCCATATTTATAGGATTGTCTTCCACCAGAAGGACTCGGATGTCAGTCTCTGGGGTTCCCATCGCAGCTATATCCGATCCTTCTGCGGTCTTTGGAACATTAGTCAGAGTCGCGGGGTCTGACTTTGAAATACTTGGCTCGACTGTATCAGAGCTGTGTACTGCACGTATTCTGGCGGCAGGCTGAGTGTTCGGCTGTTGGATGCTCTCGTGTAGGACTACCTGAGAAACGTCTCGTGAAAGCTTATTCAATGTAGAGGTTGTGTCCCGATTCATATTTTCAATGGCTTCCATGAGTGTCCGCGCTAGTCGGTAAGGACCACATGGAAGAGTTATCTGTATCAATCTTGTTGGTAAGCCCGATGCTCTAGCTCTGATTGAGCGGAGTCCGGGCCCTCTTTGACACAAGACCAGTACAAAAGACTGATCCAAAGACTTAGGTAGCGTTTCCAAATCACTTTCCTTTGCTAATATCAAATCGCTTCGGACGGCAGAGTCCCAGCTCTGTAATTGAAGTCCGAACCACTCTGTTAAGTAATCTCGAATGATATGAAGCGAGGAAGGATCGTGGCTTTCTTCATCTCTATGCGGTAGCAAACTCAAGGTTTTCCATCTCATCTCTGTCTTTAATCTTTTGACCACATCTGTTGATCCACGGAGCGAAAAATTGCCCGGGAAAGATGGTGGACTTGGAGAATCACGATCTTGTGGACGCGCAAGTGGCAAGATTATTTTGACCACAGTGCCTAAGCCAACCTGGCTCTTGATCTTGATGGTGCCATTGAGTGACCGAAGAATGCTGCGAACAAGAGAAAGGCCAAGTCCAGTGCCGGGTGATAAGGAGTCTTCCTGGGAGAATGGGGTGAAGATATCGGTATGAAGGTATTCGTTTGAGATTCCTTTTCCTGTGTCGGAGACCGCCAACACGAGAACTTCAGATGCTGAGCTATCAGGTGATGTCGTAGAATCTGGGCCAGCGCCTTTCTTTTGAAGATCTACCCGCACAGACACAAGGCCCTCTCGGGTGTACTTGAGCGCGTTTCCAAAGACATTCATGATAATACGCCGGAGCGCACCAGGTTCTATCATAAAGTCCCAATCATGTGCTGTAACATCAATTAACACATCGACTGGACTACTATTGTACCCATCTGAAGCTCCATTGTGCTCTTCGTCAGGTTCCAATCGCCATGCCCTCGACGCTAAGTTGGTAGAGAAGATGTGTCCCGAGTAGACACTCTCAATCACATCCTCAACAAGCGCCGCAACGTGGACAACCTTAAGTATCCTGAGGGTATCGGATCGGGGTTTTTCGTTGCGCCCGCGATCAGCACGTAGTCGAGACGAGTGTAGCTGTCGCTTCATATCAAGAGAATTAATCTTGGAGTAATCCAGGATCTGCTCAAACGTATCCAAAAGGGTTTGACCACAGGCGCGAACTGTGTCCAGCAGGCTCTTTGCAAATTCGGACTCAACATGCTCCGATAAAAAATCCGTAGCTGCTAAAATTCCATGTAAAGGACTTCGCAATTCGTGCCTTGATTAATACCGTTAGTCATTGTGTTGCGAAGAGAGATCCCGAGAGATGAATCCTGACTTACGAAATACTACTAATGAAATCGCCCTTTTTCCTGTCAGATTCCTGACTCTGGGCGCGACTATGTTCCACCATCATAGACGAGCCAAATCCAAAGACACCGCCGAGTTCGACATGCGCACTAAAAACGCGCGTCTCTACGGCACTCCATCCAAAACATCCTCCAAACCAACGAGAGTTGAAAGAATCCCAAAGAGGCGCGAAAACGACTCGGGTCGCACGCGGAAAGTACTTCCTAAGAGTTTGCAGATCCTTTTCGCGCAAAGTCCCGAACGATCGAGGATGTACAGACTGTTGGGACCGTGTGGTTGAGCTTGAAACAGCAATTTCACTTCCAGAGCTTACTGCATCTTCGTCTGATGAAAAAGCTGTCCCATCCTGATAAAAGTACCAAAGGCCACCACGTGGATAACGGCGTACCATTCGACGTACAAAATGTAGATCCATTTGGGGCGCAATATACGAAGACGAAGCCGCCGAAGAGTCTTCAAAAAAGGGTCCTTTCGCGGCTAAGGCGCAAACGCTTGCCGATTTGCGCTCCTTTTCCCGGTCTAAGTCATCTAACGAATCCAACTCCGGGTGCTCGCTGGATTCAAAAATAACAACGCCACCATCCTGGCCTAAGTCCAAGCTCTCCCTCATAAGGTTTGCAGCGCGTTGAAAGGTCGAACGCGTCTTATTTGCTCTGCGCTTAGCAGATGGCACGACCGACACTTCAGGTTTCGTCGACATGGGACTATGAGAAAGCTCGAGCATATTGTCAGTAACGTCGGCCTTGTGCCCCGGGCTCGCGGATCGCAGTGAGGAGGTGTCACTCGTTGCGTGAAGATCAAAATTGTGAGCTTCCTGTTTTGGCGATTCCTGTGGACTGGACGTTCGGGATGAAGCCCGGTCGGATGAGCTGTCATGTTTGAATGTAGTTACCGGAGAAACTTCGCCATCGTCTCCTTGAACGAATGAATTGAGCCCCGAAAGCACTTTGGCTAAACGGTGACTTTCGAGTGACTGTCGTGATGTTTCCAAATACTCCATGACCGCATCTGCTATAGCGCCTAACGTTTCGATATGCGAGGGAGTTAACGTTATGTCAGGACGGAGGTCAATGACGTAGAGACTGCCGATAGTGATTCCATTGGACGTCGTCAGGGGAGTCCCGGCATAATAGCGAAAGTAGGGAGGGCCACAGACGCATGGTATGTTATTGTAGACTGGATGTTGGCGTAGGTCTCTAACGACAAACAATGGGTATCTGTCTTCTGGTGTGGGTTTCAACGTAATTGTTTTCTATGGAGGACATCAGCAATGACAATGCCACACCATGGGATCCTCGCTCTCTACAAACCCAGAACGGCTGCTTACCTCGCAAAGAGTTCCGGCCACAGGACCGTGGGAACAGCCCATCCATAGCCCATCGCCGTCATCCTCATATACATCATTGTTGCCCAAGTTGAGTGATTTCGACGCTTCGGCTACCACATACAGTGTTTCTCGATCGATTAAACTGAATCACGTTTTAGCCGCCGAGGAAGATCAGAAAACGAAAGCAAATAAATCAGAATCAAGTCATGTTCCTTGCTGCGGACCGGACCATGTCGGTAGATATTCTCTTCAGGGAAGTCAAAGACAAAGCTCTATCTACATGTGAACGGTCGAAACATACGGCAATGATAGTTCGGAGCGGACTATGTACCTGATGATAGCGCGTTGCACGCCTAATTTGATGGCGGCCAGTTGCGTCAGTGCAGTCAGTACCAGATTTGGGCTTGCTTTCCTGGAGCTCGAGGAGGGGCCGGTCAATCCAGCTGTGCGATGGCCAGAGGGAAGCAGAGCCGGATTGTCTGGTTGGAAATAATGGTATAACTCTCGTGCGCGACGATCGTCCTCATACGTTGTTGTATGATGGGCAGGTGGCGGTCCCATGCTGTCTTTCCATCTAGACTGATCGTCTCGTCTCTCTCTGCGTCGTTGTATATTCTTTGTCCTTGCCTTTTTTTTAGGACGCTGGCTGTTGATCCTGCAACACGACCTCATTCACCTGCTGCGTATGAGTGTCTGTACCAAGCAAAGACAGGGTGAATTCGGAAAATCGAAGGAAATATGTACAGAATACAATTTCCATTGAGTGGGAAGGAGCCACCCAGGGCAACTTCAACCAGGAAAACTAAGGCGAGCAATTGGGCTAGATGCCAGACGTCATTTTATCAATCTGCTGTACGCAAGTAATACGGTGAGTTTGACCGTTACGCGGCGATCGTGCGGGAAATCCTTCCAGCTTTCGGTATTGAAGCGTCTTATCGATACATGTGGTAAAACCGTGTAAATGTTCCAAGAATAAATTACACCTAGCCAGCCACAGTGTGGATCTTTGATACAGACGAGCCAATGACAGCAGAATTCACTGGATTATGCTCGGTAAAATACGAGTATCATCTCCCCGTATTTTACCAGGAACCAAACTTCGGAATCAAAATCATGTCAAGCCCCAGACAAAGACATTTCTCCTCGCGAGTTTGAGTCGAGAAGAAGCCGCCAGACTCGGCTCGATATTTTTCAACAGTCTGACACTTCTGCCAGGCCCGGCATCTGCCACCGACAGCTTTTATGATTTAGCGACGCCGTTTCATCTATCCACATCCTTGTCACTCGGATCTGGGGTCGTTTGGGCTTTAAGCGCCCGACATCAACTCCCGTACCCCTCTGCATCAAGCACAGGTTGTGAGATACCGCTACAAAATCCTACGACAGTCATTCGTTCTTTTATAGTCTTCTTTCTGGAAAGGTTCGTCGTCTTAAAATAATTCATCTTCTTCATGTCATACATTGTGCCCGCGAGACCACTTGCGGTTCGTGTGACACGCAGCGGTGTCGCAGCACCCCCCTGGCTGTGAATTCAACAGCATTGATATGGCTGACCCCCGTTTCATCCCTCGTCTACCCGGGCTTGGCTAACATCTACTTCGTGAGAGTTGGCTA
Organism: Talaromyces pinophilus; assembly: GCA_001571465.2. Classification (NCBI taxonomy): domain Eukaryota; kingdom Fungi; phylum Ascomycota; class Eurotiomycetes; order Eurotiales; family Trichocomaceae; genus Talaromyces; species Talaromyces pinophilus. Next base: position 699,363 of record CP017344.1, on the reverse strand, counting down.
GATATATCTTAGATTCGCAATATCTCTACATTAACGGCCTTTCCACTTGGATCGCCGCCAATTGACACACTCGTTTAAATCATATACTTTCCGGGCGCAACGTTATTCGATGAATTACCACGAACGAGCAAAGAACGGTGGTAACAAGAAAACAACAGTGCCATAATTATTACACAACTAGCGACATGGCATACCCCCAACAACGAATGCCTCCTCCCAGAGGTCCGCCCTCCGCACCAGGCTCCCGATCGCAAGCACCCGTAGGTTACGGTCAAGGTGGACCTGGATTTGATGGATACGGCGGAGGAGGTCCTGATTATGGCGGCGGCGGACCACGTCCAGGACAACCGAGATCACGCCCACCACCTTCTCGTGGAGGGTATGGCGGACCTGGTGGCCCGCCACCACCTGGATCCTCTTCAAGTCGATCTCGAGGAGGAGGAGGATATGGAAGAGCACCTCCTCCGGGTGTAGGTCCTCCAGGCGCAGGAAGAGGTCCGCCTCCTGGTAGTCGCGGACCACCACCTCGAGGTGCTCCTATGGGCCGAGCTCCCCCTCAACGCAGACCACCTCCAGGCGATCCATACGGATATCCACCGAACGGTCCCCCGTCGCAACGTAGAGGATCAGATGAGCAGGGACTGGCACGGCAAATGGGCGATATGAGCATTGCCTCACCTCCGACTCGACCGCATACATCAAATTCCTCTCGCGCGCCTAGAGCACCACCTGGGGACTCCTACTATTCAGATCCGAGTCAACCAGATGGCGATTATGGCTTCGCCCCTCCTCAGCGATCATATACAATGGGAAACGCACCTCCACCTATCAAAATACCGCAAAGGAGCATGACCACACCAAACTCCAGCTCACCGTATACCCCTCCTCTACGATCGCCAAAATATCCCGGTCAGAGCACATATGAGCCTCCTACAGAATATGCAGAACCGGAACCCGTTGCCGCAGGCAATCTGCTAGCACCCAATTCGTCACGTGGTGACGAGCTGAAATACAAAACGTTTAGTACTTATGTACATCACAATGTTTTTGCGGACTATTTCGCGGAACAAGATGAGGAAGAGGGAGGAGAAGGACAAGGAACGGGAGCAGGGGCGATTAAAGAAGAGGACGACGAGCTAGATATGCCGAACTTTGATGCCATGCCGGCGTCTGAGCCTGTGCACCGCCGTAACGAAAGTTTTGAGCATTCCTTGTCTTCGGAGAAAAAGCCTGGTGGTGCATACGCGCCCTACAAACCCACAACGTCAACAGAACATACAAATCAGTTTGCGGATGCCGGCTTCCAATTTGACTTGCCCGGCGATGGCATGCATAATGGTTATAATGGCAATTTTGACGGCTCGCACAGGACACCATCGATGGGATCATATAACGCACACCCTATCAGCAGTCCAGAATCTCAAAACCCGGACGCTCTTCCTGTTCATCCATCGCCATATCGTGCCGGTTTGGATCAAGCGCCTGGAGATCGGCCAGCACCAGTTCGACAATATGGTGGGCCGCCTCCACAAAATGATGCGCCACAACCAGGACTATCTGCGCCTCCTCCAGCGGGCCCTACTGGCCGGCCAACATCTCCACCCATCACGCAGACTGAATTGGAGAGACTACAGATAATTGTTCGACGCAATCCTGACGATTACAAGACTGCACTGAAACTTGCAAAGAAGTACGTTGAGGCCTCGACGCGGCTGATCGGCGATGAAGGCAAGGTCGATCCGAAGACTCGCGCTAGGAATAAGGATAAATTTATTCATGATGCGTATAAGATCGTGAAGAGATTAGTCAATGATGCTTTCCCGGACGCCATGTTTTACATGGCAGATAGTTATGGACATGGAGGATTAGGACTCCAAGCTGATCCAAAGGAGGCGTTCCAACTATACCAGTCAGCTGCCAAGGCCGGGCATGCCGAATCAGCTTATCGAACGGCTGTGTGTTGTGAACTCGGTCAAGAAGAAGGTGGTGGCACGAGAAGAGATGCTTTGAAAGCGGTACAATGGTACCGACGTGCAGCAGCACTTGGCAACACGCCGGCGATGTACAAAATGGGAATTATTCTGCTGAAGGGGTTGCTCGGACAACAAAAGAATCCTCGTGAAGCCGTGACATGGCTGAAACGAGCAGCTGATGGGGCAGATGAAGAGAACCCGCATGCCTTACATGAATTGGGTCTCATGTACGAGAGCACAGCTCCATCGGATTTTATCATTCGAGATGAAACATATGCTCGTGAACTGTTCACGCAAGCCGCTGAGCTTGGCTACAAATTCTCACAATACCGCCTAGGCGCTGCATACGAGCAGGGCCTCATGGGCTTACCTATTGACGCACGCATGAGTATTATATGGTACACCCGCGCCGCAGCCCAGGGTGAACATCAATCTGAACTCGCACTGAGTGGATGGTACCTGACCGGCGCCGATGGCATCCTCCAACAAAGCGATACCGAAGCTTACCTCTGGGCCCGCAAAGCCGCAGCTGCAGGATTAGCAAAAGCTGAGTACGCAATGGGATATTTTACCGAAGTCGGAATTGGCGTTCCATCGAATCTCGAGGATGCCCAGCGATGGTATTGGCGAGCTGCTTGTATGTCCCCCTACTCTGCCTTTTTCTGTGTATCGAAGCTAATAATATCTAGCGCAAAACTTCAACAAAGCCCGCGAACGTCTCGAAGAACTCAAAAAGGGAAGTGGCCGTATGCAAAAGACGCGCGTGTCCCGATCCGCTGTTGCGCAACAACAGCAGCAGGGTGGTGATTGTATTGTTATGTAGATTATCATTACTTTACATACATTTCTTGACTCTGCTGAGTGATGTCTTTTTTTCTTCTGTCTTTATGATTCTAGTTTTATTCCCAATATTCTTATTACGTGCTTATATCTATGATAGTTCCGCTTGATTCATGCTACCAAGACCTTTTCTTTCTCGCCCTTTTCTTGAGTGCTATTTTGAGCATTGGAGCAAGCGCATTTTGATAGTCGTGTTATCAGGAAATGACATTGAAATTTCCCGATCAGTGCCTTGGTACTCTCTACATGTATCTTAGCAGAGCTGCGCCGCATAGCTAGGCTAGGGTTTTTAGAGTCGGATTTGGACTCGTCCTGGTAAATTTTCAGCCAAATCACAGTGTCTAACCATATCTGTACTCCGCCAGATATCCAGAACAAGTCTTAACTCCCCTAGACCCTGCCTAACCAGAACTATCTCTACACTTTTCCATCTCAAACTCCACAATAATCCACTCTAGGCCCGCTTTGTTGTAGCTCGGATCTGGCAGCTTTCCCGGTCGAGTAGGCACTAAGGTGAACTAAACGCACACTAAATCTGTTAAGTGCATAGAGGCTAGAGCTTGTCTACTTGTAGCCTTGTTAGCGCTTTAGTTGGATGGTTATGTACATGATTCAGGCTAAGCAGGCTTGCTAGAGACTTAAGGTACTGGCCAATGGTGAACGTTAACACAAGCCACTAACTTTGGGAGGTCCCCTTTTTGAGTCCTAATTTGTAGGCGAAGGAAACGCATTTGCGTGCACAGGTGGAGGACCCTAGAGGGCGTTTAGGTATAAATAGAGGTTGTTCTCCATGAAGAAATAATATTTCTCTAAAGATTGTGAATTACTTTTTTGCGCTTTACACACCGACGAAAGATTATACAATCAACATGCGCACCTCCCTCATCCTCGGCGCAGCCCTAACTGCCCTCACCGTCCAAGCCGACTCCTCCAGCACAATAACCGGCTTCTTCGCACCCAACTGGGACGTCAACGTGCCCGAATACGGCGGCTACACCAGCACCGCCGCCAGCCTCGCAGCCATCAACACCGACGCCGCAACCTACCACGTCGGCTGCGTGAGCGGCGCACCCAAGACAGACTGCGACTACCCCAGTTCCTGGACCATCGTGCAAGGGCCCGCAACCGTGAGCGTAACAGCCGTCTACATCGCGTCCACATCCGGCAGCGCGACCAGCTACGATTTAACGGTTACCGAGTCGTATGAATGTAGTCTCAAATCGTCAACGCAGTCGGCGAGTTGTACGATGAGTGTGGGAATAACCGGGTCTGTGGATGGCGCGAAGTATACTTCTTCGACGTCGACGAGTGCGACGTATACGACTGCTCCCTTGGCTGCGTATGACCAGTTGACGGTTACGGCGGGGTTGAGTTCGTTGACTGCTACTGCTACCGGCACGACGAAGACTGGCGGTGCAGCTGCTGCGACGGGTGTTGTGGGCTCAATGATTACGGCTGCGCCGGTGGTTGCTGCTGCGGTTGCTGCTTTGCTGTGATTGTCTTTGTTTTTTGTTGTGAAACTACGTTTAACAAAAAAAGAAAGGAAAACCCTCGTTAGTTGAATTATTTGCGCTTCCCAGCACCTAGGTGTAGTCCCTCCAATGCAAATCTAGACATGAAATAGATGTATTTACACCAACATAAGGTAGGTATATGTAACTGTCAGTATATGCATGAAATATTGAAACATACATTAACGCAAGATTCGCAAAACGCTTGACGATGCTCACCAGGCCGGAGCCTTCTATTCCAAGCAGCTTCCCTTGCTATTGCGTTCTAAAGCTTTGCCCGTTGGGCCCTTTCTGCGGTTCGTAGCGCAGCGAGCGAGTCTTCAATCACCTTTGCAACTGCAATGCACTTCTCCTCTTGTAGCTTCGGAGTAATGACCTGAACGCCAACAGGGGCTCCGTGGACAAGGTCTATATCATCTATTTCAGTCAGCAATCTTTTTTTTTGGCTTGCGAGATAGAGAGCTTACATTGCTGATGATTAAACTCATCGCTCTTGTTCCTTGGTTGATGCATCATCCACTCCTTATCCACACTGGGATCATCCTTGGTCCGGTCTGCCTTGGTTACCGGAACGGCCAGAGCCGGGTAGTCTAACAAGTTCCAGATTGATGTGTATCCCACATATTGATGGCTTTTTATCCAGGTTTGGGGCTTGTATCCCACCCAAGGTGTGATAGGCATGATGAGAGCGTCGAGACCGGCGGACGTCCATCGTTGAAGGTATTGTGTTTCGTAGGTGTATTTATCGGAGATTAGCTGTTTTCGTTAGATACTAGTTTTCGAGCTGAGAGGGTTGGGGTAAACATACTTGATGGGTTTGTGATGTAGTCAGGATATTGTGAGGCTTTCCAACGAGCATGCCTTCAATCAGTGGCTCACCACTCAGCTCACACAACCTGCGACAGGCTTCGCCACCATCGGAGAGGATAGCTTTCTCCCAAAGTTGGTACGCATAAGCATGGCTCGAAGCGTCCCATTCAAAAACTGGATACGTATCAGCTTATATCAATATGTGTTTATGATAAAGGATTTACCAACCTTCGTGACCTGCCTCTCGCAAGGCCTGTGCTACCTCCTCTATTGCTCTCGCAACAGGCGGTTGCACTTTCACAACGCCGTCATCAACAATATACCCGATTCGCAGCCGTTTTGTCGTCGTGCAGAGTTCCGTTCGCCAAGGAATTGGTGTGACTTGGTGGTCAATCTCCCACGGCCTTGCCGCCGGCAAAGCCTCCATGTATTTTTCCACTGTTGATAAACTCATTGCCATTGGGCCTGCCACTGAACGAACGATATCTTGTCGGAGACTAAATCGAGCCGGCGAATAAGCAACCTACCCCGAAGTTAGGAAGATTCACAACTTACCCGCTCCGCTCATACGGCTGCCTGCCTGTACTAGGCGAAAGACCATACATCCCACATAGATTGGCTGGAATCCGAATCGAGCCGCCTACATCTGTGCCTATACCTAGGATACTACCCCGGGCACTCACAAGAGATCCTTCACCCCCCGAGCTGCCGCCGGAAATGAGATTTCGGTTGAGGGCGGACACGGATTGGCCGAAGACGTGGTTAAAGGAGTCAGACATCTGCTCACACGAATCAATCAGCGGTCATCTTACGTACATAAATAGTTGAGAAACTACGCACCATCATTGATTGGGGTACATTGGTCTTGACATATAAAACCGCACCAAGTCGGCGAAGTGTTGCCGCGGCGTTTCCATCCTCGGCCGCCGGCTTATCCGTGAGGCCTACCCAGCCTATGTCAAGATGTCAGTACTTTTTGAAATTGTCCTGGCTCTGAATTGACTAACCAATGCACGAGTCTACTCCTTTTACATGGAAAAGGTCTTTGATCGAGACCGGTAGACCATGTAAAGGGCCTATTAATTCCCCTGTTTGCTCAAGATAATCATCCAATTGTCTAGCTCGCTCAAATGCGTCTTCCAAAAAGATCTCTGTGCAACAATTCGTCAACTGGTGAGCCAGCATCGCTCGTTTCGCAAAGGCTTTGGTGACCTCGAGAGACGATAATTGGCGACTAGCCAGTTTGTGCAGCAGAACATTGACATCGGAGGTCTCCGTGATACCCAGTTCCCGCGCTGATAATAAATTGCTTTTTCGAATGTACTCCAACGCATCGGCGACTTCGTCAACCGACGGGATGGAAGCCAGACGCCATTCCGCGGGAATCAGCAACGCCTGTACTGCCCGTTTGATGCGAGCGCGCTCTTGATATGTGACTGGGGTTATTGTCGATATCATTGTAGTTGACATGTCGTGTGGTGATGGATTCTAAAGATGGACGCCGCCCTGGACAGGCTGAAATGAGCCAGGCGCGCCATTAAATATATAGCTTGCATCTTGCAAGACGAACAAGAGGATCCATGGTGGGTCAAAAGATAGGAAGATTAATAATAAACAACGGCGATGATATCAACGCCAAAGGGGCGAACATCTTTGTTTATCACGAAGGTTCATCAAAGCGGCGCAAGCTCGGGCATGGGGATGGCGGGTGCACACCCTTTTTGTCCAGGGAGCAGTGGGCAGAACGAGAAGGAAGAAGAGAAAACATCGCGAGATAGAGAGGCGTTTCGACGGGGAAGGAGCCAATCAGGTGACACAGCTCGCGAGGAAGGAGCGACTGTAGATTGCCTTCCTGAGTTGGCAAGCGAGGCAGGTGCGCGCCTTCCGTAAGATATTCGCAGGACCTGGGAACCCCCAATAAGATCAGCCTCCGTCTCCCACTCATCCTTCACCTCGCTCAAACTCAGAAGAGACTCCGCGAACTACTCATGCATCGTCGTCCAGAGAGAGTATAGTTCTTACGTCTGGTAAGTTGTGCTAACTACTGGTCTATTTTAGCAGCTTACTCTTTGGGATGCTACTACTACGCCGCACGTACGAGAGTCGTGAAAAACAAAGCAATGTATTATCGTGCCTGCTGGCTAACTAATCATGGAGATGCGGATATCAACGGTATGTATGTGCCCTATATATATATGCCAATTACTATTATTCATTTCGTATACTCATGAAGTTTGTTCATGCCAGTCCCTCTGCTCGCCATTTCGCCTCACACTTGGCTTGTCCGTCGGGGTATCGTGGGAAATCGGATGCACGGCAGTTGCGCCAATAAGTCCGCACAATCTCGCATTGTCGAGGATGCGTGGCATGCATGCCAGCCAGGTAGGCTGTCGCTGCCAGGTGAATATAAATTCCGGAAGTGGGCGGCATGATGGCAATCACCCTGCATGCTTGATCAATTGCAGTCGACAGGGCTTTGCGTCGCGACAATGACCCCGCGTCGCCGATCCGACTGATAATCGCTATGGCAGCCGTGCACCGCCATGCGTTCTCGACGAGTGCCTTGTCGCTAGATCCAGGTTCAGCTCGGAGCAAAAGTTGATCGAGGGCTTCAAAGCTAAGATCTAACGTGTTGATGTGATTACCAGCCTTGGCGAGGGTCACAAACAAATGGAAAGTATCAACCGGACACCCGACATTAGCGAAAAATGCTTCGCTCAAAGTCTCGCGATGCCAGTCATCAAAAATCAGCCCGTTACTGCCCCGGATGATCGCACCCATCGTGTCGAACCACACCAGATGCGCAACAATTTCATTCAGTCCAGTGAGTTCATGCGATAGCCGATCAAGATCAGCCTTGTTATGGCAGTGAAAATCGAGCAATGACCGTGCCCCGTTCAAATGGCACTGCCATTCTCCAAACGAGCCGTCACAGACCTCAAAGAACGCAAACGTTGCTATGCCAAACAGCGCAATGGGATGAGCCTTATCGATGGCTTCCGTCAACCTCATGAGCGCTTCGACATGATACTGAACAGCATCCACCGATTGCCTATCTGTTGAGACATTCGACGTGGGCTGCCCTTTCATTCTAACCCGGATAAAGTCCCATATTCGCGATACCAATTCTATAGCTTCCGGTGCCAAATATCCTCCACTTGCTTGTGTATTGGCGTCTTTAATCTGCTCGTAAAACGCAGCAAGGCGCTTGATGAAACTGTATTGGTTTACTGTCATGTATCGGTCATGCATCTGCAAAGTCGCCGCTATCGGTGTAGGCGGTTTACTGCCGTTCGGATTCGGTTTGGAGCGATCTGATGGCGATTGCGATTCTTGCGACGACGCTGGCGTCGCAACTTTTTCGCGAGGACGCCTCTGCCCAAAATTCGTGTCTGTAGCCCAGACTACCCTCTGCGGATAGCCGCCGCATGGCAACCCGGACTGTACACATGGCTGACATCGCGGTCGATTTAAATCGCATTTGATGCCTCGAGTCTTGCAGCTCTGGCAGTCCCTGTCCCTACGGATCCCACGAGGTTTCCCTTTTCTCTTGCCGGCGATCTTGGCCCCCATCGTCTGGCGAACGACGGTGCAGCGAATAACGGGTTCATCAACAGGCCACCTTTCTCAGAGGCGTGAGATGCATCCTAGAAGTTCTCCGAGATCAGACGAGTTGAGAATAGCACCGTGTGAGAAGTCATTTCATGCCGTGTCGTACTCGCCAATGCGCTATTTTCTAACTCGGAACAAGTAAATAAGCAGAAGGGGAAACGATATTGCCAACAAAGAGCGGCTTGTCAACTAGGTAAACGCTACCCAGCAACTGACTAATCTGACAAACTGTCACTAACGCAGCCAGAAAAGAACATGGGGGAAACAAAGGAAGGAATCGGGGAGACATGCAGACAAAGCGAGAGATCAGACAGCAAAGCCCACGGCCGATAAGGACTCTGACTTTTGTTAGACTTGGGCGAGGCGGGGCAGCCTGGTTAAACCCGGTCGCAGCGCCAATCAGTGCTCGAATGGCTACCGCACCCCTGTCTTCTTGACTCTTTTTGCTAACTCTTTTTGCCCGCGGCCCGCAGTCCCCCTCAGAGGCTAAGCTTATCTTTTCCGCGCCGTGTGATTCGACTTCTGATTTAATTCATTTGATTCGGCTTGCTGCACAGGGGCTGCAGATTTGTCTTCCTGCAAATCAGTGTCAGACGACCGCTCAATTATCCCTGACTAGGCAATGTAGGCACGCTTCCTGGTCAGTATTACAATTATTAATGTACCTTATTGACCGCGATAATTCCATTGTGCAGTGACTTCTGAGCAGAGAAAATTACAGTCCGGAAGAAAAAAGAAACGATTTGTCTGTCTTGATGGGATCGGTACATAAACCGTGAGCCGTCTTTTCATCCGTTGACGGCTCACATTGCATCAAAGAACGGAGAGTTATTGAGATCGAGGACGGCAGAAAAGGGATTAATAAATATTTTGTTTGGCGCAAACTTCGCCATGGAGTTCAATCCAACGGAAAATCCCAACGCGATGCTTCCTCCCGGTACTGTGCATCTGGTTGCTGAGCAATCAGACAGAATTATTCTGGTTCCTAAGCCCTCATCAGACCCTGACGACCCATTGAATTGGTCCAAGAAACGAAAATGGTTGAATGTCACTTTGCTCTTGTTCTATGTCTTCACCACAGGCATCGGTGGTACCTCAGTGTACTCGGTCTTCACTCCGATCTCGAAAGACACGGGCATCAGTATAGCCCAGCTTAACAACGGTACCGGGTATCTTTTTCTTATGGCAGGATGGACCAATGTCATTTGGCAGCCTCTTGCTCTGACTTTTGGGCGACGACCTATTATTCTCTCGAGCTTGCTTTTTTGCGTCGCCATATCCGAGTGGACGGCGTGGATTGACCATTATCCATCTTGGGCGGCGGCACGATGCTTATATGGGTTGGCCTGCGCTCCAGTCGAAGTACTGCCACAAATCTGTATTCCGGATGTGTTTTTTGCCCATGAAAGAGGTGCTTTTATCGGATGGTACATGTTTGTACTCTGTGCCAGCAATTTCATCGCGCCTCTCATCGCAGGATTCATGAACGATACTTATGGATGGCATTGGGTGCAGCACTGGGCTGCTCTGATTTTAGCGCTGAACTTTGTGCTTGCCTTTTTCCTGTACGAGGAATCCATGTATGCGCGTACAAGCGTCGAGGGCGAGAAAGTGAATCAGCTTCCCGGCATGGATGACACACCTGCTATTCAACAGTTTGATGTGACTGCGGGCTATTACAAGAAGAAAACATTCTTACAGAGAATGAAGCTATGGTCTTATAACGGAAACTCGTTCTCGCAGATTGTTCGCATCGCATATCGCCCCATTCTAATTTTCTTCCTTTTCCCCAACATCATGTGGGCTGGCTTTATGTATGGATTTGCCTTGGCCTGGTACGTTCACTCCTTTGCAGTACTTTTGCAACGAAGAACTTCTCTAACATCCATGCCAGGTACAATGTGTACAATGCGACTACTTCATCCATCCTCTCGGCGGCACCCTATGATTTCTCTGCTGCTATTGTCGGCCTCTCTTACGTAGCCCCATTGATTGGTGCTATCGTCGCAGGAATTGTCTCTGGCCCGGTTGCTGATTGGCTGACTTTAAGATTAGCCTCACGACACAGAGGTCTTCGTGAGCCTGAGCAACGTCTCTGGGGATTAGTGGTCTACTGCATTTTGATGCCTGCAGGTCTCTTGATCTGGGGCTTGGGTGCATACCACCACGCTCACTGGGCCGTCCTCCTTCTCGGCGGTCTTCTATGCGGTTATTGCAATGTTAGTGGCGGTGCCTATGCCCTTGCTTATGCCGTCGACTGCTTCAAGGAAATTTCTGGCGAAACGATTGTTTCCGTCATTCTCTGCCGGAACACACTTAGCTTTGCTTTCAACTATGCCATTACACCGTGGATTGATGCACAAGGCCTGCAGAAAACGTTCATCGCCGTTGCCATTCTGTCCTGGGCGTTTGGTATGAGCTTTTTGCTCATGGAGTGGAAAGGAAAGGCATTAAGAGTGATGTGTGCTGAAAGGTACTGGAGATATGTCAAAACACAGGTGGTGAGATTTATGTAATCTCCAGATGTCCGCCCACGAACAACAACAGGCTATGCATGCGCAATATTAGATTCGGGCTTAACAAACTACTAATATTAAAAATGAAAAATGAGCTATTTCGGAAATATTGTATTTCGGGCATAACTAAGCTAGCCTTTCGGATTCAAGTTCTAATCATACAATCCTCATGATCGACGTCGACGTATCCCCTTAAATACAGCACCAACCGACTTAATCGATCTCACAGCCTTACCCGTCTGATCCTTTACCTTCTCTTTCAAATCCCTCAACCTCCTCTTCAATATCCTCTTTTTCTCCTTAAAAAAATGTCGCGCACGACCATCATCAGAGTCACTCGGAGTCCAATCAAATCGACTCACGGGAGGCGCCTCACTCTCCCTACCCCGAGACCCGATACTGCTATTATTCGTCGCGATGTTGGAGGGAATGTATCGCTCAGAGAAATCATCGCTGTAATGATACATGTTCAAGATCTCTTCAACGGCGCCGTAGGATTGTCGTGAGCCAGGTGGTCTTGTTAGTGTTGGTGCTGGTTCTCGTGGTCCAGATGGGCGTCGTACCGGTCGTTGGAATCTGTCTTCTTCTTGCCCCTGCCGGCGAGTTGGTCTTCGTCCTAGTAGTTCGGATGCTGGTGATCGTGGTACGAGAGGACGTGATCTTGCCCGTTGAGGCCTGGATTCTGCTGCTACAGTCCTTGGATTTGCGTCGCCTACCTGTTCACCATGAGTTTGTGCTGCGGCTCCACGGCATCTTGCTGCTTGTCTCTGGGTGACTACAGCTTGTTCTCGCGGTCCGAGTGGACGTGATCTCGTCCTTTGAGGCTTGACTCCTTCAGCTACTGTTTCAGTCCTTGCTTCGCGATGAGATGTTGTTCGTCTCAAGACAGGCGCTAGTTCCCGTGGTCCGAGTGGACGTGATCTCGTCCTTTGAGGCTTGTCTCCTTCAGCTACTGCTTCCGGTTTGAGTTCGCCTACCTGTCTATCTTCTGCTTTTGGTTCTGCAGGTCTAGCTTCTTCCTGGCGGGTTTCATTGGATGTTGCATGGGCCACACTTCTGAGATTCTCGGTATGGAGGTCCTCTGAGATCTGGGGGACTGCTCTTGTTTTTCCCTGTGTGTATACTGGATGCATTTTGGAAGAGCACCTGGATTAGGGACAGGTTGTGTGGATTGAAGGGACTTTTGGATGTGTGTTGACATAATTTTGGGTACAATGATGTTTCTGGTCTGGTTATTATATTTTTCTTATATGAATTGACTTCTTTCATCAATTGAGATGGTAGTAGACCCTTTGTAAGGAAGTAGTTGTATCTGTACCATGTCTGTGATAGGTGATTACTGTTATAGACCAGACCATCTACTGGATTTTACATTCACATACCAATCATGTTTTTTTTGGACATTGTATATTGTCTTTTTGTAATCTTTTAATTATCTGGCTCATCATACTTATAATCAACGTCACATCTGGGCTGTGTTCACAGAATGGTAATAGTTTACGGCATCCCTGGTCAGCTGATTGTACAGCCTTGAGTTGCATTCAAGTGATAGCCCCAGAGAATTAGCTACCTAGCATAAACCATTATATCTAAATCTCAGCATGAATATACTCCTTCCACTTTCCAAATCCCACCTTCCCATACCAATCCACTTTATCCGTCGAATCAACAAAAACAGCCTCAACACCCCTCTTCTTCATATTTTCCATAGCATGACACAACAACGCAAGACCTACACCTCTACTTCTATGCGGTTCATCTACACCCACGCAGCCTATAATTCCCGTCTTGAGGGATAAGTCGCCACTTGCCAAGGGAGGAAAAGCCCAGTTTTGAGCTACAAAGTCGTCGTCTGGGGAGAGCATGAGGGTCCATGCGATTTGGGTGTTGGTCTCTTTGTCGAAGGCTGCCATGATGCTTGAGGGGTGTTTGGAGGGAGGGAGGGAGATGTATGTTTCGACCCAGCCCTGTTTCCAGTCCTTTAGTCCTGTCTATGATAGCATCAGGCAGTAGAAACATGAAGATAGTACTCACTGTATAATGAGAGAAATTTCGTTTCTGCCCAACAAGACAATCCTCAAATTCCTCAGGTGTCTCTATCACCTTATATATCACACCAGCCGCAGCTGCTTTATCAAGATACTGCTTTGGCGACACAAATCCCCTTATATCCTGATATAGATCCGCATCTCCGCCACGACGCAACCGAAACCCACGATGAACAAAAAATTGCTCTGTTTCCTGCGCCAAATCAGCCGGTAAGCCAGGCCAGAAGCGAGGGAAATAGCTCCTCAAGGAAACATTTTTGCATCCATGGTTTTCGTAGAGATATTCTCGCGTTACGGAGAGTAGTTCGGTGCCGATACCTTGATGCTGTTTTGCTGGTTCGACGGCAATGACGGCGATTTCAGCGGAGGTTTCTCCTTGGTTCTGGGATATGTAAGATAAACAGAATCCAATTATTGTGTCGGTTTGTCTATCCTGAGCGACGAAGTGGTGGCCGTGGGGTTGATTGATTACTTTGAGGAGGTTATCGGCTGATAAGTGATACTCAGGAAGGGCCGCGTTCCAAATCTTTAGTATGCCATCACTCATGGAATCTTTTTGAGACTCATCTAGGGCTTGGATTCTGTACTCTTTATCTCGTTGCTTGTTTGGTGTTGATGCGACTGGTAACGTCCCCTTTGCAGGCAGTCGGCCAAAAATCACATGGATGGCAGATGAAAATGCCTCCACGGTAGGCTCATAGGTAGCAACATATGTCTTGATTGACTCTTCGTCATCAAGAAAGTCATATGGGCTACAGTTAGCAATCACAATCACGTCCTTGCGGCGTTTGGCCACTTCAAGAGCGAAGTTTTTCTGTCCTTCTGCCTCCTTTGCATTTCTAGTAACTAGAATCACAATATCGGCATCAGTTTCGACCATCTTCCAGTGTTCTTCTGAAAGCTCTCCTGTATCCGGGTAGTTGAATTGTATTATAGAGGAAGCCATATTCCCGATGACTTGTTCAAGCACATCGATGTAGGTTTTGTGCTTGGGACCACCATCGTCGACTGCTCCTCCAGCCGGAATCTTTCCTCCTGGTGTGAGTAACAAAACTTTCGAGACGTGTTTTGAAATTGGCAAGACTCCCAGGCTGATTCTGACCACCGTTGTCGATTGCGAGTATACCTTTTCTGCAATCTGTTGGTGTTTTTCGTTCATCTCCTGTAACTCAGTTAGAAACGCCTCATCTGCAGAGCGTAACGCATGTCCCCAACTAAGAAATCGTTGCTTGAGAGTTGTGATCCGGCATAGAGACTCGTCAATGCGTGACTCTGACAACTCTCCAGATCGTACCGCTTGAACCACTCGCTCAATAGACCTGACTTGTACATCATACGTATGGCAAATCATCACACTATCGCTACCTGCTCTTAGGGACATCAAAGCTCCTTCGACTGTCCCGTAAGTAGCACGAATACCGTCCATCTCAAGACAATCAGTCACAATGACTCCATCATATTTCATATCATTTCGCAGAATACCCAACGCTTCTGGGGAAATGGTTGCCGGTAGGCCCTGTGATTCTGATCCATTCGTGATCTTGGGTAGAGCAATATGAGCCGTCATGACAGCTTCAATACCCTCAGCTACAGCTCTTCTGAATGGAACCAGTTCGCATCTCTCAAGTTCGCTCCGAGACTTCGTAATAATCGGAAGACCATGATGCGAATCAACAGCCGTATCTCCATGGCCCGGGAAATGTTTCACTGTGGGCACAACACCACACTCGCGGAGACCCCGCGCAGTTGCGCTTGACATTCTTGCGACGAAATTGGGGTTGTCTCCGAAGCTACGAACGCCAATCACTGGATTTAACGGCTCAGAGTTGATATCGCAGTCTGGCGCATAGTTCATGTTGATGCCGAAGAAGCTGAGCATTTGTCCTGTGCATTTTCCAATTTCGTATGCATTTTCGGTGGCTTTGGTGGCGCCGAGCGTCATCTGTCCTGGTAGTTGCGTGGCGGTTGGGGGAGTGATTCTTGTTACTACGCCATTTTCTTGATCAATGCCGATGAAGAGGGGCTGTTCATGGCCTGCATCCTTGGCTTCTTGTTGCAGGGAGAGTGTCAGGGTCTATTTTACAGTCTTTTAGTATCATCTTCAATAATAGCGAAACCACTTATAGGCTGAATTCGAGGGGAAGGAAAGGGGTTATACTTGAAGTTGAGCAGCATCCTTGATGTTCCTTCTGAACAAAATGACAGCTCCTAGTCCATAATGCTTGATCAGTGTTTTGATTTCAGGACTTGGAGTATAACCATGAAAGCCGACTGCGAAAAGCTATCATATGTTAGCATGCATCTTCGGCTGACACACAGCATGGCGGATGGCATCGTTATATTTTCTTCAACAGGTCAGAAGCGTACCTGTCCAACTTTTTTGCGCAATTTGAAGTCATCAGACAACGGCATTATCGAGCGATAAGAATAGATGTTCTTCTAGCCAATAATTAATGCCTTTAATTGTATTCAGGAGCCCGCCTCACGATATGGTTACGGCAAGTACTTGATGCTAGGTGGTCTTTGCATCAACCTGGATCAAATCTGACTTGGAAACGTTTCTTGATCTGATCGTAGTTATCGGAACGATTAAAGTCGCCCACTTATATTCCTTAAATAATTGATAGTATGTCTCGATGATTGATGTGATACTCGAGAAGTGAGGTTGATGAGGGGATGAAGTGGGACATCCTTCCAATGACGCCGATACATAGCGAATAGATGCCTGGATGGGGGCTGTAGCCCTAAGCCCTAAAATCTTCAACCCATCTTCCCCCATTTCGCCCTTCAATGCGGGAGATTTTCATTAATCATGAATACTTGTATGTTGCGTAAAGTGTATAAGATAATATGTACGAAATCTTGGACCGCTAAATAGACTGCATTAAAATTTTGCTGACTTGCACTCCAGGTGCTGGAGACGTATTGAGATATTACATATGTATAGGAACGAGAGCACGTTTTTGACCTGGACTGATAACTACCTAGTATCCATGCTAGATGATATACCGGAACCCCGGAACACCATCGTTCTCTGGACGCTCAACAGGATCCAGCTCCTCCAAAGGACCATACAGACGATCCATCTTCTTGTTCTCCTGCCATAAACAAAAACTCAGCACCAACGCTGTGACACCACACAACAATGCAAAAGCGCAGCAAATCCATGATCCTTCACGGTACAGCGGTGCTTGGCTTGAAGGAAAAACATTTGTCCCCAAAAGAGGACCGCACTGTCCCACTGTCATGATAATCCAAAGTCCACCGGCTCGCTTCGAACTGGTGCAATTGGTATTCGCGTTCCAAATGAGTACGATAGATGTAGCGACAAAGATCAGAACTGCAAAGAACGTTCCGACATATCTCGATATCACTGATGTTGTAGCACCGAGGAGAATAAATCCGACTGCGGAAAGGAAGGCGAAGAAAGCAGCAAACGGTCCACGGAGACGAACCCTATCTGAGAGTATACTGACGCCAATGATGAGAAGGAAGCATAAGAAGTATGGCGGGGCGAGAAGGCCGTTCGACTCGACTGTCGTGAATGAACCCATTTCCGAGACGATTGTTGGGAGGAATAAAGGCAGAGAAGCGAAGCTGACGTTGTTGCTGAAGTTCATTATTGCGAAGAGATAATCTGGAGTTGTAATTAGTATCTGACGAATGAAAGGACGCGCCCGGAAGTATTATGAAGCAAAACATACTCTTGTAATCTTTGAATGCTTCTCCGACCTGGCCCAGTTGGAGTCCTTCGTGCTCATAGTCATCCGGCTGAGAAGCAGCAATCTGTCGCGCAACTTCTCGCTCCCTCGCGTTGAGGAACTTTGCTGTTGTTGGCGAATCCGGCAAATAGAGGTAAGTAGCCACAGCCAACAGCACCGTGGGAACACCTTCAATGATAAACAAAAATTTCCACGAGCTAATACTCGAGTGAGCCTGTGCCAGCCCATAAGCCAGCAAGTTTCCATAAACATTCGCCAACGCAGCTCCAGACAAGAAGATACCGAATCGTAAACCTAACATTTCCCGAGGATAGAAGAATGAGAAGTAAAGAGGAATACCGGGACCAAACATTGTTTCGGCCCATCCGAGGAAGAAACGGCAAGCCATAAGCCCGCCCCAGCTTGTTACGGTGGCTTGTAGGGTACTAGCAAGGCCCCAGAAGACAACAACCGCTGAAACCCATTGGTGAGGTTTGAAGAGCTTCCAGCCGAGTGTCGAAAATTGGAAAATAATGTATGCAATATAGAAGATGGTTCCAAGCCACGAGTACTTGTTTCCGGAAATGTCGATATCTTTTGCGAGGCCGATAGTCCTTGCATTTCCTAAATTTGATCGCTAACAGCTTTAGTATTCACGACTCACTGCCGTTCTATCATATCGAAAAATACGAGGAACTCACGTCGAGAACAGAAAATGTGTAAAGCAAAAAGCAGAATGGAAGCAGACGAAGATCCAGTTTGCGCACAACTTTTCGCTTCTCATCTTCTGTGTAAGGGTGTTGTATGCCATTCTCGAAATATTCAAGAGCATCGCCCTTCTCGATCTTTCTCTCCATAGTGACGTTCTGTTCCGTCTGCGTCTATGTATCAAACATGAAGTTTTTGCGGAGTCCGAAGCTACAACCATCGAATTCGGAGCAGCAGAGAGATGATTTATGGAGTCCAGTCGCTGGCGACTTGGTCCTTGCACGTTTTGAACCCACGCGTGTTTCTCCACAGTAAGTGGATAGCGATGAAGGGGCCGGGGCACGGGAGTGACGGCACCTGGGGACGTTGGGCGCTTTTGGGAGTCGGCATGATGCCGGAACTATATCCCCAAGGGTATTGTTCCTTGAGAGAACTCCACTTATGTAGTCTATGTACGGATTGAGCTTGATACATACGTAGATGCATCTTATGTGCATGAATGCTACCTTGGTACGTGTGAAGAAATCTTTCCGGTGAGCTTCAAAAGTGATCGGTTTTCCGGGAATTTTCCGTATTCGGTTGTAAGCACTAACCGGAGGTTGATAAGATTTTCAAAATTATTATAGGTAGCTATATGCAACTACGTATTTTCTTTAGTAGATATCACACTGTAGGCGAGTTGAAAGTCGGTTGATGATTACTATCAGTCCGGAATGTCATTGGGCAAGCATGTAAGTAACTTCTATCCAGAACCGCGAGCCACTACCCCTATGAAAGTATCTACATGCTTGGCATTGAGGTATAGCTCGATACTCGGTCTGGTATTGCAAAGTTGAAACCAAGAATGAACTATGGATTAACACAAGTGGAAAATAGCGGAGAAAGAAATCGACGCTTTGACTGTAGGTACCTCGAATCTTGGTGCATATCTGGATGATAAAATTTCGCGAACAGGTACGGAGGATAAGTCTCCGTATGGAAAGATGCTGAAAAAAAGATGTGAAAGATTGATGACTCGTGTTGCTTGTCCCTCGTTTATCAGGTAGTGTAAAACTGGAAGTGACGTGCATACTCAACTGTTATTGGCGTTCAAGTCGTCCGATTCTAGCTTGGACCCTTTTTGATAACCTGATCTCATTCGATCATACACGAACGCCTCCTCAAAGGCGAAATGTGCTTCATTTTCATCATCACCACCGCCGAATACAAGATGCTTTAGGGGCGGCGGACAAAGACGGCCAGTGGCCATTATACCTTGCTTCTGTCTAGCTCGAATCCCTTCCATGATATAATCCTTTTTCAGGTCCCGTGTAATATTTGCTATAGATTCAGCATCCATATCATGAGACAGAACCAGGTGATTTAGGAACTCGACGTCCGAATTCAAAGTGGGCGTAGTACATCCATCCATCATGCAGAAACAAGGATTCTCGGCTTGATACAGAGACACGGCCTTTCCCTTTATTAGCCTGTCTTCGTTAAGGCAATTTTCCAAGGATAACTTCGCAAGAGATTGAAATTTCCGCCTACTCTGTTCATTCATGTCGCGGACCCAAGCTGGCGCATTCAAATCTTCCGTTTCGCTGTTGGTGCGTTTTCTCTTCTTTTCTTCTCCGGTGTCATATATGGAGTCCCACTCCAAGAGGTAGTTATCTTGACATAGTTTGTGCCAGGGACGCAGATGTTCCAGTATAAAAGTGCGGTAATCGGTTATCGCCCAGAGATGGATCTGATCAATAAGATCAAGTAGCTGATATGCCTTTTCCTTATTTGTGACATGGCCACTCCATAATTTCTGGAACACCTATAAAACCCATGTCAGCTTTCCTCTAGGACATTACAATTTGGTCGCCAAAACAGCGGGGCCATTTACATAAACATTCTCGCTCAACTCGGGCACACCGGCATGCTCCATCGTGAGACGTGGACGCCTATACCCTACGAGGAGATGCCAGTAAGCCCCAAATGAGGTTAATGCAAAGACTTGATAATTATGGCTGGTTCTTGTCTGATAGGGCCTGGGACTCCCCACCGGTCCAGATTGTCGAGCCATTTTATCCAGCATATCAAGGTAATATGCTGCAGCACTGCATGCTTGTCGCCTTGCGACACGGCAGTCGCCACTCCATTCTTTGGCCTCATATACCATGAAGGGGAAGGCAAGACTAATATCCAATCTGCTCGGATCCGTGACAAGCCCATACTTGGGGTGCAACATAAGCTATTCCAGGCGCTCCCATAGCAATTCAGAGGTCCATTGAGGCAGTTCGCTGTCGCTTTCTGTGAATGTCGCAAGGCCAAACGTCGCATCGGGAGTTCGCTTCACAAAGGAAGATTTTCCGGATATGGGTTTATAAAGGATTGGATCTACATCCGGGATTGTAGTCATGTAGTCATGTTTATCGCTATAAATAATATGAATATTAGCATAGTTTGCAAGCTTTTGTTGCGGACGTAGTACTCACATTGCTAGACAAGGATCATCTCTCATAGGTCGAAAAACGTCAGACCACGCATCTAGTCCCAGGCGTATTCACTTTTATACCACGTCTCATTGTTTCTTGAGTGATTGGCAAAAATTTCTGCACGAGCCTGCCGGTCCAGTGTAGCAGAAGATTTCATTTCATTTTCAGAAAGAGAAGGCGTCCAAACTTTTCGGTTACACATCACAAGATTTTCGGAGAAACGGCGTCGATAGTATATTCCCTGGGCGTGCAAGGCATAGTCTTTCCCAAAATTCTGTAGCATGGAGGGCGGGTATTGCATCTTCGGATTGAAATCACTACATGAAGGCACCCAGCGATCAGGACACAGTGGTAAGGTAACCCTAAATAGCCCTAAGTGAACACGTCCCAATTTGGCAGGGCCCTTCAAATATTCGTTGGTCTCTACCGCCCAAGTCAAAGATGAATTACAACACCACAAGAACTTTTCTCTTCTACAAACCACCCAGTACTACTCGATCTACCAACAGTACGCACTGGCAGCTCATCAGTCGACGACTTCTGTCTCCATAACCTCAACCCTCCTGTCTACTCCATCTGTGGAAAATACGCGCTGCCAAATCACGAAAATGAGCTCGCCAAATCCAATCTCTCTTCTCGCCCTTCCTGCAGAGATATATCTGTCCGTATTTGAGTATATGCGCGTTCGTGACCTGCATACTCTACGCCTGACCAATCCGTATTTTTACGCCATGATCCCGCCAGCGACTCACACCGACCTTCTCGACATTAAAAGGTCAAGATTCGCACGAAAAAATGGATTCCTCACCTGCGCAGGCTGCAAAAAGCTGCACCCCAAAGCCGTGTTTAGTCCCAAGATGTACAAAAAGGGAAGATGAGTTGGCCACCCAGACGCGCGCAAGAGATTCTGCTTCGAATACGGACGCCGAGCACTACCAGGGCGTTATAGGCTATGTTCCGGGCCGCGCCGGTGGGAGAATGGCATCCCTTTTGCATGTGCTTGAGCTGTAAGAACATCACAAGGGGACCTAAGGATTGGACCGTCACGGAATGTTTGTCGTGCTATAGGGAGCAGATATGGGAATGGAGAACCGTGTGTGAATTACGGAACGCACATAGAGAGGCAAGATAGGAGGAAGAATGCTTATAGAGAAGATGGGCGTGGATTGGGCATGGGTTTTCGTTGTCCGACTACGAGTCAAGCCACGATGAGGTCGAGGATGAGGACGGGTGGGAACTTCGACAGATCTATAGCGAAATGTACTTTTGAGTCCATTCCTGATGTATATCGCTTGAGCGTGGATAGCATGGTGAGAGAGAGTTGAGGATCTTTCATTTGATGGGATTGTATACGACCAGTTTTGGATTGAAGCTTTTCAGTGCAAACAAGTTCTATACTCGAGTAGCGTAACTTAGTATATGCCTAGGGATCCAAGTGATGCTTTTTCAGTTGTCAAATGATATTGAAATTTCTTTGTGCCATTTTTCCTTAAAAAAAAACAATATGACATCCAGAACATGGTGGAGAGCTTCTAGTTTCCGCTGCGCGTGGTACGTCTACTTATAGAAACTTCTTCTCATCAGAGCCCAACGGCTTCGGCATAATGTCCCACCCCACCTGCACTCCCTCAATAGAGGCAGAATGTCGCACTGCAGTCATTTCTCCAAATCCTGTTTCTCTTGTCTCCAGATACTCTGGCGGCACATCCTCTGTGCGCGTGTAGTCCTTGGTATTAAACCCACTGCGTCCTTCATATTGTCCCAATGAACGTAGATACTTCATAGTCCCAGCGAGCGAGACACTGACTTCCCAGGAGCCACCTTCAGTCGCTTGCTTATACAATGCTGCCATAATACCAGCAGCAAGGAAATATCCCGCCGCATGATCCAATCCCTGACAACATAACGGCCGCGCTGCTTCACCGGCACCATAATGTTCTGCCTCAGAGACATTCATACCCGAACACGTTTGGACAATAGAGTCAAAACCACGCTTATTCTTCCAGGGTCCATCAGGACCATACGTAGACAGATTAGCACAGATGATATTCCGATCCTTGAAAATATCCGCAAGTGCCTCCGATGTTAATCCTTTTGCAGCAAAGCTTCCGGGTCGGAACCCCTGCGTGAAGACATGAGCCTTATCAAGAAGTCCGTGGAAGTCTAGACTATCTTTCTCATCGTAAAGGTCTAGTTGAATTGTTCGCTTTCCTCGACCAAAGTCTCGATCTACAGCTGGTATGTCCGGCAGGTTTGGGCTAGTCACCCAGAGTACATCTGCACCATGAGCTGCTAATGCTCGCCCTGATAATGGAGCTGCAATGACTCTGGATAGCTCCAGAACACGAAGACCACGAAGAGCCTTATCAGGGCTTGCATTCAGCATCTCCTTCGGCAATCCTACAGGCCCATCGCACAATTTGCGAAGCTGAATAGGAAAATCAGCAATTGCACGTGCCTGTGGATGTAAATCCCATTCTGAATAACTTCTCAGTGCCGCAATGACACTCTTTGAATCAGAAGCTGCCGACTCAAGATCGATGGCGCGCCATGGCGCAATTGCTGCTGCGACTTCTTCCCGACTGGGATTGGGAGAGCAGCCGAGAAGTTCTATAGCAGCGTCCCGATGGTTGGAGAAGTTATCATGGACTCGCACATATCCGTCGGTAGTCTTGTGTAATCCCCCGATAAGACCCCAAGGGTCAGGGATAGATACGTTCGCTATTTTATACAGGCGTTCTGATTTGAATTCAATGGCGGCGTGTTGCAATGGAACAGTAACCTTGGGCGTTGATTTTTTCGTTCTATGTCCATATATCAGTGCAGCTAGTAGAGTAGACAGACCAATTGAAGCTTGAGCAATATGTCCGATTTTGAAAGATGACGGCAAACCAAGTCCATCTCCAGTGATTTGAAGAGCTTTTAGGGACTTTATGGGCAAACCAAGCCCCTTCCAGATATATTCCACGCTATCTTTGGTTGAAAAATGTGATCTGTCTTGAAAATGAGTCCTGGGCTTTGGCGAGATGGTAGTACTGTTCTCAGACTTCGGCACCTTGATTGTTAGCAATGGTGCATGTTGCTGTGTACCCAGCGTATCACGTTCGCCTACGGTGCCTTGTTCCCAAGGTCGGCGAATGGTACATTTCCAAGCTAGAGCTGGCTCGAAGAACATATTGGTAATAATATCCTCCGGTTTCAGATGGTACAAAGTCTGAATGCGCTCATTTGTCAGGATGTTGGCTTTCTTGACACGTTCATAGGCATCCTTATTGTCAAACATGATATCGAGAGTTAACTCAAACGGTCCAGAGTTCTTTGACCGAATGATCTTTGCAATGTCCAGCATCTGACATTCCCCTTCAGGGATTTGCTTGAACCTCAGAGGTTCCAATGTCTCGGAAGCTAGTTGTTCTCGCTGTGCTGCAGTGAGTCCGGGGACAGGTTTGTCCTCTGGTGATGGGTTCTCAATTGTGACCAATTTTATAGGGAACAATGTTTCTTCTTCGCCCTTGTCAAGATCCACAAGATGGTATACATTGAATCGAAAAACCGGACCTGCAGCAGTTTCATGTGGTGATAATGGCGAAGCAAAATTTCCAGTTGTCGCGACTTGATTCTTGTAGGGCATATGCAGGATCGATGCGCGAGCATTATTCGCAATGGTATATGACATTTCCTGTGAAGGTGCAACCACCTCACCCAAAATTCCCAGCTCATGCGCAAATTGAGGATCGGGTTCAAGCGGTCCCATGACACCGTTGCGGCCATAGAAGTGGAATATGAGTCGACATTGCGGAGACTGATCCAATTGTGGAAAGAGGTTTTGAGTGTATGCCCTAACGTCTGCCAGAAACTCGTCGATCTGGCTTATGAGTATGGGATCTCGGATGCCGCCAACGAAGATTGTGCGATATCCTAATTTCTCGACACCTTCCAGCTTGATTTGATAGACAGTTGTAGGGTCGAACTTGGCTCCACGGACACGGATAGTTTTGTCGGTTATTTGTTCATAAGAAGCATCGTCAAGTATCAAAACACCTCCAGGACCAGGCAAACGATCAGGTCTTGTCTTCTCGTAGAGAGTGTGTGCAGCTACAGAGATCGGTGTACATCGCTCTTTGGGCGAGAGCGGCGTCAAATCAAACGAGTCTTTTCGCATTGTAGCAATCATTGATCTTCCCTTGGGAACCGCACAGATGCCTCCGCATTCCATGATTTTACCCATATGCCAGGCAGTCCCTGGCTCTACTCCATGAAAAATAGAAAATGCAGCAAAAGGGGCTGGATCATATGAACGGCCTCCGAGAATGATATCCGGGTCCATTTCAAGAGCCTTGAGAAATCTGAGAGCTGTTAGTTATGCAATTCCCAGTGGACAAAAGATCTCGATACTCACGGCTCTGCTCCCATTTGCCCAACGATATCAATTGCTCTTTCTACACTATCAACAGTCAACTCCTCAACCGGACCGCATGGACTAATTCTGGAGTTGACAATTCGATCTTTCACTAGCCTCTTATCAAACCCGGCGGAGATGGTAGCGACCCTGAACGAAAATCCATGCTTTTGAGAAATCTCTTGCACAATTTCCAGCATCTCCTGGACATGTTTGTCGCTTCCATCGCCGCCGACAGAGCCAATCAAGACCTTGATTTTGTGATGGTAGCAGGCCTGAAGCATAGGCGTAAGATCTCGTATATATGAATCTCGGCCGCATGTCATCTTATTCAATCCCAACTTATAGGGACCTCCATCTGTCGAACCACTGTCGACGATGATCGCCTTTGGCGAGAACTTTTCAATCCCATACCAGAAATGTTCCAGCTTATAACCATAACCCAGCATGGGATTGGTAGTCAAGATGCTAAAATCCGACGACATTTTGTGTTGCTATTTCAACGCCTCATACCGTTTGTTGGTATTTTGAATATTCTAAACAAAAACTTGTTCGAATAAGATGCTGTTCAGTAATCAGTTTTATGATGTAGCCAAGGTTATCGTCGGGTATGCGGAAAAATGTGGTGAGGAACCGTTTTACTATTCGCTCGGTATGATGCCGAGAGGACTGCCTAGGTAGAGCCCCGCCTATCATTAAGACCTGCAATTAAAATGTAGAACATATGACTTCATTCGTCGGTGGTTAAAAACCCTTCTATCAGATCCATCCGATCTTAGATGGACTTCTCCCCGATTCGATATTTCGCCGATACCATTTCGTAAGGTGGGTGCGTAGTATCGGAATGAAGCGAATACCGGTATCTAGCGCTTGGATATCATGTAGAATAGATATCGATCTTGTGTCTGATACTAGCGTACCTAGGTATTCGGCAATTGCAATATTTAGAGACTGCCTTGGTGATAATGGTCAACCCCATGATTGAATCAGTGCGAGAATCCTAACTCCTATTCAAGAACTGCCATGTCTTTCCTTCAACTCTTTTCCTCTTCCATTCGATGGTTGTCTGGAAATGATACTACACGTAGGGTTAAACCAACGATCAAATATTACTCGGCAGAAGATACGAATATGAACATACCGAGGCCGAAGTTTGACAATCTACCTTTAAGGCAAGGAGACCCGAAATGCTCTGCATGGGGATTATGGGGAAGTGACGATGAATTGGGAACGTTGAACCTCATCACCGAAGATATTAGGAGAGCTGCAGCATTGGAAGTAAAGTTGGGCAAGGCAATCAATTTGAAGTACGAATAATGATCAGCCAAACAGCGGTGTTCTGACTGACCTGCCCCAGCCTCCCTTTGAATGTTCCCTTGAAACCGATGAATCCACGGAGAAAGCCTTGTGCTCACACGTTGATTCCTAAAGAACATGCCAACGATGATGAAGTAAGTTTTACGTCGAGTCTAGGTCATCGAGTGCGATTGCTAATAGGTCTCAACAAAGCTCGATTTTAATACACAGAGCTCGAGTCATTGGGATGGGCTTCGACATTATCCCTATTCTGATACAAAACAGTTTTATAATGGCGTAACCCAAGAAGATATATCCGGTAAAAATAAGTCTGACAAGATCGGGATTCAAAGCATGTTAAGCAATCATCAGACAGATGTGAAACTTTCACTGACAACTTTAGACATTGCAACGCATCCAATCGCCACACGAGGCGTTTTACTAGATTGGTACTCTTATGCCATAAAACACAATATTCCCCATACCCCCTTTACAAACCAACACATTCCTCTCTCACAGCTCTTGATAGTCGCCCAAGAGGAAGGCGTAACTTTCCGAAAAGGCGACGTTCTCTTAATAAGAACGGGTTGGACGGACGCATATTACAAACTTTCGGAGGAAGAGAAAGATAAACTAGGAGGTCGAGATGATCGGGCATCTATCGGAGTTGAGGCCACTGAAGAATGTATTCGTTGGCATTGGGAGCACGAGTTTGCTGCTGTGGCGAGTGATACGGTGGCTTATGAGGCGTGGCCGTCGCCTAAAAGCTGGGGAGTGTGTATGCATGAGGTACGTTTTCCCATTATGTTCTAATTGAGAAGTGACTAACTCGAATCAAGGTCTTTCTCAGCGGTTGGGGAATGCCCATCGGCGAGTGTTGGGATCTAGAAGAGCTCAGCGCAACTTGTGCAAAGGTCAGCTGCTGGACGTTCATGTTGACGAGTCAGCCTTTGTATTTACCTGGTGGTGTTGCCAGTCCCCCTAATGCTATTGCTATATTTTAGATGAATTATGAACATAGCACGATAATGACCAATATAGTGAAGTGAAGTGCCTTACCCTAAGATCCATCTACTCTAGGTTGTGTTGGACTTTTAGCGAGCCCAAAGCTTACGACTATCTAATGTGGTATCTAAACACTTGAATTACCCTGCCTCAAGTCCATGTCCTATTGAACTTCGCCCAGGTGGAAGATGGAGATCGGTTGCAACTCGGTTTACTCAGTCAAAACCGATAGTATCCAAGGGCGACCCGGACGCCGCCCGAACTCGACGAATAATAGATGACCCATAGACGCTGCGAGTCATGTTGAGAACAGTCAGACATTTCCGGTCAAGAAAACACGCAAAGAAGTGCGAACCAAGCGCGAAATCTTTTTGAAATATCCAACCTTAAATGTATAAACCCGGTATCATACCGATATCCCCGCATGTAGGAGGCATCATTCCGGGTTCTTCAGAAAACAAGAAGATACCAATCAGGTAGTCAATATTATTTTATTTCCATTGTAAGCTCGTTAGTGTTTTCAGAATTCGTGCAATGCGTCAGTTCCGCTTGTTGAAGGATCTTTTGCTCTTGTGGTGCCAACTACAGAGAAGCCAAAGTTTGGTGGAGTTGAGAACAAGAAGGGCATCGCAACCATAGAGTAAAGCACTTAAAAGACGCTTTTGTAGGCGTTATTCTCGATGAGTTTTATACATACATGATAGTTTCCTTGAATTCGATATCATTGAGGGTCCGACATGTTCCTATCACATACACAAGGCCTAACGACGTGTAGGGCAATTTTGGATTACCTTATTATTGGGAATCATAGGAAAGATGAACGGGTTTAACACTGATTACCTAGGCAGTTCATGTAAAGAACAAAAAGTATCTCTACTATTAGACTAGATTTGGAAGGAGTATAGTCAAGCTAGGGAGTGGTATTGGTGGACTCAGTGATTGACTCTGTAATGTATATTGGCTAGGTAGCCATTCCGTGTATCTCCTGATCTCTACGAATCGCTTCAAGCAAAATTCTAGAATATTGTTCATAGTCGACCTCACTTGCAACCGTTTCACTCGCCCATTTCCTTTCTAGTATCGTATTTCCCCTCCTTTTATCTAAGTGCACTTAAACTACCTCGATGGAAGTGCTGACTTGTATCTGGCCACTGTCTATAATGCCATGCTGGCTCCTAGCTGACTGACCGGGGTCTTTGCATGCGAAAGAGCTATTCATCTCATGGTATTGCTCAATAGTATTTAATTGAGAACTGTAGCCATCGAAGGGCAATCTTCGCCACCTGTCAAACGTTTTCGGTTTAGGAGACCCGGAGCTTCTTTCTTTGACGTTCAAGTTAGGGAAAAGGCCCCGAATCGTGGGAAGACAGCCGCAGACCAGCCCAATGCAGGGTTCGACAAAGGTCCATATTACTCCATCGTAGATTGTATCTAATTTACGCATATCATACCAGTATTAGCCTCTCATAAACAAGCACGAACTGGTAGACTGGGTGTAATGCTCACATGTAATATCGTCTACTTTGATCTGAAATAGCGAGACCATACGGTAGATACTGGCACCAACAACACTATCCAACCATTGATTATTAGTCAAGATCCATTAATTGAGATAAAAGCAGGAAACATTACAATCCACCGAGCAAGAATATGCCAGAAAGCCCAATCTTATCTTGCCAAGGGCGGTGCAGCTTCCAAATCATGGGCCAAGGCACGGCGAAAATGGAAGCGTCGAGCAAGATATTAATCCCTTGAATGGCTTCAATAAATGCAATTTGATCATCACATGTACCGGGAACCGTCATGTCCCATTGGCGGGCAAGTGGTCGACACTGAAGGGCGAAACCCAGAATAGCCACTGACGCCCATATCAGGCATGAGATGAATAATATATTGACAACCGTTCGGAATCCAGAGCTAATGAACAATCGGCGATAGAAGAATATAATGTTCAGCTTGACAAGTGGGCTTGCCACTGCATAGGTGAACTCATTGACAAGAAAGATATGTGATCCAGGTCAGTTTTAACAAAGCATTATTATGTACAATCACGAACCTTGTAAAACGTTATAACTTCACCAGTATCAAGGTCCCTAAGATGCTTTCCACTGTTTCCGATCGCTGCCCCTATTAATTGCATCAGATAGACTGAACGGCAGTATAGAAGGAGATGGGGCGAGGATACAGATAATCAACTCGATGAGCATAGCGGTTATTAATACGAGAGCTGCCAATGCTAGCCAGTCATCGGTCCCTAGTTTCACCTTCTTAACGAAACGAGCAACGAAGCGCAAGACCACAGCGATAGTGGCAAGGACCGACAATGCGATGCCTATCTTGATTTCCTCCCATCCCCGAGCACTTGGGGCCATGGTCGTAGGGTTCGATTAGGATATTCTAAGTATCAATCCGGATGCAGTGATATGGCAAAAGCTAATAACAATTGTTCGTAGGCAATTATCTAGGTCAGTTTGTACTTTCGATAGTCAAGGCAAAGTTGAGGTACCGATTCCAAGTCAACTCACGTCAACTGCCTGAGTTATAACATCCACGCTCAACCAAAGCCAAAACATACGGAACTGTCATAATTACCATGGACTTTGTGTAGGACTGGAGAGGTCCAGATGTCGGTTGGTGTGAGGTGTTGGTGTGAGGTGTTGGTAGTAGGCGTTGTCGGGTTTCGAGTATTTCTTCAGCCTCAGGCATGCCGAGAACAGTAGGTTACGCAGCCACGTAAGCCCCCAATTGATATTGATCCAATGCAAAAACGAATCTGGCAATTCTCTAATCATTCTGTATACATTAAGTGGGATGGCAATTTTGGACGAGTCGGAGTCACCAGGCGAAGCATCGTTGATCCTCCAGGGTATCAACTTCCAAGGTTATTTACTTCCGCTGGCTGTTCTTACGATAGCAGATACTATACACGGTGCTATGCTGATACTTACACTGTAATATGTCAGTAACCTGATCCAAAACCCCCGGTTTTTCATACCAGGTAGTCTGCCTTGTATTGTGACCCAACTGCAGCGGTCTTGTATCTACCCTACTGATGGATGTAGCCAGTACTTCAAGCAGCGCATTCTATGCTTTCGAGTCCATTTTATGCCCAGATACTGCAGTTATGCCGGGAACACGGTCCTTACAATTGCATTAGCGCTCTTCAGCCGTGTGTAACGTGAAAACTTTCCTACGCACATTCTTACTGCATCTTCGTGCAACGTTCTACCCTCGAGAAGTAATATTCTTGTTTGTTTTAATTTGCTTGACGACTGCCAATATGTGACAGCCCAATAACTACATATCTTGAAAGGGTAATATCGTAGAGATAGCAAGACGAGGACGTTCAGTTTGTTGCCACAGTTGGTATGTGGTACTTGATATTGTGGATCAATTGCTACAGAATTATGCCTTCGAGGCCATTTTATACGAATTTCAAGCAACGTAAACCGAGTTTAGTAATGTTCCTATCTCGATTGATATCTTCCTATTCGTAGTAAATGAATCAATTGATGTCTCTCGTCACTCCAGATACATAAAACTTCTAGACAATAGATTGACACCTCCTTGCTGGTCGCGTTGAGCGCACCTCGACTTTGACCAGCTCTTCTGGTTGATGGTGCATCTAATAACACCACAGGTTGCTTGTCATTTCCTAGTCACTGTCGGTAGTGACATCTCCAGCCTCCCAGGAATTGGCGACTCTTTTGTCGATAGACCTTTCTCCAGATCCCCAAGTGACACTGGTGTCTCTGGTTACAACGTCTCCAGCCTCCCACGTATCCGCGACTCTTTTGTCGATGGAGTTTTCTCCAGATCCCCAAGTAACACCATTGCCTCTAGCTACAATAGTAGCCTTGCGGTCGGGCTCTGCTAATAGTCATGTTAGTCTTTCTACATTTCAAAATTTGTCCAGCTCAAGGGTTACTATACGGAATGGTGCAGCTAGGCTTGCTCCCAGGAAGAGGATCATATAAGCAGCGTACTTTGAGAAAAACATTCTTCTCTTTTCTCGAATCGGTTAATTTAGGTTCATGTAAAAGAATAACTGATATTAGGTCTGAGGTCTGAAATCAAATTGAAATTAAATACTTGCGAAAAAACGATCAGTGCCCTGTAAAGTTTTATATACCCACCGCGGCAAAGAGCTATGCCAGCACAAAAGAGAACTTGATTCTAGAAACGCAGCAATTGGAGGGATGATATGCATGCTGTTTAACAGAGATCCAGGGACCTCACACCAGCGGTGAGCAGGCATGGAGGCGTCAAACAGACTCGTACATGTTTAAAAATACGTTGCACAAATGGTTAGTTCGGAACAATACGGGACGGGAAGAGGCATAAACACCGACTGTAAAGATGGCAGGCCTTGAAAGCTGTTGTCAAGTCTAAATTTTGGGCTCATTCGGCATTTAGGCAGAAACTATAGGTAGGCATCGGAGCTGAATGCAGCGGATCGGCGAAGCTGAGAGTTCAGGCGTCCTGCAGATGTAATGGACCAACGTCGTAGAACATTGTCACAAGCATATTGTACTCAGACTTTGTGTCTTTTGTGATCGATTACGGCGCGTTGGACACCTTGGCGATATGCACTGGGCCTACGAATCTTTTCTTCCAGATCATACATCATTCAACATTCTGTAGATGTTTTGGCAACTCGACGCATGTTGCCCAAAGGTGTGAATGTAATAGAGAAAACAGTCGGTCCTAGGAAAAGGTTACGATTTCAACCCAACATTTACTAGGAAAATGTCACTATCAAGGTCAAGGTTTAGATATCAAGGTTTGACAGGCTTTCGATCAGAGGACGATAACAAGACACTATCCTCAGTCGGGTGGGTGGGTATAGGGTTGCTAGCTGTTATCGCTTTGCTAGCCAGCTATTGGGCTGGCGTACAAATATCGAGACCAGTCTTGTGCTCGAAAGAGAGCTATGGTCTTCCAGGTACCATTGATTATACCCACTTACTATCTCTCTTGCTGAACAGTTCCTTTGTTGCAGCACCGTCTGGTACAATTCATCAGGTCTGGGAGCACCAACCCATCTTCTCCTACGATCTGACTCCTGACTCCGAAGCTGCTTGGAACTCAATCATACCTAGTAAGACTTCCGATCCTTTGGCAGGTTTGATACGACAATAGAGACTAAAATAATATTAGTTGGTCGTGGATTTATCTATCATCCCCACGTAGCTCCAGTCGTGGCTAATATTGCAGTTTTTCACCAACTTCACTGTCTGGTGAGCATATCTTTCTGCTTAATGGCCATATTCTCTGATTTTTCAGTCAACCATCTAACCATAAAAATAGCATATACTTCGCGTTGGGTATTATACACAGGCGCATCAGCTCAACGTCTTGAATGGGATAAACACGTCGAAGTCCATCGATGAGCATATAGATGGCCCCCCTGAAGATGTCCATATACGACATTGCTTTGATTACCTCCGCCAGGCGCTGATGTGCGCGGCCGACACCAATCTTGAGAAAGTCAATCTACAGACACGCGTCACGACCGGATGGGGGTCAGACAAGGTCTGTCGCGATTACTGGCAGATTTTTGCCTGGGCAGAGCAGTGGGCTAATTCCTCTGACACGGGGATCAGTTAGCTATATCCAGCATAGGATAAAATTAAGGACTGTGTTCGAATTGTTTATAAGCGGTGAACATCTTGTTATATGTGGGCGTCATATACAAGGTTGCGAGTAAAGACGATAGGTAGGCGCTTGTTGTAATTCAAAGGGCAATTGAAAAGTACATACGTGGGTGTGTAAAAAGTGGAACTATTGCTCATCCCAACCTTGAAATACTCCGTCCTTACACAGCAAGCGTAAATGAGAAGTCCTGTCTTTTGTCCTTTCTTAATGTTACACTAGGTCAGAGGGTCGCGGGAGGGGTACCTAGCTATATATCCCTGTTGTCCGCCATGCATCTTTCATTGTCCTTTCATCAAAATTTTCTGTTTTTCTGTGACGCCCACCATGTCTCAACCTCACCAAGTGACTGCTCTCACTCCCTACCATGTACCTCTAATTATCGATGGCCGCGAAGAACCTGGTGAAACAACTTTCGATGTAATCAGCCCTTACACGAACCAAGTCTGCTGGACAGCTGCATCCGCGACCCCCGCCGATGCCGTTCGCGCCGTGGAATCAGCTCAGAAAGCGTTTCCAGCGTGGTCAAACACCAAGCCAACTGTTAGAAGAGATATACTACTCAAAGCTGCTGATATTCTGGAATCGCGACTTGAGGAGAATGGGGAATTCATGCAGACCGAGATGGGAGCCAATGTCCCTTCTTCAACTGGTTTTATCGTTCCGCTGGGAATTAGCATGTTGCGTGATATTGCTTCTAGGATTACTGCAATTTGTGGTAGCGTCCCAGTGGTTGAAACAGAAGGGCAGAGCGCGATCGTATTCCAGGAACCCATGGGAGTGATCTTGGGTATAGTTCCTTGGTAAGCACGCCAGAAAAAAAAGGGTGTCAATTCGTGATGTATTAACCAGATCTAGGAATGCCCCATACGTATTTGGTGTCCGTGCTGCAGCGTCCGCTTTGGCAGGAGGAAACACAACTGTGATCAAGTCATCTGAATATACGCCTCGATGCTACCACGCTCTTTTACGTGCGTTTCTTGAGGCTGGGCTACCTGCTGGGTGCTTCAACTTGATCTCAACCCGAGCCGAAGATGCAGCTGCTGTGGTCAACAGCATGATAGAGCATCCAGCAGTTCGAAAGGTGAATTTCACTGGCAGCACAGCTGTTGGTCGCAAGGTTGCTGCCTTTTGTGGACAGCATCTTAAGCCGTGTTTGATGGAGTTAGGAGGCAAGAACAGTGCGATTGTCTGTGAGGATGCCAATGTAGAGACTGCTGCCCTAGCTGTCCTGATGGGTGCAATTCTTGTTAATGTAAGTAGCATTTTGAGGCAAATGGACCTACGGGTTAACTCTTCTACAGTCAGGACAAACTTGCATGTCGACTGATCGCATCATCTTACACTCCGCCATTGCGGATAAATTCAAGAGCACAGTAAAGAGCTTGTTCGACGAAAATTCTTCTGCACCACCACCGACTTTGGTTAGCGCGGCTTCAAAGGCACGGGTGACTGATGTAATCACCAGTGCTCTCTCAGCAGGCGCAGAAGTCGTCCATGGAGCGTTCGAGGCTACCACCACCACTCAGCCAGACTCAGACGTAACCAGGGTGAGCATGCCGCCAGTAATACTGGGGAACGTCAGTCAGGATATGTGCGTTTGGAAGGAAGAAATATTTGCTACACTTGCCGCGTACATGGTCGTCGAAAGTGATGACGAAGCGATTGAACTTGCTAACGAAGGCGGCTACGGATTGTCAGCTTCAATTTTTACAGAAGATCTTCGCAAGGGACTGGCAATGGCGAAGAGGATTCAGTCAGGGGCGGTCCATATCAACAGCATGACTGTTCAAGATGAAGCGGCGCTTCCGCATGGAGGAGTAAAGAACAGCGGATGGGGACGATTCAATAGCGAAGAAGGACTGAAGGAGTTTTTGGTGACGAAGAGTGTCACCTGGATGGACTGATGAATTTGTTATACCTACAGTAACTTATCAAGTGTATAGAAAAAAGAGAACCCTAACTGGCCCAAAACGGCAAATGCCCCCGCATCTCTTGTTCCCCGCAAAAGGCATGTTAGTGCCTGAGGCTGCTCACTGTCTAGCTCTAAAAAAGCAAGTACTTGGTCTTAGTAGGCCAGCACTAAGCAATGGACTAGTAAGCATCTAGGGAACGCTAAATCCCACTAAGTCGCGCTAGGCACTTAACAGCCCGTTTTATGTCCATCAATTTGACACTTCCTTCTCCGTTATTCCCTCACCGTTTGCACCACCACCATGACCACGATAGACGTGGGAACGACCTATCCGAAACAGTCGCCAGTCTCTTCATCAGCCTCGATAGTTCTAGTCTTGCGAGGCTCCATATCTCAATGTTAGATTACTAACAACATGGGCAGCTCCGACACCGCCAGTCCGGTCGCAACCCGCGCCAAAGGCCGCAAATACGGCTTCGCCTGTCTGAGCTGTAGACGCAAGAAAGTCAAATGCGACGGCAACAAGCCGGCCTGTATCAACTGCAACAAATCCAAAGAATCCTGCGTCTACAGAGACAACCCCGCTTTTGTCGGTTATCTTGCCGATGAACTACGGAAATCCAAGATTCGGATTCAGGAACTGGAGAGCGTGATTAAGGAGTTGTCGATTCTGGACTCGGAGTCGAGACATTCCCGGCTTGCGACTCTAGTGGGTGAGTTGGAGCAGAGGTCGTCGTCGCCGTCGCCGGGTTCTTCGGCGTTTTTGGAGTCGGATGAGCCGCATGTGGGATTGTCGGTGTCGTATGGGGGGAGTGTAGAATATAATATTGACGAAAATGGGCGGGTAAGTATAAGATATTCCACGAACAATATCAAATGACTAACTACAAAAAGCAACAATACTTTGGGGCCACGTCTAGGTTTCATACACTGTCCGAGGACAATGAGCACCCAGCACATGCGCTGGATACAACAACTGAGCGAGAGTATACAGAGATTGAGTACTACCATCGGAAATGGCATCTATCCAATTCCCGTTGGCAAGCAACTTGGGAACACCAAGCACATGAGAACATACCCAAATACACAGATGTCGATGCATCTCTATGCTCGAGGTTGCTAGACGTGTATTGGACATGGCAGGGTCCATTACACCAATATGTATATCGTCGATGTGCGTATCTACATTTCATTGTTGTATAGTAGACACGTAACTGACATTGATTACAGGCTTCTTCCGTGACATGGCCATCGGCGGCCCTTATTTCTCCTTGTTTCTGCTGAATGTCATGTTCGCTCATGCCATGCGACACATGCCTGAAGACGACCCACGATTTAAGCCCTTCGACAAAGGTGACTTCTTCATGAAAAGAGCAATGTTATTATTGTTGGATGAAATTAAAGAAAGTAAACCAAAAATACCGACTATTCAGGGCTTACTGATTCTAGGTGGCCGGCAATGTGCCGTTGGACTTAGTAGCGAGGGTTGGCTTTATACTGGCATGGTGCGTCCCTAATCTAGTGCTGTTTTTTGGGGGTTGTAAACTCATATTGTACAGGCGATCAGGATGATCACTGATCTTGGCCTTCACTTGCGAAAAGGAAAAGGCGCTATGAAAGAATATGAGCCTGATGATCTTGAAGTTCGCAAACGTTTATACCTTTCTTGCTATGCATGGGACAAGTATACAACCCATACTCCTCGCAATGAAGACAATGCTAACTGTTCCAAGATCTATAAGTCTCTGCTTAGGCCGGCCTCCATCACTCCCGGAGTTGCCCTTTCTTTCTTCCACTCTATGTATAATCACACAGATGTCCCAGTTTTAAGCAAATGCTGACAGCAATCAAGTTGACACATGCGATGATGAAGATCAATGGCAACCTCCTCAAATACGTCAAACCGAAAAACCCTTTCCACCTACCAAGTGTCATAGTACGTTGACATTTCAACACTTTTGCAACTTGGGAGAGGTTTGTCCTCCCATCACTTTACAAACAGAATGAGTACTGACAAGATTAGATTATCAACGAATGCTATAATACAGTGTATAACGGACACTCCGGCACACCACAAAACATCAAACCCGAAGCAATATTCGATCTCGAAAGAAAACTACATAATTTCCACCGCACGCTCCCGGACTGTCTTCGAATAGAAGACGCGTCAGATCTGACAGTTTGTATTCCGCCTCACATCATGTCTCTCAAGTACGTTCTCCTCCTCCCAAACTCTACCATAACTTACTAACGTGTAGGGATAAAGCATCCTCTACCACACTATGCTAATCCTAATCTTTCGCCCCTTCTTCATCTGGCGCTGGAACACCCACCTCCACGACCACCCTCTGGCGCTCAGAGCGCAAGTCGTCTGCACCGAGCAGGCAGCCGACGTAAACGAAATATTCCGTGCATACGGCCGCCTCTTCGACTTTCAGTATCAGACCTACCTCGTTTCGTATTGCGTCTATACCGCGGCAACGATAGACGTGCGGCTGATCCATCATGATGATAGAAATCTGGCTGAAAAAGCCGCCGATCGACTGGTCGTTACGCTGCGAATGCTGGAGACGGAACTCAAGCAGACGCCGGGAATAAAGAGGAGTATTGAGATTATCAGGAGTCATTTGGGGAAACAGCGGTTGCCTGTACTAAACGAAAATGTTGGGGATGCGCGAGAGACAACTTCGGCGTATCATCACCAGCAACAGCAACAGAGCAGAGGAGAGAAATGGCAAAGCCATAAGATTTCGCCTTCTCCGTCGGCGTCGGCGTCGTATACCACGATCCAACAGCCGCAGCAGAAGTTACCTTTACCGCACCATCCTCATCCTCATCCTCATCATCCATCACGACTCCACCAAACCACAGAGATGTATGACCACCACAACCCCTTCACGAATCTACAACCCGAATCATCCGAAACAATGACACCTCTACCCTTGAACACTAACACTACCAATAACATCAATAGCAACAACAATAATATACAAGAGCATACATATATAGACGCTCAAATGCAGCGCATGGACATGTCGTGGGTCGACTGGAATGTCGACGATTCCAGCGGCGGGTTTGCGCCTGATATGGCTTATTGGGCTGCTGGGGCTGCTGGGGCTGGAGCTGGGATGCAGTATAATCATATGTAATTATTCGTCGCCAAAGATTGTCGCAAAAGTATACGTATATACCCTGAATTTATCCATACACGAAGTCTATTGCTTCTAGGTGATAGCGTTTGAACAAAACGTACTCCCTTCGTCCTGACTACCTGCGTACGTAATTGACGCTTTTCGTCTTAGATAGGTAGTGACTCACTCCTACTCCTACATAGACATGAAAAAGAAGAGAGTAATATTTAGCAAGTTGATCGATTCATCTCCCTGTCTGTGTCTGGATTCTACAATAGCAAGGTCACTAAAAGTAGACACAACACCACACCCCCATGTAAACGGCTCTTGTTACTGACAAGGAACCACACGATAAAAGCAATGATAGCTATCTCACACATGCAAGAGAAGAAGAAAAGAATCGCACCATAACTCAAGCTGGAGACAGAGAAGCTAGCAGACTCGCTGAGTTGAAAATAAAAGAGGTATCATGCAAGAGACAGACCCTGTATTAAATAAGATCAGGTAATGAGGCCGTTGAGGATCAGGATGGGAGCATGCTGAAAGTAGAAGAGTAAAAAAAAAAAAAAAAATGGAATAGCGAGTGGTTTGTCAGCGAACACAGCCGAGGGCTAGAGTTCCTCGTCTTCGTCCTGGGGAGCTTGTTGTGTGTTGATAGTAGGCTGTGCCGGTGGTGTGGCCGTGTTGATTTTGCCGCCGAAATGGCTTCCGGATCCGCCGAATGTAGGACTGGTGGTGGTGGGGGACTCTGTCTTTTCGCCGCTGAGTAGTTCGCTGATGTTATTGGCGAGATTCGATCCGAGGCGCTTGCGTAGGCCATCTTCGTCGGCTGTAGAGACACTGGCGCGTGCCTTTTTCAATGGGCTGCCTACATATTCGGCACTATTCAGGTTGTCTGGAAGACTGTTTGGGAGGTCGGTAATATTGGTGTCAGCAGGAGCTGGAGCGGATGCAGATGCATGTGGTGGTGTGGATGATTCATTTGTAGCTGCTGGGGGCGTGGCTACTGATGCAGGTGTGTTGGCGTTGGAGGCGCTGTCTCCCATGGGATCCATTGAATGTTGACGTTTCAACTATAAAACTATTAGCATCTAGCTCAGTACCATGTTCTGTGCCAAACATACCTTGATCTTGCGAACCCCCTCAGCCAAATCTCCCTGTCTACGCAAATCATCAGGAGACAGATGAGTGGTATCATTATTCTCATCTTCGTCGGCCTTTTCTGTGACGGGATCCTTATCGTCCTCGTCATCATCGCTGTCCATGTCGCTCTCGCTGCTCTTCTTGGACTTCTTTCCTGTTTTTGAAGAACCAGCTTTGTCGCCTTCGCGGTAGCCCATGAATCCAACGGCACCGCCAGGTTTGAGGGGTGCAAGTTTAGAGAAATCAGTTGACTTCCTCTTTGCAGGGGTTTCTTCTGCCACTTTGGACTTTAGGATGCCCATTTTTTGTAGTTGACCTGCACGAGTTAGTCTCAAATGCCACTGAAACCGACGGAAGAGGTAGTCTTACGTTCGCCACGATACATAAAAGTAAACACAGCGTATGGCTTGTCAGTAGGATCAATACCAGTAACAGTCTGTGTACTGATGGTCGTAGGATCGAGCGTCTTGGGCTTTGCAAAGCTAGTTGTATGATCGACATCCGCAGTGCCGTCACCACCCTGTCCCCCTTCCTCATCGTCATCATGTGCATCAAACTGCGGCGAATATTCTCCACGTCTAATCTCTCCAGATGCTACAACTCGGAATAGAGCCACTTTGATTTGTCCAGCTGATTCAGGAATTGGATCATCGTCAGAATCGGACGAGAACTCTTCATCTGAGAGATTCTCAAGAGGAGCTTTGGCATCAGCGCCATATCGCATGATCCCCTTATCCCGTTTTTCAGAAGTCTCGCCCTCCATGTCCATGTCGCCGCTGTCTTGGGCTTCTCTAAGCAATCTCCGCTTCTCCATCTTTTGGCGGCGTCGTTCAATCTTGGCGGCGGCATCCTTGCCTTCTAAGTCCAGTCCGTTCAACCATCTCTCAAGACCGACTTCTCGGAACAAGAACTCCCGTTCAGCGAGTCCTCCGCCTTCTGATTCGGGAACGCTGACCCATCGGGAATTAACCCATGTCTCTTCACCGCGTCGCAATAACGTAGCGACCTCTTCCTTCTGTCGTCCGTCAAAATAGATGTAAGCAGCAACTGTTTCATTCGGCGATACCGTCAAAGGTTGATAAGGAAGAATGCAATGTGTCTGTCCCTTTTCGTCCGATTCACTCACGCCAACGAGTTGAGGCTTAGGGTTCGGGTTCTCGGGGGTAGCTTTGGGCGTCGAGTACGGCACACTCTGTCCGGCGTTCAAGAGTGTAATCGAGACGGCAAAAGTTGATGGTTGAGCTTTTCCGGACTCGGTGATTTTGGGTGCTGGCACGGGGATGTAGCAGGCGATACGGCCCGCGCGAGTTTGACGTTGTACAGAAAATTCTGGTATGGGACCGTCTGGGGTATGGATGCTGACTGCCAGCCCTTTGAAGCAAGGCATGGCGGCGGTTGTGTAGGTAAGGTGCTGAAATGACTGTCGATGATCAAGTATGGGGGGTGAGGAAAGGCGGGGAAGAAATGAAGTTCAAAGTAAACCGCCAGAAGACAACCCGAATTTATGGTCTATCCGGACGCGTAAGAGAAACTTCTTATTAAAAAAAGTCTAGTCGGCTTTGCCCGCCAAACTCCGTATGATGGTACCTCGAGGTGAAAGAAAGAAGTTCACGTCACAGGAACAGGCACAAAATCGAAATCAGGTCGAGCCGAGTCGCCCAAGACGGTGTCACAGTGTATTATGTACACAATCCGAAGAAATCAAATATCCCCAGCTAATCCGAGAACTCAGATCAAGAACACGACAGGTACCAGTGAGAATGTCACTGGCTCAAGTCATGCCTCCATTTGAGCGGGGTGGGCTGGAGAGCCGGGCTGGGCTGATGACGAGATGCTGCTAATCAGAGTACTGCCAGATGCCTGGAGACAGCTGTTGTATGGGGTTGCAGATGATTTGGTGGAGTGTAACTGTGTAGAAAGTAGATACGGAGCTTGCAAAAGGGGTAAATGAGGGTTTGAAAGGGAGAGAGTGAGCAGAAAGACAGCGTCAAGAAGTGTTTTTGTTGGACAGAGAGAGCTTCGA
Organism: Talaromyces pinophilus; assembly: GCA_001571465.2. Lineage (NCBI taxonomy): Eukaryota > Fungi > Ascomycota > Eurotiomycetes > Eurotiales > Trichocomaceae > Talaromyces > Talaromyces pinophilus. The sequence goes on along the minus strand of CP017344.1, from coordinate 658,612 downwards.
TTGTTTTGTTTCTCCAGTTTGTTGGCGGATTTGTTGGCGGATCACAAAGGCGGTCACAGATTGCCTTAACTGAGGTAACTAAGGGGGCACGTGATGCTGCTTGATTTTTATTCTTGTTTTTTCTTTTCTTACTTTTCCCAATTCTGCCTGAACCAAAGTACAAAAAAGAAATATTCAATATTCATCTACTCGTTAATACGTCATTGGATATTATCACAGGTTTGTGTATTGTTTGAATACACATGAGTATTTTGTCACATGGATACTCCTCACATGATTTACCATTAGGGTTACTGCACTGAAGCAGAATATTCAAAGTCATCAGTACTATTGGTATTGGTATTGGTATTGGCTTACTCTATCTACTCTATCCACATGAAATGAAAAGGTAAATCCAAAAGAAAATCACCTAAACCTCCAGGTCATTCGTCATCCCACAATCAAGTCATGAACCATCAGATGCCAAGTCGACCGAACATCTACTTGGCAATATGGTCAAAGTGGTACAGCTGCTCGAGCTCAACATTCTGGCGCAAGACGTATCGCTTGAACCAGTATGGCAGTACGGTGTTGATCTGGTAGCTCATGTGGCGACGAGTGGGCACAGCAAAGATGTAATCCAACTCCTCCAAAGTACGCTGCTTGGTCTCGGGCATTAAAAGGAAAATCATCACTAGAGCAGTGACGTTGAGACCGGCATAGAAACCAAAGGCGCCGGTGGGAGTCATGGCGTCGAGCATACGAGGGAAAGTGATGGATAAGACGGCGGCCCAACCCAGACAGGTAGCCACAGCCCAGGACATGCCGACCTCACGATGTGAAAGAGGGAACACTTCGGCCGAGTATGTGAAGGGCACTGGACCTTCACCAGGAGAATAAAAGGCAGCGAACAAGTACACGAACAAGGCGACAGCGGCTAATTGCTTGGTACTGCCATCCGGCAACAAGAAACATAATCCAGCTGTAAGAAGGGTCCAGGCCATGTTGGGGAAAGTAAACAAGAGCAATGCCCGACGACCGTAGGTGTCAATAGTGAAGATGGCAGGGAAAGCAAAGGCGAAGTTGACGAGACCGAAACCCCAAGAGGCCCAGTTGGACGACATGGCGCTAGCTCCGGCTTTGGAGAAAATAGAGGAGGAATAGAAAGCGACAATGTTGATACCGCACATCTGCTGGGCGATCATGACCACGAACGAAGCCAATGTGGCACGGCGGACACGAGGAATGGTGAACAACTCAAGAGCGCGAGTGAGGTAGTTGCTGGTGCCGATGATTTCGTTTTCAACCTGAATCTGAGCGTAGATGTAGTAAAGATCACGCGCGGCTTGGATTTCGTGGTTGCGAAGACGACGCAGCGACTCATATGCCTCGCGAATGTTGCCGTTGCGAATGTGCCAACGGGGAGACTCCGGGCAGAAGTAAACACCAACCAACAGAGGGATAGCAGGAATGAAAGCAGAACCCAACTGTAGACGCCACGAGATACTTCCAGTGTTCATCACAGCCAAGTTGGCACTGCAACCGAGGAAGATACCGAATGCAGTCCAGAGTTGCCATGACATGACAAGACCACCTCGGATACTAGCAGGGGTATTCTCGGCGCAGAAGATGGGGATGGTGGAGGCTTTTAAGCCCATGCCGATTCCGAGAAGGATACGAGTGATGAAGAGTTGAACCCAGGTCTGAGCGACGGCACCACCGATGGGAGCGAGAACACAGAAGATAGCAGAGAGGAAGATGGTACCACGACGAGCGAAAAGACGGTTCATCGGGTCGGACAACCAGCAGCCGATACCGGCAGCACCAAGGTATGGAGCACTACATCCGTTAGATAAGTCACCGGGAAGGAAGAACGAGATACTCACGCGTTGACAACACCCACAAGCCAGAGGTTACGAGCAGCATTGGGGCCTGATTCGGGAATACCGAGAGCATCAGGGAAAGACAAGTTGGCTCCGTTGGAACCCTCCTGATCCCAACCTCTGTTGTATGTTAGCACTGAACACGATCAAGCGATGCAAGAAACATACTGAACGGCAGCACCAATTGAGCAAAGGACAATAGTAAAGTAAAGAGCCGCAGGCTGCTTCCATTTGTGAAGCACTTCGTTCTGAATAGCCAGAGACTCGTCCTCGGTCAAGCCTTGGACACTGGCGTAGTTGGCCGGGTCACGGGCGACGAGAGCTCCTCGCTGCAAGATCGGGGTGATGTCAGTCAAGCCATGAGTTTCGGCAAAGTCATTGACATCGCGAATGACTTGGTGTGGCGAGAGGTCGGCGAGAGGGTCCTTGATTCTAGTACTGTTAGAGCGCACTCAATTGACAAAGGGCGCATTGACCTACTTGGCGGAAACATTGTTGTTCAAGTTGACTCGCTCGACATGACCCTGCTCGGGGTCAGATGCGGCGGAGCTATGCACAATGTTAGAGGATGTCAATCGAAATAACGGCGTGTCAAGACAAACCTGGATGCAATCTTCTCCGCATTCAAGGTCTTTCCTCCAGAGTCAACCGCGTATGGAGCTGTCTCCACGCGATAGACCTCGTCATGAGGACCTGTGTTCGACATTGTGTAGTCGAGTACACAGAGCAAGCACTGATTGCTGACTGTTGAAGTTCGATGAAGTAGCTTCTCACCAGCTGCGATTTTCAAGAAACCTTGTTGGGTCGAGGAGAGAAAGTTGAATGACAGAAGAGAAGGAGGGGTTCCCTATATTTTTATGCCCGGAGACATCCAAAAGAAATGTACCAGTTGACGCTTCCCCCCGTCAACATCAAGCTGACATGTCCGAGAAGACCCACCAGACTCAGACGGAATACTCCGGGCGAAGCTGTGAGGCCTGTATATACTACACCGCAGCTACCGGTACGGTAACAATGAGAAATAGAACCAAACGCCTCTAAACCGTGAGATTCACCGTAGTGATTGGCCAACATGCTGTTCCAAGAAGCTGCGGTAGTTGAGGTACTCCATAGTCGGTCTTGTTCGGACGGCCCAGCAGAAGGGTGCTTCCGTACGTGTCAGTGGGACCCTCCATGATTTCTCCAGGATTTTCAAGATCACACGCCCAACCCCAGACGGCATTACCGGTACTCGGTTAGTCATGAGTGGTGGGAGCTATGCCATGCTAACGCGGTTTTTCCCTTCGAGTCTCGGACGCAAGCGGCGAGGGTTACAGACACGACTACCGAATGACTGTTGCTGTCGCAGGCCGGCCATGCAACCTCACTTGTCCCCCTCGAGATGCGTTGTTTGACATGGAAATTCCCGTCTATATGTTGCTTGTCTGAACACAAGGGATCCATGGATCTGTGCAAAACGTCCTGCCAAGAACCGATCTTGTACCACAGAAGGCGGTTCTTTCCCCCGACCTTGTGTGCACTGGTCAATGTTCGCACCCTCGGGCCACTGGCAACGACACTCTACCGGTCGGTCTTCAAGAGAGAAACCGCGGAGGAAAAATAGCAAACTGAACCTATCAAATCAAACAACAGCATGAATGAAAATTTATCACTGCCAGGTCCATCACAAAGAAAGAGAGAAGATGGTCTGGAATGCGGGAAATTCTCCGTACGGGGTAAATCCGTAGTAAATTACGGAGCTGATGTTTGATTAGGGCTAGAATTGGCGATCTGTCGACGCCTATTGGGTGAAACGGAAATCCATGTTTTCGTTTGTCGATACATTACTCGTATTCTGTGTGTATTTCTGGCAAGGACCTGACCTCTGGCTACATACGTAGTTTCTTACACGGATCTTTTGTCTCAGCAAGGAGGCACGCTATGTGTCTACTGTCTAATTCGCCGTTCGGTGCATCTTGTACCTATGGCTTTGCTCACGTGGGCTGTGACTCGTACTTGTTGCTCGAGTCGCCATGTCGCCACTGTTATGATAAAGCCTTGTCCATGTTGCTTTGTGCAGAAATGTACTTAAAATAAACATGCTATGACTCGCATCATGGAACTCCCCATCTTAGAATATCGTCAGTGCGCATTTGTTTCAATAGGTTACACTGTCCATGCAATATACTCTGTATGTCACTAAAACTTTGAAGGGACAAATGATCTACATGCTTAAAAGTTAATTGATATAGTATGCCTAGGCCATTGGATCAATACACTACATGTGTACTTCGACACACAGACACCCCAAGACTCAGAGATCTTACCTATGAAACATCCCGGTGAACATTCCTGAATCAAGCAATATTCAAGACCTTGCAAACTTTTCGAATGGGGGAGAAATGAGGACCACCCGTAAGGGTGATAGTACGTTGACGGCGTTTTCCGTGTAATTTACGGTTATGGTGTGTATTAGCCCTAAGAAACTCCTACATATTTGATTTTTCCTGACGTCCCTGAGCTTTCCTGTTCCATTTTAGTGCTCTCCCCGTCGCCGCTTTTACTCCCTGAGTAGAACTGAGCACGACCCTGAGCGCCGTGATCAGATTAGTGAGGAGCTCGGGGACATGCTCAGTGATCTAAGGCTGAGCACACTGATTTGCTCACTGAGTACAACAGATGCCTTTATGGCGCTGGCACTTCCTACGAGATCACCACGAGACCACGTCCCCTGCACGAGTATTCTGTTCACGCCGTCAAATCTAAATCCATATACTTTGTCTCTCGACATCTTATCTGTCTGCTTGACCTCGTATTAACAACACTCAATAAATCTTACCCTAACCCACAGGAAGATGAGGTTATGGAGAAATAATCTTACTGTTCTCCTAACAACAAGGCACTTTGGCGGAGTGGTTAACGGTAAGAGACAACATTACCTCTTTCTTAAGTATAATTGCTAATTCATATTAGCGATGCCCTGCTATAACCCTTAGGGTAAAGACAGGCATTTCCTTCGGGAGCGTGTGTTCGAATCACACAGGTGTCGAGAATTTTTTTTTTTAACTTATTTTCTGTTGTCATGAACAGTCAAGTAAAACCAAAATTTCATCTCCCTTCAATGATATACTCTATAGAATTGTAGCCTATATCATACATACAAAGCTATTATCCATTATTTCGGGGGCGTTGAGAAGGTCACAGAACTCCTTTGCGATGCATCCACCCTGAAGTGAAATTGTTAGAGCGAAGTTGATTATTGTACGTTAGGTAAGTAGTCTGAGGCACTGAGTTAATTTAATACACTCTTGTCTTCTATTTACCGCAGCACTGCCGAGATGCCCAGGGTCTTTCAGAAGTAATCAACAAAAGTACGGTGCGTCAAAAGAGGAGACACCCTCAAAGAGTTTGAAGCCGTGAAGGAGCTTTTGGGACGAATGAAAATTCGGGCGTCCCAAAGCATAGGTCGAATGGATTCCCAGTCACAAGCCTCAGAAATAGTGGTATACTATATGCCAAACTTAGACGACTTGCCCAAAAAAACTCCTAGTTAGTCAGCACGATGACACCGACGGACCTCAACCACACTTGAGCCACTCAAACTGTATACTTGAGTAAGCAAACAAGACAAGATCGCGCATTGGTGACTACAACCTTGGTACGTTCGATGCCACGATTCCTCGCAGCTTTTAGAATACGTATCTGTTTACTTTAATAAAGTTCTCGTGGCTTACACTGCTTGGGCCGGGGCAAGGTATCAAAAGAGTTCAGAGTTCGACCTTAATTTTGGTGATGCATCATTTGCCCTCTTTATTTAAAGGATTCGGTGCTAGGACATTTCATGCTTTTACAGAAAAGTATCGCGGGCTTCGGGTCCCAGCAAAGCGAGGATTGATCAATTAAGCAATGGGTTCGATACGCATGTACTCATAAGGTCATCCAAGATTCGCACATCTTCCAACGTCTCTATATCCAGCACCAACCGCTCAATTCGATCTCGTGTCTTTTCATCCATAATGCCCTGGGTAAGTCGTCTCCACTTCTCCAGAATTTCTTCATTTGATAATCCCGGTGAAACGCTGCGAGGGTTATCCAGCGTCTCACTCAACTCCGTCCCATCGTTCAGCGTGATAGTGACGCGCTGTGCATACCGCTCGTCGCCAAGGTCAAGGGCATAGAAGCATTTCATTTTCCCGATCAAGTTCCATACAACATCTCTATCGAGCTGCTCGTCCCGAAATTGATTCGGTAGTACTTGACCATCTACAAGTTGCACGGCTGCAGTGTATGCAGCGCTCATCTGCGCACTGGTCGTAGTCAGTGGTCTCTTTACATCGAATCCGCCATGGTGAAATGCAGCCTCGGTCATGCCGATGCGAATACTGGCTATTGCGTCGAGATCAGACAGTTTATCTGGATATTTGTCCTGAAGTGCCTGCACACAATCAATCGTGCAATGCGTTCCAGCCATGGAGGAATGATGTTTAACTCGAATCAATCGTGATTGCCACGTCTCTCCCAACTCCTTGCAAACTTCAGCCGGCACACAAGCCGGCTCTTTACCCGAGCCTTGTCCAAACATAGCCAGAAACCCGCCATATCCTTCGTCGTAGACGTTCTTAATTCCCCGATACCCGTTTTGGGCCAACAGAGCTGCGAAGAGACCATTTCGTGCCGCGAAGCCGTGTTGCATGCGTTTCACGTCGCTCCCAAATTGAGCGGACATTAGTCCGCCAGCCTGGGTGCAGGCGATGCCTAGTGCATCTTCAATGGCGTCTGTGGGAAGATTCAAGAGTTTGCTCACGGCAGCCGCAGAGGCTGAAGGGCCGAATACGGCCCCTGAGTGCCATCCGCGTGTGAGCATGTGCGCGCCGTACAGACCGAGTCCGACTCTCGGACCAGTCTCGTAACCGACGATGACCGACAGGAGGAAGCGTGTGCCGTTGATACTTGTAGAGTTGGATGTTGCTTGTTGGCTTGCAGCTGCGAACAGAGCTGGGAGAATTATGGAGTTTGAGTGTAGAGGTGCTGACAAGTGCCAGTCGTCAAGCTCAAATGCTTGAATGGCGGTGCTGTTGAGTAGTGCAGCAGATAGAGGAGTGACAGCCTATCATCAATCAGCCTGTATTCATGGGTGTCATTTGAGCCATGTCATTTCACCTTGTCATCATAACCCCAAACCTTGCAATTCCCTGCCAGCTCCATACTAAAGACCGTCTGCGCGGCGGTTTCTGTCCATGGTAGACGAGATCCAACCACAGCACAAGCTAGACCATCTAATATCAAATATTTGGCTCGAACGTGTACATCCTCTGGAATATCTGCGAGATTGATATCTTGAATCCATTGGCAGAGTTTCTTGGTCACGCCTGCAGATGCATGGTCATTTTTAGTAGGAGTCATTGTCCGTCAATTAGAAAATTTCCTTTCAATATCAATGCATATATCCTTGTTCGATACTTTGGGTCAGTAAACACGTCTTTATGCGAGCAGATGCCGCTTCCGGCCCGGTCCAGGTTCAATGTAGGTACCGAGCAGCCGGATAGTTCGGCGAACACCATCACCAAACCACTCATCTTGTCGGTTTCGACACAGACCATCATGTGAACCATTGTTAGGTAGAAGCAATTGTGCATGGGTAGTTGCGCAGTTGAACATTTCAATTGACAAACGGCAAGGAGATGTGGCGCCTGAGCATTCTGAAGCCTCAGGCACTCAGGCCACTCCGGCTGCGGCCCGAGAAACATCGGCCATCTCATTTCACCTTCACCACATTCCGACTCCAGAGCGACATGACTTTACAACGCTCGACAGCACCGTTGGTATGGGTTGACTGTGAGGTCTGTCATCGCGTACCTTTAGTGCCATTCGGAAACTTGGAAAGCACAATAACTGACGTCTGCTAGATGACAGGTCTCGATCCCGAAACCGACCAAATCCTCCAAATCTGCTGCTTCATAACGGACGCGCAACTCCAACTCCTCGAGCCCAATGGCTTCGAAATCGTGGTCCACCAACCCAAATCCAAGCTAGATGCCATGTCGCAATGGTGTGTCGACACACATGGCAAATCGGGCCTTACGCAAGCTGTGCTCGCCTCTACTACAGACGCCGCGACTGCATCGAGTCAACTACTAACTTACATTAAGCGATATGTCCCTGAGCCGCGGACTGCGTTACTCGCCGGGAATAGCATTCATGCCGATCGAGCGTTTTTAGCTAAGCCGCCGTACTCGCCTATACTTGAATGGTTACATTATCGTCTGCTGGATGTTAGTACGATCAAGGAGGCTGTGAGACGATGGGGGAGTGATGAACTGCTCAGCGCAGCACCGCCGAAGCGTGAGGTTCATTTGGCGAGGGATGATATTCTCGAGAGTATTGAAGAGATGAAGTATTATCGCTTGAAACTTTTCGATGGGAAATGATTGGGCACATATAATGGGATATTACAAATGTCATGGCCACTGCATCCTGGCTCTGATTATCCTTCTGTTGCATACAACAATATACCTCAGGATACTGTTGAGTTGAAGCCAGATAGCTTCCTAGGAGCACCAGCTTCAGACTGTGCGGTGAGGACTCCGAATATGGTGACGGTCTGGACTCTGGACCTGTACCCACACTCGTGGGTGGCTGATGTTTGTTTACCGCAAGAGTCAATGGAGATGGCATCGAGTACAACAGCAACGACTGCATACGAATAAGTAGTAAACAGTTGAACAATTCAATTGCAACTTGTGTGATAATGTGTAAAGATAGTTATACATGAAATGTCCAATTGGCAGAGTAGGTCAAGCATCGTGGCATGGCGGGGCAGGAACGAGCTCCCTCTACAGTTGGCAGTCACGATGACACAAGCCCCTCACTAGCTCACCTTGCTTCCTTACTTTTTGCCATCCCCGCCGTCACTCGCTTTCTTGCTTTTCCCCCATCACATCAATTGTCGGTGAGAGATCATCTTTTCTCCCTCTTTATATCACATCTATCATAATATCTCCCATCGACTTTCTCTGATTATCTCTTTCCCCGCTCAATTGCGAACTGCGGATTCCTTATCCGACAAACAACTGACCCGCATCATCATGTCGGTCCAGACGGTGTCTCTGACCCCTTTCCAGGACCAGAAGCCTGGCACGTAAGTCGTCAACCATCTCATCATTGCGATTTGATCACTTATCGATAATCACAGTTCTGGCCTTCGTAAGAAGGTCGTCGTTTTCCAGCAGCCCAACTACTCCGAATCCTTCGTCACCAGTATCCTCCTCTCCATTCCCGAAGGTGTTGAGGGTTCCTTCCTCGTTATTGGCGGTGACGGTCGCTACCACAACTCGGAGGTCGTACAGACAATTGCAAAGATCGGTGCTGCATATGGCGTCAAGAAGCTTCTGATCGGCCAGAACGGCATCCTCAGTACCCCAGCTGCCAGCCATCTTATCCGCAAGAGAAAAGCTACCGGTGGTATCTTGCTCACTGCCAGCCACAACCCTGGTGGTAAGTTTAATCCTGGAAGATATGGTACAATCACGATACTGACTTAGCAGGTCCCACCGAGGATTTCGGTATCAAGTACAACCTTGCCAATGGTGCCCCGGCTCCTGAATCCGTCACCAACAAGATCTACGAAACTTCCAAATCCTTGACATCCTACAAGATTGCCCAGCTCCCGGACGTCGATCTTACTCAAATCGGCACTCGCAGCTATGGTTCCCTCGAGGTCGAGATTGTCGACTCGGTCACCGACTACGTTGACTTCATGAAGGAGATCTTCGACTTTGATCTTATCCGTGACTTCCTCAACACCCACAAGGACTTCAAAGTCTTGTTCGATGGTATGCACGGTGTCACTGGACCCTATGGTGTCCGCATCTTCCAGAAGGAGTTGGGTCTCCCAGCATCAAGCACCCAGCACTGCGAGCCCAAGTCCGACTTTGGCGGTGGCCACCCAGACCCTAACCTGGTCTACGCCCATGATTTGGTTGAAGCGGTTGACAAGAACGGCATTCAATTCGGTGCCGCTAGTGATGGTGACGGTGACCGCAACATGATTTACGGTGCCAATAGCTTTGTCTCTCCTGGAGACAGCTTGGCCATCATTGCCCACCACGCCAAGCTCATCCCATACTTCCGTGACCAGGGTGTTTACGGTCTGGCTCGCTCTATGCCTACCTCCGGTGCTGTCGACTTGGTTGCCAAGGCTCAGGGTCTTGAGAGCTACGAGGTCCCTACAGGTTGGAAGTTCTTCTGTGCTCTTTTCGACAACAAGAAGATTTCTATCTGTGGTGAGGAGAGTTTTGGAACGGGTAGCAACCACATCCGTGAGAAGGATGGTGTCTGGGCTGTCGTGGCATGGTTGAACATTATCGCCGGCGTCGCCAAGCAGAAGCCCAATGAGACACCCAGCATTGCCTCCATCCAAAACGATTTCTGGAACACTTACGGCCGTACCTTCTTCACTCGTTACGATTACGAAAAGGTTGACAGTGATGGAGCTAACAAGGTCATTGCTGATTTGAGCAAATTGATCGACAACAAAGACTCGTTTGTTGGCTCAGACGTCTCTGGTCGCAAGGTCACCGATGCCGGCAACTTTTCATACACCGATCTTGATGGAAGCGTCAGCAAGAACCAGGGTCTATACGTCAAGTTTGATGATGGCAGTCGTATCGTTGTTCGTTTGTCTGGTACTGGCAGCAGCGGTGCCACCATCCGTCTCTACATTGAGAAGCACGAATCTGATGCCAGCAAGTACTCAGTACAGACTCAGGAGTACCTCGCGGATAACATCAAATTGGCCACCGAGCTGCTCAAGTTGAAGCAGTATGTTGGACGTGACGAGCCTGATGTCAAGACCTAATTGTTTATGAGTTGATCTTAGCACGATGATATATTCAGCTTAGCGTTTCTATTTAGTAATTATGATTAGTATCCATAGTGCATCTAATGCATAAGACCATTCATTCCACTCATTCCTCTTGGTGTATCATTTCATGTGCTGGTCCCACCAATCCTGCCATCTGATAACCTTTTCCTCTAGTCTAGCCTCCTCCGCCGCAAAGACAACCGCATGACTCCTCACAGCCTCTTCCAACGTACACCCAATAAAGTCCCTCTGCGCATCCCTAACATCCCACCCACGCTCCTCAACAGCCTGCACAGCACCAATAAACATCCTCGTCAATCCCCAATCCCCGCCCCCATGCGCCTGCTCCTCCTTTGGATTTTTCGCCTTGGGAATTTCGATCGTCGTAAACTCATTTGTGGCGAAGGAGAAGTACTTGATGGTGCGACTGTCGTATTCGATTTCGCCTTCTGTGCCGTATATGCGGCCTCGGCGCTCGCATTGTTTTTCTGTCGGCGCGATCATGTGTAATGATGCGGTTTTGGATGTTCGCGGAGCATACTTCCCTTCATCGGCGGCTGGTGGCTGTTCATCGTCCCAGGTAATAGTCACGTATTGGTCATCGCAGACATTATTATCCGACTCCCACACACAACGGCCATACCACGACCTCGACTTAATCTCCTCATCGGATGTGGAACTCTTATCGTAGTCTTCAGCCAAAGCAGTCATCAACAATTTCTCCGCCGCATCACTGCCAGCAGTCTTGAACGTATCCTCGATATCCGGACAGACAATATGCAACGGCCAATCCGTAATCCCCTTATCGAGCTGTCGTTCCTTATACAACCGCACGGCACTATAATTACATTTCCGCTCAATTGGGCACGCGAGACAATTCGTCGCATCGCCTGCATCTTTCGGTTTCCGCTTGTTAATGAATTGCGTCAATCGCCCTGTTGAGGAGATTGTGCGTGGTTCGTGCGGTGGCATGTCCTTGGGTGAGCCCGGTGGTGGAGAGGAGAGCAACCAGACCAAAAAATCGATGTCGTGGCATGATTTTGTCAGCAGCGACCCGACGCCGGCGTCCGTCTCCCGTCGCCAGTTTCCGCGTACGTAGCTGTGCGCAAAGTGCCAGTAGCCGACTGGTTCGACGTGTTCGATCGAGACTACATCGCCGATTACGCGTTCTTCGAGGAGGAGTTGGCGTAAGCGCATGTTGTGTGGACTGTAGCGGAGGACGTGTCCGATTGAGAAGACTTTTGAGGGCCCTACGTCCCTTTTGTGTTCGGGCACGAAGGCGCGATAGATTGCAAGGCAGTCTTCCAAGGATGTTGCGAGTGGTTTTTCGCATAGAACGTGTAGATTCAAGGGTGCGATTGCGCACATGATCTCAACGTGCATTTCGTCTAGGGCACAGACGAAGACCCCATCGACTCCCGGGGGCACGTTTCGCTGTCCATTGGCAAGGGCTTGTCGTCTTTCCTGCTCCCATTTGAGCCAGCCGCGCCAGTCGGTGAATTCTTGTCCGTCATTTGGCTTGTTATTGGCGCCCCAGATGAAGCGTTCGCCGAATTCTTGACGGTTCCAGGGTCGCGGTTCGGCTACGGCGTGGATGATGGCTGAGGTGCTTTCTGTGACAGCTTCGGCGTAGCGGTGGCCTCGTGAGCCGGCGCCGATGACGAGGAATCTGAGCTGTTTCGTGCCTGTGGTCGTTGTTGATGTTGGCAGCGTGTTGATTGCCATGTTGAGTTATGGATTCCAATAATACGGTCTCAAACTAGAACATTTATGATCCAAATATCAGTCTAATATCCTCCGAGATCTCAAGAGTAGAACCAGAGTGTGAGACAACCAGCTCACCACCAACGAGGAGGGAGTTGTCCATTTATCCCCCTCACTGGCGGTATCGATAAGCATCTCCGCACACCACGCCATACGTGGGGGTGACTAATCCCGGCACTGTGATTGGATAGTCACATCTACATCTACTACGTATATTTTGAAATCGCTTCATCTCCATCTACTAGTAATGAGCCAAACTCTCAAACCGATTTCCCAACCCACAAAAAGCCTTCTGAAACCTCTTCCCCTCCCGACTACAAAAATCAACATTCGACTGTTCCCCCAACACATCCTGCAACGCCCACGCAACCCTCTCAGCACCCAGACGAGCACCTTCAAGGTTGGGAGCTGCTGGTCCCAGACGCAGAGATGCGAGACGTCCTGTAACAAATAGCGGAACATCAGACTTCCACATGAGATCGTCCGTTAGACATGGCAGGCCGTTTATGCTTTCGATGGGATAGTCGCGATTCATTGATTGGAGCAGACTCATCTCGTTGACGTTTACCTTCATGCCTGTTGCGAAACAGATGTAGTCAATGTGCTCAGGGAAGTTGTCGATAGGCGGATCTGTGGCTATCTTCCAGGTTCGTGTCTCTGGGTCGAAATGTTTACTCGTAATGATGGTCTGAGTGTGTATTGATAACCGCCCTTTGGCGGTATGCTGTTTGAGGATTTTCTGGTAGTGCGGTGTGATGCTACCCCCATTCCGAGCGGTTTGTATCATCTCAAAGCGTTCTACGCTGGTCAGATCATGCCCAAGGGTTGCTCAAAGGGGCCGGTAATCTCACCTTGATCGTCATCCGCAGACCAAAAAACAGCTTTATCATAATTCTTGAACTTGCCCACCCAGTTCAAACTGACGTCAAAATGCTTGATCTTCATGTCACCTCGAATGAGATGCCAGATTTTAGTGACGCCTCTGCGTATAGCCATATCAGCGAGCTGGGCCGACGAGAGACCACCACCTACTACAACCACATGAGTCATCTGCCGGTTCTCGATCTTTCGTGCAAGAGTTGGACTGGGGAATTTGACTCCTACTTCGGAGCTGTGACATGCTCCGGTCTCTTCCTCTGGTGATAGAGTCCATGGCATCAGCTTCGTCAACCCAGGTCCCACAGCTAGTACCACCGCTCTACTGTGGAACGACTGTCCGAGAGTATTAACTATTGTAAACAGTTTACTTCCATCCTTCGAACCCTCAACTTCACCATATTTAATATCGCAGACCTCTGACTGCTCAATCTGAGCTGATCCATCATTAAGCCCGTACCGCGCAATAATCGAGTCGCAGTAATCCGCGAACAAACTCGTCGACGGCGTAAAGTAATCTTTTCGATCTCGCTCGTTGATTTCTGCTTCGCGCGGGAATCTTTATTCGTATCAGCAACTATCCTTGTCAAAGAAGGCTCTATATACATACCTGGATAGATTACGTATCTTCTTCCTCTTGTGTTTACTCAACTCCTGCCCAACACACCCCGAAAGCTCATACAACTCCCTTTCGCGTCCCGTTTCGCGTGTATAAGCCAGCAATCCATCGCGATCCGCAGGATCAATATGGAAAAACATCGGGGACCGCAAATGGTCAATCTTCAACGCCTTGAATGCTCGATTCCACCGCGCCATCCATTGGCTGCCAGAACTATCGAGTACTAGAGTCGAGTATTGCCCTCGATCACCACCACCACCACCACCACAACAATTAAGATTAGGGGTGGTATAAGTCGACGCGGCGAGCGGAGTACCGTACAACCGTCTCGTTTTGGCACGCGCAAGACTCATTTTGCCCTGATGCTTTTTGATCCAGTGGTAGCGCTGGTGTTCTTCGTCGGTGAACATGGCGGAGGGCGTTTCTTCGCGGAGACGGGCTGCGACGGCGAGGCCGCAGGGACCGGCGCCGATGATGATTATGTCGTATACTTCGGCGTGTGTAGACATTTGAACTATTTGGCTTAATGATTGATTATGGGAAGAATATAAGGGGAGATATGTCTTGAAAGTCATGACCGTGCTTATTAGTGACTACGTATATTGCATGTAACTAGCTTCAAAGGTCCCTAGCACACGGATTGAGCCAAAGGTACTCATCGAGGTCTATTGAGTACCTTCATGGTCAAATACTTTATAGGAAGATTAAAGCCATATCCGTTATCTGATATCATGGCGATAAAGCTATACGAGTACCTTGTGCGAAATCGCTGCTACCCCGACGGCAGACTGTTTCATCAAAAAAAAAAAAAAAAAAAAAAAAAAAGGAATCGGGAGGAATGCAATAAATTTCCCTAGAAACTGCAATATTATACTGGCTATAAATATATTGGTTACTCTTCTTTTTCTCACATGATCCGTTCCGGAAGAAGTGAAGTCGACACAACTGCCCGAGTATTACCAGATTGGGAAGAGTGGTTGCCCTAATTCATCAGGCCCGCTAGTCTGACCGCATGACGTTCCGTGCAGTTTCTCATTATTTGTGATATTTTAAGTATCTATAGACATAATAGGTGATAATTCAGGTCAATAACTTTGTTTATGTATTATTCAAATATGTACAAGCAGCGGCCCTGGATGCCTAGCATTGGGGTCATAAAGCGAGTGTATAATGCCCGGGTATCCTTCCAAAAATATCAACAATCAAATTCTCCAAATCTAAATAATCGGAGATATGTAAAACAAACAAATAAAGCCCTGGTCACTGAATGGGTTGAGACACACAGAATCTCGATCTCGATCTAAGAACTAGCTCCACCGACAGTGACACTCAGGATAGACGGGTTGGCAGACGAAACTGTACCAGAGGCATTCTCATCATTACCGGAAGGATTAACGTCGTCATACGCGAACGCATAGCCCTTTCCATCAAGCTCGTACTTGTGCACGATAGCCGAGTAGTAGTTCGATGGGGCAGTGGTGTAGTACGAATCCGCTCCAAGACTGGGCTGCACATTACCACCAGCAAGCAACAAAGTGCCACGGTTGAAGGCGGCACACAGACGAGGAACGGCGGCTTGATGGACAGCTGTGTCCGAGGGGTTGGTCACGAAGGGGCCGGAGTTGCAGCCAAAGATATCAGCGGTGGAGGGTTTGCTGTAGTTGATTCCGTCACCGTCGCATTCGAGGGTGTCGCCGCTGACGGTGCAAGACACGTTGCCGGCGTCGTTTTGGGTGTTTATGGTGAGTGTGCTGCTGGTGTAGTTGGACCAGACCTCGTTGACGTAGTCGTCAAAGTAGGTCTCGAAGCCGCTGGAGGCGTTGGCTGCCATGTAATCGTTTGGTGACAGGACGCGCATGACTGTGCCATTGATAGTTTGACAGAGTGCATCCCAGGGGAGACCGTCTTTTTGGGCTTGAGTGGTCAGATCCTTGCAGACGCTAGTCACTGCGTCTGAGGTAAGGCCAAGCGCGGTTTGGACACCACCGGAGGTATCTGTGAGCGACATTCCGAGGGGCAAACCGACAAAGTCGACGTAGCTGATGTTGGCGTAGATACCGCCATCGGCCGTGTAGGTAAACTCAATGAAACCCCAATTGATACCAGCACTGGGATCGGCAGGGTTGCTCTGAGAAGGCTGGACAATCGAAAAGGTACCATCGGCGTTGCCGACGGTGAAGAATTGGAGCTCGCCAACGGCGAACCAGACACGGGCCGAGACCACGTAGCTGGGGATAGTAATGGTGGTACTTGAGCCCTGAGCACCGAGTGGAATGGCAATAGTCTCAGATATAGGTGCAGGGGTACCGTCAGCAGTGCTTGGTGCTGAAGGGTAGAACCATGAGAAGTCTGGAGTAAGTATGACCGGCGCATTGTTCTGGTTAGGATCTTGACCGTTGACATAGCAGTTCACTGTGCCGGCGATGTTATTGGTGATGGTGAGTTTCAATGCGGTGCCGTTTGTGGCAGCAACGCTCGGAGACTTGCTGGCTGATGCAGAGATTGTTCCGTTGACTGTGTCCTGGGCGTTGATGATTAGATCAGACGCACCTCCCGGGTGTAGTTCTGTTGGGCGAGCAATCGTTGGTGTAATGATGCTTAAAGCACTGGCCAAAGCCACGGCATATTTGCTTATACCGAGCATTGTCGGAATCAAAAATGATTGGCAGTGGTGTTCTAGAAAGAATGCCTTTGCTCTCACAATCAAGTAAGACTAAAACAACGAAGGGTATATCGAACACCTTGAATTCTAAAATGAATGAATAGTGCAAACCGAAGGAATGAAATTTGCACAATCAACAACAGTGTATCTCAAACACACTCACAGGCTTGACAGCGAGATGTCTACCGGTATGAAACTCTACAAAAGGAGAGGTATCCTCTCTTATTTATCTTTTACGTCTGTCAGCTTTACTGGTACACTATTCGATAGGCTACCTGGCACGGCATGGGGTGACAAGATCGACAGTAACAAATAGCAGCTAATGCATCGTGTTTCCCTGCCCCAGTGTCCCCTCTTGCTGGCTGGCATGGCATTGTAACCGAAATCCTTTAGCCCGGATTGGTAGAGCCAGGATATCAATACGTACCGGTACATGGAGTGGGCACTGAAAAAGAGTCAAAGATATCAAGTTACGGGTCTGAAGCAGGCTAAACAACTCTAGATGTTCGAGGTCATGGCCCATATCTAATTGGGTCTGTCATATTTGATCATACTGAAAAGGGTTATCGGGCCCCCCATTGGGTCTTTTTTTTTAGTTTTACTCTGTTGCAGTCGAAAGAGTAAAACAAATCTCCTGGGACGTAGTGCAAAACGGCCCCTGCTCAGGGAGTCAGGGTAGCAATGGGCTGTCATATGGGACCTAACTAAGTAACGGAGTACTATATGTAACATGTGGACCATAAGCTTGGATGAGGCTAGTACCTGGTTAGGCAAAGAAAGTTTCGGGGCGCGAGGACTTAGTCCATAGACGACGTTGCAGATGGGAAGTGTAAATCGTTAATCCTGGTAAACAAGTATTCAAACTAGTTTGGATGTGAAACCCTGGAACGGCTCATTTTTTGTATTCCGTACGGGGATTGGCTGAAATACGTAGAAAATCCGGGCAGGTATTCCGGAGATTAATCGGGAGCTCTATTGGTATGATGTTCATATTTCTAAATTTGGCCCTTATTAGCATCTCATATCCTCTGAAGAATAATATGTACATACGTACTCTACATGCGGGTTGAGTGTACATTGATGATACTGCGATGCCGATCCGGCAGCGTGGTAATGATCAGGTGTAATTCATACGGCCGTGCGTATTAGCCCTAAGAGCGGAACAAGCCACGATTCCGTGACACAAGCACCTCTTTGAATAGCTTCCAAGGTTGACATGTCAGCTGGGATAAAAGGTGGACGCCACAGATCAATTGTAATTTCCAGAATATTGCTTATATGCGGTTTTCGGCGTCCGTGAGAAGAGCCGAAGAACAAAGACTCACAGAGCACAGGTGACGGCAGCAATCTTGCGGGGTGTAACTTTGACCCCAATCCTGCATTGAGAAGATAGATATTAGGACTAACTGACTGCTTAGCTCACATTAGTGCCATCAGGGTGGTATATATGTATCGTCCTCCCCCGTCCCGCAAATTCGACGATATTGATTGGCATCCGATGATCTCGTGCTGCTTAACAGGCACAATGACACCACTAGACAGCCTTGACAAGAGGAAATTTACAGCACAACCCATCAGTCTAGGATGTTCGACGGAGTACAGAATGGTGGCTTAATCGAGAACCATTTGTTCGGTCGTGGTTCCTAGAACACAAGAGCCGAACCGTGGAACCCGGCGATTAGTCGAGGCCATCAGGAACTCTAGAACTACCAAAAGATCGGAACTCTTTTTCTTTTCTTTGCTTTTCTTTCCGGGGTAACCGGCTACTCGAAGCAATTTCGAAGGTTTTGATTGAATTCAATCGTACAATCAATTTCTGGTTCGCCAATAGGCTTTTGTCGCTGAACGGATAAAATACACGATGTAAGGCTCGGAGGAACTGCATGTACAAATGTACTCGGCAATTTGGCCGATTAAACATCGGTTCCTGCGTGACCTGTTTGAAAAACGTGTGCGGAGAAAAAGTACCAATCACATGGCACATTTTCAAAGCGTGAAAGTATAGGGTATGCTGACGGGATCGGCTTGTGTGGTAACATTATGCTTGCAACGGTTGGATCAGCTGCAATCCTCACTACAGTCGGTAAGGAACACACACTAACCAACTACAAAGGTCCCAAGGATCAACAAAATCAGAAGCACTTGATATTTTACTCCACACGTTCTAGCTGAAATGAATCTTTCCAGGGTACTTGGTTTAAGTATTAGGGCTCACAGGCCAAACCGGGAATAATCAACATCATTGGCCAAACCAGTTCGGTTCCTGCATACACCAAAAGATCAAGTCTTACAGTCCAGTGTTTTAGTTTTGACTTTCCATTCCATTTCACAACTTAGCGTTGAGTAAATAGTGGAGAAACAGAATTAAGGAATCGCGATTGACTCGATTGCGACCAGTCAAGCGCTGCTACTCGTTTTGAATGTTTCGTGCTCTCCGATGTGATGATTTAGTGCATACTACCTCACCAAGTATTAGTATCTATTTTGGTTACATCTTCAGAATAACGGCGTCTACGCTATTTTTAGCCTTTGCTTTTTTGAGGACATAGTCGAACAAGAATGTCAATTTAATACATTACAAATTTATATCTCGATCTGGTGGCTTGGTGGCTTGAGTGGCTTGAGTGGCTTGCATTACCAATCTGTCAAAATTCGTGCCATAAGATCCGAACCGACTGTCAGATACACAGTTAATGATATAATACTTATATATACAGAGTAGTTCCCATCAGGTGGATGAAACTACGCATTTGAGGTTGCGCGCATTCCCACCCCGGAGTTTCCATGAGCGAGACAGTACCAATTTCAAATCAGAAGCCGCTTCATATTCGCTGTCTTCAATGTTCAAAATAACAATGAGCCAAATCTAGATCAGTGTGATGTGCGTCTATGGCCAGAAGTGATAAACTTTCATTAACCTCTCCTGAAGCCACAGCCACGGAATCTAAGATTACGAAAGCGTACTCTAGTGACAATGCCTGAACCCAATCCAAATAGCTTCTTATAAGAAGATTACAAATAACATGATGTCAACTGGTCACTTCTCGGTACAGCCCATTCCTTGATATAAGGCTTGACATCGGCCATTAAATAACTATTCATAGCTCTCTTATTTTCGGCTAGCTGTGGCAAAAGGTGATTCAAATATACCTAACGCGCTAATAGTAAGCACGGCATGCATTAAATAATTTGCTGTACACCTAACTCATTAATATAAATGTTAAAATCAAAAGTGTGGATTACCAAGATGTAACGCAAGAGGAAAGAATTCAGTCCCACCAAAATAGCTTCCCAAAACTCACCGCGTTAGATGTAAAGTGCTCAAATCATAAGATGTAGTGACTTTAGTTCTTCACTTGATGGTCCAACCTGATGGATGCCGAGCGGTAAATGATGGCGAGTCCCAGTTTGATATATGAGACTAGATGCCTCGGAAAAGTTCGAAGTCGGTCTCGGTGGTACTGGTACTTTACGGATTCTTTGAGGCAACCTTTGTGTCGCCCGCATCGTTTATCTATTGTAATTCCTCAAATATGCATTCCTCCCTTCGTACGGAGTAGAGGGCACTTCGATTCATGATTGGACAGAGCCTCTCGGTGGGTCGCTCGTATAACCTTTTGGGATATTTCCTTTTCGGGAAATCCTAGGTAGGGCATCCTCGTGCGTCATGCACACCTCGTAAGCTGTTTTCAGTTAAAATGAAGTTCGTATAACAAAGGTAGTTAGAGGTTCAATTGGCTTCGAGGTATTTAACTCATTCGGATTGCCCATCGCCCTGAAGTTATCATTATCTCCTAGTCTCGCGCAAAAGTCGATCCCTTCTGTCGAAATGGCTAACATTATGACCGTTGCCCCTGAGCCGAAGAGCTTGCTCGGCTACCACCGTCAGCTAGCTCCAAATGCTGCCGTCAAAGTTAGCCCGCTCTGTCTCGGTTCTATGGGGTTCGGAGACAGCATGAAAGACCTGATGGGAGAATGTGACAAGAATGCTTCATTCAAGCTCCTAGACTTCTTTTACGAAAGTGGTGGCAATTTTATTGATACGTACGTATAATCCTTAAAAGGGTTTTTTCTAACTTGTTGACGTTTGATTCAGTGCAAATGTATATCAAAATGGCGAGTCCGAGCTGATCGTTGGCGAGTGGATGAAGCTGCGAGAGAATCGTGACGAGATAGTTCTAGCAACTAAATACAGCTCTGCCTGGCAACTGGCGAACCCAAAAGTCAAAATTCAGTCGAACTTTGGAGGTAATAACAAAAAGAGCCTGCTTGTAGCTTTTGAGTCGAGTCTGGCAAGGTTACAAACAAGTTACGTGGACATCGTGAGTCCTGAGAAACTCCCGAGGTCTATTCGCAGTACCTGTGATACGTACAGCTGACGCAATTGGTTTCTTTATAGTTTTATGTGCATACTTGGGACTTTACTACCACCATCGCGGAGATCATGCATACCCTGCACGACCTCGTATCGTCTGGAAAGGTTCTCTACCTTGGAGTGTCAAACACCCCGGCTTGGATTGTTTCAAAAGCGAACGAATATGCGCGGCAGCAAGGATTAACTCCTTTCTCGGTCTACCAAGGCCAATGGTCTGCCGCTGAACGGGATGTTGAGCGTGATATCTTACCAATGTGCAACGATGAAGGCATGGCTTTTATCCCTTACGGTGTTTTGGGATCTGGATACTTTCGAACATCAGCCCAGCGAGCTGCGGAGAAGCAGAATCCGGCAGCAAAACGAGAAGGCCGCAATATCGCTTTGATTGATAAGCCACAAAAGGCCATCATGGCAGATACCCTGGACATCATAGCTAGAGCTAGAGGCACCAATATCACGAGCATCGCATTAGCCTGGGCAAGGCTCAAACAGCCTTGGGTTTTTCCAGTCATCGGAAGCAGGAAAATCGAACATTTGAAAGCAAGTATTGATGCGTTGGGTATTTCACTTACGTCGGAGGAGATAAAAAAGATAGAGAATGCTCTACCTTTTGATTTGGGCTACCCTCAGACGATTCTTGGTGGACCAGGTGGTGCAACAAAGCCTGCCGATGTCTGGTTGACCAAGCGATTCGGACATTTCGACTGGGTTTCGACACCACAGGTAAGTGATTTCCTTCAATATATGTTTATCCCCATATCTGATTCTTTCTCAAGGCACCGAAGCCACATCAGAAGTAATGTCGCCTTCAGCCGTCAAATCGAAACGACACGCCTAGATGGAAATACTGTCTTTCATACCGTACCGAGTTAAGTGAACCATATGCGGGACGGTATTCCATTGTTATATAGCTATCCATCAATGCTTTTGTTCTTTTTGTTACGGGCTAGTCCCGCCTAACGCTCACTAAAGGCTCTCTCGATCTCGCGATGAAATCAGTCACAAGATTCCAATTCAATCATGTTGATTTGACAGCTCCCCTAGTTATACTCCAGGATAGTTACATACTCAGTACCCTTTGCAATCTCAGTAGCTACTATGATCGCGTATACTCCAATACCATGACTGGGCAGAACAATCCTTTGAAAACATCTTGCTATTCAATTCGTAAGATCAAAATCTTGTCCTCGTTGTATCAACCTGATTGATGGATTTTGCCGGTTTTCCAGCCGTTAATTTCAGAGGGCTGTATCGTAAGTGAAAGCGGTGTATAGGCGTGATATCTATGAGGAGTTATATTCGGTTGAGCCAACTTAGAATATCGTTTAGGAATCATGTCGTATATCATACTTGGGGAGTTTGAATTATGTGAATGCAATTGGATGTTACACATTCTCTGAATTCGGTTACGGTTGGCTTATCCTTAAAAGAGAGCCAGCAGTCTCCTGGCCGCGTCAGGATAGAGACCAACGGCAAAAACAGGCTTGAAAGGGTGTCAGTTGAGGATTCAAAGTCGGTTGAATTAAAGTTGAACAGACATGCTCCATTGACGACATCGACCCCATAAGGCGCTGCAAGTGTTTGCCCGCAACGTACTCACCACATAACCCTAACTATGTGCCCTAACTACGTCGGTTTGTGTGGAAGAGACTAGCCATTTCGCTGAATGGTGCATTTTCACGAGTCATAATGTAATAACGTGGGCGGATACGTTCGATTTGGGTGATGGCGACACGGCGCCCGGGCTTGTTTAGGTCGACCATGATTGTGAGATTGATTTCCTTTTCTAAGGGAGGTAGATTGAAAGTTTTTGGATGAAGTGCTAGTGAAGGAATAAATAAGCTCTGACTTTGATGGCACTTTCGGAGGAGCCTGGGGTCCTTTTCTTAGGTAAAGGAAGCCGAAATCGATCAAATGATCGATCAGGACTAGCACATGTCTTGAAAGTAAGTGCTCATAGAATTATATACTCGAATAAAGAACAGAAGCAGACTTTTGATAAAAATGTCATGGTATATATTGTTATTACACCTGTAGCCAAACAAAAACCCGAACCATCAAGACAAGACATCGACAGAAGAACGTCAACAAAATTCCCACAACGCCAAACAAGAAAGACACCAAATATATAAACATGAGGAAAAATAAACATTACATCATCCATCCATTACTGCGTCGCGACCCCCTTTCTTCCCCTTTTTCCTTTCCCACTCTCATTAGTATTATTTTTAGGTCTCGAGCCTTCCCTCCGATGCCATGCATCTTGCGGCATAATCCATCCGCGAACTCTCTTCGCCTCCCTCTTTTCGCCTAATTGTGGCTCCGGGATCCATTTGTCTTTTGGTTCGGGGAGGATTCGTTGTCGGCTTAGAGCGCCGGGGCCACCGACGTTCAAATGACCGGAGGGTTGGGAGGGGAGCGGCATTGATTTGGAGAGCATGAGCAGGAAATATAGGGCCAGTGTGGCAGTTAGGGGCACTCCACCGAGGCCATTTCCTTCATTGTTTTCGTCTTGGTGCGAGGAGAGGGATGATAAACTGCTGCTTCGGCTATGGGTTGATCTGTTGCCGTCGTATGACGAAGACGCAGAAGAATGTGGGGGTGTACATGACCGTCTCCGCGAATTTTGGTCGGCGCATCTACTACTGGCATGGTTTGAGGCGGATTCTTTGGTCGCGATGGGTGAGGAGAGCTCTAGATATCCGAAATAAGGCACGTCGTCGCCATCATCGCAACCTGCACGCACGCACACGAGTTCGATCTCGGTGATTATGAAGCCATAGCGGCAGGAGTGCTCGCGCATGCAGCGCTGTAAATGTGCAAGGCCACGGAGATACTCGACGCGTCGATGAGGGGGCTCGTTTCGCATGCCTGTGTTCCAGCGGTCGAAGCTCTTGACGATACCCACTACGCGTCCGCGTCGGACGCCAGAAGCCGTGACGTCGGTGTCGGATGCGTAATTAGCCAGAAAATGGGGACCATTTGCGCCCCGACTACCGGAGGAATTGGCGTCGGGCGAGATGTATAACCTCATATGATCTGAGCCCTGAGACACTCGTAGCGCAGCATTGATGCGTGGCGCATAGATATCGCCCACAAGATTGATAAGCGCGTTCTCGCTTTCGGGGGTCAACCGCGACGAAGCAATCATGGGTTGAGGGGTGAGGTGGCTCGGAATGGGTGTTTTGAGTAGCTGGGTGAGGCCATTGATTTCGTTGAATGTGTTCAGGGAGAATGATGACCAGCTGCGGAGTTGGCGAATGTCCCACCAGAAGTAATCGTTCAGACCGCGCGTGGGGCCATAGTTAACTGTGCGCACTAGGTTGACGGCTGGTGTATTGTTGGTGAGATAGGCGAGTAATGTAGTCGATGATGCCGGTGATGGTAAAGGAGGTGCAAGAAATCCAACCGGAGAAGGCTGGGCGCTCTGAACCCTTAGATAGTCGTAGTGTTGAGGAGATGGCAAGGCACTATAGGCCGCCTGTTGTGGTGGAAGCTGGACTGGGCAGGGGACTTGCACGGATGGGACTTGACGATTGTATGCTGGAAAGACAAAGGAAGCAGGGTCCACGGGACTGATGGGAGACGCCTCAGACTGAGACACATATTTGGGGAGTTGCCTGTAAGTCGGGTATCCATATCGAGATAGAGTAACTTCATCAATGCTGGAAGTAGATCCAGACCGAGAGTGGCCTGTAGAAGGCATACTTTTGCGCTTATTGGCGGCTGATGCAGCAGAAGTCGTCAATGCAATTGGAGATGACAACCCAGATGAAACCATACCCGCATGCTGAGCTGATGCAGGCGAGACTGGGGAAATCAAACCGCAATCTGAAGCAGCAGAAGCATCAATCATATTCCTCGACAACGCCGATGGTCTGGCAGTTGGGTAGGGCATGTAGCCCGGCGGATTACGAGTGTTTGAAAGTACACGTCGATGACGACGAGGACCAACAGAAGAGACTGGCTCAAGGACAACGTCCTGAGTCCTGATTTTGGGGAGTAGCTGGGGTCCATGTTGATAGTTTGGGGATGCTGATGTGCGGGGAATAGTGATATTGGTCATGATGGACTCTGGTGAAGAGTAGTTGGAATGCACTGAGGAGCCGGATGTGTTGCGGCTGTGGGCACTGCCTGGGCCTGCACTTGGTCCTAGGCCTATGAGATGCATTCTGGCCACGCCGGGTGGTGTTGTTGGTAGATAGTAGGAGTCTTCTAGAGACATGTTTCCTAGTGGCAGGTTAGTCATGTTCATGTTTCGTGCTGAGAGTACATACCTGTAGTATAGGATGAGAAAACCGGCTTTGATATCAATGACAAAGATGGTATACGACGGTTAGGTTTGAAGTTGATGATGCATAAGATCTTCCAGAGATAGATAGCAATAACAATAGACAATGATCAAAGAACGAGTGGATGCAATCAATGACCTTGACGATGCATGTAGAAAGAAAAGTAGAAGCCATCCAACCTGTGGAATTGTTGTCATGTTTAAATGTCAAACGATGAGGTGAATATCAATAACAATCCAATCCACAAGTTTCCAAACCGAGAAACCTGAAACACAACCCTTGGTAGATTGAGGATCTCAGGAGGCTCCATCATGAAATCTGGCATGGAGTATCATGTTTGACAATTCATGGAGAAAGGGACCACGATCCATTCACGAACAGGTACCTCATATTCAAGAACGACGCGCGAAACATCACGATAGACGTTCTATGCGCGTCGAGGATGCTAAATCGGGAAGTTTTCATGTTTCAAGTGCTCAGATCTGGTTTAGCCTTGTTATTCTTCCGATCTGTTTCTATAATCAGTAACATGATTGACATGCATCTTCTGGAGAAGATACTATTAATAACATTTGGGTGCGTAGGGCTTGAGGTTTGGGGAGTAGGTAGGGCGCTAGAGTGGTTTGGCAGATGTATCTATTTTTGTTGCAAAATCAAACGCTCAATTCCAGCGGCAAAAGGAAATGTCGATTATTCTGTAGAGGAGAGCGTCAGTTTTGCTGCTTGCAGAGTCCAGACGTAGCATCAGATCATCAAGTTTGAGTTTGTTTGGGGAAGCGCCAGCATAGTTTCGGAGTTCTATACTGATACTCGTGTGTAAGCGCCCTCTTACCCTGTTCGTCCATCAGATTTTCCCCTTTTCGCCAATCAGAGCACACATCTCGACAGTTTCAGAATTTCCCTGTTTCTATTTTGATGCCAGCCGCCAAGTCACAGTACGCGCCCGGTGTCCATCACGGCGCTACGAGTCCTCACTGGTTGGCTGGTTGGGAGTCGCTGGCCTATGAGAGAGCTGAGACTCCTTCGATACTAGTGTCGCGATGAGAAAATACAGTGAATGCTCAACAGTCATTGGCTCCGCAGAAAATAGACCGTGCAGGCGCCCGCCAAAAGAAAAAAAGAATCAATCAGCGTGCAACAAAGCTTCGGTCCCTAGGCACTCGGAAACCATACCGAGGGGCTCGCGCTAAGGCAGCCTTAATCAGGCTGACGCACAATCCTCTCTGCGAACACTGCGGCCTTGCAATTCTATTGGCGAGTTGTGTTTCGTTTCAGTGTTTCATCTTTTTGGCGACGCTTCAACAACGCGACTACGACACGTGAGTCATGATCTAAAACAGTGACAACATACGAGGTTACTACCTAGGTAGTTTGATGTCGGAGCTTCGGCGGTTTAGAAAAGGGGACGCTGTCGACTCGGCGTGGACTACTAATAGGAATAGATAGAAAACCATAGTTGATGGTATTGTATTAAGTAGTCTATTCAACCTGTCATGCATATATACTTGAACAAAGAAAACCATTGCAACCCATAACACTTGACCCAAAACAAACACTGTTGCACCAGAGGTACGAAATTTTGATTCTGCTCTTGATCTAAACTTCAATTCATTAAGTCGTGGAACCACACAGTGGCCATAATTTATGCCTTGATGGCATACTTGCGACGGAACATGTCGTCGACATCGGTCAAATAGTAAGTACCGGGGAAAAGGTTGTCGGCGTTGCCAGCGGGCTTGAAGTTCTTCTTCAAGTGGGCGTGTTCACGGAGGAGGCAGAGCGCATCGTAGTCAGAAGGAGGAACAACACGACGAGCGTCAAGGCGGTTGCGGAGGTCAAGGTTCTTGGC
Source organism: Talaromyces pinophilus (assembly GCA_001571465.2). Classification (NCBI taxonomy): domain Eukaryota; kingdom Fungi; phylum Ascomycota; class Eurotiomycetes; order Eurotiales; family Trichocomaceae; genus Talaromyces; species Talaromyces pinophilus. The sequence goes on along the minus strand of CP017344.1, from coordinate 631,471 downwards.
CATGGCAGAAGTGTCGCCAACAACCTTGAAGCTGAACAAGGAGCTGGCAAGACCACTGCCATAGCTGAAAATGGCAACGCGCTTGGGCTTGGAGGTGTCAAAGGTGACATTTGAGATAAGACTGACTAGTCCTCCGTAGACACTGGCAGTGTACATGTTACCGCACTGAGTGGCAACTTCAATAGTGGGCTGGACGCGCTCGTTGAAGCGCTTCTTGGACAAACCCATGAAGGTCTTTTCTACAACCTTGTCGGTCAATGACTTTTCATAGTCAACTTCGGCAATCTCAGCGGGGACCTCGGCGAAGGTGGGGTGAGATGGGTTGGTGAGGTAATCGTTATAAAGCATGCGCGCGTACGACTTGGCCACGAGTTTGCAGTTGGGAGCATGGAACAAAACATGGTCAAAGCGATCCAAAGGAACCTGCTCCTCGGAAATAACACCATTGGCGTTGAACTTCTCTTGCAATGTCTTCTCACGAGCATTATAAGCCTTGTAGCATTCATCGACAGCCTGGGTATAACACCTATTGGAGAAGTGACCGTCGACGTAAGGGTACTCGCTGGTCAAGTCGGGCTTGTAGAAATCGTAGACGTGGCTGATGTAGCTGGCACGGAGACCAGGCTCGAACACAATCGGAGCATCGGGACCAATAACCATGGCGACACATCCGGCTCCGCCGGTAGGGCGAGCAGCCCCCTTGGCGTACAAAGCAATATCGCCGCAGACGACAATAGCGTCACGGCCGTCCCATGCAGATGACTCGACCCAGTTGATGCTGTTGAAGATGGCGTTGGTACCTCCGTAGCAAGCGTTGACAGTGTCAATACCCTCGATGTTGGTGTTGCCGGACTCTTCGAAAAGTTGCATGAGAACGGACTTGACAGACTTGGACTTGTCCAAGAGAGTCTCAGTTCCGACTTCTAATCGGCCAATGGACTTGGGGTCGATGTTGTATTTGCGCATGAGGGAGGAGAGGGTGGTGAGGGAGAGGGAGTAGATATCTAGATTACAACCCGTAAGTCTCGAAAGTCAATTAGGAAGGAGAACTGAATATTACACACCTTCAAGGTCGTCACAAAAGCTCATTTTGGTCTGGCCGAGACCAATGGTGTATTTTCCGGTGGAGACGCCATCGAATTTTTCCAACTCGGCTTGGTCGACGCACTGTGAGATTTGAGTTAGTACACCATAAGCAGAGACTGGAGTGTTAAAAACGTACCTGGCTGGGAAAGTAAATCTCAATGGCCTTGATGCCAATGTTCTGAGGTCGAGCGGCCATCTTGTATGTTGTGTATGTAGATGCGGTGATAGTAGTGGCGGGCACACGATCAACCTGGAGGAAAGTGTAGAAGGTGGTTTTCGAGAATTAACTAGAAGAAATGAGTAATTGTTCCGAGAAGGAGAGATAGGCAGAAGATATAGCAGGAGGAAAAAGGGGCGAGAGAGAGAAATGTTGTCAAAGACGTGGAGGGGACTTTGCGACGGTGGATCAATTGGCCAGAGCGACGGTGGGTTCCCGATGTCCCAGGAGGGTAGGAGCCACCATGGTTCAGGGCATTACTTACTTTGCAGTGTGTATACGTCGTATATTCTTTGTGAAATGTTTGACAAGGGTTTAGTCAAACTGTCAAAGTGAAATCCAGGTGGGAGAGAACAGAGGGATTAAATAGCTATTGACCGCCCCTCAACCTAACCCTTTTCTGGCAGGCCCGATGGCTTCAGGCGAGACAATTCTTGAACGAATTAGCCTTCCATTAAGGGTGACATGATACGTATGGATCATCGAATCCCACGTCTACTACGTATGTACTCCGTAAGGACGTACTAATGTCTAGTTCTTTGATCGCATGCTACAATCATATTTTCCGGAGTCCGTTAGAGGCGAATAACTCTGGAGATATGCAAGCATCGGCCAATCACAGGCTCGACAGACTTAACCGACCCACTAAAGCTATGGCGGAGGGCCTCAGACTAGGCTTAGACGGGACTAGTGTGTCGGATTCTTGGCGTGGTCGAGGGGTTGCATTTTCAGGCATCCACGCCCGTTCCCGTAGAAAACACAGCCGTGGCCTGAGGCACTCTGTCCTGTGCCTGGTCTAGTCATGAGCTTATTTCTTCTCTGCGCCCTCGTGCCTGGAGCCGTAAATCTTGCATTGTGAAAGTATCGAAATATCTCTTCTCTCGAAAAGCTTTGCACGTCGGAGAATGTAGGATCCATTCAGACAGCTACGGCAACAAATGTCGGTGAAGCTTTGGAAAACCCCCTTTTGTCCGAAGCTCGCTCTGTCTGCCAGGCGGAAGCATTCTCTTGTCTGCGTCGTAGTTTTCATCCTGAAGTCGGCAGTATCGTGTGTGCGTCGTAGAATCCATCATTCTCGGGGAGGTGTGTTTTTGGGTCGGGGTCGGCCAATCACAGGGCAGCACCAGGCTCGCTCTATTTTCATTGTCATGTCAACGGCTCGATGCATGCGTACTGCTGATGTCGTATATCGTTGATTCAGCTTTCATATGAATAACTGAGCATTCCTCGTTGCTGTTCATCAAGTCAAGGCCCGCTGGTCATGTCATCTTATCTTATCAGGCCCATCTCAGCCCTGCATTAGCTCTAGCAACCCTTATTCCTCCTGGAAGAGCAACCTTAAATGATCGTCGCGGCATTTGAAAGGCCTCAGCAACATGAATGGTAATGCAACATCGTCTCTTCCCCATCTTCAACACCACAGCAAAATATTGCGTTGACATCTCGTCCAATGACGACCAGCCAAGCCACTGGCTCCGCTCTCACGTGCAACATGGGCTGCGCCACACTCAAACGGGGCTAGCCTCAGCCAAGACCAATCGGGAAGGCGCTATCCGCGTTCTTTCCGGATCTCCGTCTCAGCCATCAACCTCAGGGACAGATTGACTGTACCATCATCACTTCGACAAATGCCTCATCATCACGCTGTCGATAATCGCCCTCGCATTTGCTTATTGTAAATAGAATTCATTCGTTTCTTTGTTCGTCGCCCGCCTCGGTCACTCGCTCGCTCGTTCGCTGGTCGACACGACAGCCTCGATGTGTCTTTCGTCCGTACCTTCGTTTACTAGATAATGATTTCGAATGCTTCGATCCATATAATTTCCGTCAATATACCTGCATAGAGCTACTGCCAGTGCTCTTCGCTAGCACATAAAGAGCGATGGTGGACGAAAAGGTTCGGTATGAGGAGTTGCCCATTCCGACATATGAAGAAGCCACCGCATCCCAGTCCGGATCCTCGCATCTAGGCCCCGAACACTCAAGCGACGACCTCGAGAGGCAGGGCCTTTTGCAACATGAAGACTCCAATGATGACCTCCCCGGCCGGTCGCATTCAACCCGTAATGGAGGTTATCAACCGCCGACAGTGGAGTCAGCACGCTCTAGTATCGACTACCTCGCCTCTTCAGCTTCAGGTTCCGCCCGCCAGTCAGAGGAGGATTTACGACGCGAGATACACCAGATGGACGTAGATGATTCCGGCTCATCATCCCGACCCCGTCGCCCTCTATTTACCCACCGATTTTCTAAACACTTCTCGAACCCCTTTTCCAGTTTGACCAAAACGTTATCATCGATACAGTTACCCTTTCGAAATGGCTTTCCCCGCTTTCAGATACGCTGGCGATTTTGGCGACTACAGATCAATGAAGACGGATTTGCCTGCATGCTATTTCTCCGGCTCTTTGGCCTTTTCCTTCTCGTCTTTCTCATCTACCTCGTATTCGTTTCCGATATCTTCGCCGTCGGTAGCCGTTTTAGCATGGGACAGTCTTATACGGCCGCATCTGTTGAGAGTTTCGTTCAGAGTCACATCAATGAAACAAACATCGCCAACAATCTTCAGAAAGCGACTCAGTTTGCACATATAGCAGGAACGGAGGGCAGCTATGTGCTTGCCGAATGGATCGAGCAGGAGTTTATAAGTGCGGGGTTGGAAGATGTTGAGATGGAGGAGTTTCAGGTATATCTAAACTACCCACGGACTGACGGTCGCCGTGTTGCAATTGTCGATCCGCCAGAATTGGCCTGGGAAGCTGCAATCGACGAGCCACAAATATATAACGACCCCAGGAGGCAACAGACACTTGTCTTTCATGGTCATTCCAAGTCGGGCAATGTTACTGGCCCCTTGGTTTACGCCAATTACGGGTCTCAGGATGACTTTAAACGACTTGCAGATAGCGGTATTTCTGTCCAAGGTGCTATTGTTTTAGTTCGATACTACGGTACTCAGGGTGACCGTGCACTTAAAATCAAGGCGGCGGAGCTTGCAGGTGCAGCCGGATGTATCATATATTCTGACCCAGCAGAGGATGGTTTTATAAAAGGACCAGCTTACCCTGATGGCCGCTATATGCCAAGTCTCGGTGTGCAACGTGGAGGCGTGAGTTTGATGTCTTGGGTTGTTGGAGACGTCCTGTCTCCGGGATTCGCATCGACGCCAAAGGAAAAGAAAAGGTTATCACCAGAAGAGAGCCAGGGCTTGGTACAAATACCAAGTATTCCGCTCTCATGGCGCGACGCACAACGCTTGTTACAGGTTCTCAAGGGCCATGGGTCGAAAGTACCGGCAGATTGGGTGGGCGGAGTACCTGATATCTCTGAATGGTGGACCGGTGATTTGTCGTCACCAAAGGTCAACTTGATGAATTTGCAGGATGAGGTCGAACGGCAACCAATTTACAATGTTTTAGGCCGCATCACAGGGTTGGAACAACCGGAAAAGAAGATTATCGTTGGCAATCACCGGGATTCTTGGTGCTTTGGTGGAGTCGACCCCGGTAGTGGCACGGCCACTTTCCTAGAGATTGTCCGCGTTTTCGGAGAGATGAGGAGTGTTGGATGGCGCCCTCTCCGTACCATTGAATTTGCGAGCTGGGATGGTGAAGAATACAACCTGATTGGCTCCACCGAGCATGTCGAGAATGAGATTAATAGACTGCGAAGTAATGGATACGCATACCTTAATGTCGATGTCGGTGTTAGTGGCAATTCTTTTGAGGCTGCTGGTTCACCCGTTTTTCAGCGACTCCTCAACACGGCTATGGGTCGGGTAGGAGATGAGGCAGCCAATAAAACTCTTAAAGAGATTTGGGATGAACAAGGAAAGCGATTAGAAGGACTAGGCGCTGGTAGTGACTATGTCGCTTTTCAGGATATGGCCGGTACTTCCAGTCTCGACTTCGGGTTTGGCGGTGCGCCTTTCCCTTACCACAGCTGTTACGAGAACTACGAGTGGATGGCTAAATTTGGGGATCCCGATTTCCGATATCATAGAATGTTGGGCGAACTTTGGGGGTTGTTGCTCTTGGAGCTTGCAGACAGTCCTATCCTTCCTTTCGATCTGGAAGCATACTCTACTGATTTCAGGGGCTACATTGACAATCTTCAAGAGTACGCGGCATCCAAAGGCGTTCCGCTGAAACCGACATCAGATACCCCACAGACAAGATCCAAGACTGTCGACCTCAAACCTTTATATGATGCGGCCGAAGTATTCAAGACGAACGCTGCCAATTTCCAAGCATGGGAGCAAGTCTGGTATAGCGCCGTATATGGATCGGGTGGATTCGAGAGCAACGTTATGGGAGTTCGACGTATCGAACACAACAACCGTCTAGCTAAATTTGAGACTAATTTACTAGACTTGTCCCAAGGCGGCGGTGTAAGTTTTCTCCCATAATATTTTTTTTGAAATCGTACTAATCTAAACAAGGTCCCTAATCGAACCCAATTCAAACACGTCCTATTCGCACCTCAGACCTGGTCCGGATACGACGAGGCCTTCTTCCCAGCTATCCGTGACGCCATTGACGCCGGAGACTGGAATGCAACCCAATCATGGATCAATCGTGTTGCCGACATTGTTGCACAAGCGAGTGTAAATTTGAACATATAATCCATCCATTTATCATGCTCTCTCTATCGCTTTAATTCATTGTACATGATTTCATTCTTGATTTTGATTCCCGGGACTACAGCCATCATCCCCGTTTTGCTCTCTCTGTGTTCTTATAGTTTAACTACATCCTCATTGCATCGATCTACATGAGGTCCTCTTTTATCTTTTTCCCCCATCTGTTCTGAATCTTCGTATGTAGATATCGTCTTCGGCAAAAGCCATGTTCATTACCTGCGTGATACTCTTTCTTGATGTGGATTCCATTGGGTATGTTTCCGTTTTCGTACTTGGATTTCATTTTTAGTTGTCTTATGGTCGACTTAGCAGGTCATCAGTTTGTGTCTGATTTGTGTCTGAATGTATATTTAGTCGTACCCATCCTATTCAGGGCCTTCCTTGATATATATAGCCAATTAGCTGCCTATGCACTAGGTATTGGAATGTTCGATGGACGCACATGTGGGAGGGCATAAGGGCGGATAGCCCTAACCTCGACATATCCATGGATCTATACATTCCCATCATTGCCTGGACCCATGATTCTTCGAAGAACAGTCGTCCCTTCTCCTGCTTGGATCTTGCTCTTTTGTACTTCAGGCTTCAACTGGCTCCTGTATGTCCTTGTCCACGCTCTCCAGATACTTTTTATCCTATTAGCGTTGAAGGCAATAATCATGAAAATAATAGAGACTGGAACCGATATTCCAACTATACACGTACATTTATTATTAGTTAGATCGTTCTAGGCGCAGTTTGTGTCCAGGTAATGCGCATTAACTCACAAATTATTGGGAATATCCATCGTCCCCGGTAGGTGAGAGTGCCGTCCTCGTGGGGGAAGTTGGTCACATTCAAGGCAAACATACTGGTCAAAAAGGATGCAGGGAGCTAGATAATAGTATGGGTAAGTATATGGATTAGCTATTGACTTGGTCAATAAGATGGACTCACGAAAATAATAGTCACCGTCGTAAAAACCATAACGGCATCACTTTGTCTCCGCGCAGCCTGCGCTTCAACGATGGTAGCTTCTTTTTGCTTAAGGTCGAGCAACGTGTTAATGGCGCTTTGGACACTTTTGGCATCTTCGATCATGTCCTCGATGTCTTCCTTGGTTTCCGATGGACCGAGATGCCTGTAGTCTTCCATTCCTGAGACGGACTTCCAGCGTTCGTAGACGGCTTTTTGATCAATGGCTAAGTTTTTTAGTATATTAAGCTCGTCTAGTATGTCTTTGACCTCATCTAAGAGCCTTGTCTCTATGGAAATGTCTTCATAGGGGTTCTCTGGGCCCAGCTGACGCCACCACTTTTCTGGTCTATTGTGCGTCCGTGATGTATTATTATTAGTTGAAAATTTGTCCTGCTTGGATGAAACCAGGGAGAGTCTGAATTCCCGAAAAAGCCTTGTCTCTTCGTCACGCTTTAAGTTCTTGTTAGCCCTTCTTAGTATTTTCCGAGCTTTTATAACCTCACTTACGACATGTTGAATAGATTCCCGAAATATTTCTAACGGTGATCTCTTACCGTCATCAGAATTATCAATCTCAATGTCTTGAGCGTTGAACAGACTGGTAGCGGTTGCTATAATGTACTCAGCAACATCAGTAATTGATGAAACCGTCTTGCCATTCTGAGCTTGGAGATTGTTGAGGACTCGTTGCAAAAATGTGTCTGTAACGTCATCCGGCTCTTCCGTTGTGCTGGTAATGATAGTATCTAGACAGGTGAATAATTAGATTAAGATAGACTGAGGTAAAATACCAAGAGGGCATACCACTGTCGAGAATCCATACCCATAACTGATTGATTACTAAAATCTGAGTTGGCTTGACATGGGCTATGATTCGAGTATGAGGTGACCCTTCTCCCTGCTGATCCAGTTGAAAAACGGGAATTTGCATTGAGTTCTGTTCCCATCTCTTTGTTTTCGTGATTGCCCTTTTCTCCTCAGCCGCTTTCTCTTTCTCTGCACCAAGTCTTTCCCTGAGCCTGTCGAAATATCTCACAAGTACCTGATCATGATCTCTAGACTCAGTGTCTTGAAGAGAGACATAGTAGTATTGATCAAGAGTTATCGACTTATGGACGCAATTTTTGATAGAGATATGCCTATCATTAATCGGATATATTTCCTATTTATTTTCAGCGCCTTTCTTCTTCCAGGATTGAGCTTTTATTCAAATCTTACTCTTCGTTCTATTCTGTCGCTCGCTTTTCGGTGGTTGCGCGCAGTAGAAGTATATAAATTGAAGGTGGACACTCTGGTTATTTGGTTCTGAATTGGCGAGATTGGTCTCAGTTTAGTATCACCATCCATACTATACATGTTAGAAGTGATATTCTCATAAGAAGCATTTTGAGACTCTTGCAGGCTCGTCTTCAAACGTAAACTCTCCTCATTGCTGCTGTCCTCAATGTTGGTGTCTCTGGGTTCTTGGCCCCAGAAAAGATATGGCATCTACCAGATAGTATTAGTCATATTGAACAAGAGAATAAAAGGGGGGAGGCAAACATAGAGAGCAAACACTCTGGTATTCCCCGCTGGTAAATTAGACTTGGACTTGATGGTCTCGCTGCTCGACGATGCATCCTGTGCAATTATACATGACTTTATTTGCAGAGAATTAGCTATCTTTACTTTCAAGCCATAAAGTATAACTGCTAGTCGTTAGAACTAACCTGACAATCCGGCTTCATGTAGTGATTGCGCCCTCCAGCAGGCAGCTCAGACCGGCTCTTCTGCATAAAATCGGCCAAATGACGATGGTAACCATTATCCCTTTTTTTCTCTTGCGAGATTCGGACCATGAGTTCCTGGCCGGCTTTAGTAAAGGAACTTTTTCAAGGAGTGAAAGTGTTACCTCAACATAGCGCAACTTGTAGTCAAAATCCACATCAACAATAAATCTTACTTCGTATAAGGGGTTATTCAAGAACAACTCACATTGTTCACTGGAATATGAATCCACCTGAATCTGCTTTTCCTCTCGCGAGACACCGGCTCGAAAGTGTCTTCTTCCCCGGGCTCCTTCTTGCTTTCTCCCTCCGGCCCCGTGACTACGTTACAAGGCTTCTCCTCGACTATTTTTTGACGAAGTTCTTCATCAGGCCCTTCAGGCTTGGACTGTTGATTATTCTGATCCTGTTTCAGGTATGTAAGTCTCTTTTTGAAAGCCTGAAAATGGCCATATCCATCAGTTGCCATGATTTCCTCCGGTCCTTTGTCATATATGACATCAATCATGCTAGCTCGCTTGAGTTCAAAGATAATCTGACGTTTAGTGGTGACAAATAGATTCAGGACCGTTCCCTTTTGGGAGTCGCTGTTAGGCCGCTCGAACTGAAAGCGCGGTGGGCGGTTATCATCTCTTAGGGACGGGCGCACCGGAGGGGGGTTCCTCAATAGTTCTTCAATCAGCCTATGAACTGAATCTTCGGTACCCGGCTGCTGCTCCCAAGTTTTCATCATAAGTTCACCCTCTCTGATGTGATTCTCGCCAGAATAGCCGCCGCTGGAAAGTAGCCACCAGAGCGCCACTGGAAATTTGTGGCACACAATGAATTGCAAAGGACTCTGATGGAAATGCCGGCATTCTCCTCCTCTGTGAATAAGATCCATGATCCTAAACAAGTGTTCCTTTTCTCCTGTGGTATGTCTCCAAGCAGCAACCCCCATAATGAGCTCTGCCTCGTCACTGTGAGGCAATTCGAAGAATTCCTCATCATTCTCGATGATAGTAAATAGTTTGTCCCAAAGTGAGCGCTCAAGTCTCGCGTGTTCCCGACTGTCTTTTCTGGCAGCAGCCAGAGAGATCAAAGTTTCCTCTTCATCGGTTCCTTCAGTAATAGCTTGCAGCATTCTCTGTCGTCCTGTGGTAGAGGATGCCTTAGTACGTAAACTTTCACCCTCGAGAGATTCTAAAAGTTTCCACACCATGTCATAATTTCCTTGCTTGGCTGCAAGATGCAATGGCGTGGTTTTTTTGTTTGCCTCCGCCAGGATATCGTCCTGCCAGTCAGGAAGATGTTCCAGCAGACCTACATGGCCACCAAGTGCCGCCACATGTAACCATGTTACGCCTTGTCGATCTCCTTCTTGATTAAATGTCGGATTCTGGCCTTTCTTCATGGCAAGTTCGATCAGCTTCTCACGGTTGTTCAGAAGAGCCCAGTATATGATTCCGTTCGTATGACTTTTAGTGTGATAAAATTCTTTGTCAACTGATGTCTCGCTATGCTCGTCAACAAGAGACTCCACGGCTTCGACTATTTCCCCCTGTTCATCGTCGACCTCGAGCCACTTCAGGAGCCATTCATAGACTTTATCGGATTCGGGGTACGGCGATAAATGAACCTCATCCTGGGCAGGTGACAGAGGAAAATATACTTTAGATTCCAACAACTTCCAAATGGTGGGAGCGTGATTCCTGGAAATGGCATAGCATAATGGTGTATCGCCACTATCATCCTTTGCTGCAATTGCCGTCTTTAGGATATTTGCTGGACCATCAAGTAGAATATCAATAACCTCGGCGCTGTGACTAAAACAGGTTATAAGATGCAATGCATTCATTCCATGACTGGTCGTCTTGGTTGGATCTGCGCCGGCTTCTATCAAGTATTTTACGACCGGGAAATGACCAAAGCAAGCGGCAGCGAGCAGCGCTGTAACCCCTGTTGAGTCTGCGGCTTCGATTTCTGCTCCTCTGCTATGCAAATGCCTAATAATTTCCACATGACCCTTCTCCGCCGCAATGAGTAGAGCAGTTTGTTCAAACGTGTCATGGAGGTCCAGAAGATTTGGTTCCCTCTTCAGCAAAAGTTTGACTATTTCGATGCTCTTATTCATTGTTGCAACGTGAAGCGCGGTTCTTCTGCTTCGGTCCCGAGTCATGATATCTGCACCCTCGCCGAGTAAGAATTTGACAATATCGAAATCACCCTTTTCCGCCGCAATGAGTAGAGCGGACTTCCCTCTCGTGTTCTGTTCATCTAGAAGACTTGGCTCGTATTTCAACAAACGTTCGACTAGATCGATGCTCTTTGACATTGAGGCAAGGTGCAGTACCGTATTATCGAACAAGTCCCGGGCCATGATGCTTGCGCCTTTCCGGAGTAAGAATTTAATGATTTCAAATTTGCTGTTAGCAGCTGCAGCCAGGAGCGGAGTTTGCAGCCTGTGACCTTCCAGCTCTAGCATGTTAGTTCCTATTGCGTCGTAAATCATCTGAACGACATCAAAATGTCCACTTCTGGAAGCAATGTGGATTGCTGTGTCATAGTTCCGGTTTCGGGCCGTCACGTTCGCTCCTCTTTCGATTAGGAAAGTAATCGTATTAACTGCTCCATTCCGAGTCGCAGCTAGAAGAGGAGTTTCCCCTTTTTTATTGCGCGATTCTAGGAGAGTTGCGCCTCCCTCTTGAAGAATGATCTGGGCGACTTCGACATTACCCCTGCTAGTAGCAAGGAAGAAAGAATTCAGTCCCCCATCCGTTTCAGCAAAGAAATCGGATCCCTTCATTAAAAGAAGCTTAGTTATTCTAAGCCTGCCCAACGCGGCCGCAAGCATCAAGGGATCCAATCCTCTTGTGATATTCTTGTCGCCCGGCAAAGTATAGTCAAACCTGGCTTCAAGGACAACTGGGCTGGTTTCAAGTATTCTCTCCACGGCCGCAAGATTGTTGTGCACAACAGCAACTTTGATCGTCTCGGTCGACCCAGCGGTATTTTCATCATGAATTTTGTCTGTAGCGGGAGATGTGTTCTGGTCATCTGTTGGAGTCAGCAAGATAACATGAAATATGCCCTAGAACAAGACACTCACCCTGCGAAGTATCTGCCATGGCCACAAAGATTCGAGTTTTTGATATTAACGACAATCATTTACCGGGAATAACTTACTTGTACTCGGTTGAAGGAAGAGAGCAACTAAGGGGAAGAGAAGTTAAAAGCCCCGTCTCCTTCATGCAGGAAAACTGTGAACCCGTCAGCCTTGTTGACGTGACACGACCACAGGGAAAGAAGCATCTCATATACACCCATGTACAGGAAAGGTGCGCTAGGTTGGCCCTAATTGAAATACCCAGTAAATCTTAGGCCACTATTGGCTGTTTATACTGTATGCGATGCTGACGTGGTCGCAGCAGGCATTGTTGCGGATGCGGAAGAAGACAATCGATGTCCACACCGAAACTAAAAGGTGTACTAGATTTTATCCGCCAGCCAGTACAGAGAGTTTGAGGAAGCGATAAAGGAAGTATCAGTATAGTAGAGAATTGGAACTGTAACTATTCATTCATCTTCGAAACCGAAAGCCTGGCTTTTTCCTTCCCCTATCAACAGCTCTCCCCCAGCCTGATACCTACGTCCAGCCTCATTTGTTATTACTCAAGAGAACAAGTGACAAGCCCTAGTTACAATTCGCAAACCCATTAAGTTAGTTAACTCCTACACCGTGAGAGACTTCTACTCCACCTGCGCCTTCAACGGCCCTTTCGCCTCCGCCATCAACGGATTCTTCCACCCCCTTGTTGTCGGATACGAGAACCGTATTTCCACCGTTGCATTCTTCGGCGCATCAAGCATATACTCCGTACTTCCGTCTAAACCCGGTTATATTAAAGGACAAATCGATAAGAGTCGCCCTTTAGATGACTTCTTCACGTCCGACCTGCCATTTCCCTTTTGTGATTGATGTTCCTTGGCGGAGGAGGGGGGCAATCGTGTTAGATGTAGATGTAGCAGCCGAAGTCCATGGCTGGAGGTAATTAAACGACCTACCTAAGTAGGGTACGGTAGCCGGTTATAAATCTGTCAATGACGATGACCTCTTGGAACGTTTTGAATTATTTAGAACTGCAAATATCTCGATATGCGATTATGAGTGGCAACGGATTGTTTACAGCATCGAGGAAGGTCACTGGTAGGGTTCCGGACGAGCCCTAATCGATTGATACTACGAGAGTCTGGCAGAAAGAGGCAGCCACTAAAGTACTTCGATATCAGTTTGAATGACAAAGTAAAATTAATTTGATCCACTCCATGGATAGTTGACTTTCGTACAAATGTTTCACGCAAGAGATGAAATTAGGTTAATCCCCGCAAGACACAAAATCATCCAAACGCCTAAATATGATATGCTCGCGTGTTGCGAACGTGCTTTCCGTTACTCGGACAGGTGCATATGCTCAAAATACAAGACAAATGTAAGAGAAGAAAATGAGAAAAAAACAGTGTACTGATCACTTCTTGAGGTTCTCCACGCTCAGTGTAGGTGTTTCAACGAGTTCATCGCTCGGGACACCTTCCTTGAGTCGCCGGTCAAAGAAGTTATCGAATTCGGATATTATGACAGCCCATTCTGCCAGTGCCCGGCCTGCGTATTTACTAGACACTATACGCTCGTCGCGTAGGATCTTGCTATCTTCAATATGTGCAAAAATGGCTGAATCTGTTTCCTCGTCGACGGATGTCTTGGTCGTCGCGTATGAGTTTCGAGTGCTGGTTGTTGATGCGTCAGCGTCCCGGCGAGGGTCGATAGATTCTTCTGTTGTTGTCGTCGAGTTCCTCGACGCCTTGGTTGATCGCTGATGTTGGACATGATACAGGGTCTTTCGTGGAAGACCTGGCTCAAAAAGTGGTCTCGGCGGGGGAGGTTTCTGCTGCGGATTCTTATATGGGTTGGAATACCACTCCAAAGAAAACTTGAAATTGTACGGTTGATGCGGGGTTTGAGGTTCGTAGATACTATCGTCTTCTTCAGCCGCCTGATTGCCGTTCTCTTCGGACTGCTTCTTGATTAGACTGTCGATCGGATTGATTTCATTTTCATCAGACACGCTCCCAGGAGGCGTGACCTCTCCAGGCTTTGGATTCGCAGTTGATCCAAATACACTCTTCAGTATATTCCACCTTCGCTTGGGTGCCGGCGAAGAATCCGAATCCGAGGGCATACCGTTGATATCAAACTTGAGAGTTCCGTGGGATTGATATGCGCTTTGGTTGAATGATGGCGTGCTCAATCTATCGAAAGAAATGAAAGGACTGCTTGGAGACGGCTGATGGTTGTCAGAGCGAATGATTAATAGGCGTCGACCAGGAGCTGGACTACCAGCCGCTGAATCCATTAGCGGAAGCATTTCCTTTTTGGCTCTCAAATTGTAAGTCAAATAGAAAGCCCAGACTTGTTCTAATTTGTCCATAAGCATTTCATAGACATCCCTGCCATACAATCATTAGCAACGATTTGGACACGTAGAACAGCGAAATCGTTCAGGGTATACGTACGATTCAATAGGAGTAGGGTTGGCGCTGAAACGAGCCACCCTCCAACAAATGAGCCGCTGAAAATATGCTCGAACCATCGGATTCCAATGGCTGAAGTATGTGTAAAAATAGTCATCATGAAGCAAAAATTGGGAACAGAGGTTGTAATATCGTTCTTTATTCGAGGTCCATGATTTCCACATGGAAAACAAGAAAGAGAACAGACGGACCTCGGTCATTGAATTCTGGCTGAGTGTCATTTGCTTGCATACATCGAGCCAAAAGGACCAATGGAAGATGTCTTCCTTGATTTTACGAGCATATCGGTCGATCAACGGGGCAGTCTCTTCGACAAAATCGCACAGAACAAGACAGGCGTTGTGATTGAATAGTGATGTCTTGCGGGCCGCAGTCTTCAATACGCGCATAAAGGAATCAATGTACATTCTTCGAGCTGGGGCGAGATCTGGCGACGGTTCCGAAAGGAAGTCGCGCAAGAGTATAATCAATCGATTCTCTGCCATCGAACGGTGGCAATTTGCCATACCTAGATGCATTGTAGACATAGCAGTATTGGGCCCTTCAATGAAATCGTCAAAGGTAACGGAGCTTGGCGCAAATGGATTCTCTGGTGCTTGTGGAGAAGACTGTCGATACAGTGTGTCCTCTAGCACCATTAGAAGATGGCCTTGCACAGACAACATCCCAGGAGCGAATAGCTGATGCGAAGCATCTGTTTCTGGGGGTAGAAAGTCGCAATTAAGCGTATGGAAGTACTTGAGGAAAACGTAAAAGAGATCACTATCCCGTCCGCACCAGCGCGAGACCCAAGGTCCATGCCATGGAATCTGTGTTGCGCTCAATGGTAAAACCGGCGGTTGCCGTAAGTACCTAGAAAGGGCAATATGAGAGCAAAAAGCTAACGGCCGTACGGGGAGTGGAAACCTGGCCGCAAGATCCTGAGCAATGGCCCTGCCCCCCAGTCCTTTGTATCCCAATGGATCTGCCAGCAATCGACGAAACGCATCCGATGGAGTATTCCATAGTCGCACCAACATATCGGCAACGCCGGGGCAGAAGTAGAATGCATAAGCACACGCTTTTCCGCAGAAAGACACCAAACTAGCTGGCGCATGTCGTAGGGACATTCTTTCGACGACGAAGGACATCTGTGAAAGCAGATTTTGATTGAAAATATTCCGCACATTGTGGAATATCGATTCTGCCAGGAAATCCGAGGAGCTTGACTCTAGAGAGGAATTCGAGCTATGCGCAGAGAAACTTTGAGGTTGGTAAGGAATTCTCCATTCTTTTCGCATCATGATCCCTGAAAGCGCTTCCAAGAATACTGGTCGATCTGTGCCAGATACTGACTGGTTGTGTTTACCATGTAATAGTCCCAATAATGAAGTCCACCACTTGTTCAAGATGTTGACTCGCCGATCAAGGTCCTCTGGTCTGAGCTCATTGAACGACGGATGCGATGCATATCGTTGGAGAAAAGGAAGCAATGACGACCGTACTACATTCACTTTGAGATTGGTTGATTTGGCGTGGAATTTCTGAAGGTCTGCCTCAAGACCTCTGAAAACATTCCAAAGCTCGTCCTTCTTTCGACCAGGCTCCAAAGCAGGTATTGAGGATGGAATTGGAGGGTTAGGGAGAGGAGGTAGGTCAGGTCCGCGCGATACTAGTTGGTCAACTGATTTCCTGCTTCGAAGCGACGGTGAAGGCGGATCGGCTGATTTGCTTCTGGGCACAAAAGCACTCAATGGTCGGCGGGATCTTTTACTCGAAGGCCGTTTAGTCTGTGCGTCGTCGTTGGATCGTCGGGGTTCCTTAGTTTCGCTATTTAAAGACAGCCCATTCGTGGACGCAGATTGACTTCTGGGGGTCGGAGACTGCTCTCGCGAGGACGATGCTCCTCTTTTTGCGTCACGGGCTGGCGATGGGGAGCGAGAGCTTGACATCCATGAAACGCGCGCAAGTGTAGCAATCTTCCCGGAGACAGATCGAGACTTGGACGGTCTCACGACAATCTGCGGTGTCGAATCTTGTCGTGGCTTGTCCTTATTCTCCCCAATCAAACTACGCGTCCTTTCTCTCGGCGTTGTGATATCTACCTCAGGCACAGTATTGGCAGTTGTAGGAGCTTCGTTGGTCGAGGTGCGGCGGGTCAAGCTCTTGGGCTTACTCGAGGGACGGAGTGTAACTCGACGCAGAATATCCTTGCCAGCAGCGAAGTTCTCTTTGACAGTCGATGATTCGTTTTTCGAGGACAAACTCGTATCGGAGAAGTTTCTTTTGACGCCGGGTGAGACGGGAGTATCCTGAACATCTTCTTCGTTTGTAGACTCAAAGCTTGCTGCTCTGTGGAGAAGAGTCGGGGACTTGACGTCCTGCTGCACTGGCGTATCGTGCTGTTCTTGCTGAAATGGAGGAAAGGGCTGAACCTGAATCCTGTCCACCTTCAATGCCATTGCTGAAATCAGAATATATGTTCGTTGTAGTGACGAGTCAAAACAGTCCGGAGAGACCAGCTCTCCAGGAACCAAAGATCAAGCCACACAAGCTCAGATCATACACATTGCTCGAGCGGAAAATACGTATTCTTTCTTTTCCGTTATGAAACTGAACAAAGCTGTGCAGTGATGTGTTTCAGGCTGAGAGCGAGGTCGCTACCAAATGCAATGAAGTGTATATTGAACGCAATAAATCGGATGGAAATGTCGATGTAGGAATAAGCTGTCAACAAGGCGATGCACCAAACAACCAAGGCAGGAAAATGGCGTGGATGTTAAATTGCGAGGGGTAATGAGGTTGAAACGAGGGCTATCGAGACAGGTGATTAGATTAATCAATCAATCGTCAGCGGCAGGATCTTTCATTAGTCAAGTTTCAAGACGCGGCAGGATCGGAACTGAGGTGGTAGCATGTATAAATAGATTAATTGCAACGATAAAAGAGAATAACAAAGCGATGGTATTGACGGTAGTTGAAGCGAACGCGTGAAGAAAAATTTCGAGTAGAGTAAAACAAAAGAAGAGAGATAATGGAGGAGCAAAGGAGAAGGTGGTCAGGGCAGGAAGGGAAAGAAGGCAGGAATGAAGGCGGGTACATACAAAAAAACCAGGCAGGGATCCCACCAGGTGGATAGCTTATTTTCTTATTCCAGAACGCCAACAATATTGTAATCGAGGTCATCGATGTCGATTATTTTTGAACTTGAAGACTAAAAAGAAAGAGAAAATAACATCCTCCGCGAACTCGTCGAACATTGAACTGCCAACTGCTGACCACGTAGCAACTGGGATGCTACCCCGATCAACGGCTACAACGACACCCCGACTAGTGACTCTTAACGTACCGGCTGACTGACCAGTGGTTTGGTTCTCAGAGTACGGGATTCGGATGAGATCCTCATCCTGACTATTTTACATTCGATGATATGTTCTCTGCATACACCGGGCTTAGCTGCCAGCATCTGGTACGCCTTGAGCACAGCCCTGTCATCGCTTAACATGTACAGAATTGTACATAATGATCCTCAGCTCAACTGCCACGTCTGACGCCACGCTGCACCTTGTTCAGCACTTAGAAAAATATCCTTGGGCTTTTGGTTCGCAAACTGCTGGAGAACTGCACCTTACGAACGGCCGCGCAAACAGTTCGATTCATGAGGCATCGAAATACTCATGCAACACGCCAATCTCAGTCGGTCAGGCCGGATATCATCTCACCCAATATATTCGTCACGATGGCCCACTCGGCGCCCTGCTAAACTAGAGCTCTTAGCTAGCTTCTTAATTAAGTGCCGTGCGTAAGGGCTTGAGTCTAAAGACGCCATCCGAAGACCGTATCAAGTCACCCAACCACGAATTATGCGCTTACCAATGTCCGGATCAACGATCCACATATCTGCTGTAAACAATAGCGACCATTTACGGTACCGAAGTACGGAGTCATTTACTCCAACCCAGCCCCAATCCCAAATAAAAACTGTGGCTTTCAGCCTCGCTACCATGTACTCGATTGGTCTAAAGCCAAGCGAAAAACGGCTGATTCCATTGGAGTTGTACGTACTCCGTGCAGACAATTGAGTTTGCATATGAGCCGCGTTTACAGAGTCACCGACGAAAGTTCAATAATGAATCATTGAAAATCAGACTGATCTGTTGGCGCGTGCCACGCGTGGCATGGACAGTGGAGACGGAATGCCAGATGGAGTTCAGGGGACGCGCAGAGCGTACGACAATAAATGACAACACGGATTCATCATCATGTGTACGTATTTCGTGCTTGTTGGATTGGTCTGGTCATTACTGTGTACAAAAGGAGACCGATCGCATAGGACCATTAAAAAGTCAGTTAGCGGTCGACACAAGCCGGTAAACACACTACATTATCCGCAGCATATCATGCATCATCGTCAACCTACATACCAGGACCAGCACCAAGGTATAGGGGTTGACAGGCCTATTAGATGAGACATCGCCTGTCATGGAGTATCCGTATGCATATTATTCCCTGTGCCGAACACTCGACCTATGTCATGCATAGTATGCATGGAACCAACATACGATGAGATATTTAGGTGTTTAATCGACAGATCAGACGGATACAACGCGTTTATAGAAGCAAGGAGTCCTTCCTATATGCTTCGTGTCTCTGGAATATCGATATATAATATCGCCGTAGACGTCTGGAACGTCCATGATATTCAATTGCATTGCATCTTGCACACCGATACTGATGTATTGATGTGTTGTCAGTGTACTTCTACGGCTATGTTATTATGCTGCTCTCCTGTTGGTTAATCGCTCATACGAAATAGAACCATCAGTTGGACCTATATAATCAGGTACTTTGCATGACTTGACCTTAAAAAGGTCCAGGAGACACACTTCGGTACCTGATTTGTATCCAGCCTCTTCTACTGGAGCCAAATCCAAGCATCTAACATATTAAACCAACTTTTCAAGATGACACTGAAAAGAAAGATGAAAGTTCGAAGCGGTTATATTGCTTAATTTACATTGCTTCAAGGTCTGTCAAGTACCACAAAAGAAAACAGTAAAGGAATCCAGCCATGACTTTGTAAGCCCATTCCATTCGAATGGTTCATGCAGAGTCCAGGCAAGTAGTTTTAGGTATCAACGATATACCCCCACCACACGGCAGTTTCCGCATAGTAAACTCCGCGAGACTCGTGAATTCTCCCTCATCTCGAGTTCACACCCATTTCGTACACATGCCATCCGCCTTTCCCAATATCGTCAATCGAAGGCAATTTAGTGAGCAGCAGGGTGGGCCTCCTCCTCATCCTCCTCAAACCAACTCTCCTCCTTGGGCGCCTCCTCACCCGCAACAGCCTGACCCTCAACTTCAACGGCCTGGGTCTCGTAAGCCTGCAAATCGCCGGCAAGGCTGGACTCTTCGGGGGATGGAGGGGGTTTGGGAGCGGTGAATTTCTGGACGTGGGCTTCAGCCTCGCCGGCTTTGGCGGGCTTGGGCTTGTAGGCGCGGAGTTCGCGGAGGTAGAGGTCCTGGACGGGGTCGGCTGTTGTTTTTGAGGTTAGATCATTTGTCTTGTTTGAACGAGGGTATCGCATGCCATAATCTAAGCGGTGTTTGGAGCGAATGTCCCCGTCTGGCAGCACGGTTCTAGAGCAATTGAGGGACAGACATACCTCGGCGAGTGGCAGTGGTCATGAAAGTGCGGTACGAAACACCAACGGACTGACGGTTGACCCGGGTGAGGAGCGAGCGCTATACACAATTCCGACACATTAGCTATCTCAATCAATTTCCACCACCGATGGAACCCAACTTACAGAAGCTCGGGCAGAGTGAGACAACATCGCGACGGTTATAGAAAGATGACTTGGGTTGTAGAGAGGAAAGGGAAGTGGTGGTCGTCGGTGAGAAGAGGTTCGTTCCGGGCTCGGATTGTTTGAAGGAACTTTTGACTTGTCCACTCACGGATGGCCAGGTCTTGGCACGGGCGGCTTAGTCACCCCGTGATCATCCGAGTAGATTCACCTAGGTAGTTTGATGCTTTCGATAGATGCTGAAGTATTTATTTACATCTTGCTTTTTTACTTTATTTCTAATTTCTCTCTATTCAATGACTTTGGATGATATTGGTTTTTATTCACTGTATCAAATTAGTATGCGATCTAACTCTATACAATCTTTTGGCGGCCAAAGCCTACCACAATTCAACTATCAGACAGTTCGACAAGCAACCTTCATTTTATACTCCCCTTCATACATTTGAAGGGGATTGGGAAATGCAATGCTAAGAGCAGAAACATGAATCAGCGCTCGCGCGCGGAAATGATATCACAGCAAGTGAATAACGAAACCAAGGACAATCTACCCTAGCTCTGTGGCAGATTGGCTCTGTCTCCGTTTGCCTTAGCGACTATTTCATCGGTGATCAGGCGATCCTTCTCAGCATAAAGCTGCTTGTACGCGCCACGAATGGTTCCATCGCTCACACCGACAACAGCTGAAATCTCCTTGGCGGACTTCGGTGCACCGGCAAGATGAGAGACCAGGTAAAGACAAGCAGCCACGATCGAAAGTGGTGATCGCCCTGCAAGATCTCCAGCATTCGTGACATCGTCGGATAGATCAGCTGCTGTACGCCATGTGCGGTAATCCAAGCCCAAGAAGGAGCCGAAACGTTCACAAAGTTCACTCGGTTTGGTTGAGGAGGTTTGTTTGAAGCCCTGATCAGTTCCGACTTGAACCGAACGTTCGATGTTCTGCGCTGTGAAGAACTTTTCGAGCGACTTGTAAATCCTTCCGATCTCCTTCCGAGACACCTTGGTCACTGCAAAGATTTCGGAAAAGGTTCTGGGAGCGTGACATTGCCTGCAAGCAATGAATATACAACCGGCGATAATCACATCCTGTGATTTTCCCTTGAAAGCCTTGTGATCATCCACGATCTTGAAAAGGTACTTGGCGGTATCTGCAACAATCTTCTGGATGTTGAACCCGTCGCACAGAGCGCCAATCTCCTTGTAAGCAGCCATGAGCGCCTTGTTGTTCTTTTCACTCGAGAGCTTGTTCTGAGCACGATACAACTGTCGAGCCGCGCCAGTCGCTCCACCCGCAATACTCGTCTCGAGCTGGTTGCCGTTCAACAGGATATTGGAAGTTTCGCCGACACGCGACGGGTCGTCGTTGTTCTGGTCATCGTTGGAGAACGTTCGCCACTCGGAGTGTATATCGATTTCGCGATCAGCCAGAACTAACCCACAGGAGCCGCAGACAGTTTCGTGAGATCCGGGGAATTCGAGGTTCGGAGGAAATTCTTTGCATTCAGGACAGATGACGTGCGCCGACAGATTCTTTTCCCATTTTGCTGCTCCTACCCCAGGAGGTGCCGTAGTCGT
This sequence comes from Talaromyces pinophilus, assembly GCA_001571465.2. Lineage (NCBI taxonomy): Eukaryota > Fungi > Ascomycota > Eurotiomycetes > Eurotiales > Trichocomaceae > Talaromyces > Talaromyces pinophilus. The sequence continues at coordinate 609,865 of CP017344.1, read as the reverse complement.
CGCCATACTCATAGGCTTGTCCGTATACTTCGTCCGACTCGTAGAGACTATCGCTAGACTTCTATAGAAACGGCGTCCGTCAAGAACTGAGCGAAGGGTAAGTGGCAATCTAGCAAGCAACGAAGGACAGGCGGCGCCACGACCGTAACAGCGTAGCAAAAACGAACGCGAAATGGCAGTGGCGCACTTTTCCAACTCAGCGAGGCCTGGTTATTGTCTTGCTCGTCTCAGACATATCTCGCTGAGCAGATATGTAAGAGCACTGAGAGGTATGAGTTGAGAGGGAGGTGAGATTGATCCAAGGCGTCGATGACAGCCTTGAAATGCCTAGCCAGCCACTTCCAGTCTAACCGCTTACGGAAAGGCTGCAATTAGTAATCACCAGGCGCCAAGGCAGCAGCACCGAGAAGGTTCTAGTTTGGCTCGACACCTCAGGCAGCGAACCTCAGGCACCCTAACACAATAACCCTGACCAATCTGTGAAGGCTAGGTACTTTTGATGGATGGTTCAGTTTCAGATTATTGATTCATCGTTGTCTATGGCCATTTTGTAGCTATACCAAACTTATCACTTGAGCACGGAGTAGTCTTGTTCATTTTCTTAAGTCCGCCCAATTAGTGCATTGCAACTGTTAACTCCGGCTCATATCAATTGATATGTATCAAGGAACTGATGATATCTCCGTTACCCATCTGTTCAATAAATCACCTCAAGCTTTACATAGGGAAATTTTCACAGTCAAATTTATCTCCGATTAAGTTGTGAGCACCCGTTGCAAGGAAGTCCCAAACGCAAGAAGGTACCCTTGGTCTTCGACGACGATAACTACCTAAATCGGAAATCCGTCGTGAATATGGGCCTGTGAGGCGCTCGATATCTGGTTGAATTGGACCTTCTTCATTGGATCACTGAGTTCCCCTGAAAATACGTAAACATGCCTAGATAGCTAAACTCCGCTGAGGCCGCTCAGCTCAGATCTTCAGACCTGCCGGAAGTAGAAATTTTGGACGGATATAAGCTTCACATCTTCGACCAGCCCATTTTTTTTTTTTTTTGAATCTGTCTGTAGGTTTCGAATATAGGTAATATCTACCTTGATCTCCACGTCTCTGTTTCTTACCTACGTATATAAAGCCATTGGCCCATCATGGTCTTGCACATTGAGAACATTCAAGTTCTTAGTGTCAACACCCATCATCGATTTTGAAGCAGATATTGTCCTCATTATGGAAACCTTCGGAATTGAAGTAGCCAACGGCCAGAAGATCACTGGCCGGTATTGCTTCCCTCGAGCGAATCGGACGACATCCGAAAAAACTGCCAGACCTTTGATTGTATGCATGCACGGCGCCAGTTATGACTCGGAGTATTACGACGCGAACGCTGATTACTCCTGGTCCATACTTGCAAATGCCTTCGACATTCCCATCGTATCAATCGACAGGCCAGGCTATAGTGGAAGCACGGGAGTACCTGACCAGAACTTGCTGGGGGACGCTGATACACCAACTCCAACACAGCGACAAGCCGAGTATTTTAACAGCAAAGTTATACCACGTCTCTGGGACGAGTTTTGGGTAAAGTCCGGGGCCTCGAGTGTGGTAATCCTGGGGCATTCTGTTGGCGGTATAGTAGCCATCCAGACGGCAGCTGCGTATGCCACGCAGAAAACATCGACATATCCCTTATCAGGCTTGATAGTCTCCGGCGTCGGCTGTGTTCCGCACCAACGTCCAGAATCTCAGCCCAATGACCAGACGTCAAATGGTGATAAAGAGAAAAAGGACCATGAGTCAGCTGAATCAACAGAGAAGCCGAAATCCATCACGTTCGAGAGGACCAAGAAGGACTTCCTTATGCTCGACTATACCGCCGACAAAAGCCCGACAGATCTGCTCATCAATCCTGATGTTCTACAACTGACCGAGCGGCTTAACCATCCTGCTCCTTTGGCTGAGGTCATTGATATTGGTCAATTATGGCGGTCGTACTGGCGTAGAGAAACCGCGAAAGTCAATGTCCCAGTTTTCTATGCCATGAACGAGGTTGACCCTTGGTTCGACTCCTCCGGTGCTTCTGTTCCTATGTTTGCTGGTAGCTTTACCAGCAGTCCAAAAGTCGTACATAGTCGCATCGCAAGGGCCCCTCATTGCATGGAGTTGAGTCTACAGGCTAGGGGGTGGATGTTGCAATGTGGTGGCTTCGCTCTGGAATGTGCTGTAGCTTTTGATTTAGGCAATAGAAAGAGGTAGATGGATGTATTTTGAATGGATGTGCTGTTTTGTATATATATATTTGGCTAGGTGAGGCAAGATAAGCTCGTTGTCGGTCTTAGTAACGATCTCAGTATCAATTTGATCTGTTCATTCTTCTGGCTAGCCCTCCGGACTTCCACCATGTACACAAAACAGTAAGAGGAATTGATAAACTGGGATTGTAAGTGTGAAGATAACGATCCGCTGTTGTCGTCGATCGGATTTCATTTTAGGGTTGCAGATGGGGCTAATACTAACTCGGCTAGCTCCGTCAGATTTTCTGCCTCAGGCACCATAGTGTTGGACGATCAGTTGAGGTACCGTCACTCATTCAGCTGCATTGACACAACTACAGTATCATCGCCATCAACAAGGCAATTGGCATATACGTCTTAAGGGCCAATGTTGCCCATCCGCAAACATGCCAGACGACGCCAAAGCTAAACCCTTCCCCAATCTTTCGTCGAAACTCTCAGCGCCACCAAAACGATCCCTCTTCGAGCGGCAAAAGGCCGAAGCAGAAGCGAAACGCGCTCGCGAGAAAGCCGAAACTGCCGCCGTTTACGAAGATTTCGTCAAGTCCTTTGACGATGATGGAGGGGATATCAGCAACAGGAGGACATCATCAAATTTCAGGACCAGCGGACCAGGAAGTCTAGGTGGTGGTCCTCCACCCAAACGTCACTTTACGAGCGCATCATCTACCCGCAACAGCGGCCCTGGGAGCTTAGGTCCGGCGCCGTCTTTGGGACGAAAACGAACCTATGACGGATTTTATCGCGAACGAGATTGGAATAACAGGGAGCCGGGGAGTCATGGTATATTTGGCTACGATGATAATGATGCGTCGGCCGGTTTTCGCGCTTCTGATGACGAAAGGGAGAGGATTGTGGAGGACAAAGAGGCAGAAAAAGCTGTTGCAAAACCTACAGTATATCTCTCTTCGCTTCCACCAGGATCATCGCCGGCTGTCATTAAGGCTTTGATTCCTGGAAATCTTACAGTAGATGCTGTGAAGATTATACCTCCGCCGGCTCAGCCTTCTATGGAACGCAGATCTTTCTCCGCCATTGTGACTTTGGCGCAGGAAACAGCAGCTTCTGATATCGATGCTGCTGTGAGTGCTTTACAAGGAAGATATTTAGGATGGGGCTATAATTTATCCATTTCGCGCCACTTGTCATCCGCAGCAATCCATTCGGGTATGCCCGTGACTGTGGGTTCTTCCTCCAAGAGCTCATTACCCTTTGGTGCGAAACCTGTCAATCAAGCACCCGTCGGCAGACTGAATCGAGCACCTCCACCCGGCCCTCATCGCGGGGGCTTCGCACCTCCGGCCACTTATGGATCGCAGTATGGAAAGCCTACGTCCACAGCTGAAATAGAAGTCAAACCACCTTCAGATTTGAAACAGTTGCGACTTATACACAAAACCCTTGAAAATTTATTGAAATATGGACCTGAATTTGAGGCGTTGCTGATGAGCCGGCCGGAGGTGCAGCGAGAGGAAAAGTGGGCTTGGATATGGGACGCTCGTAGCGTCGGCGGTGTTTGGTATAGATGGAAGCTTTGGGACGTACTAACGAACGCAAATTCCAGTCGCAGCCGGCACGAGAGGAATAGTGGTCCTGCTTCGTTAATATTCGAAGGAGGTGCCAGTTGGGTCAGCCCCGAATTGCCGATTCGCTTCGAATATGCTACCACGCTCGACGAATTTGTCTCTGACGAAGAGTACAACTCATCAGATGAAGAAGGTTCTGATAATGAAGAGTTAAGGCGGCGGCATGCAGCAGACGATTCGGTCGGAGGACAAGATGGCATGGGCTACATGGATCCATTGCAGAAGGCGAAATTGACACATCTACTTGCTCGACTTCCAACAGCAAATACAAGATTGAGGCGTGGCGATGTGGCTCGAGTGACAGCTTTCGCTATTGAACATGCCAGCGCGGGAGCAGAAGAAGTGGTTGAAATGCTTGTTACAAATGTACTTCGCCCGTTTGCCTACTCACGAGCCAATCCAGATCGTGAAGAAGTACGAACTGCCCTGAGGGAAAGTGAGGCGACGGCCGCCGCCGCCTCTGGGGACAAAACCGACGTTGGACCGGCTGGCTCTGGGAAAGGGATTGAGGATACATCAGCTGCAAAGCTTGTCGGTCTTTATGTGATATCGGATATTTTCTCCTCGTCATCAACCAGTGGTGTGCGTCATGCCTGGCGATATAGGCAACTCTTCGAACATGCATTCCGTACACACAAAGTCTTCGAGCATCTAGGTCGCTTAGAAAAAGAGTTGGGCTGGGGTCGGCTCAAAGCAGAAAAATGGAAACGCAGCGTCAATGCTATACTGCATATTTGGGAAGGTTGGAGTGTTTTCCCGCAGTCCGGCCAAGATCATTTTATTCAGATGTTCGAGAATCCGCCCCTGACGGAGAAAGAAATGGAGGAGAAAAAGAAAGCCGAAGCTGAGCAGGCTCAGTCTGTTGCCGCTAATAAGGGCAAGAGTCGATGGAAAACAGTGGATGAAGATGCACCGGCTAGTGGAAGATTCGATGCGACTCAGATTTCGGCCCCTGAGCAATCCACTGCTGCGCCAGATTACGACGATGGCCTGGACGGCGAGCCAATGAGTGATATCGACGGCGTCCCAATGGAAGATAGCGACCTTGAAGGCGACGAGCTGGATGGGCAGCCTCTAGACATGGATGTCGACATCCAAGACACTGAGGACAAGAAAGAGCAGCCTGATCAGGCTTCAGAGTCAACCAGCAAACCCGAAGAGACCACGCCAGTCGGGCGAGTGCGAAAGCCACGGCCGAAAGCAGAGGACATGTTTGCTGATTCTGACGATGACGACAATTAGCCTTGTGTTGTATATGAATGTATGAATTGTAGACTATCAATCAATTCAATTGATACCCAGTCAGGTTCATCCCGGAGAAGTCTGTAGAAAGTAGAAGGAAGAGTCCGTACCCGATGGATGATCGATCGCCCTATAGGCAGGACCCCACCCGCGTTGAGAACCTCAGGCCCACAACACCCCTCCTTCCTTTAAAAGAAGAACAACAAAAGTTGCTCTCCGCGATTGACCCGACGACTCCAGCCTGCGCTCTTCCACTCCATTTCTTGTTTATTTGTGCATACTCCATCTGTCAATCAACTCTCACAATGGCCGGTAAGCACTACAAAACAGCTTTTTTCTTTTCTGCTGTTGGAATACGCGACTGCGTGATGATTACCCTGTCTTTGCAATGTTTTCTTTTGCTGCATCTGTTCACTTGCTAATAAATTTACAGACTTCGCCGCCATCGCTCGTACGTTTTCTTCCTCCCTGCTATGAATCCACGATCATCGCAATGTTTGCGACTCTTTTGTTACCCCTCCTAACCTGACTACCGCAACACAGAACAGTTCGTTGATTTCTACTACAAGACCTTTGACGAGGGTCGTAGCAACCTCGCCGCGCTATACGTAAGCAGTTGGAATTTGATTTGATCTAAAAGATCCGCTTACATATGGGTATTTTCATAGCGCGACCATTCTATGCTCACCTTTGAGAATGCTCCCCAACTTGGAACACAGGCCATCATTGAAAAATTGAATGTGAGTATATCTTCCGACAACAATCGCCTACTAGATTCTAATCTTTCGCTTTAGGGACTTCCCTTCCAGAAGGTCCGACATCAGGTCGCAACCCTCGATGCGCAGCCCAGCAACGAAAACGGCGGTATCCTCGTCCTCGTTACCGGCGCTCTCTTGGTATGCGCCCATGCTCTCGTTGACTGTCTGATCTGATTCTGACTATTGCGGTGATATAGGTCGACGAGGAACAAAAGCCCATGAACTACACCCAAACATTCCAGCTTCTCCCCGACGGACAAGGCAGCTACTTTGTCTACAACGACGTTTTCCGTCTCGTCTACGGCGCATAAGAAGTGTAACGCGATGGGGTGACAATGAATCTTACGGGGTTGGCTATGTCTTTGGAGGATAAGCGATGGAAGATATTTGATTGTGTCATAGAAACGAAACACATCATGCCAATATGACTCCTTTTCAAGCGATTTGAAACAGATTCGTTGTGTGTTTGACAATAGTATCAGACTGTAGACATACGATATGTGGTTTCTCAACGATTCTTGGGAGGCTATGCAAAGAAGACGAACACCAATACCAGTGAGTGGACGAAGCAATATGAATCGGACAATGACGCGGCTGTTTCTGAGGACCTCGTTCCGAGTGGCCTTATACCCGATTCTGAGATCGGCTGCTTCCAAACAGGCAGACAGAATCTTTGAGCTGTTCCTTCGTCATACTTAAGAAAGGTGAGATCTCATCGTGATTATGGTTTAAATTAAATACGAGCAGGAAAAGGAAATCCTATCTCATAATGCCTTTCCCAGATTGATGGGAGTAATCCCGGGATACGTACAAGTCATATTCGTCTGAGTACAACGTAGAAGCCTAGAAGGACTGGCTGATCACTCAGTTCCCAGTGAATACATCATTTCATGATTCCAAGGTTGCCTCGGGGTAATAAAATCGCAGTGGCGCCAGCTAAGAACCGACTCCGCTGCAGGAGCTCTCTCTCCAGACGTATGTCTACTATGTATTAAGCTTCATGGTTCACATTCTGGGTCGTGTGTTGAAGGAGGCTAGAGGTAGTAAGGCCACGCTGAACCAATCAGAGTGCGGCATCCGTAACATCCGTCCTCAGGCAAAACAATAAACTAATTTCAGCTAGCTCCGAGCACCTTCCCAACATCTTTCAACTTCATATATTTTGGAATTTTCCATTCTTCACACAATACCAGGACTTATAAAGGTACGCAATATATCAGTCCGCTGAAACGGACTTGCGGTCATTGTTCGATTACTGACATACGTCGTCTTCATTGAACTACAGAGTTTCGCTAGCTCCGATCAACCTATATACCGTCCACGTTGTTATTTCCGTCGATCATCGATTACTGCTGCAGTCGCCATACGAGTATTCGGTCTTACATATCAGAAGCATCAGGTCAGGGATCTTGTCAGCTTCAGATTACTCTATATATAGACTCCCGGAGAGCTTGGTTGCTGTGACTCGCATCGTCCGTTGTTTATACGAACTCCTCCGTACCTGCTGGAACGACACTCTGGAAGACCTCAACGAGTCAACGATTTCAGCAACGGACACTGATCCCTCAACTCGATTGCCTCCGGTATAGATATACTCATTTCTGGATAAGTTGTCTCTTTAACGTCGTTACGATCCGACTGTTATATCGTCAAGATGACTCTCGCCGAGGAATTCCGCACACGTAATTTCAGTATGACTCCCCGTTTCCTGGCTGGATAATAGGATATTGTACTAACCTTGTTTCTACTATAGGTATTTATGGACAATGGTTAGTTATCTCGCTTCCTTTCGAGTCCCCGTTTGAAGTTTGACGTCCGATTGGATTGCACCAAACTCTGACGTACCTCTCTACGTGATCTAATTCGCAATCACAGGTGCGGCGTCCTTTGCATCTTCCTATGCTTCGCTCTAGGTGTCGCCAACATCTTTGCGCCTATTGGTCGTATTCCGTTTAGTATAGTGTGTCTGTAAGTTGGCCACTCAATTTCTACATACTGGGTAGATGGTACGATGCTTACACTGGCTATTAGAATCTGCTCATTCGTCATCCTCTTCATCGAAGTCCCCTTCCTCCTTCGCATATGTCCCACTTCCTCCAAATTCGACGACTTCATCCGCCGCTTCACCAGCAACTACATGCGCGCCCTCATCTACATCGGCATGAGCGCCGTGCAGTGGGTCAGTCTCGTCTCCGGTGCATCAAGTCTGATTGCCGCCGCCGTGTTTTTGTTGATTGCCGGTCTTTGCTACTTGCTTGCTGGTGTCAGGAATCAGGAGTTTATTGGAAGTAAGACTCTTGGTGGACAGGGTATTGCGCAGATGATTGTGTAGTCCCTTTCTACTACCTTGGTATTGTTGCCGAAACAAATTTTTGGGTCAGATATATACTTACGGGGCTGGTTCTGGTTGCTTCCCCCGATTGTCTTGTCTGTGCCGTTATCAAAAAACCCCTTCCCCTATTCCTTACCCGTTTATCGATCGACCCGCGTTACGAAGTGTATCCGACGTGCTCATGAGGATTCCGCTTGGCTATTTCGCGGCCAAGCATGCAAGTGTACTACTGTCTTTTTGTCCCTGTTGGAGTTTTGTATGTTTGTTACTTACTTATCAATTATACTATATGTTCTTAATGTGAAAGAAAATGTTCTCAAAAGAGGCATATCTTGATCGGTCAGGTGCTGGAGTCGACTCATTTTCTATCCAATGGTCTCATCTCCCCGCGATTGCCTAAACAATAGAATAGTTCTTATGAGTACTCCAACGAAGCAGTCAGTATGTAGATAAACGTTTTGATTTGCGGTTTTTAGATGCTCAGTTTTTGATACTTAGACCTTAAATTTACGGAACCTAGGAGTAAATCACTCATATTGCCAACATTTAGAATGTCCAACATTTCCGGCCACATGCAGCTATATGAGACTTAGGGTAACGACTTGAACACTGAGAGTTTGAGGGAAATAATTGATTGATTCATGAGAACTAGTAAATAGACCATTACACCAAAAACAGAGAGAGTTCCGTTAGGTCAATCTCGTAATCTTTCGTTTGTTATTCTTGCCGAACTATTTCAGCGTGAATATGGAAAAGAACACTCGAAACTGTCCACCACAAGTGACCGTACTTTGCGCACAGATAACACGCAGGGCATGCGTGATCGCATGGCTGCTTAGACTTGTTACAGCGTCGGCAAGCCATGCAAGGAGACTTCCAGTCGGTTGCCTTGCCTCGTGCTTCGATCCCACCATCAGAGGCGTTATCGTCTCCGGATCTCGGGTGCCATACGGACTCAGCTGCAATGTGACCATAAGTCTTTGTTTCAAATCACGATTCTCGCGTCTGAAGTATATTTCGAAATGTGAATGATTAATTGTATAGGTGTGTTCAGTGGGACGTGGGTGCCCATCACAAAGTCTCCCAATCAACAACAACTGACGGGTATGATTAGTGGAGTCAGCCCAACCTCGTGGTATTCGCGACTTCCTCTCGAATTCTTCTGTGGAGTCCTCGTCCTCGTCTATTGCTTCTGGCGCATTTCGAGGATTTGCTGCATTCAGCATTTCCTGAAACTCATCTGAATCAATACAATCATCATCTGGGACTGAATTTGTACTGACAACCATATCCTCAAGCTCTTCAGGAGTAATACTCGTTATCAAAACGTTTCAAGCAGGGAACGTTCCGCGCTTATCCAGTATGTGCAAGCGCTTGAACAGGGAAGTGTCTTTGATGGACAACCAAGAAAAACAACCAGTATCAGAGAATGCCGTCAGCCGAAAGGATGGCATCAATAGTATGATAAGCAATATAAGGCAGACCATTGCTCAAGCGGCCATACGCAATCGCGGAGGACTGCGTACCCACAGAGACCTAGCTTGAGTCCTGTTTGGATATGGGTCTTTTTTATGGCTGTTTCCCGACGTCCAGAAAGGAGAGCCTGGAAGTCGGGACGGCGAGCCTTTTGTACATCTCGCCGCAAAACTCGAAATGTGCTGCGATTGGAACGAACGCAGGTTCGTCTTTTCCGATGGATGCTCCGAGAACCAGAAAATAGACCACTGCACCAAAAACGGGGCCCCGCTAGAGGGGACTTTTGATATGGGTTATAAAGCATGTTTTTGGGTTGTTTTCTGATCTTTATATTGGCGACATAGAGTCGCTACATGTCGCCTTCAAATCGTCCGCGTCTGGTCAACCAAAAGTCCTTGTCCCAAATTGGGAAGAAGAGAGCCAGCATATTGAATTTCGAGAAATCCGACGACTTCTGTATTACGTATTGCATGTCCTCAGCGTCGACGAGCTCCCTTGCTCGTGTTCTTGGATTGGTGAATAGTGTTGACACTTGCATTCCACCTCTTATCTCTGTTGCTGGTAGGAACTGTCGTGAACCTGGTCTGATGCTTGTCCTGGCGTTCGTCCTGCTGTTCCTTCAGCTCGTCGTGGTGTTTCCTCTATAACACGTTGCAGTGCTAGTGCTCCCCTGAAATGCGCATGAAGCCAGCCCATCATAGCAGGGAATATCGTAAAAGGACCAGGGCAGTGGCATGCGAAGGCACAGGTCAGTTGATTCGCAGAAAGTACAGAGCATCCCCAAGGTATCTTCACGATACGATGTGTCGTTTCTAGTCATCGTGTTTCAAAAGCGGTAACCATGTTGTCGTTATAGAACTTCTGGGAAGACGATGTCCGCGAAATTCGTAAACGCCATTTGAGATGACAGGACTTGGCTCTTCTGCTCGTCACTCATGATGTTCCACACTTTACGGTGGCGGCGATACCGTCTCCATGTGGACTGCCTTGCTTCGCGTCCATGTATTGTAGCGTATTCTTGCAGCGAGGAGCGCTTTTTTCTCTTGGGTATTCTGTTGGAACAACCAACTAGATTGAAAGATAACATACGAGATGATCTCGCATGGTAAGATATATGTAGCTAGCAAAGGGGATCACGTAGTTTGCAGGACACAGAACAGGCAAAAGATATACAAGACATGATGAAAAGGACAAAGAGAAGCAGCAGACGTGTGGTGATTTGGAGGGGCAAGACAAGAGACCTAGGAGAGAAAAAATCTCAGGATTGTATATTTACACAATGTCACGTGACAGTTCCAAATTCTTTGTTCAAGACCTTGTTACACACGCTTCCTGATTGTCGTTTTGCCCGGGGCGCCTAACTTGTCCGTAAACCCTCGCAAACCCCAACGAATATTCAGCATAGAGTAGAATAAGGGAGATGTGTATTGAGGACTGCTCGAAGTTGAGGCTATTATCATATCCAACGATAATTTGCTCCTTGCCCAGCTAGAAGATGATCAAAAAGGAGAACAGAAGAATACCCCAACAATGAGACCCACTCAAAACGGCTACACGATGCGGCTTTTATGTCAATCAATAGTTGACCTGGAGCTGCAAAACAGAATATGGGAATATGGGAGTACGTACATAAATCACGCATTTCTCAGATGTCCACGTTCTACCACTTGTTGAGGCTTTCGAGATGGTATTTCCCTCAAGTGACTAAATCGACTGAGCGAATTGATTGATCAATGGCAGCAGCAGATCGCTCTACGTCATCGGATACTCCGTTTGGAACATTACATGTACGAACGGGTCCATACATACGGAGGATACATACGTAGTATATAATACATACATACGCGGGGCATACATGAAAATCTTTGACCGTAACAGCGGGGGATGTCCTAGTAATACTACTGATTTTGCATGCCAATTGGCCTCTTTCTGAGTGCCTACGTTAACTACGTAGGAGAGGAGAAGAGTGAACTCGGGTATGAGGTCAGGCCTGTGGAGTATGTAACATTTTGTAACGATTACTGAGTACGGACTAAGTGTAAAAAGTGTGGGGGAAAACCTTCACGCTCGACTCGGTACTTACTGCCAACAACTTAACTTGCGAGGGGTAAAACTTTACTCCAGAGATCTTGGGGTTGAAACTATACTCAGTGTTCTGCCAAGTTGGTTTGATGGCACACATGACTCTGTACGTGTGGTGGTTTGATATCAAAGCGGGAGTATATGCATGCTCTTTCACACTCGTACTTGAAATAGAAGGTAGTTCATGTAAGAAATGAGGATAAATTGTAACTGTCCAATGTTCGATGTACTCCGTATGGCATTGTATGCATACTACGTACACTACGCAAGATACAAAGTGGCGAGGTCCACTGTCAGTGGCGGAGGTCAACCAGTCAATGTACCTAGGCGACTAGACTGTACATGGTATGTATTCGATACAATTCTGTCCAGTAGATTTGGCAAAGTTGAGATAATGTGATGGTTTAGATGCTGTATTGTTCATGTTTGGCTAAGCGACAGTCCTTGCATGCTGATATATCCACGTTTTGACATGTACAGGGGTTCCTCTTGGCGGTTGTGCGTGCTTGATGTCGATGTATTGTTTGGTTCGTCGAGGCGAAATCCTCGTTGCTGTGTGTTGTTCTTTGTAATGGGTAAGTCTAGATGGTGTCTCTGTATTGAAGAAGCAAAAGCAAAAATACGCAGAAGTCCTGAAGCTGATACTCGTAGTAGACTGATTATGAGATGATGCGCGCACGTGATGCTGGAAATGACTGTGAGATACGATCCATGGTTTACAGAGCGGAAACCTGACGATGTGACTCGAAGCATCGTGTATTCAAGGGGAAGTTCGAGAGATGCTGATTGAGTCATTTTGTACCCTCTGGCAAGGCCAATACAGCTAGCCCATAACAGGAATAGTCGGTATTCTATGCCCATCCACTCAAGTGGCTCAGCTCAGCCCCCTGAGGCATTTTCTATTTTTGCTCCTTTTTCTTGCGTAAGCTGTGCCACTCGTCCGTGGATTGGTACAAAAGAAATACACAGTTGATGGATTGATAGCAATGATAGGTAATGTAGATAAGTACAAATTGACTCTAGATATGGCAGTCCATACAGCGATCTAGACAGCAGACTCGGAGTATGTCGTATCATGCGAGGCCCACCTTGACTCATCAATCGTTGTACGCAACCCGCCAATCAGACAGATTGTCTTGGTCAGCTGCTGGGTACGATACAGTATCATACCAGTCCGCACGTCAAGGCGCATCACACGAGTCACACGACTGCATACAAAAGAACCAAGTGGGCCGGTAATCACGTAATAACGGTAAGATTCGCCGTATGCCAGAATACGTTAGCCTGACCCAGCAAAGAGACCCAGGCCCAGACAGGATTGTCGCTTTAACGACATCACTCGCGGACGAGCTGTTCTGCTTCTTATATGCAATCAGATCCTTTTCTTCCAATTTGGCTTCTTCATTTCTTCTCCTAACATACAGACACCATTTTTGAACATACTCGCTATCGCCCTCCTCTTTAATTTACTCTCTCCTCTCGAGTCCACGAACGACCAAAGCTATCTGTATTCGGTCATTCCGTCCAATAGCAGCTCACCTTTACTCCGTCACAGCTTGCTGCCAACGTCGAGACAACCCAGGTAAGCCGATATTCCATTAACACATCTAATGACAATTCAATTGCTCCCCCATTTTGAGAGATCTTTTTCAATGTGACCTGAAAATGTTTTCTCCCCCATTTCTCGAGTCAGCTGGCCTCGCTGCTGTGCAAACTCTTCCCCAGGCGGTGAACATCCTCCTACTGATTGGGCCTCTGATAAGCGTCCGTCGATTGCGTGCATATCATTCTGGCCGCGACAGACCCTTGCAAACGTTATTTTCAAAAAAAGGCACCAAAACCGCCGGGCCAGGCCCGTGACCAGAAAATAACTCAAGAACACATTTATTTATTTGAGCTGTTGTCCCTGAATTGTTTGTCTTCTTTCTTCTTTCTCTTTGGTCCTGCTCCTTTTGTTCCGTGTCATCGTCATCGTCGGCTAGATCCGGTTAAGCGTGGAAGGAGCCAGACTGACTGAGACCGGAATTGCCTCACGCTCAAACTCTTCCCTCTTACCACTCCCAAGGGATTGTTTTTGGATTGTTTTGCAGTCATTTGCACCCAATTCATCACCTTTTCATTTTACACTTTCTGCCCGTTTCATTCGAACTGACGGGAATACGTACAGCCCACCTCTTGGCATTGCATGCGTCATTGCCCACCACGGCTTCCTACACTTTTTTATAGCATCAACCCACCATGTCTGCTCCGTCAGCTCCGGTGATACCACCTCGTCCGGCCAGGTCACCCCGCACTCTAGGCGCCGATATTCCTTCAATACCTCCTCGTCCGATTAATCGCCGCCTGGAGCGCTCCGTATCTCCAGGCAGAGACAGCTATGCACCATCACCCTTGAACGGTCCTCCGGGACTTTCGCGCACAACGTCGAATGACCTCCCAGCTCGCCCTCCTAGCGTGACCATTCCATCTCTTGGTGAGGAGGGTATCGAATACGAGGAGCTGAGCAGCGAACCCGCCGAAACCAGAAACGTGGGCAGTGATCTGAAGCTACACGCCCCCAAGCCTTCCTTGCCCACTTCGAGCGCAAAGGCCAGAGTACAAGCTGTTACTCGTACTGATTCGGACCAAGCTGCAGCAGCAGGTTTTGGCAAGTCTTCTTCACCGGCCTTGGAAGATTCCGACCAGCGTAGCCGTTCTATACATTCGAAACCCAGTGGTTCTCGTGCCGAGTCCAATGCATCAAGTACCCGCCGCCAGTCCATGCAGTTCGAAGAAGAGCATGGAATTCCCGAAATTGGCCAGCGTGTACCCATGCTTGCCAATGCCGGTGACGTACAAGCTCCTTCCCCCGCGCCTCCCCGAAGCGGCTCAGCCTCCGGTCAGCGTGTCAGCCGCCATCACCACCGCACCCGCAGTGGTCGCGACGTTTTCCTCCCGCCTGGCAGCTATGGTCTCCATGGCCATGGTGTACACGCCACCGACAAATTCGAGAAGGCCTGGTACGACAAGCACCCTGACGAGCTAGCTCGTGAAGAGCAGGGTCAGTACGGTCCAGCCATTGCCGAACGATCTGCCTGGGCGCTCAGCAGTGACGACCTCAACCGTTTGGTTAAGAGCTCCGATCCTGATGTTAGTGTTGGTAAGTTTACCTCGTAGCTCATACCGCCTCAACGGGCTTGTTGCTAACATACGATTCAGGCACATCACCAGCTTTCGCTGGAACTCCTGCCGAAGAAGTGGGTTATATTGCAACTGATGAGCTCACTCGTCAAGATACTCAGCCTGCCGTGGACTCTCCTCTTCGCCATTCTACCTTTGCGTCCTCCGAGTTGACACGGACTAAGAGCGCAATGTCAACTGCAAGCAGCGATGGTGGCCGAGTTATCCATGTCGACGAGCCTTACCATTCTTTACATCACCCAGATGGCTTTGCCCGTACACCAGAGCCACCATCAGTAAACGATTATGATGACGCCGTCAAGGACGACGAGCCTATTCTTGCCGCCGACGAGTCTCGCCCAGGCTCAGCTTACCTCCATCCTGCCGTATCCCCCCGACGAGCAAGCACAGATTACCATGATCTCGAACGAGTTCGAAGCCGTACCCCCAGTGCGCCAAACAGTCGCCCAACAAGTTTGCACGGTGCTCCTGCTGGTCTCACCCGCTGGACTTCTCGAGGCGAAGAACACGATGATGTACATACACCTTTGGAAGATGTGGAAGAGTACGAACCGCTCTTCCCAGAAGACGAGAAATCGAACAAGCCTTTATCAGCGGCGGAGCGTATCCAGAAGCGTGCCGATCTTTTGAAACATCGTTTCCCCAGTCAAGATATTTGGGAGGATACTCCGGATAGTCTTCAATTACATGCCAGCGTGTCCACTCCAGACTTACCCGAAGATCAATCCAAACCGAAGTTTGAAACTCCAGAAGCAGAAGCGCAACGCAAGCGTGAAGCAGACCAGATTGATTCGCATCAGGTTGCCTCTCATATATTACACGGACAAGGCACACAAGGCCGCCAACCGAGACCCGACACAATCAAGCACCGGTTCCCGAGTCGAGATATCTGGGAAGATGCACCGGAGAGTCACCAGCTCATGACAACAATCGAACCTTCTGAGCAAGAAACAACAAGCCCTGACACAACCAAAGCCCCGAGTATCCCGTCGCGACCTAGCATTCCTCCTCGACCTGCAAAGGTCGTAAGGCCGTCTGATGGATCCACGGATGAGAAGAAAGCACCTGTTATTCCGGACCGTCCCAAGCCTCAAATTCCAGCTCGTCCTTCTAAGCCAGCTTCTGGTGATGGCGCAGCACCTCCAGTCAACAGAAACAAACCCGTGATTCCCGCACGACCCAACGGCGGCAAGATTGCTGGCGTCAAAGCAAACTTCTTGTCCGATTTGAATTCCCGACTCCAATTAGGACCCCAAGCACCCAAGCCCGCTGAGAAGAAGGAAGAAGAAGCTCCAGAAGAGAAAGCGCCACTCGCTGATGCTCGCAAGGGTCGTGCCCGTGGTCCAGCCAGGAGAAAGCCTGCTGCCAGTTCATCGTCAGAGACAAGACTACCATCTATTCCGGAGATTCGTATCATGGATGCTTGGAACGTTTGGGAGCTTGGTGTTGACGGAAACTTGACGGTCGGCTTACCCGAGAAGAAGCAGCCTATAGTCGAGGTCAAGCCTCAAGCTCCAGATGCTGATACCGAGTCGGATCAAACGGCGATGGCTCCTCCTATTGCGAAGAACATGGCTGGTGAAGACGCAGATCCAGTTGCCGTCTCACCAGAAAAGACCGCCGAACCCGAGGCAGAACATGAGATTCAAGAACCCGCAAAGAGTGAAACTCTAGAGCACCACGAGGACTCCCGAACGAGCGAGCACGTGTCACCGAAGCAGTCTGTTGATCAACCATCGGAAACAATAGACACGCAAGTCAAGTCGATAGATCCCGAGCCAACGACTGACCAGATCATCGAGCAGTTGGCCGCAACGGCCGACGGCAAGAAGCGATCTGACGGATCAATCGACGTTGAAGAAACAACTGCTTAGTTTTATTCCCGAAGGTCGTCTTGTATTTCAAATGAGAAACTCTACAAAAAAAAACTTGGAGAGAAACGAAGTATGATTCTTGTTCTGGTGCGGTCGTCGATGTTTATCTTCTTCCTCATTATTATGTTTAATATAGCCATTGTATCAATTCATCAGAACCTGTCAAGGTTGAGAAAAGAAGAGCGTATTTTGTTGATGTGTCTTGTAATCAGTACTTGAGCATTCTGACTTGTATTCGTATAACAACTTCGTTGTATCTGTCAGACATAGATAGATCTATATATGTAAGGTTCACAATATATTTCTGCTTCTACCTAGATATCCTACTCACTTCGTGCCTAGCAGAACATTAAGGTTGTTAGTAAGTAATCCCTGGATGACATAACTAAACTCCCGATCCCGCCCGTGATACACCTCTTGACTTACTTCAACATTCGAACCTTCTCCTTTGAACTCAAATCTCAAAACTCCCGAGTTTCTCGAGAAAATTAAAGTAATTGATAGATAAGATGGCCGCCCAGCTTCAAGCATTACTACGCTTTCTCTCGCAAGATGCTAAAGTCCCGCTCGCGTCTGCCATGGGCAAGATCAAAGAACTTCAAGAGGCTGGGCTCCAGAGGTATGTCTCCACCTTGCCCAAAGGTTCACTCGATACATGAAACTAATGGTATCTAGTGCTGATGATATATCGCGCTCAAATCTGGACACACTACAATCCATATTCAAAGATAGCAAAGTCGCCAAACAAGTCCTCAATGCCGCGAAACGGGTGACAAAGGGTGCTCAAAAGCGAGGCTCGTCCGCCTTGGACGACAAGTCACCAACAACATCAACAACATCAACCAAAAAAGCAAAGCTTTCCAATAATACTGAAATCGCACAGCGTACACCCTACGAAATAGAATCCTCCCTCTCCCTCCCCCTCCCCTCCGAACCGGAGGAAACTCTCTCCAAGACTACCCTTAGGACTAACCGCGCACCACTAGTCCTCGCCTTTGCGGTCGCAGTGCTCAAATACACCATGCCGGAACAACCAATGTCTAGCAGACTCAGTCTCGGTCAAGCAGTTGTTAGCGCGAATAGTAGAAGTAAAGCTGTTAGCCTAGGGATTGAGTCTGTTTCTGCTGATGATGAAGACCACTTGCGAAGATTGGGGGAGGGGCAGCCAAAAGTCAAAGTTTTGGGGAGGGAGGTTCCGGTGCTGAAGAGATGGGATTATGATCCGTTTGAAGGGGGGCCTGAACGGAAACTAGACGATGAAGGAGGCGATGTGGAAAAGAAGGCCAGTACGGAGCTGCCGCCGCTTTGGGGTCTTGATAATGAGTCCTTGAAAAGAAAGGATAGTAATATGGGCGCTGGTACGAGACCAGGTCGCGCTCAGAACCAGATGATGTCGGGTCTTCCAGTTCATACCCCGGAATCAGCTCGATCGTATCTACTGAAATCTTTCACTCTGCTGATAGATAACGACGAGGATACAGAAACTTCCAAATCTTCCAAGAAGAGGAAATCTACAGACTCCCCCGCCGAGAAAGAGAGATGTCTCGGTCTACTACTGCAAGCGCTGGATATACTATTCTCGTCCTGGGCATCGACGCTATCGGCGGAAGAGCTGGATAGACGAGCGTGGAGTTGGTATGTGCGTGTACGACCGGAGATACAAGCAGGGGTTGCAGGATGGGGGGAGAAGGGCAGCCTCAAGCTTGCTGATATACTATCTTTGAAGCGGTAGCTATCTCTTATGGCTGGGGACGCGTGCTCAAAGTACCATTGCAGTGCTTTATTCTCGGCATTCATTACATATACCCTATCATTCTTCCGGATAAAGAACAACGTCCGCCAACTATCCAAATATCAGACATGACCTGAGAGAACGAATTATTTGGCCTTGCCCTCAGCGTGGGACCATTATTCGCGACGACAAATGGGAGATATAGGACTTACAAGTATCAGAAGCCGACTTGCCAGCCTCCTCCGCAAAATCGATAGAATAATCCGCAACCGCGACCCGTGCACCAACGTAACAAAAACTGACTCCTCACACCCACGAACAAAGTGTACTGCATCCTGAGCGGCTGCACACCATCTGCCCGAGTCCGTGATCGCGCCTTCAAGGGCCCTGTTGATCGGCATCCGTGATTTCGGGAAAGAGGGCAAGGAAGAAGAGGATAATGAGCAAGGCTACGAAGCAGGCGACTCCGAGATTTAACACGGAGCGTATTGACGTAGATGGCGAGTGCTTGTTCTGATTGTACCTAGGAGATCCGGGGTTGAATGACCCGGAATCACGGAATGGATGACGAAACTACAAGAGTTGGACAAATAGGACACATATGATTGATCCTTGTGATAGGGGAGAGGTTGGGGTGAATTAGTTATGAATTCAAAGTGATCAGAGTCAAGCAAGAGTTCTACTGCTCGGCACATTTACATCTAGATACCGATACAAATGTCATCCCGGTGTGATCCACTACATGGATCTGGGGTCCGGCAAAGTCTCCCATAATGTAAGTTGTTTTCATTGATTGAGAAAAACTCGGGTGTTCTCCATGTAAGTAGATTTTGGGGCATTTCTTTGACATGACCATGATTTTGGTGAAAATTCATACATTTTAGGAGTACTTCCCAGCTCCTAATTGTTAGGCATACCCAAATCTCACATCTACTGCATTCCCTTCCTCATGTTGTCGTACTGAGAAGCAGGATAGTTGAGCTCATTGTCGGCACGGTGGAGTACACCATTGCCACCGAGTGTATTGACGAGCTAATAACACGTTAGTCCTGATCGAAAAAGGATCAATTCATTGTGACGCACTGTATGAACCAAGCTGTCCGGCCCAGACTTGTCAGCACTGCTTTCCCAAAACATTCCTCCACCGAGACCCTTGGATTTGATGTAGTCGGCTTTGGCCTGGACAATGGCAGGAGTATCATAGCTGACCATGTACCGCTGAGCATGATCATAAGTCCATGCAGACACCGACGAGTCCTCATGATACAACGTTCCACCAGGCCGAGGAAGCGCCTTGTAGTCCCAGACCCCATCCTGCCATGAACCTGGTCCGACGCCAGAGTAAGCGGTACCGGGTCCATCTGTGTTTTGGAATGCTCGTCCGTAAAGGGGTATTCCCAGGTTGATCTTGCTTGCCGGAGCGCCGTTCCCAGTGTAATATGTAATGGCCTGGTCGGTGTTGTACGGAGTCGAGTTGGGATATGCTGTTTTATGATACACATTGGCGTCCATACCTGCGATGGTGCCCCACTGAACACGTTAGCTTTGAGTCGATGAATGGGTTGACATACTTACATTCCCGCTGTAGTCGTATGCCATGAGATTCCACATGTCCAAGTACTGAGCCATAGCAGAGATGTGCAACTTTTCATAGAAGGAGGGCCCTGCAGGCACGGATGCACTAATCAGGTAGTGATAACCAGCGGTGTGTGCAGCAGCGTAATTGTCCAAGGCCTAATCATGTCAGCTGGCGTTCGAGAAAATCAGTCAAGTACTTACAGCACGAAGTTCTTTGAGAAGAGCCACAAAGTTATCCGCCTGAGTGTAGTCGCCTGGGTACTATTCAAATTAGCCGCATCCGATGTATCTTGACATACAACACTTACCTCCCAATCAATATCGATACCATCAAATCCAAGATCTCGTACAAGCTCAACAGCACTCCTCACAAAATTGGCACGGTTCGCTTCTGTACTGGTTGCCCCTGGAAATTGGGGTGACCATGTCCAACCACCAACAGACAACAACAC
Source organism: Talaromyces pinophilus (assembly GCA_001571465.2). Taxonomy (NCBI): domain Eukaryota; kingdom Fungi; phylum Ascomycota; class Eurotiomycetes; order Eurotiales; family Trichocomaceae; genus Talaromyces; species Talaromyces pinophilus. The sequence continues at coordinate 589,282 of CP017344.1, read as the reverse complement.
TTTCAAGTTTCGGTTCGCTTTCTTCAAGAGGTACAATTGCTTGACACAGCCGTAGACATTGTTTCCATCTTCATACCCTGGATCACCAGGATACTTTATTTGGATATCTGCCCACTTATCTCCAAGGATGACCTCACTAGTGCCCTCACTGATATTGGCGAATGAGTAAAGTACGTGTGTTAAAGATGGCACCATGTCAGCCAAGTCCTGAACGTGGAAGTTTCGAGCATAGATTGCCTAGTCGCAGTCAGCAAGAGATCATAATCTGTAGACCATCTACTCACCCAATCCACATAGTATGCCACAGACCGGTAGTTGCCGTCGCGCTTCTCTGCATCCAAAGGGACTGCACTGACCACTGACAAGCCAGCGAAGGCTAGCAGAATCTTTGTGAATAGCTGCATGGTGAAGCAGAGTCAACTTTAGAAATGCACACACTCTTCAAAGACAGCCTTTGAGCCAGAACTGCGCTGCAAGAAAGCACGATGCCAAGGTGAAGAGTAAAAAGAAGGAAGGGATCTACCTTGATCAATGGCTGGCAGTGGATTTTATAGAGAAAATTAGCGGGGCTCTCAGACATAACATCCTCTTGTTTGACCTGCCTATATCGGCATATAGAATGTCCCGATATTTCCACTTGGTGATAGCAGGCGGTTGTATCTGCTCTGGTTGCTTTGCCCTAATTGGCGGAAGTGCGCCCTACAGTGAGACCCTTCACACGCCCGGTGGTCTCCCCATGGTCTAGCCATATTAGTGGCTTTGTTCTCGAAGCCTTTGTCAAACAAGGCAACAAGCATTTCAAATGAAATTGGTACCTTGCAGCTGAGGGACAGGATTCGGCGGAGGTCGATTCAGGGACGCAGACCATCGGAAGGCTGCTGACGCCCAACACCTCATCTTCACGGAAATTAGTATAAAATAAAGAAGCGGAAGTGGTGGATGACAGATTCTATGCTGCAGCCCTAACTACCAGAGGATGGAGTAGCAACAAGCCACACAAACAACCTTTGTTCTCCAAGTTTGTGCTTTGGAAATGCCTCGAATTGCTAGTATAATCCTTGAAGCATAATCCCCAAGCTCGCTGTTTATTTTTGCGGATTTTCCATGTGCCCTGCACGCGTCACACTGTCATTTCCTGGTCCTGGTATAAGCGCGCTGGTAATACGTACCAGAAAAATTGCATTATCAGTGTAACGCCTCGCGAAAGATTTGCTCCTTGTAATTTCGAAAGCCAAGCAGCAAAGCTTCTCCGGAAGATGAAGTTGACATGCCTGTAGTACTAACCGAGTTTCATGAAATCGCTCTCTGGGTAGCCTTTAACCGCTCGCTGTAGTTGTGTAACCATGAGGAAATGAAATAATATCATCCTTGATGAATGTGTCAAAGATCTTGGAGAGCTGACATTGGGAATGGTCAAGAAAGAAGAAACAGAGGTCAATATGTGAAGTAGAAATAATGGCAGGAGCTCCTTCCCTTTTTGCCAATCATGTGATGTACAGCGTCAAATTACTACGGGTAACAATACTATATTACTTTCTCTTCGAACGACCAATCTTCTCTTCCGAAATATCCCAATCATTCAAGTATCCCACCCCAAAATTCAGATATGTCGCAAACCCCAACCAACCCAAATAGGGCACCAACAACCAGAACGACACATCATCAATCTTGCGATAATTATTCGCCAACGCTAACACGCTGCCCCCAACGACTAGAATATCCGCAAGTGCAACCAAGGGTTTGCGCATGCCGAAGAAGAGGGGCATCCAGATGAGATTTGTGGCTAGTTGGATGGTGTAGAGTGTTTGAGAGGTGTACGCTAGTTCGCGGATCGTGGAAGAAGGCGAGGAGAGGCCGGCGACGGTGGCGCGGTAGCTGGCGTAGCCCATGGCGCCGTATAGTATAGTCCAGACTGGACCAAAGACCCAGCCGGGTGGGTAGAGAGGTGGTTTGCGTAGGGCTTTGTATATGGACTGGGTGTTGCTGACTGAGAGGAGTCAGTATGTCTTTTGTCTCGGTGCAACCTCTACTAGGAGTACTGTATACTCACCTGAAGTTGTCGTGTATCCAACCAGTGCGCCTGCAGTCACTGGAGTGAGGATCGCAGCGACCGGCGAGGTAAAGACTGCATTGGGCAGTGATAGGTAGTTCCACAGAGAAGCCATTTTGCTGTTTCTTGCAAGAGTGTACGTACATAGCACTCCGTACGAACGGAATCGAGAAAGAAAGGGAGAGCTCTCCATAAGTGGGGAGCTGCCTTGACGTCATGACGACCAATCATGGCGGCGATAACAACCCTAATTAACCCTTATCTAGTCGAATCTGTCAACTTTCGACTCTTAACGTTAACTGATATTCGAGAAAAACACTTTGCTCCTGCTTCAAGAAGCATCTCGGCAATTCGTCTGAGCACCCGTATCCGACGCAAGTCCTAGCGCTGATGTGGGATTTGAGACATTCACTACCATGCGGTAGTTGTCATGAGGAGCCTTTTATAGAAACGGGAGTCATGATAGCATCGCGTATGCCTATGCAGAGTGCCTGAATCACTTTGAAGCCGGGCTAGAATAGTGGAACGTGAAGTGTGAAGTACCATTACTGGTTTCTTGATGAAATCCATTCTGTCAAATTGGGCTGAGCCAGTTCCTTTCGGCAAGCAGACTGAGGGTGGTAACCCAGAGCCCTAACCCTTAGGGTTGTATATTACACCCCACATAACCCTACCGTTCCGCCGGATTCCGTATCATATTGCGGTCGATATCGACATGCCGCCTGTTTTTCAGACCATAAATGAATCACGGTGTTCTAGGGGTTGATATTCGCAATTGCAATGTCTTATGCACAATCGCACTTGAGAAGAGTCGAGTAGATCGAGTAAACGTGGGAAGCGAATCCCGTTCCCGATCTCACCGAGCTGAAGCCGAAGAGATAAAAGCCGTGTCTCGATCGAAGCACTGACCCTTTAGCTCTTTCCTATTTGTCTTTAGCCCGGTAGCCCTATTAATATCGAAGTGGACTAATTTCTTGATATTCCTTTTTCTTGCTGACTGAGGCAGCCATGAGGCCGTCAACATGGTTTGTGGCTCAGCAGCATGGGTCAGAAGAAATGTCTCGGAGAAAGAGACCCGATCTATTTGTGTAACTGTCAAAGGGGGAAGATGTGTGAAGAGCAGAGAGTGGATAGTCATGACGTTGAGGTCTCGGATGTCTTAGTTTTGTCTGATGTTGATGTTTTCCCTGTTGCTGGCGCTGAACCATGGGACGCCGGGACGGACTCTGATTCTATTCAGTACGTAACAACAAACAGTTAGAATGCAAATGCAGACCAAGTGTGTCGCAGCCATTGAGGTCTAAATACGAGAAGAGCACGAAAAATAATTCGTTGCAGCGATCGTACTATGGAGTAACCCTGATGCACGCCGGATGGAGCTGGCTGATGATTAGCGTGCGCAGTGCGTGGGCTGTTTACGAACCGTCTGAGATTTGGTAACGAGTGGATGTACGTCTTCCAGTCATCCCAGCTCAGACTGAGGGTCATCCAGCACGCCCTGTCAAGTCAACGAGCAATCATCATAAGAAACACACTGAATCACATCAAGACAATATCTTCACTAACAATATACATAGTCCATCACGATCCTCGACTGTTTGTCGTCGAAGAGAAAAGAAGAGTCCCGGTGGGTCTCACAGCTCCACTGTAAATCCGGTTCGGTTTGCCGCTGCAGAGAGCATCAACATCCAACTGGGAACGACGTACCACCTCACTTTTCTTATCTATTTATTCGGTCTATTTTTCTGCATTTCTGTATTATCTTCTCTTCCTCTTCCTCTTCTGCCATGTCTGGCTCGACTCTCCACCACATCAACCACCCACGACAAGTCAACATGAGACTCATCTTCGTCCTCTCTCTTCTGGCCGCCAATGTGCTTGCCTTCGAAAGCAACACTGCCAATCTGCCAGATGTTGCTCTGCTTGTGAAACGTCAAGATGGTGGAAATGGCAATTCCAGCTTCACTTCCGTCGCTGCTGCTACCACAACCACTGCTGCTGATACAACCTCCATTCCACCCACGTCTGTTGCTCCCACTACTTCTGTTGAGCCAACATCGGTGCCTCCAACAACTTCGGTTTCCAGTACTGCAACTTCGACATCACTTTCACCTTCTGTTGTGACTACGACCTCAACATCAACTGAGCCGCCTGCCAGCACTTCATCTAGCTCAACCGCTACCTCAGTAGCTACGTCTCTGCCTCCGACAACAACAGCAGCATCGACAACTTCAGCGCCTGCTTCATCATCTTCTACATCTACATCAGTATCCTCAACTACATCGATCTCCGCCCCTCCGACAACATTTGCATCTACAACAAGCACACATACGTCGGCAACATCATTCACATCCACCTACAAGTCAACCACCACCCTCCCCAACGGCCAGATCAGCACCATAACCTCCATGACAGTGGTCGTCGCCACCGGCGCAGCCGACTCGCCCGGTGCGTCCACGACCGGCGCATCCTCAACCGCTCATCTGCAGGCCGGTGGTGCCGCCTCTCCTTCTCCTTCTCGTGGACTGGTCATGGGCATGTGTGCTATGCTTGCTGGTGCAGCTGCTTTTGCCATTTCACTCTAATCATCTGCCATCTGTCTTCGTCTCGCAGTATCTGCAACAGCAGAATTTGCGAGACATTTTCATTTTTGCATCTCATCGGCGTTGATATTGCATTTTTTTGGATTCAGCTCCATGTTTTCCAGCCAGCGACTGCATTCGCATTTACAATCCTTACACGAACTCATGTCTTATGACTAATGTCCTTCCTTTAATTGATAATGTGATCCGCCCGATGTCGATATTGGCGATCACATAATACCACTCCTTACAATACTTACAGTTGATATCCTACATAGACCGCAAAGCGACCCGCAGTCAGAATGAAATAGATTCATAACATCAGTCAAATTTTGTGTATAAACATCAATCAAATTTCAGCAATTATTGGCGTAAAAGGATATATATAAGTTCGTATTCCGTCATGAAAAAGAGTCAATACATGACTCATGCATCGCACCTTGTGTCGACCATGTGCTCATCTGATCGAATCATCTCGCAGCAGGCTTCGCATTCCCCGGCGGACCCTGCCACCTCTCCTCCTCCGTCCAATACCGCACAATACTCTCCCACCCCGCGACATCCCCATCCCTCAACAACGCCGCCACATCCACATTGAGCGGCGAGTCCGGTCTCGGGTCGGTCAAAAGCTGATGAATTGCCGACAACGTCGTGGAGAGTGTGTACACGGGACTCCAGTGTTCAGTCGTCAAGAGAGTGAGACATATCTCGCCTGTGGTGAAGCTGATGTTTGGGTGGGAGATGCGCGTCTTGAAGCGGATGGTGGGCGGGGAGAGAGGGTAGTTGGTCGGTATTTCGATGTGGAGTTGCCAGAGGCCGCCTTTTGTTTCATTCAGTCAGTTTTGAATGACTTAAGCTGAAAAAATTTGTTAGGTGGCTACCTTCGTACGGCGTCCCGTTGACGCCCTTTAATACTGCCTCCCAGTGCAGCAAGTCCTCGTCATTGATTGGTCCGAGATGCAGTAACGCTTCGTTCGGATTGCTAGTATAATCTTGCAGTTCTTTCAAGAGACGAGTTGTCGTTGATCGTGATGACGCCATGTCGTGAATCCACGAGGACTGTGGAATGCGGGTATGCGGTTGTTTATACTCCGTAGTAGGGATATAGATCCAATGTTCGGTCTTGAAGCGCGTGTTCAGTCAACGACACGTATATATACCGTGTAGACGCGACAATGCAATATGTACAGAGAGCAAACGAAATACGTAGAGCCTTCTCAGAACAAGATGAGTTGAACAGAAGAAGAGAGGCCGAGGTTGAACAACAAGCTCGAGTGGGTCTCTTCCCCGTGTCACGCTAATCCTTATGGGGAAATCACATGCTGTGTGTATAGCCCTAACCCTATTAACCCTAACGTACAAATTTGTTCATCCAGACGCCCTTCTTCTTCGAGTCTGTACATTATCCTCGGTTCTGTTTGCGGATCTGAGTGTTGACAATACACTAGCAAAAACATACATAGCGTGAAGCGTCCCATAAGGGCAAAGCAACGGCGGAACCAAAAGGCTGCCTCTGCACAAAGAATCCAGGACCTATCACCCGTTTTCTCCTTCTCATTTGATTAACGCGAACTCTTCATGAGTCGTTTGACCTTTCGGAATCACAATGCCAATTAGTGTGGCTTATTTTGAAGATCATAGCTCTGGCAAAGGTTGTTTTATTTTTATAAGGAGGTGAGGGGCCTTCGCTGCTCATATAAGGTCTTAGAGCCTAGTCTCTCTAATATTAATTGATATGTTGAGCATATTAAAGCGCTCTTAGGATTACCAAGGAATCATCCTTTTAGAGTAGTACTACCAGCTCTTCTATCCTCTCATCCACTCATTAGAGCTAATATTTTAGTTAAGGTCTTATAAAGCTTTCTGTGCACTTTATAATAGTATAAAAGAGAGGTTTTCTATCTATTCTACGTAATCTAGAAGCTCTTAACTAGTTAGAAAATTAGTATAGGCTTAAGCTTAATTGCTATTCCCTAGTAAATCTATATAATAATCTTGTTTTTTAAGTATAAGTTCTGGGGGGTATTAGCTCATAGAAATATCGAACCATTTCGCTATTTAGATGTAATGCTATATTGTACCTATACTATATATATATATATAGGTGGAATTAAGGAGCTTTAAGGATAGATTATTAGATTTTTTGATAAGACTGTATCATGTTCATTATTCTAGAGAGAGAATGTTGCTTTAGGATGATTTGTAGGAGAAACTTGCTTAGGCTGTAATTGGGTGGGGGGTGTCTAATTTCTCGCAAAATTGAGCTATTAGGCTTGCCTTTTCTCTTCTCATTGAAGATTAATAAACCCCAGCATCACGTCGAAGTACAAGCCCGCGCTGGGGTTGAAGATCATAACCGTGAGCGAGATTCCGGAGACATGGCGGATGACTCTCCGGCCATTGTCCCGATATCTGAACAAGAAGTCCATATGCCTGAGCCGCAAAGTACAAATGCAAATCTGAGATCCTCTTGAGTGCTCTTGAAAACAAAAGCTTTTATCATCTGTTATTATTCGGCATGATAATGGCTCCCAGTATTGGAGTCCCCTCGAAGAGGCCTTTGGAAGAGACACTCGTGAAATCGCCCGCCGTCAACGGCTCAGCACATCAGGGTTATGGTCATCAACGCAGTAAGACACGGCAAAGAAGGTCCGAAGGAAAAACTATTCCACAAGCCTTACTCAACGCCCTGTATTCTGAGTCAGCGGCTGCCAAACTCTGGAACGTCGCTCACAAAGCTCTAGGCAGCGTTGAGCCGCCAACTTTGTACCCGGAGTACACGGACAAGAAGGACTTTCAATACATCTACCGCGCTCTTGATTTTTGGACCTCTGGATTCTTCCCCGGATCGCTGTATCTCCTCTTAGAGCGCCAGGTTCGGTTTTCGTCAACTGCAAACTCAGGTGTCAAACCGCACCCGCTGCAACTTCAGCATTTATGTCAATGGTGGACGGTCAATTTGCATCAAAACGCAACTATAAAGAACACTCATGATTTGGGCTTCATGATTGCCCCCTGGGCTATGAAAGCGTGGAGTTTACATCAGGACTCGCAGGCATATTGCAGCCTAGTTCTAGCGGCCTACTCTCTGGCCAGCCGTTTCGACGCTCGCGTGCAGTCTCTCCGGTCTTGGGACGTGTGCTACACAAAACGATACTCATACGATGATCCATCCAAGGACTTCCTTGTCATTATTGACAACATGTTAAATCTCGACCTGTTATTCTGGGCCGCCAAACACACGGGCGACAACTCCTTACGAGAAATCGCAATTGTGCATGCCAAAACGAGCCAGAAACATCACATCCGTCCTGATAATACCACCTATCACGTCGTCAACTTCGATGTCGAGACGGGACTCCCCAAATCCAAGTTCACGAACCAAGGATACAGCGACGAGAGTTGCTGGGCTCGCGGTCAGAGTTGGGGCATTTTGGGGTTTATGCAGACCTATGGCTGGACGCAAGATCCTTCGTTTCTTGATACGGCACGCAAACTTGCGGATTTGTTTGTCAGCAAGCTACCAGAGGATAACGTACCGTACTGGGACTTTGATGCGCCGGTTGAGGAGGCAAGTCCGAGGGATACTTCGGCTGCGATGGTGACTTGTTGCGGTCTGGTTTTGCTGTACAAGGCCCTGAAGGATACGGAAGAATCAATCGCGGCAGAGCATTACCTTGATATCGCGATGCGGATTCTTAATGGGGTGGTCACCAATTACATGACCCCGTCAACCCCTCGATTCAAAGTTGATACATCGGCGTCAACTGTGCCGACGTATCCAGAGAACTTGTCGGAGGAACAGCAGCAGCATGGAATGCTAACAGTCACAGTCGAGAATTTGCAGGGAGGTCTTACTACTGGTCATTCTCTAGGCAAATATGCGGAAACTATTCTTACTGGTGCAACGATCAACAACTACGAGTTTGCGCCCAGACGATGGTCTGACCATGGGCTGGTGTATGCTGATTATTACTTTATGCTGTTGGGTAATATGCTGTTGGAGATGGGATTGGTTGACGTTAATGACCTTGATTGGTGAAATTCATCTGAATTGAAAGACATAATTAGTAAATACCTGCGGGGAATTTGCGGTGGAACCCGTCACTACATCTGGTTGATAGATAGGCATTTTCTATACTTTGGCATGGTTATGTGTACGTCGATAGAATGGACTATTCCTTGATTTTCGTACATATATCTCCTCAGGTTCCTTAAGTCATACATCTGTCGTATTTCTCTGCGAAATCCGTTTCAGCAGAATAGAGACTGATGTCAAGTCCAGGGATTGGTCTTCCAGTTCCCCCCCACAACTTGAAAAATTCCAAGGAGACTCAAGGGTCTGACTACGGAAAAGAAAGTCCCCGTTATCGAGACCAAGATCAACTCTTCCAAAAATTCTTTGCAGGTCTAGAGCTTTGTGTTAAAATGCATAGATGGATACGGGGTTACGGCTTACCCTTAGGGTTGCAGCAAATATTATCATACAACCATGAAGTTTTAGAGGTAGCACCGGACCAGGTATCGGATTTCTTTCCGGTGCTATAAAGTTTATGATCTAGAAATACCCTCCATCGTTGGTTGAATCAAGCCACATGGACAATATGGGGGCAAATGTGCGGAGACGGAGGAAGTACCGGAGGTAGTTCCTATTAGCAGAGGGAAAACTACAACTTCCTAGCAGCACAAACTGCAGCGGGGAAGCGAGCCGTGAGCTCCCCGGATTCTCTCCACGAGCGATGGTTCTCATGTATTATTGAGTTTGTGCTGCAATTGTCTTGTCATGCTATGCACGTCTATCAGTGTACTTAAACAGGGATGCTGCACTGGAACTCTTCCGGGAAAAGACCTCTTGCCTACACATATCTTCGACCTTGGATCTTTGTACACCATTAACCCCAACCACGATGGAGGCCATCGAAACGCAGAACAAATTCCCTGTTTCCGAACATAATGACTCCGTCATGAATACTGAGAAACGTGAGGCCATGTCCAAGTACGGCGTCGACCAGGAGACCGCCGAATATGCGAATGGTCCACCTGTTTTCATCGACCCGGCGACCAACCGACGCTTATTCTGGAAGATCAACGGGCGAATTCTGCTTGCCATGACTGGAGTAAGCATTTCAATATCGACTTTCACTTCAGCATTAGACTAACACCGTCAAAAGACGTACTTCTGTCAGTCTCTTGACAAGGGTACACTAGGTTTCAGCTCGATCATGGGCATCCAGACTGATGCTCACTTGACTAAAAATGACTACAACTGGCTAGGAACGATTCTGTACATTGGAATTCTTCTTGGAGAATATCCTACCAATGTGCTTATTCAGAAATTGCCGGTTGGCAAGTATTTGGCGGCTAAGTGAGTTTTGGATTCAAGAGAGAATGAGGGAGAGAGACTGACGATTGTAGTGTCTTTCTATGGGGTGTCATTATTTCAGTAAGTTCTTTCACCTGTTTTATCTCCGAAGGCATTCATGGATACCAACTCCTCTTCAGTGCAGTGCAGCGGCTACAAACTTTCCAGCTTTGATGGTTGTCCGATTCTTGCTTGGGTTCGTCTTCAGGGTTCTCCTCCAATGTATTATATCCGGCTTCAGAACTATTTCTAATGTGGAATGCTTCGCAGTGTGCTTGAGTCCTGTGTCCAACCAATCTTTGTCCAAATGACCTCCATGTGGTATACCCGACAGGAGCAGTTGATGCTACTCGCGTTCTGGAATTGCAGTAAGTTGGAATCCTCGATTTACTTTGTATTGTTTCAATACTAACACTGCTTAGTGACGGGAGTTCAGTTGATGGTATTGGTATCCTGTCTTTCACCATAATAAATGTGTCTCACAGACTTAGGTTGGCGGTGTTCTCGCATGGGGAACAAGCCACTACGTCGGCCACAACATCTATTCATGGCAATTACTCTTCCTCGTTCTCGGTGTAGCCACACTCGCCTGGGCCGTATTCCTCGCCTGGTACGTTCCGGATAGCCCGATGAAAGCCAAGTGCTTCAACGAAGATGAAAAACGCTTGATGGTCGAACGGGTTCGAGCAAACGAGACCGGTATCCAGAACAAGGTCTACAAGAAATACCAGCTGTTGGAGGCCTTCTCGGACCCTGTGATCTGGCTCTATGTCGGAGTGCAGGTTACAAGTACCCTTATTCTTGGTGGTCTCGGAACCTTCTCAAATATCATCATCAAAAGCTTTGGGTTTACTACTCTTCAAACACAGCTTCTCAATATTGCACAGGGTGGTGTTGTTATTGCCGTCATGTTAGGCTCGGCCTCGCTAGCCACGAAAACCAAGCAGACGGTCTTGGTTATGCACTTGTGGACATTGTACGAGTTTCCCGGTTGCTAACCTTTGAGATGTTTCGAAGTGCTAACTTCTCTGATAGACCTCCAATCATTGGAACGGCAGTCATCTACTCCATCAAACCAACAGCATCAACCAGAGTCGGTCTGTTGATTGCTTTCTACTGCACGCAATTCATCTGGTCCATGGGCCCAATGCTGTTTTCATTGGTATCTCGCAATGTAGCCGGCCAAACAAAGAAGTCTACTACCCTTGCAATTACTTTTATCGCTTGGTCGGCAGGAAATGCCGCTGCACCACAGGTATTTCCAGCTCCTCTTCCGAATATCCCAGCATTGGATTCCAAGCAATTGATGATTCCATATTCTTCTTAGGTGTTCCAATCATCCGATGCCCCTCGATACGAAAAGGGATTCACTGCCCACTTCTGTCTCTACGGCCTGCTTAATGCTGTCCTGCTTGTTCTGCGATGGGCTCTGATTCGTCGTAATAAGGCGAAGAAAGCCAACGAATCGTCCGTGGAGTCTACTGATGAGGCTACTCATGAGTATGCCTTTATGGATATGACGGATAAGGAGAATCCTAACTTCAGAGTAAGTCGATATTCTCGGCTGTGATTATCATGTTAATGATCTATCATGCTAACTGTGTTCCAGTACGTCTACTGATATTGTGTCGATCTGGAAAACCTTGGAGGAGATCATTATAAGATGATGCTGATTTCATTATCTTCGTACCTGGAATCGTATCTAGTGCTATGTAATATAGTGACTTCCTTGATATTGGCTACATAGGCTGTAATGTTGGATTATCAATTGGCATAAGACAAATTTTCTATACTCTTCCAATCCCACAAGCGTACTTCATACCTGGTCAAAAGCTAAGTCTGAATTATGCAGAAATAAAACCCATTGATACTTGTAACAGTTGTAAACCTACATCATGAAATGCACTTAGGATTAGCTCCAACGGCGGAAACCACTCCGGCCGTTCGCCCGGCCTCCGGACCCCGGATTTTATCAGTGCGGGGGGCTAGAATTTATCCGTATGGAGGAAATGCAAGATCATTTAATTTCATTTCCCCTTCCCTTCCCCGGATTCTATTTTCTTCAATCTTCTCCGCAATGTCTGCATATGGATGTATGTCTTGAGCTGCAATCATCGCGATGGACACCAAATCAAACAGTAATAACACCGAAGGGGGCTCCGTCGAGCAACAACCACAAGGCCCACGACCACAAATCGACTCACTGAAGTCAGACGACGACATCCCTGCATGTCAAGCATGTCGTCGCAAAAAGGCACGTTGCAGTCGAGAGCAACCTTGTTCGCAGTGTGTGCGACTCGATACGCCTTGCATCTACGATGGTAGACGACTCAAACCCGGACTTCGTGCGGGTGTGATTGATAGTCTGTCCCGTAGGATTGAGACGTTGGAGGATATGTTTCTTGGTCAGGAGATATTGTGGAAACAGATGTGGCAGACTCTACATCCGAACTTGGAGTTTCCTGGTATTCCGTCTGCGGCGGGGAATGATCTGGCTAAGGGGAATGCCAGCGTAGGGAATCTTCGTGGTCGTCGTGATCAGTTGAAGAACTCTCTGCTCGATGTAGCAAGTACTCATCGCGATGGTAACAACTTCAGCGTTGGTGCCAGTTCCGGAACTGGGGGCGTGTCACAGCCGCCACCTGCGAAGAGACAACGAAGAGATCTGTCACCGTCTGTTCAGGATCACGATATCCCGCAATACATGAGTGCTAGCGACATCATAGATTCCAACCTTATGACCAGTTTTGTTGAGTTTTACTTCCAGAACATCCATCATTGGATTCCTATTCTTCACGTTCGCAGATTCCGCGATCAAATCCAGTACCCGGAAGGCAGAAAGAAAGCTGTTCATATACTGCACGCAATAATTGCAGTTGGAAGCCGATTTGTGCACGATCCTAGACTTGGTGATGACGAGATAAAAGCAAAAACCGCAGAGACCAGTCGACAAAATGTCGTTTTGTGCAGTATGGAATCGTTTTCCGTCCAGAGTTTGCAGGCATTGGTCATAATTGCATTTGACACGGTATGTTCGCTGAAATATCTCGGCAATTTTTAACAAGCTAAAGTTTTTATAGATTGCTCGCGGACGTGGTCCATCGTCATGGTCTATCGTGGGCAGCATGGCGCGAACAGTCGAACAACTCCAACTCAGCGTCGAAGAAGACGACCTCCGGGAACGAAACGAAGCCGGGGAGGCCCTCATTCGACGAATGGCATTTTTGCGACCCTCAACTTGCTGGGTCGAGGTCGAGGAGCGACGACGCGTCTTTTGGACTGTCTTCTTAATGGATCGATTTTGCAGTCTGTCTACCGGGTGGAATGTTAGTCTTACCAGCGCGGATGTCAAACGACGATTACCATGCGAAGGCGCATTGTGGGAACGTGAAGACGAGGCTAGACCGTCGTATTTTGGTATCTCAGATACGAAGGAAGCGACAACTCCTCATCGGTCATTGTTAGCGGATAGTCCGGCTATGGCACATCCTGCGGAGCAGGAGTCCATTGGAGGGTTTGCATACTGCATTGAGGCGACCGAATCGCTATCCTTGGTGTCAAACTTCTTTGTCCATCAGCCGTTGGACATCCGTGACAACGAGAAGGCTCAGCTATGGCTCATGCGATTCAAGGAGTTAGATCTTCGGTTGGTTCAGTAAGCTTGACTTTCAAGACCTTATAAAATGCAGCAGGATTAACCCCCAGTTTTATTAGATGGAAGTTATTTCTCCCATCCAAATGGCGTGAAGCATCTACCCTGAATGCAGACGGAATCATGGACTCCAACCTGACGCTAGCTCATATCACCCATAACGCAGCTGTGATCCTTCTTCATCAAGCAATTGCATACCCACCTTTACACTGGAAATCATCCCCAGTCAAGCTCCCCTCCTCATCTTCAGCAGAGACATGCATCGAAGCAGCGTCTGAAATATCTACTATCGGACAGCAATTCCTGCTGCACTCGCCGATTCTCGTCAGTCCACAATTCTCATTTTGTCTTTTCATTGCTGGTCGAATGCTCTTAACCCATTCCTCGAGGTATAATAATGCAAATCCTATAATTGCGCCGGCTCTGGATACGCTTATTGCGGGTCTGTTTGAGATATCGGGTCGTTGGAAAGGTCCACGGAGTATCAACGATGCAGGGACCGAGAATTTAGCGTCGGCTTTTGCGAAACGACTCGTTCAAGCTAGAGACAATAAGATGTCTCCATTGTCAAAATCGAGTCTTGACATTCGTCAAACAGTTTACTCAGAGACGACAGAGCATGAAGATGAAGAGCCAACAATGCATACAACAGGACCAACATCATCATCAACAACGATGGCCATGAACCAACCCTATCACCATCATCAAATATATCGGCAATATGGAGAATACCAAAGTCCCGATGGCGCCAACACTTTTGATCCTTCGCTCACTCTGGCCTTCCCTCCATTACCGCTGTCATTTCAGCAGAACTTCGCGCCGTTTTTGGACTCGGATGCAGATGTTTTTGGTCTTCAGTTTGAAGGTGGTGAATACCAGCTTCCATCTCAAGAAGCAACAACATTTTCGGCAAGACATCAACAGCATCAATTGCCAGAACAAATCAGCTGGACTAACAGGAATAGCAATACCGAGAATAACATCTCGAGTCCATATTATACGCGGCTGTCGAATCATCGAAATCGGATGAGTAATTCTCCTCGATCAGCGGAGACGATACCTAGGTGAATCCCCTTCTGAAATTTCTGCTTTGCAACTGTATATAGTCTTCCTGAGGTTGATTTATGGTGACATGATTTAATCTGCAATATAATGTATATATATCCAGAAATGATAACAAATGCGATTTCTAACCCTAATGACCCTAACCCTGCTTATCATCAGCCGGATGGTCATTGGTCAGAAATTATTGCTGCGCTAAGCCTATAAAAGCTTAAGCCCTTATGTCAGCAATTCCGCGCAAGGGGTGAGGTCAAACTCCTTTTAACTTCGTCCAAAATCATCAAGAATAAGGGCATATACATCAAGATGAGGACATCACGGGTGTCGCAAGAGACGGCCAAACTGGTGCAGGCATTATCGCCTCCAAGGCGACAAACGCGCAGCTCTCTAGCTGCATCTGCCCTGCGCAATTTCTCATCCTCCGAAAATCAAGTAGCTCCAGAGCTGAGCGATGACTCTTCGCTATCATCTGCAAACACAGAGGATATTGAAGATTTATTGGAACCTTCTGCCAAACGTCGCAGACGAAATGCAGATACGCCAACCACCAGTATCAGCTCAGTCTCCACCACCAAGCGAGTGAAGCAGGAAGTCACTGTCAAAACTGAGATAACTGAGATTCCGGCCACGAAAGCCAAAAATGTCAGTTCTAAGAAGCGACGACAACCAGCGAAGAAAATCAAACGTGAAGACGGCTCTTTTGAAGTGCAACCACCCTCAAATTGGGAGACCATGTATGATATTGTCAAGAAAATGAGAGCAGCAAACCCTACCGCTCCAGTAGATACCATGGGTTGCGCAGAACTGCACTGGCGCACGTCACCACCCAAAGAACAACGATTCCACACTCTTGTTGCGCTCATGTTGTCGTCGCAGACGAAAGATACAGTGACCGCTGTCGTTATGCAGCGGTTGCATACTGAGCTTGGCCAGGATGGAGAGCAAAATGCGAGAAACGACTCGTCACCATCAAAATCGTGGGTCAAGAAAGAAGAGGACAACGACACAGATGGAATCAAACTCAGCAATGCAAAGAAAGACAGCACCTTGACAGTGCAGAATATCCTCGCAGTCTCACCGGAGCGACTGAACCAAATGATCTGGGCGGTCGGCTTCCACAACAACAAGACGAAATACATCAAACAAGTTGCCGAAATTCTGCGCGATCGATACGATTCTGATATCCCTACAACACCTGAGGAGTTGATGAAATTGCCCGGCGTAGGCCCCAAAATGGCCTATCTATGCATGAGCGCTGCTTGGGGTAAACACGAGGGTATCGGTGTGGATGTACATGTCCATCGCATCACGAATTTGTGGGGTTGGCATGCAACAAAGAACCCGGAAGAGACCCGCATGGCTTTGCAGTCATGGCTTCCTAGAGACAAGTGGCATGAGATCAATAAGTTGTTGGTGGGTTTGGGTCAGACGGCCTGTCTTCCTGTTGGAAGAAAGTGTGGTGAATGCGATCTCGCAGGAACGGGGTTGTGTAAAGGCGAGATTAAGGGTTTGGTAATCAAGACGAAGAGGGAAGTGAGGGAGGAGGCCAAGGTGAAGGTTGAGGCTGTATAGTTGGCATGATTCCACGATAGACTTGTTGATACTTTTGGCCCCTTCCTAGTTGTAAAGTAAATCCCTGAAACCCTTGTATTAAATTCAGTTTGCATACAACGTTTCCCAGACTACGATCAACCATGTCATGCTATCGGAACATCACCCATGGATTTACATCATACAATACGTAACTTTAACATCTACACTCAAAGGTAATATCTGCCTAGATTTGAATTTTAGAAACCGGAAAAGTTTTTCATTTACTTCTCAGCTCTGAGAATCTATGTGCAGCTTTGCATACACAAGCAATATGTCTACCACAGAGGTTATGCTTCACAAGAGCGGTTCATATCCGAACGGATCTGCTGGGCCAAGTCTAATCATCCCTGGAAGAAATGAAGGGAGTGTATCCTCCATTGAAGGCACAGACCTGGCCTCTGAAGATGGGCGGACCAAGGAAGACAGCATCTCCTTCCTAAGACTCCCTTATCATATTTGGAAGAAGATATTCCGCTACTTAGGCGTTATATGTCCGTGCCATATTGCACTCTTACCGATGAGATTTTGCGGCATAGTGACTCGCCAAAGATCTTTACAAAATACGCGACGACCGGACTTGAAGACATGTGCTTTTCGAAAGGTACCGGAATTTGACGATGATCGTTGTGACAATCATGAAGCCCATCTCTTGATGCTCAAGGTCTCTAGAATGGCAAGGTTCATAACGCTAAAAGTGCTCCTTCAGGAGGGCTCCTTTCATTTAGAATTAAGGGACATTACAGATGTTGATGGACTTAAGCAGACACTGCGAGGTTTCGACGGCATGCAGCCGCTTAACCAAGAATTAAAGAACTTGCATGTGAAATTATTTTTCACAAAAGCACATACAAGATCGAGTTACTTGGGTGTTTGGCACTACTTCTGTGAATATTTCGGCAAACATCTCAAAGACAGTTTGTTACGATTTGGCCTGGAATGTCGTCTGAGAAGTGTCGAAAATGCAGAGGATATTACGTCTCGTGAAGCAACCAGCAACCTCAATGGGCCCTTAACCTGTAATGTTATATTTGAATCTCTGTCACCAAATCCAAATCAAGAGACGTTATGTCGCTATTCCCAGCTATCAAAACAGTTTGTCCGTGATGTAGTGGCATTTCAACGGACGGGAACCTTTCGCTTCATGGACTTGCCGACAGAGATCCAGATGTTAATCTTGCATTACGCCTTGGTTATCGATGAAGTACTATACAGAGGTCAACGCTCCTGGGTTTATTCCCTGCCAACACAACGTCAGGACAATGGACAAAAAGCGCCTAGCCATTCATGTTGTATGTGCTCAATGTTGAAACATCGAAAACCCCTCACAACATATACGGCGTGTTCATGTCTACGGAAGCGTTTACTGGCAATGGATGGAATATTGAAGCCCGACGGGGCTGTGACCATGTCGCCTGTGCCTATCTTTCTAGCCAACAAACATATTAATGCACTTGGTGGCTCGGTATTCTATTCCCAAAACAGGTTCAAGCTGGTCATCGAGGAACTTTTCAACTTCTGCAATTATCAGAGACCATACGTAAATCTCGGCTTTCCCAAGAGGCACATTAAGCGCGTTCGCCATCTACGCATCACAATGGTAATTAGGTCTCGGTGCTACTATTATACTGGCTCCGGTCAAATGAAGGAGTACAAACGTCTAGCGGAACTCCTGAAAGAGGCGTTTGAACGTATTTCAATAGACCTGATCGTTGATAAGTCTTGGGAGAAGCACTTAAGTCCCGAAGAACGTGAAAAGTTGCTTTCACTTTTCGACCACTTCGAAGGAGAGAGACCTGAGTGGTACCGGAGGAAGTGATTAATATTATCGCAATTGAAGGTTGTGTTTGTCTCATGTATGACGCCACTTAGCTAAGTTTACTGTTATCGCAGCGTTAGATATCAATCATTCGTTTTTTTCATTTCCGAATAGAAAATGTACATTTAGGGTTAAAACTAGCCCTAGCCCTAATATCTGTCGTCGTTGAATGCCTCGGGCAACGAGGGTGTGATTGCGGGGAATGTCTCCAACGTGCGGGGAACTCTCCAAACTAATTCTCAACAACAACCACCATAGATCGTCAAACAATACTCTCTCTCAACTATGCGCTCTATCGCTGCAGTGATCCCCTGAATAATGTCGCCTACTCCCGTCCCAATCTCCCTGTTCGCGGATGCCCAACGAAAACTCCTACAGAAAGAGCACGAAGTCGAAAAATTATCCTCCGCCCTCGCGACTAGCTCAACAAACACCGTATCTCCCTCGACTCGACGCACTTTACAAGCAACCGGATATGCATTGACTGGTATCGTACTAGAACAATGTCGAACTGGCATGGGAGGAAGGATAGTCGGCGAATTCGGGGCGGACGCTGCATATGCCACCGAATCAACCGAGGAGAGTGATGGAAGGGCGCGTTTCGGGGCACATGGCATTAGAGTTGGGGATGTGGTTCGCGTTCTCGAGATATCATCCGGTAGGAAAAGTGGAAAAGAGGGCAAAGAAGCGGGAGGGAATAAATCGGATGGAGCGGAAGGTGTGGTGATAAAAGCTTCTGAGAAGGCACTTTCAGTGGCCTTTGGTCAAAGTGGTGGCGGAGCCAATGCAAAAGCAGAGGAGGAGTCGGTTGATGACCTGTGGGGGAAGAAGCTCTGGTTGTATGTCTCCACAGTATGCCGAGCATATGAGTGAAAGCTGCTAACTTGCGCAATAGAGTCAAACTAGCGAACGATGTCACGCATCGACGACTGAATCAGACGATGGAAAAGATGGAGAAAATGTCGGAGTCAGAACATACCTACTTTATGCGAGTTCTCTTCGGACACACAATCCCATCTTCTCCGGACTACGACACAATCGGCCCTCTTGATTTCATTGATCCGACCCTAAATGACTCACAAAAGGAAGCTATTCGATTCGCACTTGCATCAAAAGAAATTGCCTTGATACATGGACCTCCCGGGACTGGAAAGACGCATACTTTGATTGAGCTGATTCTACAAATGACTCGTCGAAATATGAGGATACTAGTTTGCGGGCCGTCGAATGTGTCTGTAGATAATATCGTTGAACGTCTCACACCTCACAAAGTCCCAATTGTGCGAGTAGGGCACCCAGCCCGACTTCTGCCGTCGGTACTAGATCACTCGCTGGAAGTACTCACGCAAACATCAGAAGCAGCAGAGATTGTGCGAGATGTACGAAAGGAAATCGATGAAAAACAAGCAAGTATTCGAAAGACAAGGAATGGGCGGGAAAGGAGAGAGATATATGGAGACTTGAAGGAATTGCGGAAAGAGTTTCGCGAACGAGAATCAAAATGTGTCGAGAATCTCGTGACAGGAAGTAAAGTGGTTCTTGCTACACTACATGGTGCTGGTGGCCATCAACTCAAAAACCAGAAATTTGACGTCGTTATTATTGATGAAGCCAGTCAGGCTCTTGAGGCGCAATGCTGGATCCCACTATTAACTGCATCACGAGCTGTGCTTGCAGGCGACCATCTACAGCTGCCACCTACGATAAAGTCGTCAAACATAGATGCAAAGAAAATCAGCACGGGAAAGGCAAGAGAAGCAGAGAAAGACTCATCGAGGTCGCTCAATGGTGTCTCCCTTGAAAAAACCATGTTTGACCGACTACTTGCCCTGCATGGACCATCCATCAAGCGCATGCTTACTACCCAATACCGAATGCACGAGAAGATAATGCAGTTCCCGTCAAACGAACTGTACGAAGGAAAACTCATTGCAGCAGACTCTGTAAAAGATCGTCTACTGAAAGATCTACCATACGGCGTCGAAGAAACAGACGACACGAAAGAGCCTTTAGTGTTTATAGATACTCAAGGCGGTGACTTTCCCGAGAAAGCCGAAGATGAAGACACCACCATAAAGGGAGGCCTACTCAGCGAGAGTAAAAGCAATGAAATGGAGGCCAGAATAGCTATTCGACATGTTGAGGGTCTAATTAACGCGGGTGTTCGACCGGAAGATATCGCCGTTGTCACACCGTACAATGCACAAGTTGCTCTGATTGCGCAGTCACTGAAAGAAAAATACCCTGGCATCGAGATCGGGAGTGTAGATGGTTTTCAGGGACGTGAAAAGGAAGCTATTGTGGTTAGCTTGGTGCGCAGTAATGAGAAACATGAAGTGGGATTTTTGGGAGAGAAGCGCAGATTGAATGGTAAGATGGTTCTCTTTGCTTTTGCTGCGTGAGATGTGACTGAAGATTTATGGTATAGTTGCTATGACGCGGCCCAAGAGACATCTTTGCGTTTGCGGAGACTCTGAAACCATCAGCAAGTAAGTTGCCATACTCCTCACTCCATTATAACCAGCCTAATGTTATCTGACATTCCTTTAGAGGAAGCAAGTTCCTAAAGAACTGGATGGCATTTCTAGAGGAACATTCAGACCTGCGATATCCTGACGTCAGTGAGCTATTCTAGTACGCTCAAATGAAGATTGCGTCCCCGTGAATCCGGTCCATACTGAGTACTCAAGAGGACGAAACTTTCGAGAACAGAGATGCAATACGGAGTAGTCAAGGTCTTTAGAGACGTTGGCGTAACGTGACATCTGGAGAAATCTGCTTGGTCTTCCAGTATTCCAGTCGAGATTTGGTTACGTCGCAGGTTACAAATAAACATTGACTACAGAGCGTTTTAGCCAACGCCTGTTAAAGCGACTTATACAAAAAGCGTAGAAAGATGGCGAAAACTACATAAACATGTATATGACAAATTTGACGATTGTCAATTCTATGACAAGCAAAACTGCTAGGTAAATGGGCTACTAGACCAGAGGGACCGGGATCGCCATTAGCCCTATTTCCGCATTTGGAATACGCCGTTGTCCTAGATACCATAACTACTGTGCAAGCAATCAAACCCATTTAATAAATCAAACCTAGAGTAGGCGACCTTGAGAGACATGTGCAGATATGTTAATAGTGGCAGGAGTCTTACATTGTATAGAAGATGAACGACAAGATGACCGTACTGATCGCCTGACCACTGCCTGCTTACCTCCTTAATACGATGTGAATTTGTTCAGGTGGCGATCAGCCTGGGTATATGGTTGTTTCTTCATTAGCGCAGAGGTTTCAGTATGTTTTTCGAGGCGGAATATATCAAAGCGACAAGATCTATTTGATATTCCTAAGAACTGTTACTTAGTTCGAGTGATGTTTTCGGCCCTGTCGAACGATTCTATCTGTGGTTCTTGTAAAATAATATAAATGGCCGCATGGGACCTTTAAACTCGAATCCTAGTC
The DNA here is from genome assembly GCA_001571465.2 of Talaromyces pinophilus. Classification (NCBI taxonomy): domain Eukaryota; kingdom Fungi; phylum Ascomycota; class Eurotiomycetes; order Eurotiales; family Trichocomaceae; genus Talaromyces; species Talaromyces pinophilus. The sequence goes on along the minus strand of CP017344.1, from coordinate 567,703 downwards.
ATCGATGATATCTTATTGCAGTACACACATTTGATTTTCGGAGGTCTCTCTAGTTCTGCAAACCCCAAATAACAATCCTAGTTTACCAAATCGGGGAATCTCACATGCATCATGTATACAAGATCGCATGTCCAGCCATGCGCCCCTGACATGACAGATCTAAGTCATAACCCCTGACTAAAACAGATCATAGAATCAAGTCTAATTCCAATTGAATATAGTTATATTTAAATGTGGACTGCGCCTTCCACTCATGACGGGGTCAAACAAACCGAACTTCGAATCATATGATAGGGCGACCAGTCACCACGGCAAGTCACGAGTTTGATATGGACATCAACAGACTCATCCACACAAGATGGTTGAACAAGCGTAGTACGTAAATAGAAAAAGCCTCCCTTGGTGTATTTTTAATACTCGTGCCAGTTTTCTTTGGCATCAGTTCATATTTAAGCAATACCCTAACATTTGAAGCCTGAGTCACCCACTTACTTCTCCGATATCACTTCCTACTAACTATTTCAACAACTTCGCGATGTGTACGATATACTCTCGAAAATGGTTATGTACATTGTCCCCCCAACCAGACCCCACCGCTCTCTAATCGGTCAACCCATCATTGGCGTGGGATCACTCTCCTCCTACTCAACATCATACACGATCTCATCATCCTCTTCACCTACATCCAACAGCAGCAGCAGCAATACCAGCAACACTAGCCGGAGCCGAAGAACCAAGTCCTCAAACACATACTATTCGTCAGATAATGGTCTATCGTCGTCGAATACGAGCTTCTCGAGATACCCACCCTGTCCGCCTGCATATGAGAATAGACGTCTTCGTCGTCGTGACGCGTTTGGGGTTGGTGAAGCGGCGGCGTTGACGACGAGGATGACTCCTATATCGACGACGGTAGCGAGTAGGAGAAAGACCGAAATGCCTATTGAGCGGATCCCGGCTGTTGTGCGAGAGGGGAGACGTTCGAGATATGACAACTACTATCATATAGATGAGGAAGTGGATGATTACTACGAGGGTCGATATCCGAGGGAACATGAGAGGGGTTATAGATATAGCAGAAGACATGGGGAGAGTCGTCTGAGATCTTTCAGTGAGCATGCGAGGAGTTCGGGACGACAGGAGTTGATTGATTTGATGGGTTATGCTTATGATGACGATGATATTTCGTCGTGGACGAGATATTGCCGGACTTGTTGATGGTAGGTTGTAAGAGTATTGGAACAAGATACATAATATGTCCAAGGGTTGAGAAGCGATGATGGGCCTACAAGTCAGGAACGGAGCCTTTCCCTGAGATCTGATGTACGAAATGAAGCCAACGTTCTCTGCTCATGCACCGACCGGGTGAAAGGAGGATGGTGCACGCTTCGCCAGATGTCGTTCAATGGAGACGGGCCACAGCTTGAAACTTCTATGCAATGGGGTTTGATGGATCGAAGACGCGAGTGGCCGATCAGAAACAGCATTTCCACTCTTCCTGAGGGATCTCAAACATACGACCCCACAGATCAGTGAGCAGATCGAGAAATGGAAAGCAATCTGAACCATTCCTTTGACTCTACCTAGGTATATCCAGGGTATCCTCGACTCCTTATCGTTTTCCTGTGTACAAACCATATGCATCCTATGTATCATTAGTAGTTTCTTATGTATATTAGCAATATGATCTGAGTATGATAAAGACATAAAATTCGTGTTATGATCGTCGATGGATACACTAAAGTGGATCAGATAGATGCCATGTAAAAGTAAATCGCTATCACACGTTTCATCAAATATGAAAAATAGCTCACATCCCAACATACCTTAACCATGACCAGGTAGTACACGGGCTGTGTCAGATCAAATCAACCGAGATCTCTTTAGGATAGCAGTCTCAAAGACGCCATTGGCACGACATAAGTACGTGTGTAAGTATTAGTGTTATACACACGCTACTGCGTGTACTGAGCGTTTTTGCATAACTGCAGCAACACAAATGCAGAAACTTTTCTAGAACCAAGACCAACAAGGATCCAGGATGATATACTACATAGTATGTATGTCCAGCTTATGCATCTCATCGACTTGCTCTTGACGTACAGATACGGTCTGCACAGACTATGTACAGAGTAGTCTAACATGATGTCAGGCGCAGACACTTTTCACCCTCTGATTGCTCGATTATGTCCAGCGAATCCTTTAACCCCGCATCTAGGCCGTATATCGCAGCTCGTGCCTCGTATCAGAAAACCCCCACCGAGATCACCACCTATCATCATCAATGTCATGCATATTGATAAGTTTTCTTGGGCATCGAGTCGTCGACAAGGCTGCATGGACTCAGATCTTACTTCAGCTGAACCTTGTGCTGCACGGATTATTCGAGGATTTTTCTGTGCATTGCGGCGCGGCGTCAGCAGTGACCCTAGTCAGACACGTGGATTGATTGCTTCGATTTTCGATTTTCAATTTTCAGCTGTCAAGACTATTATTTATGCGATGTGCACTATGCATTGTCTTGGTACGGAGCGTTTCAGATTCTGCAGGCAAGACTGCTCTTTATGCCATACAGCATGCAAACATTTTCCGTATCAAGTAGATACACGGGAAGTACTATGGAGAGATTTTGAGAGATTTATGCTTAATGGCTACGATTAGACCAATTTTTGATCTGGCCGAGGAGCGATTGCCGTAGACTAACTATGCTTTGACCGCCACTGCGGAGTAATCAGAGCATCTCAAGTAGGAAAGGATTCTTTAGGCTGCGATATCCGAACAATGCATTCGAGTCAGAGGTTGAAAGAGAGCTGCAAATGCAAAGTCAGCGACAACAACAAAGACAAGAAAGACAACAACGTGGATGTTGTTGTCAGTAGCGACTAACTGCTTTGGTCTTGGACAGATTGGCTTTCGGCTGTCTTTCCTAGTTTCAAGCTGGAGCGGGCGTTAGACAATGTAGCAATTACGAACCATATGTGACAAGATATATTCTCCGATAATCCGATCATATCTGAAAAGTCGATGTTAAAGAGAGATACGGTGAAGGATCAGACATAGACCATCCCATCTGGGCCAGGCTGGCGTCTCATAGTGACACGCGCTAAGCCATTTGCAAAATGAAGCCATTTACAGAAAGTTAGAAACGCCGTGGCAGTGGACCATGTGGTCCATAATCATCAGACACTGAATTGTCATTGGTTGTTGTTGCTTATCGACCCCATCCGCTCCGTCCCGTGCTCCACTACCTGCTACTTAGTAGTTACTATGTAGTAGTAACCCCCAGGAACCGAGTTCTTTCCTTCTTCAGCATCCAGCAGTTCTAGTCGATAACTTCCACATTACTATGACAGGGAAGCCACGATCACATACTTCGAGAGACTACATAGGGGCTGTGTACGGAGAGCAAGTCTACGCTGTCGACGTTCCTCTTTACATACCCAGTCAACAGTGTGATGGAGCTAATCATGCGCACAGGCACTGACTATCCATCGTCCGGCTAACTCAAAACAGGTTTCTGATTCCCTCTTTTGGCACTAGCAGATAGAGCACAAGTGGACTCGCCTGTTTCGTCTGTCTAGTGTCTACCCCTGCAGCAACGAACTAACCACTCGCAGCCCCTGGCCGGATAGGTAGTAGACAGCAGACAACAGACAGCATGGCCGGCGCCCGGTCCAACCGTTGCAGATAAACTACTTGTGCACCGACAAGTTACACCGGCTTCTAGTATCTGCATCAAGCAGTGTCTGACGTGGAGTCGAGTCCTTTCGTTTTATCATGCTTCTCCAAGTCTTGCTTACAAAGTGCAGCAATTACTAAGAGATAGCTCACAGCCATTCGTTTTCAATCGACTATCCTGGTCACTATTCTTCCTTCTTCAATTCCACCCGATCGAATTTCCTCACTCGACTTCGGAGGCGGATCAAAAGACAGGATATGGCGAAACACTCTTTTTAGACATGAAGTTCTTACAGTCCTTCTACTTCACATGCTCGATGCGATCTCAGCCGGCACGATAGCCACACCATCATTCACATTCTTACGCTCAATCTTACGAACTTCGGCGACTCATTCGTTTTCCGTCGAGCTTCCTTGATCACGCTTTAGATTTACAATCTACACTTTTAATATCGTTTCGCTATCGAAAACACACTGGTTGCTGTGAAATATTTGCAAACGACATGGTGGTTTTCTAGTTCACATCAACGTCTTCTTTCACATACTTTGAGAGATTGGCCCGGTTTTGGGAGCGGGCTACACCGCGGTAATATGGAGACTACACTACCAAAGTCTATTCAGAGTGGAGGAGAAACAGGGCCGGGGCCACGGTTGCTAGTCACACCGGATCAACAAATAACTGCACTGCCAATCCGCACATTTCGAGAATCCCATCCTTCATTGAACGGTTCACAAGCGAAAACATATGGCAGAGTACTATCGCACCATCCGCAAGCTTCGTTTTCTTCGCACCTATCGCAGGATCCATTCTCGCATCGACGTCGGGGCAGCACTTTGAAAGTCGTGATGAGGAAATTGTTTGGCATAAAGCGACATAGCAATCTAGATGGAGAAGAAGAAAATGAGAGCCCGTCAACGGTGAGGCATCAACCTATCGCTACACCCACAGCGCCAAATCGGATATTGTTTGAGACGGCACACCAGTCGGATTCTAGTAGTAGAGGATCTGTATCCAAGCGCAAACAATCTCTTCCAACCAGCCACCTGTCATCTGCATCGTCGGATCATATCGCTGCAGCTCAGGATAATAGGATTGAAATTCCAGCTCATACTGTCAGACGAAGGGCAACTTTACCTAGCCTCATTCTCACCGAGGACGATGATACCAAGGCATCAATTTATTCGAACCTTTCTCCTACGAGTACTCGGCCTGTAAGCGTGGTTATCGAAAGCCATGAAGATCGTGAGCACCAGGAAGACCACGAGGACGCTAAATCACAGCCGAGCTTGAGAGCACACCGACGATCGAGAAGTGCGGATGCCCTAAGAGATCTAGTGCGACATCATCGGATGTCCCCAATTCAATGGCGGCGACGCAGTGACGAAATCAAATTCTGGAGAACGAGTGTACTGGAGATGGAGGAAGGTGACGAGGATGGAGAACCACACCCTAGTCACAGCGGCCAACACAAACCGAGGATAGACTCATTACCAGAGTGTGAGAAAACAAAGACTGCCAACGATGACAGCCTTCCCTTACCGGATGTCTCAACGTCAGCACCCTTCCAAATTGAGAGTCTGATCGCTAGCATGGCCGATCCTGATGCAACTGTCGAACAACGACTAACAACAATCGAAGTTAAGCTCATGGACCTGGAATTTGCAATCTCCAAAATCCAAGGCACAGATAACAATGTCTTCTCTAAACCTCCTCCAGTGACCTCTCCAGAACCAATGAATGCCCTTTTATCCCCGAACCCAGCCCCACGATCACCCAACGACGCATCCTCAATCGTCAGCGAAGCCACCACCCAAAGCTCCGCCTCCTTTGGCGGCGGCGAGGACCGACCCATCAGCACCGCAACTCTACGCCCCAGCATGATCTACTCCCAACAACCACCACCCTGGCAAAACAACTCCTGGTCCTCGATGAACCTCCACGGAATCTCAATCGAGCAGTACAGTGCCCTCGTCACGCTAGTCCGTCGGGAACAAACCGCTCGAAAAGCGCTGGAAAATCAAGTAACGCAATTACAAGAAGAGATGCAACAGTTCCGTCGCGCATCGGGTTTACCAGCTTCTCCGCCGGGGACGTTGTATCCTATTCCGAGCCCGGATTCGGATGACGGCAACTTTCGACGGAGACAAACCAGTTCATCCAGAAAGGATTCCAGCACGAGCGGTGACACGCGGGTGTCAGACTCGAAAACGCGGGACAGTTCCAAGTATCGACTTACTAGAGAAAGACATGACTCGAACATGATTTAGATACCTACCCTTACAACCGTTTTCCTTGTTTTATTGATATTTTTGTGGCATCGTTAGATGCCGTTTGACATGCGAGATTTCTTGATACCACTAGCAGTTGTTTTGATGCAAAAGACTACTCATTTCTTTCTTTTCCCTTTCTTGTTTCGGGCTTTTGGGACGTGCCCCCAAAAGTTGTTTATTTTCTTCTTACCTTTTTGAGATATCTCGATGCCGCTCTTGATATGCTAACGGCTTAGCTGAATCTCAGAGTGGGCAGGGAATGTGACGATGACTGGCCAATGAGCTAGATGCCCGACACTGTTTGAATTGATGCATAGGAGATGAGACGAACTACTTGAATAATGACATGTTAGACATGGATAGTTTCAATAAGATCAACATCCATCATCAAGGTGACAAACTTAACTTCGAGCTCTCGAGACATGAATATACTTGACTGTAGTGAGAAGTAGAGATACCATGTTATTAATAGCCTTCAAAACATGTCTCAGCTCACAGTCACATTGCACGTAGATCTATCATAGATAATTCCAATACTAATACGTAGTCTCTTTCGTCTTTTCTTCCAGATGCCGTCTATCCAAACCCCAAATCGGATCAATATTTGCCTAATTAGGAAATATTCCATGTCTGAACCGAACCCTATTTGTGCAGTCTTTGTTCCGTAGCCCTAACCTGACTCTAATCGCCGTACCCAAAAAAATAAAGGTACCGAAATGACAATCTATAAGCTCTCCAACGTGCCCTACTGTACCTTGACTGGGTGTTCTTGGTAGATCAGCCACAACCACACACATCCTGCGTCACTTACTGCCACTACCTATAGACGTCCGTAAAGGAGACGCCAATTTCAACTTCTCATCCCGAAACCACAACTTCATCACCCATTCACTGATATCATCTCCATCCATATCCAAATCTTGCAGCCGCGGGTTCGATTTGTATCGACATATTTGAGACGTCGAGTGCCTCAACTGGTGAAATATCCATACATTAATGAAGTTATACATATTAAAATCCCTGGTTTGTGCCATTTCGGAAAAAGGGTTATTTTCATCTAGCTCAGAAACCCATAGTAAGTCCCGTTCTTGTGGGAGAGATTCTCTGATATCCATGTCTAGTATTTCCGTTTCGACTTCCGCTCGTAGATTTGCTGGAAGAGATAGACCCTCTCTCTCGCATTGTTCACGTATTGATGCTGCTGCATCCATCTTTTCGGATATCATTTGCTCTAGCTCGAGACGTTGGGACTCGTAATTGTCAAGGAAATATCGAGAGCCTTCGTCAAGGGACATATTTACTAAAGCAAATGATGCCTCTCGTCCGGTTATCTCGGCATGTTCGAGCGAGAGTTCGCCTAGTCGTTCCTGATACATCCGGATTTCTCCTATTTCCGCGAGATATTTCTCGACCAATGGATGTAGTTCCATCGGAGACTCCGTCGTGCGTGCGGTGTCCGAGTCATCTTCAGTCATCGGCCGGACATCTTGAGTTTGTTGATAGGAACCGCTACTGCCGAAGTTCATATGTAACTCAGTCGCATAGTTTCTCTGGGCAAAGCTTTGTAACACCTCTGCTATATGTGTCTGTCTCTGCTGTAATGAGTTCTCTTCTGCCTCTAGTTTGCGTTGGAAATTCCGATACTCATTTTCGCGAAGCAAGTAGTCGTCGGAATGCTGATTGATTGTTTCAAGGGCGCGTAGCTGCATCGTTATAGAAGATGTATTGGTGTGTTCGAATGGCGCACTGCTCAACATTGACTTTATTTCTTGTAAATGATCTGCCCACTGGAAGATTTGGGCAGTCCTTCTTTTGTCGAGATCAGAGCGCATTTCGGCAAGTTGGACTCGCATACCGGAGACTTTTTGTTGGGCTCTGATCACCGTTTGGATTGTTTCGGATATTCTTCTAGGCAAATCTGAATGTTTGAAGTCATTGTTCGGCAGATGTTCGTCCTGAGGCAGGTGACTTTGTGAGCGATTATTGATTGTAGATTCTTGGCCCTCTCTGCAAGTCTCTTCCATCATATTGAGGTCAATCGAGTCATGTAGAGGCTTCTGTCCAAGCTTGTGTAAGAATTCTCGTCCTGTCGAGCTTAATGTGTGAATATCGAGACCGATTGCAACTTCCTGAGTATCTAACACTAGGGACGATGTTGGCTCTATTGGTTTGAGGGGCTTCTCCGCGGCCGAGAATTGACCTACATGCAGATCAGCCGGACGATGGGATGTGAGTCGCGTACTTTCTGCTCTTCGTTTTCGTCCTGTAGGAGAAGATAAAGTCGGACGGCCTTCATCAGTTTTCTGAAACTCGAGGGGCATACTGTGGCATCTTCGTAGCGTAGTCATTGTGCCTTTTTTGCATTGCTTCGATATCCACTGGATATTGTCGTTTGTTTTCCAGCGATAATGTGCTAGAAAAGAATTTGCACATTTTACCGATGGTGTGTGCATCAAGTCTGCACAGAATAATATTGGTCCAGCACATGAAAGACGAAGAGAAGGTCATAGCTTCCAACCTGATAAGGCAGGCATGAGGATAAATTACAAACAAGTCAGCTGGTCAGCATGTTACGGTCACAATTCCAGTATTAATGCCAGCCCGAACTGAAATTTACGTCGTGGCTTCCTCAGGCTCCCCGCTGGCTGCATTGGCGCACGCAGATAACTAGTACGACCACGCCCTTCCTAATCAGGAAGGCATATCTTCTCCTTCTCCTCACTCCCTCGCTGTCCCAGTCCCAGTCCCAGTCCGATTGTTCCGAGTCCTTTCCCCCTCCCCTCCCAATCATACACCCTATCACACCTCATCTTATGCAACACTACTGTCCGTCATTTCGTAGACGCGAGATGACACCATATACCAGTGTCACCGCTGCCCATCTACTCGTCCAAGTATATACGGCAGATTTAGCGGATTTCATATAGCTCGGCGCGCGCTTACCAGCAACCTAATTGGTGGATTCCAGCATTCAACTCTGAGATATCAGGCATCAAGGCGGGTGAGTAAGTACAATGCATATAAGTTGGTGTCTTGGTATCCGTTCAATTGAGCCTCATCCCGTCCTTTGGGGGATATATGAGCGAGGAAAATTGATGTATCATTAAGGATGGAGCTTCTTATCTGGTACATTTGTGGAGCCCGCAAACGCTCTGCTAATACCAGGTCTGGCTTTTATACTCATCGAGATTGGGTATATGTTTGTATATGTTACCAGTATCGAAAGTACATGGGCATTGCTACCTGACCTCAGGCGGTAGCATTTATTACCTAGATACATAGGTAGTGATCGAATATGGCTCACCACGGCTACCAATATGGTAATCAATACCTCCCATACGTACCCACTCATACACCAATATCCCTGTACTGACCACCGCGAGTCATAGGCTATCAATATTACCCCAATCAACAGCCATACGGGTATGGCCTCATGCCCGAATATGGCAATCAGTATGTACCTTTACTTTATAGTTCAATTGGAATTAAAGCTGATAGGACTAGCAACAATGCTGGCTCTGAGACATCTCCAAGCCCATCGGAACCGGAAACTGAAATTGACAGGGAGCCATGGGCTAACAGGTCCTCAAATGGTATGACTGAGACACATTTTGCTGGCAGGGTGCCTTCGCAACAGTTGTCGTCAACGGCTGATATCAATGAGCGAATCTGGTATCAACAGAATAACCAGCTCGCCAACCAATATTTGAGACCAGAGGCAACGCCCCGAACCCATTCCGGTCGCAGACATAGACACCGTCACTCTGTGGAAAGAGGTACGTAGTGCAACATAGGTGTCGTACATGAATGGGAGACTTAGTGTCGAATAGTATGGACCAGAATGCCAAGCACGTATTTCACGCCAGGCAGGGTGAGCACGCTACCCCTTGAACAATCTCATTTCGAAGCTAATTTTTAGATTTTTCTCATGCCCTGGGTTGAAAACGCCGGTCAAACAGACGGGACCAGGAGTGGGAACAGTGAGATCATCGTTGATAGGCACGGCAACAGGTACTTTTGCTCTCCGCGTCGCATGATTGTGTTATCGACTATCCCGGGGGGTAATAGTTCGACCTGTGTGTAAGTAGCATGCCCAACGTGGAAAATCATTATTTGTCATGGCAGAATGCTAATCAGCCATTTCTGGCCGCCCAGTGGGATATACACATATGGCGGGCAAGGACTAGCGAAACATGGCATCCATGTTGAGAGTCATGCGATTCTGTACGATGAAGCAAAAGGAGGGCCACAGGTGTCCCCCAGAGAGCCACAATTGGAGCGAGATGCACTGGCTGTCATCCTTGCGTCACGTGCAGAGAGTCTTGATCCTATGTCTCGTGCAAATTTCGGAGAATTACATACGATCCAGCACAATGTTGAAATCTGCCACATCGGCGAGGTCTCCCCGAATTCCATGTCCACATTTCACGCCTACGTGAACGACAGGTTCGATAGGCTTCGCTATTCATAGACGAGGTCATCATAGCGCTTTGCACTCCTGTGGCCGGTCTGCAGACTTTCTCATATTCATAGCTATCAACTCGATGGAGTCATCCATCGAACATCTGCATGACTATTTTGTTCCCACGGTGGCCTTCTTTCTTCTTTTCTTAAGGAGATTGAGCATGCGACGAACGATATCCAACGCTCTTGATTAGTGATTCCTTCAGGTTGTTTGATTTGATGATTTGACGCGATTGCGTCAGGACGCATTTTTCAACGGAACGACTTTGCAAGTGCAAAGATCAGGTATACGACAGATTGACTGAACTAGATGAGCTATACGTTTTTTTTTTGTTGTTTTGTTTTCGCATTGTTTCGAATTGCACCCAGATTGAATGTCCTTAAGTACGAATTTCATGATGAACAGTTGAAGATAAGAAGTTGAGATGTTTTGACAGAGTACTACGTAGAGTAAAAGTGGAGTCAGCGGGTCTAGGCGGTGAAACGGAAAATGTTGCGGGCCGGATAAGTTCTCTAAGCTTCAAAAATAAATTTTCCTCTTATCAACACGAAAACATCGGCAGCCATTACTGATTGCCCGACTCTACTTGATGCAGATAAGCAAGTATGAAGCGCAAGCTGGATGCCAACGATGTCCCCTCGACAGATGCCGCAGAAGGAGAAAATGAAATGCGAACAACATTCGAAAATCTCGCTCTCGATCCGCGGTTACGCCAAGCGCTGGTGAAGGAAAACTTCTCGAAACCGACTTTAGTCCAGTCCAAGGCTATTCCTTTGGCTCTTGAAGGGAAGGATATATTAGGTACTTTATAATTCTCTTGATTGAGATCCTGTCAATTCGGTGCTAATTTTAATGTGTTTAGCGCGGGCTAAGACAGGGTCTGGTAAGACGGCGGCATATGTTCTTCCTGTGTTGCAGTCTATCTTGCAGAGGAAATCGGTATGCTATAACCAAGCCTCATGGAATTCGTCGAATAAGAACTGATTGGTTGTTATAGAATGACCCCTCATTGAAAGCAACATCTGCTCTCATCCTAGTCCCCACCAGAGAACTCTCCGAGCAAGTCCAACGAGTCATCGTATCCTTCTCCTCATTCTGCGGAAAAGATATTCGCTCCGTCAACTTGACCCAAAAAGTATCCGATTCGGTTCAACGTGCGATGCTCGCCGATGTCCCCGACATTGTCATCTCCACCCCGGCACGAGTGGTCTCCAACGTGAACAATTCCGCTTTATCTCTGGACCATCTTACTCAATTGGTGATTGATGAGGCCGATTTGGTGCTATCGTATGGTTATGAAGATGATATCAATGCTTTGGCTAAAGCTGTTCCTCGAGGAGTTCAGACATTCTTGATGAGCGCAACTCTTACATCCGAAGTCGACACATTGAAGGGCTTATTCTGTCGAAACCCGGTAATCTTGAAATTGACCGAAGCCGAAGATGAAGGCGGCGGCATCAGTCAATTCGCTGTGCGTTGCGCGGAAGACGAAAAGTTTCTTCTCACATACGTCATTTTCAAACTACAGCTTGTCAAGGGCAAATGCATAATCTTTGTTGGAGATATCGATCGTTGTTACCGTCTCAAGCTCTTCCTTGAACAGTTCGGTATCAAGAGCTGTGTTCTCAACTCGGAGCTTCCGGCCAATTCGCGTATTCATGTTGTTCAGGAATTCAACAAGGGTGTGTATGATATTATCATTGCCGCCGATGACCAAGAAGTCCTCGGCACGAAAAAGATCAAAAAGGCATCCGCAATCACAGATGCCGACAACAATGAGAATGCCGAGGATGCCGAAGCTGAACTCGAAGAATCCAGCGATGATGAGGTTCAACCAGCTGAAAACACACAAGCTAAAAGCAATAAAAAGCAAAAATTATCCGGCAAACAAAAAGATTACGGTATCTCCCGCGGTATCGACTTCCAAAACGTCGCTTGCGTCCTAAACTTCGATCTCCCCACAACCTCCAAATCCTACACCCACCGTATCGGTCGTACAGGTCGCGCCGGTAAGACTGGCATGGCCCTCTCCTTCGTCGTGCCGAAGGACGAGTACGGCAAACACAAACCCACCAGCTACCCAACAGCCAAACATGACGAAGCCGTCCTTGCTAAAATCATAAAACGCCAGGCCAAACTGGGCCACGAAGTGAAACCCTACCACTTTGAAATGAAACAAGTCGAATCCTTCCGCTACCGTATGACCGACGCCCTCCGCGCCGTCACCCGACTCGCAATCCAAGAAGCGCGCGCCCGCGAAATCAGACAGGAACTCATCAAATCCGAAAAGCTACGTCGCCATTTCGAGGAAAACCCGGACGAACTACGCCATTTGCGCCACGACGGCGAGATCCGCGCAGTGAGGATTCAGCCTCATCTCAAACACGTTCCGGATTACTTGATGCCGTCAAAGGGGAAACAGGGGCTTATGGCGGAGGATTCGCAGCGACGACACGTGGGAATTGGGAAGACGAGTGAGAATCGGATTCGGAAGGCGAGAGAGAGGAATAGAGCTAAAGGACGAAAGGCGGGTGGTGGGAAGAAGTCTGATCCGCTCAAGACGTTTAATGCTAAGGGGAGGAAGAAGTAGATCTGACCATGATGCAGAGTCACATAAAAGTATTCGGATGGTTGATTGTATATAGGAATGGAATTGGTGTTCGTGCATAGTCTAGATTCTACTGATATAGTACAGTGGTCCTTCATGAATCTATTTTTGCCAGCACCTTCTCAAGTACCTTTCGTTCATCAACCCCCTCCCCGCCAAAGGAGAAATGTATCCATTTTCCACCGCCTTCACGACGAACACGATGGATATGCTTCTCAACACGACGAGCTTTTCGTAGAGTCTCTTCGTATGCTTTCCATTCATTTACACGACGCTGCTTTTCGCGCGCAATCGCGGCTTCCTGCAGGTCTTGCTCTGTCAGAACGGAGGTCAGATCGTCATCTGGATTTCTCGGCTGGCCAGGTTGTCGTTGAGATGCTGGCGAATGCCTAGATGCCGCCAGCGGAACGAATGAAGAACTCATATCATCTACATCCACCTTCTGTGATGGTATCCAGCCTGGACCGACACCAATCCATTCAATATCCCTCCATGATCCATTCCATGCTGATGACAGCGTCTGGAATGGTTCATCATCGTGCAAAGTACGTCCATCCCAACTGAGGGCTCCGAACCATTCACCGCATCCTTCCAAATCCAGCCATTTGAGGCAGTATGTCGCACGTGAGAGCCTGCGTAGGATATTGACGGCTTCGACCCAGTTATTCTCATCAGCACTGTATGTATCTGTCCCACCAGCGGCGAACGACATTGATCTCATGGTGGGATGCGTGATTCTCTCGTTTATTAGATTTGGAGTAAGTGTTGGAATTGGCCAATGAGCAAGAGACAGATGCGTGAGCGTAGAAATGTGTGATAGCAGGCTAAGCAAAGAACCCCAACTAGCTGCCGTGCTCTTGGGATGAGCAAGCGACAGGTATCTCAGATTTGGAAACCGGAGGACCTGGGATGGTGACTTAAATAGAGGCGACTGTGGTGATGATAATGAATGCGTTTCGATCTCATCGTCCGCTATCGAATCCTCACTATCGTCCCATGATGCGGGCACGGTTTCTTCGCTCTTTATGATCGGGGCACTGCTCTCCTTACGGGGAAGCAATAGCTGTTTACTCAAGGCCTTCATGCTAATCCAGTTCCCGACTGCACCGCTCAAATCCAAGCGAGTAACATATCCGACTTCGGCTATCGATGCTTCTGGCGACGCGAACAGGAAATTAAGAGTATTCCCCGTGAACGTTATATCAGATCTTGACATATGAGTCGCAATATAGCTTAACAATAGCAACTTGAGACGACTAGGAATTTCCATTAGAAATTCATTATCATACTCCAAATGCCATGCCCAGGTAATTGCCATCGACTTCATCACGCCATGTTGCAAGCTATCCTTCGGCGGGAACTTCACCCCGGGCAGTCGCTCAAGCCGGTAGAGTACTTGATCATAGCCCACCGAAACACCCTGGTGCTCATCCGATGTATTGTTTGCCGGTGCCTGAGTTTGTAACCAACTAGACGGAGGCGGAGGGCCGGGTGTCCTACGAAAGAACCGTCCACCTACCGGCCGCACATTTGAGCGCGGTCGTGGTGGTGGTGTCTCTGGGACATCGAGTATATTCCGGAGCGACGGATGGAGTGTGCGTTGTGTCACGGTTCGAGACGTATTCGAGGGTCCATCGTTAGGAGACGTGGTCTGAGTCCGACGAAGATGGTGGATGAGGTCATTTACGGACTGGTTGTCAGAAGCTGACCGTGAGGCGCTGCCATACTGTCGTTTGGTGGTTGAAGATTCTAACGAGGGATGAACAGTACTAGCGGGTTTGATGGAGGGGTACTTGTTGTGCTTTTTGGGCATGAAGGACAACAAGTCGTCGTATGTAGACGTGTGGTGTAAAAGGAAGGAAGATGGTTCTTGCCATGGGGAAAAGAAGCGAGCAACCGCACAGCCTCAACGGCGGCTCTAACAAATTCCGCCACCTTCCATATTGGGTTACTTCGCGATATGACTTCATTTTATTGCATGAAGAAGCAATCGTATTATTTATAGGCCCTGTCCTATCAGTGACAAAAGCCGAAATCTATATTGTACAGTTTTCCCTCAAGTGTCCCGCACCCAAGATTCATCAAGCATTTTACCCTCCCTCTTCGGTCCTTCTTGCACCCAGGTTTGAGCGAAACTCGCCTTGGGATCCTCATCTGAAAGACCTCTCGACCGCCTCAATTCGACCACAAGCTGGCGAACCCTGCTGGTGCACTCTTTTCGTAGCTCTACAGCTTCTTCTCCAAACATTAATTCCTCATTCAACACACCAAGCGGTAATTGTGTCACAGATGCATCCTTTCTTGCCGCTTGTTCTTTCAGTTTTTGCCATCGTCGTCGCAGGTCTCCAAATACAGCTTCCGTGTCGGCCTTATCACCAAATGTGATGCTGATACGCTTGAAAGGTCGAGGCAAGAAGCGAGGGAATCCGCGGTCCTCGTGCATCACTTCGTCTGTACCCTCTATCCATATCGGAACCACATCGGGGCATTCGGATGATTCCAGAATGAGCCGAGACACCCCCCATTTGAAATAACGCATAACTTTCTTCGGAGACTGATGTATCATTCCTTCCGGAAATATATGGATCCAGGAGTACGAGTTGCACGCATATGACGAAGGCGCCATTATCGAATCCTCGCCGGTGGTAGTGTACGCGGTGGGAAGATCGGAAAATGGATCGACGCAGACGTTCTGAAGACTCCAGCGTTGGCGCTCGATATTCGCGAAATGAGGGTCCGCAGGAAACGGTCCTTTCGACAAAAGCCGGATTCCCTGCGTCATTGTAGACTGGAACAAACCCCCGTAAGGTGAGTAGGCAAGTCGATGTGTTGGTAGAACCTGTCCTAGTGTGAAGAAAGCTCCTCCAGCACTTTTAACCAGTCAGCCACATCGCTCCCAACTGTTTGTAGGTTCCAATCTTACCGGGTAGCCCAGCAAATGTCATGACTACCAAAACCCCATCGCCGGTTATAGGAAGGAAGGTTGAAGTGGTATTTAAAAGGCAAAGCTCCCCACATTAAAGGGTCATCCATACTAATCTCAAAATCAGCGACATGTTGCATATTGTCGATTGTATAGTGTTGCACGTACGTACACGCTAATGTGATTGGATACTATTGGACGTCAAGCAATTAGCCTCAACATCATTGCAAAATAGCTTGAAAACCAACCTGTAATCAACCCTCTCGTTCTTTTCGAAGGATCTCGGCGCGAATCAAGCAATTCCGTAAACCGCTCCAGCCCATTGACCTCCAATTTACTCAATCCCAGCAAGAAGCCCCTACACAGGGCGCCAATCTCGAACATGGTCATTGACGAGCAGGCCCTCCACCAGGCAGAGGGCCGTTCGGTCGTTGCTCCTAGAGACATGGTATAGCTGGTTGGCGCCCAGTTCACGCACGAATGGGCTAGGTCCCCAGTTCAAGAAGATTCAAAGCATCGAGAGACAAACAAAGGTAATTAAACAAAGCCGAAGAGAAAGACAAGAGAAAAGGAGAGACTGCGATTCAATTAAAGGAAGAAAATAATTGTTAACCTTGACTTCCGGAATCTTTAAAACTGGCCACTGACGATTGGAGCCCGTGACTCGTGGATGCGCGCACGGTCCACCATTTGTCCTCCGCGGCCTTCTGACTTCGTTGAATGTTCCGAGACTTCACGATCCTCTAAAGGCTGTCGTCTGTTCAGCTTCCACCACCATTCGAAATGTTTAAAGTCACTTCTCCTCTTTTAGGAGGTCTGCTATGGTACTTCCCCCATACCGTCCTTGCAATTCATTCCGGAAGCGTTTCAGAAGAAACAACAGCTAACAAAAACTTTTTTTTCGATCTGCACAGGAAAATCCCATGGCGCCTCTCCAGTCGCCAGAAATTCCGTCAACGCAAACGTCTCCGCGCAGTCGACAATGTCGTTGACACGGTCGCCGCAGCCCTCGAGCGCAATGGTCTTCCTCAAGTGAAAGCAGTGGAGCGATGGTACGCCGAGATGCCACGGGAGGAGGAAATGTTGCCCAAGGATAAATATTCGATATACGACCGAAAGGAGAAGACGTATCGGAAGGGTATTCACAGTAAGTTCTTACCACCGCGATTTTGCGCTAGAAATAAGGGAGTGGTGTGAGAATGAAGGTGTCTAATGCATGTGTTGTAGAATTGCCCAAGTGGACGAGGGTCAGTCAACGTGTCAACCCTCCTGGTTTCTAATCTGCGACGACATCCGAATTGTCTCGAATTACGTCCACCAGCCATTCGCCATATCCATTGTCTCTAAATATATGACGATCCAGGAAGCGCGTACGGCCCTTCGAGGATCTAATACCCCGGGTTTCCTTTTGGGACGATACACCGGGCCTCGATTACCATTGTACTCAAACACATACTGTATATTACGTGGCTTTGATGAACTACCATCCATCCAGCTGCATCTATGTCACTTTTAAGCATTTTCTAGTTGGAATTGTCTCGGGCGTTGAATGTGATATCAAGGGACAGGTTAGCATAAAGAAATTCAAGGCCGCTTTTTTTGCCAACAACTTATTCATCTTTTGATCAGCACTTACTATCATCTAAATAGACAAAACGATATCTGACGGTTATTCTATGCACGGGTAAGAATATCAAGGGCTGCCACTGAACAAGAGACATATCATGAACAAGCAATCTCGGCATGGTTGCGCAAAAACTCTCTTCGAGTCTCTTCCGGGCTTGCAAAAACATCCATTCGTTTCTTCCAGACATCAGCGGGAATATCATTCGCTCCGTCAATTGCCTGCCACTCTTCCAGGTTTGCCCATTCACCAATTCCACCGTACCAATACGCGACTTTCTGCCTGCTCGACATTTCGAACCCTTGCGGTGGTCGTCGAAGTATCCAATTCCCTGGTTCGATGACTGTGTCGGGTGTATCTTCCGTCGAACTCAGGAAAATCTCGATTGAGCGCACTCCTACCATATCATGATCACGGCGTGCTCTATTGATGGCAGCTCTCCAAGACTCAATGGATTCGGCGCGCATTCTCCTACGGCTAACTGCAGTCGACCTTTTACAACGACCAATCTGCTCATAGTCATCTGCTCTAACGTCGCATTGTGCGTGCCGTCGCATGTATTCGACTGATGCACCGCAGGGATTGGTGTAAACGAGCCACTTCCCATTGTTGAACCAGTTCTTTGGTAGTACTGGGAATTTGAACCCCCGTTGACCAGGTCGGCACTCATTGGCCAACCACTCAAGATGCCTATCCAGTGTATCCACAAAGCGCCATTCGACATCTGAGGCCTTGGACTGTTTGCCTACACGAGCTTTGGGAAAGGGCTCGTCTGGCTTCAGGGGGATCTGTTCAGAGTTTGAATGCAGGTTGCCTGTGAGATTTGACGGACTTGAGCGGACAAGTTGCAAGTTTCGTGGGAGGTCATCTGCATCAACAACAATTTCCGATAATGGTGATGTTTGAGGCAACGATATACCGCAGAAGTCTGTCTCCTGACTGGAGTCGCTGCTGCTGTCCATCGTAACCAACGGACTTCCTGGTCGACCTAAGGTCCCTGACTGGTGAGGTAGAATCGATTGCAGACTGCCCATCTCTAATCGTGTCGCCCATTTCCGGAAACAGTTCAACTGCCGAGTCTTGCGAACCATAGACCGAGTGACAGCTTCGCTCATTGATACCTGAGATTCAAGGGAAATATGTCCCCGAAATCCTCTCCGAAGCACACTGTGGACTGTTGGGATAAGTAATCCAGGATGATGATCGACAGTTACTACCTGATTCATAGGTTTCAAGCAAAGGGGGTACGTAAGGTATGCGGATGAAAGTCGATGCGATATTTGATAGCTAGTGACGGCGGTGTAAGCCTGGGGCGTTTCTCGTTCCGTGGTGACAGGACTGTCAACAAGCCGTTGTAATTTCCGACTTCTTAATGAAGTTCGCTTCAAACGGCCCCTTAATGAACCCGATTTTCTTTTGCAACGAATCTGGTCCCCCCCATGATCCGAATCCCACCATATCTTGTTGTAGTCATCACTGTCATCCCACGAAAACCAGTCCTTGAAGTTCGAATACAGACTCTTCCTTTTCTGCTTTCGGGTGTCGTAACGATCCTGCGGAATCCAACCGTACCACGTCTTGATGTATCGCGTCTCGACCGGCTTTCGCTCTCTGAGGATTCTTCCCAATGTGAACTGACGAAACAATGACCCAAGCTTCCAGATCAAAAACCCGAAACCGAATGCGGCAGATGTGCCAAGTAAGATGTACACGAGGACTCGGAGACGACCGAGCTGAATGACGGCCGCCGACGCTGCTGACTTGACTGAGGGAGGAGGAGCTGGAGGTCTAAAACGTGATTCTGGTAAGGGCAACGGTGCCATAGTCCAAATGCACCTAATTCGCTAACGTCTCGCCATAATGATAGAGGTGATAATTGTCGAATGTGAATAGAGACAGAATCCTGAATCTTCCTGTCTTTTGTGGTTTTCCACGTAGTGATTTGAGGAAGGCGGAAACTTGAACATCAGGAAGGAGCTACCCGATTTCCAAGGTGTGTGTCTTCCTTATCTCGACCACTTCGAAAGACATGAGAATGAAAGTTATCATCGACTAGAGGAGAATACGAGCATTCAGATAATGGATCACATCTTGAATTTCTCTCGGTTTCCTCTATCAGATGAGACGGCAGCTACCTAGGTATGTCGCAGATGGGCTAGGGCACAATCTGGGAAGCCTTTGGCAGGGAAATATATGAATATTTACATCTTCAGATGGAATTTAACACTACCAGAAACCTTGACTTGGTTCCAGCACCACCCCCGTATGAGTCAATGCGAACCCTCCTTCATCATCTGATTTCTACGGTGATACATTCACCCCATCAGCCAACAAACCGCAATAACCCAAGCCTCGCGAGTTCCTGGTTCATGACACATATTGTGCTAAGTCATCTTTCCATACGCTGATACTTCAGCGACTGATGTATCCATATCCATACGATGACTCTGTCAACTTTTATACCGATGCCGATGACTCGCCTAATGACTAGGAGAGCCTGATTCACACTCAATTCTCCGTAATATAAAAGCATGGAGTTTTCCTCGAGTGAAAGGGCTTGGTTTATCAACTTCATTCTCTCTTTGCTATTTATTTCCCTAATTCACAATGTCGACTGTCCAAGATTGCTTCAACCCTCTGAAGTGGCGGTACAGAGTTCATCCTCCAGAAGTTATTTATGGCACACGCACACATCCAATCATCGTCCAAATACCCAAGCTGGAGATCGCACCCATCGATGTTCCGGAAACTGGCGCTCAGCCGGATCCTAACCGTCATAGATCATTGCCGACAGGGGTCTCTTTCCAGTATGGTTGTGCTTTGCTCCCACACCCGAATCCTGGGAGTTTTATTGTTGATTTACAGGTTCTGAAAAATCAGAGCATAGCGCTGATGCAGAACAACGGCTATGGACCTTTTGGAGAAGGCCATATCATCATCTGGGATCTCAGAGCTGATAAACCTGGATATAACTTTCTTCGAGTTTGGGCACATCTATTGAAAGATGACCAGCCAATCGATGGGACCTTGGTGTTTGTTGACTCAAAGGTGTTCAAGGTTGAGCCAGAAGCAACAAATAAGCGTAGACCTGTATTGGGTAAGAGGATCTACCAGGTTTTCACTATCATTTTTCAAACTAATCCATTTAATCCAGAGCCCGGGGCAATAGAGTTTGTCAAGGACCTCTTGCCTTTATATCCCGAACTAGGAGAGGCAAGATATTTTGGCCATTACCTTCCCTCCACGGATAACTAGGGCGCACCAGTTGACTGCTGTCATATCTGGCTTGCAGCAACTATGGGCAACTACCTCATGTATTTTTCTTCCTCACTTATGTCCATCTCCTTTGCAAAGCCTTTTGACCATATCGGAACCTGGAGGGCACAAGGTTCCAATCTCCTTTTTTTTTGAGCTTACTTAGTTGGCAATACAGATCCTGGTATCTAGGCTAAATAAGCACAATGCATCTGGCTGGACTTGTAGAAATCATGAGAAGCTTCCTCACTTCAACAACTTTTTCTTAACATAGTAGCTACCTAATTTTGTTGCTGTTCAGAGGTTAATACTCAAGGTAGCGGCAATATATGGATCTCTGTAAGGATCAAGTGATAGCACTGATATCTTATATATGCCATAACATGACCACCCTGGTAATGCATGCTTGACTCTTACTAAAGTAGTGTTATAATAAGATAACAGTGACGTGATAGTGAGAGACTTATTACAGTGAGATGACTAAGATTTTTCAAATCTATATTGTACTACTATATATTATATTATTATATTATTATATATCATTGCAAACAATAATCATAGCTAGTATCAACACTCCTAAATATATAAAACACCCAAGTCCAACACCAATATTGTATGTACATTAGCTTGGGGGCTCGTTCGTAGGCTCAATATAGGATTGTAAGCCTAGATTTGTATGTGAGCGCGTGTCAACAAGATTGGGGGGATTTGCTCACTAAATTTGACACCAAGGAGGCCTCATGCAGAGGATTGTAATCCTTGAATTGTACATAAGCGTGTGTTAACTAGATTCAGGGGATTGGAGCAACATCAAGATGAGGCCTCATACCTAGGTATAGAGCGCGTGCGCGTTAACAATAGGTAACAAATTCAACACCAGGCCTTGTACATAGGCTAATATTTGCATATAAGCGCGTAATAACAAAATAAAAATTCGCTCACCAAATCAGACACTAAAATAAGGCCTTGTACGTGAGATTGGAGCATTGTACGCATCTGGGCAGTATTGATATAAACATAGCTACATTTTTATATTCTTAAAGGATGTGCGGGTTACTCCGGTATCAATTCTCCGCAAAGATAGCTGGAGGCTGGAGCTACGAGCAAGCGGTACGCCGGACAAATCAGGCGTATCTCTCTTATCTTACAGAAGATGAAGACACGACAACGTATCTACTCTTGCTCGGTTATCTGCCGCTGATCCACTGATAGGTAATCTAGTAATATTCAGCTGGATACGACTGTCTACGCTTGCCTGGTTGGCTGGTGCTGATCCACCGATATCTAATGTGGTATTACAACCCGGTGCAATGCCAGCCCTACTGAAGAAATACTAGGCCTTTAGGCGCTTCTTCGCAGGTTGCACCTCTCCTTGTACCCGGGAACCGGCTGGCTGGGACAAGGCTCCTGCAGTAATAATCAACTGTATGTTCGCACATCCATGTGGTTTCCATTTCACTCTACTCTCATCCACTGGATTTTGACCAAGGAAAATTACTCATTTTAAGTGATAAATCACCACGATGCGCCGCAGAGTCAAGAAGAATGTTGCCGCTGCAAAAGCCGAGTTACAACGTAGATACACTGTAGAAGGTTGGGTTCTGCCCAAGCAAGAATCCAGCTGGGCTCCCGCGGGGACATGGACCAACGTTGATCTTGACGTTACTCCCCCCGACCGTCGCACCTGGACTAGATGGACGATTCTAGGCTACTGGATCAGCGATGTGATCAGCGTTCAAAGCTGGGAGACGGGGAGTAGCATACTTGCAGTCGGATTATCATGGTGAGCATTTTTCTTGACCATGTATCAACGAGCAATTTGTTCAAGTAAAGTATCAACGAGGCTAACAAAGAATGAAAAAAGGCGAGAAGCAATTTTCAGCATCGTCTTCGGTTCCACCGTCATGGCTGTTCCCATGACACTGCATGGCTACGCAGGTTCCAAAACTCACGTCCCATTTGCCGTCCTTACGCGAAGTGCCTTTGGCTATCATTTCGCCAAATTCCCGGTGATTGTGCGCCTCATCACTTGCTTCTTCTGGCACGCCATAACCAACTACCTTGGCATAGGAGCAACGACGCAAGTGATACGCGCAATATGGCCGTCCTATCGGAACATCCCTAATCACCTGCCTGCATCCGCCAACATCACCACTCAGGAGATGATATCTTACTTCATTCTTTGGACTATCCAGTTCCCATTACTGACGATTCCGCCGTATAAGATGAAGTGGCTTTTTATGGTCAAGTCAGTCATGATTGTAGCGACTATCTTGGGCATGGTTATTTGGATTTGTACGCGAACCAATGGTTCTGGCAGTATTTGGGATCAGCAAGCAACTGTTTCGGGCTCGCAGAAGGCCTGGTTGACCATGTGGGCACTCAACAGCTGCACTGCGAGCTGGTAAGTCTTTTGTCTTGAATCCCTACTCCCCCAACCTTAGTTCTGTTAGCTAACTATCATTACGCAAGGTCTACGGTTGGGGTTAATATCCCGGATTTTACTCGCTATATAGGCGCACCAAAGGCATCGCTATCTCAAGGTCTATGGTTCCCTCTAATCTGCAGCTGGGTTGCAGTTATTGGCATTGTAGTGACTTCCGCTTCGATCACTCTCTACGGAGACACCCTATGGGACCCTATCTTTATTATAGACACCTGGGACGGCCCTGCTGGACGAGCCGCCGCTTTCTTTGCAGGTTTCAGCTGGGCTTTGGCACAGATCTGTGTCAATATCTCGGCTACTGTCATTAGTGGAGCAAATGACATGGCGAGTTTATGGCCCAAATACATCAATATCAGACGCGGAGCTATCATCCTGACGCTGTTGGGTGGTTGGGCCCTGGTTCCGTGGAAAATTTACAACTCGGCGACATCGCTGCTTAAATTCATGAACTCTTTGGGAATCTTCCTGTCTCCAATCATGGTACGTCAGATGCTTCTTTCCCCTGAACACAGGGTTTTCATTAAATGCAAGACGGTGGCAATACGCATTTAGTGTTCTCATTTTCTAACATTGAAGTAATAGGGCATCCAAATTGCGGACTTCTTCGTCGTCAAGCGACAAGCAATCAACGTCCCATCTCTATACCAGCCTCATGGCCAGTACGCCTATTGGCACGGAATTAATTGGCGTGCCCTTGCCGCAATGGTAGCAGCCGTCGGACCTACTCTTCCAGGATTGATACACGCTGTCAACTCCAGCATTGACATTGGCGGTGACGCATACATTACAGATCTCAATTGGTACTATGGTTTCTTCAGCTCATTTGGTGTTTATTCAGTGCTGAGTCTGCTGTTCCCTGCTCATGAGTCGCTTGTTCCGCATATGGTGCTTACTGCCGAGGAACGGATCGAAAATGGAGAGGATTACGCAGAGAAGGAGAAGGACAAGAGGGAGAAGGGCGGCGAAGCTGTTACTGTTTGGGAAAGTTGAACAATGTGTCTATCAACTTGTTATTTTTCGTATTGATTTTTATCATGCTTGATGCTAATTAGCGAGACTGGTACCAGAAAACCCGGAATGCCTAGATAGCAATATAGGCTGGTCCCTACAATCTGATTTTTTTCGATCTTGACGAATAACCTCAGCTAGATATTTTCTATTACATAGATTCAGTAATCGATCAACTAAGCCATATATATTCTCAAAATATTGTGTTCATCCATTCACATTCTAGGTACATACGGCCGGTACAGATGGGTTTAGGGCTATTATTGTTAGCTCTAACTGCTCATTGTGGCCGAGGGAAAAGCGCTGTCTAGTAGTACGGTTCGACTTTCAAGTATTAATAATATATCTTGGTAAGGCATCTACATCTATTACATCACAGATCCCAGATCTATATGCAGAATAGTATTTGATAATCTACATATTCTGATGCCTGTCCCAAGCATCACATGCATGAACCCCACGATTCTACTGACTACCAGCATACCTACGAAAATATCACATTCCACGAAAAAGCTTATTCTCTTTATTATGATGAACTTGGGAACGTGACCGTCTCTCCGGCGTATCAGCATGGTCATCTGAGGAGGGGGTGAGCCCTAGCGCAACAGACCCCAAGAGCCCCATGTTGCACTGACTTACATAGAATCTTGGAAGGCATTCAACGCGTGCTGTATTCACGTGGCTTATTGGTCCGATGGACTATACGGTACGCTGCTTTTTTACATAACGATTTCGTCGCAATCTGGGGGGTTTAAGGGTTTATAAACATTCTAGGACGAGAAAAATGTTAGCTATTTTACTTTATTAACAATAGGTATTATCACTTGCGGTCGTTACCGGAGCAAGACGTTTTGGCATTTATCGGTATTGTCAACATATAGAAATATATGGACTGACTCAGGACATCTACATAGTTGCAGAGATGATATACTCACCTCCATCTTTGTGAGATGTTGAACGGAATATTCGAATTTGTGGGAATCCGGACAATACTGCAGGGCAGGACTACAAAATATAGGAAGATTCAAACCCAGCGAAGGTTCAAACCATGCCTGGCCGTCGACACTACTCATGGCCATTCAGTGGCTCTGCTTCAAGTGCAAAAGCCGAAGAACTGCGATTCATACCGAGAACAGTAGACTCGTTGCTGTCAACCTCGAGAACACAAAGACCCCCCGACCGGTTCGCAACGTTTGACAAAACTTTCGACTCAACCTTATCTCTATACAGCTCCTCGGAAGAGGAAGAAATCATGTCTTCTGCGGGAATAATGGATCCCAAACTTGAGAGACGTCAGCTACGACGACAACGTCGAGAACGACGAGCAGAACATAAGCGGCGAAGACATGAACGACGCCAACACCATAGATCAGTTGATAAAAGCAACATCACGGAAGCGAATAATGTCGTTAATGGTGCCGCGGAAGAAATAATCATATCATCAATCACACAAGCGAACGAAGCCCCAATCGCGATTTTGCGTCGTTTTGTCTGGCCACATCTAGAGAGAGCGCGGCACTTTTTCCTTCCACTCCAGACAATCCAGTACCTGACAGCATCCTGGACTTCGCACTCAAAATATGCCGTGTCCACAGAGAGAAAGAGTCACGAGATCAAGGCACGCTATGTCGCCAAGCTGACCAGTCCAAGTGCGCCATCTCTGTCGGGCACAAGAAGATCCTCGGCGGATGAAGGGTTGATGTCACTATCAATACCTGATCATAATGAATGGATGCTGCGTCCGGAAAGACGGCATCGAAGATGTCACTCTGAACAGCCACGGGCGTGGAGAGAGCCTAACCCGGGGCTGTGGACATTAGCGGAGGAATAATCTTGGAAATCTACTTGCTTGATACTATCGTAAATTCTGCTCGTGACACGAAACGGGGAAGAGATACTGGCCAATGAGATTGTCTTGTGATTTAGCGTCAGAAACATCCTTAGTCTTGTTACGCCCGGGCATATTCTCATGTCATTTCGGTTCAAGATCTCTTTGAGCTTACTTCTGCTATCAATGACCTCGCTATACCGGATTGGATACATGTCGAATCGTCGATGCTCACACGGCTCGCCCATGTTTATTCCGGTGCTCGAAATATCAAGGGACATTCGTGTAGATGAACAAATATATGCCTCATTCTAGGAACAATAGCGTCTTCTCACTAGTTTTTAGTCCTAAACTTCATAAGATTGCGAAGCCACACTTGTAACTTTGATAGATCACTCAAACCTCAATCAAGGGTCGCGTTCAATCGGTCAATCGGGCGTCATCCGGAATGTCACCAGGCATGATCCGCAGGGCAGCCAGTCACATGAACATCTTCTCTCCAGGTTGACTCTGAGACCAATAGAAGCGATGCCCTGGCATAGAGTATCTTCGCACGGGTAAATCGGAAGTAAACAATAAAATAGTGACGGCACCATCTCCGCAAATCCCTTTGGGGGCCTTCTAGAAGGGCGCTAGAAGGACGTAAATAGTGGGTCGCGCTTGGCAAAGAAGTATATTCTATTGGTTGTCCTTGCCTCGCTACGGGTCTCTGCCCCGCTTCAGCTGAAAGCCTCAGGCAGCACAATTTCGTGTTTTCAGACGACGTCGAATGTTCAATACGGTCTCACATTTCTATTTTTTGCATCATCGCCAAGGGATATTGGGGTCTCAAACATGTGACCGTTGCTAATGTCTTGTCGAATAAGGTTTTTTGATGATGTCTTCAGAGTCGTCAAGCGCGGAAAATAATCCTCATCCAAGTTTTGAATTTGGAGTCTGTGATATGCACGGGGTGAGTCATTACAGGCCTCCGTACCGACCCCCAAGGAAGAGAAGTGGGAGAAGGAGGCTCTTTTGAAATAATACCGCGTAGAATAATCCATCCGTGATTCCGTGTATGATAGCGAGTCTCGCGGTCCATACGGATCACCTCCCTGCATCACACTGCATGTGTAGTATGAGTTGGCAAGCCTTGGCGTTCGGCCAGAAGGCAGCCCCAAGCGGTGAGTTGAGCGAGTCTGTAGGGCTCTGTAGACCAAAATGCGTGCAACTGGCCTCGGAAGTGCAAGATTCAGTGGCTCCCGAGTGAGACAGTCACCGACTCGTCAGAGTCGTCACAGACAGCCCAGTGGGGCACGATGCAGTAGTGAACTGTTCGGTTATCTACTAACGAGGCCAAAGGCCATGTTACTGGAGGCCGCTAATTCCCTTCGAGTCACAGGCAATGGACGTGCCCCTCTTCTGGTGACATTTCATTGGATAATTTGATGTGCTGATTGGGCGATTGGCTACAAACATTTTTGTGATTGATCGGCGACGTTTCTGTGATGCCGGATACTCGGTTCTGTAACTAGCTCGTGATTTGACAAACACAATAAGAAACAAAAATCATAAATACGGACATTTCCGCTGTTGCGAAACTTGAGAATATATTCACTTTGAAACTTCTACTGATTGCTCACGTACTCGTGTACCTCTACTTCCAAGTTTCGATTGAAAAACTCTGAAGGTCAACCGCGTTCTGCAATTCAATTGTTGGATGGAGATGCCAGACACCCATCCCATCGACTCCGACGCACAACCGGCACCAAAATTTGACGGCCTTTCTCCGTCAAGCAGCTTGTCCTCGGATACTTCTTCACTTTCTCCTCCCTCATCCACCAAACATCACCACAGACGTTTTCTGTCTCTTGACAACATCGAAGAAACATCCACCCGAATCTTGACTCGTATCCGCTCCCGCTCTCCTCTTCCTCGTTCGTCTTCTCCATCAGCGGACAACAAGCGCAGGCGCAGTCCACCACCTCTACAATCCTCATCTGCGGTGTCGACATCTACGTCGCCTACATCGCCTCTATCACCCTCTTCCATTGAGAGGACCTACTCGCCTACCGATATGTCGCCTACATCATCTCACCACCCTCAACGCCCTAATATGGGTCATCGGGACGCCTCTAGCAGCACAATCGATTCATCCGAGAGATCAAGAAGTGATAGCTACAAAAGATATAGCGGAACCATCAACCACTATGGAAGACATTCCAACGATTGGCTGTTTGGCGGCTTCAGCGTCCGTGACACGCTGAGGGACGGAATTGAGAAATTGAAAGGTCACAACGAGAGGGATAGCTAGTCTATCCTACTCCATTATCGGTCTTGCGTCATTTCAATTTCGATTCTATTCAATGTTTTCTTTCCCTGTCGATGACGCCGCTGGCAGAGTCTTGCTGGCGAGACAGTTATTTTCGGTAAAGCTGGGCTTTGAGTCATTACAGGTTATAATCTTTGTTCCTCTGAAACTTTGCATCGAGCAAGGATTTAGAGAAGGCAGATTTGATATCTGTGGCAGTTTTACTATTTTGCGTTATATTGTCCGTTCACTTCTTATGATGTTTGTATTCACTGTTTTATACCTTCATGACTTATGACTTATATGAATACGAAGACTTTATGAAACAAAACATGATGCAATTAGTCGATGTTCGTAAATTATTTCCTAAAATAGCAGTTGATGGTTTCTGGGGAGTTGGTGCCTTGGTGCCTGAACCTGAAGACCCACTCTTCAGCCTTGATGTTTCTCCGCTTTCTCCAACTTTTTCTTCTTTGTTTATTTTCATCGCAACAGCTTTAAATATCACCGTTGCTTATCGAATCGTACGTGCGTTTACATTTAACTTTAATAAGTTGAAGTGGGTAGCAATTGAGTGATTCTGAGTCTCGAGGTATTGAAGCTCGCAGCGGATCATAGCAACCGCCAAAAAGGGGTAACAAAAGAATAAAAGCGACAATGGCTGATCTGAATTCTGGCTTCGTTCTCGACACCCCAACAATCCTATCAATTGGATTTGCACTCTCCTTTATGCCAATTGCATACGTCCTGGGAACATCTTTGATTCCATCAAATCAGCTCCGAAACCGTGCGCTGTTCATGTGGCACGCTTACGACGCGCTCACCCATCTCTTCATCGAAGGCTCGTTTCTATACGAATGCTTCTTCAGCTACATCGACATTATCGAGCCTGCTGATACCATACTGAGCAAAGACCGTCCTTATTACTTTCTCGGTCGCAAAGATCGCGTCTACGGTGCAAAGTTCGGCACTGGACCAAGCGCGCGTCTGTGGCAGGAATACGCCAAAGCCGATCATCGCTGGGCTACTGCCGACACCACTGTTATCTCGCTTGAACTATTGACTGTTTTCCTTGCCGGTCCCGCTGCAATTTATATCTGCTACCTGCTCTACAAGATCGCCAGCAACAAAAACTCCTCCAAAACCGAAGCTCAAAAACTTGGCGCAACCAAGGGAAAACTCTGGCTCATCGCTTCTGCTGTCGCAACTGGTGAACTCTATGGTGGATTCATGACCTTTGCGCCCGAATGGCTCAGCGCTAATTCGCAGTTGGATGGAAGTAACCCGGTATTTTTGTGGTTGTACCTTGTCTTTTTCAATATGCTATGGGTGTTTATTCCGTTTTGGGTGTTGGTCGAGGCGTACAAAGAGCTCAAGGCCGCGTTTGTCAATGCGGAAGTTTCGTCTTTGTCATCGGACAAGAAGAGGGCATAGTTGGACATCACAATTGGGGTTGTGGACCGCCGTTTCAGCATTATTTTCCAATCGAGTTTTGGTGTCATTTGCGAGCAATCTACCGGCTATCTTTAGCTTATATATGTACTGAATTGCGACTCTATCTTTGCATCTATGCCACAATGCATTGGCAGCTTCTTTTAACATCGCGATATGAAGCATATGTTCACTGCAAGTAACTTAACTAAGAAAGTTGACTGCGCCGCGGTGGCTCATGGAACCGCCCAGCGCCAAGAACGCCTAGACGCTCAGCCTTGTTGACCTGGCCCACTATTGCTCCAGGGACAGCTGTGATTGGCGGACCATGGATCATGACGCACTGCACCTGAGGAACCATGACTAAACCGTTCTGGGAACGAGGGCTGCGGCGGGGTGTTGCCTGAGATGGTATATAACCATCACCAACTCCCTTCCGTACTGTCGCGGATCCTTCCTCTGTCTCATTCGCGTCTGTGGTCTTTTTGATGACATTGCACAATTGATCATCGTCTTTCGTTGTATTTCACCAACACATACAAAAACATTGAGATATGTCATACAATAGACCCCCACCTCGTAAGTATTCCGTCCCAGATCTCAGATTGCAGATTTGATGCTGACATTGCTACTTTGCAGAGCCTCCAGCTGGCTATCCGCCTCAAGGACAACCTCCCTATCCTCAACAGGGATACGGACATCCTCCACCCGGCGCTCCTCCAGGCGCCCCTCCTCAGGGAGGATATTACCCACCTCCCCAACAAGGTCACTATCCTCCTCCCGGTGGTCCTCCTCCTGGTCAATACGGCGGTTATCCTCCGGGACCTCCTCCTCCACAACAAGGCTACCCACAACACGGAGCCTACCCTCCACAACACGGCGCATACCCGCCTCAACAAGGAGGATATGGTGCACCACCCCCAGGACCTCCCGGTCCCTACGGCCATCCTCCTCCTCCGGGTCCTCATGGAGCCCCTCCTGCCCAGCCCGGATACGGCGCACCCTTGCCCGGACCACCCGCTCAACCTTCGTTTGGATACATTCCTGGCCAGACAGCACTAGGCGACTTCAAGCCTCAAGCAGACTCTTTGCGCAAGGCAATGAAGGGATTCGGTACGGATGAAGACATTTTGATTCGTGTGCTCGCTCCTCTAGACCCTCTGCAAGTCGCCGCCCTCCGAGAGACGTACACCCGACACATTAACCGCGATTTGTACAAGGATGTCAAGAGCGAGACGGGCGGATATCTGGAGCAGGGATTGTTGGCCGTCATTGAAGGACCGTTGAACCACGACGCTGAGCTCGTGCGTGAAGCCGTCAAGGGTATGGGCACAAAGGAGTGGATGTTGAACGACGTGTTACTGGGTCGCTCCAACGCCGACATTCGCGAAATCAAAAACGCATACCAGCGCAAATTCAACCGCAGCCTTGAGAAGGATGTCGAAGACGACTTGTCTGCTGAGACAAAAAACCTCTTCAAGCGCGTCATGGCTGGAACCCGCCACGAAGAGTCGACTCCCTTCAACCCGGCAGCCATCGAGGACGAAGTTAGGAGCATCCATGGCTCTACAGCAGGTCGAATCATGAACAACGTCGCTGAAGTCTGTGCCATTTTCGCGCAGTCCTCCGACAACGAGTTACGGGCTATTGCTCAAAAGTTCCACGAGCGCTACCATGTTGAACTAGAGAAACACATCGCAAGCCAATTCTCAGGACACATGAAGGCCGCCTTGATCCACATGTTGCGTACAGCCACCGACCCCGCACACCGCGACGCAGCTCTGCTAGAAGAAGCCATGGCCGGCCCCGGAACGAAAGATGTCATGTTGGTGACTCGAATCGTGCGCCTGCACTGGAACAAGCAACATCTCGACCAAGTCAAGAAGGCTTATCAGCACCACTTCAAGCGCAATTTGCGTGACCGGGTCAAAGATGAAGTTAGCGGTGATTATCGGAAGCTGATGTTGGCTTTGTTGGGCTATTGATTTCTTTTACTTCTGCTTGACCATTTGTCGGGAGGCAGGTTTGCTCTGTACTGCTCTGATTGTTTCCCCCGGTGTGTCTTGATGTTGTTTGAATACCCTTTATTCTTAATCTATTGTATATAGTAACCCTCTATTTTACTTGAGGTTCAAGTCAAGATTTTGTCCGTGTGGACTGATAGTCTTACGAGTGGTGCAATGAAAATGATGAACTCTTATAATTCGCTAATGTTTTGATGAATCACAAACAGCGTTGGCACAGTAGCCTCATAGCCACGCCCATGCAAAGCAAAAAGCCAAAAACAAAATGTATTCTTATCATACTCAATCATAACTCATAAACTCTTGATTTCATAATCATATGCTCATCATCCCATGAATCAATCAAACAACCTCCCTAACCAACGAACAATATGCACCAGGAAACAACCCTGTCTTTCCGGCATAGTATCCCCAGTACCATTCATCGTTTATATTCTCTGCTTCCGTAATCTCTGCTCCCCGCGGGAAGGATAATTCATCTGTGCATGATTCCTCGGCGAAATAAGACCAGTTCGCGCCTAGGACGAGACCGTACCCGCCATCTGGAGGGATCGTAGCAGTGCGATGATCCGGTTGAGTGGTAGCTGGTGGTGGTGTCGCCGTTTGCGAGGATGGAGATGATGTTGAATTTGACTCTACTAGAGCGTTGACGTGCGAAGTTCGTGCCCGACCAGCCTTTTTGCGTTTTGTATTGCCTTCTTTCCAGGACCAGTCTCCTGTGCCGAGTTCCGGGGATGCAACAGACCCCGACGAAGATGATGGGGGTTGAGGGTTGACGTGTTCGTCTTTGAGGGTATAGCCGCCTACGATATCGCGAACGATGACTCGTCGTTGTCCTTTTTCATGGTCTTCGTAGCCTATTACGATCATACGATGACCCTTTAGACAACGACGCCAACCGCTGTGGCCGTTTTCTTTGCTGATTTTGCCGGATACTACTAGTTTCAGGTAGCAGTTTGTGCATACGTCGTAGTCGCCTTCATTGCATTGCAAACAGTGGAATCGAGTTGACGATGGGGCGATGGGATATTTGCAAATATCACACTCGGTTGAAAATGACAAAACTTGGTAAGTCACTGTTCCCGGAAGCGCTTTTTGCGTTGGCACCAGTGGAGTAATAGGACCCAATGGAGTAACGTCGGTTGGAGATGGTGTCGGAGATTCAGATGATATACGCCGAATGGGTAATAATGGATGATTGCAACAGCGTCCTTGATTTACACACCGTCGACAATATCCCCATTCTGACTCATTGCACTCATCGCACTGCCAGAAACATCCATTGGCAACGGAGTGGCACACATCGCAGAACATTCCTTCCTGCAATCTGCTAGAAGGGTTGTCACTCGTCATCTGCTTTCCATCAGACGTGCCCCGTGACGAGGCTTCCTTCGGCCGTCGATAGCGCTGTGATTTCATAACATGAGGCATTTCAACATTCGATCGAAGGGCAGGGTGGTGAGCTTTGTTAAAGTTCATCTCGCCAATGCTACCCACACCGTAGTAATGCGGACAACCCCGGCCGACACGATAGCAATGTAGACATACGTGATATTTTCCGTCTTTGCACTTCAGACAGCGCTTATGCAGTTCGTACTGGATATCCGTCTTCCCGCATCGTTCACAGGATATTGAAGGTTCGGCGTAGTGTGTTGAGGGGACTCTGTTTCCGGCCTGCCTCGCTTGTCCAGACCGTGTTGCTGTATTACGACGACTCGATGGCTGTACATTATTGGTAAGAGACTGGGTATCGCTGGTTGAAACTCCTGGTAATGAGGTAGTCGAAGCTGAGAAAGTTCGCTCCGTCGGCGTAGTAGTAGACGGACTGTTTGTCACAGGAGAGGCTACCACCTGCCTCGAAGTAACATTGTGCTGCGAACCAGTGATTCCCGCCCATACATCAGAGGCACGCCCTTCAGGCTCTGTTGAGCGTCTCGTCACAGAAGCTGTCGAAGATTCTCTGGTCCTCGGTCTCGATGGAGAAGCACGGGGCCGTTGACTCGAAATGTCGCTGGATGATCGCAATGCCGGTCTCAAGGCAGTCTCAGAGGTAGATGCAGGAGCCACTGGTGTTGGAGACGTCCGACGACGTCTAGTCTCATCAGAAGCCCTTCGGCGGTGATTATGTGAGTCTGATGATACCCCTAGCAGATGCGGCCGGGATACAGGAGGACGTCGCGAGGTATTCTCAGCAGTAGTCGAATTCTGGGGTTGACTTTGCAGCGTCTGCGATCTTGATCGACGATGTTCTGGCGCCCTTGTGCTTTCTGTCTGATCACTACTCCTCCGTGGCTGACGCGATCGATCAGGATGCCTGCTGAGGAATATCTGCACAAGTCGATCGCTGAGCTCCTCTTCTTGACTCTGATCCAGACCACTCAAATCAATCCCATCTAACAAGCCCTCCTCCATGATCAAGCGAACAATCTCCTCTTGTGTATTATCTTCGACATCTGACGCACTTAGCAAAGACCGCAAACTCGATTGGTGCTCGATCCTTCTCGTGGATTCATTGCTGTTCCCAACCGCAGCTCCAGTCCTCGCAGCATTCCTAGCAGCATTATGATGATGGTGATCCCGATTATCCGTACTTCTTTGCCTCTGGCCACCCCCAGAATGACTAGCCGAAGCTCTCCTCCTATGACCATTCGTACCATCCGCAACCAGTCGCCCATCACCGTCCGATTCAGCATCCGAACTACCAGGCGAAACAAGCACTTGATCACCCGGTTTGTACTTCTTCGCAATCTCCTCCTTTTCTTCCGCAGTTCTATCACGCTCAGGATTCGCCACCAAAACCATATCCAACAACGTCGTCACCGTAGCATTCGGTCTTGTTGCACGGACAGCAGCCCGACATGCTGGGCAAGTGAATCGCGATGCCGAACTGGACGATCGCGACCGAATCGCTTGCCATGAGAACCATTCTTTGAGACATGAACCGCAAAACGTATGAAGGCAGTCGAGTAGAGTTAAAGGCTGATATAAGAGTTCGGTACAAATCTATTCCAATTTATCGCAAGCTGTCAGCAAAAGAGCGGAATGCAGTTACCCACCCGTCTTCCCCACCATATCGACAACAAAGACGATAAACACAAAGAATTCTCCGAGATTCATACATACCGAACACACTAGCTCTTTTTCTAAATCTCCGAGTCCAGGCTTGGGAGCACTGGGCTGTGTACCACTGGTTGTGGCCATGCCTCAGTGATATGAGTTGGATTCGGTCTGCGGTGTTGACAGGCGAGCGGAGGATGGCTAGATTGTCAGGTTGTTTATCGGGCGTTGTTTGAGGGTGAAACTAGGAATACATTGCCTAACCCGATCCTGACTAGTTGGGGTCTGAAGCTATATTGATGTTATTACTAATCATAATGAGCTAACCCATTATAGTAGTTTTCAGGTACGAGTATCGCAAATTATGTGTAAATTACGAATAGGATGTAATTTGCGTATTACCACTTTCTTCGATACACTTTGAATGGCTCTATTCATGACAATGAGTGTTATTTGCGGTTTTAAAAAGGTATAGTACTCACTCTAAACAGTGATGACATGTTTTTCAATGTTTCCACCTGACACTTCAACGGCAGGGCTGGCAGACAGCGACGAGTTGAATGATACTGTCAGGTCAACAGACTCCTGTGGGAACAGAGTTACATAGTTGTCTGACCAAAATGGAGGATCGATGCTGTCATTCGTCTTTGAGTCGATGAGAACCAGGCGGATAAAGAACGCTGGAATATCGGACTTGTTTTCTAGATGCACCTGCAGTGTGGTGGTTGATTCACTCGAGGAATTTCGGTTGCCGGTCGTCACGACATTGGCTCCAGGCAGATTCTGCAAAGAAGAATAATCGGCGTATGTAGAAATAGGAGTATAAAACCAGTTTGACTCGTTCCAATTCAGAACATCGTTCTGAGATGCAAGCCAGTATACATTCCGGCTCAGTACCACGTCGTTCTTGGAGTCAGACGAGAGAATAAGACGCAAGAATCCCACATCTTTGATGTTGTTGACTGCTTCAGCAATATTAGCAATCCCTTGAGAGTGGTTCGGCCTCGTATGTAGCTGGAGTCTTTGATGATACAAACTTTTACCAGCTGTATCAACGAGATCAATAGTCACCCAGCGGGAGGCGCTTTCTCCTTTACCAAGAAAGTTCAGCCGGTTGATCAGATAGACAGTACCATTGTCATAGCTGAACGATACGTGTTCCGGTCGGGCTCCGACTTTGGATCCGAAATACGACCCTGCAGGATTCAAATAATAATCAAAGAGTTGCCAGTGGAGATTTGGCCAGGCACTGTTCATCATCCAGTAGATCCTACATACCAAGAAAGCTAATTTAGTTTCCATCTATAACTAAATCAGGCCATTCTATGAAATGTAGTACTTACACTCCAGTTGAAGGTCGGGAGGCATCCTGAAGGGATGTAAATCCTTCAAATTCTGCGCGAGTCGCTTCGTAATCCATTATCTGAGCCTTGAGGAGGTAATCATCCAGGCTTTTCGGTGGACCATATCGATTCCACAAAGCGTCGTCATAGATAGATCGAGTATAGAACGAAGAAACATCACTAGACATGTGAAATAAGCCTTTATCTGGCTGCGTCCATAGGTCGTTCAAATCGCCTTCGGAGAGAAACTTCTTCAAGCTGCGAATTTCTGGTGTACCAACACCAGGTCCTTCTTCTGACCCAAATCCAAAAGCTGCTCCCACTTGACCGCCATACCAGTAGTTGGGCGGAACATAATCATAGGGTCCATCCATCTTCATCCCCGAGAGTCCCAGAATATCCGGATACCCTAACTCACCAGCCGATGCTATGATCGGGTTCGGCCAATCCCAAGTCTTCAAGGCGTCGACGTATATTGATGCAGCTCTGTCGTCAGGCCAGTAGTCTGATCCCACCAGGAATGCAAGGACACTGGGATGGGTCTGCATCATTGAAGCCTCGTGTAGCATTGAGTAATTTGCAACCCAATAATCATGATCGGTGAATCTGACATACTCCGGAACATCTGTGTTGTACTATATCATCGCAGCAGTCAGCCAATCTAATAATTACGATCAAATCGATCGGATTTTGAGACTTACAGTCCATCCCTCCCACCAATCACAGCACTCCCACCCAGGCATGATCATGAGGCCCATTTCGTCTGCCAGTTCAAACAGTTCCGGATGTTCTTGTTTGCCTTCTAGTCGCACAGTGTTCATTCCCATATCGATCATCAACTCAAACTTTTTTCGTACGTATTCTGTATCCCAACGCATGAACATGTCTGGACTATAACCCCCTCCGAGAGGAAGAAATCGAAGTCCATTGATGCTGAACGTACGGTCTCCAAATTTATTCAGTCCAGATTGAATGTAGCGAATGCCTACGCGACGTGGTTCGGCGACGTCTGAGATTTCGTTGTTCACGAGGGCTGTTACTGAGACGTTATACAGAGGCTGATCACCCCAAAGCCATGGCCACCAGATCTGTGGATCTTGGAGCTGTCCAGTCATTGATATAGTCTTTTCTTCAAGTCCTGCGAGAGTAAAAGGCTCTGTGAGGGCTAATCGTTGGCTTCCTAGGACGATTTTGCCAGTAAGTGTTCCATCGATAGAATGGCTCTCAAGGTTTGTTGCGTTCACTTTGATGGTAATCTTTGTCGACGTCTTTTCCGGTGTCCAATCATGTATAAAGCGAATCGGTGCAAGAGAAACAGGCCCCGTCTGAGATATTTCAACATCACGCCACACGCCGGTTCCGTTGTCCGGAGGGTATGGATTCCAGTCTACGAAACCCATTGCCGAATCGAGCAGGTAGTTTGTCTCGTAAGCTTGGATGAGTATGGCATTAGAGCCTGACTGTAGAAAGTTGGTGACTTCGTATTTATGGCCACCATATGAACCCTCTTGAAAATCCTTATCTGTCAGCTTTTTGCCATTGAGCCAAATGTCGGCCTTGGAGTTTATTCCATGAGTAACGAGAAAATAGTGCTGTCCTGCCGAGGGATTGACCGTAAACTCTTCACGGTAGAGCCATGGGGTGTCGAAAACTGAACGGTCAACGATCTCGTTGAGGTTATCCGAAAACCACAAGTCGCTGTCGCTGTATACGCCACTGTCGATAAGTCCAGCCATTATCGTTGTGCGAGGGCTGACTCGATACCAGTTCGCTACATTGACTCCAGGTTGTGAAAGTTCCGTGAAATCATTCGACGCGTGAAGTACCGATTGCAGACTCCAGCCGGGGATCTTGGCTGTCTGGCCGGGCGAAGACACAATGGTTGAAGGAGGACTTGTAGCATGTCCGACGGCGAGAATGGCCGTGGCGACGGCCACTATCGATGATATGCTCCGCATAGTGTCTCTGCTCCAACCATTGACAAAGGAAAAATGAAGGGAATCTACCCGTGTTATGTATACATCGCAAGACTGCCAGAAGATGCGGAGTACTTGACTAAGAATTAATTGAGAAGAGGAGAAAGGTGACATCCTCGGGCGCGCTAGCAACTGTGTGATGTTACTCAAATGGCAGGAGCTCTCCATCGAAAGGCAGCCTACTTGGCAAGGGCGATCCTTTTCGGATTCTCTACTTCCTATTGGCCCATTCCGTGTGGTTTTGATTAATTGCTGTATTATTACCACGTAATACCGACTAGCCGAGTTGCTCACGAAGACGATTTTCCCTTTTAGGAAAGTGGCAGTCTATGTAGAGCGAGATAGGGTACGATGTGACATTCCATAAGAACATAGATAGATATTTCCATTATTTCTTACTAAGAAACATCTTGTGTTCTTGCAGCATACTATTCTCCCTGAATGGGATGGTGTATCATACGCGGATACAGTCAATACGCGATAAGATAAGCTTAAGGTCGAGGGGACCATTCCGTAATAGGCATATAGCGGGTCCGTCTATCAGCCTCAGGCCCTCTTCCCCTCATTCTTATCGCCCGTTGATTGCGCTCTTGTTGCCATTACATCAAGTACCACTTAAGAATCAATACAAATCGTCAACGAACTATATTATCTCCTCACGATGCCAGTCCACCATGTGGTCATGATCAAGTTCAGGGATGACCTAACCCCCAAAGAGATCCAACCTGTAAGCTATCACTCAAACGCGGGGAAATGATAGCTATCATCAGATTGGTCACTAAGTGGCAATCATCACAGATTATCAACCATATGCTCGATTTGAAAAACCAGTGTCTGCACCCCGCTACATCCAAGCCATATATAATCTCCTCAAAAGGAGGTCGTGAGAACTCGATCGAAGGCTTACAGGTATGGCTGGTACTTTGAGGATTTTAAATGTAGACAGAACGCTTATTTCTGGCATATCAGAACGGCATGACGCATATCTTCATACACGAATTCAATAATTCCGAAGACAGGGATTATTATGTCAGATCAGATCCGGCGCATCTGTTATTCATACAAGGCGCGAAGAGTTTTATTGATAAGGCGCAAGTTGTGGACTTTGCGGTTGGCGTATGGTGAAATGTTGGTTTATAGAATTTGTGGCGTGGACTTACGGGTGGTAACATGATGAATATTATTATGATCTCTAATTTGCTATATTTTTTATTTTGAATTTAATCCATACTTAATTCGAAAGATTTTCAGATCATGTGAGAGTCTTGAAATGTTCCCATGGATCGTGGTAGAATGTACTTGACAGTGCTATCGCCACCGTCATTTGCCATCCGCCATTCGACAGCGACAGCAACCACATTCATGAAAACGTCACCATTCAGACAATATCACCATACGGTATTGGCTAGAACGCTCTCTCATTCTTCATGTACCACGATAATACGAGAAGTTTCGTTGTGCGTATTCTTTGTGGTCGCGAGACGATGGTAGCATCATCTCGCCATTTCTAGAACAATCCGCGCTAGGCCCGTTAGGGCTATATAAGCCCTCATCCAACCCAACCCTGATCAATCTATCAAGCATCAGAAACAAACATCAACACAATCAATACGCTAGCTACTCATCATTTACATCTTTCAAATCAGCGCTCTCCAAAACAAAAAACATGATCCACCGCAGTGCACGCGTTGTACCTCGATCAGCCGCCTCTCGCCGGCTCTCCAACACTTCTCGAACCCTAAATCCTCGCCGCTCCATGTCCCTCATGCCACGCTTCTTCCCTCCATCGCCATTCTTCTCAAACAGGAGCGGACCAACCGGCGAATTCTCATCTCTCTTCCGTTTCCTCGATGACTACACCGACCACGTCACACGTCGCTTCGACGATACCTTCTCCGACTTTAGCCGTAACATGACATCCACTTTTGCGCCAAGGTTCGACCTCAAAGAGACTGCCGAAGCGTATCAACTAGATGGAGAAGTTCCCGGAATTGAGAAGGAGGCACTTCAACTCGAGTTCCTAGACGAGAACACCTTGCAAATCAAGGGACGCACTGAACGCAACTCTTCTTCTGGCAATCCTTCCTCAGATGCCGAGGATGTAACCATGAGCGGAGCCGGCGCTGAACCCGAAGTGACCAACAACACCACTGTCGATTCGGCATCAACTCAAACCCCTGCTGAGACATCAGCAACGGAAGGCGCGGAGACCACCAAGGCTGTCGCTCAAACGGCTGAAACTTCCAGCCCGGTCACGACGGAAAACACCGGCAATGGACGCTACTGGGTTACTGAACGCTCCGTCGGAGAGTTCAGTCGCACATTCTCCTTCCCAGTCCCGATCGACCAAGAAGCCGTAAAGGCCAGTCTGAAGAATGGTGTTTTGTCGATTACTGTACCGAAGAAAGTAGTCGAAGAGCCTGCTGCTCGCCGGATCACCATTGAGTAAGGGTCAACTACGGAGATAGCTTGGAAAGTCTATCAATTCTTTGTACAACAATTTCCATGTACTTATGATCTTCTAGCCTTGCATTGGACTGGTGTTTGTGGTTATTTCATTATTATATTAT
Organism: Talaromyces pinophilus; assembly: GCA_001571465.2. Classification (NCBI taxonomy): domain Eukaryota; kingdom Fungi; phylum Ascomycota; class Eurotiomycetes; order Eurotiales; family Trichocomaceae; genus Talaromyces; species Talaromyces pinophilus. Next base: position 526,906 of record CP017344.1, on the reverse strand, counting down.
ACCTCTTAGTACTTGGCCATCTTCTCTTGTATCAATAGCTTGCAAATCAAATCGAATTGCCAACATAATAAATTCTATCTCTTGTAGAACAATATAGAAGTGGCTCCATAGCCTTGATTTCTGCTGGTAAACAAGTACCGAGGTAGAAATTTGAAGCTGGGAATAAATTAATATTACATTAGCTTTTTACCGCCAAAAATGATGGCAGCATTACCTAGTCAACGCTGTAACAAGGTATCAATCTAAATCTAAAATCTAATTCTAAAAACACGTTTGAATTTCATTTGTCAATAACCACCAAATTGCTCATCAATTTGGTCATCTCCGGCTGCCCACAACTGCTATATTTCCGCAAATGGCTACTATGACTACTACTACTACCTCCACTTGAAGGGGTAGTATCACCACTCGAGGGCATAGTATTATGCGAAGACAACGACGAACGACTGTTCGAATCGGAGGCCCTCAAACTGCTCAGCGGACTTGAATTTCTCGACAAAGTGGGAATAGCGGCTTTGCTGGCGTCGTACTCAAATGCAGCTTTGCGTGAGACCATTTCGTGTTTGATTTGGAATGGGATGAGTCGTTCGCGGAACCATGTTTCGATGGGGCCGGCGTCTGTGTTGCGTCTTTGCCAGAGCTTGGCTGAATCTTTGAAGGCGTGGGCGATGTCTGCTCGGCGGAGGGAGTCGTAGACTTGGAAGCTTGTTTCGAGGGGGTAATCTATGTGATTGGAGATGATGCGAGCGAGGAGGATAGTGTCGTCAATTGCAAAGGCGGCGGATTCGTCACGAGGAAGCATCTAGTCCAGTCAGTGAATGATACAAAATGCAGGGGGAAAAAAAAAGGTGGAGGCACTCACAGCATGAGCTGCATCACCTAACAGGATAGCACGTTGTGTATACCACTTCCCTCCAAGAGGAACTTGATATATAGGATACATCATCCAATCAACCTCTGGCGAAGTAGCGACTTCTCGAACAAAAGGAATAACAGAATCTTTGAAACGACTTGAAATCTCCTTCCTCAATGATTCATTGATCAGATCCCGCTTCCATTTATCCAGTTCAGTATGATCTTTGACTGATTCCTCACGACACTCCACCATTGCAGATGTGAAAATCTCCTGGTGCTGTTTCTCGTGAAATGTGATAAGTAGGGATCCGTTTTTCGATAGGTTCATAGATGAATTTCGAAAATGCGGTTTCACTTTCAGACTCGCTGTTTTCACTGTTCCTTGTACGAGTGAAAATCCAGTATATTTAGCATCCCGGCCCGGATCTATGAATTTTCGGCGTGTTGCAGACCAAACACCATCACAACCCAACAGCAAGTGACCGGTTGCCCGTGACCCATCTTGAAAATGGACTTCAATTCGGTCTTCGTCTTCTAATTGCTCTGCTTTGAGGAACTTCTTCCCAAACACCATTTTGATATTCCCTCTCTTCTCGGTCGCCGCTATCATTGCCAGGGACAGATTGATTCTCATGACTCGACGGGCTTTGTATCTTCTACCGGTTTCTGCATCACCGTATCCCAGTCCATGTTTGCCGCTAAAGTCCAGGTAGGAAATCTGTTTTCCCGTCCGCGAGGAAAAAATTTCAACTGCATCGACGTCGACGCCCGACTCTGGGCCATATTCTTCTAACTCATCTAAGATGCCCAAGTGATCGAAATGTCTGAGTGCAACGGGTGAAAGACTGAGGGCACCTCCGGATGTTGACGGTACGGGATGAAGCTCAAATATGGTGATTCGTAGGTCGGGTATGAGTGGTGTAAGATAATGAGAGAAGGCGAGAGCTGCAGAGAGGCCGGAAAGGCCGGAGCCGATTATAATGATATCTCGTAGCATTGTATCAGTAAAGACAGAAGTTTTTTCTTTCGAGAGAAGATCAGTTAGCTCCCGTGGTCATAAAGCTGTAAAAGGTCAATGGTGTTTGAACTGCCGGGGTCAAAGCCATATATATAGTCGGAAAATAATTGAAAGATCCATTTTGAATCGTGGACGTGATCGAGATGCATCTGTGGGCATCGGGAGCAACAACCGAGAAAAAAAAATGTGCACACGACCAGTCATATCGAAGACACATAAAAAAAAGAGAATAGGAGCTATAGCTCCAAAAAAGGAAAGAAAAAAGAAACTCACGCGATGATCTCGATCAGCCCAAGCCTCAATTGACACTTCCGCAAACCCTGGTTTTGCCTCTACACTTTGACAAAAACTTCTTTTCAATTCGAAGAGATCAGTCTCGATTTCTTGGGTATGGATATATTATTTACTCTGGAAAACAAGACATGGAAGCCTCTATACCCACAGCTTATAGGCCGAGGCCTTGGGCTCCACCAATAGGAAGCTCAGGCTAGCCCCGAAAAACTCACGAAAATCAGCCGGGGCTCCAGCATCAGGAGATGCTTTTTACTCAAAGCCGAAAAACTAGGTAGTTTCGTCATTGGAAAAATTTTTCCCGATCAATACGAAGATCTAAATTATTTTCATATCCCGTCATTTCTCCGAAGATTGGTCGTTTGTGATGAATCGAGTTTGGTACTGGGTGTTTGTTCATCTATGATGTTGTCTACAGAAAATAGTTAAAGAAGATTTTTCTAGAAATAATGTCGTTACATCATCCGCTTCGGTGCCGAAAGGCTAACGTGCATAAAGTTCGGCAGGCCCCACAACGGATGTCAGATATCCAGACCAATGGAATGCAGCTGCTTATTTTGACCCCTTTGCCAACCAAACACCGAGATACGGCGAGAATTAGGCGAAAAGTCTCAGACATGCCGATAATTTCTTTTTCGACGATATTTCGGACAGGGAAAAAGAAATATGGGATCGTTTTCGATGATGGAACGATGGATCAAGGATGATCCGCGAACGCTTTCCAAGGATCTCGACCGTTGGTTGATCACGATCTGCAATTTTGATTAGGGCTGAGGTACTTGAGTCAACTCGACCTGGATCACCCCTGACAAGATCCAGGGGCCGCTTCCTAGTCTCATGTTACTCATTCTCTGCACGAAAACAGATCAATGACAAAAAATAATGACATAACCCTGAATGACCGATGAATCATCTCTCAATTCTTGCATAAGTCGCTGGCATGACGAATGCATCGCTTAATTTCCGGTTTGTAGCCGAGGTTGTGTGGATCTGATCAAGCCTCAAGAACCCTACAGAGTCTATGGTATTACTATATCCGTCTACATGCGTCTACATGCGTTACTGTCAACTGGTGAATTCGAATAAACCCTAAAGAGGATCACTACGCCTCGTAAAATTCCGAGTTTAGTCAACTTCAGAATCTAGACCGTAGTCTGACCGCTTCTCCTGTCTCTGTGCGGATGAACGAACATATTGAAGACTATAAATTCTGCCAATAGGCGAGCGTGGTAGCTTTGATACGTATGTATGTAATATATATAGAGAGGCAACACACAATCGATGCTTTGGAATAAACAGATCAAGGATAAGGAAGCATGGGAACAGACCAGTACCTACGTAGCTGTCGATGTTCCAGATATTAAGGGTTACTTATGTCAGACTTATTTCATTCAGAAGCGTGCTTTCTACTTCAGGTATGGCATGACTTCAGCTATCATAAAATTCAAGACTTCCAACATTTGAAGGTTGGGATTCTTTTGTATGGAGCTAAATTGCGACTTCGGTCACCGATATATGACACGGGTTCCAGATGTTGATATATCCATGCGTGTTATCCATGGATCTGTGCCTCAGTCACATGAGCCTTGCAGTGTCTAGACTTCTAAATATAAACACGGCTACTGTGGAACCGACCTTGTCGAATTTTTCAAGATTGCAAAAGCCCCCTGGCCAGTCCCGGTATAGATATAAAAACTCATACACCGGCGTAAGATAAAAGTGCCCTCTTTCTCAATGTTGCACTTGCGAATATAACAATACTACACACCGAAATCGGGATCATCTGAAGCCTGCGCCTGTATCTCCAAGCTCTACCATTTATGATCACCCGAACTGTAAAGTAGTCAGGATTTGAATTCCAATTACATCACCGATCAAAGGTTATTGACATTCGCGGTTAGATAAAGGCTTGGGGTAAGCCCGGATTCCATTTCCCCTTAGCGGTTCCCTTGACCTGGTCTAGATGGACAAGGCAATACGCCACGTATGGCCTCCAAAGTATGTGATGCTTGGGGCCTAGGCACGAGGCTTTATGTTAAAAAGACAAGGAGTCATAACTGTGTCGAATGCTTGCTCGTTGTTTACTAATGCTTGTCCCTTAATTATCGCATAGGTATCCGTGCAAACCCCCTGCAAGTTAGATCTTGCACGATAGCTAGCTCATCCTGTTTCTCGACCAAAAATCAAACTAGGGTTCGAAGATCAAGCCCGACATTCTCAATAAGATATTTCCACTATTTGACGCTTTTTCCATTCATTACTATATATTAATGCTGCTCTAGCTCGACATCTTCTTCACCCGGAAGAAAAATCTCATGTCCCGAGCCCTCATAAACGAATATAGCCGCAACCGCACCCAGAACCGAAACGAGAGCGACAAACCACCACGAAAATCCAATGACGCCTATATCAAGACCGTATCCGTACCACCAGCCCGAAACGACTGGCCCAACTGTCCGGAAAGCAGACGATGTTGCCTGCCCAATACCGTGAACAGTCCCCAAAACAGACGGATGCGGACAGCAGTTGTTGAGCAAGATAATCGAAGCAGGTAGCGTGAAGGTGCGAGCCGTAACCTGCAAGAAGAGGGTGACAATAATAAATACCCAGACCCAGAAGCCGTTGTCTTGAGCTTGGCTTGCGTAGGACGAGGATATTAGTGATATGTACGGTGCCAAGGCATAAGCAGCGGGGAACATGATGAGGAAGTATTGATAACTTTTCGCTGTGCCGAGTCGACCTTGAATTTTGGGATAGATGGTAAACTGAAGGATCATGCCTATTACGCCTAGGATGGATGTAGCGAGCCCGACCGTTTGGGGAGACATTCCTAAGCCACCAGTGAAGATGAATGGCAAATGTCGTTCAGGACTAGATGGGTCGTTCGATTCGTAACGAGGCGTCGAGAGGAAGAGCAGCCATAGGTTGTTGAATGCACTAAGATGCATTGTTCAGTAACGTTCCTCGGCGCAATGAAATATATGGAATATGATACTGTAGTCGAACTTACCCCATCTGAAAATCAAAGAAAGCTTGCGCACACAAGGTACACAGGACATTTTTAGTCCATATTCCTCTAAATGGTAGAACCTGGAGAGACTTTTCTGGTACAGGGGACTCCTCCAAATTTGCATCTTCTTCATCTTCCTGTTGATTCAGTAGAGGTCCTTCCTCGTCATTGGGGTTGTGTATAGGTATGCTGGTATATTGCTGGCTCGAGGAAGGTGCGTTTTTAGACCCTAGAGCACGCTGTAAAAGTGCGAGAATGTATAATTTAAGCCCAGGTTTGTTCTTGCAAGATCTCAGAGTCTGTGATAGTACGCCCTCGTTAGCATATGGTAATCAACGCATTCAGCGAAGGCATACCTCTTCTAGCCCAACGGCTACCAGCGTGGCGCAGAACACCATGAAAAAGAAGTTTGCTACCATGGGCAAGGAGTATGGATATTTTACCAGCCATCTAGCTGCCGAAGGGCCTCCAAATATATTAGGATATGTCTCAACGGGGTTTGAAAGCCAACCGCCCATGACTGTACATCCAATTGTCAGTTTATGCGACATGACAGAAAGAGAAAAACTGGTTGGTTAGATTTTGACGACTCACCTGGGCCGAAAAGAGCGGCAATGTTGAAGCCAATAGGCAATATCAAGAAAGCTCGCGAATGGTACTTCTTCTCCTTGACATTCTCTGAGATCATGGTTCGAATAATGCCCACCGTCCCGTTGATCGCTCCTCCAAAGAACCGCCAAAACACAGCTTGACCGAACGAAGCCGAAAAAGCAACACCCAAGCACGAAATGGCCGTCCCCAGCAATCCCACCAAAAGTACGAATTTTCGACCGCCCCATTGCGCATCTGCGACTTGACCCCAGGCGACAGCGGTGGCGAACTGTGCAGCGGTAAATGCGCCTTGTAAAATTCCGGCTTGTGTCGATATTTCAGAGTCGGTTAGTGACTCGTCAAAGGACTTGAGTTGAAAGAACATGTAGGCTTGGAGAGACGATATTTGTAAGAAGTCGAATACTCGACAAAGGCCCAGCAGCGCGAGTTGACCTTTGTGTGGAAGGGACATCCATGTTACCGGTGCTGGCTTCTGGACTGGCTGTGGTTGTTGAGCACCATCATAGTCCTGTTGGTTCCCGTAATTTTTCCATTTATCGCTGTTGTTCTCTACTGAGTGTAATGGAGCATTATATCTAGAATTTATTGTATTAGCAGGTAGATATTTGTGATGGATATATTCACCGAATCGTACAAGGTAGTTTCCGTTGTCCGCGAAGCGTTTTCGTCGTGTTCGTTGAGTTCAACCATCGCCGCCTATTGAATACGGCACTGGTGTCAATAGCCCTATTTATCTTTCGCTATGCCAATATACTTGTAAAAGTTGTGGTACTGGCCAGGACGTTCAATAATGGAAGGAAAAGGCTATGATTCTTGGTAAGGGTTGACAATTGTAGATTAATTATTGAAAATTACAAGCATCTTAGAGCGCGAGAGATGAATCCATGTTCATGGGAAGTAATGAATGCATTGGCGGTTGAATCAACTTCAATGAAGTACATTACGCTAGACAATTTGGGGAAAATTTACGGCAATCTTTCCACTACCCTGACTGAAATATGTGCTCGATAGACTTAGGGTATTAAAAAGCTCATGTACTACGAAAGTATCATACAAGCTAAGTACTAAGCCATCCTTGGCACTGGACTTTTATCTTACCTTTATTACCTACATTCTTATTCAGGAATCTTGAGCGCAATCAAGAAGGTCGCAAATGGCAACATAGCACGCGTACAACCCCGTTATAAAAACAGAAACTCTAGCTTACGCAATCACTGACCCACGGATCGTTGGATGCGTCGACAATTGTATCTGCACTCGTCCCCTGTTACGCTTATTGAAATTCTTGAAACGAGATCATACCCGAAGATGAAACATGAGTCGCGCATGATTTTTGGCGTGATTAGCATGCGTCATGATCAGATTTATGGATCGTGATAAGCCATGGACTTACGTATCGTACGTACTAAGTGAAGAATCAAGGAGTAGTCGCAAGTATTGTATATGTGCTGGCGTTATGCCAAGGGATTGTACCGCCTCAATGTTTTGCAAAAGCACATAGTTTGTCCAATGGATTTCAATAATTGATTGACTTGCTATATTGACGCGTGGACAGGAGCGAACCACACACTCGTACTTCTACACGGGGAGAGGAAGAACGGTTAAGTGGGGAACTCTGCGCAATCTCCCCGGAATCTGACGCTAGCCGCGCGCCACTTAAGTATATAACCAATCACTGCTTTACTGGTACCGTTTATTTCCTCTGACACGCGTCGGGATAGCACCGATGTGGGTCTATCTAACCCTAAGACCCACTCTTCGATACGATTACGGAGAATACGACTACGTATACGGACTTCGGGTGATGACCCCCATGGTGATTGATTGATAAGACGAACAAGATTGATATAGAGATCTCCTTAAATGTTCATATCAGGTTTTGAAAGTATTCTATAAGTACTACGGTGTAGAAATATGCTCTCCATTGTCTGTTTATATGAAGGCCATTGTTCCTTGTTTAAGCATCGCGATTGCTTGGTCGTAAATGCCTGTCTTCGTGTGCGGGAGTAGCCTTGGGACTTGTAACGGTGGGAATCTTACCATCATCTGCATATTGCCAAGCACAAAACCACGTAACGTCTTCCGTCTTTCGAACGCTTTCCCCATTCTGCCAACGAAGGATCGTCGGCTTGATGGCGCAGCGATTGTGGCTTAGTTACCAAAAGGGGTAATTATTGGACCAAACTGAGTGACGGCTAGTCCATTTGGAGTTGTACTTGCGACTGTAGACGCTACAGTATCAAACCGAGGAATCACCATTTTCAGAGGTTTATATGTTTGTTATGACCAGATATCCCAAGGGTTTCCAGCACGAGGTCAAAAGCGCGTATGGCTGGATCATTAAGCCAAGAGTTAGTACACTATCTGTATACGTCAGCTATACTTGTTTTCAAGTTCTTTCGTAGAATCCATCTCTGTAACGCAGGGGATTGACTGCATCTAATTCTCCGGATGACCCACCCTGTCCTAGAGGGACAGGGACGTCTTCTAAGAAGCGAACCAGGTGTCTGATAGCTAATTTTTGTGCTAGTAACGTGCTGTACAATAATATAGATACATGCGACGTCATCTTCGCTTGGTGGTAATTTTCTGCTTCCAGTCACTGTTCCCCAGGTTGTCTTATTTCTGGATCCTGTAGCACGTACTTATTTTCACCGTTGTATCCCGGATATATCGCACCATAAGCTCGTCACATAGCATCATACTCCAACCTCTATCTTTTCAAGCGTCACATTAGCAACAATGTCCCTCGGTCATTCTTCTAGCCTCACGGCCAAGCCATGGACCGATATCTTCACGAGTGATACATGCATTGATCGACGACAATGTCACCGCACAGTACCAATGAAAGTGTTGGTACTTGGTGTTGGCAGAACAGGAACTGCATGTATGTCTGATTTTACAGTCTTTTACTACAATTGTCACTAAATTACTGGATGCAGCAATTCGGGCCGCACTCCAAAGACTCGGGTATAACAAAACGTACCATATGATGTCTGCCAGTGTTGAGAATCCGCCAGACTGTTTAATGTGGCACGACGCTCTTTGCGCGAAGTACGACGGAGTGGGAAAGTTTGGTCGCGCAGAATGGGACCAGTTATTAGGTGATTGTCAGGTACGACAGTAGCGACATCGAAAGGAAATGGCCGTTTCGAAACCTGACTCACTAACTTTTAAATCAAGGCTGTCTGTGACTGGCCCGCTTGTGCCTTTGCAAAAGAACTGATTGAAGCTTATCCAAACGCAAAAGTTATTCTTAACACCCGCGATGTTGATTCGTGGTATGAGTACGTTTTGTCTATTCTTCTTTAAAAATGCATCAAAAGATTAAGTCTAATATCTCTATGTTATCTAGATCTGTCAAGAGAACAGTGTACTGGAGAGTCAGAGACCCTGAACATTTCCTAGCTTCCAAAATCAGCTGGGCAGCAGGAATGTACTATCCCATGCTAAACAAATTCTTCGACACATTTTTCCGCGGCGACTTCCTCAATGAAGGAAAGCAGGTCTATCTAGACCATCTCCAAGAAGTTCGCGGCCTCGTATCTCCGGAAAACCTGCTCGAATATAGAGTCAGTGACGGCTGGGGTCCATTGTGCAAATTCCTCGGTGACGAACTCCCTGAAGATCCTTTCCCTCGGGTCAATGATATCAACGACTTCCAAAAACGGTGCAGCACTCGCAATCGAATGCAAATGCTGAATGCTGCTTTGAAAGCGGTGGTTTATAGTGGATCTATCTTGGCGACGGGGTTGGTGGCAATGTCATTCTTCAAGGGCATCTGTAATTGATTCCAGGGTTGATATACATAACTACATCTTTCATTTCAATATTCAAATTCAAGGTTGTGATGTGTCGTCAGTGTACAATTACCGGCGCCTGGCGAGTTTGCTTTATTTTGGCTGTCTTTCCTTATTTTCTTCATATTCCAATTCCAAGCTAGGTAAGCCCTTGAAAGATATTTTGTTTTTTTTCCTAGCATATATATAGGTATATTGAACAATGGAAAGTCCAGCAATTACATACTTGGCAATTATCTAAGGGATTAAGATTGCTATTAAAGATGTTCGCTCCATGTTCCTTAAGCAAAATGTGCATCATGGCTTGTTTTGTACAAAGGCAGTCAATTCAAGTAGATAAGTATTAATCAAAAGTGATTGGCCTCTGTGGTGTTGGGTAAATGAATTTCTTCCCCAACTTTATCATCTTCCATTTGTGGCAATTCAAAATCATCCGCGTGCGCGACAAGCAGTTCGTCTCTCTCACTCAACGTATCTTCTACGTCGTCAAGGTCTTTCTTACTTCGTCTGAGAGGACCAAATCTGAGTTTGTTCCACCAACGACCATTTTCTGGGTTCAGCGATTCCCATTTCTGTCCCTGGAAATTGAGAAGCTTGTGCGCCCAACCACAAAACATGAAGATGGCGCAAGTCAAGAATCCGATGATAAAAAACACGAATCCTGGAAGTTGATTTCTACTGCTGGCCACATACAGATTAGGGTCGAAATCTGGATCAACCAAGACAAATTGAGATGCACCAAGTCGTCTTCCCTTTTCGTTCAGACCTACTACTCGCAGTTGCGGATATGTGTTGTTGTCAGGGATAAAAATAGCAGTCTCGAAGCCCGCCTTTGGCGTAGCGGTGACAAAGCCAAATGCGCCGGCAGTGTGTTCTGGATCCTTTGCATATGACCCTTCCACCATCCACGTCTTGACTTCTGTGGCCCCATTCCAACTCACGTAACCAATGCTCTGCTTCGTGTCTGGAACCAACCATACAGGAATCGATGTCGGTTTGCCAACCCAACGATGCTTGTAAACTCGATAGGACTCAATTTGACCCTGGCCAAACCATTTTTCAGGCCCCATGTGAACCTCGCAGAGCGGCTCACCCTTTTGGTTGAACTCAGTCCATGCACTATTGTATCCGTAACCAATCAAGACATTGCCGTTTTCAAGTAGCTGCACCGATCCTTGAGATTGACTGCTAATAGGGGTAGGGTTCCAGAACTGTTGCCGAGCCTTGGCTGTCATATTGACCTGATTTACATCGATCCACAGACCACGGCTGGTATGAATAGGGGCTCCTTGGCCACGGGAGGAATTATCAAAAATGGTAATACTCTTTCCTCCTTCCCTGAAGCGGGCATGATGCTGCCAGCTTATGTTGGTGGCAGCACCATCAGATAGGTCGTCGAACCTATTATCCTTCCCACCTAGCTTCCATATAATCTCGCCGGTGCGGCCGTCAATGTATGTGAGCGAGTGATAATAGCGGCTAGAGATGAGAAAGTTTCCCTTATCATCTTTGTCGATACTATTGATGTGAAAGAAATCCCAGGGATCATCATAAGAGTTTCCATGACCTTCTCGGGTTCGATAAGCCTCTCCGAAACCATAATGTTCTGAAGCCCGCCATTGGAATAGTAGTTCCCCTGTCTCAATATCGAGTTCTTGAAACGTGCCGTCCCAGAGCCATCCCTGTTGTGGCCCGCCTACAGATGTTAGATCAGCGGGTACTTTGTCATAGACTGTATAGACAGCGGTGTCGTCTAGGGTGATATGGAATTCGTGGAGATCCCCGCGTAGTCCATTCGCGCCAGTGAATTGATATTGTGTTTGGTAGGTTTTATTGAGCTATTCTTCGAATTAGCGCCATGTCCCTTGTGGAGAGTTTATTTCTTCCCTGTTCTACTCACCATATAATAAGTACCCTCACCATGTCCCACAATTGAGTCATCTCCAGACCAAAAAGTGAGATAATTCTGGCCTTTATAAGTTTGTACATTCATATTGTACGTCTGCCCCATAGGCTTGAACCAGACAAGATGCCCATCTTGATCCAAAATCATAGGACCTGGTGTATAAACGTCGCTTCCGCGCGGTGCGATAAAGGTGTGAAGCCCATCCCGACATGCTTGTCCATAACGGACAAAGTTTAGTATGGGTGCTCTGATATCACTCGATTTAAAGTGTTGAGTAGGCCAGGGGCCAATGTTGCCGTTTTCGAATTTCTCGGACTGATAGTAGGTTTCGACATCGGCATTGATGCATGCCAAGAGCAATGACATTGATAATAGACGCGATAAGACGGACATCTTATATACATTCTCAGCAATTGCCCTGTATGAGAACCCTGGAGAAATATGGTAGCCAAGGATTTCAAGATGAACGGAAATACTATATGGGTAAAATCCCATACAGATAGGGATCTTACCACACTCACTATAACTGAAGTGTGACCTCCTTCCTCAATAGACCACGAACCCAATTTAAAAGACAGCAGGTTATGTGGATGATTTCTTATGAATTTTGAAATTTAGAGACCTTCTCGGAAGACCGAGAATGCGTACGGAAATTCCAAGTGGGGAGAGGCCGCGTGGATAGACGTATGAGTCAGTTGTAACGGTTCATGAGACAAACTATACGCTACGTAATGGTCTGCTTACGTAGGGATAGTACGTAGAGATTAGATGGTCTCTTGAAATAATTTACAAGAGTGTAGATCACTTCCGCGTGGGAGAAGGTATGCGAAATAATTAATGTACATGTATTTGACCGGGATGCGAAGTTAGGGTTATTGGCGATACTAGTAATGATACCTACTACTATGTACTTGATTTTTCCTGACACGCGGGAGCTTTCCTCTTCCGTTTTAGTGCTCACCCCCTCGCCGCTTTTACTCACTGAGTGCAACTGAGCATGACCCTGAGCGCCGTGATCAGATCAGTGAGCCTTACATAAGCCTGCGGGGATGCTCAGTTATCCGCAGCTGAGCACACTGATTTGCTCACTATGCGCAATGTATGCCTTCATACATCACCGCTAACCACTCTTTTCTACGAGTTATAGAGCCACGATGTTAAACCTAAATTCACATACTTGGTCTCACGACGCCTTATCTATCTGCTAGACCTCGTTTCGATAGCACTCGTAAACTATCCTACAGTGCCACGAAATATGTTTCCGCACCCCCCTATCTAGCTTATGTAGATCTATTATTAATTATTATATATACTTTTAAAAGTATTCTCTTATTTAGAATAAACTATAGAACTGCTCCTTTATTGCTAGTTATAAATATAATAGAGTTTTTAAAACTTTTAATGCCTTTATAGATGCTATAGAATCATTAGGTTTTCTAATCTACATCTATAGTAATAAGATTTATCATATAACTGGTAGGTATGCCAAAGATTGAGCATACTATTAGGTGGAATGTTGAACAGGCTTGATAATATGCAGGAGGGCCTGTCCTAGGGTCGCCTATTGGACCATTGATATTGGATCTTAGATGACTTCTATTCAACCCTGTTCTACGTTCTTTCTGGCTAGCATCCATGGGCACAAACTATTAAATTGTTAATTATTATTATGAAGCAAACAAGATTTTGAACTGTACCTGCGGCTCATGGAATAAAGGAACCAACGTACAATTGACATATCTAGTACCTATAGTGGCCGGTCAATATAAACAGTCATTATTAGCAAAATTGAACAGGTATAGGTAGATCTTACTTAAGTTTGGATTTCAAATATACATTATAATTAAGCGGAAGTTAACTATAGTTTCTCTCAAGCGATGGATGAAGATCGGGCATATTCGTACTATGTACACAACTTATTCGCCATCTTAAAAAGCTCACCCTTAGTAGGCTCGTTCAGTCTAGATCCGTCGACTTTGCTACCATGTCAAATCCATTTAACTCCCTTTTCAGAGCGTTGACCTTAGACCAAGCCCTTTCAAGGCAATCTGCACCTAAGGGTAATCTCAACAGTCCTTGTTTGTCTTCTCCCAGTCCAGTGCCTTCCACTACTTCTACAACTCGTCTCATTCCTTTGGCAGGGTCACCAGGCTGGTTGCCATTGTAAGCGCGGAAGGAATTGAGAGCAGCATGTAGCGGAGTTCCTTCGTAGTCCTTTGTCATTGGGGCTTCTGGTTCAAGGTTGCCGGACAGGAAGTCAGTACGAAATCCGCCAGGGATAACGATCAGGACCCGAATATTGAATGGGGCAAGTTCCAAAGCCAAGGCTTCTGATAAACCTATACTCAATCAGTACTGGGTCCCAAGCATGGTATATGATATACAGTATTTGGAATGACACATCACTTACTTTCCAAGGAAGATTTACTTGCCCCATATATGCCTCCGGACGGTCGTGGATCCAGTGCAGCAATTGAGCTCACATTGATAATGACACCACGTCGTTGCGCACGCATGCTCGGTAAAGCCGCTTTGATCGTGCGTATAGGGCCATAAAAATTGGTATTGAATTGGTCTTCAATTTCTTTTTCGCTGCCACGACAAAGTTTGTGTAAGGAAACAATAGATTGTAGTTACAGTTTTGGTTAACCTACCTACCTCAGATCTTCTATACTACCTAATATCGAGTACCCGGCATTATTGACGAGAACATCAATTCTACCACCGAATATGTCTCGCACGGCATTTTCCACAATCAGGTTCGTGTCTGGCTTATTAACGTCCAGTTGCAGCCAGGTTCCGCCGAGTTTCTCAACTTCAGGATGTGCAGCGGACGCTTTGGCGACATCTCGGGCAGTAGCAATCACTTTGTGCCCAGCGTGAAGTACTTCTAGGGTGAGGGCAAGGCCAAGGCCATTCGAGGCCCCTGTTATGAGCCAATTCAGAATGGGCATGGTTTCTTGACATCCATGAGGATTCTTGCTATCATCGATTTTTGATGAAGACTCACAAGACCAGAGAAAAGAACGACCTAGATAGCTTGATTTGCAGAATCTCTGCAATGCCCACTACATATCACATGCCTATCGGAAATTAATCACGGCGTAAGGCCACCCAAATTACTCAGCGGGGTCTTTGGCCTTTACCCTTCGGGGTATTAGTATGTAGAAAATACGCCAATTGGCCAATCTACCAACTGCGGATTTGCTTCTTCTAAGCTTGATTATCAATTAGTGAAGCCTCCATGAGATTAATGCACTGCGATTTGTTATCACTCAAAGCAACAAAGTAGAATTTCGAACAGCACTCGTTACCCATATGCGTCGGATTTGAAATCAAAGCAAAATTCGATTTAAAATCACCGTGTCTTGCGATTGAGGGTTTTTGTTCTTCGTTCTTTAAATGGTAGCTCGGGCAAATAATCTTGGTTGATATAGCTAGGGTAGTTAATTCGTCAGCCATTCCGCTTCGTGGGACGTATGTATGCCTAATAATTTGCAGCATCAATACCTAAACCATTTGTCAAAAAGATGCATAAGTTCTATGCAGATTTACGTAGTGTACTTCGCTCCGTAGTGGCGCTCCAATGGATCAAGAACCTTGAGGTTAACAATTAGCTGGATGCAAATCGACCTACGTTAGGGAGTCACGGCATTGCAATAAGGCTGACCTTAGAAAGGTATTCGAGAAACAAAAAAAAAGGCATTAGTCTTAATGATCCTGGTTTTAAAATTGCCTAGATGCTATAAGAGAAGGGAATGTCAGGTCACATTAACAAGCCACCAACAATCCGGAGCATACGGTTGCTAATGATAACCGGCTCGATCCAAAATGCTTTCGTGCTCTGCTTTGACTCCCCTGGTCGAGGTATACACACAAACGAATAACTTCAGCTACTAGTTCAATCGCGTGACAATCGCCAGTCATAAGACTAAGTACTCATGTCGTCGATGTTCTCTTTTGCATAATGTATACTTGCGGTGATTGAAATGACATGCAACAATATAACAGGTCAATTTAGAATAGATTAATATTGGACCCTAGCCCCCAAACTTCAGTCTGACAACGCATTAGCTGGATCCAGGATGGAATCACATGCTTAAAGGAGGCCTGTGTGATGTTGGGTCTCCTTTCATACGTATAGCTTGGACTTAGAATGTTGTAGATAAGCCGGTTTGCCAAAGGAGCATTGATGTCATTTTCAACTTTGTGTGTTGATTCCAACTGACAGGATCAAGAATTTTGTCAGTGACAGTGCACTGTTGTGGGAGGCTTGGAAAATCAAAATGTAATCTCAGATCTCGGTTTGAAACGTAAACTTTACGCCATTTTATCAATTGCCGTATAATGTTTTGACTATGCAACTAGACAAAGGTAGATTGTTGAGGCTCCCTTACATATCGTTAGTAAGGTTTCCGCGAGTTTTGGGTTCAAAAAGGCTGTTAGGTAATACTGGACTGTTCTATGTTCTATAAGGTTGCATAAACATCTAGACATATCCTCCTTTCATTGGAAAAAGCAAACACAAGTCTTGAGAACACGAAGGGGCAAAAGAAATAGATAAATAACAGACATCCACCGCCGCATAGATATAAAATATAGATACCTGTAAACAAAATGCGCAGATTGCCCAAATTTCTGCGACATTCAATGTTGCTTGCTAGGTATACTTCCAGGGTTCATCGGCTAAGATATATGCCCAGCATTCTCTACCAAGGAAATATTTGCTCCTTGTAGAGCTTTCCCCACTGCTTCAACAGTGGCGTCCAGGCCTCGTATCATTACATGCATGCAACCAGTGTCTTCACTCGATGGAGCGAGGCTTGGGATTGAAGACGAAGAAACTCTCCCGGAGCCACCAGCAACCTTGTTACCATCGTAAGTAGCATTGGCCGGATTATTTCTCTCGGAACTTTCCTTTGCGCGAGCCGGGGCGCGTTCGAGCTTGGATTTCAGTGACAAAATAGCAAACCGAATCTTGGAAAGACTGTAGGAGATAAGTAAATATGTCACCACAATTTGCTCTCCGAGAGGAACTTCGTATTTTCCCATCACGAGCCGCCCACCGTCAGAGAGGCCTAGCAGAACATTGGTATCGTTGTGAGAGGGTTCCTCATCGGATAGCACAATTGCAGCACATAGACGCTGAAGGCGGCGAAGAACCGCCCGAATAGTCATGGCAGAGAGTATGAGAACACCTTGGTCATCATCATTCTCGCAAATTTTGCACTGTGATAGTTGCTTCCAGGGGCCAAGGGCCTGTTGAACACACATCAAGATCACATCAACAGCTAAAGAGCCGTTGCTATTTTCCAACTCGCCCAGGCGGCATAGTAGATCGGCATGATCCTTCACGCAATTGCAGGCATTCGTCTGCGGAATCGAAGCGCCGAGTGTCTGCAGCTGGGTCTGATAAAGATCGTCTCTTGTCGTCATTGGTCTCTCCCCAGAAAGAGAAGTGTTTGTGCCGTTAGTTCCAGCAGGATGAAAAGAGGCGAGAGGGTGAGCGCCGAAGTCAAACGTGTCCGGTGAGTAAAATTGTGTGTCATCAGTAACGGTATCCATTACATCGTCCGTCGGAGAGATACTCGATGGCTTTCCCATGGGATATGCAGCTTTGCTTAGTGCCTATAATAGTAAAAGCTCGTCAACTTTCTGATGTGGCGCGGCCTGGAAGTCTTGTAAGACTATTTACCTTCATGTTTAGATCATTTCTATCCGGGTTGAAAGCGAGGCTGGAAATTAAATCAAGACCTATGGAGTCCGGAAAACCTTTTCCGTTAGCGAAAAACATTCCCGGAACAGATTCCACAGATGCATCGGGAAGCATATTGTCAAAAGCTGTTAGATCTTTGAAAATACTGGTGCTGTTAAAGTTGGCGGCGGCGGTGGTGGTAGTGGTGGTTGCCGCGGTCGCAGAGGACGAATGCGGCGGCGTTCGCTGACGTTGAGTCGCATTATTATTTGTAAAGGCTTCCCTGCCATTATTTGTAAGTACGCTATTTTCCCTGCGATTTTTGGTTGTGCCCTTGGGTCTGCCGAGTTGATTGGAGATGCTGTAAACGCATTCGTATCGAGAGTTCTGACAAGTCGTGCAAGGCATACCACCGGAACAACGAGTCTTTGCTTGATGGCAAGTGTCACAGGCCAAGCGCAACTTCCGCGCCTGCAAAGATGATTTCATGGTCACTGTCTCTCCGTATGTCTGGCCGTGGTTCCCAGTCTAAAGCTGACAAAGTCACCGGCTGGCTACCTACACGGGTCAATTCAGGCTTAAGATTGCTTCCGCTGCCAAGGAACCAAGTTGGTAGGTAGGTACCTATGCTGCCGATATACCCAAGTATCCAGGCTACTATGGCGGTGGGTTGAGCAACCGCCATAAACTTCTCTACATACAGTATGTAGCTAATGCTGTAGAAGTCAGTTCTTCATCATCAATTTCAAGGGTCATCTATCCATATAAGGGGTAGAATTCGTATGTGCCGGCACGCCTGATCTGCATTCCGAGTTGTACAACGGAGATTAGGTTTCAGCAATCCTCTACTAACGTAGAACCTACAACCTACGTCGTATTTTAGCGCGTGGCTGACCTGACTTGCATATTGGAGACGTTGGAGACTTCCAATGATTCTTATTGACATGGCGGCCTCCGAGTTGGTTGCCACCGACGTGATGAAAACTGTGAAAGCGTTATCGTCGTTGTTGCATTCATGAGCTTTGATTTGGACCCTACATTTGGGTTCTGATAAGTCGCCGCTGGCCCCCAAAAGCAATCAAGTGTACACTATCCGGGCTAATACCTCGGATATGTTTAGTGAGAAAGGCTAGGGCTACTGGTTACTGCAGCCTTTAAATCATGTTGTCTTAGCTACATGGTCGCGCCATTTAGGAATACGGAGCAGCCATGAGTCTAGGTGTTGGAATCCAGTGTTCTGTGTGTACTAAAGAGTAACATCCATATGAAGGAAGCCACACGGTCAGTGTGTTTTTATATCATCTACTGTACAGCATATATTGAGCCTCAGCCACAAGCCGTATAATGCTATGAAAAATGGTCTATTATTGCGTGCTGTCACGCAATCAGGTCTATGCGTGCTTTTCTTACACTTTCCATTAATGCCGCCATTAGCGAAAGGGCTGATAAAAATCATGGATGCCGTGAGGCTACTTAGAGCTAGATACCTCTGCAGCGTGCGTATATGTTCTCTTATTTGTAACAAAAGTAGGCCCATATTTCTAGCTAGGAACAGACATATCACCGGACGCATATTAAAAATTTCCACACGTTTAAATATGCTACATGTCACCCATGAGTACATTAGGGTACTGTTAGTTGGCTATGTATGGTTGTGTCTTCACGAAAATGACGAGATTATTCAACCTTTGACTACTTTTACATCGCATCTCTCTCACTCCACTATCGTTTTAATTACTAGGTTTATGATCCTGTCAGCCATTATAGAGCCTAAAGTATACGCATGTGGATTCTAAGAATAAGCGTTTGGTATCGTAAATTTCAGAGCTCTCTACCTTTCATCCAATGTAATCGGCTCGGGATCTGTTTCGTGATTGTGATAGACGACATCACTGTGGAACATGGACACTAAAAGTCACTACATTCAATAGTATTGACCTTCCGCTCGGTGATTTATCTGGACATGGTGCATACATGTGCATAACACCCGAGGAATTAACTACCGGCATAAGATACGAGAACTGAGTTTTGTCTCACTTAGTGCATTTAAACGACCCTTGTTCTAAACAAACTCAAACTCGAGCAGGGATTGGAAGGCGCCTTCTTTGGCCCCAGAAGTCTCTCCGATAAACGTGAAGCGGGTATCAGCGGCCTGGAAAATATCAATGAAGTCTTGAACGTTACGTTCACGGGCGTTATGAGCCGCAAGCATGATGGAATCTTCGATTCTATATCCAAGGAATTATTAGTAAGTCTTGTCTTATCACCAGAATGTGGGAGGACTACGACATAATACTTGGAGAAAAGGGATAGACAATAACACCCACCTAATCATTTTTTCTGTTACTGTTCCCCTTCTCTTCTCGGGCGCTGGAGGCACAATACCCTCGCTTATAAGGACTCGAGGAGGCCGTCCATTGCTTTCAGCAGACTTCTTCTCTAGGGCTGGGACTAGAGCTTTAATAATCTTGACACTGTTTCCATCATCCCAGTCGTGCAAGATATGTCGAAAAATATACACATCTGCGAGCGTCTTTTGTTCCGTGAAGAAATCATGTATAGCAAACGTGATCCTAGAATTCAGGTCGTGGTATGGACTTGATGAATCCGATGATGAGAGGAATGTGATGTTTTCACGCCCAAGCTCCATTGCATCAGCAGACATGTCCTGCACAATGAACTTTGTCTGCGGGCAGATAGGGGCTAGTGAGACGCAAGTGTGACCGGACGAGCCACCGCACTTTGGAAGAGTTAGTCTGGTTGAAATACTAGAGAAATAGAATATAAGGAATAGATGAATGACAATGAGATACATACATCTACCACAGTGGCGTCTCCCAACGCACCCCAATCCCATGCCGTCAGAAGGCGATCGACGGACCAAAGGGGTGTATTTACGCGTCCGGCTAGATACGCATGATATTTTGCATTTAAATCCGTGTCCTTGTGGAAATATTGGAATAGGTCGTCTTTTGTTCGATAGGCTACATTGAATGCAGCATGGGGGGCGTCGCTTGCTCCCGATGCTCTTGCTTTCAAAGCCTCAGAGAGTTTGATCTGGATTGCTGCCAAAAAGTCGGTATTGAAGTCACAGATGTCCCTAAGGTGTTTGTTGCGTGCGAGGGCGGCTGACGCAGCACTGTGTGCAAAAAGTCCTGGTGTGTACTCGGTAAAGATGCCATTTGTGATTGAGTAACGGACAGTACGTGTGAGCTCATCCAAGGGCAAACCTGTGGCAGCAGATAGGTCTTCGGCCGAGATAGATGAGCCAAAAGGTACATTTTGGGCAATGGAAAATGTATTGATTATGTTGATGTTGGCGGTATCGGAGGCCTATAGTGTGGATAATGTTAGTCTTAGGACTCCCCCTTCGTCCATCTATCCAATACAATGTTCTGCCCACGTACCGACCACGCCAATGATAAAACCTGATCCACTGGGCCCATAGCTAAGCGGATTATATCTTTCGCTGCATCAATTAGATCATTCCGAACCTGGCGTATGGCATTGTCTGTTGAGGCTGTCGTTTCATGTGCGAAATCGGCATAACTCTTCTCAGCAAATGAGGGCTCCGGAAGACCAGCCGTCTTAAGAAGATTTGAAAGTTCAGTGACCTTCAATTTAACGGTAGAAGACAAAGACTGGAGAGTCGTTGGATGATTCATGTTTCTCCCAAGGTTATGAGGTGGGTCGCTCTATCCTCTTTGTTCGGTATGTTGTCGACGTATATGCGGTGAAGTAGAGCTCTTATTACTATTATACTCTTTACCTCAATCCCCCCATGGCTATTTAATCAATGTCCGGTTTATGTTCGAGGATTAGGGTTCATCGTATTTGCACTATTTTCGGAGTTGAGGTCTCACCATTGGGTTCTGATAGAGGCAGTCAATTAAAGCTCCGTAGACCTGGTAAGTATCGTCGTAAAAGGCCCGGATTCAAAAAGGCCTACGGCTACATTTTTTGTCATCAGAAGTGTTTCTGGGCATTTTCTTTTCCTTTAATACCGCCCATACTCCGGACAGGTATGTTATATTACATAAACTGTTGTACATGTAAGTAAAGTGAAATCCGAAAAAGTCGCCATCGTAATTTTTGTATTGAACGGTCACAATGTGGATTAACGTTACAATTAGCCATGCATACTTGAGAATGTGCTTCAGGTAAGTAAGCAAACAAAAGGAGCTTGATCGTATAGAATTGGGAGAGCAATTTCAACAGTGCCGAACAACTTTGAGATTGATCATGCCTTTAGAAGTGATCATAGTCGGGGCCGGGATTGCCGGCCTCAGCGCTGCAGTATCTCTATGTGAAGCAGGGCATAGAGTTAGAGTGAGTAATGCCTCTTAATTGACACAGAATGTCAAAACTTGAGCCTTGGTTTTAGTCTTACGGGACGAAACAACCCACTAAGTCCGCTTCAGATCTTTGAAAAGTCCAAGTTTGCAGCAGAAATCGGTGCTGCAGTAGTTTTAAGCCCTAATGCCGTCAGGGTCCTCTCCACATTCGGATTCTCGTGCGACAGAGCTCAAGCCCGACAATTACAATTGTGGGAAACAGTTGATGGAAGGACATTGAATCCTCTGGGAAAAGTTGATCACAGAGAGGCGGAACAAAAATATGGCGCGCCCCTTTACGCTATACATAGGGTTGACCTGCACAATGAGCTCTTGCGGTTAATAGGCGAAGAGACTAATAAGCCTGCTACTATCCATCTACGCTCGAAAGTAGTGGACGCCGACCCCGAGAAAGGTTTCATCGAGCTCGAGGACGGCACTAAGCATTATGCAGATTTGATTGTGGCTGCGGATGGATTACGTTCAGTTCTCAGGAAGACCGTCTTCAGGGGGGAAGACGTTAATGCAAAACCAACAGGTCTCAGCGCTTTTAGATTTTTGATTCCTACCCCGGAATTGGAGGGCTATGCTAGCCTGGCTACCTTGCGGCAATGGAAGCAGCCTGGAGTCACTATCATAGCTGACACAACAGACACTGTAAACGAAAGGCATATGGTGTGGTACGACTGCCGCAGGTGTGTACTTTCCCTTATCCAAATTGTCCTATTCTTGACTAAATTCTATGTCATCAATACTTGCCAGTGGTGAAGTACAAAACTTGGTGGGAATTCACCCAACGAGAACTATTCCTGGAAATGGTGACAATTTAGAGGGTATGGACCAGTGTTCCACACCTTCTAGATGTATAGAAGGTGTACTAACCAACAACCTTAATAAATCATAGATATCAAAGCATCCATGCTTGAAGAGTTTGCTCATTTTCACCCCGTTCTCCTTGAATTGATCAAGTTGGACCACGTTGCTTCATATTCAATTACGTCAAAACAGCTAACATCAAATCTAGAATTGCTCCGGACATTACATATTGGCCGCTGTCAATTCACGATCCTCTTCCTCGGTGGTCCTATGGTAAGGTTGTACTTATTGGTGACGCCGCTCATCCAGTAAGTTGACTAAAGGCTCCCATGTCTACATATTATCTTCTATTTGCGCTTCGTCCTGTCACTAATGACTATATGAGTAGATGCTACCATTCGGTGGTCAGGGGTCGAATCAAGCAATAGAAGACGGCGGTGCTCTAGGATATTTACTACGCGAGGTGGACAATCATGCAGACATTTCTGATAGACTTGCTTTATTTGAGCAAGTTCGCCGCAATAGAGCTTCGAGGGTACAGATACTTTCAAAAGCCAGAGTTGGACAGGAAAAATCCGTTCAAGAAGAGCTCCAAAAATATGCAGATCCACCAGGCTCAGGTAAGTTGCTGTGCGTTTATATGGCAAGAAGTTGAAGTTAACAAATCATGCAGTGGTTCCTACAACGCATGCAGAACGCACAATGCATGATTTTGGGTATGTTTCCTTGCGAGGTTATGGTCATACCAAAAAAAGTACCTAAACCCGTGACTAGATTCGACCTGATTGGAAAGTGCAACGAGGCTCTCGCACAGCCAGTCACTAGTGCTTAGTCTGAAGGGAATTAGATTAGCCTTGAATCTGCGGTAGAATGAGACCGGGTTGATGTCGGTGGTTATTAGTGCTTGTTCTCTCTCTCGTCGCTCTGAAACATATCAAGCCCTTGCTCCTATTTCGGTACTATATACGGTGCTTTGCTTATTTTACATATGACTATAGTCTTATAAGCGTCAATTTTATACACCAGTCCTGAGTGATTTCCTACCAGTTGACTCCATTATTACAAACTGAATCTTAAATAAATCGCCGGATTTACAACCGTATGAAGCTAAGTGCGCGACAGCTCAACAAGCAAAGGAAGGCCATCACAAATGATGTGTTCATTGGTTTGAGATGTTACTTTTGCTCTAGAATACTGAAAGATTGATTGGGAAATCCCGGATGGTCAGAGTAATCATATTCCATTGCTAGGGCTTGACGAAACTCTTCTTTTTAATTCACCGATTGGGTGCTTAAATTCAACCGTAAATTACTAAATTACCTTAATCAAAAAGGAATAGTAAACGCGTCATGTCTTTATTGGTCAGAGTCCCAGCAAAAGCAGTACAGGAGAGACACCTTCTCGTCAAGCCGATGTTGAAAGCGACCTGAAACGGTAGAGTTACAAGAGTTGCGATTGGTCCCACAGAAATGCGCAGATATACATATTATGCTGCAGAACTAACAGCAGACCGATGCGGGAATCTTTTCCACGCTGCTTCAAAACCTGCTCCACGGATGAAGTCAAAGTGCTTTGTGCCATCCATTGGCTTGGAAGATCCCGAGTCAATAGCCGCGATTCCTGCGATCAGGAACATGTCTTGCTTGAATCGAAACTCGGGGAGATGATCATACGGCTTGGATGTTTGCTGCGTATGAGCCATGCATCGGATAAGCTTTGACATGTGGCCATCGTCTTCATGACGAGTTGCCCGATCAAAGACTTCTGCCCAGCCCTGATCGGAATATCGTGAGGGATGGGATTTCAACCAATCTAGTCTGAGCTCAGGAGTTCCTTGACCAGCATATGACAATAAGAAAACACGGCCGGTATGTTCAAGCAAACGAGCCTTTTGGGCCCGAGTGAGAGATGGCTCGTTCAAAAACAAGGTATGACCAATGCTCGACGTTACGCTGTGCAAAAGGAAAAAGTCGAACGCACAAACATACGGAGGACGTTGGGCACCGGCGGTGAGGTAAACTATATCCTGACGATTAATCACCATAACTCGAGCCGAAGACAACAAAAACAAAAGGGTTCTCACCAGCAGTGTTTTGCAGCTCAGCTGTTGCACGATCAAGATCATTAGAATCGACGCGATAACGAGCGGCAACTCGAATGAGCTCATCTTTTGCGTTGACCAGTACACCGTCTCTAGCAGGTTCACGATCAAGACACATTTCCCCCGTTATAGGGCGCGTTTGAGTATGATAATCAGCACTGGAACAAGTGCGGATCTTCTCATCAGCTCGACAGAGGTCAACACAGTCACTAAGTGGAATAGCAGGCTCCTCGGCTTTTGCGGCTTTGGCCTCGGCTGATTGTAAATATAATGTGTACCACCAGTCGTGGTGAACAGCGGCCTGAGCGAAACCTTCTGCGAGCAATCTTGGCTGATCAAATTCGAGGGCCATGCCAATATGAATGATCCCATGAACATAACCTAAATTGTGATAAGGTAAGGAAGAGATGTTAACAAATCACTGGGAAGCGTCTACCATCACTATAAATTGGAACATACCCATGTAGATACGACAAAGCATGTCATTCGCAATCTCACTACCATCCACCAGATACTTTTGGAACAACGCTTGGTAACCGTGCGTATCGATATAGTCTTCAAAAAACTCGCAGAAGTTCAAGAAGTTTTCCTCGCGACCCAAACACCGCTTGAAGACTCTATCATCCGCCAAATCTTTGACCAAAGGCTGTTGTATGGCCATGGGCCCACGTTGGTAGAGCCCGTTCCGTTCATGTTGGGAACGCAGAACAGAAGGTGTCGCACCAAGAGCCCAGATTGTAATATCGTGATGGGCTATATGATTATGAAAATAGACCTGAGTCAAGTCAGCGACTATTGGGGTGGAGCAAAATAGTAATTATGGTATATTACCCCTTTGTGGTCTTCTGTGGTAGTGAAGATATGATGGAATGAATGATTCTGTTCCAAGAGTTCTTCCAATGTGCGAGAGCTCTCTTCAGTGACGGTGTCTGCATGTATGAGACCCGGGGTCTCTGTTGGCCCGAACTTGAAGTTTTTTGTTGTAGCCATGATGCTAATAATGTATGCTTTAAGCTTATTTCGAAATTTCCAGTCTTTTCAAGACAAAGGTGTGCCTCTAGCAGGCAGGGAAGGCGATATATGTTAATATATCTCTCTCCGGCAATATCTATGGCGGTTAGTTCTAATATACTCGGTAAATTCAGAAACTGGAAATCTTTCTGCCAACCATTTTCCGTTTCTGGCTGTTTCATACCGTTCAATGCTCTCGGGAAAAAACGTCCAAGGCTGGCGAATCTCCGAGTAATACTGAAAAGCGTGGAAATTTCGATGCATACCTCGAAAGGATTGGACAGAGAATAGCTGTCAATACGTCCCCAAAAATTTCCCGGTAACAGATGAAGTAGTCGTAGGGGTCAGATTATGTTCCAATATTCTCCATTCTAATGGTACGGACCCCAACAATGGCTCAGAATCATCTCAATACGAGCTATATTACAGTGTTTTGATTTTCCTTTAATACGTGTGAAGTGTAACTTAGCAAAGCAGAAATTCAGCTATAATTTAGTTCCATTACATTCGAATTCAAGTTTCGTAACAATTCGGCATCAAAGTCACCTCCTCTTCGGTAAGTGTTGCTGGAGTAATAATTAATGCGGCGCTTTATTATTTTAGGGTTAAGCAGAACCACCTTGCATAAACAACCTTGTCCGATCACGAACCGTGCTAAAGCCCATGTGGTAGATACAGGTGTCTTGCATACGATTTGACAGTGACGGTCTACAGAACGTCCATACCATAATTGTCCGAGTGTGACCTCGTCTTCTGCCTGCACGAATTCACTAGCCCTACATATAAATGCACCGGTAAGAATAGATTGGCTCACATTATGCTTTTTTTGGTAATTCGTTGCGGGATTGTGGTGCGCTCTTGACGAATCCCTAGTATGAGTGAAGCACACCCAAACCTGCGACCTCACGATATAGAGGATTGATCCGAAAATCGCCGGTATATCAAATACCTTGCAAGAGACGCAACATGTTTCACTTAATCATCGACGGCTGAAGGGATACCTAAGATAGCTCGTAACTGATAGGTTACGTAGAATATAGTATAATAAAATTTAATTGCCTATCTCAGAAGTAGAAGTCTATTCTTGTCATAGACATTGTTCACTACCATTTTTCGAGACAAGATAGTAGGGGCTACTGCATCCTTGGAAGGCAAAATGCTTCGCGAGAGATCTCTCTTTTTCTTTGGTGACCTATCAGTTCCAATTCAGCTTCCATTCTCCCAACTTCTTAGATCCCAAAAGGAATACTCCTTTCTCGCGAGATTCCTGAACCAAGCAAAAGCTGCTTTGCAGGCCGAAGCCCTGAACCTCTCTGTAGTTGAACGCAAGAATCTGCCGTCCCTCACAGATCTTTACAATTTAGCAGAATCAGAAAATGGAAACGGTTGTGAGCATCCGATTTTGGCCCCTGCGCTTCTGGTCATCCTACAGCTTGGCCAGTTTATATCGTAAGAGTTCCGCTTCTAAGGTTCCCTCGTAATAGACCCGAAGAAAGAAAAGAACTGATAGTTTGATAATGACCAGATGGCAGGAAGAGCACCCCGAAAAGTGGTACCCGGAGCCAGATTCAACTCTGTTCGTTGGGATTTGCGTTGGCCAAATTTCCGCAACAGCGATTTCGCTCGCGAGGTCTCTGACAGAGCTACTTCCTCTTGCTGTTGATGCAGTGCGAATAGCATTCCATTTGGGTAGACTCACAACAGCTTCAAGAAATGACCTGGAAGCAAGCTCAGATGATGCTTGGGCAATAGTTATACCACGAGATACAATAGTATCTACTGAAGATATTCTTGATGGTATTATCAAGGAGTCGGTGAGTAACTCCACAATGATAGTGACTGTTATCAAGTGGTCTAACTTGATACCAGGGAATCTTAGCCCGGAGAAAGCCTTATGCCACAGCATATTTCCCTAAAACAGTGACAGTTCAGGGGCCGCCATCCACATTACGGCTCCTCAGCGACTCGTTACAAAAGGCACTCGGATCATCGCCCACCTGTTTTGCATCCGAAATACCAATATATGCACCGTACCACGCACCACACTTGTATTATCAAGATTCTGTACTTCGGATTTTGGAGGGGGTTGAGTCTTTCGAGAGGACAAATGACAGTTGGTCTTCGTGTCATGTGAAACTGATATCTCCTACCACAGGTACATTGTACGATGCATCGAATAAATCGGATATTATGTCAAAGGCGCTTCACGATATTCTACTAAAGCCGATCAATTGGGAACAGCTATGTGAAGGTTGCACCTCGTTCGTGGCCTCTTCACAACCAGCCAGATGGATAATTCGTCCTTTTGGGCCATCTAAAGCCGCAAAAAACCTTCTGTCTGTGATTAACTCAGAGGCAAACGCAGAAGTTATCCTTGATGACACTTCTGCCTCAAGCAACAATTTTCAAACTCCAACACCTGCGAAGGAACCGATCGCTATAATAGGGATGAGCGGCAGATTCCCCGACTCAACAAACCCTGATGAGCTCTGGAAGCTACTTGAACAGGGAATTGATTGTCACAAAGTGGTAAGAGAATTCTCCTGTACAAATAACATCTATAGTTGACAGTATCTCTAATCTTGTCTTAGATACCTGCCGATCGATTCGACGCATCTCTTTATGTATCCCAAGATAAAAATTCTCGAAACAAAAGCAAATCACCTTATGGGTGCTTCATCGAGAAACCAGGAATGTTTGATCCCCGGTTCTTCAACATGTCTCCAAAAGAGGCTGCGCAAACTGATCCCCAGCAACGCCTGGCGCTTGTGACTGCATACGAGGCATTGGAGATGGCGGGATATGTTCCAAACAGTACCCCATCCACACAATTAGATCGCATTGGCACATTCTACGGCCAAACGACAGATGACTATAAGGATTTGAATACGTCTCAAAAAATTGATACCTATTATGTTTCCAGCGTCATAAGAGCTTTTGGACCGGTACGTTCGTCCATTATCATATTAAGATCCATCATTTGTCATGGCTCAAATCTTCCAAATGCTAACTGCCTTGTTACAGGGTCGAGTTTCTCGGAGTAATCAACTTGGTAAGAACAAACTACGATTCATTTTCTCTTGAAATAGTTATTGACCATTGTCCAGGGGGACCGAGTGTCAGTGTCGATACAGCTTGTTCTTCGAGTGCAATGGCTTTGAATATAGCCTGCACTTCTATCTGGAGCCAAGAATGCGACACAGCTGTAGTTGGAGGAATGTTGCTTTTGGGCAGCCCGGAAATGTATGCCGGACTGAGCAAGGGCCATTTTATATCGGAAACGGGGCCCTGCAAGACGTTCGATGATGCTGCCGATGGTTATTGTAGGGGCGAATCCGTGGCCAGTATTGTGATAAAGAGGTTGGATGCTGCCAAAGCTGATAATGATAACATACTGGCTGTCATCCTAGGAGCTGGAACTAATTACTCAGCTTATGCTGCATCAATAACCCAACCGCATGGCCCGACTCAAGAAATGTTATATCGGAAAGTGCTTAATCAATCTGGCCTTCATCCCTTTGACGTCGACTACATCGAAATGCATGGTACTGGGACTCAGCTAGGTGATGCAATTGAAATGAGCTCCGTTAGCAACGTGTTTGCTCCAGTTTCACCAAAACGCCCCACAGACAAACCTCTTCTTGTTGGCACTGTAAAGCCCAATATTGGTCACGGAGAATCAGCCTCGGGAATAACTTCACTCATCAAGGCGCTACTCATTCTCCGGGAGCAACAAGTTCCTCCTCACATTAGTATCAAAAGCGGCATCCTCAATCACACGTTCACGGATCTACAGAGACGCAATGTCCACATTCCGCTAAAGACTACAGTGTTTCCCAGGACCAGTTCTCGAAAGCGTCGGCTCATGGTCAGCAATTTTGGAGCTGCAGGGGGTAACTCTGCCTTCGTCCTGGAGGAAGGCCCAGTATATGAGAGTCGCGGTATTGATGATCTAAGACTGGATCATATTATCAGCGTGACGGCGAAATCTGCTTTTTCACTTCACCAGAACATCAAAAATCTCATTTCTTATCTGGAACAACATCCAGAAGTGTCATTGTCGGATCTCTCTTACACCACGACAGCCCGTCGCGTGCAACATCCTCTTCGTGTGTCGGCAATTGCCACCAACGTCACTGAGCTCAAGGCACGCCTAGTTCAACTTTCAGAAACTGGGGCCCACAAACCAGTTGGTGCTAAATTGCCTCGTGTTGCATTTTCATTTACCGGCCAGGGATCAGTGTACCTGTCCCTGGGGCAGCAGTTGTTTGAGACCAGCACTCAGTTTCGTGCTGATTTGATACGGTTCAATCAAATTTGCCAAGGATACGAATTCAAAACCTTCTTACCAGTAATCGATGGAAGCGCTGCTAATCTAGATGATCTGTCGCCCACCCAAACACAGCTGGCACTGGTCTCTATTCAAATTGCTCTTGCCCGTTTATGGGCTTCATGGGGTATCACGCCAAATCTTGTTATTGGACACAGTCTTGGAGAGTATGCTGCCCTTTGCGTGAGCGGAGTCCTCTCTATTTCTGACACTTTATACCTTGTTGGTATTCGATCTTCTTTCCTAGAGACCCTCTGCACGAAAGATACCCATTCGATGCTGGCCGTCCATGGCACCCTTGATAATGTCAAGTCGGCAGTGGATGATAAACTATGTCGACTCGAATTAGCTTGCGTGAATGGACCCGAAGATATTGTGCTAAGCGGACTAATTGAAGATATTCAAGAATTGAGTAAACATCTCAAACAGCAAGGATTCAAGTGTACAGTTCTGAAGGTCCCATTCGCGTTTCATTCATCGCAAACAGACCCCATCCTCGATTCGTTTGAAGAGGCTGCACGGTCTGTCAGATTCCTCAAACCGCAGATTCCGGTAGTATCAACGCTACTTAGCGTAGTTGTTGACGAAACAGACATTTTCGGTCCATCTTATCTACGACGACATGCACGTGAACCTGTCAACTTTGATAGAGCAATCCAACAATCTTGCCTACAGGGTTTAGTAGACATCCAAACCATGTGGTTAGAGATTGGACCGGAGCCTGTTTGTCTGGCCATGGTTAAAACCATCCTGGGCAGTGAAATCAAAGCCTTCCCAACATTACGGAAAAGTGAGGCTCCTTGGAAAACGTCTGCAAAAGCACTGTCCGCGTTGCATTCTTTCGGGTTTGATATTACTTGGAAAGAGTATCATCGTGACTTCGAAAGCGGTCAACGCCTATTACATCTTCCTTCCTATGCCTTTGACGAAAAGAACTATTGGATTGAGTATAAGAATGACTGGCTGTTACAAAAGGGCAAGGATGTTGTCGAAAATAAGCAAGCTTCAAGAATTCCATACGGCCCAGCTACGACAACTGTGCAGACTTTGATCACAGAAGAGGTCAAGGATGGAAAGATTTTCGTTGTCTTTGAGTCAGACCTGTCCGAACCCAAGTTGAATGCCTTAATTGCTGGGCACAGTCTGAACGGACTGGCTCTTTGTCCTTCGGTGAGTTTCCCACGCTTTTTCACATCAAAATGACCGAGAGCAAAAAGTGCTAATGGAGATTCTATCAGGGTGTGTTCGCAGATATGGCTCTAACAGTTGGTAACTATATTCGGCAGACGCAGCAAGTCAAGCTACCTGTTTCCTCAGGGTCTAACATTGTTGATATGCAAATAGTGAAGCCTGTCACTATTACAGTGCCACGAGTTAAGACCCCCGAGCTTCTTAGGATAAGTGGTATGGCAGATCTCCAGAAAGGCATTGTCGAAGTTGCATTCGGTTCATACTCTGCCCAAAGTGGAAAAACGGACCAAAACGCAAAATGCATAATCGAGTTTGGTGACGCTAAGTCATGGTTGAATCAGTGGTCAAGAAGTGCATATTTGATACAAAAACGAATAGAAGATCTTGAGAGAGGAGTCAAAAACGGCGACGTGGATAAACTCTTTGAGAAAACGATCTACAGATTGTTTTCTGCTGTTGTTGATTACGATCCGAAATACCATGGCATGAAAGAAGTCATGATCAACAGCAACGAGCTTGAAGCGGTTGCATTGGTAAGGCTGTATGACGGTACTGACGCAGGCAACTTTTTCTGCTCTCCTCTGTGGCTCGATAATCTCGCTCAACTGGCTGGCTTCATAATGAATGGAGTCAACGTAGTTGATCCGCGAAAATTCGTGTATATCTCGCATGGTTGGGGATCTTACCAGCTGGCCGACAAAATAGACCCAGTAAAACCATACCATGTTTATGTTAAGATGCATCCAGCTGAGAAAAACGTTGTTGCTGGAGAAGTTTCCATCTTCCAGGGAGACATCATGATTGGGCTGTGTAGCAGCATCAAGTTTCAAAAGGTACCTCTGTCGTTGATGGAGATGCTGTTAGCACCGCCGTCTCATCATCAGCCTTCAAGCGTGCAAGCTCAAAGTCACCGCACAGCACTCTCAACTCCTAAACAGGTGCGAGTGGTTCCAGCAAGGAAGACAGTTATAACCGATTATCCTTCTGGTAAATCTACACCAGAAGTCAAATCAATGGCTTTAGAGACGATTGCTCAGGAGATAGGAGTCACGCCAGTCGAATTAGTCGACACTGCGACGTTTGTCGAATTAGGCCTTGACTCCTTGATGGCATTGACTATACTGTCTAAGCTTCGAGAGTCGCTGCAACTAGATCTCCCATCTGAAATCTTCCAGGAGCTTACAACTATTGGAGATTTGAGAGGTTACCTTGAGAAATTTGACAACACGAGTGAAAATGATGTGAACACACCGAGTAGTGACTCCATGTCGCCCGTTTTGGCCACTCCGGAGCCATCGTTTGAGAATGAGACCACCATCGCAGTTGATATACTAAACTCTGTCTATTCAATCATGGCAAACCATATCGGAGTCGAGGTAGAAGAGCTCTTGGCTGTTGACGATCTTTCTTCTCTTGGACTGGATTCGCTGATGAGTCTCAGCATTCAAGGAAGCATTCAGGAAGTGCTCAGTCTTAAGATAGACTTGCAACTAGATGGAGTTGCAAAGTTGCCTACCTTGGAAAATATTCAGGAGGCTCTCGGTCTTTCGCCTGCAGTACCAGTCACAGTGCCTCACCCGCAAATGGCAGTTACCTCACACAAGGCTTCCCCAGGCCCGTCAGCTTCGCCCTTACTTTTACAGGGGAATCCCAGATCGAATTCCAAATTTCTATTTGTATTTCCAGATGGCAGTGGATCGGCAGCCGCCTATGCCGGGTTGCCAGAAATAGCCCCTGATCTCGTGGTCTACGGCTTGAACAGCCCATTTCTGAAGGCTGCCGACAAATACAGTTGTACCATCGAAGATATATCTACGACCATGCTGGAAGCGGCTCGATCAATTCAACCGCATGGTCCATACACTCTTGCGGGCTGGTCGGCAGGGGGGATGTATGCTTTTGAAGCAGCGCGACAACTCATTCAAGCTGGTGAGATTGTATCGAAGCTTATACTCATTGATAGTCCCTGTCGATCTAAGTATGAGCCCATGCCAATTGACCTCCTGGACTTTATCATGTCTAGCACCATTCTCAAAGGTCTAACTGATAAGCCGGCGACGAAGGGAGTTGTTGACCATTTCAAATCAACCATCCGTGCACTCCGAAGTTACTCACCAACTAAAATAGACGCTTCTCGTTCACCTGAAGTGTTTATCATATGGGCTGAAAAGGGATTGAGTGAAGACTTAGAGGCCGGTGAGACGGGGAATGTGGACTGGAGCCGTGGAGTAGCAAGCTGGTTGTTTCACCGTGAGGCAAACGCTGGACCTCTGGGGTGGGAACAGTTGCTTCCTGGAGGGCGCATTTCAGTGACTAGTGTGGCAGGTAACCATTTCTCCATGGTCAATCCTTCTAACGTAAGTACATCATATTACAGTCTTTGGAACATAGATTTATCCTAATGTCGTGTCTTACAGAGCCAATCCTTGAGCCGAGCCATTGCAGACGTAATGCGAGGCGACTCGAGGGATAGGAAGCAACAGTGGAGGATATTTTAGTTTGTGAGAAAGAAAACATATGGGAACAGTAATATCTTCCATACATTGATATCTATTTGTTTGCAAACTAGCTCTAGATGTTAATAAAATGCATAAATACGATATATCAATACCTAGGTAGACGCGGTTCAGTGTTCCTCTGAAAACTTCCATATTGCGTATATTTTTCCACCTTGTATAATAAAATATCCTGCCTCAATGAGTAGGCATCTTGACTGAGCTTGACAGAAGAGCCCGCATGTCACAAACTTTCATCGTCTACTTTGTTTCTCACTTAATGCCATACTTCGGCTATCAATCCTTTTTGCGGAATTCTAGGTATATACAGACAGGGTAGACAAGGCGTCTATTCTACAGATATTCAAGGACTATGCCAACTAATAATATCATCTTCAACTATTCCCAATTTCATCACTCGTCTCATCCCGCACAGAAAAATGCTTGTACGAAACTGTGCAGTGGCTATTGGTTTATCACATGCATAATGTTACATATCAAGTGCTGTTTGTTAGTTATGTGTTTGACCTTTGATTGATCAGCTCGAAAATATTTTCTTTTCATGAAAAAGGAGTTCGTCGAATAAGAAAGTCGCCTTCGAAAAATAAATTACCAAATAATCCGCCTAGAGTTACGATAAGTCGCCGAACGCCGCGTTCTCATTCGCTAGCCTTGTGTATTATTCGTATCAGTACGCCGAAGCCCTAATTATCTCCATACTCCCTTGATCTAGTCCAGTTGCGTCGCGATTTCCAACCCGACGAAAATAATATCACCGGTTGGCTTGCTTTCAAATCAATGGATACTCGCGTAGATCCCTCGGGGCCGCTTATTTCATAGTTCGGTTCCTGAATCTAGTAAATGCTTGAGACAGAGGCTCAGAATGCTTAAAAATCGGAACAGATTTGAGGTATCATTGATCCTGACTGGTTTATATTAACTGTTCTTCTTCGTTATTTTCATTCAGTTCCTGTCACTATCCGACCTCATCTCTTCCATTACTTGTCCGCCACGGAGTGCTAAACAGCAACAATGGCAGTAACGGACACAGTACCTGTCGATTCGACCTACCAGGGCGACACAACCTCAACATCCCCAGCACACTCCTCAGGCAACACCACCGATATTGAAAAAGCCGGCGACGACATTGAGGTAGCTGCCGCGCCGGAAGAAGATCCCCATCCGGCCACGGGATTCAAATGGTGGCTGCTTCTCATTGCCATCTACAGTACCACATTTCTCTATGGATTGGACAATACTATCGTTGCCGATGTGCAGGGTTCTGTTGTCGAGAGATTTGGCCAGGTAGCAAAGCTGAGTTGGATTGGCACTGGCTTTCCTCTTGGATCCGTCGCAGTTATTATGCCATTGTATGTGGCCTCTCACGATGAGATTGATTTCTTCGGCTAACGTGTGCACAGTGGTTTTGCGTATGGAACGTTCAACAATAAGTGGGTATATATCATTAGCCTGGTAATCTTCTCGACTGGAAGTGCTATCTGCGGTGGTGCACCTACCATGGATGCTTTGATTGTCGGGCGTGTTATCGCAGGTGCTGGCGGTGCTGGACAGTATCTAGGGTTAGTATTCATATATCATTTCTGCTTAGTTGGGAACCAGACTAATCAGTGTACAGTGTGCTCAATCTAATTACCCGATTCACTACGATGCAGGAACGATCTCACTACATGGGAATGACTGGTTTGACTTGGGGAGCCGGCACAATTTTGGGTCCTGTCATAGGCGGTGCCTTTGCCGATTCCTCGGCGACCTGGCGCTGGGCTTTCTACCTCAATCTGGTTATCTACGGTGTTTTCTCGCCTATCTATTTCCTTTGGCTTCCTTCTATCCCCGTAATTGCCGAGAAATCATTTTGGAGCAAGTTCCTCGCGATGGACTGGGTTGGTATTACCTTGAATGCTGGTATCTACCTCACAGTAAGTTCTTCCTAAAAACGGAAAAAGAGACCAATTCTAACTTCAAGATGTAGTGGGTGATGGCTCTGACTTTTGGCGGTGCTACCTACGCCTGGAATTCGGGACAAGAAATCGCCCTCTGGGTCGTATTTGCTGTTTTGTTGCTAGGATTTGCTCTCCAGCAGTATTTCTTGGTTTTCACTAGCGTCAAGCAACGAATCTTCCCCGGACATTTCCTCAAGCGCCGAACATTGGTTCTATGCTTTATCGCCACCAACTGCGCCGCAACTTCATTCTTCGTCATTGTGTACTATCTGCCGATCTATTTCGAATTTGTGAACGGTGACGGTGGCTTAAAGTCTGCAGTTCGCCTCCTGCCTGTTGTCTGCACTTTTGTCTTTTGGTGCATCGCCTCTGGCACAGCAATGCCATACGTGGGATACTATTTCCCCTGGTATGTCGTCTCCGGCATCCTGATCGCAGTTGGTGGTGGTTTGATGTATTCTGTGGATATCAACACATCTACCTCTGCGATCTACGGATATTCAGTTCTTATCGGCTGTGGAGGTGGTGCTATCATGCAAGCTGCCTATTCGATTGGACCTGCAAAAGTTATTCCAGTCTGGGAAGACATTCCTGCGGCTATTGGATTCATTAATGTTGCCCAAATCGGTGGTATTATGCATTCACTTGCTATTTCTGGGGCCATTTTCCAAAACTATGCTTTCAGGTATGTGAGCGAAGCACTTGCGGATCTACACCTCACTGCCGGAGAAATTCAGTCTGCTATCGCGGGGACGACGAGCACCGTATTGAAGAACCTTTCTCCGGAAGACCAGGCTCTAGCAACTCGGGCCATTATTCACGCCATGCAAAAGGTATACATCTTGATCCTGGTAGCGGGCGCGGTATGTTTCATCTGCGGAGTCTTGATGCGACGTGAGAAGTTGTTCATGGAAAAGGCCGCTGCTGGCTAAGGCATATTAAATGTCAGTGTCAGAATCAAACGATGTGTGCCTGAGAGGAAGTTAGACCGTATGAGTCTTAGGAGCTTCAGAGTTGTTGCATAAAAAAGCGTGGTTGCTGCTGGGATACTGAAATTTGATTCATACTAGATTGGTGTATAGCTATTTTAATGATATTTATTAGTTTAATTAAATATTATGTATTTATTATATTCTCTTCTAGGCTATTGTGACGGCTGTACGCGCTGCTCAGCGTCTTATACGATGTAGCCCAGTCTCGTACGGAAGCCCTAAGCCCTAGAGACAGAGATTCCCTTCAACCTCATGCTTTCCTAATTAGGCACCGCCGCAGGACTAGTACATATATAGAAGCTATAATAATATATATAAACTTCTTTTCTTTTTTTCTTTTCTTCGCCACCACACCAAATACACATGTACCTTCATCGAGGTGGGCGCGTTGAAGATTGTATTTATTTTCATTCATGCATCTGGCAACTAATCAATCTGTAATGACTGTCTTCATTGCGAGAGCTCAGCGAAAACCTTACAACACTAGGATAAAATAATATGCACTTGTTTTAGGGCTTCTTGACGGTTCATAGCCTTGGTGCCTGAGGCAACAGCGAGTCAATGCACTAAACCTGATAGAGCAGAGTTGGCAGCTAATCCTAAAATAGTCTAGTTTGTGCCGATACGCTCTCCCGGCTTTGAAGAACAAAACATCAACTTCAGAACTTGAGGATGTGCCAAGGATGGATAAATGCACACGATGATAGATCAATTGCCTCAGTGATATAGCATCCACCTACCTAAGCCGACGCAGTTATCCTATACAAAAATACAAATAGATGAAGCGAGCAATCAATCCACCATCATGCCGTCACTCTTCTCTTCACCCGCCATCATCTTCTCCCTGGCCGCGCTCATGCGATTCGGCCTACTCTTTTACGGTCTCTATCAAGACAACCACTCAGCCATGAAATACACCGACATCGACTATATGGTCTTCACCGATGCATCCCGTTTCATGGCCGAGGGTCAATCCCCTTATCTGAGGGACACCTATCGCTACACCCCCCTTTTAGCATGGTTCCTGATCCCAACGACATGGGAACCGGGTTGGCTCTGGTTCTCCTTTGGGAAAGTCCTGTTCGCGATTGCGGATTTGGTGACCGGGTGGCTTTTGTTACTTGTGCTTCGAACGGAGTTTCCGGCGATGAGTGAGAAGTCAAGGTTGAGGTATGCTAGTATTTGGCTGTTGAATCCTATGGTTGCGACTATTAGTACGCGTGGAAGTTCGGAGGGGTTGTTGGGTGTTATGGTTATCGCGCTTTTGTGGGCTGTGCTCAATCGACATGTCATGTTTGCGAGCTTCCTCTTGGGTTTGGGTGTGCATTTCAAGATCTATCCGTTCATTTATGCGCCGAGTATTATCTGGTTTCTGTCGGCTACGACTACACCGACAACAAGCCTGTTGAACAGATTAGTCAACTTCATCACCTTCGATCGTATCAGGGTGACCATCATCTCGCTACTCACATTCATCGGCCTAAACCTGTGGATGTATTTCCTCTACGGCCACCCATTCCTCCAACACACCTACTTCCATCACCTCACCAGAATCGACCATCGACACAACTTCTCTCCTTACAACACCTTACTCTATCTATCAGCAGCCACAGATGCCACCGACGCTGCAAATCAAGGAATCAAATTCGAGTCCGTCGCATTCTTGCCGCAGCTTTTCCTCTCCGCGTTCGCTATCCCACTAGCGCTCGCGAAGAAGTCGTTACCAGGAGCTATGCTTGCTCAAACATTTGCATTTGTTACTTTTAATAAAGTTTGTACGAGTCAGGTCAGTTATCCCGGTCTGCTTGTTCTCCCAAGCGTTACTGACTAAGAATTGGGCAGTACTTTCTGTGGTATCTCGTCTTCCTACCACTCTACCTCCCCTCATCATCGTTCATTAGCAATCCTGTCCTCGGTATTGGGGCGCTCGTCATGTGGATAGTCTCTCAGGTATGCTGCCCACTACTCCTCTGTGTTTATATCATCTTATTGACAATACTCAAGGCATTTTGGCTCCACCAAGGCTTCCAACTTGAGTTCATGGGCCTTTCAACCTTCCTTCCAGGACTGTGGCTTGCCAGCTTGGGATTCTTTATCGTCAATTGTTGGATTTTGGGTGTCATTGTTTCTGATATCGGAAAATGGCCAGCAAAAGAGAAGGATGTTAGGGGTGTAGTACAGAAGAATAAATAAGTCTCTCTTCGTGAATGATATTCTGAGCATGGGAAGTGTGTTCCTTGGAGGTCGTGGGTAGAAGGGGTGGCACTTGTATAATATGTATATATTGAAACTTTTATTCATTTTGAACCTCCATATATCAGAAATGAAATACCACATTATAAACATAGATGGCACCCACATGTGTCTACATTACGCTAATAGAAAGTAAACCGAAGAGAAGTTCGTATATTGAAATGAGAGAAATAGCATATGCAAACAGCAGTACAGAATCCATGGCGCCAAACACGCTCCGAGCATACAAACAAATGGGTATTGATGCGAGAAAATAGACAAACAGATTTTGGCAGAAAAAAAAAGACAGAAAGAAAGAAAGAAAAGATCATGAAGTCGGACAGATTCGTGAGATGATGGGCTGCATAAGGTTGAAGGAATGGTGTGTTTGTTGCCTGCTTCATGATTTGGCTGCATCGGATAGAATCCTGTAGGTGTTGATGTTGATGCTCGGCGGTCTTGTACGAGGGTATACGGCTCCGATGATGACGTTATTTGGGCCGTACTGAGTGAAAATACCGTCTGCTAGTTCGACAAAGTGGGCTGTAGGTCGGACTCGAGAAAGCGTCTCGACAATTTCATGGCTCCAGATTCCTGTACATTTGTTATCGGCCAGATGGAAATAAGGATTTAAGACAGCGCATTGAGAATCAAGATCGATGAATCGGATGCGGATGTAGGAAAGATCGAGATATGTGTCCAAACAGCGGATTGAGCTCAGCGCTAGCTTTTCAAATGAGTCGATAAATCTCATGTTGGTAACACCTGGTGGCTCATCCAATAGCGGGGATAGCAATTCGTTCCTGTCGTCCTTACAACACGTCTTGACAACAAGATCCACAGATCGAAGTCGGGCATCTTGTGGGTGGTCACGGGTAACTGCCCTTGCGGTGTTGAAAAGATCTGCACAAATATAGCCAGTCAAGGACAAATGCTCTAGTTGAGGTACTAGCCGGCCTAGCATTCGACACATATGGTGGTGCCCAATCTTCCCGCCCAGCCAGTGCGACTGGTCCTTGCTATGGAATCCTTCCAGGCTGATATCCAGATGTATCAAGTTCGACGACAGCGTCGACAGAGCGCCACAAATGGTGTGATAGGCTTCTATCTTGGGTTTGGCATACGCACAATGCCACTCTCGTAATGAAGGAAGAGCTTCCGATATCGTCGTCCAGTGTTGGTAATCACGCATGATGTTCCAAGCCCCACGCATGAAGAGTGTTCGTATATTCGGAAGTTGTTCGAGGTGGTAGTCCCCTGATAAACCTGATGGGTCATTTGCAAAGTGCTTGACCAAGGGGGGCTTCTTGCAGTGTCCGGCTTCTAGAGTCAATATCCGCGTTTCAGGAAAGACATCTTTGATGTGTCGAAAGATCTCCTCCAAACTTGCATTATGGCTGGCTACATGGAATGCGAAGTTGTTTGGGCTACGATTTCTGTTATCTGACAAATCCCAGTCTGGCGCAACAATCTGTTGTTGCGCAAAACCATTGTTGTGTCCAAGCAGCCCCGCTTCCTCGTTCAGATATCGCCGGATCGGGGGTATCTCGCGCAAGTGCGGTGCCACGTTTTTGTGGGCCCTGTTTCCCCATACCGGTATCCAGAATTCGATATGGCGGACGTGGCATACGAGGTGAGGATGGTTTCGAAACCAAACTTCGCATTCGGCGAGGCTGTCTGTCGTCCCTTTGACCTTGACTACGAACGTCTTAGACGGGCCAATTTCAAGAAGAAAAAAAAAAAAAAAATGGAAGAAAAGAGAACTTACTGTGTCTGTATATCCGTTCCTGTACGAGATCTCGCCATATCGGAGAGATCAAGGCAAGATTAGAAAGATCCTTCCGTCGGGGATGTCGAAGAGCCCTGATCCAACTCCGGGCGTCCGGCTGGCCAGGAACAATACTGCCCGATCCAGAGGTCCGCTCGCCAAACAGGTGATCTATGATAGCTTCGTGGATATCGAACGGCAAATCATTGAATTGTATCTCTGATTGACTGGCGTGACTTGAAAATATCATTGAGTCATCCGAATCTTCCATTTCAATATCCATGCTAGGGAGGCGGTCGAGTGATACTGTGAGGGAGTATGTTGAACTGACAGCATCATCATCATTTTGGTACGCGTCTTTTGTAGGTATGCTCGTCGATTTATGATAATGCACGGGGGATGATAAGGGTAGTATCGGCGAGTTCACGGAGACTGGACGCGGCGGAGGGACGGTAGAAATCATGGCGACGTGGATGAGTGACGATGACAGGGTGGATGGTTAATCGTAGAGTGTTGAGTTTCTAGTTTTGTTCTGTCGTCGAGAAGTCAAGCTCAATGTAATGAGAGTGACGTCCTTATCGTGATCGACTCGACTTGACGTAGACTCTCAACCCACCTAGCGTGGCCCCGTCGGTTGGGCTGCTGGTGGGTAAACTTTGTTTTGGCAGACCTGTCAATCGCGTCGATCGTTTGAATTGACTCTGTATTCACAGGAACCTGGCGTAAAAGGCGTAGAAAACGATGATAGATGGTGGGAAGGATCCGTGGGTTCAGGTCGATGGACTGATCGAAGTGACGGAATCGAGGAGACTAGATATCGTATTGCAAGCCAATATGGATTGAACGCGTGACAAGATCCAGGCACAAGGCGGAGGAATGAGTAATATTGTCAGAAAACGGAAAAGATGAGACGACGGAAAGTAGAGTCGGTGATGTGCCTTGATAAGAACATACGACGGACAGGATGAAGTCGGGAAGGAAGATTAACTAATTTTGAAGGTGGAGACCTAAAAGGGAAATGGTTTCACTTGGCGCCCGCCCAGCCCCGGCCAGCTGATTGCTTATTTATAGTAGTTGATGTAACTACAATACATAGTTCAGATAAGTACTTTGTAACTTCTCAAACTGGCGAGAAGAAGAAATGGTTCTACTTTCGCCTTCTACGGAATTTGAATCGAAGCTCATCATCGTCACTTTGACCTTCATCGTCGTCGCTCTTAGGTCGGGTCTCTCTCGTCCTCTTTTGACCGGCACGTTGACTTGGTTGTGATATTGGTGTTGCTGAAATACGAGAGACTTCGGACCGTCCACGGTTAACTGAGGACGCAGTGGCTGGTTCTTCTGATATAGCCATAGAAATTTGACTTCCACTGCGGCTCGAAGATTTTTGGGTCGTCTGTTGCTGACTCGTGCGACTGAAAATTGGTTCTGGGCTGTCTTCTCGCTCGTTACTCTCCCAATAGTGATCGCCGACGCCGTACTCCTTACGCTTGACTTCATCCAAGGGTACAATAACCGCTTGAATGCGAGACCTAGCGACGGAATGATCGCCCCTTCGACGAAATTTCTTGAAATTCTTGCGCCCATTCCAACGCTCATCCCACCGATCAGTCTCCTCAACTGTCACGGAGTCCTTTTTGCGTACGGGCATCTCATATTCTTCGACAATGACAAGCTTCTTCATATCCTCAACAGTCATTCCTTCGATGGCCTCTTGAAAGGTAATTTCAGCTTCGTGCTTTCGTTCTTGCGCGGCCGCCTCCTCTTCTTCACGGTGGCGACGAGCTTCTGCGATTACGTCCACTTTCTGCCGTTTTGGTTTTGGTGCTTCTTCTTTTAATTCCTGCTCACGGAATGAACGAGAACCGCTTTCCACCCTTCGGCGCTTCATTGCGCTCGCTCCCGGGAGAAGTCCGGCCATGTCATCTTCTTCCTCTTGTTCTTCTACTCTCATTGACGACACAGATGGCTGCTGAGACGGTTTGGAGGTATTGTTCGGCAAAGGCTCGAAAGTCTCCTCGGCAGCTTCGATGAGGTCAGAGTGGTAAGCTGGCACGGCTTCCATATCAAAACCGTCATCAAACTTCTTCATTCTACTGACAAAAGGCCGGCTTTGCGATCGAGCTGATCGTTTGCTTTGTGTCTGCGACTGCGTCTGTTCCATCATCGTGGTATCTTCCTGTTGAGTAGTGAAACCTTGTGACGCATCGGCTTCTGGGGCTTGGGCATTCTCCACCACACGTTGTCGAGCATTTCCTCCTTTCGAGGGCTCGGGCACGCTGGGCGCTTCGTCACGAGGCAAAGGCCGACATAGTGATGTGGCGTCAACATTGAGAATTGCATCGAGGAACTCGCTTTGCTCAATGACACGCTGGTCCATCCTCAAAGCAACCTGATTACCTAATTCTATGGACCAATCTTCAAAGCCTTTTGCTCTGAATCTGACCAGTACCACTCCGCCTCCACCATCCCGTTGATTGTCGATGCCCTTCTCTCCTCCGGCGCTTCGCATGAATTGAAACAGCTCTTCTGCAGTAGTCTCTCCATTTTGTACCTTGAAAAGCAACGATTTACCATGACCATTATTGATTGGCTGGGATAGATTCTCAAACTGACTAGCATCGCAAAACACGAACGTATACCCTTCGAAAACTCGTACTCGATCCGGATTTGGAGCAAAGGCTTCGGCTGGTCTCTGTACCGGTTCTTTGCCGGCCGGAGGAAGGTGTTGATTAGCATCGGGCCAGTGTGCGTCAAAATCAACCTCTAGTGGTGAAAGAGATTCCGTAGTCTCCAGGTCACCCGGTGTAGCGGCGTAAACCAGCGCATCGAGGTACGAATCGCTAACGATATACTTGGCGTTGATCAAAGCTTGCAACCCCTTGGCAGTATTCCGCTTGTTTTGTACGACATGCGTAGTTTTTTCGACATAGGGTATTATAGTCTTGATATCGAGTTCTTCGAGACGGTTTCGTACAGGGCCGAGTGGATCTTTCGCTTTGAGCTCTTTCGTCGAAAAGGAGAAACTGAGTACGACAGGTTGCCATTTTATTCTGAAGAAAAGCGCATAAGCGTTAGCAAGGACGTAGGCGCAACCATTTGACGATTGCTTTGTCTCACTTAAGTGCTTGTGGATATTTTCCCAGTAGAATCGCATGTTCATCCTCCGTCAGAACTGAGCTAGACCCTTTGATCTGAACACCATCGACAGTGGTTCCGCATTTTGATCCTTGGTCGGTAACTGTAAGCTTCGACTTTTTGTGTACGTGAGACTAGATGGTAATTAGTTGAACGGACGATTTTGTACATATTAACCAACGTACTCCGTCACCGGGTTGTACAGACGCAACCTCGATCACCAAATGCTTTCTCGATATGGACTGATGTTGAATGACATGACGGACTAGCAGAAGAAAGTCAGTTTACTGCAATGTTGTTCAATAAAAGATACGTAAGTTGATCTAACCTCCCTCTGACTTGATGCGACCGAAGAGATATTTCTTCCCCGGCTTCAGCCAGACACGTTTACCTGCCAGCCTTGTTAGCGACTGTTCAAGCATAGAGTGGTGTCAATTCTGATATACCTTCGAGCAGATCTCCATCCGACTCGAGCACCCACATATCAAATATGCGAGAAACCGATAATGAGTGATGGTCGTCCGATGTTGTCGCAGGAAAGATGATTGTCCCAAGTGAAAGCTGATAAGAGCAACCCGAATGTGACGCGTGATCACATGACCTGGCGTGTTAATTTTGTCAGGAAAGTGCCGGGCGCCGTTAGTGGTGCCTTCCCTCTATAAGCCCTCAGGCCTCACTTAATGCGTTACATGAACACACCAATACAGCGGCAACTAGAATTCATAATCTCAACGTTTTATCACATGATGTCCAATGCGGCGAAGTCTGTATGGAACCATAAAAGAAGGAAAGAAAAAAAAAAGGAAAAAAGTAGCTAGCTTAAGCCCAGTCAGTACATTGCAAACTCATACGTCATTGCGTTCCGCGTTCGTAACTGTCGGTTCGTCCGGTCCAAGATCAGCTC
Organism: Talaromyces pinophilus; assembly: GCA_001571465.2. Classification (NCBI taxonomy): domain Eukaryota; kingdom Fungi; phylum Ascomycota; class Eurotiomycetes; order Eurotiales; family Trichocomaceae; genus Talaromyces; species Talaromyces pinophilus. The sequence goes on along the minus strand of CP017344.1, from coordinate 482,446 downwards.
AATTGGATTGGGAACAGGCTCGTCCGACTAGCCTATAAGTTGAAGCAAAAGGGAATATACTTTGTATTCCTATTATTCTGCTTGCTAACTAAGAAACGGGGGTGCCGGGGGTACGGCACGCATATATGCTCTCTTCGTACGTACTCCGGAATGTGTATAACACATTCCGGCGCGTGTATGATAGAGCCGGGGGTTGCCAGTAGGCCAGCCAAGATGCCAGGCAGTACGCCAGGCATTCTGGTAAGCAATATGCCGGGGTTTGTCAAGATAAGGGCATTCTCATGCCGGGGCATAAAGCATATGTGAATTGACGTTCCGACAATTTCCTTTATTCTTATAAAATCTTTGCCTCTTTATTCTTCTTTATTCTTTTACAATATTACACATTATTTCTCTTTACTTCACTGATCAAATAACCTGCTAAAAGTGTGTTCTACCCTTTTAGTATTGGACCATCACCACGGGCCTGCATTAGTATAGGATTTATATATTATAAGATGATAATAATGCTTGTTATGCTCTGTATTATATTTAATATATATCTAGCTCCTAGAATCTATAATAAGGAAGGAGATTCTTGACTGGGCTCTAGTTGTTATTACTCTAAGGAGATATAACTAAAAGATAGGTTTATAAGGAAGCTGATTAGAGCCTTAGTTGTATAATTTAGATATTAGTTGTAATAAGCTAAAGGTATCTAATACCCACTTCTATTAATAGCATGAAGATGGCTAGGATAGGATTCTAACACAGTTTGAGGGCTATCTATGTATGAATACCGTGATGCTGTCTGGATCTCGATTGTTGTCAATATATTGAGCACTATGTAAAGGTCAGAGAAAGAAAGGATTGAGAGTTGATAGATTACATGAGCCACCGCGATATTTCGTAGATTAGACTACAGTGTTAAAATTTTAGGGCAGTAGTTGCCCTAGCACCATGAAGAGTTAAGATCTCGACTGCAGAATGCAAACCAGTAAGCTTTAGTAATCGAGCAAGGAGGGAATTGAGATAGCTGCTGAACTAACAACCCCTGAGACCCATCAGACCGATCGAATCTTGGTCAGACTTCCAGGAGCAGGAGTCCTCCAAGAGGGCTACTTTGCTTTCCGCCGTACTACCTTTTTAGACCAACCAATTGAGGCAAGAGTCCTGCTGTAACAATCCGTAATTTTTGTGTTAGCTAACGCTGACCGATGGATAACTGGATAATGATTATTTCAGCTTCTTTCCAACAATGTTCACTTCGTGGATGTGGAGCGAAGTCGTTGAGAATTGCAGGTACAGTATTATTGATAAAATTATTTTTCATGCCCAGATAGACACCATTCCTTTCAATTATCTTTCTCTTTTTTTCCCCAGATCAACAGACTTTACCAATGAGTTCACTAAAAGCATGGCTCACACCTATGTGCAGCCAAAAGCCTGCCTTTGTTCATGCAACTGAGTGTGTGTCTATGTTAGCATGTCCTTGGTGCGGTCAAGAAAACCCTAACAAAAGGGATAAAGAAAGACAGCCTCAAACTACCACCATGTTCATGAGGGGAAACTGATTTTGCAAGGCGCTGTACTTGTATCCTTTCCCATTCCTATGTTAAAAATTTTGCATACAGAAAGGGTTTTCCAGTAAAGCGGCTGTCGGCTTCCGTGATCGAGGAACTCGCTGTAGCATCGATATGAGAAATGAAGCAAGACTTCGGACATTATCCGTACCAAAATCCGAAGCCAGCTTTTCCTTGAGACATACAGTGAAATTTTGGAGCATTTCCCGTTCATCATGAATCTTGTCAATAAGAGCTCTATGCTCACTATCAATTTTCTCAGCTGTGATAACAAATGATCCCAAGGGGAAAAGTGGCTCGTTTGTCGCTAACTCAAATATCTTTGTATTGTAATTAGGTTCATGTGTACTTGGAAGATGTGAATAAATAAGGTCACTCACTAAGGTTACTTCTTTTCCTGCTCCAAGACAGCACTTCCTGGTAGCACATAGTTATTGTCGGGGGTAGAATCAAATTTTTCAAGGCATTTGAAATGACCAGGTCTAATTTCTCCATTGTCTGATCGAAGTATCTCGAGCCCCGGTTCTTTCCATCTTCTTCCTCGATGGCAAACACTGGGTCTTCTCCTCTGGGTAATGACACGGAGATAATAGGAGACATACTGTCAAGAAGCACAGATGCAGACGCCATTAGATTGTCGATACAGTCCAGTTCGCAAGAAAAGTCTGATGCGCAAATTGCTGGGACGTTTCGTCTGAGATCCAGTTCTTTCGATAGGTGGCTTACGGCAAGCCGGAGTAGATACCATTGGTTAAAGAGATAACAGACTCCTTGAGACTGTTCCTTTGGTGTTTGATTGATTATCGGTGTTGTGTAGTCAGTCCACTCGCCAGGGACGTGAAATGACCAGCTCCGGAGTCGTTCAGACAGACGCAACAAGTCTGTTTGCAAGTGTACGTACGCGCTGCAGTTCTCACTTGCTAGGCTGTGCTGTATAGATAACATTATAAAGCCACAGGCGTCGAGCTCTGTTGCGGGAGTATAACAATCACACAGCTGGCTAACCTTGTCATCTAGAATCCACAAGTCCCAATTCTTTCTGTCTGCCTTGACACCAGATATTGCGAGGCTGACTGAGTTGTGTCGCACAGCATTGAAAAGAGCTATTGATGTGCTATCTTGGAAATTCAATGCGCCTCTCCTTCTAATCAAAGCCTCAGCACCATCCTGATGGATTTTCAACGTTGCTGTCCTCCTTGCTCTGTGTTTATTATTACTATTTTGTAAATATTCTCCATGTCCAAGAAGAACAACGGCGGCAAGGGTTTCGGTTTCCACACTTTTGACAGGGTCTTTGGTGGCGCCTAGAGTATGTTGAATGGCTCGAGACATTAATTTACACTGTGCCTCATGGCAGGGTCTGCTCATGTCGCTAAAGCCCATGACCAAGACAGCCAGCCAGGATGTAGCCAGCGCAAGGGGAGAATCAGAAGTGACTCTTTGATAAAGAGGCTGCAGAAAGTCGAAATGCCCATGGCTTAGTTTGGTATCCTTGTTCTGTATCAGAGTACTTGAGTTGAAAAACATAGCCAAGGCCCGTAGCTCTATGCTCTGGGAGAGACATCTAGACATCGAGGGGGATGTTTGCTGAAGAGCAAAACTAGGTCCTTCTGGAGAACACGGGACTGAAGTATGAGTATCCTTCCTTCCGCGGCCACTGTTAAAATGCCGGGACACCACAGAGTCGGTCTGGTTCTTAAGGATTGAGTCGAGCTCGTGGCCATATCCTGGACAGATATATTTCAACCTGGTACACTGCCAACATGCTGGACGCTTGAAGTCACACTGCCAGACCGGTTAGTTTGGGATTGGACAGGTTTCCTTTCTGCTTGAAATTGCTCATTGTACATGCCTTGATATGTCGCTCTTTGCACCTTTGACAGCCCCTTGCCGGGCCGTGGTAAACCATGAAGAATGAGTAACGCTTGCCTTGATCGAATTATCTAGGTTGCCACCTCGTTTACTCACGCAACGATAATTGTAAGCGAATGTATATCGATCCTTTGATCCGGTCCTTCCGCACCTCCGCGCAAGTGTTGGAACCAATGCTTGGCACTCCAAATATGGATTAGTTCCTGTAGATCTAGCAATCTGACGCTGAGACGACCAATGGGAGGCTTATAATCATCAAAAGCGTACCTAAGATCCTTAAACAGCATAGTGGAATACACAAACCCCTGAGCGAGGGAATAGGCACATCGGACTGACCAACCTTACCACAATCCTTGCTTTTGTGATCCGGGACCAGGTTAAACCGACAGTAAGTTTTGCATTTTAAATTTCCATGCAATCAGTCTTGGTGCCTCCTCGATGCAGCGGCCATCAACATTTCCATCGCGAGGGGTATTGAATATAGGACGTGCATGGAGGCCACTCCTAGTCAAATATTATTGCTGAGTTCTGAGCGTCCGAAGTACATACGTCGTAGTAGTAGAGCTCCGAGGATGAGCCCAGAACCAAGCCCCTAATCCGACAAGCATCAAACTCTATCTCAAGCATTGCCCACCTGGGTTAGTCTCGCGAAGAGCTAGCCCTAACCCTATACCTAAGAAAGTGTCAGATAATCCGGATATCCAAATGAGGCAGTCAATCAGAAGCTTTACGTTATGCCCCCCAAATTTATTCCTATGATAGATCACAAATCACGTCAACCCTACACACAAAATAAGCTCACCAAAAAGTCTATAAAAACCTGGCATTGGAACCTCATGTATTCAGACAGGCAGACAGAAGACAATACATACAATCTCACTAGTCAATTCCTCCTTTTCCATCTTGTAAGGTACTATTGAGGATTCGCCTGGAGTAAACCCATCAATCAAACAGTAAGCAACAATATCGACGCGGGGTGTCTTGGAGATCCAGACACACGCCCAGGGTGCCGAGTGGAAACAGAAGCCTTTTCACCCAGGCTAAGTGATCACATGCAACAATTCAGGGAGTAGGCTTCAGCTGATGTCTACTAGAAGGCTATCGCAACAATTACTAAAATCGGAAATACAGTTTTATTCCCTCATTTTCAGGAGGACACGATAGGAGCGCCAGTATAGCTTACCTATGTATATAAAGAGGCTTCATCACTCCGTCTATGGTCGTTCTACTTCAAAATTTCTCCAAAAAGAAACCCCCCCCCCCAAAAATCGAAATGACAACCTGCAAGTATATCAACAAATTGCAGGGCAAGCACGTCCTAGTCTTTGGTGGGACGTCCGGAATTGGCTATGCAGTTGCAGAAGCATTAATTGAACATAAAGCACTAGTAACTATAATCGGATCCAACTCCGACAGACTCGATGATACTGTCAAACGCCTTCTTGTATCCTACCCAGATACGAAAGATGATCAAGTCAACACAATTCTATGTGATCTATCACGGCTTGATGGCTTGGAGGCCAGGATCCGTGAGACTCTCCGAATTGCATCTCGAGATGAAGCGCAAAAGATCGATCACATTGCTTTTACTGCTGGTGATCCACTAGATGTTGCTGGTGGTATTACGGGTACCGATATTGAACTCATCAATAAATTGATGGCGGTGCGAGCCTTTGCGCCCGTTCTAATTGCCAAAGTTATTGCCACCAGTGAATATATGAACATATCAGCAGCGTCATCATTTACTTTCACATCCGGAACCGCTCATATTCGTCCCCGGAAGACTTGGCCAATCGTCTCTATGATTTGTGGTGGACTTCATGGTTTGGCCAGCGGTTTGGCAGTTGAACTTGCACCAGTTCGGGTCAATGTTGTTAATCCTGGCTTCTTCCAAACGCGGCTTGCAGCACGTCTTCCCACCGAAGTGTTAGAGAAGGCCAAAGAAGCTTTGTTGACGAAGAGACTAGGGCAGCCAGAGGATATTGCGGAGGCTTACCTCTACATCATGAAAGATGCAGCTGCTGATGGGACTGCAATTCAATCTGATGGTGGTAAAGTTCTAGCGGGATGAGAGTAGCAGAGCTAAGGATATCCCAAATAAAGAGCTGCCAGCTCTTATTATGACTTGGCTGTTTGATTTGAATCTGTCAATGCGATTTTATTGTTGTTACCGCTGTTCTTCTCCTGCTTGATTTGAGGCCCTACTAAAACATACAAAATTTTCGGTTTGGTATCTGGGACAGACTATGAATTAAGCAGGCAAGCAAGCATATAAAACGTCGACGCCAAAATAGCCGGTAAACCCTAGATACCATGAGTAAGTGGACACCGCATTGAGGTTAGTCTCATTTGCTTGAATATTTTATCATCTAGGCCATTACGGGAATGGCTCTCTTCCAAAATACAATACCTACTTTGTATGATAAACTTTCAATGTCACAAGATGCCTACTATCGAAACTATATGTGAACCTTTGCTGGAAAAAGCATTCGCTGATCGAAAATGCCTTTATCACGCATCTTCAGCTTGACATCCAACCCCTTTTGAAAACACCAGCCATCCAGGTTGCATCGTACCTCTCGGGATCAACCAGAGTTATTTCGAACCTCGGCAGTAATTGCGGACCAGCTTGAAATTTTGAGAAGTGCTATATTTTGACTATCGTATTGCCACTTTTCGATATCTCCAAAATAATGAACCGTAGCCTTAGGAATTAAGACTATAGGGGGTCAATATATTTACCCCGACAGAAGTAAGCTTGATTTACTTACGGATGGAGCACCCTAGAACTGATAACGGCTTAGGGTTTAAAGTATGAGCCGTATCCGCTCAATCCGCAAGTATCCGACAGCTTTCACATTTGAAAGTAACAGTGCCACGACAACCGCCACCAACCTCTTCGGCGTTTATTTTATACAATTTCGAATGACCTCACATTTAATATTGCTCCATGATGCTTTTCACATATGAGTTGACTATTGCGAACGTTGTATATTTGATATCGTTTGATTTTATTTACCATCTATGAGAAAAAATTTCTTCTCTACACCATCAGGAGCAACTATGGCTTTGGTGATGTTCCAGGAGAAGTGAAGCACATCCGGCTCTCGTGAGACATGATCTTCTGGGTGTAGAAATATCCCAAAATCTCGTTTCAACTCCGCATTTTCTGTAATTTGAGGATGGTAGTTAGCATTGCCTGCGAGAAGATCCAAATGCTTGGCGACGTCTTGATAATAGACAATGAACAAGATTATGGACAGAACCAATGGAGTCAACATCAGAATTCGGAGTGGATCTTTCCAACACAGTTGTGCCGTGGTACAGTGGGCGTAGATTCCTTCTGTCTTCTCGAACAAACCATCTTTGCTGTTGAGCACCGACTCTTCTGCTCGTGACATTATGGAGTGTGAATCGCTGCAGAAAACGTAATCGGTTCGGGCACCGCGTCGTATTCAAAATAGACATTCAACATACGATACCGTGTCCTCGGGTCTTTTGAAAAAAGTTTAACATTCGATCTAGAAAACTTTCGACGTTGTCAGATTTTCGTGTGATTATGGCAACTGGCTAGTACTTTATGTAGAACTACGGAGCACACGTGGAGTCTAGTGCTAGGATGATTTCCCATCAGCTCAAAGATGTGAACCCTCGACTCTTCTATATTGAGCCCTTTGAGATCTGATGACGGAGAAGTAGAACCTGGTTATAAGCTTTTTAAGCGTTTAATAACTTATCTAGGGCTTTAAAGAAATCGCTGAACGCTAGACACAACAGCATAATGACCAGTCCAATGATTGTTAAAACATCAGTGGTTTAAAGGCCGCAGACGATTGCAAGAGTACTCTGTATGATTTGAGGTATCTAGCTGAATCTAACCCTGCGACAATCTCATTTTTCCGCCGATACAAATTTCAGATATTGCCCCACAAGCTCTTTCAACGTTTCCTTGAATGAAACGAACTCCCACCCAAACTCTTTCTCCGTCTCCCGAGTATCCAACCTCCAGGTCCTCGCGCTCATGCTTGCCCCCAATTTCAATGTTCCGTTCTCCACAGCCTCTGGAAACGACTTCCTAACATAGTTTTGCGCATCTTCCCAATCGACACCATTCGGTGCATCAGAGCTCAAAATATAGTCCTTGTTACCTTGCACACTCGGCTTCAACGCATCGATATGCGCCCTAGCCGTATCATCAACATGCACTGTAGCTCCCACCATCTGCGGCATATTGGCATACAGGAGCGGACCAAGTATGAGAGAGTTGCTGGCCGTTATCAACTCAGCGGCATTTGTAGCCAGTTCATCTGGCCCGAACACTACTGATGGCAACAAGTTGACGAACTCAAATCCTGGCTTCTTCTCCTCCATGAATCTTTTTGTGGCAATGCGGGATAGGGTCTTGGATGCGAAGTATGCTTCCATTGACGAGCTGTATGGACCGGCAGTGTTGGAGTTGATGTCGGCTGCGGTAAACAGTGTGAGGTCTGGGGACGCAGGCGCGGGACCAAACATCCAGGCGAAGGAGACCAGGGTTACGGTGGAGGAGGTGATAACGACACGCTTGATGGAGGGAGTGCGGTGCGCGGCGTTGAGGATGGAGAGTGTCACTTTCAAAGATGGGTTGACAATGTCGCGGTCATAGTCGTCCGACTAAGAAGGATTAGCTTTGGGACAATCAGTCACGGTGATTGGGAGGTAATACCTCGATGGGCTGAGGGGAGGCGATATGGAGAATTCCCGTGACACCAGCGAGGTGAAGATCGAAGGAGTCGGTGTCTGCGAGATCGGGAATAACAACCCATTTTAAGTTGTCCAGGTGGGGTGCGACTCGAGCGTGAGACTGGAGTTTTGTGGCCTGTTCGGCCTTGCGGATGACCGCACGTACTGAGAATCCTGCTTCAAGAGCTAGGATCAGAGTCTTGAATCCGACAAAGCCAGAAACGCCGGTAATCTATAAGATGTAAGTGTCGTTGCTGAAAATATGAACCGGTGCTTTCTCACCAGAATAAGATCTCCTGCCATTATAATTCGAGGTGCTCAAAAGAGACTTGGGAATCCTTTGAAAGAGGTTGAGATGAAATGGGAGATGGGAGTGTTGGTGGAGATGAGTGGAATACGAGAAAGGGGAATTGCATGCCATCTTATACACTTGCGAAGGCATTTCAAGGCGACAAAAATCCCCCCGGATTTTTACAAGAACCATGCAATGAAATTCCATTGCATTAGATTTTGTGGTTCTGGCCATTGTGGCAGCGGAAAATATTGTGTAGCCCGGAAAATCGACAAAACGCTAGCACAGAGATAGAGGCATTCGACGCGACGAAGGCCTGGCACGTCGGAGCCCCTCGTGTCCTATTCTGAAAGGGCCATTCGGGCAATTACCAGGTCTCTCGAGCCAGAAAGCTGAAGGTCTTGAAGATTTGTGAAGTTGCTGTAAGAAGAGAAGAGAAGAGGTTGAGGTTGAGGTTGAGGTTGCGGAGTACCGGTACCTAAACAGCCCCACCCCGAGGGAACCTTCACGGCAAGAGCCTCCTTGCCTTCTCATCTCAACATCGCTACATCGAACTTCTTTGAAATATTCCGGGCCGCATGAAAGCGTGGCAACTAGAAGAGTCATCTGCTCCGCCCTTCTATCAGCCATACCTCCAAAGGTCACAGCAGACGTCCATGAATACGGAGCCTAGGACCAGTGGAACAGCCTCCGGCCGGCATGCCGACAATGATACCGGACCGTTTCTCTGCAAGATCTGCTCCAAAGCGTTCACAAAACGTATGGTCCGATTCCGTTTGCTCTATTAGCCATTTGCTCAACTGTCGTCCTAGGACTATCGAGGAATCGGCACGTACTGTACTGTAGGAAGAAGTGCGCGGACAGTCTCCCGATCTTGAGGAAATCATGTGCAGCTTGTCGGAAAGCCAAAGCAAAATGCGACTCGGGACTCCCGAATTGTAGTCGATGCGATGATAGGGGGCTTAATTGTTTCTATGAATTGACTAGGAAGAGTGCGACCTCTGCCCAACAACCTACATTTGCTCCACCTGATGAGCCAAGTCCCGGTACATTGCTCGTTGATACCCCAGAACTGGGCAATCAAAACGTCATCCCTTGGAATGCCCATGCAGACAACGGCAATGACGCTCAGATCAGCTTAGATATGGATGCTCCTAGTCTTTGGCTTGCTCCTGTGGCCGACCTGACGCCTCAGAACGACCTCGCTCTCTTGGAACCGGACGCTGGCTTTGTGGAAGCTTCTGACACGGGTGTTGATATTTCGCCCAATGGCTATTCAATCAATGGATCTCCGATCAACTGGTTTATCCCTGGCCCAACACCAAGCTTAACCCTCGACGCGACATTCTCAACTCCTGCAGACTGCATGTTCCATACCCCCTACCTAGTCCTTCGACCCATGGAGCGTTATCTGCCCCCAACCTCGCCCAAAAGTCCCTTCATTCACGCATATCTCCCAACGGGTTCACAAATCGGCCGCGCCTTCATTTTGCAGAACTTGAAATCGTACGCTACGGCCCTTGCAACGAAGAACGTGGCGCCCTTCATCCACGGCACGTCGCTTCCATCTCCAGACCCGACCTCGGATCAAACTCCGACTTGCACAACCCCACCTCCCCTACCGACACTAGAGATTTGTAAATCGATCGTCTCACTCTACACCACCAAGACACCTGCAACAAGCTCTTTCGTTTGGCGCACTATAACCATGGAAAAGGACCGCTTTATGAACGAATACGCGGACAGAGATGAGTGGACCGTGCTGTCCATGCTTCAGGCAGTCATGGTGTATATCCTTCTAAGGATCTTTGACGAGGACTCATTCTCCGCTGAATTCGACCGCGATCTCACTAGAGCAATGACGGTGAGACTTCGATTTTCTCCACTTACTTATCAATGAGCTAACGGTTCTTCATGCTAGGAAATTGCAATCAAAGCTGAACAGTGCAGATTAGTCTGCAGTGCTGAGATCGAAGGCCGCCGTCCGGAATGGAAAGAGTGGGTGTTGGTGGAGTCTAAACGAAGGACCGTGATGGTAGCCTTCATACTGTATCTTCTGTTCGACATCAAACCTGAACAACGGGCCAAAACTAAAGTTGGGCTCTCCGTTCTACCGCTTCCTGCACATAAGCATCTTTGGGAGGCGGCGACGGAAGGTGAGTGGATAGAAAAATATGACGAGATGCTGAGGGCAAGAGATGGGAGGTGTTATTTGAAATATGCGGATCTAATGGCGCTTAGGAGGGGGCATGGAGGGGATAAGATGAATGACCTGAACTCATGGATGGTGAGCGGTGATGCGTTTGGGATTCTAGTTCTAATGGCTGCGAATTCTCTCTAATTGTCTACCAATGAGCATTATCCCGCATCTCCCTAAACCAAGCCTATCCGCTCCTCTTACTCCTTCTTTTCCTCAGCCTCGTCCGCGCCATCTTAGCGAGCAACTCGTTAAGCGTGACACCCTTGACCACTTTCCCCCTATCTATGGCCGCTGGGGTACCGGAATGATACCTATCTGACCTGCGTTAGCCTCGATTTTCTGACTCGTGACAACGTTTAGCCGTATCCACCGGCAAGGTCAAGTATCCGATGGCTTTTTATCTCTCATTCAAAGAAATAACCACGTTGCAATGGACATATTGGAAAATTGATCAGGAGCACGTGGAAGGTCCACGGGTTCTTCTGTCATGGTCTTGTACTACCTGCCGTCCTGGTTGAAAACTGTCATCTATGTCCTATGCATTATTCGTAGTCCCATGAATTGATTGCTAATTATGCAAAAGTACTTCGGTACCATGTCTGGCGTCCGGGGCTTCGCTAATCCATATGTCCTTGTTAACGGTAATGGGGAATCCATTTTGGTATCAGTATTGTTATAATCTTGCTCCCTGATAGTCAAGTATCATCAAACCTGACTGGACTAAACGATTGGGAACATGACTGGTATTACCAACGAGACTGACTATTTGCTACCTTCAATGTTGGGCTTGATCACCAATAACGTTTTACACGGCTTGAAGAAACAACGACGGTAGCATTTTACCAGCCACAGGTAGCTACTAGGTGAATGTAAAATATAGCGTAGATTAGAATATCATTTCATGTAAGCGATGATTGTAGAGAGCAAAGGACTCTGAGTTGACTCCATATTCTCAAAACAAAATCCGTTTGACGAGACATCAGACTGCTCAGTACCTGGTACAGAGTCGATAGGGCGAGCCCCTGTACAATCAAAAAACTGAGGAGTCAAAGATCACAAAGTATGCAGGGTTGGTTGAATATTGGTACCCGCAAACTTCTCAATGAGTTTCTTATTATCTCGTCTCAACGTCCATTTCATCGCAAAACAAGACACAATGCTAATGGTTGAGAAGACAATCAGCAAGATGAGAGCCAAGTTATAATGCGGCGCATCCTGTGGGCGGAAGAAGTAAGGACTCCAGATGTTGCCGACTTGTCCCATCAAGTTTATGATGGCTGTTGCGCAAGCACGTTTTTCGGGCGTTTGGCTGACGGATGCTGCTGCCCAGGTGTAAACGAGTGCATTTGCGGAAAATGCCCCTGTTATGTACAGGAATGACGCAAAATATTGCACGCCCGGATGGCCCGCAGTGGATAGCGAGATAACGAAACCGACGATGGCGAGGGCCATATTACCGGCGATATGGTAGCCTCGTTCCTTGTTATGGTCACTGGAGTATGCAGTCGCTAAGGCACAAATGGTTGCGAAGAGATACGGGGGTGCTGTACAGGCGAGAGTGACAGTGGTATTACCTAAATTGAGACCTTTGACGATGGTTGGGTAGAAGTTATTGAAACCATATGCCGTGTGGTTACTGCACAAAATAAGAGACTGCCACGATCTCTTAGTGAATCATTCACTGGAAGAGCCAGTCGACTACACCACTATCAAAAATGGAGAGACGGGGGACTTACAAATACCCAAACACGATAGTCAAGCAGAGCGAGACGAAGTCCGTACCAAACCGAGTTCTCAGATACCTGATTGGAAACCTGATCGCGGATGATTCGTTCTTTTGCAATCAGGCACTCCTCCTCTGAAAAGAGCCACTTATTTGACCCTGTTCTAATCCATCTGCTGCGCGACGACGGGTCCTCGTTTGGAGTATCGGGAATCAGAAAGAAAGCGAACAAGGAGACAAAAAAGCTTCCTGCACCTTCTATTATGAAAAGCCATTTCCATCCGCTTAACCCACGAGCACCATCAAGCCCAGAAAATATAGCAGCTGCCAACAGCCCAGAAAATGCGGTTGCTATGACTAGCCCTGAATAGAGAATGGCGGTACGTAAAGCGAGCTCCTTCTTTGTGTACCAGCATGAAAGTAGGTAGAATGCACCGGGGAAAAAAGGCGCTTCGACGACACCCAAGAAGAGACGAACGAGAACGAGACCGGCGTAGCTTTTCACTCCCGCGGTAGAGGCTGATATGCAGGACCATAGACATACCCAGAAAGGAATGTAGTAGGAGGGACGCATACGGGTGATAAGCATATTACTTGGAACCTGCATCAGCATGTACCTGAGTAAACGTCTAGTCAGTAATTTTTTGTTCTTCCTGCAATGAGCGACATATAGAACATAGTTCCGTAGAGTTGCAGACTTACCCGACGTTTAGAATCGAGACGGCGGTGTTGAAGTTATCACCTTTGAGACCTAGTTCCGCTTCAAAGTGGTTCAACTTCGCTTGCCTGTTCAATCTCGGGTATGGATTAGAACGTGTGGACCGGACACAAAATAATAGAGACCTATTTTGTTCTTTTCAACGTACGCAATGTTGTTCCTATCCAGGTAGTTGAACAGGTACAAGAGCCAAATCATTGGCATCAAAGTCATGTCCAGCTTTCGAACAATTCTTCTCTCCTTAAGAGCTTGTTCCGGGTCATTGACCGCATCAACGGACTTGACTTGGGCATCACTTGTTGCATCAACCTTTGCATCCTCGTAATGCTCGAGCTCGACAGCAGCGTCTTTTTGGTTAACCATGTTGTAGCTTGGCGAGAGGCTGATATTCTGGCCCTTGTTGCTCAAAAAGTGACTTGATGTATGAATATCTTAATCGAGTCCGTTGTCGTTTGTATGCTTATTCATAGATGATATTGGCCTCGTATGATATTTATTTATGTGTACGTACTAGCAAGTACATATTGCAAGCATCGTACATTATTACTTACCGCATTCAGATATTGGACATGGGTCCGTAACAACCCGGGGTATGGGGTATGCATCGTGGGGCATTGGGGTAGGTCGGTTTAACTTTCTACGACCGCTTCATTCACGGACGTATGGCGAAGGCACTTGCACACAATTAACTTAGCAGCCTTAGCGTAAGCAACTCAGACCCAGGCAAGAACTGATAGATGCCCCAAACCATCAACTTATGCTATTGGAGCAGAACAGAAATGCTAGTATCGAAGGCAAGCATACTGAGAGTAACATTTTGCCACTCAAGGTCTCCCCTGGCATAACACATTCACTTTTTCAACTTGATACGGTGTCATTGAAATTTGGAAGCAGGCACTGGTGCAGTCTTAGGCACAACTTTTCTTCTTTTTGGATGTCAAGAATGCCAGATACCTTGACATACTACGGACTTTGTTCGAACGTTTCCTCCTATATTTCTCCTTATTAGGAAGTTGATTCAGTCACTACATTGGCTAGCTAGTTAGTTCATTAATCACAGAGCTATGCGCCATGTACATTAAGGCTTATTGACTAGAGACTTGTTTACATTTAGATCCCTAACCTTCTCGTGGCTAGAAGTACAAAACTAGATACAATTTGGCCATATAGCGTCTTGATGTTCTTGGTACCATTTGGCATCATGGGCCAACACTATGTCAACCTTTCCTCCTCTGAATCCCTTCTTCTGAAGCAATTGTATTCTTTTCACAGTATCAAATGCAAGATCTTTATCGGCGTGAATACAAACTTCCTGTCCATTCTCTTCCCAAGTAGCCATCGTGGTACTACCATCAAGGATGCGTGTATGATGGCATGCATCACCTGCAAGATAGATCCACTGACCCGCCGCGACTTGAACCAAGACGTTGAGGTGGCCAACTAGATGCCCTGGACTATCAATTATATAGAAAGTTCCGTCTCCGAAAAGATCAATTGCGTTGTCAAAAGGAGGTAGGCGTTGCCAACTGTGTGCGGTATCTGGTACTAATCTATCTAGGCTACTTGTGGAGGGCAACGACTGCTCTACCATATTCGTATGCGGAGGAAGAACCGCTTGAATGGGTAGCTCAATTGTTCGCTCCGGTGGCAGCAAGTCATTTTCAAAGTGTGCCGCAGAGTGGTATTTCATTCCATGCTCCAAAAGATGGCGAGTGCCATAACCGACAACAAAGGTAGCCCGAGTAAAGCACCGAGGATCACCGACGTGATCGTAGTGAACATGACTCAGAATAATCACGTCAATATCCTCAGGCTCTACGCCACCTTTTTGCAAAGACTGGGTGACATCAGGTCTTGTATGAATTGGTTGACGAGTCTTCAGGTGAGGATGTATGTTGGAAGGGTAAGCAGCGAGGTTTTTGCGTAGACCGAGGTCAAAGACGATCTTTGTTTTGGATCCTGAATGCTGCAATAAAAATGACATCGATGGCACGAGATTTCTGACGCTTTTGTCGTGTTGGTCGCTGCAGAAGACATGTTCGGGGAGCGTCAAAAATCCGCTAGGAAGTAATGAGACTTGGATCAAATTTGGGCCAGGCATCTTCTCTTGACTCGAGTCTTCTTAGTGACTATGTTTTGGTGTTGTTTGCAGATTTTCGAGTCAAAGTCAGGTATGGATGAAAGCTAAATCCAATAAAAAGCAAAAAGAAATGAAAGAACAGAATTCGAAAATCAGGGAGCCTCTACAGAGTCTCTAGCAACCTACCCATGAGCAAGCAACAGTGCCGGAACAAGTTGCTACGGAGCTGGCCATAACAAACGCCAAAGATGCTACCACTATCTCCTACTCCGGCTAGGAACTGTGTGGAGGCAACGAAGAGGTAGAACGTTGAGAGAGTCGTGCTGGCACTGACGACTACCCGATGATGATACGGCCATTCACTGAACTCGATATGGATCAGCAGCTTAATCTAGGCAATAAATAAAAGCCTAATTTGTGGATTACCCCGACGCTTCGAAAATTGGAGGCTGTTGGAGACCCCGAAATGCCAAGCCCTAAGTTGTCAGTCAAGGCCTCTACCAAATACAGGAGTTTAGTGGGAGTTGGAAAGTAGATGGATGCGAATTCTGTTACCGAGTAAACTAGTTCAGTGAACATCCTGGTCAGGATGGAGTCGTATCCGCAAAAGAGGCCATATTTGGCTTACCTTGTGGTAGTTTGGCTGTTCGGACGTGGAAGGCTTAGGGTTGGGGATTATCCAGTTGCACTATTCGGCGCACTTCTTCCCCAGAACTCGTCACTCACTGTCTCTGTACAATACGCTGATTGATCCGCCGCTAGCCAGATTGCTAGCTAATTTACCACGGCCTCTAAGTCAAATTATACGTTCAGGAGCTTCCTATGTAGCCTAGATCGTGTCGGCTTATCTTGAAGCCGTGAAGTAACCACACCTTTAGTAGTCGATAATCTCTATCACCATTTTTGACTTAGTGGTCGATTATAGAATTTCTAGAGACAGCGACAAACCATCGAAAATTCCGCGAATTCATAGTCTTTGAGACAGATTCCAAATGAGAAGGTGTCTGAGGCCCACATGTCCCAGACCCCGCGGATCTCCGCATATTCAGCCAGTATCCGCTCTCTCTTCTCGCCTCACAGAGAAATCTCTGCCATCATTTTCATCTCACCATCAATAGAGAACATCCATCAGCAGGAAGATGTATCAAGGTTCTCTCCTCACGTCTCGACTTACTCATTGTCCATCATGCCGGTTCAGCATCAATGTCCACACTGCTCACGGGAGTTCTCTCGCGCGGAACACCTAGTTCGACACAAAAGAATCCGTACGTTAATCATAAGAGAAGGAACCTCAGAAGTACTGCATATACTTACTATAGTCAAGATACTAGAGAAAAGCCATTCAACTGCAAACTCTGCGATCAGAAGTTCTCGCGACGTGACTTGTTACGCCGGCATGAGACAAAAACTCATAAAATTCAAACTTCGTCGAATAACAATCCGGAAAGCAATGCACAGGCTGTAGTTGAAAACCAGGCTCTTCATGAAGTCTGTTGGGACATGAATCAATCGAATTCCGGCGTATTCTCGATAGTAAGTCGCTGCTTACTAAAAAGTTCCAAGCTCCTTCTCATGATGCTAATGACTTCTTTGTATTGCTGAGTAGCAATCTCAAAATAGCATAAATATGCCAGTTCCAGCACCAGGGCATCTATTAGGCATGAGCATGGAAGAATGGACGAATCCCATTATACCCAATCAGGAAATCGACCTGACACTACAAAATTGTCTATTACCGAGCGATCTGGGTTGGCTTGATCAAGTCCAGCTGTCACAAGTATCCCCAAGATCGGACATGTCGTCAATAGCGCAGCCCCACGGTTACACTATCGCAGCCTCAGATTTAGGCTCAGAATGCGATGCGCCCAGTGTCTCTTCGAAGTCTGGCTTGCTTTTAGAAAGTCCGAAGGATCTGACTGCTGGTATCGTCGAGAAACAAAGCCATCTGCTCGGGGAAGAGCAATGGAAACATATTCAAGAAGAGGCAGTAAAACATGGACAGACATACATTCCAGACCGTCATATGATGCAGCAATATATTCGTCGATATTTTCGAACTTTTCACAGACATCAGCCGTTCCTACACGAACCAACGTGGTCACCTAATACTGCAGCTATACCACTGGTTATGAGTGTATGCGCCAATGGAGCTCTATATAGCCTGGAGTATGATATCGCGCGCAATCTCTTCAGTCTAGCTGTTGCCATGCTGAAGCGTCAAGACCACGGATTATGGGTGCTGCAAACGTTGATGCCCTTAACAGCATTTTCGGCATGGAGTGGAAAGCCCGAGGATCTTTTCCAGGCCGTGGAACTACAGGGCAGATTGATACTGAATCTACGGCATGAATGGGCAAGAGTATCCGAATCTGATAATCAGGCTGAAACATGGGAAAAGTGGCTAGAGAGAGAATCTCTGAAAAGGTATTTTAATCTTACGTCTCCTTTTACTGAAATCTTTACTCTGAATCATGAAGTGTCAAAGCTAGCATATGCTTACATTTCCATTTGCAAGAGTTTCTTTTTGCGCTTTTACAGTGACCAATTTGATGGCAATCGGCTATGATATTCCGTCTCATATCTACCTTGAGGATCGATTTGGTCTCCCATGCGACGAGCGGCAATGGAAATCCCCTGCATATAATGGATGTATATCGGACGTATATACCTCTCAACAGTGGCCACATACCAGATCAATACTTCAACGACTAGCCGAAGAGTCACTTCCACCGCCGCAAAATGTTGGCATGTTCACTTGTCACCTGATCATTTCATCGATTGTACAGAAAATTCTCCTTCATCGAAAGCTATGTGTGACTGGCGATGATGAATCAATGAGGGACTCCAAAGTTTTTTTTCGCCTACTTCAAAGATGGCAAATCATGTGGGAAAATGAGCCCGAATCATCTTTGACACCGGATCACCCCCAAGGACCTATTTTATTCAATTGTACGGCACTCTTACGTTTAGGCTACGTCCGTTTAATGGCCGATTACTCTCCAGTAAGGGCAACTTTTGGATGTTCCGCTAGTTTAGAACAAATCCAGTCATGTATCGGCGCCATACCACCACTTCAGAGGGGTCATCAGACAACTCGTGCCGCGTTGCATGCTTGTCTTGCACTGCGCATACCCGTTCAGCTCGGCCTGAAATTGGTGTCCCGAACTAGCTTCTGGGTTTGGAGTGTACAGCATGCACTTTGTTATTTTGAATGTGCTCTGTTCCTCGCTCAATGGCTACAGATCGTTCAAGATTGTGACGATATTTCGGAGGACGAGCAGGCAGTATTGGATATGGCCCGTCAGATATCCGCTAGCTCTAGACTGGAACCTGCCAGCCCCAGGTATGCAGTCGCTATTCTGAATAGCTGGGCCCAGCTACTGGATACGAAAGAAACTACCGTTTGGCGTATCATGCCGATCATGGCCGATGTCCTTTCGCTACATGCGAACATGATCCATAATGCATAGTAAATAGTTACACGCCAGGCTCCAAAATCTCCCATACGGTAAACGCGGATACTCTATCAAGCAGATTCTCGAGCCGCCATTTATCTATGCTTTCTTCTCTTTTAGGATCCACAGGCTATCCTGAGCGACAAGTCCCACCCACCAGGCCACAATATGGTCAAATCTTACAGCAATGAGTTACAAGAAGGAAAATAGGGATTCAAAGATATTTCGAGCCCGACATTAGGATTCTCGGGCCTTGATTTTGATCTATACATGGTGTCGACCGAGCCAATTTGATTTTCTAATGTTTTGGTGAATCTATACCTAGGTATACACAAAACCGCCAACATCCGTGGGTGTTCGACCACCATATGTTCTCCTTCCAACTCGACAATACGTGCATATAACCAATTTGCTCATAATACTGCCTTCATAGACTTCATGGCTTGACTGGGAATCCCTCCTTGACCATATCCTCCAAAACCTTCTCTGACGCTTTGAAAGCTTCCATACCGGCAGGAACCCCCATATAAATACAAACTTGCACAAATACCTCACGGATTTCCGTGGCAGACACGCCATTACGAACAGCGCCACGGACGTGAACAGCCAACTCATGGACTTTTCCGGTAGCTGCAAGCATGGAGAGGTTGATGAGGGAGCGTTGCTTGCGCTCGAGTCCCGGGCGGTCCCAAACGGCTCCCCAGCAGTAGGAAGTGGTGAATTCTTGCATGGCGCGGGCAAACTCAGTGCTGCCGTTTTTGAGGGCGTTGTCAACATAGGCGTCTCCGAGGACTTCGCGGCGGTGTTTCATGCCGACCTTGTAGAGGGCTTCTTGACTTTGGATTCGGTCCGTCATTTTGGTTGGTTATTAAGGATGTGTTGGCGTAAATTTTTGTATTGTGCGGTTGTGATTGAAGTTTTGTATATTTGAGTTTATTTTGAGTTGAATGAAAAGCCCAAGTCTAGTCAAGACAGGGCCTTTATAAATTCTCTCAGGGGAGCTTTCATGCTATACACGGGATTTCATAGTACTCATGCGTAAAATCGTAAATATGCGTGCTTGGAGGTATTTTGGGGTCAGTTGGGGGTTCTCCACCACTGGGATAGAAACCTCCATTGTTTGTGAGATCGTACAGTCATTTACTGATTTAATACTCTGCCGAGAATTTGTTGGAGACGCCGCAATTCCCACGGTTGCGAATCACTCAGCACGTTTCCCGAGGTCATTTGAGTGCGTTATACGGCGTTCATGGTGAAAGGAACCTCTAACCTTTCCGAGTAGGAAATCCGTGGCGTTAGATCGGCCGATGTCAAAATTACGAGATATTGCCGGATAAACATGTATGTACTGTATGCACATATGTAGTATAGAAAAACAAGTGATAAATCTCCTCAAGGATATATCATAACCATCTGGCACTTATCGCCCCGAACGAGAAACACGTCTTGAACATTGAAAAAATTTTCCCGAGTTCATCTTCTCTCCTATATAGACACATACAAAGTTTCATCATAATGTCTGCTCCTAACGTGACATATGGCTTCATTGGTAAGTCACAAAACTCTCCCTTGTCCCATACCGAATACTTTCTGATACCGGATATCTACGTATTAGGGCTTGGTCAGATGGGCCACGGAATGGTCAAAAATCTCCGCCAGAAGATCCCCGAGCAAAGCTTGCTGGTGATCTATGACATAAACAAAGCAGTTACCGAGAAATTCGTTGCTGAACACGCAAAGGGAAATAATGTGAGGATTGCGGCTTCTCCCAAGGAAGTTGCTGGAATTGCTGTAAGTATATCTAAGTCATGTTGGTCTCGTTACTTGTCTGATGACTAAATTATATGTGCAGGATGTAGTTCTAACATCCGTTCCACAAGCACGGCATGTAAGGGACGTCTTCTTGAATCCGGAGACCGGCCTGCTTGCAAGTGAGAGCAAACCCGGACGAAAGATTCTCTTCTTGGAATTGAGCACCATCGAAGTAGCAACTTCGCTAGAAATTGCAAAGAAAGTAGAGGCAGGGGGATATGGAGAGTTTGTCGATGCACCGTGTTCCGTGAGTGTCTGATCTCTTCCTCTTTTCATGTCACTGAAATAGCTAACTTTGATATTCAAAAGGGCGGCTCCATGGGAGCCGAAAGCGGCTCACTTTCCTTCATGATAGGCTGCTCACCAGAACTCTATCCGCGAGTTTTGGAAATATGCAAACTCATGGGCAAAGAAAGCAACATTTTCCACTGTGGCAAACTGGGAAGTGGTCTACAAACCAAATTCCTCAACAATTACCTTTCGTCTCTCACTGCTCTTGCAACGGCCGAGACGCTTAACATTGCTCTGCGTGGTGGTCTAGATATCCAGCTTGTCAACAAGGTACTCAACGCAAGTTCTGGCATGAGTTTTAACTCGGCCGTTAACAACCCAGTGCCGGGTTTGACTCCCGGAAACCCTGCCAGCAAAGGCTACATCGGCGGGTTTTCTATGGAGTTATGTCTGGGAGTGCTGGAGTTGGGTTACCAGACTGCCCAGAATCTAGGTGCAAAGACGGTGCTTGGGACGCCCATGCTTGAAGCTTATAGAGATGCTGCAAAGGATCCTAGGTTCCAGGGGAAGGACTCCAAGATCATTTACAAGTGGCTGGGTGGAGAGGATCCGGTGCTTCATTAATGGTAAAGTTGTTGTCAACTTGAACAATATCATTACGATGCCCTTTTAGCTATTCAATACACAGAAAAATAGACATTTCATTTTATAAAGTCCACCTCTTGCAAGCTGTTCTGAAACGTCCCATAGCTTGATATATCGAGCACCGAAAACATCTAACCCATTTCACCACTGATTATCCTGTAAGTGGCCCTGGGGATTCTAAGTAAACATTTTTGAACAAAATATTGGTGTGCAATATGAATCCTTGTATAAGGCTGCTAATTTCGTAGGATTGCTAGATCAGAGAATTCATGAACGCACTTATTCTTGGTCGATGGATATCGTGCGTTTACAACGATATGTTACGGCCATGCTACATATCTCACTGTTATCCTCAAGCTGAGGCAGTCTTTGATTCTCTCCTCCTGTGTCTGTAATTTTCTTGTTCGTTATGAAGTGTACTGATGTGGTTCTGGCCATTGTTTTGGGATATGTAAATGCTGGAATAGCCGATCATCTACCCCGGAAATCAATGAGGTGTAGCCCCTAGTGAAGGTGGCGAGTCCTAATCGCAGAGGAGAGTTGGGGTAGTAGATGGAGACTCCACAACTCCAACCCGAGTGCATATTCGGTCTTTTAACATGTCAAGCCGAGCCCGGAAAAGAAAACAGTAGGATATAGGCAGTTAAATCATTTAGTGATAGATAGCTATAGGTCATTAATATAGATGCTCGTTATATTGGTCTACATAGGTAGACTTTCATCACGATATCAGAAAACGCAACACTAGTCATCTATCATAAACCATGGAGCTTAAGGATACGACTTTGATCCAACCGCAGTCGGCATTCATTGGTGGACAATGGGTGGACTCACCAGATGGGCTGTATTTCGATGTTATAAGTAAATCCTTTCTATTGTGTGACTTGTTTCAGCTTGACTTCGTTGGGTATGCTTGCTTGAGACTGAGACAAAGGAACTAGATCCAGCAACGTCGCTGCCGATTTCAAAGTTGCCAGATCTTGGTACAGCACAAGTCGTCGACGCAATTGCTAGTGCCAAAAATGCCGCAGAGACATTGAAACGACTTTCGGGCAAGCAAAGGGGTGAGTTGTTGAGACGTTGGTGTAATGCTGTCAAAGAAGCCCAGGACGATATTGCCATTATAATCACGGCTGAAAATGGAAAGCCATTAACCGAAGCCAGGGGAGAAGTGACTTACGCAGCAGACTTTCTCGATTGGTTTTCTGGCGAGGCTCCAAGGCTAGATGGGAGGGTATAGTCTCACTCACTCACTAGATGCTACACTCGTATTATATTCAGGGTCCTTACGTCTTTCTAGGTTATCCCAGCAAGCAATCCTTCAAACCGCGTTGTAACTATCAAACAACCGGTTGGAATTGTGGGTATCATTACACCATGGAATTTCCCAGCAGCCATGGTTACTCGCAAAGTTGCTGCAGCCATTGCTGCCGGTTGTCCATGTGTAGTCAAGCCAGCTGCAGAAACCCCGCTTACAGCTTTGGCTCTAGCAAACCTTGCGCATCGAGCTGGCCTTCCTGCAGGGTCTTTGAATATAATCACGACTCTGTCCAAAACAATAGAAGTGGGCAAAGTTCTTACACAACATCCGGCTATTCAAAAATTCTCGTTTACCGGGTCCACCCCTGTAGGGAAGCTTCTTGCTGCGCAGTGCACAAGTACAATGAAGAAAATGAGCCTAGAGCTAGGCGGGAATGCGCCATTCATTGTTTTCGACGATGCCGACATCGAAAAAGCAGTGGACGGGATCATGGCGAGCAAGTTTCGCCTTTCTGGTCAGACTTGTGTCTGTGCGAACCGTCTTTATGTGCAGTCTGGCATCCATGACCGACTCGTGGAGGCGGTTGTAGCTCGAGTCAATGCTTTCCGGCTCGGTCCTGGTTCCGAAAAGGAGACTACTCTAGGGCCGCTCATATCTTATAAAGCAGTCAAGAAGGTAGAATCGCACGTGCAAGATGCAGTTCAACGGGGTGGAAAGATTCTCACTGGCGGAAAACCAGCGACAGATCTAGGAGAGGCATTTTTCCCTGCTACAGTCATTTCCAACGTTGATACAGATTCACTCTGCGCCCGGGAGGAAACGTTTGGCCCATTACTTCCCATTCTCAAGTTTGAGTCAGAAGAAGATGCAATAAAATTGGCAAATAACACTGATGTCGGCCTAGCTGGATACTTCTTTACGGAGAATGTTTCTCGAGCCTGGAGAATAGCCGAAGCCTTGGAAGTCGGAATGGTTGGTGTCAACACAGGGCTGATTAGCGACGTTGCTTCTCCATTTGGTGGAATCAAAGAGAGTGGACAAGGACGAGAGGTATTTTGCTCCTATCTACGGTGTCCTGGGTTACAAGCCTGGTGCTAACGTTTTCTTCTCGTTAGGGCTCGTATTTGGGTATCGAGGAATACCTCGAGGTGAGTTATTTGGTCTTTATTCGTTATAGAGTGCTATATTAATGGATAATTGTATAGGTCAAGAGCATTACATTTGCTGTCTAAGAACAATCTTATTCCAAATTTTTTCTTTTAACTTTCTAAAAATATAGACTTCGTTTCGGGGAGAAAATATGGTAGCAAAGGGCATTTTCGAGGCGTGTTAGGGCTTCGCCTGGGGTTAGGGTTGAATGTAACAACAACTCTGATCCTACTAAATTGAGACAGCCCAGAATCTTCCATAGTTTAATGAATCTCCGATTAAAAGTTCATTCTTCAAATATCAAACTACTGCTCAACGCTATTTCTTTAAGGTATCAATCAAAATGTAGTATTGAGTACAGTAAATGTCCCCCAACTGGCCAATCACAGGCGATACTTCACGTGTTTATCGATGCCCGCGGCGCTAACCTAGTTGGGGATGATGTTTTCGAGGTGGTCCCATTCCGCCAAAACGGCCCTCACTTTTGACTCCTTAAACCCTCCACTCTGCTACTTTCTACATCCTCGAGCGGCACATGGGTACATACGAAAGCGAATATACGACTCTATATTTGAGTCGTCATGCTGGTAATATCACCTACGCTTGCTCAATGCCATAATGCGCGATCAGTTTCGCCGCTCTCCTGTCACCCGACCCGCCATGCCTACTCCGTCCGTGAATTCAGATAAACATAACAATGGCATCCCCGCCAAACCCTTCACGCCTACCCTGAGCTCAGCCTTCAGACCGGCTGCGAAGTCTTCGTTGCCATTGACTCCTCGCCTCGCGCACCTTGGAAACACTCAGACCCCAAAACGGCCAGAATCATCGGTTATCCCACCGCCACGAGAAGATGCTGCGACTCCAGATTCTACGTACCTTGGGATCAATATAACTCCACGATCCGGCCCTCGGACAAGTCGAAGAGATGGTTACATTTCCTCTCCAGAGATCACATCGACTGCGCCGCACACTGGATCGTATACAACTCGGCCCACTGTCCCTGTCACCCCCGGCTACATTCGCACTGAAAGAAGTCCTGTCCGTGGTTACCCAAGATCAGAAATATCTAAATCAACAGTGTCGAGGGGACCGAATATTGATGGAACCGGATCAAGAACACTATCCCGCCCGACTTCATCGTCGGAAGGGCCGAATTCGACCTCAAAGTTCTTCCACGCTGACGAAGCTCGCTCTACCGGATCCCACGAAGCAGAAGCACGACCTCGCACACTCTCGAAGCCCGCACAAACATCGACATTCTTCTACGCAGATGGCTCGCATGACCAAGACAGTCACACGGACGATTCTAGTAAAGGGGGACTAACGAAGCGACGCTCGACAGGATCGTCTCGTCTTCCCGTAGGTGCTAAAAGCCCATCAGTGCTCTCACCACGACTACGGACCGCGCAGCTAGTCGACCCTATTTCCAGATCATCGTCGGAAGGCAGCCTTCAACCGAGCCCTAATATTGAAGAGGTCTCTATGCCTAGGACGACAATACCCGCTGAACATCACTCCCCCGGACTTACTCGAACGTCTCAGCTTCCACCACATCCCACCCACCAAAAGTCGTGCAGTGTTGACTCTACCACAAACATTACTTCGCCGCGTATAGCATCTCGCCGTGTCACCCCAACTTCATCTTCACCATTCCTTCCCGAGCCATTGAGCAGTCCTCCCGAACAACTCTCTCACAGCCCTCTAATTACTTCGAATCCTCTCATCCAACTCACTGATCACCGAGACCAACCGTATACTGTGCCTCAAAGTCCCATCAAATTTGACGGAGGACCGAATGCATTTGGCGAAGATGCCATAAATGCTCGCACAGAACGCAAGGTTCTGGACCTTGAGATCAGCAATTCTTCTCTTTTAGCTATCAATCGCACGCTTGAACGGGAGTTACGAAAGCAAAACTCGGAGTTGCGTAGATTCCGGCGTCTCAGTCGATCAGGTCGTTTGTCTATTACGACTTCTTTACGGTCTACTTCTGGGGGTGGACTATCCGTGGTCAGTGAGACTGGGGATGTTAGCGAGCTTTCTTCTACATATTCGAATGATGAATTATCGGACGAAAGTGATCAAGACTCTTTTGACGATGGAATTGTCAGCCCTAATAGTCTAGCCGAGCACGACTCCCGTCATCGTGTTGATGACGAAAAGCAATTCATGCTCGATCTCGCCAAACATCAAGAACTACTCATTGATAGCCAGAAACTCAATCAGAGCCTAAAGCGATGCATCGGATGGACCGAAGAATTGATCAAAGAGGGCAAAAAGGCATTGGAGTATAATGTTCACGTCAACGATGTTGAAATTGGTGGGCGTGTCCTCGATCCAGACGAACTCGGAGAAGAGCTCGGTAGAGGTCATGGCCTTTTGAGTCCTGCAGCAGATGTCAGGGGAGGTTTTGAGTTTTCTGCCCTTGATGCTCTTGATGGCATTCTTGAAGAAAATAGCATCCTGGAAGAAGCAGTCGATCTAAACCTAGAGTCAGAACACTGAGACTGGTCTCAGCCTTTCGTTTCTATTACATTATTTTCTTTTGTTTCTGTGCAGCAAGCATTGTATATTCTTCATTCTCTTTCACTGTTGGCTTAGCGATTTTACACAAGCATGGCGCTTGATTCGATTCGGCGTCTCCTTTTCCCTTCTTTACCTCCGTGTTTCTGCACTACTTCTGACTTTATACACATATATATGATACCTCAACCGCATCCACCCAGTCATCGCCACTCTGTTTCTACCATTCGATTATCCTGCCATTACTATATTCCATTTTGTTTTGTATGATACCCCCCTGAACAGGCATAATGTTGTGAACTTTGAACCTAGAAACGGAAGAAAAAAAGTGGTCTGCTTTTTGTTCGTGTCTGCTTACCTATGTATAACGGCTACATAGGCATGTATAAATTATACATCAAAGCTTAGTGTCATGAATTCATTAGTTCTATGTACAAGATATGTATATGCATGGAGAAGACTTTCTATGAGAAGAATAATCTTTTTTGTCGTGGATCTGTCTCGGTATTCGCCTTTCTCTTCCGTGAGTATTGTTCTTTACTCCAGAAGTTTGAGGAGTCGCTTGGATTTCGAGTGGGATGCTCGTCGATGGCCATTGATGAAGTAGACGAAGATGTCTGGACGGCTTCTTTGATTGTTTCTCGTGACAGGCAGTAATCGACATGTTCGTTGAATTTCTTGTCGTCGGCGACTTGTGGTCGGGAACAGATGGGGCAGGTCCAATGTTGGGTGACCTCTGGTTCGGGATCTTTTGCAGGGGTTGTCTCATGAGATGGGAGAGGTACTAAATTGTTGACGTCTTCTTGGCTGAGTTGTTCAAGGACTTCCATCTCATCTTCTCTTTCCTGGCGTGCGGCGTCTTCGAATTCTTGCTCCGTCGTAGCCTGTGCATCGCCCATACGAGGCTGATCGTCAACTTCATTCGATGCTTCTTCGGTAGCCGCGTCTTCAACGTTCTCAGCATTAGACGCAGTATTCAGTGACGGCTTTGATACAGCCTGAAATCCAAAGAAGTCAAGACCAACTTTCTTCGTACTAACGAGATGCGTGCACCTCAATCCAAGTAACCGCAACCGCATATTCGGTATCTCCTTCTGCAACTTGGCTAAAATCGGTAACGAGTACGCATACAAATCATCAGCCAACCATACAGCTTTCGGAGGCGCCACCTGTCGCGTATAAACCTCAAACGTGTGTAACTTGATCTTCAAGACAAGTGTCCGTCCCTTGAACTGCGTTCGCGAAAGATCCTTTTCAAGTTCATCCGCTGCCCAGCGAAGTTTTGCGCGGATAGCGTCCGGATCGCTGATTTCTGAGAATGTGCTTTCTGTTCCTACGCTTTTCCGTTCGTAGTCCTCTGCGGGTTGAATCTTTGTACGTCCCAGACCGAGGTAGCACTGCATCAAGAATTGGAAAGCTTTCTCGCCGAACAGTTTCTTTAGCAATGCGCGTTGCGGGTATATTTGTCCGCACGTTTCGATGCCGATTGCTCTTAGCTCGCGCTCAAAAACACGACCGATACCGTTTACTTTACGGACCGGCAGGTCGTTGACGAAAGCCATGACAGCTTCACGCTCACTCGGTATAAAAAACTGCCCATTGGGTTTATTCTGATTTGAAGCAATCTTGGCAAGTTTAGTATTCGCCGCAATGCCCGCCGAAACAGTAATCTTCGTCTCCTCAGCGATCCTCGACCGCATTTGCCGCACTGCCTCTTGCGGATCCATATTGTTTTCGTCGCAATAAGCCGTGATATTGAGATATGCCTCGTCGATCGAAGCACTTTCGAAACAAGGGTCATACTCCACGAAAATTGCGCGAATCTCTTCCGCTTTGGCGGTATACTTTGCGTAATTTTGCGGTATACATATCAGGTCGGGACATAGCTTTTTAGCTACGAAGCCGGCCATGCCGCTGCGACAGCCGAATTTGCGAGCAACGTAGTTGCATGTTGTAAGTACACCTTTGCCGACTGCCATGGGCAGGTGTTTTAGTTCAGGTCTATCGAGCTCT
The DNA here is from genome assembly GCA_001571465.2 of Talaromyces pinophilus. Lineage (NCBI taxonomy): Eukaryota > Fungi > Ascomycota > Eurotiomycetes > Eurotiales > Trichocomaceae > Talaromyces > Talaromyces pinophilus. The sequence goes on along the minus strand of CP017344.1, from coordinate 454,185 downwards.
TCGACGGCAGCGAAGAAGGCATCACAATCGACATGAACTACAGTCTGGGAAAGATCCCGACTCAATTCGAGTTCAGCAATGTATTCATCTGCACGTCGAAGATCAGCTGATAAATCGAGCTTTTCCAGACGAGCCTTGCGGGCTAGAATTTGCTCGATTTTCTCCGTGAGAATTTTGTCTCTGGCTTCTTCGTGGTTGAAAAATTTTGAGCCTTTGGAGGCATTGTAGATGATTTCAGAGACCTGTCAATTCCATTTAGCATTTGACCAAGTATTTTTATCTGCAAAAGCGACGAAATACTTACTTTGCGCTGATCGACCGCGTCCTGTCCGGCCTTTAGTAACGATGGCCCTAGTAAAGAGTATTTCAGAGAATTATGCTCTCGCGACGGCGAAGGATCATCCACGCGTTCCTTTGGGCTCGCGCTATCTCCATCGTTCTCCATGGTTACCTGATGAGATGCATGATTCATTCAAGAAGAAAAGATGATGAACATCTGAATATCGCGCCCTATAAAAGTGATAGATTATAGAAACAACGTTGGCGACGGGCCGTCGCTGCCTATGCAATTATACAGCACTAGTAAATTTTGGGACTAGCGTGTATCAGCGGATGATCGACCACATAATTGCCAGCGTATTTGACGTGAAATTTGCATACGCAGGATTTATGGCAATCAACTTACACAGTTTGTACGGCCGATTCGATTAATCACTCAAGACGCAGAAAGGTGCACCGGTCAACTGGTCATGGCGACGGGCATCCTAAGGCTAAATCGGTTTACGGCCGTCCTTATAATCAATATAGAAAGAGTAGCATCGATAGCAGGATGTAGTGGATATATATAAACGGCGTTTTCCCATTCAAGTATCCATCGATGCCTCAGTTGACTGTTGAGACTACACACAGAACTTGACCAACATCGACGAGATGTTTCCTTCAATGTTGCCGACCGTGTCCAACATTCAATGTTGTCAAATCAACCCTGGTTCCTTCACATTGGCAACCTCCTCATCTCCTCCTGCGTCCAATACTTCCTCATATTCTCCGCCCCTAACGTCCTAACCTCATCCTCCAAATGATCCCACAACACCTTCCCAAACGAATCCATAACCTTCTTCATCTCATCCAGTCTCAACTCCTTCTCCCCGGACCTACAATCCATCAAATAAGCTTCAAGTCTATCCATACCCTTATGAATCTCCTTGTGCTGTTTGAGTAGATGAACCTCCCTTTTGAATTCGGGCATCTTTCTGGCTAGAATTGGAAAGATACTCTGTTCTTCGATGCTGTGGTGTATGTTTAGTTGGGAGAGGAATTGTGTGCCCATGTTGAGGAATTGCCGGATTGAGACGCCGGAGGGCCGTTTGTTCTCGCAGCAGGCTGTGTAAAGTTCATTCCAGCTGTGGCGGAAGTGATTGTGCTGGTGGTAGACATCAGTCTTTTGCAATCTAGCGCTTCGTTATGCAAGGTATACATACAAAGTAATCCATGTGCTCAGCTAAACGGTTGTATACCCTGAACTCGGCAGGAGTGAGCTTAGGGAGCTTCTCTTTCGGCTCGCCACAATCAACTCCATCACTTTGTGCGAGGGATGTGTCCTCCGATTTCTTAATGTCGCATTGGTCACTCATCTTGCCGATGCTACTGCCAATATGATAGTTCGCAGGTGTCGATTGGGTGTATGTTGTTGGAGAAATTCGTCTGTTGAGTTGATTGCCAAATCGAAGCCTAGCAATCGGAGTAGTTGTTATAACGCTCACAAAAGATAGAAAAGTAGCTTGGGAGTTCGCTGAATATAAGGCGAAGCGCATTATACGCTTATCAGGCTGAGTGAAAATTCTTGCCAGAAGAGGCAAGTATCGAGCAGAAAAAAATCGCAGGGGTATCGACGGCAAAGGAGGCTTTGAAAATCAACAAATATATATATAACTTTGAAAAAAAAAAAAAAAGAAATGAAAAAAAAGCTAATGTCGAACAGACCGATAGCGAGGATGGTTTTGAGGATAGGCGATTAGTTCATGGAGGTATCAGATCAAATACTTGATGCTGCAAGGCTGGCGGGTCGGTAATCCACATGCGGGCGACTGCCGAATGGCCGACGCAACAGATCGAGATTACTAAAAAATCAGATCTTATTGATAAGCAGCCCTAAGACATGCACGATGCGTAACAGCTCGTGCTAAGAGTTCGAGAAGTGGTACACAATATCGGATCTTAGGATCTATAAAGAATAACGTATGCCGAGAAACCTTGTCATGGATACAATCGATTGTAGAAAATAATCCATATGTACATAGGACCTTAAGCAACAAAATGATAAACGCGAATGCATAAAAGTCCATTAAATGAGCAATGTTTCATTGTGTCTACTAGCTATATAAGTTACAGTATGTATCGGTTCCTCAATGGATATTGGCCACAGCCCACACTGAAGTAGATCAGGCAAACATCTAGTACGTCCTCGAAAATATAACTCAATGTAAGCACTTCTTCGGCACAACTGCAGCCATGAAAGGGCTGAATCGCAATTTGACATCCGTGCTATTCCTCAAAGGAACTGATTGGAAAGGGACAGGGAATCTCATGGTATCAGTTTATTATAGCTGATGCTGTAGTAGTTAGTTATATTACATTAGGGGTACCATACAGATTCGTCAATGATCAGGTCAAAACACGGCCGTCCCTGCGCAAGTGAAAATAAAAGTAGTTCTGGAAGAAGGAACGCCTCTCAGAATATCGATCGTGATGCTATAATTCTGCATGCTCGATCTTGTTAGGCGGTCGAAAGTTGCCTTTTGTGAGTTCTGCCCAGGCCAGATCAAACCGCGCGCCGAGGAACCAAGCGACACCAAACTATATCATGTTAGATCGGATTCTGCTGCGCATGGGAAAATATGTACGTACCAATAAGACGGTGATGAAAGTAATAATGCCACCCATGATTATCATCATCATCTTGATATCTTCCCAGGATTCCTTGTCTTGTTGCTTCTTCTTCTCCTCGTCTTCTGTGGATTGACCAGACAACTTAAGTTTGGCCTCCTCAGCAGTCTGTGAGGGGAAGAGAGTCTCAATGAATTTCTCAATCTGTTCAGAATGTATTAGCATTTTGCAGTCATAGGTTCTTGACAAGCTTCACTTACGTTACCACAAGCGATGCTAATCTTCACAAAGTTAGGATCCTTGGGCGTGTTCTTCTGGTGAATCTTGCGGGTGTATGTGCGGAATGTCTCGCACAATACTCGCAGATTTTGCGTCGACTCAAACATCAACCGGCAAGCATCGCCTTTTGTGATCTTAATGTTACGCTCAAACATGGAGTAGTTGCGGAAGCAGAGCTCCAAAGTCGCAATAGCCATTGCTTGTGGAATAGCGCAGAAGTTAAAGACACTCTGTTCTCGGAGACCGGCAAGATAGAAGAGACACTCATCGATATGCTCGAGGGCATTCAATACCATTTCCGAACTGCAGTTGAGAGCAGCTTCTTTGTATTGGGGGTTGAATAGATCTTCAAACTTCTCGACATGCTTGGACCAGATCTCTTTAGGCCAGAAGTGTCTCTGGTCATCATGATCCTCTCGAATATCACGAATAATATTTGTCTTCTGCAAGAACAAGCCCATTGACTTGTGCAAGTTGGGTCGTGATAACAATCCGGGATTTCCAAACTGTGCTTCCACGAACAATTGAGTCAGGCCATCTCCAACGAGACCGGCCACATAGTAGCAATACAGATCGTATTCTTCAATCGTCTGTGTGCTGATTCCCTCAGTTTCGGCCTTTCGGACAAAGTCAGCCATACCATTGCCCATCTTATCTGTCATCTCCTTGATGATTTTACGGTAAGCTGGCTTCAATGCCTTGTACTCGGTAATCACATTGTCGAATTCGACTAGGAGTTGTCGGTCTTTTTCTTCGAGACGGTTTCCATTCCAGGTCCAACCATCCTTCTCGATGATGTTCTTAAAGTCTCGCAATAGCGGCTCTTTCACGTCGAGCGGCACGGATGTATCGTCTTCAATTGTATCCAGTCCTCGCAGAACAAGATAGAAAACGGTGACGGCAACAAGCAACTCAGGGTGAAGCTCCATAATGACTGCCGAAAAACTTCGGCTCGTCAGGTTCAAAAATTTGAAGCATTTTTTCCGTGTTTCAGGATCCTGAGAAGTATCACGTTCGTGTGGGGGGTTGTGCCATACTTTCCTGTTATTCAGCGACATTAGATCAAGCCATGGCTTCAAGTCAAATTTCTGTCACAACTTACCATTGAATAATGGATCTGAGTTCTGAAGGATGAAAGGTGTAGTAGGCGATGTTCCACAGCAAACCCATGTTGGCCGTTGCGCGTTGTAATCTCGTGTTCCAGCACTTGGAATACGACGGCGGGGACAGCTATGCCAACCAATTCAATGGTGCTGAGAATGATTAAACGGTATGAGAGATTGATGACAGAAGATTTGGCAAATGATTTTAAGAAAATGAAATTGTAAACTGCCCCATCACCCGAAAGCGTAAGAAGAGAAGACGAACATGGAGAGGAGAGAGGAGAGAGGAGAGAGAGAGAAGAGGAGGAAGTTGCTAAGCGAAAAATTTACCGCGACGCTGTACGTACAGTAAAAGGGGAACTAACTGGGGAAAGCACGGAACAATCCCCGGCCCGGCGAAGTCAATTCAGATGGCTGCCTGAGCGCGACTTGGCGTCTTGGCGTCTCGGGGCGCTCGTGGCCTGGATGCCTCGACACCTGGGCACGTTGGCGGTTGCCTGATGGACAGCCTAGCAAACAGTGCAAACATGGCGGGGAGGAAAAAACATGACCTCAACACATGCACTGACAGGAAGAACGATTTAGTTGTATCAGTTCGTGCCAGGCAGGTAAAGGCCATTCAGCACTTGATTTTTACTGCTTTTGATATTATTTTGCCTGTGTCTTGTGAAAGCACACTACTCTTAAGTTGATTTATTCCTCATCGTTCATACACATCCTCGGGCCTGATATACCATGGTTGTTGACACCACCTACTATGATGCACTTGGCGTGCCGCCAACGGCAACCGAGCTAGAAATCAAGAAGGCGTACAGGAAACTCGCCATCACCACTCATCCAGGTGTGTTCAAGCTGAGCCGAATCGATATCTTGCATAGTAACTTGCCTGACATTTGGTGTGACTCCAGACAAGAATCCCGGAGACGAAACAGCGCATGTCCGATTCCAAGCAGTACGTATCACCCATACAGCCTTGATATCGCCGGTGTCGCGCAATAAATATATCGACTTTGAAGTCAGGAACTAATTGATTGCCTTTTACAGATCGGAGAAGCATACCAAGTCCTTAGCAATGATGAACTACGAAAACAATATGACAAGTTCGGCAAAGACCAGGCTGTTCCCGGCGGAGGTTTCGGTAAGATCTTTTGCAGAGAGTCTGGAGTTTTCAAGTAGAAACAGCTGGACTGATAGTTACAACAGAGGACCCGGCACAGTTCTTTACCATGATCTTCGGCGGCGAAGCTTTCGTGGACCTTATCGGAGAAATCTCGTTGATGAAAGACCTTACTACCACTATGGACATTACCATGCAGCAAATGGAGGAAGAGGAATTGGCGGCATCCGCTGAAGAAAAACTGAATATTCACGACGGAGAGACACACGGCGAGAGACCGTCCGCACCATCTGCGCCATCAGCTGCCCCGGCCGAATCAGCCACCGCAATACCCGTTCCCGAATCCAGCAACACTTCCGGCACAAGCACCCCCAGACGCAACTGGGGCCAACAAGCAATTATGGATAGATCAGAGGAAGAGGCAAGAATGGAAGCTGCCGGCCTTACGGCTGAAGAGAAGGAGCTGCGCAAAAAGGAAAAGAAGAAGGGCGGCTTGACCCGGGAGCAACAAGAGCGGCTAGCTCAATATGAAGAGGAGCGACGCGTAGCTCGCCAGGAGCGAGTTGACACCTTAGTGCGCAAGCTCATTGATCGCATCAGCGTTTGGACAGAGACCGACAAAGGTCCGGAAGTAACACATGCCTTCGAGGAGAAGATTCGTCTCGAGGTTGAGAACTTGAAAATGGAGTCTTTTGGTCTAGAGATCCTCCACGCCATCGGACAGACATACTTACAGAAGGCTACATCATTCCTCAAATCCCAAAAGTTCTTGGGTATCTCAGGCTTTTTCTCGCGTCTTAAGGATAAGGGAACACTAGCGAAAGAGACATGGGGAACCATCTCTACGGCCATCGACGCTCAAATGACAATGGAGGAAATGGCCAAGCTGGAGGAGAAGGGAGGTGCCGACTGGACAGACGAGAAGAAAGCTGAATACGAGCGGAAAGTCACAGGAAAGATCCTTGCAGCAGCCTGGCGAGGAAGCAAATTTGAAATTCAGTCTGTGCTCCGGGATGTTTGCGATAGAGTCTTGGGAGATAAGTCTGTGAAACTGGAAAAGCGAGTTGAGCGCGCACATGCTTTGGTCCTTGCGGGAAACATTTACCAGAAGGTAAATACAACCTTCCACATGAAACACTACAAAGTTTCACTAACATGAATCATAGGCTGCTCGCGACCCAGACGAGGAAGGCGATTACCTAGCATTTGAACAACTCATGGCCGAAGCCGCCACCAAAAAGAGCAAAGACGACAAGAAGAAGAAAAAGGAGTCCAAGTCTTCCAAGAGCCCCGAATCAACTGAAGAGAAGCCAACCACAACTGCCTAATTATTTTCGGATTGTGTGTTTAATATCGGATGTCATCTTTGCGCAACTTAATGTCGATATGAATCAAACCCATGTGTATTCCTTTCCTTGCTTCCCTACACGGATATCCTTTGTCTGCACGGATTTAATGTCATGTTTCTACCGACCGAATGGCATGCTGCCCCCTGTTGTCGCCCGTGTCTATTTCGATTTAGATAGTATTGTTTTTGCTCAATATATGATTGAGAGATTATATGTACATAGATATCTACTCTCACTCATTTGATGACTTGGGGAGTAACTTCGAACTCAATACAATGTTCAAGCCTTCAATGTTCTTCAATGTTCTTCAATGTTCTTCAATGTTCTTCAATGTTCTTCAATGTTCTTCAATGTTCTTCAATGTTCGTCATTTGGGCTTTGCTTTGCTTTGCTTTGCTTTGCTTTGCTTTGATTTGGCCTACATGTATTGAGCTTTGGCGATGTTTATTCTGAGGACGATTGGTATAAACAGATGACTATTGAAAGATGAAACGTACAGATATCGACTTGAATGGTTCCAAGATCGTAGAGAGTCTGAGATACTGACATCCATTAAGACTACAGAAAGCTTCAGAGTATTATAATTCTGAGCTCTATTGGAGGGGAACTTCTTTCATACGGAACAGAAGATCAAAGCGCGATTCAATTAAATAGTTTTTTTTTTTTTTTTTTTCGCTTTTGCTTGAATTTCCAGCGGCAATCTTGCGCTTGATAAACTCTCCCACCTGCTTTGGCAGCAACACGGATTTCGATTAATTTTCTCATTCCTGGAATCGAGATCCCTCCCAGTCCACGCTGTATATAAAGAGGGAATGAATTTTAGTAAACCCGTGAAAATAGGTGAGGGTAAAATGCAGATAGGAAGATCAAATCCCATGCGTTCTCTCGAAAAGTAGGTTGTCAACTTGACAATTTCAGTAAGGAGAGTCCAGACGAACAAACGTGTTAGTCCTAACTTGTGTCTCTATGTTAGTTATTTCACAACATTATCTTTGGATTCTATACGATGCACCATTCATCGTCCCCTTCAATCCACTCTCCTGCAATACTGCAGTCATACAAATCGGCGTCCCCATGAAAGAAATCACCATATACAGACAAAGTGCGGAGAACGTCTGGAGTCTTCCCCCGCGGAGAGGTATTTAGTCGTTTGAGCCTTGCGCCACACAAGTGCTGTAGGATTCGAACCCCCTCGTCGCGCTGTCTCACAATGCCAAAGATGGCTGCTACTTCTTGACCGTCACTTGGAACCTCTCCGCTGAGGACAATTGCATGTGTTTGAGTGGAACTCCATCCCGGATAGTCATCCCTGTCATCTGGCGCCAGGAAAACACCGTACCAGATGCTTTGGTCCGTTGTGGATTCGACTGCAAAAATCCTCTCGGGAGCGGCACTGCCTTGACGCAAAATGATACCTGGGAATTGCATAAGAAATCCTCCCTGTTTATGATGGCGTAATTTACCATATGTGGAGAGCTTGTCCGATTTACTATTTTCGGACAACCCTTCGTTTCTCGCCCAGATCGATTTGGATTGCCCGATGAAAGACCTCGGTGCCCACCGAAACCCTTCGAACGGCAGTCGGGGCAGTTCATTGAAAACCAGCTCCCGAGGGAATGAACCGATCATTCGAAGAAGACACTGCATTCGCTCATCGCCAGTCCTAAATTGGAGGATGGGTTCCGGACTCTCCCCAAGAATAGTCGCAATGCAGACTGGCTCGTCCTTTGTTTTGCTGGTTTTGCGGTTGGCCATGCCCCCCAGGAGACGTGTAAATTTCCATGCCAAGTTTTCGCCTTCCTCTCCGTCCTTCAATATCGGATTAGAGATAGGAATTAATGGCAACATTGTCCGAACGATCCCGCTGTAGACGCCAGGAACGTTCTCCTTGTACTGTGCTTCCTCCCGCCACAGGTCATCGAGCTCCAGCTGACCATCCTTGAACTGAAAGAAAAGGTTCTGCGCCAGGACACCTTCCTGTAAAGTCCACAGCCGATGTTGCCAGTTCGATAAGTAGAGCCGCGAAACTTTCTCAATGACGTCGGCTGATCGGTTGACCTCCTGAATCCACTTGTCAAGGACGAGGACACGATGCGCGCCCTTATAGATATTCCGCATGTTGCTGATGGAACTATCGCGGATATCCCTGTACCCTGGCTTCTCCTTGCTTCTCTCATCCGACAGAATACAGAGGGTGTCCATCCAGAATCCAACTGATCGATCCACGGGACTCCCACTCTCAGAAAGAACTTTGGGGCCGAAAACTCGATTTTGAGGCTGATCGGGCCGTGCTGTAGAGTCCAACTCGTCGACGAGGGCCTGAATCCTAGAGAGCTGGCACTCGGGTAGTGCATTATCATTCTCGTTGCCCATTCCATCTGACCATCTGCAATGGTGGGTTGTCAGTAACAAGGATGCCAGGATGAAAGAGAGTTACCTTACATGTGTGAGATCGCCACGTATTTCTGCTTGAATTGGGGGTTATATGCAACCAGATTTAATCCGGCGTCTGGGGTCCATGACATCAAGGGAATCTCGCCCTTGGAAATCACAGCAATAAGATCAGGAATGGAAACACCAGCGAAAGAGCAAGTGCAACCAGGCCGAACGTGCTGGGTCTGATATGGCTTGCCCTTGATACCTTGGCCTGAACAACCCATTTCGGTGCAGCTCTCAAGGTCTTGATCCTGCCGAGGACACGACAAGCCTCCGACGTAATAGAGGCCATCGATCTCGAGATCTGCCATAAGCTTAGCTGCTTCGCCCATACACCAACGAGTGCCATTCAGCAGATTATTGGTAAGGATGTTATTCGATCCCCACGGTTCTACGGACCGCACCCTACCGGGTTCATAGATGCTGTATGCCGCGCTCTGCAGAGTCCACCCCAGAACCATGATGGACAGAGAGATCTCATCCTGTACCGCCCAGCACGGCACATTAGGTCCGTAACTCCCGAGCTCACCACTGTGGCAGTGTTTGTTCACATATGACTGGACCTGAACCAGCACCGCTCTGATTAGGCCATATCGTCCGATGCTGGTTCTGCGGTCGGCCTGCCACGTGGGGGCTCTCTGTGCGTAGAATTTGGCCAGAGGCGAGGACACTTCTTCGCTTTCGTCGTCCCCCATTGCCTCCTTAGATCTCCATTCTTCAATGAGGGCCGGTAGCTTTGCCGTTGTGATTTTGTCGCTGTCGTAGATAAAATCGGATTCACAGATTTCGATGCCGACGATGCCGAATACTTCGATCAGGAGGCCGAAGAAGAGCCAAGTCTGGACAAATGGATCGATGGTCTCGAGAATATCGTCTTCGTCGTAATCGTCATCACCTCCTTCGTCGACTTCGCTATCTTCTTCGTCTTCAGTCGATGATTCTTTCTCGCTAGCGTCCGAGTGAAGCTCGTCCGATTCATCTGCTATATCATCCTCGTCTAACGAACTGTCATCAAACGCTTCTTGGTCATGGAAGATTGGTTGCCCATCGGAATCAGTCTTCCATCCCTTCCGGCGGGGGTATTCCTCGAATGGGCCATAGTCGTAGGCCTCCGTGCAGACGTAAGGCACCTTGATGGGATTCGCACCTGATGGATGTGGCAGATGTTCCATACTTTCTCGGTATCACTTGCGAAGGTTGCCTGCCTGTGGAACATATGAGAACGTTCTCAAATAGTGCTGATATTCTTTGTATGGCTCAAGCTTTTAAATACAAGCCCAAGCTCCCCATCCAATCAAGAAGGGATGTTTGAGCCTCACACAAGACCTCATCGAACTCAGGGGAAAAAACAAGAGAAACACCCCTCGGGTAAAACGGCAGAACGCCTCAACGTGACAGTGACACAGGACGCACTCTCTAGGCTCTTCAGCCGCGGCGATGAACCGGATTCTGAATGGACGAGTGCGATATGTGTAAGGTAGCGTTATTTGAGCTCTATATTTCTTTTTTCTTTCCCCCCTCTTTTTCGCTAGGATGACATTAGCTGCAGACACGGGTTCTCTCTGCATCTCTGGTGAGCTATCCAGCACTGGCAGTACGTAGTACCAGTAGCGACATTTAGTCGTACGTGGTACTCAGGGTATGAATTTCCTGCTATCTAATGACGATTCATTCCGAAGTTTCGGTTCTGGCGATGGCCTAGGTCTGACTCTGCATTATAGAGCGATGTTCGCTCGTCGTCTGACGATCGCTGCTGCCCGAGTCTGGTTTTGCCGCTTAAAAAATGCTGGCTGCAGGAACTGGCTCCCACAAGCTAACATATACTTATCACCGAATAAGATGATCTTAACGGGCTCTTGTTATTAGCCAACCTCCTAATTGTGCTCGTGCAACTAATTTTCTTTTTGCTACCCCTCCATGGACAGCGGTTTGTCCTGCGTCATATCCGTCGAAGAAGTTTCATTTTTGAGCTTCCCGGGCACATTTTGTGTCCTTTTTTGAAGTCTTTGGGCCGGTCGGTTTGGAGGTGTGTGATGGTCGACATCTCAGTCATCTTTGAAGCAGCAGAGAGCACGCAAGCCTTACATGGTGTCCTGTGCAATCAGAAAGAGATAAGCATTTACAAAGGCAACACTGGAATTACCAGACCGTTGTTAATTATCATGGCGTGTGGTAGAATAATGGAAGAGAGGTTGTACCAGGCGGCATATCACCTTGAACACGATAGTAGGGACGAACTATGAATCGGCTAGGAAACCAAGACCTATGACTTTGCCCACTTTCGTTGTTCTATACGTACTATAGTAAACGCTGATTATAACAATATAAAGAAAACAACATCCAATGTCGTTATAGAACAGAAATCACCAGATTAGAAACCACTAAAACGCTCGCAGACGCAGGTGCTCACATTGTCACCATCCACCTATCCAGCCACCCCAACATGGATACTCTCACAAAGCTATCCGCAACTTGGGTCGTCAATGCTGCAGCTTCGAATGCGAAGTATCCAACAGTCCTGCTCTCCGTCGCACATTTCAGCAGATCTGGGCCAGTGAAATCAATCCCGATATCCTGTTAAACTGTGCTGGTTGGAATACGCGTGCACCAGTTGAGGAGATTGAGGATGAGTAGTTCGACAAAACCCTTGCTATAAACCTTAAAGCGAGCTACGTCGCTATTCAGGAGTTTGCGAAACAGTTACGACGGCTTGACAATGGGCCGGGGAAGATTATCAGTATTAGTTCTGTGACTTCTTTCAAGGGGATGTACAACGTCTCGCCGTAGTGTGTTGCCGATGACGAAGGCTTTCAGTAATGAGCTGGGGTCAAGAGGGATACAAGTCAATTGCATCTGCCTGGGGTAAGCTTGACTCCATATCTATGATGAAGACCTCATAATTGCTAGTCCTCATACTTACCTCTGTTCGATTAGGTATATTACGACACCACTTACAACCCAATTAATATAGTATACAGAGTATAATGACTATATCATCTCGAGAATACCGGCTGTCCGCGGTGCTTTTGTTCTTTTGGCAAGTCCGGCTAGTGGTATTGTGACTGACACAAGTATTTTAGTTGATGGAGGAATGACTGGACAATAACCTTGTTTGGATGGGGCAAATTCTGCAGATATCAGGGCGTGGGAGTTGACGAGCAGGGGTTTGCCCTTATCCTTCACGTAGGCCACGCCTATGTGCGACTGAATCCAGGGAGAAGCAAGGAATTATCGTGATTGAACCCAAAATACCACCCAAGAGCTTGTATACTCAACTAAGTTGCGAATTGGGCATCTGGTACTTCCTATCTGTGTAGAACCGTAACGTGGTGTCCATTTACAATGCATGATGATGAAACTTGCAAGATATTCACTCCAAGATTTCATGCAGCGTCGATCTTTACATCTGGCCTGATAAATCGATCAGACTTCGTGATTCATCAAGTCACACCCGGCAAGTCATGGTTGCTGGGCATTCCTGACAGTTGGCTGCCTTGGTGCCTGAATGTCTACATGTCGAAGGGAGCCGCGACTGCCATTTTCCCAGGTTTCCAAGGTTACTTCCTCCAAGAACTATACCAATCACTCGAGTTTTTCATTCTGTTACCATCATTCAGTTATTAGACTGCAATCATTGCTATATTTAACTTGAGCATATCGACTGCAAATCGCCAGTGGACAAAATTCGAAAAAAAAAAAAAAATCATCTTTCACCGACATTCCTCTCAGGGGCGCCATTGTAGCAGGCCTAAATTCCTGTCCACACGACAGTTGATCCCGCCCGTGCGACACATACCTCCATGAGGCGGGGTACCTGCGAAAAGCTTGTTGTATATGCTCTATTGGTCGATGTGAGTAGGTCAACGCTTTCTTTTAATAGGTTATGCCGCTTACCATCTGATATTGTAGGCTTCTCTGATTACGAGAAGAATTCAAGGGAACGAACAAGGCAAAACTCCATCACAGGCAAATTTAACACTGACTATAACAAAGGCTAGACCTGCCGCTGAAATCAAGATCATGCAGATGTAGATCCGTCGTCGGTATGGATAATCCATCGCGTGAAACCAGGAATCAGGTACGACGTGATCCTACATACTCTACATTACCAAGATACGTTTCATGCCACAGCAGGATCCCCAGGCTTGGCATAGGTGGTTGGCAAAAAATGATGTATAAGTATATGAATCTAGGGCCACCAGCCTGTGGCATGTTGCCTGGCTGTGCTCATTTATATTGTCTCCCCAGCAGCCACGTAGGGTTGAAACTTCTTCAGGGTCAACATTTGAAGCTGTCCAAAGTCGAGTTGTCAAGTTTTTGTCACAATGAAGGCTTCCACCATCGCCATTTCTCATATCCTTCTACTCGCAGCTTCGGCTGCTGCCGCAGTTACTCGAGGCCATGGACTTGCTGCTCGAGTGGCCGCGCGCGGCGGCGAGATGACGCGACTGACACATCCCAAAATCCCTGCCTTCGACGTTAACGACGATGAAGTCGCCAACCGTACGAACGTCGATTATAGCTCCAACTGGTCTGGCGGCGTGCTCACTGCGCCGCCTTCAGGAACAACTTTCACCTCGGTGACTGCACAGTTTACCGTCCCGAAACCCTCGCTGCCATCGGGAGCCACACAAGATTCTTACGCCTCTGCCTGGGTTGGAATTGACGGTGACACTTACACCGCCGCCATTCTTCAGACTGGAGTCGATTTCGGTATTTCAACATCCGGACAGGTTTCTTATGATGCCTGGTACGAATGGTATCCCGACTATGCCTACGACTTTTCCGGCATCGATATTGGTACCGGAGACGACATCAAAGTCACCGTTACTTCAACCAGTAACAAAGCCGGTTCAGCCGTTATCGAGAACTTATCAAACGGTCAATCCGTGACCCAAAGCCTCACAGCCCCCGCTTCAACCGCTACTCTCGGTGGCCAAAACGCCGAATGGATCGTTGAGGATTTTGAGTCTAATGGTGCCCAGGTTCCCTTTGCCGACTTTGATAAGGTAGCGTTCACACACGCCGCTGCTGGTACTGCTAATGGTGGCAGTGTTGGTACCTCTGGTGTTGATCTTTTGGATATTTTGCAAAACGGCAGGATTTTGACTTCTGCTTCTGTTCCTAGTGACTCTGAGGTAGATGTTGAGTATACTGGTTAATCGCTTATATACACTTGAATATATCATTCTTGTCCACATGCTACAGGACTAATACATCATACCCTCTTCTCTTTGTCGGTGTCAAAATTCGATTACAAAGAGGAGAAAGATTAGCAGGGCCAGAAGCGGGAGACATCGGGCATATCCATGGAAGTCGGCCAATGAGCCAGTCCCTATATAGGGGCAATTCTGGGAAACGAACCAGTTTACTTCATGATAGAAAGCTTTAATCAGTTATGAATTTCGTAATTTCCGACTATACATTGAAGAATGCCACTTGATTCATCGTGTAGGTGGCAGGGGCGGCGTATATAGAATGATTCGCTCGGAATAGCCGTGGAATGACGTGCCACGCGAAGTATTTTCGATAACATTCCTGACCAACCATTTTATCAAGTACGTAGTAGAATCCTTGAGTTGAGAGTAAGTGGCAGACAGTTGGGCGATCGAGATTAGCAGAGCTTGGTCCCTAGGTTATGGCAAAATGGCAGCTAGGCGGTTGTAAGGGCAAAGATGGCCTTTTTTTTGGTGACAGTTGAATGCATGCACAATGGAGCGTGAATGCCGTTCTGATTTTTTAGTAATTTTAACAAAACTAGCAATTTGCTGAAAGATCCTATGTGGGATCAATAAACCTCAGTACTGTTAGATTGATGAAGAAAATAAGACCACAGAATCCGGAAGATCTTAGCTGAGGTCCTTAATTACTATGGAGACCATGCTAGCCCAATTAGGCATGATGCTCCCCGCACCACTCAAAAGTCAAGCTCCATCATGATTTCATCCATCGACTATCTTTCAGAATCTTGCACACCAATCCCTGACAGCTCTACTCCAATCAATGGCTAGCTCAAAAAGGTCTTGGGAAGGAAACATCGTCAGCAGCAGCCAACAAAAATCTGCCAATCCAAAAGAACCACCCAACTCGTCGTCCGCCATGACTTCCGAAAATACAGGAGCTGAGGAGGGACCTGTCATCCAGTCAATCTTTGAGAACTTTCGCAGCGAGCTCGATGAGCACCATGACAGACGCGAGAGGATTATCAAAGCATCTCGAGACATAACTGCATTGAGCAAGAAGATGTATGAACCAAGCCGATACCGGATCTAGCAATCAACACTGTACTAATTTAGTTTCCGATAGCATATTCGCCCTGCAACGGTACTATTCATACCCCATATTGCGAGAAGCCGTATCCTGACAATTATATCACAGAGTCCGAACAGTCAACGCCCCCCTCCCGCCCAACATCGCCAAAGAAAACAAAACCCGCTTCACCCAAATCATCGACCTTTTCAAATCCATCGCCCCCGAGCTCACCGGCATAAACTCCTGGCGCTACCAACGACAAGTCTCCGGCGGAATCCAAGAATTCATTGAAGCCATCTCCTTTGAACATTATATCCAGACCCAGAGCCTCATTACGCGCGACGAAGTAGCGGCTCAATTACCGGATGGCATCATCGTGACGGAGGATGATTATTTGATGGGTATATTTGACTTGACGGGTGAAATGATGCGGTTTGCGGTTACGACGCTTTCGACGGGTGGGCAGGTTAAGAGGAGTGATGTCAAAGACGAAAGCAAAATGGATGTTGATGAGGCTGAAAATGAGCCGGCGCAGAATTTCCCTATCTTTCCGGCTGAGAAGGCGGGTATTGTGGTTGATCTGAGGAATATGAGGGCTATGTTGGAAAAGTTGAATGTTCCGAGGAGACATAGCAGTCACATGATGAAGGACATGCATAAGAAGATGGATGTGATGCAGAACAGTGTGGAGAAAGTGGAGAGGGCGGCGTATGGATTGTTGGTTAGGGGCAGCGAGAGGCCGAGTGGCTGGACGCCGGATCTGTCGTCTGTTACTGCAGGTGCAGGCGCTGCCAGTGTTGAAGTTGAGAGTTATTGAGTGTTGTATGTTGTTACGTTCATGGCGTGAAAGTATTGTCGAGTGATGTGATGGAGCCACCGCTGATACATGTATGAGATTATGCTATGGAGTTATGGAGTGATACCTTTAGAGTAGCAAAGAATAATTCGAATTGCAATGTTGAGGTACAACAAGCGTCCAACCCTAACTTTCAATCTCGACTTTCCTCCATAACGTTATAACAATGATATTTTGAAATAAACCAAACCAAGAATTAACGAATAAGACCATCAAACCAGTTCATATACCATCCTGCCCAAAACAAACGCCACTATCAACTCAGACAGTATTATCCAATCGGATATTCCAGTAGACCTTCGCCTCTTACTCAGACGGACTTCTAGGGTCCTCATTGTTATCAAGGATGCCCTTCTCAATCAATTGATTGGGATCGGGTCTTTCCTTGATCTTGTGCTCCAAGTTATCGGCAAGCATATGCTTCTCGAGTTCGCGTGCATGAGCTTGTAGTGCAGGCGCCACGTCGGGGCGGGTAGGGAGGATGTTGCCTATTCGCAAGATTAGTATTGTTATAGAATGTGAAGACTGGATGAAATTTCACGACGTACGATCAACTAGTTCATCGCGCTCCGGGCGTTTTTCGAGGTGTTTTCTGAGGCTATCGGTCGCTTGCTGGCGGGCGAGTTCTGCCTGTGCAGCTTGGAGGCCACTACCATAATTCATTAATAAAAAGTAGAACTGACGGGGAAAAGAGCCCTACGGAGCAACATTGGTGTTAAGCAAAATGTGCCGATCTTTCAGATCCTGCAGCTCCGGGCGGGTCTGGAGATGCTTCTCCAACGAGTCACGACGTTGCTGGTTGGTAGTAGAGTTGAGGGTGGGCGAGATTGGGGTGTCGTCGATGGCGGAAGACATTTTGCGTTTGTTCGTTCTTTCTGAGTTGAATTACTTATTGAAGTTGAGATGAGAGCGAGATGATCGGACGATTAATTGATCGATATCGATAACGGTATCAGAAATGCGGGGAAGCTGGGCTGAAGTATGCCACTTTGTACGCACGATTCACAGTGTATACACCGGAGCACCACAGGAGCACTGAAGATACCTTGAATGATAAATGAAAAGCTGAGAGTCCCTAGGTAGAGATACTGGATGAACAGGAGTTGATATAAAACGGTCGAGAGGAGTCAAGTGACATTGGCTCGTTTCACATGACGAGTTGCTTGCCTAAGGAAGGAAAGCCCCAGAGTGATGACGTCGAATCACCGGCCACAGTTCTCAGGCTGCCACGTCAGATGAGCCACTCACAGCGTGCTTATGTAACGCACTTTATATTGTCCACGGTCATCGAGTAGGATCACATTTCTTATGGTACATTCACACGAGTCTACTGAAGCATGATCAGAATCATACGATGTCGACAAGCACATAGTTACTAGCATTTGACACTTAGATAAGAAAGGCTCTTATCGCACGGACTTGGAGATCTTATCTTATCGTTCGTTATCGATAGAACCCTAGCCCTAGCCCTAATAACGGTCAAAAGAGAAGCAATGAACATATGGAAAAGAGGTGCTATGCTATAGTACAGATATTATATACACGTTTTCTCAACCAATTCATCAATATATATGAGGTTAAGGTGAAATAAAACCCATCACTCGTGGCAATTCTTCCAATCCTCAAGCTGATGATCACCACTGCTTTGAGTCTGAGGTGTAGTCTCCTTTTCCACCTTGGCGATATTGATCCAACCCATTCCCCAGCAAATAACGAGCATTGCTGCTGTACAGGCAACAGCTAGGTAAAACTCCTTGGTCAAGGCTGCATTGTATGCTTTCAAGACTCCATGCAGCCGTGCAGGCTGTACGACTTCCCTGAAACCTGAAGCACCTGCCCCTTCGACTATCGCAACGTTGACATCTGGGGCATGCTTCGCCATTTCCGAGACTAGTTTTGAACTGAAAACTGTCTCAGCAATGGCGAGGAGGATCGCGCCTCCGAAGTTCTGCATGAAGACGAGAAGCGCGAGAGCGACTGCATTGCTCTCTTCTGAGAGTACGTTTTGAACTGCGACGTAGGGCTAATTGACCAGTTAGTCTTTGATATTGGGGCCTGGTAAGACAATATTTACCATCTGCAATCCTAGTCCTTGCCCAAACCCTCCAAGGATCTGGTAACCAATCCATTTCCCAGAAGTAGTATCTACCTCAAATGTAGACATTAAAGCAGCCGAGATCGTCAATAAAATGCCACAAGCCATAACGAACGGGAAATAATATCCCACTTTTCGTACTATAGCCATGTCAGTCATGCTTCAATAGGAATGTAAACTAGTGACTCCCTTACCCAAGCCCCCAGACAAGATTGATGCAACAACCTGACTAAGTATGAGTGGAAGAAGATCCACACCACTTTGCAACGATGATGCGCCCTTCACAGCCTGGAACCAAATCGGCAGATAATACGAATATACCATCATGGCGCCGAACAAGAACCAAATAACCAGACACGAAGACCAAACCACCCGGTTCCTAACCATGGAAAAAGGAATCATAGCCTCGTCTCCGGCGTGGTATTCCCATGCTAGGAAGACGATAGCTATGGCACCTGCACCGCAGAAGAGACCGATGATTGTCACGCTGTTCCATGCATATTGTGATCCGCCCCATTCGAGGGCCATTAATAGCATTACTGCAACGGGGGAAAAGAGAAGAAATCCGACGGGGTCGAGTTTTGTGAAAGCACCTAATATCCCGGAGAGGGATTTTGGTTTTTTCGTTTTGTTACTGTCGGGAATTTGGATTGCTAGTAGAAGGATGGCTGCAAGGCCGCCGATAGGTAGGTTGATGTAGAAGCCTATAACATGTGTGAGGGAAGGCCAGTGACAGGGCATGGTATTGACTTACACCACCTCCAGCTAACAGAAACGGTAAAAGCGCCTCCGATCAGAGGGCCTGCCACAGCACCGAGCATAGCGACTAGTTTTTATGAGCAAACAAGATACGTTAAAGTCAAGTCAGGTGTGAGAATCAAAACTTACTACCCATACAAACACCGAAGTATGCTACTTCATATCAGCTCCAAACTTCAACAAAAATTGGACATACGCAACTCACGAGGTCTTTCTTCCAATGGTATGGATTCCGACATAATTGTAAGCGCTCCATTCCTTAATCCTGATCCTCCTAGTCCGGCAATTGTCCGTCCAGCAATCAGCATATTCGACGACTGAGCTGCGCCGCAAATAGCTGAGCCAATTTCGAATACGGCGAGGAAGGCAATAAATATGTACTGTGGCATAAAGCATACGTTAACAATAAAGATCTCAAGGAAGTATTCGGATCTTTACCTTCAAGCTGAAATTGGAGAACATCTTCCCTGTCACTGGCTGCAGAGAGCAGCTGGCTATAAGATACGCACTGCCGTACCAGCCGACATCAGATAATGAACTGAACTCGGTCGTGATTTTAGGAATAGCCTATGTACGCGATCCCCATTGTTAATTGTCATGATAAATGAAACAGTAGAAATCCAACCATACCGTCACGATTATAGTCGTATCAAGCAATGTCAAGAACATAACCAGCGTCACCGAGACTGTGACGAGCAATCGCTTTACTCCATATACATACTTCGTCGCGCGGTTATCTTCCATTGTAGGGGGTGTTTTTAGAGGCTTATAGCTCTCTCCGTCGTTGATGTCGGACATAGGGCTAGACTTGATATTAAATTCTTCTAAGAAGCCAACAAATTAATTTCGATAAACAGCTACCAGTGGCTTGCATTTTAGCTCAAACAATATTCAGAACCAAGATGAATCAGCAGAAATTACAAATTTATATCATTAAGAAACTACCTCCTGGCCTTTCAATCGGGTTATTCTATAAATCGGCTTTTTGCGGTCGAACCAGGGTCGGACTCGGTCTAGGGTTCGGGGATAATTTGCCATAAGAGGTGTTGACGATCTCAGGATGTCGCAAACATGGGTCATTTCAGGTTGTAATAACAAAGTATAAATATATTTATTCATGATGAGTAAGCGATTAAATATCTCAAACTACGTTCAACATCAATGGGGGCATTCATATCTGATGATTTGTCTCGTTAGGGTTATCTAGGGGTTAAACTTGCTCATACAAGACTGAATTCAATTTGCCTATATGAATCCCTCACTATAACAGACTGTATTCCATTAATTAATGAATGTAAATAATGTAACATATCGCATACGTCAAAAGCCTATATGGACCCTCATGATATGTTCTCTAAACCCACCTCGGCAGCCAAAATGAAAGGAACTTTCGCACATATCCGTCCTTGATGATATTCGGCGGTTGCCGCAACACTTGACTATCTCGTAACATGGCTTTGGTGTCGAATATAATACCGCTGACCGGAGAATCATGGGCCTTGGTACCATTGACACCATTGACACCACCATTCAAAACGAGGACTTGATTGCCACCGGAGCGGTTGATTCCTGATCCATTAACCCCTGATCCGTTCACACCGTTATGGCTCGCATGGTCACTTAGTACGTAGCGCTGCTCGAAGTGATCAAGGATCTTGACGGCTGGATTCCGCTCCTCATTACCAGTGGACGCACTCTCTCGGAGGCGTTCCATCCACTCACCATATGGAATGGTTTCGAATTCCAAACCGGCTGCTCTGAGTTCCTCGAGAAGTTCAGCCCACGAGAACAGATGGGGATTCACCATATTGTAGATCACGGGTGGAACAGTGCTGTTGATGGCACCAGGCCTTGGTGCTGCTCGCAAGGTTCTATCCAGTTCGAGAATGGCAGTCGCCAGCATGTCCACAGGGATCCAGGAACATTTCTCATGCAAAGCTGGAAGAGCTCTCAGAGACAGGGCAGAGCGGATCATTAGTGGAATGTACTCTGAGTCATTCCAAAAGCCATACTCTTTGTCGCCAACAATCTGCCCGATACGCAGAATGTAGCTTCGCGCTCCTCCACGAGCAGCATTAAGGACCATGTGCTCACCAACCAACTTAGACTGAGCATAGCCCATATCAATTGCATGGTTAAAGTTTTCAATAGGCTCATCCGGAATAACAGCCGGAGTCGGAGTATTCTCAGCTGTCGAAATTGACGAAGCGAAGAATAGCCGCGCTGGTTCTGAGCGGTGGACGGCGAGTGAAAGAGCCAGTAGGTTTCTTAGTCCGACTAGATGTGGCTCAAAGCTCTGTAGACGAATCGCAAAGTTAACTGGCCAGGCTAGGTGAATAATTAGAGAAACTTCGCTTTTGAATTTTTCAAACGTCTCTTTGCCCACGCCAAGATCGGGTTGGCTGAAGTTGGAGGAGAGAGCCACGATTTTATGCACACTGTCCTTAGTAGAGAGTTCCAGGCCTCTATCTTTTAGCGATTGGAGTACCCTTTCCAAGGGATTTGAACCTCTGACAAGACAATACACTTTGGTTATATAATGACTATTGATCGCTTGGGCCAAGATGTGTGCTCCTAAGGAGCCAGTAGCTCCTGTCAAGATCTGAGATTTGTCAGTAGCAGCTCGATGTTGCTTTATTTTATAGAGACTTGAAAGAAAAAGAATACATACCACTGTTTCTCCAAAGTTGGAATATTTTGTAATCAAATTCTTCATCAATAAGGTTGTATCCTCTTCTTCTACAATTGCGTGAGCGCCGTTGCCGTTGATATGCCCTTGACCGAGGGTGAATAGGTATTTTGCCAATTTCCTGGCATTCCCTTGGTCGTATATAACATTGCTACTAAGTCGTTGCTTATTCAGATCTAGTGTCTTCTGAATAATGCGTCTCATCTGGATGGCCTTCAGGCTATCAACACCAGCAGTGAAGAAATCAGTGTCGACAGACTCCAACGTCACACCGGAAATGTCTTCATAGGTACTCTTCAAGAATTCCTCAATTTCAGCGACATCAAGACGAAGCGTACCCTCCTGCTCGTCGTCAAGTCTGGCGTACATTGCCTCGATCTCATCCGCAAATTTTCGGTACACTTGTGCACGAATAATGCTGCCTTTGTCGGTTCTGGGATATTCGACGTCTGACGGTAAAATAATTATCGCTTCCCTAGTGATTTGAGAAAAGGCCTCAGCACGCAAGTTTGCGTCCACGATAGACGGCCAGATTGCATCAAGAAACTCTTCATCAGACATATCATCCGAGGCTCTGAATATCAAAAGCCCCGGAAGAGCTCTATCTACACCAACAACCACAGCCTCACGGACAAGGTTATCTTGACGGATACGCCCTTCGATAGGAAGGGGTAGAACTTTCTCTCCATTACTCAAGGTAACTCGATCATCAAGTCGAGTGACGTACTTCCACACATCCGGTATTGTTGGATGAGGTGTAAATACATCCTTTGAACGCCATGAGCCTGGCTCTGGATCATCTGAGTTGGCTGTAGTCGGTGACAGTCCTGGGTGACTCTTGAGATAGATGCATTCGTATTGTCCGTCTCCGATTGGATCCATGTAAATTGACTTTCTGATATTGGTATAGATACGAACGTAATTCCATGAATCGTCTCCTTTTACTCGCCGCATCGTATCACCAAGGAGACCTGCCTCGGTGCTAAAGTTTGGATAAGCTTACTTTCTTTTTTTTCTTCCCGTTATTTGGTTAATGGAATACTTACGTTCCAAAGACAACACCAATATTGACACCCTCGTACACCAAGCGGTCACCAAGTTCATCCGGAGTACGAGCGCCAGCTGCAGTCACAATCTTGGCTGACTTCAAGTATTCCAGTCCTCGCGGATGTTCGACCAATAGTCCCAAGGCATAAGGAACGCCATGAAAGATTTCAGGCTTGGTTGCTTCAATAGCACGCATCAGAGTATCGGCAGTCATTGGCACAGAAGCACTTGGCAGATTTGCTATTTTCGCCATGTACATGGCCTGCAGAGTTGTAGAGAGCCCATACATATGATACAATGGGAGCGCTCCAAAGTTGTTCATACCGGCCCCTTGGACTGGATGGGTCAAAACGTTTTTATGACTGAGAAAAACGGGTTTTGGGAGCCCAGTAGATCCGGAACTGTGCATTACAAGCCCAATCTGGTCAGTTTCAGTCTCACGATCGAATTCTCGCACGAATAGCGGTCCCTCCGATCTTCCATATTGTACACGTGTAGGAATAGGCAAACCCGTGAGGGTTCTCTCTTGGCTGACGGCGGAGATGGTGGTAAATATCTGGCTCGTGGCGCCATGAACGACAATTTCACATCTAGTTTGCTTGAGGAGGTTGATAATTGCCACGGGTGCCAACCGGAGCGAAAGGCACAAAACTGTATAGCCGAGACGACTAAGGGCAAAGAAGGTGACAACAAAGTCTACATTTGACGGGGCAAAAATACCGATGACTTCTCTTGCATTCTGATGTATGATTTTTGGAAAGGTATATAGTCAGCCCATCTGTTCAGTATGGCATTAAAAATAGTTGCTTACAGGTTTCAATCCGGAGTTGAGAAAGTATTTCACAGCACCATCGACAAGCTGATGAAGCTCTTTACCAGTGAAAAATTCATAGTCATCTACATTATCCTCGTTCCTGGGGTAGCCTAGAATTGGAGTAGGAGGGTTGTCGGTAGCGCGATGCTGGATGATATCGTCGAGAACCCTCAATTCTCCAAAACGCTCATATAGATGCTGAACGTATTCCTTGGTAAGATGGGACATTGTGCTTGTGTCTAAGGAAGGAAGCGAGGACCTGGTTGAGAAAGGTGGAACTGTGTTGCGGCTTATTTATCAGATGGCTGGCTTGATAAATTATTACTCTTCATTCAGGTGCTCTCATTGATTCGGTGTCGATATCAATGAGTCCTAGGGTCATGTCGTGCTTTGTTATGTGCCCTGTTCCTGATCTCCGACATGGAACATTGCCCCTCCGGCTGCACCGAGACCACGGAGATGGCGGAGGTCTCAATTCTTCAATTTTGTCTTGAGCTTATGCAGATTGGCAATGCATATATCACTGTTACAAAATTTCTGCTCGAACATGGACACCGAAGGCCGGGACTTCACGGACGCTATCTCAATGCTATCTGAGACTCCAGATACGGTATATATCGGTATCTAAAGAGCTATAGCTGACTCTCATTGAACGTATTGTTCACCAATCCTGGTCTAAGTTTCTATTCTGTAGCATCCCATATTTTCCCCTTTAAGATATTCACGGATTTCAACCTCACAAATGTTGAGACTATCATATCCAGAAATGATAAGATAAGTTGGTTTGAAACTAGATAGGGATTCAGAATGAGAAAGGCTTAAAATTTTCTCAATAGCTACCTAAATGACAGGAGAATACTGGCCGGCGAGATTTCATTATCTGTGTTGAGAAATTTTTCTATACATATTCAAGCTACAACATTGAAGACTATCTCTGCGTCTCTTTTTGTTGTTGGATTTCGTTGAACATTGACTAAATTTTATAAGTTTACTACTGGCCATTTTCTTCATGGATCATCTCTATATGGCACGCGGTACAATTCAATAGGTAGAATCGATAGTTCATTTGAATTTAGTAAATAAATCCTTACACGCAAGTTCAGAAGTTCTTATGCGGTAATAGTAACTGGCTGTTGACTGAGAGGCGGCGTGTCCACGACAAGATCCTTCATCAGATGCCCGGCCACTCGAGTTCCAACAACTTCAGCCTTCTCGATAGCTTTTCGGATCTGCTCAACCTCCTCCTGCGACAAAGATACATTGTAAGCCCCGATATTTTCTTCCAGGTACTTGATCTTTTTGGTGCCGGGAATGGGGAAGATGTCTTGGCCTTGGCTGATCATCCACGCCAACGTCAACTGGCCCGAAGTGCAATTCTTCTTATCCGCGATCCTTTGCAGTGTATATACAAGCTCTAGATTCTTGTCCATGTTCTCTTGGGTCGAGAAACGGGGAATAGTACGCCGAAAATCTCCTTCTCCAAAGTCACTCACCGACTTGTACTGACCCGTGAGCATGCCGCGTCCCAGAGGCGAGTAGGCAACTGTTGCAATACCGAGCTCACGACAGGCAGCTAGTAAGCCGACTTCAGGCTTCTCGATATCCATAGAGAAAGGGCTGTATTCAATCTGGTATGCGTGGATAGGATGGACCTTGACGGCACGGCGCAGCGTGTCTACGCCACATTCACTAAGGCCTAGGTACTTGACCTTGCCAGCGCTTTTTGCAGAAGGAAATCACCATGGTCAGTAAATATCCGCAAAGGAAAATGGAATAATAGCCATACTCAACAAACTCTTTCATGACTGCCACAATGTCTTCAACTGGTATCTGTCCATTAAAGCGATGACTGTAAAGTTCGTTGATTAGGGCAATGGTAGGGTTTGTTGTGGTAGACAATTAGGACATACCAGTACAATAGGTCAATATAGTCCGTTTGTAGCTTCTTCAAGCTGTCTGTAACAGATTGTCGGATATACTCTGCATCATTGCGGATTTCACGACCACCCTCTGGAGTCACATGGTTCCCAAATTTGGTAGTTAGGAAGATCTGCCAAGGTATAAGCAAAGATCTCTTTCCTTCCAAGACTCGTAGAAAGTCAGTGTTGGTATCTCTTACTTCTTGACGCTTTCCAGTTCTCTGAAACCATTTACCCAGCAAGACTTCGTTGTCACCGTACATAGCAGCCGAGTCCCAGTGTGTACATCCAAGCTCATAAGCTCGGTCAAGGAACAGGAAGCGCTCTTCATCTGAGGGCGGGGTCCCGTAGAAAGCTAGTAGAACTCATGAGCCACCATTCAAATTCGTTATTTTGAATATAATATGAGTGGCATACTGCTCAATCCCATGAGACCAAGGCCAATAGCCGGAATTAGGGGACCATTTTTGCCCAGGGGGCGCGTAGGAAGGGAGGCAGGCATATTGACAGAAACTTTGGCTAGCGTAGTTCAAAGATTTCTCTGGACTTCTTTGCTGAAAAAAATAACGTGGCAACGTACGTATAAAATTTTTTAACATTATTCCCATTTTATAGTGCCATGGCGCGCGAGGGGCTATCTTCGGGCTGTCAAGGGCGCTTACATAGACCGGAGCTCACTATCCTTGAGTCATAAAGAGACATGAGTAGACGGAGTCTAAGTCTCGGATAATGTCTTCTTTCTCGTGTATACCATCCGGAGTGTTCGGAAGCCTGGGTCCCTGTTTCGGAGCTTCAATCAAGAAAATCCGTAAAAGGAAGTCACTAGGGTCAGTAAAAAAGGAGTATTCCAAGGACACCTGATAACTACCGCTACCACCGGGGTCGTGAAACCAGCTAACTATTAACTACCATGCTTATATTAGTACTTATCTGGTATTGGTGGTTCGCGGTGTAAATTGCGAGCAACGTTACTTCTACGAAAAGTATCCATATCATTAGGGTTTTAGTGTAACGTTGAAGTCTTTAGCATGACTACTAGTCTAAGTGCTATCACAGTAGTCCGTAAGTTAGACATCCATATGAACCTCATAGCTATGATGGATACTTGAAAGATAGGAAAAATACCCTGGCAAGCCTCTGTAATCTGATTGGGAAGTAAGATTACCGAACATGGTGTTCAATGAGTGATTTTGTAGATTTGGGCTCCGGTTTTCCGGTTCACGCTTGAAGAGTATTGAGATATGTGTTTTACAAAGTATTTTGGCCAGATTAAAGGGCTTATCTTGTCGGACTTCGCCATTATATAATTGTATATCTAAAGATCGTGTCTCTACCTAGGTAGCAGAAATAGTCCGGCCGGACATCAGGTGCTCAAATCATTATCTTAATTACCACTGAACATTCTTCAGTGACTTCCATTGTGTATTTTGACAATGTCTCAAGCAAACCAGCCACGCTCCTACATTCCACCTGTATTTCGTCTTGACACGGCTGTGCCAGACCGATTAGTCTCCCTGATTCCAGATGACCTTGCACAAAAGGTTCCTGAGCATCCGCTATTTGCTTACCCTAAGACCACCAGGCCACAAGATGGCTTTGTTGAGGTCACGGCAAGATGTTTCGCCAATGCCATAAACAGAACAAGTTGGTATTTAGAGACCCTGCTAGGCAAGGCCACGCCAGGTACCTTTCCAAGTGTGGGTTATATGGGAAGCAGTATGACTAAACCGTCATCCTATGAACAATTGTGAAGAAGGCTTACTGGGTATAGGTGACCTTAGATATTTTCTGTTCCTTTTTGGTGCTATCAAAGCCGGATATAAGGTTTGTCAGATCTCCCAGAAAAAATCTTCTACTTCCAAACGTGCCCTGAAATTGTTTTCTCTTTCCATAGATGTTATATCTATCACCTCGAAATAATGTCGCCGGTCATCTCAACGTACTTGAAAAATCTGACTGCCATATTTTCCTCTCAGCTAAGGAAACTCGTATTGAACATATCTTAAGCCAGAGGAAGATGCAGACAGCGGTTGTACCGGAACTTGAAGAATTGTTGGATGAGGGTCCAGTCCCAGCATATCCATACACAAAGACCTTTGCAGAGGCAAGGAAAGATCCGTGCCTCACTCTTCACACCACAGGCTCAACCGGATTACCAAAGCCGATTACATGGAAATTGGAGATTCTGAGTACCTATGAAGCTTGGAGGACCATTCCATATATCGGCGAGTACGTGTCCATGACTGAGGTTTACCAAGAAGCCCAAAGGGCATACAATGCAATGCCACTGTTCCATACAAGTGGACTGAACACCGGATTAACAATGTCGCTTCTGCTTGGTGTTACCACGGTCTTCGGTGCTGCCAACGTTGTGCCGAATGCTACATACGCCGATGAAATGCACAAGTACGCTGGCGTTGACGCCTCGATTGGACCACCTTCTATTTATGAGGACCTTAGTCACGAAACAGCATCGCTTGACCGACTTGATACGCTTCGCTACGTTCTTGTATGTGGGGGTATGTTTCCTGCCTTTGAATCCGACTCTCAATCTTAGGGCTACCTAGCTGACTGTTCATAGCCCCGTTGTCACAAGTGGCGGGCGAGATCATATCTAAGAGAACTAGACTCATTTCCAACTTTGGGGCCACTGAAACAGCATGCTTACCAAGACTAGCCCCTGGACGGGAAGATTGGTCGTATTATTACTGGCACCCGACTCACTCCGGAATTGAGATGAGAGAGTATATGGATGATCTCTATGAGTTATTCATCGTACGCAAGCCTGAATTAGAGCTCTACCAGGGAATCTTCAGCACGTTCCCTGACCTCCACGAGTACTCAATGAACGACATATACTCAAAGCACCCCGATCCTTCAAAGGGCTTTCTATACAAATGGAGAGGAAGGGCAGATGATGTGATCGTGCTCAGTAACGGCGAGAAGATAGCTCCCGCACTTATGGAAGCAGGTCTAATGAGTAATCCGTTGGTCCGAGGGGCTATGGTTGTCGGCCGTGGCAAGTTCCAACCAGCAGCGCTACTAGACCTGGGCGATTCACGACCGGAGACCGCCAGCGGACGATTTGACGTCTTGAAAGAGTTGTTACCAGCTATAGCCGAAGCTAATAAGCATGCGCCGGCACATGGCAAGCTTGACCAGAACCACATATTGCTGGTAGATCCAAGCCGTCCTATCTACTATCTTGGTCAGGGCAAGATCCAAAGACATCAGACATACAAGGCATATGAGGACGATATTGAAAATCTCTACCTAGCAGCTGACGATCTTGATGATCAGCTGGATCTGGACCAGTCAGCGTCTGGAGACTTGTTAATGGTTGACTTTAGTGATTTAGACAACATCAAGCAGTGGCTGAAGGGCCTTATTTTGCTTGTTACCGAGATACAAGATCTTCAGCCAAAGGATTCATTCTTTCAATCTGGCGTGGATTCGTTGCATGTCCTTCGAATCGTTCGAGAAATCAAGCTCCAAATCAAGATCTGTGGGGGAAGACTGCTCCCACAAATGCTGACTCCCGGCATTATCTATTCACACCCATCTCTAGATGAACTTTCCGAATTTCTCTTCCAAAAAGCCACCTTGTCACTTCGAGGATTAGATAGCGGATACCAAAGCGTTGATTCAGATGATGAGGACATTAGGCCGAAGGCGAAAGACATGAATTTACTCTTGCATGATTATGTGCAAACTCTCCCAAAAATTGAAAACCGGGTTCGGCCATTGCCCGTCAGCCAGGGTATGACGGTACTTCTTACAGGAAGCACTGGTTCACTAGGCTCATATCTCCTAAACTCACTCAACAATGATCCGAACGTCCACCACATTATCTGTCTCGATCGTACATCTGCTGCCGGGAGGCACAAGGAGCTTGGACCCAAGCGAGGATTAGCTCCCCTTGATTCGGACCGAGTAGAGTTCGTCAAGGCTGACTTGTCTCAACATGGTTTGGGAGTTGAGGAAGAACTATATGAGCGCCTTTTGGGAACGGTTACCCACATTATTCGTATGTTTTATCTTCACGTATACATTTGACTTCAGCGGGAAACAGAAGATATGATATATGATGCTGATTCTACCGCATTGCAGACTGTCAATGGCCAGTTAACTTCAATTGGAATCTAAGCTCTTTCAGGCCATACATAGCAGGAGTACGAAATCTTGCTCACCTAGCAGCAGGGTCCAGGCATAATGCCTTCCTGTTGTTCGTGTCGAGCGTCGCCGCTGTCGGCGGATGGACAGGCTTTGGCGAGGTTCCCGAAGCCCCGATTCACGATCTTAACATGGCTGCCAATACGGGTTACGGACAATCGAAGCTTATTGCTGAGTGCCTGCTTGACAAGGCTGCTGAGATATCTGGTGTGCGCTCTGCATGCTGTCGTGTGGGAATTGTGGCCGGCCCAGTGGAGCAAGAGTTGGGTATGTGGAACAAGCATGAGTATATTCCTTCGGTAGGTGAATAGCCAAAAACTGCAAATACACAGTGTCTTTTTTCTCTACATGCATTCTTGCTCATACGCATTCTTTGAAAGATTATCATCTCATCCGTTCATCTTGGTGCTTTCCCGGAGACATTTCCTTCACGGGACGAGATCGACTGGTTGCCGGTTGACAAACTGTCCAAAATTCTCTTGGAGGTTCTCGCATCAGCTTCTCAACCTGTTATCAGTCAGCCAGGAAGTCTCAATACTCTTGAGGATGACCCACACACGAAGGTATACCACGTCGTCAATCCTTATCGTATCTCATGGCATGCCGACTTTGCTACGCGCCTGCGAGACGCATATCCCAGCGATATTCCTCTTCAACCGGTTCCCTTCGAAGAATGGGTGGAAAGGCTCAAGGAAAGCGCGGATGAAGCCGAGAAATTAGGCAATATCGATATAGAGCGCAATCCAGCCATACGGCTGGTGGAATTTTACGCCAAAGCAGCTATCAGTAAAGAGAAAGGTCGTCGCCTTTGGCCGATAGCTACGGTGCAGGCCAGTGAGACTCTTCGGGCCCTTGGTCCTTTAGGTAGTGCTTGGTTGGAAAACTGGATGGTCCAGTGGGGCGTCAAGCCAAATTAAGCAGGTTAATATTGCCAGTTTCTGGTGGCACTCGCATTTACGGCTCAATGATTACGATATGCACGGCTATAGACGGTTATTTCCTTTCTCTTTCTGAGTGCCTTGTCCTTTTCTGTATCTACTTCTTGTTCGCTCGAACTGAGGGACGGAAACCCAATCACAATATTGTACTTCAGTTGATTTCTTTTTCAAACATCTAGGATAGAGTAATGCTGTGCAGTTACCAACCATCAATGGCACTCTATCTTCTGTAGCACGTCATAAATTGATAGAATTTGCCCCTCTCTTAGCTCCACACAATGAGTGCGCTATCACTGCTGCTAGCTAGGGTTATCTCACTGTAGAATATTGTCTAGAATGCGTACAGATTGATCTGATTGGTTTCAGCCTAACCCCTCAGACATCCTTGTTATGCGAGTACGAAGTCTGATTAATAATACTTAGAAAGATTAACTATTATGTGAGACAAGCTAAACCTACAGAAGGATGAACTGTGTTGATTTCTGACGAGACCTTGGGGCCGTTTTCATGATAGATGTTGGGACGGGTAGGCCAAAAGCCTGCGCGCATACAGATAACTCAATAAGATAATATATAGCTAGAAACACTTGAGGCCACGTTGTATACAGCAAGGGAGATAGGCGCAAAGCTAACATCATACATGCTGCAAGAATAGCTAGGTATAAAAATCCGAGTTCAGAACTTACCTAGTACTACTATTATTAGTACATATGTAGTATGTCAAATTTAGGCTCAGTCCCACTCTTCTAAGCAGAAGACTATGTCTTGCAGGGATCTACGCATGACCATTTAGATCCACTTCCTACTTTAGGATCTCCGTGTGCGATCCGCACCTAGAGACTGACGTACTGCATGGCATTAGTTCGAAGTGGTCCCTGTATTTACTTATTTAGGCATTGGAGCAACACCTTCAATTAGCATATTTTGTCTCATTGGCTCAGCGTTTATCTTGCGCAATTTGGCACTGATGCATGCTTCCGGTTGACAAATGCACCGCCGTAGATTTAGGAACCGAGATGGTCCATATGGGTGATAAGGCTAGATATGTGGTGGAAACTAGAACAAACATGGGGACCGGCATTGAAAGGAGAGCGGACGGAAATGCAGTTCAGACATCCGTGGCAAGGGGACGAGAATGCTCTCGACCCTGTAGATGTAGCCACGACATTGACAAGGACTGTTGGAGGCATCACAATCATTTTCCGTCACTCCGATCTGTTGCGAGCTGCAGATGCCATTTACCTACGTAAACTCCGGGCGAATAACATAAAGTTTGACTCTGAAAAACGCTACTATAGGGAGTTTGATCAATATCGGCCCCCAAATCCGGAAGGCTTCGGTTTGAACGGCGATAACGGCCGAATGCAGGGTCCACCGATCTCTGCATGCACTGGCTGACATGTGTTTTATATCGAGGCCTCTAGGAGCTGACACATGTTGACAGACCTCGATATAAAATTATGCTCCATCATATGAATAAGCATAACCTAGCTCAGCCAGCCAATGATGCTCTAAAAGTGTAGAAACCCTTTTCGGACAGAATGTGTGTATGCCGGACTAATATGCATACACCACAGCCAACTGTAGTAACAGCTGAAGCTAAAAAGCAAGTACATCTTGTTAGTCGAGGTGGTTGAATAGCAATATCTGCATACGCCATAACCTTTCGCATACTGGATTGGCACCGGTTGTTCCAGATCAGGAACAAGTAGCTCATAGTAACTTGTATAACCGATATATTTGATCAAGAACCAATTGATTATGTCCAACTTCTTGGTTTGGTTAAACTTTCAACATTACAAAGGAATCGCAAGGTTGTGCGAGGCAATCATATAGAAACATCAACTATCAAAAAATGTAGACTCGTCTAAATATCCCACCATGGTCTATCCCCTTTCTAAGCATCGAAGACCCGATTATAAAAGTAGTCGAAGGGAGTAGAAAGCAACTCAAAGATAAAGTAGACCTGTCAAATGAAGCCGATGCTAGATAATCAGGTCGAATCGACGAAATGGCACGTCATTGTTGCATTAAAAGCCGCTGGTCAGGGAAGTTCCAATATGCACCAGAGCTATCAAGATCATGATATGTTTCGGCGGAGATGTCCATTGACTGAGCAAGGATTTCCATGATTTCTGCTGTTGCTTGGCTGTCCAAGATTAGTGACTCATCGAGTGACTGCGCCGCAGAAAAGTCTCCGTTTGGGAGTAGATTGTAACCCGTTTCTTCGGAGTCCGGAATTATTAGTTGCAATTTCTCATTTACCGCATTCAGGTTTAGCTGTTGCTGCTGGTGTTGTTGGGGCTGCTTTCGCCCGCCTCCCTGCTTTCGTTGACTTTGTTCGACGACAATGTCAACCTTAGCACGGAGGTCACTCAGTATGGTAGCCGCACTCCCGGCAATGGCGAAGCTATTGCCAAAATCTTCCAGAACAGCAATTGAAAGATCAATAGCGCAACGGGCTGATACAGTCAATGATCCCTGAGGATACGCAAAAACGAAGCCAACGAGGGTCATCGAGGCATTCCACTGCCATTGGAAAGCCTCGTGCCAGCCAGCTAGAATAGATGTCGATAAAATGACATGATGCATTATGTGCGTTAACGCCATGGCATGGGCGGCACACTTCACTGCGGTCCTTTCCGCAACATGAGAAGGCGACTGTGTGAGGACGAATGAGATTGAAGGACGGTACAGGTTCGTGCACAGATTATGGTACATGAGCTCGAGGAGAAGCCGCTGTCGTTGCAGCCACACTGGAGTAAAATGTCCGACATCAAGTGGTGATTGATCGGTAGAAAAGGGCACGCCATTATTCTGCCGCTTCGTTTTTAGGGCATCGGGCACACCCCTCAACCACTCGTCCATCAGCTCGGTAGCAGGCTGAGAGTCACACACATTCAAGGAATCAGGTCCATGATTGAGAATAATTGTATAAGCATGTCGGGCTGCCAACAACAGCTTGGTATTGTGCAGACTCCAGGTAAGCCAGGTGACGTTATCTCCTAATGGAGCAAAGCTTGACCCTGCAAGCATGGCTGTTTCGAGATCATCGGCTGGAAAACTGCATGTAGTGCAGTGATCCTGCACCAGAAATGGACGACCGAGCTTCATACTCATCTTGGTCTCCAAACCGTATAGTGTCCACCATAAGCGCTTCCGCAACTCTCTCTCGCGGCTCGGCATGTCTTCAGGAGGTTCCAGATGCAGGCCGAGCATGATTGCTGTGCGCACAGCGAGACCGCAGGCATTATCTGCCATATTCTGGAAGGATCCGCAGCATAGGTATATGCAGCAGAGAACATGACACTGTACTGTTGATATAGCAGGGTTCTCGAGCTCTCCTGCCAACAGTGTGAGACAGCGTTGATAATGCCATCGCCCGGCAATGCTCGTATCGTGGGTGTTCAAATTTTGAATAGAGCCAGCACCGGATCGTCCAGCGCTTGTAACTTTCGCCATGCCATACTGCATACATAGTGCAAGGACAATGTCAACCAACGCGGATGGTTTTCGTTCTTTGTCCGGTGTCGCCCACAAAGACTGATAATGTTTCTTAAACTCGAGCTCATCAAGAATTGGATATGAGTTATAGTAAGATTGCCAAAAGAGACTGAGGAAATACTCTTCCTGCGTCGCAGTCAAACATACACTCTCGCAGATGGGGTTGCCTGAGAAGGCTGCGGAGCGAGATGATTGTTTGTGTTCCTCACCGACAGTACTTGGTCCATCAGATAAATTGTTGGATGACTTGAGCAGCATCCGCTGAATTTGGTGCGTTTGTTTCAGTGCAGAAGTCAAGAAGGTGTTGATACACCCTATGAAATAGAAGAGCGATGAGGGTCCGTACCAGGTCTGCTGTGGAGAGCGTGCAGTGCTGATGAAGATGCCTTCCCAAACATTCTTTGCACGACCGCTTGCTGTGGAGGGAATATTTGAAAGAGTGCTTCGTGTTTGTTGATCTGTCAAGGTAGGTGAGATCAAACCCGGCGGTGTTGGGAGCCCATGTAGTACGACAGGCTTCTCAGCACTCCGGTATTGTTGAAGCTCGGCTTCTTGCTCCTGAATTTTCTGCCTCAAGCTCTCAATTTCTCGATAAGCTTGGGGCAGCGTCGACCTTACTGGCCTACTATTGCTACAGGGCCCGCCTCTCTTTTTACAATTCGTACACGGGCGGTCGCTATCACACTTGATGCGGTGTGCACGGCACCAGTCGCAAGCCTGGGCCACTTGTGTTCGTTTCTTCTGTTGAGGTTGAGGAGGTGGCTCCGACTCCGGCTGCGGCTTCAGGAAGTTGACAGGCTGCAAGGAGCTCGTAAACGGCAAGCCTTCGAACATATTAGTAGACATTTAGTCTCTTTGACGTCTGACAGGCTGAAAATGATAAGGTTCAGAAAAGGAGATCAAAGTGGGTAACATAGTTTAAACTTATGCTTCATGATGAGGAGAAAGTAGTCTATTATACTTGATATACTTAACAAACCACCTGCATTGGAGGGAGGTAAAAATACTCGAC
Organism: Talaromyces pinophilus; assembly: GCA_001571465.2. NCBI lineage: Eukaryota > Fungi > Ascomycota > Eurotiomycetes > Eurotiales > Trichocomaceae > Talaromyces > Talaromyces pinophilus. Next base: position 418,957 of record CP017344.1, on the reverse strand, counting down.
GCCCTTTATTGATGCGATGCCATTTGCCTCCGTCGCCAACAGATACTATGGGAACGTGATTGGCCATAAAGGAGTTGATGGCTGTTTTTCGCCTCAGATAGGCAGTTACACAGGGGGTCAAGTATGCTTGGCAGGCTAGGTGTACGTACATCGCAAGAATTGGTTGGTTGAGTAATGAGAGCTGTTAAGCTGGTGTTTAGTCCAACTTCGTCATTTGTGCTCTCTCTCGTTCACTAAAACGAGGATTCATTCACAACCAATAGAGAAATGAGGAGATTATAGCTCCTGTCACTAGACCTTTAACCAACGTTGGGATCGTCACAAACTAGCAGACTTTATACCGTTCAAGGGAAATGATAGTACTAGATTCGTCGGTAGCTCGCTTAACCCTGTCGTTTTGCCATGTAATCAGAATTACCATGTTCTGTGTTTCTGCAGAACTCTGCCGTACGCCAAAAATGTCCTTAAATCTCGTCATTCATAGCTTCAGCCTTTGCTTCACCCTGGTGGCGACGATCCAATGGCCAGGCTGGATGCATGCTTGATCACTAACAAGACGGCCCGCGTGCGCATGAAGAATGCAATGTAACCCTAAAGTTTAGGTAGTCTTATCAAATTTCGTTATCTTTTCCGGATGCTCTCTCGGAACACAAATGAAAAGCTCGGTGTTGACAATTCATCCCGATCTTATCTCAAGTAGGGAGTTGGTTATTTTTTTCGAACTTCGGTATTCCGGAATGAATCCTTTTTTCGTATTCATGCGCGAGCCACGAGCCCGGAAACCCCAGAAGGAATAGCTGAAGAAGAGAGAGAAGGAGAGAAAGAGAACCTCTAGGCTGATAAACATGAAGCTGGAGTATAAATGCTCATAAGAAGAAACAATCTCGTGTTCATTGAAGACAAGAGAAGACTGTAAGTCTACCATTCGTGTCGTCGCAAAACCACTTGTCTTGGAAGCTTGAATAAATTTCCTCGCTTTTCTGTCAGCCTTCTACTTGCAGATATGTTGACTCAAGGTCTCAAGGCTATTGCTATTGCGTCTCTGGCGTCTCTTATTCAGGCGGCACCATTACTTGGGTCATCCTTCGGGATACCAGGAGATAATGCGACGTATGACTACGTTGTGGTAGGTGGTGGCAACGCTGGCCTGACGATTGCCACAAGATTGGTTCAGCAGAAAGCTGGAACAGTTGCAATCATTGAGGCCGGCACATTCTATGAGATAAGCAACGGCAATATAAGCCAAATTCCTGCAACAGGCTCTTATTTCTCTGGCAAGAACCCCAATGATTGGCAACCTCAAATCGATTGGGGATATGCCACCACCCCGCAGATTGTGAGTAAAACGAAACGATACAGGGGGTTGTCAGAAGATTCAATAAGAGTTGTTACTGACGTTGATTTGTAGGGGGGCCTAAATCAGTCACTCCATTATGCTCGCGGCAAGACCTTGGGAGGTTGTACGGCTCGAAACTTCATGGTCTATCAACGTGGCACTGAGGGTTCTTATCAAAATTGGGCAAATGCCGTCGGAGACCAAAGCTACACTTGGCAGAACTTTCACCCTTATTTCAAAAAGAGCGTCAATTTTACGGCTCCTCAAATGAGTATCCGGGCTGCCAACTCAACCCCAGAGTATGATGCCGCTGCAGCTGGCGGTGACATCGGACCTCTTTCAGTAACATACCCAAACTACGCTCAAGCTTTCGGTAGCTGGGCCATTGAAGGATTTAAAGAAATAGGAATCTCTATTATCCGAGGCTTCCTGAGTGGCCAGTTACTTGGCCAATCCTGGTCTACGTTTACTCTGAATGCTCAAACAATGCTTCGCGATTCCTCTGAGACGTCATTTCTCAGGGAGGGCATGGAGTACGATGAACTGAAAGTGTACCCACTACACCTAGCCAAGCAGATTCTTTTTGATAACAACAAAAAGGCCACCGGCGTGCTTGTTGACACGGATGGTTTTGAATATGTGCTATCGGCTAAAAAGGAGGTCATTCTGAGTGCTGGAATGATCGGGTCTCCTCAGCTTCTACTTACCTCCGGAGTTGGCCCTGCACAGTCACTAAAATCACTGAATATTCCCGTTGTAGCTGACAGACCGGGTGTTGGCCAAGGCTTGCAAGACCACGCTTGGATGCACATCACATACCGTGTCAATGGACAGACCATTTCATCTCTCCAAAACCCTGAATTTGCTGCGGAGCAAGCAGAACTCTTCGTCGATCATGCTGAAGGCATGTACACTAGTCCAAATACCGACGTGTTGGCATGGGAGAAGATCCCTCAACCGTTCCGAGCACACTGGAGCAACGAGACGAAACGTGCTCTTGATGCCTACCCCGCCGATTGGCCCGAGGTTGAGTACATCACCGTTCCTTCGTACTTGGGTGACCAAGAAAATTCAAGATCACTGGGTCCCAATGATGGATATGACTACGCCTCACTGGCTATTGTCTTGATTGCGCCGCGGTCCCGAGGATCTGTAACAATCACATCGCCTGACACGAAGGTCTCTCCGCTGATCAACCCTAATTACTTGACTGTACAGTCCGACATTGACATTTTGATCGGAGCGTTCAAGCGTATTCGTCAGTTCTGGGGCACTCCAGTCATGCAGAGTTTCGCTGTTGGTGACGAGTACTGGCCCGGCAAAAACGTGACATCCGATGCTGATATTGAGCACTTTATACGTCAAAACTTCAATACCATTTGGCATGGAACTTCGACTTGCGCAATGGGTCGTCCTAACGACAAGAATGCCGTTGTGGATTCAAAAGCCAGAGTCATTGGTGTCCAAGGTTTGCGAGTTGTAGATGCAAGTGCTTTCCCATTTCTTCCTCCAGGGCATCCCATGTCAACAGTTTGTAAGTATATCTTGTGGATTTTGAGATTTTTATAAACATCTACTAACAAGCTTGCCTTTTTTTTTTTTTTTTTTTTTTAGATGCTCTTGCCGAAAAGATTGCTTGCGAAGTCTCTGGCAACTGTTGAAACGACCACTTATGATACACTGCTAGACGTGGAAAGTGTCTTTGATATGGATACAAATGTCGGGGCGACGGATGGAGAGTTCAAAACTGAGTATACTGTTCGCTATTGCGTTGCACGATCTTTAAAATAACTTCTGTTCCTGGTTAACAAACCGATAAAATGCTTTTCCCCCGCGAATCTAGCCAACTGAGATGTTTTCTGACCACAAGCTGAGCTCATTAATTGATGCACTAGCTTACTAACTAGCTACCGCATCAATCTTATATATAGATTTACATAGGTAGTACCTAGGTACAAGATAGGTTTGATATAAGTCCAGTTCCCTATGGCATAGAAACTCGTCGCATCCATGCTCGTCATAAAACCATTTTCGTAGTTGCCACATGATATCTAGGTACTTAACATAATATGCATGCCTCCAATGACTATGTATAAGCACTACCTTCAACCTGCCTAATCCCGTCCACGCCGTGAAACCATCCCACGCGATCTTTAGTAAACTGTTCCACTCTAGGTTTCAATTTTGTCTCATGCAGATTGAAATCGTCAACTGTGCCGATACGCAGGATACTTAGTCCTGGGAAGGCCTCCCCTCGACGATACATCAATGTGCCACAATTCGAGCAGAAATAATTCGTCATCTTTTTTCCTGAACCAATTGTCTTTGATTGGCCAAAGCTTTTGAGGTTTTCCTGGCCACGGACATGCTTCAAGTACTTGTCATCAACTGTCAGGTTGGACGCGAACATTGATGCAGTAAGTTTTCGGCAGTCGGTACAATTGCAAACGAAAGTATCGACTAGGCCTGGGCCATGGGTCGGCTTTCTTTTGTTAGATAAGGGTATCAAGAGAAGGCCACAATTCAGCTGTCAGTCTAAACTTACAAAAACCAGTTGCACTTCACCACAGAAGCATGTGGCTGTAGCCTCGTCTTCGTTGGACCAACCATCGCTGGCTAATCCTGCCAGCGGGATGTATGGTTTGGATTTATCCGTGAGGCTCATTTTGTGCTGCTTGTGCTTGATGGTGTAGGGCCAGTTGGAGCGTGAGGAGTCAAGGACCTTGAGGATCGGAATATGATGGCATGAAAGTATTTATGTAACCGGAGACCCGGACAGCCACTTTATTCTTCTCCTAATCACTACATGCAAGCAAATTTAGGCATGTATATGTTTCCTTCTCTGTTTCTTTGTTTGGCTTACTTGACCAATAATTGCCAATTAACTCCGAGTCGATGCTCTCATCATGAGCCATTTAAATATATACGTGCGTTCTCATTGGCAGCCGGTGAAATAGCCCTGTATAAAATTGCTGAATAATTGTCAATCCGAGAGTCAGATGGTTTCTTTCCAGTTCTAGCCTTCATATTTATCATCAATATCAAGCTTGTCTCCGAGACTCCGTAGTGTATTGACCGGAATCAACTCCGGTACTCCGAATACAGGGCGGCATTTCCATGATCTACGTTCCCCCGCAACTTTACTTCTTTTGGAGAAGACCAATAACCCTAATTTCATTCATCTTGGCATTAGTTGCTGCACTGCAACTTTAACTAATCTTCGATCATCTCTTCTCTATACATCTACCGATATTATGCAGAACCACTGTCATGCGGGTGATTGATCCCCTATGTCTTGCTGGATCCCGGAGTTCTTACTACTCTCCATCATCTCCTCTGCAATACCTCAATCGCCATGATCCGGAGGCATCGTTATGCGGTCAATTGCTATGTAACGGGCAGCTGGCTCCCGGAGTCTTTGCATTTCGATTATGTGAACTCAGAGCCGAGGCGCTTCGATGTGAGATGTGTTCACAAACTGAAGATATAGAAGTTCAGAGGGGGGACAATCATGTCGCTCAGCTATAAAATCATGAGCTGTGTCCACTATTTGTTCTGAAACAGGCAAGCCATCAGAAAGTCTACAGCTGGGATAATAGTATCAGACCTCTTTCAGACAGCATCGCCGACAAAAATGAGGTTCCCATCATTGATTCCCGTACTGGTCTACATGGCAACAGCAATTCCTGTTCCAGAACCTGAATTCGGACCCTCAGATCTCCAAGAGGGGGTGACGTTGAATATCCCAAATCCGGTCTACCCCATCGAGTCGACTGCAATTTCTTCAAACATCGGGTTCCCGATAGTGCCGCATCCTCTCCTGCCAAACCAGACAGCGCTTAAAGTCGTCTATCAGAATGAGACGGGGCCATGCACGTACTCAAATGCAGTAGTACGCAAAGAATGGAGTTCTATCACGAAGGCTCAGCGGAAGCAATACATCGACGCTCTCAAGTGTCTAATGGACAAGCCTTCCGTGGTGATTGACGTGCCCGCGACTCAGTCGTACTACTCCGACTTTGCATTTTTGCACATCAATTATGCTCGTTTTGCTCATTTCAACGGAAATTTCCTCTCCTGGCACCGACACCACGTCTGGCTCTTTGAGCAAGCTCTTCACGGCTGCGGCTTCCCCAAAGATCTAGGTGTTCCATACATGCATTGGCCATTATACGGGGAATACGGCTTCGAGAACAGTACCATTTTTGATGAGAGCGAGACGAGTCTCGGTGGCAACGGTTGGCCAGACCTGACACGAGACGGCAACGATCGTCGAGTTCCCCATGGCTCTGGTGGTGGCTGCGTTATGAGGGGTCCTTTCCATGACATGGTCCTCAACTTCCAGTCTTTCTACGACAGATATGCTCTCTCCGGCTTACCCGCTAACTGGAGCCAGCCCGTTCAACGCTGCTTGGATCGTGACTTTAACCAATGGGTTCTGCGTAACCAGCTCAATCAGGACATCTACGACGGCGCGATTGCACAGCCCGATCTTCCGGCCTTCCAGAATTTTTCGGACAATCCTTTCTCTTCCTTTGCCATTCATGTAGGCGGGCACGCGGCTGTTGGCATGACGATGAACGATCTTTTTGGAGGTTAGTACTGGGCGCAAAAGATTTACAAATTTCATCCTACTTTTCTAACCGTAAAAATCAGGTACTATCGACCCATCTTTCTGGCTTCACCACTCCGGTATAGATCGTCTATGGGAACGATGGCAAGAACAGGACCCAGCACGAAGAGACACGTATCACGGCACTGATCAAGTCTACAATGCCGGTGGTAATCCAGTAAATGGTAGCAGCGTGATTGAATTCAGTACCGTGGGACCCAGAATTACTTTGGATGAGGTCAAGGACCCTATGTCTGGCCCATACTGCTACCGATTCGAGGAGCCAACCTGTTGGGACGGTCGTGGTTGCCCATGGCTCCCAGGCCATTAATGAACAGATTGAACTCGGGAAATTGCAGCACGTTATGACGCTTGAAAAACTTTCAAGACCGGAGGACTCACTAAGGACAATTCGGTGGGGACGAAATTGACGGAGCGGATCTTTTCTGTGAAGATGTTCTGCTGCCGATTTGTCACAAGGGAATGATGATGACAGCTTCTCAATCTTGCGTAATTTATGAAACACCAAGGAGTTTATGTTTACTATAAACCTTGGAAGCTATACTGCATATAACTTAACAGATGAATAATAGACACTCATTACTATCTGTTATAAACATCCATGGATGGTCGAGAGGAACGCTGTCAGTGCATAAAGACTTACATTCCACAAGGATTAGTTCCCTCAAATGACTGGCTCGCTATATACCTAGGTAATATTTCTGGAAGACAGCAAGCCCCATATTAAGCATGCCGCTCAACTTTCTTCATTCTGAGTTGTTCGCTCCGAGGTCCCGTTACATAATGTAGCCCTGGTTGTTTGAAGGGTCTTGAGTGACGAAACATAGTTCCAGAAGTCACTTATACGTGACAGAAACCTTTACCCAAAACCTTGCAGCCACATTTTGTTCCATATCATTAGGTAGCGACCTGGTGTATCAGGGTTCATTAGCAATAGTCAATCGTGCCGTCACCAAGGACATTTAGTTGCGGTATTGCATAATCACAGAAGAAGATTTAGTTATGTTATCTAAACGCAAATTTTACGAGTATATCCAACTCTAAATACATCGTCTATCTAATTCCAACATAAAACACCGCGATATCGCATCTTACCGCTGTCAAGCGTTTTAGCGGCGGCTTCAATACCCTCGACCGACATTGGGAATTTTTGCACGGTGGGATGAATGTCTCTCTCAGCTGCGAATTCATACAACTTACGGAGCCCTCCACGAGAGGCCGTCAATGCTCCCTGAATGCGTACGCCTTTCAGAACGGCATTGTGAAGACGAACAGGGACCTTATTAAAATCGACAGTGAGAGGGTAAATGGAGCCGTGCACAGCCATCAAATCGATCAGGCTGTCAATCAAGTTAGATATCTGATCAAACGTGAAAAGGAATGAACAAACGACTTACAACGTGTAGTCCATACTCGATGAACTTCCGCAAACTAACAAGTGATCCAGAGGCTTCAGACCCTCCGGTTTTTCACCCGATTTCAGAACATAGTATTCCTTCGCTCCAAACTCAAAAGCTTCTTGTCGCTTGGTGTCGGAGCTGGAAAGCACGACCACATGGCAACCCAAAGCAGCACCGAGCTTTATTGCCAAGTGCCCAAGTCCTCCAATACCAAGGATGCCGACTCGATCAGTGGCCTTGATACCATACTCAGTCAAGACGGTCCAGACTGTGCCACCGGCACAGAGTAAAGGTGCAGCATCAACCGAGTCATATCCATCAGGAACAGGGACTACTGCATCAGCATCCCAAACAACGCCGTTTGAGAGGGAGCCAATATCAGGGTCTCCTCTAGTCTCAAAATCCACTACATTCTCACAAAATTGATCCCATCCTGATTGATATTGTTAGAATTTTACCTGCAAATGATTGGTTCATTATCTTACCAGACAAGCAATGTTGACATCTGCCGCAGACTTTTCTAGTATATCCAAATCCGACTCGGTCCCCCACGTTGACCGACGTCACACCTGGGCCGAGTTTACGCACGATACCTACACCTTCGTGTCCCAATACCTTGCCAGAATGCATGTAGTGCAAATCAGTTCCGCACAGACCAGAATGCGTAGTTTCGATGAAAATTTCATTGTGTCCGAGCGATTTGGTCGCGTGGTCGGCGACAATGTTGCCCGAGATGCCACGAAATACGTCAAAGGAGACGACGTCGGACGACATTGTGGGATATGTAAATGTCAAGAAAGATGCAGATGGCTTCAAAGCTTGTCTTGATGCACTGGTGTGATTGATCAATCAGATTTCAACAAGAAGCAATAACTAGGTACCTTGCGGGTTTTTAATTATTTATAGATCGTACATTTTTGCATCATGTAATTTTATTTTCATGTTTCTGAAGTCTCGATAGTGGAAGGTCTGATACTGACCAATAGGAGCACCTCCTGACATCTACAAAGTCTCCGTCCAATAGGAATCACTCCTGCGTTACCTGCAGTCAACACCGGGTACACTCAACTCCAGCAATCCGGAGGCATTTAGATTTGTAGCAACGGTTTTCATGCAGATGTTGTATGTGTGAGCAATTGGTGAGGTCGAATTTGGACTTTCCATGAGATCAGAATTGAGACTCGTAAGCATAGATCCAGCCCAACGCTTGGTGAGACTCTTCTGTGTATGTTTGCCTTGTCATTCAAGTCTGGTAGTGCTAAGTAAGTTTACCATGCCTTGGGGATTTAACAATCATTGCGGTAACACTAGTACAGTGAATTGCGCGATTTGACATAGATGCATAATCGGTAGAAGGAGAATGAGGCAAACAGATGATACTAAGAAATCTCCCTCCTCACACGCAACGTGCCATTCATCTTATGAGCCCCTTATCTGGTTACTTCGCAGCTCATTTGGGAGCTAATCTTGACCAGAGACGGTTCTTACCAACCCTCATATCAACAGAAGAATGCATCATTGTGAAGCTGTTAAGATGAAAGTTCTAGGGTTACGGCGAAAACCTCGGGCGACGATTACGGTAGCCCTTAGGGTTATATAAGTGGGGACATCCTTATCTTATCTCTAAACCTCAACTCTCGAAGCTGACTTTCTCGTCCAACATGTCCCCATCTTCAATATCACCGTACGTACAATGGACTCAGACGCCAGCCAAGCAGGTACTCGGCCATACCGCTCCAAGTTAAAGAGGCCGTGCGACCGCTGTCGCTCTCGAAAAATAGCCTGCATCCTGCCTGAAAGCGGGCCTTGTCGCAATTGCTGGAATGTCGACAAATCCTGTACATTTGATAAACCGCCTAACCCACGAAATCGCGACATAGGGAGCAGACGCACATCGACTAGAACAACTGAGTACTCTCTGAATTTTGTGGCGACCCCTGATGGATCAAGTGAGCAATTAATCTTCGAAAGGACGGGCCACGAAAATCCGTTTTTCCAAGTTGATGCCAGCATCTCTCCAAGGGGATATCAGAATTATAACACCCATGCTCTGCCCACAACAAATAGTAATCAAGCCGCCAGCTTTGGCTCACTAGATGCCATCAGTAACATTCGGGATACACCGAAAATCCAGCACATTCGGTCCCTTGATCAATTGCCTGCTTCAACTGCACAGCTGTTTGGGACTTCGGCAGAGTCAGATCCATGGCTACTGCGACATTGCAAGTACGACGATAATGGCATACGACATCTGCACGGAATCCATTTTCGAAATGTTGGAGGAGTACCGGTCGAGGGACTGGTCCCTGTGCATTTTCTGGTGACTGAGGATTCGCTCCTGGTGTCATCCAAGGAAGCCACATCATTTTCTGTGGAGGTGGATGTATTCAAATCAAGGGAGGAACTGAATAAGATGATACCACCTAAATTTGGACTACGGTTGATTCTGTTGTAAGTGTCAAAGATATCACCTTGGAGCGTTCCACTTCTTCTAATGATCTGCGCAAGGTTCATGAAATTTGTCTTTCCTGTGATGCCGGTAATTTCTCGATCTCAGATGGGCCTCGCTTCTAAAATGACTGAACAATCCTTGCAAGGCATTCCAGTTCACTTACTGGCGGCTCTCTATGCATCCGCTTTGCCGTTCAAGATTCACAACCCAGAGTTAGTCTTATGTGGAGTCTATGACAGCCAATTGTGCGACAAACTGTGGCGAATGGTTTACCAACTTCTTATGCAGGAGATTCATACACCACACTTGTCAGTTCTCCAAGCCTGTTTACTTTACTTGCAACGCTTGCCAGTTGGGAGTCAAAGTGCATTAGCAGACAGTCCGTTTCTCTGGTCCTTCCTGGGATCTACAGTCGGTTTGGCGTCTTCGCTGGGCCTCCATCTTGAGCCTCGACCATGGGGTATCCCAGCTTGGGAAAAACGGCTTCGCCGGCGATTGTGGTGGGCTGTCTATGTGGAGGACAAGTGGCGAAGCTTGCTTATAGGACGCCCGCCCTTTCTTGATAGAGAGGAGTGGGATGTTCAGGGCTTGGACGATGTTGACTTTGTTATCGACGGACAAGGTGAAGCCCATGACCGAAATGAAGAGCATGGAGCCATTTTTAGGTCATTTGCAAAATTGGCCATTATCGCGGATAATATCCATCAAACGTTCTATACACTAAGAGCGTCTCAAAGGATGTGCGAAGATTTCCGAATATCGATCAACGCTGCTCGGCCAATCCGCGAAGAATTGCAGGCCTGGTACGCGTCTCTTCCTGAATCTCTGCGCATCAAACAGAAACGTGAAAACAACTACCAAAACACGCTGCGCATTGAAGGTGTTAGCTCATTACATTTCGCATATCTGATACTCGAGCTATTTGTCTATCGCGCTATCTTACGCCCATTAGCCCGATCACCCCCACCGCCGCCGATAGCTGATGACAGGGATCCCCAGGATATCGCGTGGCTGCTTGAAGATTTGGGCTATGATGGGCAGGGTCTAGATCAGCTTCCCGTTGTGGATTTTTCGGAGCTGGGCGATGCTGCAGAGGCGACGTTGAATGCTGCCGAGAAGTGTGCTGGCATTATTGTCAATTTTGTTGGCGCTTTGACGCCGGTTGATTTTGATACGTTCTGGTATCCTTGTAAGTGATATGATTACAAGCCCAAGTATTTTGCGCTGATTTGAACAGGGACACGGATATCCTTCGCTACAGTATCAAACTTCATACTTCTCCTCCTCATTCAAGCGCCCACGTCACAACATGGTTCGCTAACGAAACATTTGCTTGATATCTGGTTACAGAATCTGAGTCGTCAATACAAGAACCATGAAAACTTGATGTCACTCGGCCTGGTACGTCTACGGACGTTGATGGCAGACGGACTGGCGCGGAACTTCATTGTCTCTCCACACCTAGCTGAAGTTCTGAATGGAAGCACAGAAAACAGCGAAACATCCACCAACATGAACATGTCTACTACATATCTACGATGAATAAAGTTGGCCGGCAATAGAGTTGCCCGAGATTTGCTTATCGCGGTGCCTTTTCCGATGCCCCGCTCGGCGGCCCTGATGCCGATAAGGCTCAGCCGATTCTTTTTTTGCTGATGATTCTCATGTTTCAAAAGATACATCAGCACGATATTATTTTCATACAAGTGAATAACTATAATACTCATTTCTCTGCCTTTAGAGGAACTGAGAACAATCGCCCCCATCCCTTGATCTGACTACTATCCACCTCACAACGCTGCAACATCTCCCAAACAACCGTGGCAACCGTATCCAACAAAATAATCCCATACTTCTCCTCCCAAACCGTCCCTCTCTGCGCTGCATACAAATTCGTACAGAACGTCGAGATCGCTTTAACGTCTTTTGCGGCAACGGCAGCCACCATGGCGTCCAGCGTAGATTCCGTGACGTCTGCGAAATGTCTGTTTGTGAATAGGCCGAGATGGCGTTCCTTGCTGCAGTCGATGCCGATTGTAGCGTAGGTTTTTATGATTGCTTCTTGAACATCGTCTTTGTACGGCGTCACCAATCCCAACTCTTTTTCTCCCAAAACTTGTAGTGCGCGATTGAGCGCAAGCACAGATGTTGTCGATGGTATCCCCGTGGCAGCCGTAATCTCCTCGCAGAGTTTCTCATCAGCCTCAAAGCCCAGCCAACCCGACGACGTCCCGCTCCAACCGATCATGTCGACGTGCGCATCGGCCAGCAGTTTTGCGGCTTCGATGATCTTCTCGTTTTGGAATTGAGCGAGTGCGTCATTCTCAAGGCTGATTTTGAGCACGGTGAAGCGCGAGAAGTGGACGCTCACGTTAGGGAGTTGTGAGATGATGGATTGGGTGAGTGGTTCGAGGCTTGTATTTGAGGAAGGGGTGAGGATGCCGAGGCGGATTCTTTTGGCCATCTTGACTGATTGATTCTCTTGTTATTTTGCACGAGATGAATAGAGGGAGGTCGTGAAGGAGACTGCAGAATTATAAGATGTTTATGAAATGAAGAAGTCACCTGCATACATAATCCAAGAACCTTATTGAAGCCCTAATCTACTCCGTATCGGGCTATCGGCCGCCCCACTGATAGGCCGCGCGATAAGGTCAACGCCCGTTTAGGGTCCAAGCTGAGGGCAAACTATGATTTTGATAACATTGATAGAAGTTCATGATAAGAGATATATTAAATTTTGTTATGTATAAAACAGGCAAAACCACCTAGACTTATCATCATGCAGGAAAATACACCATCTATCATTCCACTGGCTGACACCAGCCAACCATCAATCCCTCAACGATGGCCTCATCCCGAAATGCCTTCTCCCACCGAACCCAACAAATCCTGGACAAACTCAAGGTCAGTAGCAACTCGGATGACGGCGGAGAAAGCGGGCAATTCGGAAAATGGTCCAACAAGGATCTTGACCCTTCGCCCCCTTCGCAACGGATCTGGTCTGCATGGTCTTTTTTTGCGTTTCAGTTTAGTATTGCTTTCTCGCCGACGACGTATAATGCCGGCGCGAGTTTGTATGCGATTGGGTTGAATTGGTGGACTATTTTTATTGCTTCTAGTATGCTTCCCCCTTTTAGTGTTGCTGTGTTGGGTTCGGGGCTGACCCTGTGGTTGGTGGTGCGTAGTTATTGTGTCGATTATGATTGCTATTCTGCTATTCCTGAATGCCAGAGGACCTGCGAGATATCACATCGGATATCCAACTTTTGTTCGAGCATCGTCCGGAATTTATGGCTCTCTCGTATTCATCTTCATCCGTGGTGTAAGCCTTATTTTATCTGTCTCTATTATTCACTTGGAATGAATACTAAGATTCCCAGGTCGTCGCAATCCTGTACATGAGTATCCAGACATACTACGCCAGCGAATTTCTAGCCGTCATGTTACGCTGTGTCTTTGGACATCGATGGACCGACTTTCCTAACCGTATGACAACCCCCGTCTCCCGATCTAACGTACACTAACAGTTCATCTCCAGACCTCCCTAAGAGCGCCGCCATCACATCCGCTAATCTTCTGGCCTTTGGCCTGCTATGGCTTATCCAATTCCCATTCGCATTCGTGCATCCCAGCAAGATGGCACGCGTATTCCAGATCAAGTCCGTAATCGCACCTATCGGATTGATCGTGACTATGATATGGGCTCTCGTACGTCCTCCCCCTTACAACCCCCTTCTCGCTCAACACTAATATAAACCATGGGGAAAAGGCATCAAGTCACGGAGCAGATTTCAACGGCCTAAGTCACAAAACCGTCTCCGGCGCCGCCCTTGGCTGGTCATTCATGAAAGCCATCAACTCCATCGTCTCAAACGTTATCCCACCCTTAGTCAACATAGCCGATCTGGCACGTTACGTGCAAAAACCGCGAGATACGCTTCCCATGCCAATTGGATTGGTAGTTAGTAAACCACTCGTTGTGATGTTGGGCATGGTGATTACTGCTGCGGGATATAAGCAGTTTGGGCAGGCGTATTGGAATCTGTGGGATTTTTACTCTAGTGTGTTGGATCATTACTGGAGTCCAGGCGCGAGGACGCTTGTGTTTTTTGCTGCTGGTATTCAGGTATTTCATCTCGGGTTTTTATAAATTTTCAATACTGATAGGGTTATTGAAGGCATTCGCAACATTCGTCACAAACTTTACGAGTAACTCGATCCCTGTTGGCTGCGATCTGACGGGCTTGTTTCCGAGACATTTCACCATCGTCCGTGGCCAGGTTTTATGCTTTATACTCGCCTGGGTGTGTGGTACGTACCTCTCCCCTGCATCATACAACTTGAAATATGACTGACGTGACGACAGTCCCCTGGAAACTAACCCACTCCGCAACCTCATTCCTCAACTTCCTCGGCTCCTATCTTTGCTTCATCTGCCCCATTGTAGCTTGCATGATGTACGTTTCTTATATCCCCAACCCACCCTTCCCTCCTTACTCCTTACTGACCTGCTGGCAGAGTCGACTACTGGCTCATCCGCAAAGGCAACCTGCACATCCCCTCTCTGTACAAACCCTCCCGCGGCTCAATCTACCATTACACTTTCGGCTTCAACCCGCGCGCCTTCGTAGCCTGGATCGTCGCAATCGCCCTCGTAATCCCAGGGGTGGCATCCGTCCTTTCACCGGGCTCAATCGGTCCCGCGGCAGTCAAGATATACAACATGGGCTTTTTATTGTCCACCATCGTGGCGGGGTTGGTGTATTACATCGCCTGTCGGGTCTGGCCAGTCGCGATATACCCCGCAGAATTGGATGGGGATAATAGCAAAGACAAATCGTGGGAGGCCATGGGGTATACGGAAGGGTTTTTCGCGGAGGATGAGGTTGTGCCCGAGTATTTGAGGGAGAAGGTTTTTGATGGGAATAGCCGCGTATATGTTGAGACGAAGGAGGTGGCGATGGATGGGGATGGGCAGTCAACACGGTGGGTTTGATACCATCCTCCAATCTATGTAGTGGAGGCACAGTAGATAGATGATAGAATATGTAGATAATCGATTCATGCAAGGCACGTCTAAAGTCTTATCCTACAGACAAAATATATTCAATTTGGATGTTTGCTTGCATAGTCAATGGCACTACACCATCGACTAGCTGCAACATGAATTAAAACACAATATCAACGGAGCAAATTGGAAAAAGCCAAAATAATCAGACTTGTCACACTTTCGATAAGTAAATATCACACCATATGAACCTTTCACCTCACAAGACAGCGCGAGTCATGTATCAATTTCGAGATAGTAATCGATCGACCCAAGTCAATCACAGAATCAAAATGATTCGGGCCGAAGCCCCTTTTTTTGTAGATTTAAATATTTTTCGATGTCAATCAACTTGCAACATGTCCTTCCTTGCTGGACTGTTCCGTTCTCGAGTCGAAGGTGAGCCGAGCCAATCAGTCCGAACATTCTGATATGAGAGGCAACGGACAGAATGTAGAAAACAACCCAGTCAAGAAGACAGTGCCACCGGATACCAAGCCTTGGAGAACGAATCTCCAGCTATGATCAAGCACGGCACAGTAAGCTCAAATCTTGGAAGATAAGAAAACTCCAATTTCAGGAAGCTTTTCAGTTCCAGCAAGTAGACTGTAGGTACCATCCCGCATCTAAGGAAGACGGTCAAGTCCATCGCGTATCGATTGCAGTGGAAAAGAATCCCTTTTTCGTGATAATGAAGAGTAGATAAATTCTAGGACTTCAAAGTGAAATCCACAACTTCTACCATTAAGGAACCCATAACTTTCCTTGTCCACGTCCACCGCGAGTGGAGGTATTTGCTCGAGTGTTTCCGGCACCGCGCTGACGACGACGACTACTGCCACCGTTGCCACCATTGGTCTGACCATGACCGTGGTCATCACCATTGCGCCTAGAAGCAGCTGCTAGACCTCGAGCAGCCCCGGTTTGAGTACTGAGGTCCAAAGGAGGTTGCTTGACAATCGTTGTAGCTCCAATAGAACGGCTAAAGGAGTCTGGATCGATAGGCTGCGAAGGCACTTCAACAGTAGTATCAGCCTGCGCAATCGCTGCAGCTGTAGCAGCTCGAGTCTTGCGACCGTTTGCACCTCGGCTTCCACTGCCACGACCTGCACCCTTTCCTCGACCGCCGCGAGGAACAAATACTAGTTCATCCTCCTCGCTGTCGTTTTCGTAGGAGAACAGCGGCTTTGGCGATGGTGCGACGTGTTGTGTCTTTTCGGCATATTTGACTCGGTTCTTGAATTCTTTCTCTTCGTACTGAATAGCTGTTCGAAGCTGATGGATGTTCTTAGTCATGATTCCAAACTTCTGCGCCCAAACCTGTGTGTCGCGATCGTTGCTAATAAGTGTAAGGTTTTGTGGAACGCCGATAGATCCCTCGTCGTGATGGAGACGCCATAACAACGCACTTAATAAAGGTCGCAGCACTGCAGGAGTTGGCGGTGTGTTTGACGAAGTAGAAGTCGAGCGATTGTGGCCGCGTTTGGAATTTCGGTCTGCATATTCCGGGCTGGTTTGAGAGCTGCGGGACGATGCTCGCGACCCTTCATCGCTCTGAGTGCCGACCGAGGGCAGCGAAACGGAAGACTTGACATCGTTCTGAGCACCAGCCGCAGCTGGCCCCTTGAAGTTCAACTTGCTCAGCAGCATTTGGGACAGATCACTTGGCAATCCGGGTAATCCAGGTCCTTTCTGTTCGGGTTCCGGCTTTGCTGAAATGCCATTCGCTTTCACATCCTCAGTCTTGGGTGTGGTAATATCGCCATCGGTCGGTGCAGCGTATTCGTCAACCTCTTCTTCAAACTCCGGTAGGAAGAATTGCTCCGCATCGGCCCAGTTGTCATACTGCTCCATCGGTCCTTGAAGGACAATCCGATCCGCTGGAATGCTGTCTTTGCCGGATGTGACGCGATCGAGAAAACGTACAGCTTCACGAGAGTTGATAGCGACCTGCGAACCACCGCGCTTCGGTTCCTGAAGACGTTCAAGAGCTGCAAATTGATCAGTTGTTAGCCGTGCTAGCGATATCGCAAGCCGGTCGGTGACGTCTGCGAAGAGTATTGGCGAGCTTACTGTATAGCGGAACAAACAACGTGATTGCCCCGTTAGAAGCCCATCGCTTGATTTCGCTCACATTGGTGGTCAAGACAGTGTCGTCCACAGCACAGTGGAACACTTTCCGAGCCGCCGACATGTTTGCCGAGAGTTTCGCAGTAGGCGATTCCGGCAGGGAAAGGGGTGAGAAAAGCGAGCGGTCCCTAGAGGGGGTAGTAAATGTAGTTCAAAGTGAGAACTAGTCATCAACGGTCAGTAGTCAGTCAGTAGTGGCTCAGTCAACAAGTCTTCTGTGTTGAGAGTAATGTGGGGGTTGAGTTGGCGATGACTTGAATCTCGGTGAAAGACAAGAAATGATACCGAGAGGAAACTCACAGTTGAAAGTCTTGATATTCGCCAGCATTTTATCATCGAATGCCTCGTTCATGGCATGGACAGCGTTGGGTGCATTTGTCGAGAGGGCGTTGGTCGGGGAGAAAGGTAAGAGGTGAGAGTCCGCCAGCGTAGGACTTGAAGGCCCGAAACAACAGCCAAGACCAGGCATCCGCCGGCCAATCAGGTTGCAGCCTGTGCCTTTGCAACTGATGCCTGTACATTTCAACAACTACGTTCTATGATTTGAACATGATCGGATATTCGTATTGATTTTGGTATTCGCAGATTCTTAATCAAGCTGGTAGCAAATTCGCGACAATTCACGTCACGCGGGTGGCTGATTGCTTGCAGGCTTCCTCCAGGATTTTACCGCGGTCTCGTTTCAGAGGCATAAAGACAGTTTGAATACAGTACACGCTGGTTTTGGAACTTTTGGTGCTGGCTCTTCACACACTCAGGGATTTGGGCATATGATGCAGAAATAGCGACCAGAGTATTGATAATAAAGGCGAGGTACTTTTACCGAAGTGACTGAGCGACATGTAAATCATCGTGAGCAATATCGCCGCGTTAGAGTTTCTTGATGAGACCACTATCTTCCTTGACCCGCTGAGCCCATTCACTAGAGAATCAATTTTAGCAATAGCACACATTCAAAGGGGAAAAAACTTACGTCCAGCTTCCATCATACAATCGTCGCTTCGCCGGGTCACCAAACTCAGCAACAGTAAGCGCAGCCTCGATAACCGCCGCAGTCACTCCAGATCCACAAGAGGTGATAATGGTCTTTGATGGATCGACACCCTTGGACTCGAACACCTTGCGCAGTTCTTCCGGCGACAAAAATGCCTTGGTCTTGGGATCAAGAAGTTCTCCAAACGGCACGCTCTTGGAACCAGGCATATGACCCGAGGACAATCCAGCGCGAGGCTCAGGAGATTCACCCGACCAGCGTCCATACGGTCTAGCATCTAGGATCTCAACCTCATCAGCCCCTTCTTTACCGTAATCCTTTGCGATTTCCTTCATCTCGGGGAAATGCACTACGCGGTCGACGTCATAAGACGGAATTGGGTAGTTTGTTTTGGTAAATGGTTTGGCATCGCCCGACTCTGTAGGCAAGCCCTGCTCAACCCAGAGTTTGAAGTTATTCAGCACGTAAACATTAGGATGACCAAAGAAGCGTAGCGTCCAGCCAACACGAGGCGCACTGAGAATGCCTTGCTCGGCCGTATCGTAGACAACAACTTCGTCGTCACGGTGAATACCCAATTCGCTCATTGCTTCGGCAAATCGCTCTTTAGTGGGAAGCATATGAGGGTAGGGTGAGTCCTCGTCTTTTACGCCATCAATGTCGAAGAATCGTGCATGCGGGATGTGGCTTTTGCGGAAAGCTTGGATTCCTGTACGGCCTTCGGGGTCGTTTGGCATGAACCACGCTGCGCAGAGGGGGACAACTCTAGGCGCTGTGGAAATCTCGCTAGAGGGGTAGTGTTTTAAAGCGTTGTTGAGTTCTTGAGGGGTAACGAGGTACGAAGAGAAGGAGTTGAATCTCTGCTGTGTCCGGGCAGTCATGGTGGCTTGTTGACGGGAGAGACGCGTGAAAAGAGAGGGGCGCAACGAAGACCGAAGGGCTGTGAGAGTCATGATAGCAGATTAGAGAATATTTACATTTCAAACAATTTGACTAGCCTCTCGTGAGGATGAATAACGTGATTGCGCGATGTGGAGTCGGTCCTCAGCATTTGTCAAGACGGAGGAAGAGGGAAGAGGAGAGTTGGGGAAGCTCCGAGCTCGGGCTGTTTGCCACTTATCAGATATCAGATAAGCTATCCGTCATCTTCTGGGCTTAGTTTCTGTTTACTCTTCCTCTTCACCACCCCAACAGCACAACACAGTCTATCATTGCATATCGGCCTCCTATCGAAATGAGAGTCAGGATCAAAGAGTGGAACGCCGTGGCTTCCTGGCGCTGGGACATGCCCGAGGATGAAGTGTGCGGGATCTGTCGCGTCCAGTTCGACGGGACCTGTCCGACCTGCAAATTTCCTGGCGACGACTGCTCCCTGTGTATGCCATCTCAACAATCGAATGAAAGTGCAGTACTAATTGTGTATCAGTAATCGGAAAGTGCGGCCATTCTTTCCACATGGTACGTTCGATATTAGTCGCCCAAGGATCATATCGGCTAATATTTTCCAGCACTGTCTTCTTACCTGGATTGCGCAAGAATCCTCAAAAGGACTGTGTCCCATGTGCCGACAGAGTATGGCGTATACGACTGAACTCGGGATGTACACAACTGACATCTTTCTCTTAGAGTTCGAATGGAAAAAGAACGACGATGAATCGCAAGACACACATCAACCTCCCGAGCCTGCCTCGTAGACCAGATATATATCCGTTGCTATTGCATTGATTGGCGTTTCGGTGTCGATACCCTTTGTTGGCGTTTCAGTATGGCTGAAGTCATTTCTATGGATGATCCAAGTTCTTTCTTTTGGATCATATTCTTTATAAATTATCTATATACCCTATTTAAAAGTGTTGTGCATGAATAATCGTCTAGTCGAGCAATGTACTATGTAGAAGAAAGCTAACTAAAGTGGATCCTCCCATGTTTGCGCTTTGGTCACGGAACTCTACTTGCTTCATCACATCCAAGCCTCGACTCGACTCGACACCACGCAATGCCCATCACAAACATGTAGCCGATCATCTATTTCTCCTCTTTGTGCTACTACTTTGCTTATCATTCTGGAGATGTCGTCTTTGCCCAAACAACACAACTTCATCCAGCCGTCCTCGTCATCTCGACAAACCCCCTTCCGCGCCGCAAGCAGCGCGAATCCATCGACCGCAACATCCAGACCACGACCTATCGGCCCTTCATCTGAACACAACAAACGAAGCGATGCATCTTACACTCAGCTAGGCGATAATCTGCAACAGCACGATGACCACGAACCCGCTCCCGAGCGCCCTTTCGAAGAGACCGAAGGAGGCTACGACGATCACGACCACAATACCAGACCGAAACCGGCACCAACAAACTTCAAACCCTTCTTTACACTAATCGAAGACGCGAATTCGTCGGATTACCATCATCCGACGGTCCACTACATCTTCTCCGACGATGACGCGGAATTAATGACCGAAGCTTCACTGCGAGTCCTGGAAACAGGGCATCATGCGACTTCTCCTCCGCGCAATGACTCGGAGGAAGGACTGGTATCTGCGGAGCAGCAATCGTCACACCACCGCGATAATGACAGACCATCCATCCTCCCCCCGCCGATACCAGGAGTGAAAGAGCGCTTCATCGTTCTAGACGTTGAGCAGTCAGCCACCGCAATCGGGAACCCGTCATCTGCCCCCGACGCGCTTCTGGCCGGCACATCGGCAGGGACAGGGACAACCGTCGTATCATCCTCTCCAGCTCAGAGACAACAGCAGCAACAGCAACCATACGGATACCGCATTGTCTCCGCGCACAGCCTCACGCCAGATTGGCAAGTCCTCGAGGCCTCACTTAGTCCCGCACCAACCTTCGATACACCACAACAGAATACAGGCGACCAAGCTAGCGTCAGTAACACGCTCATGCTCCGCATCGAAGGCACGGGCGGCTATGCGCGCGATATACCCGTCGGAAAGGATAAGGAGGGACAGCAGACCCTGGAAGAGATGATGGAGAATTTTGATAAGCGCATGGCGGAGTTGAGGAGGGTTATTGAGACGAGTGGTGATTATTCGCCGTTGGGGGCGACTGCTCAGCCGGGAGGGGATGATCCTCGCGCCGAGGAGGAGGGAGAAGGGGAAAATGAGGAGGCTGGTGAAGAGGCTGTTGCGAAGGAGTAGGACTGTATGATTACGATTTGAGAGATTGATGATTAGCTATGATCAATATTGAATGAGACATCAGATCAACTGATACGATCTCATGCATAGAACTTGATTAGTCTTATGAATAAACCAGAAACGCCACTCCACCTCCAACCGATACTCCATATACAAACAATAAGAAAGTCAAACGAACGGTATACAGATAAACACACGCGGGGTATCTATTCGATGGAATCCAAACGCACACACAACAGTTCTAACCAATGGACGGTCTATTCCGTAACTGTCTTCCAATACTAGTATCGAGAGGGACATTCTCCCTCCCATCCAAAGCAATTCCAGGTGGCGCGCGGCGCATCAAAGCCTTTTGAGGAAGTTTACTCTCCGAAGCAGTCTGTCGTTTCTTAAGAGGTGGCTGAGCCGGGTCTTCTATAACATCAATCGTTGATTTGGAAAAATCGCGCTCCGGGGAACTAGAGTTGAGTTGTTTCGCGGCGACGTTTAAGTCGACCTCCCTAAGACCCGTGTTGGATGATGTGATGATTGTTGAGGTGGTAATGGTAGGTTCGCCTACCTCGTCCTCGGCGTCATTGTAGACCCGTGTTTTCATCGGTGAACCCATACGATGTTTGAATGGTGATTTTAAGCCTGGGTCCAGGTTCTCCTCCTCAAGGGGTGTGAGTATAGGTTGGGTGGTTTGCTTCAGCTTGTCAAGCAGGGTACTGTGGGATTCCGTTCGGGGTAATGTCCTGGGATATTCGTAAGACATCCTGGGTGGAGTGGTCCCTGTTGGTTTATATTCAGCCATTGGCGCGTTTTGTATGTTATTCCTGAGTTCAACCAACGGCTGTCGGACTTCTTCGCAGAAGGGAGTAACGGCCTGCTTGATGCTATCCTCTTGTTCGGTGGCTGTCTGTTGGAATGCGTGAAGTTGAGAGCTCATGCTACCAAGTCCTTCTTCTAGTGACGAGAAGGAGTCCTTGATATTCTTTGTCAGGCTTTCTAGATTAGCCAGATGAGACTCATGATGAGATCCGTTTTGAGATCTGGCTCGGCTAACAAAGTCATCCAACGCTTCCATCTGAACGGCCATCTGCTGTACTTGCTCATCAACGATGCGAACCGTTTCTTGATGAACAGCTTCGGTAGACTTTTGAATAGATTCGTTGCGTTGTTCGAAGACCTGGATGATTGTGAGAAATCTCTTCGTGTTATACTGATATTTTCACAACTTACCTTCCAGTCCTCCTGCATACGTCCCTTGATAGCATCTCGAGAACTGACAACCTCTTCCATCAATCGACTTTCCTTGTCAGCCCACTTATCCATGCCTTCTTGGTATTTATGAGTTGCCTTATGCAGATTTTCACCAGAAGTCTTCAAATCAGACGTAACAGTGTCCACTCGTCCCTTGAGACGCGAGGCTTGTTTCTGACTAGAAGCTTCAATCAACAGGCTAATCTGGGAGAGTAGATCGGCGCGATCAGTTTCGGCGGCTTGTCTTTCTTCTTCCAACACTTTCTCGAGATCGGTGGAAGCCGACTGGTTTCCTTGTATAGCTTGCCGGTTGGCTTCAAGTAATTGAGCTCGAAGGTCCTCAATCTCTGTCTTTTGTGACTCTAGATGTTCGGTGATTTTCTCGAACATGGCCTTGAAATCTCGGCCGAGGGTGCTATATGAGGAATGAAGCTACAGAAATTAGTCATACGTTTATCCAAAACAGTTCGATTCACAAACCTGTGTATGAAAGTCGGTCATTTCATCAATGACCTCCTTTGATATCCGCTCGGCAGCCGCGGACAAACCATTCAGTCCCTGCCCAACCTTTCCCTTGACTTCCTCTCGAAGCACCTTGATTTCTTCAAGAACATCGTTCATCTCATTGTGAGCTTTGGTAGTTTGCTCCGTCAATTCGTTCTCCGTCTCGGCAAGGAAAGATCGAGACGCGTTGATCTGTGAGTTACCGCTCGCGACCGTTTGCAACTCCTTGGTGACGAAGTCTGTAATCTTGGCAGACAAGCCTTGAATCAAAGCTGAGTGCTCGGACTCAAAGATCTCAACCCTGTCTTCAATCAACTTGGTCACATCAACAACATCCCCGGTAGATGTCTCCCATGTATCACGGTTGAGGCTGTGAAGATCCGACTTGCGATGGATTTTTTGATGAAGGCCATTGACATGCTCAACTGTCTGATCCAACTTGGACAGAAGCTCACTACCAATACCATAGAGTTTCTCTTCAGTCTGTTCATGTGCTTTGCGGATAATTTCCTCTTGATCCAATAGCTTCTTGGTATCTCGGAGAACAATTTCGGTCTGTTCCAAGACATCGTTTGTCTCGTTCAATGCGGCGCGTGTTTCCTCATTATCTTTTTTAAGATTATTAAAGTTGCTGGTTAGCGCGAAGAGCTCCTCTGTCTTGTGTTTCAGGCTGGCTTCTTTGCTTTCGATTTTTGCACGCTGTTCCTCGTTGATGATTCTTCGTGACTCGCTTTCAATCTTCATTTCTTCATAGGCTTCCGCAGAGAGGTAAACTCCGTTGCGATGTCGTGTTGCAATCAGATCGCTTTTCAGTTGTTCGATCTCCATAGTATATTCGCGCAGTAACGTTTTCTTTGGCAACGTGGAGTTGATTTGCGGTTTGTTGCGAATATTCTTCGCTCGGAAAGCATAGTCAAGAGTGGAGATGGTCTCTTCCAAGTTACTTCGCGCTGGCGAAACAGTTGCAATAATGCATGTTTTCGTCTGACCTCCTAATGAATCCTGGAGCAAGCGCGTGAGTTTGGACTCGCGGTACGGGATATGCGAGCTTTTGTCGACCAACGCGTTGATGACTCTTCCGAGTGTCAGAAGACTCTTGTTGATAAGACCAGCCTCGGCGGCACGTTTGTTGTCTGCTCCACTCCTCTGAATGTTTTCACTGCCAGCCAAATCGACCAAGTTCAACTTTCCTGTGCTGATATACTCTTCGCCAGCCTCCGTTGTTCGCTTGACGCTCGTGGTGACCGTGAAAATGGTATGACTTCGAGAACTGAGATCGTTGCATTTCGTTGCAGCGACCTGGCGCTTGTAGCTTCCGCCTCGAAGTAGTTTGATTCCGGCCGTAGCAGAGTGGATGAAATGCTCTTCCATGCCTTGCACCAAAGTGCTGCTATTGTGGCCTCTCTTCGATTCGTTTTCATATATTTTCAGGTTGGCTTTGTCATCAGGCGAAAGCAAGTCTCGTAGTTCCTCATTATACAGCTCAATAAACGAGCACTTGACGGTATACTCTCTGTCTTCTAGCTTGGTGAAAAGCGAGTATAAGACGCGCGGAATGATACCCGCGTTTTCCGATAGTATACCCAGAGTATCGGTCATGTCTCCTGACATTGTGTATGTTTTTCCCGTACCAGTCTGGCCGTAGGCAAAGATTGTACAATTATATCCGGATAACATCTAGGAAAATGCAAGTTAGTATCATTGTATACAAGCGCACGAATTGAGATCATACCTCGTTCAATATAGGTGTGACAACATCGTCAAAAAGTGTCGTCTGGTCGGCAGCCGGAGAAAAAACTTTATCGAAATGATATGCTTTATTGCTCAGAGCATTCGGGCCCATGGAAAGCTCGACGCCATTAGTGCCCTCTGTCGACACAACAACAGCGCTGTTTTCTTGGATTTCTCGGTCGTTACGACCGCGACACCGAACCACAACGTGTATGCTAGTATCCTCTCCAGTAGTTGGTTCAAATTCGCGTTCTTTTCGCTTCGCGCCTGCGATCGACTGCACACTTGGTGATCTTTGTAGGCGCATGATATTTGTTGTTGTTGGTTTCAAGGCAACTGCTGGAGATTGTGATCTTTCGGTCGCAGACGTGGCTATACGCCTAGAAGGTTGTCGCAATGCAGGCTTCCTGGTGGCCGCCCCAGCGGCAGGCCGTGTGTGAGGAGCCGGCATGGTGTTCGTGAGTTGTGAGGTTATCAGTCGTAGGAGTCGAATATGCGCTCTTTCCTAAAATGCAAACATTGAGTCTTCGCCCGGAAGAGATTTCAAGCAATTAATAGCGGGGGGAGGGTGGAATCGTAGTGTGTCGCGTAGTTATGCTGAGTAGGGATGCAGGAATACAGAGTGGTTCGGTGTGTTTAGGCCGTTGATGAAGAAGGGAAAACATAAACAAACCCCGAAAGCGGTTAGCGTGCAAGTCTCTGCCTTAGTGCCTTGGTGCCTTGCCAGATGCCAAGAACGCCAAGCCAAGCCTCTATGCATGCTTCTTATCGGCTTAGGCGGTGACGATAAGCTGGCAGAATGGATGTACCGGCGTCATCGGTCAGCGGGGGCCTTCACATGATCCAAGCTGTGACTTGTGGACATTGCAGTTATTCCTCATCTTTGACAACTATCACACACATTATTGACAACTGAACTATCGAATATTGACAGCTTGCTCTCTGTTGCTTTGTTGTGGGAAAGCTCCGTTGATCCCTCCTCACTGGCCATGAACCCTGAGTGGTGATCGCGCCGCAATGTCAACTGCTAGCGCGCCAGGAGCAATGCAGGTGTTCCCGAGCAGAGGCCTTGGTAATCTGAGTAAGTTGAATGGTTTTAATGCTTCCGATGTTTCAAGGCATTTCTCTGATTTTGGAGTCCAAAAAGCATTGGGAAGCTCTCTTCACAATGTATTGAGTCGTATCAAGTCGCGTCCTCAGACATACCCCGCCATCGACCTCGCATATTCCTCCACCGAACCACTTCTCGAGCCCGTTGTACTCAATCTCCCTAAAAACGGCCTAAGACTACGATTTGATGGACCCGACCAACGACTGCGACTGATCGAGGTCCTCGACTTTTCCAAGGTTCCACTTGTATATAAGAACCACGAAGTCGTCAAGATTCTGAAACCGCATGAGCAACCTTCATCTACAGGACCCAGCTTTCGTCATGTATACAACCGACTTTTTGGGCCATCTTATCCCGGTGAATATATCTCACCAGCGGATGGATCTCCATTCGGGACTTATGTCTTGTCCTATCCAGGAGTGGCTTTCTCCTTCCCGCTACAAGATTCAGCCTGGTCCGATAACTGTGATTTTGTAGCTCTCCTTTCGTCCTCTGCCGCATCTCCAGCCACTTCGATGGCCATATTTCAAGGCTCTTCGTGGTCTGACGCTCGAAACAAGCTCTTCACAACCCCTCCTCAACTACCGCGTTCGCCTGCTCTGATTGGAAAGGGCAAGGAAGCAGTTCCGGATGAGATTGAAGAAATCCGGGTACTAGGAGCTGGAAGAATAGAGCTTTTGCGGAGATCCAGTCCTCCACTCATCATAAACCTCTCCGAGACAACACCTCAGGATCTGATCGCGGAACTCGGGCCACCTGATGCAATATATCGCAAGAATGACCGCAGGATATCCATACATAATGCTCGTGGTGTTAATCAGCCACGTTTGCTGAGCCCATCTCCAGGGCGAGGCGTCGATACACCAGACACAGACCACTCTTCGAACAATAGTCCGGCCGAAGACTCCGATGACGAGACCTTCTCTGGCTCCAAGATGGACCCTTCATCCCTTCCTTCAGAATGCTTCTTTAATTACTTCCATCATGGATTCGACGCCTTTATATCTTATCCCACACCATCGGGCCCGGCAATGCCAGGTTCGGGATTACCAGATATACCACTTCCCGCCACATCCTCTCTGCTTACTGTCACTAAGCTCATCGTTCACGGAAATGTTCCAGGCTCATATCCCTTCAATCGTTATCGGCGAAGTCGTTGGAAGATCCTTCTCGATGATAGTGGTAGAGAAGTTCTGACGTCAGAAACGCATTATGATGAATTATCAGAACGGCTTCAAGCACTTTGGAAAGGCTCATACGCATCATCTTCCGAGGAGACGACGCTTCAGAGAGGCATGGTTTTGAACAGAGGTTGGGGCGACAGTCCTGAAAGCAGCGTAGAGTTCCTTGGAGGCTGGGAAGAAAGCGTTGGCGGTAAACACAGATCAGCCTCTTCAGGTCCCGACAGTGGACAGGCGTTAGGAAACACGGAGCTCTACGGGTTTCCGGGTCTTCTATTTGAGGTTTTGAAGAACGGTGCGGTCAGTTCCATGACAATCTATTGAATCATTTTGGGTGTTATTGCATCTGCTGATTTTGGGCGAGCGTTTATTTGCATCCTTTTTTTTTTTTTTTTTTGATTTATCTAAGAATATTCCCCTATCAGAATTTCGCAAAGAATGGAAATTTTGTCCTTTAGCCTTTACTCCTCGCTGGCCCGTACGTACCCATGCAATGCCCTCTACTTGCAAAGCACGTATTACCGAACTACTGATAGATACAGAATCATAAACCAACCCAGATCATTGCAAAATTCTCAGTAGTATTTCGCAGCTTCACCTTCGGAGTCCTCGAAGTTGGCCGGGAATGGACATAGCTTAGTGCATTAAAGCTCTCTACCGCAGGTTTCACCACCTCCCAGCATTTTTACAGCTGATCTTAGGCGAGATCGATGAACCGCTCTCTATCATAATTAATATCTGAATTGAACCTTTGATGCCTTCAGCTCATCCGAAGTTGATTTAATCAAGTAGACGGCATCTACTTGGTCCAGCGGTTCCGACATTGATGTCTGAGATTAGAAGTATTTCCGGCTTCAAATGCCAAAAACGCCAGCATGCGCTGTTTCGAAGGCAGACTTTCAACCTCATCAAATAAGAAGTTTTAAGAAGCGGTGTGTGAGCGTTTCTAGGCAGCAATGCTCCAGGTAATTGTGCTTTATTTTAGGTAAATATCATACCAAAGTATTGGTTATTTTTGCTCCTGGCAACTCCTTGTGGTTTCATATTAACGCCGGTACTTTGGACCGGCGTCAAAAATTCGCCCATGTAACCTTGGAAGCCTGCTGATATCCAATACAAAGCCAGAAATACGATCAGGCCGATTAAACGAGGTTGAAAGCTGCCCTCAATATAACATCCAAAACAGCCAGCCATGCATTCCTTGTATGCCTTGTATTGGCGGTAAGTATTGAGCGTCGACTTTCCAAGGTTCTCAACCGCACATATCACTCCCATATCTCTTCCTCTCGAACGACTCGCTATCTTAGCATGCACATATCGGAATGAAACGCCTGCCTACGCCTCATTAGCGGACCCAGGGTCATGGCGCTTCTGGGTATTTCATGGGAATGGCGAGGGAATTGGTTGGATGAGATGTCATCTTTCTCTATGATCACTACTAACGAGGCGGCGCAGTCAGACTTGATGGGAATGTTCAAAATAGGCACAGTTTGCTCTCGTCTATAAAAAGCCTGGACTTCTCCTTCTTGAATGAAGTTGAACAAGAAGTCTTCTTCACTCGTTATTCATTACCTTCCGGATCCATGTAAAAAAGCTATTGAACCCAAGTACATGAAGTACAAGGTAAAGGCCGATATGTAGGTCTCGGCAGAACTGTAGATGCCCTGTATGGTATTACAAAATACATTGGAGATAAAGTGGAAAAGACGTACCTCGACACATAATGCCTGTTAGGACATTAGCAGAGTTGTAAGCTCCTGATATTTAGGCCAAGACCCGGACGCAGGAATCTGCGTTTCCAGTTGCAATGAGGCATTGATACTTAGGCGTCGTGAAACCTTTATTTGTCGCTCCATTCGTCATGTCAATGTTGTTCGTTGCGTTTGGACCCCACCGAATACAAGTCAAGAAATGGCCATGTGCGTTGTCAATAGCCTTGACCAATTTGCCTTCCTGAGAGAGGTCCCAGCAGCGGATTGTCTTGTCGTCCGCAACACTGATAAGACGCTTCCCATTTGGATGGAATACTAGACCTCTGACCCAATTATCATGGCCAATAAGAGTCTTGATGAGTCTGTCCCGGGATTCCCATAGTTTGATGGTTTTATCTCTAGCCCCCGTTGCAATGAATTCGCATGAGCTACATGCAGCAGGTGGCTTCTTAAGTCTGGCAAGAATAGCGAGATTCTCATAGGCTGCCGGAGGTGCAATAACACAACATTCGATGTAATTCTCGTGACCCAGTATTGCAGATTTTTGCTCTGCCGTTGAGACTTCCCACACGGTGACTGCTTGATCACGACCACCCGCGACCAACCATTTACCATCAAACGACGGCGAGACATCGCTAATACAAGCATCGTTTGATCCCAGTAACTTCACACAATATCCAGTCGAGACATCCCATATTCGGATTGATGCATATCTACCGGCAGACGC
Source organism: Talaromyces pinophilus (assembly GCA_001571465.2). Taxonomy (NCBI): domain Eukaryota; kingdom Fungi; phylum Ascomycota; class Eurotiomycetes; order Eurotiales; family Trichocomaceae; genus Talaromyces; species Talaromyces pinophilus. The sequence goes on along the minus strand of CP017344.1, from coordinate 389,587 downwards.
AAGAAGGTTTTCCGTGGATTTTAGAAAGCTCACGGCCGAGACAGAGTGGTCGTGGCCAGAAAGCGTCCGAATGTTGGTATAATCCTTGCTAGGATCCCAGAGCTTGACTGTAAGATCGCTAGAGCAGGATGCCAGGGGTGTATTCCCCTTTTGGCCGACGAAGTCGAGTCCAGTGACAGCTCTTATATGGCCCTTGAGAGTTCTAGCCAGCTCGCAGAGTTCCCAGTCCCAGATCTTGATCGTACAGCCCTCGGAGCCGGAAGCGAGTGATGTGAAGACAGCGTGGAACGCGATGCATGTGATAGCGTCTCGATGCGATTCGAACGTGCGTGTTGATGAGCGCCAAGGAAGGCAGTTATCGGGATCTTGGGAGTCTCCCTTTGAACGCGAAGTTGGAGTGAGGGAAGAGAGTTCTGCTTGGAGACTGGCGACTTTGGATTCTAGATCTAGTACCTGGGTGTTGATAAGCTATTGTGTTGCGAAGGGTCGGTAATTCAAGAACGGGCGCAGAAATTATACCTTTTTCTGAAGTCGAGCGATTCCTATCCACTTCTTTTCAAGCAGCCCTGCGTACTTCCTGCAGGTTGCATCATCAAACGTATCGGGAATGTGAAGTTCTTCACTGAGAGCAGTCGTGCCCCTAGACGCTTCGAATGAGGAGAGGTACGCGACCATTGACTTGTGCCTAGTTGCGCATGAGTGGTAACCGGTTCCAAGGGAATACAGATACTTACAACTCCTCCGCTTGTCTCGTCGTCAATATTTGACATGATACAAACACGAGAACGCCTAATCAGTGAACTTGGCAGAAACTTGTTGGAGTGTCACACTGGTCGAGGGGCGGGAGAGTGTTGACTCAAGAAACAACAAAGCGCCAGAAACAGTTAGCTCGGCGAGAACTAATTATTTATACGATTTACAGCTGATAGGTTAAGAATGTCAATTGGAGGGACTCCTAAACAGGTAGACCCAAAGGAGGGGAACCAGAAACGAAAATGCTAGGCACAACAAAGGTATTTCTTCTCTTGCTATGAGAAAATACCGAACTTTGCCTGTAACTGTTTAGCTACGACACACTAAATGTAACTTTTCAGGAATACCCAGAAGCAGCATTGCAAATGCCTTGAAAACCCATTATTTCAGAAATGAGAAGAGTAAAAAGCGAGCTTTGTATCATAGAATTGTCTATATTTACGTGTTAAGCTTGTATAGGATACGATAAGCTGGCTCGCTTGCTGGTTGATGTACGTACTACGTGTCCCCATACTCCCAAGTGCTGACCTCAGGATGGATGCTTTGCGAGCTATAGTTACAGGAGAGAAAGAAGAGATATCGGAATTATTGGCGGGCCGGCACAGGCTAGTAGGTAAAATGATTTAGAAGGCCAATCAGCTTCGAGCTTCTGCTGCTACTATGTTGCTCAACTACCGATAGCTACGGAGCAAGATTATTCAACATCGTCAATAGTATCTCACAGTTTCACCTTCGGAGTTCTAGAAGTCGGCCGGGAATGGACATAGCTCTGTGCACAAAAGCTCTCTATCGCAGGTTTCACCAACTCCCCCCTCAACACGCCATATACATCCGCCCTAGCTTTGGCTTTCCACCGATTCGCCCACTCAATCGCTATACCATATAGCTCATCCGGCGCCGCTAATCCATCCACAATACCATCCTTCAAGGCCTCCGGTCCCGTGTATCGATGTGCCTCTAGGAGGATCCTGCGCGCCACCTGCGGAGACACCTTTGAGCGGAGAAGGGATCCCATGCCGTCGAAATGAAGGCCTAGGTTGACGGGTGGCATGCAGAAGTATCCTCTGCTGGAGTTCATTATGCGGTAGTCATGCGCAAGAGCGAAGATGCAGGCTCCTCCAAATGTGTGGCCTGTAAGGCATGCGATGGTTGGGTAGGGGAAGTCGAGAAGTGTGTGGATGAGCTGGAGAAGATTAGCGACTTCTTATATGAATCTCAGACTCCTCCAAGTGTTGAATTCAAGAAAATGTAAGCTTTACGGGATAGAATCCATCTGTACTAGCAAACGGGTTTGTATCGCGCTCATCGAGGTCCAAACCCTAACCAGTCAACAGCGTCAGCTAGTCTCTTTAGGATCCGAATCTGTCTTAATGACTGACCGTCGAGAAAAACTTCAAATCACAACCACGTGTAATAACTGCTCCCTCCGAGCCAGGTCCAAGCTGCCTTTGAATATCATGAAACGTCCGAATCAAGTCTTGACATAGCGAAGAACTCAGCCGATTCTCCGGGCCTTTGTGCAAAGTGATGATGAACACGTTGCCGGTGCGCTCTACAGAGAAGTCGGAAGAAGGCATTTTCACTCCATTTGAGGTCCTCCGTCCCCAGAATCTGCACAATTTTGCAAAGGACTTATACGTACTAAGTGACTGATAAATTTGTACTCTCAAACGTAGCGAAACCGGGAAACGCCGAACCTCCGGACGTCTTCCTTGGCATTGCCGACAACATAACCCTAACTGCATCCGAAGTCCCAAGCAATAAACTGTAAAGCTTCCACTTCGGATACTAGATTCAAGTGATGCAAACAACTCAGTATCTCAGCCATGGCAGATACCGTTCTTCTCGAATATCGTGGTCCACTTGCAATCATAACCCTCAATAATCCGAAGAAACTCAATGCGCAAAGCAAAGACGGGTTTTATCAAATCGCCAAATATCTTCGAGAAATAGCGACTCATGATGAGGTTTTGATTACTGTCCTGATAGGTGTAGGCAGATACTTTTCAGCGTGAGTATCCTTCCTATTGGGTATAATTTTCTCACCACTCACCAAATGTCCCATATCTAGAGGAGCTGATGTCTCCATCCCACGAGCAACTCCTGCAGGCACTGATGTCTTCCGCCACGGCCTTCAACACACAGTAGCCAACAACCTCAACATTACGCGCACATTCTACACGCATCCTAAAATCTTGGTAACTGCCCTGAACGGTCCAGCAATCGGGCTCGCTGCTGCGCTGATCTCATTCTCCGATTTCATCTACGCCGTCCCCTCGGCGTTTATCGTGACGCCCTTCAGCAGTCTGGGTTTGGTCGCGGAGGGCGGCGCCAGTTATGGGTTTGTGCAGCGTATGGGGATAGCAAAGGCAAGCGAGGCATTGATCCAGAGCCGGAGAATACCGGCAGATCAACTGCTCAATGTAGGATTTGTCAATAAGATTATCCAGCCGGAGGCGTTTTTGGATGATGTCTTGAAGGAGATTGATGACACTATGGGACCACACTTGGTGGGTTCTAGCATGCTACGTATTAAAGCCTTGATAAGGCACCGTCAGCAGCGTGAGATGGACGAGCAGAATGTCGTGGAATTGTTTGAAGGATTGGACAGACAAGTTCAGGGAATTCCCCAGCGTGAATTTGAGAAGATTCGTACTCGTGCAAAGAGACACAAACTGTAGGTAGCTGTTCAATATTTAAGATTGATAGATGGGCATAGAGGATATCCTAGTGATGAGCACTCTCTTGGTATAAAAGTCATTGATTTATTTTCATTTACAAAACACTTTATTTATTCTATACCTAGGTATAGTGCCCAAAGAATCTGAAACGAAGCATCAATACTATTTGAATAAAACCGACGGTAGTTTATTCCGTATTCTTTGTATGAAAATTAAGCAAGAATATGGAAATCCAACAAGAAGAACAATCCATTTTGTTCAAACACATACGTGATTATTCAGTGGTTTTCTCCACTAGAGTCTCTACCCCAGAATCGTGGGCTCAAAGTTTCATATCCTCTATCTGAGCAGTATCCTGCTTGTCCGAATGGTCCGCATATTTTCTCTCCAGATCCAGAATGTCAAGATCGCGATCCATTGGCAATGATTTCGCATTCTTGACAACGTTGAACGTCGTCGATTGCTGAAAGATATCGTCGATCTCCTCAAGTGATCTTCCATTTGTTTCGGGAAACAAAAAATAAATGATAGGCACAAAGCTGGCATTGAACACAGCAAAGATAATCCAATAGTGGCTTTTGAGATTCGTCGTTCCTGGTGGTGTGATCTGTCCAACCACAAATTGGCCTAGCCACTGCCCGGTAACAGCAACAGCCATAATGGGCGCACGCATCTTGGTCGTTGCAATCTCGCCGGCGTATAGAAATGGAAGTCCGAGAAAGCCGATGGCATAGGATACCGCATAGAGAAAGATGAATGTAGTCGATACCGCTGCCAAATCCTTTTTGCCGCTGGTACCGGCCATAACAGCCATTCCAATACACATTCCCGTGGCGCCTATCATAAACAAGGGGCGTCGTCCAACACGGTCGACCAGAAATAGGGGAATGATTGCCGCGACAGTGAATGTGGTTACCAGTCCTGCTCTAACCAAGTGGCCAGACGTTCCCGTGTAGCCCAAGTTTGCAAAAATGATCGAAGTGTAAAATATTAAAGCAGAGCAGCCACACCACTGAGTCATGCTCTGTGCTAGAGTGGCGATGAAAGCGCGATGCAAATATCTCTCCTTGCTGCCCTGAAAGAAGGACTTAAAACTTCCCCCACTAGCCTCAAGGAGTGAATGGATATGATTCATCTCGAAGTTCACCTCATGGCTATCAACTGGTTTGTCCATAACTGCCGCCAGAACAGTTCGGGCCTCTTCAATCCGCTCCACTCGAGCAAGCCATCTAGGACTTTCCGGCATAAAGCCCACAAAGGTCAGGGCAAACAGCGCAAAGACGACGGGCAGGACGATCGTTGCTCTCCATTGCGCTGAAGTATCCCAAGCAGCGAAAAAGCCAAGAGAAACCCAGCTGGGAAGAGTGATTCCGGCACTGATAAAAATACCTTCCATGATGACGAACATACCCCGGTGTCGTGTCGTAGAGCATTCTGTCTGCCATACAGGAATAGTGGCGGAAATGATACCAATTGACGCTCCGACCAAGAGCCTCCCGATGACGAATTGGGCCAGAGAAAAGGAGGATGACTCAATTGCGAGAGCAATTATTGAGAACGCCAGCCCGAATATGATGGTGCGGATACGGCCGATTTTGTTTCCATATGCGATGCATGAAAGGGCACCACAGACAGCCCCAAGGTCATAGGAGGCGGTGACGACTCCTATCAATGGTGTCAGCTATATCCGTACGAGCGAAATGGTAGCTTTTCTTACCCAAATAGAGGGAATTCTGAGACTTGACACTACCCTTTGTATTCACCGTGTCCAGCGAGGGGAATTGCTACTTGTGATTAGCAGAGTTTAAAAAGCAATCGCGTAGCCTGAACTTCAGTACGGTGCTGACATACTTTCACGAATGATTGCAGGTCCGCAATACCCCCAGTAGATCCATTATTATATCCGAATAGCAAGAAACTAGGCATGACAACCAGGACCACCATCGCCACCTTGAGGCGTAAACCTCGCAAATCGAAAAATTTCCATGCCATGGCTATCGTCGGGGAGGTCTGTACTCGATGTATGACCGAGTGTGGTGCATCTCAGCGACTATTTATGGCTTTATAATGCCATCCGTAAAGTGAAGGATTTCCGGGGTTTCGGGAGTTGTTAAAACTGTGGGGAGAGTACATGGAGAATCCGGGAAATGGCCAAAGAATGCGGGGAAAGCAAACTCCCGGAGTTGAGAAAGAACCCCTAATTGGTTATGGGAGAATCATCTATTCAGACGGAGAGAAGACACATTTGCTTTGATAGGACCAGCACGTGTACAATACATCGTAGTTCTAGTTGAATAAATTAACACATGGCTGATTCAATGTTGGCTTTATTCCGCTTTCAATCAGCTCTTAACAACAGCATAATGCCCTAATCCTCACGCTTACTCCTTAGCAATTTATAAATTAGAAAACAGAATAAGAATAGTTAACATGCATGACATTTCTATTTCATATTCAGTTTATCTCGGAACCCAATATACCCATCCAATAGTCAAAGCCAGGCACCCCTGACTCATCGAAGAGCCTATCATCGGGAACGTCCCAGGCCGCAGGACTTTCCCCAGACTCGAGCAATACCTCATCGGAAGTGATTTTCATATCATCGATCCCCAAAGAATCCCTGACAGTCTCTTTTCTCGGCGTTATATTACAGTTCCTTGCTGATGAGCTGGAAATTATGTTGGAAAGTCTGCAAGACAGGGATGTAAGATCCGTACACATCTTCATAAGATACCGAATGTCTTGATGGTAGCTTCTGCTAGAATTGCTATTGCTCGCTTCTCTCCATGATAAAGCGGAATTGCATGATGTGCCAAAGCTCGATATGGGTGGGCACATTGGTGCTGCAGGTTGGTCACCTATCACATGTCCAACGTGTCTCCGAAAGGATGTCTGGAAAGTCTGTTTTTGGAATGGCCGAGTTGACTTTCGAACTTCTTCGCCGAGACCGGTGCCAATTATTGTATCAAGAAGGTAGTCAGACAACCCATGACTAAGAGGCACCGGGCAATATAATAGCCAAGCGGCTAATTCCCGCTCAATAGGGGTCTCGTGACTTTCGGATGATGGGGATTGAGGCAATGATATTGAGCTAGTGATTTGCCCTGAGTCTACATAATTTTCCAAGGACTGTGCGTAGCAGATAGATGGCGTATTAGGTGTAGATGGATGAGACTCTCCCCGGTCGACGCCATCACAGCTTGCATTTGATCTGAGCAACGTGGTGTCAGTTTCAGCTTGGACACCAACCTGCCGTAGTTTGGTAACGGCCACTTACTTCTGACTCTTTCTCGGCTTTGGGCGCTTGCGCTTTGCAATCGAGCACGGTGTCTTGTCCGTTTTGCAGTTGTAACAGGGTATGCACTCCTCCACATTACACCGGACCTTTCTTTCCCGACAAGTTAAGCAGGCCACACCTGCTCTTTTTCGTTTGATGGTTGGGTCTGTACTCTTGAATACGTCAACCATCTTTGTATAGTTAGACATGAGCAATACAAAACAGTATGTCTTTGCTTTGGTGAATTGATGTCCTTTTGGAAAGCTTGATATGCATATAAGGATGTTCGATACAAGATTCGGCGTTACGGTATTGTACTTACAACCCTTGAAACGCCGGATTACTCACTGAAAGTGCCGGCAATGTGACGACGACGAAGTACTTGGGTTGACGGCGCATATCTTCCTACAGTTGCAGTTAGTTTGGTGCGCGTAAGGCCCGACTGGAAATGATCGTGTGGCAAATTGTTCTGTAGTGGTTACCCCATATGGTTAAAATTAAGGCTACTGAAAGACATTCAATACAACGCCTATGAGAAGGAGTATTATCTAGAATGGAGGCAACCGAAAATTTATTCATTGTTGTACTAGAGGAGAGAGTGGGATATCGTCATAGCCTAGCTTTTTCCTTTGTCTTCCGACTCCAAATCTGGACCTCGGGGATCTCCATCCAGCCAGGCACCGGGAAAAGTTTCGGTCCAAGTATCTTCTTCTGTATCTTACCCGTCGGCCCCTTGGGAAGCTCACTGTCTACCACCCGTAGTAGAGTTGGCAGCTTGTAACCAGGAAGCTTTGTCCGCAATTCTGCCCTGAGCCTGTCAATCGTAAGCATTTTCTCGAGGCCCTGACACCTGTCTGGACGCTTGTCTAGGAGAACAGCCGCTGCAGCCCTTTGACCCAATTCCTCGTCTTCTACGCCGATAACGGTAGCTTCTGCTACATAAGGCAACTGTAGAATCTCCCGCTCAATTTCTAGAGCCGAGATCTTATAACCACCAGACTTGATGATGTCGACACTGGAACGACCCACGATGAAATAGTACGGACCCTCGCGTCGGGCTAGATCCCCAGTCTTGAAGTAGCCATCAGCGTCATGAGCTGCACGGGTAGCTTCGTCATCGTAAAGATATCTTGTTAATCTTGGTTAGCAAATGGGAAATATAAATGAGTAGGAGGCTACTTACTTGGAAAACATCCATGGAGACTTGACGAGAAGCTCACCGTGATCACCCTCGGTCAGCTTTACCTCCACGCCAGGAATGACTGTTCCGACAGACCCAGCTGGAAGGCTAGGATCAGGCTCTGCGCCAATCTTGATGCAACCTGGAAATTCCGAGGCACCGTATCGAGCCAGGATCGGACGCTGGCGCAGTCCTGTCCAGAAGGTCTGAACTGGATCTGAAAGCGCGCTAGATCCACAGAGTAATGCGCGCAGATTTTTGGCTGCAGCGATATACTCTAGCTTTTCTTTTGGAGGACAAGCTGTAATGGTGTTGTCAAAATACCATTTTAACCTCATGTAGATGGTGGGAACGGCCGAGAAAACAGTTATTCCTCCTTGCCTCCAACGATTCCATACCCATTCTGGATCGAAATTGTCGGTTTGGAACTCAATGCATGCTCCATAATTCAAAAAGGGGAAGAAGGATGTTCCGAGGCCAGTTGTATGATGCACAGGAAGAACGTGCAAGATAACATCAGTCGGGACGATATCATATCCGTCGCCGATTGCAGTAGCAGTTTCATAGGAATACGAGCGACGCATAACAGCGCCTTTTGGTTTTCCGGTTGTACCAGATGTAAAGATAACGACGCCAGGAGAGTTTCCGTCGAGCGTCTTGGTCGATGAGATAGACAAATCGTATGGCGATACTTTTGACGATTTGGGCAGATGGGACAGGACGTCAAAACGGAGAACATTGGCGCCTTGACAATTGACATGGCCTTGAACCGCATGAGCGAGCTGACTCGCCGAGGACGAGTGAATAATGGCAACTTGTTGAGCCTTTTGCACAAAATATGCAGCCTCTTCAACGGGATTCTTGACTGCTGTATAGAGGTTAGTTGACTTCCTCTTCCTCTCTACCCAAATCGCTAGCGAAGGTTATTACGTACTCATCGGCACCACTGCCGCTCCAAGTGCAAGCACTGCAAGGACGGCGACTGTGAACTCATAGCCACCCGCGGCTAAAACGCCGATGTATGTTTCATCGTTACGATCGATTCTTTCCAGGACTGTACTATCTAGGGATGCTTCCAAGAAGCTCCGATAGGCCAGTACATCGACTAGAAGAGCTCCGTAAGACTTCTCAATCTTGAGGATATTGTCTCTGATGGCAAGACGATTGCGACGGGCATGTCTGAGAAGCTTTGCAAACAGCGGGCTGTTGGGAAGAACATGACGACCTATATGTGGTGGAACAATTCGAGTACGGTCTTGATTAGGCCGAGGAGCTGTCTCAGTGGAAAGGAAACTCATGATGGTGGAATATGTTGCCAAAGAAGACAGAAATTCTGGTGTACAAAGTTAATTGAAGCCCTCGCAATTGATTTATGCCATCGAGGTCCCATTCTTGAAATCATTGAAAGGTAGGCAATGGGAAGTGAGAATGTACACTGCTCGGTATTCCGGCATTATGGTATTACGATTACCAGAAAAATACCCGGATAGTAATCCCTTTCTCCGTAATCCGGGGATTTCGTACCCCGCGATATCTAGCTCTGGATTGTGAGACGAATTTGTCCTTCAATTCAAGCTTTGCTGGGCAAATGATTGAATGCTTGGTAATCGTAACCTATTTGCACCACACGCTTGGTGCCAGAGCCCAAGCTCGGTACATAGATCCTGAACTTCAAGGATTATACCTGTATTCCCTGGCGCCTCAGCATGTCAACTAAGGCCTTTTAGCCATTTAGCCTTTTAGTATGTAGGAATTGCTATTGCTGGCACATGAACAATATGATATCTTCTTTATTGCCTAAGTATATGTGAAGCTGTGATGTCATCACACATGCGACGAGGATTATACAACTATGCTATAGTAGAGATACAAGTTCTAGATCATGCTCCGAATCAAGCTGCGTAGGACTAATGGGTTGGAGTAATAATATTTGTTTTTATCAGAACCAATTCTCCATGCCCTCGCACAAGATATCTGCGAAAGAGAGATCCGATAATTCTGATTGTGCGTCGGCGGTAAATGGAACCGTGGTTGCTATATTGTCTGCAAAATGAGGATCAGGGGACAAACACATATCCTGATTGATATGCTCAGGTGCCAGTAAGTGATTACCAATTTCCTGCTCGCTAGCCCCCTGCTCACAAAACTGTGCGTATGGTTTCCACATCTGGCACAGCTCCGGCGGATAACCATCGAAAAAGAGCTCTTGGTCTCTGGTGAGCCAGGGGGTCTTTCTCATCGAGGGCATGGCGTCGTTTCGAGGTGTGTTCAGGATTGACTCTAGAACTTTGGACCCTCCGATGGCTGATTTCCAACGTTTGCTCAGCTCTTCGAGGCTCAGCCGGAGAATTCGAAGATCGGATTGGCAGGCTTCCCATAGCTTAGGGAAGGGTCTAAGCGAGATGAGAAAGAAGCTTGCAGCAATGCAGTATCGAGTAAAAATGGGAGCGAGGTGGCTGATATCGTCGCGAACAAGCAGTTCGTCAAAAATACCAGCTACAAAAGACGCGGCGAGGATAGATTGCGCAGATATGGTGCCTTTGGTGCTGGAACGACTAACGATGGCCAGGCCGATGAAATAGGGAAGGTGGAGTTGTCGTGTGTTGAGATCGTAGGCTGAAAGTACATAATTATCTGAATTGGGCCTTCGGTACGATATTTGAAGAGAATGCGGCAATGTTCTTGACCAGCGAAAGAGAGCATTCTGGAAGTGACCTATTTTGGCCGGTGACAAAGCATTTCGAGAACAAGACTCTGTCAAATCCCCTAATATACAGCAGATAGTTCTGTAATATATAAACAGATTAGCACCTCCGGCTAGGGAGTCATCAAAGTCTGAGTTTTGTAAGAAGCGAACATTGTTATCTTCCGGGTTGATAGCTCGTGGACGGCCATGCGCCACTGACATGAGCGCGTCCCGTACCTAATGTTTTTGATTTAATGAGTGCTCAATAGATAGTAGCAGAATAGGGACCTACTACTAAGCTCCACCAAATCCGACGCCTCATGGAAGCATTTGGTCCTACCCCAGGGTCTCTGTGAAGACCAACCTGATATGCAATCCCCACCCCTATTTTGAGCCAGAACTCTCCTGCATCATAGGAAACATGTTCTGGCCCATCGGGCGTATACCACTGTAGCATTATGGTTGCCTTGATAACTGCTAGTGGATTTTTCTCGTGATTCATGAAGAAAAGAGCCTTTGCTCTTTGATAAAATTGTTCTGGTGTTGCAAATGCGAGAACGCCTGGAGATGACGATGCTCTACTCGCTGCAAGAAACAATGATTGACTCAGTAGAAGCGAGGGCTCGTCTGCAGTAGAGTATACGTCTGAATGCGACAGAATTGGTGTCCATGGATAACAGAAATGTATAAAGCTGTCGATAAGACCTTGCCGAATGGACCTAGAAGGCAATTCAAATGCTTTGAAAATGTTCAGGACCGAATCTCCGAGCCCGGAAATCTCATTTGACTGATAAGGCGGATATGCTCGAGATGAGTTCTCGTCAATGGGGGTGTCGTGGCTGACATAATGCGCTCGACCTATGTAGGTGGCTGATGCCTGTTGTCGATTGTCATTGATATTTTCTGAATGTGTTTGTTTGGCGTGATTTAAAAGTCCCACATTTGAGGGCGTGAAACTATATTCAGGTAGCCCTGGATATCTGGTTGGCTCGTTGTTCTGTGAACCCGTCACACTGGGAGATTGAGCTGGGTGTGAATTTTGGGGGAGATAATGCGATGTCTCGCGGCCATTGATAGTTTGCGAGCCCACTGGGAGCAATTGAGACTGCTCACTCAGCGGCCCATATTCCCGGCTGTCTGGTAAGTGTTGGCCACTAGATTGTCTGGGCCTCTTACGCGCCCGCCGTCTACGCCATGTTAGTTGCTTTTGACACAGTTAAGGGGACATTAAGCCCACATACATGCATTCAATTGATAAGTCCTTGCATGTTTGGCAGGAGCTTCCTCCTGAGGAAAAGTCACATTTAATCTGAATTTCTGGTCAATTGGGTTATTATTGAGATGGAGCGAGATGCTGTATGGAATCTCACCTTCTTTCTATTACAGTAGACGCAGGCTTGTGCCAGCTTATTGGTAGACATGGAGTTCAAACCGGAATAGATCTGCTGACATTGTCTGAAGGCATGCACGGAGGTTCAAAGTTGTTGATGATTGTTGGGAGGCCGGGGTAATAATGCGGGGACTAGGAGACCCAGTTCGGATCTACGTTTCTCCGCGGGACCCCTCGCCTTCCTTTTCTGGAACTCCAATAACCCCCGGTCATTGTCAGCTTTCTTTTGCTGGTATAATTACCAGGTACAAGGCATCATTTTAGTTTATAACGATGTTGTCATATTCAATTGAAAAAGATCTGACGGATCAAATCAATTTCGTCCGGAAGTGTCCAAAAAGGGTAAGCGGGTGAGTTTGCCCTAATTTCTCTCCGAATTTCCTGGCCAGCGGGCGAATTTCATTCCGTAACTGTGTTGATATTTATACAATTTGACCCTATTAATCGACAGCTGGATAATGATGATAGCTTGAAGAGGCAAAAGCAAAGGCATATATTTACGCGCTTTCCAGTAAGAACAAATGCTTGGAATTTCCCATCACCGCCGTAGAATAGGACTGAAGTACCTGTACCTTGAGTTGCTATTTTCTGACAATTCAACTTTGAAAGGCTTGGAATATGCCATAAAGTATAACTTGATACCATGCGACAACCCATTCATCATATATACAATGTTGTTACCTATCCTTAATAAGAATACCTAGGTATATATACCAAGGTAGTCGATCTGCTATGTGTTGCGTCTAGAAACTTTGTAGGTGCTCTTCTGCTTATCAGCCTGTATCGGAAGAATTTCGGGGACTTTCTAGAAATTTAGTCATGCAGCTATCAACGAGGTGTGTGAAAAGTATAAATTGAGACCCATCAATTGATTCACCTACGGTAAAGATCTAGTTATCTGGATCATATGCCGAACGAAGCAGCGAAAGCATAAGCCAAGCACTATGCCTTCTAAATACCAAGCCTGGCGAGTCCATCCCAATGTATCCACCCACGACGAGAAGTCCATCGACATCCTAGAAAATCTCGTCCTAGAAGAAGCCGAGAAACCAGTCCCAGACCCCGGACAAGTCCTCGTGCGTATCCATGCAGCAGCACTAAACTTCCGAGACCTACTCATCACAGCTTTCTCACCCAAATATCCCGTCTCAACCATACCCGGTCTATCTCCTTGCTCTGACGGAGCAGGCTCTATAGAGGCCATGGGTCCAAGCAAGAACAGCAGGTGGAAAGTAGGCGATGAAGTCATATTCCGAGTCACAAATTCATGGGATGATGGTGATGTATCCAACTTCAAGGGCAATGGATTGGGTAGTGGTGGTATCCAGGGTACGCTGAGTCAGTATCTACTGGTTGATGAGTCCTGGTTAGTCAAGAAACCCTCCCACCTTACATGGGAGCAAGCCGCCAGTATTGCGGGTGCTGGCGGAACTGCAATTCAAGCTCTATTTCACAATGGTATATCCAATGGTTTGGATCTCTCTGGCAAGACGGTCTTAACACAGGGAACTGGTGGTTCATCCATATTCTCCGCTCAATTTGCCGTTGCTGCTGGAGCTCGAGTCATTGGCACAACTAGCTCAGACTCGAAAGCTGAGCTGCTCAAGGACCTTGGTGTACACGAAGTGGTGAACTACAGAACTCACCTGTCATGGGCCGACGAAGTCTTGAAACTTACAGATGGCAGAGGTGTAGATCTTGTCATTGACGTTGGCGGCTCCGCAACTTTTGAGCAAAGCCTCAAAGCCGCCCGGTTTGGGGGTACGGTAGCTGCAGTAGGGTTTATGACCGAGCCTCAACCGTCTGGTCCTGGTTTGATACACGCTATTATATTTGGCGCTAAGACGAGTGAGTGCACATCTACTTACCTGATTGTCTAGAGGGTACTGACTGAAGTGTTTTAGTCCGAGGTCAAATGGCTGCTAGTTTGGAGATGTACCATGAGCTGGTTGAGTTCATGGAAAGGCACAAAATTGAGCCTGTCGTTGGGCAAGTGTCTGAGTGGACAAAGGCTAAGGATGCATTCAAAGCATTGATGAGGCAGTCGGTTCCAGGCAAAATTGTGATAAAAGTATAGGGTATAAACAGAGCGAGAAAGCCGTTCAGCAGCAGTAGCCCTAAGATTGATTGCCAGATCCAATAACAATTAAAGTGTGTTGTGTGTTGTATAGCCAGATCACCAGCTCTCTGGGTTCCAATATCTCCAACGCCAATCTTTAGCGTGTCCACCCAAATGTCTGAATATAGGTTAAAGACACTGGAAGAATGAGAAGAAGAAGCGGAGAAAAGAAAGAGATAGGAGATGGACACCTCAGGTGTCCAATCGGCGGAAGCTAAAAGGTGGGCCTCAGCGGAGCTCTCCCATTGGCTGTTATGGTAAACATCCGGTCGAAATAATTTCAGACTCCGAGTAATGGCTGACTACGACATCAAACATAGTCATCTCGACCAATTCATCATATCCAGGCGCACATGTCTGCCGCTACCCCGGAGGTGGTAGACAAAGTAGCATGACATGACGCGCTCCTGGACTTCAACCCTCAAGCTCCCTCGCTCGACGTTTCCCGCACGAGTCCCCGTTGCGGACCAAGCGAAGTATTTGCGACGATGTTCTGACGAGCTGTACGCCTGGCAGCGCGAAAATCGGCCTGCTAGCGACACTTTCGTACTGCACGACGGCCCTCCGTACGCGAACGGCGAATTACACGTCGGCCATGCCCTCAACAAAATCCTAAAGGATATCATCAACCGGACACAATTGAGTCGCGGGAAGCGGGTACACTACGTTCCAGGATGGGATTGCCATGGATTGCCAATTGAGCTTAAGGCGCTTCAAGCTCAACAAAAGGATGGGAATGATTTCAGCAAAGGCCCGGGTTCCGCAGCGACGATCCGCAAAGCTGCACGGAAACTCGCGGAAAAGACAGTAAGGGAACAAATGCGCGAATTCCGAGCATGGGGTGTTATGGGAGACTGGGAAGGCCACTACAAGACATTGGATAAGAAATTCGAGATGAATCAATTGGGTATATTTAGAGAGATGGTTGAGAAGGGCCTGATTTATCGACGATTCAAGCCGGTTTATTGGTCTCCGTCGACGGGGACTGCATTGGCCGAGGCTGAATTGGAATACAATGAGAATCACATCTCAACAGCTGCTCTTGTCAGGTTTCCGTTGGTCAAGGTGCCGGAACAGATTCGAAATAACCCGTTGATTGATACCGAAGCTCTAAGTGCTGTGATTTGGACTACCACGCCGTGGACACTTCCCGCCAATGCGGCCATTGCCGTTAGCGAATCACTAAACTATTTGATCGTTCAATCAAGCACCCATGGACAGCTACTTATTGCAGAATCGAGACTAAGCTATTTCCAAGACATGCTAAAGGAAGACCTCCAAGTCTTAGTTCCTTCGATCCAAGGATCCGAACTATGCCAGGGAACAACTTATAGGCCACTATTTCCTAGAGAAGAAATCCCAGAACAGCCCATCATTGCGGCTGATTTTGTGACCGCTGATTCCGGTTCAGGCTTGGTTCATTGCGCGCCTGGCCACGGTATGGATGATTATGAAGTATGTCTTGAGCAAGGAATCCGAGCTTTTGCCCTTGTCAACGACGAAGGCCGTTTTACGAACGAAGCTATGCCGCATGATCCATCCTTTTTGGCAGGTAAAAGCGTTCTAGACGAGGGAAACACCTTGGTCCTGCAATATGTTGGATCAACAAACCAGCTTCTCAATCAGCACAAATACGAGCACAAATATCCGTACGACTGGCGATCGAAAAAGCCTATCATCATTCGTGCTACCGAACAATGGTTCGCCGACGTAGCCAACATTCGAGAATCTGCTTTGGCATCATTAGAGGAAGTGAATTTTGTTCCAGCAACAGGTCGACAACGGTTAAAGAATTTTGTGCAGAATCGGACTGAGTGGTGTATTTCACGCCAGCGGGCTTGGGGTGTGCCTATACCAGCTCTGTATGACAAGACTACCGGTCAAGCGGTACTCACTAAGGAAACTGTTTCTCATATCATGAATGTCATTGAAGAGCGCGGTATTGATGCGTGGTGGACAGACAGTCCTGAAGATCCTTCATGGATACCTCAGCATCTTCAGCAGGAAGATTCTCCTGGTTATCGCCGTGGCACCGACACGATGGATGTCTGGTTTGACAGCGGAACCAGTTGGACACAAGTAAAGGATGAATCGCTCAAGCAGGAACGCCCTGCAGATATTTACCTTGAAGGGACTGATCAGCATCGCGGCTGGTTCCAGTCCAGTCTTCTTACTTACGTATCACATCAAGTTGCTTCTGGAAAAGTCCAACCCTCGACTGTCAAAGCACCGTTCAAGCATCTCATCACCCACGGTTTTACCCTCGATCAGGATGCTCGCAAGATGAGCAAATCCATCGGAAATATCATACTACCAGAGGCTATCATGAACGGCACGCTTCTTCCTCCCCTGAAGCAGAAGAAATCAAAGGGCGCCAAAGAACAAAAACCTTCTGGCCCAGTTTACGATGCGCTTGGACCTGATGCTCTGCGCTTGTGGGTTGCCAGCAGCGACTACACTCGTGATGTTGTCATTGGACAACAGGTTTTGCAAACCGTCAATACAAGCTTGCACAAATACCGCGTCACATTCAAGTTACTCCTCGGTGCTCTCGGCGACTTTGACCCGGCTGCGAACTTGCGTCAATACGAAGATCTTCATAAAATCGATCGTCAAGCATTGATGCAATTGACTCGATTGGTGGAGACCTGTCGAAATGCCTTGGATAATTTCGAATTCTACAGGGCCGTCAACGCCTTGAACCGCTGGACCAATCTGGAGTTTTCGGCTTTCTATATGGAAACTCTCAAAGACAGATTATACACCGAGGCTGAAGATAGCGCCAGTCGGCGCGCAGCTCAAACGACGTTGTTCTACATTTACACTTATTTACAAGAATTGTTGGCTCCTATCACACCATTACTTGTCGAAGAGTCCTGGGAGCATACTCCAGAGCTTGTTAAAGCCCTGCTTGAGCATCCTCTGCAACGAGTCGCTCGCACGGCGCGTAACGAATGGGTTGATGAGGCAATCAGCAACGATTTTATTGACTTGATGGCAGCCAATACAGCTGTCAAAGCCATCCAAGAATCGGCCCGGTTGAAGAAACAGATGGGATCGTCCCTCCAATCATATGTGCATTTCGAGCTACCCGACAATGCGTCTCTTGATATCTTCCAGCGATACATCAACGAACTTCCGGATTTATTTGTAGTATCCTCAGTTTCTCTGAGCGTCAAGGGATCGGATCTTCCCGGTGATATCGCAAGTGCCGAATGGTCCTATGCAGAAGAATTCGAGCTGCCCAATTCTGGAAAGAAGACAACGGTGCATGTGTATGCACCGAACCAAGCTAAATGCCCCCGCTGCTGGCGCTATGTTGCCCCGGAACCATTGGCGGAGGAGGCTCCTCTGTGTAAGCGATGTGACGACGTCATCAGCAAGTTAGACGGCAACTAGCAGTACTGCTCTCTTCGGCGCCGTTCACGATGTATAATCGAATCTCCAACATGTATATTATGTATTCAAGATAGAAAATGTACGATAAGTAAGAAGATAAGAGATAAGCGAGAATCCGGGGTAATCCAACGTTCTTGCCGTATCGGGCTAGCCCCCCGATTAAGTTGGCGCGATCCATGACGTATCTGCACTCTTTTCCTGATTCAGACCCCTCTAACCCTTTGTGGCAGGAGAGGAGAAAGTCTAGATCAATCGGATCGGATGATTATCTCGCGTAAAGATGACTGCTGCTTGACATCAGCCAATCTACTATATCATTGGTGGCACTACGCCCTCCCGCGCAGACAGAACAGGTTTTGTATGCCGCTTTACGAGGTATATGTATTCCAGAAACAAGGATGGCCAACGGATTCGGAACGTTGATGCCTGGAATGGAGACGAGTAGTATCCCGTGACGGATTGAAACATTGCTGGGTGTATTAGAGAGGAGGGGAATGTAGGAGTGGCGTGTATGAGCATGCCTGCGGTGGTCATGTCGTCATATTGCCTCGTCTAGCTATTTAACGTCAAGTTTCCCAATTAACTTTATCCTTTGTTTCAAATTTGACCATATTCCTCATACCACGCATCACCTTGACGAGTAAAGAAACAACATGATAGTGCCCGGCATGGAAGAAATACTCAAGCACACGGCTACGCTGCCCACTTCGACTCCCACTGTTGGACCGATTCCGACGGTGACTCCGGGCGATTGGCCTGTTGTGCAGCATATTCATGATACTGGGAAGCGAACATTATGGTAAACACCACATATCAAACTAGGATGGGAATAGAATGCTGACGCTGGGATTAGGGTTGTTGCCGTGCTCATGGCAATTTCGTCGATTGCCTTTTACTCCCTCGCTGCCCGAGTCCGAGTTGTACGTTTCTCTACACCAACACTTAAACGTCAAAAAAGATTAACAGTGAAATCTAGCAAACCCGCCTCCTGCACACCCTCACAGCCCTCATCACAACAGTCTCCTTCCTCTCGTACCTCGCCATGGCCACCGGCGAAGGCGTAACCTACAAACACTCCGTCGTCCACCATCCCCACAAACACGTCCCAGACACGCACCAAGAATACCTGCGCCAAATCTTCTGGGTCCGATACCTCAACTGGATTATAACCACTCCGCTCATCCTGATCAACATCGCCCTCCTCGGCGGACTCAATGGCGCAAACCTCGTCGTCGCCATTGCCGCAGATTTGATCATGTTCGCCGCCGGACTTACGGCTACATTCACACATGATGAGCGCCGCTGGGTCTGGTACACCATCGTGATTATCAGTTTCTTGACGATCGGGTTCCAGGTTGGCATTAATGGAGCTCGATCCGTGCGGAGAGACGCCGATCAGCATCGCACGCTGTTTACGTCGTTCGCTGGCGCGAATTTGTTGGTTTTCTTGTTGTATCCGATGTATGTCCCCCTGACTTTTTCTTGGTAGGTACGAGCTGACGAAGTTAGTATCCTTGCTGCTTCACCGCTTAGCCAGCGCATTAGCGTTGATGCTGAAACGGTTGCGTGGGCAATTCATGATATCCTGACTCAGGGTCTGTTCGGATATTGGTTGTTGCTGGGTCATGATAGTAGTGAAACTGGGTAAGTTTCTATCCGCCCTTGGAACGGATTTCATTCGGTGTCTAACAATCGTTACAGACAACTCGTCGTCGACGGTTTCTGGTCCCAAGGTATCAGCCATGAAGGCGCAATTCGCGTTGGCGAGACCGATGGAGCTTAATATGTGTGTATAACCAGTCGACACGTTCATATGAACGCAGGTTTCATCGTGATCAAGTAACCTTACAGACACAAAAGTGTCGGCAATGCTAAGATGTGGCCCAGTGGTTATATTTACCATCAACTAAAGAGGAAATGCGTCAAGAGAAGGGTCAAAATCGTTGTAAATACGAAGGTAATGAGGATATGTTGAGACGATGAGCTATTTTGGAGTAAGGGATGATTACCGCTTTTTGAGTTATTTCGCTCACTGTATGAAAAGGAAGGATTCTAATTATGCAAACTGGTTTTTCTTTCAGATGTTACTTAAGCCAAAAACAAAATTGAGTGAAAATTTTCTTATGATTCAGAAAGTTGAAATTTATCTACCGGTCGACCCCAATACTTAAGCCACGATTCCTTCAAAAACTTCAGTTACCGATATCCATGGATGATGGCGGATGTATCGTGGTAAGCTCTGCCGTTCATGGGCGATAAGTCTCGTTTCAGTGTGGTACACTGCCAGTCTAAAGATCTACTATAATTTTCAAGTTGTCGTATCCTCGTATTCGCACTCTCGCATTCTCGTATTCTCGCATCCTCGCTTTCGCACTATACCGGTCGTCTGAACTACAAGAGATTTCTGAGATTACATGTCTATATTCAGAATGAGTTTAAATAGATATGAAGCTAGCTTTTCCTCTTTGTCATCTACTGTAAAAAAACTCTTTCCGTCTTCATCGACTTGTATCTTTCGGTTGTCAATCCGCCTACCATGAGTTCTACCTCGAGCAGCGATAGTACCGTCAACTTCGCACTCTACCGTTACACCCCTTCAATCGCAGCAGCATCCATATTCGCAGCGATTTTCCTAGCAATCACGATTTTCCACTTTATTCGACTATGGCGATGCCGCGCCTTTTTCTTCATTCCCTTTATTATCGGCCTACTCTGTGCGGACTCCCTGCTACGAACTGGGAGGAATTCAAGGAAGACTAACAACGCAACAGTTGAATGTGCCGGTTACATTGCTCGCATCTTCTCGCATTTCAACACCAAATCCCTAGGTCCATATATCGTACAGACCATGCTGATTCTGGTCGCACCGCCCCTGTTCGCTGCTTCCATATACATGACTCTGGGTAGGGTGATGGTATCCCTAAACTCTCAACAGCTCTCTATCGTACCCGTGCGCTTCCTCACGAAGGTATTTGTGGTTGGAGATGTGGTTTCATTTTTGCTTCAATGTGGAGGTGAGTGCGTTCTACTATCCTGCTGCTCAATTCTAATCTTCATCATTAGGCGGTGGTTATATGGCCGCTGGAACGGTTGCGGCCATGAACACCGGCGCCCATATCGTCATCGGCGGCCTTGTCATTCAACTCATATTCTTCGGTTTCTTCGTCGTTGTATCGGCTGTATTCCACTGGCGTATGAAGAGGCGAAACCCTTCGCGAAATCAAGTTTCATCTCCATCCAAGACCTGGGAATCCATGATGTGGGCGCTCTACGCTGCCTGTTTCCTTATTCTCGTACGATCGATCTTTCGCGTGGCGGAATTTGTGGAGGGTAATGATGGCTTTATTATGCGAAGAGAATATCTGTTGTACATTTTCGACGCTTGTCTTATGGCTCTGACTGGGGTTGTGTTGGCGGTCGTCTACCCTGGATCGTATCTCGGGAGTAATGACGGCAAGCGAGAGAGCGCACTGCAGCTTATGTCTACGGATGAGGAGAGATCAAAGCCATACGGAGCATAAAATTTAAGCATCAATTTGTTTGATACATTTATCCCGAGGACGTTTTAGCCATGTATGTGGTTCGGCGGTCATATCTGGAGTTCACAACATTGCATAGACTGCTTTCTTTTTTCTTTCTTTCTCGTTATTCTGGTGATTCTAAGAAAGGCAGTATAGAGAATATTATTTTGAGGTTTTGACAGTATCAGAGTGAATTCGATGTTTAGTAAATAACCCTAATAACCCTAAGCCATACCGGTTAATACTTCCACACTTTTCGTCGCCCTTGCAACTTTAACTTTCCTCCCACAGTCACCTCTGAAATTGTCCAATACCTACCCTTTCGCTTAGAATCGGGATCAATTCGTGAGCTGCTTCATACAAATCTACTTCCAGAGCCACTACATACGATGCCTGGGGAAGATACTTCTCGCAAGGCAGCAAAGTCGCACCTGCATCCTAAACAACGCATCAGCCACACCAAGTCCCGCAATGGTTGCTACAAGTGCAAGCAGCGTCGCGTCAAGGTAATGTCACTTTTTATTCTCGATATAAGGCTCTTGCTAATATATCCAGTGTGATGAGGTACGGCCAATGTGTAATGCATGTTCCGTTCGGGGTGATGATTGCGTCTACCCCAGCCCAGGAGGCGCGCGAGAGCGAGAGCGAGACCAGAGACGAAGGCAGCGGCCTGTCTCTCGCGGGCCTTCATCCGAGAGTATCCAGACTGACACACAGCGAGTACCTTTTCGCCCGCTGAGTTTCAAGTTTTCAGCTCCAGAGGAGCGACAAATTATCGGGCCCAGCCTAAACATGGGTGATCTCAATTTACTTCAACACTTCATCCTGCACACCTCCAAAAAGATGACTCTCCACAAGATCAAGACGGAGGTCTGGGAGCGAGTTTTTCTTGATTTGGCTACGACCAATGATTTTTTGATGCACCTGGTCTTGGCCCTGGCTGGCGCGGACATTCTGATAACTGAGAAATCCAACCCTTCGCTCTCCTGGAGCCCTTCGCTTCATTCAATTATGGAACATCACCAACAAGGCCTGGCCGGGCTGCAGGAAGCACTTTGCGCCACCGTCGAGCCCGACGCAGAAGCCCTGCTGGCGGGATCCATGTTAGTCGTTGGTTTCGCATTTGCATCCCTCGAAATCAAAGACCTCGATCCGTCAATGGGAACCTCTCAAGATTCCAGTCTCAGAGATTCATCAACCCCGCTCCAAATACAGTGGCTCCACCTTGTTCGCGGCGTTACATCGATCATGGGTCAATTCTGGTCAACGCTGAGACGATGCCGTCTCAGATCGTTACTTTTCTTCAACAATGCCAACGACGATTGGAAGCTTTGTGAGACTGAAATACTCTCCGACGTGGTGCAGCTCAACCCGAATATAAAGTCGAAGAGGCTTCGGAAGTTTGCCTTGGGGGCTAATCACGCTTTGTTGGATTTACGAGATATATGCACAGCCTTACATGATTCTGAAAACTTTGAAGGGAGTGAGACCTCACTTTCAAATGCTACTCCTCGATCCGACCACAGTGGTCGGACATCCCTCAGTGCATGCGAACAAGCCATAGATGTAGTCGAAAGCCTCTACATGAGAATCCTTTACGTCCTACACATGAAACCACTCAATCCTCACTCGCCATCGCCAACAGATCTCGAGATACAATTCGATCTCGAAGACGCAGCCCTTTCAGCGTGGCCTCACGATCTATCCGAAGAATTCATCTCGATCTTGGACTCGCGGCATGGGCATGTCGACGCACTGCTGCTCGGGGTGAGTCTGACGATCCTTGCACATCTCTACTCGACCATAGCTATTCTGGAGGATATTTGGTATCTCGGTAAAACGTGCGATAGTGAGATTTACAAGATCAATGCTTTAATTCATGGTCTTGGTGATGAAAGGCTCATTCGCTTGATTGAATGGATAGTTGATCTTATAGAGGGAGAAGGTGTATAAAACGTGACGTCTACGGGTGTTTACCCAAGAATTTAGGGCCCAGAACCAGTACATAGAATTATCTGTCTGTTAGACAGCTACGGGAGAATTACTTACCAAAAGTATGAAGCTATCTGATTCATGTCGCACCTGTCACAAGACATCTGGAGGACCTCTGGAGTAAATATGGAGGGACGGCTCAAAACGGCTGGCATTCATCATCCATCTGTGAGAACCCTTGCAAGACTTTTGTCTGTACATTCAGTAAATTTGTATTTGGAAAATTTTTCTTATACGCATAATACACTGAAACAATGGGGTAAAATGCCAACTAACCTTGGAATGCTGAAATGATTCTGAGATAATAGTATGAGACTGGCCCGGTACCTAATGTTAGGGTTTACATTCAAGTAAAAATATATCAAAACGTCGAGTCAATTCCAAGATTGTTTCTGTATATAGTACATGTACACGCCGAAAAATGCAAGAACTTAACAACGACAAGGGTCAGATAAAAAGAAAATAGGGTCGTAATTGCTATCATAGCGTGGTTTCATGGCATGAGTCGTAATGCATTTAAGTCATCATCATCGTAAAAGAAATCTAGGGCCTACCGCGGAGATGCCGACGCTGAAAGCAAAAAGCAAAACCCCCATGTCTCAGCGACACAGATCTTCCTTTCAAGAGACAAATTATTCACTCTTCTCCCTCGTCTTCTTCAATCACAGAACTGACCACACGCTTTCGATATTCCAACGGTAGGCGAGGCTTCCTTAATCCCTGCCCGGATAAGATCGAGGCTGAATACGAAGAAGTCGACGAAGACGAAGCAGTGTAGCGCGGAATAGACGACAGTGAACCTTGCTTTGTATCATAACCCGACCGCCCGGCATCATCCTGCGACGACGACGAAGACACAAAAGGGGATTCGCCGATTTTCTTCCCATCCCTGTAAGTAAGACACTTCACCTCTTGACCCGTCGAAACCCGTCTTCCCTCTATGGCTCTGTGTTTATCGTCGGAACCAAGATGAAGCTTCACATGTCCCATGTTATTTGGGAGATAGAATCCAGCGTCATAGCAATCCGTGAATGTGATTGAGCGCAACTTGTCGGCATTGAAGCAACTGCAGAACGGGACCGCGTCGACCACGAAGCCACGTAAAGTGAGATGGACGATAGGGAGGAGGCGAGCCATCCAGGTATTATACTCTGAATGGTAAGGTTTGAGATTTGGTTTCGCTAGTTCGATGACGCAGTTGTCGAGGTATTCGGCGTCGCCGTATTGCTTGAAAATGCGTCCTTTTTCGCCTCTGCAAGTATCGTCTATTAGACTCTATAAACGACTTATACTTTTTCGTTTACACAGAACTTACGATGAAACATAAGTTTGAGCATCCTTCGTTTGAGGAGACCATCCTTCCTCAATAGGGCGAAAGCGCAACTCTGCCTCTGGCGATAAGCGTGGTTCCTCTGCCATTCTCAACTGCAGATTTTCGAGGCGCTCCATCTGCCAGATAGCCTGAAATAGCTTTTTCTGGTACGACTTTAACATCCCACTGACTTTCAGACAGCGGAGATTCTTGAAAGAGGCCAAACAGGACAAATATTGGTCATCGAGAGGAACGACTGTCTTGCCAGGAGGAAAGTGCTGCCACAGGTCAATCCAAAGAGTCTCCTGAGCGGCGACGCTACCGCGAATACGGAGTAGGGCTCCAAAGTCTACGCCCAGGAAGATGGGCTCCGTGTGTGGATCATTCATTGAGCGGCGGCGAACGAGGGGTTTTACTTCTGAAAGGTGCTCTGGACTGGGTGGGCTTGCATCACGTTGAGGGGTTTCTGTACGTTGGTTGAACATGTCAGTCAGATGAACTTTCCATCCTCGCCAGGCTGATAACACACCCATGGCAAATGACGAACGCGACGAGGTGCTGGTATGGGATAGCGCAAAACTGTCTATTCTTTGGTCAGTCTCATCTCACCATGACATTTTTGTAGGTTGTCATTTCTGAGCTCTTACCTACTGTCTCCTGCGAAGTATCCTTTTCAAGGCCAGACATGCCTTTCGTAGGGGAGCCAGATTTGCGCTCATTGTGTCGTTTGAGACGCGACATGCTGAGTCTTGGGATGACTGATCTTTTTCTATTCCCTTGTCGAGCCATGGTGAATTTCCTGGGTATTGGGTTGTATGCTGATTCAATATTTGCTTCTGAAATCGCTGGAAAGGTTAGAAAAGTGGTTGAAATGAAAGATAGTAATAATGATGGCAAGTCTGGCAGACCAAGTTAGAGTTGAATGAATGAAAGTAAATGTCACAGGTTATTCGTCACATAAGACCTAAGAAATAAAGAGTCAGTGAGAAATGACCGGATAAATCAGTCTCAATAGTCACATATCAGACTTTCTGCTTGTTGTGCGCATCAATTATGAGCCCATTATCAGAGGGATAGTCAAGATGGCCAAGGGATAAGTCATCAGACAAGAAAATCCAGGCACAAAGCGGAAATGTGAGTAGAGCAAACATTGGGATGAACAAAATCCCCTGAATCTTGAATCCAAGAAGAAGGCAGCAAAACAAAGGCTATCATACAACAAACAATCAGACAGAGGCCAGTATAAGTAAGAAAGAGGAACATATTGTCTGCTGAGGCTGAAGCGATGGATGGGATGGGCGCTCTTTCCTCTCGTCCATGCCGACTTCCCAATTAGGATGCCAAAAAAAAGAGATGACATCCATGAATTGTGTTGCCATGCGCCTACCAAAGCATGCCTTTCTGAGTTATAGCTCCATCTCGAAACTCTAAAGTGATATATTTGAATTCATTTGAGTTTTTGGTGTTACATATACAAATATCCATAGGCGCTGCGTTGATGGTATTTGGGATATTGGTGCCTGATTTTGAAGATGTCAATATAGGTGAATAGTACGGATCAAAAGCTTGTATTCGATAGCTTTTACGCTAATAGATCAAGCCAAAACCCCCGCCTGTCTTTACAATCACAATCAGGTCGGTTCGATTTAACTTGTATTTGAAATCGAGAAAAGGTCATGTCCGGCCATTAAAACAATGAAGAAATAGGTATTTTATGCATTTTTAACCCCTCATAAAACCAATAATCTAGTAACGCTTGCCCTCACGGAGGACATCGCCAAACTCCTCCAATGGGCTGCGGATGAGCTTAGTCTCCTTCCACAAGTTGGGGGTAAGGAAACCGTAGGTGTTGCCGACAGCGAGGAAAGTGGCCTTGAGGGTGTTCTCGAGGGTCTTGGTGGAACCGGAGGAGGAGGTGTAGGCGTCCTGGACACCAGCAAGTTGGAGGAGACGCTTGACAGCGGGGGAGGCAACGAGACCGGTACCACGGGGGGCGGGGATGAGCTGGTATGATCAGTATGAATATCTCCCAATGACCGAAAGAAGGGAACGTACTCGGACAGTGACGGAACCACACTTGCCGCTCTCCTTGGTAGGGAGAGAGTGAGGCTCACCGAGGTTGGTACCCCAGTAACCACGACGAATGGGCAAAACGCTGAGCTTAGCAATGATGATAGCAGCGCGAATAGCAGTAGCGACTTCCTTGGAGGTCTTGATTCCGAGACCGACGTGGCCCTCACCGTCGCCGATGATGACAATGGCCTTGAAACGGGTACGCTGACCGGCACGGGTCTGCTTCTGGACAGGCTTGATCTGTTGGTAAAGTTATCAGCGCTGCTCGCTTATTCAATAAATCTTCAGATATTCGCAATTGAACCAGGCCCCCTCAATCAATTGTGCAGAATTTTCCTCCTCAATATTTTCTTTCCCAATTGCGAGTGGCCGATCCAACAGCGATAATCCAAATCCAATCGTACCTTCATGACCTCATCCTTGAGCTTGGGAAGGAAAAAGTCGACAATCTGGTATTCCTTGACGGGCAAAGAGTGCAAGTAAATCTGTTCCATCGAGGTAATCTTGCCAGCCTTGACGAGACGGCCCAACTTGGTGACGGGCTGCCATTCCTTCTCTTCGCTCTTAGCACCACCACGACGACCGCGACGGCCACGACCACGACCGCGGTCACCACCACGGTCACCGCGAGATCCGAAACCTCCACGTCGAGGAGCAGCGTCAGCCATGATTGCTGTATGTGTAGGAAAGTCGACCGGGGACGAAAGGGGAGGATGTCGAGACGGTTGTCGAAGTCGAAGTCGAAGTCGGAACTTTTTCGTAGAAGCCCACCTTGGGAAGTTTACCGTCTATACAGAACAATTAGTGTGGCTCCGGTGGCCGACCAATAGAATTGCTTGGCGAACTTTGGGTCTAAGCGAGCGGGCGGGAGCCCTAGAGAGGACAGCCCTAAGCCCTAATGTCCGAAAGGGACCCTCCAGGCGGTAGGAGCGGTTGCTTACATAAGAGCCGATATGAGTAACTCAAAAAAGCAACGAGAGAAACAAAGGCTAAACTGTCAGGTGACCCCGTTCACCGGGCTCACCCCCGATCGCTCTGTGCCATGATTGGCTGGATGCTTGATATTTCCCCATCTTCTTCTCTTTTAGTCGAGTTAGTGCTAGTTGGATGTCAGATCTCCAGCATTTTCAGCGCGCTTGGCTGGGCTGCCTCCACCCCCTGGGACTCTGGGAGACCTTTGAGGAACGCAGTCGGGCCTAGTCCTGCTTATCTCGGCCTACCAGCTTTCTCGTCTTGGGCAACTGACTATTAATCTGTCGTCATGGCTCCATGGCATCCCATCCTTTTCAATCGTCGTTCTTTTTTTTCTGTCTTCTTACATACATCCATCCATAATAAATAATATACATACTTCCCTCGCAGCAGTCCATTCTTTTCAATTCAGTCAATCTTTTCACTACATAGCAAAATGTTGCGCTGGTGGGTCCTGTCCTACATGTTGACCGCAATTGCCTAAGAAGCCAGATATTGATAATGTTGTTAGGTACGCTGCGAGGATGGCCCAGCGGCCTCTGCTCACTTCGAGCATCACCACAGCTGTGCGTATTGATCCATTGATTGCGATTCCTGGCATGCGCGTACTAATGTTTGTCGGTTATAGACACTCTTCGGAGCCGGAGATGTGCTAGCTCAGCAGGCTGTTGACAAGAAGGGTTTTGATAGGCATGATTATGCTCGAACAGGTCGCATGGTTCTCTACGGAGGAGGTATGTCTACAGTTCTCGGATTCGTTTATTTGTCGGGGAGCAAGCTGACAGACTTACAGCTATCTTCGGTCCTGCCGCCTCCGCCTGGTACGGTGTCCTCCAACGTCACGTCGTCCTCAAGAGCACCGCCGCAACAGTCGTCGCCCGTGTCGCCGCCGATCAACTCCTCTTCACACCCGTCAACTTGTTTTGTTTCTTGTCTTCCATGTCCATCATGGAGGGTACCGATCCTATGGAGAAGTTGCGCAAGGCCTACTGGTCCACATACAAGACCAACCTGGGAGTTTGGTCGACAGTACAATTGGGCAACTTTGCCCTTGTTCCTCTAGAGTACCGTGTTTTGGTTGTTAACGTGGTCAGCTTGGGTGAGCCGATCTCCGAAACGATGGTGTTGTGGACGCTTGCTAATTTTGTTTAGGATGGAACTGCTACTTGAGCTTTGTCAATAGCAAGGCTTGATCGTTATTATTGTCAATTAGCGAAAATATTTTTTGAGATTGGACTAGCGAAGAATGTTCAGGGATAGGACTTTGGTATATCGGTCTGGTTCTGTCGATGTCAACACATACTCCATAGACATAGATGGTTGTTTGGTATAGAGATGTTTTGGAATATATTTGCGTGTGGATTGCAGCAAACTATCCATGAATTCAGTGCAATCTTAAAAAAGATAGGATAATTTCTTTGGTGTAAATAATGCCTTGCCTCTGAATATCCCGGGCGGTGAGCATTCGCAGCCGCAGATTGGGTGGCCACAACCAAAAAAAGTTGCTTCACATTTGAGCGATCCGCTTCCTCAGTCTACGGGCCCGACGGCAAAGTGAATTCTCGACAAATTCACCACTTGAACAGGCCTTGTCGCCTTTCACCATAAACTCGCAAAGTACGACTTGTGGTCTGCCTGGTGCAGAGGATTCTTTTCTCTCGACCTTTTGAAAACCGTCGGTTGTTGTTTGGTGTGTGCCCTGCGCTCTTTCCATCATCCCACTCCGAAAGGCAACTGCCACCTTCCCTTGAAGGACATCCTCTCCTTTCTTCTCTCTCACACCGTCAACTCTTTTTCTCCTGAATCTCAACTCGGATTTGGGAGTCATCAACTACGAATACCGCAATCATGGCGACCGCAACCGAGAACGGCACTGCCCCTGCCATCAACGAGAAAACCGCTGCGCAGAACGGTGACGTTGTCACTGTTTTCCATGACCCCGAGAACTTCAATGTGAAGCACCCTTTGATGAATGAATGGACTTTGTGGTTTACGAAGCCTCCCAGTGGCAAGGTGCGTTACGCCAGGTATCATACAACTTTCAAGCAATGGCTAACAGTGTTATAGGGTGACAACTGGAACGATTTGCTCAAGGAAGTGGTGACATTCAGCTCAGTCGAAGAATTCTGGGGTATCTATGTGGGTTTTCTTTCCAACATGACTTGTACGAGGTTCATTACTAATAATGTGATTTCAAGAACAACATCACTCCCACCTCCGAACTCGGCCTCAAAGCCGACTACCACCTCTTCAAAAAAGGCATCCGCCCCGAATGGGAAGACCAACAAAACAAACACGGCGGTAAATGGTCCTACTCGTTCAAGGACAAGCGCGCCGTCCCCATTGACGAGCTCTGGCTGCACGCCCAACTTGCCGCCATTGGCGAAACGCTCGAAAACGATGATGACAACGAGGTTATGGGTGTCGTGGTTAATGTTCGCAAGGGATTCTATCGTATCGGTCTCTGGACTCGTACCGTCGGCAAGAGTCTGCCCGGCGACAAGAGCACTGAGGCTCGCTCCGCTGCAAAGGGTAAAGAGGTGCTGGAGAATATCGGACGTCGTTTCAAGGAGGTCTTGCGTCTGAAGGAGGCGGATGTCGTTGAGTTTTCGGGCCATACCGACAGCGCACACAGTGGCAGCACTCGTGCCAAGGCTAAATACAGCGTTTAACGGGCGATACGAACATAGATATTTGACAGAAAACGTATCCGCTGGGGATGAACCGTGGGGACGACCGGTGAGGAGTGAGGTGCGGAAGGAGATAGAAAAAGTGATACCATGCATTGATAATGATGTTTCCCTATGAGGTTGATCTTTGCATTGATTTGAATCTTTTACTGTACCTGCCTGGCAAGGGGCAGATTCGTGTTTTTTAAAGATCTTGCAACTGGAACAGCGTGTATATTCTACATTTTTTTTTCTTTGTAATGAACATTGATTATTGCACTTGACTGTCTTGTAGCTTGACAATATACAAGAGAAAGCTTACCTAAAGCACTAGTTAGCACTTGGGGGTTGTTGACCCAATGGGACGTGCAAATGGCCAAGTGCTTACCTAGGTATACCTGCTACCTTCGTCCACCAAACATCAATATGGGATACTCCGACCTCACCGAGTACCTGGGTATGTATGTCTGCTCTGTTCCAGTCAACTATATGCAGTTTCAGGTCTCGGTGTCATAAATCCCGATCAGCCCTGAGTATCCAACTGCTCATCAAAGAAACCAGCTCGAATAGTGATGGTGTGCAGCTTCAGATGTACATCACCATCGCATTTTGAGGACGTCTGTGACTGAAAGAATCAAATCAAATCATCTTCTGGAAAGGATACGACAACACTGGATCACGTCCTCGACAGAAGTCTGCAATTCAGTTGGATAGTACCTAGGACATCTCTCGGTCTATTGATTATCACACAGTCAGTAGGACAGGAGCTTGATTACGCTGGACGTGCATGTAGAGTCTCGAGAGAAGCAAGTGATGGAGTGAGGATATAAGCCAGGGTACAGTTGAGAAAGATGGAATCAACTAGAGTCGGCGACATGTCCTTCTCCTAGGGCTAGGTACTGTAGGAAAGTAGCCAGCTCTGGCGGCATGTCCCGCTCTAGGGCTTGGACCTATGTACGTACATGTACTGGCCGAGAGTAACTAAGATCAAGTGTGCCAAGGTACGTATGTACCAGAGACTCCAGAGTACGGGCATGTAGCTCGATTCCCCTCATGCCGGACTGGGTAGGTACCTAGGTCCGTACTTGTCCTGTCTTGAGCTGTCTTGACCTGTCTTGTGATAATGAGCGATTTGTCTGGAGAGCTTGCCCCCTGAACTGGAAATTAAAATCTACTTCCGGAAGGTGAGAACCAACGCTGCTCAAGCACCATCGACCAAGACAGACGCGGAGGGAATATTGAAATACATAATATCCGTCGTCAACCGGAAATCTTGGAAATATCCGCAGAGATTAAAACAGACGTCCATGATTCTACGGCCATGGTGGAATATTGCATAGTACGTATCATGTATGCGGCACGCCTGAGGGACATACCCCAGGCCATTTGAGGAGTAAACATACCAAAACAAGAAAAAATCGGGGATGATCAGTTGCACCACCCATGTTGGAGACTTGGAGTAGCCCATACAGCTGGACTGTATTAGCAACATTGGCAATGTCACCCCAGACATTTGATTGGCTCTGATTGGCCTCGATTGACCTGAATCAGTCAATCGGAGATGAAATGTCACATAACGTGTTACGTGAGCCTGCGATTGTCTGATCGAGTGTCTGTTCAGTAATGTTCATAGATAAGATGCCTGTATTTTCCGAATGTAAGCGGTGCACTATCTCGCCAAGATCATAGATGAAGATAGATTATAAACTGATACGCGATCAATCAATCATAGCATCAACATCAAGCATGATATTGGAGCTTGGCTAATATACTGCATGTCAAGAGTCAGGACGTCGAAATTCCAAGAAATCCTTGCACCTTATCAGAGACTACGGCATCCGGATATACGATACTGTCAGCACTAAATGGAAACACCTTCCTCGGCAAAGTGCTGGTTAACAATCGGCTGTTAGCCGTCCACTTGTCCCTGTATCGACCCATAGCATACCCCGAGCATGTACGTACATACATACGTCGTGAACTCAACAAAGTGGACAAATAGCACGTTTTCTAGATCGATCTATGGAAACCTACATCAGATAAGGAAGGTCGATTTGTCTTCTCGAAGCTGGGGTACGTATTTCAGGCCCAGTGCTGGTGGATTTGGCAAATTGCCAAGGGACCGTGTGCATTGGCATGGTGCATGAGACGATGTTATTGGGGACGTTCATGTATCGAAGTCTTGGCTCAACATTGCTTTTACCTAAGACAATGCTTCTTATCGAGCGTCCATCTGTCGTCTGGTGTGTTTTATAGGTGCGTTGTCTTATAGTACTAATGTGGTTTCGATTTTTTTTTCTCGCCGGGGCACAGACCACTGGTACCCTGTCTAAGGGTTCGGTTGAGGCCCACCGCTGATTTCGTTGTTTACCCGTCTCCGACAAATGGTGAAGGCGGGATTTGCCCCTAGAAAATTCTCTCAAAGCTTGGCGCGTAGTATTTGCTGTGAGAATCAGCGTGAGCCGAGTGAACCTACACTGCAAGAACGCCTGCGGACGCCTTTGAACCTTCCGGGTCGTGGATATTGCTTGTCTCTGGGTGGGGCCTGGAGATCATGATGTTACGTACTTTTTATTGAGCTTTTATTGTGCGATGGATCACTTTTTGCTTTGTCCAAATAGGCCGGCAGATATCAGGACAGACTTGATTGATGATGAATCAGCTGCTGAAAGGATGGGAAAAATGATAACTAATAATCAATGAACCATAGGAAGAGATGAGGTTACATTGGCCAAGCAACTTATCGGCGCGTGCCAAGAACGGCAAGCGCGACCAGCGGAATCCCTCGAAGGCTTGGCACGCAGTCCGCCCTGGAACAACTGCCTAATCCGGCCAAGCGTCTCGTGGGCTCTGCTCGGTCGTCTCCGAACCCATCGCCTGCCAACCTCTCACAACGCTCGCATCGCCACTTCCCCTTCCATCCCAACCCGTCTGATTTGCCCAGACGCTCACTCCTTGCAGCTCCATCGCACACTAGCTCAATGCCACTGGCCAACAATTGCTGTCTGAGCCAGTTCTCCCATGCTGTCGCAGATAAGGCCCTGTCCGCGTGGTCGGTCGCGGTTGCACCGGCGCACTTGCACCGGGCACTCCTCTCATGGATGATGGAACCCAAGAAAAATATCTTCCGTGGCGTGGTCGCGCAGCAGTATTAATGGCGCCGATTTCCCTTCTTTGTTGAGATTTTTTTTCTCCAGAAGAGCCTCTCCCCATCCCTCTCTTCTCCATTATCCCTGTGGTTTTCTTGTAGCTGTTGCGGCTCTGTCACAAAACATACTTCTTCACCATGTCGGCTGCAGACCACGAGGTCGAGGTTGCACAGTGAGTGTCTTCAATGCAGTCACGTGGCGCAATGCCATACTAACCTTTTTGACTGCCAGACTGCACCAGTCCTTCGACAATGTTGAGGGTGTCTCCCACCCCACCAAGGACTTTACAGGAGGAAGCCTGCCCGAGGTGGACGAAAAGCTCCCTTACATCACCGCCGATGGAGAGGTCCCCACCGATGAAGAGAAGCTTCGCTTGAGGCACGTTGCGGAGAATCTGCCCATGTCTGCCTGGTTGGTTGCTATGGTCGAACTCTGTGAGCGATTCACATACTACGGTGTGTCTGGTATCTTCCAGAACTACATTCAGCGTCCTCTCGACGGTAGCGAGGGTCGTGGTGCCCTCGGTATGGGTCACCAGGGTGCTACTGGTCTTTCCACCTTTTTCCAGTTCTGGTGCTATGGTTAGTTGAATATTTGACCATCGGTCTCAATTCATGAGTCTAATTATATCTCAGTGACTCCAATCCTTGGTGCCATCATCGCCGATCAATACTTGGGCAAGTACAAGACCATTGCCATGTTCTGTGCTGTCTATCTCGTTGGTCTCTTCATCTTGCTCTTCACTTCCCTTCCCGTCTCCCTTGAGCATGGCGCTGGTCTCGGTGGCTTCGTCGCCTCGATCATCGTCATCGGTCTCGGTACCGGTGGTATCAAGAGTAACGTTGCTCCTTTGATTGCCGACCAATACACTCGCAAGAAGATGGCCGTCAAGACCAACAAGGATGGCGAGCGAGTGATTATCGACCCCGCTGTCACCGTCCAACGCATTTACATGATCTTCTACGGTTGTATCAACCTTGGTTCGCTGTCCGGTTTGGCCACTCCTTACATGGAGCGGGACGTTGGCTTCTGGTCGGCCTACCTTCTCTGCACATGCATGTTTGCTGTCGGTACTGCCGTCTTGATTATCGGCCGCAAGTACTACGTTGTTCGCGCACCACAAGGTTCCGTCATCACCGACGCCTTCAGGGTCATGGGTATGATGATCAAGCATTTCAACATGGATGCTGCCAAGCCAAGCTGGCAAGCAGAGCATGGTGGCAACAGCAACTTACGCTGGGACGACCACTTTGTTGACGAAGTCAAGCGTGCGTTGATTGCTTGCCAGGTCTTCTGCTTCTACCCCATCTACTGGGTTGTCTACGGTCAATTCTCCAACAACTTTGTTACCCAGGCTGGTCAGATGGAGGGACACGGTATCCCCAACGACTTGATGCAGAACTTTGATCCGATCTCCATCATCGTGTTCATTCCTCTCCTTGAGTCCTTTGTCTACCCTCTTCTCCGCAAGATGCACATCGACTTCAAGCCCATCAGCCGTATCTCCCTCGGTTTCGTCGTCGCCTCCTTGGCCATGGTGTACGCTGCTATTGTTCAGCACTACATCTACAAAGCCGGTCCTTGTTACGAGGCTCCTCTCTGTGCCGCTTCCGAAATCGACGGAGTCGCCCAGGGAAACCACATCCACATCGCCATCCAGACTCCTGCCTACATGCTCATTGGTATCTCCGAGATCTTTGCCTCTGTCTCTGGTCTCGAGTACGCCTACACCAAGGCTCCTCCCAACATGAAGTCCTTTGTCCAGTCCATGTACCTGTTGACCAACGCTTTCGGATCTGCCATTGGTGAGGCCTTGACCCCTGTTGCCTATGACCCGGCCATCATGTGGATGTTTACCGGTTTGGCATGCGCTTCATTCGCCGCTGGTATCATCTTCTTCTTCACCTTCCGTCACTTGAACGCCAAGGAAGAGGAGATGAACGCTTTGGATATTGATGAGTATGGTCCTGCTCCTCCTGTGGAGACTAAGTAAACACTGCACTTCGCAGTGTAATAAAAGACTTGTTTATACAAGTATAATCGTTACATTGGTACCTCTATCATGTATACTGGCAGTGCGTTACATAATGCCTGGTGGTACTTAGAAGGCTACATCCATAAAGCTTAGTAGATTCTACTGATACTTTATTAGGTAGTTGAAATAATACTCTCGATTCATTATTCAAGTTCAATTCTCTATCATTATTACGTTGATCATACGACTTCAAGTAGACCTTTCTTTCAATACGACGTTGGTAGTCGCCGATCCTGTGCTACAGTAGTACTGCATAAGTACAATACACGATGTAGATCATCAAAAGCATGATTTATCAACCTACTTTGCCGTTCCTGTTCAACCTGGAATCATCAGACACTGAGACTTATTCCCTATCCATACATGGATTCTTCATTGTTTGGCCGGAGTAACAAGGAGAGTCCGAAATAGTCCGAGACAACCCTAATCAACCATGAAAATATAATTTGCCAGCTGGACCCACAAGGGAAAATGATCTGCATCTGCATCATGATTCATGCACACTAGGCCTTTGTAGGCTTAGTGTCCGATGTTTGTTATTTTTAGGGTTTTTAGGGTTAATGCGATACGAGCCTGTTCAGAAACAACAGGCCTTTATAAAGAACCCCCATCTATTCTTTCACATCGTTTTTGCCTTCACCGGAGCCGCTCCAATGTCTCGAAGATATGACTCGAGAGACGGATTTCGTCCAAGAAAAGTCGTGAGTAATGTACATTCATCCCGACTCGCCCATGGTCCATGTCATTTTTCGATACATTAAAGAGCATCTCGTGTCATGGGAGCAGTCTGAAAGTGTGTGTAACATATGTCCGCTATTAGATTCTAGTGCTGCGGCATAAAATTAGCACGTTTTCATTGATGAGAGGAAGAAAGAGAATAGAGTATAGGTACGAGTAATAATTAGCCTCTTGACCCAATACATAGTGCGAAGTAGTAGCATAACCACTCCCCCTTCTCAAGCGATCTTCCGGCCATTGAAGACCGATCATATCTTGAAGTAGAGAGTTGTCCAATTCAGAGATATCAGCCTTCTCAACCTCAACGTGCGAGGCTGGATTGTGGATTTTCATATCGAATTTGCTGATTGCTACTTGTCTTAGGGTGGGAATACCCCGATTCAACTGCTTAGAAGTTACGAGGTTATGGACAAGATCGTCTGGGATCTCTTTAGGGGGCTGTAGAGTATTTTCGGCAGTTTGAGTAGCCCAATGCTCGTGGATATCAAAAGAAAGGTAGGAGTAATGACAATTCAATCGTTGAAGACTCAGGAACCCAACACCAGTATTCGAGTAATTGACTAGGTGCCTCTGAAAAGCCGGAAACTGTTTGGTGTGGAACGTTGCGTACTTTGATTTACCGAGGAGATCGTGTATTCCCGCAATATATTAGCTCCTACGGACACGGAAGAGGTACGGGAACTGACCATGGCCTAACTCATGAAATATTGTGATTAATTCTCGATGGCGGAGAAGGGCGGGCTGACCATTGCAGGTGTTGAGACGGCACATACTAGAGCCGAGGCAACAGGAGTCCGCTTTCCATCTTTGCCAGTGTAGCAGAACGGAAATGTACGGCCAAGTGGGGTCGATATCGACAGGGTCTTTCAGAAAAAGCGTATCCCAATTCTGTTATAATGTGCTTTAGATACGGTTGTAGCTATGAAACTATGCATAAATACGTGGGCAAAGATGTCTAGCCCTAGCCCTAGCCCTAATTGTACTAACCCGATATCGACCAATTAGCGCCGAGGGAGCCTTATGCCCTAGCCCTAAGTCATCTCACCTACAACCCTCAGCACGTACGTATCACTTTGCTATTGCCAGACGTAGAAGAATGGTCTCCTATACTTTTCGCCTCATGTAAGACATTCCATATTGGCGGTCGATCATGGAGCCCACCTCGATCCTGTAGCCGACCTTACCGGGGCCTGTACGGATCTTGCACGTTACAATATAGTCTGGTAAAAGAGGAAGAAGGCAAACAGGCCATTACACGCTAGCTAGAAGTACACAAGAGTATATTGCACGGAAATCATACATCTACTTCTTCCCCGTAACCTGATCATCCCGTCCCAACGTCATAGTTTCATATCGACACAACATCTCACATAGCCCCTTGGAACCTTCCTGAGGATGTTTTCCTTTCTTTGGTTTCTGCATTTGTTTGTCTTCTTCTTCTGTAAAAGTGATCGGCGTTGTATTGGTCGATGTATTACCCTCGTGGTTTGGTCCGTCGCTCATACCATCTTGCTCATGTTCATCACCATGTTCACCTTCAGAATCGGAGGAATCATCCGAGTCATCTTCTAGTATCTCCTTAAGGCCTTCTGGTAGCTGGTTCCATTTCGACTCGCCGTTCTTCTTCGACTTACTCACAGACCGACGGAAGATAGACCGTACTTCTCGTCCAAGTATTGATCTCGTCGTGATAATTGAAAAGGCAGATGTCAAGGAAATACAGTCCGGGTCGGAGATATCAAACACGTCAAACTCTAACAGAAGGAACAATGCGAGGTTCACCGCGTACAATGCAAAGACGTGTGACCTACTTATTCCGTATTCCTCCTGATGAACTTGGATGAGTCTGGAGATTGCGCGTGCAGATGAAATCGCTATGGATTCCGGGTCTTCGCCCCCTTCGGGCATCTGAGATTTTGGCGCGTTTCTTGGTGTTCCTAAATCTGTTTGTCGGTGATGATTATTGTGTCCACGGGGACAGTTGAACATGCTAATAAGCATAGTGTGATATCGTATACTGTCTTGTGTTAATTCCATATCTGATTCTCTAGATTGTGTTTGTGACTTACTGAAGGAGGAGTATATGAGGAGCCGGCTTTTTCGACATGTGAAACTCTTCCGGTAGACTTTCATGCCAATTTTTCATCCTCGCATACAACGAGTCCACAGCAGCCGAAAGTCGCTCCTTATCATCGTCGATTTCATCTGCAAAAAGTGTCGTCGAAATGTCCCTTGATATCTCGCTCAATGTACACGCTTTATCAAAGTAGGTGACAAAGAAGGCTTTTCGAGGTGGTTTTTGAGATGGGTAAGGGGTCCAGTAATCTGCATCTCGCTCTATGCTAAGTGCAGGCGTCCTAGAAAGGCGGACGTTCTTGATGCGACAGGGTTTGAGAAATCCCGTATGAGCGACCCTGATCATCGAGAGAATTAGCACATACACAATTTTGTGGGAAAGGCGATTATGTAAAACTGACGTGTCAAGTTGAAATAATCCCCAGGCTGTTTTTACCGACGAGTTGTAAAAGTCCTTGGACTTATTACTTAGATCGATAGTCTGTCCTTCGCCGCCTGTATATCCCAATTTTTCTGCAATATCGATAGCTTTATAAAGCATAGAGTATCCCAGGTCATCCTGGCCAGTCATCGAATACCTAGAGAGCATCACATCAGCCCGACGTAAATCCTTTAAGAGGAAGCTGGCTCAGCGCATACCTTTCATATAGAATCATCGTCCCTTGTAACGTGGAAAGACTCACATCATCCCCTCGCTGCTTCAAACATTTTTCGGCTTCTTTCAGGAATTTGGCTCCTTTACTGGTGACATCGCCGGGAACGCCGTATGCTTCAGAATACTCCGAATAGCTCTACCATAGAACGTCAGTATTTCAAAGGGCGTATTCAGGATGGAAACAACCAACACAAGCATGTGCTAACAGAGCATTCACCAAGAATGGCGAACAAAACTCAGAGTTCAGGTCTCGCGACTTCATCTGATTGATCAACACGTTCAAATCCAGAAACGAATAAAATGGATAATCCCACGTGAAATACAGCGAGACCAGATGTGATACAAAAGCATCGTCGTCTGTCGCAGTCGTCCAAGGACTTGCTGGTACCTGGATAGGTGGAATAACACACAAGAAATTGACATCCATAACCTGACGTCTGAATGAAGGCGCTGATCCTTGCATATTCGCTCGACTTCGGAGTTCTTTAAGCTGTGCTGCCGTTTCTAGTTTCGCTTTACTCGGTGGTTCCAATGTTTGTAGCTGCACAAGGACTTCATCTATAAACACGCGGATTTCTTCCGGGGTCGCATCACTTCGTATCATTTCCAATAACCTTTGCGCTTGTTTCTCGTCTGCCGTCCGGATCACTTTGAACAAATCGTTGAGCATATCGCGGTGGTATTCCAATTCCTCCGCCGTTCGTTTGGCAGCTACACGCCGTCGCTGATCGAGTGACTCGTCGAATATACATTCTCTATGAAGAGCGCGGCAATTATCGCACGGAGGCGTCCCAGAGCACTAAGCAAGGACAAGCGTAAGCATATACACCAAAACCAGAACGAAGCCTCGAGCATACCTTTCGTTTCGACTTTTTACACGCCAGACACGCCGTAGAGACCCTCTTCTTCCATCCCGGTCCCAGAGTCCGTCTCAGTTCAGCTGGCGTCCTCCCTTGATCAGGAAATGAAGGGCCCGGCACAATCATTCTGAAACTGCTCTGACCACCAGCTATCTGTGTACTGCCATCCTGATCGTTCTCTCCTGAATTTTCCTGCTGATGTTGCTGATCGTTTTGTATTGAATCCATGGCTGGTGTATCAACGCATGCTTGCGTGTTGCGCCGATGTCGTGACGAATGCCCTTATACGGACGCTCCGGGCGATAGTGGCAAGTAGTACTGTAGCTGCGTGAGTAGTATATCGCAATTACTGAATGTAGGGTAGTGAGTGGATCATAAGAATGAAGGTATACGGAGGATGTAGTTGGAGGTCTTGCCCTATGGTATGCCCGATGACGTCGTGCTGAGATCAGCGGGAGAGCACAGCAACCACCGGGAATTCTCCATTTCTGCTGGAAAATATTCCCCCCCTTTTCTTTCTTTCTTTCTTAGCTCTCGGTCATATCAGATGAATCAGTCAATCGTCCAATGCCATGGTTCATGAGTCAGTCGAGTCGGTACTATCGAGACGTGATCACCCTCGAAGTTGCGGTGGCCAAACCCCAACACAGGTCGATCGGACACGTCAGACTACATACAGAACGTTTTCTATGTCTAAACCAGGCAGATGTCATTGAGCTGGAGCCGAATGTCTTTAAAAACGCGAGATTGAGATGTTCGTTAGCTTCCTAGAACGTGCACACCGAAATCTGTAAAATCTAACTCAGATGCGCCTAGGCCACCAACAAGCCCTATGTACGTTTGATTCATCATTCACTCTGTCCACCAATCTCTCTACCTTCCTGCACAATATTTCCGGGATCGTTAGGCCGAGAAAAGACTGACCTCATTTTTAGGCGGGTGTTCTACCTCCCGCAGCATTATTCTCAACATCCTGGGTTGGTTTCTTGAGCATAAGCTTCAGGATCTTCTTCTGCAGCTCTAACAGATAACATATAACCCGTTTCCACAGCTGTGATACCGCAAACACGACGATATGCCGTTCAGAAGGGGCATCGTTCTCACCCTCTGGCTGGAACCGACTGAGCTTTTCTCTCCCATTGAGGCCCATTCCTTATCCTTCATCATAGACTTTACCACGTCGTTACGATACCGTTGGTAGAGTCCCTTGCCAAGTCGAGCAACATTATTCAGATTCATCACTGCCAAATAAATCGTGGTTGAGAGAAGCACAGTAACCACGACAAAGTTTGCAGTGTGGTAACTGTAATCTACGTTCCAAGTTGCGGCACAGACGCTCAGTGGTAGGTAGACGATACTGACATACGTCAATAGCCTGATGTTTTGACCAAGTTCCGTGGCAGACCGAGATTCGATGACCGCACTGGCATTGAAAAGCTACAATTTGAGGAAATTTAGTCAATATTGAATTGGCATGTGGTTACATAGTTTTGGCTGGAAACTTATACCATCCCTGAGAGTTTTTATCTGTCCTCACAGGACTTCGAGCCTGGCTTTGAATGCCCTCAACCTCGTGACTTCCTCCTCTATCTGTTGTACAACATCCTCATACGACGTCTTATCTCTCATGCTTGGGTCCCCGCGCTTAAGACCGTCGACTGAGGCCGGCTGAAGAAAATCTTGCGGGGTTTCCAAAAAATCTCCCATTCTCGGATATTCGCAGCGATGACAGGAATGAACCGTTCCAGACTATCGATGGCCCAAAAATACACCCGTGAGCGCGAAAAGGCATCGTCGTCAAACAACAGCCGGTCGTGCAGGTCCGGGGCGAAGATAGCATCACGCTGGTTAGCAAGACCAGCAAGGTAATCTGCGATTGCTTCCCAGGAGTTAGCAGCATCTCGGAGGGCCGCAAATATTAGTCCCAATGTCGCCAAGTGGCCATCAAATTGGATTGCTGGTCGATCCATGCTAGATTGGTCTTGACGTCGATCCCTGGAGCTCTCACGAAAGGTGTTGAAATGTGGTGGAGTCAGGACCAGAATAGACCAGTACCAGAAATAGGGGTCTTTAAGACAGTCAACGTTTGTTTCCAAATTATTCGAAACGCCCACGCGACTTTTATAAAACGGGTTGAAGCACATGGTGAAAGCAACTTCTTCCATGCGACGGTCATCCCCAGAGGTGGTGGTTCCGTACAATCTTCCCGACCTCCACCTACTAAATTCTGGCCACCTATTACCCGGCCCGATTCTGAACCAGCTGATATGAAAAGGTGCCCAGTCTGATACGAATGGGTTAGTAGCCTCGCTGCGGCTCCTGCAATCTACATGTAGATGATACGCTTCAATAAAAGTCCGAAGCAAGTCTGGTCCAAAGATGAGATAATAAATGGCGTCAAAGCAGTTGGATCTCTGAAGGCCAGTCGGTTTATCATGCTCATCATCTTTGATAGCTGCTATCCCTCGTATGTTGATGATGCGATACCAGCGAGTGGCCCCTCTGTGTACAATGACAGGGGGCTCACCGGCTCGTTTGTTCAACGTACAGTGAACTGGAGGCACTTGGAGTGTGAACTGCTCCGCAAACAGAACGACTCTAGCCATCATCACAAGTGGATCCGAGTCACTCATCTTCTCATGATCCCAGCAATATCCGTCAGACCTATCTTCTTCACTTCGGTGATCATAAACGACCCATGATTTTCGGTCATCAACATCCACGACTTCGAACGCGCCGCCATGGTTCTTGAGCAATTCGAAGAGGTCTCTTGTCTTCTTCAAGCTAGTAGAAAATAAATTCTTATTCGCAGCAGCACGCAAAAAGGCCTTCTCAAACCTGAACATTATCGTATGCGCGGGAACGCAGCGAAGTTGCGCAAGACATTCGTCTAAAAACTTATGCCGATCATTCAATCCAGATAATTCATTGCAAGGCCACGTATTTGAGCACAGGGAGTATGGGATCGGTCTCTCTTCCTCTTCGAATTCGGCATCCGGCGAAAAATCAATTTCCGGGCCGAGCTTTGTTCCATCTACATGATACTAATCTTCTACAACCCGAACGATTTCCCATTCGGGCATGTAGTTAGGAAGACCGTTTCCTGGTGAGCGCCATTCCTTGATTTCATTTGATTCGTCCTGCTTTTCTTGCTGAATAGGTTTCCCTAACATTAAATGAATATCATCAGCGGAGTCTTTCAACTCTTGTTATAGCACTCACAGTATCCTCAATTAGGCCCCGCAGTCAAGGTTGTCTTCATGGCTTTTCTACCGGGCAGAGAGGCCTGTTTGTGCTAGTTTTCTTGACTTTGCCAATCCATTCCTGCGGAGGGTCACAATCATAGTATCTGGTTTTGACCATCTGACCACGAAACTGACCCTCCTCCACGTCCTCATCATTGTCATTCTTATCTGGGGATGAAGGTGATTGAGGAAAGGGGGAACCATCTAGCTGACAGCGCCTTCTCGATTTCGCTTCTGCAGTATTCTCCATAGCCGAAGGCGAAGGATCATCTCTAGCGTTCAGCAACTCTTTGATCTCTTTCAAGAGATTGACAATCTCGAGTTGTACAGCAGGTGATTCCATATCCACGTCCCTGTTGGTATTAATCTTGCAATTTCATGAATAGAGAATTCTATGCGTTTTGATAATGTGTTTACTGAAGAAGACATGCTCGGCTTATATGATTAGGAGCGACCAGCATTGTGCATACATCTAGGTGACTGACGGGCGGCGTGCATGATACTAATTGGCCATTTCAAAGGACCACAGGTTGGGTAAAGCAGGTAGGTAGAACGAGTACCAAAAATCACTCATCCATGGCTTAGCTGAAATTATAACTCAAAAAACAGAAATATAACCTCTTTTCCCAATTACCCGAGTCACGTCAAAGGAATATTTGACTAGACAGGGGTTCTGCCTGACTTTTGAATTCAACCAAGTCGTCATATAAAAGGGGATCTAAAATAGAGCGCAGTGGGAACAGATCACCCATAACCGGCCAAGACCACAAAGGAAAGAGGGCTGCTGAGTCGCTTTCTAGAAATTGCCCTTACCAAGCCACTATCACCACCCATGCAGCTAACCAATACATTCAAAATCCCGGCAAGTTGGTGTTGGTTTCAATGTTGGTCAATTGAAACCACGCTGATTAGTTATAAATTAGAGGGGCTGTGTCAGCAGCACACGAGGCTGGATTTAATGAATATCCACACCTTTCAAACCAATATGAGTTCATCGCACTGCACTTTCGGGAATTTAAAGTACATAAGGTTTTAGCAATCATGGGATTCTATTGTGCTACCAGGTGCTTTCCCTCAAACGCCCAAATCAGCAAAGAAAGAAAGACATTTCGCGCCAAACCGCTTCCCACAATCCGTCCTCGAGCGCTCACATTGCCTTTGGAAGACGACAACGGTCAAGATCAAAGCGACCGAACCCAGAACCTACTATCAAGAATAATCAAAAATACAAGAGCAAGACCTCAGCGAACACATGACCAGAAGGAATCATTGCTAATTACCCGCTTACCATACGAAATCCGTCTACAAATATGGCGATATCTTCTATGCGACCATCATCTACATTTGGTGCGCGCCCCCAAGCGGCTCTTGGGAATCCGATGTGATGAAGATGAGTCTATCGCTGACTGTAACCACGACTGCTGGGGGGTTTCGACTATTAGCGAATACTGTGGTCGGGGAGCGGCTGGTTACCACAAGGAAAAGAAGGACGGTGCACGATGCGAGAATGCGAATCTCCTCTCTGTGCTCAAGACGTGCCGATTAATGTAAGATTTCATCTTCAATTTTTTGTTCCATGACTGGAAGAGATGTCTAACCTACGAGAAAGATACTCGGAAACAATAGAGCTTATCTACAGCGGAAACACGTTTGATTTCAACAGCGCAGATACAATACTTAGTCTCTCGCAGACCATCCTCCACAGTAGACTCAGTCTTCTTCGTGTCGTTCGCTTGGAACACTCATTTCCCCGTTTTCTATACACTCTTTCAAAGCCTGACACAGTATCCTCTCCAAAAGATATACCCTCATCAGACCCGGATCAATTTCTCGAATCTCCGTACACAGTCGCCCCCTTCGACGCAAAAACCTGGAAACAAGCCTGTAGTATAC
This sequence comes from Talaromyces pinophilus, assembly GCA_001571465.2. Lineage (NCBI taxonomy): Eukaryota > Fungi > Ascomycota > Eurotiomycetes > Eurotiales > Trichocomaceae > Talaromyces > Talaromyces pinophilus. The sequence goes on along the minus strand of CP017344.1, from coordinate 344,912 downwards.
TCGCAAGTCTCACACGTCTTCAAAAGCTATACATGCATCTGGGCGGAGATCCACTGAATGAACCATGGCAGGGGCGAGACAACATCAAACCGATACTGGGATCATTGATGCAAATTCGCCAGCCGGGATTGCTGGTCTTTGAAGTCAGTGTTCCCTGGAACGAGAATCCTGAGACGGAATATAACATTAAGGGTGCACCGTTTCGGCTTGTGAATCGCCACAGTCGGTGTGTCTGTCCCAGGACTCGATATTCGAAGGAATCTGTATCTGGCATCTGAATCGAACTTTGCTCCGTAACCCGGAGCACAAATATGGCTTCACGGAGTGCCTACTTGTATCCATCCTTATCTACAATGTATTCATCTTTTAATATTTCAATTGATAAGGGCCTTGGATGCTAGGACCGAATATTGATAATGTAAGGGCATACCATGTGGTTCTTTATAAGCCATCTTCTCGAATGAGAGACCAGCGCTTGAAAAAACCACGAGATATGATTGCCAAACAGACAGAGTTCGTAACTAATATTTACTAAAGCGATTCGAGAGATTTGTGTGTGTGCAAGCATGGTCAACTGGTGTCTATCAGGAAGCACGTCGTCTTCGATCGTTGGCTGTCAATTGCTGTAACTGTATTATACTAAATCATAAGAATACATAAGTAAAATTGTCAATTTGGTTCACATTAGCACATACATAGAAAATACAAAGGAAGATTCAGATATCCAATCTGCACACAATCTCACCTCATCGGTATCATGCTACTTATGTATCTAATAATCCTTGATCACGGACACGTTTCTCAACTTTCAAAAGAGCCTTATGGGCACGTTGGAAATTTTTCTACCATCCCGGTGGTAGTATTCATCACTGGGAACACCAGCGACCAGACAATGAGGTCTGCTGATTTTGGGGGTGCGATTTGCCAGAGTTCCTCTCCTCCTGAGACCATGTAGGAGAATTGTGATGAAAATGGTGACGATCTGATAGCAATTGCTGGTGGGGAAAGATTCCAACGCGCATAGTCAACGGTACTCATGTCATTGTCACTCACAACCACATGTGAGAACCTAGAAGCCAGCTCCCTAGAGACATGGCCCGGCCCAGCACCCACGTCATGAGCGAGAGAGAATGAGGAAGACGTGGAGTGCTGTGTGTGATAATCGTAGATTATGTGATAGAAATCTGTGTCATACGTTGGCCGGGCCGACAAGTAGCCTTTCCAGTAGTCTCCTTGCGTCCCCAATGCCACTTTCCATGGTCCATCACTCCCTTTATCTCCAAGACTGAGACTGGAATGCTTTCTTGTCGCTAGTCGTCGAGCAATATACTTGGCTTGAACATGATTCATCGCAATATCTCTTAATGATAATCTCTGTTAGAAACCATTTCTCAACCTTCTAGTCAACAGCCAAGGATGTCTTCCGCTTCTAGAGTCATGTTTCTTTCTATTTCTGTGTGGGTCGGCCTGGCAGTCACTTGTTCGGCGTTGTGATACCCCATGCATGCAGCATGTAGAGCCACCTTGCGAGAAAATCTACTTCATTACTTTCCCCCGCTTTTCGTGCTTTTGGTCAATTACTAAAACCGGTCAGAGCCCTTCCAATACATTACAAGTATCATGGCGTAACCGTAATAACCACGTCCTGAGCCTTTCACCATTATAATTCTCACTAAATCAATGATACCATTGACCGAATATATTATTTCAAGGCTCCCATAATCACGAATGATACTAGATCATTGATCAACTCATGTTTTCCATCCGCAAAATGACCAGCTCCACAGGTAATTACGCAGCCATTGCCCCAGACGATCGGGACGACGATGATGATGTCGAAGATAATGAAGAGCAACACGGATTATTGGCCCAATTCGTAAAAGGTATCGACCACCTTATATGCTCCTTTCCGTGATAATCCCTCTTGTCCTTTTGAATATACTATTCTCCGGCCTATGGTGGAGATGTTACCACATCAGTGAGCAGGGTTGTGTTAGGCCGAAGTTGTCATATTGTACGTTTTAGCCATTATATTTGTTCAAGATAGCCTTGGCGGCTCATTCAATCCAGCACCGGCAAAACACATCATTTCATACGAAAAGAAACGGCTGATGCGAGAAATCAAGCGTAATGATTTTACGGGGGAGTCACAGCTGGAATTCGATGCCGCTTGGAGGCATTTACTGGAGCGTAAGAACGCGCTTTCTTCCCCAATGACTTTGCTCCTGGCTGATCAAATAATTGATTCAGCAATGACAATAAGAATCACCGCGGCAGAACTTTTCCATTTACCGGACTCGAGCATTGCCTTTCGAGACGGTACCGGGTTTATTGCAGAGCTGGCTGTATACCATGAACTGCACTTGGGGTACGCATTATACACTTCCAAAGTTGATGATTGATATATCGTTTTTTTCTTCACATGGAACAAAGACTGAAAAAGAGCCTATTTCTTCTTTTTATAGAAACGAATTCGCCGGCACCTCCATCTCAGTCGATACTACCCTAATATGACCGAAGACGAAAGGATCCGGGAAGAGGTTAATATAGATCAATGTCTGGAGTATTGGCGCGAGGCTGCCATGTGCCGTGGAGACACGACGCTGGCTACTTTCTTCTGGAGGGATGAGCTGCCTTATCCGCGTGTGTACAGCGACCATGAATGCTTGACTGGGAGGCGCTAGATAGATGGGCCAGATCAAGGATGGTGGATATGAGTGATTATTCAGTATTGAGCAGGATGTTTTATAAATGTCAAGACGTGCTTCTCATGATCTTTCTATTTGCAGTTCTTAATCCAACTTTTCATGTTCATATACTCTGTTGTAGATAAGATAGATAGAACTCATGTAACGATCCCAGTATCGGTCGAGTTAGCCCATTTCTCAGCCCAAGAAAATACACTCTCATAATCTCGACACTGTTTCTTCTGTCCCCATCCATTTGTCAGATGCGTTGTATGATTGAGAACCTCCAGATTCGTGTCCGCGGCACACATGAGCGCTTGACGGAGATAGTCAAAACAATGCTGAATATGTTCAGGGGCAACCCTGGTCCCCGTCCCATTTCTCAGATACGTATCCGGTAGCCTGCCCTCCTTGATCGCGTTGTTGATGTCTGTGGTGGTATAATATGCCACTATGATTGCATGCTAAAGAGAGCCTCTGTTTTAGTTTCAGAGCAGGAAAAGAGAATGATATTGATAGACGGAGACGTACCAAACAGTGCAGTTCATGAAAGACTGCGATGTTTGAGATGAACGGGGCGACTTGGGCATGGTGAACAAATCCTCGACCCACTGGAACGACCACGAAAAAGTTAGTTTATCCGTATATTCGAACATGGAGTTGTTCCTTACATACCTGGAAATATTGAAGCCCATGCTTGCTCCGACTCAGGAGTAGGGCTTTGCGAGAATGTTTGATTATGGTACCATGCTGTCTCTATCGTGCCCACGGGTACTACCATTTTGTGAAGATTTTAGAATAAAAGTTCGGATAACTGAATAAGAGTGTTAGAGAAATGAGACGTTGGCTCACATGGCAATCCATGCCATTCCTTTGACTTTGACAGAAATTCTGTTCTCTGGCTTATGAGAATGCCTAGCGAGAAACCGATGGCGAATGCGGTCGATATATAGACAAAAAGAGTTGCTGTCTTGTTTCTGGCCGCAGAGGGTCTATGTCTGTTATCATAATCTACCTCATCTGTGACAAGTAGTTCGTATTTGCTACTAGTGGTAGTTGTAGCATGCGTTTCTGTGGTTGTCATACTCTCTGCTCTCCTATGATGGAAAAGAAAAGAAGTCGAATAGTATGATATAAAACGCACCTTGCATTGATGTGCTCACCGTATATTCACAATTACCTAGGTATATAGTGAGCGAGAACTTCTTGGAAAAGCGCCCTCCTCAGCTCTTACTATGTGTGTTTATGTCTTGACCAGATACCTACATCCAGGGATTCTTTACCCAGTCACGACTTGTAAGCTGTATGTTCTCAGTCTCAAATTACCATTACCGTTACCGGTTGACCCAAAAATTGGTGATTTGGATGTGACTTGGCCGACGTAATTTCTGGCAAAGGTCAGTGCAAAGTGTCAGGCGATGGTCCTAGGCATCTCCTTGGTCAAATGCATCTAAGACATAAATCCAACACACCAGACACTTTCAAATGTACCTACACGTACGTACATATATTTACCTAATCGGGTAGGTAACCTTATTGCATCATGCTATACAGACATGATGCAATACAGACATATAAATACGATATAAAGATCTATATCATTTCTAATGGGGTATAAAGGGTAAACACGAGAGTCCGCCGTGGCTATACTATCGTCTGGTCAGCACTTTCGATTTCCTTAGTTGAAGCACAATTTAAACACCGGTACGCATCCATTACACGACAGAGTTCTCCAAATAAGCTCCAAAAGAGAAAAATGCGTATCTCAGAGCATGTCTACTTTTTCTTCATGGCCCTCCTTTTGGGTTCGTGGTGCACTGCAATGCCAACTTCTAACGGTATGTCTCCTCGTGATGATTATGTTTGTCGTGTCACCGGTTTACTAATTATGATAGACCCAAGAGATGGTTCTACAGATGCCGATGATCTTGTTCGAAACAGTTGGGGCGACTTGATTTAGATGGGCATAGATATGCAGACTTCGGTGCTCCGTCTGAAGGCTGGCGAACGGAATAACCGGAAATTGAAGGATATCGCTAGGTGTAGCTTATTGGCAATTAACACGCTTTTATGTCTGGTCTCATATTCTGTCTTTCCAAGTTGAGTGTCACTGTTTTATGCTCGAAAGTAGGATTGCTCGTCAAATATCTATCACCTGACAATATGCAGGGCGTTTTCATAGGTACTTACATATTTGAAGCACTTCTCTGTAATGAAACTGATAAGAAACAAAACAGAAGCAACCAACCAACCGAACGCTTGGTTCGAGTTGAAACTTAACTAATGCCAACGCATACAAATGTGATGGGCTCCCTGATGATCGACAACGTGCAGATCGATTCGTGTAGTCTCTTGAGCTGAATTCTAACCTCTGACTTCAATATGAACAATCTATTCGCCAGCCATAGTGAGGGAAGGATGGATAAATTTTCATAAATCATGGATGTATAACGCGATATGCGTAATTCTTGCCTAGTTAGGCAGTTGTGCCAGCGGTATTCCAAACTCACTATGTTCAGTCGTGGCAGAACCAGTACTTTACAATTTCCAAGTTAGATTTGTAGCAGTGCTTCCTACAGTGAGATATTCTAAATGCATCTGGTTTTTGTCTACCAGATTAGTCTATACGTAAGATTATGCGAAAGGGCTTCTACTTATCTTCAGAGCCGAAAGGAGGCACTTATTGCTAGGAAGTCACTGGCAAGATGGAGTATCATAAACCGAGACAACCATCGAGCAGGCTCACAAGGAAATATTGGGAGCAGATTACATACCTTCAAGAATGAGCTCGGCAGCCTTTTCAGCTACTGCATACAATGTTGCCTGTGGATGGCCACCGATAGCCATCGGGCACTGATTCTAACCTCCTTCAACACCAGAAGTCTGTTTTCTCCTCTTTTAGGATCACATTTTCACCAGCCTCGTAAGAAAATCTCAAGCTTGGGTGTACTTATTTACTCTAACTCTTCACAGTTCCTTCGGCAAATACTGCACTGCTCTACATGCCAATCCCCCAAAGCATGTCTGTTTGCAGTAGCCAACCAACACAGAGTTTTTGGGGTACGGTTGTCAACATTGCAAATTACGCGTATAAGATCAACAAAAGTTCGAAGCACTTTGTATTCGATGATGTGGCTGGTAAAATGTCTGGCAAATTTGGACAGCTTCGAAAACGTCAGGAAGGGCATGATTTGAATACCCCTTATGTCGATGGGGACGCGGAGGTCGACGAAAGCGAAGAGTGGCACGATGATGAAGATTACGAGTAATCGTAAGGATTTCCTTGTTACGGACTCAAGCTGCATTAGATATCTTGGGTTCTTTACATGCATGGTATGGTACAGGAGATTTGGTGACTGAGACAGACGGTGGTGCTGTAAATGTTGTTTGCTTTGTTCGTACACGCTTGTGATGGCAGTTATTGCTGATGATATTTATGTTCATTCCATTTGAAATGTTTTTTTATTTTTATTTTTCTGTTTCAGTGAACTATTACCTATCGTAGCAGGTCTAGACATATTCAATCATTGTTTAAAATTATACTCTCTGCCCTATTTTAGAATCATTGACTAGTTAGGGGCCTTAGGAGGCTTAGGCTTCATCTTCACAAAATATGACAGGCTACAGGGAATATGTAAATAATCATTCGAGTAGTAGCCTATGAAGGGATCGCTTCTCGCTCCATTTTTGTATATCTTGTGTTTTTACGCCGACGTTGTTTTCCCTCCGGTGGTACTCTTAACCTTCCTTTTATAGAGCTGAGGGCGCAGAAGCTTTGGGAATCACTGGCAATTTGATCGTGCTATGTAGAGAGGTTTCATGTTTAATAGCTTGTCGAAAGAAACGGCATGAATTGTAGAAATAAGAATATTGATCTGTATTCATCCTCCAACACATCAGGCTGAATAAATCCTAGCCAAGTGCCACATGATAATTCCTTCACGACATCAAAACATCCTAGAGCTCAGAGCCTGCAGTATCAGAGTCTCGGTGGGGGTGAAGTGTATAGATCAGGGTCGTATTCGAGAGAAAACTTTTGGGCCTTGGCAACGTCAAAGACACCATTTTCATCCGTGAAGTCTTCTTTTTTCCCGAAGAAGGCAGGATAGGTGAGATCAGAGCCGTGCATATTCCAGTATACTCTGACGGTAAAGCCGAAGGAATATTCGATTCTATAATCGAACCATGTATTTACGTCTTCCGCTCGCGGAAGAGTGCCCCAAGGTGGAAATGGCTCGTCCTCGTCGTACATCGTTTCTCTAACAAAACATGACATTATGATTGTTTTGTCTTCAGCACTACGCACATCCACTATGGAGATGACATCATGTTCAATGAAATTGACTTTGCATTGGTTCTCTTTGGCCCAAGCTCTGCAATCATCGGGTGAGGCACCAATGAATTCACTGTCAAAGGTTTCATCATCTTGGATCTGCTGTTTGAACCCCTCGGGGGATTCAGACAAGACTTTTGACTCAACGAGATAATACAGCGTAGATTGATTGAGACTGTCTCCATCTTTGTGGTTCAAAACTTCACTAGTGACCTGTGACTCTCAATTAGATTTCTTGTATCTAGTAGTAACATCTGCACATGGGATATGCTTGCCTCCTTGGCCTCTTTGGCAATGCAGAATAGCAAAACCCTCGTCATGGTGGTTCGAAGACGGCAGAGGTATGTACTTTTGAAAAGAGTAAGAATAAAGTACCGAACAGAGGCAGAGAGCAGATGTTGTTGTCTTATTGTCCAGTGGCTTGACCGCGTGTTATGCTTGGGGGAAAGCCGCAATTATTTCAAGTGAATGAATGATCCCTGTCGAGTTTCAACACGTCATCTCGGCTTCAGCTGACTAGTCCAGACAAAGGGCCATGCAGGGATTTTTAGAAGGCTGCAACTCGGCGGATATTTTGTCGTGCAGTGCGGGCTAGACTATGATCAGAATTACATTGATTTTAGATACAATCTGCACAATAGATCGTGAGATGTTGCTGAGCGCCCACCTGGCAGGGAAAATATGGTTCGTATAGTCACCTAGGTATTTTACCATACCCAACACGAAATGGGAACATTGATGGCTTGAATCTACCATCATCTATGACTCTTAGAGACTCACTCTGATACCCTAGCATTTCTAAGAATGCTCATATCATCTATAGCACTAGTGTATGAGCTGCTAACATAGTATCAATTCTTCTTCCGTATCAAGCTGACCGTAAGAGGAGAAACGAATTGCAGATCTCAAGACTCGCTTAGAAGCTTACCCTGAACATTTAATGCAAAATCAAATAACCTGCTGATAGGTACACTTCTTCTTCTTCTTCTTCCATTGACGTTTGACGAACAAACAATATGTGAACCGAGGTTTGCTCCGTAGTCTCGGAGCACCCCACCGTACAAATTGCTTCACGGAGTTCCCACTCGTGCCCATCCTTATCTACAATGTATCCATCGTCTATCAAGCTTTCAAAGTTCAATTGATGAGGACCTTGGTGTCATAATTGAAAGTTGATAATGTAACTGCATATAATGAGGTTCTGTACATGTATGAGTAACCCGTGCTTCAAAGAACCGGGAATTCCAAGGGTATTTATAATCGCCAGATATTCATAGTTCATAGCTAATACTTATTACAATTGTTCAAAAGCCCTGTCAACTGGTGTGTACAGAATGACGTCCCCCAAAAAACACGTGGTCTTCGATGTCGTCGGTACTTGCGTATCATTCGACGCCTTCTTCAATGCCATCGAGCAGGCTATCGGGCAGAAACTGCAATCGTACAACGTGTCAGCCAAGTTTCTCGGATTCGCATGGATGCAAGCGGCGGAGCTCGAACACACAATGCTCCTCATGTCCGGGCGCAACACACCGTACAAAGAGGTATTCAAGGCGCTTTTCTACCGCGTCCTATTCATGGCCGGGATCGAAGATCCGAGATCATTCGCAACCGACGAGGAGAGAGATATGTGTCAAGCTGGATATTCCCATCTGGAGCTCCGCCCAGGTTGCCGAGAGATGATGGAAAAATTGAAAGACAACGGCTTCACAATCTGGTGCTTGACCACGGGCGACACCGAAAGAGTTGGCGGCTACTTCAAACGCGCGGGCTTCGATATGCCAGCGGACAAACTTGTCAGTTGTCATGAATTCTTACCACGCGATTCTTCTCCGTCAGGTGCAGCCCTCCTCTCCGCAATGAAGCCATCCATGGAGTCGTATAAGCCCATGCTTGACAAATTTGCTCCCGAGGATCAGAAGTGGTTTGCCGCTGCGCATATGTGGGATGTCAGCGCTGCTGTCAAAGCTGGGTAAGTTGCACTTCCTCTACTAAAAGAAGACCCTAAATGTTAATATTGCATATTTAATAGATTCCGCGGCGCGTACTGTTCTATATACGAAAAGGAGTCTTGTATTGAGATCTTCAATACCGAGATGGACGTCATTGCAGATACGTTGCCCGAAATGGCAGAAAAAATGATTGCCATGTCTGCCAAGTTTTGAAGGATACGACTATATGGTAGTTTTTGCCGTATACTTTTTGCATTCATTTCCAGATTATAATTGTGAAGCCTAGCTCAGCAGTTGGGCTTACACCCTCGACTCGTATTTTACCAATTTTTTTTTTTTGGTCTGGCATGACTTATGAAGCCGTTGATTTGGTTGAATGAATAATAGAGGAAAAATGATATAATTGTTTGGAAGTAGTTTCTCTAAGGAGGCCTATGTAAATACATCCATTCTATACACACCTCCAATTTGTATATCTACATCAGCTATATGGCAAGCCTGCCTATGTAACGTTTCTAGATGCCCTGATGACCTGGTCACCGTTGATAAAAGACGATGTATCAATCAATGTAAAGTTTGCTGATCTGATACGTTACCAAGATACCTACATGTGAGCTTCAAATGTTTGATTCGGCGAAGTCTCTATTCGAGCATCTAATGTAGATATCCTAACGCTACTTGTGTGGTCTCAAATGATTGCCCGCATTATCTTGTCAATTTATATGCTAATGAACTAAAAACCACAGTCGAACGCGATGGTAATATCCATACTCATCCTTTCTCATCGATAGACTGATTGTGCCTCTTGGATCTCACCATTTCTCTTCTCCTTGGACGACAACAGACGGTCAAAAACCTTTCCGAGCCGGACTATGGCTTCGTCAGAAATTTGATGGTGGACAATGATTCTGCCGCTCATCAATTTGACTCCCTCTTCCTTGCCAGTGGATATAAGTTCATCCACAGTGATACCGCTGTGTGATAGATCCAACCAGACCATATTGGTCTCAACGGGCCGTGTGAATATTCCACCACAATCAGCCCACATCTTCTCGATAACCTTGGCCTTGTCATGTGTCGCGCGTAATCGATTTCCTTTACCGGTAGGATCCGTACCAAAATTCTCCTCGACTGCCACACGGGCCGCTGAGGAGATGATTCCAGCTTGTCTAATGCCTCCACCAATGCTCTTTCGCACCCATCTGCAGTGCTCCAAGGTACTCTTCCGGCCGACTATTATGCTACCAATGGGTGCCGCTAGGCCCTTGGAGAAGCACAATTGGGCCGTGTCAAAACACTCTAGAAAGTCGGTCAAAGAGCCAGCTCCCGCTGCCACTGCTTCCCATAGTCTTGCGCCGTCAAGATGCATTTTGATACCGTTCGAGCGAGCAAAGGCGGATATCCGACGAACTTCCTCTAGAGGAGTTATAACACCTGCTAAAGTATTTTCGAGCGAGATGACGCGGGTTGGAGCGACGTGGATATTGTTGCTGATTACCGCAGTACGCTTGACGTCTTCAAGGGTGAGATATTGCCCGTTGGTCGGAATACATGGTTGCATGTGCGCCTGAGAAAAAGACGAGCAACTACCGGCTTCGGAGTGGAGGATATGTGATGAAACATGGCAGAGGATTGCGTGTGGTGGCTGCGTTAGGAGCGAGCGGAGAGCGATCTGGTTTCCCATGGTACCTGACATGACCAGGAGACTGTCCTCTTTCCCTGTAAGTTTGGCCATAAACTTCTCAAACTCCGTCGTCGTGGTGTCCTCTTGGTACACATCGTCCATCAATGTTGATTGCGCGATTTGCTGCAGCATGGACAAGGTTGGTGTTGTGATAGTGTCCGATCGAAAGTCGTAGGCGGCAGGCCCAGGGCCGCACCAGGAGCTCGACACTTTGATCTGCTGCTCAATAGGGCGGCTGCCTTCATCTTTCGCGGGGACAATGTCAACGACAGCCATCATGAAACAAGAGTGATGATTATCTTGCGATTGGCTGCAGATTTTTGTCCAAACTGGGTGTTGAGAATGCCAGTCGGCACGACAAAGTGTAGATAAACTTTGAACGCTTCACCAAGGTCCTCAATTACTTTCAGTTAGATACGTTTCTTTTGAGAATTGACGGTCTGCATTGTTACTTCGTGATGTTCTCTGGTGGACTCTGTCACTGATCTTAGGGCTAATGATAGGAAAGATATCGGAGTGGGGACTCCGCACGGAGTGGATAGAAGTACATACGTAGTAGTACGTGGAAGCCGGGGAGACCTTATCTTTTAAATTAAAAGGTCAAGTAGTTTAATTTAGTATTCCTTATCAAGAAACTATCTAATTGAACAGGGTCACACTCTATTAGTATGGAGTGGATCATCGAGCCTGGACTAGCTAAATAGGCTAACTGGAATGCCTGGGTAGTAACAGGGGACAAGGCTTGTCTAATCTGGCTTATACAATTATGAAGTATATATCCACGAGATAGATAAGACATTGGTAGGTAGAGGCATACATTGACTATCTGTCACTGCAGTAACCCACCAGAGTTCCGACTCGTGCATACCTAGCACCCAATGAACCGTTATCTTAAACTATATGCCAGCCGTGATTCATGCTTTAGTGCTCTACCGGTAGGCGCGAGAGGACCTAGCAGAGAATGTAGAAAGGTAGGAGCGTATTGAAAACATCTAGACTAAGAATTGGAGGATAAATTCAATCTTGCAAGGTTGGCTTCATCTTCTAGCTTTCAAACATCTGATATAAGAGTATGAACGAGTGTAATACATGGTATGTTATATAGCTCATGAGACAGATCTGCCATCTATGTACGACTAAGAGATAATTACGCATCGAGGAATTTTTCGTACCTATTCTCAACCTTGGAGCCTGTACCAAATGTGTAGATCTCATGGCCTCCACACAGCACCACAAGCACAATACCTATCAAAATGATGCCTCAAGTACCTTTACTGATTTGTCTATCCTCAACCCCACAAGATGTTTAGCTTGGCAAGTCCTCTCTTGGGCTTCTGTGGCGGCTCGATGCTTCGATTGGCAATATCAATAAACGGCTGAATAGGGATATCCTCCAAAGGAACAATCTTTGTCTTACAGACAAACTTGTATGTAAAGTAAAGTATCAAGAACAATGGGATATTGATATAAGAGGAGACGAATGTCTCATTGTCCCAATGTCCTTTGATGAAGGTAGAGTAGCCGCCCGTAATGAGGAGAAGACTAAGAATGACAAGAGAAGCCCATGAGATGTATGGCTGGAGGGGAGCTGCCCAAGGCAGAGACTTCCGAGAGATGCCTTGCTTCTTGCAGCCGTAGTAAAAACGGAGATAGGTAATCAGAATCGTGATCCAGTTCGTCAGGGTGGTAATGGAAACAAGATCCTGCAACCAGTCGAACACCGTGCTTGCAGTGGCAGATAGGGACATGTATCCCAGACACATGAACAGGCCGTATAGAGAAATTGCAATCCAGGGAACTGAGAATCTATTGAGGCGAGTAAAGAACTTGGGAGCTCTGCCCTGCCTGGCGAGTCCGACCAATACTCTGGATCCTCCGAGTATGCTGGAGTTTCCCGAAGACCAGGCCGAGGTTACAACGACAGCATTGATGATTGATGGGACCACTTTGATTCCTGCTCTAGTGGCTGCGATGACGAAGGGGGATGTAGATGCTGTGCCGCTGGAATGGCCCAGATTGGGATCATTAGAAGGGACGACGAGACCGACCATGAAGATTGAAACAACTATATGACACAGTGTTAGTCAAGAAAATTACTAATTTTCTTTATCGTTGAAGAACATACCGTAAAATATCAAAATACGAATAAAGATACGCTTCGCCGCCTGCGGAATAGCCTGTCTGGGTGACTTGGTCTCCCCCGCCGCAACTGTTATTGCTTCGATGCCAGAATATGCGTAAAGGGCATTGTTCAAAGAGGTCCAGACGCCGAGAAAACGACCGAGTGAGCCACTGATCCCAAGATACTGAACGAAAGGACCGGGGTTGCGCCAATATCGAAACCCTATGGACTCATGGTTAGGGCCGCCACCACAGGTGATGACGAGAGCCTACAGGGTTGTTAGCAGACCAACTCACCCATTTCCAAACACTACTTACCATAATATTGAGTCCAATAATGAGCATTATCTTCAACATAGCGAAGGAAAACTCAAGCTCTCCATATACCCGGACAAAGACCAAGGCAGTACACAGCATGAGTAGGCCAAAGATGGTGATCCAGATTGCACTGTTCAGGTCCGACCAGAACTGCACCAGAACGGCTGCAGCCACAATCTCGGCAGGAATAGACACAAGATAAGAGTAAACCAAGTTGTATCCATTCGCAAACGCCAGCGCTGGATCGACGAAGTATTCAGCGTAGCGAACGATACCACCGCTCAGAGGCATAAGTGTACCCATCTCGCCAATCGCGAGGGTGACGGCGCCGGCGACACCACCCATGATCGAGTATCCCAGAAAGGCACCCAGGGGTCCAGAGCGAGCAATTGCTCGACCAGAACCAAGAAAGAGACCCGTTCCAATGGTGCCGGCTAATGCAATCATTTGAATGTGTCGCTGATGAAGGCCTTTCCTCGCAGACTCGACTTCTTCGAACTCCCCGGTGGCTTCGTCAGCCAGGGGAACGGGTGCCATGATGTTGTGAGGCGTGGCCTTTTCGTCAAGGCCTGACTTGTGGACAATTTCGTTGGGGTTGCCCTCAATGGAGCGATTAATTGAAGACATCTTGACTTAGACAGTACTTCTAAGGAAATAATCCCTCAGACTTAAACAATGGTCTAGGTATTGATTTCTGGGGCGACAACAGATCATGGACGTACACCCCAGACGATTCAGCTCTAGTTTATAGCTTCCCAGAACCCTAATTCACCATCTCCTAACTGCACATCCAACAAGCCTAGCTCTGCTGCTGTTATCTCTATTAAATTTGCCACGCAGATAAGGCCATATGCCGATTCTCGAATTGAAGACCATGTCCAGACATCGTCCAAAGGACTAGAAACATGCACACGGACGATTACGACAGTAGAGACGGGAGGGAACCAAGCCAATCAAGGTGAAGCAAAAACAAAGTAAGGGTAAAGGCAGGGGGGATTGGCAAGATAAGACTTGAAGGATAAACTTTTGGTCCGAAGGAGTGGACCGAAAGCCGGAGTCAACTCCGGTAGATAAGAATATCTCCACTCTTTTGGATATGGATGCAATTGACCAGAGTGATATGGAGTGCTCAGTTACAAGGTGAGAAGCCTCGACGCTACTTCGATACCAAGGTACTAACTTCTCAGGGGTTCTAAGAGGTGAATAACAGCATGTCTCCGAGCATTTCTGCTTTGATTGTCATGTCTTATTCCTGCATCACAAACTGTCCCTTACTTCGGAATCATCTTCAGCAAACAGTATCCAAACTCTGAGATATCAAATTCGAGAAACATGCCCAAAGTCTTTCTGATTACAGGAACTTCAACCGGCTTCGGCCACGACCTGGTCCAAGAGGTCCTAGATCGAGGCGACATCGCGATCGCGACAGCACGCAAACCATCCGTTCTCAAATTTGACAAGATCACCGAAAAAAACTACCTAGCCTTGGAACTCGACGTCACGAATCTTCAAAGCATCAAAACGGCTTTTTCCAAGGCCATTGAGCGATTTGGGCGTATCGACGTAGTCGTAAACAACGCCGGCTACGGACTCACAGGATGCTTTGAGGAATATACCGAGGAGCAGATCCGGATGCAAATGGAAGTCAACTTTTTCGGACTCGTCAATGTCACGCGGGAAGCCATAGCCGTCATGAGAACACAAAACCCCAGTGGCGGTGTCATCCAACAAGTCACCAGTGTAGGTGGACAACGCGGATCTGCGTGCTTCAGTATGTATGCTGCAAGTAAATGGGCTGTTGAAGGGTTCACGGAGTCACTCTCGAAGGAGGTGAAGCCAGAATGGGGTATCAAGTTTACTTGCATTGAGCCCGGTGGTTTTAGGTAAGTTCCAAGAACCTCAAACTCATCCTTCTTCGTGTCTAACTCAGTATATCATGAACCAGAACGAATTGGGCCGGTACCTCGATGGCCTTCACCGACCGTCATCCAGCATACGACCATCTCGATGCCAAAGCCGCTATGATAGCCCGAAACGGAAGCCAACCTGGAGATCCAAAAAAGGCTGCAAAGGCGTTTTACGATTTGGCTGTGATGGAGAACCCGCCTTTGAGGATCTTGCTAGGCACAGATGCGTACCCTGCCATCCTTGCAAAGCTACAAGGGGAGATAGAGAATTTTAAGAAATATGAACAGCTCAGCTTGAGCACAGATGTAGAATAGAGAGCGTTCAGCATTGAAATACTAAGGTTGGGCTGACGAGAGTCCATGTATGCACTATAGTAAGCAGTAGTCTAATTATAACATAACCTCAAGATACTTTACTATAAATTTCATCGGCTTTTATCAAATCTGATTAGATTCAGAAAGTCAGAACAGACCTCGGGACTCTCCCCCATTGTTAGAATGGATCAAGGAACTACTAAATAACCTTGGATATATTTGAGGTTTCTAGAAATGAGACTGAATGCTCAGCTCTACTTTCAACATTATTTAAACTCACGATTGGGATATTAAGTCCCTCAATTTCCCGAACGCATCTCGCGCAGACTTATGCATACTTAGAGAGTATATCTCCTCCTACGGGACCGCCCTTCACCTTATCAAGCCTCGCCTGACTCGTCTGAAACAATCTCGGTACCCCGGCATCCTCAAACTTGATTCCATCTCTAATCATCTTCGCAATTCCCAGCGCCGAGAGAAACACCACAGGCATGCCATGCCCATTAAACCCCGCGAGAACATACTGATCCTCTTCCCCGGGAACAGCACCAACATGAGGATTAGAATCCCAACTGTAACCCATAACCCCTGTCCAGACTTTATCTACCCGAGCGCCGGTATTCTCCCACCCACGAAAATTGCGTTGCATGTAACCGTCGAAATAAGTCTTCACTTCGTCAATGAGAACTGAATCATCGACATTGTTGTACCACTGTTCCAGGAAAGGTTGATATTTCGAATTGGCTCCTCCAACGACAATACTTCCATCAGCACGAGGGATTAGGTATGAAACCACCTCGTCCTCTTCACGCACGATATAGGAATTGTTCAACAGCGGCGGTGTTATGCCTTCCGGAACAGAGATGTAAGTACACAACCCTTTACAGGGCACAATAGCCTTACTGTACTGCTGAAGAAGACCTGAAACATATGCATTATTTGCATAAACCACTTTGCGGGCCAAGGTCGTGCCGCGTGGAGTTGTAACGATAAATCCGCCTGATGGTGCCCGTGTGACCGACGTTACTGGCGTATGAGTTTGCAGGTTGACCCGCCCAGTCTTAATAGTTGATTCAGTGAGATGTAGGATCAACTTGTACGGCCAGAGAGTGGCTGCCGTGAACGAGGCACAAGCTTTGGCTCCCTTGACGCCGGAGATACCCTCCGCGTCCTTACCGAGAACGAAGAATACATCCTTCATGTAATCCAGATTGCGCGAGGCCAGGGTGTCATATAGTTTCTTAGCCTTGATGGCAGCTTCTTCATTACACCATACATCAATGGATCTGGTGAGGGTGAAATCGCAGTCGATATTTTCCTTTTCAACCAGAGACTTTATAGCGTTGAGATGCGCAACTTCGAATTCAGTCACCTCTACAGCTCGCTCAATGCCCGCTCGGTCGATGAATTTGGGCATGGGGCTGTACATGTCGGGCCGTAGGTGGCCACCATTACGTCCTGTCGCCCCAGAACAGACTCCTCGTGCTTCTAAGATAGTGACGGATAGCTTGCTATCGTCCCCGTCCCCTTTGACTAGATGGTAAGCAGTACTGATTCCTGCGTAGCCGGCGCCTATTATGACCACATCGCTGGATTCAGGAAGCTGCTCCGTTGTTCGGTGGTCATGCAGTTCGTGGAGATCTTGATGCCAGAATGGAACTGTTGAATTCTCAACGGGGAGGCAACCCGTAGGAAGTGAGTTGGCCAGAGAAGAGAGATCCATCACTTGTATTTGCTCTTAGGAACCTCTAGTCTGTGGACAAGAGTTGCTGGCCGTCCTGTTCGATGGAGAGAATGTAATGATCCAGCGATGCGACTTGAACAAACCATCACAAGATACAACCCTAAAATAATAATAGGACATAATGTCGATAATACTATCGTTATCAACATTAAGTTGCCAGTTGTGCCCTAGAATCAGGTCTCCACAAAGCTCCGACAGGTTGAAAATAGGCACTCCGAAGCACTCCGAAAACACGGAGTGCTTTTAATATCTCTTATCTTTGATAACGCCATCATGAAATGCATCGACAGGGATTGGGAGAAAAGGCTTGTGCATCGCGTGTGACACTTGATAGTAGTCCGAATTAATGCCGGCTTTTCAACCGGCCCCGTGTAAAGGTCAGCTCGACCATGGCAGTAAGATATCGAACTAGAAAGAACTTATCCCGGGCGGTAGATAGAAGGACCTCCAGCCTCGAGCTAAGCAATTGAGTGCTGGGGAGGCATGATGAATATATCATGGGTGTCCAAGCAATTGAATATAACGCTCCGTCGAGATAGATCAACGTAGAAAGGGCTGATTACTCTGCTCCAACCAACCACCCTGTGTCCAATCAATGGTATTTAGCCAGTCCATATCATTGCTAGCAATCAGCGCAGGATCAAGATCAAAATCATGCTCAGCATCTATACTGGTGGCAGGATTCTGTGATTGCTGGTCATGCATCTCGTACTGTCTCTGATAATATTGCTCATTCGGACTGTGCTGAGTCTGCACGCCATGCAGAGGGCCCAAAGAGTCAAAGACTGTGTCAATAATCCTCTGAAGAACTTTACTGAGCTTGCTACTGAGCTGTGCATTGTTATCTGTAGGTCGTATCCAGTCAAGTAAAGCCTTGTACATGGTTAAACTCTGAATGACCTGAGACCGGGAAAGCTGCACAGGGGCGTGGATAGCATCCCTCGTTGAAGACTCTGTTGCTGGTGAAGGAGGTGCCAGATTACTCGCTCTGAGAAGCTCAATGCATAAGATTCCTGCACAGGGCATGCCGTATGATACAGACTAGACGACATTAGTAACCGTAAATCCATGCGAGCGGTAAACTTACAATCCAGTCAAACGCATGAGTGACGTCCTGTAACTGATCGCGATGAAGCCAAAGCGATGTAATAATAGACAATGCCTCCTGGGCAATATCAAACAAGTCCTGGCCGCCGTTGAATTTCCGTGAGACAAGGAGGCGCTGTAAAAGGAAGTGACACTGCAGTACATCGAGCTGTATGCGATTGATAATGTAAACTTGATGAGCGCTTCGTGCCTGCGAGCCCGAACTCGAATTCGAGGGCCATTCCAAGTTACGATCATACCGGATATGTGGAGGGTATGAAGCAACTATCCGCCTTAACTGGGCGATCAGGTCTCTGTAAACCTCAAGTCAGGTAAAATCAACAGAAACATAGGCCTCCGGAAGACTCACTCCACTTCTTCTTTCGTGAATTGCTGATTAATTCGTAATGAAAGCTCCAATATCCCCTCTCGAATAGGACTCAGCATAGCCAATGCCCGCAGCCAAGTCGTTGTAAAGATTCGTCCAGCCGTATTCCAGCCATTTGAATCGAGTCTCGCCAAAGCCAATTCCAGTCTTTCGCGGCCGCCGTAGACATCTTCCTCGCAAAGGTCGAGGGGAAGTGGATACTGACAGAAATGCCGACTCAGCATAGGTGGTCGTGCATTAAACAGGCTCTCGCATTTGTCAAGGTAGTACATGGACGAGGCAATGCATGCTCGGTATTGGGAGTACGGCGTGAGCTTTTTGAGCTGTGGTAGGCGATGTAATCCTGCTGTTATGAAAGCACTACCGACAGTGCCATAATCGACACGTATCCGATCACCTACATCAAATCAGCTCAATTTCGACCACGGCGTCAACACGCGTAACTTACTCTCGTCACTAATGATAATGCTCTGCAATTTAATACTATTCTTCATGCAAATAACCATGATATCGCTAATCTCAAAACGATCCTCACAAAGCCTCACACACGCACTAGCACATTCCCTCATCCTCTCAGCAGCACTATTCCGATTCCGCCCCTGCTGCTCAGGTAATTCGAAAACCGGATCCCATTCCTGTCGATGTCTGAATGCCATCCCGGCCCAGCTGAAGAGGATACCAATCATTTCCCATCGCAGCAATGGTCCGGCGAACCAGTTAATCCAACCGGTGCGGTCAAAATCGTTATCAGGAGGCGTATGAGGCTTCTTGTCGTTGAGGAAGAGATCATTTGCCATTCTCGATACCGACTCGCGCGTTCGATGTTCGCCCAGACAATTGCCGTATTCCCTCCATACCTGGTCCAGACACTGCTGTATCATGGTCGGGGACACCCAGACATCATAAATATAATGAATCCCTTCCACAAGTCTCTCACACGTCCGCGCCGTAGGGAAGTTGAGGAGTGTGTTAACAGCCAACTCCATGAGTGGCCAGTACTCTCTCCTCCTCACATCAAACTCTTGACTAGGCTCTTGAGCCGGGTCCTGGAGAGAGGAATTCGTAACATCATCAATAACAGGACCGAAGCTATCTTGATTCTCGAAGAAGACTGCAGAGAATCGAGTTGTCTCGTGTTGACCGACTTCCTTCTGGAATAGCGAGTTCCGTTTTGAAGCAGAGTTATAAGTGTTTGCTGAATGTCCCAGGCTGGAATCCAGTGCAGAGGGGAAGGAGTACTCCGTGCTCGTGTGTGAAGATTCAACGGAT
This sequence comes from Talaromyces pinophilus, assembly GCA_001571465.2. Taxonomy (NCBI): domain Eukaryota; kingdom Fungi; phylum Ascomycota; class Eurotiomycetes; order Eurotiales; family Trichocomaceae; genus Talaromyces; species Talaromyces pinophilus. The sequence continues at coordinate 325,108 of CP017344.1, read as the reverse complement.
CGCCGAAAGTCAATAGGATCCTCATACGCCGTCCTCTCAAAGTTCGATGCATGCGGCGGACGACGCTTGGTCATAGGCGCAGGATGATAGACACAATTCAAGCCGCGAACGACACACCGCGAACATTTCGGACTTTCGTGATCACAGCGAATTTTGGACTTGCGGCATGGTTCGCAGGCCTGTGGAACGCCGTTATGGCGTCTTCGGGGTTCCGCGGGCATTTCTACTCGACGTCTCTCAGATGTCGGAGAAGATCCAGCTAAAAGGCCATGTAGATTATATGTCAGTCTTCACGATCTATCCAATTGACTCACATAGCATAAGGGAGCAAGAAAAGGTGATGATTCGCCTTATCAGTCCTGATGCTATCGTCTCCCCACTACAAGATAACCTACCAAGCCGCGCTCTCATTGGTCCATCCGACTATCTCGGCGTAGGTCATGAGGGCGCCGATAAAGTTGCGAATATGACACTCGCGTGTTCGTGATAGTATCGGAAGAGTTGAGATTAACAGCGATCAGTAGTCAGCAATTGGGGATTTATGTTGTGATCAACGAGGGCAATATAATGCCAACAGGAAGAAAGTGGAAGTAAAGTGAAGTTTACGGAGGGTAAGAGAGGTGAAAGAGAGCGATGCAAGAGAAGGAATTTTATGAGAACAAGTACGAACACTCAAACTGTTATCGTGACTTAGCAGAGCTAAGCTCATTGTCTGCATTTTCGAGGGAACGTATTTGTAGGATACTCGTTTATTAAAGTAAACTAAGCAGATGAAAAAGCCTCTCTCCTTGCGTAATGTAATATCTATTATCACTCGACAGAATGAGAACAACGTCAACTCCACCTCAGCATTATCACTAGACACACCAACCAGAGTATGAGTAGAACCGCGAGAACAACGGGATAATATGAGTAGCTGGAAACGCACAACAAGAAAGATAAAAATTAAAGAATTTTTGGGTCCGATCGTTATCGGACTTGTTTAATGCTCCAAGATTCTCAAGCTTCCCTGGACGACACAGTTTTCGAGAATGGAACCAGGAGGAACGTCAATGGTGCTGCCCTCGCTGGCAACAATGATGACTGTGCCCTTGAGAGTGACGTTACGACCCAGGTTCACTGGACCAGTGATGGTGAGGTGGTCGAGCTCGGCAATACGTGGGATGCTGGGGATGCGCTTCTGGAAATCAGAAACCTTCTTGAAGTCAGAACCCAACTTAATGATAGGAGCACCGCCGAAACGGTTGGGGTCAATGACGAGCTGGCCGTGCTGCAAGCTGTAAAGGTCAGACTTGACAAGCATCAAGTCAGAGCAGGTCTTGACGGGCAAGAAACGACGACGGGGCACGTTGACACCGTGAGCATTGCGGAAATGGCGAATAGCGGCACCGACGGCGGTTTCGAGCTGGATGATGGAAAGGTCGGCTTCACCCTTCTTGTCGGCGGGAATGGACTTCTCGTTGGGGATAATCTCCATCTCCAACTCGTTCTCCTCAACAACACGCTTGATGGCGCGGAGGTTCATCCAGATGTTGTTGGTGTTGAAGTACTTGAACTTCTTGATGGACTTGAATTCGTTGACGTGCTCCTTGGGGACCTGAGCAATTTCCAACAAACGCACACGACCATCGTAGTCAATGATGGTACCACCCTTGACGTCAGCCTTGGTCTTATCGGTCAATTCCATGATGTATTCGGCCTTGGAGTCGACCATGTGCTGAAGAATGCGCAAATCAACAACGGCACCGAGGTTGTCGGCGTTGGAAAGGAAGAGAATCTCAACACCGCGCTCAAGAAGCTTGTCAAGAATTCCGGAGTTGTAGAGGGACTCGAAAACGTCACCGTGACCGGGAGGGTACCAGTCGGAGATCTGGGAGTCGAAGCTCTTGGGTGCGGGGAGCAAGGAATCCTTGAGGACACGGGGGTAACGAGATTGGTTGAATGTGATGATATCGATGTTGTGTCCCTCGTACTTCTTGATGATGTTTTGGGTGTCATCGTCGGTGTTGAAGGAGTTCATGAGAACGAAGGGAACGTTGACGTTGTATGTGCGGTTGAGGTATTCGATCTGGCGGACAGACAAGTCAAGGAAAGACATGCCTTCACGGACTTCGATGACGGACTTGGGGCCGACGCAACCCATGGAAGTTCCGAGACCACCATTGAGCTTGAGAACAGCGAGCTTGTTGAGAAATTCGACGGAGGCCGAGTTGCCAAGCTCGTTGTAGTCAACGACTTGGCTGGGCTGGGGAGGAGCGATGCGCTCCCAGTTGACGGCGTTACCTTTGGCACGGTCGTTCAAGTAACGGCGGAAGAGGGCGAAGAAGTTGTCCATCTCAGCTTCGAAGCGCTTCTTGGTGCTGCCATCCTCCACGGTCTCGGCAAGAGCGTTCAAGGCATTTCGCATCTGAGAAGCAGCGACACTGGTGGAAGCATTTTCGAAAGCCTTCAAAAATCAGCATCATGTTCAATCGTCTTCGCCCCCACTCGGAATGGCGATTCAATCCAGAGAACGGCAGATAAGAACTGAAAAGTAGAAAATCGTGTACATACCATATGAGACTGAGACTTGCCATGGTGCTTGCGCTGGAAACTCTCGCCTTCAGCGCCAGACTCTGCCTGGGTTCTCAAGTGAGCAGGAATCGCTTTTGCGGCCATAATTGCTCGTCAAGAGTTTGTTGTTATCTGAAGAATGCGGTGTATGATCCGGAGCTACTCAAGCTCTCGATAATTGCACGGATAACGAGTAAATCGGCGATGGATTGTGTTTCGTCTATACAGCAAGAGAGAAAAGGGAAAAGTCGGTTAGTTTCGAAATGAAACAAGAAAAGAGTAAAATCAACCAGAGAGGCTTGGACTCAAAAGGAGAGATCGACTGGTGGTGAAAGCGGGGCAAAAAGCGGCAGGCGGGAGAAATGGTCGGGCAAGCTCAGTCAGTGAGGTAAGGAATAATGATGACAACATGGCTTGACGGTTTGACTAGAGGATGGCAATGTCTCTCTTTTTCTTCTTTGTGCCATTGCCACGCCACAACGACACAATGGATTGTCTTGTTGCCATCGCATCAATTGATGGGATTGGCTTGTAGTCCATGGGTGTGTGTGTTTGTGTGTTTGTGTCGAATGTTTCAATTGGGAGAGGGGGCCAACTTCGAGTAAAAGACGGGAGGGCGTATGCAGCTTACCTTGGAAAAGTTGGAGGGGGTACGAATGTTCTGGCCACACGGGACGCAGCAGTATGGAGTACTCTGTAAATGGCGGATATGAGAACGAGCGATTGTACGTGTGTAGCACGAATGGTGATAGACAATTGAGCGATGAGAAGTAGATGAGAAGAGGGAGAAGAGAAGAGAAGGGAGAAATAAGTAGAGAGAGAAGGGGTCAGGGGAGGGAGGGCAGGAGCGAGGGACGAGGGAGGAGGAATGACGGGTTATTCCCACTGTGGCGCCTGCCTGAGAGCTTGGGCCACCGAGCTCCTTCTCCATTGTACAGAATAGGGGACATTGAGGACACACGTGCGGCAGCCGCTGGAAGGCTCGCTCGCTGCTCCCTCGCAGATCATGCCAGCATACCATTCAGCGATTCTGACTAGCATGGCTGTTTATCGCTTCGTTTCTTTTTATGACTACAAAGTAACTAGTACTTGATGGTAATCAGAGTACTGGGCGGTTAATGGGTAACTCTTCCCGATCGCTAATCATTTCACGCTTCCATCCACTAGTCACCTCACTAACAAGTCGCGACCAAGATTTCGGCAAGACAAAGCGATTAAATGTTGAGAGGCAGTGGCGACAATTGTTTCTTCAGTCTGCCAATCCCGGAAGCCTGTACATGAGACTCGGAGGCACTGAGATAGTACGGTGTAAGGCTGTATGCATTCATCTACCTACAAGATAAGGATCGTTGCAGAGAACCAGACACCACTCAATACCACATCATAAACAGTAAGAATACCAAACAATCAAAAAGCAGGATATCATAACGGTATACAACAGAATTAAACAGACAATTAGCATTGCCGAACGAAGGATAGTTTTCACAACACCGGTATTCTATACACCACTGACGCTGCGCTTCGACAAGAAGCTGCGTCGCTTCTTATCAGGAGTGTCGCCATTGGCATCCGGCGCCTCAAGGTTCACGGAATGAGACGTGCTGGGTCGGCCATTGGAAATATCACTGGCAGCAAAGGCACTCTTGATGACGACGCTGCCGGGCCCAACAGTAATGGTCTTCTCCTTGCTCATTGCAGACCCTTGGTCGTCGACAAAGAATAGTGCCTCGCCGAGACTGGAGTCCGATCCGAATGTGCTGTGGTCAACCACCTTCAACTGGTATTGGGCATCCGCCGGAACGTGAGGGACCTTGAACGTCTCGTGAGATGCGTCGAACTGAACAGAACCGCTGGAGCTCTTGATTGCCTTTGTTTTGTGCACTTCCTTGGCACTCTTGGAACCCAATAGACGAACATGGCAGCGCAAATTAGCTGATGGCGGGAATCCACTGGCAGAGACGATAGTAAACATGGCTGACCCCGCCTCAGCGCCAATTGATCCAGGTGTACCCTTGTCTCCAAGCAGGGACTTGACGCTCTTAGTGCGGCTGTGACGACGGTTCAAGCTCTCGGGTGCATCGACAGAAGGACTAGGTGAGCTAGGCTCGATGACTAAGCCCGGAGCACGCGCAAGACCACCCTCAGACTTGCTAGGCGTCTGTGGAGGAGATTCTTCGCGCGCAGGTGTCGTCGTTCCGTTACCATCGCTGTCTTTATGGGTGAATCGACTCTTCAAACCCCGACCAAGGAAGGATGCACCCTTGACTACTCCACCGCCGACCATGCCTACTCCTTTCACAGGAGCCCCCACGATCTTACCGGCCGGTGCAAAAGTACCAGACATTGTGGATTGGCCTTGTCGTGTCTTTGTTACGTAGGACGGCTTGAACAGGAGCTTAAGACGAATGGCACCCGATTTTCCATCTAGGTCAAGATTGACCTCTTGTGGGTGGAAGGGTTCGAGCATCTCGAGATTAATGTCAGCTCCGCCCAAAAAGTCCGCTGAATCTCCAAAGTCCCAATCGTAGACGTCCACTCGGAAATTGGCGCCGATTCTAGACTTGATTGACGTTTCAAAGAATTCATTCCATGCAGGATGAAGCGTCTTCTTCTGGACCTTGGTCTTGTAGACATCCTTGCCATCGAGTTTGAATTTACAGTAGGGGTCACTGTATCCGTTACGGTCCGCAGATGGGAGGTTTGCAGCGTCCAGCACGTCGACACGCAGTTCGCCCGAGTTGTTGATCGATTCGCGAGGGTCCAATTTCATCTGCACGGGGATGAATCGCAGGCTGACTTTGACCTTGCTAACTGCACCATTATCGGCCCGAAGCGATAGCTCGGTAGGAGTGTAGAGACAGCGCTGCAAGGTAGACAATGTGTCACCCGTCAGTTTGGCAATCACGTGCTTTTCGTCCTTATCGTTGGAGTTCTCCACAAGTCGAAGGGTGAGCTGCGACATGTCCAATTCACGAATGAACGCATCGCCGACTATTAACAAAAAAAAGGTTAGCATAACTACCACATTTCACGGTTAGCCAAAAGGAAATCAGACTCACCATCTTGGAATGTCGCCTCTCGAGATTTGATCTTCATCGAAGTGTACGAGGGGAACATATGATCGTCGACGAGAACTTCAAGCTGAACATTAGTGTGTGATAGCTGCCCGTCGATGAGCTTGAAAACGATAAGACCCGACTCTAGAAGCATGTTAGAACGTTACAATCCACAATTTGATCGGCCAGTGGAAGCTGATACATACCGTATTTTGCCAAGTCTGCAGCCTCGATGTGAATCTTAGGACGCTCCTGTACCACTGCCTTTGGCGACGTGAGAGGAGCTAAACCCCCATTGGTCGCAGTCTTAGAAACCGCGGTGTCCACGCTAAGTCGACCATTTGACTTGACATCCGCGCTAGGCCTAGGGGCCTCGCTACTTTTGCGCGATGAGTCGACGCTGTTCTGTTTGGAATGCCCTCGAGAGGGAAGACTAGCGAGATCATCTTCTTCCTCCTCTTCAGCATCTTCCTCAGGGTCGTACACATTCAAGGTTGGGTAGAAAGCTATATTGTAATTGAGGAATCCCTTAGCAGCACCGCGTCCGTTCATGCGGAGGCCACCCTTAATGTCTTGTTTTTCCTCGTCGACTTCGTATTCGCCATTCTCGTCCTCGTGGACGTAGTCCGACAATGCAATTTCGACTTCGCCAAGACTACGATCCTTCGATAGGTTTTCTTCGTCCATAACCTCTAGTGTTAACTTCTCTCGCACGTTGTGGACCGGAACGTAGACGATTTCATCCCATACGGGATTGAGGTTATTCTTGTAAGTGACAGTGCGACCGCTTGGGATACCATTAAGCAAAACACGCGCATACGGATCTGATTTGCCCATGGTCTCGAGATTTCGTAATTCGTTGGCGCTTTTAAAATGGATACGGGCCACGCCGATCGGTGCCACATAACCGGCACCACCAACTATACCACGCAAAGCAACGGGCTTCCAGTCAACCACCATTTTGACACGACCTGTCTTGGCGCCATGAAGCTGATACCACTCTTGACCCTTGTCCATCATTTTGAGCATGTCATCTAATTTGATTTGATATCTTCCGATGACTGGATCAGTCGCTAGGTCGCGATCATCCTTGATGACAAGACCCAACTTGGCATGCTTTCGGTCTGTAATGAGCAGCTCCTTGGACGAGTTTTGGAAGATGGGGTTGTTGGTGCGCTTCAATTTCTTTGTCACGTGCAGCTCCTTGCCATTCAATAATAAAACAGCATAGGGATTGAGGGATCCAATGAGACTCTTGCTTCCGTCGAGCTCTTTCGCTTGTTCCACCGTAAATCGTACGACACCTGTGTTCAGTTCTGGTGCCGGTTCCTCTGTCCCATCTTCAAGCTTTCGGCCCCCCAAGACAGGGAAGAATCGAATATCACTTTTCAAAACACCACGGCTTCTACCGCTGTATGAAATGTCCAAAGACAGACCCTCATGCTCATGTTCGGATTCAAGTTTGTCAAGTGGAAAGGTTGCAATTCCCAACTCTTGGTCTTTGCGAACGTCGTTGTAGTCGAAAACGGCCAATGTCAATGAATCGGTAAACGAAGTGATAATGATGTAATGAGTCTCGTTCCAGCGAGGTTCGTTTGTGTCTCGAATCGTTTTCGTGCGTGCCAATTCGTCCCGGTTGTTGATGGAGATAGAACAGTATGGATCGATGGTATTGCCGATTCGTCCAGACCCTTTCAAATTGAAAGCGCCATGAAGAGTCACAGCAAGGACACCAATTGCCTGATCCACAGGATTGCCAGCAAGCATCTTTGCGATCTCAATAGGGAAGACGTTAGGTTGGTACATCATTGGTCCAAGATTACCGTGAATCTGTTCTTTGATGAATCCTTCCAAACCGGGGATAAAGTTGATATCGAACCCGAGAGTATCTCCACCAAGAGGTTTGCAAACATAATCAATCTCGGGGCGCTCCAGAAAGCAAATATCCACACGTTCAATGTGGGGGAATGGAATCTGCAACTTCATTTTAACTCTCATTAAGCCGGAGAAAGCGAAGTCCTCCACAATCACATCGAGGCCATGGCTAACCAAACCCTTGCCAATTCTGACCTCGAGGACCACCTTGGGGTTAATCTTATTCTTCAATTCGCGGGCGGTCATATCCATGGTATCATTTGGAGTGAAGCTAAATTTCCAATCCATGATCACGGTGTCGACTTCGGTTTTGGGGTAAGTTTTCACATGTTCGAGACGAGGGGGCTTGGTGCCGAGCACAAAGGTCTTCATGCGGAGGCTGTCGAGAAATGCCGGCGTGGACGTGCTCAGCACCTGATCGACTGAGTTGATAATGGTATCGCAAAGAACGGGTGCATATATTGGCCAGAATTTCAGCAAGAAACCGTTGATCCATTCCAGGCTTTCTGAATCCGTCTCAAGGCGTTGTTTAGCCATCTCTCGGTGGATATCGTCACGAAAATTGCGACGCACTCGGCGAATCGAGGTTCGGTAATAGGTGCCGCACGCTGCCATCACTAGAAAAACCCACCCTAGGCCTCCTCCGAGGACTGCAATGATCCAGGACGAGAGACTGGCGAAGACGATAACGGCGGCATTGTGATACCAATCTGCGTGGAATCAATCGTTAGAACTAAGGAACTCAAAGCATTAACCACGGGAGAACACCTGGCAGACGCCAGAGCATGCCCTCCAGCAGCATCACCCCCAGGAGGACACCTCCTGGGCAGACGCCAAATCACTCCCTCCAGGGTATCGTTCCGGTGGGTTAGATGGAAATCCAAAAGCCAGCAAGAGAGTAACTTACCTCCAAAGAACTTGTCACCGAGCTTTTCCTCTAAAAAGGTACGGTGGTCCAACAGTGTCTCGGCTTCTTCTCGCTTTTCGTCTGGCTGGACGAACTGTGGCGCCCATCCTGTGCGATCGCGAGCCCATCGTTGGTCTTCTGTCAGTTGTCCATTCTGCGCCGATTCCTTATCGCTCTCGTTCAAGGTAGCAGCTTGTTTGACCTCCTCGGTGGTTTTATCGGTAGACGGAAGGTCGTACTGAGCGGGGCCCGTTATATCCTGTAATTTATTAGAAGCCCTCCTGATCATCAAATGAAAGAGCAATTAATCATTCGTACTTTATCCGACACCAACGCAAGTCCTTTTTGTTTGTTTGGATTGTGGAAATCGGGATGAAGGTTCTGCGTGTAAGAATTCATATCAGCCATCGCGCCAAACAAAACTCGGCCAAAATCATAGACTCACGGCATTTGCGGCTTTTGCTTTCTCTTCTGGCGAGTCGTTCGGATTGAACTGGTATGCAACGGCACCGGCCTTGCGGCTTTCTTCAACGAGCCTTTGTTCGACCAACTCTGGTTGGATTTTCGACTGGGGATCGGAGGCAGCCGCTTGGGCGGTTTCGATGATGCCCTGCTGTTTCGTCTCGGCCTCAGAGCTGTCGACGGCCATGATGTCTGTTTCTATGAAGTGCGAGTCTACCGAGAGATAGACAGCACAAGAATTGAATAGGAATGCTGGTTGGGTACGGACAAAGAGGTCGTTTCAGACTCGTCCAGCGACGTCAGTGGTCCCGGGCGGTTCAGGGACCGCGGAGTAACAGCGATCAGCAGTCAGCAATTGGGGAGTTATGGTGTAGTCAACAATGGAGATGAGAAGTCAACGGGAAGAGAGAAGAGAAGTGAAGTTGAAGGAGGGGTAAGACAGGTAAGAAAGAAAGAGAGGGAGGGCGAGAGAAGGGAAAGAAGCAATGAAAAAAGAGCAATAATGGTGGACTCCCGGGCCTGAAAAGCGCAACAAGAAGGTACGTACCGAGGGGGATGACGGTGACGGCCAGCTGGAGAGGTGGAGACTCCAAGGAAGAAAGCGTGTGGTTGCACCCGTCTATAACGAACAGGAGTCTTCCCAAGTTCCCACTTCTTGGCCTTTGGCTCGTTATAGCTTGGCTTAGTCCCGTACTTAGGGAAGAAAGCAAGCCCGTGGTTGATAGCTCTGCTCTGGCCTCCACACTGCCGAAAAAGGACTAGCCGTGATCCCATCGACTGTTTAGCGCCGGAATCGGCCAATCAGGTGCATCTCCTGCTGATTTAGGCAGCACTAATAACGCCTCGTCTTAACTGTTTTGGGTCTACCATAGTAGATGCCCAGCCACGCCTGTGGACCAGCAGAGTGTGGCTGGTGCAGCATTACGTATGCCGCGCCTTCCCGTCGCTCTCGGTCGGAAGACGTGGAGGAAAAGAAGGAGTCTTTCACTTTCCTACCTCCCAAATCAATCACTATACTCCATATCGTAACATAAAAAGTCACTACAGTCATTGATCGACGAATGCGCCATTCTCTCGATTGCATCGCTCTTTCCGGTGTCTTTTCAGTCTACTACGTAGTACCGGAACAGATCTAGTGGACGGTGTGGGGGGTTCCGGCAACCGATCGACGAGATGTTAGTGGTTCACTCACTCCCAATTGACCAATAGCCGTCACAAAAATGGAGACTATCATGCTAGTAAACAATAGTCTAGTGCGCCAACATGAGATCCAACCGTTGGTCTCGATCCTGATCGTACGCGGACTTCCGAGCCGGCGACCGATGCACATCAGCAGTTAGCAGCTGCGACAACCTGATCAAACATTCAGAGTTTGATGGTCCGTTAAAAAAGGCAATCATTTGCTCTTCAACAAACCGTACGTAAATAGCACGGCCGACGAGATCGGACTGTGAAAATTCGACTCATCTACAACCTGACGCTTAGACCCAGACATATGGGACATCACGCATGGCAGCTCTTGTCCATGTACGATGTCCGCAGTTAGCACATTACACTGCATGAGAAGAAAAACTTAGAACAAGCCAATGATGCCGTGACAAATCATTTGTGCTACGACTTGCGACTCCCGCCATGCCATTGGGACTACGACTACAGACTGCGTACAAAGCATGTGAAGTGGCCAAATTTAGGGTTTAGGGCTCGAGCCTGTGATCGGCCTTGATCCGACCGATCTGTTACCTTTTAGGAGATTCGACAAGATAGCTCAGGCTCTTCGAATCATCTCATTGATCGATCATCAGAGCGACATTTTCATTCAAACCTACCAGAGGACAAGTTTCGGCAGCAAAGGTATTATCGAAAAATCAAAACATCAATATGCAGAACCATCCACCGTTGACGCCAGCTTCTCAACAAACAAATTCTTCCTCAAAAATGAAACAATAAAACTCGGCAGCTTGACCCAACCTAAATGTCCAGTACCGGCCTTCTTGCCAATCTGACATCCCATGCCTAGATTAACAACATCAGCATTCAGGATCACAAGATGCAATTTTCAGAATAGTACAACTTACCAAGCATGCCTCCTTTGTATAAAAGGGGGGCCTTATCGTTCAAAATAAGACCTATGTTCTTGGCCAAATGTCCAGACTGTCTATCTGCGACCAACAATTGCGGTGACTCCAGGTCAGAGACATCTCCAATAGCCCAGACGTGCTGATTCTCAAGACCTTTAACTTGGAAGTATTCGTCCACCTTGACGAAACCATTTGCATTGAGATATTTGTCGGGAATGTATGATGAGTTGGGTACGATGCCAGATGTGGGTATGTAAAGGTCGGTGGATAGTGTGGTTCCGTCGGAGAGGGATATCTCGATTTGATTTGGGCCTTCGCGCTTGATACGGGACGAGCGGTTGACTTTGGTTTGTAGCTTGACCTCAACTTTCAAATCTCGGAGCATGCCTAATGCCGTTTTGGATACGCTAGGTATGGCGGTTTCGAGCACGGTGTTGCCGCTCGTGACCTGCTCTCCTTAGCAAGAACCTCTTTATCCTTGAGGGAGAGACACTTACCAGAATGATCTTTTTGCTTTTTCTATACTCATAACCCAATTCACCAGCAATCTCAACACCAGTCGGACCAGCACCAGCAACGACAATCGTCTTTGACTTTTCAACCAACTCCTGGAACTCATGCAGCGCATCTTTTGTCGCCTCGGTTGAGCCCAACCCTTTGACTGGCGCTTTGACATCTTCATCAAATTCTTTGCTTCTAGATCCTGTTCCAATGATCAAAAAATCATATCTGATTGTCGTCACTGGTTCGGTCCCCTCAGCATCAGCAGAGACTTCCACTTTTCTGTTGACCACGTCAAGGCTACTTGCGAAACCGACGATGTGCTCAAATTGATCTTTCGAATACTGTTTGAATCCCTCCGGTATGGACTGAAAGATCTCGTCATCCGTGAACTGACCCGGTAGTAAGGCTCGAGGAGCGGCGATGTTCCAGTATAGATGGGTGTTGGGTGAAACGAGAATGACCTTGACGGTAGGCCCAGTTTTGGAAGCTTGTTTCAGAATTCGATGGGCTGTACCAACGCCGACGAAGGATCCCCCGAGGATGAGTATGGTCTTCATGTTTGCGGTGGGTATGCAATGTAGAAGAGAAATTCTGACTGTTTCTTTGACGCGTCAAAGGTGATGATTGCCCAAGTAACACAAGATACACAAAGGGAAAGAGTGAGCTGATTTATACCCATAAAACGAACGGACCTATCACGACATTGTCAAATCAGTCCGAATACTATCTTGAATTACAAATCCAATTTCATACTCCCCTATTCAAAATCTCCTTGGTCTTACTATCAATCCAGCCGTCAGAAATAAGCGTACAAGTATCTTCAAGATTGTAGCCAATCACAGACCGAAGCGCAGTATATCTGGATCCTTTGCACCCGTAACCAACCAATCAGAACAAGTAGCGCAGGTAAGGATCTCTCCTGCGATCAGTGAATAGCCTCATCGCTCCCATTCTCCGGCTTATTTGGTCGGTATTTGTGCTTTGCGAGATTTGTCAGCTTGCGCATCAAGTGCCGTTTTTGAGAAGAAGGGATGAAAATCAGCACGGAGAACGGAGAAGAAGATGGAAGAAGATGCCGACTGATCATTGAATAGGGTTGGATCTTGGATGGCTGACGTGGATCAGGCTCTTGATAACGAAAGTGAGGTTTTTCTTCATTTGTTCATTGAGGCTGTCGATGGTGTGTTAGTAGGAGGCCTGGCCACATGGAAGCTCCGACCTGGACGACGCAACCCAACCTCAGTGCTTTTAGGGAGGAGAAACACAACGATCATTTGACAATTGCCAAGGTATCATGACAGGGGGGATTCGCAGTTGGTACTGAAACAACAGGTTTGGGACAAGCATGCTTTTGAATTCAGGTATTAAAGTCAAACTGAGACTGCTGAGTACTTACAGACCGCCTTCTTTCCAAATGAACCGTGAAACACTCAAACGGCACTGCCTACAATCATCGGATCCTAATCTTCGATAACAGAATGTCAGCACACAATCCTTCCAAACCATCATGCTTTGACGTCTTCGCCGATTGGCCCTCCTCAATCCATAGCACACTCACCAAAGTCGTCCAATCTACTCGGAACGAGACATCCCATCCCAACTAACCGAACGAGCGAGCGAGCGAGATGCAAACAATAAAGGCTAATATGCCTCTACAGCAACGGACAAATGAGTGCTACAATTTCATTTACGCGAGATTCGGATATCAATCGTGACCATCGCCGAGCATCACGCCCGATCCCTAGATTTTCAAGAGAATGGAAACCAGTAAGAGTTTTCATCATCATCACGAGACACACAAGATTCGTCTCTCCCCTGGCGTGACCCAGACCTTTGGCCGGATAGCATGGAATATCAGAGGGAAATAGACCACTACTAGATTGTTAGGGGGTGGGCTTTGCAATCTTTCCTGAAGCTTCTTTGCTAATCTCTTTTCCAACAGTCACCACGAAGCTATCTACATCGTAGCCGCAGACCTCTTCGCCACTCCCGCTTTGACGATCAAAATATCCGAATCTACCATTACAATGGCAACGTCGCCGTCGAACTGCCAATTGTCGGTGACGCCGTCCTAGATCGCGAATGCTATCACCTTTGTCGGAGAACAGAACTACGTCACCGAGTACGACGATAACAACTTTTGCGTTGTCACGTCCTCCCCGCGTTCTCAGATTGAGAGTGTCTCCCAGTGGTCTCAGGCCATGTTAAGCTCTCTAGGCGGCAATGGGTGTCTTTGTTGGTACCAGTGATGGAGGATGGCGGTACTACATCTTTGGAACATCACTTTCTTCACTGTCGATTTGGATACTTATGTTCAGTTTCATAAATGTTAGAGCATTTATCTGAGCTTTTCAATATATCAATCCGCGCACGGGTGGGGAAAAATCGATATATTTTCTGAAGGGCAGAATGGCGGGTAGGAATGGCGAAAGGGATATATATCCTAGGTGTATTAGCATTCGCATTATGATACAAGACAATCAGACCTTTCTTATAAAAACCGACTATCCCTACAAGGCATAGGATCCTAAACTTCAATGCGTAAGGCTAAAGTGAAGCCATTCAAAAATCTGGTTCTGATTATGTATGCTTAGCAATCACCGGATTACGTCATGCGCTTCCGATTTCCCCTCATGCCCAAGATTGCGGAATTCACTTTCCCACGACTCGGATACAACAGTCCTGACAAATCAAAATGGTCTGATTCATATATAGACAACCGTCCTCTCCTCGAGCTTCCGGAGGCAAGCAAACAATCAACCACTCCTGAACTCCCGAGACTCAACACCATGGCAGACGTACACATCCCCACCCTCCAATCGAACAGCCTGCTAACAGCCATTTGACAGAAACCAGCAATCTACAACCACGCCGACAAAGACGGGCACTTCCGTCGCAGCGACTCCGCATTCCGCTCCTCCATCTCTCGCTCCCCCACCGCCGAATTCCCCGCCGAACCAAACCGCTACGTCCTCTACCTCAACTACGTCTGTCCCTGGGCTCATCGCGCCAACATCGTGCGCTCCCTCAAGGGTCTCGAAGATATAATCCAGCAGGTCGTGGTCGGCAACGACCTGGGTCCTGAGGGATGGTACTTCACCGGCCGCGACGGTGCTGCCGACAAGGATCCCCTGTACGGCGGCAAATATCTCTCAGAGCTATATTTCAAAGCAAACCCGAACTATACCGGACGATACACCGTGCCCTTTCTATGGGACAAAAAGAAAGAAACAATCGTCAACAACGAAAGTAGCGAAATCATCCGCATGCTCTACACCGAATTCGACGACTTACTCCCCGCCGACCTGCGAGAAGAGAATAAACAAGGTGGAGGCTTTTATCCAGCACATCTCCGCACGGAAATAGATGAAATGAATGAATGGGTATACCACAAAATCAACAATGGGGTCTACAAAACCGGATTCGCGACTACGCAGGAAGCCTACGATGCGAATGTGTACCCTCTCTTCGAAGCATTGGACAGAGTTGAGCAGCATCTCGGTGATCCGAAACATCAACCGTACTTGTTCGGCGAACATATCACGGAAGCAGATATACGCTTATACACGACGATGATTAGGTTCGATCCGGCGTATCATCACGTCTTCAAGTGTAATATCAAAATGATTCGACATGATTATCCGCGTATTCATCGGTGGCTACGGTTATTGTATTGGGATGAGTCAGAGCGGACGAGAGGAGGAGTGTTTAAGAAGACGAGTTATTTGCATTTGTATAAGATCAATTATCTGCAGGCGTTGGGGAGGAAGCAGGGCGTTGATGGAGGTGGATTGATTGTGCCAGCTGGACCTATTCCGGATATTCTCCCTTTGGATGAGTAAACCCATCACTAGGCGATATCCACATAGTTAACTATACTCGAATGATAAAAATGCTTGGTAAACACGTCTCATTGGAATCTCTCAAGTCGTTCATTATCCACTCAATCCAACCTGACATGACCCTCAGTACCTCACAAAAACGACCCTCGAACCAATTCCTCCATCAATTATCGTCAATTCCGATCCTCGTCAGCGAACGCTTGTTCGTTCAAAATATCAATTCGGCCTTCATTGCCTAGAATGTCGATTACCCCTAATTCCCCAAGCTAGGTTAAACCGAAATACCCCTTGGTTCTGACACGACAAAGTACCCTGCACAAACGACCCTCGACTTGTCCATCAACTATCGTCAATCTCGGTCTTATCATTGAAGGCTTGTTCGTTCAAAATATCCGATCGGTGTTCGTTGCCTAGAAAGGTGATTAGCCCTAATTCCCCGAATAAGGTTAGGCCGAAATGGTAAGGTTACCCCTTTTTTCTTCCGACGACGCCAAACCTCCATCCTCCAAACAATCTCCATCGCAGGGCATACTCTTCCTAGACCCATGATGCATATGACAGTGTGCCTGTCAAGTGTTACCCCCAAATATATCGATATTCGAGATGAGTGATGTAACAGATGAAGACAAGAAACTAAAATCTCCGACCGTACAGAAAACTGTCCTCCGTCTGCCAAAACTCCCTCGATATACGAGATAGTTGATGCAACGAAAAAACATACATGAGCAAGAGACAAGCGAAAGAAAAACAAAGACACAGTTCACAAGACATGACAAACAAATGAGGGGGACATGAGAACCGTTTCTCACTCGCAACTCCAAACGCCTCGATATACGAGACAATTGATGTTACAAGGGAAAAAAACCAGAATGGCAAAAAACCCTCGGTCTATCTAAACTATATAACTAGCTAAGAAAGGCTGGCGAAGAAGGAGAAAGGAGCGATAACGCCCCAAAAGTTAGCGAGCATCATGAACCAGGGGGGTACATACATGTTAATGAGTTGGAAAAGACTCGGTGCACTACCGGGTCCTCTCGACGAGTCTCCGAAATGAAATCGTCGGCAACGGTGTGCACCAAAAAAAAAACCGAGATCACGAGCTCAGGAGCTGGCCAGATCACAAGCTGGTCAGCCCACCCTGGACCTATTGGGAACAGGTCCCGAGAAGAAAGCGGTTAGCAATCCTTTTCAACCCCCTCCCCAAAATGACGAAAAGTAGGCGCCGGCAGAAATGTTGTTCGAGCTTACCTTTTAGTATTCCAAAAATGCCGGTGCATCACCAGGTCCCCTCGACGAGTCAGGAATGAAATCGTCGGCAAAGGTGTGCACTACAAACAGCTGAGATCACGAGCTGGTCAGCCCACCCTAGACCTATCCCAGGTCTTGCCGAACACACATATTTGTGCAAAAGAATGAATGTGAGACAACGCTCAGGGTGAACAAGTGTGTCCGGAAATGAGTGACTGAAGGAAGGGCTCAAAGCTGGGGGGCGGAGCTAAGAAGGAAAAACAACAACCATCGGCTGGTCAGGAACCGGGAGGTCGATGAACGAATGTCGTATTGCCTGCGGCCGCAAGATACTATGTCCCAGATACCCCAAACGCTAGGAATGGGGGTCTTGTCACCGTTGGTTGAAAGCCAAGCTAACAACGAAGCAACGGCCCGACGACGACGAGTGCAAACAAGGGTGTCTGCACGCCCTTAGAGAAGGGGTCGGCGGCGTTGGACAAGATGAATCCGGGCGGTCATAGACCTCAACGGCTAGTACAATGGGGGGGAAGGACTCCTGTCTCTATAAGTCGAAAAGAACGTCGGCAGTTGGATGACTTTGAATCAATGATGGCGCCACTCGGAATAATCGGCAGGCACGTCATTGATCCAGCGGGAGACAACCTTCACGGTCTTAACCTCAGCAAAAGAAACCTTCTTCGAAGATGCCTCGGGGGAGTTCCACTCCCGGAACTTGTCGACACTTTGAAGAGGCTTTTGCGGTGCCGCGCGAACGGCTGGACGAGAGGTGTTGGACCGGGCCAGGGCAGAAGTGAGTCTAACAGGAGTCAAACGAGGAGCGGAAGCCCAAGGGCGTTCGCGCTGTTGGCGAGCTCGTCGACGGTCCATCAAAGACTGCGACACCAATGCGGGCTGCGGGGGAGTGACAATGTGTGGTGGGGGTTGGACCTGACGGCTGACTGGTACAGGCAGTCGAGAGGCGGGACGCAATGGTCGCTGTCGCAACGGGCCAGAAGGAGGTGGTGGGATAAGCGTGGGCCCAGGCGCCACCTGTTTCCGAATCACCACAGGAGTGGCAGGAAGTGTCGGCTCATCGAGCACTTCCGTGAGGAAAGGAGAAGAGGACCGGTCAGGAGAGGGCGAAGAAACAAACGAAGGACGTACTGGTATCGGTACCAGAAGGAAAGGAGAGGACGACCGGTCCGGAAGGGGAGACGAAAGAAGAGGAGAAGACGGGGGTGACAAAATAGGATCCATGTCTATACAGACAATGGAAACACGCAGTGGGGAGCAAAAAGGTACTAAGCAGTAAGGACGCGAACGAACCAAACGAACAAAGCGGGCAGCGGTGCTGTGAGGAGAGAAAGAGAAGAAAGCAACGGAAGAGAGGAACGAGAGCTGGAGATATAAGTAGACGTGAAGGCGGTATCCTCGGACTTGGGAGTGCTCGCGAGGCAGGAACTGAGGTCATTCAGAGATTCCAGAGCTCTCATTGGCTTGTGCCGGGTGCGAGGGCAGCGCTCCTGCCGAATTGGACAGGTTGGGAAACGGCAGAACCTGAGATTGATAGGGGGAGCGGTCTGTATGGGAACACAGGGAAACGCGAGATTATGGATGTCGGACGGGCTGCGAAGGGTCAGAATGTAGTGCAGTTTATGCAGTTTGACGAGAGGAATCGATTGATACCAAGATCATCCCCATATTCGAGGTGTAGAGTTGAAAGGAGTCAGGGGACGCTGAATGGCACCTCGGGGGCAGATGATCGGGAGGATGGAGGCCGGATGGAGGCATGATTCCGGATTTGGAGGCCACTTTAGAGACATACGAACGTAGTAACCAACCATCTGTGCTCAGAAAATCAATCTACTCATCGAGAGCAACAGATTGGTACTAGGAAGGACCAGATTAGTGAACGTAGATACCTCAGCGCAGAGGGTGCGAAATGCGCGATTGCCAGGCTATGACCGAGTCTCACCACCCAGCAGCGTGTATAATGGCTTCAATTTAATGGGCATCAATACGGAACTGCAGAATCTATCCGGGAATGATAGAGAATCTTATTAGACTACCTTCCTGTGTTGGGTTGGGAGGAGGCTCATTTGGGCAGTACCACACCACCAGAGAGGCACCTACCTCAGGCATCGTGACTACCATTCAGGGCCAGAGGAAGGACCGCGAAAGCTGAATTGAGATAGAAACTTTCTAACTTCAATAAGAATCTCGTTTTGGGTCTCTGAAATGTGTTAAAGACTAGCCTATGATACTGTCTGCCTACAGCGCGTTACGACACCACCGCATCAGACGCTACGGACTGCTCTACGAGACGGCGATACTCCGAATTAAGACGGGACCAAACTACACCAGACGAACACTACAGAAAGAGATCGCAGTTGGGATGGAAGGAGGGGTTACTATGGGCTGATCAGCACCCAATCATCAGACGGAACCACGGGAAACCACACACCATCAGATGAGTATAGCATCAACCTGAGAGACACTGAAAGCAATGATTTCAAAATATCTGCTATATGGCTATATGATGTGCTGATATACAGATTGGAAGACAAACGCAGAACCGCGACCAAATCACACCGTTCCGTACGAACCTCCATTCTGACGCCCATTCTGCCCCTCCGATAGCAACGCCTGCTCCTCACCGGTCACATCAGTCTGCGAATGCGCCAAAGCGCGAGCCTTGGAAGAAACATAAGTCACTAGGAAGAACCCGACAACAGCAACCAAAGCGGTTAACACCACATTGGCCGGCGTCGGATTGCGATCAAATACCTTAAAAGTCAAAGCATCGAGACCCGTCTGCAGAAAGTTACAAATACCAGCAAGAGCAATCACCAGTCCGTAAACTTTGCCAAATGTCTGGAATCCAAACACTTTCGCTACATAATCCGAGACTGCGGTGTAATAGAACGGACGATAAGCTACGAACAGAATGACATTGGCATATCCGAACCCAATACTGCCGGGAATACAACCGAGAATGCCAATAAATGTGGATGTGGTGACCAATGCGAAAAGAACCATCGCGGTACTGGCATTGTCAAGAACCGTTCCAATGAACGGGATCGCAATGAGGCCTCCGACGGGGAGAGCGAGATCAAAGAACTCATTTAGCTGCCTTGCCAGTTCTGGCGAACCGAGAAGATAATCATACTGAGAGCGGACTGTGGCGACAAAGTAATTGATGCGAAGCATTTGCAACACCGTGAACACAGTAATCAGGATAAACCAGGGACTACTGATTTGCTGCAGAGCGGAAGCTCCGTGCATGGCACCCCAGACACCCCCTGACCTGTGTTTGTTGTCGCTGGGTGCTGGAGGTTGTGTGTCGGGTTTTTGAATAGATTCATGAGTTTGATAGTTAGCAGCTTCCGGGGCGCTTTCGTGGAAAATAATGTCGTCAATCTTTCTATTGGCGGATCCTTCAAGAAGACCTTGTATGTTATTCACGATATCCTGTCGTTCGGCACGGCGACTTTCACGTTGCCTCTCGGCCTCGTCCGGTTCCGGAAGCGATTCGTCGACGGTGTCGTTGGCTTCCGCAACAATGACCTGTTCTGCTTGAAGAACGAGCTCTCCCGCAGTCTTGTAAGAGGCGCCCGGCATAACGAACAACTCGGCAAGTAGAATGAACACCGGCACGACCAAATAAACTGTGAAAAACTTTTGAACAGTAAAAGCGCCCTCGGTTTTCTCGTTAATAATTCGGAAGATAAGAAAGAGAGCGCTCGACGCATCGAATGCGCCAGTCAAAAGCGACAGAATCAGACCGGAACGTGAAGGAAAGGCATTCGACAGCTGAAACGACGAGATGAACACGAAAGGACCGCCTAATGCGAGGAAAAGATATCCAGGAATATAGACATCGAATGGGATCTTGGAGGCGACGGCTAACAGGAAAGCACCGATAGCTATGAGGACGCTTCCAACGATACCGCTAACTCTAGGACCATAAGTGTCGAGTAACGTGCCAACAGGCAAGGCGCAAATGTTCGTAGCAACTGCTGCAATGGTGAACATTAGATTCAGCCTACTCGGTTAGTCTGATCGCCGAACAGGTAGATATTAGAATTGCATACCGAGTCTCTTGCCCATAGCACAAACCAAATCCATGCTCCAGTTCCTCACTAGTACACCGATTCCGGTATACACCCTCTCGTATGAATATCGGTTTGATAGCTGCAAAACCGAATACTGGACCAGCAGCAAGCAAGCAATAGATGACCGCCACAATCACCTGGACTGAAACTTGTAGTCAGCACCGACATACACCGTGACACGGATATATATAACCTACGTATTCTTTTCCCGCTATTCACCTCAAAAGCCGGCGTCGTCTCTGCAGTAGCCCATTTCGGATCCTGAAAGACATCCTCCGCTGCAATGCCCTCTTCTGCAAGTCTCGCCGGTCCCGCATCTCGGATAGTCAAATCAGGGCTAATATCAGACCGAAACAATGGCCTCTGCTCTTCGTCCGGCTCAGTTGCAGAACTATGAGCCCAGCCTCTCCCCGCAACAGGATTAAAGCTCAATCTGTGACGTACAGCCCTGCTGGGAAAGCTTGACGGTAACGAAGAAGGAAAAAAATGTGGGTCGGGACTTTGTGTACGAGAATGCCAATTGACAGATTCCTCATCACCAGATGCTGCCCCGTCACCGAAACTAGGTCGTCGAATAAACGGCGGCGGATGATGTTCCCATGACTCCAGATATGAAACTCGACCTAAGGACATGATGTAGGTCGCTCAAGGTACTCGTTGGATAAGTCGATCCAAATACGGTTTCTTTTTCTGTATGAGAAGGCCGGATTTAGAGAAAGAAGAGAAAAGAGGATGGTTTATACAATCATGATGAACTCCAGTCCTATAGTAATTACCATTCGAGTAGATGACAGTAATCTTGGGTAGGATGATGTGATCGAGTATCTTCTGCCTATGTTCTGCCTATAGAGCGAAGCTTTTGACGTTTCGCGATGTGATTGGGGAGAGCTGTCTGCAGTCCGGAAGCTAGATCACACTCTGCAGAGTGCAGGTAGTATGCAAGGTTGCAGTGCAGCGATAGTACTCGACAAGATGATTGAAATGATGATGATGAAGACTGTGAAAGAAATAGGCAAAAAGTAGGAAACTAGGAAAGCAGGAAAGAGAAGCTGGAGGGGGCAGGTTCTTATCGTCGGATTTTGGAGCGGCAGGGAAAGCGGGGAGTGGCTTGACTGACCCACCGCCCAATTGTCAGCAGCATGAAATCATTTCTCTTCATCAAATTCAAGTTTCATCTTCATTTTGTTCAAATCAAAATGGTATATGCGTATGTACAGGGAAACCGATGCGCTCGTCAATCAGGCAATCATGCAATAAGAAATACAACGGACATATCGCGAATAAATTGAGTGGAATTATCCAAGATAACATTCGGAGATACCAGTATCTGCCAATCTGGTCGAGATACGAGTGAGTGGAAAAGTTTCTTTCCAAAGCCAAATCAGATCTGACTCAATCGAGTGACTAATCATGAATGCGAAAGTTTCCTTCCAGTACGATGCGGGCTAATATGTCTCTTCCAGCTTGCCTCACCACCACCACCGCTCCCGTTACTCGACGAACGCGTCCGTTCAGAACCGCTAGATCCGCTTCCACGTTTCGATGCACGAGGCTCGGTCGGCGATCCATCGTACTTGACGTGTACGCGCGGTATATTGGCCATGATATTAGGGTTGATCTCGTATGGTAATGGTTGGTCGGCTTTTCGACCGGGACGAGGCGTGTCGTCAAACATATCCTCATGAAACTGCGTCCTAGGAGCTGGATAGCGATGATATCGGTGTGTTTTTCGGGCGTTATCTGGCGATGTGTCTGAATCATCTGCCATCGGCGAGGTCGCGTCGTGCGAATGGCGCCGTGGCGGTCGTGATGGACGAGCTGGTGACAAGTGAGTGGAACGTCCATGTCGGCGATCATCAATTGAACCGTGTCGCCGCTGGGGAAAGAGACCATCATCATTATTCGAAGAGTCGGACGAATTCATAGGCCGATGTTTATGGTACGAAGACAGTCGTTCTGACGCAAAGTCTCGATTTCGAACGCTTGTTGTTTTCGATCGCATCGGAACTCGAGCTGCCGATGCCGGAGAGGCTGTTTGCCTTGGTGATGGATTGCGAGAACTTGTCCGAGAGCTGGATCGTACATCTGAACCGTTGCCATATGCACGCGCACGATAATCCCTGCCGTCAGGGCTATGACGTCTTCGACGGTAACGAGTTTCGTCTGCATGATCGCTGAAATCTCGCGGCTTTGGTGCTGGGCTTCCGTCTTGGAAGCGATGGGTTCGTTCATAGAAAGGATGGCGATACTGGCGTGTGCCGGTTGCGGCGGAGTAATAACGAACAAAGTCAGCCGGTGGACTTCGGCGGGAAGAGCGGTGGTCTGCATGGTCCTGTTGAAGTCTTTTGCTCACGTCTTCATGCCATTCAACCATATCTTTGTCTGGCGCTTGCGGAAAGGCTTCACGAGGGATTACTTTTGGAAATGTGCCGCCACATGGTTTTGGCACATCCCAGCGACTGACGGCTTCCTGCAGGTATTGTGCATGCTCATCTGGACATAGCAGAAGGTTGATGACTTGCCATCGCACGAATCCCGTTGGTAATAAAGCCGGTATGCAAGGCGGTTCAAATGGGTTCGTCGTTGGCTGCAGGGTATGAAAACACCCGAGTGATTGGTAAATGAAGGACAGCGCAGATCCTTTTGTCTCCAGAAAGAGGGTATCGTAGTTTCCGCCTACTTCGCGATAAAATCGAGCAAGCTTATCTGGGGTGAGGTCGGCTGATCCATTACCAGCGTCCTGTCTTATCTAGAATTTGGTCTCCATCAGCTTGAGCGTACCAACGTGATAGATCGACATCGTCAGTCCTACCATCAACTGCGCCAACCCGATACAGAGTTCCTCAAGGAGAGGAGTTGGACTTTTGTCAGAGTTGATCAAGGTTCCCCAGTAATTATCTCCCGGACTGTTAGGGTTCTCCATGACTGAGGCGTAGCGAGCCTACATACACTACAACCGGCCCGCGGACAAAGTCCTGAGACTTGTAGCGATGGTATCGGAAGGTGATTGGTGTCATTCATTCGTAAGTAGATCTATTTCTGATCTGACTGAAAATAGCGGGAGTTGAAGTCACTGCTGTGCAACCGAGATAGGTGGTCAGTCAATACAATGAACTATTTTCAAAAGCAGAAAGAATAATATCAAAATAAAGAAGAGAACTCACAACCACTTTTATTTAGATTGCGACTGGACTGCGTCTATAATAAATAATCCGACAAGAGCACACAAACTAGTCAGGCACAGCGACGGGGAATCGTGGCGAAGGCATCCACTGCCATTCAGAGTGGACCAAGTCCGACTAGTTCCTATCAGCTGTTGTTGTAGCCTAGACTATTTCAAAGAGCAACGAATTATGAAACAGAGTACGAGGTAACGAAAGAAGGAGAAGAATCGAGAAGAACAGTCGCTAGAATATACTTCAAGAATCATGATCGGAGCAGAGCAGAAGACACGACCAGATACTAGAAAGATCAACATCATGCCCCACGATGAAATTACAGTCTCACGATCGTATTGGTATTACGTTCCCTGTATTTTTACCTCCGTACGCTAACCGGCTGCCTAAGGCATGTAAGCTGGTTAGGTCAGATGCCCCACATTGTAGATAATGGTAAGTAGTCGTTAACACATGTAAACCAGCAAAAAAGTATATGATAGTAGATAAAATTGAATTGAACTTGATTTGCTACTAAGAAGTATCTTTTAATTTATTTGTACATGTTATTTCAAAAAAAGATATATATATATATATAATAGATTATATAAATTCAATTTATGAGTAGATTTGAAGATTTCCAACAAAATTTCATGATCGAATGTAGATTAGATTTATCAAAATCTATATCTAGATATAATAAGATATAAAAATTAAATATCCTGTTTTCTTAGATAACGTTAGTAGACGTAATCACTACTTCTGTGATCTGCGGTTGGAAATCCATCCCAGCCGTTAGGGCTTCCTTCTTTTTAGGATAAAAATGTGCATTCAAAGAGTCATGCAAACTATTCAACTTGGCCGTTGCTTGCACCTATAGCTACGATGTGTATAATGTTTACGGAACTTTAATGAATCATGAGGCCAGGTAACATCACCATAATCCGGAAGAGCATATTATGCTAGCTAGCACCAGTAAAATAGCCTATAAGCTGATCCCACTGGAGGTCATCGATAGGGAGCATGTCGTCCGCATCTCCGTTGATACTCGGCCAGGCCTGCGTCATAACACCCTCATTTGCGTCAAGTGCCATCCTTGACGTATCCTGCCTTGCGTCTTGGGACATCGGCGCATTTCCAATGATAGCCTTAATTTGATATGGATAACAGGTAGCTAGTAGTCGCATCTTTGAGAAAATGCTTCCCACCATATCCGCCTCTTTGTCTGCAGTAGGCATTCCCTCAAGCTTCGTCTCGAGCGTATTAGCAAGATCTGTGACAAGATTTGGATAGTCGGCCATATCAACGATGGCCTGCACCTGGGCTTCCATGGCAGAGTCGGCGGAGCCGGTACTTATATTAGTTACGAGGCTCATTACTGCCATGGGCATGTAGCCCATCGCGGCACATAGATGAGCACTTGTCGTTATCGTCAGATGGTCAATCTCCGGCAATGGGAGGTTTTTGATCATGCGAAGGAGCTCTTTGCTCCGCTGCACCATACTAGTCAGCATAGTTGTCCGGACAGCACTGGCAGGCTCTGCAATCCATAGATCCTCTCGAAGAGATAGCTCTTCGAGCCTCATTTCCGCCCGTTTCATTTCGATGCGCACTGTATTCTCTGCAACGGATGATGAGTCAATGCCCACTTACCAATTGAGATTCAAAACATACCTGCTGACGGAGGACAGCTTAAGACGTCCTTTTCTACAATTGTCCTCATGCTATCAAATTGCCGTTGCAGCGTGCCGCGCATGATTTGTACAAAAGCACTTCCACTGCTCGCTTGTACAGAAGCATACATTTCATCCATTGTCGTCACGAATGACTGTAGGCGGATAAATGGCGCAATGCATCGATCTGACAGATGCCCAGTAGATGCGAGACTTGCAACGCACTCGTCGATCCGAGCGTCCTGCTTCATACCAGTCGGGCGGCCGAGTGAGTAAGAAAGACTGATAAACAGTTAGCTGAAGCCACATCTACCAGCGCAGGCAAACTCACCCATACGACATCCAATACGTACCAAGCAGCGCCCGCTGCTCATCCAAATTCATATCAGGCTTTAGGTTCAATCTCAAATCATACAAAATGGAAACACAAAACTGAATTAACAACAAAAGTCGCGTATGATGTAATTCTGCAGGGTACGAGTACCATGCGGTGTGAACTAACAGACCACGGAGCAACTCAAGACTCCTCTCGGAATGCGCCACAATCCGCAATGTAATATGCTTCATGATCTCTTCGGTCACAATCTTGCGCAGAGGATGCGAACTACTCATGGCTGCAGCCACTACACACAAAAAGAGAAAAGGCTCTCGATGCCTGAGGTGCGCGGCTGTATCGCCAGGTGCAAGCAACACAAATGGAAATCTATACACAAAAGTCAACCGATAAGTCGTAACTAAGCGTTCAGCTTCGGCTTCACTAATGAGCCCTCGCTCAACGATAGACAGCTGGCCGCCTAGTACAGAGCTGGTCGGTGGGTGGATGCCATGGCCCGGTTCTTTAGCAGCTTCTATCAGCGTGCCAATGTCTGTAGAATCCAGGTCGGGATTATGAGATGAGCCCAAGTCGTTATTGGTGACTGGAGTGAAAGTTTCAGGCAATGTCTGTCCATTCTTTCGGGTCAGGACGGCCAGCTGCGACGTCAGCTGCTCGACCTGTTTCTCTAGCAACTCCACGCGGCTGCGTCTATGATTAATACCAAAATTTTCATACCTATGCTGGAAAGATTACCTTGGTGCAGTTTTGCGCTTCCGCTTCGTCTGTGGCATCTCAAGGTATATACACGACTTGCCCAAACGAGCACATCGCTGGCACATATCGACAGTCTGCGGAGAGCATTTCGCCTTGGCAGCCGTACAGGCCACGCATGCTCTTCTCTTGACAGGGGGTGCTGCGGGATTCATGATGTTGTACTATGTATATGTATAATGGAAGGAACATGGGAGAAACGGAGCAACCGTTTGTGTACTCGCGGCCGCAGAATTATTGGATAGGGCCGATCACGGCATACCGCCTTCACACTGAGCAAGCTGCTTGATTGGCTGGCAGGGTCCTCACCGCCCGGCAGAAGTCATGTGAGGAAGCCGACCGGGAAGAACGGATTTTCCGATCGGAGCGACATCATCATTATTAATTCAAGCTCAACTGTGTGTGTACTTGCCAAATGTCTATAAAAGGGGGTCTACCGGCGAGTTTCACAATGGCATCAGTAACGGAATCAAACCACCACTGGTTCGAAAGAAAATGTCTTCCTACGCCATCACCGGAGCCTCCAAAGGCATTGGCCTCGAGTTCGTGCGCCAACTCGCCGCCGATACATCCAACACAGTCCTGGCTATAGTTCGAAACCCCAAAGCAACTGACATATCTGAAGTCGCCTCCAAATATTCCAATGTGCATGTTATCAAAGGCGACGTCACAGACCCCAAGTCCATCCTCGACGCTGCCTCGAGCGCATCCGCCATCACAGGCGGAAAGCTGGACGTGCTTATCCATAACTCCAACGCCGTCGACTCGGCCGCTATAGCTTTAAGTCCAAGCCAATTCCCCTTTGATGCTGAGGCTGTTCCAAAAATGTTCGAGCCATCGATTGCAACGGCCATCTACGGCGGTCTATGGGCGACAAACGCCTTCCTACCCCTGATTGAGAAGGGCAACCAGAAAAAGATTGTGCACATCTCCACCGCTATGGCGCTACCTGATTTCATCAATAAGACTGGCGTTAGTTATGCCGTTGCATACTCAGTCGCAAAGGCCGGAATGAATGTCCAGGTCGCCAAGTACGCGGCTGAGCTTGCGCCGAAGGGCATCAAAGTGTTGGCTTTGAGCCCGGGTTGGGTCGACACATGGGAGGGTAAGTGCCTTTTCCATGACTTGCTGCATGTCTAGCGTATACTGATATTATTGTAGGAGAGAAAACAGCGGAAGTTGTACAAGCGGACGAGTTCATGCTGAAGCAGTTCCAGGTAGGCTATCCTGACCTGAAGGGAAAGATTCTACCCGATGAGAGTGTTCGAAAGTGCCTGCAGGTGATTGGGAATCTGGATGAAAGGTCCAGCGGCTTGCTCTTGAGTCATAATGGAGATCAGGAGAGGTGGACTTAGTGGTTGAGTGGTCTCGATATGGAGTTCCATGGGGTTATGAAGCCGCATAGCCCTAAGCCCTAAAACGGCTGCCATTGGCCGGATATTGATATTAGTACTTTTATTGATTTGTACTATATACAAAGTAAACATTATGCTACAATCTTTATTTTTAGATTCTTCATATTTACCAATTTAATTGATCCAGATTGATTAAAATGTACGAAACCTTTAATAAATAAATTTCTATTATTACTGTTTATAAGATCTGAAAATATTATTAAAAAAAACTCTTTTCTTAGGATACCAATATTATTTTTAAAGAACTATGTTTTTCAGTTACTATTAGCCACATCCTCTACTTCGACATCCCAATACAGTTAGTTTGCCAAATACACCATCCATCCGACAACTGGTCACGTTTGTACATAGTATGGATCTCGGGCCGCTCCCCACTTCAGTGGCTCTGCTGGTCCATGTACCGTCCGTCATACATGTACCATACCGTAATCTCGTCTCTTTACAGCAACACGTGGGGGCGGGCAGTGATCACCAACTGAGTCTCTTGAATACATCACCCAGTCACCACGCCACACTAAGTTACTCTTCCGCTCATACCGTCGGTCATTTAGCGGCTCCGGCGGCTCTTGTCTGTGACTGCCAGTTCTGTCGAATCTATCCATCCCACATGTCTCAAAACCGAACAGAGAAGTAATGACGAGCATGGTGAGAGTCTGAGAGAGCGGTGTGGCCATGCCACCATCACATGGACGCAGTATTTAGTATTTACACTTTCTATCCCTCGCCTTGTCGCGGATAAGATAGGAAGATAACTCTTCGGACATTTTCCTGTTTGTTTACGTACATCGTGCCATGTCATATCATGCCATATCAACTCGACTCACGCTCTGACAGGGAGTCCCCGCTTCCACCCGACTTCCGTCTGAAGCTATACAAACGATCCTTGAACATGTGACCGTACTGATAGAGTGCTTCAGTACATGACTTACAGATCTAGATACGATGGTTAGCCGACATCATCCTGCAACAGCACTGCAGGTGCGCGTCATTGTGCGTCCTGCTTGCTTGCTTGCTTGCTTACTTGCTTACATGCTTACTTGCTTTGTCGTTCGCGCTACTTGGTGCTCGTGTTCGTGTTGATGGGCCAATAGATGGCGGTGTACACCGGACCTATGCGGTGATCGACTAACGACGCATGACATGCTCGCTTATCGTCTCTGACTTATGAAGCATGACAACATATCTATCTCAAGTTTTATGAACATATTGAAGATCGAAATACTGACTACATACACTTAATCCACATCTAGAATGGTATATTTACTACCCGCGCTTTCCAGAGCATCCTCCACTGCAGCCATGTACCCCAGAACCTTCTCCTCTTCCCATCGACGGCCCACCACCTGCACAGCAGTAGGGAGCCCGGCCATTTTCTGGGCATCATAATGCATCCAAGCGCCACGAGCCATGGCATGATTCTGACCCAACTCTTTCAAAGCAGTCTTGTATCCTCGTTTGCCGCTGTACGGCAAAGCATCTAGCTTCGGATCGACATGGCTGACAGGGACGATACCAGCGGAATAATCAAGCAGGTTCCACAAAAACGTATATCCGCATGAGGAAACCGCATCGTGCATAGCGCCGTGGGGAAGAGCGGGAGTGGCGTTTGCAGGACAAAGGATGAAGTCGTATTGCTGGGGCTCGGAATCCCACCATGAATGCCATGTCCTACGAAATGCCTCGCGTTGAGCAGTGATCTGCCACAATTCGGCTGCGCTCTTAGGCCCAAAATCTCGGATCACTGTCGCCCACTTGACGTCGCGTTTGATGTAACGAACGTAGAGGTAGTAAACGTATCGAAGGGCACGGGGAAGGTATGCGACTCTGCTCAGTTGAGCGGCGCCGGGATCAGTAGGTTCGAACGAATAGCGGAAAGAGTTGAACGTGACGCATCCATCCGAGTTGAGGAGCTGAGATGCCAGATTGAAACCAGTGAAAGGGTCGGCTGTTTCAGGAGGTGTAACTTCCACCACTGCATGTCCAGCAGCAGTAAGTGCATCAACGGTCGTGTCGATGGCGCGTACGATGGCAGGTGTTGGTGGAATGACGCCTAGCACAGAGAGTATTAGATACGGATATCTTTAAGTTAGAAGTACCGAAGCTTACCGTCTGACTTCAATACACCTATACGCAGCTTCTTGGTACTAGCCTCTTTCTTCTCATCATCTCTCCAAGCAATAGGATGAACTGTATAATCATACTTCCACGGCTTCATACCAATAATGCTCTTAGTGAAATAGGTCAGATCGTTCAGCGTACGCGCCATAGGACTGAAAACACTAGGAACGCCCTCTTGACCAGGCATGCTTGTGTCAACGCCGGTTTTCGGCCAACGGCCAGTGCTACAACGCAAAGAGTAGATTCCACTCCACGCTGCTGGTGCTCGAACACTGCCTGCAACGTCTGAGCCGACACCGATGCGTCCACCGAGGGCAAGTAGAGCGCCCTCACCGCCTGTTGAACCACCTGGTGAGTATTCTGGAACATGTGGGTTTCGGCAAGTTCCCCAAAGTCCGTTTGCTGATTCGAAGCTGAGGAGAGTCATTGGCAGCGCGGTCTTGGCATAGGGAACAGCGCCTAGACGATGTTAGATCAACAGCTGAGCAGAGCAAAAATGAAAGAAGAGCTACCCGCGTCTTTGAGGAGTTTCACAATGACTCCATCTTCTTTGCAAGGATTGAGTGCCTTGCAAGCATATCCAACTGACGTGTCGAATCCCTTGACTTGGATGGAATCCTTCAAAGACACCGGAATACCCGCAAGCGGACCTTTGAGATTAACTTCGGAAGTTGCCCATTGTTCGGCTTCAGGCAATAGAAGCTCAGTAATGCAATTGGTCTTTTCCTGGGCTCTGACAGCGACCTTGCCATAGGTGCGAATCACATCGACAGGTGAGACGGTACCATTTTGAACTTCGCTGACGAGCTCCTCGATGGATTTATTGATGATAGCTTTGTCGGCTGCAGAAAATGGCGTGTGATAGTCGGGACTGAGCGAGGAAAATCGCGCTTCGCGTTCACGACGTTTCGTGTTGCTGTGGCCCGTTAGCTTGAAGCTATTGGTCCGGCGGATGCTGGGCGCTCATTGGTTGTGAACGGAGGCAGGGATGACATACCGGATCTTGGTATACTGGAAATAATCAAAAGGAGGCAACATCTTGTCTCAGGGCAGCTCAACGGATTGACAAAAGTATTTCTTGGAGAAGAATTGAAAGTGCGTACATCGTCCAAGATAAACAGAATGCGGGGAAGGTTGGACCTTCTAAACCGGGAAGCTGCCGCTCAACTCCGCTGATAAGCGACGATATGGCCTGACGGCTTATCTATGGCATTGTACCACTTCCAAGGTTGAGATAGGCTGTTTGTGCATTTGGATGGACAATCTGGTGGAGCGCATAGATAGGTACGCTTCTAGGCTTGATTTGTGCTCTTCCGGCGTTGTTTTACCGCGTATTGTGGTGATGCAATTTGACGTCGTGAAAGTAAACTGCGGATATATATATCTAGAGTGATTTCCCAGCAATATATCAGTCCGGTGGCGATTTTGAAACCCAACCATTTTTAAACGCCAAAAAAGCAGGTCTATCTTCTGGAACTACAGAAGCCTCTAGTGACATGATTTTAATTTTCAAAAATGTAATATGATGGCTACTGAAGGAAAAACATCGACGGTCGAGCCGTTCTCGACGATTTGATTGGACGCAGCCTGGCGGAGATTCTAGAAGGCGCTAGACCGCATTGGACTGATTCATCCGCCTGGACTCGTCTTGGCAATCTGCCGCGACGACGACTGAAATTATCAATCAGCTCTCTTCTCATCAGCCACATCTTTCTTCATACAGACCTCGACTCTCCTCAACATCGTACTTCACGTGGACCAGCGACATCATATACCTTCTATATCGACTTCTACCTAAATCAGAAAGGACGACATGGCCAACTATCTTGCCTCGATCTTCGGTACCGAGCAAGACAAAGTCAACTGCTCCTTCTACTACAAAATCGGAGCTTGTCGACACGGCGATCGCTGTTCGCGAAAGCATGTCAAGCCTTCATACTCGCAGACCATCTTATTGCCCAACCTTTACCAGAACCCAGCATACGACCCGAAGAACAAGATGAACCCGATGCAAATCCAGAACCACTTTGATGCTTTTTACGAGGATATCTGGTGCGAAATGTGCAAATATGGCGAGATTGAGGAGATTGTTGTCTGCGATAATAACAATGACCGTAAGTTGTTTCTCTCTTCCCTCCGTCTCGAGATTCGATACTAATTTGTCTGATTAGACCTGATCGGCAATGTCTACGCCCGCTTCAAATACGAAGACTCCGCCCAAGCGGCATGCGATGCGCTCAACTCGCGATGGTATGCCGCGCGACCCGTTTATTGCGAACTATCGCCCGTCACGGATTTCCGAGAAGCATGTTGTCGGTTGAACAGCGGCGAAGGATGTGTCCGAGGCGGTTTCTGCAATTTCATTCATCGCAAAGAGCCGACACCAGAGTTGCAACGAGAGCTGGATCTCGCCACGAAGAAATGGTTGAAGGAACGCGGTCGAGACGAGCGCAGCGTTAGCAGAAGCCCAAGCCCGGAGCCGACTCGTCGGAGATATTAGGCGATAGATCTACTTGGTTTAAAAAGTGTGCACCTTTTGTATTAATCTACAGGGCAAGGTTGTTTCGCTATAGATGCGAAGCGTGGCGTTCAAGGTTTTGATACAGTCGGGCTTTTCTGATACTTGTTGTAAGCCATATCAATCTGGCACCAGTTATATGACAGTTTTGTATAATAGTTCACGATCACTAATGTATCGTTGATTCAGTTGCTTCAGGCAGTCACCATTAGTCATTATGCAGTAGATTCTCCCAAATTAGTATGTACATGGGGACCTTCCTCATGGGCCGCTGCCACAGTCCAGCTTCTATGTACAAGTTCTGGCCATCAAGAAACAAAGTCAGTGCCTATATACATCAGAGAGCGAGAAATGAAATCCATCGGCGCCAAACCCCATCGCTTTCCCAGTCCGTTTTCATTATTCAACACTTCAAACGCCGTTTAAACTCCCCCCTAGCAACGTCACGTCAAAAAGCACAACACAGCATGAACAAACATAGCAAAACAGGCGATACCACCCAAACAGTCTCACTGACGAAGGACAAGTGAACAACGAACCGAGGCACATCAAACTTCATAAGCGCGTCAAACCATCGGTATCCCCTTTTCTCAAGGTTAAGTGTGGTCTGCATGATGTGTATCCTTTCTAAGCCAGTTGTTCTTGCTCAGAAGCCAAATGGCAATTCCAGCTCCACAGGCAATTAGCACGATTATTAGAGCGATCAAGAAACCCCAGACCTTCGAACGGTGGTTTTTCTTGCGTTGACGCGCGAGCCACGATTCACTATGACCGTTAGCAACGACTCAAGGTCCAACAACGGATTGACAAAGTTTACCTTTCGGTCTTTTTGCGCTCTGGTTGTCGGGCTTGTTCCTCATCTCGATGAATGGCTACGGAGAAACGGCGCCAGAACTCAGGGTCTTTGACGAGAGACACGTCGCTGTTGATGGAGTTGGTGATGGTGAGATTGGTCAATGTTGCCGGGGACTCGGGTTCTCGTCCTAGAAAGGACACTTGGCTCAGGTTTGATTGTTGCATGTTGCTGTTCCTTGAAGATATACTGGATGTGACGTGAGAGGAAGGGGCCTGCTTGTTGGCGTTTTCGATGAGATGTTCGGCTGAAAGTAGGTCTATGCTATCAAAAGTCTGACCCACGCGTATTTTCTCCCAAGCTCAAACAGATCAGCAAGAAAACTGGAGAAGGTGACGGATGTGTTCTCCGACGAAGACTTGGTGACAGTCAAGACAGAGACTGTGGCAAAAGATAGCCGTTATGCATTGATCAACCCACAGACAAAAGGTAAACACGACAGATGCCATCATACCAGTGAGTAAACTAACTTCCCTTCTAGGAAAAACATCAACACTGCTAATGTGACTCTCCAAGCTAGATTGACCCACACGCCATACGAGCCATGAGTTGTTCGATCGCGAAGAGAGGGATGGAATGTTACTTATCTGTCAAGGGGCCAATGATATTTTCGAACTTTATGAGGAGTACCCAATGGAGTGGCTTGAATGCTCCTGTGAAATTCACTCATACAGTTCATCTCTTGATTGATGGATGCTATGAAGCTATTGGCCATAGGTAGAGATGCACCGACTTTATGCCTGTGTTGTGCCAGTCGACTGCTGTGAGCCAGTCACCAGTCAGGTCAGGTACGCTTTTGGTCGCATTGAGTCCCGTAGACTATAGCATCCAGAGCTTCGGTTCTGTCATGAACTTGGAAAAGTGGTTGCATATGCTATGTCTGTTGATAGTGGACGCCGATGTGAGGTTATACCAAGATCTAGGGAGGATTCCAGGTAAGCCAAAACACCACAGCTCTGTTTCCTTTACCTGTAGCATGTGGATGCATGTCAGATTTCAATAAACCACGCTGGTAACGTCAACATAATGTTGAAATTGCGATAGATCCCAAATATATTTTAATTCCTAGCAGGTGTTCTCGGTGGCTTATCCTGAACTACGTACAGCCCTTCAACAAGGGGTGCCCTTCCTTTCTTCACACCTTCTCGTTGATCTTCTTGATTCTCGCGAAAAGCATCTTGCCAGGGCCGTAGATTCCAGCCTGCAACTTCACCTAGCCATGTCTACTGATATGAACATATATGGTAACCCAGGATTATACTCATGAACGTCTATCCATACTCTGTTGGAGCATCGATGTTGTGAACTATTAAGGCTCATAATAGCCGATGCTTGTCACTTCTGATGTAGATGAGTGGGTATATAAAAGTGTTAGATAGTACAACGCATGATATTAGCATCCCGTTGACATGGTATAATAATCCCAAGGATCCCAAGTACTAGTGTATTGGTCCAAAAAAATTGGTAAATATGTTGTCGACCATGATTCGTCACGATCTGCAGTAAACTGTGCTTTTCGCACTTCCCAATAAGAAGGTAGCCATCCTGATTGTTCCCAGTCAACAATAGCGACCACACGGTATGGCGCAGAGGATGTTATTATGATGTTGCTTGGATGAAGGTCGCCATGGGTAAACTTGATGTCACATTCGTCAGGTAGCTCATGGCGAAAAGGTTCGATAGGAACAGAGTGTGGACCGGACATTCGTCTCCGAGGAAGAAAAGTGAACCACTCGTGGAAATCACGGACTGTCGTAAACGGGCCAGCCTCCGACATGTATGAGTTATGTAATGCTCGGTCATATAACGCAGATCGTTTGATATTTCCTGTATAAATAAGTCTGATTTATGCAAACCGCTTTGAGATTGCAGATGATTAGTATCAATACTAACTTACCAACAAAGTTGTCCGATGGGCCCTGTTCTAGACGACGTAGATTACCACAGATTGTCCGCAGCCCCCGGCAGATCATCAGTCTATCATCATGCTCCAATGTACTCCAAGCGCTTTCCAAAGACTGCCCGGGTATGTATTCCATATATACAAACTTCTCATCCCCTTGCGTTTTCCATCCATAAACCTCAGGAACCGGAACCGCGCCGTTAAGGACATGGCGAATAGCATAGAGAGTCTGTGCCTCCGAGATTCGAGCAGAGATTCCCCACTTGACGAACAAACCCATATCTTTGAACAATACTGGCGGTGGCGCCACATGAGGTCCAGCCACTGAGAATGTTTTTCTCTTATCCAAATTTATTCCAGATGCATACTGGATGTATGCCTGTGATCGCACTTCTTCTGGGGCCGGTAATTTGTCCCATCTGCTGAAAAAAGAAGATTCCTCGACTTCGTAGTCTGAGCAGCTGGGAATCATCGAGGGAGTTAGCCGAATGGGACCTCGCTCCCTGGACCCTGGACTGGGGTGCACTGCATAGTTGTCGTGGGGAAGATTGAGCTCGGAGGAATAGAAAGAGCGAGTAGGATGAACAGAAGCGACCTCAAGCATAGACATTTTGTACAAGTAAATAGTTAGGTATAGTGATATCAAGATTGGGTGATGTACGTAGTGCCGAGAACGAAACAAACAATGCAAACATTGCCTTAGTGTCACCGAGCCGCCGCGGACCGGGCTATCCGCATATGGTTAGTGGCATCTGGCGTACCTAGTGCGGGCCCAATCCCGTCAGGCCGGCCGCTATCTACACCTTCCTTGCACTGGACTCCTCCTGATGATTCATGATTCAACCCCCAGGCGCTTGTTTCCCTTCTCTCTGGGTGCTTGAACCTTGGTTCCTGCTCTCTGTGTTGTGGGCATCGTCCTTGTCGAGAATATTGCATCAGAAAAGCAGTATCCCTCGAGTTTCGCAGAAAACAAGGTGAATCAGCCTTATCGGGCTTTGGCACGCTATCTAGACCTCGTCATCCCAACTCCGATCGAGAAGAGATCAATCCTGACAGAGACTGCTCCTCGACGAAACATCCATCTAGAACGACAAGATCGACCCCGAGAAACTCGGACGGCCTTGACAAAATTTCCTTGGCTGCGTCGGAGTCATCACTTTCTAGACACTTCCTCACGTGCCCTGACCAATACAATATTTGCTCGCCACCCGGGTTCGCAGGTACAGGGGATTTATTTTGAGCTCACTTTGCTTCTCTCAATCATAAGAGTACTTCCTTCTTCGGATACCTCTCGATTCGATACGCCTTGGCATATCTGATGACGAATTCATACCGACGTCGATCGGATCGGTTTCAGGTGAACTAGTGCATTACCTTATAATATCCGCCGCGGATCTCCATCACTTCCATTTCACCTATCACCTCGATCGCAATAGATTCGACAGAATAACATTTCATGCCCTCTCGGTCGTCATTCACGAATCCTATCTCACCCGGTCCGCTGGATTCGTTCCCCTCATATTCTGCTGATTTCGCTGGGTCGAGCAGCAGCTCTCCGGTATATCGTGGTGATACCAGGGCAATCGCACCATTTCTCTCGAGCTCGCCGGAAGATGCCGGTACAATTTACGAACGACATAGGGCATATTCCGTGAACATGGATCGCAAGAGGAGACTAACTGCTACCGCGAATGATGATGCAACACTACACAGGCGGCCGTCTGCCTTGAGCGGACCAAGTTCTTTGTCGCACAGTAGACTGCAGCAAGACAGACCACTACCGTCGCTGCCTGTCGGTGATGACCGCAACAATTTTATACCACCGGATATGCCGGGTTCATCCCGGGAAAATGCCATTGATCTTACATCTCCGCCTTTAGTTGTTGCCAGTACATCTGCCTCTTTGTCCCGACAACACAGTCGCAGTTTGCCTACGGTGCATCAACGGCACCGACAAAACTACATGGAATACACACTACCCCGTTGGCAGCCAGACTCAGAGGTCACGCATTGCCCTATTTGCAACTCTCAATTCAGCTTTTGGTATCGAAAACATCACTGTCGCAAGTGCGGACGCGTCGTGTGTGCAGCGTGCTCTCCTCATCGCATAACCATTCCTCGACAGTACATCGTTCGACCACCAGAACCAGTCGAACAATCGACTACCGAAACCCCCTCACGCCACAGACGCGACCCTTCTCGAGCGGTCGTTGATCTCACAGTCGATGACATACGCGGTACTACTGCCCGTCTATCAAGCCGACCTCGTCTTGAGACCTACCCTTCCAATCCTGCACTTGGTGGTGGGGAAGAAGTGCGACTCTGTAATCCATGCGTGCCAGATCCTAACCCAGACCCACCTTTGAGTTACGGGGCTGCTCGAGCCAGTTTTGATCGCCTTCCAGGTCAGGATTGGGACGCTACAATGCCGACAGCTCCTATCAACCAACGTTTCCATCAGGTACGCCGTTCCTTATCAGGTGCTCAGATATTTGGCTCTCGCAGAGATCCAGAGAATGAAGCAGAGGACAATACTCACCGAAACCAGGTGGTAAGTTTTCCAATCATCGCTCGTACATGATGCAGCCCACTGACCTTTATCCAGTTGGATGATTTTCTAGGTCGTCGAACCTCTTCTTCTACACCTACCCCTATTGAGCCTATTTATGGTCAGCAACCAGACTCCTCTCGCCATGCTTCTTCCTCGAGTCTCAGTCATCCGCCACACCAGTCCTCTGGCAGGGTGCAATCCTATTCTGTAAGTTTGGCCCGCATTCAACGATTTACTCGCGTAGAAATGTACTGACTCGGAGCTAGTTTTCGTCACACAGACCTAGACTCGAGACCGAAAGTGGAATTGTTCCCTTTGACCCTTCCGGAACGCGGCCGCGAAGAGTACGATCCATGGCTGAATCTGACCGTGCTCACACTTCCCGTCCCCCACACCGAATTCCTGTGGATGAAAGAGATATCTGTCCGATCTGCAGCACGCAGCTACCGCCCCGTAGAAGCGACGGCAATGAGGATGAGCGAGAGTCACACATTCGCGATTGTATTGCCAGATCTTCAGGGTCATCACCCGGAATGGGCTCACCACAATCATCACACCTTCTACGCATGCTATCGTTCACGGCAACCGAGAAAGATTGTCTCAGTGAAGACAGCACCCCGCAAGAGTGTACCATTTGCATGGAAGAATACGAAGTTGGCGATAAACTCGCCCGTTTGGAATGCTTATGCAAGTTCCACAAATCTTGCATCGTGGGATGGTTCGAACGGAAGAAGGAATGCCCCGTTCATAAGTTTTCTTAGATCTCTACTTATTACCCGCTTTTTTCTTTCTCCGGCATGTTTCGCCCCTTGATTTTTGACATTGGCATTGATATATATATGATGACTTGATACCCTTAGCACATCCATTCGCATATACACATTGATTTTTTCACCCGGTTTGCTGCAGCATTGGCGTTTTGAAAGTTTGATGCTGGATCGTCTCGACGGTTGTTATATCTCGTATTCTTTGTTTGAGAGACTGGCGCGTGCGTTCTATCTATACCATTGTATATGCCTTTTATAGCACGATGTTAGACAGATTTCAACAATATGATTATGTCAATTCGTTCGATAAAAACCCGCAATAATATGTTTTGAGCGTAATGCGACACTTTCCCCTTGGAGCATCCAGGAGTCCGTAGCTGCCTAGCGCGCACAGAGTAGCTATACGAGCGCTTTCCCCAGATTGGCGACGTCACTTTGATCCTTCTCCTTTGTCAAACCTTCATGGGTATCGCATTTGTCAATTGTTGACTGAAGAATCGACATTCTGCCCAACTCGAAAGGAATATTGTGTCTTTATATACCCCTTGATCGCTCGTTGATAGATTTCTCCAGCTGAACTGTCTCCATCGGGACCACCGGATACCGACACGCCGACTCCGATGCGAAATCGCGTTGTCGCACTGAATGCAAATTCATTCCTCGAGGTGGAAGCTACTGTCTACGGCGAGTGCTGTTAGTCTATAGACTATATTAGTCTCGTGGTGTTGGGGCGTGCGTATTGCGCTTTTCTTTCTTTCTTTTTTTCTTTTTCCTCGTGGTTTTCGACTACCTGTTCAATGTGTTCTTGAGCTCAACACCAGTCAACATGCTTTTTCCAAGCCCACACCACTTTCTATCTCCCATTCACATCAAATCTGCACACTCTCGTCGCAATCAGGCTAACAAAGGCCCAATGGATTTGCTCAGCAGCGGGCCACACCACCGCGGACGACTGACTCGACATAAGCGGAATGGATAACGATCCACCTATGCGACCGGGCAATAACGATGCGAAGCAGAGCAACGTTTCATTCTCCAACAGAGATGTATTCTCAAGACCGCCGCACTATCCAACGTCGTATGCCCACAACCAAATGTTGGAGTACAGTGCACGGCTAGAGCATGGATCAGGCTATGGACAAATGACGCCGGAATCCACCAACGAACAAGCACATCGCTCAGCTTCAACTCCTTCTTCTATGGGCAATCATCCGGTGGGCGTCGATGAAATGCTAGGATCGTATCTGAATGAAATGTCAAGGGGCCTTCCGAGTGACGAACATGACCCGGATGACCCTCTCGCCGACCTGAAACGACCACGGGCATGCGACGCCTGCCGACAGCTCAAAGTTCGCTGTGAACCAGACGAGCAACACCCATCGGGCTCTTGCAAACGATGCGCTAAGGCGAATCGAAGATGCGTCGTGACTCCGCCGACCCGCAAGCGTCAGAAGAAAACAGACAGCCGCGTGAGTGAATTGGAGAAGAAGATCGATGCCCTTACAGCTAGTCTTCAGGCGTCTAGGAGGGTAGATACCATCACATCTCCAGAGGGCAGGTCGCAAGAGCAGGAAGTTGCTGCTGCTCGTCGATGGCTGGGAGGTGGCCCTCCACCAGCGTCACTGCCACCAGTGAAATCGGTCTCTCCTATTACAAGTACGAAACGTACAGCTAGTGGTGACGCCAAGTTCCCTGCACCCCCTGGCGCATTGCCTCAGAGCACTTCTTTTACGGGTCCAGTAAGTTATCATAGAGTTGTTCAAAGTTGTGATGCTAATCGCCAAGCAGGTTTCAGCGAATCCATCCAGTAGCGGAAGTGTTATAAACAACGCGAATGAATTCACCGATATCATTGATCGCGGGTTGATCGATGTGCAGACAGCTGTGGATGCCTTCGATCACTATGTCAAGGAGGTTGCCCCTAGACTTCCCGTGGTTGTCTTTCCACCTGGCACGACCATGGCATCGGTGCGGCGCAACAAACCTACACTTTTCCTCGTGATCATGGCTATTGCTATGGGCCACTTTAGATCGGAATTGCAAATATCTCTGGTCCATGAGGTGCACCGTCTCTTTGCTGACAAAGTTGTCATCAAAGGCGAGAAGTCTCTGGAGCTGGTACAATCGATTATGTTGGCATGTATTTGGTATATGCCACCCGATCAATTCGAGGAGCTCAAGTTCTTCCAATTTATCTATATGGCCGTCGTCATGGCGCTGGACATTGGTATGGGTCGTGTCACGCGGAGAAAAGGCAATAAGCAATACGGGCTATTGCGAGAAATCATGGGAAAGAATCAAAACAGAGCTTCCTTTGACCCGGATGCTTTGGAAACTAGACGAGTGTGGTTAGGTGCATATATCATGGCGGTCAATGCCTCCATGGCACTCCGTCGACCTTTGTTATGTCGATGGCATCCTTATATGGATGAGTGTATCGAGATACTGCAAACTTCCCCTGAAGCTGAGGCATCTGATCGGAACTTGATACACTGGGCTAAATTGACTCATATTGCGGAAGAGATTGCATTTCAATTTTCTATGGATGACCCTTCAAGCAATCTGACCTTGAATGACACCAAGGTCCAGTATGCACTGAAGGGGTTTGAGAAACAACTCGATGAATGGCGGCACGAGGTCCGGCCTGATGAGTATACCCGTGAGTTTTACACTTGCTCTTTTGTTCTATGGTCACATGAACTGACTGACATTATTATAGCAATTTTGCGACATGCGGAGTGTATCATCAATATCTTTATGCATGAGATTGCAATGCACACTGACCACAACATCGACGACTTTAGAACACCGTTCAATTCCGACTTCAAGACTGATGTCAAATTCGACAGGGCAACTGCTGCTCAGATCGATGCTCTCACAACATGCCTGACATCCATCCACACATCTCTAGACTGCGTACTATCTATCGAGCCGGAGGTTGTCGTTAACTTACCCACGCATCTGTATGCTCGTACGGCATATGCATTCATTGCCTTGCTTAAGATGTTCTCCGCCATTTCGTCTGATAACGGCTTGGAGCGCGTGTTTTCACTAGCCGATCTCAAAGTGGAAGAGTATTTTGAGAAGACGATCAATCATTTGAAAGTTAGTGGTATGCGGCCAGGAGGACGAACGGCGTCAAGATTCTGCATGGTCATGAATTTGTTGAGGAATTGGTTTCTGAATCGCAAGACGGAAAAGTCTGGAGCGACGGAAGAGGTGTGTTTACTTCGGAGCTGTTTTATTGATAATCGGTAACTAACGTCAATAGTCAACCTCATCTCGATCGAGAGAAGCGAAAGACGACAATCAAGGGCCATCGCGGTCAGCCACCAATGTTTCTTCTACACAACAGCAGTCAATGCCTACAATCACCGACCCCAGCGATAAACAACTACCTCCTTTGACAAGCACGACATCGGATCCCCAGCAATGGGCCCACTACAGTGTCAGCGGTCCCGAGACTACAACGCCAACCAACTTCCTACCACAACAATACTCGTTCAACCAAACCTCGGGACAAGATATTGGAAATCCAGTGATGACTACCGGACCATTCTCTGACTCGCAGACAGACTTTGCAAATCTAGCACCGGACTTTGATTTTCAGATGCCATTCAATGCAGAGGGCATCTTCAGTATGGGCGGCGGTATCCTACCAGACAACGTTTTTGATTTGCCGTTTGATGAAAATATGAATTTCTATCTCCCTCAGTGAGAATGGACATGGTTTGTGAAATAAAAGATACCTGGAAATATCGATTCCATTCATGCGTTATATACAAGCGGCGTCTAGGTGTTCTCCTGGTGATTGATTTTTGTGATTCTTGGGCTGTATTTCACCCTGTGATACCTTTCTCCTCTCAGCCAATCGCCTGTCAATAGTTGATTTTGAAATAACTGTACAAAATATAGGCATAAGCATACGTCTGCCAAAATACTAGCACAACCCAAGAGTCTCCGTGATAATACATGAGTCAAAATGAGCCTTGATTAGCACCGAATCATAATCGCGGATTAGTCGCGGGGCTCGTTTAGTTATTAACCAGGGTGGGGGTAACAACTTCTAGGGCTTCATATAAAAGATGATGGTTACTGCTGATATGGGAGTGAATAAACTTGACGGCTAACTGTATATAGATTTCTCTGTGTCTCCTCTAGATCTCTTGTGCAATTGTACTACGTACGGACTTACGGTCATGGCGACAGACGCCGAAATTGAAGCCTCACTGCTCTCGGAACTGGCAGACACCAAATATGCCTGTTCATCCTTAACGCGTCTCAATGGGGGAACAGCTAATTTCGTCTACCGGGGAGTCTTAACAAAACCTGAGTCTATTGGAAGTACGGAGCAAGAGAAACCGAACGTTATCATCAAACATACGACGGACTTTGTGGCTTTGAATCGAGAGTTCAAGTTGGATGGTGAACGATGTGTAAGTTAAGCCTTGCTGTGATGTATATTAATTGCTGATGTACGTATCAGGTTTTCGAAGCTCTGGTACTGAAAGGGTTGAACCACTTCTCCCCAACACGAGATGTATCACTCTCACCACCGATCACGGTCAGGACACCAAGGTTATATGATTTCAACCAGTCAACCCATACACAGATAATGGAAGACCAGCCAGAAGCCTCAGATCTCAAGACATGGCTCTTATCGCCGGCAGGGATGAGCATTGATAAACCGGCCGCAAAGGCCATTGGGCATGCACTGGGCTCATGGCTGGGCTCGTTCCATGCTTGGATATCGCACGACGAGCAAATAGCCCTCAGAGACAAGCTGTCCGAAAATAAGTCAATGCAACAGCTCAAATATGTCATCAACTATAATCAATTAGTTAGTATGATTGATAGATACCCTCACATCCTGGAGGAAAGCCGTTCCGTGTTTGAGAAAGTCAGAGCATATGCATCTGAGGAGCTATCCACACATACATCCAACTCTGCCAGCAATGGAGACGACAGCTGGGGCCCTATCCACGGCGACTTCTGGACGGGCAACATCCTCATCAACCACGAGCAGCACAACCTCTTCATTATAGACTGGGAAATGACCCAGTTAGGAATGCGCGCCCTAGACCTAGGCCAAGTCCTCGCCGAACTCTACGAAATCAAACAATTCCGAAACAACGATGCTGGTATCTGGATCATGGAGGGCTTAGTCGAAAGTTATTCTTTGCTTAACGAGGAGCAGGCGTTTAGGGTTGCGGTGCATATGGGTGTTCATCTGGTGTGTTGGAGTGGTGTGCCCGGTTGGGCGACGCCGACTCGGGTTGAGGATGTGGTTAGGATGGGACGAGATATTATTGAAAAGGCATGGGGGAGAGACAGAGAGTGGTTTGAGAAGGATGAGACGCTGAGCTTTCTTTTTAGATGACAACCTTAATGTAGTTAGAGTGCATAGATTGTTCTATTCATACAATTTCGAGCTCTTCCCTGCCAGTTAGTGGCATTGCAAATGGCCTGCTAGCCCTCTTAAATTGCCTGAGCGGGCTGATGGTGCCTATCATTGCAGCGACTTGTATGTTGGCATTGATAACAATACCCTGTACGGATTTCGGCGGCTCTGTTTTCATGGTTGTTGTAGCTGGGTTGATAGTTTTAATAGACCAGGGATGGGGCTGCTGCATGATGGCTCTGTGTGACATGATTGAGAATGGTGTGCAACTTGCATGTATAACAACAGTTTCGATCATGGCTGTTAGCTATTCAGCTGTCAGCATCAACTTCTTGATGTAGCCAGCCCTAGCCCTAACCCTATGTCCATTTTTAGATGAGACACTTGATGCCTGAGGTTCTGCATGCAATATAAATGATTGGATGGCCTTGTTGCCTGACTCCGCTTGAGGCTTAAGCTAATACACGAGCTAAACCATATCCAGCCACGCCAAGGAAAAATCATCCGATAACTCCGAGACTCAGCCTCCTTCCTCTTTCTGCCTAAAGGAAGCCGGAGTCCGACTGTTGCCTGCGACATTCTTGCTCTGCTCTTTCTACGACCCGTTTGTCATCAACTTCATCTTGATTATATTTCATCAATATCATCAGCACGGATTCGTTCACTCATTCATTCGCTTTCTTCTTCTTCTTCTTCTTCTGGTATTTGACAGTTCAATAATATCAACATGTCGGCCATCGCTCTCGTCGCCGAGCACCTCGTGCGACGCTCCGTTAGCGACACTCCTGATGAACCCTCCGACCCTGAGCCCAAACAGCCTTTCCCCTTCATGGCAGTCATCCTCTTCTACATCACTATTGCCCTCCTTTCCGTCGTTTCCGGATGTATAGGCTACGTCTACG
The DNA here is from genome assembly GCA_001571465.2 of Talaromyces pinophilus. Lineage (NCBI taxonomy): Eukaryota > Fungi > Ascomycota > Eurotiomycetes > Eurotiales > Trichocomaceae > Talaromyces > Talaromyces pinophilus. Next base: position 280,143 of record CP017344.1, on the reverse strand, counting down.
GAAAGGTCGTGACTACTTTAGCCGCCGTCGAAGATCCCAACCCGGACGTCTATGTGCGTATCGACGATGACCACGCTCCGCTCAACCCCGAGAGCACAGGAGATGAAACTGCCCACGTGCCTCCCCAGAAGCCAGTCACCAGCTCCCTCAAGGGCACAATTTCCCACCTTACTGCTCGTGCTGGACGCTTGGCTCCATTCCGCGGCCTTGTTCTGTACATCCTAACTGGTATCGCCATCAGCATTGTCACTTCTCCTATATCCGCCAGCTTCCGCATCTTTGGAAGTGCCGTCGCACGATTCGTCGCTGAGATCCTTCTGGCCAACTTGAGAGTCGCTTGGATTCATATTGTCATCTCGGAGCCATCCACCAAGTCGCTCTGGTCTCGCATTCCCTCATGGCGCAGGACATTCATGAAGATCGCCCCTGCTGCTGCTCTTCGCTCTCTCGCTGCTCAGATAGTCACATTTGTTCCCCTCACTATCGCATACGGCACCAAGGTCCTCGAGTATGGCTCTGAGCCTACCGCACGCTCCCCTTATGCTGCTCTTTCCGGTGGCTTTGGTCTCCTCGCGCTCTTCCTCGTCCTCTACATCTTGATTCAAATGCCCGCCGAGGTCATCTTCATCCGTGTCGCTGCTTCCATGCTTCCCGAAGATGACGAGACCATTGTGCCCTTCGACCGGTCCTTCGGCGGCAAGGTCACTCCTGAAATCGTTGGTGGTCAGGGTAAGATTGGCATTGTTGACGCCTGGAAATCATTCAGCTGGGGCTCTCGCATGCGATTCTTGACTGTCGTCGGAAAGGTTTTCCTTCTCCAAGCCGCTCTTGGTTTGTTGTTTGGTGTGGTTCTCTTCGCTGAGATACTCATCTTCTTCGGCAACAAGGGTTTCGTTGACGTTAGCGCCTAAGGAAGTAAGGGGTTTCCCCTAATATATAATCGATTACCAGTCTTGTATATGCCGACTTGGATCATCCTTTGAACCGGTCAAATCATCGTTGGTGGCTGATGCTGTGTGCTACTACTGCTACTGTTTCTGCTACCGCCATTCCGTTTTTGCATAGTTTGTCTTTTTTTCCTTGGAGCGTATCTATATATATGCATTGAGAATGAACAATACGTATATCAGATTATGATTTAATTACTTTTAAAAATAAGCTCGTAGATGTTCGGTTGAGTGGCGCGAGAATAGCCTCAGGGCAAAAGTGGCGGTGGGACGCTTCCGGCACGAGCCCCGCGAGGATTCTTTGACTAGCCTCTACGAAGACTCCCAAGTTCCCCTTCTCTTTTTGCGTCTACGTAATCCTCGCTATAACATTTTGCTCTTATTCGCTCAAAATTTTATAATCACAATTCGTATGTCGCGATCTCTGTCGATGTCGATGCGATAAGAACTCACCCTGATAACCCGACCCCACCGAACCCTCATATCACCGAGAACAAGCCTCAAGACATACAACAACAAAATGGCCACCACAGCAGCTGGGCGCATGCTCACTCGCCAACTGGCACAAATGCAATCCGACAAGGACATCCCCGGCATCAGCTGCGGCCTCGTCGACGACAACAACGTCTTCGAATGGGAAGTCATGCTCATGATCTCCGACGACTGCAAATTCTACGGCGGAGGCTTCTTTCGAGCCCGACTCACTTTCCCTCCGGAATATCCTCATATGCCTCCCAAGATGAAATTCGAGACTCCCATTTTCCATCCGAATATTTACCCGAACGGTGATGTCTGTATTTCGATTTTGCATCCTCCCGAGGAAGATAAATATGGCTATGAATCGGCTGCGGAGAGATGGTCACCCGTGCAGACGCCAGAGACTATCCTTTTGTCGGTTATTTCGATGCTGTCGAGTCCCAACGACGAGAGTCCCGCCAATGTGGAAGCTGCGCGGCTGTGGAGGGATGATCCGAAGGAATTCAAGAAGCGAGTGAGGAAGTGCGTCAGGGATAGTTTGGGAGAGGACTAGATTGATCGGCTTATGATATTGCATATTCTTTTCAACTCGTTTTGCAGCCATTCTCACATGGATTATGGACAGCGGTGTATGGTGTTTGATTTCGTTTTATTGGGTTTTATGGATATGTTTTTCGATTGGGTTCATAGCTTGGTGTTGTCGATACCTACATCACAGGGACGAAGGCATAATCCGAATTGGCATGACAATCATTGAACGATCTTGAATTTTGCTCGAGCAGGATTGATTTCTGATTCCGATTTGAAGAATCATTTTTGATTCTTTAAGCGTACCATTTCTGTTGGGGTCATGTCGATGATTATCAGCACTAATCATACTGCATGTATATTGATGAATGAAGATAATTCCACATTACCAATCCTTGTGCTCTCTATGCAATAACCAAACAATTTCATAGAGAGATTCTAAAACTTCCAAATCATCTATGTAGAAAGTATACAAATTCTTCCCTGAAGTTAAAGGCGTCCAGAATGTGCCAAGCCTTTGTCAATTGCTGCCTCAGGTTGAAAGAAATGGCTCTTTCCGTTCGCAAATTCAACTTCTCACTTGTCATTCATCAGTCACTGTTTAAAATGTAGCAAGAGCCTCAAAGAGAATTTCTCGACTGTCACAATGGCAGAAGCCCTCGATCTCAACCTCTACCCGTCGTGCTACAATTGTCTAAGCTGGTCTGACGATGGCGAGCTTGCGGTAGCAGCTGGAGACGCGGTCCATCTACAGGTACTCTCCCTCAAAACAAACAGACAATGTCCAACTAACCATGTAAGCTGCCCCAATGGAAACCAAAATATGTCCATCCCCTCTTCAAAAAAGAGAAATCAATGCCCTGGACTTCCACCAAGGTCCGCACTAACGTCTTCACCCACCAAGAATGGAAAGTCACGCTGCCCACCGGCCGAGATGAATTCTCCATCGGTGCCGAGCAATCACTAAGCACCGTGTCTCAATTGGCCTGGTCAAATCAAGGTCTGGGACTGCATCGGCGGTGCGTGCTTGCTGTATTGACATCTAATCTTTTATTGTCGTTGTATGAAGCGGATGGCCAGAGGCGGAGCTGGTCTCGCGTTTGCGTTGTCAATAAAGCGCTTGAGAAGTATTTTGAATCGAAAGGCAGACCCAAATCAATTGGCGCGTCTAGAATTCGGTCATTTGCTTGGTGTCCGCCGTTAAAGAATGATGCTCGTGGCGAGGATGACCGTGCAGATGTGCGATGGGGCGAGCAGTTGCTTACCATCGCGACGGATAGCAATGATGTTGTTCTTGTTCGTGTGAAACGGAATCATTCGTCGAAGGTTTTTGGATGGAGGTACTCTATCGATGTCATTGATCATATCGCATTGGGAAATCTGCATAGGCAGTACAGTTTGATTCCTAAGGGGTCATTGTGGGCTGATGCATTGAGCTCCAAGGCCAGGATACAGAATATTTCGTGTGGTCCTTGGAGTAAGACTGGCGACGAACAGAATGGCTTGAAAGACTCTAGGCTAGAATCTCATGCCATGATTGCGCTAGTGCTTGCCGGTAACTTGCACCTGGTCAATGTACATGCCGGTATGAGTTTTCAAGATGGATTGACTGTCTCGGTTGAAGGGCATCTGACGCACAATACAACTGTGTTATCTTCCAGAGTAATGGAATCTATCAACTTCACTGGACTACTACAATGGATTCCTGTAGTATGTCTAGATTGCATCCATAGCAGATTCAAGTACTGACGAGAATAGGACGAGACGAGAGTCTTGCTGGTATCAGGCTATGTTGGTGGACGAGCCACACTTCGCTTTGACCAGAATGCATACGTGAAATCATCCATGCAAAGGGAAGTTGATGAGAACAACATTATCTTCCACCAACGGTCATTCCATGACCAAGGATATAACAGCATGGGTACTATGTATTCGCAGTACAATGAACCTATATCTGGTATGTCTATCCTGATCATACCAAACACACATATTAATTGGAAATAGGAATCGTAGCACCGGAATCATCAACAACCTCCCACGATACTCGCACAATCTATCTAACAACTCTTGGCCGCTTCTCCGAAGCAACCCCTCTCTCCACGACCGGCACACTACTAGAAGAGACTCTTTCCAAGTCCCAACTCCCTTGGCTAGACCAAGTAGAACGCTACAGACAACGATACAGCATTCAATACGAACTAGGCGACATGAGCATCGTACGAACATGGGGCCTCGCCACATTTGATGGCTGGACTGCCGTTGCCTTCACGATGCATCCAGGAGACGTGCTCGAATACACCATCAGAGCCGAGGAGAGTACTATCATTCTGTTCACGCCGCCGGAACCTGGTGCGGTATTTCCCAAACCCGCTGATCTATCGGACGAACGAATGACCATGAAGCGCGATGAGGTCCTAAACTATCTCCTGTCTTCAGTCGATAGACTCCAACAGAGTGATCTACGCTCAGCCAAGCTCATCTATTCAGCATGCGTATGTGCGATCAACGCGAATTATGGAGCTCAGCAAGAGATATCCAAGAATGCGGACTTGCTAAACCTAGCCCATCAAGCATTGACACATCTATCGACCGTTTTCGACCTCTCCATCGACGAGGAATTATCATATTGTGATATAAACAAGCCCACCACCGACCCTGTACTCGGCCACTCACCAAAACCAGCATCCGTACTAGAAGGACCGACAGGCTGGATCTATGAAAAGTGCCATACATGCTTCCGCCGCGGAAAGGGGGACGTAGGCCTGAGCTGGCGCGACCAAAATACAACCATTTGCGAGAATGGTCATACCTGGAGTGCGTTTTCTCTTCTCTTTCTGATTTCTCACAATGCTAACCATTGTCGATGGGGTAGATCGATGCGCCCTAACCTTCCTTGCAATTCAAGAACCGTACATTTCCATGTTCTGTTCTGTATGCGACATGAGCGTCCTCTCGCGAAACGAAGGGATTGATTATACCCTGATAGGACTGGAACAGTCAGCCCAGGATGGGAATAGGAAGGAAGTCTATGATTCTCTTTATGATCGATATGATACTTGCGCGTATTGTGGCGGGAAGTATCAAGATGAGTAGATAGGTAGCTTAGATTTAGTCATAGGAGAACTGTGAAATCTACAAACAAGTTCTAGAGAAAAGCGAGGAACGAAATATTTATATTGAAGGTATGTGCAATCGTATACTATACTACAAAGATTACTTAATATAAGGCGACCGACTCCCAATCGCGCTCCCATTACTAGCACACCAGCATTTGCCCTCGCCTTCCCGCTCAACTTGGACGACTATGTCCATGTTCTTGTCGCTGAGGAACTCGACTGTTCGTCGCCGGACATCTTCGAGATCGGCGTTGCGGGATGCGATGATGTGGATCATGCCGAGGATTTTGGGATCGGAGGTGTGTTTGTCATGGCTGTGATCATGGCTATGGTCGTGGTCATGGTCATGATCGTGGTGGTCGTGATGGTCGTGATGATCATGGTCGTGATCATGGTGACTATGAGAGTGGCCATGGCCATGTCCATGATCGTGTCCGTGAGCATGACCGTGCCCAAACGATGTTGAAGTATCGTCCAACCAAAACTTAGGCACGGTATACCCAACCACTCCTCTTAACGTGCTTACTCCAGCGAGAGTATCTCTCAAATTATACTCCACATCAGCCGGCATAGCAAGCAACAACGACGACGCAGTGCTCGATACAAGCGGAACAGCGGAAGCAAATATGAGTATCGCAATGAAGCAAGATGCAAGAGGATCAAAGCCCGACCAGCCGTAAAAGTGTACCAGAATGGTGGAAATGACCACCGCCACTGAACCGAGTGTATCGGCCAGAATGTGCAAGAAGATACCGTGCATGTTCTCGTTACCATGAGAGTGGTCATGACCATGGCCATGATCGTGGCCGTGTGCGTGTCCATGGTCAAAAGCCATGATACCGACAAGATTAACAGCAAGACCGGCAATACTGACAACCAGCAATTCCTCAATACGTCGCATCTCGCTGCCAGAGGTCAGTCGCTCTACTGCCTCATATATAATTTCCAGACTGATGATCATCAGGAACACTCCGTTGGCGAACCCGGACAGGGTATCAACTTTGCCATAGCCGTATGGGAAGCGTACGCTGGGAGGCCATCGGCTCATGACTGCAGCTGATAACCCTACTACAAGAGCGAGACAGTCGAAGAACATGTGGATACTGTCACTGAGAAGACCGAGCGATCCGGTAACGAAGCCGTAGGCTAATTGGACAAGCATAAAACCAAAGTTAAGACTATTAGATTAGCAGACATGTCCAGAGTGTGAATTAAGCAGACGAACTTACCACATAAAGTAGAAGATCTTGCGCGAGTCTTCCTTGGATAGAATGCTGTGTAGAATTGGCCAAGACTCGCCATGCTTCAGAAGGAATTTCGTCATGGCAGATAACTCGGTTTTTGTAGGTGTGACCTCGCCCGGTTTGGGATCATCGAAAACGGCAGCTAAATAACACAAGGCAGCCAAGATTGACCAGGAAATGTGTGCGACACGGCTGCTCTCCTCATGAGGCACTGCACTTGTTAAGACAAGCACCAAAGCCGTCGTAATAAAACCAACTTTCTGGCGTGATCGTAATCCTGCCGGTGAAGTAAATGTCATTGAAAATGCAAAGGTGAGCGCAATGAGTATGGTTTTTATAAAATCGTATGCGCCGAATGGCATTTTGCCCCCACGGAACGGCGCTACCAGAATACAAAACAAGCCAACAGCTCCGCCAGAGGCTAAAGTGAGCTGAATGTCTTCGGGAGATGCTATCAGCGGGACGCTTGATAGAGCAGACGCTTGTTGATTAACGAGAGCCATTAGACCATCAACAAGCTGGGATGCTGAGTTGATATCAGGCTTCTGTACTGCCGGGATGGAGTCTCTTGGTGTCGCAAAAGGTGGACGAAGAACGAAGATCGAAATAATTAGTGCAATGTATCCGCGAAACGGTTGGGTATCAACAGGAAAATCATATCCAAGAACATTCAAAACGATAAATAAAAACAGCACAAATAGGGAAGCCTTTTTATTTCCTAGCTTTTCACGCAGCTTACCACCATTCCATTCGACCTGGAATATAGTGGGAATGCCTGCCGCATAGGTCAGACTCAATGCGAGAGCCACCATTGTACCACCAATGACCATGCCGGCATATATAGGTAGTATTAGAGATAGAATCCGTAGAAGGGATTTTTGTGCAGAACCGATGCTAAGCTGGAAGCCTGACCCGTTCTGAAGGCTTTGACCGGCGCGTTGTCGTCGAACCAATGCGATTCCGCCAATTGAGAGCATTGTGACAGAGACCAATACCAAAGTCCTCCACCATACTGTATCGACCGCGGTTTCTGGAGAGTACGTTTTCAAGAACTTTTGCTTCGCGGCTGCGGTTTTCAACATGCGCCATACTTTGTGGGAGGTTGGAGCTGTGTATTGCCTCATGTACCATGATAGCAGCGACCACGGGATAGCTGTTAGAACACCTGTGGTAATTTCATAGCTGTATAGAGATTAGTAAATGTTACTGACCAGACGACCAAGGCCTCACCAACCTTAGGGGTATATTCTCGAAGCCCTGAAAGGGCGTTGTGTAAGCATCCGAAGTTTTGGTCCCTGATATGGGAGACTCGTCTGAGCTTCCTATTTTGGCACTGACCACCGAGTGTGAATGTCCGTGGCCATGGCTGTGGTTGTAGCTGTGAGAACGAGAGTGGTTATGATTCGAGATCAGACTTGGAGTATGACTATGGTTATGGCTGTGCGAATGACAATGAGAATGCTCGGCTTCGTGGTGATGATCGTGACCATTCGCGGCGTGTACGACAGGTTCGGATAGTTCATGCTCTTCTTTCTCGACAGTCGGGGTCATTGTCGAGGCAGTTAATTGCGACCAGTTGCCAGAGCACATGTGTCCTCGCGCTGGCCGTCGGCTATGCCCGAAAGAGCCTGCAGGCATATGTGTAGGTCCGGACGTTGACATCGCTGATTACCCTTTGAGAGCAGATATCACGGACGAGCTTCGGCGCACACGGGTCGACTTTGTTCACGACATGGATCGTTCATAGATTGACCGATCTGGAGCGGGGAGGGTCGCGCAGTCAATTGCGACTCGGACACAAGGGCGGAGGGAAGCAAGACAGCGAAAGTCGGATGGTGAGGATAATTAGACTATGAGATCATGATAAATTGCTGGATTTGAGTATTTTGTATAAGACAATTGAAATTGACAGCTTCCGAGCAGACCCCTGGAGGATCTTCACAGATCGAAAAGCGAGCGTCCCGTTCATGGGAACCTTGGGGGACCCGCCTCAGCCAATCACAGCGCTCTCCATATCATCGGCAGCCACGTGATATCGAGTATATAAACCCTAACCCTAGCCCTTTTTGGTCCAATTCTCCCCTTTTTGTAAACTTTTGTCAAGACTATCGTGATTTCAAAGTCTTCTCATTTTTATGACTAGGCTACAAGAATACAGACACGGTTTTTGACGGGTACATGATTTGATTCTTATAAAACTGTATTTCAATCAAGGTACTGAACCAAACACGAAGTAGACTAGTCACAGCTGGGCAGTTGCTGCGTATTTGATGCAACCTATTCCAACTGAGGATGAGTAGGAAGAATGAAAACGAAGAGGGTTTGTCGAGAGCGATGAGATTTCTTCATTTTCCCGTCTCATATAAAGGAAGGTACGTTTGGCGAGTCCTCCTGAGAGCATAGAGCTTCTAGAAATAACAACATAGTTAGGAGGGTATTGGATAAGCCAAATCAGACAAGACACTCTCATACATACCTCAGAAAAAGGTACGGCAACAGCCCCAATTACCTGTCCTACATACAGAGGCCACAAGGTGTAAGCAGCATAGGTCTGCAAGGAGGGCGAAGAGACATTGAGCAACAAATAAATCAAAGCGATGTTTGGTGCGACGAAACCCCCGATCACAGAATTGCTGCGTATAAGAGGCGAAATATGATCTAGACACGACAGCCATTGCCACATCCCAGTCCCCCAAACGATAGCTAAGCCGACAAAAAGAAAGAGCGTGACAAGTACAAAACCGAAGTGCTCATCAGAAGATCGTTCTTCATAAGGAGTGTTCCAGTAGGAAGAGTTCAAGTAAACATGTAGCAGTGTGGTTGGAAAGCACATCTGTCCTAGGCCGATGGCGGCCATGGACCTGTATAGCCGCTGGGTCTTAACTGCGCGTGTTGATGCGGCCATCGTGTTGGTTTACGCTGGGTGTGTCTTGTTTCTGGTGTTGTAATAATTACCGGTCCGATAGAAGAAGTTATCAGCTTGCGTCTAATACAAACTGTTGGAGAGTATGAGAATTGGATGAATTCGGAGAATCTTTTAAAGAAAAAAACTCACCGTAGGCATCCATTGACTGTCGCCTAATCCTCCATGGATATGTGCTTAGTAAACTTGAAATCAACGTAAATGACGTCTATCAAACGACATTATAGAGCTAACTCTAGGCAAAGACTGTATAAATCCATGGATACAATCTATCGGCTATGACTGAGCAAATATGGTTGACGAGCAGCCCGGGAGGTCTGAATGTCTTTCTGATATTGATGTACTACATGTACATGTCCCTATCGTGCAACTAGAACATTAGAATGCCTTGTAAGGCAGTAGCCAGACAGTCGCTATAGTCTTATGGTGTTTGTATGACCCGTAGAAGACCTTATGGCGGCGATCATTTTCGGCCAAAGGTACACCACGGCTGATACGAATCAAGATACAGTAGAACCTGACTATAGTGAGCAGAAGGCCTTCCAATCTCCAGATCCCGACATTTAGAAATTTGATTTATATGGCAATCGGGAGCACTTTGATATATCAACCGATCTGATCAATGACAATTTGGAGCACTCTCCATATTCATATGAATCATATGTAACCTGAAATCAATATAGTATAAGGGGTCTTCTGTTCGTTTGTCAGGTTCTAATGTATCGGCGTTCCTCCCGAATGTAACCAAGTCAAGCGTGGAAAGCTTGATTAGTCTGCCAGCCTTCTCTACTATATAGATATGGTTAGTGTTTTTAATTTCAGGGGATCGTTGTGGCAGGTTGCCTAATTTGCCCAGCTAGACTTGCTGTCTATCAGACACACTCCTCAATTTCTCCTCCTACCCTACGGAGCATGGCAAAATTTTCCTGAGCTTATTCAATAAGTCTGACCCGGCTGGTCAAAATGGTTGGCAACAGCCGTTGGAAGTACAGTTGGGAAGGCAGAAAATTCATGGCTGGGAAAGACAACGTTACAATCCGATCACAATTGTCGGATACGGATACGGCAGCCTCCTAAAGAATGGGATTCTTGAACGAGCGTCTCCGCGATGTCCAGCTTTTCGAGGCTAGATCTCTTATGGGTCATTGAAATGATTCCATGAACGTCGCGTCTGGATTCTGTTTTGCCTACCCTACTGTTGGAACTCAACGATCCTCTTTCCGCGCTGGAACGGTGCACATTCTGCAACGCTCGAAGCCGGCCCCAGAACTCTTTGTTGTACGTGTTTCAAGACCCGCGAATAGCTTCATATTCCTTTTTCCTATGGTCACCGCTGTACGGATATTGACACAAGGATACAGTGGCATCCTACAGCTGTACGTACAACCGTACAACGCCCCAACGTAGGCCTATATATGCCAATGTCCCCCATAGCTAGTTCTAGAAATTAGTCATCAATTTGAAGTTATTTTACATTGATTAGTTCATCCTTGTAGGCTTATCAGACTAGTATTACACCAACCCTAGCTTCATGTTCTGAAATTGGGTTAAATAAACACTAATCAGCGAGTGCACAGATACCATTAGGCCTTGCTCCGATTCTACAGATTGGATGAAAGAACGACCAAATATCTGCAACAAAAGGGGGTATTTTGTATATAAGAAGCTCCTGAGAGAAACAGTATTCTACCTAGATGAGAGGACATGTAGCAGTAGAAAAATGGATGAAAGTGGCTGGACGAAAAGCTGCGCGCATACTAGAATCCAGTACGGTATTATAAAGCAAGGTAACAATACATGATCCCAATTTATATCATCGAAATAAAGCTCATTAGTTGAGCTGATGAATAGAATAAACCATTGAATGAGTTGGAGAAGCACCTGAGAACAATTTTTACCCTTTTAGATGATAATAGGCGAAAAAAAGGGGCTAGGGTTAAGGCTTGGCTTCATTGTTAGCTAGTCAAAAGAATCAAAATTTGTGTATCTCCCTCGTTCCCTCCACTCCCTGGCTTTGGACGATAGGCCCTCAGGATTGATTTCTACATTTGAGGATGGAAATGGCAGCTCTCTCTCTTCCAGAGCAAGAGAGTGTTCCAATAGGAACCGTACCATCCATCCATCTAGTCTGTGGGATTCTGTGGACAACAGACACGTATTTTGAAAGACCATTAATCGATTGATCTACAATAAAGTCAGTTATAAGGACAGAAAATGGCGAGTGTTCATAGTACCAATGCTGATGTGGCAGGCCAATATCGCTGAAGCTCTACTAGAGCCTCGAAATTGGCGCTGAGCTCTCGGCGCGCTCTCGGAAGTTCTTCTACGTCACCGAAGAGCATTGTATGCAGTAAAACTGAAGATGAGACAGTCGTCATATGGCCGACGGTAGGGCAGTTGGACACACATCCCTCCAGCTGACGGGATAGTTGGAGCAGGCTGCTAAAGGATGATGCGTGGTGCTTGCAGCGAGCAACATAGGAGCGGTAATTTGAAGATGAGATTTGCTTATCTTCGAGAAAACGGAAATAGAGTAGTGTTGAATAATGATGATAGGCTAGATGAAGAGAAATGAACGGCCCCCCTAGACCATTATGCTGGTAGCCATGAAGGTTCTGTATGGTGAACTGCATATCGGCCGGGAGCATTTCACTCCAGAATTCTAGCCTTTGCTGAAGGCCCGCAAAAGCTTGGTTTAACTCTACAGTATCGGCATTACCCCTAGCAACCCGGCGATTCAAATCCTGTATCGGACCATATAGGCGGACAAGTGTGATTAGGTGGGCCCAAATTCCGGGTTTCCAGGGCACGTCTAGCGTTTCCTGATCTGATGAAAGCGAGCGAAAGGTCATTTCATCCATAGGAAGGTCACAAAATCCGCCGAGATCCTCTATACGACGAGACAAGCCGAGTCCTGAAAAACACCAGCGATCTGCTATATAAAGCGACCACCAGACTCTCCGTGCTGTCTCGCATTTAGTGATGGTACCAAAAGAAGAGCAGGACGAATCAAGCTTGATAATTTCGGCCATGCTGGCGGCAATCCCTATCCACTCATTAGTAGCTGTAGCCTCCGTCTAACGTTAATAAGCAGATATCGCTTACGAACGAATAATGCTTCCGACGAGGCCTGATAATTCCCGGAGCTCAAAGCTGCAATTAGAATGCTTGTCTGAATATTCTCAAGGCAAACATTTTCAAGGTCCGCTTGCAGTAGTCTCTTTGCTTCCGAGGTCAAGCGGGTCTCTAGGCTGCGACGGTCAAGATTTGACGAGAATTTTGACCCGATGGCACAGATGGCACATAGCAATGCTCCACCAATAGCGCCATTGCGTAAATCAGACCGCAGTGTTGCCGGATGGAAAATGCTGTGTCGTCGGTCATGGACCCTTTCCAGGTAAATTTCAACGAGCTCCACAGTTATCTCCCAAGGCAGGTTCGGCGGATTCTCGCATTCACTACGTAGTGTAGGTGGTGTAGCTTGCTCCTCGCTCGAGATCGGCTCGGCAAATGAGGAAGTGTGGTCTCTGGTTTGACGTCTTAATTGAGCACTGCACTTCAATTTTCTATGCTGGCAAGATTCGCAGCACTCGCCAGGCCCTGGACGTATACATTTGCGCTTGGACTGCCGGCATTGAAGACACGACCTCGCAGCCTTCATAGCTAAACCTCGGAAATCAAGAGCTGAAAGGTTTATTGCCGTATCATATATCGGAGAGAGAAGTGAGGAGTATTTACGTGGGCTTTGGTCGGACGAAGCAATCGCCTTTCGGAAATGAAGATCACTGATTGGTTTTTTATCCATCTTCAGTGGAGACTGACAGAGACAGGGATCGGAGTTTGGCACGTATGATTGGACAGATACGATCTATGAATATCATTCATACTGATGATCCTTGGTGTTTTTTATTCTTTATGATAGCAAATATTAGGGCTCTGGATCTTATGGCAAGCGCTGAAATTGTCCTCGCCCTGGATTTCTAATCCAGCCATATCTAGAGTGCTGAGTGTTCTTGACGACAATAACTCTCGTTCCAAGATGTATAAAGACTCGGGCTACTCGCCCAGTCAGTGCTAACCAGATTTACTCTCACCTCACCACACAGCGATACCTTGGTTCTGATCCCTGGATTCATACTTAAAACGTTCCCCAATTACCGCCCTTCCACCATGTCTAGCCTTTTGGAGCCCGTCACCATTGGCGGGAAGCTTTCATTGAGAAATCGCGTAGTTATGGGTTCTATGACAAGGAACCGCTGTGTGGACAACTACAAGCCGGGCCCAGCGCAGGTCAGGCACTACGCTGATAGAGCTAGAGATGGTGTCGGGCTTATTGTTAATGAAGGCACTTTTGTCGATTGGACTGGCTGTGACTGGAAATACGCACCCTTCATGATCACTGAGGACCACGCCGAGGCCTGGCGAAAAGTAACAGATGCAGTCCATAAGGAAGGGGGAAAGATATTCTTTCAGGCCTGGCATGCCGGTACAGTTATGGGGTACTTGAGAGTTTGATACCATCCATGTTACTAACTTCCAATAGGCCGCGTCCAGCATGACCAAATGCCTCTAATGAAAGAAATGAAAGGTCGAGTTTTGGCGCCATCCAGCATCAAGGCCGAAGGTGGCAAATACCGTGACCTACCAGGCTTGCCTGTGAGACATGACTCCGGGCTTATTCCATCGAGATTATTACTGATTCTGTCTGTCAGGGGCATACGGATAATGTTGAGGCTATCCAGGATCCGAGAATAGTTGTTGAGACCTATCGACACTCCCTACTACTAGCTAAAAAGGCTGGCTTTGACGGCACGGAACTGCTGGCTCAAGGGTAAATAGACCCAATAAAATCCTGCTTCGATGAATAATGTGTACTGATTATGTTGCATGTTCCCTGCGCAGTGGTTATTTGCCCCATCAGTTTCTCAACTCGTAAGTCTTTGTGCGAAGGGCTTCAAGGGTTCATAAAGTGTTAACCCACAACGCAGCCGTGCCAATAAACGAACAGATGACTACGGTGGCTCAGTTGAAAACAGGTGCCGATTTCTACTAGAGATTGTCGGTGCTGCTAGCGAGGTGTTTGGTGGACCCGAGTTTATCTGCGTCAAGCTCAACCCAACGGATTTCTTCAATGATTCAATGGTCGAATTTGAAGAGATGAAAGAGACATACACCTACCTGATCAAGAAGCTAGTCTCATGCAAGGTGGGGATTATCAATATTTCTCGTCGTGGAGCCGACCTTCACGGAAAGAGTAGTGACTTTTATAGCCTTTTTGTTAGACCAGAGGGTTATCCTGTACCCAAAGGCTACGATCCGGTTTTGGACTTCGGATCCCTTGTCAAATATCCGGGAAGCCCTTCAATGCTCATGGCTAACCATGACTATATGGTAGAGGAAGCCAACAGACTAGTCAAGGAGGGAAAACTTGATCTCATTACATTCGGCCGGCCGTTCATCTATAATCCCGATGTTATCTCTCGCATACGCCACGGCGTACCTTTTTCAGAGAACGATCGTAGCAATGATGTCTACTATGGCCCGTACCAAACGCCAGATGAAAACTACAACGACTGGCCCGCCGCCACTATATGAGGATATTGAGCATATCTTCAAAAGGCCGTCTGAATTCAAGTTCTAATGCACGAGTTACTTATGTGGCCCACAATATCAACCAAAGACAAGGTCCTCTGAGGTTGATTTCCTAAACACCCTTATTCCATGCCTCGATAACGGACAGTGTTCATAGACTCTCAATACTGATTAGCGGCGTGGTTGGCAAGATGTACTTAGGAAGGCATGAATAATGACATGAACAAGACCTACTGGAGTAGTGCGTGTGGCAATCCAATGGCTATTATCTTTCCGATTTTGCAATATTCAGTCAAAGACCTCAAATCGTTTGAGAGGAAGGGAGATCGGAGTTGTTTCGTTGGTAGCTTGCTTCTCGGCCTGTTCTGGTCAAGTATAGCTAGGTATGATGGCTATTACAGGCTGTGTACTTAAGACGGGTTGCATATCAACAAGGATGTTGCCCTATTGACACTGCTTTGCCCTTTCAAGCCCATGCTCTCTGACTCATGCCAGGATTACCATCAAATCAGGGCGTGAAGATTGTTTTGCGGGTGTTACCGCTCAATACAACTTCGACCGGGCAATAGCTTTGTATGGGCGTTATTGTTGAATTGAGGATCCGCACGGAGCCATATTGGGTAACGCACCTCTGTGCACAAAGGATCTTTGTTGTATGCAATTTGCTATTGAACGGAAATATCTGATGCACCTGATAGAAGTTCATGTGTGAGTGAGTATTTATATAGGCTCAACCCCCAGTCTTTGATCCTGAACTCTCTTTTTCTCCATCTTACTCGGTTGCCAATACTATCCATATTCGTTGAGCCTTTACACAGACATCCGGCTGTCGTGATCAACCGTCAGCTTTTCTAAAGTACAAGCATACAGCAATCTGAGATACGTCTAGAGTTTTTGATCACCGGATCTCAGCCTGTGATAACAATGTTTGAACAAGTCGAAAAAGCCCTCATCAACCGCGGTCATGTCCACAGCGCTCTAAGCGTACACTGTGTTGCTACGATACTCGAACGATTGTATCGCTCCAAAAAGTAAATATATTGGATGGTTGATCTCTTCGATCACGTGTATCGATCCATGAGCCTAAAGCAGTTTGAGATCCAACACGTCAAGCCCCTGCAGTCTCTAGAGAAACTCGAATATCTCGACGGTACTTTGACACCACTGCAGCGAAACCTGCTTGAACTATGCCGAGAACGTATTCAGGCACTGGAAATAACATGGTGGCATCAGAATCGAAACTATTATGGGCATCTCTTCAACAAACCCGAGGGTGCGGTGACCCCGGAAATCGCGCTCATTTTCCAAGAGGTAATGAGAGCGAATAGATTATATCCAAGAATGATCGAGATGGTGGACCGAAGAGCCCGCGACGCATGCAAGGCCGTTGGTGGTTGTTGCACTTATGGATGTGGGTGTTGTTCCAAGAAAGAGAGCCTGGCGTGCTGATGCACCGTACGGAGGTTTGTGGATGTTGCATGGCAAGGAAAGGCCTTGAGCTCCAGGATCTCTGTTTTAATAGGATGCCTAAGGACAACCTAGCCAGGTATGAGATTGCCGCGGTCTACTTTCTTCGTGTTGGGTTGGAGGGCGTGGCCTACAAGCGCTGAAGGACCGGTTTCTCGTCATTTGTCAGAGTATCGACACATAATGAACTTGTTTTGGGGGTACTCTCCATCCTGAGGGCATTCGCAATGACCACTGGGTAGACGACATGGAGAGAGATGGGATTGATTCTTGGTGCTGATTAGTGATTACTTATTTTGATAGAAAATGACAAGAATGACAGAACTTGATAACATCCAAAACAATCCATCGTCTCCCTCTTTAACCACCTTTCCTATTGTGGCTTAGTGCAGTCGACTGGCAACGTCAACAAAGCTTCGTTCGGCACCAAAGATTTGACTGACCTTCATGACAAAATCGTGTCTCGATATATCCGCAGAGATGAAGAGGATGAATTATTAACACATTTCCAATTAACATCGGCAAGGCTATGAACACGACACACTATCCGAACAAATCGCAATCATGGTCGAGACGGCCATCAGCATTGCCTTCTGGCTGTCTACCTGTTTGACTGTCATCATTCTCGCCTTGCCCTCGCAGTATATTCCAAGGCGTGCGAAAGAGGGAGAAAATCACAATGACCAGGAGAAGGTCACCGTTCAGATCTTGGTCTTGGGAGACATTGGGCGCAGTCCGCGGATGCAATACCATGCATTAAGCATTGCTCGCCATGGAGGCCTGGTGGACATCATCGGATATCAAGGTAAGCGAAGACAATTTTGTACGATTGTACTGCAAAGTGTGTTGACGTGTGTGCGATTGTGATGATAGAATCCGACCCCCACCCCGAAATCACGTCTAATTCAAATATCTCAATCGTTCCGTTACCTCCGCATCCAAATATCCTCCAAACCAGCAACAAGCTACTCTTCCTCGCCTTCGGACCTCTCAAAGTTCTATTCCAGGTTTTATCCTTATGGATATGCCTTGCATACCGTACAACGCCTGCAAAGTACCTACTCGTCCAGAATCCTCCATCAATTCCGACTCTGGCCATCGTTTCCGTCGTTTGCTTCTTCCGACAGACCAGACTCATCATCGATTGGCACAACTTTGGCTACTCAATCTTGGCACTCAAATTAGGCGACCAGCATCCATTAGTTCGGATATCAAACTGGTACGAAAAATTATTTTGTGGATGGGCAACTGCGCATTTATGCGTTACCAATGCCATGGCTCGTGTCTTGAAGGAGGAGTTTGGGATCTCAAAAGCTCCGATTTTGACATTACATGATCGACCGGCGAGTCACTTCAAAGCCATCTTGGACGAGGAGGAGAGAGTACAGTTCCTAGCGTCGCTTGAAGAGGTGACAGCAACCAAAGCCAAGCTGGCGAGTGGAGATGTGCGCGTCCTTGTTAGCTCAACATCTTGGACACCCGACGAAGATTTTTTGGTTCTGATAGATGCTCTATGTCGGTATTCAGAAGTTGCAACGGCTGAAAACACCACTTTGCCGAGGGTTTTAGCCATAATTACTGGTAAAGGACCCCAAAAAGAAATGTATCTCAATGAGATTTCTTCTCGTGAAAAGGCCGGCAAGCTCGAAAAAGTGACTATCAAAACAGCTTGGCTGAGCACGCTTGATTACGCCAGACTCCTTGGGTGTGCATCATTGGGTGTCAGCTTACACACCAGTAGCAGCGGCGTTGATCTTCCCATGAAGGTTGTGGATATGTTTGGCGCTGGTCTGCCCGTTGTTGGATGGAGTCGATTTGAAGCTTGGCCGGAGTTAGTTACAGAAGGCGTCAATGGGCGTGGATTTGGAAGCTCGGAAGAACTGGCCAGTCATCTCACGGATCTATTCGGCAACCCTAAGAAACTCGAGAACCTCAGGAATGGTGCTCAAAAAGAGAGCCTACGCAGGTGGGACCAGGAGTGGGATCCTATTGCAGGCCGACTACTCGAATTGGTGAAGCCTTAAGAAACGAATCGAGAACCGGGTCATACGTGATATTTACACATAACGGCAAAGATGAACATGATACTAATGGAGCGTTATACATTGCATGATATGATAGTTCATTATGAACAAAGAAAGATGGGATGTTATGACACTACTCGACCTGGTCCAATCTCTGAACCACAACGGCTGTTGCAGCCCCACCACCATTACAAATGGCAGCTACACCATACTCTCCAGGTTGCAGTTGGTGAAGCAATGTGGTCAAAATACGAGAACCGGAGCTGCCGAGAGGGTGGCCGAGTGAAATAGCTCCACCGAGAGGGTTAACGCGGGCACCTTGCAAACCGAGAATCTGTTCCTAATTAGCATAGAACTCGCAGCGAGGGGAATGATGGGACAAGATACCTTTTCGTTAGCCTTGATGACGGCGGCGAAAGCTTCATTGAACTCCCACACAGCAACTTGATCCTTTGTGATGCCGGCTCTCTCAAGAGCAATTGGCACAGCCTTGGCAGGCGCGACTGGGAAGTCAACAGGGTCTATAGCGGCGTCGGCAGATGCGACAATGCGTGCGAGAACGCGGCTTCCAGAGCCATATTGCTGCGCAAGTTCCTTGTTCGTGAGCACCAAAGCTGAGGCACCATCGTTCAGGGTGGAGGCGTTTCCGGCGGTAACTGTTCCAGTGCCATCGCGGACAAATGCCGGCTTGAGAGCCTTCAGCTTTTCTATCTGCAAGTTTTCGAATCCTTCATCCTTGGAAATAACCGTCTCGCCTTTCTTGTTCTTAACGGTGACGGGGGCGATTTCATCGGCGAATTTGTTTTCCTTCCAGGCAGCTTGTGCGCGTTGATACGATTGAATGGCGTAATCGTCCTGTTCTTCACGAGTAACATTGTACTTGGACGCAGTCTTTTCAGCACAAACGCCCATGTGGAACTGGTTGTAAACGTCCCACAAGCCATCCTTGATCAAACCATCTTCAACCTTCATATTTCCAAATGCGGGCAATTGACTGGCTCGTGGCAAGTAGTATGGAACCTGGGTCATACTCTCCATTCCTCCCGCAACCTGCGCCTCGGCGAGTCCCAGTTGAATATTCTGAGCGGCGAACACCACTGCCTTCAATCCGGAAGCGCATACTTTGTTTATAGTGATAGCTTCAACTGAGCTTGACAATCCCGCGAGAATCGCAGCTTGGCGGGCGGGGGCCTGACCAGAATTTCCCTGTAAGACCTGACCCATGTAGACATCTGTGATTTTCTCGGCGGGGACATTCGACTTTTCGAGGGCGGATTTGATAGCGACGGCGCCGAGTTGGGGTGCGGAGAGAGAGGCGAATGAGCCGTTGAACTAGAACAAACAACATCAGCAAATTTCAACAGCATTAATTTGGACTAATTGAGTAATTAATTACCTTTGCGACTGGCGTTCGCGCTGCGCTTAGAATATATGCGTCTTGAATCTCCTTTGCCACTGTTCGTGAGGTGCTGAATGATCGTTTGGGCAAGTGGCCCGCATGAAGAGCCAGGCGGCTAGTTGCTCTTGAAGCTTGCATGATGGGGTATATGAATAATAAAACAAGCAAAAAGGAAGAGTCACGAGTAAGCAAGAATGTGCAAGAGCAGTTGAAAGGACAGAATAATGAAACAAGTTGGGGTAGTTGTAGATGTAGGAAGTGACGAGAGGGAATTGTTCCGCCCTTCTTTCCGCCGCTGCTGGCCGGGTAGCCGAGGCTTTCCGCGTCTGATGGTATGTCAACCCAGGTCGTAGTATGTAGGCAGGAATGAAATGCGATTTACTGATATTTGTATCACTCATCTATATCGGGAAAACGGATATAATTTCTGGTACAGAATCTGGCTGGTGTGTAGGGGTAGTGTGTGGTGTTTTGCAGCAGCTATCGTCACATGCTTGCCGTTGATGAAGCTATCGGTGCTCCCCTCCAACGCCGGCTACTCACAGTCTCGGTAGAGTATATCAATATTGAAGACTGTCAGGATGTAATCGATATCTGAGTCAAGAAGCTCAAGCCAGTCAATCATCTAGACTTTCAGTGAAGCAATTTAATGCCTTACCAGCCAATCAAACAAGACTGCTCACGTGCCTTTGTAAAGACGTCAACGCTGATTGGTCCAACGGGTCCAGTTTAGTGCCTTGGTGCCTGAGGACATCCGGACTGATTGACAACGCCTCCACCTTCTGTCTATCACCTTGGGAGTCAGTCATCATCAACCACTTCTCAGACTTTTCTATCTCATTCTTCTGCTAGGATCCCCATTTTGACACACACTTCACACGTGTGCTATTTTCTCCGTCAACACTTCTGCTCAGATCTTGGAGCATTTGCCGCTCTAGCCATATCTATCGTGCCCATCTAGACTCCCCGCAATGTCGACCTCTGCCCGCCGTCGCTTGATGCGTGACTTCAAGGTTTGTTCCCCCTTGCATGCTTCTATTTTATTCTTCCCGTCAATTTTTCTCCTCCAAATTATATCTCCATCAACACGTGCTAACAACGTGCAGCGCATGCAAACAGATCCCCCGGCTGGTGTCTCTGCATCTCCCGTCGCCGACAATGTCATGACATGGTACGTAGATCCAAACTCAACACCCATCATATTGAGTATTTGCTAACGATATTTGATAGGAACGCCGTTATCATCGGACCAGCCGACACTCCCTTCGAAGATGGAACCTTTCGCCTAGTCATGCACTTTGAAGAACAATACCCCAACAAACCACCTGGTGTCAAATTCATCAGCCAGATGTTCCACCCGAACGTCTACGGTACTGGTGAGCTGTGTTTGGATATTTTACAAAACCGCTGGAGTCCCACGTACGATGTGGCTGCTATCTTGACCAGCATTCAGAGGTGAGTTGATCGATTCTTTCTCAATAAAGGTCTTTCTAACGTTATGTGGCAGTCTACTTAACGATCCCAATACTTCTTCCCCCGCCAACGTCGAGGCTTCCAACTTGTACAAGGACAACCGCCGCGAATACGTTAAACGAGTGCGTGAGACCGTGGAAAAGAGCTGGGAGGATTAAACTTGGACAATATCCACTATGACCGATAGCCTTCCCGGCTGCCTCTTTCAATGCTTATGCTGTCCGTGCTCTTTCGACCCTCTGAACAAACATTTCCCACCTGAATAGCTTCAGTTTTGCTTCGGCCTTGCACAGCGCGGAGTTTATGGCGTGATTCACCGCGGCTTGTTTACAAATGTTATTATTTATTCTCTTGTCGGGTTCTGCTGTTCGACTACGACTTTTATAGTACTTTTTCCGTTCGATCAATATTCCTGTTGTTACAGACATATGCAGTTGTTGTTTAGTGTTGCGTTAATGGAGATATCTTGTCAGTATATTCAGATCATTGCCATAGCTATTATTATATATCCGAGCAATGAAGCCCTGAAGCATCCAGCATGCCACCTCGATGCGGGACTACTCCGCGCTAAACCGCAACGGGCTGTTGACTCCACCAAATCGGCATCAACAACCAACTTGTTTACTTAGGCCCAACGGCCATTCTCGACACTAAACTAAACATCCCAAATTCTTCGTGACGTCTATCGCCAATCCCTCCTTCTCGTCGACGTCGCTTTATTCCCTTTTTTTGCTGTTGCATACGACAAGCGGACTCGATTCTTTCAATCCAGCACCCTGGCGCGTGTTTCGTCTTTTGCGCACGTGAACCCCTGACGGCTGATACCGTACCTATTTACGAATTCCCTTTCTTCGACCGCTCGTCTGTCTACAACTAGGCGGTACTGCCGCGATACTCGCTCAACACAGGTGTTGAATACTTGGCTTTTGATATTTTCATTCGGTCCAGTCGTTCGTCTTCAGGTTTCACCCCCCGGCTGGGGTTGCGTTTCTTATTCGTTGGTTTTTCGGAGAGTTGAGCGGTTGCTCACTCAAATTTCAAGATGGCGTAAGTTGCTCATTTATTTACAACAAGAATATTGGGTCGGGTAATCCTAGGAGCTTTCAACTAATTCTCGCTTATGCAGGTCATCATCGAGTCCCAATACTATCAAGGGTACGTCGTCGCCGACGAATATCCGAAGAGTTACATTAACAAGTTATTTCTATAGTCGTCGCGCGATTTCGCCCTCAGAACAAGACTGAACTTGCCCAGGGAGGAGAACCGATTGTCGAATTCGAGGCCAATGACACCTGCAAGATTAATGTAAGCGACCAACTACCATTAGACCACTTTCGCCCTAACAATCGTCTAGTCTAGGGAGGGTACTAGCTCGTTCACCTTCGATCGGGTGTTTGGCATGAACTCGAAGCAAACGGACATCTTCGACTTCTCAATTCGGCCCACGGTTGACGATATCCTTAACGGTTACAATGGAACGGTCTTCGCTTACGGTCAGACCGGTGCTGGTAAATCGTATACCATGATGGGAACGGATATTGACGATGATATGGGCAAGGGTATTATTCCGCGAATTGTCGAGCAGATGTTTGCTTCGATTCTTACGAGCCCGAGCAATATCGAGTATACCGTCCGAGTTAGTTATATGGAGATCTATATGGAGCGCATTCGAGATTTGTTGGTTCCGCAACACGACAACCTACCTGTTCACGAGGAAAAGTCCCGAGGTGTATATGTGAAGGGTCTGTTAGAGATTTATGTTTCTAGCGTTGACGAAGTCTACGAGGTTATGCGCCGCGGTGGAGCAGCTCGAGCTGTTTCCGCTACCAACATGAACCAGGAGTCCTCCCGTTCGCATTCGATTTTTGTTATTACCGTCACGCAAAAGAACGTCGAGACCGGATCTGCGAAGAGTGGTCAACTGTTTTTAGTGGATTTGGCAGGTAGTGAAAAAGTTGGCAAGACGGGTGCTAGTGGACAGACCTTGGAGGAAGCTAAGAAAATCAACAAGAGTTTAAGTGCGCTCGGAATGGTTATCAATGCGCTTACCGACGGAAAATCAACACATATCCCATATCGTGACTCGAAACTTACCCGCATTCTGCAAGAATCTTTGGGAGGTAACTCTCGGACGACGCTTATCATCAACTGTTCGCCAAGTAGCTACAACGATGCTGAAACAATATCGACGCTGCGATTTGGTGTTCGCGCCAAGGCGATCAAGAACAAGGCGAAGATCAACGCGGAGTTGAGCCCTGCAGAGTTGAAGCAACTACTACGGAAAGCTCAAGGTCAGGTCACCAATTTCGAGACATATATTTCAAATTTGGAAGGCGAGTTGCAGTTATGGAGAGCTGGTGAAGCGGTTCCCAAGGAGCGTTGGACACCTGCGATTTCGGAGAACGTGGCACCCAAACCGCCTCGTCCTGCCACCCCTTCACGCCTGCAAACGGAACTGATACGCGCAGAGACACCTAGTCGACCAGATTCGCGGATAGGAGATCGCTCCAGTACGCCAAGTATCGTTTTAGAGAAGGACGAACGGGAGGAATTCTTACGCCGTGAAAACGAACTTCAAGACCAGATCGCCGAGAAGGAGTCGTATATTTCTAACGTGGAGCGAAGTCTTCAAGAAGCCAAGGAAGAGCTGAAGAATCTCAAGGAATCATCTGCTCGAACTGGAAAGGACAATGAGAAGCTCAACACCGAAATGAACGAATTGAAAATGCAGTTGGAGAAGGTCTCATATGAGAGCAAAGAAGCCGGAATCACCATGGATAGCTTGAAAGAAGCCAATGCCGAATTGACTGCCGAATTGGATGAAGTCAAGCAACAGCTTCTCGACGCACGCATGCGTGCTAAGGAAACCAGTGCAGCTCTTGATGAGAAAGACAAGAAGAAGGCCGAACGTATGGCAAAGATGATGGCAGGGTTCGATCTGAGCGTCAATGTGTTCTCGGATAATGAACAGAGGTTGAAGGCGCTAATAGAGAAGGTGGATTCACTTCATAAAGTCAGTGCCGCTGGTGAGGCAGTTGCACCCGATGATATTCTGGAACTTCGGGCTAGTTTGTTAGAAACACAGGGCTTCGTCCGACAAGCTGAGCTTTCGATGAATGACCGAAGCGAAATACATGAGCTGCAGGACGGCAAGAGATTGGATTTGGAGAGGAGGGTTGTTGAGCTGGAGGCCGAGTACGAGGAGATTTTGAAGCGGAACCTGGGCGAGGATGATGTCGATGAGATTCGGGAGAGGTTGGAGAAATTATATGTTGGGCGACGGGACGCTGAGACCAAAGCTGCGGCTGAGCTTAAGATCGAAATAGCTCGCAAGGACGAAGAACTGCTTCAACTACGCCAAAATCTGGCAGACTCACAAGTCAAGGCTGCTGCAAACGGCAATGGCAATGCTGGTGGCGCGGTTGCAATCACCAATAAGACTCTACAACAGCAGATTGCAGATTTCGACAACATGAAAAAGTCACTCATGCGCGATCTTCAGAACCGGTGTGAGCGGGTTGTTGAGCTGGAGATTTCTCTTGACGAGACTCGCGAGCAATATAATAACGTTCTACGGACCTCCAACAACCGTGCTCAACAGAAAAAGATGGCTTTCCTGGAGCGAAATCTCGAGCAACTTACTCATGTGCAACGGCAATTGGTTGAGCAAAATAGCAGCTTGAAGAAGGAGGTTGCCATTGCAGAACGCAAGCTTATTGCGCGTAACGAGCGCATTGCCAGTCTCGAAAACCTGCTGCAAGATAGCCAGGAGAAGCTCACAGCAGCAAATCATAGGTATGTCCATATCGACCACACCTTACAAGATCAACAATCTAACAACTATCACAGATTCGAGGCACAATTGACAGCAGTGAAAGAGAGATTAGAAGCAGCCAAGCAAGGCTCAACGCGCGGATTAGTAACTTCCATGGAGGGTGCATCAGGCCTCAGCTTCGGCGGCTCACGCATCGCTAAACCCCTCCGAGGCGGCGGCGGTGTCGATTCCAACGGCACAACTCACCAAGAACCTACAGCAAAGCGCGGAAGTTGGTTTTTTGATCGAGTGAAGTAAACTTCATCATTGATTGACAAGCCAGTAAGAGTTATTATACGACATGAACCCTCTCCTTGCTATGGTATAGTCACGGTTGTCCTTCTGTTTCTGAAATTATTCTTCCCTTTTTGTCATTCTTGGTGTCGTCGTTTTCGCATCATCATCATGTAACTACAGTAGAACGAGCAGCCTCTCTCCACATTCATCGGTGGTGTTTCTTGTCTAGTTGCTGCTTCACATAGGTCGTCAAACATACCCATCATATATATTGATTACAATTCTATTTGTATTGCTTTATTGCTTCTTTGATCTCATATACTCCATTCATTGACGCTACTGTCTCACATTTGTCCGGTCCGCTATTGAGGCTGCCGTACCTAGGTATCTGTATAGCTCTTGTATTAGGAAGTATGGGTCTTTCCGATACTTAGATAACTAGGCGCCGTCAGAACAAAGCATGCGGACAATTTGGTAACGAGATGAACGGGAGTAAGCAGCCACTCGAAAGTAGCTACCTAGCTAGATTTGCGTCTCAAACCACTCATATTGGCTTTATATGTTGGAAATGAGACAGCCCTGGAGGTGATGACTGTTGCCTTACTCACTCGCCGTAAATACCTATGTATCTTCGATGTTACCTAGGTATATATATGTATCTCTCCGATGTCGGCCAAAAAGTTGCTCCGATCCAAGGACCTTCTCCAGATTGGAATGTCCTTCAACAACGGCCTACTCGGGCTAACCTGAGAATCCGACCCCAAAAACGGCCCCAGAAATTCCTTATCGGCATTATTATCGGTACAGCGTTGATCCTGATCGGGATGGCCGCCTTGACCAATGTGCACAGTGCAGGAGAAGTGGGTCAAGACCTCGGAATACCGGGAACGGTGGAGACCTCCCTACGTTCCGCGCGCGCTGACTCCACTTGCTTCAACGGCCCATGGTGCCATCCCTTTACCGCGCGGTGTTAAGGGTTATAGTGGGTCGTTCGGGGCGGGGCCGAAACAGGAATGAGTGTAATTACGTATACGTACGTACGAACAAACGTCGTAATTTATTTTTCAATATCGAGCAAGGACCCTGAAAATCCATCTGAGAAAGCCGTCGATTTTGTGGAAAGTATAGTTTATGTCTATAAAACTTAGATTTGGCCTAGTGTAACTCTAGAGAGCCCCGTTGCGGGTGTAGGAGCGGATAGTACGTACTTTGTGACGGCTGGCTTGTAACGGCCTTAGGCAGGACAGGATATGTGTACTACCATGGAACGTACGGAGACTGGACGCCTTAGGCTTTTCGATCAACGCATATCCTGGAGGGCAGACAGTAGATTCTATAAGCAATTGTCTCTTCTATCCGTCTAGATTAAGCAGCTACCTTTCGGTATTTGGTATGTAGTCTTACAATGCAATATCAAAATGTTCTCTGGAAAAGAAACTATTCATTCTGACGAACCATCAAAGTCACGCCTCCTGCACCACAATCCACGAACCCAAACTTGGCATACAACGGTGCCCCCTCCTGACTGGCGCTGACAAATATCGGAAGCCCCTGAGAATCAGCTAACTCACAACCCCATTTGAGAAGCATCGACGCAGCTCCCCGCCGTTGATAAGCGGGATGTGTGAGAACAATATCAAGGACTGATAACAGTTAGCGTGGTAGATATCTAACGTTAGTTGAGTACCGTATATACATATATGTTTCTGCTCTCCCATGACACGTTTCCTATTGCTCTCCCCGCGCATCACGAACGCCTCACATTGTTCCGCAGGCATATCAGCATGCCACGCCGGATACCGGGGTCCGCGCTCTTCGGCTGTGGAGAGATCCCATTTTGCATACGCGGCTACTCTGTGGCCATTGTTCGTAGTTGTGTCCGAGTCCACGATTTTTACATAGCGCTGGAACGGCCGCTGGAGTAGATCATATGAAATAGCGTATTCGAGCCATTGACGCACACCAGGCGTATCAGGGAAGAGGACGCGGGATGCGGGGTCGGAAAAGGCTGCGAACCAGATGTCTGCGAGTGCAGAGCAATCTTCGACTACAACAGGGTGGAGTTTGAGTGTTGTCATTTGGATAGTAAATGCTGAAAATCCAGGTTGAACAGGCGAAAGGGTGGGAGTTTGCCTAATGTTGCATAGATCTAGCTTATTCTGCAGCCTGTTTGGTCCAGCCACGTATAGCGTATAAGGTATTATATTATAGGTGTATATATACTTGGGTATAGTATCAAGCCATACATTTCTAGAGGGTATAATTTCACAAATTGGCAGTACCAATCTATATTCTATCCCGGATACCAAATTCTTGAATGATTCGCAAAACTGAGGAGGTAAGTAATATAAGGAAGCCGAAATCATGTTTAGCGATAACATCACGCCTGCTCATGGAAACATCTCCTGGTAAAGGATCTGGAAGGTCGAAGCGAACCGATTTTTCGGCTTTAATACCGCCGGGCGCTGGCGCGCGGTCAATTGCACATTTCAGGAGGCAGTCAAGGCTTCAGCTGGGAACCGCTGGCTGGGCCCATAAAGTGCCTTTTCAAACAAGTAATACCAGATCACCCTGACTTTTAAAGCACATAGCCAGGTCTTCCACATCTCGATTATGCCATGCGTATTCCATGATTTCAAGTGCCTTGTGCACTGTGCCAAAGATACTTGGCGGCTGCAATGCTTTCACCATTGCCCTCAGATGACTTTCCTGTGCTGGCTCAGCCAGGCATCCAGCGACGCAGAATGGCCAAACCATCGTTCGGAGCAATGCAGGGGGTGAGACTTGGCTTAATAGCCCAAGTATTTGTCCACGGTGATACCGTACATTAACACTCGCGGGCTGCCATCCTGATACAACGACAAATAAATATATGAGTGCCGCATGCGCCCACACACGGCTAACTAAAACACACTTGCTAGCAGGCATTTCTGACTGCGACGTGTAATATGCGATAAACGACTCTAGGTTACTGGTACTATCTGTGAGTGGATTGGTCTCGAGCCGTGCCAAACGAGTTTCCAACGTGTCCCTGATGGCAGTAGCGCGATGCACTAGTTCGATGACATCCAGGTTACCAGCCCTTTTTCTTTCATGTTTCCATGCGTCAAGTACGGCAATTTCGCCGATCTGCAGAATAACCCAATTCTGACACGCTATCGCATCTTCAAAGTCAATGGATGGCTCGTTTTCTACCCCATCGATAGTACCCAAAAGACTCCGATGATACTTGTAGAGTTGTGGTGGCTGTTGCAGCACCGTGCTGGCAATAATGTCATCCAATATCAGCAAGGTTGAGGAAAAGCGGAACGCAGCCTGCTCAGAGCTCGGAATCGAGACATATTGCAGGTGGGCTGGCCATGACGCTGACCCCTGGTTTAGGCGACGCATAATGTCATCGAAGCTCGAATTCGGCGCTGCTATTCCAATTGTGGTAGGGTCATCAAGAAGTTGCCTGAAGAGAGCTAAGGCCGCGTTCAGGTGTGCATAACAGTTGTTAAAGTTCAAAACGGTAATTTCAAAGTGTTGTATGTGTATGATGCTTACGAGAATCTTTATAGTGCAGTGGATGTCATGTTGTTCTGTGGTGCCTGGTCCATTAATATATTCAAGCGATTGTCTTAGCATTTCAAACGCTTCCTTGGTCTGACTGAGGACCGTGTCCCATTCGATATGTCCATTGGTTGCTCCCCTCATAAGAGAGAAGAAATATGAACTCTGGCATAGAATAGCCTGTCGTATTATACGACTCTTTGTCATCTCTAGAATCCATGCTCTACCACCCTCGAGAGGAGAAGGTTGATAGAATGGAAAAAGAAATGGGAGCAATTGCTCAAGGTAAAACGTGAGCAGCACAATATCGGGTTGCTTGCTTTCAGGATTGTTGCTATCCCCGGTTGCACAATCCGTCTTAGAGGATAGAATTATGGAGGATGCCTCAGGCCCCACCGTTATTGCACGTGTTTGGATATCTTGATGTCCCGGGAAGACGTTGTATACTGGCGTTACATCCTTGCGAGGCTTTCGAGTCTCGCCTGTGGAAGGCTTAGTATGTGAAGCTCGCTGATTAGCAGCAGCACGCTCTCCACGCCGGCGCTCTTTCACTTCGCGCTTCAGTCGCTCGGCCATTTGTTCCTGCTTGACATCGCCATCCATCCAGTCTGGTTTTTCCGGGCCAAAGTAGCAGGTGATGTGAAGTGCGGAGCAGGCGTCACACACGGGCTGAATTTCGTCGCATTTCTTGCGGCGGATTCGACAAGTCCAGCACCCATGTGAGCTCCGTGCCGTGTTGCTGAGACGAGAACCATAAGGCACATCCATGTTTGACTGCTCAAGTCCCAGTCTATTGAATTGGCCGTAATGGTGGCAAGCCAATCAAGGATTTGTTTAGGTGGAAGAGAGAAATTATCTAGCTGGGTAGTGCAGCTCGGCTGACCAGGTTGTTGAGTAGAACGTAAGGCGCGCGGGGGTGGTTGTCACTGCAAATTTGTATAGCTTCAGCACACGGATTTCAGGATTGATGATGACCGTAGTAAAAGGTGCTAGACAACATGTTCAGTGCATATGACGAATATCAGAAGCCCATGACTGATTGGGGAATGTTTGTAGGGATTTATAATCAACATAGCATCCTTTAGCAGCGATTGCCTACGTATATTCATTTTCAATATCTTCGATAACGCAACACGAGGTTCAAGAGTGGATTTCCTATGATTGCACGGACAGACATGCACGAAGAGCCAGGGTCCAATATAGGTATGATATGCATGTGGGATTATCGGAATCCGTTGGACACTTTGAATGTTGGTAGTAATATGACATCTTTGTAAGGTTTGGGGGCCAGAGGCCGAACGGACTATCGAGTAGGGTGTCTACCTTGCTGACATTTACACATGTCGCCGCAGCGTGCCTATTGGCTATTTTAAATGTAGGTATTTAGGAGGACATGCAACAGAGAATGGGAAAGGATGATTTTCATAAAACTTGCTAATATATACGTATGCCAGAAGCAAATTGGAATACAGACTAATTGCTCTAATGAGTGACGCTATCTATCTGCTGCGAGGTATTATCATGCTGAGACCAGCTTGGTATATGCCCACTTCTTACTAAATCGTAATTTTTTCTTCAGGCACAGGCGCAGCCTCCTTCCCAAACGTGCCAAACTTGTAGTTGGGGACTCTTCCATAGTCCTCCAAAACTGGGTTAGAAACCTCAATGGCCCAATTTCCTCGGGCGATCATATCATCTCGGAATTCGGTCAACAGGGCAGTATATTCAGCACCCTTGGCCTGTGCATCTCGGATACGAGTAAGCACTTTTCCAAGCTTAAGGGCGTCCGTGAAAGCACAGACACCGGCCTCACCCCGGACTATTCAAACTTTGGTTAGCAGATGTTGTATTCAGCCGTCAACAAATAGAGTGGGACTTACATGGTGTCATAGAGTGGGCCGCATCTCCAATCACGATAACCTTACCGATAGGCAACTGGTCGGCTGTTAATTGGACGCCTTGTAGCTGAAACCCGGGGCTTCTGTATCCCTCTACAGGCACCTTGTCCACTAGAACACGGAGATGATCAGGGTATGCTTTGGTCTTTTCGCGTGCGAATGCAGCTAATTCTTCTTGCGATGCCCCAACGGTCCAGGTAGGATTCTCGTCAGTAGTGTTAGGAGCTTCCGGATCCACCCAAAGCAATATAAAGTAATAGTACCCGGTTTTGCCATCTTCGCTAACCTTGTTCAGAGCACCGAAAATGGCGCTCTGATCATCACTGCCCAGTGTCGAGTTCATAACAACATAGCCAGAGTGTGCTAGAGAGAGTTGTTGAGCAAATTCATCTCCGCTGAGTGCAACCTCGCCAACGAGTGAGCCAAGACGCAAAGGCTTCATGACATCTTGACCCTTTAGAATGTAATTCCGCACTACACTACGTGTGCCTTCTGCGCCGACTAGAAAGTCTCCGGTCTCAGAGGTGCCATCGTCGAAATGCACGGTTACTTTGTCTTCGCTCTCCTCGACTTTGACCAATCGTTTGCCGAATTGCACATCGATTCCCTGAAGCAACCAGTCCCTGAGTCGTTGGCGATTAGCGCGTACGATTTTTCCGGTCTCGTCGCTATTGACACCCACTCGCACCTGAGGCCGGGTAATATCATAGAACACGAATTGCGCTTGGAGGTCGAGAGGAAGCAGATGGCTCGTCTGGTCGACCGGTCCTAATTCTGCAGGCATAGAAGCTTCTAGCTCTGAAAGTGCGGAGCCGAACAACGACAAAGCCCAACCCTGATTACGGGCGTCATTGGTTGGATCACGCTCGAAGATGGAAAAGGAGATGTTGTTCTTCTTCAATTGGTGTGCAAGCGTCAGGCCGCTCATTCCAGCGCCTGCAATAAGTACGTGAGGGTATGGGTTGGGGGCCATTTTTGCAAAGAAAAAAAAGAACAATGTAGTTTTAGATTTGAATATTCGCGACGGACTTCAACCTACGCCATAAATACTTGAAGAGCGAAATATCCAGTGAAGCAGGGCCATGAGTAGTGATTATATCTACTCAACTCAGAATTTGTCACCCTATGTACGCGTAAATTGTACATGAAGAAGTCGAATCTCATGATGAGCGGGCGAATTCGCAAGGCTTCTTGCCAACCGCCCGTACGTATACCGCGCGCGCGGTGGATCTATGCCCCGGGCGGTATGTCGAGTTTGGAGTACTCATGCATGGTACAGGATAGGGAAGTACTTCGGACGAGCTATCAGAATGGCTAGGCTTTGCGAGTAGGACCCTGGTTTAGTCAACCCTGCCTATATCGAGGTGCATATTACATATCCCTGCAACGAATGAGATACCATATTTGTTACAAATCCTACGCTTACGATAAGACATCTCATATTGAACTTATCATGTTAACTTTAGACTGTTGGATATGCTTAAATTGTGGCTTGACACATAAACTAAGTTCCTAATTTGGATAAAGCACATATATCTTCACAAGCCTATATAGTTCTGTTGCCCCTCATTAAATTAAAATGGCGCGCCTCATGCAAGTCTAGTCAGAATGTATTTCTTCACACCAAGACATGCATTAGCCTTTCCAGCAACATTGGCCTTTTCGTAATATAAGCAACAACACGTTGAAGAATTATCCATCCCGTGTTCGTGGTATAGGATCACACTTGATTCATTGCCACGACTTAGCGCCTTTAAATAGCGGAAAATGACCGGATGAATCAATGCAGACCCTTGTAGTAATGATATTTTCATTAATTTTGATCGTTTTCGACGTAAAATGGACGACTTAGGCGTTTTCTTTTCGGAGGCATGATTACTAAGATCACCCGAGCCCTAATCCTTCCTTGTTGGGCAGAGTGGGTATACATGTGCCTCCCACTATTTATAGAGAGAGAAGAGATGTACCTCATGCCTAGGTTGGTTGATCTCAAATTGATATGCATGTCAATTATTGGAATCAACAAGGCTGGAAAAATTGCGCGCGCATATTGTAGGAGCACGTTGCGTGGTCATCACTCAGCATGATTAATTAAATCTGTTGGCTCTTAAATCCGGTGCTAACTATAGCGCTGCTGGGTGCTATACGAGACCGCATAACTACTGCAGAAACGAAAGTTTCGTCAGCATCAGCAAAGAAGAATATCTGTAGTAGCAAGCTATTCGATACGAAGAATTAATTAACACACGTGTAAGATGGATTAATTATGGCGTGCTATGTTAGGGTTACATACACATCACTTCACGGCTGAGTCTGCATAGATTATTATATGACAACCTCGCATAGCTACTTTCAGCTTGTTATCATAATAGCTCATGGGATCAAATGTTG
Source organism: Talaromyces pinophilus (assembly GCA_001571465.2). Taxonomy (NCBI): domain Eukaryota; kingdom Fungi; phylum Ascomycota; class Eurotiomycetes; order Eurotiales; family Trichocomaceae; genus Talaromyces; species Talaromyces pinophilus. Next base: position 247,061 of record CP017344.1, on the reverse strand, counting down.
GTTGGTTCTAAACTATATGAGGCTATCGGAGAGGGCATTGCATGCCAAGTTCTCGAACCTCGGTTAGATACAAGTCTAGGAAGAGTACGAAATTCCCTGAAAACCGTCACAAAGTGACCTTATCTAATTAACCAGAGGCCTCAACAAGAGTTAAAGCTTAGCCCAATGTTGCAGCAATAATGCCATGACAGAGATTGCGATCGTATACGATGCTGTCCTTCACCACCAAGCCGACCTCACCGAGTATCTGTGTCCATTCTTTCATAGTTCGCTCGCGGCTGCCGCAGGCACCCAACATCACCAGGTCTAGCGTAGACGAAAAGGAAGGCACCCCGGTCTCGGGTAGTATCATGTCATTTATCAAGATTACAGATTGAGCCGTCATTGCCGATTTGATCTGAAGAAGAATTTGCTTGGACTTCTCGTCATTCCAGTTGTGGAGGACCCAACCAAGGTGATAAAATTTGGCACCTGGGAAGCTATGAGGACTTTTGACACTGGTAATTGGTTGTAAAAATAAACTCACCTTTCACAGGCTGGGGCTCAAAGAAGTCGTGGCCTAGAGATTCTACGCCCGGCGTCGGCAAGGCATGGGCTAGGGTACTGGGCAGATCCTGCAAAATAGTACGGCCAGGTACCTCCGGAAAACGGTTTTTGAACATTGCGCAGTAGACTCCAATATTACCACCGACATCCACAAACACGGGTTCCTTGGGATCCCAACCCTGCGAGGCAGTTTCGATTGGATATTCATCGAGCCACCGGCCCCGAACCTTTTGTTCCATTGCCATATACTTGATCAGCGCTGCTCTATTCTCGGGATGCTCCGAAAACCATGTGTAAGTGTCCAGATCCGTGTTGTATGCAGGTTGGAAGACAGTGGCTTTTCCATCGGTGACATCCTGATAGTTGTTCCTACGTAGGAAAGCAGGTAGTTCCTGAAACAGCGGAGAACAATTTTCAAAACTGTTTGACTTGTTATCTTCTGGATCAATGTTTGAAAGGGCCGAAAAGTTTTACTAACAAGTGCGTCACAATTGTAACTGCTTCTGGTGTTGCTAGGTTCTGGCATTTCTTGTTGGCGTCAAAAAGGTCGACACCGGTCTCACGAATGAGTCCCACCGAAGCCATATACCTAAGAAGACGTCCTATAACATGTGATTAGTAGGGATAAATACGATTTGGTGGATTCCATACTCACCGAGGGTAAGAGGATGAGCTTTCGTAATCTCCTGTAGCTCTTGAAGACTTTTCGGCCCAGAGTCCGTCAGAGTCTCGAAAATCTTAAGGTCTTGACCAATCCTTGCGGCCGAGGTTTGTACGGGCTAAGAAATAATAAGATCGTGATATCAAAAGTTATCGCTGAAAGAGAAAGAGATCTCACATAGAGCGAACTACCAAAAGTAAGCACAACATCTCCTAGACAGGCCGGCGGAATTTGGGGTCATCACTTACATGCGCGTGGCAGTCTCTTCAGGCGTCTCTACTGAGACAATGATTTCATGCAGCTGAATCAGAAGCAGTTTCCGCGAAGGTCCTTCTGCAGACGCCAGAAGCTGTCGTACGTCTTCAAGGAGGGTTGACATCGTGTCTTGAGTAACGATAAGTCAGAACCACGAAGAATTTCAAAATGAATGATTTGGGAAGCAATACGTAGAGACAGTGTTGGAGGATCTGTGACTTGGTTCTAAATGCATTCTGGATTACGCTTCTACTTATTGGTTTGTGTTCATTATGAGTAGTCTGATACCTGTCCATTATAGATGTAAGTTCATAACAGCTACTAGCCACGAAAAATAGTATCATCGTTGTCAAGTTCAGACATTGCAGACTGCAGTCAAGATGAATGCAGATGCAGAATTAATGCATGCCAGAGTGATTGTACCGCGCCGCGCTCCAGGCGCCGAGACTTATTTTTGCCTCTTTGACGGATGTCTGATTGTGGTGAATGAGGCTTTCTGACTACACTAGTTTTCAATGGCACCGTGTTATCAGGATGTCAAGTCTTATCCAGGTGCTTTGAATACGAGCCAGTAACTTACCCACGCCCACAACAAGGCTTGTATAGGCTGTAGATATCGGACCAAGCCCGAAAAATAATTTTTTTGAGGCATGGTGCGTCAGATGTTGGAGAGTCGCGCGCGCTACATAAAGTGTAGTTAGGGCTTAGGCCCGCGCGCAGAACGGAGACCTCGCGGCCGCTTTACTTCACGCCTAATTTGTCAAAAAGCAGTGTCTTATTCATCGTGCTTGTGATGATTAATTTGTAATGCCCAGCATGGATCGATTATTGCAGCTGAAATGGCCCTCGTCCGAGATAACACCGTATAAGTAAAGTATAAACACACAGTAGCCATCTGAAGGCAGCAAAGGTATTTATGTAAAGCTAAGTACTTGTTTCTTGTCTGTAAGTTCTATTTTTCAACAAGCAAGCGTTTTTTCAACATGACGCGGGCAAAAGTTCTCTACTTCTCTGGCGAGATTCCTCAGGGAGACCCTGAAGGCGACCAGAAGGACTTGTTCAGGAAGTTACATCTTCTTAGCAAGGAAAGAGATCATCCCGTTTTAGCTTCATTTCTTGACTCAGTTACGTCGGCCATTAAGGAAGAGTTCAGTCAGCTCAGCAGAGCTCAGAGAGATGCAGTACCTGCATTTGAAAGTGTCTTGGACCTGACAGATCATGTGGTTCAGCTGAGGAAAACATCGCTTGGTGGAGCTATTGAGCGAGTGCTAGTGCTTGTGTTCCAGATCGGGAGCTTTATCGCGTACGTACCCGGAACACCTAGTCTTGAGAGATAAACTGACAATTTATTTGAAGATACCACGAGGCCCATCCGCTTGAATACAATTTCCGGACATCGAACACGTCCCTCATCGCTAGAGGGCCAGGTTTACTTTCAGCAGCCGCTATCGGCCTCTCGCCCAGTATATCAATGATCCCAAGCATTGCTGAGGACATTACTCGAGTTGCATTTCGATTTGGGCTTATCGTTGACCAAGTTTGCCGCTCATTGGAGGTTTCGCCTGATGAAATCAACGCTGATGGTGCATGGATCTACTGCGCGTATGGAGTTGATGAGGATGAGGCACACCAAGCCGTGACTCGTTTCAATGCTGAAAAGGCAAGTAACGTCTTAACAGTAAAATGTTCTTATGTTAACGTTTGCTCCAGGCGTATCCTGAGACAAGTATGGCGTCTGTCTTCAACGTCGACGGAAAGTCTGTTAGCATTGGTGGTCCGCCATCAACCCTCAAGGCTCTGTTCTCGGAATCCGATTTCTTCAAGAACACGAGAAATGTGCCAATGAAAAAAGTTCAAGGAATGTGGCATACAGGTAAAATATATGGCGTGGAGCATGTTCAACAAATCGTACCGAAGATCGACAAGCCACACCAACTGTACTTGTCGTTATTCTCGCCTGTGACCGGGCGGCCGATTGAGGCACCAAATGCCACCGAGTTATTTGAGAAGATTATGGAGGAGATGCTTACGCAAAGAATACACTGGGACCTGACTATTGATGGGGTCACTGGCCTATTGAAAGGGATCTCGCCGGACTCTGCTCATTTAATCGCTGTACAGCCTTCACATTACGTCGAACACTTACTTGAGCATTGGAGGACCGAGATTCCCAAGGCAACACTGTCAAGCCAAGACATGATGTCTGCAGTTATGGGCCTCTCATTAGGAAAAAGCCATGCAAGAGACGCAAAATCATCCAAGATTGCTGTTGTAGGTATGGCATGCCGGTTCCCAGGAGGAGCCGACGACACCGAGAAATTCTGGGAAATATTGGAACAAGGGAAAGATGTCCATACTACTGTTCCTCCTGATCGTTTTGATGTCGAAACACATGTTGATCCAACGGGCAAGAAACCCAATACTTCGAAGACACCCTATGGATGCTTTGTGGAGAATCCTGGTTTGTTTGATGCCATGTTTTTCGGCATGTCCCCACGAGAGGCCGAACAAACAGACCCTGTTCATCGACTTGCTTTGGTAACAGCCTACGAAGCTCTAGAGAGCGCTGGTTATGTTCACGGTCGAGGTATACATGCCAGGCGGGTCGGCACATTCTACGGACAAGCCAGCGATGACTACCGCGAGGTGAATTCTGGGCAAGAAATTGGCACCTATTTTATTCCTGGAGGATGCAGAGCCTTTGCCCCTGGTCGTATAAATTATTTTTTCAAATTCTGGGGACCCAGTTTCAGCGTCGACACAGCCTGTTCATCGAGCTTGGCGGCAATCCAAGCGGCATGCACCTCCCTATGGAGTTCAGATGTGGATATGGCGATTGCTGGAGGTTTGAATATTCTCACTAACTCGGATGTGTATGCTGGATTGAGCAATGGGCACTTTCTGTCACCCACTGGGGGCTGCAAGACGTGGGACGAGGGTGCTGATGGATATTGCCGTTCAGATGGAGTCGGAAGTGTGATTCTGAAGCGCTTAGAGGATGCAGAGGCGGATAACGACAATATTCTCGGAGTAGTCTTAGCTGGAGCTACAGATCACTCCGCGGAGGCCGTGTCCATTACGCACCCCCATGACCAAGCACAGGCACATCTCTATACACAGGTGGCAAGACGCGCCGGAATCGATCCGCTCGAAGTTGGGTATGTTGAGATGCATGGTACAGGGACACAGGCAGGCGATAATACCGAGATGAAGTCGGTAACGAGCGTATTTGCCCCTGGGGCGGCTGGTCATCGGGCAAGGGATATACCTCTTCACATTGGTACAGTAAAATCAAACATGGGACACGGAGAAGCAGCTGCAGGCATTATGGCCTTTGTCAAGGCCATGTTAGTTCTCCAGAAAGGAATAATACCTCCCCATGTCGGTATCAAGACACGCTTTAACCCGTCTTTGCCTCAGGATTTGGATAAGAGGAACGTGGTTATTCCTTATAAGGCAACTCCTTGGGGACCGAACAGCAAGCAAAGAAGATTAGCAATGGTGAACAACTTTGGGGCTGCTGGAGGGAACACGTCAATTATCCTCGAAGAGGCTACTCCCAGACCGAGAGTGGCAGAAGATACACGACAAGCACAAGTAATAACTGTCTCAGCCAAATCTGCTCTATCCCTGCATGAGAATGTCAAGCGTCTTATTGATTATATTGAGAAACAACCCGAACTTCCAATTGCAGACTTGTCATATACCTTGACGGCCCGTAAAAATCACTACAATTACCGTGTCTCGGCACTGGCGACCTCCCGAGCTGAGGCTGTTGACCTACTTCGACCTCATATCGAAACCTCCCTGAGTCAGACGCCGCATTCTGGAAAGCAACCCCAAATAGCCTTTGCTTTTACTGGACAGGGTGTATTCTACATTGGAATTGGCGCACAGTTGTATAGAGACTCCTCGCTTTTTCGACAACAGCTTGACCAACTTGATAGTCTAGCCCAACGGCAGAACTTTGCCTCATTTTTACCTGTTGTTACTGGCACGTGTAAAATAGAGGAGGTTTCAACAGTTTCCATGCATTTGGCTATAGTCTGTGTCGAAATTGCTTTATCCAGACTGTGGGAGTCCTTCGGTATCAAACCAAGCGTCGTCATCGGCCACAGTCTGGGCGAATACGCTGCATTGACGGTTGCAGGAGTTTTGTCTGACAGTGCCGTCGTGTTCCTAGTCGGTACCCGTGCTCAATTGTTGGATACAACTTGCACTTCAAACACACACGGTATGATGTCTGTACGTATGTCGGTGGAAGATGTGCAAAAAGCGGCAAATGGACTCCGGTTCGAGGTTGCATGCATAAATGGTCCGAAGGAGACGGTTGTGGGTGGCTCAATCTCAGACTTGGATGCTCTTTCAGCTTCTCTCACTACAGCCGGCCATAGAGTCATTCGCTTGGATGTCGCACATGCCTATCATACCGGACAAATGGACGCTCTAAAGGACGAATTCGTCAAGCAGACCCAGTCAATTATCTGCAAGAAGCCCAGAATTCCTATCATTTCTCCTAGATTTACCAAGGTTCTGACTCCAGAAGACCCGGTCGATGTCTCGTATCTGGCTGCCGCGACTCGGGAAACCGTCAACTTCACTGGTGCTCTCAATGCTGCCTGGACAGCCGGCGTGGTGTCTGAGTCCACCATCTGGTTGGAAATGGGACATCACCCAACTTGTTCTGGATTTATTAGCAGGACTTTGCCTTCAACTCGATTGGTATGCCCAAGTCTACATCGAGACAGTGACAACTGGACGAGTCTGGCGAAGGCGCTTTCTGCTTTGTATATCGCTGGTGTCAATATTGATTGGAATGAGTATCACCGTCCATTTGAGAAGGCCCTCAGGCTGGTCGATGCTCCAACTTATGCATGGAGTAATAAGAATTACTGGATTCAATATCGCGGTAATTGGAATTTGACTAAGGGAAGAGTGACCTCTCAGGAAACTCCTACACTAGCTGTACAGGGATTCCAGACGTCGAGCATTCATCGACTGTTATCAGAACAATACAACGGATCAAATGCTCAACTATCTGCAGAAACGAGCATTACCGATCCGTCGCTTCAAGGAGTAGTTGACGGACACGCTATGAATGGATACGGAGTTGCTTCTTCTGTAAGTTACCTTTCCATCTAGAGCTTATATCAAGCCTTCTAACATGTTGCAGTTCCTTCACGCCGATATGGCATTCACGCTAGCACAAAGAATTTTCGACCAAAGCCATTCGAGTTCTCTCCCTACAGGCATCAACGTCGCAGATTTTGAATATCACGAGCCAGTCGTCAAACGACAAAACACGAGCGAAGTCCAACCTATCGTAATTGCGGCTGAAGCGGATCTAACCAAGAATGAAGTTCATATCAAATGGTATAACCCGTCAAAGGAGCTATGGTATTGCCACGCTACCGTTTACTACGAGGACCCTACTTCCTGGCTGTCCAGATGGTCACTTTCTTCGAAGCTTGTTACAAGTCGTATCGAAACACTGAACGATATGGCAGCTGCTGGTAAAGCCAACAAGGTTACAACAGACCTAGCTTACAGCCTATTTGGGAAACTCGTCGACTATTCTGCCATGTATCGAACTATGCAAAATGTGATTCTCAACGATGATGAAGCGGTAGCTGAAGTGGTGTTTCCGCAAGATACGACCGGAAACTGGACTGTTCCGCCGCATTTCATTGATGGTTGTGTATCACTGTCAGGGTTCATCCTCAATGGTGGTACCTACTTCGACAATACAAACAACTTCTTCATCACACCATCGTGGAAATCCATGCGCTTCGCAAAGCCTTTGGCTCCTGGTGGTCGATATCTAGCTTATGTCAGGATGGTACCAGTGGATAGCCACTCTTATGCCGGAGATGTATACATCCTTCAAGGCTCCGAGATTGTTGGAGTTGTTGAAGCTATCGTATTTCGACAGTGGCCAAGGGTGATGCTCAACCGCTTCTTTAGACCTTCCGATGCAGCGACAAAGACGGCAACGAAACTTCCAATTTTTACTCCACCCACTCCTTCAGAGAGCTCAGACGACTCGGCTGACTCATTGCAGAATGGTCAAGATTTGCAGACTGGAGGGACCCCAGAGATAAACACCCGTCTGTCGTTGCCTGAATCTCCTGCAAAAACAGAGGCAAACGAGAACATCTCTCGTGCTCTCATTTTGCTGGCTGAGGAGCTGGCCGTCGATATTGGATTGCTTACGGATGAAGCTCAGATTGCGGACTTGGGGCTTGATTCATTAATGTCCCTTGTGGTGTCTCAGAGGCTCCGCGAGGAGCTAGGGATTGAGATCAGGGACGCATTTTTCTTGGAGGTTACCACAATTGGCGAGCTTAAGAATTTGCTATACTAGTTGGAATGTTTTAGAGAATCTTAGAATCAGCATGCGTATGAAGTGATTATCTCAGTATAAGAACCTACATAGTATTTCACTTATTCAGGGACAAATATAGAAGAAGACCACGCATCCATCGCCACATCAACCTGCGACCCTAGATCCATCTCCGTGAATATTTGATCGAAATTAAGATCCGTCCAGTTTAGATCAAGCTCCCCTTCAGGACCATCACTTCCAGCAAGTCCAGGTCGATACATCCGCTCGTTCTCGTAGCAATGTGCTAGTACCACTTCTATAAGTCTATTGAAGAAACGAACGTATTTGGTTAGACGTTGTTCGCCTTGGGATACTGAAGTCAGCAATCGGCTGCATATCTGGGCCACTTGTTCCGTTGTCGAGTGGTCGTCTACTTGAGACCTCCAGCGACTATACAGCCACGTCATGCCTGTCATAAGCATGTCGTGAAACGTCAACCATGTCTTGATCCTTTCATTCCTGGCCTCCAACTCAGACCATGACTCCAGAACCATCCTCGAAACATCCGCACATGATTCGACTGCTGCAAAAGTAGGATTCGGAAATGTCGGCGAAGGTCTCTTTAATAAAAGAACAGCAAGACCATACTCAATCTGTAGCTCCAGGTACTCGTCCGAATCACTCAGAACATAATCGCGCAGTTCAAGATGCCATCTTTGTAAACTCTGACTAAGGTTCTCGGCCATATTTCGTACCGTATGGCGACTTAGGGAAACACCATGTTTCGGTCGCGCGATGTATACAGACTCGAGTATGTCGCCGGCAATGCGTCTTAAGCGGAAAAGATGGACTGCAGGCATCACAGATTTCAGATTTAGTGTCGGTGAAATAACAGCTTCTGCGTCTGTGAGTTTGTCTTCGTCTGTGATTTGGGGGAATGGGGCGTCGATGGCATGATTCCGTATCGATAGTATTCGTCCTGTGGCAACGGCAATCATTCTGTTTCCGATATTATTATGGAATCCAAGTACAAGGGGAAACATGTAATAGGTACCAACCTCTCAAACGCATAAGTGCACCACCACGCTCTGTTTCTCATCTCGACTTCATAAGCACTCAATCGCCATCGGGGATTGTTTCGATGACAACCAAGCTGAATAGCAATGCTCATTGCATACCGACTTATCTGCCACAAACTGGAATTATGACGGACATCGCCCGAGAACGCCATGCACAGTGACAAAAGGTTGAGAATTTGTAGGACCTGCAGATTCGGTGTATCCGAAACATACTCATAATAGCGGAATGCGGTAGACAGGTATTCAGCTGGAGTGTTGACGTCCAGCAACCTTTTATATAGAGGATCTTCTCTGCTGGCATGAGTCCCTAATGCGAGTACTAGGAATATGATGCATTTCTGGTAACTTGACAAATCTCGTGGCGTGGTGTATGCATCCGCGAACCAACCTCGGAGACTGGGAAGTTGAAGGATAGGCCAGTAGACGTGTATACGACCTACAAATCTTGCCAGCAAATACTCGGCTGTTCGTCTATTAGGTAGCCCTGCTTGTTTAGTCGTGAGAGGATCCGAAGTTAAGCTAGGGTGTCCAGATCCGGAACGTTGAGAGATTATTTCATCGAACAATGGGGCCTGGATTTGGTGAAAGAATATTTTTGAGAAAGTTGTGCCCGACGCACTTCCAACTATATTCAATCAGAATCATCAACTATGATGGTCATTGGATTGCCTTACCATATTGCATCCAGGGTGTATCAAAGCCGCCAACCACTAAAGTACCGACTTCCTCTGCAAAAGTTTGTACGTCTCCAACATCATCCTCAGAATCGATAGTCTGGTGAAGATGAACTTCATTCTGAAAGTCTCCAGTGGGTTCACTGAGATGTTGTCTTGGGTCTGTCTGCGATAATCGTAATCTCGCTTCCAAGCGTTGAATCTTTTCATGCAGGGACTGGACCACAGCGTAGGAATATGCGACCCGGTCTGTTATATCGCATGCTATCTGTTGGCGTTGGCAAGATCCACATCGGGGGATCTGAAGATCACACTATTCTTGCTGTCAACTGACTGTTTTCCTGGTCAAGCTAGAGTTGAGTCGAATACGAACTTTGACTTTGCGATCGTGACAACGACTGCACGCGCGAGCTATTGCAGGTGCAATCAGAGCAGGGTCTGTTTCTGCGATTTCATCCGTTATATTCATTTGCCGGCAACTATCTCTACGTCAAAGACTTTAAAGGAACCGAGGTGTGGATGATCCGATCACTCTGCGTTCGAGTTGATGAAGGGTTGTTGAAAGATGAAGGAATTTGTTCGACGCGCAACTGTCAAGAATGCCGGAACTGAAAAACATCCACTTTCTTCGCCTCACCACCTCAAAGATTTTCAGAATGAAATTAGTATTTCTCAGTCGCGAGTCTACTCATATGCCGGTTCCTATATAAAGTAGAGTCAGGCTCAAAAATAAACTTGAAGATGACAATTGCCAGCCCTAACCCTGACTCGCCATCGGGGTTAGGGTTAGAGAATACGAAATATCAACATGAACGCCAAAAAGATGACAGTTCTGATGAATATGTAGGAATTCAATCTACAGTTTATCAAAGTGTAAAGATTAAGGCAAAATTTCATTCAATCTAAAGCTTTGACATGATTGTTTCCCTCGACCTTTGAATGTCGTCTTGCACCATCTTCCGGTACAAGTTAGATATCCTCTCTGTTACTGGCCCTCTCTTTCCTTCTCCAATCACCCGGCCATCAATTTCAAATACAGAAATGTGACTTGGAAATGTTCCGGTAACAAACGCCTCGTCCGCGCCATAAGCCTCGGTCAAAGTGAAGTCAACCTCTTTCACGGGGATACCATTAGCCTGACAAAGATCAATTGTCTTTTGGCGTGTGATTCCTTGCATTTGGTATGCACGAGTTGGCGACCATACTTCACCTTGCCGGACTATAAAAAAGTTGGTCGAGTTGCAAGTCTTCACAAACCCGTGAGGGTCAAGCATGAGCGCTTCATCAGCCCCAACCACGTTGGCGCCGATACATGCTTGAACATCGGTTGCTTTTGAGATGTGATTCCACATTTCGTCTTTTGTATCCGGATATCCACGTCGTATATGTGAAGTAACCAGCCGCAACCCCTTAGCTTTTGCGTTTGGGTCTGCAGCTTTGTGTTCAGGGATAATGACTACCAAGGGAAGGCCAATATTGACGCTCGGATTCTGATATGGTGTGGACTTCAAGCCTCGACTAACTACCAGCCGAATGTGGACATCGTTGTCGTTTTGCATCCCGTTGCCATCTACTGTCTTGTGGATGAGATCGACCAATTCACGTTTGGTCAAGCCGAGATTCATGGCCATTGCTTTCGCGGATTGGAATAGTCGATCGATGTGTTCACGGCAGAACTGCACACGGCCGTTGTATACTCGCAGACCTTCCTACAAATCGCAATGAGTCAGTAATCATGCAAATGGGAAGTACTTCCGAAGTAGATGTACAACTCACCCAGATGCCATCGCCTATCAGGAAATTCGAATCAAAGACGGACACTTTTGCTTCATCCCTAGGGACAAGCTGGAATTCGCCGCTCACACCGTCTCTTATACCGATCTTTAGCGTTTCTCTTTAGTTTTCTGCTATTCGGTCCATCATTCAGAAAGATAGTGCATACCTTGATGGTTTCATTCCGTGAGTCCGGGACCACAGCATGGGTCGCTCCAGTTCCGTTTGCTCTTGTCATGGTTACTGAATGAATTGTGAGAAAGCGATATATGACTGTAAAACTACCGCATCTCTGATTTGCGAACAATCTGAATTTAAAGTCGCGATATCCCAATAACCTCAACCTCTGGTTCGCCGAGCCGACGGACACGTCCGACTCCACTCGGTACAGTCCGAGAGAGTGGATATCCTCGATTCTTCACACATGGCGTGCTTCATGTCTCCGATATACTTCATTGGCATCCGACAACAAGTTTAACGTTTCCAGTGGAGAGCTCCTCGGTATGGTCCGAGATAACGATCATTGTATCTCAGGCTTGATTTGAGTCAGCTGAGGGCTGTACTGATAGAGGGAGTCTAGCGACGATTGCGTGCTCAGCAGAATTTTCCATAAAGTCTGTACATTTTCTTCCGTTTGGAACGATGCGTTTGGAAGCATATCTCTCCATTTGAATATTTATTCCGGGAGAGTTTGTTTTGTCACAGACCCGGGAGTCTTTCAATCATGGAACCCGACGAGCACGTTGTCGATATGAAGGCCAAGGACATGTCCGAGCGGAATCTCAAAGCACCTATCGATGACTTGATCATTTCCGAGACCGTAGTTCTTTCTGAAGAACAAAACAAACGACTCAGATTGAAGGCGGATCTGGTCGTTTTGCCGCTTATGGTAATAGCGTCGACTCTTGCTTTTCTTGACAAGGTAAGCTTCCTAGCCTTTGGTGCCTTGCCGCACTTCATCGCTAACAGTCTGATAGAATGGAATGGCATACGCAGCAGTCTACGGCATGAAGACAGACACCAACCTCAAAGGGCAGGAATATAGCTGGCTAGGCTCAATTTTCTATTTCGGGTATCTCGGCATGGAGTTTCCCGCTCTATGGTTCTTGACCAAGATCCCTATAGGAAAATACGTTGGTGTCATGCTATTCTGCTGGGGCGCATGTCTGTGTGGCATGGCAGGCTGTAACAACTTTGCCGGCCTTGCTGCAGTGAGGTTCTTGTTGGGTGTATTTGAGGCTGGTATCTTGCCCTGCTTCATGGTTCTCACGTCTGTGTGGTACGCCAGAAACGAGCAGCCGCTTAGAACGGCTCTATGGTACAATACTTTTGCTGGTGTAAGTAATCCCTCTGTGCCATACTGATTGCACCTTCATATGCTAATCAACCAGATTTTTGGCGGTATTCTAAGCTACGCAATTGGACATATATCAGGCCCGCTAGCCACTTGGAAGGTAGTTCAGTTCATGAATCATGGGCCCAACTTCTACTGATATATCGATAGTACATCTTCCTAATCTACGGCGCTGTCACCATGTTAGTCGGCATAATAACGGTGTTTTTGCTACCGGACTCCCCCGCCAAAGCGTGGTTTTACAGCAAGGAAGAGAGAAACCTTGCCACAATGCGCACAGCTCACAACCAGACTGGCATCTCCACTATCAATGTAAGTTCCTCCCGATTTTCTTTAATATGATATACTGTCTAATCGACCCTTCGTAGACATGGAAAGTAGCACATGTACTTGAAGTCCTCCGCGATCCCAAATACTGGGTTGTTGCTATATACGTGGTTGCCCAGTCAATCACCAATGCCGGCATCACCAACTTCAATCCGTTGATTATCTCTGGCTATGGATTCTCGCAGACAAAGACTACACTTATGGCCACACCGCAGGCTGCAGTGGCACTTGTGGCTCAGATAATAGCTACCACTATCTCATTCCTGGTTCCGAACGTCCGTTGCCTTCTCTGGGTACTGTCTTGTTTCCCGGCATTGGCAGGTTCGGTTATGATTCATAGTATGTAAAATCTGGCACAAGATGGCGATATTTGCTAACATGATCCACGGGGCAGCCCTGGATATCAACTCGCACAGAACCGCGTCCCTGATTGGAGTGTACTTGATGGGCTTCTACAACGTTTCTTGGGTATTAGTTTTGAGTCTCCAATCTTCCAATAATGCAGGCACGACCAAGAAGACATTTATTTCAGTGTCCGTTGCCGTCTTCTACTGTCAGTGATATCAACCCTCATTCACCAATATTAGCATTGACGACCACTATAGCAATCGGAAACATTGTCGGACCACAGTTCTTCAGGACATCTCAGTCTCCGCATTATCCGTTAGGCATATTTGCAATGATGGTCTGTTTCATTATCATGGCAGTCACCGGAGTGATATATTGGTTGGTCCTCTCAACCTAATTCGGGGAACAATACTAATGAGTGGCAGGCTTTTGTGTCTCTTCGAAAACAAACGACGAGACCGTGCGTACGGTCCGCCTGACACCAATGATGTCGCCTTGGGCTTGCAGGTTGAGGCCGAAGATAGGACGGATGGGGAAAACACCAATTTCCGCTATGTATACTAAGGCCGACGGAAATAGCAATGAGGCGTCGCTAGAGGCCTATATATTGTCCTCAACTACCTGAAACCTCCTTGAAACAGCCGTTTCAATGTATTGTAGATAATAGATATAGTCCATTGCGCTGCTCTTTGTTTTCGCTGTAAATAGTTTTGTACATTCACATTGATCCTTTGTGACGGCAGCTGTAAGAATGATTGAAATACGGTGTCAAAGAGACTCTGAAACAATTCATGTATGGACAGAAACCGAGAAACAATGAGATTCAAGGAAGATACCTGAATATTCATAGTCCTTGTCTATATAAAGCCTTGTCCTCCCCTGCTGCTGAGACACGCAGACAAGCATCCCAGACATTCATTTACAATATCCAAACTCGCTACATTAGCTTGTATCTACTAATCCATACCAACTTAAAGTGAGCACCACAGCATCTAAGAATTTTCAACAGGAACCAGAGCTGACTGGGCGTTCAACAGCAACAACTCACAATACAAAGCCGAAACACTCCTTCTCAACAACTCTATCTCACCAACACCTTCCTTAAACAACAAAACCTCTCGATTCGAAATGGACGATCAAGGTTTCTCGAGCACTACCGGCACAAGGCTTCAAATCAAGACCGTCAAGATTATTCCGAAATCAAACGCTGCAGCGACGAACCAGTGCATCATACTATGAAAACGTTCTTTCCTACCCAGACACGCTCGTTATATACCAGCTTAAAACGCCGAATCCGTCTTTCGCTGGCTTGAAATGCCTTCGACGCATACATGCGATTATCGGTTTCATCAAGGGATGATGAGATCAAGAAAAGATCGGGTGGATTTATGAACATTTTTTTTTTGCCTGTACTATAAGTATATAACGATCTAATCTATTTTAATTCCTCTATTATGCAATTGGTCCAATATTGCGTAGTATGAGATGTATTTGTATGAGGCCATCCGTATACGGTTAGCGTATGAGTACAATGGCGAGAGCGGGGCTGATCATCCAATCATAATTAATGGACTCTAGATAGCGGCTTCCTATTGGCTGGCTGTTCCTTATCAGATACCCCCCGCATGTCGCACCTGCCACTTTCGGATGATAACGCGTGACCGCGAGTCGTCCTTTCCGTCTCCAATTTCTCTCCTTCCTCCGTTTCTCTCTCATTCAATCCCCTTCAACATACAGCTTCCAGGCAACATGGGTCAAACTACATCCAGAATCGACGAAAAAGAGGCGGTGGCTGGCATGGCCCGCCTCAGTCTCGACAAGAACGCATATGTATTTGTGGATGACGATAGTTGTATGGGAATTTCTCCGGTCTATACCAATATATTTACTGACGGATGCAGTGCCCCCTCCATACGAGGCGAGCGATAGGGTCAGCACCATCTCTCTGGACCAAACAAGACGATGGGAAGAGAAGCTTTTGTCTTCCGCAAGAGTAAGACTACCTCAATCGCAAGTCATCGACTTCGAGCTAATAGAATAGAACCGTCTCGCCATTTCCGCGCTATCACAAAATCCTGTCTCGGCCATCCTGACCAGCAACAACGCTGCCGTTACCGATAGCCAGGTTTTCAACATAAAGATCCCCTTCGAAGGCGCCCCCATCACCAACCAACGATCGTCCGGCAGATGTTGGTTATTCGCTTCTACTAATGTCTTCCGTGTTGCCATAATGAAAAAGTACAATCTCAAGGAATTCGAGCTTAGTCAGTCTTATCTCTTTTACTGGGATAAGATTGAGAAAGCCAATTGGTTCCTTGAGCACGCCATCCAAACAGCAGGAGAGGACCTTGAGGGTCGGTTGGTGCAGGCTCTTTTTGCAAGCCCAGTCGGTGATGGTGGTCAGTGGGACTTTGTGGTCAACCTAGTTAACAAGTACGGACTGGTACCGCAGACACTTTACCCTGACTCGTACAATGCCAAGAACAGCAGCAAGATGGGTTCTCTCATCACGACGAAACTGCGTGAGCAAGCGTTAGTTCTTCGAAAACTCGTTGCTACTGGCAAAACAGACTTGATTGCCGCGCATAAAAATTACTTCCTTCAGGAAATTCACAGCATTCTGACAATCATGTTGGGACCGCCTCCAAGTCCCGACCAAGAATTTACTTGGACATTCTATGATGCTGACAACAAGTACACCAAAGTCATTACGAAGCCGACCCACTTCGCATCCACGCTGTCAGACAGACAAACTGTGCGGGCATGCGGTGGAGCAGATGTAAATGAGCTCTTCAGTCTGGTTAACGATCCTAGGAATGAGTACAACCGTCTATTGACTGTCGATAGACTTGGTAATGTGGTTGGGGGTGTTCCCGTTCGATATGTGAATGTCGACATGGAGGTGAGTAAAGCTGCTTATGGCTGATCGTCTGATACTGACTTTATTAGATAATGAAAGCCGCTGCCATATCCATGCTGAAAGCTGGAATTCCAGTTTTCTTCGGCAGTGATGTAGGCAAATTCTCTGATTCTGCATCCGGAATCATGGACACGGACTTATTTGACTTTGAGCTGGGCTTCAATATCAAATTGGGCTTGTCAAAAGAACAGCGTCTAAAGACCGGAGAATCTGCCATGACTCATGCCATGGTCTTGACGGCTGTGCACATCGAGAATGGCAAACCTGTACGATGGAGGGTGCAGAACTCATGGGGCGAGAGTGCAGGTGACAAGGGTTGGTTCGTCATGACTGACAAGTGGATGGATGAATTTGTCTATCAAGCCGTTGTTGATCCACAGTTCGTGAGCAAAGAGACTCGTGATGTGTTGAAGCAAGATCCTATTGTCCTTCCTCTGTGGGACCCAATGGGCGCATTGGCTTAGGTTCTCCTTTTCAAGGATAATTTTTAGATTACCCCAGTTGATACTCAATGATTTTCGGGCCCCCCTTGAAGCACATGTAATTATCATGAATTGAATGATTAGTGATGACATATCTATTGCAAGCGATGAAAGAAACAGAGCGTTGACAGGATCAAGAGTCCCGAACCGACGCGTATTTGTATGTTCTTTTGCTCAACAGCCACTTAACACGGTAAACAGTAGGTCAAATCTCCTTGAGCCTATCTTGCACAGAGCCAGCGACACCACTAATCAATCCCTCCGCCTCATACGTAAGCTGCCCAAGGACAGTACCCGTCACCTCCGACACATTATGCCCCGAAGCCCGACGCACCTCTCTCTTCAACGAAAACCTCTCCTCAACCCACGTCACGGGCGACAGCACCAAAGACCCCAAAACACAACCCGCCGTCGCAAACACATGCCACACAAAAACCGCAAATACACCAATCCCAAACGGCAGAATAAACTTGACGAACTCAGTAGTTTGATACAGATCTTCCTGCGAGGAGATCCAGTATTTTGTGGTCTCGCCGTCGAATTTGGTTTCTTCGCTGGATTGGTCCGAGTGTTGGAGTTGGCGGCCGGTCTTTTCAAAGTCTTTGTAGCCGCGGTATTCGTTTGGGTCGGTGGTTAGGGTTAGGACTGTTGTGAGGGTGACGGGGGCGAGGTAGAAGGGGATTATGAAGATGGAGAAGATTTGGGAGATGGTAACGTAGAGTTTGAGGTTCTCTTGGTCGAAGGCTATACCATGCAAGGCATCATTAGCAATAAGTCATTGGATCCTGCAAGACAAGGCCGAAATGCATACCGATTGATTTAACTTCAAGGTCGATACGGGGCGACAAAATCTTGTAAAATCGATAAATGGCCTGAATCACCCATCGCGAGCCATTGAAGGACCAGGTCCGGCAGAACGGGTGCGAAAATGAGGCATTTGGGGTGAAGAATTTCTCAATTGTGGATGCTTGTAAGGTAGGCGGAGACTGGGTCAGTAGTTTGATGACCGTCCGGATTTCGCGGACTATATTGATGAATCCATCAGCATGTTTATCGTCGTAAGTGGTTGTAGTTGTGAATACCTGGGTTCTCCATGATGTATGACTATCTGTAGAATGAGTGCTTCAGTTGCTGCTGTTGTATTTGTGGTTGCAAAGCCAATGACCACTGAGTGAATGAAATGATGAGAGGAGAGAGACTCAATATCTCAAAGAAGGCCAAGCAAGACGGAGAGTTAAAATGAAAGAAGACGAGAGGAAACTGCATGTGAAAACATGATGTCATCGCACGGAAGCTCCACGGATCCTAGAACAACCCTAATCTTACCCTATCTGAACACCGAAGTTCGGCCTCGGCCTCGGATAGCTCCTCGCTTATTCTGTCGCTTTTCGACTGTGTCGGCACCGAGATGGCTTTTCCACGCTGTACGACTTGGTCTATAAGCAGTTGCCTACGAGATCCACGAAATGAAGCTGAAAGACATAAATAGCAGCCTGCAAGCTGGATCAAGTGTCTCTAAGAATAACAAAGTCAGTCAATCCAACCATCAAAACAGACAACAAAGACTTTCACAACTGCTTTACGACAAAAGACACCTTTTTGTTCGTTGATATAAATGCTCAAAAGAATGTCTCCTAAGATTGCTATCGTTGGCGGTGGTCCTGCCGGGCTGACACTGGCATCTATTCTCATCCGCAATGGCATCACTCCCACCGTCTTTGAGCATGATGCATCCCCCAAAGCCCGCTCTCAAGGTGGCTCCCTCGACCTACACCCCGGCACTGGACAAGCAGCCTTAGCTGCATGCGGTCTAACTTCTCAATTCGAGAAGTATGCTCGTTACGACGATCAGGATTTCACTGCAGCTGACAAGCATGGCAACATAGCCCTCGAATTGAGAGACCGGGATGTCGGTCGCCCTGAAATTGACCGCGGCCAGATCCGTCAAATGTTGCTCGACTCAATCCCAGAAGGTGTCATCAAGTGGGACCACCATTTGGTCGCCGCCACTGAAGACTCTCTCCAATTCAAGGATCATACAGAATCTGGATGGGATCTGATCGTAGGAGCAGACGGAGCCTGGTCAAAGATCAGACCACTATGCTGCTACGTGCCTCCTTTCTACACCGGTATCTCCGCTTTTGCAATGACCTTGACTGAAGCAAGCACCAAACACGCCGCTATTTCGGAGATGGTCGGTAAAGGAACTTATTATGCCGTTGGGGAGGACGATGGTCTTGCACTGGCTTATCAACGCAACGACAATGACTCGATACTGGTCTATGCCTTTGGCCGCAGACCAGAAAACTGGATCGAAGCTTCCAGCATTGATGTGAACGACCAGGATTCCATTCGTGCTGCTCTCAAAAAGGACTATGCACACTGGGATCCAAAACTATGCTCAGTCTTTGATGAACATGATGGCAATATGACCTTCTCTTCCCTTTACATGCTCCCTGTGGGACTGAGATGGCCATCACACAAAAAGGTGACTCTCATTGGAGACGCAGCTCATCTCATGACCCCCTTTGCCGGCGAAGGAGTGAACTTGGCAATGACCGATGCCATGGATCTTGCGAATGCAATCATTTCCAAGCCTGATGATATTGCTGGTGCCATTGCAGAATTCCAGCCGGCTATGTGGGAGCGTGCAAAGATTGCAGGCAATATTGCATGGGAGAATACCATGGGGAGATT
This sequence comes from Talaromyces pinophilus, assembly GCA_001571465.2. Taxonomy (NCBI): domain Eukaryota; kingdom Fungi; phylum Ascomycota; class Eurotiomycetes; order Eurotiales; family Trichocomaceae; genus Talaromyces; species Talaromyces pinophilus. The sequence continues at coordinate 227,620 of CP017344.1, read as the reverse complement.
TGAGCCAGGCGCTTTGGACAACTGGGTGAAAAGATTCCAGAGTAGGCTCAAAAAGCAGGGTAACCTTCAACTGTTGGAGCTGACGGAGCGGAAGAAGTGATCATTGTACAGTCTAACAATTGACTGGTGATCATGTAGCCGAGTTAATTTTTGTGCTTTTCTTATTTCTACAATCATGTCCTGATTAAATCAATGTAAACTAGGTAGAAGCAATTTCATCTCTATTATTTCGATATCTTATACATTACGTTCCAAGTTTGAAACATTTCTTGAATCGACACTATGGCTCAAATACACCCTTCTTCATCGTCTCCGCAGGCTTCTCGGTCCGTACGATCGTGATCCGAGGACGAGTCTGCTCAAAATGCACACTTCCATATCTCAACAAATCCGCAAAGGTCCCCGGTTCAATATCCTTATTCGCATTCTCAGGCTTATCCAACAACACACCCAACGCCGGAGTCTTGGTCAACTTCTTTCCATGCGTAACCTTTTGCATACTGGAGTTCGTCAAAATTCTCCAAACACACTCATATGCCTTCTTGTATCGCTCCGACTCAGGATCCTCATCAAGTCTCGTCGTCAAAGCCTCAAACAACTTCTCGCCCTGATAACCAACCACTTTCTCCGCCGCCCAATCCTCCTCCAAGGCATCAAACCAAAGGATATTCTTCTGCGCGTAGTCCGCACAACTAAACCCATCACCCGCCTCCTCCAACATACACAATCTCAACCACGCAGTAACCTGGGTGATATAGTCAAACACCACCATCGGCTCCACCTGGAAATCCCAGGCAAACCCTCTGCTTCGCGAGGCGGAAAAATCGAGTTTTGCAGTAAACGCCATTAGTGGATTTGCTGATAGACCTTCGTAATTATCCTTGCCACTCCATAGATACACAAACAGATCGTGCCATCTTTTGATAAAGGGGTCATGCTGGCGGGCCGCAACGAAGTGGTTTGCCATTGTTGTGCCGTACATCCACGGCACGCTGATTTGTTGAGGTGTGGAAGGGTCGGAAAGAATATCCCAACACATCTTGTCCAAGCTGCGGACGAGAATGATACCGACATCCATGAACACGCCGCCATAGAGATATGTCAACGCGCCACGAAGGAAATCTGCACTATGGGGTCCGGTATATGGTCCCTTCATTGTGCCTTTGGTAAAAGTCTCGGGAAGCATTGCAGGAGGCACAAAGTTCAATGCATTATTGGGAGAATTGGGAACCATGTCGAGGATTCGGATTGTCCAGGACGGACCGCATAGACGAGCCCAGTTGACGACGTTACGACGAGTCCAGGCAGGCATGTTGTCAATGCCGGAGTCCCAAAAGGCCCATATATTCTTCTCGGATGAAGTCAAGGGAGCTGCTTTACGCAGAGATGCCAGTATTTCATCATCCGAGCGAGTGTCGGCAGCCTCGACGAAGCGAAGCTGATCCTTGAATTCCTCGGGAATGCTGTACTTTGGAGTGGCCATTGCGTTTTAGTAGGAGCTGATATCTTGATTATGTTTTCGAATATCTTTTAGAGAAGATTTAAGAGAAATATTCCCATCAATTTATACCTGATCCCTCTGCCCTACTATGTGTAACAGTACGCAGTCTCAGCTCGATTTTTATAGAAGACTATACGAACTGGCCAATCACAACCCACCAACTATAAGTTAGGGCTTGAAAATAGACACCAGTTCCACAATATCCCCCGTTAGGGCTGATATTAGCCAGATGGAGGTAAATGTACGAACGAGCCAATTATATTTACGTATTGATTGACCTTCGATGGAGATTGTTATAGCTCCGGAGCTTAGCATAATTATGCGTTGCTGTCATTGGTTTGCGAAGCTTGAATGGAATTAAAAGATTCAAAGCTGAATGGGATTGTTATTTCTCCGTACCCATGATATGTTAAAAATAATCATCTCTTTATAGTTCTTCCTTGTTGAAGAGCAATGTGAATTGATATGTATTTCTAATCAGGGATGAAATACGAAATAATCACCGAAGTCGCCGGAGGCGCTCTGATATTGAACTTCTGAAATATGGTTAATTGAATTTAACACCGAAGCCTTGCGAAGGAATGTTTACTCATGGCGGAGGTATACTACCCCATAGGGAATCTCTGTACATAATCTTTGTTTCTCGATAAGTTCTACCTATATTTCTGCCGATTGTATCCCTTTACCTAGTACATCGTTGCACTTTTAGCAGGCAGCGGACAATAATAGGACCAGACACTTCCCATCTTTGGCCCAAATCAAAGAATGGAAAGGAAAGAAAACAAAAAGGAAAACAGTTCATAAGTAAATAAATCAAATTAGGTAGGATTATAATCTTACTAAGCTGACCATATTGCGCAATTTCTCATGTGGCCATCAACGCAATTGAATGCTGTATCGGTGAACAAAGTCGGTAATTACTCGCTCAATATATGTGTTTTGACTCTCACTACAAGGCCCTTGCGAGCTCTAGTACCTATAATGAATTGATCGCTGGCTGGCTCAATGTCCTCCGGGGTGGTCCCCTCAAACGAAAAATCGAACTCCTGAACAAGTGCAGCGATAGTCAAATATAATTCAGCCCATGCTAGACTAGGTAGTTTTAGTTGACAAACTTATGATTGAAAACCCTGTAGAGATGACTTACTGCATGCCCAGACACGATCTTGTTCCTCTAGAGAATGGAGCATAGATCTTTTCGTACTGCTTCCTCGTATCCAGTTCTGTCCATCTGTCCGGATCAAATGATCTCGGGTTTGGGTAGATATCACCGTCGAGATGCATCAACAGGGTGGTCATGCCGACTGGTGTGCCTTTTGGTATGACCCATTTGTCATAAACCAAGTCACGGTCAGGTGCGACTCTTGGTATGCGAGTTGCAATACCCGGACTGAGTCTCAACCCCTCCATCAGGACTGCTGTCAGATAAGGCAATTGCTCCAATGCACTTAGTTTCGTTCTAGATTCGGGGGGTAATTGTTGAAATTCTGTTCGTAAACGTCTCAGGATGTTGGCATCGTTATATATGTAGTAGAGTAAAACACGCAATGTCTGTGCAGAAGTCTCAAAGGCTGCTCCAGACACGGTGCTGACTTCATCATGAATGCGACCAAATTCTTTCTCTGCCGGGGGGAGATCGGATGTCAATATCGCATGAACAATGGTCGGAGCATCCATGCTGACATCGAACGATGACTTGGCAGCAATGATGTCTGCCGTGATCTTCATGGTATCCTGGTACTAATTAGCTTTTTCCTTTTGCGATCCACAAGGCGATCAAGTGGCTACCTTCAGAAACCCAAAAAATGCTTTGGTTCCCGCATCCCCTATTTTTTCAACAAAGTCCAAAGGCAGAGATTTCATCATCGGACCAAACCAACGAACATGTTTAGTGATCCTCCACATTGCTCCAGAACTTTGCAATACATCTGTCATGCCCTCGCTGAAGTCCTCCTTGTCAAGGTCATGGTAATTTCTAGCTAGTATGTATTCTGTCGCAATATCTCTTGTCAAAGCACTAAGAGCTGCCCCGATATTGAGCCTTGACTGATCAGTATCCCGGATACGATCAATTAGTTTCATGATCTGACTATTAATCAAGTTTTGTCGTTTGGCCACCGTGGCTTTGGAGAAAAATGGGTTCAGGGGTGCCCGACGGCGTCGATGGACATTATGGTCAGCAGAGCAGATGGCCGAACCGGGAGCTAAAAACGCATTGTAAGACCAGTCATACTTGTTCCAGTGACCTTCCTGTCGGTATATAACTCCAAAAAAAGCTGGATCGCTGACATGGAGCTCGTAAGGACTAATGCGTATGATAGGGCCTACGGGGGGTTTTCAGACTTAATAGGAGGTACGTACAGAAGGCTGAATCGGACTGACTAACCGTATTCTTTATGCAATTCAGCGATCTTGAATGTGTATTGTCCATTCTTTACGATATCATAGTACGCTTCGTAATACCGAGTGATGGCTGCCAGCTTTGGCCCAGGAAACGTTGCCAGAGGATGGAGGAACAAGCGGTAGCTGGCAAGTGTTGCCAAGTAAAACAAGACGACAGCCCCCAGCGAGGCAACCGTAAATGTGTCCATTGCAATAGCTATTTTGCGACGTTCTTATCGCACTGGTGGTTGATTTTATGTCATGATTTTCATTATTGGGAAGGAAAATTGAAGAAAACCATGTGAAAAGTGGTAACTCGGAACACTTTCTTTGTTCCGGCGGTCTCATTCTCAATGCACCAACAGCGATAAATGCATAAAAATTGGCGTTACGCATGTAAAGGGTCATATGAGAGATGTCAATCAGATCGGGGAATATCCAATTCGACATCCACCTGGTCTGGGCTACCTAGGTACATACAGTGGCGATGTTTTGAAATTACACATAGTAGGATCGATGTCGACTTCGGGGCTATGTGGTTCATAAATCCAAGGTTGTTCATATAACATTCACTGTAGCAATTAGTTTCTGTTAGCAGATTCTTCCTAGTTCTTTATATTCAGGTTTTCGAGCCGACATCTGACAAAGTTCCTTCAAGCACTGAAGGAGAACTAACAGTCCGTCTTCTCATAGCTGAATGGAAATGATTATAGTGTTACTAAGACATGGACACTGATTAGCCTTTATTTTTACGTAGATATCTGGCTTTAAGCCTCCAGAGAAGGTGATCATCAATAGCTCGCTTTTCGCAAGGAACAATAAGTTCAGATGCTACCTCCGACGTGATAGCGAGCACATTCTTTTTCGATATTCCGATGTTTTGGTTGCGTATAGGAAGGGTATTAAATCTTCAACATCTTGGACACGGTCTCAGAAAGCAAACGAGAAATGAAATACAGCAAGCTGTCACGGCGAATTGTTCGAAACACCTGGGCTGCTGCATTTGGGTAAATATTTCGTTCTAGAGATCGGTCTAGTGCAAAGATGTTCAACCTAATCTCGACATTAGAAAAAACATGCGACCCAAAATACAAGAAATGAAAACAACGCTGTAAGAACGTTCCGAGGTATCCGGAAATTGCATGTTCCGAACGCAGCTATTGGTAGATGCAGCATCTATTCGCTGTATGGATGCAGTGCAACCCGCCTCGCATTCCTCAGGTGCATGCCGGTGTAGATACAGAGCGATGACCACCCGGGGTTTAGAGGGGAATAATCGTCCTTGCTTTTCTTCCAGAGAAGGAGGCATCACCTCAGTCTCGATCTTGTTTCCTCCTTTAAACCCGAATTGCTAGGTATAGGTTTAGTGAAACACAATGGCATCTTCACAGTCAACCAGGATATCCTCTTTGATTAAGCAATTATCCGCCATTGAGCAACAGTCTGACGGCTCAATCTATGAGAATGAAAATCTTCGCACCGACGCCGCGCACCTCGTTCGAAAACTGGCCGTGGCTTTGGAGAGACCGCAAGAAGTGGTATTGATAAATTCGTCATTGGTATTTCTTCCATCTTTTTAGCACTAAAACTCCTCGCTGATAAGGATATCTTGTAAGCCTGCTCAAACCGCCGCTGTCCGAATAGCCGTTGATCTACATCTTTTCCATCGCCTGGGTGATGACCGCAAGCGAAGGATATATCTGAGCTGGCATTGAAGACTGGTGCTGATGCTGAATTATTGAGTACGTCTCTCGAGGCCATTTTATTTCGCCGCGGTCAAGCCCACTGATGGAAATAGTTCGTATACTTAGGCTTCTTTCGGCGATGGGCTGGGTGGATCAGGTTCGCGATACATGCTTCAAACCAACACCCATAACTCGCACATTGAAAGAAAGCGAATCCCTTCAGGCTGGCGTCAAACATATGTAAGTGGCTCCCATTGTTATAGGGTCGTATACGTATAGCTCATCAAACCTATAGGTACCTCTCACTTCCTGTTTATGACAAGCTTCCGAAATACTTTGCAGACTATGACTACAAGCCCCCCGTTGACGTCCGAGATTGTTCGTGGAAGTAGGCCACACTGGGTTCACTGGTTCCCAGTTCAGGAAGAGCTTATCAATTGATCAAGTGGGAAGGATGAAGATGTACTGCTGGTCGATGTAGGCGGTGGTAAAGGTCATGACTTGAACAAATTTATCACCACCTTTCCGGATGCAAAGGGACGATATGTATTGGAAGATCTTCCAGTGGTTATCGACGACACTTATGACAGAAACCCGAGGATCGAGGCTGTGAAACACGATTTTTTTCAAGAACAGCCTATCCAAGGTATAAGCCACGACCCATGCTCATGCTTTTGGTTTTGGTTAGTGTATAGCAGCTAATGTAATGTTGCGAATAGGCGCGCGAATATACTTCATGCATCATGTACTCCATGACTGGCCGGACAGCGATGTTGTGCGAATATTCTCACAGATTGCCAACATGATGAGCCGGGTTATTCAAGATTGTTGCTGGGAGAGAATGTTTTGCAGGATACCGATTGTCACCTCTATCCCGCTTTACTGGATTGGGCTATGATGGTACTGCATTCTGGTATGACGAGAACGGTCGGACGATGGAGAATGTTACTTGAGAAAGCAGGGCTCAAATTAGTCAAGTACTGGGCACCGCCGGGAGCTGGAGACGGCATTGTGGAAGCGGTCCTTGAGAAAAACGACGCATGACATGCAGGATTTGTGGAAACAAATATTAGAAAAGTGACGTTTTGTACGGAGCAGTTGAGAAAGGAAGATTGGATGGGAAAATCTCCCCGATCCATACGAAGGTCGTTCTTAAAAAAATCCTTCACCCGCAGATATGACGGTATCCTCATGTCGACCAAGATACCCTTGGGCCTCTTGGAGCTTAGGCTTTGGGGATCCCGGCCCCGTGAGGCGGGGTCGTCTATTCCAAGCTTCATTCCTCGAGCTCGCCGGGGCTAGTACCGCCACCGGAGTATTTGCGGATCGTCTTAATGATTGTAAGGTTGAGCCGAAAAGACTATTGTTGAGGGTCCAATGGTTGGCGTGCACTATATTACAGCATCTCGGCGCATCCAAGCATTCTCGGTCTTGATTTCAATTCCCTGTTCTGTGATCAGTGATCGCTTTTCACAAGGAATGCGCTCAGGCGGGACTTGATTTAATATCTGACCGCATCTTCCTTGTTGAGCCAAGAAACGACCAACTGGTTACTGGTCGATGGAAATGCCAAAGATTATTCGCAGAATGAAAGACACCGATATCGCTGGCTGAAATGCCGTGAGTGGTCTAAGCAGAAGCTAGAGAAGATCGGTATAGCAGAGTACCTGAAAGGGCTAGGAGAGCGAAAAATAAGCATTGACTAGGTAGCTTGGCTAACAGCCTAGCCAGAATGTAGTTATTCGAAAGATGAGAAGAAAGAAGAGAAGAAAGAACAGGGGGAGGAATAAACGAAGCTGTGGCGGGAAGGCGCATTTGGGAAGGCACGGACTACTCAACCTCCCACTTTTTATCTCGACCTCACCTCACCTCACGATCAAGACGAAACAAGGATCTCAAATCTGAATCCACCGAGTAAGCGCCGAACATGCCACGGCCAGCCACTTTGTATCAAAGAATCAGACCAAATCAAATTTCCGGCTTCTACCCGGCTCACGGACGGTCGAAAGCATAGGTCTTGTCCATCACCCCCACCAGGATCCCCTGACTGGCAGGCGAGCGACGAACTCACTGGGGTGACATCGTGCTAAACTATTAAGCAGCACAGCTCCACAGCAGCACAGGTAGCGGCCTGGCTCATGGACTAGAGATGACGGATTGACGCCGTCTTGCCTTGTTTTGAGGGCCCGGTCGGTCGGCCGTATCGGTACGACAGCCCGGTCGCGAATGAAACGAACAGAACATGGCAGAAGCTGGGGAAAGAAAAAAAAATTCTGGCGGGGTTATATAAATGCAAGCGACGATCCCTTCAATGCAAGGAGTGATTGATCGGAACCCATTGATCTGTGTTGGTGCCGGTCAATCTCACCTACGACATGCGATCGACGTCCATCATGAAAGGCCTAGTAGCCACAGGATGCCTCATTGCCAGTGCCAGTGCCAGTGCTGCTGCATTGGCAACTCGCGATGCAAGTACCTGCCCCGGTTACAAAGCAAGTAATGTAAAATCAAGCGGGGGAAACATTGTCAGTGCCGATCTCACTCTAGCGGGAGCTGCCTGCAATGTGTATGGCACGGATTTGGACAACTTAGTACTACAGGTTGAATACGAAACTGGTACGAGAAAACAATCAAGGACATCGTGAGATTTTTGGTCACTGACTAGTACCATCCAGAGACGCGCCTCCACGTCAAGATCTACGACGCAGCCGAGCAGGTCTACCAAGTGCCCACCTCCGTTCTACCACGACCAGAAAGCTCAAACATCAACCCGGCAAAATCCGACTTGAAGGTTACAATCGTAAACAATCCCTTTTCCTTCAGAGTAACCCGCAAGTCCAATGGCGAAGTGCTTTTCGACACAGCCGGCCAGCCCTTGATCTTTGAATCCCAATACCTCGGACTGCGCACTAGTCTTCCTGAGAACCCTTACCTGTATGGTCTAGGTGAAAGCACTGATCCTTTCCCATTGCCGACAAACAACTACTCCCGCACCCTTTGGTCTCGCGATGCTTACCTGACTCCGCAATTCACCAACTTGTACGGAAACCATCCGGTATACTTTGACCATCGTGGATCCAAGGGTACTCACGGTGTGTTCCTCTTGAACAGCAATGGAATGGACATCAAAATCAGCCAAGATACCAATGGCCAATACTTGGAGTACAACACTCTAGGGGGTGTTTTGGACTTTTACTTTTTGGCTGGCTCAACTCCCAAGGAAGTTGCCATTCAATATTCCGAGACCGTTGGCAAGGCAGTCATGATGCCATACTGGGGTTTCGGTTTCCACAACTGCAGATATGGTTACCAGGATGTCTTTGAGGTTGCCGAGATTATCGCTAACTACAGCGCTGCTAACATTCCTCTTGAGACTCAATGGACTGATATTGGTAGGTTTTCTTAGTACGAGTGCATGTTCTATTGTTAACAATGTACCAGATTACATGGACTTGCGAAAAGTGTTTACCCTCGACCCATTGAGATATCCCGTCGATCTCGTTCGCCAGATCGTATCTTATCTTCATGACCATAACCAACATTACATTTTGATGGTTGACCCTGCAGTAGCTTACCAGGATTATGCTGCCTTCAACGATGGTGTCGACGCCGGTGCTTTCTTGACAGTTGCTAATGGTTCCGTATACCAGGGTGTGGTCTGGCCTGGTGTTGCTGCATTCCCTGATTGGTTCGCATCAAACACACAATCTTACTGGAACGGCCAGTTTTCGGCCTTCTTCAATCCTGACGATGGTGTCGATATTGATGCCCTCTGGATTGACATGAACGAGGCCTCTAACTTTTGTACATACCCTTGCTCTGATCCTGCTGCGTTTGCTCAGTCTGCCGGTGACCCTCCTGCCCCCCCAGCAGTTCGCCTTTCTTCTCCTCGGCCTATTGCCGGCTTCGGATCTGACTTCCAACCCCAATGTGTTGCTAACGTGAACTTTACCGTGTATGCGGAGACATACTATGGTGAAAACATCTATGTTCTTGGAGACTCTCCTACCCTGGGAGCTGGACTTGTCTCCGGAGCTGCCGCAATGAATGCCAATAATTACCCCGAATGGCAGCTTACCGTGCAGATGCCCGCTAACAGCACATTCTCCTATGAATATGTCCGCAAGGAGAGCGACGGTAGCTGGATCTATGAGAGCAGCAACCGCACCATTACGACTGGTGACTGCAACACTGGGTTACAGTCTGTTTCGGACATCATTACCACCAGCTCCGGAAACCAAAAGAGAGGAATCTCACCTGTTCCTCTTGTTCGCTCTCCAGTTGCTACTGCATTACGCAAACGAGATGGTTCTATGCTCGGTCTTCCTGGTAGGGACTTGATCAACCCTAAATACACTATCAACGATACCGCTGGCTCTATCAGCAACTTGACCATTCAGACCGATCTTATTCACGAAAACGGCCTTGCTGAATACGATACTCACAACATGTACGGCACCATGATGAGCGCTACCAGCCGAAATGCTATGCTGAATCGTAGACCGACCGTCCGCCCTCTTGTGTACGTATCAAGTGCGTTGTAGCTATGGATGTTTACTAATAGGAGTACTTAGGATTACTCGCTCCACCTTTGCCGGTGCTGGCCGTCAAGTCGGTCATTGGCTTGGTGACAACAACGCCGACTGGGACCACTACCGTTGGACAATTGCAGAGCTCCAAGAATTCGCTGCTATCTACCAAGTTCCTATGGTTGGAAGTGACATCTGTGGCTACGCTGGAACTACCACTGATGAATTGTGTTCTCGCTGGGTTTTCCTCGGTGCATTCTCGCCATTCTTCCGTGATCACTCTAGCAACGACTCGCCTCCACATGAACTCTACCGAACTGAAGCTATTGCTCAGGCTGCACGTGCTGCTATTGACATTCGTTACCGTTTGTTGGACTATGCCTACACAGCGTTCTGGACACAGACACAGACTGGCTCGCCTATGATCAATCCTATGTTCTTCGAGTACCCCTCTGACCTGAACACTGCGACACTTCCTTACCAATTCTTCTGGGGTGACAGTATTCTTGTCGCACCTGTGACTGACGAGAACTCAACGTCCGTATCAGTCTACTTCCCCAAGGATATATTCTATGACTTCTACTCCGGACAGCCCGTAACAGGAAAGGGAGCAGCAGTCACTTTGAGCAACATCGCCTTTGATACTATTCCTCTGTACTACAAGGGTGGCAGTATCATTCCTCAGAGAATTGCCTCTGCCAACACAACCTCGTTGTTGCGTCAGCAGGACTTTGAGATTGTCATTGCACCCAACGCTCTCGGCCAAGCATCCGGAACTTTGTATCTCGATGATGGAGACAGCATCAATCAGCCAAAGACTTCCGTGATCAACTTCAACTACCTTGACGGCGTGTTTTCTATGACGGGTACATTCGCATACAACGTTGGCAACGTGGTGATTAGCCAGATTACTATACTTGGTCGGAATGTGCAGAAGCACCCTGTGAACTTGAAGCTAACAGGAGCTCATGTTGGTATATACTTGTGAGGAGGCTGGCCTGTATTGGCTTGTCCAAAGTGAACTCCTTTTAGTTTACGGCCTTGAATATTAAATTCGATAAATTTGATTATTATTACTATATTTTGACGATTCTTTTCTATACTTGCCGGTATGTAGCTCCGATCTCAAGGTGGTTACAGTACCTGCATCAATAGAGTCGATCTCCAGGGCTGGATATGCAGGGTTTGCTAGGCACGTGCACATCACCTGTTATATCACCTGTTAAATAGCATTGGTACCTATATAACATCTTTAGAAGATTCCCCAAGTGTAGAAAACAGGCCGAAAACATAAAAACCTTTATAGAATAAACATTCAATTAAATACAGTACGCGAGGTAGGGAAGTGGACTGGAAAGGGTATCTCTTTCATCAGACGAGAAACTGTGGAAACGCGCATGTGGTGTTGTACATGACGAGTACGATTATGATGTCCGTCTCCTCAGTTTAAGACGCCGTCATGAACACATGTCACAACCCGCTGGACACGTTTCTGTACAATAGCTGTATAACAGGCTAGATTCAAGAATTGACTACGTTCAAGCAAGAGAGTCCAAAGGTATAGTATATTAATCAAATGACACCAAGAAGGCTCAATAATTACACGCGTCAATCGCACCCCCACAATTTATCGATATTATAATGAGTTGCGGACATATAGGGTATATAGATTCAATCATCCATCGATTTCGCATCACAAATCAAAATCATGTTGAACAGATGAGAATGAGAGTGAACCCGATTTTCACCTCTCCTCAAGGGTCAAGGACAGACGGATTAAACCTTCTGGACTTTCTCAACGGGCACGGTAGGAAGAACATCCTCGATGGTCTCATCGACATCGGCCAAATCATCTTCAAGCTCGATGTGATCCTTGATACGAATAAAAATCAAAGGAGCAGCGACGACGAGAGATCCAAGAAGCAAGCCAATGTTGGTGCCCCATTCTTTCTTGAAAGAAAGCTTGTTCTTGTCGAGAGACCACATGACAGCGGCACCGGCGGATTGAAGTCCCTTGTAGAAACCGACGTAGTTGGCGGTACGACGACCGGAGTTGGAGAGAGCGCCCATGGTCCTGTGAATGGTTAGAATTGAAATTTTCGAATAGAATGTCAGTGTAAGGGAGGAACTTACCAGTACATGCAACCCTGCCAGACGGCATCGTAAGCACCGTAGAAAAAGTACAAAAACATAGGGCCGGCAAAACCGGAGTGAGTCCAGTCCCAAGCTACGAAGCTTGTATTTTCAGGAACGACATCGGCACGGTCATAGCTCTTCTGGAAGGCCCAACCGCCACCGTAGATGGCGACAGTCAAGACGATGAGGGTGACAAACATGACACGGGCACGGAGAGAACGACGGATTTTGGCGTTGTCGAGGAGGGGTCCAATAACAGAAGCGGCGCAGATCTGAGCGAACCAGTACAAGAAATCCATCAAGGCACGAGTACGGGTGTCAAAGAATGCTGCGTTAATGGCGTTCTCCTGGTATGTGTAGAACCAGTTGGAGGACCACATCATGGGGAACAACAGGATGATGTATGGCTCGGCAAGTATGCAAGTGTACAAACCCTTGAGTTCGGACGTCCAGCTGGGGTTCTTCATGAGAATGACCTTTGTACCGTCGGCACGGATGATCTTGTCGGCATCGACGAGGAACATCGCTAAGAAAGCACCAGCAACCATCAGGACGATGAAAGCAATGTAGGTACCGTCATTGACGGTGGCGGCCACCTTGACGTTGATGTTCTGACCGAGGGGGATCAGACTACCGATACAACCACCGATGTTGAAGATACCCCAGAACCAAGCCCAGTAGCGACCCTTCTGAGCCTCAGTTGGGTAGGAAACCATAATGACACCCTGGGCGGCCCACAGGACACCGGCGCAAACACCGAGGAAAGCACCGGCGAAGATGTTGAAGCCGGGGACATGGTGATGAACGGAAGCGAGCAAAGAACCAGCGTAGATGGAGTAACCGAGACCACCGAAACCGATGGAGTAACGGACACCGAGACGGTTGACAATGGTACCAGCCAGGAAACCCACCACGGCGAAGGTCGAGTAGAGGGCGGTGTTCTACAACTGGTCAGAATGGGGGAATTTGACGAGGGCGATTCGTATAACTCACCATGTCGTCGGCCAGAGAAGCATCGGTCTTACCACCTCCACCGAGACCACCCAAAGCGTTGAACATACCAGGACATAAGAAACACACGAAAGCGACCAGGCCAAGCTGGATAGCGGGCGAGGCGTACCATGGTAGTTTGCCGCGACGTCTATACATCCATCCTTCGGGCAGCTGGTCGGGAGTCCACGCCTCGTTGACGATGGTTTCGTGAGTTCCTTTTTCGCCGGGGTAGGCCTCGGTCTGAGGTTCGACGGTGTCGGCCATTGTGTCGGTCAGTTGATGTCAGATAAGCAAAGATCTTGTGTGTGTATATATGTATACACACTTCAGTATATATACTGTAGTATATAGTATATACAGAAGAGAGGACGGACACAGAGAAAAGAAAGCAGTCGAGTCTGGACGAGGCGATCTGATCTTTTTATCACAGCTGGAGAGGGCCCCACTCGATTAGCTAGAGAACTAAGCTGCTAGTGGAGTCACATCAACAGGTTAGCATGTCTGGTTACTTCTGACGGCCTCCTTAATCAATCTGCTTGCTGATTGACTGCGAGCAACATGCTATGGTTACCTGCTCCGTGTACTATTATGCTCTACTGCTGGATCTGGGGTCGTGTTTCCAATGCAACCCCGGCAGCCTCATGAGATTTGAATCTACGGCAGTATTCGTTGGTCGCATGAATTATGTTTTCTGTTTGTGATCTACTATTTTCCCTTCAATTCTTGCTTGATCTCTGTTTCCCTAACTCTCTTTACTCCGTATAGAACTGACCGAGATCATCAGCATACAGAAATAGTAGCACATACTACTCAGAAGAGGTACTAACAGAGCAAAGTCAGCACACACAAAGAAACAATCGCGGCAGTTCGTCAGCCCCACCTGCATCGAGTCCGGCGCCTTCTATTGGCTGTATCACCCAATTCTTATCTGCCCGGACCCACGGAATGCCAGGCGCCATACAGAATGCGGCCTAGTGTCTTGAGTGTGATTGGCCAGCCACCACCCCGGGGCCCCACTTGATAGCAGCGTTGCAACCTTCCGTGTCCTGTTTGGGCCTAGCGCGGCGTCTCCCCGGATTGCACCGTAACATCGGATGATTGTGCCATTACTCAGTTATGTACTGACTCTGTGTACTCCGTACTCTCGATGAACTGGGATGGATTGATCACTTTTGCTGATTTTACTGATATACGCCGTACGTGTACAGCAACTCTGTACAGGTTACTACAGTACTATGTATGTCTCGTGGCGCCAGAGGATCAGAGCCGCTGGACCTACTACCGAGACACTCGGCTAGCTAGTAGCTGCTAAACAAACTAAGTTAACCTTCGCCCCAGAACTTAGAAGCAAAGAAGCAACAAAAGAAGCAAGCCAAGCAGAAAAAAGTTTATTAATAGCCCATCGAAACAATTATGTAACGCTACAACATTGATGCTGCTGTTTCGTCCAAATCATTACTCCATAACGGAGAATGAAATTCATCGCATGGCAACCCACGAGAACGTTTGACACATGTTTCCATCCATGTGTTCTGCTCTCTCCACTTCCCCTCATTTCTCCCAAGCACCATCTCGATGTCGAGGCACGAGATACCGTACCATTCATTCATTAATTATTGTTCGTCTTATGGTTCGGTAGGACTAGTGATACGAAGGGTCGGGCTGACTACACTAACACGAACGGAGCTGTGCAAGTCGACAGTGTAACTACCAACGGCCGCTCGAGTCTCTCTCCCTTCTATTATTTGGCAAATCCCCAGTCATCATGTTTCACGAAAAAAGGAGAAGGTGTTCACGTGGCCATTTTCATTCGTGTCGCCGGTGGAGACGGGCCGCCCAATCGGCACGCGTGGATTACTGTCCTAGACATCGAGCATGTCTCTCAGTCAATAGTTAATAGCCCAGAACAAAGACTCGAGCTGTCACAGTTACAGGGTTCTCGAGTCAGGAAAACGAATCTGGACACACCATCACCTGCCAACAACCACAGCACAACCACCAATGGAATTGATAGGCCATTCGACAGGCCACTTACAACCTTGACTCGGCGATAAGCCTTGCTGGTACATGCTGTCTAGCGTTGATAAGGTATCTCCCTCCCTGCAGCCGCTTATCAGCTTAGCTTTAGCTCAACCCACTGCCACGGTATCATCAGCTTAAATACTACCACCTAAGTTGAGTCGTTGACAGCACTCTTATCGATTGTATCTCGTGGATCAGAATAGCTGGTAACATCTAGGTGTGCCATGAATCTATCAACTATCAACTGTGGTGTTGATGGACTCGAATCGTTCTGCAAGAGTCGCCACGGATGAATGGATGATTCATTTATTTTGATAAGCAGAACCATGTTGCCATCCAGCAAGATGCAGATGTACTATGTTGATGATACTACGTATATACTATATACTCGGGTGGATACATATTCGACGCAGGGACTTGAACGTTATTTCTAGAATCATAACCATTCCTAGATCGTCATACGTGCCCTAACCCTAACCTAATTTTGCCCGGTCAGATTGCTAAACAGCGCCATATCCACTCCTTGTAATGCCCAATCCTCAATGTCTAGCTCCAGGCCAGGTGTTGAGTCAAGTAACCATGATGGTGCCTGTTCAGCATCCACACCTTGGCTTGGGACCGTCTGTAGAAAAGAAGAATTTGCATTGCCTGTTTGCGACACAGTGTCGTTTTGAGGACGACGTTCTATTATGATAGTCCCAAAGTGCGGTATCTGTATACGAAGTTCGTGCGAATCCTCACTTGTCTTCCCCAAACAGTGAGACTCTTGCTCGGCCTCTGCGGTACAGATTTGGTAGCAGCTCCCTTTAAAGGAGTTATCCTCTATATCCAGAAGTGGTTGGAGAATACTTGAGATCTTTCTGGCAACGACGTCACTATTCTCCACGGCCATTCTCTTCATAATCTCAAGCAGACGTTCCAATAACCCCCGATCCCTCAATCGCTGGTGTTGAAGAGACCGAAAGACCGTGACATTATTTTCGAACTCAGGCCGAGCTTCAATATGTGCAAGACACAATGTCGTGCTTGCAACAAAGGCAATAAAATCGACGCCTCGGCAGTATGCCGGTGCTGAAATAATATCATAGAAAGCGATATACTGTGTGATTATCGCCCGACTAGCATTGGCAGCTGTCAATTTGCTGTAATCGTAACTCGGATTAATCGAAGACGGTAGTAACATGTATGGTAGATGCAGCCGCACCAGAAGATGGTAATGTGCGAATTGCATCATGAGACGAACCGATTCCTCGAATCCCTTCCCATTATTTTGCGCAACAAGAGCAAGATTTGAGCCCACCCACCAGTGTGGCGGCATTGACTCGGCAGCTTCTTGCAGTAACTTGTCGATCTTATGTGTTGCTGCAAGATCAGTTCGTTCTGCAGTATTGCGCTGGAGAATCAGCCCTCCCGCAATTGAATCCAATCGTTCCATACGTTCCACAGGCATGCAATTGTCTAGCACATGTAGACTAGCGAACATGTCCTCAGGGGAACCCTGCGGAAGACCAAGCATTAAGGACAAATATCTGTCTGTGCAGACTATACGAAACCACATATAATCTGGATCAATACGCTCGCGTGTTTCGTCGTCAAGAAACATGCTCGATGACTTGGTGTTTCCATGGAGCCCCGTCATCTGCGCCATACCCATAGCTCTGCGATTGGCCAGCCAGGCACGGCGGAGATTCCCAGCATTGTTCAAGTACATGCTCTCGATCATGATACACTCAATTCCCTCGAGTGAACTGACCAGTTCATCGTTACTCGTCACAAGTCGAGCAGCTATATCGAACACCCGAGACATAATAGTCTTGTAGTCCGAACTCAGACCATTTAGTTGACCAGCAAAGCATGGCGGGATGCCTTGCAAAAAGCTGGCTAGCAATAGTAGTCTCCTTGCGACGAGGACAGGGTGAGAATTCTTTGAAGGCAGCTGCAGCACTTGCCGTGGTGATGGAAATGCCCCAGAGAAATAGTCAGAATATGACTTGCAGATCACGCCATGCAACAGGACCGAAACTCCAACTGGTACGCTTAGGATGATATCGAGATCGTGCTGGGTGGGCCATGCTTCTATTAGGGCACGATCCACATCATTAAGGTCGGTGCCAGTTGGCTGGTGTAGTCCAGCTTGAGTATCATTCGGGTATGAAGTATACTTCTCATTGTCAGCTCAGTGTGTAAGCTAAATGAGAGGTGGCATACCGCGGAGGTGTTCCCTTGACCCGGTTGACCACTGGCCAACATGCCCGACCTCTCCTTACCGTTGACCAGCTGCTCGACCAGAGATTCCACTCGACTAAGCCGATCGACTTTCTTGTTAGGCAAAGCCACCTCATCGTGAAATTCCTGACTAATGCATCGAGTCTGACGACTCCGGCACCCATCACAAATAGCATCCGTCAGTGCTGCAAAGGTACATCGGATTTTCCGCCGTTTGCACTCCCAGCAGGACAGCGTACCTTTTCGAACCTTGCGTTTCTTGGGGGCATTTGCTGTCTCCGCCGCGGAGCAAGTCTCAAACAGGTCACCGCTTGAGCGTTTCCTCCGGTCTTCCATCTCAATATATTCAAAGTAGTACGATCAATCTGTCCTTTCTTTGTTCAGGTTATATGATGGTGGATGGAAGAAGGAGGAAGGAGGAAGGAACAAAGAACTCCGCCGCGGCGGAAGGGCACTGGACCCACCATGCGCCTTCCCGTTTGGGAACTGCCAGGGCAACCTCTTTTCTATCAAGTATCGAAGACTTTACAAGTATAACGAGATATTCTAGAGTAGATATATAACCCCTCGAAGTCCATTTTACCATGAGTGCATCGATACACCTACAGAACAGCCCTAAATCAAGACAGCCATTCAATTGAAGATGGTGAAAGTTGCTGTGGCCGGTGGTTCTGGGCGTAAGCCGACTAAAATCTCGACATAGCCGTCTACATACTGACAGTCTATAGAGGTATCGAGGGAGATTGTCGACGCTCTCCTAGCTGCAGAGAAACATGAAATCACCATTTTGAGCAGAAGTGTGAGTATCCTTCTGAACACTGCTTCAGCTGTGGCTTGACTAAGACTGTCGAAGGAAGCCCCAACAAACCCTATCGCGCCCGGTATACGCTGGCAGAAGGTAGACTATGATGACAAGAATAGTCTGGTTGAAACCCTCCGGGGAACCCACACCCTCCTGTCTTTTGTCCAAATGCTTTCGGATCCCGACCAAAAGTCCCAGAAGAATTTAATTGACGCTGCTATTGCCGCGGGTGTAAAACGCTTTGCACCAAGTGATTATGGAAGGTGAGAATGACTTTTGCCTATTATGCACCCTAACTGACCAGATCAAAGCAAGGATATCGTTGATATGCCCTGGTGGTGTGGCAAGGAAATAATCAGGGAGTACTTGAGAAAGGTGAATGAAAAAGAAAACGTAAATACTTCTCTTGATTGCTTCAATGTTCAGCTTTGATGTCGTTGTTTTCCGTAGGTCCTCGAGTACACCTCCTTTCAACCCGGATTGTTTCTCGACTACCTAGCCTACCCTTACAAGACGTCAAAATACCTCGACCCCTTACAAACCGTCTTTGACCTTGCAAACAGACGGGCAATGGTTGTGGAAGATTATGAAGATGCCGTGATAACGTTTACAACGGTATCCGACCTTGCTGCAATCATTGCACGTGCAGTTGATTATGAGGGCAAGTGGCCGAAAACAGGCGGCATCAGAGGGAACAGAATCACCTTCTCACAGATCGTCGATATCGGCCGTAAAATCAGAGGTTCCATAAACGTCACCAAGGTAAAGGTCGAAGATCTTGAAGCTGGGGATCTCAAATCTTCATGGGGTCTGCAAGCGGTCCATCACGCTGTGGCTGATGACCAGGCGCGAGCTCTTCTCAAGCAAGTAGCTATCGGGTTTCTGCTAAGCAGTTCAAAAGGCGCATGGGACGTCTCGGACGACTTCAACCAGATCTTCCCGGACTTTGAGTTCACTTCGATCGAGGACTTTCTTGCAGGTGTTTGGGAGGGGAAGCCCTAAGAGCTGTCGGAAGAGTCTCTTTCTACATGAATGGCCGCCCCTATTCTTTGTACAAGCGGGACAGCTCCACCGTTCACAAATGAGGAAACATTTTGGATTACGACCAGGCCCTTCAACTTCATTTAGCTTGCTTCTATAGACTGATTATCTGTTAGCTCAGTGAGACCCCTCGCTTATGTGAAAGGAGGAAAAGCTGTAGTTAACTTGTGAGGCTGCTGAATAAACTATTTAGAGAGCTCTACGGTATGAACTCATCATACGATTGGCTGTGGTGCTTATGTGGGCCTGAACCCTACCTAGTAAAGTGCCAGCTCAGCTCAGCTGAATCTTCTTATTGGCTTAGTATTTTCTTCTCATCTTCTCCCGGGACTGACGCGACCACAACAATTGCCACTTGTATATAGCTTCTTGCTCTCATTGTCGTTCATTTGCACTTTTTAGAGTCAATCTCTGCCGATACAATGGGCCTCTTCTCATCCAGCAGGCCCGCTCCCGAGACCGTTCCGGGTGATCGCATTATCCCCGTCTCGTTCTGGGACGACCAAGACTATGCACGTGGAATGAGCCTGGATATTACACTCACATTCAACGACGTGCTGGATCCTGCGAAGCTACGAGATTCTCTCAAGACTTTACTCGAAAAGAAAGGATGGGAGAAATTCGGCGCAAGGCTAAGAAAGAACGTAAGATTAGCCTAATCTCCACACAAGCTGCAATGTTTATGGCGAACAACAATCTCTAACAATCAACTAAAGGGTAAAAAATTAGAATATCACATTCCGGAAAAATTCAACGAGACGCGCCCTGCTTTCCTGTTTAGCACCGACAAGCATAACATGACTCTCTCCGAGCACCCCGAATTGAGCGCGTTTGCTTTCGGAAAGCTTGAAAAACCAACCTTACTTGGTCCGTTTGATCCTTTGCGTCCATATCTTCGTGGTGCTAAGGCACCAGAGTATCTGGATGATTGGCTCTACTCCGACGCCCCTCAATTAGCGGTCCACGTAGTTGTGCTCAAAGATGTGACGTTTATGACAGTAACATTTATACATGTGCTCATGGACGCTATGGGCTTTACGGCTCTGCTCAAAGGTTGGACAGCGGTTCTACGCGGTCGCGAAGATCAGATCCCTCCGATTTTGGATGCCGGTGAGGATCCTCTAGCGAATATCCATCAGATGACCCCTTCATCCAAGTACGTACTTACGGATCGCGTGCTGAAAGGGTGGGCATTCATTGTGTTCGTGATTCAGTACATCTTTGAATTGGTTTGGTGGCGTAAAGATGAAGAGCGACTCATCTTTGTGCCGGGTAATTACTTGAAGGATTTACGCAATACCGCTCTCGCCGAACTGAACGGCAGCCCTTCGCAAACTGTTGAACCCGCGTTTATCAGCGAAAGCGATGTTCTTCTTTCCTGGTGGACCCGTATTTTCATCAAGGCACTCAATCCATCGTCCAACAAACCAATCACTATCCTGAATGTATTCGACATTCGTGGCGTGCTTGCAGAAATGGGCCTTCTTCCTTCAGCGGATACGGCATTGATTGCCAACGTCACTTGGCCTACTGTTATCTTGGTAACTGCTGGGGAAACTATCAGCAAGCCTATAAGCTTTTTGTCTTCGCGAATCCGACATGCAATTGACACGCACCGTACCGTGGAGCAAGTGCAAGCTATTGCAGCGACGCAGAGAGAGGCTAAAGAAAAGACGGGGCAGCCGGCCGTGCATGGGGGATTAGGAACCTTTCTTTTTGCTTGTTCAAACTGGCACAGGGGAAAACTGTTCCAAATGGACTTTTCTCCGGCAGTAGTTAAAGAAAATCCTTCTAACTCTAAGCGGGCGAATCTGACAGGCAGACCTTTGCTCGTTTTTGTCACTGGGAAATTCGCTGGGTTCTCTCCTCGCAATTCGCTTGTCGTTATGGGTAAAGATGCCGCTGGCAACTGGTGGATGAAGAACGTCTTGAGGACCAGTCTGTGGAGCGCTGTTGAGAAACAATTATAAATGTGTCTGATGCCTCAGTCTGTACTGTAGACGTTCCTACGGAATGTTGCTTGGTTTGGATGTTTCTACTTTACTCCGTGGTCTAGCGACGTACCAAAACTTATCTATACAGGAGTTAGAAGAATAGAGGGGCATTAATTCATTTCGCCTCATTCATTTTGAATGCCTGTATTCTGTTATGTTATTCTTTCATCCAATGTACAGCAACCACCACGTGACTACCCTGTCTGTCTTCAGCCTCGTCCTTAACATTGAGTCACGCAGCCTCTCGTTCCACCTCATCCAAACACGATGCCAACAAAATTGTGCAACCTCGTAGCTCCTTGCTTCGACAGGCTCTGACTTGCGCGAGTGTCATATGTTCCGTATTTATCCTTATGCATCTACCCCTCACGTTTTAGTTTTCATAATTTCCGCACTTGATTCTCTTTCTTGACGCAAGGCATCGACTATCTCACTCAGACATGGCAGTCCACATTTTTGATGCAGAAGACTCCGATGGCGATTCTTGGATGGAGGTTGTGGAAGGATCGCCTGGGCCTTCGATGCGGAATTCTAGTGCCTCTCTACTGTATAACAGAGATGAAAATGTCGACTCTACACGAAAAACCGCATCATGGGTTGCAGACGATACCTGGGTGAGTGAGTTTGAGGAGTATAAGGATATTAAAGGGGACCATGACAATAGTAAGCTCTGAAACCAACGCAACAAGATTCAGGTGTCTAACAGGTTGCTTTATCAGGAAAAGGTGCCGAAAACTCCAGCGTTGACGCGGAGTCGTCTCCACCATTTGACTTTACCAAGGATAAAGCTCAACCCGTTGATCCTCATCACGTCCCAACCCTAGCACATTCGAAGCCCGACCAGAAGCTCTGCCTAGATCGCCCTGAAGTAGGCGACATCAAACGGCACTTCAACGAAGTGCAAAGTCTTGCGGCGGCCCAACCCCGAAAGGGACTATACTATAGACTATGGCTCTGTTGGATGTATCGCATGGAGTGGCCACAGATCGAACACACGGCTCAACATGCACCCGACTACATCGTTCAAGTTGTCAACTATTGGTTCGGGCTTCGGAACGATCCCTTTTGGACGGCCAGCGACAAGTGTCCGTATGAATGGTATGCAATGTACAGAGCATGTGTTGATAATTGGAAATGGTGGGATCAACAGAGTAAGGATGTTGAAGACGACAGCGGCAGGATGGTGACCCAGGAACTTCTTAGAACCTTGGCTATTGATAGAAGGTACTTTGAACATGCGCCACCATCTGCATCTCACGTTGAAACTCGATATCCCGCATCTTACGGCCGAATTGTGGAGAGAGACAATATACGACCCGATTCATCGACCATGCTGCAACCTCATAAATACCCATCTACACCACCCACGCTGGTTGACGATAGCTTCTCATTCCTGGTCCGCACTTATAAATCCTTCGGCAGTCCTCGTTCTAATCGCGCTGCGCAAGGTGCTATTTCATTCCAGACTTGGATTCATTGGATGCATCAAGTGAACCTCCAGCCTTCATCGAAGCAATGGGCAGGCCATGCTCCATGGCCTTCTGGCAGCCATTCTGTCTCGTCTTTAACACAAGGCTCACCTTGGTCATCATTCGCTTTGAAAAATATTGGCGACGTTGCGTATGAGTATGTGGAGGATATTGGACTTCCTGACAAAGCGGCTGCTTATTACCAATCTGTTTCATATATTTGAGGCCTTTGTAAGGTGGATTTTCTGATGATTAGCGTGTTTCATATTTTTTGTCCTTATGATGAGTCCATAATCAACGAAGCTTTATCCTGTGTTCAGTAGTACTTCTTTGATGACTGTCCTGAATAATGTGAGATGTGATTGGTGCCCGGGCGATATCTAGGAGCTCTTGGTCGATGGCCAATCAGGCTGCGTGGACCGAGTCAGCTTCGGCAGGTGGAGCCAGGCACCGATCAGTCAGTCGATGACCTCACTTGACCTCCTGCCGACAACCTCCAACAACTTCCATCTACAACATCCTACAACACAACTACAATTCTACCTCTGTCCTATATCTATGCAAATGGCCACAGCGCTGTCAAGTTTCTTATAAACAAAACCAGCCGACTGTGACGCCGACTAAAGTCACGCCATGAGAAGGCTATCCTCCGAGTAGGTCCAACAACCACTCATTAGCTGGATAATCATGAAACTGACATCGTGGACTACGGTGATAGGGACCCCTCGGTCTTCCCAGCTAGCTCCTATGACGAATGTACCTATATCGACGAAAAGCATGAAATCACCGAAACCTCCGTTGACACAAATCCCAGACCTCGCTGGGCCAGTCATCGCACATGTGCCTCCAAGCTGCTTGCGGTAGCCAGGTGGGCTATACTAACGGCAAGCGCTGTAATGCTTGCCATATATCACTTTTATCCGAGTATGTTTGCTCCAAAGGTCGAAATCATTGACGCTAACATTCGTCGGTTCCAGATTCGGCCCCTGCAGTCGATACTACTGCTGGCAACGATCTATGCCTCGAGCCCGAATGCATTCACGCTGCCTCCGAGATCCTCTACAACCTCGACCCTCATTACGAGGATATTGACCCGTGTGTCGACTTTGACAAGTATGTCTGTGGAGGATGGAGAGACCGCCATGACATGAGACCAGATCAGGGCTCCATCTTTGCTGGAACATTGATGGCTGAGAATGCTCAAATGAGACTACGCCATATCCTGGAAGCGCCTGAGGCACCCGAAGAGCAAACACTGTCCTCTGCAGACAAGGACAACTTCAAAAAATTGAAATCCGCTTACGATGCGTGTATCAACGTCGATGCTCTCAAGAAGCGCGGATCGCAGCCCTTGGAAGAGATTCTCAATAACATCGAAAGCATCTACTCTTTGCGGGGCAAAGATTCAGAGAAGAATCTGACTGATGCACTTTTGTATTTGATGCAGATTGATGTGTCAGTTCTTACTGATTTCTCTATATCTGTAAGGTCCCCCGGAGTCACTTTTCGGACATTTTACTAATGATCGAACCCAGCCTGACGACCGTGATCCCGACAATGTGGTCATATTTGTGACGCCACCACGGAAAATTGGTCTCCCATCGCGCGAATATTATAATGATACCAAAGTTGTAGACGATTATAGATCCCTCGCGTCAAAACTGTTTGGCAACTTCAACTTGCATCACCGCAAAAGCGATGAGCTGAAAAGTCCTTTTAAGCTGGCGGAGAATGTCGTCCTGTTCGAAAAGAAATTAGCCGACGCGACACCAGACACCCAGGCACAGGAGGACGTAACACAGTATTATAACCCGAAATCTTTGGAGGAAGCTAGCTCGCTTATACCTGAAGTATCATTCAATCATATACTAACAGAGCTCTCCCCAAAGGACGTTAAGACAGACCGACTGATTATTGGCTCTCCATCTTATCTGAAAGAGGTATCGAAGATTATCAAGGACACTCCTAGAGAGGTTATCCAAGCTTTCTTCAAGTTCAAGGCTATCCAGAGATACTACGGTGATATAGAAGACCCCAAAGTTACGCCACTACGAGAGTTCAATAACCGCCTTGCTGGTAAAGAGCCTCAAGCCACCCAGGATAGATGGCGGAAGTGCATCAACGACCTAGATTCTGGTGTTGGTTGGATTTTAAGTCGATTCTACATTCTCGATGCTTTCCCAGAGGAATCAAAGGGGCTAGGTGATCAGATTATCTCCGACATCAAAGAACAGTTTGTTTATGTGCTTGATGGAACAAAATGGATGTCGGCGGAAGTTCGACAGTTAGGTAAACAAAAGGTTGCCAACATCATCCAGAAGATTGGTTATCCAACACGAAGCCCCAATTTAATGGATGCGGAGGATGTCAACAACTACTATGGTAGCTTGGACATTTACGGTGACAAGTTCTTTGAGAACTCGGTCGGGATGGCCAACTTTGAATTCAAGAGGATGTGGTCTCAGCTGGGGCGCCCTACGAATAGAGACGAATGGGGCATGACTGCGCCAACTGTCAACGCGTACTATAACCCTCCCGGAAATGAGATCGTTTTCCCGGCTGGTATCATGCAGCCCCCTACCTTTTATGGACCGAGGGCGCCTCTGTATCTAGCTTACGGAGCTTTTGGAGCTGTCAGTGGACATGAGCTCTCGCACGGTATGTGGTATTACTGGAATGATCCTTTTGAAGAGATAACTGACATTGCAAATAGCCTTCGATAGCACAGGAAGACATTACGACCAGATTGGCAATTACACTAACTGGTGGGATGACAAGACTGTCGAGGCATTCGAAGAACGCGCACAATGCTTCGTCGATCAGTACTCGAATTTCACTGTCCCCGGCCCTGATCCTGACTCAAAGCCTCTACATGTCAACGGACGTTTGACCTTGGGTGAAAACATTGCCGATGCAGGAGGTCTATCAGCTTCATTCCACGCTTGGAAGAAGCGCGACTCTTCACACTCGGACAAGGCACTGCCTGGGTTGGAGAAGTTTACCAAAGAGCAGCTTTTCTTCATCTCATACTCGAACTGGTGGTGCAGCAAGACTACAAAGGAAGCTGCAGTGCAAGCTATCTACACTGACCCACACGCCCCGAAGTCCGCTCGAATTTTGGTGAGTCCAGTCAACTTCTCTTTTTACCAGTGCACATACTAACCCGGAACTAGGGCACTATGGCCAATTCGAGGGAGTTCCAGGAAGCTTTCCAGTGTCCACACAAGGAGCCTGTATGCAAACTATGGTAGTGTATATGTAAGGAAGGGCTCTGCTCGATTGATTGAGTGAATGTATAATTACATATATTTGATATTGCTGTCCTAATGATACCTGGTCCAATATCACGATTCTTCAGGCAGAAATATCCGCCTGGTCTTTCGCACCCTACATACGAGGAGCATCAAAAGCATTGTTTCTCGCAACTCATATCCTTGGGATCTGGTACAAGCATCACATTCACGGGGCCCCATATTCCCAGCCACCGGGGTACGCGGTCTGATTGGTTGCTGGTTGGGCGTCAATCTTACTAGCCGTACCGTAACGCCTGTAAGAAACGGCTCTGAATGTACGACATCAGTGCGACATCCACCAAACAGCGGCAAGTATTTTGTGTAATCATTGTAACCATAATACCCCGCCGAGGTTACGTATTGCATAGTAGTACAGGGCAGGTGTATCCCGTGACCTGATTTGACCTGTTGTTCCCCCATTGTTATGCTTCGCATCGGAGATTCGACACATCAACTCTACTTCGACCTCCGTCCAATGACTTTCTGATATACTCTACAGCGCACGATCTCATCGTGTTTGTCGACTGATACGATCTACGCACTCTACGCAATCTACATAGTACGCAATCGGTCCCCAGGAGTCAGCCGGCAGGATCGACTGTGTGCTCCGTGCGTTCGCGTCCGGCAAATTGCGGGCGTGTTTTGTGTCCCCATTCATTTTGTCCATACTCACGCGGTTGCTCTCACCTTGCCGTCATAGGGGCTTTTCCCAAGCGAGCGGCCCAGTGGATACAATTTTAAATCATACTCATCCCGACCGCGCCAAAATCTTTGCTGCGTACTATCTTCTGTTTCTTGACGGACGACGTCTATCAACACAAGATATCACGATATTCAACATTTCGCCGAATGGAATCATGAACATCTAATCCGCCCGCCAGCATTGCGGTGTGCGGCAATGCCGAGTTACACAATCAAGTTACCAACCCGGCCAGCTCTACAAGAGTAACCGGTGTGCTTGCCAACATCAGTCCGCCTTGACTATCAACTAAACAAAGAGAGGCGCGCTTGGGCTCTTCGTTTGCCTCACTCATCCAGCGGCACAATGACGACCTTTTACGACGATTCTTCTGACCAACCCGCTACTGTCACGGAGGACGAATTCTCACTACATAAACCCGTTTCCAGGGCGTCTACGTTTGCTAATTCAAACACGTCTTCTCGTCCGCTGCGAACTCAACCCAATGCTCTCCAACGCGCCCATACGGTAACACAGTCGGCCTCGGCCAAACGGACTGGCAGAGCAATGGCAACGGATCGGGGACGAAAACCGCATCAGAGAGCATCATCTCTACTCCGAACGAAGGGCGGCGGTAATGAAAGCTTTCCGCAACGATTGTTGGCGCACGATATGGTCTCAGTTGGTCGAATTGATAATACCTTTGCGGTCGCCAATGTTGGCAATAATGGGAAGCTTTACTTGAGGTATGAGGGTTCTGTTCTCTGCTTGCTATTGACATGACATGACATCATTTCAGCTCAATTTCAACGCGAAATTGTATGGCATGAATGCTTACTACGGAGTAACTGCAATAGGCCCTTAGTCGAGTCAGGCTCCCGGCGTCGCCATGGCAAATCCCTGCCGAAATTGAGTCTTTCCGCCCCGGTCAACGTTACCAAGCTATCCCCGCCCAGACCAACAGCCGGCCCCGACACTAGACACAGTATTTGGTCTTCGTCTCAATTCTCCGAGCTCCGTCCCAAATTTGCCCGTGAAGAAATCGCGGAGGTCAACGGCGATGCCAGCGATACTGAGCCTCGACGTAAGAGAGCTCATTCCTTTTCAACCATCTCTGAGTACGACCAAACTGAAACGGGCGACGAGTTCCGAATAGTGATTGACCGTTTCGACACTCATGATTCGACCAACGTTACATCCATGCCTGCCCTAGAGGTGCCTATCCCTCATTATCGCCTGGGGACAATGCAATTCAATGCCGATGGGACACCAGTATTGCGAAGTTCGGTCTATACTCACACGTCGGAGAACACCAACCCGTCTGTATACCTCAAGGACAGTACAGGCAACGGTGGCCAGAACCGCATACCGTCTACCTACGATTCCCCCGGTCTCTCACATCCAGTAGGCACGCTTTCAGTCGCAATGTCGTTGTTTTCCGGTGTAGCTCCGTCTGCCACCAAGGCACGAAATTCGAATTCAACACACAGATCCGGCATGTACTCTGTACGGCATCCCATTGAACCCTCTATCTTTGATCTGCTCGCCGAAAACATGGACGACCCAGCTCTAGTCAAATACCTTCCCGGCACCCCTGACATCAGCGCCGCGACACCTGCGCGCATAGTCGCGCAAATTTCATCCGAGGCATTTATGGATTACGAACTGGTGTCTGACTTTTTTCTGACTTTCCGTTCCTATCTATCGACTACGGATCTTCTAGGCTTGCTGCTGGCGCGGCTGGAGTGGGCTATTAACAGATTACAGCCCGATGGACGGATTATTCGAATTCGCACGTTCGCAGCTTTACGGCATTGGATTCTGAATTATTTTGTCGATGACTTTGTCGGTAACCGGGACCTGAGGCTACAATTCTGCGATACAATCAACCACATGTACGATGATTTGAAAGCTCGAAGAGCAGGCGTCAGTGACATCAAGATATTGGTAGATCTAAAGCGCTGCTGGCATGGAAGGTGTCTAATGCACTGGGATAGCCCGCTGTTTACAAGTCCAGACAACCCTGCTTTACCTGGTGATGATTTCGACAACCAAAATAACCATGCAGCTAGCCTGAGCGAGATCGCCAATTCTATCCACGAATATGTCAATGAAAATAAAAATACTTTGACCAAATTCCAAACGGAACAATTGACCCAACCAATAAATACGTTTGAGACTGTACGAAACTTTGGCCATCCTGCAATGCATGCGAGAACAGTATCATCGGGGACGACGCGCAGTGTACCAGGCTCGTCGAGTGAGCAGAGCGTCCAAGCATTATCATGCTCTTTTCCAGGCAAAAGTGCCTCGATACCGATGAGCGCAGTGGATGCACCACACCCAGTCGTTGTTGCGATTCAGCCGTCACCTAGCACGCCAACCGGGCCACGGTCTCCCACAACTTCAAGCACATTCAGATATCCCCCGGCTCATGCTCACAAGCGTAGTGGCAGTTTTTCCGACTCAATCAGAGATGATCGTGCTCCCCTGTCTCGTGCACTAGCCGACAGACAAGATCAAGAACAAGCTTTACTGCCGACCCCTGACGGTGGCAATGGCAGTCTCATTCGTGGCAATTTGTTTCCGCCTATAGATGCAAAAGTTGCAGGACTTGCTCCTCCATCGCCTACTATATCCCAAGCTTCAGATGGACTACAGGAGCATCATGCGCGCAGTGCTTCAGAAGGTAATATCAGGCCCCTTGGAGCCAGCCCAGCGCTGAGGACAGTCATTGGCTCCATACGCCGTGCGTTGCACACCAGGAATCTTGGTCAAAATACTACAGCGCCTCCAGGCTATCCTACGCTTCGTTCTCAAAGGGCCAAGACCGCAACACTTCCCGTCAATGTGGCTTTTAAAAACGACATTTACAGAGAACGTAGGGTCCCGCCAAAGCATGAGGCTCCTCTGAGGGTTGATTGTATATCCGAGCAAAGCGTGAGAGACTACCGTGAAGCTATTGGCCTCAATCCTCCTGCGCCATCGATTTCAGAAGGTTCGGATCGATTGAGAAGTCAACCAGGCCCAAGACCACAAATGCATAGCCAACGACGTCTTGCAAGCGAAGTAACTATGGGAAGCAAGTCGATCGTTATTGTCGATGACACTGGACTTGACATACCCGTAGTTTCAGGTGGGCTTGGATGGGTAGGCCGGAACCAAACAAGCAATACCAGTTCACAATCTTTGGTATCAAGACATGATCATCTACCTCCCGGCGCTGTCGATGTACCTTTTACGACATCTTCAGAGCTCCTCGAGCACGACGGAAACAATCTGAAACCTCAGCCACTCAATCTACCCATACAACGGTTTTCAAAGAGTCAATCAATATCCAGTCGTCTCCGAAAGTACGCATCTTTTCACAGCGGCATCAGTCACTCTTTTGATGCCAATAGTGAAGCTGGAGATGTAGAAGCTGGAAAAAAGCCAATGAGTCGTCTATTGCGTAGGCGACCTGGAGGCGATTTGCGTAAGATTCAAAACGTGCATGATCTTGCGCCTGATCAACGGCCGCAGTCATTCGCAACGGATACCTCTCTGACAGAATCGTTCACATCTTCGGCACGACACTATTTCAGACGAAGTTTCTCACGATCCTCTCAGGCGAGGGCGCAGTCAACGCCACCACGCTTCGACCTCATCAACACGCACTCTTCTCAGAACCTTCGCCCCTCCTTCGAAGCGGCTATAGCCGAATTTTCACGCATTCCTGATGATGTTGATGGCGGAATTGAGTCAACATTACTGAAGCTAGAAGGGAAATGGCCTTCTCCGACACTCTCCGACAGTCAGGAGACTGAGGCTCAACCCTTTTATCATGGAGGGGAGTCTTCCAATACTGCTCTGAGAGCGGCAAACAATTTAGAAAGACTTCCAATGAGATCTGACGAGACTGTAGCTGTCGGCCACTCCGGCCTGCAATCCCAAGTATACACGGCTTCCGTCGCGGAGTCGGAGCTTTCCGATAATTCTATCCCTCTTTTAGAGAGAGGCCTGAGCGATGATTCTATGAAGAAGCCAATCCACGGTGTTCGTGCGCATATTACGCCTCGTCAGTCTATACAACCTGCCACGGTTAACACACGCATCTCCAATACCGACTCTCCTCGTCCTTCCATTCAATTAATTGACGACAATGACCGAATCCGCCAAATCACAAATGACATGGATGAATATCATGAGGTTGACTCGCATTCAGAGCGGTACGAAAATGTGGACAGTAGATCAGAACTATCATCTGAACTCTCCGTCGAGTTCATTGAAACAGACGATGCTTTAGGGGCGTCAAGCAGCATGGATTCTCTCGCAACGCAGTCTCTGGAAATTCCTCCCCATCCTCTTGCGCATCCTCCCTCGCCACCAATGACTATTCCACAAGCGGCGCCAACTAGTGCTTATCGTAAACCGGAGACTCCTGTGAACGCACCGGCAACATTGACTCCAGGTCCGTCCCCTACTCGCATGGGTGACCAATACCGTGGACGCCACCACTCGGATGAGATTCCAAGCATTGAATATAAACTTGCTGGATTGCACATAGATATACCACATATGCCAAGCCATTTTCCTTTTGTACTCTCCTACGATTCTAGGTTACTTGCTCAACAATTCACCCTCGTCGAAAAATCAGCTTTGGACGAGGTCGACTGGAAGGACCTTGTTGAAATGAAGTGGAACAACACTTCGCCGTCGATCATCAGCTGGGTGCATTTCCTCGCTGAGAAGGAGCGTAAAGGGATTGATATTGTCGTTGGCCGGTTCAATCTCATGGTGAAATGGGTTCTTTCGGAAATTGTTCTTACACGAGATATGTCAGAGCGGGCCCGAACGATCTCCAAGTTCATTCATATCGCGGCGCACGCCAGACAAATATGCAACTATTCGACGATGTTACAGATTGCGATCGCTTTATCATCAGTCGACTGTACTCGGCTACAAAGGACCTGGAATCTGGTGAGCTTGAGTGACCGGCGACTTTTGGACAGCATGGAATCTTTGATACAGCCTCTGCGCAATTTCCACGAGTTGAGAGTCGAAATGGAGACTGCGAATCTTCAAAACGGCTGCATTCCTTTCGTAGGTCTATACGTCCATGATCTGACCTACAATGCCCAGAAACCATCTCAAGTCGCGGGAACCCGCGACGGGGATGCCCTCGTCAATTTTGAACGATATCGAACTTCGGCTAGAATTGTCAAATGTCTCCTCCGTCTCATCGATGCTAGCAACAAATACTATATTGAGCCTGTTCCCGGAGTCGTTGAAAAATGTCTGTGGATCGGTTCTCTACCGGAGGACCAGATTCAGGCATTTAGCAAAAGCTTGGAATAAACGATACCCCTTCATCGTTCATCAACCTGATGTCAAACTCTCCATACTTTTGGCTTATTTTTGTTCCTTTGCATATAGCAGAAATGACTGCATTATCAACATTGACTATTAGCGGCATCAGCATCAATGTCCACGACAGTAATATTATCCACGTGCACCAAGTCTTTCATTTTTTTCCCCTCTGCGAATTCCCCTCGTTTTTCCAGCGTTTCGTTTTGTTTTATCCACACATATTCAACATCATCTTCAAACATCTTTATCGTTATACTTGCATTTATATCCCGCATTGGTTCACCATCTTGTCTTTTTTTCATTACGTACATCAACAAATCTATATACTTCCGGCCTTGGTTTAATCGCAAGGCTATTCTCGTACATGATTCATTCCATCATCGTAGGTTTATAAATTCAACCGGTCGTCAAACATTGAATACAGTGATATATATTTGTGTAGAGACTTATCATAGTTATATAAGTTATGCATGAAAAATGCCAGATTGGTCACGTGCAGCCAGTATACATCATTGCAGTCGTCCACTACAACAAAAACATCGCAAATCATTTGAAAAGCATATATGTTTGGAATATATTCTTAATATATCAAACTCTACGTATAAATCTTGCAGGCCTGAGAACAATGGCAGAAACTGCGTCATGTCTTTGTCTGTTTCACAGTCTGCGGGGGACCCACCACGAAACCGATCGCCGAACATCAAAACACTTGAACACTTCCTACAACTACCTCTCTGACACTCCCATGTTCTCTGTACGGCTATTGACTGTGTGACACTTACATCTATAGAGACATGCATGTGCTGGCTGTCCATGGCAAATGATTGCTCCACCCCCTCAGATGCAGTTCTAGTTGGGCATACACCTCCACCTCATTGAACAGCCACCACGATGGACATCGGGGACAACCATGCCGGCGCTGATTTCGAATCAGAAAATGAAGATTACTCTCCAAATGGCACACCGAAGAAACCTAGAGCGCTGCCTGCTGACTTGCCGACGTCGCTGGACGACCGGAGACGAGCGCCAGAGTACGCGGGTGAGACGGAGATGTATGACGGATGGCAAGGTGGGCATTTACCTTTTTGTTGCTAGGGACTCTCGTATTACGAATGAACGTGTACTGATTTGATGACTTGTTCCAGGTCAATCGCAATATCTGACCACGCCGATTACCGCGAAACCGTTATCCTTCAGCCTTGCGCTCGACGACCACTCCCACGACGAAGAGCACGAATTACGTGCCCGCTATGCGCAGTCCTTCTACGATCGGGACGATGACGATACCACCGCACGACTAGAAGATAGCGACGCCAGGTTATTAGAAATGCTAGCGGCGCAAGCGGCACATCGCGAAATGGACTCACTCGGCACGGACGATGATGATATCGCGCTAGACGACAAACTGTCAGATGAGGAGAAGAAGAGCATACTTCAGAAGAGCCTCAATATGGCTGCCAGTAACGGTGATGTCGACAGAGTGCGGAAACTGGTCAATGGCCATGCTCACCAATATGTGGACGTTAATAAGCCGGATGAAGAGGGGACGGTACCTTTGATATATGCAAGCTGTTTTGTGGGTGTCAAAGTGACCCGATGCTGGGTGCAAATGCTAATTGAGTTTGCCACAGGGCCACCAAGAAGTCGTCTCCGCACTCCTTGACGCTGGCGCATTCGTCGATAAGCAGGATCGCAATCAGTGGAGCGCGTTGATGTGGGCAATGACCAATCGGCATAAGACTATCGCCAAAGTTCTACTAGATCATGGCGCTTCGCCAGACATTAAGTCATCTTCCGGCGGAACAGCGCTCGATTTTCTCCAGCCTGGAACGGATATTTCGCAATATCTGCATGACAACGGATACAATATAGGGCCTGTTGGGATCGAAGATGATTTCTATGACTCTGGATTCAGTCATGGCCGTTTTGAGGAGGAGATGGCCCAGAACGAGATGAAGCGCCGAATGATGATGGAGGAGAGTGCGCTCAATCTGGAGGTTGATTTGTCGAGCCTCGGCCTAGATGAGAAGATTGAGGTACACGAAATCCAAGCCAGTGATAAACGCTAGATCAACACCTAACTATCGTCAATAGGAACCCGATGAATTTGAAGATGATCAACAGGAATTCGTCTGGGACAAGTGCCTGAATGACCAGATGTTTGTCTTTCAAGACAATGAGCTGGAAAAGATACTGAATATAATCATCACGAACATGACACCACAACGGTCGCCTTCGCAGAAACCAGTACCAGCCAATCTTCTTTTCTTAAGCGCGCGGTATGCGCATTACCACGCCAGCCCCGAGCTACTCGCGCAACTTTTAATGTCTGCGACAGACAAGATCAACGACGTGGTGGAGCGTCATCAGTGGGACATGACAATATTAGCATTCTGGATATCGAATGCGACATTGCTCCTGCACTATCTCAAAAAAGACCCAGGTCTGATGATGTCAACGGTGGAATTCCAGCTACATTTGGCGGAATTGATCAATGAGATCTTCATTCTGATTATCCGGGACGCGGAACGTCGAATGAACCGCGTCTTAGACCAGGCCATGCTTGACCATGAGACGATACCGGGGTTAAGCGATGTTACTTTCCAGAATGAATGGAAGCTCTTCAAATCAAAACCCAAACCGAAAGTTGAGCCTCCCGAGAAACGGTTCCGTCCACCATCACCGAAGCGGCGAGCGCAGGTGTCTCCTCGGAATATTACATCGCTACTATCCTCCACACTATTTGTCCTAGACTTGTACGATGTTCATTCGATAATCACGTCACAAATCATCTCCCAACTACTCTACTGGCTTGGTGCGGAACTTTTCAACCGCATCATGCTAACAAAGAAATACCTCGCCCGTACAAAAGCAATGCAGATCCGCATGAACATATCGGCGCTTGAAGAGTGGGCGCGAAATAATAACAGGAAGCCAGAGCATTATGAAAGCGGTTCTACTACAACAACAGGCGATACAACCGTGGACTCCGCAAGGAAGCATCTAGCGCCTGTGATTCAGCTACTACAATGGCTCCAGTGCTTTTCTTCATTGGGCGACGACCATGAAGCTCTCATCACAACCCTACTACAACTACAGCAACTCACCCCAAATCAACTCCTTCAAGCTGTGAGGTCCTATCGCGCAGAGGTCGGAGAAAAGGGGCTCACCAAGAACGCAACAAAGTTTTTGGTCAGTTTGCAACATGACCCAGATCTCTTATACCGGGAGCACGTCAAACTACAAAAGCTTGCCATTGCAGCGACCACTCAACCATCCCCATCTACAGAAAACGGCAACAAACCTACATCCCTGCCGCCACCAAGCCCTACCAAAACAGATCATCTAGATACACCCCAAACACCAACCACCGCCACAGCAACCGACCACGACCACGACGACCAAACGAACGGCCCCTCAACCCCCCGAAGTAGCGTCTTCCTAAACTCACCCATCATGTCCTCCCCCAGCTACCACTTCTCCCCTTCCTCACCGGACAGTTATCTCCTCGACCCTTCCATGACCCTTCCATTCATATTACCTACAAGCACAGACATGCTAATCAGCTACGGAGCCGGGTTTGGCGGGACGAATAAGGAGAGAGCCAGGAAGTATATCCCGACTGTGCCTACGGAGGTGTTGAGCCGGTTCGATAGAGTGTGATTACGTACTTCCCATCTGGTTATAAAAATCAACGATATCCCGATACATAGCGTTTTATAAGAGCCGAAGAACCAAGTTCAGTATTCAATTAGTTTGGACCATTCGTAGATGGTCCATATACTAGCTAGTATGTATATAAGCCCCCGTTTTATTCCCAACCATCCATCCTTTGCTTTAGCCCTCGCAAAGGAAACCAATCCCAAATGTGATAATTCTAGAACATGACGCCAAACCGGTTCCTGCCGAGCGATTATGTCCATGCGGTATATAGCAACAAAGTGTATGTGATAAGTATGTTCAAGTAAGAGAGAATGGTAGGAAAGGGGAGAAATGAAAGGTGCAAGACGGGTGATTGAAAATGACGATTATTAAGAGGGGGTAAATAGTAAAGTGTTGGCCATCATTGATGACGAAGAAGGCAAGTGTTCCATGTTAATATAGGAGTGTTGGATAAACTGAATAGTCTGATTTATCTTCCTGGTGGCTGACCCGGAGGTGCATCTGAGCTCGTTCTCCTTGAGCTTGGTTGCATTGGATTCAAGATTGACTCGTGACCTGGTCGGAAGCGCGAAAAATTGTCCGAGTCAGACTCGGAATGCTCTTGCCGAGAGCCATGGCTCATATCGCTCTGTCGACGAAAGTGGCTTCCACCTTGTCCCATTCGCGCTGTGGAGCCACGGCGTGGCGAGGCATGTGAATATGCCGGTGAAGGCTGTTCCTGTTGGGAAGCGGGCGGAGGTGGCGGTGGATGCGATCCGGCAGCTTTACGTTTTCGTCCGGGAGAAGTATGAGCCTCCCCTTGACCATGAGATCGCGCAGATGACTCTTGCCGTCCCCTGGTTGACGGTGTGCTTGGTTGGGATTGACTCGGTGGAACCCAGTGATGGAAATAGATGGACGGAGATTGAGTGGATTGCGTCTCAGGTTTGGTTGTAGACGGAGGAGGAGCAGAAGCAGGCACAGGAACGTATGAAGGAGTCGCGCCGGGTTGCGGTTGAGCAGTACCTGTATTATGTGATGAATGGGAGAATTGGATTTCGGCCGTATTCAGACGTGGCATGGACGGCTGGTGAGACGGCGAGTCCCCGAAAGAATGCAACCGAGCCGGCTGTAACGATCCACGATAGAGTTGTGTCTGAGTGGGCGACGCAGGCACAGGCTGTGGTGGAGATGTCGTTCGAATCGGTGCCGGCTGAGATGCATAAGGATTCGGTGGGATGGCTCTATTATTATCTCGGCGAACATCCGGTGGCAGAGGCTGTGACAAATCTGAACCCGGTGGCGGAAGACGAGGAGTTATCTGAGTGGGTACAGTTTGTTGTTGGACCGTATGCGCACGATGTTGCTGCTGTTGCCATGATTGTGCCTGCTGAATACTCGAATCAATCTGTTGAGCGACATCCGGTGGCACATTTAGATTTCCCCCACCAATTCCCACGAATATTAAAGGCACCATCTGAGGGGGAACACCAGCTTGAAAAGCATCGCGGAGCATACTTTGCTCAATCCGTCGTTGTTCCAGCTTCAACGTTTCTTGTCGAGTACGCTCCTCTTCCTGCCGCCTTCTATCTTCCTCCGCTTTCGTGCGCAGCCATTGTCGCATAGAGTCTTCCGAATAGTATGCCGGGTCCAACATGGGGAGTTGGCCGTGTGAGCTTACGGCTGGCATAGGCGGTTCCGCGGGGCGAGTCATCGCAGCTGGAGGGGGAAGCTCTCTCCTCGGGTGGTTGTCCATTCCTGGATATGGATCTCGGGGTCGTTTCGAGGATGAAGCGGAAAGGGCAGAACTGGCACCGACGGTTGTCCTGGAGGAACGGCGAGCGGGAACAGACTGTCTGACGATAGAGTATTCATGAGGGCCGTTCGTTCCGTTCTGCGGGAGAGACTTTAGTGTGAGCAACATAGCATAGAAAGACTATCGATCATGCTTTGTGGCATATCAAAGAACACGGGATAGGACAGGCGGGAAGGAAGCCGCATCAGCTGTCCAAGAGCAGAGCCGTCAAGAAAGCAAGAGGAATGTGGACTGCTCATGACGAACAGCAGACACGGCAGATAGGGAGACCATGATGAAAAATCGAACAGGGACAATGGGAGAATATAAAAATAGAAAAAAGCAGGCAAGCTGTGTAAGTTACAGCCACATCTCCAGAGGATCGTGACATTCTCATTGACGGAGAGCCTGAGGCGATGACGACGATCTAGGCGCAAGCGCGGGACTGACGCGGGCTCCGTGACCAAAGGGAATAGTATGGGTCCCAGAATGGGAAGCAGCGGGTCAAGCGCCAGGCTAGTCCTTCCGCCAAGCCCGCAGTTAGACGCCGATTCGGGGGAGCTAGGACTAAATGGGAAGGAGAACATTTGAGAATTACCTTTCTAGGGTTAGGGCACGCGGCACAAGCTAAACCGTTTCAGGTCGCTGGGGTGGCCGGTGCGTTCAGAAGAAAAGAAAACGTCAGAAAATGAAACTGTAGCCGGGGAGCGGACGTCGAAGTCAAAATGGATGGCGTTTCGGGTCGACCAGATTTGCTGATGCCGAAGGTCAATCGATGAAAAAAAAATCGATGGTTGAATGAATATTCGAATGACAATCCCCTGGATTGTCAAAATCACGCGTACAAGTAACAATTATACGTGCGGGAAGCGGTCCTGCAGCTTGTAAGGTTTCGTCGCAATGGACATCGAAGGAACGATTTCGCGGTTTTCGATCGAGTGCGATTGGTAGAGAGAAGGGAAAATCTTCCGGGTCCGTCAAGGAATGTATAGGGAAGAGAAGGAAAACAGAGCAGAGGAAAATAAAGGAGTGAACAAATAGACACCAGGGTCCATTCAATGAAGCAACAGAGAAGTAAAGGGGAGGAAGAGAGAGTAAACCCAAAATAAGCTCGAAGGGGAAGAGAAAGAGTAAGGAAAAAGGAAAGACAGAAGAAGCAGACAAAAAACGGTAACTAGCTAAGGGCTGGCTACGCATGTAGGAAGGCACTAACTAACTAGCTTACGTGCTACATCCTCTACAGGTGTCATGATTAATCAGATTCAAAGCTGTTTTTGATCCCTCTTGGCCTAATCCGGGAATAGGATAAAGGGCAACTCGCACGGACAATTTCCCACGCACCGTAGAACCTTCCAAGTTCCAAGGTTTACAGATGGGCTGCCACTAAGTCTGCATGTGGCTAGCAATGGCGTTCGGTCAGCAATGAACTTTTCGGAAATGAAGGTTAAATTAAAATTATTACACGGAGTCCTCGCGGAGCTCCCGTCCGTTCTTTGAGCGCGCGAAAAGTAGAAAGGAATGTTACATTTATGACTTGGAACGATTAGAGACTCGACTTGATTTTCTCTTTGTATTGCTGTGCGGTCTCATTTGCCCTTTTATAATTTCAGTGCTCTCTAATCCAAACCTCCCGGGGCTTGACATTCGTCATTGCTTTCGCGCCGGGTAGAAGTCAATGCATAGCTTGAAACCCCCCGCCGAAACGGCCGGTTGGTCAAGACATCAGGGTATGGAGCAGCCAAGTGGACGGATCCGACGACAGGTCAAGCACTGGCCTTCGAGTACGGAGAGAGTAGCGTTACCTCAAGGAGCTAGTGCCACTGGGTTGTCACAGCTTTCTATGCAAGTGTCTGCATGATGGGCATATTTAAACGATATACGTATCAGAGATCAGTTTCCGAGATTGCATGCAATCAGTCATCGGGATGCATGCGGATAATTCGAGTGTCGGTATGCGTCTCGCACTTTGTGATCTTAGAATATGAAACATTCAGGCTGTTTACGGAGTACTCCGTACTGACGGATAATAAGGAAAAGAATTGTTGAGTCTCAAGCAGAAGAGCTGAGAGCCTGATGGCCATGTGGCTGACAGGTTAATCTTAAGGGCCACTGCAGTGGGTCTTTAACAGCCAATCAGCAATCCGCTCAGCGCCACCGTGCACGGATGCCGAGATCCTTCATTAAGCGGGTGCCACGATGAGACGATGCCGTTTCGGGAATAGCTCAACCCTTGGGCTCCCAATCCGCGCGGACGGGAAAGACGGCAATGCAACGTCTGGCATGTTCCGGCCAATCACAAATCACCACTGACATTTAGTCCCCACTTGTATTTTATGTCTGTTTTCTAATTGGCCAGCTGGTATCTTTGTATTTGTCGCGACCGACCAATCATGCTTTGCGATTTAAAGTGAATCCAAAGTTGGGATCATTCACCGAAAGAGTGTATCAGATATCCGGATTTAGTCGGGCTTACCTGATTGTATGCGAGTACTCGAGTCAGCCGAACACATATACCATCGCGATCAATATCAACTGCTGTTTACGGCATAGTTGCCGACGAAATAGACGAAATGAATCTCAGTCAAGATGGGCAGGTCTAGATGGATATCCACTATTGCAAATCTCAATATGCCTACGTAAGTACGTACGACGTAGTTGTACAACATTGCCTGTATAATAATTCGCCTATACTCCGGAGTCCGGACAGTGTACACTGTAGCTATTATTGCAGGATTTACTTACCGTCGCACAGCAAGTATCAAACGCACCTGAACACGAGCTGGCAACTGGAATC
Organism: Talaromyces pinophilus; assembly: GCA_001571465.2. NCBI lineage: Eukaryota > Fungi > Ascomycota > Eurotiomycetes > Eurotiales > Trichocomaceae > Talaromyces > Talaromyces pinophilus. The sequence continues at coordinate 187,288 of CP017344.1, read as the reverse complement.
CATCCATGTCTGGCCCCTTTTCAATGTTCACAGACTCTCTGGCTTTGCATCCCTTGGTCCACAACCGAGTCACGGATGTCCCTGCAATTTTCGCTTACTTTCTTTTTGGTCATGGTGAAACAAGCCTTGGAGCCCACTCTTACCCCTTTGAGACTGAACGGGCGGCTAACAGCGTTAGAGCCAATTTAGGGCCTGCCCGTAATTTCAGGGACCGGAGTACACTTTGACCGTTTGACGTACTTAGCAGCAACGCTCGAACCATAGCATATGTGATTAAGCCCTGAAGTGACAGCTTGGATGCATAATCACAAACGTTGGGCTTGTGAAAAGGCAAATCATGTTTGGCTTGCAAAGTCAATTGTCCGAATAGATGATTTTCCTATTGGGGGACCGGCAGGTTTAAGCGATGCGCCAGAACCCTAAAGCAGAACCCTGAATTAGGGTTAGGATACATCTCCACTGATTTCCCCTCAATCGAATACTGTTTTGGAACTGCGTGACGACTCAACTTAAGCAGTAAAAGCGTTATTTTTGGCTATATACTACCGATGGGCTTTCAGAAAACCTCTGGAAGACCAGCATCCAGCATGGAAGGCGACCCCCAGTATCATCCAACATCCGAAAATACTACTACTCCCTTCCAAGCTCATCCATCTGGAGATTCAGAAACGATTCTAGAGGCGATACCTGTGATCAACGCTGAGTTTGGTTCGCCACGTATTGCCCGCTTTGGCGAGAAGGGGACATACTGGGTGCAGATTAAAGCGGAAGGAGTCGCAGCCTAGCAGGTCATGGTGCACATATTTCACACAGGCATCAATAGAATCAATAGACTGCCCCGGGCATTTGATGCCGCTCAACTCATAGAAGAATCGCCATTCAAAACTCCGAGGCGAATGAAGCTATTGCAAAGTCAAAGGAAGTTTCAGAGTTAAGATTAGGTAGGTCATAAGGAGGCTCAGACCCTACAGTCAATCACGTCTAAAATAGGGGCCATCAATCGCGGCGTCTCGGCCAATATAAGAGTTGGAAAATCTATTACTAGGAATATTTTGTTTAGCTGGTATTCCTAGTGTCATTGTAGGCTGTACGCCTTTCGGTATGGGCGCTGAAGATGAATATGTCTTGTTATGGGAGCTACTTTACGTCGCTCAAATTCAGGCCTCAACTGCATATAAATTCTTGAACCCGTGAAACGAGTATCATGAGCTTCATACCGGAGCTGAATTATCTTGCTGATTTCCTCCATTGAATACTCAAGTGGTCATGTCAAGATTATAACTGAAATCTAAGAATTAGACATTTTATTAAGCTGACGATATATCAGTATAGTCTATGCTATGTACATACCCAACAACCCAACTGGGCTCAAAGGCTTTAGCACGGCAAGATTACATGCAGACACGCCCTGATAAGGGTATAGGATGGGGAGGACAAAGGAAAGAACGATCGTAGTAATACAGTAGGAAGGTCAATATGCAGGAAGTAAATAAAGCAAAAAGAGAAAACGCAGCATCTCATTTATCGCTCCCCCGACTGCTGTTCGATCTAGATGCAAAGCCCACTCTTGTATTAACAGGAGATATATGCGTCTCAACCTCTACATCTGGCAAGACAGGTGGCTCGTCGATGTTGCTTGCTTCGATCATTGGGGTCTCGGCTTTTGGTACCTTGACGCTACGCCATTCCATGAGCAAGGTGGAGACGAAAGCGATACCGGCCATTGGAATAGCCGCAATAAAGACCTTTTGTAGAGCATTGTTGTACACGCCAAGTAGAATTGGTAGTTGATCTGCCGGAACAGTGGATCTAAACTGTGTGGCACCAGATGAGAGGACAGCGGCAATATCAATACCGGGCAATTCATTGGCTTGACTGGCTTGACGAAGCTCGTTAGCCAGGATGCTATTGCCAATTGAGACGAACACAGCGCCTCCTAAGCTCTGGAAACATGTCACGGCAGCGGTTGCAATTGGAATATGTTCAAGCCGAAGCACAGTCTGCACCGCAGTAAAGCTTTGCTGAATGGCCATTCCAACACCAGCAGCGACAAGGCAAACAAAACCAGCCCATGCGGCTGTACTAGTTGTTGGTTGAAGAGTACTTATCAATCCAGAGCCGGCGGTGGTAATTGCACAACCGACAATAGCTGGAGGAGTGAAATAGCCAACTCGAGTAATGAAAATACCCGTCAATAGACTGAAGACGGAGTTTGGAAGAACATAAGTCAGCATATCAACTCCTGAGCTTTCAGTGGATGTCCCTTGAATAGCCTGGAACCATATGGGAAGGAAATAGCCGTGGAGAATCAGAACGGCGTATATGAAAAAGGCGAGTAGACACGCTGCTCCAACTGTTCGCCTGAGGATAATGTTCGGCACGATTAGAGCTTTGTCTTGACGGTACCATATCCAAACAAGAAAAATAATGAGTGTGACTCCGAAACCACATAAGAGACCAATGACCAGTGAGCTTGACCATGCATAGCCAGTTGTGTTGTATTCAAGCGCAAGAAAGAGCATAGTAAAGGAAATTAAAATGAGTGCACTGCCGGGAAGATCGATCTGGGTGAATCGTTGTAGGTAGCCCAGTTGAGTAGGAACGCCAGTGACACTTTTGAAGAAAAGGATCACTACAATCAATGTCACGCTGGCCACTGGAAGATTGAAATAGAAACTGCGATATTATCAACCTCATGTCCTTTGAGATGGACCTAATAATAATAATAGATTCAAACTTACCACCAACGCCATGTAACCTTGCCAGTAAAGACACCTCCAAGGACTGGGCCAGCAGCGGCTCCGGCTCCGTACCTGTCAAGAGTTAGTGCAAAGACTTTAGACATGATGGCTACTGAACTTACATCATTCCAATGGACGCAGTGTATATAGGACGCTTTTGTAACGGTACAGTGAAAGCGACCACCACGAACGCTCCAGTAAGGATACCTGCGCTCCCCCAACCCGCAATAGCTCTGCCAATAATCAACGTTGTCGAATTTGGAGCGACAGCGCATACCAAACTGCCAATCCAAAAGATAGCGACAGAGTGAAGAAAAGTCCATTTGACATCGAAGAGTGTATAGATCCGACCATATGTCGGCTGCAATGCACAAGCCGTAACGAGATAAGCTGAGCCGTACCAGCCTACCGAAGATGTTGAGCCAAATTCGTTGGTGATGGCCGGGATGGCCTACTTCTGTCAATACAACTTTACATACGCTTTGAAAAGTAGGAGGTTACATACCGTTGTGATGATGGTTCGATCGAGTGAGACTAGCAAGACCGAGAGACACAGTCCTATAATCAGCAGGATTAAAACGGGTTGACTCGGATACACAGGCTTGTCGTTGCTAGTATCTTCGTCCTCCCGCCGCGTCTGAGTTTGTGTTGTTCCGTTATTATTCTCATTTTTAGACGTCTCTTGCTTCGTACTTTGCGAGTCTTCCGGTTTGACAACAACGTCTTGCATCACTGGCACGTCCTTTATTTCAACAATTTGAGGGACCTCTTCAAAATCATCCTCAAACTTTGAATCTCGCTTTGATTCTTCTGATTTTCCTTCCTTCTCTTCCGCGATCGTATGTTCCTCCAGAGCGTCAGCGAAGCGCTCCTCTTCCAAGGTACTATCCTCCTCCTGAGTCTCCATCACAGGCGACAACGCAAGTGAAGAGGTTGGCTCCTCGGAGAGTCCGCTAACGGGTGGTTGGTCTAGTTGCATCTTTGGTCCCTCTATTTTAGCTCCATAAACATCGGAAAGAGATGGATTGACCTAGACTAAAATCTGGTTTGTGCATGGGTAGTTGTAATAGTTTGATCTGAGAAATCAATATTATGACGAAAGTTTTGACCCCGAAGCAACTCTCCGATCGGTAAGATCAATAGATCGTAGGGGATTGTAAGGAGGTTAGCCCCATTCTAAGAGTCCCACTGCTTGCTAATGGTAATCGGAGCCTCCTAATTACAGGTGCATATCCAGGCTTTGCCAATTTACTTCAGAGGGCATCCTTCGTGGCACCCTTCATAACGTAGTGACTCCTTTTCCAAAGTACATGGGTTGGGGAGATTGGACATGGGCGGTGTGACGCCAGGGATTTGCATAGGCACATGGTTCTTTGATTTGTTTTTGCCTTTTCTGTTGATTGCTGCGTAACTTTTGAAATGGGGCACTGTCAGTATACAGGGGTTGCATGAATCGATATCAGCACTCGGATACGCGGTCAGTCACCCCTTTGGCGGTGATGAGGCATATCTGTGCCTTTCGCAGGGTGCATAATGAATATGACAGCAGTGCCTGCCGAGCACTGCACGAATCAATAGCGAGTGGGTTATTGGCAGGGAGATGTAAGCCATAATATGACACGGTAATAAGAGACCTTGAGGGATGAAGTCTATCGATCCCCCTCGCATCGGCTGAGATTAGGGTCGTCCCATGTGGGGCACCCCACCTTTTGTCAGATCGTAACATATAGTGTACTGATACCTGTATTTGCATTACGGTATCGTTTTCATTACAGTGATTTCAAGAGTCTTTATGTGATCCAGACCAACTCTACAGCAACAATCCTTTCACCATATCAGCCTGCAATTCAAGCTCTCTTATTTAGTGCCTAATCTCATTACACATCAAATGAATCTGGACCTGGTTATTGTGAATTATGCAACATTTGAAGTCTACTATGTCATTATCTAGGCTCTTAAATGAACATGCAGCCATAGCACCTAACTGTGTTTATATCTGCTGTATCCCGGCGCTTTCAACAATGTGACTCTATATGCAAGGATATGCATATTATAATGGACACAAATTGAAAATTATCCTAGAGCGGGTCCTTACAAACAGGAGTGAAAGATCTGGACTTCTTCTTAACAAATAGCGGCGATTTCTGCCAGAAAGGAGCCACCTGGAGCAGCAATCGGAGTACATGAGTCCAGGAACCTTATCTATAAGCAAACAGAATCGAGACATCTAAAGCTAGTCGTCGGGTGTATTCCGAGGCATAAAGGGTTCAGCCCAGTCACAGATACGCGGCCGATTAGGTATTCAATGCCGCAAAGTAACTGAGTAATCGGCCCTAGATATCCCTCTTTTTCTCCATTTGCGCTGCTAATTGAGTCACTATTGACAACCAGGATCACGTCATTTCTGAAAGACCTGGGCTGTCCTTGTCTTCTGTTTTCCCCTCTCGCTTGTATCCCAGGACCGACTCGAGCTGCATAAAGAATCTTCACTAGCTGGATGTTCAACCTCGACAACATACAAAAGTCTGACTAAAGAGAACGTATCTGTTGGTCAGAAAAATGGCACAGACTACAGAGCCCTTGGATCTAGTCAACTTCTGGCTCTCATTGACCTGGTCATTGGTGTGGAAATTGCTTGTGACTATCCTCGTGTTGAAGAACTTCAAGAATTTCCCATTCGCATGGCATGTAAGTAATGACCACCATGAATTTTCGTTTCTTTGAGATACTGATACTAATGGCACCATAGATTCGCCTCCTCCGTGGATACCGCTGGCTTCTACGCTCAAATCGTTCAAAAGATGGTCCTTCGCCTGCCCAGCTCTTTCAACCTTTGATTCTATCTTCTGGAAATGCACTCTGCGAGTTGGACTACAATGGCCATAGTACGTTTATACCACCAGAAGGTTGCTGCCAATACTTTGTTATGGACACTGACATCATCTCAGAATCCAACAGCACATACTTTGCCGATCTGGACATTGCTCGCGCTCACCTGATGTGCACCCTCTTCTCCAGCGGTGTGGACTATGCTCGAAACGCACGGCGAAGAACTGGTATTCTCGGCGTATCTGATGACCTGATCGGTCTAGCTCTCGGCGCAGTCAGTTGCACATTTCGCAAAGAAGTGAAGCCTTTTCAAAGCTACGAGATATGGACACGGGTGCTATCATGGGACGAGAAATGGATTTACACCGTCACTCATTTTGTGCGAAAGGACACTGTTCGACCACGCAGCTTCACGCTTCTACCTCAGGGATACAGTTCTCGACAGGGCAAACTCAATGATCTCGCCAGAAAGGAAGACGCAATATTCGCATCTGCTTTGAGCAAATGTGTGTGGAAAAAGGGACGTCGGACTGTCTCTCCTGAAATTATGCTTCAAGTCTCTGGTCTACTGCCCCCACGACCTGGCCAGGAAGATTTTGTGGCTTGTCTCCGTGATGAACCTTTGGGAAAACTCACTGTCACCAAACAATTCGAAGAGTACTACGATCTCCCATTCAAGCTAGTTGCCAAGATGGAAGATACATGGGACGCTCTCAAGGCGCAGTTCTCCATAGAAACCGAAGATGTTGCCGAAGAGGGTAGAATCCGCGGCGGAAAGCAGCCACACCCTATTCGCAACACACAACAACAACCCCGCGAAGAGTGGACTTGGGAGAAAGTGGAGCAAGAGCGTCGCCGCGGCATGGAGATTGCCAGAAACCTTGCTGAAATGGATCGGTTGCATGGCGAGTTCACCGCTGACACTGATGCGTTGGCTATGCGCCGGGACCTGTGGTAGACGGGTCAATATTACAGTATTTGGGCTGGAACACCATGATTTCTTTTGTGGAATTCCTTCCTATCCTCACATAGACAGTGCTAGATAGTTCGTGCTTACTTGACTAGATACATACCTAATGCACATTGCCACATCTAATGGAAACTAACTCGAAAACCAATGCTATCACTTTAGTGTAATCCAATTTCTCAGTTATTTCCGTTCTTTTCAATACAATTACACTATTTAGTTCACTTATAATTCCTCTTTGGCTGACATATTGACCTCATTATCGGCATATCGATATTCCTAAACAGGAAAGTAGGGCTCAGGATTTATAGATTCAACGAGTCAGATCCATGGATGCCCAACGACTCACTCTCACATCAAGTGTGATAAATGTGATCGATACATTAACCCAGAACGTGCATATATGTTGTCAACATGCAACCGACCTCGAGGCTGAAAACGCCATACCTCTCGTAACCCTTAACCCCCATCTTCTACATGCATCCTCACACTCGCTCAAGATGTACATACCACGCACAACTGACAGGGCGATTGTTACACCTCAGCCGTGTCATTCCCAAGATCTATCTTCTAAGCCACCGACACTATCAAAATACGAGTAGACACATCTACATAGATGCCACGTCGAACTATTGATCCGATCAATGTATTCGAAATGTGATCTCTCCGAGGCATCCTTATCAGTGATCCACTACTTAGACCGCTCTCTTTCAGAGTACTCAGCTCGGATGGCTGAGCTGAAAAGTATGATCCGTTTTCCATCTCTGGGTCTAGAATTCTATGGCCATCGATTTGAAATCAGAGTTGCAGACCGCTTATCATTGCATTGACTGACTCGGAGACACAGTGCGACGAAAAGAGATTAGATACCTTAGGTACAGACAACAGGAAGAGTTTGGACAAAATGATTAAGATTATTGGTTAAGAATATGTAGTTTAGATTTTTTTTTTGGATACAACATCAGCAGCGGCGACAAAAACGAAGACGACTGTTCAGGAATAGCTCTGTGCATGAAGTAAGTGATTAGAGCACACCTTGCTCAAGGAACTCCTCTAGTGGACCAAGCGCCGCAGTGAGAACGCAGCATGGTAAAGACCCCCCAATGCAAATGCCTGGTCATCAATCGCGGGAGACTGCCCATTGGTTCTTGCTGGACTCAACGGAATCCATACTGACGGTACCAAATCGGCTACGGGCTGACTTCAAGGTTTCTGCGGCGCGTCCAGTTGCGGTGACAGCTTGGTCCTTCTTGGCTGTGACTGCTTTCCGGCCTCGGGTGCTGGGCTTCCGGTAAGTAGCAATGTAGAAGGAGATGAAGAGAAGCAGGTATGAGCTGAGAGTAAGGCAGCCAGTAACCGCTGCGACTAATTCGCCTTCACAACGTCCAAGATGCAGACCATCAAGACCCCACTCATCGGCGTAGAAGTCCCATGTGGCAAAGTAAACGAAGCCTACTCCCATCAGGCAAAAGCTCTAATTTGTAGGATAGAACGGGCACTTACCAAGATCGAGAACGAATTGGATGATCTGAAGACGAGTGATCCACTCCTTCCAGCCAACACGAATGCCACGAGCGCTCTGGAAGTAGTACCAGTACATGACAACATGAACGGTCAAGTTCAGTGTGATTGGAACCCAAGATACAGGAGTTCGTCCCACCAGTTGCGTCCAGCAGAGGAAGGCTGTAGCTCCATGGTGATAGGTATGCAGGAAAGCTGACATTGACCATTAGATGCGTTGCAATAGATCCCCGAGTCTCGAATAAACTTACTGAGTGGCTTCTTTTTCAGCACGAGGAAAACGGTGTCCAGCAGCTCGACGTATTTGGTGAGGTAGTTCAACTACGTTCTGTTAGTGAGCTCTCAAAGATGCTGGTTTTGAGCACTTACGTAGTAAAGGACGACAAGTTTGTCAGTCCAACCAGGGCTGCTGCAAATACACTTGTAGAGGCCGTTGTTCCAAATTGAAGGAATGAGCTGTTGAAGGAATAGGACAAGCAATGTCCCGCTCACAGCAGTCAACATCAAGTTGTGGATCTTGAACAGAGTTGACAACTTGAAAGGTTCGCGATTCTTCATCCATTGATAGCCGGCGAAGATTGTGAGGTAGTAAAAGGCGATCATTGTACTAGTTTCCTTGAAGGTGCTCATGGGTGTCTTCTCTTGGGTGAAACGAAATTCATCCGCAGAATAACCCATGATCGCGGTCCATGCTTGGTCGAAGAGCGACCATGGCGAGGTTCTGAGAAGAATCGGACCCAAGATGGCGTCAATCGTGATTGCCGACATGTTGACGAGATTGTTGTATGTGCAATGAATAAAGATAGCTATTGTAGGGAATGAGACGTTCGTGATTCTGTCACACGGCGAGGGAGTTGAAAAGCCAGTGCGATCTTCCCGACCCTCTGGTAATATATAGCTGCTCACGCGAGTGCGAAGACCATCGACAATCAGGGGCATGGGGGGTGAAGTGACAATTACCGTGTCGAAGTCCTTGACGACCCACTCTGGCACTTGCGTGAAATTGTACAGTGCTCGCTAGTGAAATCCCAGTCGATGCGTCCAGTCCGACGGTGATCGAGGATGGTGTAATCCGAATGACCTTGCAGAAGAGTACAGCAAGGTCGTGGCGTAGACTCGACGAGAGAGATAAGAAATGAGATGTGGGGACGATCGAGGGCCAAGGGAGAACGAATGGTGTGGGAAGGGGAAGAAACACGACGGATCCCTGGGATAAGAATGAGTCGAGTCAATAGTGCGAGTCTCTAGGAGCGCTCCATGCAGCGGAGGGGTCTGAGGTGCAGATAAAGATGCAGAGGCGGAGAGGAAGAGGTGAGAAGTCGAGAAAGGCGAGGGTCGAGGGAATTGAAGGAGTTGTTGGCAGCTTACATAAGGCGTACATGCACCTTCCTTTTTGGGCTTTGATTGGTTGTATCCTTTGCAACTGGAGGAAGGTGGTGGCCGCGCAGGGCGTACTTTCCCTGCCGAAAGAGCCGCAGGCACGGCGTCATAGGTCAACTCCCACCAGCGTACTTCGGGGAAGTATCATCGGCAGTTCAGCATATGTATGTCTCTTTGTATTCGGACAGTTTCTCATCTTATGGTGTCTCTGCACTGATGCAAGGATGCTCTGCACTAGGCATTATGATCGCCCTGTATTTGTATGTAGTCACTGTGATTGCCATTATCAGCCACTATCTGAACTAGCCTGAAGCACAGATGAAAAAGGGACTTTGATAGGCTGTGACATGCATTAGGGCTGAGACCTTTCACCACTATTCCCCCCAGGAGCTTATCGATCCTGGGTGAATTGGCCAATTGTGCTTCTACAATACGGACAACCATCAACAGCAACACGCCACAGTTGCCAAAATAGAAAAGGGAGACACAAAGAGTGGGGCCAGAACCTAAAATATAATCTGCTTCAGTGGATCCCGTCACAAGAGTGGATCTGGTTATCGATGGGGAAGGAGCTGTGGAGCTGTGCGGCAAGCAGGTGTTCTGTAATTCTCTGTAATTACCAACCCTGTATAATAACAATACCACAGGTACCACAGGTACCACAGGGATGTATGGAGTATGTACCTATCTGTCCGAGTATCATGGATTGACCCCCTTCGTACCTGTCACGTCCCCCATATGCATCACTGCCTTACAGTTAATCACTCACGCGAACTCCACCTTCGCGTCCGAGTCAAATGTGATTGCTCCCCTGATAATGTCAATACTAAGAACTCTAAGAATCGGAACTTTGCAGGGGTCCAATCATCAACCAAGGGTTTGAGACCAAAAGGAGCGTGGATCATGATCGATTCATACTGGGAGACTAACGGATCAGTATCAATATCTAGGAAGTCCAAAACAGATACTGCACCCATGCAGAACCACCCCTTTTCGAGTCCTTTTCACATGGTGGAAAGAGGACAGCCCGGTTAAGTGAGACACGTAAGTAGTCCTGCTCACCGTTGAAAGTATATCTAAAGACCGTGCTTCCCCCTACACTTCATACGCAGCTTGTCGGGTCTGCTGGAACCGGAGATAATCCTTCAATATTTTCCTGTCTACCATTGTTCAAGTCAATTGTACAACATGGCGACGCAGTCAACGAGCAGCGTGGCCCCGTTCAAGCCACGGTTTATGCCGCTGATGCTTACAGCAACCCTGGCGGCTGGTGTTATCTCTAGAACCTCGTCGCTCAGCACTGCTGCCGCCCTTGTCTTGTTATATGCCGTTACCATCCCCAGCTATGTGGTGTACTGGTCATGGATATATCCTTACTACATCTCACCACTTCGCCATGTGCCCACCGTGCCGGGCAATCCTCTCTACGGGCAGATGTTCGAGATCATCGAGAACGAAGTGGGCGTCTGTCAACGCCAGTGGCACAAACAGTATGGACCAATCGTCCGCTACTTCTTCCCTCTGGGTACTGAGCGCTTGTCCATTGCCGATGATGACGCACTGAAGCAAATGACCGTCAAGAATCCATACAACTACCCGAAACCTGTCGGTGCTCGCAAATGGATGACCCGTATCTTAGGGGAGGGTATTCTCCTAGCCGAGGGCAACGCACATGTCCATCAGCGAAAAGCCTTGACTCCAGGATTCTCCATCGGATCAATCCGCACGTTGGCACCGATCTTCTGGCGCAAGTCATTCCTTATGGCTAGACTCTGGGACGAGGAGATCAACCGGTCCAAAGACAAGAAGACTGGAACTTTCGAAGTTTTAGAATGGCTCAACCGGACAACTCTCGATATCATCAGCGAAGCTGGTTTTGGTACCGATGTCAACTCTCTTGAGAACCCCGAGACTCCTCTGCGAGAAGCTTACCGCAAAGTCTTTGTTTTCGATTCTTTGTCTCGGCTGATGCACGGTCTCCAAACACTTTTCCCTTTGACCAAGTACATTCCGGCCAAGATGAATCGAGACATGGAGGCTTCACGCGGCATCATCCTCGGTTCCGCCACCAAGATCATCAAGGAGAAGCAAGCAACCGCGAACCCTGCTGATAAAGACATTCTCTCTCTTTTGGTCCGCGACAATCTCAAGTTGCAAGCCGCGGGTGAAGCTGGACTTAGCTTCGAGACGATGCGTGATCAAGTCATGACTTTCCTCGGTGCTGGCCATGATACCACCGCTACTGGTGTGACTTGGACACTTCATCTCCTCTCAAAGCATCTCGGTATCCAGTCCAAGCTACGTGAAGAGATTCGCAGTCACTATCCATTCCTCTTCGATCTCGGAACTCGCGAGAGCTATGATATCTCCATGATTGATCCAGATCACCTGCCATACCTCGACAATGTATGCCGCGAGTCGCTCCGCTACATTCCTCCCATCCCAATGACTGTCCGTGAACTAGTCAACGATGATAAGCTCGGTGACTACGTTGTCCCCAAGGGTACCACCGTCCTGGTTTATTCCAACGCCATCAACCGTCTTCCAGAGTATTGGGGCCCAACTGCAGACGAATTTGACCCCGATCGTTGGGATAGTCTTCCCGAATCCTACACGACAAACGCATTTATGACTTTCCTCCAGGGTCCACGTGGCTGTATTGGTCGCAAGTTCGCCGAAACGGAGATGAAGATCCTTCTCTGTGTCTTGCTTAGTCAATTCACCTTTGCGCGTGACGAATCCGTTCAAGATCCAGAGGAGCTCAAGATGTGGAGATTGGTTTTGAGGCCGAGAGATGGTGTACAGTTGAAAGTTACCAAGTTGTAGACTGTTAACAAGGTAACCTCGGAAGACCTTCGTTTGGTTATGATATGATATTTCTGTTCCTAAATTTTTAATCTTAATACATAAAATCCTTTTCAATTTTGATCAGATATGTGCTCACATACATACCTACTAATTCATGATCCTGTGTCGCCCATATGTTTCGGTAGGCTCAGCCTTGAAATGTTTTGGTAGGCTCGTTCCATCGAATCCAACCTTCCGGTGCTCGAAAAGATACAAATAGTTAATATTTCCATTCGACGAAAACGCCAGCGTATCTTTCACGATATAGAAAGATTAGATTCCAATTATAGATTATACTAATATGCAGACAGTATTCCCAAAGCGAAGTGACCATGCTCGCAAACAGACAAAGCAACCTTGTATACCAAGGTCGTGTCTGAAACTTGTGAGCAAGGAGGGTATCATTCGAAATCCGACACAACAAAAGTGATACAATGGCGATAACCGGTCAGAGACAAACTTCAAAAAGGTAGGAGATACAATGAAAGTGTCAAGTCAAATGGATATTCCATGTCTAGGTCTTCGTAGTAAGGCATTCAAAGACCCCCATGGACGGGAAGGAAATGTGTAGGAAAGAAACTGGAGTCGGTAGTTCAAAAGAAAGGTACAAAAAGCGGTGAATAATCCGGGTGGAAATGATTAATTTCGTCGGTTCATTGGCATGTCATATAGAATCAAACATTAGTCATGACCAAGGTGTATTTCTTGTCGTTGCTCGTCGAGTGCGTGCGTAACACAAAGTGTTGAGGGAAATAGCTTCTTAGCTATCCGTGTTTCTTGCGATGATGATGGACTTTGTACTCGGCCCTGGCAACTCGCATAAAGAGTTCAGTGTCTTTAATAGGTACCCAACTGGTAAGCACCTTCATGGCATTCTCAAAATCCGACTCTAGGACAATGTCGCGCATCCCATCAATCAAGGCTGCAGATGTCGCATGTAGAACGTTCAAGCCTTGACCAAAGGAGCTGACCGGCTGGTCTGACTTAGAATTGGACGCATGGTTACCGTTTGAGCTAGCTTTTGGTGAAGGTTGTTCGGAGTCTCCAAGAAGCATAAATACATCCCATACGCGTAGTTGTGCTGGGAAAGGGATTGAATAGTTGAAAAGTGTCAAGTACCACCTGGTACCGTAAGATGTAGGAGGAATGCCCAACTCGTTCTATACCAAGTCAGTGTCGATCCAGAAAGCCTTAATGAGAGAGAGCTTACCAGCTTGCCAGCTACTTCGCCGTTACCCAACCACTCCTTCTCAAAATCGCCCAGCGCTTCCATCAGACCAGAGAATCCTTCTCTATAAAGATGCTGCAGCCCTCGTAACATCCAAAGACGAGCAAGCATGACAAATGCATTTTCTTCATCGTAATATGCCAAGAGTGTTGCCGTGAGTGCCGCCATACCCTGCACGTATCCAGTATCGGGGAAATAAAGAGACATGGCATGCAGAACTCGAAACAAAAGCCTCTGTCCACCACGATATCGCCGACGGAACATTATGTGACTGCTTATCGTGCGCGGGACATCAATATCAATCTGCACATCATCAGGAGACGATACATTCTGATATTCATGAAAAGCTCTGATCAACTCCGCAGCCGACGGGCTACCCTCATGTTTTCTGGCACTGGACTCCAGAAATGCATACCATGCCGTAGCTCTCCAGCTATCAGGAATTCCTTTCCATGTCCGCTCAATGAGCTTTGAGCTACTGGTATCAAACTCAAATGTCATCCCGCTTCCATCATGCTTCTTCTTTGTCGGTTTGGCCATTTTCATCCACTTGTCTTCTCGTTCCCATTCCTTCTTCTTCATAGCCATTGATACGGGAGTATCTTCGGTGGCGGCCTCGGGGACTTCAAATGGTAAGGTGAGCATGTCACCCGCTTCGTCTCTGACTCGGCGATCTCGGTTATGCGGTAATCGGTTTGTCGCATACCGGAATTTGGAAGGTGATCTTTTCAATGTCGGGCTGTACGCGCTTTGCGATGAGCTCGGCCGATTGGTCGAGGAATCGGACAACTTCCGGTCACGCGTGGGAGATTTACTAGCAAGCGACCTGCTGCTACTTCTCACAGTCGCGGCCGATCTTCTGAATGTATTCTTCCGTCGCGGTGACTCCGAGGCAAGAAGCAAACTCGTTGAAACGCGCTGGATCGGTTGAGGTTCTGCAGACTCCCCGCCCTTGGATCGCGGGACAATAAAGCCATACCTGTCAACATCAGCAGCGTCGACATTTTGCCAGTCCTCAATACCTCCCGCAAGCTCTTTTGACTCCCGCTTAATAGAGCTGGTTGCGCCCACCGAAGCGATACTCCTGAAGTCTGTGCTAGACCCATTCAGCTCGGAAAATTGATCCGAAGGGCCTTCAACAGGAGTTGGCTCCTCCCAGAGAATACCATTCTCCTCTGCGATTGCTCGGCTGACATCAGCATCCGTCACGCTGTCTTCTCCCTTTTCATACATCAACCGGACTCGACGCGATAGCATATCTTCGTCCGCTGAAACGGCTCGTGACGTGTGCACGGACTGTCTGACACGGAGAGAGCTCGACACACGTTTACGTGACGAGGGCGAGGACGAGGGACCAGGATCGCTGTTCGGGAGGGATATAGCAAGTGTGGCGGGTTTGGCTGTTACCAAGCTGCCCCGCTTGGAAAATTCCATGGCGCTTGGAGTTAGATCCTGAAAGTCGGTGGTTGGAATGTTCATGGTAATGCCTTCAAAAGAAGGTTGATCTGAGCTGCTCGGCGCGTTTGGAGACTTTGGTCGCACGGATTCGGTCGATTTGCGAGGTTTGAGAACACCCCACCTCCGTTCAGACCATCGCGAGCTGGGTCGGGAAGACGCATCGTCTACCTTGATACTTGGTATGGTCGTGATTGGCGTCAAATTCTCGTCTTCGGCAGAGGCGGGAATGGCCAGGCTATCCTGAATCGACTGGGATTGTTCGTCATTCTTCAATCCATTGCAATTCGGCGCGTGCGTCAAGTCAATCTTCTGGTCTGAGGTTGGGTCGTCTGTTTCAAGGCGCGTCTTGTCATCGTTCGAACTTGCCGCAAAACTCTCGGGAGAGGATATGGTCTTGATCGGATGCGGGGCGGTTGATGGGGCGGTCTCTTCAAAGGCGATGGCGTGTATCGAAGGCACAGGCTCGGGCATCTTATATATGTTTCGTCGTTATTGTCAATGACGTCTGAAGCATTGTTCTCCAGATTAAGATGCCGGCGAGAGACCAGTCGACGTGGAGTTAGCGTTCATAAAAAAGCTGGCAAGCACGCGAGTTTGAGGACATCAGATCGATGCGCCGGGATACACAGCCTTCGGATTTCCGCAGGGGCGCGATATATATATAGAACACAGACACACTGGATTGTGTAAGCCGAGAGCAAGTGCTAATCCTGCTTGTCAACAGTATCGAGAGTCGACTTGCAATTCAGCTTCGTGGAAAGAAAGGCGAGGAGGAGGTTGTTGTGGTTCTCCTTGCTCCTTCCCTGCGAAAGTTAAGTTGAAAGTTGAAAGGGGCGGGCCATGCCTGTTGTGGACTAGCTTGTACCTAGGTAGTTGAAGTACCAACGCCCAGCTGAACTTATCCTCCGAGCTGCAAGAGATACTGGACTACTCTATAGTATATACTACAGCATGGCAGAGTACTAGACTATAGTATATGATATTTGTTCACTTGTGAATACTTATATGCTATTGAATCCTCAGCCATCTACATCGTTACTCTCCCCTCGTTGAAAGTGAACCATTTAGCTTACGGCCGCTAACTGCATGCGGGATGGGCCGTGGCTTGATCGTCCAATGTCTAAAATCTTGAAGATTTACTACGTAGTAATGCTGACAACGGTTGAACTGGCGAGATTCCATGTCATGATTTGAGTCGTCCGGGAATCAAGTTGGTGCTTGGAATGTCAACCATGGTCTGTTCTGCGACAAGACTTCCTCACGGAAGTCAGGTCCGCAGGGTTATTTCCCAATCCAAGATGTATCAATTGATGCCCCAGGTGTCGAAACGCGTGTCTGCCGAGGTATCTCTCTAGGTAGATGGTACTCATGTCGTGCCAGTCCTAGAGTGCGCCAGGTGAGTACTGGATACCTAGGTCGTATGTATGTGAATTAGGAAGTGTTCGGGTACTTTTCATCAATTGATATTTCCCTAGTTATACACTGGATCGAGTAGCAAGTCGATTAGCTACATACCTACATATGTATATAAACGTCCCGTGGTCCAAACTTATATATATCAATCAGCCTGCCAATACCCACACCGACCAATTAATGGACCAACACCAGACAAGCAACAACGATATACCATCGGCTATGACATTATGAAAAACCAAATTAACGCCCATGAATGTCTGATAGATATAACAGCCCCCAGGCGCCCGACAAAAATCATCTTCAGCATAAGTCGTGAGACACAACGCGAGCTTGAAACACAAAAATTTGCTCATAATTAGCAGTAGCAAAAACGCATTGGTATGTAATCATCATCTCGTTGACTTCGCCTGGCCAACAGCCATTTGCGGAGTCATGCATGTATTTATAGGTCTAGCAAACAGACAGTCCAAATCTTGGCGTCTCAGGCTGCGGCGGCGTTGACGCTGGGTCGCGATCTAGAGGAATAGCTCGGTTCGATGGGTTCGCTAGGAAGAAGCTCAATCTGCCGAACAAGAAAAGCCTTTTCATCGGTGAATTGGTCGTCGTCGGTGCGATCCTCGAGAAATTTCGGCAAGAACTTGAGCAGTCGGTCCCGATTGTTGATAAGGATCCTCTGCACGGCCACTGACTTGTTCGGGTTCGCGACAAACACCTACGTAAATACATTTCCATCAGCCTTGGCTTCAATTTAATGAGAAAAAAAAATATGGTGACAGACCTTAAAAACATGGAAACCCTCATATTGTACCATCTTACGATCGTCTCGGAGAAGATTCATGCAAGCTTTCAGATGATCTCCGCTGTCAACGTATGCTGTCATGACGTTATAATTGGTGCGGTCTAGGAGGATTTCTCCAAGCAACTTGATGCTTTGTCGTTTCGTCACGTAGGAGTCGGATTGTATGAGAATTTGGTGATATCTGCTGAAGAACAGGCTATAATTTGCGGATAGATACGAGGCAACCAATGTTTTGTGCCGCGTCAAAAGGTCCTGCAAAATATACAATAATTAGCTCCATACGCGCCGAAAATCGACTACTCGAACAGGTGGGACAGGTCTTACCCTGAATATGGTAAACGCGTCTGCGCTCACTTCAAAACTGCCTCTATCAATCCACTCAAAAAACTTCCAAAAGATGCCGTCCCCTGTCTGGGGTTGCTCGGCATTGATATCATTGAGCCGAACGGCCGGTTCATATTCATTTGATTGATCATATAGAATGAGTGCCGCTATGACATCGGACTTGACAGCCTCTTTGAGTATGGATGCACATGACAAGGCACTGTGAGGGTCCTCGAAGCCTCTGCAAAGCTCGATAATGACTTCCGGCCGCTGATGAACAATATAATCGATCGCTGGTGGGTCTCCAGGTCCGTTATGTGGCTTGTATCGTAATATATGTGTAACAATCGTCTGGGTATCTTTGCGTGCTTCAAAAGGGAGTTTGCGAATGCTGTGCGCCAGCTGGAAGAGAAGGTCTTCTCGTATCACCGAATCGAATAAAGAGCGTACAAGGGCGGGAGCACTATCCATCTCTTCGAGGTATTAGCTGTTGATCAGAGCCCTCGTATAATGGTCGACCTACCTGGTGTTCCTTGTGTAATCAGTTTCATTTGCGCAAGTTGCTTGGAAATGTCTTCCTCTAGCTATAGTTGTCTCTTTCTTAGTCATTCCATATCTCATGTCAACAGCCGATAGTTCGGATACGCGTGGTACACACCTTCGGAGAATCGGGTAATTCCCATAATTTCGATAGGAGATCTCTGGTAACCTTGGCCAAATCTGACGGCGACCGCGGACGAGCACTGCGATTGAAAAGAAACGCCATGACGCCGAATTGGACAAATGAACTTGCTGAACTTTCGAAGGTAGGATCCGTTTATCGTCGGCGGATACAAGGTATATTTCTTAGAGAAGACGCAATTGAGGTGATGTCGCTTATTCGACGAGAATATGGGCATCAAACGAGAAATGCTATTAGTGAATGTACATCTGAAAGTCTGGACATGCTCAGACGAGGAGTACGAGGCCTCTGGCAGGGTGGTGAGGAGTGCGTCTGGAGTCGTTCCTGAAGGGGCAGTTTGACAACAAGCTAAGCGGCCACTCGCAGGCGGTGAGGCTGGCGGGGTTGCCTGGTTGTCCAGGCCGTCGCTAGGCCGAACTTTTTGTTACGACAGCGGGGGCACAGCATTTCTACACTATTTTTTTTTTTTTTTTTTTTTTTTTTTATTTTAAAATTTCGATCCAGGCCTTGAATGAATTCTCAGCTCTTTCTCACAAGGACTGGAATCTTGTCATTTTACATTGATTATATTGATCACTTCAGGGCCTAGCATGTCGGCTTCCTTACAAGACGCCCATCGCGACGCGGGCGATAGCTATTCAGATAGCGATTCTGCATCTGATAGCTTGAACATCGTCAATGGTAACGATGAGGGTTGGGAAGACGTTGAGCCGGAGGAAGAGGGTCAGCCGGTCGTGGGATTGTTCAGCGCAGATGTCTACCCCGATGTCCGCGCAATGTTGAAAGATACCAAGGAAAGGTACAACTTTGACCTTGTGAAGGTGCAGAGAGATCTTGGTGTGTGGTCATTCGTCGTGTTACTCGTGTTACATGTTTTGTCAGTTGGTCACCTAGGGCCATTTCAACTCACACAATCTTAAAACTTGTTCTATATAGCAACTGATGCTGACTGTACACAGCTCTCGACTTTCTAGGGACGGTTCGACTGGTCAACTACTTGCGCTCGGAGATCAAGAAAGGAAACAAAGAACCTTCTGTTAGCTCTTCAGCTTTATTCGACGACGATGTTTACCTCAAACCCGTTCTCGACGACGACGCCTTACTCTATAGCCTCGACGATCTTACAGACGAAGGGGAAGTTGAAGATGGAAAGGAGTCCAACGAGAAGCGGATCTTGGAACTTCAGGAGGAGTTGGAGAAGCTGAAGAATCAGTTTTCGGAATATAGACTGGCGGTACAGAAGTCCTTGGGCGAACAATTAGCCGGCGTGTCTGTCGATGACAACGCGGCGGGACCAGGAGCACCCAAGAAGGGGAAAATTGAAGAAGCTGACGCTGACTATTTCACATCCTACTCATTCAATGGTTCGCTTATTCCATCTTGTTGATCTCGATATAGGTCTTCCTGGAAAAATTACTAACGAACAATCATAGCGATTCATGAGACCATGCTTAAGGACACCGTGCGAACCGATTCTTATCGCGACTTTATCTACGATAACAAGGGTCTATTCAGGGACAAAATCGTCCTTGATGTTGGTTGTGGAACGGGCATTCTGTCTATGTTCTGTGCAAAGGCCGGAGCCAAGATGGTTATTGCTGTAGATAACTCCAATATCATCCAAAAGGCTCGCGAAAATATTTACAAAAATGGTTTCGAACGTGTCATAACGTACGTACCCCAAACTTCATACTTACAAGTGCAGTAAGACTTACTCAGTATGCAGGTGTGTTCGTGGCAAAATCGAAGAAGTTAGCTTACCTGTGTCCCAAGTCGACATCATAGTATCGGAATGGATGGGATATGGACTACTGTTCGAAGCAATGTTGGACTCGGTGTTGTGGGCTAGAGACCATTACTTGGTGCCAGGTGGGCTCATGGTGCCATCACACACTACTCTACGTATCGCTCCATACGTGGATAGTGACTTTTTGGACTCTCATGTGACCTTCTGGAAATCTGTCTACGGCTTCGACATGTCGAGCATGCTTGAACACATTCACGATGAGGCAATCGTCACTACAACGAAACCCGAGACTGTCGTCGGTTCGTCGGCTGTCTTTTTACCGCTTCCGCTACACACAATAACTGTAGCAGAATTGACTTTCTTGAAGAATTTCGAGGTGACACTTTCAGAAGACATTCCAGGGCTCGACGGTTGGAACATTTGGTTCGACACCTTCTTTTTGCCTTCTCCCACATTCAAGTTCGATGAGAATGCCGAACCCGCAGAAATAAAGAAGAACGGACTTGTCGCCTTCACTACTGGTCCTTTTGACACCGAGACACACTGGCAGCAATGTGTGCTCCTCGCCAACCATGGTGGAAAAGTGCCTACTCCGTTGAAGAAAGGGCAGGTCATCAAAGGTAGCGTTGGTTATCAAAAGAAGGAAGAAGGCTCGCGCGCGTTGGACATCGAGGTCTCCTGGGAGATTGATGGTGACAAGAAACGACAGCTGTGGTCACTGCAGTGAGAGACCTTCTATTCGTCGCATTGTTGTGGCTTTCTAGAGTGAATAGACTTGGGCTTACTCTAGGAGGTATTTCTGAAATAGATAGCTCATCTCCTATTTACCATACCCAGACGCAAAATTACTTAGACTCAAAGATCCGAAGTAGAAAACCTGATGTTGATCAAGTAGGTTACTCAAACAAATAATAGACTGAAGGGTTATGCTTTATAAAATTGACGATTTGTTTGTTGCCTGAGGCATCAGAGCTATGTGTGCTGCCTGATATATCAGGCTCCAACAACCGCTTCAGCCTTGAAGGCGACATCTCTGGCCGACTAAACTGATCAGACGACGCCGCGTCGCATCGTCTTTGCTTCGCGCGCACCCACGTCGCTTTCCGTTTCTGTCCATTCTCACTGCGAATATGCCATTGTGAATACTAACACCCTCTTCAACGTACCTAAACCCCCTTGCTGACTGACGACAGACATCTCCTCGGGAAGAAATCATGGAATGTCTACAACCCAGACAACATCGCGCGCGTCCGTCGCGACGAAGAGCAAGCGAAATCTCGAGAGGAAGAGGAGGAGCGGCGCATGCAAGAGGTTGATGCCGAACGCCGAATACAGTTACTACGCGGCGAGCGCCCTCGGAGTCTATCACCCCCGTGTTTGTCTACACCCGGTGAAGCTCCGCAGTTGGAAACCCATAGGCTATCAGAGGCGGAACTTGGCACGTATAGGCATAAGAGACGGCGACGTATTGTAGGAGAAGATGACACGGATAGGGACATAAGATTCGCCAGAGAAGAGGCTGCTCGATATGACGCGAAACGGGATGAGTTACTTTCGTCTCACCGCGAAGGCAAAAAACGCGACGAACATGTTCCGATTACAGATAGTGCCGGCCACATCAACCTCTTCACTGACGATATGACACGCAACCAGCGAGCTGAGAAGAATGTCGAAGCGGAAGCCGAAAAGCATAAGAAACAACGGGCCTTTGAAGATCAGTATACGATGCGCCTTTCGAATGCCGCTGGCTTCAAGGAGTCTGCCGGTCAGACGCCTTGGTACTCCTCGGGGTCTACCAAGGAGGTACAAGCCCCTAATGCAATGCGAAATACTGATGTTTGGGGAAATGAAGATCCTTTGAGGCAAGAGCGAGAGAAGGCTCGCATTGATGCAAATGATCCTCTGGCGGCGATGAAAGCTGGAGTTCGCGGTCTCAAAACCGCTCAAAAGGAGCGGAAAGCATGGCAAAAACAAAGATTACGTGAACTTGAGGATCTGGAAAGAACCCAGAAATCAGAATCTGGACGACGAAGACGACGAAGATCACATTCTCGAGACTCCTTTAACAGTCTAGAAGGCTTTTCACTGGATAGGAACGATAAGAAGCATTCTAGTGAGCCGCGTGAACGGTCTCGACGGTCTCAGCAGGAACATCGACATCGCCACCACCGGACTCGGCATCACCACAGCTAATATACACGAATGTAAGCACTGTTCTTTTTGAGGCCTCATAATCTTTCACGTTTGGTAGCAAAACTACATCAATCATTCGTACTGGATTGATATTTGCCACCCCAGGCAAATCGCCGCATAGGTCTAACTATGTATTCCCGAGGGCTCTCTCGGCAGACAAGAAGTTGTGCTTAGCTATACGAATTTAAAACAAGAATGCAGCAAACTGCAGTGATCCAAGGTTTCAACAGAAGGTAATCTGGCAACCAGAAAATGAAAGAGAGAAAGATAATCAGTCTTGATGAGATTCTACTTAAAGATAGTCTGCGGATGTTAGAGTCGACCAAATACCTGAGCTAGGGCTAGATACTACGTTCGGAAGGTCGACAGTCCTTTTACCTAATTCGGAAGCACAAAGCCCTAACCTAAGGACATATCGCCAATGCTAGCTTCAACTATGCTGACAACAATTTTGCAGTCAGAAAATACAAGCCAATGAACGCTAGCAAACATAAATGACAAATGCAGCGGGAAGTCGCAGCTAAGCAGTCGAAGTCCACCCGTCTTATATGCATTGGAGTATACCGCAGCCCAGGAAAGGGGACGCAGCAACTACAAAAGCCACAGCAATGACGAAGCTGATCTGAACACTCGCACCCCACGCTGCCACGGCTGGGCTCGTAGAGGTAGCTGCAGGTGCAGAACTACCAGTAGTTGTGCCATTAGTGGCGTTTGTGCCATTCAAGGCTTTCTTATACATAGCTGCTTCGATTGTATCCCAAAACCACACTTTGAGTAATCCAACTTTTGCGCACCAAATGTCGTGTTATCGAAAGCAAGGCCCGTTGTACTGTTTGTGAATTGGGGCCAGATGCTGTTATATAGAGGGGCGTGTTGGATATTTTCTCTGTGCCATAAATTTGTTAGCTTGGAAGTTTCTTGCATAGTGGTACACAGATTTAGGGCTTTAACGTGCTCAGTGAGATTGTAGGCTTTTTAATAGTGACGAGGAGTTAGGGTACTGATGTGCCCTTGCCCTAACACTAACCAAAACGGGCCACCCCCTTATGGTTTCAACCTCCTACACTCTATACATTACAAGCAAGGCTCATTATTAACATGTTAGTTACATTCAGTATGGTATTGAAGTATCTGCTGTAACGAAATTACATGAAACAGAGACAAATTATCCACCCGGATAGCAATCCTCCAAGGCAAACTAGCCAGCTGTGACAGAACTCCGGTAAAATAACAGAAAAGAACACGAAATTACATGATCATACGTAATCAAAAACGGGGTGTCCACCGGAAACGGCAAAAAAGGCATGCAGACACACCCAGAATCGAGAAAAAAACAGAGAGCAGTCACGAATTTTCCTTTCCCAAACCGAATCGTAAGATTTCATTAGCGTCGTTTCATTAGTCGTCACAGAAGTCATGGGAACAATGACCAGAGTCGGTTTTGCGAGGGGCAGCCGATCGTTCAATAGTCGTCATCGAAGGCATACTTGCTGGTCGCTCGACGATACTCCTCTGGATGCGCTTTCTCGGCCTTGGCTTTCAGGGCACTAATTAGATTCCTCTGTTAGCTAGATCGATCTGGCGCAATCTGACCCAGTCCGTCGTAAAATTTCCGCCCAATCATCCCTTTGCGATGATGTGTTCCTGCAGACAGCGCACACGCGCCAAGAAACTGCAACAAGGGCGGAAACGTCGCTCCGCCGCTGGTGGAGCGGAGCGGAGCGGAAGACACGTCCTGGGGAAGGAGTGTAGTTGCGCGCCTGCCCCCTTGCACCTCCCAAGGACCGAGGAATGCAACTTTTCAAAGAATAAAAACAAGACTTACCTCACGCGTTTCGACGTCCATTCGAGATCTCTCTTCGTTTCTTTCGCCGCTTTCAATCCCTCGTTGAAGCTGGAGCGCACTCCTTTCAAGCGACGCTGAGCAAGTGCCTGAAGTTCGAGCAATTCTTGCTGTTTCGCGTTCAGGTGTCCAGAGCTACCGGAGTGTTGTCAGCTGCTGCAATTCTCCAGTATCGCCGTATCTCGTGCAACGGAGCATTCGACAGGATACCGCGTTTGCACGCTGCTCCACAAGCGGATACAGCGCGAAAACGCGTTCAAAGAAAAACGGCGGGAAAAAGTGCTATTTTATTGGGGTCAGGGACTCACGTTTGTGCCTGTGTTGCCAATCCTCGATCGAGCGGCATCGGATCGAAAGAGCCATGAACTCGCTCATTCAACATGTCGACGACGTCGACGCCGGACATTGTGCTGGATTCATAGTCGCCGCTAATGCTGCCAGAGTAGCTGCTGGTAGTTCCGCTGTAACCAGTTGTCCGGCTGCCACCAGTTGTGCTGCTATCTGAGAAATCTGCAGGTTGAACAGCCACGCGGCCGACTGGATAAAGGCCCGCTGGTGCAGGTGCTTTCGAAGGCATGTTCATGGCCATGCTCGGCTGATAGTATTGGTGAGTGGCCATTGTGTGATTTGCAGAGTGTTTGAATTGTTGATAAACCGTGGTTGATGGAAAGTCTAAAGAAAAGGTAGTAGGTCTAGTCTGCAACAAGTTGCTCTGATAGTGAAATCACTTGAGAGACGATAGGACAGGAGGGGCCCTTTTGTTCCTTTGAAGACAAATAGAGTAAGGCTTGAGTCTTTGTAGGCTTTGGCTACCAAAAGGTTCTTAGTATGAGGAAGAGAAGAAGTATGTAGGGAATATCCGGCTCTGGGAAGGAACTTGAAAGGAAGAGTGATAAGAAAGGAAGAAGGAAGACCATGATGGAAGGAGGAACACGAGCAGGCTTTTATACCCGCCATCGGAGACTCTTCACTCCGAGAACTATGGCAAAATTGGCGGGCAATTAGTTGTCAGAGCAAATAGAGGGGGGTAGAGTGAGAGGGAGGGGGGATGGAAACAGGCTGATGGTCACAGTGATGAGCATCGGAAACTGGATCTGGACCCCTCTGCTCCGAATATGCCTCAACACCCTCCTCGTCTGCTCCAATCAGGCAATGCCTTTCCATCTACGCCTCCTCGACCCCGCTCATAGTCGGAGAGAAGGAGGGTGAAAGTTCAGTTATATGCGCTTGTTTTTGTCAAAGACCCCCACCCAGGCCCCGTCCCGCTGTTCCAGCCATTGAGATTCATCCTCTCAGAGGCCGGGAAAATGGGCGAGGGAGTTGAAAGATTGGTGCTAGTGTGCTTCCGCCGGCATATTCTCGCGTCCGCTGCCTTGGCTTGTGTTCAATTGGACAATGTTGGGCCATCAAAGACTGCTTTCGGACCATGCTGATTTTGGGGCGATGGCTACCCAATTTTGACTAAGACTATTTAAGGTAGAAGAGGGGGTTGACGAGAAAGGGGGGTTGGAAGTCTATGAATGACGGGGGATATATAAGACAGAAGTTGGAACATGTTAAACCATCGAGAGCGAAAGTTAGGGCAATTCCGGTCAGATCTTTTTGACATATGGTTCACGAGGTCCTATGTTTCCGCTTTGAGGCTCTGGCGGCATTCAGATTAGGACATGTACGAGGCCAGAAGATGATTATACGATACACCAGCTGCACACACAAAGGTACGTATGCCTGGGATTTCTTGTACCATGTATTAATGTTTCGGAATTTTGCTGACACGGCGGGAGTCTGTTGGTACGAGATGAAGAATCCTTCGATACCGGTACTATTGCCGAGATGAGATTGACTAGTGCGTCATTTTCACTGGTACAAGGCGAATTCAGGCGTACTGCCATATTTCAATGACAAAGCGCGACGTCAGCATCTGAGCGCTAATTCAGGCAGGGACGACATGGAAGAACAATGTGAAAGGCCGTGAAAATAAGCCAGGTATCGGAAGGATAAAGTGGCCTGGCCAAGAGATTTGCATTGCGGGACTTGTTGCCTGCCTACGTACCGTACGGAACGTCGCAGCGGCGGCTCCGAATAACACGAGCGGACCACATTGAAACTCGGAAGCAGCATATCCTCCGAAACGTTGAATCTTCTGCAGCCAAGGGGGTTTATTCCTACAGATTGGATTACGGGTCTCTATCCATCCATTCTCTGGGGTAGATTTGCTTTCCGAAAATAAGCGTTTCGGCTGATATTTTGGATTATTGCAAGGCCGCAAATGGTAACCGCTCGCGAATTTTCACACCATCAGAGGCGTCACAGACGCTCTAGGCGCGTCCAGTGATGTGGCAGCAGGTTAAACCCTGGGAGCGTTGCCACCTGTCTTTGGTATTATTGGGCGATTGTGCGCAAGTATTCTTGCGAGTCCCTTAATGCTGCCCAAGGACACTCTTCAAAATTTACACTTGCATCGCATTGGTCAAGGCATTGACATCGTTTGGGACAACCAACTTATACAACTACTGTTTAAGGTCTGCAATCTTGGGTTGTGCTGCCTGAAGATTATTTCGGACCTGTCACGTCAGAACTGTAACAGGAAACCGAGGCTACTTTGTGTGTGCGTTTCGTGTTACAATCAATTATCAAATACACAAACGCTACGGATATGAATTAGAATCGAGGACAAGACGAAGACAATAACATGAGTTTGGAATGAATTCATACCGGAATTAAGCATGTGTGCTCTTATGCGATACTGTGATGGTAACATTGGACAGTCGCCCTCGGGTGATTGTAGAGCATCTTTTCTGCATGATCGATTGAGAGATTTGAGCCGTCATGCAAAATACTCATTGAGTAACTTCGGTCATTGCAACACGAATTTTGGACTTACAATACCTGCAGCAAGAATTGTATTTGTACCTTGGCCACAGCGATGCCAGGATGCGAGATGGGGATCAAACAGCGTCAATGGACATGTTCATTGCGGAGCAAGGCCAGCCTTGATTACATTGTCCGGCCTTGATTCGACTATTACGAACGATGCTGACTGGGAGCCTATCCTATCCAGTGCATCAACGAAGTTAGACCCGCTTCCTCGTGCTTTCGCCAACTCATCTCTATGCACGCATGATTTGGCAAGGCAATATTCAGCCTATCAACTCTTTTCTTCTGGAATAGTCTTTCAGCCTGACATCTTGACAGTTTGAGCAAATATCGCTACACATGAGAGACTTTGGTTCTTCCCTCGATATTTACCTTTTTGGGCTGTATGATTTATGTCTAAAAAAGATGTCTACTCATGCAACTCGTCTGCTGTTTGCATTGGCATTTTGCTATCCGGTATCAAAAAGTGAAATTGAAACCAGGCACAACGGCTGTGAGTCCTAGAGCGGGTTAAATTATGTAGGTATCGACAACGCATACTTACACGTTGGTCCTTGAACACGCTGTTTCTGCATGACAGGGTCGCATTGAGCAGCCGTAGCCTCCTTCAACTCTCCCACCTGCTTTCCCTTTGACACTTGCCATGCTTTTTGTTCTTTATCTTGGCTATCTGTCGCTTTCGAAACGGGTTTCCTGCACAAGGGTCAATCGAGACTGACTGATCACCATAAGGGTACAACATTCGACATCGTACGACGAACGTGTGCTTGCAATTACTGTACAGTTCAGCGAAAATCCAGTTCTGGTGCCACATCCCCTCCACCCCACCACACACACTTCTTGGTGGTGATCACATAATATGGGGCGGTCTTCCTGTTCCAGGTGCATGGTTACCGGAAGTCCTATCTGTAAGTCATACTTTCTTGCATGCTGAGGGTTTGGTAGATTGGATTTTCACGTTATGTTGTATTCGATGAAAAATAAATGAGTTGATGTCGTTTCCATCATGCGGTACACGTATCTCGCTACTCAGGGCCCCAGGCAATTGGTACCTAAAATAATTGAGCAACAAAGTACCAATCAGATCAAAGAGATGTATCTTGACTGTCGAACCGGATGGTGATGATTTAGCTTTCTACACCGCTCAATTGAAATTACGCCTCACCTATTATGCTTAGCTAACTCACACTACATACGATGCTTGATTTGCATTGGTATGAACGACTCATGTGTTTGAGATCTGAACTGATATTTATCTGAAACCACTTAAGTTAGGCGCGTTGAGCAAGTCCATTCGAAGGTACATATCTAAGCCCTAGAAATGTGACAACTTCTGTACTCCGTATATCGTGTTTTAATGCCCTACAAGAATCATGAACATTGACATTCATATGCCTAGTATGTTGTCTGACACATAATATTCTCGGGCATACATTTGGAGGCTGGCAACAATCCTTGCTCCTCTGCTCATCGAACCCTAACCCTTGCTGGCGGGAATAAAGACGAGCGATCCTGCCAGAGCACATTTTGTTTTAAGTATCAATCATCTACCATTTTATTGAACAGTTGAAGTAGCAGCTTGCCCTGAGAATACTCATGGTTCTGTTTGGATGTTTCTTCGAAGGATAGATCCCTCGCTTTCTTTAAAACCGGAAGTAACCGACACCGATTTATGAGTCTAGTAGAACGTTGAAGGAGTTTTTCTACTCCCAGACTAAGAAACTGCCAGTCAAACTCAGCGTTTACCTTCATTGGGTCATCAACTTCGAAAACTAGGTCTGCTGGTAAGCGTTTAGTTCAGTAACAGTCGGAGAGAAACAACACAAAAGCTCCAAGCATTTTGAGGATATCCTTATAACACAGCAGATGCATGATTAAGCACTGAATCTCACAAGGCAAACCGTTAGAAACATTGGTACGTTTGATATTAGAAAATATTGGACGTGGCTTTGCAGTTTTGTTCAAAGAACTTTCAACTCTGCATCGTCCTAACTATGCGAGACTCGTCCCGTAATATTTCAACTTACTCGAACGAACAAAAGTTCCCCCATACATGCTGGTCTCCGAAAACAATCTTGTAAAAATCCTCGACGCTGCACCTGATTTTCCATGAGAGGTTATCTGGTACACCTCTTCCATTAACCAGGATGCAATTCCGGGATCCATTTAGCTCTGTTCCACAAGTGTAGCGTTAAAAAGGGTAGAGATAATCACTATCCATCGCGTAGTTCTCTCCTTAACATGGATGAAGTCCGAGTTGTTAAATAACAAAAACTGGTTGGTTTGTTTCGGAGAAGTCGCATATGCAAATGAAATAGGTAAAGAAACTTATTCGATCACGACTGAGGATTGTCGTCATACATTATCGTTCATCGAGTACTCCTACACATGCAAATGTGGCCCAGGAAACGAATTAACCCTAAATGGTGGGTAGTTTTGCTATTCATACCTAGAGCGTTGTTGTAACTGAATGGCAGAAATAGATCGCATATTATTATTGATTAAATACTATATTCTTTTGAGTATAAATTTTCGCATCTCTGTTTATCCTTGGATGTTGACGATATTTATACTTTTGGCGCCTTGGAATTTGTAAAGCAAATAGTATGCCCAACAAGGCTATGTCATCTCTAGCCTTGGATTGCGTGGCTATTGATATAGTCCAATTTAGAGGAACTGAAACTGAGTTACTTGCAGTGTCTCGTTTAGCAAGTGGTAATGAAAAGACCAATCCTGGCAAACTGTTAGTAAATATTTCTAGAAAATACCTAGATTAAGGTTTGGAGGAACGTACGGAGAAGGATTGAAATCCTCAAAGAAAGTAAAATCAGTGGTTCCGGCTTCTTTCATTTCAAACGCGACAGCCTGGCCTGAAGGACAAGCGAAAGTGGAAATCACGTAAGAATTGCCCGGAGCAATGGTAGTCACGCCAAAGTCCGTCTTGACAGGAGGGGCATTGTTGAATGTCGTAGATTGAGTCGCAGGAGAGCTTAACTCAGCAAAGTCTACCTTGCCATCACCGCTAAAGGTGAACGAAGAAGTTTGCAGATCCTTTTGTTGAGGGAAATGGAAGACTAAAGAGCATGTCTTTCCAGCATCGGAGGCTGGAATATCAAAATTGAAAATGGTGGAAATGGTAGAGGTAACTTCGGCTTTGAACTGAGTGCCACCTGCAGTGTCAGGGGAAGATGAGTCGATAGGGACGATGAGATGAGGGAATTCAAAATTGCCCGAGACAAGATTGGTGCTACATGGTGCGCCGGTGCCTGATGGTCCAGGTGCGTTGGTCTGAGCTGGAGCGGGAGACGTCGATTTGCCCGGACCGGTGCTGGGGCCAGGAGTACACACAGACACGGTTTCCGTAGCAGTGACCACGACGACAGATGGGCTGCCTGCAGGAACTCCAGGTGGGCTAGCTGAGGGACTAGCAGGAGGACTAGCAGAAGCAGTTGCAGATGAAGCGGATGGTGGAGAAACTGCTGGCGTACTTGGTTTTACTGATGGAGACGCAGAAGCTGCGCATTGGTCGGCTGCGAGAGTGACATGGACACAACCAGTCACGTCGCTGGGGGGAGGGTTGGTGTAAATGTTGAACGCACCATGATCGCCGGTTTGGCAGGCGACAAAATCGGGTGATCCATTGGAAGTAAGCTGACCAGAGCTGCTGACAGAAAAGCCCGAGTCGGGGGTAGCTCCCGTGTCACATTGCAGCTGGGTTGTAGGAGCTGTTTCAAGCCGCTCATAGTCAGCATGAACATGATGATAGCTTATTGGCAGAAACCATTATAAGGGATAACTACTGACGTGTGAGAATACATCCACGACCACTGCTGTCGATAATTGTACCTCCAGGAGTAATACAAAATGTGGCCGGAGGCAATCCACCGCCGATGCGGTTCTGCCCATCATCTAATTGACCGACAGTGCCGGATGTGCCGCCAGATGCAGTCAAAGCAAAGCAACAGCTTTCACCTCGAATAGCGATAGCATTGGCTCCAGCAGCAAGTGCTGCGACAGTAGCAAAAGTTCTCATGACGCTGGGTGTTGGAAGTGATTGAAGTAGACAGCAAATTTGACCACGAAGTTGGAGAGGTGCGAAAAACTAAGGCCTAATAGCGAATGTTGACCTTTGTGTGTGTTGGGAGAAAAAAGGTTTTCGTTCTCGCTAGCTAAAGCTAGCTTTTTATAATTGGGCGTGAAATGAACAACGTCATGATGCTTGCTATTGCATCTAGGCACTACAGCTCGGGAAACTGGGATCATAATAATATCATCGATCGAGGGTTTCACCTTCTTTGACTCTGCTACTGAAGGTAAGACCCAGGGAACAAGAAGATGGTTGATCCAAGAATCATCGCTCTGCAAACCCGAGTGAGCCGATGCCAGCAGTGAGTTGACCAGACCCGTATACACGTCATGTTGGGGAAGCTGGATCCTCATGCGGAGAACGAAAGAGTCAATTGACCGCTCCACTATTTGAAGCACACTGTAAGAGTAGACTTGTAGAATGATCGAAGACTGCCAGCTGTGGGCGGGGTGAGACATCCATGACATCTAGACGTAGACTGACCGACAGGCTGTAGGCTTCCATGTCAGGCAATGCTACGCATAGAAAAAGCTGTCAACAAACAACATGGACAACTCGTCAACGCGTTCCATGGCAGATCGAATGGTGGTTCCCTTGGAAATGGAGGTGGAGTAGACCAACTTGTGTTGTTCTCGAATGTTTTCACTGGACTGATTCGGCGTTCCGCCACTCAGTCAACGCAAGAAAGTCGTATTGGGATGTTATGCGGACCTCTTCTGGGACTGGTACCAAGATCAATGATTTGCAAATTCTTGATGTCAAAGTGGAAGTATGAGAGATTTTCTGCGGGGACGTTTTGGGATTTGCATCATTTTGTGGAGGCTTTGGAGAGATGTACATCATGTACCCATGGGCCAGCCAATCAGGATGCAAATTATGGAGACAGCAGCAGTACTTTTTTGTACACGCGCCAATCAAAAGGCGCGGCTACTCAGCTCTAGTGGGGCCAGCCGCATCAACTTTAGTGTGATTGGCTACCAAGCAGCAGCCAGGAACCTTCCAAGCTTACAATCGACCAATAGGATCACAACGAAGGTGGTGCAAACAAACAAGACACTCTTCAGACTCTTCACTCTTGCTTTTCGGCAATCACGGCCACAGATGTTCCATGCTTCGAGCTACGAAGCTGAGCACAGACTAATATTCCAGGAATAGCAACAAAACACTGGGGTCCTTGTCAGTCAAGTGGACCAGTGACGACGGATACGAATTCATTTCAGACAGCTGAAGACCACCCATTCTGTGTTTCTTTTAGTAATCGGGCATGTCATAGTCATATTGTGGCTGGGTCGACACATTACATAACTGTTGTCCGTCTGCAAGATGTACATCGTCAAAAGGATTGTGATACTTGCATATTTTCACGATATGTGAAGTGTAGACTGAGTTATTCGGGAGAGCTGGATTGGTCAGTTCGCATTGTAAAAGCCAATTAGCGAGACCCTTGCCATCTATGGTCATAACTTTAGCCCTAGCCCTAGCCCTAGCCCTAGCCCTGATTGAATATACAGTATGGTATGCCACCCGTGAGTGACGTGCGTTCATTGCGAGCCTACTTCATTGAATCGAAGTATCTACCTATTGATGGTTTGAGGATCATGTAATGTTTTCGACGATTAATATAGAGCATCAAACTGTTTGAAAGTCCCTGATCGGGCATACAAACCGAATATAGTACTACTATAGTTCTGCAATTTTACGAAAAGCAGTTTTTACTGTCATAAGGACGGCTGATGACTCGGATAGGGATCGTTTCATCTCCGATGTGACCATTTCCACGAGGAGATTCCCGTTTGAAATGCCTACTTGTTGTTTTCGAACATTTTTTCAGTACCTGGTGTTAACGCTATCAAATCTGTATCTATATGGTGCAAACGTGAACTAGCTTAAAATGGAAAAACATATTAACACCTTATTCGCCTTATAGAAACCCTGGACAATTTTCGCTACGCCGCGGTTGTTAAATCGTATACGAGGATAGAAGATTAGGATGCTAGTCAGTCCTGAAAAAAAGCCCTAACCTCAGGAAAGCCTATAAAGAGCGACAAGTTTTATTTAAGTCTACAGTACATCTTCCACAGATCACCGATGTGAAAACGTAGGGAAGAGACTAGTTGACAGCGCAGGCGCACCCCACCATCAAGACCCCTCGATATACGTACATCCATCAATAGCGTTTGAAGTAAATGGAGAAACCACGATACCACCACCTCCAGACAATAAAATAAGATATCTCCATTCCTTCCAGCCGCGATGGTGGACTTGTATCAGCAGCAGCGCAACCGGCTCATTGTAGCCCGTTATTGGAACAGTTCTGGACCAACTCAAATCTCAGCGTGGTTGACGAATTGTGTTCCGACGACTTTGTGCAGTTCTACCCCATGCATTGTCGGCTCGTTGGCAGAAACGCCGTGAAGGATATGATGGTTGGATTTAAGGAGGTGAGGGAGTACATAGGAATGAAAACTTTTCCAGTAGTTGCCTGAAAAGAACTGCTAATCAGTATTTTGGAAAGGCTTTCCCAGATCTATCATTCAGGCTACTTTCATCATTCCCATTGATTTCGGAAGACGACTATGTGGTTGCTCGTTGGTTTGGCGGTGGGAAACATACAGGGGTGGCTTTTCATGATTTCCCCATTGGAAACTTACTGTGCCCAATTCTGGAAAGGAGATGCAGTTCCCTGGCACGACTATCTTCAAGTTGAAAGACAATTAAATCGCGGAAGAGACGGGAGAAGAGTCAGCACTAGTCGCCATGCAGCAATTGGGATTGTTAGAGCTTAATCGTCGTTGATTCTGGCTTTCAGAAAATACAAAGATTGTGGTTGCTACATAGCCCTCCAGGACCGCGTATTAACAGTACACATGATAAATGAAGTAAATCAATTTTAATGTTTAAAAAACCCACTGCATGGAGGATTCTGATAAGTCTTTTGCATTGTACTATATTTGCAGCTGTCAAAATACTCTTTATACTACCGTGGCCGATGCGTTGGAGTAACTCTGCCAATCGTGAAGCATAAAAAGCTCGGTGAGTGGGTAGTTCACTGTTGGTTGCTGCCACAAAATACACCCAGACGAGAGAGCTCTTCCCAAAGGCAAAAGGAGGAACATTGTGAACAGTTGATTCAAGGTGTGTCGGTCAAGAGGTTTTTGATATCTTTGGAATGCAACGTAATCGCCGACCACCCACACCATGAGAGGCACGAGAAGCCTGGTAGATCCGCCAAGCATGTTCCATAGCGCTCTCCATTGATGTGAATATTTCATACAGCTTCTTGGGATTGTTGATCAGCGGCAGTTGATATGCGCTCTGGCGGCTGTGGGATAAGCAGGGCGATGGTTCAATCTTGTACATCGGGTAAACGAGTGTTCTCATTCTATGAACCGTAAGCATTGATCTCAATACATGAGTACTGAGAAACAATATCTAGAAGTTGTAAAACACACATCTGGATCTGATCTAAGAAAAAGCAAATTTTAGTCTTCTCTCGTGGTCCACGGCTGTGATTGTGATTGATGCCCAGGACTACGCCATATGGAACAGCGCTGGGAATTCCCTGTACCAGCAATAACATCATCGATGAGCAACCACAAGATAGTTGAGAGTGCCAACAGTGGTAGCGTAGACTCGGGTTCACGTTGGATTGAGGCTTGCTGTAGACTCGCAAATGTTATTGATCTGTACTTGAATCGATGAACGGCCATCTCTCGGAAGTGGGTAATCTGTATGTGGCTTGCTGAAGCCGCCAGAAGAGAGCTCAAAACCACCTGGCTGCTGAATGCTAGCGGCAAAAAGTAATCAATGTAGCCTCGCCTATACGTCTCTGCTAGGCTCAAGGTAGGGATACTGTTTTCGCAGACTAGACAACCGCATATTAGTGCTACATTCAATCATATATCCGAGATATCTGACTTACAGTTATGTAATAGTATGGGTGTTACATTGTCATGCAAATCTAAGGCAAAAGATGGTCAATATAGTAGTCTTTGACTACCTGTCCTCGTTGTGACCATGGATCAGAAATTTGAATCAACAGCTGACGAGATTCAGTTGACAACTCCTGCGCATTGTCTAAAATCACCCAGAAAAATATGCCAGGCCCGAAATGTAAAGGAGGCATGCTGCTTGAGTCTGACGTTTGCTCCAGTTTAAACAGAGTCTGTACGCATCTTTGCCAGTTCGCGGCGACTCCATTCAAACTCTCCTTCTGACGGCGGACTTCCTCTTCCAAAGCATTTATGTAGTCTTTCCTCCGCTTCCGGTGGTCCCTATAAATAGAAACCTAGTTTCAGATTATGGAAAAGAATAGTGTTGGGCGTTCACCGTTGCGCTTGAAAGACCTATTCATGTGGTCCTTAGGCGTGTTCTCACGCCTTGAGGACACAGCTACAGCACCATCTGCTCCATCCTTGGAGACAATAGGAGGTAGAAAGGAAACTTTGTCGAGGATGTTTCGCTCTCGGCCAATGATCGAATCGTATCGTTGCGGTTGTTCCATCTTGTCGTACGTCCTGTGTAGAAGAAGTAATTCCTCCCCAGCATAGGCATTTTGGGAGCGGGGGTTTCCAGGTGCCTTTGTGGCTTCGGGCCGAAATACTTTAGGTATGTACCAGACATATTCCCTAACATCCCTTACTCGTCCGTGATTGACAAAACTATTTGCTTTTTATGGATTCGGCAAATAATTACCATAATGAGTATTATGCTTACAAATGATGAATTACTCAGACGGGTCGGGACACTGAGTTACACGCCGCTTTAAAACACACTGGCAAAATCAAAGATGATTAGGTAGTCGCGTTGTCTAGCTTAGTAGTCTTCCTTTACATAACTTAAGACGGGTCACATATCGCCTGCAATGTAGCTCATTCGATAAGTTCACAGGCTTTATGAGGAGGTTTGCACATGAGACTAACCAGCAAGGGAAGGAAGATATAAAATCATATTTCCATCTAGGGCTAGACCCGTGTGCTAAACCTTGTTTCTTTCGGGGATATGGAGGAATGACTTCTTGAGCACAACCTTTGATGACTGATCATGATGAGGAATTTTCAGCTTCAGGCGAAATTTACCTATCAGGTTCATTCCTCACTCGAAACATAAATGTGAGCATGGCTGCCGGTTACTCCGGTAGGGTTATAAGATGTCTGAATGGATTTGTCACTATCTAAAACCCATCCGTGGGTAATACAATGTCAAATCGAAGCCAATATAAAAGCGACCACCCCGCGGGTTCAGCAGCAGTCTTGAGTTCCCAGTGTACAGCTTCCGATATTATACTATTACGCTTCTACACTTGATTTGGCTATGTCCAGGAGAATATTTAAGAATGAGGGTTATAGGTGGGTTTTTGGCGAAGGAAAAAAAGATAAACCATTCGCTGGACTGAATAGATACTGGCTGATGTGCTTTCAAGACATCAAGGGCGACGTTGGTCCCGCTGAATCCCTATATTTCACGGAAGTAGAAAGGCCGGTTCCTGGGCCTGAACAGGCTCTTGTTCGAGTGAAAGCCTTTGGAATCAATCGTGCGGATATCATGCAACGAGATGGAGAGTATCCTGTGCCCCCAATGCTGGAAAATATCTAGGACTGGAGTTTTCTGGAATGGTCGAAGAACTCCAAGACGACAGCAATAGAGTGAAAGTTGGCGACGAGGTGTATGGCCTAACATGTGGAGGTAGACTAGCGACCTTGAAGGTATATGAGGATATGCTTACATGAATCAGCAGCATATGCAGAGTATGTGGTCGTCTCAATCCACATGCTGATCCAGAAACCTAGCCAATTATCCTGGGAAGAATGTGCGGGCATTCCAGAGGTAAAAGCAGATTTATTGCACGTCTCAAACTGCAGATTGTACTAATATTTCATATCTCTAGACATGGTTGACCACCTTGAAGGTGATGTATGAAATTGGCGAGTTTGCTCGGGGCAAATCAATCCTTTGGGACGCTGGTGGATCCGGTGTTTCTGTCAGTGGAATACAGTTGTCCATCGCCGGCGGAGCTTCAGCAGTCTATGCCACGGCGGGATCAGATAATAAATTGGGCTTTTGTACCAAGACCCTCGACTGCACCGCCGCCTTCAATACCAACAGCCCAAATTGGGATCAAGAGGTGATGAAGGCACAAACGGTAAAGGAGTCGATATCGTCGTGGACCTCATAGGCCCAGCGGTTTTTTCAGGAAATCTTAGAATTGCTGCTAGAGATGCCAGAATTGTTTTGATCGGCTTGATGAGCGGGTTCAAGCTCAAGGATGAGGCTGACCTCGGGTTGCTTGCGTTTAAGAGGGTGCGATATGAGGGGTCAACGCTACGAAGTAGGGACTTGTAATTTCAGCGAAAGCTAAGAGATTATTTTGTGGAGCATGCTCTGCCTGAGTTCCAGGATGGCAAGTTCAGGGTCTATATCCAGAGGGTATTTCCTTGGGAACAGGTGGTTGAGGCACACAAGCTGCTGGAGAGTAATGCGGTGGCAGGAAAAATTATTTGTACAATCAGCTAGTTTTTGTCCATAGGAGTAGCGGCTTGGATAATATCCGGGTTTATGGATGATTTAATAGGAAGTCTATTGCGAATGATTGTTCTTATTGTTTCCATAGGTAGGAGTGACCAGTTTCGCGCACTAGGGGTTGCAGTTCGGTCACTGGCGTCTACCCAACGCTTTCCAGTACTATTGAGGCCGTATCCAGCCCGTATATGTAGAGACAGTACTCATTCGTACGTAAATGTTTTGCAAATCTGGTTTAAGGCCGATGACAAACTGCTTGTCTACAGATAGGGTTAACGTATTTCACCCCTCAACGGTCCGCACCCGTCAGTGGCACACCTTCAATTTCGTGTGGTTTTCCATACAAATCTGAATATCTTATACCTCAATGAATCAATATATAAACCATATCTAAAAGTTAGATATGCATTATAGAAATCTATAAACAATCCATATGTTATTTTAATTTTACAAAAATATAGTAATAAACGCATCATATTGAAAATT
This sequence comes from Talaromyces pinophilus, assembly GCA_001571465.2. Lineage (NCBI taxonomy): Eukaryota > Fungi > Ascomycota > Eurotiomycetes > Eurotiales > Trichocomaceae > Talaromyces > Talaromyces pinophilus. Next base: position 149,344 of record CP017344.1, on the reverse strand, counting down.
ACATCGTATTTTTTAGGGTTATGATCTATATAAATAACCACTTAATAAAATCTTTTTAAATTCTAAATAGCTTAATAACTTGTCCATGTAAGCTACTATCTAAAATATTAAGCAAAAATACAGCTTCGTTGTGGGAATGTTGATATGTTGTAAATAGCTATTTTATATGGGATTACAATGTGTGCCACTGGGGGGTGCGGGCCGTTGAGGGGTGAAATACGTTAGGGCAAAAGAAAAGGGATCGGATAAAGCGAATAAGATTGACCAATCCCCACGCGTCAGATCAGCCATAATGGGTCCCTTGGTGCATTCCTGTGAACGAATTGGTGGAAATTGAAATAGGGTCCGAGAATGGATCCATCTAGTCCGAAGCTGTGAACTTTGCTGCCACGAAGAACTTCATCTTGAGCATCTTATGTCCCAAGAAAAGTGATATGAAGTACAAGTGTACTTCTAACGCTCTATTGAGACTCCATACTGGATGAAATGATATACCTCCTTGTTGAAGTCATGTAATATCTCGCAATCTCCATATCTTTGGTGTTGTTTGAACGAATGCAACTGCTCCACATCGCATAGACCAATCGGTGATGCTCACCTCCCTAGTGTATGAAGGGCTGGCTGAGGTGCTATTCCGTACCTGTTTATGTACTGCACGCATTAGTGTGAACTCAGTGATTGATCGACTCTGTTTGCCCAAGTCGGCGCGGGGAAACACAAGCTCACTTTTTGCACATCGGGCGTTTTCCCGAGTTTATTATACCGTAGCAACAAAGGCAACCAAAGTCTTCTTCCCACATTCTTTCTTCCCGATTTTCTGCGGAGCACCTTCTTGACTCATCAGAGTTCTCTAACACAAACCTCTTCGTTGAGGTTGAATCTGTATTTCCATTCCCTTCAAGCGACTTGGTGTCACCCTCTATCCATGCCATCTTCTAAGTCTTTCACATTGGACCTCAAAATTTCCATTTCTGACCGCTTCTTTGCCTCGCCCTCAAGCTCATCATGGCTAGTCTTGATCCCAGTCTTCACAGAAAAACTATCGAAGATGTCGAAGCCGACGTTTTACAGGTATATATCCATAAATCACTTTTCTAATGGAAGTCCCAGCTAACCCTTGAACTTCGACAACACAGGAAAATAGCCTAAGTACGCATGAAAGTGCCGAAAGTACGGACGATTTCGACAAGACCGCTATCAGAAACCTAGTGTGGAAGCAGGACCTACGCATCGTTCCGCTGTCTGCTTTTATCTATTTGCTGTGTTACCTGGATCGATCGAATATTGGTACGTGACTTCTGACCCTTCATTAGGCAATTGGCGTTTACCTGACGCAAAGCGACTATTAGGAAATGCCAAAATCTTGAACGCAGGAACGCATAATGACCTGCTTACTGAGACTCATATGACAAACTACCAGTACACGTTAGTACAATCCTGTCATACTGACGTGTACGGAGTTGACGAACGCGAACTGATCTATAATCAATAGGGTCGCTTTGATGGTTTTCTTGATTGCTTACGCCCTGTTTGAGGTTCCTTCGAATTATCTCCTGAAAAAGTTGAGACCTAGCGTGCGTCGCCTATTCGATGTTCGTGTAATTCACATTATTGACGCGAGTTTCAGAGATGGATTGCCTTTCTAATGTTATCCTGGGGAGCAATCACGATGGGCTTGGGCGGCGCAAAGAACACCGCCCAGGTTACCGGAATTCGCTTCATACTCGGTGTCTTTGAGGCAGGCCTTTTCCCCGGTTTGGTGTACTACCTTACGTTCTGGTATCGCATCCACGAGCGATCAATTCGAGTAGCTCTTATTCTCGCATCCGCAACACTTGCCGGAGCATTTGGCGGTGCAATAGCCTACGGAGTGGGTCATTTGAACCAGTCCCATGGACTGTCTGCCTGGCGATGGCTTTTCATCATTGAAGGCGCTCCTTCCTGCTTCTCCGCTGTTCTCATCTTCTTCTTTCTCCCGGACTATCCGGAGACCTCACACTGGCTGAACGCCGACGAGAAGGATCTGGCCAAAAGCCGACTACGTGTCGAAGGTTCACAAGGAAACGCTAAGGCAATGACTTGGGGGGATGTCAAAACCGTTCTTACTGAGTGGCGTCTTTATGCACATTATGCTGTACGTATCGACCCCTAGCGCAGTCTGCTGATTTATGTGATCATCGTCTGGGGCTCATTTCTGATATGAACAGGTCTATTTCGGCATTTCGACCCCATTCTCAAGCCTATCGTTGTTCACCCCGTCCATCACTGCTGGTTTGGGATATGAGGGTCTGAAAGCACAGTTGATGACTGTACCACCGTATGCCGTCGCATATGTTGTTACAATAGCTGTAGCAGGTTCGGCTGACTATTTCAATGCGTAAGTCGAGATGGACTATTTTTGCATGACAGTCTCTAACCTATTTTATTGCGATAACTATAGACGTGGTATTCACTCGGCTCTTTTCTCTTTCATTGGGGCTATGGGTTTTCTCGCCTCTGCTGTTCTACCGCCAGATGCATATCAGGTAGGTTTAATGAACAATTTCCACACGAGGCATAGAATTCAGATTTTAATGATCACATGAGCTAAAATTGAATAGCATCGCTATGGCTGTCTTATAGTCGCTGCGAGTGGCTCGTTCTCGTGTATTCCACCTTTGCTCGGATGGCTTTCTTCCAATCTCAACACCACAGCGGCGGCTGGGCTTGCAATCGCACTCAACGTCTCGTTTGGCGCGCCCGGCCAAATTGCTGGAGTATGGATATACAAGTCAAATGAAGCGAAAAAGGGGTATCCGACGGGCCATTGGACAAATGCCGGACTATTGATTTTCGTGGCTGCTGGTTGCATTCTACTTCAGATTTACTACGCGTACATGAACAGACGCCTCCGAAGACAACCAGGGGCAAAATTGTATGCTTATTGAATCTCGCTCAATTCTGATATCATCATGTTGGTACAGTCATCTGTTTATGGAATGTTTGCTGGCGAGTTTGAAATATATGAAGTCAAAAGCATGTCCATTCAACTGCTACTAAGTCATAGAATTGCATTACTTGCAGCAACAGAACTCTCATTACTAGCCAAATATGACTGGAAACCCACTAAAGCGAGAACTCAAGTCTATTTCCTGCATAATCCCTAGCAAAGAACCTTGTAGGATATTCGACTCCTTTCGCACCTATTGAATCAAGTTCGTATTAATATAGGTCTACACGGTTCTCAAACAAGACGGCATACCCGAATTCTGTTCGCCTGGCTGATCAGCTGCCTTCGGAGCCGCCTTTCCACCCCGTACATGATGGTCCCATATTCTCCTCTGAAGTGTCTGCAGGTCCTCCGGCGATCCAATTTTGAAACATGGGTGGCGCGACGAACTGGGTTCATTCTGTCCGAATGCAACATGCACTTGTTGACCTCCCGGCTGTCCGATATTGAACCTACTCATTCTCAATCATGAGCGGACTCGCTTCCTACTTCAGAATTTTCCCGATAACACCAGTGTGACTTACCAAGCGATCCTGCCAACTTGTAAATGTGGGACTGGAGTTGGCGTCAAACCAAGAGTATTTGCGTAAAACTCGGTTGCATCGTCCAGTGTGCCCTCTGGCACGAGTAAATTAATGTGATGAATGCCAATAATCATTTTGAACAGTCGCATATAACGGATCCGTAAAACACCGAAGCTCCAATAACTCAGGCGCGATGATTCTGCAAGTAAATTGCAATCGCTGTCATATAAAAAGGCCTTGTTCTCTGCGGGGTAAAGATTTGGAGTCGGCAACTTCGCCATTTTGTGGAGATCTGACGGCTGTATCTATATCCGATGGGAGTAATTGCCGTCTATACGTAGTCGGGTATTGATTATGGCTTCTCTGAAGTGAAAGAGTATAATAATAGGTTATGTGAACATTAAGAGAATGATTCGCGTGCTCCTTGAAGTTCTCAAGGGTGTTACGGGTTAGGGTTAGGGCATATTCCTTCCTCCAGACTGCTTGCAAGAGAGCATCAGCCAGTACAGTCTAAAAACGATACCTTGTCCTGCGAAGAAAAAATTGCAACTTGCGAGGCACAGCATTGAACAGGCAATCCAGATTAGTCCCGCCAGCAATAATGCGCGGAGTCGATGGTCTCCCGGTACATAGTTAAGTGGACATTGCGATTTTGTTCATCAACTTACTCCTGGAAAAAAAATCTCTACGTGATAATATTACTGCAACAAATAACGAATCATTAAGGAATCAAATCAATTCCAGCATGCCAGAAAATAAATTCCTCATTCATTCATAATCAACAATTTCGTGCAATTTAGGCGATGATCCGACCCTGGAGCTACTAGTGGAAAATGATTCATAGCCATTCGCACACGAAGAGGGCATTTTAGAAGACTAGAATGCGCTTTCAAATCTTTTATTACAAGCAACCGCTTGAACAATACCCACAGGAGTACCAGAAGTCACAATCACCAAGGTTCATCTGCGTGACATAACATGTGAAGAGATTAACCCCTCAGAGCCTATTCCCATGGCTAACGGTGTTGACTTCTCTACTTTGATCTAGATGTATATTCTACCTATGAGGCCCAGCTCTTGCTATCCAGGTACGGCTCGTAGGGACTTTAATATACAAAACAAGGACCATACATGGTATTTGATTAGCGTCTAGAATGGCTTTACCAAACTGGCGGACATAACCGCTCGATCATCTAATGCTTATAGGCTATGATCTCCCCATGGAGCAGATTAAACCAGGCATCTTCCTCATCGCCCCATTTGCGCCAAACTTTAGCCAAGCTCTCAAGATCGGCCTTGGTGGCAATCTGAGCATCGATAGCAGTTGTTGCAAACGAAGATATGACGATTCTTTCAGCCCACAAATCACTCCACCAGGCTATCTCTTCTTTTGTCTTGTAGCACCATGTACTTGTACTACATCTGACGTCGGTAAGGCCTGCTTGTCGTGCCCAAGAATGAAGCATGCGACCTGCATTAGGCTCACCACCGTTGTTCCTTGCAACTCTGTCGTATAGATGGCTCCATTTCGACAGCCCATCCAGACTCGGGTACCAAACGAATGCGCCGTAGTCGGATTCTCGTGCGGCCACAAAGCCGCCCACTTTAGCCACCCGGTACATCTCTTTCAAGATGCCGACGGGGTCGCGGACATGTTGTAGGACTTGATGGCAGATGACGACATCAAAGCTTTCGTCTTCGTAGGAGAGTCCATTGGCATCTCCTACGACAAAATCAACGTTCTTGACGCCCTTTTCTTCAGCCAGAGCTCGAGCCTGAGTGAGCACTCCTCCAGCGCTCTCGAGTCCTGTGATGTGGCCTTGAGGAACGTAGCCTGCTAGATCGACGGTAATGGTACCCGGTCCACAGCCGATATCTAAAACCTTCATGTCCGGCTTGAGATGGGGAAGGATATATGCTGCAGAATTCAGTGCCGTTCTCCAGGTATGCGACCGTAAAACAGAGGCATGATGGCCATGTGTGTAGACAGCAGATTCTGTCTTGTCCGTCATAGTGAGTGAGTGGATGAGCTGAGAAAGACGAGCAAACTGTCATATGTGAGTTTTGAGACAAAAATGAGATGATTTCCTGTCGGATTTGAATGTTTATATACCTGAGCTGTCCCAATGCGGAAATGATGTATGAGGGGCGTGGGCGCTCCGATATCGGGGGGATGTATTGACTGTATTGTTATGTAACCTAAATATATTCTACCATGTCGTGGCCAATGGCTGGTTGCCAATCCCGTATTCAGTTTGTATCCGCTAGTACCCGTGGTATCTATTGTATTGATTAGTATCATAGGGTTAGGGTCATTAGGGTCTGAATCGACTATTGATTGCTTACAAGCCTCAGAATGTAATCAATAATGAAGCTAACTGTGCCGGACATATAAATTGAAATTATGGTAATTATTTCGTACGGAGGTAAACTAAAGTGGCCGTGGTCTTCGATAAGCTTTGAATTATTATACATTATCCGACGTCTATTGCCAGGATGTATGTTATGTGAAGAAGATGATTGGAAACACCGAAATGATGCCGCGGTAATGAATGAGCAAGTGTCACCCAGAAACGCCATTATCATGTTCTACCCTTAAACGTGGCAGAGACGACCGTTCTGGTCGGGCAAACCATCGGCGCTGGTGACAGACCAGTCCTCACTGCCGACGGCGGTAGGGGCGTACAAAACACCGAAAGGATCGTACTTTTGCTTCAAGGAGTACAACCGGCCATAGTTAGATCCGTAGAATGCCTGCTGGAAGTTGGGCTCGAGAATGGCAGACTCGGACATGTAGGCACCACTCTCGGGGCAGGTTTCACGCCAGGAGCCGAGAATGGTGTTCGTCATGAAGTTCATGTCCGAAAGAACGTCGGTGTTTGTAGCAGTGGCGCCCCAAGAGGTGGAGGTTATGGCGTGCATGAGCATGGTACGGAAGGCAGGGTTGGCAGCATTAGCCACGGCACCGGCGGGAGCATCTGCCTTCATCTGGAAAGCAAGAACAGGGAATCCCTGCTCCAAGGTGTAGCGATGAGCGGCGAGAGTCTGGTTGAGAAGAGTGGCGTTGTTGAAGTTCTCGCGAGGGAAGAGACGAGATCCAGTCGCCACGGTTACGGAGCCGACGGTCTCGAGAGGGAACCCAGCCAACCAAGCATCGTAGAAGTCGTCATAGTAGGTACCACCTGGGGTAATAGAAATTCCCAAAAGGTTCAAGTCATCAACGAGTGGTTGAACCAGAGTGGTGAATTGGTCTAAGGTGTGGTTGACAGCGAAAAAGGGGTTGAACTCGAAGAGGTATTGGTCATTGCCGAGAGGGAAGACCCAAAAGTATACATAAGTACCAGCGGCGGTGAAGGTGTCGGAGTATGAGTAAAAAGTCTTCAAAGCCTCGAAGAAAGTGTCGGCACTAATAGCATCAGAAGTGCCAAAGGTGAATTGAGCGACAGTGACACCTATCTTGGGATGAGCTTTGACAACGACAGAGGTAACAATACCAAAGGTAGAACCACCGCCACCACGAAGAGCCCAAAACAGGTCAGGATTACTGGATGCAGTGACAGTAGTGAACACTCCATTCGGTAGAACAACCTCCATAGCGAGCACTTGATCGGCGGCGAGACCGTAGACACTGCCTAGAGGAGAGTGGCCACCACCAAGGACGTATCCGCCAGCGACGCCGACGGTCTTTCCTTCGCCACCGACCACGGTGACGCCATTAGCATGGGCGAACTCATAGACTTCGTATGCCTGGATACCAGATCCCATCTTGACAGCGGGGCCTGAATAGGTGCTGTCTGAATATTTCGGAACGTATGATAGGGACTTAAGATGGTGAGTCCAGATGCTGAGAGCACCAGCACCGGAGGATTTGCCGCTGAAGTCATGACCGGTGTTCTTGACGACAAGGCGAAGGTTGAGATTACGTGCGAAGTTGACAGCGAGCTGAATCTGAGCTACATTGGAGACATTGACAGCGTACGAAGGATAACCACCAAGAGTACAGGTGCCGGTGATGTTGTAGCTAGTGGGCAAGCATGTGCGACCTTGGAAAAGAGGCCACATAATAGATGTAGGATCTTCCATGCTGCGAAGAAAATATTAGCATTAGATTCGTAGTCGGTTTTTACCGATTCGCGGGAATATTCAAATACATAACAATCAACGACAGGCAAACAAAGGGGAAAATCTTACTGGAAGTGAGAGTCAGTCCATTCAGAGTTGACGTAAGCACATTCAGCTGCGTTCTGGTCACCCCAGCCAGAATAGCATGAGGAAGCAGAGGGAACGGTCTTAATGAGACGTCCGCCAAGCAACAAATCAAAGATATCCCAAAGAATGTCTACAGGCCATGCCTTATCTCCAGGGAAAACTTTGCATCCGCTCGCGGATCGCTTTGTAGTAGTGGTGGCAGTATCATTTCCAAAGTTGAAGTACGAAACGGTAGTATCGTTCAATTGACTGGTCAAGTTCTGGAGAACTTCAGTAGTCAATTGCACGGTCTCGGCAGTGTTGAGGGGAACGCTAGAATTAGAGTCCGCAGAGACGGTCTGCTGAGCTGGAGCGATGGACGTAGTGGTGGCTGTTGTGGTTTGTCCGCTGACAAGGGCAGCTCCAAGCAGCAAAGTGCTGCCAATTCGGAGGACGGATGCCATAGGAATGGTGGGGGATTCAACCGTCCAAGAGACGAAGTATAACGAGTATGAAAAGTGAAACGAATGCGTGCCAACACCTCGAAGTTCAGGGTTGAGGAAGTGGGTTAAAAAAGAGGAAAAGACAGACACTGGATGATTGAGGAATTGTCCGCAATGAGAAGAAGAAAAAACAATCAAGATATCCCCTTCTCCAAGCCGGTATATATATAGCTTCCCAACAGCCGAAGGGACGCGATATACAAGCCAGACGACGTGGGAGGAGAGAACTAGAGAAGTTGCTAAGAGGCTAGGAGAAGGAAAATTGCGTGGTACGTAGACTCAGGACCCGCTATAGACGCTACTTACGGGCTCCGAGCTGGTTGGTTATGCAGTGGCAATATTCACCTTGTTTAGGCTTGCTACATACGTATCTGTAAACGGTATGGAATCCGCGGTTGGAATTGGACGGTCAGATTAAGCATCAGCTATTATACGATTTCATGCAGTTCAACGACCACTCATCGTTCGCCCGGCCATGTATCCAACCGCTAAGTATTGCCTTTCGGCACGACGCGTCTCTAGCCCTAACTACTCTAAGTTTCTCGGAGAACTGGTTATTTTTCCAAGATAAGAAGGTCACTGACTCGCCCAAGCTTTCGCTCGCTGGCTGCAGCCACTATCATTGGCCGGTTCTGCTTCTATTCCACGTTTTGAAGGGTCTCTCGTGTGGTAAATGTTCAAGCCAAGATTCCACGTGGTGGACAGATGTCTTGCGTTCAATACCGCCCATGGTGGCGTATATTTTGCCTAGGAAAACTCCCTGAGTCTTTATAGTATCACTGTCATGAGTGTTATCTCTAATCTACGAACGTTTTGGGAGTATGTGTAAATTCGACTCTGAACCAGTTAGTTCATCCATCGTAAGCAAAGATTAATACCGTACATTGTGCTCTACGAATCAGGGATTATGTTGTATGATAAGATTATATACGGGGTGCGAGATCTTTCATCTCAAATGCCTGCAATGTCGTCGTTTGATTCACCTCTGTGACTTGTTCAACTGCATCTAATTTCGAACTCTAAACATTAGAAAAAAGAAGCGTGCACCAACAAACATCGAGTCATCCGTTTCCACAACACTTAGGTATTAGTAGCAGTATGCCTTATCATTTCATCGAACTTGAACTATAAAAGGTCAACATCAGTCTGCTGACTTATGTCATGTACAACACATCTCCTTGATACAACTCAGTAGCGTATGTATAATAGAGTCAGGACAGGGGAATAAATATCGAGCCGTTGGTACCGGACCGAAGACAAACAATTGCCAAAAACCAGGAGAACGGCTTGTACGAAGTCTCGCCAAGATTAAGGGACAAAGCCTGATTGATTGCTCCTTAGTCAAAGTTTAAGTCTCAGAAAGAATGGATTTCGGAGCTTTTCATTGGATACTTGTTCTCATCTTAGACACCAAATGTGACCATTTCGATTATGTAGCAACTACCGGTGTCGGCAGGTGTGAATGTTAAAAGTGCACATGCATCAACAGCCCTGCCAAAAGCGCATTGCACGTTCGAGAGGGTGTACCGCTTACATAGTAATTGCGCGGTATGGGAAAATAGTCTACAAACATGATAGTTAGTAGCACGCACTGTGTACTACAACTACGTACTAGTACCATGAAAGATAGGAAATGCCGAGCAGCCAGTAGACTTGCGGCATAGCTGGCCGAGGTGTCGGTGATTAGTTGGTATACAGTACTTGGTGCTCCACCAGGGCCTTGACCCTTTTCTGGACATGGAGTCGTCAAACCCCAGCATGCTTAACTTAGGAATGCTGAAGAATCGGGATCAAGAATCTTCCGATTTGGGGAAGAATAAGCTTTAGCCACTTTTCAGTCGAATTTCAACACAAATTAATTGAATCGCGATCTGTCTTTCTGAAGATGGAGAGTAACCAACGAGCAGTTTGCAACGGCTCAAAAAAATCCTAGAGCTGTGGGTAAGCCGTGGAAATAAGCGAGCGGATTTCCAGGGGATCTCTCTGGAGCTCGCCGTGACAACAAGATTCCCGATCCTGGAAGATCTGGGACTAGGGTTGGTGTAATTTCAAATTTGCAGCTTAAATACAGTATTTTGTATTGATCTAGTGATTGTATTTTGCTTGAATATACTCTGTATACATTGAATTACGCCAAGACGCACATGGTACTAGCAGTGTACAAATCTAGGCTAATTATAAATTCCTAAAAAGATCCTGCCACTCGGCGGCTTAATACCTAATTAGAAATATTTGTATTTACAAATGCGATTTTACTTTTCAAAACAAAATCCTAAAATACGGTCAACATACAATTTTGTAATTTCAAGACGCCCACCCTATCTGGGACAATGCTAGTGAAATATTAAGTTTAGGTGCTATTTTAGTGCTTTGATTAGTGGTAATGTGAGTACGTATTAGTATTGCATTTCTCCAGACTCCAGAGCACCGGGTTGTTCCTCTTCTCGTTTAGTAGTGAGTCGAGTAGAAGTGAAGTTTATCGGACGTATATACATGTCAGCGAAATTGCACAAGAGAACAAAATAATATGAAGAGAAGAGGAAGGATGTGGATTATAGGCACGAGCTGGTAAATGGCAATCCCCCAAACCCCGACTTTGCAACCTCGCAATTTACCTCCCAAGTCCGAAGCGCACTACTACGCCATCAAGTCTCTAATTCCTCGTCAACTGAATCATTCCATTTGCGGCAACTCCACATATGTAAAATTCACCGTGGGATAAGATTATAAGACCGCCACTCGCTTACCAGCTTCCTGGTACTCAGTAGAGTGTGCATCGGCCGAATTGCCTAGTATTGAGCATGCTGCATAATATGAGAGTCCCGTAAACAGAAAAATCTTACCGATTCCGTGCAGCTACGGCTCTGGGCCAGGGTCTCGTTTCATTCTGGGAATTTGGGAATAGTACCGTGTATGAGTGCCTACTCAGCCCAGACCACAAGTCGATCGGCTTTCTTGCACAACGACCGTCGGCACGTGGGAATTGTCGGATAATAGCGAAAGATCTCTTAACATGTTACAAATCGATTGTCGTGTAAACATGAAACCAATTAGGAAGAACCACTTGCTAATCATGTACGTAGTATATGACAACGAAATATAGCCAAGATAAATTCTTCGGTGTCCACTGTTTTGGATGTGTATGGTAGGTATTCCGGATCCCCGGAAGTAGACATGGCATTGTCGTAAACTCTGAATGGCTCAGGGGTTGTTCTGCAAACTCACAACGCTCAGATCATGCATAAGTACGATATAACTAGTCTTTCGCTGTCATCGGAAATACGCCAATTCATCAGAGAAAGAGTTTTCTCCCTCCTTTTTACTTTTTCTCACCCTTCCTGGCTCGTTGTGGCGCAGATATGAAACTTGGCGAACCTTGACGTCTACTGAGGAATTCCTCTTTTGAACGGCCTGCTGATACAAGACTGCGTGTTTATACACTGGCATGCTCCGCCTAGTATAACTCTTCAATGCTGATTGATTGCGTTCGGGTGATGATATATCCGCCGAGACAGAAGAGGAAGAACTTTATCTGAATCCCTCGCAGGTTGGCTTGCTCTTTTTTATTGGATCGAAGGGTCGCGGGAACAGAGTTATCTAGATTCAGAAATGGGCCATGGTAGAACCCAACCAACTAACAATAACAATTATATTGTATTCTCCGGATGGATATCACGGCAACTTGGAGAAGCCACAAGAGCACATTCGAAAGTTACGCATTAGAAAAGTAAAGTTTAACTGGATTACCAAGGTTTTCGGTGCAATCTCCTCAATATGGTCAATAATCACTACCGGCCTCACTCGATCCACTCGCCGTCTTTGAAATTCTGGACTCTAGACTGTTGAAGAGGCTAGTTACATGATGGCGCATTCGTGAACCTATTCTAGTAGTAATGCAGACTCCGAGTACGTATTTGCATAACAAATGTCAAACTATCATTAGTTCACAATTGAAGGACTGGCAGCTTATGTTTCTCCACCACTTGAATAATTTCCAAACACCTTATAGGCTAGCGAGAGGGCTTTCTCTTCTCACTTCGGACATTTTCCACTATACGACTGCGGAATGCTCCGTACTTACCATAGTAGTCTTACTACCGAGCTTTTCACTCAGTTTCCCTTCAGGGTTACTTTACCGCTGCTACTGCTCGATTGTCAAGAACCATATCCTCAGTTAAACCGGACTCTCTACACACTTTTCTAGACCCCTGTGGCGCGGGCTCCAAAACTCTCTTGCAGAAAAACGTGGACAGTATCCTCCCCTTGGTGTCGCTAGTGCGAACTGGGCGATAGAGATCGTTCGAGCCCAGGTACAGTGAGACTACAGTTCAGTACAGTCGACCCTATCGATCACTTGATTATTATCGGTAACAAGTTTGTCTCCGAAATTGTCAATAGGACATATGCATACATAGATCGCCAATGCCCAGGCGTCTCGGTTTCAATCTCCTCCCTCTCTGTCCTGTGATTTCATGGTTGTAGTAGGGTGATTAGAAGATGTCGGTGGACTATAGCCATCAGCAGGCGGCCATTGGTCTCACAATTGCTTTTAGTGTTGTTGGCACTATATTCGTGATCCTGAGAATATGGAGTCGTCTGATGTCAAGCAATCGTTTGTTCCTTGGTGAGTTTCCCATTGCAGATAAATTGATAATCATCAGTATTCTGTGACTTCGAATTGGCCAGAGCAATCAACTGACTTGTCAAATTACAATACCAGACGACTGGCTCATAGTGGTCGCATGTGTATGTTCTTATTAAACACGCCCTCTTCCAAGATTCTCTCGAAAAGTCTGCGACTTCAACTAATCGTTCTATCTACATATTGGTATAGGTCTTCATTATCGCTCAAACAATCACAGGTTGTTTCTGTAAGTGATTGCTTTCCCTGAAAGTATCTGTCGAGTGAGCTGACTATGCACCATAGACATCAAAGCAAACCATGTTGGTATACATCTTGCAGACATCCCTCCACAGACCGCGGAAGACCTCAAAATGGGACAAGTTGTAAGTGCTAGCCGACGGCGGATTCAAAGAGACACAATATCCTAATACTTGAGGTCTCTAGTGGAATTATGCAAATCAGCTACTCTACAATCCCATTCTCTCGTTCGTTAAAGTGTCCGTCCTTCTCTTCCTTCTTCGGCTGGAGTCACGATCCCCCGTCGTTCGCTATATGATTTTTGGGACGATGTACTTCACCATTGTGCTCGGAGTCTCCATCCTGATCGCAGATATCTTCCAATGCACGCCGGTAGCCTACGTTTACGACACCAGCATTCCTGGCGGACATTGTATCAAGCAGGGCGCCTTTTATGTTTCTACGGCAACGATGACTATCTTTACAGACTTGCTGGTCGTCGTTATTCCGATGATAATTGTCTACTCTCTGCAGATGCCTCTACGGAGAAAGCTCATGGTTGTCGGTATTCTGTGTCTTGGTCTAGTGTAAGTTCCCATGTATAATGCTCCTCTGAAAGATGTTTGGTCTATCTACTCGTGACCATATACTCATAACTATAAACAGTGCCACCGGCGTGGGCGCCTGGCGCCTTGACCAGCTGATTGAAGCTTTTTTCCCCACTTCAGTGAACATGGACTATACATACAGTATTGGCTTCGTGTCATCAGCCGTTGAAGTCAACGTGGCCGTCATTTCTGCATGTTGTCCAGCACTGAAGTCACTAATCGGCCGCATTGCGCCACGTTTTCTCGGCACGTCTGGCCGCGGTACATATGGGAAGTCCAGCAATACCCGATACGGCCACGGAACGTATATCCGTTCTAACGTGGATCCCAACGACTCCTACGAGCTTGGTCAGAAAAACTATCATAACAAGCAACATACTGAGATCAGTGGCGGAAACAGCCATGGCGGCCGCCTTCCACCACGCTCCAAGACCGCCGAAAGTCTGAGTCTCAGTGATGACGATGGGATCATTGCCGGAGCAATGGGAAGCATTGCCATTGTCAAGACAACCAATGTCTCAGTACAGAGAAATGGACGAGACGACCATCCGGAAAAGGCATCCAGTGTTGATAGTCTAGTCTAATGTTCTACATATTTCCTTTATTTTCATGGTGCGTGGCTCAAGGGGAAAGAATTCAAATGTTGTTTGGGGGCATAACGGTGACTTTTATCTAGGTAGATGCGGTATATTATACCAGGTCACTATCATGTATACGTGTTTTGAAAACGATAGAATGATCTTGTCACGATCAATAAATACGTAATACCATGTGCTGCATTTTTATTCTATCATATTATAGTTTCTTCAACACTCTTGACGGTCAGTCAATTGCAAATCGATCCATCTGGCTAGATCAATTGAATGGTACCCAGGACAATAAGTAAGACATTAATTCGGAAAATCCACCTAAACTATGAGACGTAATTCCAAATCAATGAGCATACTAGGTAGTATACCCATGACCAACCGGTATACGAACATGGGTTTGGCCTCATGTTTCTGCATCGTCCGTGCCGTCTAGTCCTCCGCTCTAGACCTTAGCCACTGTCGTAGGAGGTTCTTTTGGAAGTTAACAAGCTCGAGTTAGATCTCCTTTCACAAATCTGCGTAAACTTTGCTTACGGAGATAGTACCTAGGTATATGTAAACTTGGGAGGGTCATTAGTATCAAATATGACGCGATATATGCAATCTAGGCAAATATACATAGATATAGGTCCTGGTCGGGGTATCATATATGTATTGATGTCGGTCAAATTAATTTACTACATCTAAGTTTGGTAAAGATAGTATCAGTTAAGTATCCCGGATAAGTGACCATCGACCTAGGCCGTGATGTAGAGATTCTGCTCATCTAAGAATGAAGACGTTCAAGCCTGTTGTTTCTCCGCTTCTCTCTCATGCTCAAGCCGACCATTTTCTTGAATTTTCTTCTCCTTTTGTCGGTAATACCACCACCCGAGCATAATTCCGAATGTTAGCGGTACTGTGAATGCGATCCAAAGCCACCAAAGATTGGACACCCGAATTCCAAGCCCATTCGTACTTGCAGAAAATATCCCTGCCCCAAGTATGGTCTAGTCATCGTCAGTAGGCATTTCATGAGAGGTAAACACCGACTTACGGCCGTAAAAGTGCCTGGTAGGAATATCATAGTCAATGCAGCAATTGCATTCATACTGGTGCTGTCACGTTTTGTATCAGCAGCGATCTCGATGCTATTAGCCGCATCCTGCTGAGTGACCAAGTTAAAGACGAGACTCATCATGCCATCTTTCCTGTTCTTGTAATTCAAGAACCATAATTTCTGTTTCTCTAATGAATTTATGACATATTCAATGGTATCGGCTCCTCGTTCCGTGCTGCATGGAGAGCTCTCCAGAGCCATGTGAAGCTTCGCATGAGCAGCATGGATGCCTTTAGCCGAAATGATAGCCACGTCGGCATTTGCAATGTGCGAATCGGCATTCCGAGAGATAATTTGTAGTTTTCGGGTGAGTTCTCGAAGCTCCGCGCGATCTTTGGTACCACCACCAATTTGCTCTTCCACTTTATTAAACTGAGTAGTTCGTGAGTAAAGTATCGATGCAGTACCACGTGGTAAAACTTACCTGGGACCACATGAAACGGCGGAAATGCGTTATATGATATTTAGACGCTTCGAAAGATAGCGTCGACAGTAAGACGTGGATATCAAAGGGGTCTTCAATCAAACTAGAAGGCCTTTGAATGGAAACGGTGAGGATATGTCGCAAAGCTTCTACACAGTTGTCGTTTTATTTATGGGCAATTATGTAGATTATACGCCCGTGATTTGCCTCGTACCGTAGGCACACTGATAGGGGTGCTCCCTGCACGTCAAGATTCCATCTGGGATGCTGGCAAAAGAAGTCTATGACCATTTCTTAGCCTGGGCGGAAGAAAAGTGTTATGAAAAATAGCCACTAACCGCAAGATTGAAATGTGTTTTCAGAAGAGGTTTCCCAACGAGTCTGAGGGGCCCAATAGTCAGGACGCCCTAGCATATTGAGCAAAAACAATGGATTAAGTCTCAATGAAGAGAACATTTCACAGGCCAAATCTCGAGTCATCGGTATCCTGTTCCCATATGAGGTTCCGCCATGGGGAATCAAGGGAACAAATCTTGTATGTTGCGTTAGTTGCATGTCTGGTTTTCATCAAGTCATCGATTCCAAGCTTACAATGCCATGAAATTCCTCGGTTTAAGGTACCGATTCGAATTGTGACTGGCCATGGTACTGGCAGGAGATGCAGAGGATTCTCTATAATCCTGTATGGCTTTATTAGAGCCTTTGAAAGCATCTTCAATGATCTCATCCTGATATCGCTATTACTCACCCTTAAAAGACCCGACAGCTCGTTATCACCCATACTATTTTGACCTACTCTTTTTCAGTTCATGGTCCAAGAAACAGTCTTGACACGTACTCAGAGAATGGCCGTCAGCTTTCAGGCACTGAATAGACGTGTAGTCCGAGAAATTGGTTTCTTTCGCCAAATGAGTATTAAGCTGCACAGCGTTGAAGACACCATGCAGAGACTGCAGATCGTTGAGTCCGTCCAGCTGTGGTTCGATGGCATACTTGAAATCCAGCTCATTCACCTCTCTTGTGGGCAACCATGCATTATGCCATACGTTATCCATTTTTCGCGAATTCGGCCGTGGTTCGACCTCATTCTGAATGATTGACGATTCCAGATGGGAGAAACTATGTGGTTTTGGTATGCTGTACATCGTGTTTACTTCTTCATAGACACATCTTGTATCTTCAAAGAATATTTTTTCTCATCATAACGCCCTTTCAGAGTGAAACAAGGAACAGGAGATACATCTCTTTGACATTTGACTCTGCATCACGGTCATTCTTTGGATCTGTCCATTACCAAGACGGCCCGACCCTAGCAACATGACTCCTGAGGAGCGAAGACGGCCAGGGTATGAGGCTACAACGTTGGTTTCTTGTCTGTCAAAGTTAGTGTGGGTGAGTACAGTGTCTTATTGGTCGGGTTGCTCTCTGATGGCTTAATTAAACTCTTAGTACTTCGTACCCACTAGTCCCTAAAGTGTGCAGTTTTCCCGAGCTGAAAATTAGCACCAAGAGAGCACTACGTTCGGCCAGCCGACATGAACACCGATAGCGCTCATTTTAAGTTTCTCTAGCATTCAACATGCACTCGGTGACCCTGACGTCTGATACGCACCAACCTACTCATGCCCTCGTCTCAAAAGACTGGTCCGGTTTCCTGATCCCAGGCAGCAGTCGGTGCACCTCTGCCAACGCTACCATTATCTCATGGCTTCCGAAGCCATTGCTACATCATCTGCTCTGAGTTATGAAAACTTGATGGCTAGATTTGATGAATTAGTCGCGAGAGGCATAGTTGTTTACAGCCCGCCTGCGATACCAGATTGGAAGATAAGGACTTGCAAGTAAGCTGCTCCGTATTCTAGCATTTGAAAGACTTGTTGCACTATTTTCTGGGCACTAAGAGGCGGGCATAGTTTGAATTTCGAACCAGTCAGACACTGCAAGCCAAACCCCAGTTTGGCGAACCTTTGCCAATCGTTAATGGTAATAATACCTTTGGACCAGGTAGCGATATGGCCTTGGTTGGTTCATCCGGATTTAGTATTAGCCAATATCAATGACACTCACCTACTTGTGGCCAATCTGTACTGTGTGCTCCGGCCTCAGCTTATGCTCTTGACTAGTGACTCGTACCAGCGCCAACACGAACCCCTTGGCGCCGAGGATCTTAACGCCGCCAAGGCTGTTCTTGTCGCTGTTCATAAGCCATTCTACGTCATGTTTAATTGCAGCGCTCTGGCGGGAGCCAGCCGAGAGCATAAGCATATGCATATACTTCCATGTGACGATAGAGATGCGTCCAACGGTATTCCCTCGGTCGAGCCGCACTGGATAGGCTCCCATTTCAATTCTTCTGGAGTCGTGTCGACTTTAGCGAAGACAACCTACCGCGGATTTACAACAAAATGTTGGCAGATGCGCGAGAGGCTTTGAATTTGACCTCAAGAGCTATATGTCCACATAACGCGATACTTACTCGGACTTGGCTAATGGTCATCCCACGTCATTCAAAGGACTTTCATGGCCTTACCAGTAATGCCCCTGGTATGATTGGCTCCGTGTGGCTTCAGAATGAGGCTCAACTAGACAAGTGGACACAGCTAGGGCCCGCCAATGTCCTATCGCACCTGGGTATTGCAAAGGATCCTTCAATCTAGAGATAGCTTTGGCCAATCAACCTTCAGTTGTGTCATGGGATCATCTGGTTCAATAAACAGTCAGGTTTGCTAGCTGAAGCTTGGCCAATCGTTCATTGTGATTGTGTATTTGTGCCTGCGCAATGAAGATTGAAGAGATGATTTTAAAGACTACCCATTCCAAATTATAATTGACTTTGTTGATTATATACCATATAACATCTATCAGCCTACTGATATCATTTCATTTATGAATGTTCATACATTGTCCATTCCTTCGCCACACCGAGTCATTTTCACATCAAGCTCTCAAGGTGTCTTTGATATGATAGATAAAGTTCTCCAAGAGCGAACAAGTATTACCTCTTTAGAATGGCACAGGTTTAGCTGCCCCGAAAAGTCTATTTGAATCCCATTTCCGTTTGGCTGCGCTTAAACGGGCGAGATTATCTGCGTCACCGTACCAGGCATTCGGATCCTCATCACCATGGGCGTAGTTGACGTACGTAGCAAATGTTGGGAAACCACTGAATTCATTGAAATGTTGCCGTTGTTGGGTATAAAAGCCGCGCACGGTATCATCTAAAGAGGAGTCGGGGTAGTCGCTTTCCCAGAGGCTAACCAGCGCGTCATATATTATTAGCAATTCAGATGTGCTTGAAAAATCTTGACTCAAAACAAATATCAATGAAGGATCCTTACAGCTGCATCTTTGCCTCGCGCCAGGGGTAAACACCTCGGCTTTCTTCGGGAACTGCCAATGGCCCTTGTGTGCCGTAACGTTCAATGACCCAGGCTCCGTTGTACGAGGGATTTTGTTGAGAGAAAAGAATAAGGTCATCAAAGAATCCTTGGAAGGTCAAAGGATCGGTTTGATTCAAGGCAATACTGAAAAAGTTGATATGTGAATTTGTCTCGCAGCCATTTGAGGGTGCCCCAAAATTTGCAGCAGCTATCAACTGGTTCCAGGGAACAGTAACATTGCGCCATTGAGTTGGGTTAATTGCAAGGAACTGGTCAACATATGGCTGGAAGTTATCATATGCCCCAAAATACACCAGATTCACCATAATGACAGCCTGATAAGGAGTTTGTCACGTCAGAAATTGGTCTGCCCGCGGATCAAGGGACGTTCTTACCTGTCCGGACGTCTGGTTATATGCAGATGTTATCGTGACCGATAATTCAGCTGGAAGCGTTTCGTCTAAAGTTTGAAGAGCTCCCCAAACCGATCGATTCGCGATCTCAGGATAGAGAAAATCCGCATTTTGTGCCTGTCCACCATTCGTAGCATCATAAACCTGGTAAGTTGCAGAGGTTATGACACCAAAGTTTGCACCAGCACCGCGAATAGCCCAGAAAAGTTCCGTGTTGTTTGTTGCAGATGCCTCGAACAGAACTCCGGATGCGGTGACGATTCTCGCTGAAATCAATGCGTCGGACGTGTAGCCATGCAATCCCTGAAGTAATCCCACACCAGCACCAACAGTGGCACCAACGACACCTACACATGGTGCATTACCAGTCGCTTTAATATGAGTCAATTAATTGAGATGTTCCAGAAAGACATGAGGTGAGTTGGAAACCTACGGATTTCTTTTCCGGCATTATACAGAGGATCATACAGTTGGCCATAAGTTGCGCCACCGCCAACCGTGACCTGGTTGTTCTCAACATCAAGATCAACTGTCTTGAAGTTGCTCAAGTCAATATCAATTGCATTTTGGATGTTGGCAAAACCTTGTGAGACGCCATGACCACCACCCGTAGCTAGGAAAGATATATTGTGAGCAGATGCTACTTTGACCTAACTATTGTGAGTACACTTATCCCCGAGGTCCAATGCCTTTCATGAAAACATACAATATTCTGGACATCGCGCTCAGTAACCGGCTTGATGGCGCCCAAGTAGGTGGGTGCATCCCACGTGCTCCATCTCTGGGTGACCTCTTGCGTCCAATTGCTGTCGTTGGCATAATATATCTCTGCATTCGGAGATAAGACGGATCCGAAGAGAGCTGAGAGGTTATAGTTCTGTGCTGCTGCCAGAAGGGGCAACGCAAAGATGGCCGTTATGCCTTGTCTTATCATTTTGACCATTGAATGAAGGAGCCTTTTCTTAGTATAAGGCAAAGACCAGACATGCGCCGCAAAGACAGACGTTGAACAATGTCAAGTTTTTGTCTTTGTACAAGGATATTCTCAGGGGTTTTATACTCGCTACTGTTCTCGGATTTGCAAACGCAGAGAGATCTCCATAAGATCGCGACTGTAGGGTTTGCTTTTTCATATAGGGGGTGAAGTTTGTTGCATATGTACAAATGAAATGAGAAATAAGTTGGAACTATTCTGTGGTACCTGATCTGGACGCCTTTCGGACTTTCTATATGGGCTCAAATAGCAACCCCGAACCCACATAGCAGAGGATTGAGACTTTCTTGTTTGCAGAAATTTCGTAGTTATGTTATAATGTCTAATTAGAACTATTAAATAGTGGAGGTGGGTTATTTACAATGAATACATTGTCTTTCCACCCGGGTGATGAAGCAACAATAGGTCGAGAAATTGAAGGGGCAAGGAGACTATTTCTCACATGTCGGCAGAGAAAATGAGACCATTTCTGTTTTCATCCTGAATCGAAAAAAAGAATGCACAAGACTCGGAGCATATGCAGAGACAGAAAGAAATGTAAGACGCTATTTGATGATTGTCCTCCGAGACTATTGAATTCTCCGGAATTTCCGGAGTATGTGAACCCCGTGAAACCAACCCAATATGGCGGAATTTGATACGGCCCTATCCGATTTCAAGGTAGTCTTAAAGATTCTGAAAGTGTCATGACTGTTGATGCGCAGGGTAAATGACATCTGCGATCGTCGATTGTACCTGACATATCCTTCTCGGAGATCGCTTGAATGACCGAGATACATTGGTGTCAGATTTTGCCTAGATTGAGCGACGGTGAATATTCTCCAGTGGACAATCGTCAAAATTAAAGTCAATTTGCTGAACAGATGCTCGAGTATATACCATGAATGTCTTCATAGCATCATTGGATGGTAGATTCATTGACCATTCATGACTTAAGAAACAAGCACCGACTTCGCGATCACAGCCTTCCAACTTTTGCGAGCCTTGAGACTCTTCCACCACTTCATAACTTTTTGATATCTTGACAGTAGGTCCGCAAATCCAAGATTCTCTAACAGAATACCGTAGGGTAGGCGGAACAAATCGGCAAGCGTAATCCCACCACCGGCAAGGTATTTATTCTTGGACAAAACACGTTCATATCCTTGTAGCACAGTATCTCGCTCTTCCAAGCTCCTTTTTACCACTCTTTAATCTGTAGGTTCGAATCCTGACTTGGCTTTGAAATCTTTTCCCAGACAATAGCCCTTGCTGAAGGATCAAAGTAGGATGATTCGATAAACAAAGCTTGTTTCGTATCAGCTTGAAACCAGATGTCATACCTAATGTTTGTCAGACATATGTAAATGAATCTAAAAATGCATCTTACCTGCTGACAAAGAGCATATCTCTCTAAATCCGTCTTCGGGAGAGACAATTCGGTTCCTTGGCCACGGTATCTGGACGCAATTGTACTGAACAATGGCTCTACTTTCTATGAGGCGAGACGAGACATTCAGCACTGATCAACTAGGAGGCTACAGATTGTCTCGACTACAGATTGTCTTCAAATGAGCCAATCAATTGTTTATTGGTACCTACCAAATGTCCGGAGCCACGTTTCATGATCAACAAGGACGGGAATTTTGGAAAATGGATGAAGCCTAGCTACGTGTTCCGCAGCCTTGTGTTCGCCTTTATAAAAAATCTATTTATGTAAAGTTGACATCAATGCCTTTCTCGTTGAACACCGTGAATACACGCTGAGTGTCAGTGGATATTTGATAACCGTAGATCTGGAGAGCCATGGTAAGGGTTTCAGTGCGTAGAGAAAGTTGGTTCAGTGTATGTTGCTGAGTCGCACAATAAGTTAACGGGTTATATACAAACGTTAAAGCTGCGTAGAATCTTCCAAGGTTTCAAAGCCTTGAAATGTTTATACAACGATCGCTTTATGTCTCCGAAAAGAGAGTGCAGCATTCATGCTGAACAGCAGAGCGACTATAATAGAAAGACAGCTAGACAGCGAATAGGGTTTGAGTATTAGCTTCAGACCACCAGGTTCCTGGACAAATTGTACAAGGGGCGTACTTTTGCTAGGTATGGTCAACAAAGTGCAACGTATGTGCACGACTGTACATCTAAAATCTGGGCCATTTCCAGACGTTCATAAGGTCATTAGTATGTCGAGTGTTGGTATCTAACGGCTTCTACACACTGCTACGGCTAGGCAGGTGCGTAGTACGCCAAGAAATACTGATATCTGATACTAATAGTGTTGTTGCTTCAATCTAATAATCCAACGTTCAGCCCTACGAACTGCAAAATGCCTTGCCTATTTCCCCAAAAAGCTTATGTATTGGCACGATATGTCATGGACGGCAGACAGATTCACCGAGTTATCATTTTTGACATATCCATGGTCCATTTCGCACCAAAAAAATCAATAATCTAAATTACATTCTGTCTTGTGCTCAAATTCTACAAAGATTTAGTTCTTTGACAATCTCTAGCACACAAGTATCAGTAATCAAAGACCCAGAATCTACGGAATGGATAAGTCGTCTGCAAGGACTAACAAAGCAGGAAACACAGGGGGAGAGGAAAAAAGAATTCATCTTTGGGACTTCTTGTATCAGAAATGTTGAAGGTATTTTGGAGGGATAGTTACAAAGTCTATTGATCAATCACATGCTACTTGGATAGGCCTATATGAGCGTTGTATGAAAAAGAGAAGCTGTTGATGACTGAAAACATGAAAACAAACTCACACAGCTTACAATTGTAGCCATTCTTTCGCCCACCTTTACAATAGATATTAATCCATGGATACTATTGCGCATCCTTAATAAGCGACCATTTGATAGTTAACTATAGCCTATCACGTCATGTACATGGATGGCACAAGAGTAGCTCGCGTCACGCAATCACCCCGCCCGAAGTCCATCCTTTACTTGTTTAATATTTCATCCTCTTACCCCCCGAACTGACATTCAAGTTGATATGGTAACGATACACACAAGTACTTATTGAGAGGCAGATTCAAGACATCATGGCAGCGGTACAGGTTCAACTTCAACCTGATATACAATATCATCCAGACTACAGTAAATTTCTAGACCGTTCCAAACGACGCCTAGAAAGAGAGACCTTGACAAAGGTTCTACCCCCCGGATTACCCCAGCGCTTGTCCTCTTCCTTCGTGTGGGACGGGAATGAGATTCAAGGTCGTGATGATTGGGTTATTGCGCTGACAGACAACCATCTGGAAGAGGTGGATCGAGCATTGAGTCATTTCAAAGGTAGGATTTATACTCCGACACCACATTGCCCGAGAATAGATTCTCTTGAAGGAAGCTTAGATACTAACAAAATGCCGATCAGGATTGAACAAACCCGTTGGGTACATTGACCGAACAACATTTCCATTACCTGGTCTTGGAAGCCGGCTTCGAGAAGGCTCACGAGAGCTTCATTTTGGGCGAGGCTTCTTTGTTCTCCGCGGAATACCAGTTAACAAGTACACGACCGAGGAAAATATCATAATATACGCTGGGATTTCGTCATACGTCGGTGATCTGCGCGGCAGACAGGAAAAACGAAATCCTACCGACGGGAAGGCTGTGGTCCTGTCACATATCAAAGATTTAACCGGGAAATACAGCAGAGAGAACATCGGAGGCCCAGCCAGTACAAATGACAAGCAAGTCTTCCATACGGATTCTGGGGACATTGTCTCTCTTTTCTGTCTGCAGAAGGCAGCGGAAGGTGGCGAGTCTCAATTGGCGAGCATCTGGCAGGTCTATAACATTTTAGCAGAAAGCCGTCCAGATCTCATCCAAACTTTGACGGAAAACTGGACATTTGATGGGTGAGTCTGTAAAGTTGATACAGGGAGTGACTTGCTGATAACGAACCAAACAGTTTCAATAATCCGAACCAGCCATATACAGCCAGACCCTTGCTGTACTACCAACCTGCATCGACCCTAACCCCAGAGCGACTGATAATCCAGTATGCCAGACGTTACTTCACAGGATTCCTAGCTCAACCACGTTCATCTAATATTCCTCCAATTACCGAAGCACAAGCGGAAGCTTTAGATGCTCTACACTTCCTTGGTGAAAAACATAGTGTTCAACTGGACTTTCAGAAAGGGGATATTCAGTATGTGAATAACCTAGCGATCTTTCATGCTCGGAAGGGTTTTTCAAATGCTCCCAACGAAGAGTACGTATGAGCTCCATCTTTCCTTCCTCGGCGGCCTCCAACGTCTTTGAAGTTGCTGATTGATATTCGGTGTTAGACGACATTTACTGCGGCTTTGGCTTCGAGATTCTGAATATGCATGGGAGACACCCACCCAACTGCAAGATCGCTGGGATGAGATATACAAGGGGCTGTCAGAAGAGGAGCAGAGATTTCCTCTAGAGCCCACCTTGAGAAATGTGGTGTCGCTTGTAGCCCGCAAGGACTAAACTTGTGATAGCTTGGCGAAGATACTGCCATCGACGCAGCATTATTCTGGGGTCGTGGAGGATTCATACCTGGGTAGTTAGTTGATTTTCATGTCGAATAAAAAGAGATCTCTTTCTTAAAATGAACACTCGAACGTATTGTGTTAATTAGGGTTAGGGTTAAGACAATGCACCATCCGACAGTGGGCCCCTCCTTGTAGCCAATCATATCAGTCAGTCCGCGGAGAGATCCGATGCTCGGACCAACTCCGAAACGCGTCCATCAGTAAAAGACCAGGAATCCGAAAATCGCTCGTCGAGATGCTGTCTTTCAAGGGACTGAATCATGCTGGCATCCGTGAGGCTCAGTGCTGCCCGACATGAGACTTTACTGTTATTTAGTCTTTATCAAAAATACCCCAGAAATATGTCTACCCAGTTGCGGGTGTCAGACATCACGGTAGCAGTTCTATTCCAGGATATTGAACCGCCGGTAATCAATGGTGTTCGCAAGCCCAAGAAGCCGAATGGTACGTATGCTTGAATTCCAAGTTCATGGCAACCTGTGAGTGAGCATGGCTAGTGGACTGACCACAACCATAGGATATAAGGATTCCGGAGCAGATATCGCCTACACACTGCAACAGAGCAACGTCAAGGTTCTGACGCCCCAAACGAACCCTAACCCGCTGTCGGATTCAGACTGGTGCTTCTCTGATACGGAGGAAGGGATACTCTCTGCAGTCCGACGGGGTGCTACTCATCTATGGGCTAATACTATTGTCTTCGAGGCGCATCCGCTACAAACCTCATCGAAATTACAGCAGTATGTCTTGCAGACTCATATTGTTGGTCAGCCACCCCGGCTTGTCGAAAAGTTTGATGACAAGGCGTACCTGAATGACAAATTACGAGCTCTTGGATCCTACACTTTGCCACAGTCATGGCTAGTAAACCCCGAGAACATCAAAGTCATCGTTCAGTCCATCAAGGACTACCCAGTAGTGGCCAAGCCTGTTCGAGGTCGAGGAAGTCATGGTGTTAGAGTCTGTCACAATTTGAATGGTCTCAAGGATCACCTGGACGCCTTGTTTCAGGAATCTCCCACAGTTCTAGTCGAAGAGTATCTTGCAGGCGAGGAAGCGACTATCACTGTGATGCCCCCTTCGGGAGAACGACGTGAATACTGGTGCTTACCACCAGTCACCCGATTTAATCATATGGATGGAATTGCTCCATATAATGGTGTGGTAGCTGTTACGGCTAATTCTCGGGTTGTAACACAGAGTGAATTAGATGGGGATTCCAGTTACCGTGCCATAATGGACGAATGTCGAAACGTGGCGGAGCTGATTCAGGCAAGAGCTCCTATCCGTATAGATGTGAGACGCTTCTCACCGGGCTCCAAATTTGCCTTGTTTGATATCAATATGAAGCCGGTAAGATTCTAATGAGCTTGTCCACTGTCTCCGAGTCGCAATGGGCTGAAGAAATTCAAGAACATGACAGGACCAGGCCGACCAGGTCGGGAGGATCAGGACAGCCTTACCGCTATTGCTGCTGCAGGTGTCGGATGGGACTACGCGACTTTGCTACAGAAGATACTGGGCAACTCGCAGACTTTAGACGCTTTCCGCAAGTATGTCAGTCCATTGGAGAACTTTTAGGGTTATGTCCTCGACAACCTCGATAGTTGGCCAATCTCATGGATGAAAGAAATCGGCTCTCATCTCATCTTTTTGTACAATAGATACGACACAATGCCGCTTCCAGACGAAATCGAATACAAATATAGTTACGACACATCAACTTAGCATGATTCTAATCACCGCGGTACAGTGTCAACATGTAAGCAAAAGTCATGTTCAAACAACCCTGTAGCTGTTGGAAGCACTAAGTAGCCATGCGGCGGTGTAGGGCGAGATCTAAAATCTATTTCTATTTTTATTGTAATCGGGTCCATGCATTTCGTCAAGTAATTCATACACCATTTGTCTGTTGCTCTGACACTAGCAGATTCTTCAATTTGGACATCGCAGAGCCCATCCAGCTCGAAATGGCAACAATATCAGCACCACAATTGACAAATTCGAACCCCATTTTAGCTCTGAGCTGCGTCTTCAGCTGACAGGCAAAAGTAACCTGCATATTTGCCTTCCCCGTTTCGCAGCGTCTCTTACTTTAAGCATAGCTTCTTGAACATCGGGGATTGATTTTCTTGTGATCAAAGGCAAAGTGCCTCGTAGAACAGCATAGGTCGTTAGGGCCGATGAATAACACGTCGATACCAGGGACCGAGGCTATCTCTCGAGCGTTCTCAACGCCACTCTCAGTCTCAATCTGAACCATAACGGTGATATTCAACTTGGCATGGTTCATGTATGAGGCGGCGGATATGTTGAAGTTTGCTGGCGCAAAGAGTCCGCCAGTACCACGAATTCCAGTCAAGAATTCTTTTGAGCGATAATGTGATGCTCTCACAATCAGTTCTACTTGGGCCTATTTGTCTTTAAGCGAAATGTTCTATAAACCACAAGCAAAGAGAAGCCAGCTACCCACTTTTGTCTCGCACATTGGAACCATAATACCGCGGGTCCGTTATCCGCAGCCTCTTTATCATAAGGGTTCCGCGGCCGCGATGCGAACAATTGGTGAAGGTCCGGAGGCCGCGGCTCCCACGGCATGGTATATGAATCATCATGCTCGCAGTCTACCAAAAACCCACTAGATTCAATGGATTAGGGCAACCTGACCAACGACAAAATATGTAGCAGAAAAAGCAGGATGTATCAATCAAGTTTACTCACATCACTTCCTAAAGCAGCCACAGTCCAGGCAAGTAAATAACCTGGGAATTCCATCCATTGCCCTACCCCTGGCTGTCCCGTTTCTCGGGCTTGTTCTAGAGCTGTGTGAAGTTTTGTCTTGCCTATCAACGATACAACTGAGCTTGGTACTTCAACAGGTGTCTACAGCCCATACATTTTGTCGTCCAACTGTATAGAACACAATTTTATCGACATAATAGAGGAGCAATACAATCTGGAAGTAAATTGCATATTAAACAGAGGAGTTATGGCTAAAGGTTGTTGCAAATTTGATACACAATTCAATCAAATGCGACTACGCTTGAGTGATGTTGGCATGACATTCAGTTGAGTCCCGAGCCGAAGCACAGCATGAAAGTCCTTATTGATTCATGGCTAATAAAATTGATACAATCGCCATCTCATTGGCCATGTAGCATACTTGGAAATATCCAGCGGCATAATCTACATTAAATCTCTGGATTTCCAAGTTATCAAGATCTCAAAAACACAATGGTGGTTTTAACGTTCCCGCCTGAAAAATAAAATAAATAAAGCTATCTAGGTTATATCTCAGGTAGCCCAAAGTCTGGTGGAAGAAGATCACCGGAGGATCCAGCTACGATAGTCCACAAGGCTTCGAAAGATACTTCGTCTTGATGTGATACAGACAAGAGCTTTTGCAAGATCTCTCGACTACGTACAGCCCCAGACCATACGGTCTCCAGCAATGACAGCTGCTGAATGCATAATTCAACGTTGGAAACCACGTTCTCGGGCACAGGTCAATCAATACATGTGCACAACTTATTAAACGAAAATTGTTACCAGAAAGACGGAACTTGACAAAGCACAAAGCCAGGCGAACGAGAAGAATCAGAAGAATTAACATTAGTATCCCAAAAATTACAAGCTCATGAGTACAGAATGCCAGGTAGTATGACGGAGGGACGTCAGAATGTCTGAGTTGACTGGTTTGTATGCAGCTGCTTGCCGCCTAGGTGCATAACATACTCAAATGATAGCTTATCGTGTCATTTGGAAAAGTCAATCCCTAAATTGATAAAAGCTCTAGCACGTATGCGAACGAGCAGCATGGAATTGGAATTTCATAGATAGTTAGCTAGATTCGAGCTATACTTACCCATGGAGATTTATAATAGATGCACTATGAAGGATGAATATGATTATGCACAGGGTCAAATTCACTTCAGGCGCAGCATTCATTTAATTAGCAGAGAACTTAGTCTCATCAGGAAGCGTTCATAGCCAGAGTTCCAATTCCAACTCTAGGGATTTGGCCCTTTTTCTTACTTTCCTCCATTTCTTTGAATTGGATCTATTCTTGAGGGGGTGGAACTTCCATAACTCACAAGATATTCTAAAATTTGACAGCGAAAAGACTGAGAAACCAGTCATTTTCAATATACTCCACGGGTCTACGTCAGGTTGCTCTGCTTTCAAGTATGACTCCAGGTCTTCATCATTCAGATCTATTAGTAGAGGCAATAGTGATCGACCTCATCTACCCTCATAGGTCGACCAAGACAGATCGATACAATCCTTATGATGGCAGATTTGTTAATCATATAATTTCTTTCTTTAGGGATAAAAGGAGTGACACACCTATCAAGCTCACAGATACTCCACCATATACGTCGTCCCAGTTCACGTGCCAAGGCATATTAAAAGAAATGTACCGGATCAGCCGTGCCACGGTGAAGATCAACACGCAGTCCAAGGTCTTGGGCGGCGCAGACTGCCTGAGCAGCAAATTTCCAGCTTTGAGTGAAGGTATATTAACCAGCAAAACACAGCGAAAATAGGCCAAGACACTGGACTTGCTCAATAGTTCCTTATCCCACGGAATAATAGTGTAGAAGGAGCAACTTCTCATACTATTTTAGACCTAAGAAAACTCCCAGTCTTCTCAAAGTCATATGGTAGAAGACTAGACGCGCATGCATACACCGCGAAGAAAACAGACATGAAGCGAGCGCTGGAGGACGCTGACAATTTCACATCTAGCATGGCCTGATGTTCGCGCATAAAGGATGGCTAAAACAGAACAAGAAAAGTATAATAGATATGGCTGAAATATAGATTGACCAGAAGATCTAAAACGTATCTTGGGGTCGAGGGACACTGTCGGGCGATGGTAAGTGAGGTAGCTTGGGTCAAACTAAGCATTGGGAGAAGAAAGGCAGTGTTGAACTAATACTTGTAGAGCTGGCTGAGCCTAGAGTCTAGGGACGGCAAATGTTTAATGATTCTAATGGATTTGTTGTTCTGTGGCGGATGTCGCTGCTAGATCTTGGATAGTCTTGACCAGGGCCATGTTGGCTGGCCCTCCAATATACCATAGTTGGCCATACAATCCAAAGCCATATGCCCATCAGATTTATTTCCAACTATTTAAGCAGTCAGCTCCAAAATAGAGGATTTCGGATCAAGTCAGGTGAATGGTGCGGATTTCATCCTTATCCTTGGAGTATACTACTTACTATCACTACTACTTCCAGTTCCATCCTCGTCGATGTGAACTAGTGCACCAGCCTCCTCTTAGCCAACATCTACAAGGAACGAACAGCTCAGATCAAGATCGGTGGCCTATGCAGTCCATGCCCAAACACTGCACGATTTTTGCACCGAAAATACTCAGAGTCTAAACCACCGAATTTTCATGTGCTCTAATGAAATTCCGGCACAGTGCAAGACCGTTGCTGAAACGCAATTTCAATTTGACCAAGTATGCAACTATTTCAAACTGCCGTCTACATTAGCAGGTCCGGAAAAGCTTGCGTAATTGCCGAAAATCAGCTCGGATGATCTTGTTGCGGCGATCAAAAAAACACGACACCATACTTTCGTCCGGTTACCGACGGGATATTCATACACGCAGGAATCATAGATTATCTTAAGAGTCCGGAATTTGCCCAACAATTCAAACGATGCGATTTCAAGTTATTGATAGGTGAAGTTTTCAATGAGGAAACCATGTATTCGACTTACAACGCCCCTGAGCTCCACAAGGAATCCCTCAAGCAACTACAGAAAGGATTCTGCAATACTACAGCTTACCCAAATCTACTGACCCGGATGAATGGAGGACGACTTATGGTAACATCGTTGCCGATGGTCAGGTTCGCACTCCTTCACGATCCGTTGCCAACAGCCTTTTCGAGGCTGGAGTGGCTATCAAAGATATATGGAGATGTCAAATCGCTTATCGCTTGTCGTTTCTTGATGAAAAGGTCGCTCCATTGTCTTTCGGAGTTGCCCAAGCAATGGACAAACCCCTGTGGAAGTAAGTAGGATAATCCATTATACAAGCTATGATAGAGCCACGACCCAACACGAGACAGATTTGTAATTATACATGGATGAACGCCCAAATAAAGAGCAATGATGGAGGACTGGGTTGGCATCCTTGTAGCTTTCGTCAACGATGATCACACTTATCACTTCGGCACTCCATCTATCCAGGAATTCAAAGTGTTGACTTCCGAGGGAGGTATAGAAATCCAAGAAGATGCGAAATGGGAGAAGCTACTGGAGCTAAGTCATATCTTTGCTGGGAACTGACGCATCAACCTAGGTAAGTGTCTGGCTATGAAACACGCGAGACCAGAACTTAGAAGGAAGGCGATCAAGATTATCTATCATCACGTAATTTGATTAATATCACGAACACGCGTATCTCCGAAAGTTGCAATTATTGATTAATATGACAGCTATTATGCGTATATCCTAGATTCCGGACCAACTAGAGGTCTAGGAGAAATTGTGAGTCCACAACGCTGGCATACTTTCATCAGATGTGTAATTGTGTCAGTTACGGTAATACCATGATCTGCAACCGCGCCGATACGGTATTATACAGCCCACAAACGATGGGGCTGGCTGGTCCCATCACATTTCGATTTGATCAACACAAACCCCGAGTCGTCTTCGCGCTGCATAGAGGCTGCCATTTCGGGTTCTCGGTAAAACATTGCATGGACGAAAAATGTCGTGGAACCGACAAGTCTAACCCCGCCATCCATCTTACGGTTAAGCTCGGGCTTGGGAGTCCGTGCTTTGATCTGACAAGTAGATTGGGGCCATTGGGGCATTTCTCGTAGGCAATTCCTTGTGTAATACGTCCTCTATGTAGTGTCTCGGTCAACGATATATGACCTTGCAGGAACAGCGAATAAGAGACAGTTGAATAGAAATTTGATTACGAGCCGGATTCCCCTGATTTGCTCCAGTGATACCGCCCACCACTGCATCACAGGCTATCGCTGACCTTGACCCTGAATTTCGGGATTCCTGTCTCGTTAATATAGCTCACTTCGACTTCACCAGAAAGCCAACGTTGAAATTCCCTGTGAAAGGACATCAACAACATACACAGAATGGCACCGTTAATAATTCGTCCACTGGCTCGAACGCTGTTAAATCGATCATATAGCACTGTTCAAGGTGCATCGACATCAATCGCTACAAGTGCGCCAGCATCACCATGGACGTCATCAACAATCCCCACCGTCGTTAAGAATGCCACCGCTGCCCAGATGCCCCGAACTACTTGGACAAGGGATGAGGTTCAACAAGTTTATGAGACTCCGTTAAGTCAATTGACGCACGCCGCGGTATGCAATGATCATCCGCTTCCTGAATACCTGGTCATGAAGCGTTTGTGCGCTCACATAGATCGTGAACTAATCAGAGTCGATTATAGGCAATAGTTCACCGTCGCTTTCACGACCCCGCCGCGATCCAGATGTGTACACTTATGAACATAAAGACGGGTGGATGTAGTGAAGACTGCTCTTACTGTGCCCAATCTTCTCGATACAACACTGGTCTCAAGGCTACCCGATTATCACCCGTCGAAGAGGTGCTACAAGCGGCTCGGGCCGCTAAGGAAAATGGCAGCACCCGTTTCTGCATGGGTGCGGCATGGCGAGACATGAGAGGCCGGAAAACTAGTTTAAAGAACATAAAGGAAATGGTAACAGGTGTGCGATCAATGGGAATGGAGGTTTGCGTGACTCTGGGCATGATCGATACTGAGCAAGCCAAGGAGTTGAAAGATGCCGGGTTGACAGCATATAACCATAATCTTGATACCTCCCGAGAGTATTATCCGTCTATCATCACATCACGCAGCTACGATGAACGCCTTCAGACACTTAGCAACGTCCGTGATGCCGGTATCAATGTGTGCTCGGGTGGAATTTTAGGACTAGGCGAAGCAGACTCGGACCGTATCGGACTATTGCATACTGTCGCTACCTTGCCATCCCACCCTGAATCATTCCCCGTCAATGCTCTCGTGCCCATCAAGGGAACACCTCTTGGGGACCGTAAGATGATCTCATTCGACAAGTTACTTCGGACCATCGCTACCGCCCGCATCGTCCTCCCTGCCACTATTGTTCGTCTCGCAGCAGGTCGTGTAAACTTGTCGGAAGAGCAGCAAGTGACATGCTTCATGGCTGGTGCCAACGCAGTTTTCACAGGCGAAAAGATGCTTACGACCGACTGCAATGGCTGGGACCAAGATCACGAAATGTTCCGCAAATGGGGTTTCTACCCAATGAAGAGCTTCGAGAATGAGGAAGTTAAGGGCGAGAAGTCCGCTGTAGTCATAGAAAGCGATAGCGGAATGGTGGCAGCTACGATATAAGACTGCTCCAAGACGCAGAACCACGGAACGACGAGGGATAGGTATTGAAGGGCAAATTCACTATAGTTATGCCATGAATGACAAGATCAACTGATTGAAATCTTCTATTCGTGGACATATTCGAGTATCCCATTCTTCTGTAGGTCTCATGATTAAACCCACGTCACAGACAATGACTTATTACGAAAGGGGATCTAATATCTTGGGAATTTGAGACGACGTTTGGATCAAGATCCAACTTATTTGTCATTTTTTTTCATCATAGCTTCGCTACAAGGTGATACTGCTGGGCAGCCCACTTTTCAATTGTATCCAGGAGCTTATCCATTTCCTGTCGTGTGTTCCCTGCATGCAAACAAACACGGACTCGTTCTTTTCCAAGAGGTACCGTTGGTGCCATAATCGGACGAACAATAAGTCCATGTTCTTGACAAAACCGAGCGAGTTCTCGCGGAAGCTTGGCCCGGAACGAAAAAATCGGTGATCGGGGGTTGGATTCTATATGGAGAACCGACGACTCGATTCTATGACCCATCTCGTCACAGCGCGATTGGAAGTATGAGATGTTGTTCTGCAGATTTGATTGAAACTATACAACTTATTAGAAAGTGATCGGTTATCATGCTGCTCGATACAAAACCATACCAATTGTGTTTGCCCCTCTGCCAACAGTTCATAGGCGGAGCGAATCGCAATCAGGGAAGGTTTGCTCATTGCCGTAGTATAGATCAAGGTGCGAGCGTAGTTAATCAGGTACTCTTTGGTTAATGGATCGCACAGAACAATCGCTGAGAGCAATATTACTTGTCAGCTATTTCGATAGAGGCTTGATCATGAGGTTCACCAGACGTACCACCTTGGCTCGCCAGTGACTTTCCGAAAGTATGTGTCCGGATGAAAATCTGATCCTCAACACCTAGTTCCTGAACGACCCCAGCTCCATTGGGCCCAAAGACCCCTGTCGCGTGTGCTTCGTCCACAATTAGATAGGCATTCCTTTCTGGAAAATATTTTTGCAATAATGGAGTGATCTGTTCTAAAGGTGCTATATCTCCGTCCATGCTGTACAACGTTTCGACAGCAATGAAAACGTTGTACTCATGTTGAAGAGATGTTGAGCCATCGTTGATGATCTCTTGTATCACTCTTTCCAGGTCCGAAACGGAGTTATGCGCAAACTGTATTTTCTTTTTTGCGCGAGACAGTCGCATCCCTTCATGTACACTAGCATGAATCAACTCGTCATAAACAATGATGTCTCCTGGTTGCGGGAGGCATGAAAAAACGCCAACGTTCGCATCAAACCCGGAGTTGAACAAAAGCCCACTGGGCGCATCGTGGAATCTAGCAATAAATTTCTCCAATTCCTCAGCATATGCGGAATTGCCATCTAATAAGCGAGAACCTCCGCTTCCTAGCGAAGGTGAGGGGTTGCTCGAAGGACAGTAAGAAGCGTTCAAATTGTGTAGAAACCGTGATCTTAAAAGGGACGAGCTGGAAAGCGATAGAAAATCGTTTGAGGAGAAGTCGGCAGCATTGGTTGGCAACACAGTGAGTCTTCGACGTGCTGACCTAGCTTCTCTTTTGTCCAATGCCTTTTGGAAGGAGTCGAGCAGATAAACCATTTCCTCTCGACTGATTTGGGTCAGAAGCGTCCGCCATCATATCGTAGATTGGAACATGACAATGAAATTTGGAGTAATAGTCATGTACTTAATTTGACTTTGAGCACTGAACACAAGAACCAGATCCTTGTCGTCTTGAAATGGCCTCATTGGTCACGAATGTACGGTAAGATTGACACTCGGTCAACCGGATTGGATTGCTACTATGTACGTACACAATACATAGTAAATTTGAGGTAATAATATGACGAAAACAAGTTTGACTAAATTATTGCGGCACAGTTGTACGGACTATGAGTACAGAGCACAAAAAATACGATTCCACTGCTGGCCCACTGTGGCTCAACATTCACGGCTCGTTTCACGACCATTAAATGTTGGGATGTAGGCCCCTCAACAATAGATTCAACACAACATCCGAAATCGAACGGAAGATATCCCCAGTCCATTAATAATGAATTGCATACGAAGCTTCATTCTATAATATGCGCGGTCGAATATGAAATGTGCGATCCACTAATTTACCGCATTCAACTTCAACCCGGATTTTGCATTCATAACCTCGGCTTTATTCAACATTTGCTTCGTATCGGTATTGTATTGTTGTATACAGGTACGGTTTTGGTATTTCGCTGTAATACAACGGCTCATCCTTACTCGTCTCATTGTATGGCCTAGACTGTCAAGAACCAAGCCAGACCAGGTACCGTGTATGTGCAAAAGGCGCTGTATCTCTCTTGAATCAAATTGTTGCACAACCATCGAGGTTGAGGATTTCCAGCGATGACAGCCGTTGGTGCGGCACTCTGGCGTAAACTGCGCGTCCATCAAGTCTATGGAGCGAATACAGATGTTGGCAAGACAATTGTATCGACGCTTCTGGTTAAAGCATTGTCGGAAAGGAGAAAAGTAGGGTTCTTGAAGCCTATATCAACCGGCCCATTAGATGAAGCAGATGATAGGTAATGGTTACTCTGATCGACGCGCCCGATTTTGTGACTAAATCCCACCTCTAGGCATGTGAAGCAGTTCACTGCTGGCAGCACCAATGTGTTGACTAAATGCCTGTACCAGTTTGGGGAGCCAGTCAGCCCACATCTTGCTGCACAATCCAGACAAGTGAGTTAGGCTCCTATCACGGCCCCAATCGCATATTTGCTCATGGAGATCTGCAGCGACCCGAAGACAATGAGTTACTGAGCTCTATATACAATGTATTATCATCCTGGTCTTCCAAAGGGGTGGAAAATGCCTTGGTCGAGACTGCAGGAGGTGTGCATTCTCCCGGACCAAATGCAACGAGCCAGGCAGATCTTTATCGCCCTTTGAGACTGCCTATAGTTCTTGTCGCTGACTCTCGCTTGGGTGGTATTTCATCTTCAATTTCCGCGTTTGAGTCACTGTTAATACGAGGATATGATGTTCAATCTGTTCTTTTGTTTCAGGACGACTACTATCAGAATCACAAATACCTCGATTTGTACTTTTCGAAGAAAGACATTCCTCTTCTAGCATTTTCGAAGCCGCCGCCGCGTCCTATGGGGAATGTCATTCCTGATTCTCAAGCCGAAAATCAGGAGGCAATGGAGGACTATTATAGCTCAGTCCTGAAAAATTTTGATATTGATTCGTTATTAAAAAGAATGGAGGAAAAGTGCGAGCGGCGCATTGAGGATTTAGACCAGATGGCCGCACGTGCACATGAAGCTATATGGTACCCTTTCACACAACATCAAGGAATGGATCCAAAAGATATAACGGTTATCGAGTCCGCCTATGGCGATCATTTCCAGACACTCAAGTCATCACCAGACGCCGACAAGAAAAATGAAAGTCATCTGTTGCAGTCAACGTTCGATGGCTCTGCCTCTTGGTGGACGCAAGGTTTAGGCCACGGAAATCCAGAGTTGGCTCTAACAGCAGCACATGCAGCTGGAAAGTATGGACATGTCATGTTTGCTGGGACTGTTCACAAACCGGCCCTGAGTCTTGCTGAGCTGCTTCTGCAGAGCCTGGGAAATCAAAGGTTGCGAAAGGTCTTTTATACTGACAATGGCAGTACGGGAATGGAAGCTGCTATTAAGATGGCTCTTCGAGCATCTTGTTTGCGATACGATTGGGACTCATCAACGGAGGAAATCAAAGTTCTTGGGTTGAAAGGAAGTTATCATGGGGATACTATTGGCGTAATGGACTGTTCCGAGCCTTCGACATATAACAAAAAGGTCGAATGGTACAGAGGAAGAGGACATTGGTTCGATTTTCCAACAATTGGAATGAAGGGTGCCCAATGGCATGTAACAGTCCCAGATATGCTCGTACAGGAACTTGGTGAGGGAGAGCATTTCGAGTCATTGAACGAAGTATTCGATCTCGATAAGAGGCTTCGGTCGTTGACTGGACAAAGATATACGAGATTCATCAAGGAAACTCTCGATAAATTGATCAATAAGCATGGTTTCAAATTCGGGGCATTGATTATGGAACCAGTCATTCTGGGAGCGGGTGGTATGCTCTTTGCGTAAGTGATTGAATAATCTTCCGTGGTTATGTTACAGTTATCAGACCTAGCTGACCAAGTCTAGCGACCCTCTCTTTCAACGTTGCTTGGTAGATGTTGTGCGGTCAAACCCCAATTTGTTTGGATATACTTTAGGTTCTATGGAAACACCAACCAACTGGTCCGGGTTACCAATCATCTTCGACGAAGTATTCACTGGCTTATATCGCCTTGGCCGACGGACATCTGCATCATTTTTAGGCGTCGATGCCGATATATCTGTCCACGCTAAACTCCTCACTGGTGGTTTAATTCCTCTAGCAGTGACGCTTGCCAGCAAAGAGATTTTCGACGCCTTTTTGAGCTGCGACAAGAGCGATGCTCTCCTTCATGGACACAGTTATACGGCACATCCCATAGGCTGTCACGTTGCAGAGACATCGGTGAGGATGATGATGGATATGGAGAACCGAGGTGATTGGGGCAGCTTTCAGAAGCTCTGGCAGATGACTTCAACACCACGCGAAACTACCGGTCATCACATATGGAGTCATTGGCCTTTGCAATTGATTCAAGATTTAAGTTGCGCGAAAAATGTAGAAAGTGTCTTTGCGATCGGCAGTGTGTTTAGTATCTCATTGTACGATGAAACTGGACAGAGTGGTGAGTCTAGAGCAGAGGATCGGAGTGCAAACGGGTCACAATCACTGACTTTTTAGGGTACACATCAACTGCTGCTAAAGGATTGCAACAGAAACTCGCTCGTGGTCAAAGCGGTCTCTCCCAATTCAATGTGCACTCAAGGGTTCTTGGCAACGTGCTCTATCTCATGGCAAGCATGAAATCTACGCCCCATGATTTGAGTAGGATCGAGACTCTACTGCGGAATGCCTTACTAGGTTAAAGTCTTGGACCCCTTTTGAAAATCTCCTTACTCGAGCAGTTCAGATTATTACTTTAATCAGTTGGGGTGTTATATATCAGAACGTTAGCCTTATTACTCAACCTCGTCCATGAAATAATGGTATTTGCGACTCCTTCCAACTGTGCAACATGTGTTTAGATGTTTTGACGCCATGGAAAATGTCAGTTACTCGCTATCGTTGGCGGATCGAAAACTGTAATTATTCACACGACTTCTTTTCGACTGTATTCAACATGAAAGACATGGCAGAGGCTTTGCAAATTTGCTTCAAAGGGAGCAAATTTTGTACTGACTTCCGGGTCCAATTGCGGTTGCAAATTGTAAGCTGGAAAGTGATGAAGCTAAAAACATAGACAAGAACCGATAAAGACGTGTTATTTTAATATAATATATGATGGATTTCGTAATTTTTGCTCTTCATCGGGTTGAGTTCGCCGAAGAAGGAGGGTTATTACCGACTCTGGTTAGATGTAAGGGATCCGAAAAGCCAGCGCAACATACATGATCAATTGATTGATACCTTATGATTGCATACGCGCACTTCCTAGGTAGAATAAAGATGTTTAGTCGAGAAGGGTCGGATTCCTATTATTCAGCTTCCTTTTAGTATAGGTATATGAGTGGTATTAAATGTATTAAATTGGAAATGTTTACCGCTACGTGCAATGATTATCCTATACCTAGGGTTAGGCTAGGACCAACCCTATGAATTTTGAAGCCCATTGAACAACCTCAGAATCAAAATCAAGGGATCCACAGAAAATTCAATCCTTCAAGTAGTCCTAGGTATCTATTCACGTTTTTCAATCTGGTGAATAGTGCCACTGTTGATTCTATAGGGAATCAAAGACGCAGCTAAGATTCTGCGTAAGGCTGGTCCAACTAGCCTAGGGTTGAGCTGATCAATATGTTGTAATAACCTCAATTGATAACTGATTTTCTAAACTATCTGCTGGGGATTGAAGGCCATACTTATAGGCACTGAGTGCCTACATTTCCTGATCGTACGGAGAACCCCTTCCCAATGCTAGATACAATGCCCCACTGATGGGGTGAGACAGTCAACAAAGATATGAGGCTATTCGTAACGCAATAAACACAAATAACAAAGCTCCGGAGGTGCCCGGTGCGGTGTTGCAAGAGGCATAAAACAAGGCCGTCATACAAAACACGTTGTATGAGGCCAGCGTACAAAGCACGTACGTACGTAAGCGTCCGTTGCAACGAAATTGGTAAACCACAGCCACATGTGCTACCAACCTTTCAACACGCGATCTTAAGACATATCCTGGCCAGAGACGATCACCCCATCAGTAGCAGCAATATATAGATCTCTGTAAGCTCCAGGTGACAGCACTGTAATCTCACATGCGCCATGACATAACCACCCTGGCAATACATACTTAACTCTTTCTGAAGTAGTACTCTGATAAGATCACAGTAACATAATAGCAAGAGACTTATTACAGTGAGATAACTAATATTTTCAAATATATATTATATTAATATACATTAATATAAACAATAATTATAGCTATAAGACGCGTCAACACTCCTAAATATATACAACATCCAAGTCCAACACCAATATCGTACATTAGCTCAGGGGCTCGGTCGTAGGCTCAATATAGGATTATAAGCCTAGATTCATACATAAGCGCGCATCAAGTAGATTATAGGATTAGGAGCTCACCAAATTTAACACCAAGGAGGCCTTGTACAGATGATTATAAGCCTAGATTTATACATAAGCGCTTGTCAACTAGATTCAGGGGTTTAGAGCAACACTAAAATAAAGCCTCATACAGAGTCTTGCAATCTCCATGCAACCCTGCTCAAAAGTGCGTGTACCCAGATGATGGAAAATTCTGGACACTCTTCCTTAACAAAGTTTGCGAAATGTAGCGCGACTTGTCTTAACAATACCATCAAGGCCACCGGTCGCCACCTTTCTGTAATCTTTATTCACAAGCAGCTTTTATTTCTGCCTGTTGAGCTCTGCGTTTTGACCGACAAACTGGTGATTTTGTAGGAAGGGGAGGTAGAAAGTGCACATCTGCTCTACGGCGCGTGAGTCTTTTAGTTAACTAATCTGTGCTAGCTATACTAACTTCATGTTGCTCTATCAACCGTCTGTGTCTTCATCACATCAGCTGCTGGTACGACCAAGGGCTTCAAGAGAATCACAAAGACTGGTCCCATACTGGACAAGTATAAAGAAACTCTATAGCGTCCGCGCTCGGCTTAAACCAGCAGGGCCTGAAATTAAAGGACGACATCTTGGATAAATATGTGTTTTCCCAGGTGGAGTGGGAGACAACCGTATATCGGATTGTCTTGGAAAACGGAGAACTCATCTCAACATTGCGACCTTAAATGTGTCATGTTGGCGAGAGCACAACCTTTGGGGACATTGTTAAACCCTACCTTCTTCGGTATGCGGGAGCCAAGGAGTTCAATAATAGTGCTAAGTGGATTTCCCAACCAGCTCAACCGGCCCGCTCACATACCGAACAGAGGAAATCTCGGAGGCCGTACATTTATTTAGCAGTATCTGTCTCCTTTCTATCTCATATTTAGTTATTCATTAATAACACTACGCAGCTAGGCTACATCGAATGGAAAGCCGTCACACGCGAGGCAGGAGAGCCATAGTCGTCATTCTTAGAGCATAATACAAAACAGCCAACTCTTTCTAAGTATTATGGCAATGTTGTATTCCATTCTAGTTTGTCTAATCTATTCTATCTAGTGTATTATATTAGTCTTAATCTATATAGCCTATTCTATCTCGTTGGTGAGGTCTAATCTCGCACGAAATGCCCTTCTGAATCAATATATTACGCCCAACCTACGACTCACACGCCTCTCAGTCCCCCAATTTACCATTCATGACTTTGCTTTCTTTCCCGATTCGCCCTGTTTTTTCGGTACTCGGATTAGCCAGTATAAGAAAAAGCAAACACTGATATTAAATCCAACGTAGACCCACAAGAGGCCGAAGTTCCTCCAGCCTTTAGTGGGATCCACCGAAACCGATTCTAAAAACTGGTTCGTGTTGCTTAACGGACAGAAAGAGCAGTTTGAGGTGGCGTTGGAATCCTGGAGATAACCACCAAGTTGGTTGATCTGTCGCTGCATGTATTCGCCACACGTTTGACTGGGAGGAGGATTGAAGTTCAAATATTCGTTGGCCGCGCAGGTGACACTGGTATCCTTGACAGCGGTGGAAAGCAATCCCCCCAAGAGATAATTGAAAGGAGTAAGGCGATACATGAATATCCAAAATCCGGGAAGCGCACTAGGCGACGCGAGTGCCCTGCAAATTTCGTCAATGTACTGTGCTTTCAAGAGTGTTCAACATCCATACCCGCAAAAAATTAGGTTGAACATGAATAACAGATTGCCGATGTTCCCTGCAGTGTCTGCAACACTGATTCCAGCAATAATCATATGTGAGAATGTTGAAGTGAAGAGCATGAACATAAGTAAAAGTAAGAATGCCAAGAAGCCACGCTCATGAACAGTATCAGTTGGCTCTGCGTTCTGCCACAGACCCACTGGGTAGTACCAACAAACGTACACAATGACGGCACAAAGCGCACCCCAGGCAAGCTCAGCGACAATGTTTGACATCAAAAACGGGATCCAGGAGTATGTCTTTCCTGGTCGCTCTCGGACTTCGAAGAGATCTCGCTGTGTCACGAAGAGCGGCATAATTTGTTGGACGAGCTGTGGAATAATCGTCATCAATTCGAAGATACTGAACATTTGGTTCTGGAGGCCTTGGCGAGAGT
Organism: Talaromyces pinophilus; assembly: GCA_001571465.2. Classification (NCBI taxonomy): domain Eukaryota; kingdom Fungi; phylum Ascomycota; class Eurotiomycetes; order Eurotiales; family Trichocomaceae; genus Talaromyces; species Talaromyces pinophilus. The sequence continues at coordinate 107,004 of CP017344.1, read as the reverse complement.
TTGGAGCTTTATAAAAGGAAAACCCAATAAAGAGTGCAGGGGCAATACATAAAAGGAGCTTCGAGTAAATATAGCTTGGCGTTCGCCAGTATTGTTGAAAAACACGTTTCTGCACTTCGAGAAACTGTGTACTGAGAGGTGATGCAAATTCACGGTAGTCGGACTCGTCACCTGATGCATCAGATGTCTTCTGACAAATATCGACCTTCATCCTTTCGAGCTCGGCATGTACCGCCTTGAGCTCGGACGATTCACGCCATACTGCTGGCCAGTCAATATCAGAGCGACTTCCTGGTGCTGCACCGATGACATCAAGCATCCACTCGGCTGGATTGGCATCGGACGGACAGGGTTGTGCGCCATTCTTCACGAAATACTCAATTAAAGTCTGTGAAGACTTTCCGATATCTCCGAAATAGACTGTCCGGCCACCCTTGGCAAGGAAGAGCAGCCGGTCAAATCTTTGAAAGAGCATGGCGGAAGGCTGGTGGATAGTACATAAAATGGCCTGTCCATTCTTAGTAAGTTTCTCGAGCAAGTTGAGAATCGACCATGATGTTTGTGAATCTAGCCCACTAGTAGGTTCGTCTAGAAAGAGAAGAAGTTGAGGCTTAGCAGCAAGCTCAACACCAATAGTAAGACGTTTGCGTTGTTCAACGTTGAGGCCTTCTCCGGGAACGCCAACTACTGCATCGGCATATTCATCCATATCCAATAAACTAATTACTTCATTCACATAATCAAGTTTTTCTTGTCGAGGGATATGGGATGGCTGGCGGAGGAGGGCACTAAAATTAAGAGCCTCGCGAACGGTGGAAGTCGAGAGATGAAGATCCTGCTGTTGGACGTATCCAGTCTTTCGTTGGAATGACTTGTCGCGCGGACATCCATCAACCAACATTTCACCAGTAATGACGCCCATTGTGATACGACTAGCGAGCACATCGAGTAAAGTTGTCTTACCGGCTCCGCTTACACCCATAAGAGCAGTGAGAGTCCCTGGCTTCACCCATCCATCGACATTGTCTAATATCCGCCTGGGTTGACCTTTTATTGTGATGTCATAACAGACATTATGCCACTGGAAAATAGAAGTTTGCCGCTGGATGGCTTCTGTTTTGCGTTCTATTCCCTTTTCAGTCGGAGTCTGGATTCCGGTTCCGGCAGCCTCTGCATCATCTGGTGTGTTCTTGGTCCACATGGGAGCGTGACCACGTTGGAAGACAAGGACCTCTCCCTTAGACTTTTTGCCGGAAATTTTCTCTGTTGCGAGGAGATAGGTCCCAGTTAGTCCCGCGAGGAACACCAACAGTATACCAAAATTTCTCCACTTGTGGGATGCATAATATTCATAAGAGGAATTTATGTAGTTGTCACCGCTGACAAAAGTTTCGCCTTGTACCGAGCCGACGACGGAACAGATTGAGTGCGCAATATCGCCATATAACGGAGTGAGTTGATTAGGGGAGCATGGAAATGTGCGACCCGAAAATTCGTTGACCAACAGGGATTCAAAGCCATAGCTAAGAGGATTGATATGCTTGATCCAACGAGACCAACCGAGCATATAGTTTGGTGGGATAACAAAGCCGGTGTAGACGATAATTCCAATGACGAAGACTGACCCCGGCGCAAGTGCCTCTGCTAGTGACCGAGTCACGGATGCAATCGTACGAAACAGCATGCTCATAACCAAGGTCAAAAAGAACATAATCAAAAGGAAGAAAAAGAACGGACCGATCTCACGCCGTAAATTTGCCATGAAATAGAGCGTGAGGTTGAGAGTGATTGTATTTAACATCTTGTAAGGCATGTCCATCAAAGTGGAGGCGATAGCTTCGGCTGAAGGGTGATAGAGCGCAAAACGTTGATGTTTCTCGATAATACCACGCTGGGCATAGAGTGTAAGAATCTCTAATAGTGAGCTTAAAGCATTCATCACAAGGGCGAAGAAGAGCAATGTCCCACGTGAGAAGAAGGAGTTTGTCGTATCGTCCAGATTGTAAAACACCGAGCCGACGATTAATGCGATGATGAAATTCCCAAACAGTTGCGAGAGGGTCAAGCTTGGATCTGCCTCTAAACGACGGAGGCAACGCCACAGGCATAGTTGGACCTGTTGAAAATAGGACAGGGTATAAGGTGATGAGAGAGGCTGAAAGCTAGATTTCTGCAGCCTTCGTGATTCTTCAAAGTTAGCCAGATCCTGGCCTCCAAAAGGATGCTGCTCCTCATACTGAGCGATTTCCTCTAGAAGAGCTTTCCGTTCAGCGCTACTCTTCCACACAGCTTCAAACTCGTCGGGAGAACGTGGAACTCTATCTTCATAACCGAGCCTAGCAACACGCTCATGGGAACTGGTCATCGATGTAAGAAAGTCGGCAGTGGTTTGTCTTTCCGGACAGCGGAAACCGATATTGATAAAATACTGTTTCGCAGCATCGGCTCTGCCAAAGAAAATTTCGCGACCCTCGTAGATGACGACGGCCTTGTCGAACAGATCGTACGCTGCTTGAGGCGCTTGATAGATGGCCACGACAGGCGTTATATTGAAGGTATCAGCCTGGATCCTCAAAGTCTTGCAAAATTCGACCGCGTTTGCGCTATCCAGTCCTCTCGTCGAATTGTCCCAGCACTGCAAAGGCGCATTGCTAAGAGTCGCCTCAGCAATGCTCACGCGTTTTCGTTCTCCTCCGCTCACACCACGAATGAAATCATCACCGACCTTTGTATTGATAGTGTGCCTAATCCCCAAGGCAGCCATTACCACGTCTCGAAGATGCTTTGCAAATGTATCCTTTGAGACACCTTCTGGCATGTTTCTAGGGGCCCGAGCTCGTGCTGCGAAATACAGGGTATCCCCAACTGTCAGTTTTGGGAAGTGGACATCCTGTTCAGCGGTGTATATAGCTTCTCCACGGAAATGCCTGTGCATCTGCTCGAACCTAATCCCCTGGTAATTAATGCAGGATTCGTCGGTCAGCTGGTACCCGTAGGTTTCTCCAGCAATCGTCTTCAGCAAGGTTGAACAACCAGAGCCCGGGGGGCCAAGAACCACCAGCATCTCACCCGCGCGGACAAGGCCGTCAAAGCTCCGCAAGATATCGATGCGATGCTGGCCACCCCGAAACAGTTTTCTAATCCTGGCGAGTACCTGCAGCAAGGCGCTCCCAACGTTTGTTTGATAATCCATTGCAGTGCCATGACCGTAAGCGCCGAGATTTCGAAATGAAATACCCGCAGTCCTACTTTTTACCCGATCACTCTGTTGTTGCAGATTGAACAAAGCCTTTGCGTACGCTTTCGGATTGAAATTATCGGAATTGGGGTCTATTATCGAACCAGGAACCGCCTCAAAAGGGTTCGTCGTAATCTGTGAATAGGTTGATTGACGGGTATATTGTCGAGCGAGCTGCCGGATCTCCCCTGCACCATCTTCAGCTAGATCACCGGGTCTCTGGCCGGGTTGGATGCCATCGACAAGGTTGTCATAGCCTTGTCGTGCATGAGGCTCGGGCATGGGGTCTTCCTCCAGTTCTGTCGGGATAGAGTTGGATGAGCTCAGGGGAAGGTGGTTCTTGCTCGTCCCAGCAGGGCTGGAGGGTGAATCCGCAGCTGCGGTGTTCAAGGAACACGCATCAAAATTAGAACTCTCATCTCTCGGTGACATCTTTCGGAACTTTTATTGTCGATCAAACGCGCTCCGTTCGCGACTTCGTGACGCATGGATTCTGAATGAGACATAAGACGACGACACGCAAAACAAACAAATAATACCACCCATGTCGAGGGTTATGATTATATAGGAAATTCATCGGGGAGATTCGTCTACGAAAGATAGGGGATGCTATGGTCCAAAATAACTCAGAGCCGACTAGCGAACGTCCATGTGGGCGGCTGAGCCTACATAGTACACACCGCCAAGCCGAGAACAAAGTGTGTCTGTCTTGACGCAGGAACAATTGCAAACTTTTGTTCCATTAACCCAGAGGGCGGGACTCGGCAGTCGCAACTCGGAAGTCGGGATCGGTGAATCACGTAATCCGCCTTAATTGCACCATCTCCTGTGTTCAATTGTTTTGCTTCTTTCACGACAGAGATGGACAGATCGTGGTTATCATGTCAATTTTTACTTTCGCTTTCGGCCGTAACTCCTTTACTTTAGTGGTTGAATTTAGCACTCCAGCAGGGTTACAGTCTGCTAATATTAGGGATATGGAAAGCCGCCACTTTAGAAAACAAGATATCGCGACCAATTAGCAACTATAACTATATAGAATAATATGCTCTCGTAACATCGCCAGCATTGACCTTGATGCTACGGACCATGGGGTATCGCCGACACATTCTTTGGAGGAGGCCTACGGAGATCTGGTGGCTCGAGAGGACGGATGCGCATGTCGGTCGGCTTAGAGAAGGAATGCATTGTGCCTGAATGACAATTTCTACCAATCTATTGCCAATAACACAAATATCAATGCGGCTACGAAAGGGTTTGAACCAGAAGATCTGTCTGACTGCATGCGAACTTGGCATGCTGCGACCAGAGAGAAAGTATAGTCATTCTTCGGCCTCATGATCTACATGAATCTTCATGGAGCACCTAATACTGAATCACATTGGAATCGAGATATCCAAGTGGGGGCAGTTCACCCTGTATCTGCATACATGAGCTTGGACCGGTTTCAACAGTTGAGCCGATTTCTTCATATGTCAAATGCCGATATCAGTCCTGACCTATTCCGGTATCGTAGACCCTCAAAGCCGTGCCCATTTGTCAAGCATTCCCGTGAAGTCAGTACCGACGAGAATCAGAGGGTTCTTTATCACCTCGACGAGTTAATCCAGTTTCTACATGGGGCGACTTTTCAAGCCTGGAAGCTTCACTTCGCGCAATGCAAGGCCAAGGGGAAACCTCACTTATGCGTCAACGAGTTTCGGAAGAGGTTATGGCGTCAACTACTCTCATCTTCGCCGTTCCAGCCGGTCCATCAGAGCTAAAACGGGAGACACCTCATGATGAGCCAGCAGTGTAGACTCCAAACAAGTCGATGAAGCGGCATACAGTGCGCAGATACCCAGTGGCGCCTAAAAGGAATCGTACTTGGTGTCCGGAACAACATGGAGTTCATAATCTTCTGTGGAACGAGATGACGTCTAGTGGTTTTATGTTGAGTGTAATGGGCACGTGCAACTTGTGTAAACCAGGGTCGAGAGGTAACGACAGCTTTAATCCATTTCATAAACTTGCGGCCGCGAGTTTCAGCAGCGATATGCCGCCCAATGGTTTATCGAGCTACGTGATCAATGATTCGTGCTTGTTATTTGACCAACTGTGCACTATATACCAGCACTGTTAAGGCGCGTGGAGCCGTCTTGCATCTCGATATATAAGATCCGACCCCCACATATCTCCCATCTAACCCCCATCTCTCTCTCTCACTCTCACACACTCTCACACACACACATGATTAACCCATGCAATCCATAGATCATACAGCAGTATCTGCCAAACTGGCTAGTGAATCGAAGCCTAGGTCCGCCATTAATATGACCAGAAAACGTTCGGGCCTTCAGTTCGTGTCAGAAGTTGACTCCCTTCTCTTCGGAGCGCGCATATTAACAATAAATTCAACACAAGGCCTTGTACGTAGGCTAATATTTACATATAAGCAACATAATAACAAAATAAAGATTCGCTCACCAAATTAGACATCAAAATAAGGCCTTATACATGAGATTGGTACATTATACATAGGTGGGCACGGATCGAGGAGTAGGCACATAGGATATATATATTTAAATAAGCCACTAGTGCAGAAAACATCACTAAGATATTTATTAATATAAATACCCAATTAGGAAGGCACGCAATGAATTAAGCCTATAAGAGCACCATAAGTATTGTAATAAGACAATATACTATAATCCTACAAATGAAACGATCTATCTATCATAAGTCCGTTGTATCACTAGATTTACAATGACAAGATGACCATTATAAGACCCAGGTGATGGTTTGGCTATTTGCAAAGGTATATAACCGCTGAGTGACAGCACCATACTCTTACACCAATCCACTATTTGCCGCTACTGATCCTCATACCTGTAGCCATTCTCTTCCAGATAAATCCTGAACCGCACATCCTCTCTCTCTAACTCACGGGACATGTCTGGAATGAGGAACCAAGAAATCAATCCACCAACGACACAGAATGCAGACCCAATCACAAAAACGGCCTGTTGGCCCTTTTCTGTAGACGAGAAGGAGTTTTGTATGGGAGTAAAAACTTCTGTACCGATAGAAGCGCCAGCCTTGCCAACAGCAGCTGCCCAGCCAAGGAAGTGTCCACGAAGGGGGGTCGGAAATGACTCGGCGGCGCATAGGAAAGTCGCTACACCAGGACCCATTTCGCCGAGGGCGTTGAAAATTCCATACATCACGACAAAGAGCGGAAACACAGTCTGGATGGGTTGAATTGCGCCTCCCAATATAAAACCCCAGATTGCCCAAAGCATGAATCCAAGCGACATGGTTTGTTTTCGCCCGATGCGGTCCATGAGGAAGCCTCCAAGAAGACAACCCGGGAGATAGAAGCAATTGATGACGGTCTTTGTCAATTAGTGAGGGCCGGCGTTTACGTTGAGTTGTTGAAAACACTTACGCCGTATCCAATATTCTGTATCGTAGTGTTGTTCGGATTCAATTGCCCAATTATGGTGGATGAAAAAATACCGAAGGGATATGTGACAAAATCATAGCAAAACCATGCAAGACCTGGTCATGTCAGTTATTGGCCGTTCTTTAAACTTGGGAGTACTCCTGGAAATGGAAAAAACATACATGTACCAAGCATTGGCCTCCAGTAACGCTTCAATATAAGCCAGTATGGGTATTTTGATCTTATGCTGTGTTTGCGGTATTGGGTAGAATCAATCATACGAAGCCGAAAGAAACATACCACAACAGGAAGCTGACAATATATTTGTTCTCAGATTCAAACAACCAAGTTCTCCAGCAGCCACGGGATACATACCACAAAACCAAGTCCGAAAGACACTCTCCACACTCCCGCTGAAGTACCTTGATGATAGCATGCAAGGACAATCAAAGATACAACACCTGCAATGACGAAACCCTAAACGGCGAACATGCTGATTAGTCTCAACTGCGTAGATAAGCGGGGCCTTATTCATTCAAAGAACGTACAAGATCAATAGCGAAATCTGTTGTTAATGCGACGAGGAAACCACGCTTGGTCCTCAGCTCGGAAGTTTCATCACTCGCTTCAGTAGCATTCGTTGCGCAAACTGGATATTCGCCGCCGGCACCAAAGCCTGCAACTCCTCGCGCGATGATCATCATCCAAAACATGCTATGATGGCTTGTCAGTATAACTTATCATATTTTGGCCACTCGAATCTGATTTACCCTAAATCGGAATTACCATGGGCGGCAGTGGCGAGCACGACACCCAATACCAAAAAAGCAGTGGCTGCCACGATACCAGTTCGGCGACCCATGCGATCGATCAACACGCCGAAAAACAACATACCGAATATCTCCCCGATGAGGTATGAATTGGATAGTCGTGACTTGATAGTAGAGGACATAGTAGTACCGTATCTGAACAAACAAAGGATGGGTTAGCAGAATGCACGACAAAAATATCACGAGGATCACTGACAGCACTGAGAAAAAAGGCTCCATATAACCAACTCGTAGCAGAGAGACAGAGAGATTCAACGTCAGCTATATCTTTATGTTTTCTAGAGATTGCTTGACAACTAACTGATCTGTGCATTGTAGCCATCACTGAATAGAGCCAACCCAGATACTATCACATTCAATACACTGCTCTTGCGAATGATTGGAACATCTCCGTCATTATAATTGGAGTAGGACTTGACTGTCTCCTCTGCCTGGCGCTTATTATCACCAACGACTTCTGTGACGTTTTGTTCCATGATGACCACGGGAATTTTGACTAGTTTGTGTGCAGAGTTAAGAAATCCGATGCGTTGGCAGGGTCAAGACGGAGGAAGAGAAACCCAGGAAGTCTTGATCACAGCCGGATCGCTTTTCAACAAAGATGCAGGGTTCTCTATTAAATAAAGTTCTCTCTATGTCTATTTTCTGTATATTGAATGTGTCAGCTTTGACTTGATAATACTTCATGTAGTTAGAATTCGGTAGTCTGCCCGTACCTGATTGTACCTTCCTGTTTAGTCAGGGTCAGGGACATCCACGCGATGATCAGATATAATGCTGATATAGGGGACTCGGATCCAATCCAATTGATCCCAATCTACATGTGGCTTTGTTTATACGGCTCTGTATGAACTCTCTGTGGGATGTTTCAACCATAGAGCTGGAAGTGGAGTAAGAGGTAATGGAACGAGTTCAGCCATCGCCCCCCAGACACGATCTAGACGATGTACTACGGGGTAGTCGGCGAGATCCGACAAAAGATCGTCTCAAAAGACACTCTTCTTGGACGATAATAAAGGCTAGTCACGATAAGAATTAGGGCACGTGTAGCCCGTTTGCCCAACGACTGGCTGGCGGCCTGAGGCGCCCACCGCACTTCGTGCCGAACATTCAAGTACACTGCTACGCTCTTTATGAAACACCAGTCATTACATTTGATTATAATATAGGGTCGACATAAATGGAGCTGCCCTCCCACGTGCACACAGGTGTCAGTCCACTCGCGACGGAATTCGACCTATATACCTATAGAGGCGACTATGAAAGAGTTCTGCATGGGATCGAACGAATACATGCGTGTCTCGGAGCACGAGATCAGATTATGAAGTAACTTTGTCATCGACATATTTAGGGATTGCTACCAAATGGACGATCCAAGAGCCGTCGCAAAATCGCTCCTTGCTGTTCTAGAAAAGTACGGACAAGGCGACTACATTGGAGAGTCAATCAGTCAGCTTGAGCACTCGCTGCAAGCCGCACACCAAGCTAGACAAGCTGGCAAGTTTCCCAAGACCACATCACAATAAAGCTATCATTTCACTGACATAACATATAGGAGCTCGTCAGGAACTGATTCTTGCGGCGCTGCTTCACGATGTCGGCCAGATCATCCCTCTTGAAAAAACAAAAGAAGCTCGCATGACGCTCAGTCAAGAACATGCCGAAAGCGTGGGTCGTATTGGCCATGAAACAATCGGTGCGCAATACCTACACTTGCTTGGATTTAGCGAAACTGTGTGTCGCCTCGTAAACAGCCATGTGGCGGCGAAGAGGTAAGATCGCCTATATTCAGGAATTGGACTTTACCAATTGTTACTGGTATTAATCAACGGTGTAGATATCTTACGGCGGTCAACCAATCATACTACGATTCATTGTCGAGCGCTTCGCAGAAATCTCTAGCATTGCAAGGAGGTCCATTTCGCGACGAAGAACTGAAAGCATTCGAACAAGATCTGCTGAAGGATGAAATGGTATCTTTAAGGCTGTGGGACGATGCGGCTAAAATCGTTGGGATTGAAAATAAAATTCCTCGAGCTCATGACTATCTGGAATTGATAGTTGCACATTTGTCGCGGAATACATCGGAAACCTGACATTGCCTTGACGTAAACACCTTACCTGAGTTTAGCCTAATATCGTTATTTACTGGAAATTGTAAAAGAAAATTGACATATCGTCGCTACATATCCCAATCGACGTGAGGATTGAATACTATGTTCAGTTTTTTATCACAATGCGTCCCTCTGGTATCTATTGCTTAATTTGAACGAAGCTCGACATGTGACAACAAGTGACGCAGAGTAGAGTGTCTCGCACAAGATATGATAACTTAAGATGAGAAAGTAAAGTGCGGGGAAAGTCATGCGGGGGGCACAATTCAGAGTTTTGTTATTATCTATCCACAATACTACCAAAGCATTTTCAACTCCACCATTACCTGCGTAAAAGACTTGCTATCCTTTGGATACCGTCCAACTGTGAGTTGCATGAATGTGGCAAACCGATTTGGCATATAGTGCGTGATCATCGGACATGGCAGCAACATCTATATACGCTACATACCCAAGCCTTCATGACAGAGTCGTGGTTGTGAGTGGCGGTGCAACTGGAATTGGAGCATCCTTTGTTGAAGAATTTGCAGCGCAAGGAGCGAAAGTCATCTTCCTCGATATTCAAGAACAAGCATCAGTCGATCTTATCAAGAGATTGGAGTTGCAAACCCCGAAATATACTCCAATTTTCATGCACTGCGACGTCACAGATGTTGAAGGTTCTATCAAGCCGGTCGCGGCTCGAATACTGGAATTATTCTCTAGTATTCACGGCTTGATCAACAACGCTGCAAATGATGTACGACAACCTACGCTGGACATCACTCTGGATCAATGGGATCGCGGTGTGGCAGTAAATCTTCGACATGTATTTTTCTTGACACAAGCATTGATGCCAGGGCTCATAGAGTCGGGATCCGGCTCGGTCATTAATATGGGTAGCATCAGCTGGGCCATTCCAAGCACGGGACTGGCTCCTTACGTCGCCAGTAAGTCTGCGATAGTCGGATTGACAAAGACTCTCGCCCATGAATTCGGCCCTCGAGGGGTGCGTGTTAACAGCATCATGCCGGGGGCTATTGCGACAGATAGACAGCAACGTGACATCCTTACCCCAGAGTATCAGGCATTGATATTGGATAGGCAGGCTATCAAACGAATACTACAGCCAAGTGAAGTTGCTCGACTCGCGCTGTGGTTGGTGGCCGATGATAGTGCGGCCATGACCAATCAAAGCCTAGTTATTGATGGGGGTTGGATTTAATAACATATGAATCGTACGCATTCTTGTGGCTGATGAAGCACTACTTCTGACAAGGAATGGCATTTAAAGACGCGCCAAATGCGACTGTTCGCCCCTTTCAGTATTGATTATAAACATTCTAGGGTCTGTGGACAGGAATACATTGCAAGAAATAACCACTAAACCCCCGACTGTCTCAATATGAACCATTAAGCTTCGTGGACATACCCGTTAAAAATAGAGTTACTACTAGACCATACAGTGATAGTAATTCAGCCAATATAGTCTGCTTATATCAAGCAGTGTCGGGGTGTACCTGCTGTTTGATGATAATTGTACGATGACTTATACCTAAGCAAGGCGATAAAGTGCCTTCTTAATGCGCAACGGGTCTCGTTTCCCCTAGATCTAGTGTCTTGCAGTTCCTACATGGCTCCTTCTAAGTTTATTCTTGGTCATCAAAACATCATTAGGGTTAGGGCTTAATTTGGTATATAGTTCACAGCGGAACTATTTCCGCACGCTAGGAATATACGATAAGCGCGATAAGGGCTGTCTTGGGAAAGCCCTAACTTAACAAGCGTCTCTTCGATTAGGAATCTTTTTTTTACCAGGATTCGAGATCAATAAAAGACTGCTAGAGTGCTATTGGAAAAGGGTAAACAATGTCAAACGGGCCCTGCATCCCGGCGTTGCGTATATATTTCCAGGTAGTCAATCCTAACTTGAGACAAAATGTGAAATACCTAAGTATGCACTGTACAAACAGAATGAAAATTTTCCAGCTTCTCATAAATGTTATTTACAGTGTTAGGGACATATCTGAGTGCATAATAAATACAACGATGACTCCACTGTGTTGACATGATGATGTTGCGACTTCCCGCGATGAGAGGGGAAAGATCCAACGCCTTCCAATGCTTACGTGAATATCCGAGAGAAGGCCAATAGCCCCTGAAAACTATAATATACACGGAATAAATGTCAACTCATCTGCCTGTCACGCATACCACCTGCTGTGCATGATCTCCTAGCGAATCGCCACTTGGGTTTTGGCGTAAACCACACCTACGAATACCCTAGCGGACTATCGGCGAACTGTTTGATTGTCGGAGTGTCGGACTTTGATATGTGACATATATTGGTTTTCTGCCTAGCTGTTAACCAAAGCAAGTTTCGTCCACTGAATAATTCCTCATGTAAGAAATAATAACCCAATCAAGGAGTTGGTGTACTGGTTATAGCAAGGATTCAATCCCATCTTATATTTTGTTCAAGGTTGTCCCCGAAAATTTTTTTTCTCTCTCTGAAGAGTTGATGTTACTGTTGATTTCCGTCAGAATCCACATATTTTGAGAGCGCAAACCAATTCCCATGCTATATCTCATACCAGATAACATGGCTACACGTCTTATGCTCGTGGCAGGGCTCTGGAGCGCTTCATTATGGTCAAGTACGATGGCTCAAACCAGTTGCGCGGCGCAGTGGTACGTAGCGACGCCTTTATAGAACGTCATTTCTGTTAATTCGATTAGGGCGCAATGCGGTGGAAGTGGTTTCAGTGGTCCTTCCTGTTGCGAGAGCGGGTCGTCCTGCACGTCGCTCAATTCATACTATTATCAATGCACACCAACAACACAGGTATGTACTGAGTAGGCTCCGGAAGTTGTCTCGTGTCTAGTTCTAATAATGCATAAAAGGGTTCATCTGGATCGTCAACAGGAACAGGCAGCTCCTCAAAGACATCGACTGTTATTTCTGGTTCATCATATACCAGTACAACTTCTTTAGGTACAGCAACTGCCACGCAGGTGCCGTATCCAGCTGCAAACTCAAGTGCCTGCGGAGCATGGGCTTTAGTGGACAATGTTTGCTGTCCTTACTATTGCACTTCTAACAATGAGTCGGAGAGTTGCACAAGTTCTTGTTCTGGGGGCTGTAGCTCGCCTGATTCTTCTATGTGTAAATCAGGAACCATGTGTAAGTCACCCAAACCACAAATATATCAAGGCTGTTACGCTAACTTTAAAGCAGGGGGTGAACAGACTACCGTAGGTTCTGATGAAACCTGGCACTACAGTGTAATATCCGCCCCCATGATTAGCTACTTTGGCATCGGCTACTGACTGCTGCACATAGCGCTCTACCCACTTTGGTTTGACGAGTGGAGGTGCCTGTGGTTTTGGGCTTTATGGACTTTGCACAAAAGGTAGTACGACCGCTAGCTGGACTGATCCAATGCTTGGTGACACTTGTGACGCTTTCTGCACGGCCTACCCGCTACTCTGTCAAGATCCGAGCAACGTGACTCTGCGAGGAAATTTCGCTGCCCCGAATGGCGATTACTACACACAAGTTGAGTCTCAGTTCAAGTTTTCTAGCATTTTTGCAAATTATTTTACTGAAACGCGTACATGAGTAGTTCTGGTCCTCCTTGGCAGCGGAGGGAAATCCGGACAACTATCTTTCCTGTGGAGAGTGCTTCGAGTTAATCCGAACCAAGGCAGATGGCACCGATTATACAGTGGGCGAGGATGGATATACTGATCCGGTCTATCTGGAGATTGTGGATAGTTGTCCGTGTAGCGCGAATCCCAAGTGGTGCTGTAAGTTCCATCAGTGTAGCCTGAAATTTTGTCAAGTCTGACCAAGTCATCATATAGGTGGATCTGGAGCGGATCACTGTGGTGAAATTGATTTTACTTATGGATGCCCCATACCAAAGGATAGTCACCACATGGATCTATCTGACATTGCAATGGGCCGTTTACAAGGCAACGGAAGTCTAGCGGATGGTGTAATTCCTATCCGCTATAAGCGAGTCCCATGTCCTAAACCTGGAAATGTGTATCTTTGGTTACGGGATGGAGCTGGGCCATATTATTTCTCAATGTCCGCCGTGAACACGAACGGTGTAGGTTCTGTTGTCAACATTGAAGTGCAAGGATCTGGTCAAAGTAGCTGGACAGCTCTCGAACGCGACCCCAACTACTCAAGCAGCAGGCCACAAGAGAGATATGGGGCATGGGTTGTTCCTCAAGGCGCTGGGCCTTTCAACCTTCCTATTGGTGTTCGGATCACATCGCCTGATGGGCAACAAATTGTCAGTACCAATGTGATTACATCTTTTACGGCCCCAGCTACGGCGCCATCGGGATTTTGGTACATTGATACAGGCGTACAATTTACATGAACAAATGTTAACGGGTTACGCTGCCACTGACAATATGATCTGTTGTGATATGTTCCATATTTGACTGTAAGCTATCATCAAAGTCTTCTCAATCTAGCATCACCTTCGTCGCAATACCTAGGGTACATTAAATTGCATGATTTTCATTAACCCCTAACACCTCAGATAAAACAGTAGATACGTATATAGCAATTGGGACTACTGTGTGGTATCCATGTATCGTGCATTGTACATGTGACACGATACACAAATGCTTTCAAAATTACTTCAGCGCTTATGTTCAAGTTTAGAGTCTTGCGAGCTAATAAGAACTTTTTATTGCTCAGATACAGTGTCTATTCAGCTTTAAAGGTACCCAGTTAGTGTTAACTGCTTCATCCCAGTGCCGTGTGCTCGACGCCAGCTCCTACCCGATCATAGGAATATAGTTATATGTAAATGAGGTTGCCGTCTGATCTTGAGTATGGGAGCTCCAAGATCACCTAGGGACTCATGTTAGGCATTCATGAAGATCTTGCAAACTCCAGCAAGAAAATTGAACCGTTAAGTTTATTCCTTCTGATAATATCTTCAAGTGCGTGACTAAGTGAGATGGTACCAGTAGTTACGAGATTTACATTGCGGTTCAATTCCCAACCATCCTAACCCTAACCCTATGTACGTTCTGGTTTTATCCAGACTCAACTCGGTGCGATATTCAAAGCATACATAGCACAGTTTCGGACTTATGTAACGTGATTATAGTTAAATTCGTGTCCTGCACAGAGTGGTTGTTTTCTAAGATTAGTGTTCTACCGTATGATGGGCTTTCGCATTCATCTCTTGAGCAACCCGATCACTGCCCAAGAGCGCCCACAGAGACTCCGATTGACCCCGTCTGAGAAGACAGTTACTCATGCTAACACTCTCGTTAGTGCGAGTAAAGGTTGTTCCATTCCGTAGGAGTCTTTGTACATTGCGCAATCACCGAGCGACAAGAGCATTGACAGGATTGCAAAGCACGCCTTGGGCTGGATGAACTCCGGGGCAGCAATCCACTCGGGTAATGCCTCTTTCAAAGCTTTAGGCCTCCAGTCACCTTCAAGCCAAATCAGATTCGTGAAAATAATTGTGGACAAGCTAGCCAACAAGCCAGACGCTGAGAAGCAATAAAGTCTGGCATGCCGCAGAAGAATGGTAGAAGTGGGAGAACGAAAAAGGAAAAAGCGTGGAAATTGGAGATGCGGGAAAAGGGGAGCACACACTGGAGCCGGGGACGCTGTCGGATGACCGTTGTTCCTGGTCACGATCCCTTTACTGCGAATGCGGATCCAATCAGATCGTTGCTATCACCAACCAATCTTTCCTTAGTGCCACGCATTAACCCTAAAAAACCCTAGGGTGAAAGCTAAACAGGCTCCTCCTTGCGCTTGGGTGTGACATTTTCGATATAGTCTGAATGGAGAACCCCGTCGGACGTGTACCTAATGTGGCTTGAGAGTTCCAACGTTCAACGTTCAAGGGGCTGTGGTTCTTGGTCATGCCATATGATGAATTTGTACGGAGTACGTACTAGGTTACTAACCAGAGTCATGTATGAAGGTTATTCAACTATAACAGTTAACCGACTGCTAGGTCGCGATTGGCTGTACGAGGTTTTTGGACGAAGCACGTTTTCAATGAAAGATGGGAGTAAGTAATGGGCTCAAGAGACCATCTCATATGGCAATAATATATGCTTATTTCCTCATCTCCCTTTCTTTCACCCCGCTGTTGCATTGCCATCTAACTTCCAACCCCTTTCCACACCTGACTCAGTGCAGTCTCCTTTGTCCCGACGACTTGGATCTTCCAATTCATTCATATGACTTCTTGAACCATATCCCTAGGAGATACTTTGTCAATTCAGATATCGATCGATCAAAGACCAAAAGCTTTCATACGGTTGAAGTGACGGATGTGCCTATGGCTGGGCGTGACATCGATGAGGGATTGGCCCAACAGCCTTTGGAGACGATTTCCAAGCTGGCTCCATTCTCGGCACTGGCGATATCAATTGCGCTCATTGTACTGTTCTTAATACGGTACTATGTCCTGGAGAACTTCCTGATTCGCCTTATGTACGGGAAAACCTACACCGATCTTAGTGAGCTAAATCGTCGCGGATTTATCAATCATCACATTGCCGGCACAACAAAGATTGTTATCCTCATAGTTGCCGCATATCCATTATCATCGGCAGCAATGCCTCGTTACATTCGCACTTTGTGAGTGGATCGTCAGTCACAATGGGGAACATCTTGGTGATTGTCGCACAGATACTGATCGCCATGTACATTTTCGAGCTTCTCTATCTGGTCAAATTGCCACCAGTGGCCGCTATGCATCATATAGGCACCATCATGATTGGCCAATGAGCTATTGCAATCATTTAAATCTAGCTCGGGAGCCCGATGCGGACATCGAATTTATCCTCTGCACTGTATGGGGTAAGGATACCACTTCTAATACCTCTCTTCAAGGCTTCAAGCTTGAATTGTGCTAAAAACTAATATCAGGCGCTTTTGATATTATTTCAGAGTTTTTCCCACACGTGGCGATCGTTTTGTATCGCATCTACCCATTGGCACTCCTTCCTTCGTCGAGTGTCCCTCTTCTCCTGTTTGACGACAGTAATGGACACGACAGTTGAAACAATCGTGACTGTGCAACTTTTCGGTAGGGATAGATGGCAGTTGGCTTTCAAAATTGCTACGCCAATGTTGCACAGTGCTTTCTCTGCCGCACAAATACACGGAAGCCTAGTCTTTTGGCGCATGTATAGGCGGCAATCACAGCACATCAAGGACGAGGCACAGGTGTAGTACGTTGGATATTGTAAGGCGACTTAAGCTCCGATATTTCTGCCCTCACGACTGCCGTATCACCGAGAGTTGCGTCTCGTTATCATGTTGATTGTTGCGTCGTTTATTATGACTTCTGCATTTAGCCGCACAAGCTTGAGAGACGTTTTGTCGAAAAATAATTGCTCATGGGAAATACATCGCATTTTTAGGCGTTTTGAGGTCAAATTTAGCAATCTCTTTCTCCTTTCCAATGGATCAGCATGAACAATATATTTCAAGCATGGAACACAACCGGTAGAACTCTGCATTACAGCCGGCAGGGGCATTTGACTTCTCTACTTCCTTCAAAATGAGTCAATTGACGTCGTTAATTGAATAAAATACGTACATTTGTTTTCTCAACACGAAGGTTACAATACACTTGACAAATAATTCCAATACTCGGCTAGTCAGTTCGCACACGTATACTGCCTTTCAATAGAGGCACAATTCGATATCTACGGAACTTATCACATATGCCCATTGCTCCGAAAAATTCCAACCCTTTGCTCGGAAAATCCTCTCCCTTTCTTTCCTTGTCTTCTGTGGCTGGGAAGTAACTTCATATTCAATGTTCTGCCAACTCAGCTTCTGCGCTATCTCAAACCTTCTTTTGAGTACAAGCCCATGAGCGAGACCAATGAGCAAACCTTCAATTCGAACAGAATATTCAGCGGTCATCAACTTTCGATATACCATAAAACCTCCTTCGCCATCCAACAATTCTCCCGCATTCAGGTCTCTCTTTGCTGTAGCAACAACATCCGCACGGAACGTCTTGCATTGGCCTGTTACTTCGCCTCGACACTTGATAGAGGCTATCAAGTTGCCGATCGTGGCCAATAAGATGATATGGTTTGTATTGCGTTTGCGTAACGTCCACTATCATCCGTCCGAAGGCTGTATTGTGCAAAACAGTCACGCTGATAATCTCCTGGTGCTTTTAAGACCACGTAAACCCGAATCGTAAATCGTTGATATCACCTGGACACCGTTCTCCCAGAGGAGAAGAGGCACCAGATTCAGGTGTTAGACCAACCATTACTTGGATCTAATACTGACAGTGTGAATACAGAGCTAGTGGCTGGCGGTGGAGAATCTCCATCCAATTGCCCTGGCATGTACCCCGATTTGCAAAATATGCATGGTGGTCAATCAGAGGATTTGATCGATGATATAAAGTTGCTAAATATGATGGAAATCCTACCTAGGTAGGTGGGACAGGAAACATTTTCTCTTTCCATGTGGGAAACTTTTGGGTGGCCGGTTAACTTAAATCCGTTCGAAATTTGTCTTTACATCTGTGACTATGCTGTCATGGGCGACAAAGAAAGAGACTTTTGCTTCATCTCATTATCAGTAGAGACATAGGTAAGCATTAAAGAATTATCCTTACAGTACAGCGGTCGTATTAAAATGGTGTGTTGTGAGCAAAGCAGTTTTGTGCCGAAAGAAATCTCCTTTGAAAGATCTTTTGCATTGAAGAAAGTGCTATCGATCTTCGAACTATCCAGTCCCAGGAAATCCTGAGACTCTCCCTCCGAAGAGAATTTGGATAAGTCTCCATTATCAGAGTTGAGTCCGTATTGATCGAACGAGCGTACATATATTGACATCGAGCTTTAACCGTTCAAAAAGAGTTAATTGGACTAAGCTGCGTTGGATGGGTCGTGGAACGTTTAAAAGGCCATTTGGAGAAGGTAGCCTAGGCGTCGAAGTTGTACAGCTTATTGTCCACAATTTCCCAGCTGATCTCCATGTATCCATCGTTGCAGGCGTTTCCAGACGCTAATTCGTTCAGCGCAGTGTAGCTAAGTCAAGACCGGGGGCGCCGTACTGGTTCCATGTGGTCTGCGTAGGAGAGCCCTCAGAGCAACGTTTACATCCATCTCCAATGAAGAATGGTAGATTGGGCTCCACCCCATTAATGTAAACGATCACCTGCATGCCACAGTACTGAGTTAGGTCATCCTCTAATTGAGTCACATTCATGGCGACCAAGTAGTCTGAGTTGACCTGATTGAGGGTAGCGGCGGTAATCCAGCCACAGGTCACGTCCCCGCCGTTGATTTCAGCAAAATTACTACCACAGACATCGGTATCCTCAACATCATAGTAGTATGTACCCCAGCCAGAACCCTCATAGATGACCGATTTACTGTACACGCCAATAGTCAAGGCAAGAGAAGCAAGGGTTGTTTGGACCTTCATGACCTCGGAAATCAGGGTGAAAGTCTCTTGAGAAAGGACTCAATGTGGTAGATAATCTGAAGGATTGTGGATTCTATAGCCAATATCGAGAGTAAGTGGTTGGCTAGTACTAATAAGCCTAGTGAATGCCATACAGAACATCAAAAGTAGAATTTGACTCCGGGCAAAGAGCTGGCTTTGTACCTTTTGTCAAGTCTCTGTCACTACTCTGGTGACTTTCCTCTTTCGCATCAACAGTTACGCTTATTACTTGGGTTGGTGAAAAATCGTCTAGAATCGTTAATCGGATAACAAAATGACCGTGACAACATCACCTATCGTACGAATAGGTTTATAATAATTGAAGACCTTAGATATGTAACCTCCTTGTATTGAAGATACTGATGCTACCTACGGGGCAGATTATAAGCTGACAGCTGACTTTATTTAAATCTCAAGAGTTCATTCGGATGGGATTACATGCTGTGGCGTTTGTTACTGTTGGTATCTGATGTGCTGGGTTCTAGATACTAGTATCCAGCAGCATTGCGAGACGACCCTCTATAGAATTTTCAGTTATCTCGGAAACGGCCGTGTCGAACTAGCATTTCAAACTACTGGATAGTTTTTTCTCCTCTCAGTTGGTCATACCTAGGTATCTGATAACCTTACTCGCAGTGGCATCTGATTGGTTAAAATAACGTTACGGTTAGGGCTACCATAAAGCCTAGATCGGTGCAATGAACGCCACGTGGCTGGCGTAAAGTGACGCTGTGATCTTACGGTACAATGGCTTGATGACGGCTCGAGCAGATTCAAATAAAAGCATTAATAGGTTATGTTCGATCGATGAGATAAAAAAACCTGTCCGCCCACTTAGTGCGACCGGCGATGGCCCTGACGGTCAAGCCGGGCAGGTCACTTTGATCCTCCTCAAACTGAGCCTAACAGCAAAATTTACACCAGTTGGTTGCGTTAGTGATAGAATAGACACCGACTGACTCGATTATTTAATCCACTACGATTTCAATGCTAATAACTCATGCCTAGATGGTACATAGGTAGCGTGTGACAAAATGACTACGGAAAGCTCTGACATTGCAATCAACGGTACTCTAGTTATCTTCAGGCCTGTGATCGCGGTTCAACCACCAAGAGGGCGGGGGACTGATTGTAAGGTGGCCTCCCGTGTGAGGAAGTGTGATATGATTAGTGTTGGCTCCATTTTATGGTTGGTTGTAACATGCAATCAAGCCCCGTGGCGTCAATTAAGGGGCCAATTCTGTCAAATTCAGAATTTTGTGAAATCCTATAAAGCCGTGTCCTTCCATCCTACTATATTGATTAGAAATGCTACGAAATATGGTTTTACTAATGCTCGTCTATTCCAAGGTTTCCGAATATGACAACTGTTCGTTTTGTTAACGTTTTACCATAGATCTCCCGTTACCTTCTTCATACGCTAAAGATAGTATTGACGATAATAATAGTGAAACTTATCATGTAATTTTCATAAAAAGGCTACAGCAGCTTGTGTTTCAACCGATATGAAATCTTCAAATGAAAGTTATCCTAGGTGTATCGAAAACGTAACAAAGTTTCAATAAAATACTACCTATTAATTTGTATCGCCTCAATTAGGACGTTGAGATTTCACGCCAATTTATAAACTACAATTTCCGGAGCCAGAAATGCAAAGGAAATTGGGCATGTTTGCTTCGCAATTGTAAGGCCTTTCAATATTCAGTATATCACATCCCGGCCAGGGAGAATAAGCGTTGATAAGTTTGACGTCGTCGGCTGGATCCTGGACCGTAAGAATCAAACCACCAGTGCCATCCATACTTCTAATATCCACTTGCTTACTGGACGAGAACATGATAATGGTTGTACAGTATAAGCAACCGTTGGATGAAGATTTCAGGTCCGTGCGGACAAGATCGTTATCTCCGGCTTGTGAGGTTCGATACATTCAATGTTGTGTTCCTACCTTTCGCTTTTTATTCAGCGTAAGTTGATTATAGTCTTGACAATCTTGAGCAGATAGTAAGTGTAATAAGTATTAAAGTACTGTAGATTCTAATTACTAGTCCCTTATTTAGGCATATTTTAGGTGCTAAAGACTAAATTAACCGCTAGTATCTATGTTGATATTGTCAGCAGTTAATATACTTCTCTAGTGTAGTGGTAAATAAGAGGTACTAGACTGATTAATGAATCAACCATCTTAATTGAAATTGGAACCCATCTTATATGTACAGGTATGCTGAGAAGATGGAAGAAAAGCCCATGGAAGGTGATTGTTAGTAGCCTTGCTTCACTTCATGATATGTTCTACAATCAACTGGCTTGAGTATCATTGAATCAACTAATAAGGAAGAACCGAAAATTTGACAGATATTCGCCCGATTGATGATATCGTTCCACACGATAGATTCGTGGCGGCTGGGCCCTGCATAGGGCCATGAAATAACTTGGATTACTTATCCAGAAAAATTAGACCCCGCCAGATCGAATAATCATATGGCTTGCATCGACGGAAAGGGTTGCTCAGCTGTGGGTGAGGCGCAGAGACTAAAAATACGAGGACTGCATTCAGGATGCAGCTTGACTATTATTCCGGGATCAGGGGCCTCGTTGATAAGCAAGCAGTCGTGATAACTGTGCCACGACGTGAAATAAAGGCAGTATCAATGAGTAGTATCGTCCCCAATCGACAGAACCCGTTTCTAACATGCGTTGACTGTCAAAAAGGCGGTATCATGGGTAGACAATCGAGGAATCGGTATGTGCTACGAAGAAAGCACCACCTGCTACGCCTCACATTGCACCACAAACAGAGTACACGGATGAGCTCATCCGTATCCTGCCGCGTGCCGAGAACTCGATATTCTTGAGATTAAAGTGGATTAGATGAAGCGTGGAGACTATGGGACTGCCACTGGGAAGTTAGGATAAGCCTTGTTCGTGTGCACGTCCCTGTCAGGGACTCGGATCCATGTCTCACTCGACCCGCGATTATGCCGTCTAGATATGCGTATACTTCATGGTAATAATGTAGGTGACAAAGACCGTATCCAGACTCACTTAGCTATAGAATGTGTTTTGTGTATGCTGCGTTACTAGGCAATGTGTAACCCGGTCGAACCACAATACATACTAATCATGACTGAAATTGGGCTAATCAGGCTGCGTGGTTGCTTATTCCTTGAAGCAGAAGGTTTTATAGTTCGATTAATGGCGGACTTATTCTTGCATATGATTGGGCCATCTACCAGTTCGTTGACGAGATGTCTTATAATCTCCCACGCAATTGGATAAAGCAGATTTCAAGACAGAGGACTGAACAACTACCGATTGTCAAATGTCGGCACATTTAGAGTCTTAGCGCTAAAGTCGATGACGACGTTATATTAAGCAAGCCAGCATCCGAGCCCTGCAGGGCTCCAGATTATAACATAAATAACTAGGCGGCTACGGTACCTAAGCCGCATACCCACACCAAAATCCCATCCAGATTCTTATAACTACCGTTCTAACAACTCCCCAACATTAAAACCCGGGGGATTCGTATTACAAAAGTGGCTTCTCTCCGTTTGCGCCGCTCAGTCGTTAAATACGTTATAAATATTCCCAATGGATAATTTCTTACGGATTCCGACTATCCGATATTGAAGACATCGGAGGAAGCTCCTAGTAATTTTAGGACGACTGTACGAGTAATTTAAATCTCATCAAAAGTCTGGCGTCGGGGGCCTAAGTACCTAGGTAGTTTAATATTTGTAAGGAAGGTCATGCATGTCTGAGAGTATTCTATATATATTCTCCTGAGGAAGCTAAAATACGAGGGATCTGGATTTACGAGACGAATACTTAAGTACGAACGGTAAGCATGAGATTTTGCACAACAAACCTCCTCTCATGGTCCTCTTAATCCAGAATCATTTTATTCTGTACTTGAAGCCACGAAATACTTAGCCATGAGATACCCGAGATATCTTCACCTGGCCGTCCTCTTCATTTGTGGCTTGTCAATCCCACTCTACGTCCGGTTTTTTAACGGGTAAAGAGGTTATTGTGGGATATATTGTCCAGCCATGCGCTAACAAGTCATTATAGAGGTCATCCAGCTTTCGAATTTACTTTCAGGGCAGAACAAAGGCATCCATTTGCTGAAACAATTCGAAAAGCGCATGCCCCTTTCATTCATCCGATAATGGCCCCATACTTTGTAACATACGAAGGATCCAATTTCACCCTGAAAGGCGACCCCATATGGACAAAACCGTTGGGTAAGGATCTCTGTGTCGTGGACATTGACGGTCGACCCTTCTCGAATACACACGAGGTCTTTAATGAGCATCGCTTGAATTGGGGTTCATTTGACAAGTTTTCAGTTGGCATTTTGAATCACTATCTTTATGGCAAGGAATCATTTTTCAATGAACCCTTAAATTGACTGAACCACTGGGGCTGACTTGAAGATAGCGATGATCCATAATTACAGATACACATTCATTCACATTGCAAACGTACCATCAGATCGCTACATGTCATGGGCCAAAGTACCCGCCATTATAGAGCATCTGCAAGAATGCAAATACGTCCTTAACGTGGAAGCCGACGGTATCTTCAAGGAGCTCACGTTACCGATGGAATGGCAAATGAATTATTGGAACTTTACGAAAAGCACTAATGTCGCAATTCCACTCGATCCAACGGAAGACTTCAACCGGGACTGGAACGGAGAAGTGAACTTAAATACTGGCTTTATCCTCGCGCAAAACACACCTCGAACACTTGAGATATGGGGGGATTGGAAATCTTGTCTGGGCCGTTTCCCAAATTGTGAGAACTTCAGAAATAGCTGGCCGGCTGAGCAAGGCGCCTATTCCTCTATAATCCGTTACGCATATAACAAACCGGATGATCTCCTAGTTATACCGTGTAGCGAAGCTAACGGATATCCTGAATCGGATTCCGACTGCACTGGCTCGTTGAATTACCAGCACTTTTGGATTAAGAAGGAACAACTGTTGAAAGATAAAGCTATGGTCCCGATGATGCAGTTGATGATGCAGAGCTTGCATCTGGATCTTATGATCAGGAAAGACGAAGTATTGGTGCGAAAGCCAGGCTTCTATATCTCTGCAGCCAAGCTATAAGAGCTAGTGGAGACAATGGATGGGTGGGCGACTAAGTATTGTTTATTACGTATTTCACTCACATTGTACAATTACAGAGTAGAGAAGGGCTATTTAACCTGTTGGAGTCTGCGTAGCCCCGCAACAATATGGGAGCTCAACAGGACGTTAAATAGATTTACCAACCAACCGATCAACCTTCTCACAGTATTGACTAATTAATCAAAAATTCCAACGCCTCTCACCAGGAAAATGCTATTTCGGACACAGAGGATTACCTTTTTCAACTGTTTCTTGATTTGGAAGCGATGAAATTGAGTCATTCTTTATGAATAATCCCCCGTTTTCCAGCTTTTCCAGTGGTATTTATGCCAATTGCAGCCAATCGGAGCTCTGAATCCTAACAAATGTACTAATGCATACAGAAGTGCACAAAATCCAACACAGGAGCTTGATATTATTTTACCACCCTGAGTCCCAGTTCAATTTGTCCAACCCCGGCTCATCGTCACAGCCCTTTCCCACAGGGCAAACATGCTCTCTGCTTTATCCTTGGTCATAACGGGTTTGAAGACGGTTTGACCCTCGGTGTTGGTAGTCTGGATATCGTCAATGCTTGACCATACTCCGACCGCCAGCCCAGCTGCAATGGCCGCGCCTAGCGCTGTAGTCTCGCGCATAGCTGGTCTCTTGACGGGAATGGAGATGAGATCGGCTTGGGTCTGTACCAAATGGGTCAGCAGTGCGTAGCAAGTTTCGATCAGGGATAAAAGCCCAAATAAATCTTACCTGCATTGCCAAATCACTATTACACATGCCACCGTCAACGGCAAGCTCTTTCAGCTTGTGGCCACTGTCTTTTTCCATGGCCTGTAAAATGGCCTTGGTCTGGAAGCAGGTTGCTTCGAGCGTGGCACGCGCGATGTGTCCACGCTTGGTGTAGGTGGTGATGCCGAAAATGGTGCCTCGAGCATCGTCGATCCAGTACGGAGCAAATAGACCGCTGAATGCTGTGACAAAAACACACCCTCCGTTATCCTCAACGGTTTCTGCGAGCGCTGAGATGTCAGGCGAGTCGTTGATGAACTCGAAGTTGTCGCGCAGGAACTTGATACTTGATCCAGCCACCGCGATACTGCCTTCTAACGCATAGTTAACCTTGCCTTGAAAATCAAAGGCAACTGTGGTCAATAATCCATGGGTGGATATAACGGGCGATTCTCCCACGTTATACAGCAAAAAGCATCCCGTGCCGTAGGTGTTTTTGGCTTGGCCAGCCGAGAACCCCTTTTGTCCCACAAGCGCAGCAGACTGATCTCCCAGACACCCGGTGATAGGGGTATTGACAAGTTCAGTCGAGTCTAGAGTACCGTACGCTTCCCGATCTGACGAGTGCACAATGCGGGGGAGATGGAGTTTTTCACCGTCAAGGTTGAAGAAGGCAAAGAGGGTAGGATCGTATTTCAGAGTGTGAATGTTCATAAACATTGTGCGCGATGCATTTGATGGGTCTGTCACAAAGACGTTGCGGTCTGCCCCCCCGTTCAGCTTATAGATGAGCCATGCGTCGATGGTACCAAAGGAGAGATAGCCATTCTCGTACGCGTCACGAACTCGCGGCACATTATCCAGCAACCAGAGAAGCTTGCCAGCTGACGGGTACGTAGATAATGGCAGACCAGTCAGGCTTTGGAGTGTATCAGAAGTCTCGTGTTCCTTGAGTTTGCGCACGAGGGACTGTGTCCGTGTGTCAGTCCAGACGATGGCGTTATACAGCGGTTCGCCAGTATGCGTGTTCCACACAACGGTGGTCTCGCGCTGATTGGTGATCCCGACGGCCTTGATGCTGGAAATCGAATAACCATTGGTCTTGAATGCAGTCACCGCACTGTCAATGCAGCTCTTCACTGACGCCACAATCTCTTCGGGGTCATGTTCGTGCCATCTACTCAGGATCAGTACATGGCCTCAAAGTACGTGAGCATAAAAGACTTACCCAGGCTGGGGATATATCTGGGTAAATTCCTGTTGGCTAGAGGCAACCACTTCTCCTGCTTCGTTGAAGATCAGGAATCGAGAGCTTGTCGTGCCTTGATCAATAGATCCAACGAAGGATTCAGTGCTGGATCGTACCGCCATGTCTAAGGTAGGTTCAAGTTACACCCTGAGGAGAATAGAAATGTCTAATATCAGTGGAAAACTAATTAAGGAAAGTCTTCGAAAGAAGTTGGTTGTATTTATGTTTCCCGTGGTTTTGCTTCCCCACGGGGAAGCTGCTTACCCTAATTAGGAAATCCAACATGTGTCGTTTCTCGGGGTAAGTCAACCCCCGTTTAATGCCATGGCTATTGCGCCGAGATATCTTTACCACTCACTCCGCGGTAATGTCGGTGAAGCTTTAATCGACCAATTGCACTTCTCAAATGCATTCTTCCCCGGATGTACATCTTGGTCTCAATCTCAATACACCGAGCTTGCTCGGCTTTAGCGGAAGTCCAAGCGTCCTCCTCGTGGTTGACGACGCCGATGCATCATGCTATTACCATATCTCCAGGATTCAGTTGTGGGGTCTATCAAGCAAGTGTCACGCGTTCCGCAAGGGCTCGCATTAGCGATGCTCTCCAAGGAATTGTTTGCGTTTCATTGGCACCGACAGGACCGAAAGTTGGTGCTCCACGGTACTCCTTTATCTCTGTGTCAACATTTATAAGTGTCATGAATTACCCCAGATTCCATGCTGCTCTTGCAGATACCACGCAGATCAATACAACGGCCTCCACTGCACTCCATTCATAGTATCTTTCTTTCCGTTAAGACTTGCAGCCATTTTCTTCATTAGTTGACATGACGGTCGAGCAGCGCTCTGAAACTTCAGAGATTACCATTGTTAGCGAGATGGGTATCCCTTCTCCCCTACCCAAAGACGGCCCTGTCGTACATCTCGAGAAGATTCCTGGACCTGCCGAGACGGCGCTAGATGAATTCTCCTCGGATCGTCTACTCTGGAGCCGCATCCGCAGCACTATGCGTGATCCCTTTGCCGAATTCATGGGCACATTCATCATTCTCATGTTTGGTGACGGTGTAGTGGCCCAGGTGGTTCTCAGTAACGGGCAAAAGGGAAATTATCAATCGATCAGTTGGGGTTGGGGGTGAGTTTTGTCCTTTTTGCTCTTGTTCCTTTCTCTCTTGCCAACTTGTTGCTACACAGTCCATTTACGGCCTATGGTATGCTAATGGAAGTGAATTGAACACAGTCTTGGTGTTATGCTAGGTGTATACACGGCCGGTATCTCTGGTGCTCATCTCAACCCTGCCGTGACATTTGCAAATTGCGTTTACCGCAGATTTCCATGGCGGAAATTCCCCGTTTACGCAATAGCGCAGTTTTTGGGCGCTTTCTGCGCTTCGGGCGTTGTCTATGCCAACTATAAGTCTGCTATTGATGTGTTCGAAGGCGGTTCCGGCATACGCACGGTTCCCGGGTACTCCGAGACTGCCACTGCTGGTATCTTTTGCACGTATCCGGCACCTTTCATGACTCGTACAGGCATGTTTTTCTCCGAATTCATTGCCAGTGCTCTCCTCATGTTTCTCATTTATGCTTTGACTGGCGACCGTCGTCATGGCACCGGAGCGGGTAACCTCACCCCTTTGGCTCTGTTCTTTGTAATTTTCGGCATCGGCGCTTGCTTTGGATGGGAGACTGGATATGCGATCAATCTTGCTAGGGACTTTGGACCGAGACTCATGTCATTTTTCCTGGGATACGGACCAGAAGTCTTCAAAGCTGGCGGTTATTATTTCTGGGTACGAAATATTTCCCTTTTCCTTTACTGACATTTAATTTGACGAAGACTGACGAGAAGCAACGACAGATCCCAATAGTCTCGCCGTTCCTTGGATGTCTGTTTGGCGGTTTCCTGTATGATGTTCTTATTTACACTGGTGAGAGTCCCATAAACACTCCCTGGATCGGTATGAAGCGATTGGTGCGACCACGCGTTGCTGGCAAGTGGGATTCTGCAGTATGACTGGTATGTTTAAGGCGTGTTTGAAGCGATTCGTGGGACCAGGCGTTGCTGGCAAGCGGGATTATCGGCACAGGCACAGGCACGGGTGAGGGTGAGGCGTGTCTGCAGCAGTCTTGTGATTCGACTTATGGTAATAGCTCTAGTAGAAAAGATGTATTGAGACCGTGCCTTGAATTACCTAGCAACTCATTACTGCCTTTCTTTTCATCTTGTAGCTACCTCTGGTACGGAGTCTCTTATACCCACCGATGTGGTGGACCTAGATCAATCTAAAAGAATTAATCTTCTGGTAACCGAAGCCCTTTGCTACATATCCACTAAAAATCGCTTTTCCTTTTTCACCCTGCCTCTTGAGAGTAGAGGTACTAAGTGGTGCGAGTACAGTATGGTCCACAGATCATTCGAAGAATGTTCTACACCATCCAATGGCTTTGACTAATCCACTACGGCAAACTCCGTCGTTCAGCTGCATGAAATACGATGTAATTCTAATAAACTCAACTACCTCGGCACCTTCCCGATTTAGGATGAACTACCTATATTCAGTAAAATTTCGCATGATCATTATCAATTAGCGTTGCAGTATTAAGGCATTTGTTAACAACTTACTATTATTGGATCTACCGTGCGTGCTATAGTGTATGAGTGGAAATGAATGATTTCTACGCATGTTGGCACTGCGGCATACTTCGGATCACTGTCCAAAAGATGCCGAATGGGTGAGACAGAACGAAACCAACGCTGGGCCCACTTTTTTAGCGCTATAAACTCTTGTCTCCTGTCCCTAACGGTGTATGTCAGCACCGAACCTCGTGATACTTCGGCGGGTCCGGTATAACCTTGTCACGAGCATGAAAGGGTTAACTAACCCTAAAAAACTAACGAGTATCCCAGGGGAAGACGAAGTGGATGTTATGGACGTAGTGTAACGTGCCCGGTGACCATGAAGGTCTCCAAGACCGTATAGCTTGAGAAGATGGCTCGATCGTCTCTTGCTATTCGACACATGTAATTCAATTACGATTATAAAGATCATCCGGTCAATTCATCAAGCTCTTTGTTCTAAAAGACAAACCCAGGGTCTGTACCAGGATTGAAACAATGTCTTCACAGCTGGGATCACCTCGTCTCTGGAAACAACTCGGTGCGGTTTCACTTGCTGCCGTAGGCGGAACGGCAGCCCTTTACCTTCTACGACCTCGAAGATCGCTCGAAGCGTATCATAACGTCCCGTCTTTCATTACACATCCGCCCAAGTTTCCGAAGATACCATCGAGGTTCGAGCAGATTGCGGCGCTGAAACAGAGTAGTGGAAATGGCGACGACAACGGTAACGACGACAATATTTACGATCTACTCATAGTAGGCGGCGGAGCGACAGGTACTGGAATTGCTCTGGATGCCACAACGCGAGGTCTGAAAGTAGCGCTGGTTGAGCGCGATGATTTCAGCTCGGGAACGAGTAGTAAGAGCACCAAACTCGTACACGGCGGCGTCCGGTATCTGGAAAAAGCGGTCAAGGAGCTGGATTACGAACAGTATAAGCTCGTGTGCTCTGCACTCAACGAGAGAAGGTACTTTTTGGATATAGCGCCACATCTTTCGCAGGCTTTGCCGCTTCTACTTCCTATCCGAAAGTGGTGGGAAGCGCCGTATATGTGGATCGGGACAAAGCTGTACGATCTCCTGGCGGGCTCTGAGGGGCTTCACAGCTCGTATTATTTGACACGAAAAAAGGCTCTCGCAGCATTTCCTACGCTAGACGGCGATAAGATCGTCGGCGGTTTCGTTTACTACGACGGTCAGCACAATGACTCCCGCATGAACGTGTCGCTTGCCATGACCGCGGCAGCTTATGGAGCCACGATTGTCAACCATGCAGAAGTCACAGATCTCAAGAAAGATAAGAGCGGTAAACTGTGCGGTGCCACTGTGCGTGATGTTCTCACCAATGATGAGTTTGTTGTCCGGGCACGGGTAGTCGTCAACGCCACTGGCCCGTTTGCGGACGACCTGCAGCAAAAGGACAGTGGCAAAGAATCGCAGATGATTATGCCCAGTAGCGGTGTTCACATTGTACTACCGCGATGGACGGGCCCGAGTAACATCGGTCTCATCGAACCGTCGTCGGACGGGCGAGTACTCTTTCTGTTACCGTGGGAAGGGAAAATGGTTGCGGGCACGACTGACCACGCATGCAAGATCCAGCGGGACCCCATACCTGCTGAACAAGACATCAACTGGATTCTAAAAGAACTGAATCGTTTGCTTGATCCGCGATTCAAGATTCGGCGCTCGCATGTCTTGGCCAGCTGGTCTGGTGAGTTTGTTTCCTCCCCTTCCCCCTTACAGAAATTAGCAGTATGCTAACCATGATCTATTAAACACAGGCATCCGACCATTGGTTCGAGACCCTGAGGCGAAAAACACTGAAGCTCTAACGCGAAGTCACTTAGTGTCCATCTCAGATTCGGGACTACTCACCTGCGTCGGAGGAAAATGGACTACGTATCGAGAAATGGCCGAAGACGCTGTAGACACCGCGATCCAGCAGTTTAAATTGAAACCACGACCTATGGCTCATCCACCAGTCATCAGCGGTCTGCAGCAGACGTCACCAGTGGACGTGATTCTTGATGGCTCATGTGTCACGCACAGGCTACGTCTCATCGGCGCCCACGGCTACTCACCGTACCTGACGGGAGATCTGATGCAGAAATTCCAGCTGTCGTCCGACGTGGCCGACCACCTCGCCCATTCGTATGGCGATCGAGCCTGGGAAGTTGGGTTGCTCTCATCACCAGCATCAGAGGAGGGACACCATATTGCAGGTTCATCGTATCCCTATGTCGACGGTGAGGTGCGCTACGCTATTCGCAATGAGTATGCTCAGACAGCACCCGATATCCTTGCTCGACGCATGCGCTTGTCATTCTTAGATGTTCGTGCTGCACTCCAGGCGCTGCCTAGGGTCATTCGCATCATGGGTGAGGAGTTAGGCTGGGATGAGGCGAAGAGACGCGAGGAGTATGCTGATACAGTTGTATTTTTGCGGTCGATGGGGTTGCAGGCCGAAGATTTGGATCAGTAGCGGCAATATATGGATCTTTGTAAGGGCTAAGTGACAACACCATGATCTTATATGCATTATGATATTACCACCCCAGTAATATATACTTGACTCTTACTAAAGTGGTGCTCTACTAAGACCTTAGTAATATAATAGTAAGAGGACTTATTATAGTAAGATAACTAAGATTTTTAAATATATATTGTATTACTATGTATTATTATAAACAACAATCATAGCTATGAGACGCGTCAATGCTCTTAAATGTATCTGACACCCAAGTCCAACATCAATATCGTACGTACATTAGCTCAGGGCTCGTTCGTAGGCCCAATATAGGATTGTAAGCCTAGATTCGTAGGTGAGCGCGTGTCAACTAGATTTGGGGGATTGGAGAAACACCAAGATGAGGCCTCATACGGAGGGGCGCGCGCTAACAACAACAAATTAAACATCAGGCGTTGTACGTATGCTAATATTTGCATATTAGCGCGTAATAACAGAATAAGGATTCGCTTACCAAATTAGACACCAAAATAAGGCCTTATACGTGAGATTGGTGCGTTGTACGCAGTTGCGTGTAGATTGAGGAGTAAGCACGTAGGATATATATATATTTGAATAGAGTGCTCCCGTAGATAGCTTTAAGGTAGTTGACTAAACTAGTCATATTGATATGTTGCCTAATTAAAAAGGTACATAATGAATTAAGCCTGTAAGAGCACCGTAACTATTATAATAAGACAATATGCTGTGATCTTACGGACGTGATCTATCTGTTATAAGTCTATCATAAATCTGTTGCAGCACTAGATTTACAGTGACGAGACGACCATTGTAAGACCCGGGTGATGGTTTAGCTGTCTGCAAAGGTATGTAAATACTGGGTGACAGCACCAATCCACTAGGTATTTGCCGCTACTGATAAGTCATAAATTTGGAATGCTTTCTTACCTTCTTCTCCTGCAATTCTTGTATTAATTTCCCCCAGATATACTTTTGGGATGTAATGCATAGAGGATAGAGAATGAATATACATAGTCCTCAGGGGATCAATCCAGATCAATCCAGCAAATTTCCTTCGGTTGAGTACATATGCTAAGGTAAAATTAGACCCAGATATCCGGGCCTTGGATGAACAGCTGGATCGATTTCCGACTAAGCTACAAGGCCTGAATATATAGACATCTTTGATGAAATCCAAATAAGGAATATGAATTCATCTTATTCTGTTTAGCTATGAAGGGAAATTTGACGACATAAAACTTTCCTTTGCCGGCGTCGTGCCGTCAATATTTAAAAGCGAGGCGTACAGATTTGGATTACTCATCATCGCCGCTGGTAAACGGGGGTAATTGAAGAAAGAGAACACTTCAAAATACTCCAATTCTTCCGGCGTCACTGATCTTTTGGGAAGAGTACCTGTTGCCATCGATTGTCGTTGCACTGACGTAGCGTGTATTTCGTAAGCAGTTCTATCTATCATTAGATTTCGTCGATAGAGCTTTTTCGCATAGAGAAAACTCACCTTCTCATCATTGCTAATGCTTTGGAAGCAGAAGAGATTGACCCAGTCAAATCCGTCCAGTTGAGACGCGCTCGTTTCCACATCTGGTCCAAGAGTTGCGCGTAATGCCGTGCATGTCCCCAGTAACGGCCGATTAGACCCAGGATGTAGATAAAAACCTCGCAGTTAGGATCGGGCTCGACGCCCGTACTTGCCGAGTGAACCAGCAAGAGACGACAAGCAACATACAACGCGAAAGTGAATGGTGGACCCAGCAGATTCAGCATCCCCGTGTTCAGCACGTCCTTCGCTATCTCACGCAGACTGTCGACTGTACTAAGACAGCGCTTCGACGCATCGTAAGACGGATTGAAGATGTGTGATCGAACCGTGGGATAAGCAGCACACGAGTGAAGGCGTACCACGCACGTCACAAACACCGCATGAAGCGTAATCCAGTTGGCAATCTTGCTTGTTGGATCCGAATGACAGAGCTGCGAGACCTTGCTATAGTCGTCGGGCAGATTGCTGAGCCATGCATTTAGTTCGTCATCCAGTTCACGATATCTATTGTGCCACTGTTCGACTTCGGCTATTGAGCAAACATCTACCGGAGACTCCAAAAAAGTTCTCACCCGACTGAGAATGCTCGTCACCTCGCAGTGATATGAGAAACTGCCCAGATTTTCCGGTCTGTCGGGGTTGGTGTTCGCGCGGCTTGTTCCGCTGAACCAGCGCGTTTCAACTGGTTGGTTCTTGGAGAAAAGATCATATCTACAAGGAAGGTAGCGATGAATCCAAGATTCCGGTAGAACTACTTCAGATCCTGAAGCCACAGCAGCATATCGTTCCATGATATATATCATCCAGAAAAGACGACGACGTCCTTCTTCTTCGATCCACGAGTGAGGTTGAGGCAAGACAGTTTGGCGCAGTTGGCCCGGGGACGCGTCATCAGGAATTGAGCTCGAAAGATATATGCTGGACTCGACGTGGAGATTTAACTGCAAAGCCATCCGAACAACCATCGCCAGCAGGAGACTGCCTTGTGGCCCATCCGATGACCCCAGCGAGTCCCATGTGAGAATCACCAAAGCTTGCAGCGACTTGATCGAGGTGTTTTCCGTTGCATAGAGAATCACCTTGTCCTTGGCCAGGGAATAGTACTTCCTCCGAACCTCCGATGTCAATGATGGATCTTGACTGAAACGCAGGGAAATTGCCAAAATCGCGGCAAGGGCCACGTTGTCCGCCTCGTCAGCCACAGAAGTGCTAAAGTAGCTATCGAATGTTGCTCGTCGATCCAGTATGGGACACCACGTGTTGATATGCTTGAAATAAAGGTCCACAAGGTTGTACAACAACTCTCCACGCGGCAGCTCTAGGTTCTTGATGGAGTCAGGATTAATGTGGTCTAATGATCTGGAGCGGTGGTTTATGTCTGGTTGAGCAGGAACCAGTTCCGCTGTGCGCAATGTCTGCAGTGGTTCGTCACTTCTACTCAGTACAGGGAATATACCATCAGCTATCTGTACAGGCGCTGTAATGGAAGTATAATTCTCTTGATCGTTCAGAAACCTCAGGGTTTCAGCTGACGTCACTGGTGGCAGAGGTTCGCCGTTGGTAACCCGTAAGGGCATGCAATCCTCAATCTGGCGGCTGAGCGACTGTAAAACACCTTCGATACGGTTGATCTTGGTCTCCAGCGCCCGTACGTGACCCGCACGAAATCCTGGCTTCTGTCGCTCTTTGTAGATACACGTTCGTCCACGTCGTGAACACCATCCACAAGCTGGCTCGGCACGATCACATCGGACCTTCCTGGCTTTGCAAAGCTCACAACTGGGCGATCATCAGTACTACGCAGTCGCAAAGCAACTACCGACGAGGAGAAGACAACGAGAAACGAAACTAAAAAGGCAATGGAAAGGTTTGGGTGACAGGACGTACGCTGTGATTGCCACCGGCCGTTTCGGATCTATCACAATCTGTTGTTCGTTTACGTTGTTTCCATCAATTCCCAGACTACTGCCTGGGAAGGGCGACTCTGCTGTAGCTGCTTCACTGGCCTCATCGCTTTCCATTGTGGGATCGCTCTCAGGTACCCATATAGCTTCTCGCGTGGCTATTTCTCCATCCGCCAACCGGTGGAGATATTGATGCGAAGTTTTCAAAAGGAGCATTTGTTTGATGTTATGCACGGGACGACTTTGTCCGAAGGAGCGAGCAAAGATTGCAGGACGGGTGGGATCATGTCATGCATTCTAAACATCTGAAGGAGCCTTTTCCCGAGTCAAAACGCCCAGCAGATGCCAAGTACTGTGCCACAGACAATGCGGAGTACTCCAGACAAAATTCCTTCGAGTCTTCGAGAACAGCGCTGGCCTTTCGGCGCGTGTCCATCCGAAGCGTCGGGAAATTGGGCCAGTCACAGTCCAGCCAGGGAGCCTGGTAAGTTTCTGCTTTGGGGAGCCTCATCCTTCGTTGCTTCGTGGCTGGCATTGGCGGCGTAACGGTGACTTTCAGAGGCGTCCAGCCATACGAAGGAGACCATTTAGATGAGCCAATCGTGTTGCTGAATTGAGTTGGTTCATTTTTCACTAGTCCGTGCTGTGCCATGCCCCATTGGCTGCAGAGGGTTAAATACCACCTGGAAAATTGAAAGGTGGACGTGTATCTGTAGAGTGGCCAATTGATCGCTTAAGAATTAAGAAAAACACTAGAGGATACTAGTACGTACCTAGTTAGACTAACATCAAAATACGTACACAAAATTCTAACTTGGAGATACTAGGCGATGTACACATGGTCCAGACTCCGACGCGGAAAGCACCGGCTGTTGGAACTAACTACTGATTTGATTGACAGAAACCGTATCCGGAGTCTCTCCGATCGTAGGGTAAGTCTTGTCTAATTGAATAGCTAACTCAGTATAGAAGTTTTCTACATCTATCTATACTACGAGTAGCTTAATAAATTTTTAAATAGGATGCACGAACTTTATAGTAGATCCGAGGCTATCCGGAGTAATACTAGCAAGGATACTTATAGTATATCATTGTATTATAGCTAAGCCTTAAGGAGCTTTCGTAGAAGATATATAGTTAGGATAAAGCTTAGGATCCAATATCCTTATTCCGAGATTATCTATGCCTCTTAATTGTTGTTGGTTTCCGGTACGCAGGGTTTTCTACTACATATGGAAGGGTTAGATAATAAAAGTTAAGACTAGAAGCTCTAAAGGTTAATTTAATATAAAGAATCTATATTCTAGTAGTTTCTCTACGTATATGCCTAGTCCTATAGGGTAGACTGTAGTAAACACAACTACTAACCGTACTCTAAATCCTAGCCCTTAATGTCACTCTCCATTAGATCACTATACCTATCGTCCTTGTTCAAAGGCACCACCCACGTGTACAATATCGCAGGCCGCTCTTTCATCTCAAACCCAGCGCTTATGCCTTCCCTCAGCCGCTCCCAAAGCTCCTCGTGCCCAGAAAACGGAGCAACATGTTCCACGGTGAAGTTGTCAGCGACCGCCGCGACGGGAGACCCCGATCCAGGAGCATCTGCGTAAGGCCCAGCGCGGTGCTGCTAATCTCCATAGGTGCGACCTGGAGCAGCATGTTGAGCGGTTTTGGGAATTTGGCACCCTCAGCGTTCAAATCGCTCCACGGTCAACGAGCAGCTGTACGATGTCCCCGATTGAGGTCCCTCTATCGCCCGCGGTGGACCTATTCCACGGATACCGATCCCGCAAGAGGAACGACAATTCGGACTTTCCCACCGTGGTGTTATACGTGGCCGCATTCGGAAGCTGGGACTTTTCCCGCGCCTCCTTCCTCAGTACCGCCTGATGGATATCCCGGATTCGGCCGATGGCCCTGTGGAGCGGCGTGCCGTAGTACGCGTGTTTGAAGTTGACATCGGCGCCGTGATCGAGCAGTGATTCCGCGAGATTTAGGTTG
This sequence comes from Talaromyces pinophilus, assembly GCA_001571465.2. Classification (NCBI taxonomy): domain Eukaryota; kingdom Fungi; phylum Ascomycota; class Eurotiomycetes; order Eurotiales; family Trichocomaceae; genus Talaromyces; species Talaromyces pinophilus. The sequence goes on along the minus strand of CP017344.1, from coordinate 70,242 downwards.
GCCTTCCTCACAGCGCCATGCAGCATGGTTTCGCCCTTCTTGTACTCAGAGTCGATCAGGCTAGCTGACTGGAGACAGCCTAACACAAGCTGAGTCCCTGCTCCTGGCTGTCAAAGGTCGAAATCCGGGGGTACTTGCAGCCAGTGGCCTTGGCGGGCATGGCTCTTTGCGAATTCCAGTAGACGGAGAAGTTTCTCTGAGGAGCCTTGTACTAGGGCTAAAGAGAAGGCGTCATAACCGCAGTGGCCTTTGGCGTAGGGATCTGCACCTCCTTCGAGAAGTTGAAGAAGGATTTCCACAGACACATTACGGAGAATGCTCGCTTCAATTGCAGACTCATCGTATCCCTCAAATTTCGGATCCGCTTCCGCTTCAAGCAGACAGTGGATCGTCATTCTGTAGTTAGACCCAGGACGCTGTGTGTTGGGTTCCTCGTCATGCGAGAATTCCATCCCATCGCCTTGTGCCATGACGGGAGCGTTCCCGAAGACCTCTTCCAGCATCCCTCTTTTGACATAGTGCGGATCCATCTCAGTCTTAGGATCTGCCCCGTGCTCCAGCAGCAGTTTCACCATGGCTGCCTGGCCGTTTCTCGCGCTCCTGTACAGTAAATGTTGCAACGACTTCGTCGTGTAGAACCGTGCCCCGAGGTCCAATAGCCGGCCCGCTACATTCCATTCTCCAGAAGCGATGGCCAAAGCCAAGGGCGTGTATTCGACGGATATCTGTCCAATACCTGCCAGTTTGCTTGTCAGTGTCCCACTCGGACAGGGAGTCAATGGCGTCGAGATGAGCGGCGTTAACAAGTGAGAGCAACCTGTCCATGACTTCCTCGTACGCGCTCTGTGGGATCGTAATGTCCCCTCGTTTGAAATAGGCGTGGATGTACCACTGGTCGCTCCCGACGCTGTCCCACATAGAGAGGCGATGAAGGACGGTAATCCCCATCCCATTCCTGGCATCCACACCGCACCCCTTCCCATTCAGAAAGTTTATGAGCCTCACATCCCACGATTTGCAGGTCATGTGGAGTGGCGTATTTCCATCGTTGTCGAGGGCGTCGAGCGAGGCGCCTCGGGAGAGGAGAAGTCGACACAGCTCAACATTTGCATCGGCGTCGACGGATACCCTGCCCGCTCCATATTCGAGTAAGGTATGCAAAGGCGTCCTACCTTTCTTATCCACCGCATTGACATCAACCCCTTTACAATCCAGTAGGCGCTCAATCATCCCTCTGTCATTTCCCATGCACGCTATGTGCAGAGGCGTCATATTCCCCCGTCCATCCGCAGCATTGATATCCGCGCCCGCCACCAGCAGTGCATCCAATATGCGACCTTGGCCATTACAAAGGGCGACCTGTAGATATGTGAGATCCCCGTAGGCCACGCTGTCCCGACTCAGATCCAGCCCCAGATCCCGACTGAGACGCAGCAGCGCCTCCACCATTGCGTGATTCCCTTCCTCGATAGCGTTATGCAGCATCCGCTTCCGAAATGTCTTCAACGGCGACTTGCGGTGCTCGCCGCTCCAGAACCCGTAGTCGGATTTCGACATGGCGGACCAGAGGTCGCGGACGGGCGGCTCTTGGGCCCAGATACCTGCACCGGCGGGGTTCGCTCCTCCTGCTTTCTTGTTGTAGTTGGCGTCGTCTGCGCCGCGGATTTTGCCCAGGTGGAGGGCCTCGGCGCCGCCTAGGATGGAGCGAAAGGCGGCCAGGTCTTCTATCTTTGCGGCGTGACTGAGGGGGCCTGTTTCTTCGTGGAGGGAAGCCATGATCGATTTTGCTTGCGGGACAGTGAGGGCTTTGAGGGAGATGTTCTTGCTGCTGCTCATCGAAGACGGATTTTGAGGCTGGGGATTCTGATTCATGTGGTGGAATAAGAGGTCGATGCATTTTTCGTGGTGGGCCGAAATGGCCCAATGAACGGCCGTCCAGCCGTTGCGGTCCGCTCGATAACAGTCTGCACCGTGGTCTAGGAGCGTGAATATGGCTTGGTCGTGGCCTTTGAATGCTGCCCTGAAGAGGGGAGTCCAATGTGCGGCATCGGGAGCGTTCGCCGATGCTCCAGCTTGGAGTAAGGCGTGCACGATCACGTGGTGGCCCATGGACGCTGCCCAGTGCATCGGTGTCCAGCCGTGGGAGTCGGGAGCATTGATATCAGAGAGCGCCTGGGGATTGGCTTTCAGCAGGTCATGGACCAGCTCTGAGAAGCCCCAGTAAGAAGCCACATGCAATGGCAACTCGGAATGGGGTATGTCGCGGAACAATAGGCTGCAACGTCCAGCTCTCTGTGCGATGCGTGCGATATGCAGGACCTGCCACGAAGCTCCTCGCAGAGAATTGTCGCGAAGGAAGTCCACAAGCCTCGCAAGGCACTGCTTTCTACCGCCCTGGCGTGGTAGCCGAAGAAGTGCGCAGCGTAATCGAGAAAGGGGAGGTGTTGGAGCCTAGACTGCAGGTCCTCAATCTTTTCGCAGAAACCCTCGCGCATTGGCTTGACGGACAAATAGGTCAGACACGTCTGCGATATCAGCAGGTTTGGCTCGACGTCATGAACGATATCCGTCGCCCGTACGAAATTCATGGCAGTTTCATGCACCATGCCCAGAGTGCGATCGGCCTTGGACAGCACGACCAAACCAAGGCAACAAGATAGGAGCGACCTCGCACTCTCCACATTCTCGGGATCAATCTCCTCCTCTCCATCCTCTGTGGCCAGTGCCTGTTGCAGTTCCTCGAGTGTCAGGGGCCGTTTGGTATAGCAGATCCACACCATGACCTTGACCGCCAGCGTTTTACGGCCAGCATTTTGTTTGGCGATGCGCTCCATCGTCCTTCCATATACCTCTTTGTAATCAACAGGCGGCGACTCGAGAGCTTGGCGCATCTTTTTGATGGTTGTAAGGCTAGTTATGTGGTCCATGACCAGCCGTGCTAGCAGGAAGCAGCCATCGACGTGATTTACCACTGCAGAGGTCAGGTCGGATTTGAAGGACTGCGGCATGAGATCGTAGTCAACTTCGCTCTCTTCTTGTAATCTCCAGTCGATATAGTGCTCTAGGTCGTCTTTTGTAGCTGAGATCTCAACATGCGACGACTTATCGAAATGCTTGCGGATGTCGGAAAAAAGCCATCCAATGTCTCATTGCATCGTTCCGCGCTGAAGAAGTGGTATGCGACCGCTCTCTGGCTTGACGATGACGCCGTATCCAAATCTTGAGCGACGGCAGCGGAGAGCACGGTCTTCCCGGTGTCGGGCCGTCCATATGCCCAGAGAAGTCCTTCTGCGCCATCTCTCCACGCCAAATACTCTTTGCAGTTCAAGAGGTGCGATCCGGTTCCCTCACATAGCTTCTCTATGAAAGTGCTGAGCGGAGCAGGAGTGAAGGAGGGGCTAAGCCAGTTTCTCAGTTCGTTTCTCTCTTTCGCGGAGGTCATGGTTCGGAGCTCCTTGAAGCCGGCAACAGAGACGTTGCTGCATTACTCATTAGTCCCGGCATCTGTCTACGATACCGTAGTCCCCAGTGCAAGCTACTCACAAATGGTCTGTCGCCAACACAGACGCAAAAACGGCGTGGAATCGATGCAACACCTCCACCGTCTCCTTTATCTCCTTCTCCTGGAACGGCCACACGAGCACGCCTAGTTTCTCCGGACACCATGCTCCGACGCTTTCCTCTCCAACACGACCTTCACCTTTTCCATCCGCTTCTTGCAGTCTTCTATCACCATCTTTGATATCACGGGCTGGCGAGGGTCAATAATGTCGTCGAGCCCATCGATCTGAGTAGCCTGTCGCAGCAGCAGAAACACCGATGTCAAGGCCAAAAGCTCCTGGATGAATAAGGCTTGGTTGTCCGATGCGCTTTGTAGAGCGGAGAAGTAGTGGTAGCTGAGTTGTGAGATCTGGATGGTGAGACCGCATAAGCCGGCGATGCTGGCTGCTATGCTGAGGGGGTCGGCCATCGCGGACAGGTCTGAGAAACTGTCTAAGCTCTGGGGCCGCTTTTGCTACTACAGTTATCTGGAAAGGAAGGGGTGGAGAGGGTGTGCATCAAGCTGGACTTCCCCGCCCTTACACGTGACTGCACTTTTTCAGCCTCTATGCAGTTTGATGTTTTCAGAGCTTTTTCAAATCAAGACGGATTATCGGCAGTTGGATCAAGGGTTGATTGGCAAATTAGATTTTCGAAACTTAAAACACCATTGCACGGTATGTGGAGGCATGATGGGATCTCCAGCCTCGACCGCAGCGTATCTTCTTTATTCTCCAGTATGGAATGAAGCTGCGGAACAGTGCCTGCGCAATGTTCTTGAGAGGCCTGGATCTGGTGGAGATGCACCCAGTGGATTTCCCACGCCTATTTTTGAGTCTTCCTGGACAATGTCAGCGCTACTGGCAAGCGGATATACAATTGAAGATTTTCCAACTGACGACACTCAAAATATCACCATTTATCTCCTACAGGCATTTGAGACGCAGGACGGATTACTTGGGTTCGCTCCAGGTTTTGTGCCAGATGCAGATGGCACAGCCCGAACTCTCCTCGCCCTATCACAACTTGGGGTCCAAATTGACCCATCCTCATTGGTAAAGTATTTTGAGGCTCCAGATCACTTTCAAACCTACAAGTTAGAGCGGGATCCAAGCTTTAGTGCGAATGCTAATACGCTGTGGGCTTTGCTGAAAGCCCCAAACCGTACAGAATTTGTTTCTCAAATTGAAAAAACTCTCAGATCCCTAGTCTCCTGTTGGAAGAGCGGTGAGCTACGTGATAAATGGAATCTTGCACCTGAATAGTCAAATGCTTTTAGCAAACGTTTTGTTTGAGGTCATCACAGTATGGAGTGAAGGGCAGTTGGCAAATCTTGTCACATCAGACATCCCGGTTATCTTTTGTCAACTGTTTCTAAAGACCCGAAATGGCCAACACAAAAATGGTTCATCGCATAATTCGGTAGAAAGAACCGCACACTGTCCTTCTTCTCGCGTATATCTCAAGACTACCATGGCCATCATCGCTTCGGGAAGTTGCCCACAGCCCATTGACAAAGGGAAGGAATATCTGACGCGACATGCGGATGACTGGTCAGAAGGCGATTACATCTGGATCGAAAAGGTAACTTATCGACTGCCTATACTTACTAAAACTTACTGCCTCGCTGCGATGAAAATTTCAACGGAAGAAAGCACGTGGGATGCCAAAGTTGAAGGAATATTCGATATACCCGATAAGAAACTTGAGACTCCGTCGAAGTTCCTTGGACGGCTTATGGAAGGTTACATCATCAGGGAATACCTTATGCAAGTTACAGAAGGTGCATGAATGACGACTCGAAAATCGTGCTGGGGTGACAACTAACTCTAGAATATCGTTAAATAATTAGCCCTAAATGTCAAACCTTACATATAAGTGGGTTATCAATCAGCAGAAATAGACACCGAACCACACCTCAATTTTTAGCTGATCGCGCATCGAGGATAGTGGATGTACTCCGACACTACCAAGATGTATCGGTGTATCGTAACATGTATTTCATTGAAAATCATTCGCTAGGTATTGTTGTCAATGACTAACTGTATTTAATCATTGTTCTAGTTAAGTCTCAATTGATTCACTGATCAAATCCGTAATTCTTTAAGATGCTAGGTTCAGTAGAAAAATGCTTACATTCTGGAATACTGGGTGATGAACATAGAGGGATAATTAAGAGTAAAATTTGTGATCGGTAGTCGATCAATATACGTATAGAAGTGATTAATGGATAGTACTGGCACGTGCATCAATGGTTAGACGTGAAGCTCAAGAACAAAGAAAGATGATACGACCTGAAACAGTTAGGTGCAGCATATCTGTGGATGTTATCCCACTCTCGCGGGACCTTGTTGTGACATAAAAGGAGCCTTGGCCCAGCTCAGTCAGCATCGTCATCTTCTATTTCAAGTCTAGAGCAATCTCAACTTCACCGATTCTAACAGGTGCACCATGAAGCCTACTCTTTTCATCATCCACGGTGGCTGGCATGTTCCCGAAAGCTACGAGAGGCTCATCTCAGCACTAAGGGCTGACGGCTATGAAGTCCATTGCCCACGACTGCCAACCACCAACCAGGTCTGCCAACCCTTCCGCCCTCCCCGGCAACTCTCTACCTATTTGTACAGCACCGCAGTTATTTTATCTGGCTAACACCGCCTCCTAGAGCCGACCGCCTAATTCTGATCTTTACACTGACTCGGATTTCGTGCGCTTCTACGTCTCGAGTCTTGTGCAGGCTGGGCGCGATGTGGTTGCGATCTTGCACTCATACGGCGGGCAAGTAGGCAGTGATGCGCTCATTGGTCTTGGAAAAGCAACCCGAGAGAAAGAGGGTCTCTCGGGGGGAGTCACACACCTCATCTACGTGGCTGCGTTCGCGGTGGCTGAAGGCGTAGGTATGATGGACAAAGTTCGCGAATTCGGCCATATGAACCTAGTGCCGATAGCATTTGATTTTGCTGAGGACGACACTTGCCTGAACAATGACCCGCGCAACCTGCTGGTCGGCCCTAGTGACCTTGCCGAGCAAGAGGTGGACAAGTACCTGGCGACGCTTGTCCGCTGGAATGGCAAGGCGATGTACTTGCCTATCCGCCATGCCGCTTGGCGTGACATTCCTGTTGCCTACATCCACTGCACCGCCGATATGACAGTGCCGTTAGACTACCAGAACAGCTTTGTTGCAGACATGGAGAAGGCTGGCCGGCCTGTGCGCACATTTGAGCTGGCGACGGGACACTCCCCTAATCTGACAGCCACCGCTGGCGTGGTTAACGCCATTAACCAGGTTATAAATAGCTAGATGGGATGCATTGGGATTCCTATGTGGTGGCAACAAATCGTGCCCTGAATTGATTATAGGATGAGGTCATACATTACCACTTCTTTCAAGAATTGTCCCTATCTCGAATGATCGTGAATGACCTCGAATATGTCCTGGATCTGGGCGTCGAATGGCCGTCTTCCCTCCGTTGATCTCTGCATGTGCTTATATTCTACCACTTCCGAGATTAGTTATGGTTGTGGCATAAGCAATCGAATCTTTAACAGTATCTGGTTAATCTACATTGTCAGAGTAAATTATCATACAAGACTCACTGTAAGGCTTGGCACTCATAGTAGCTCTCTATCTACTGGTTCATTGATACAGCGTTATAAATACCTGCCACATTAACCACATCCTACAGCAAAAAACGCCACGAACATCAATCACCGAATGAGAAGCCTTGTTAAGCCAACAAATCTGTAAGCGACAGAAACGTATTTTATGTATCGGTGAACCAGTGTCTTTAGGTAGATCTGTGGATAAATGAAATACACGCATCAACGAGTCAATTTCGTACATGCATTAGTGAATCAGGGTCTAGCCAGCCTCGGCGACTAAGCAACTCGTAGGACATGCATCGGTGGTGATCAGTGGGGACAAGTGCTAAGCAGCGCGTGTATTTCAGTGTACACGGACCACACGCACTACTGACAACAGTGCCACAGTTTATTCTCCGATACAGAAATATACGTTTAGAAATGAAGTTTTTACAGGTTTTCAGCCAATTAGATTACGAGAATTGTACAGATGGAAAAGGGAAAAAGTGGAGATTTGATTTTTAGCACGAAGCAATAACAAAACCTGGTAGTGGCAGTGGCAGCAGCGGCAGCAGTACGGCAGTCTATAGGTCCGTTCCGGACAAAATTCGTATTTGGATTATAGTATATTGGGCCACATTTAATCTAGTATAAGCACGCTCAATAATCATTGGTTAGAGGCGATTTAACCCTAACTCCAGAACATCTCAGGCCTTAATTTGCACTTTAAAAACATATACTAACTAGGCCTCAATTCGCACACTAAAGCGTACGCCCATTAAGCCTAGGTCGCGCTGTAAAGCGTACGCTAATTAGGCCGTGATTCATATATGCCCAGACCTTCATCAGATTATTGTCGGTTCATGAGCGATAACCGGATCCGGTAGTACGCATGTCAACCATCCCTCTCAGTCAAGGGCAACTTCCTTGCGCTGGAGGCAAATTTATGTTACACTGGCTCATATCTAGTTGTTATGTGTATGCTAAGTATAGATGATATAAGACCCCGGTTGTACTTGCATAAGGTAATCGGACACCACAGTGGCCGGAGAATGCCACCCAACATGGCCAGAGATATGTTTATGAGTGGATTTTATGCTTCTTATTCCCCGTCCAGGATGGCCATAATATAATCCTGACATGTACATATGTGTCGTACGACATTAAAATCGCGCAGCATGTCGCTGTTTTAGGAAGGGGTCTAGGGTTGCGGAGGGTACACATCCTGTGTCTAGAGCGGAAGTCATTTGTACCTAGGCTGTTCTTTTGTGGTTCAAACCCCGCGCGTGTCTAAAAAGTATTAAGTACTAGCTATACCTTCCCAGACATTGGAGTAGTTGCCTAAAGGACAGTCCGCTCACTAAGGCTGAGACCATCACTCGGTGCAGTATCTCCACCATGGCTTCAAACCCTACCGACCAGCCTCGATATGTGTTTGATAGGAACCATCAAAGAGCCAGTGTTCGGTACGAAAGACATTCATTCGATCGATTACTATTTCCAATTATTAATGATATTCATTACAGTCTCAACTATCAGCATTTTCTGATCACTGGGCTCACGGACAATCAACTACTGCACCAAGCCACGCAGGACCATTTTGATCTGACAACCCCGCATCGAGTGGCAGACATTGGAACTGGCACAGCGTAAGTTTAGGCTTGATCAACTTATGAATCGGACACCGATTTATTCTTTAATAGGATTTGGCCTATGCAATTAGCTCAACATCTGCCCCATTGGCAGATAGATGGCTTCGATATATCCGGCGATCAGTATCCTTCTGCCGCATGGGTATCTGGAAATATTAGCCTCTACGAGCACGATGCATTCCGGCCATTCCCATCGGAATATCATGGAAAATACGACCTTGTCAATCTGCGCTTTTTCATGACTCTGCTTAATGGACAAAATTTGAACCAAATGCTTCAGAACGTTATGGCTCTGCTTAGTAGGTGCATATCGCCATGTCTTCCCTTGATATTTACAACTTACAACTTACGCTGCGTAGAACCAGGTGGTCTTTTTCAATGGCTTGATATTGACGCTCCGTCAGCCAAACCCATTGGGCTTGAGCCGTCCAGTATGACTCGAACATCCCTTGTTGCAATGATGATGAACAATACACCACCAGATGCCGCTTCGTGAGTAGGACTTTCCTTGACAATCTAATCTGGCAATCGAAACTTATTTTCAGGACAGGTGGATTACTAAAAACTGCAATATGGCCACGTCTGCGGGATTTGAACCGATCGCCTATGACCAGCTGCGCTTCAACGATGTACACCGTCCCATTTGGAATCAATGTGTCATGATGGGCCTAGAAGAAGTGATTGATGGCCTTGAAAAGAGAGAGACCGGAGCTAACAGTGCCAGCGCACAGGATCTGCGTGATACTTTGGACAATCTGTCAAAGGAATTCCAACAGGGGGCTAGCATTGACACGACGTGGTTTTATTTGGTAGTGCGGAAGCCATTTTAGAAAGAAGTTTTGGATCTCCAGGCCGGGCAATATACATATTGCTCACAAAGTCGATTCTTGTGATCAGTGCTGGATTCCCTAATAGTAGAGGACAGAATATCCTTCTCGAAATATGTACCCAGCCTCTAAATAAGCTGTAACAGCATCTACGTGCTTTGAACCGCACAGGCACACTTTCAACAACTCGTAAACCAATTTCACACTTGACACCCCAGAGCCAGCTCCGCCTGTTCCCTTGCTGCCTCCCATGTGTCTAGGAAGGCTTCTGATTCGCTGGTATCTGCCAGGCGAGATGTTCCATCGCCGTAGAGAGCTAGCAACATCCAAATTCTTTTTCTTTGTGCTCTCGAGATTGTGGGCCTGAACTCCCATCTGGCGAATGGGAGTACCTGTTAATGTCCCATCCAAATTCTTTTCCTTTGTTCTCTCGGACTTGTGAACTTCAACTTCTGTCTGGCGAATAGGGCCTGCTTTTGCCGACAGACCCCTGTTGATTTAGCACCAACTGGACAGGTGGTTATGTTGTCAATCGACTTCAGCGGTACCCTAATTTATCGACAACTTGATGACCGTGCATACATGTGTACATATATTCCTCACCCCGCTCTTTACACATACTTGTCTGTCAGCTGGCGTTGAGTTCCTCCCTTCTGCCAAATCCTGCGCACATTGCCATATATTCCTGCTTGTCATTCTCCATGCTTATATAGGATAGACAAATCTAAAATATATTGGCTGCTGCCCCATGGCCGGGGTGTGCATGTCATCTTGCTCCTTGAGACTGGGTAGGTTGAGTTGCTCCAACGAAATATATTTACAATAAGAACAGCGGCTTGTCATTTTTTGAATTTCATGTCTTTGATTTCATTTTTCTTCTCTCTGTCCTGATAATTACAGTGGAAATAAGCAATAATGAACTCTCAAGGAGCAGATAACCCGTCACTAGTGACTACTTCCTTGCTGACGGTCGCAATCATTTCCCCCTTTCGGCCACCGTAGCTGTCGAGCTTCGAATCTGGTCTACTCACCAGAGGATCAGGCGACTATTTCTAGATGACTATATGATTGTCTTAAGTATGATATGCGCCCGGGGGGTGCCTATTGATGTGTATGTTGCTGCCGGACGTGGAGGTATCAATCATAGCAGCGCTCCCCTTCTTGAAGCTGCACATATATTCCTTGAGGTTACTCATCTTTAGCTTTTACAAATCGCCTGCACTTCTTGGGACTAGCTGACGATGTTTCAAGGCTCTATGGGTTGAAGTGTTTCTACTACTAGCCAGTTTGGTACTCGTCAAGGTATCAATCCTCCTCTTTTATCGGAGAATATTCGTCACACCATGGTTTAAATTTGCCGTTTGGGTTTATGTTGCGATCTTTGTATCATGGGGGGTTGCCTGCAATATAGTATGGCTAGTCACTTCAACATCAATGTAGGAAGAAAAAAGACGATTAACTTACAGACTGTAGTGCCAACTTCTTGCTGGAGACCCTATACTAGCCATCCTCCGCCCGTTGGCTGTAAATTCACTACGCTATAACTACAACAATTTCAGCATCGCATTTACTGCTATGAGCATGTGCTTTGATGTGGTCGTTCTCTGCTACCCTCTCCCTATGGTCCATAGTCTTATGATATTGACACGGCGAAAGCTCGAGTTAGTGGGTATTTTTTGGCTGGGTATCTTGTAAGCAGTGACAATTTGTTATTTCTCTGATTGATAACGCAGTTAAAACTGATAGATTTATATCAGTTGCTGCATTGCATCCATTCTCCGCTTCGACTTTGTCTACACCGAGGTCTACGCATCCACGTCCTCAAATGGGGCCAACCGGTTACGCTTCCGTAACCGCAGGCGTTAAATGGGGGAACGATTGAGCCCAGCGCTGGTGTTATCGCCGCTTGTCTACCTACGTATGATCACTTCTTCCGCGGAGGTCAGGGGCTTTCAACCGCTCTTGGAAGTTTCTGGAGCCGTCTCTCCCGCGAACATACTACCCGGAAGGTGGCAGGAAGGGTTCAGGGGAGCAAACGTCCACGGTCATCAGCAGTATCAACACATCAAAACCAGCCAACAACAGACATCACTGGCAATGGCTGGGATCTGGTACAAGTGGCGACGGAGACATAGAAATGGCAGATGCCGGCCTCGAGGAAAATGTTCCCCTAACAAAAGACGGGTATTAATGTGTATTCACATTTCGCAAAGTTTCACTCAGATGGAACGAACAGCTTCGTTTAGTGAATTCCCGAACAATGGAACAAAGCCAGGACAACAAAATATACTTTGATTGTGCTGAAGAAGCGAGGGGTGGTGGAACCATTAAGCTGTTGGTTTTGATCTTCTAATAATTATAAATAGTTTAACTCATAGGCAACAACGCTTTTTCGACTTGTTTTTGTTCTTTCCCTTATTCTCAGTTGTCAATCTACTGTTTTCTGGACTGTGATCTGCTACTGTAACCTGACTTAGTCCAGCATCAGCAGTCAAGTACCGATTCCTACGGATATTCCCTCAGTAAGAAGAAAACGTAGCCATACCAATTTCTGCTCTAGCAGTAAGTAGAGAGGCGAACACCTTACAGATTACAACTCGTACATACTATGCATACTAAGTAGGAACGTGTTGCTAGGACATTTGCATCTTCTGGCAAGTGCTGCTAATAATAGAATCCCCATGTATCGCTTTGTTGTTTGATTCTAGCCTGTAGGGTTTTAGCTGAGGGACGCGGCGGGATGCATTCTTTGCGAATGTAGTATTACGCCCGGTTAGTGCTACATGATTCAGGGAGCTAAGTATATCAACGCTGTATAGAGGCATCAAGTTCATCCAACACCCCACTAGCTCAAGTCATACACAAACGTCCGAGTAGCGCTCCACTGTGAAACTAGCGGCATTTCATGTAAGGCCCCCCATGCTACAAGTCTACTAGCCTGGAAGCGGCGTTGAAATATACTCGCCGAGCCAGCAGCCACTAACCTTAGCCTCACTGCTGTACCTCAATCTAGGCGGTTGTTCAGACCGAGACCCTGCATTTGGCGCTATGTAACGCCCCCATTGAGGAAAGAAATAAGGACTGATATACTCTGTAGACAAGGTGGATAACGCACATATTCAAACTGTATGCAAGTAAACAAGAACCATGAATCTCACTGGTAATTCATTAGTTAAGTGGAGTAAATCGCTCAACTCGTGAGGGGTAAGGGATGCATGAACTCCGATCCTGCTTATCTCATTCGTGTGTCCGCAAATTAGAAGCGAACGCCATTCGATATACATACTGTATCGCACTTGGGTCAATGAATGAGACTCCGTGAGCATGCATGCATTGTTAATGAAAGAGCCCGTGTAGTAAAGGAGAGTGTTGAACGAGCTAAGTTGATATTAGAAGAAGGACTACTATCTAATTCTTTAGTCTCTTATATAGCTTGCTATTTCAGACTTGATGGTTTCCTTCCGCGCCATAATCTACCTCACCGTAATCTGTCTGTTTTGCAACACCTCCACCCTTAGACGTGCGAATCATTGGTATTCACTCTCTTAATTCCCTGAGTCATTGGCTTCCCCACATCATCAGCCGTCATTGGCATGCAGTACTGTAAGATTACTGGCATCTAGAATCACTTGCATCTGTTTTTGATCCGTTTTATTTATTTTTTTTTTTGTAAAATCCACGGCTTCGGTGGAGAGTATGGAGTACTTATTGAAGATGGGAGCAGTCGAACAATCTAGCGACATAGGGAACAGTGGAGATGAACCCATTGCCATTATTGGCTTGGACTTTGAGTTCCCTCAGGAAGCAACGTCCGATCAAGCTTCCTGGCAGATGATCTTGGATGGAAGGTCGGCGAGCACCGAATTCTCTCCGGATCGAATGAATATCGATGCATTCTACCACCTGGACTTAAATCGTCCTAGTTCCGTGAGATGTCCCGACACCCGCTGAGATGAGTACACGATGCTAATCTCAAACAATCAGATCCCACTTAGAGGCGGTCATTTGGTCCAGGAAAATTTGGGCTCATTTGATGCCCCATTCTTCTCTATCACACCGGAGGCGGCGTGTATGGACCCCCAGCACCGGCGGCTGCTTGAGACTGCTTATCGTGCTCTTGAAGATGGTAGGTTTTGGATCTCTGTACTTCTTGTCTCTGGCCTACGGTCTCGTCAACTTTTCTAACACTGGAAAAAGCGGGAGTCCCCATCAGCAAGTGCTCTGGTTCCAATACATCTTTCTATACGGGATGCTTCACAAATGATTATCTCAGTATTTCACATCAAGACTATGATGCCGAGCAAAGACACGCTGCTATGGGCATTGCGCCTTTGATGTTAGCCAATAGAATGATCTGGTTCTACAACTTCAAAGGCACCTCGATGAATCTAGACTCAGCATGCTCCAGCAGTTTGATCGCGCTGCATCTTGCCTGCCAGGACCTCCGTGCGGGCAGCTCTGAATGGTACTATCACCATGACCAACACCTTATCATGTCGCTCTTGTGGACTGATAGTTCTTATAGGCACTCGTGGGAGGCGCAAGTCTCGTCTATCATCCCTACTTCATGAAAATCATGTCCGACTTCAACTTTCTGTCTCCAGACAGTCGCTGCTGGAGCTTTGACAAGCGAGCTAATGGCTACGCGCGCGGTAAGGGATCGGCAGTTACCTTGCTCAAGCGCTTGGACGACACCCTCCGCAATGGCGCCGTGCTGTGATCCGCAACACAGGATCCAATCAAGATGGGCGTACACTGGGCATCACTCAGCCTAGTGAAGAAGCTCAGATCGATCTTATCAAGCAACGTACCAGCGAGCTGGCATCAACATGGCTCCTACAAGGTTCTTCGAAGCACGCGCTACAGGCACACCAGTCGGTGATCCCGTGGAAGGAAATGCCATTATCACCGCATTTCGCGAGTACCGCAGAGAGCATGAGCCGTTGTATATCGGCGCTTTTAAAGCGAACATCGGCCATCTGGGAGGCTGCAGCGGCCTTGCTGGCATAATAAAGGCCATCCTGGTCCTCGAGAAGGGTATTATTCCCCCCATCGCGGGTTTCGTGTCTCTCAATGACCGGATAGACGCAAAGAAACCGCACCTTCATGTGAGTACATCCGCATAATACGACCTCGCTTTGATTTTTTTCTGACTTGGTTAGTTTCCAACGGAGGCGGTTCCGTGGCCCACTGTTCCCGTTCGTCGGGCCTGTGTAAGTACGTAGCCCTTCCGAATGACATGAAGAATGTGATTTTGATACCTCTACAGATCAATTCCTTTGGTTTTGGTGGTACCAATGCCGTTGCCATTTTGGATGATGCATACCATTACTTCAAGCTCAATGGCATCTAGGGATTCCATCGGACCCAGCTTGGTGCGTCTGAAAACGGACAGCTGGGAGGCCCGAATGGAATCCAAATCAACGGAGAGAATCAAATTTCCATTGATGGAGTGACCAATGGAGTAAATGGCCATGGAAAAAATGCCAAAAACCATACGCAAAATGAAATCAGTCACACGAGCTTTTCTGGCAATACAGAAAGGACAATAAGTGAGGTAGAAGGTTTACCGTACGAGGTGACCCCTCCCAGACTACTCGTCTGGTCCGCTTCAGACCAGCGAGGAGCCCAGAACATATCTAAGGGCTACAAAAATTATCTAAGCACCAAAGCTGTAAATTTAGATGATTTGGCGTATACTCGTATACCTTGGGGTGTCAGGAGGAGCCATTTCAAATGGAGAAACTTCAGCGTTGTTTCTTCAACAGACAGAGAAATCGAACCCTCTGCTCCAGTAAAAGCCGCAGCAAACGAAGGAGGAATGGCATTTGTTTTCACTGGCCAAGGAGCTCAGTACCTCGGCATGGCCGCCATCTTCTCTCGTATCCCATCTTCCGGGACTCACTCACTCGATCAGACCATTGTCTGCGACAACTGGGCTGTCAAGGGTCACTTTTGGACATCATATCAGGAAAAGTTGAGATAGATATTGATAGCCTTGAATATAGCCAGCCGCTTACCACGTGCCTTCAACTGGCTCTTGTGGATCTTCTCCGTAGTTTTGACGTTGTGCCCTTGCTGGTCCTCGGCCACTCCTCAGGAGAAGTTGCAGCTGCATATGCTTCTGGTGTCATGTCCTCCCATTCGGCTATCAATATTGCATATTGGAGAGGCCAGTTTTCCGCCCAACTCATCCGGCAAGTCCAAGGGCTGACGATGATGGCGGTGGGCCTCTCAAAGGAATAAATAATACCATACCTCGACCGATTGTATGAGTCTGATGAATCGCTAAATGTTGCAGTAGGCTGTGTAAACAGCCCCAATAGCGTCATATTGACTGGGAATGCAGACCAGCTGGCAAAACTGGAAACTTGGCTCAAGGATAAAGGCATATTTGCGCGGAATCTGCGTGTTAATGTCTCATATCACTCTCGCTTTATGAATCCTATTGCAGAGGACTATCGCAAAGCTATAGACGGACTTCAGATAAACCAAAGTTCAGGATTCGTTCCTACTAACCACCCCCGATGAACCGAAGTCGTGCTAGTGGGTGATATTGTTCTCCTATTCTCTTAGCATATATTACCAGTATTACCGCTATACGCCCCGATACGAGGTTACCGTAGTTGATCTAGAGTTGTCATATTCGTAACCTAGAGGTACAAAATTTACCGCACTATAATGCATTAATACATATACAGGGCGGTTACCAGCCCTACTTGGGCAAGAACATACACCCTGGTCGTTAATTTCTTGCATCTATATACTACGTAGTACACACCACATAGATAGTTAGATGGCTGAATAATACGCCACTATAATGTGCTATATCACCAAGTATATAACCGACCAGTGATATACGCAAAACCAGACCAGCCCAAGGAAATACGCACCAGGTCGATAAACGACGGGGTAATAGCTCAAGTCTTGATATAGGAGGGGAACCGTGAGAAACGTGAGGTGCCGGAAGGCGAAATCGATCCAATGCTCGTGTCGATCGGTTGCCACAATGCTAACGCTAACCAGCCAAGAATGCTTCAAATAGCTCTTAGCTGGATTGGGTCAAAGCCTTATTCTGGGTAACGGTATAATACTACTCCATTTCGCTTGTCGGACATAGCCTCTGCTGTTGTAACGGACCAGTAGCCTACTCTTCCACAAGGTAACACATTGTCTATTTCGTTCACTCTGGATTTCGTATCAAGCGGGCCATACGTGCAGGAAAAGCACATCGGACCCAGGCAGTCACAGAGGAGTATAGGTACTCCCTCAGGCCCGGCCCCCACGAGAATGGTCTCTTGAATCCTATAGGACTGGAAATCGATTTGTAACAACCTCAAAGTCCAATGGAAGTAATACAAGGTGGATCAGTGGTATTGAATGTGATACTGAGTACTATATTCAACTTTTGCCAGACCTAAGATAGAGTTGATATCAATACGCGCTTAGATTAATCTGCAGTCCTAGCGGTGGATACTACACAACACTAAACAAAATCATTATGCAACAGTTGATTATTCGCCTCTGCTTGCACATATGTAACCATAATCTCTTGTCCAGACCCTCCTAACTAGGATGGCGGCACAGCGAATGCAAGCTATGGCAACCTACGGCCCGCCTCCATTTCATTCATCCGGGATTTCTTCTCTAAGTGGACCGGAAGACCGTCATGTGCGTGGGATAAGCCCACCAATTCGTATTCGTCATCTAACTGAAAAGTAGGATTGGGCCGAGAAATGTTGTTGTTGAATGAGGTGGTCCTTCGGCCTTGGTGTTTGTGTATCCTCGAGAGGAGAAGACAGTGCTCCAGAAGTTCTTGACGGCTGGTACGTAACCGACCATGATAGCAAGACTGCCTTCAAGGACTCTACAAGAATAATATCAGTTAGGCTATAATGATCATGAGAAAAAGACTATTTCACGGGATTTGCTTACGCGCAGAGCATAGTAGCGAGAGTGTCAGATGTCTCTCCCTTATATGCTCGATACTTGAAGAACAGCGATACGACGGAGGCTGCAATAGCACTATAAACATAATGATTAGTACCTGTCGGAAATGAAATAAATGGAGGAAAGTCAGCGGCACATACAAAATACCAGTGAATAAGACAGCGGCTACTGCCAGGCTCTTGCCGGGAGCGAGGCGAAGTTGGTAGATGAGGGGCATGGGGGGAATGAAAGTGAGCATGTCTTCAGCCAACGCAATAAAGCCAGAGATCACTCTCGTCAACGCCGTTCCAGTAACGCCATACGCAAGATCAAGTTCCGTAATCGACTGCGAGCCGGGGTGACATCGCATAAACGTAGGTCCCATGACGCAAATATATGCCACGCCGGAGAAGGCAATACAGGTGTAGCAAATATATCTGACCCATTTCTCTGTACCAAAGATTTTGATATAGACTATCAGAATAGGCACTTTGGTCGCCCACAGAGTAAATGCGATGATGACCGTAATGACAACAGCGACCTACGTTATAATGATACTTAATCTGCGCTCATTCCATCAAAAGTGATGTCAATTTCTCATCATAAGGAGCCAAGATATAGATGCTGTCGGATCAGTGAATCCTGTTTCGTGAAAACTTTAGTCATAGTCTATCTAGAATTTTCGGGGCAAGACGTAGTGCTCACTTGCTTGTCGGGAGAGACCCTTCAAATGTTGTCACGGAGCAAGAAGCCACCGTACTGCAACTTTTGGAAAACACCCTCAGGGTCGTATTTGGCCGCAGTATCCTGAACCCTCTTAAGGTTGTCGGCGCCGTAGCTGCGCAGGGGTTTCTGGGAACCTGCGGCGAAGCTCATACACAAAAGTTCCAACAGAAGTCCTCTTTCCTTGGCCAGAGACTGAACAGTCTCGGCCATCGTGTTCACTGCCTTTTGTGCAGCAGCATCATCGCTGCCTTCATTGGCCACTCACAGGTGAACACCCACCCTATGGTTGTGTATCGGGTCAGCTTTCCTCGGCTATCAGGGAATAGACGGCCTTCACATCCACTTACAGCACTGCGGAACACTCTCCAGTCCCATGATGCTGTCCCCGCGATCTGTTCCAGCTTCTATACCTGACTTGCTTAGTGGCTGGATCGTATAATGCAGAACTATGCCGGCCGGAAGGGACTTGACGATCACGGCCTAGGTCTTGTAGACTTCATTATAGAGCTCCTGCGAAAATTTGGTGGGTGCTGTGCAGATAGTTCGTCTGTTTCACAGCGTTAGAAACTAGCGGGAAAAGCCCGTTTTCTTAGTGTGCTTACTTCTGGGGATCTTGAGCGCGGCCCATCGCTTCGGCCAGAGACAGTAGAGTGCCATTTGTAGTAGGAATCGCAGTGCTAATCAGGTTCGTTAGGTAAAAAAATGGGTCGAAGGCTGCTGGCCGCTTGGTTGGGGTGTCTCCATAGAGCAAACCGACAGCGACAAACCCGTTGTTGTAGTTAGTGAACAGACCAATCTTCGTGTCATTCTCCATGGCTTCCTGGACGGCGACCGTTGCCTTGTTGATTTCGACATAGTCTTCTGGATTATAAAGATTGATTGCGTATTGTACATTGATGAGAGGGTGGGTGTTGAGATCGAACCTAGTGACGATACCTGGTGTCTTCGTTAGCCATATCCTCCAAACCAAGCACAGTAATGAAATTTCCACGTACCAAAGTTAGAACCGCCTCCTTTGAGCGCGCGGTGGAGGTCGGCATTCTCGTTCACGTTTGCGTCCACAAGTCTGCCATCAGCCAGAAGGACCTGGGGACATTCCCACGTAAGCGTGTCGAAAGGTGAAAGAATCAAGCCAGGCTCACTTACCTCAAAATTCCTGATGCAATCAGCTCCTAGTCTATACAGATTGGGTAAAGCTCCCATTCCACCTTCCATTACACATTAGCTTCTAAAGTCCAACAGCGCAGAGTGGAAATAGGTAGATACCTCCTAGGAGAAAGCCTCCGAGTCCCACTTGCTGGTCTCGACCACCTATAGCAGACAAGTTGTGCTCTTGCATCCAGGCATACACCTCACCCCAGGTGCATCCGGCTCCAACTCGGGCGACTCCATCCGCACCCAGCTCCTTGGACTGGAACTGACGGATGTCGAGGACGATGGCTGCCAAGTCTGCGCTACTGAAACCGGGGTTGGGTTGTGGCCGGTGGTACGGATGGAGAACTTGGATCCCGTCTTCTTGACAATAGTGAGAGCTTCAGTGAGCTCTTGCACGTTGCTCAGATAGATATAGCCGGCGGCTGGTGTCCAACACATCTGAGACCATGGGACTGCCACTGCGGCTTCATACTCGGATGTAGCATCTGGAGTCACCGTCTTGGTAGGAAAGGCAGCCTTGAGTTGATCGAATGCGGCAGCCATAATGAGATGTATTGAGGGGTCTTGCCGACCTTTTTTACCTTTTCTTCCTCGGATAGTAATTGCGTCGATTCACTAAAGAGATAGATTTGCGTTCGTGGAGATTGAGCAGCATTGAAGGATCGAAAGGATCAAAAGACTTCAGTCCGTCCTCCACGAAAGAGCGTCGATAGTGGCGTATGGCATGCGTCCGCCCCTCACCTTTGTCGGCGATTATTCTTTGTTCCCAGAGCGGTCAGTTGCAGATGTGTTCGTCCCTGTGCCGCATTACCCCGGTGTTGGTGGTAAGAATGGTGCAAATTGAGAAAATTACACGCCCAACCCCTTTTCCTTATTTTCGAGTCTAGTTGTATAGTAAACCATGCTCCCGCCCTATGTTGATGATACTGGTCAGTTACGGATGGATTACAATACATGTTTGCCATGCAGCGAATCAAAGGTTGCGGAACCCACTTCCCCGGTGTGGTAAGGTCAAGTGGGGAATCCCTACGGGCAAGTGGGGCAGCTGAAACTTACTAGCAACTACTCTGTACTATGTACAAACTACCGGGGTGAATCAGAGTTAAGGTGAGATCCGGTCTCCACACTCGACATTAGACCGGGTCCCTGCATATATCACGTTATGGAGCGAGTTTCGCAGGCTGCAGTGCAACCATGCCAGGTGTATTATTCTGCCACAACCGACGGTCTCGAGCTGTGTTGCGCTTAGTTTGGCTTGGCCGATTAATACGAACTCGCTATGCACAGACCCCAGATGATCTTCGAGGTGGGCCTTAAAAGTGATCCCCTTATCAATACGAAGTTATAGTTTCCCGTCACGTCGCTTCCCCCCACCCTGCGGTTGGGACAAGGTGGGGGGAAACGACGTGACGGGTATATTGAATTCAGTAGCGTAATCTTTCTTGCATTTCCAAGTCATAACCTCTACACCTCGGTGGCGGTTTAATTGTTCATAGGTCCTTTTGACTGTACTGAGTTCAGGGTTTACAACGGAGACACTTGAAACAGAAGGTGTTTCCAAGCTGGCGGATTATCTTAAAATTCGACTGAAAGACAACAATGGAATCATTGGCTTTGGTAGGCTACTTTTTATCCCGTCAACTTGAAAACACCCCGGTAGTTACCCACGGTGCCTAACGAAATACAGCCCCTGGGATGCTTGCAGATGCGGATGATATTGCAAAATCAATATATTCTCCCAGTCTTCTCGGCCGCTCCACCAGTTGTGAGGCTATGTTAAAGTCATTTGAGACTTCTACCCATTTTGAGACGTATGACCTAGAGGTGAAGGAGTCTTTCAGTACCAATTGCAATGTTCTCATTGCGCTTCTTGAGTCAGGGAATTTGTCCCAACATCTCCCGCACATATCAAAAGCACAGTTTCTCCGCGAAGCGTGGTATAACGGCAAGTGGACCGATAAATTGGTACGCACGTTCTATTCCTAGTCTTAGTACCGACTACAAGCTACTCCATATGCTTACCTCACATCTCAAACCATTTCTATGATCCCTTCAAACCGGCAACAGAACAACGTCGGAGATATGCTTTTCAACGGTATAACTCTTCCAGCCCGCTTTCGGTAGATCAATCTCTGGGTCTCCAGACCAGAACTTCATAAAAACACCATGCGTCACAATCACAACATGGTTCCTCTCTTGATCCTTCAAATTTTCGGTTATTGCCGCAACACGGCACCTCAACCTTTTCGCACGCTCCTTCACTGCCTCACCATCTGGGGAATACAAGCCCTCTTTCACTTGCCAATTATCCGACAAATCTTTGAAATCTAGTCTCGGAAAAGCCACCTTCAGGACCTCAGATGAGGATCCAGAGTCGCAGGGGAGTGCGCTACGCTCCTGTAAATCTGGGTCTAAGACAAGAGTTGCGCCGTTCTCTATACCTTGCCCAGAGTCGGGATCGAAGTAGCGTTTATCGAGGGCGTTTGGAAAGGCAGCGAGGCTGGTTTGGATGGTACGCCTTAGTGGAGAAGTGAGGATTATGCCCACTTCTGAAGCATAAGGGAACGCTTGGATGAGCTGTGTAGCTTGTTGAAGGCCAAGCGGTGTCAAGCCGGGATCAAGTTGATAGAAGTCTTTAGAAACATTGTGGACAAATTCCGCGTGACGGAAGAGATGAATTTTCGAGGTCATCGTGATGAACTTTGCAAGAAACGTGGAGTGATCTATTGAAAATCCAGGCTTCGCCAAGAGAAGTACTATTCTTAAATAGAGTCGTCGATAGAGGAAGAGAATGTGGAAGCCTAATGAACCAAATTCTGTGGTATATTGCGTGATGCTATGCCGCTTCTTGAGTGGTTGATAGTGTCAAGAGTATGAGCTTATCTCCATGTTCTGGACTTGGAAATACTGACTAATCTGGCAAACTGTCAGACACGGTAAGTGGGGTTGATAAGTGAAATATGTCCGACGCCAGTGAGAGCGGACAACTATATAATTCATATCATCGAATAATATGGATGACATAACGCTGTCTTATCTTGGTGGTTTTGACAGTGGATGCGAGATTGAATATTTAAGTGGGGTTGCTGTCTGCATATGCGATCGTCTGATGCGTGTTATGTGTCACTACTACGTACTAAGTTATTTCGAAGAAGTGATGTTGGAGCTAATTCTTGGCAACTCCATAGGTATACAGATTAGCCTCTAGAAACGCAGCGATAGCTTCATACAACGAATATTGAGAATTTTCTACAGAACGCACAGTTAAGCATCATAAATTAACCTTTTATTCACTAAAAAATGCCTTTTCTAAATAGTCCTAAACTCTGCCTAGCATTATGCAGGTTGGTTTCATAACAATGGGTATTGGAAGTAGTAGTAGTAGTAGTAGTATTCTTTTACCCTGTTAGAGCGAGCTAATTATACATGCCACTATGCAGGGAAGCGCCGTGACCTGCAGGCGCGGTGGTCGTCAAGTGGCTGTAAGCAGCCACTGTGGCGCTCAAGCCACACGGATCAAACGGTGTATACATATCAGACAAACCACGCAAACCGAACGAACAAATCAAACATAAACGAATTGTGTAAACAAAAGGAAATCACATGCCAGAAGGACAAAATTTACAACGTACGGATTCTGTCGTTCCGTACGAGGTAGCGGCCTTACGATTCCGTTGTTTAACCCAATACAATGGAGCCTCGCATGCTAGTTTGTCAACTGACTATAACTAACTATTTGCCGCTTTGTTAACTAGCTCTTATATGCTTGTTAGTACTGTTTTGCTGTTTTTATAATTGCTCTTATGCGATTTTGACTTTTTGTTGTATTTGTTGCTTTACCATTGCTTCTAACTAATAGATGTGATCTCTTTCTTGTATATATCTCTGTTCTGTAGCCTTTGCTGTTTTATCAGCTGTTTTATTTTTATTGCTCTTTACACCCCCGTGACCTGGGATTCAATGGAATCTGATTCTGATGCTGTTGTTTTTATATTATTTAAGAATTCTTAGTGTAGCCTGTAGATAGGCTTGCTTTGATGCTATCTGTGGTTGGATTAATGCCTATAGTGTTGCTTGGTTGTTAGAGTAGATTTGGATTCTTTGTTTTAGCTACTTGTTTCTTGCTTGTGGTATCTGTTGTTGGCTATATTGCTGGATAGTTTTGAGAGTTATTATAATTTCCTTTCAGTTCTGCTGCGTACACTGTTGACGACGCTGTTGTCTTTAGGTATGCTTTTCTTATGATTTCTATTTTTGGGATGATTATTCCTGCTCTAATCTGTCTAATATGTCTGCTTCTATCTGTATAGATCTGTGTGTCGTCTGTTGTTGTACTGTGCGATTCGACTACCTTTTCTTGTTCTTGGATGGTTATTTTAGGAGGTATTTACTATGGTGCTTGGAGGTAGGCCTTATGACTCTTTCAATGCCCTGCTATGGATCTCGGGGGAGCTGTAAGACTATTATGCTTTTTCTAGGCTTGTACCTCCGTTGGTGTCTATCTATCATGTTGTTGTTGTGCCCTTGGTCGTTGTTCTGATATTTTTGCTGGTTGTGTAAATTCAGGTCTTGTCTGGATCTGGATTGTAGATCTGCTCTATCTGCAGTTGTATTGGTGGTAGGTGTAGCTCTATATTAAGTGCTTCTGTGGCTGTTGATCTGAATGTACTGCTGATTAGGCATGCTGCTTGATGCTGAATCTTAGCGAATTCCTGGATTGTTGCGTCATGTTGTCTGGCTGTTGTAGGGTTAAACCATGCAACGATATCGTGGAGCATTTGTGGAATCACAATTGCCTGGTATAGACGTCGTATCATTATTAAGGATGCACCCTATGTGGAGCCTGCTAGTCCTCTGATTGCTTGTAGGCTGGTTCCTACCTTGGTAATCGCTATTTCTTGATGATGGCAAAAGGTGAGTTCTGGATCAAGCTAGATCCTAAGGTAGTGTTCTGCTGTTGTTGTTGCTGGAATTGTTATGCCCTGTTGTGGTAAGGCTGTGTATCTTGGTTGTATATCTTTATTGGGATTGATAAAGTGGGTTAGTTTCTACTTTTTGTGGTTGAAGACTGATGTGTGATGCTGTGTTTAGAGATCTGCTTGTTGGCTTGCGACCGTAGTCTTCTTATATTATTTTCCTCTGTTGCTCCCTTTGTAATCAGACTTAAGTCGTCTATCTATCTTCTCGCAATGACCCTATCATGTGAGCAATCCTTGATTAAATCTGTGTTGTAGGAAAGATATAGGATTGGTGATAGTGGGGACCTTTGAGGGATGCTTGTTGTTGTCAGTATTGATTCTGAAACTCCCTCCACTATCCTTATTTTTGTGCTTTGCCTTGTAAGGAACGCTGATATCTATGGAACCAGTGCCTCTAGTCCACGCTTCTGTAGGTTGTGTAGTAGTAGCATATGTAGTGCGTTGTCGTATGCTCGTACCATATCTATTAGGACTACGCTCACTACTGGTCTTTTTTTCCCTATGCTCTTTGGATTCGGTCAATGATTCTTTAGATTACGTGGTCTGTTGAGATCCCTTGACGTCCTCCTAGGTGTGTCTTTGGTAATAGTTCATGCTTCTTTATTAGGTATGATATATGGGTTGCAATGATTGACTCTAGGATCTTATCTACTGTGTTGAGTAATGCGATTGGTTGGTATGCTTTGGGGTTCTGGTAGTCCCGATTGTCTCTCTGTTTGTGTATTCTAACTGTGATTAAACATTAAAAGTGGCTTAGATTATAGCTGGTTCGTATATATGCGTTGAAGATCTGGAGCAGCGTTTCTGCGATCTTGGATGCTTTGATGGTGGTTTGCTATAGACGATTTGGGATCCCGTTGTCCCCACGTGCTTTATCTATTAATAGCCTGTGGATCACCTGTTCTATCTCGTGTCTTGTGATTAAGAGTATATCTGATAAATTGGTAGTGGGCAAGCTGGGGTAGAAAGCCTGTTGGAAAAGCCTCGCTTTGTCCTGTATGGACTCTGTGATCTGGCCATTGGTGTGGATGGTTGGGATGATTCCTTGATTGTACGCTCCTGCTTGCTTCTGGGCCTAGTTCGTGGGATATTAGAGGCTGTGAGGGCCTTCCTTAGTTGCTTGCTGGACTTGTTGATGGTGGCTTTTATATAGTTGCTTGTTGATAAGTCTTTTCTTGTGGTTTTGGGTGATGTAGCATTGTAACTAGATTCCTGGTTGGTGTGTATATGTGAATTGGTGGTGAAGTTCTTTTGTGACCTTGATCGCGTCTTGATACTCTTTGGTAAAGCCTGGATTGGTGTATTGGTTTGGATGAGCCTATGGTTTAGAGGCATTAGTTACCTGTTTAATTGTTGCTATGAGTGTTGGTACTATATGGAGTTAATTCCCTATTTTGTTGTTATTGCTAGGTCTGGGATATCTATTAGATCTAGTCTTTTTATAAATAGCTTTATATCTATCTTTTTCTAATGCTGTCGCTTCTCTGGCGTCTTTTGTGGTATAGTGATATTGAGGATTGTTTGGATTGGCTAGTGGTCTGAATCCTGGTTAATATTATCTGTGTGTGTGCTATTTACTAGTCGTTCTAGTAGTCTATTTGAGATGAATGTTAAGTTGATTGTTGATTGTTGGTCATTTCTTTGCTATGTTATTACTTCTGGCTCTGTGAGCATCTTGATAGATATTATGTGTATTTATGATGTTTAGTAAATCCTCTGTCGTTTTATCTCTGTGTTCTAGTACCTCCTTAGCTGGAGTGGTGTAGGTTGAAATCTCCTACAATTATATGTTCTATATTCCTGTTGTTTATTTTAATTCTTTCTATCTTATTTTTTATTCTTGTGATTGTCTCTCCCTGTGGCTTATTGTATATGTTGTGGATATAAATTGTACGCTATTTAGTATTAATCTGTATAATTTGATAATCCTGTGAAATGATTGTATGTGTGATTATCTTGCTGGATTAATCTTCTTTGATATAAATATATAGATTCTTGTTGGGACCTTCTCGCCTTGTTTTGTCTTCTTGGGATAGAGTAGCTGGTGTGTAGTTTTTCCTGGTTGGTGCGTTGTGTCTGTGAACTCATTGCACCATGGTTCTTGGATTGTTATAACGTCTGTGGTTAGAACTCTTGGATCCTGGAGAAACGGTGTTATGATAGTTGCCCTCCTAGATCGTGCTTTGTTGGATCGCTTGATTGATGTCCTCTGGGTGTAGGAACTTAATCACTTTAGAGGCCTCACATTTACCTTTTGTGGATGGATTAGTCATCCTATGTGATGGATTCACGCGTCTTTTCTCTAGGTATGCTGATCCTGAGCTAGAATCTGTGTTGTAATGGTTTTTATAGATTCTGAGTTCAGATCTATAGGGTTGACTGGTATCTTGTGAATAATGACTCTTTATGTTGGTGTATGGACTGAGGCTCTACCCCTAAATGCCTCTACCCATTGGGTGGTATACTTCTGTAGAACTTTTGCTGTAGCAGTGTTAGTAGCTTGGAGATTAATGTGTTTTGATGGGAGCTATTGTGTGGTGATGATTGCTGTACTAGCTAGTGCTGGGCTGTTTGCTTTTCTTGTGGCTTCTCTATGTGCCTGTTCTGCCTGTTGTTCGGTCTCTATGGGCTTGTTTCGATGCACCTGTTTATGTACTGTCTTATTCTGGATCTTTATTATGATCTTGCTTTCCCTTCCCAGCTTAGAGGGTGTAATCTTGGGGGTTGAGGACTTGTTGTGCTCTGGGAGTGGTGTGCTGATGCTATTTTGAGATCTGCTTGCTAATCCTGGGTCTGAAGGGTATGCTATATTGCTGCGGAGTCTGATGAATCTGATGTGCTTGATTTGCTGATTTTATTCTGAATCTGTGTGGTGTTGTGTTGAATAGAATTTAGTGTTGGTTATATCTTGTCTAGTTCTCTATCATTTTTTGGAGCTATGTTTGTGAATTTCTTTATGTTCTGAATAAAGTTAAAGATAATAGGATCTCTATTTGCTTGGTTTTTTATATATAAAAGTATCTTATGCGCGCTTTTTATGAGCTTGTTTATATTGGTAAAGTAGTACTGTGGCTGTGATGGAATCTTGGCACTGCATGCGGGATCTGTTGTTGTAGACTTTTTAGTTATGGCTGGTATTGTAATGCTATTTTACACTATACTCTTGCTCTTACCTATTGAAAATAGGCTCAATCGAGAGCTGGTGACGTTATTTATAAATGATCAAAATCTGGAGGCCTCATGGCCTGAATTGGGTGAGTAATTTTAAGAAATCGATTCGCGCAAATATATACTTATTTAATAGGGTATTGGACCTCCAATTGTGTTTAGCGCCACCTTGATTTGTATGGGAAAAATTTGGCGTATGCAATATGCCACCGAATCTACTGGTTAGACGAGAGCACTCTAAGTCTGATTGTCCGATCCCTATATAACACGACCAAGGATGATAAATACCGTTTGGGCAATCTGGATTTAACCAAGGATAATGACATTTCACTGTATATAGTCGGACGTTCGAAAAATCTTTCGGTACCTAGTGATGTTCCTCAGCGGGCTTGGCAAGAGAGTATTTTGACCTTACTACGCTAAAGGTGAAAGCGATGAGCAGAAAAGGCCATAGTATAGCACAGGGTTCTCATGCAGTAAATAAAACTCAGATACTACTTCACAGGTATCTTATATACCGATATCGAAGCAGTACTCGTTCCAGTTTACCTAGTTCTACCTATAGAAATAACTATAGAAATAACTGCTTCGTCGGCAGTGACATATACCTGTGTCAGATAATTACAAGCCAATTAGACCATGAGTCAAGAGATTCTGCTTCTTGATATCATCTGCGCGTTGCATCAGCTCATTGATGTCCCAATTCGACCAAAGAAATCTGCCTTTCAGACAATCTGCATCTTTCGAAGCAGCCAGCCAAACGCAGTATGACCCCGGAAGCCCTAAGACGAATATTAGCCCATTGCCTCAAATTTCAGTGATAATAAACATACGGAGTGTATCTACTATAGGAACGTCGCCGGATTTCGCCTGCATCTCAGTGGCAATAGCGCCAGGATTGATGTTGAAGATTCGAAGATCAGGATTCTCAACTTGGACATGTTCTATGACCTTGGCGAATGCAAGCTTGGATGAAGAGTACGCTGAGTAGCCCGGAAGGCAAGGCAGATGTCCAGCTCCGGATCCGATATTGATTATAGTATCATCAGGCTGGCTGTGCTTTAGGAATTGTTGAACCACAATGAGACCTCCTTTGACATTGATCTCAAACGTTTTCCAATAATCGTCGAGGTCAGAATCAAAAAGAGAGCGATGGTCATCTAGATATCCTGCGTTCTGTATCAGAACATCAATGTGGCCGAATGCTTCAATGGCTTGTTTGAAAGCAGATACAACGGCCTCTTTATCCGTGACGTCGGCTTTGGCATGGTGAACTGGTACTGGATTACCAGTAGAGAGACTTTTGATCTCCTCTGCCGCACTCAGCAGATCTGATGCAGTCCTTCCGATCAGGAATATGCCTTTGGCCCCAGCGATAGCGAAGGCCTTGGCAATCGCCCGACCAATTCCTCGACCGCCTCCTGTAATAAAGGCGACCTTTCCCTTGCAAGACAATTCTGGATTGGTTTCCGAAATAGTGGGATAAGTGTCGTGGTGACTCGTTGGAACAAAATCTACGTTGAAAGAAGCCATGGCTAATAATGATATGAATCTTGGAGAGAGCTGATAATAGTTGGTGTGATGTAGTAGTGTCTGAGACAAGAAATGGAGAACAGAAGAGGTATTTCATATATATACCCATAAGCGGAAGCAATGATTTGTGAATATTCCTTGATTTATAATGGGATGCCAGAAAAAAGCTGAAATTATCTTTCACTCATATCTGCGAGTTTAGTTCCGCAGGTTATGCTTCCGACGTTGACTCAAACGTCTACTAGTCAAGATACAGAATCATAGGTAACTGGTTCCGAGCTAACAATACTTTTGTTTGTTATCGTCTTTCCATTAGAAATTACCATGCATATCACCCTGATCTGATTGTTTTAGTGGAAGTTGCGGAAGACCCACAAATTTGCGGAAGTCAAGCACGGGTCAAACCAATAGAAAGTCTTGAGATGCGGAACCCTCGAATCTCTCACATCAACTTCCCCTCATCATTGTAAGTAAAGACTCTGGTGACAACATAACGAGGGTGTTTCTTTCATCATGCCACCTCCTTATCGCCAAGCATGTTCTGCGTGTATCAAATCAAAGAGACGGTGCGACATGGCCGTTCCAAAATGTTATCGTTGTCGTGTTCGATCACTCGAGTGCCACTATCCATCTCCCTCTTCAAGACGAACTCTGTCAACAAACTTAAAGTCCCTTCCGCAAGAAAGTACGACCACCTCAGCCAACGAATATGAAACAACTCCTTATATACAGAACCCTGCTCTTGATATTAATCTTGAGATAGACAACCTCTCCTTGCCGCCTTTCCCAGACTACGACCTGGATTGGCAAGAAGCAATGACAAACATCCACGATTTTTCAGTTCCGGACATATTGAGCGTAAATGATACAGCCGAAAGAAGTGTGTTAGCTGGTGAGATATACCAGCATCGTGTTGTATACGCTGTTGAGCGTTTCAAGTCATTCCCCAAGCTGTTGGTGCTCCATGGTCAGGTTCCATTTATTCACAATAGGTTACTTGAAAAGTACCTCTCAAAGCCATTGACCAGAATATTGGGGATTTGTTCGTTTTATGAGAGAAAATCAGAAACAAATCAACAACTGATTTATAGTACTATCCAGCAATATGCTGACGAATTGATTGAATTTACGCAAATGGCCGATTCCGATATCGATTTATTGGCTTCAATTCAGGCATTGATTCTTCTTCAAATACTCCGTTTATTTGACGGAGACATTCGACAAAGAGCCAATGCTGAGCATGTACAACCTTTCTTTGTCAATAGTATCCGGCGTCTACAGCAGCGCACGAAAAGTGTTGATGACCCTGAACAAAGCATAACCAGTCTACTGAGGACAAAAGGGCCTGATGCCTGGGAAGCTTGGAGCCTTGCCGAGAGTATGCGACGCACAGTTATAACTGGATACTCCCTGCATGGGCTCTATTCATTCCTTAAAAATGGCTGGGATGATGTGCATCATGACATTGCAGTATTATCATTTTTCGGACAAAGGGCCCTTTGGTGCGCAACCTCACGATTCGAATGGGAATCAGCTATTGCGAAACATCACGCATTACCTATACGCTTTGTTAATTGGGCTTCCGATATAGCGAATGCAAACCCGGAAGATATGGATGATCTTGGCATTATTTTTATGGCGCTCACAAAAGGAGTAGATGACTGTTCTCGCTGGGTTGGGGACCACCTTCTTGGAAAGTTTGGACTTAAGACTTGAGGCTCAAGACTACTTGTAAGCTACGAGTGTTACAAATAAAAAAGCAGGTCACTGAACTCATCGCATGACCTAAAAGACTTTGTCATTTAATTGCTGCATTTTGTATCCCAATCAGTGAATAATAAAAGATTATCTCTCTGCTATTGTCTCGACTATCTGTGACTTCCAGAGCCAGGATAAGAATGCCTACGCGCTGAAAGTCCGAGCTAGCCGACCTCCCAGGCATTTTGCAGTCGCTTGCTGAAACGGTTGATAATAATGATGATATTAACTCTGATGTCTTGGGACTTCCTTGGCTTCGTTGCGGCAAAACCTGGAAGCGATTAATATTGCACTAGCGAGTGCAAACGTATAAGGACCGCATTTTAGGTCTGTGATGACGTGGTAACTGATGTTAGGAGTCTTATAGGCGTGTAATTGCCTGGATACGTCTGAAAGACTCGACGAATGCAAAGATATCATCCGCGATACGATGAACGATTTACCAGAGCACATAAACTGGCCGCTAGATAAGAGGTACGCGCTTTAGCTGGTTTTGAGAATACATACTCAATCAAGGACAATTCGTTATTAGATATCTTTATATTATAACCCTCTATGGTGTGAACTTTGTCTAAACTTAGACTCAGTAAAGGGCACAGAAAAGTACATCTGAGTGTTCTTTACAAATATATATAGATAGCCACAGTGTGACAACCATACCATGAGCACGTGGACCGGCTACGGAACGGAGACGCGTGGCAGGACGGATAGGTCCGATGAGGCTATCCCCAGATAGGGCTCGAAGCCCTAGCCGTGCCAGATTGGGAGCATGTCTCTTAGGGTACCGTATTAGGAAGGAGCGCACCAAGGAAAGAGTATTTATCGAGCGTTGGGAGGCGTGGAGCTTCGTTTCTTTTCCTTTCCTTCTTCATACTCGATATTGCCTGTTAACCCGGTGCACCTACATAGCCAGATAGCTTGAATGAAGGTCTTTCACCATTGTCACAACAGTCCAAACTAATATAAAGCTACAAATAGTAAGAGAGAAAATATAATGTAGAAAAAAAATATACTATATTTATTCTTAATATCTTCTAGATCTAGTAATAAAATAATAGAAAAGATATTCAGGATATACGATATCACGATAATATACTACGCAGTCAGATCAGATGACTGCTTATCAAACATACCTGATTGAGGACACGCCTCTCCTACTAGATAAACTCGTGAACAACGAATAGTCCACTTAGTTGAAAATATATTTCTCTATCATCTTTGCTAGCGTTTTAGCCGACATATGTGTCTTGGTATATGCACCAGCAGAAATATCCATCCATAGACAATACAGGCATACCAGGTCTCAAGCCTCAAGTTGAGGTAATTGACTTATTCTGAAGGATCTGCTCAAATACCTGTAGCGCTGTCGCTGGCTCTACGTTATAATTATTAGCACGTATTCACAATATAACCTGGACAAGGGACTCACGGTAGTAGGGGACCTCATGTCCTGCCCCATACACCTTCAAGAACGAAAAATTGTCCACGCTCTTGAACATGCCCTTTTCAGTACCGTTGACCGTGTATGGTGCCAGGGCCTTTGCGCTAAATTCTGCGTATCCTGAAAAGTCCACTGCATTGGCAACCCGATAGTTGCCGAGCCAGTTGCAGATCCAGTCGGCGTCCCCGGCCCAGACTAGCACGTGAATGCCGGACTGGACCACGCTGGAGAGTGTAGAGAGGAATGATCGAGGGTCTACCTTGTCAGATCCCGCATCAAGACAACAAAGGTAAAGACTGAGACTTACTATCACCAGTGGATGCAAACTTGTTGTACGGCCCGTTTGGACATTCTTGATAGCTGGTCTGGGCACCAATAGCCTTCACAACGCGAGAATTGGAGAGATAAGCCGAGTATGTCGAAGGTGGATAGGGATCATTCGACGGCTCCCGGATATCATAGACGTCCCAGTTACCCGAGCTGCTAATTGGCCCCTCGATAGCATTGTAGCAAACGCTATCCGCATTTTGACAGTCGGAGTTACGTCCTGTTTGCGCGCATTGTTGAATAGCAGGAAGGCATTGGTCGTTGTAGTCGCTAAGGAGGTTTGTGCGTTGGGAGTCGTCGATGAGCTGCTGGTAAGAGTTGTTGTAACTGAAGTCGATATAGGCCTTTTCTTGGATTGCGGGGTCGATCCAACCGTTGTTAACACCAAGGGCAATCAAGTTGATATTTTCGCCCGAGACAGATCCCGCCGCGATACCGGAATTTTGTTCCTGGATGTACGCGGCGAATTCGGGGCCATAGTGTCCACCATATGACTGAATAATTAGTCAGTGCCAGTTGACTTTGAAACATGACTTACCTCGGTGAAGATAGCGAAGTCACGACTTTGGTACTCTGGAAACTGTGCGTAGAATGCCTGCAGCAGTTTCCACACGTAGGGCGCCGCAGTCACCGTGCTAGTCACGTCGTCCGTGCCGTAGGAGAAACCAACACCGATGGGCTGATCAACGTATAGCATGTTGGCGTAATTATTCCAGCTGTACTCGTTCAGGGAGGGAGTGCTGGCCCCGTTAACGAAGTGGCAGGGGCCATTTTCTTGGAAAAGGCCGATCATGGAGGAGCATCCAGGACCACCGTTAAACCAGGCAGCCAGAGGAGCTGTTTGGGGGTTGTTTCGTGCCTCGAAGAACCTATTTACTTAGACTAAAAGTCCACCAATTGATACATAGCGACACTTACCAAAACCACATGTTCATGTTATTCCCGACAGAGAGATATCCTGAGTACTGATTAACCCCCGGGGTGGTTTCACAGATACCAGAGTTCTTGACAAACTCCATCTTGGCGCCAGTCGCGGCATGCTCGAAGACGGTATATGTGACGCCATTCTTAACGACAGACGAGACGTTGTCTTTGGTTGTGCTTGCAGGGGCAGCTCTAACCCCGCCTGCTAATAGAGGCAGTAGCCACTTTTGATACCGCATTAGTACTTTCAAGAAGACCTTGGTTAATGAGGAAGGAGTTTTTGATTCACTCTTACGATTGAGAGACCTCTCATTTAAATATAACAATACCGCGGCTTCACAGGACAAATAGTCTTTGATGTATTGAGAAACATCCTAAGAGACGAACCTGATGACCCGCTACTCTATAGTACCGTCGAAATACGACGGTGTTATCAAGAACCCGGCGTCGAGTAAACCACCTACCAAATCAAGGCAATATCCCGGAAGGAATTTCGACGGGAAAAGTCCAAACTTTGATCAAGAGATCCTAGCGATCGGCAGCCGTCCGGATAGGTAGGTGAAAGTTGCCTTTAGAGATAATCTTTGCCGATCATGGTTACATTCAGCTTCTTGGCGGCGCATGCTGAAAGATATGCATATTGCTTTTACATGAGGGGAAGGCAGGATTATTATGTGTGAACACGTGTCCTGAACATGACCGGTAGTCCCAGCAATCTACCATATTAGGTATTCTGTATCAAATCACGAAGTAAAAACGTTGAACTTTGGGACAGGGTTATCAGTTTGCTCACACGAGGCCATGACACAATTAGAGAAGGATCAGCAACATGCAGAGTGCGGGTTATGGCTGAGTGTCACGGACCTGGATCCACCTTAGTTAAACAGCGTTGTGTCAAGGTGCGCTAGGCTTGGTTGAACTATATAAAGATTCCTTGAACAGTCAATGGGTAAAGATAGCTTGAATAAACGAAGTAATAGATTGCTTAGCTTACACATAGAGTAATGAACTGGAAAGTACACCAAATAAGTCACGCTCTGAATCAGCCCACAGAGACTAGGTGGTCCCATGAACTACACGTAGGAGACTGCTTCCGTGAGTCATTTTTCTTTTTAGCCTTTACGGTATAACGTTAAGTCAAGGCATGGAAGCACTAGCAGCGGTTAAAGCTGGCCACAGGGTCTAGACTCGCTTTCGTGATATCGCTAAGACCCGTACTCGACACTTAACCCTATTACGGCGTTTTCACTCCATCGGAGAATAGTTTAGTCAATATTGATATATCTCTAATCTGCAAAAACCTCATTTTCTGTATAGTATGATAATGACCAAGGGGCGAGTTCTTTTGCTGAGCTACTTAATCGATCTAGATCACAGATTTTAGCCGACTCTATCATGCATCCATATAATGTCAATATTTAGCTAACTTCTCGCAGTTAGCATCAAGTAGTTTGCAACCACAGTAGACCGCCGGTATTGATGTTTGCATCTTTTTATCCGGTATCACATTGCTCGTATTCAATCGTCTAGGCAAAATGTACTCTGTTCCACTAGAGGCCTAGCACGACTTATTCAATATGAATTTGCACTGAGAAACCGATCAGAATAATGCTAGTGAGCACGAAAATTATCAGTCACTATATGTTAAATCAATGTCGACAATATAATGCCACGTGGATTCCATTCTATTCAGCATATTCTCGTCAATTTGTTGTTAGGAGACAGAAGTAGGTCAGACCCAGAACTGCCTCATATCCCTGATATGGATTGATTGATTGATTGATTGATTCATACACGCATCTAAGCCCAGTGGGCCGGCGGCGCCTTCTAATGGGTCAGGGGGGACTATCCTGCCATAATTCTTAGAGTCCCCGTGAGCTAAGTACATGTTATACTTTGCTTTTATCAACCTATACTTTACAACAATTTAAGGGGTCACATGATATTCCCGTCACGTATGTGGTTTTCTTAGTAATTCTAAACTTATGTGTGGATTTAGGGCTTAAAGGCATACTATCTTGCTTAGCTAAGGTATGTTAGTTATATACCATGTTCCCACTTTACTATCCTTCCAAGTGGAAGCCTTTTTATAAAGACTTGCACCATTAAATTATAGCTACTACCCAACTCCACCTAGTTCCTCTGTAACCAGGGATTACTAATAAGGATTAGTGGTAATCTAGGGGAATATCCAATACCTAATTATATGACTATCCCTAATTCGTTCTCCTGGAAAACAATGCTCTAACGGAGCCAGGGGGCAGTTGGAGTGTCCCCTATGGGATTTGAACCTACGAGCCACTGAATACGAGGACTGTACTATGAGGTTAGCCAACCATGAACATGCTAACCCCAATTTGGCAAGATTCAGTGTCATTCCAGGTGATGTTGATCATTACACCACCCTGGGGACATCCCTGATATGGATAAAGCTTTTATTCAGAGGTACTTGATGATTCAAACAGTGTAAGCACCTCCATTTTATGAACTTTGTAGACCGCACCTTCCTGCAAAACATATACAAACAGACGATTCTGCCAATACCGGTCTCATCGTGCATCTACATATACGGCTTGACTTGAGCCTCTGACCATTCCCAATATTTCCTTCCAAGCTCCGGGTCTAAGAGATCCTTGCGAGCTGGCTCGATCTTACCAAAGGGAGAAACTAAAGGAGAAAACGCGACTTAGTAGTTGGTAGTGACTGGATCACAGTGAAGTAAACTTACTCCAACCCCCGTTGTTCTTCTCCGTAATGGAGTCATGCAGACCGGCAAACAGCTCAGTATATGCCCCCTTTATAGGTTCATGCGAGATCATTTTCTAGACTCATTATTAAAATCCAATCACGAGATCAAGTATGTGTGGAACATACAAACATTGCTAGCTGAACCCTTGGCATGTTTTGCTGCAGGTTGGTGACAAAATTTCCTGGGTTAAGTGCCTTGATGATATTAATAACCTAGTCATACCCATGTAGGTAGATATAAAGAAACATACCACGCTTATAATGCCCTCATTAGCAGTTCTTCTAGCGAACTCTGCCGAGTGCAACACGTTCCCAGCCTTACTTCGCGAGTATTTGGACCATATTCCCTCCTCAATATGGTAGTCCATATTCGAGAAATCAATAGCGGGGTGAGGAGCACCATCGGCCGCGCTTGATGATACCCAAACTACACGCACTGAATTCTTTGGCGCAGTCTTGGCTGTTTCGGCCAGCACTGGCCGGAGGAAATGCGTGAAGAGAAAATGTCCAAGATTGTTGGTACCGATCTGGAGCTCGTATCCTTGAACGGTCTTCGATCCTTGAGGCGGAACCATCACTCCCGCGTTGTTCCAAAGCACATGAAGACGGTTCTCCTTCGCCAGGAATTCGTCTGCCGACTGCTTGATTGTCGTGAGATCATCTAGCTGGAGTCGGAGAAACACGAGTTCTCCGGCGGACGAGGGATGTGCCCGCTGAATCTCTCGAATAACTTCCATGGTCTTTGACTCTGATCGAGCGGCTACGTAGATTTTAGCATTCTGCTGGTACAAGATGTTGATGAGCTCTTTTCCAAGTCCTCCCGATCCTCCAGTGACCAAGAAGATCTACCTGAGTGGTTAGTCTGGAGCTTAGTTCAAGAGATGCGATTGGTAATTCGCACCTTGCCACGTTGGTCGGTAAGATTTTTTTCGGTTAACACAGGCTTGTGAGGGAAGAATGTGCTTCGTCTCATCTTGAAATCCGCCTGGTAAGGCGAGGGTCTATTAGAGGCAGGTGTGTAATGTAATGCCTTCTCGGTATGGGAGTGAGAGTGTTGAACCCCGTGATTGATTTATTCATTGTTGTTACGGGTATCACGCCTTGCTCTTATAGATCTCTCACGCCGCTTATACTTTCCCCTTCCCGGTGTCATGCTGACGTTCCAATAATGCGGCAATGTTCCATGGCTCAAGATGATTTTAGCGCACATCAGCGCCAAGCCGTTTTCGGGCTGGATGGTTGCGCCCGCGCCGTCCGCATCGTACACCTTCGCCCAAACCCCTTTGCTTCGGCCTATTTCTTGAACATCAACCTCAATCTTCGGCTGAAACGAACTACAGACGATTATCAGCTGTCATGGAGTCCCCTACACAGAAGGCCTCTCAAGCATGTGGCCCCTGTAGAAAACATAAGCGAAAATGTGACAAACTCCGGCCTGAATGCAGCCTGTGCGTCCGCACATGCCGCACCTGTGACTACACCGATACCCCGAGGCCCCCTCCAACTGCAGCCGAATTCGCGACCCTTCAGGAAAGATTGGGTAAGCTGGAGAACCGCCTACGCAGCGCTTCTGAGAACCCAGAATTCGCGTTAGCTACTGCCAGTGTGGAGAGCGCCAGTAGTTTTGCCACCGAAAGCAGCGCCACGACAGCGCCCAGCCAAAGATCAAGCGGCTTCCCGTCGGCATTGTTTTTGGACCTTGACTGCTACAAGTGGTCTGATATGCAACTTCCAAGGCCAGCCGTTGGGATCCCGATGGTGAGTGGTGAATTGTCCTTCACTTCTTGCCTTCTATATGCCGGAACATTTACATGGAGCTGATTGATGCATAGGAAGTACTTGGCATCCTCGGCCAGCAAAACACAGTACTAGAAACATCAACGCTCTACTTCTCGACTATCCATTGCTGGATGCCAATCATCTCGAAGAAGCGATTAGAACTTGGCATTTCGCTTCAGAATAGCGGTCCGGATCTTGCTCTGCTTTTTCTTACAATGAGGCTGAATATCTCTACCCTACCGACAGAAAATATCAGGGGCAATTCGCTTTATTCGACTGCCAAGAGTTTCTTGGCGACGTTGGAAGCCGGCGGTGTGGTGACACTTGTATATCTGCAAGCCATGGTTTTAGTCGCGACCTACGAATACAGCCACTCCATCTATCCCGCCGCATGGATGACTGTGGGAGCATGCGCCCGACTCGCCGAACTTCTTGGGCTTTCATCTGGTACGGACTCTATGAAGATTATGAGTCGTGTTGTATGTACAGAGTACTGACTAGGAGAGCTCGTAACGCACGGCTGACCTTTTCGACAGACAACCTGGACTGAGGTGGAAGAAAGAAGAAGGGTGTGGTGGGCTATATTCATCCTTGATCGGGTTATTTCCCTAGGCAGTCGGAGGAGATTCTCCTTCCCGGAGCCAGCGGATGTCCATGTGCTTCCTGCCAATGATGAAGCATGGGTAACTATCCTACTTTCCCCTCTCTTTCTAGTATAATATATTGATTGATATGACGTCTGTTAGGATTCGGGTAATATAACAAACATTATCCAATATCCATGTACAGCTCCTTTATCTACCTACGTATCGCCGTTTGCTCGCCTGTGTCAATCAGCCATGTTTATTAGCCGTGTCGCGGCATGCAGCAGCGTCTCTCAGGCGGCATCCATGCACCACATCAGCGCTGTTACTAGCCTGACCACGGAGCTATGCAGCTTCAGGTCTATAATTGCTGATGAAATAGCTTCATCCAGTATGGAGGAATATCTCCGGCTCCTCGCTCCCTGTTGCCTGACATGGTCAGCCCTGTTTATGCTGCTTGATAGCTACTGCTGCCCGGAGAAACTCGGCGACGAACCCGGTTATACGCCATCTGGTGATGCCAAAGGGCCGGAGGAGCTCGCCATTCAGATTCAGGCCACGCTGGTGGTGCGAAGTATCAGCGACGAGGCATATGAGCATACAAAAAGGCTTGTGGATGTTATATCTCATATGCCAGGAATGGATCCAATAGGGAGTGTGAGCCCGTTCTCGCTAGACGCACTATACTGTTCTATGGTGACTTTCCAATGGGTCTATCGCGAGGGTGGCGACGAGCTAACCGAGGCCCGACTGGCAGATATAGAGTTTTGTATGAGGAGACTGGGCGAACGGTGGAGGCTGGCCTCTGAGTACCTTAGTCTCAATGACCTTTACCGTAATGCTGGAAATATCTAAATGCAGTCTAAAAACACTATACGTTACTCCTAGTACTCCACCATTGATCGTTAATTGAACCCTGTACAAAATATGAAGAACTTCTCTTATTAATCGCATTAATCCCATAAGTCTATACCAAAAACTCCTCTAACTCGCCCTCTGTCCACTCCCAAAGCTTCTTGCCAAGTCCGGAATCTTGAGCGTATTTATTCCCTTTCTTCGTCTTCCCAACAGGAACATAGTACTGCCCACTCTCAACTTGGGGAGAAGTAGCAGCCCAAAGCTGATTCAGTGTGCCAGTTTCAACATCAACCCCTATAAACGAACTCGTGATCCACCACAGAACCCCCATAATGAAATTACTCTGGCCCATTGTAGTCGCCAGATTTGTGCGCACCAGCCCAGGATGAACAAGCGGCACCGTTAACTGAGGGTAGTGTCTTCCCAGCTCCCTCCCCCACAGTAGATTTGCCAACTTGCTCTGCCCGTACCGCGCAATTGTATTCATCCCTTCTGCGCTGTTTTTGAGCGTATCGAACTGGATCCCAAAATCAGGGGCGTAGTTATGCGCGTGGGAAGTCAGAACCACAACCCTGACATCTGAGTCTGGCAATTCAACCGTCTTTAACAGAACAGGAATCAGGAGTTTGACTAGTAGAGCATGGCCCATATGATTTGTCCCGAATTGTATCTCATAGCCTTCATTTGTCAGGCCCGCTGGGACAGACATAATCCCTGCGTTTAAGAAGAGGAGATCCAATCTCGATGATTCAGACCGGAATCTTTCAGCAGCGCGTTTCACGGACTCAAGGGACATGAGATCCAGTTCAAGGATTTTGATGTTGACAGGGTTGACAAGATAACTTCTAATGGATGTTACTGCCGCAGCAGCCTTTTTAGGATCACGAGACGCGAGCCAGATTTCCCTTGGTTCATGCTTCGCCAGTTCAGTGATGGATTGTTTGCCTAGGCCGCTGTTGCCGCCTGTTACGAGGATGACTCTGTCTTTTAGGGAAGGAATAGTTGAAGGGGTGAAGGTCGGTTTGCTGGAGAAGGCGCCCATCTTTGCCGTAGTATTTGTTCGTTTGGATACAATGGGTGCTCTTTGACGGTAGTAAGGTTCTGTAACGACGGTCTAGTTGTTCAGGAGGAGGAGAGGATAGAAATTAATAGATAAGTGTTTACTGTCACGTAAAGCTCCTCTTGTGGTCAGACGGGATGACCAAATCTATTCTAGATTCCGCTACGGCCGCATTCTCCGCAGTCCGATCCTAATCCTAATGTCCTCATTGCTGTTGTAAACTACGGTCGCCTTGCGGCTTTCTCCACCTAGAGTGGAAGTTGTTAAAGATTTGGTCAATGGATCCGGGCTATCTAATGGTGGGCGTAGGGGCCAGATCCAGCTAACAGACTAAAATGGCTCTATATGCTCAACTAGTTAAGGATAGTATTATAAACTCACTACGTTCCCGGTTTCCCCGTCCTCCAGGAACACCTCAATATCACCATCGACTTGGATTTCCCTATCAGTGACTTCTGAATCAAGGCCCTCGAGTACCAGGCCGGTACTTTCGAATGAAAGGTTATAAAGGCCTTGTGGGTTGATTGCGCCTGCTCCGGCGCGGGGCCCGACAGTAAGAACCATCATTTCCATTGCGTTGTAAGTTCATGACGTGCCGATGCGGAGAATGCGGCCGCAGGAGGCTTCTGAACCCAATGCCCCACAACTCGTCATCCACTCGATTATGGATACCAGCTATTGGGCCAATTTCCATTACCGGTACTATGTCCAGTCCAACTAAGAAAATATGAGAATCTAGGTGGGACGTATAATAAGTATATCGTATCGTTATGCGTGCCTGTCCAGGAATAAAATCTCTAAGACAGATCTGTCAGAGAATCAGCACATCACAGCCAATAGATTAGTTAGTTAAGTTAGTTAACTTAGAGCAAAACACAAACACTGGACTAAAGCTGTGGGTACAGTACCGCCTTACAAGATGGCTAAAGCTTGCTGCATTCTAGAAGTACCATTAAATTTCCCTCCATCAAAGCTAGACGGCTACCGACCTCGTTCCACTTCATTTTTGAAAAGAGGTTCTTTTCATCATGTTGACACGATAAGCCCAGAATGTTCCCACCACCCGATACGTCATTCATACAGTATCAGGTGCCTTTAGCTGATT
Source organism: Talaromyces pinophilus (assembly GCA_001571465.2). Lineage (NCBI taxonomy): Eukaryota > Fungi > Ascomycota > Eurotiomycetes > Eurotiales > Trichocomaceae > Talaromyces > Talaromyces pinophilus. The sequence continues at coordinate 28,564 of CP017344.1, read as the reverse complement.
TCTCGTTTTCGAGCTGGTTTCAATACCACTTAGATGGAGCGGGAGCTACGTGGAACTGAGCTTCCTAGTAGGCCAAGCGTTAGGTGATAGCAGAACATACAACTTGGAAGACTGCTGGAGATCGGCTAAAGTTGGTGGGACGTGTAAGCCAGGTACAATGGTTTGTTTGATGACGGAGATTGCTGCCATCGTGGTGGTAGAAAGAGATATTATGAGACTGGATGTTTTGAAGAGGGATACTTGGACTTGTGGTGGTAAGCTCTGGGAAATATGAGGCTTTTATATTTCTAAAGGCGTAGCTAGGGAAGTTAAAACATAAGCGCTACTCGAAAACCACCACAACCGCATGGATAAAACATCACAAACAGAGTGAGAAGTCCTGTCTCGAGCCGTGATTTCTATGCACAAAGAGGGGTTTGAACGCAGCACACATCGAGAGATGTTTAGCATTGGCTGAAGTTAGGTAAATCTACGATAGAAGCAGAAGTGACTATTTGAGAATTATAAGTGGTGATCCATCATTGCATGAAGCAGTTAATATGTTATTAGCGCCTGACTCACACTCTTGGCCGGCGCCTTCGATCGAGTTTTGCCTATGCTATCATATCTTTTCCGACAAAGCTGAAAAACAACTTTGAATTTAAGTGATAATCTGTATAAACTATTAAACAAAGGTTGCTTAAGGCTCGCACGGGCCTTTGGCGCTACATGTAATGCTGGGTGTTTCATCATAGTCTCTGTTATCCAAGATGCTATGATTGGCTGATGTTCGACACGTAATGTCACTCGACAAAATCAACCTGCTAAGCCAAATGGGGCTGAATCTTTGAACTAGTTATACCATGAGTACGCTTATGAACACTGCATATAGACGCGTGGGGCGAATGTGAACTTCAATCAAAACCTATGCCGGGATGCGAGCAGGCTGTTATCTAAATAGTGCAACTGTTTGAACGAAAGTTAAAGCGCATATATATCAGAAACTTGGCTAGGCCTATTTAGGCTATATGCCAGCTTAGCGCCAAGGCAGATGGCGCAGTGATCACAGCAGAGTCTAATAACCACTTCTAATTCCTTGACCATGTCAGTGATTGTCTGGTGACCATACAAAGTATTCTTTAAAAGAAATCCATGAAAAAAAAAAAAATCATGAGTATGAGGAAGTCCATAGTCCATAGTAAAATAGCCGTCCAACTAGCAGCTCTTTTAGCTGAAGTGAAAAGGCTTGAAAGAACTTACTAAGCCATAGACTCCAGGAGTATAAGCTCTATTAATGGGTCAAGTCTATCCTAATAAGTCCAATCCTATATGTTCATAAGCCTCTATCCAAAAGGGCAGTCAACCACCTATATTATGAAACAACAGACAATTAATTATAAGAAAAATGCTAATACTTAAAAGGTTTTTCATATACTCTAAGCTGGCAGAAAGTAATAGAAAATTTTTAAATTATATAGCTCTATTATTAAGGAGCTTAATATTAGCAGAAAAGATTTCCAGCTATAAGCAATCATTTACCTTCTTAATTCTAAATATTTATAAGTATAGAAATATCTACCAGTGTTGGTGTAAAGGCTGATTCCATCACGAGATCGAGAAGGCCAATCTGATTGCTCGAAGGATTGATGCCCTCGATCTAAGGCAGTGATATGGAAGCTATATGTTAGGCAGAGGTCATATGATTCCAATAGCCCTACTGCATAGTGCTGCTTAGGCACCCTATTATATATATATATAGCTAGTAAAGATCCTATATTAGTTATAAAAGGGATTAAGTAATTATTTTTTATGACAATTATACTATAGCTTCTAGCTTACTCTTAGTATCCATACTATAATCTATTTCTATAGTAAATAGCTTAGTAAGTATTCTATAGCCTATTCCTACACTTAGACTATCATTCTATCTCTATTATTATATTATAATTACTTTATTTACAAACCCTTTATTAAATTAATTATTATAGCAAACTTATATTCTATATGTAACTATTAAGTCTTTATAGGGTTTAGTAGTACTATCTATCAAGATGACTCTTCCACCTAGGAATACTCAAGTGTGGGAGACTCTATCCAAGAGTCTTTTAAGATAATCTAAGAAACTTAGGCTTTTATAGAGACCTTTAATCCTAGTAAGAGACTTAGAATAATTTAGACTAGATAATCACTATTCTAAAGCTATTATAAAGGCTTATTACTATCTTAAGGATAAGCTATAGCCTTAATTTAAGATATTTAATATTTAAAGCTTAAGATTTAAGCACTACAATAGGCTTAAGACGCTATTTAGTAAAGCTAGAATATTATATAATAGTAGATAGCTAAAATCCTAACTTATCTAATAAACTGATTCTCTATGTAAGAAGTTACTTTATCTCTATCTCTAGTAATAAGCTAACTTATATCTCTACCTCTATGTGATGTAACTATTCTAATATTACCTATAGCTATAACTTGTATTATCTATAAGAAACTAGTCTTAAAGCTAAAACTAGACTGCTTTAAATCTAAGAACTTTTAAGAGTATAAATAGTAAATTAAAGATGTTAAAAATAACTTTAAAGACTAATAAGCTCAGGAGAACCGGCCGGAACACGAGTTTCGGCACTTTTTGAAAAAAACAGAGCTTTTTACACGTTCTAGAGGGCCTTATAGGCTTCTCAGCGCTGAAAAACCCCCATAGAGATGCCACAGGGAACCCTAGAGGGCCCTGGAGTCCCTGAATCAATAGGGGCTGGGATAGAGGTCATTAGCAGCCACCTATCCCAAACAGTAGGAAATAGGACCCTAAAGGCACCACTATAGTTCCTAAGGCTAAGTAATAATCAAGAATGCCTATTAGGATCAGATCAATAGTTAGAAAGAGGCCTAGAGATAGTATTATAGGCTTAAATAGCCCCCCTAGCCACTAGAATAAGCCCTAGAGAATAGTTAATTTTAGAGCTTATAAAGACTATATAAGGACTAATTATAGGCCCTAATAAAATTACTAATCTTAATTTTATAGAGAGTAATTGCTAGAAATATATATATTAGGACTTAGATAGTATAAGCGCCTATATAAGAATTCTAAGCCTTTAGAAGGACTATATTATAGAGGCTATAACACCTATTAAAGCTTAATTAGGAAAGAATAAAGATATACTTAAGATATATATAAATCTAGTATAAGCTTATATTATAAAGATTAACTCTCTAAAGAAGACTATATAAATACTATAATCTATAGTAAATCTAGCACTTAGCGCTTTTTTACTATATAATATTAGGGTAAGTAGCTTACTATTAAGCCCTATTTCTAAAAATAGACTAATATTTATTTAAAATAGATAAACTCTTATAACTAATAGCCTAGTACTTACTCTAATTAGATATTATGATCTACTTTAATATTAAAGTATAGGAAACTACTAAAACTAGATTTTATTAATATTAAAGAACATTTAAAATACTATTTTAACTGCTTAATCTATATAGATAGCTATAGCTATTAAATCTTTATTATTAATCTTATTTTTACCTCTAAAATCAATCTCTAAGAGCTAAGTAATAGCTACTAAGGATATCTAATAGGCCAGTATTAGGGAATAGAAAATAGTATAATATAGAAGATAAAAAGTAGAACCTATAATATCTAATAAATTTAAATAGCTAGTAATAAAGTCTATAAATATCTAGAGCAAGGAGGAAAGATACTTAATTTTTAGATATTAAGTACCTACTACTATAGTAAGGTATAATATCTAAGATATCCAGCTAGTACTTAACTAAGTATTTATAAATACTAGATTACTAGATTTTATATATATAATTAATACTAGATATATAATTTTAGACTATCTAATAGTACTTCTTAAAAAAGAAGCCTTTAATAGCTTAGTAGTACTAGTATATAATAATATATTTATAGCTACTATATATAAGATTAATATAGTAGTTATTTTAATAGAGATTAATAAATAGTAGTAATAAATTAAGATCTATAGAGTCCCTATAAAATATTATATAAATAATAGCTATAGCCTAGAGATAGTTTAAGAAAAAATTAAGTATAAAATAATATATAAGCTTAAGTAGGATCTTACCTAGCTTAAGAGCTCTAGAAATATAAAAGCTAAAGAATACCTATTTACTACTATAATAGTAATAATTAGCTTAAAGAATAAAGCCTAAAGGATATTAAAAGAGTACTTATAATTTAAAGGCTATTACTATATTATAGAGGCCTACTAGGATATTAACCCTAAGAATATTTATATATACTGCTATAGAATTAGATATATTAGCTATTTAGAATATAGAAATAGTTCTCTAAGATATATAATTTATGCTAAAGACTATAAGGCCTTAAGCTATAAGTATAATATTATAAACTATAGTATTAAGCTAGATAAGCTCTACTAATATAGTTAGATTAAGTATACTAATTATAATAGGCTTTATAAGGCTATATTATCTAAGTACTCTAAAATTAAGTAGATAAGAAAGTAGACTATCTAATAAATAAAAAATTAGAAGCTCTAGTACTTTATTCTATTAAATAAGACTCTAATAGTAATTCTTTTAAAGCTTCTACTAACCCTAGAGGTTATAAGCCCTCTAGGCACTAATAGGCTAGTTATAAAAACCTTAAATAATACTAATATATCTATAAGCTAGAAATTATATTAGTATTTTAATATAATTATATTTAAGCTAGTATTATTATATATATAGTACTAGAAGTAGCTCTAGAGATAGGAGTAATAATAATATATCTTTAAAAGCCTCTTAGTAGTAATAGTAAAATTAGCTATTTAGGGTTTTTATTTTACTAGTTAAAAAGCCCCTAGAAGTATATCTAAGTAATAACTATAATAAGAAAAAATATAATAAATAAAGTAATTATTAAGGCCTAAATAGATCTTATAAATCACTCTTATTTTATAGTAATAGATATAATAGAGTATAGTAAACGTACTAGAGTAGTAAATTATTATAATAATATACTAGGGCTTAGATATATATATATAGGGTTTTTCTAGTATATCTAGAGGGTCTTTATAGATATTAATTAGGATCTAATTTTTAAAGAATAATATTTAATTTTTAAGAATTTTAATATTTATAGCCTTATATAGAATAATCTTAATAAGTAAAAAAAAGATATAGAGCCTTTAAAAAAATTTATTAAAAAATATAATCTATTTATTAATAATAAGCTAGATATATTTATAAGATCCTAGAAAATAGGCAGCTCTAAGAATAGGATTAAAAGTAAAAAAGTATCTAATATTTTAATTATTAATTTTATAATTAATAACTAGGCACTAGGATCTCTAAAAAGTTAGATAGTAGATAAGAAAGGCTTTATAGTATCTAATTATATTATTATATAGATCTTATAAAGGTTCCTAGAGAAGAAAAATAAGTTTAAAAAGATAATAATAATAAAGTAGTAAATAAATCTATTATTAAAGAATAAAGAGGCCTTTAGTATTATTAAATATATTTAAGGAGATCTTTAAGGTACTAAGCTATCTCTAATAAATAAGTACTTATTAGAAGATATAGAAGATAAAATAGATTAGATAGAGAAGACTTTTATAAATATATTTAATAAATATACTAAGCTTATTAAGCTATATATATATTTTAAGTGCTAATAGAAGCTTTAGATAATAGATATCTAGAATATCTATTCTAAGATCTATAAGATATATTAAGTAGATAATATTAGTAAGAAAGATCTTTAAAAAGCCTAAAAGACTTACTATATTATAATAAAATATATTAAGAGAGAATACTAAGAGGCTTTTTTATAAGAAACTAATAAAGGCTTACTCTTAGAGTAAAAAAAATACTAAGTAGCTTTATAATATATTAAATTAATCTTTAGTAGTACTACTTTAGCTCTAATTAACCTAGTGACTAAGAATATAATAATAGCTATATTTAAAAAAAAGAAGGCTATTTTTAGAGGCTAAGTCTTTTTTTAGATATTAGAATAGACCTTTAAAGAAAATATCTAATAGATAGAACTCCTAGGATCTAGCTATACTTATAAGCTAATTATAATAGTAGTAATTAGCAAAGCTTTACTTAGTTAAGAGGTAGAAAAGACTCTAAATATAAATAGACTTAATTTTAAGATTATCTAGCTTTTTTAATACTTAGATTAGGTCTATATTATAGCTCTAATAAGATAGTATTTTAAGCTTAAAATATATTCTATAATATAAAAAAGTATTAAAGGAATCCTTCTTTAGAAGCTAAAGAAGTCTTTATATATATTAATAAAGGCTTATAGGGTTATTAGCTTATTAAATTATCTAAGTAAGATAATAAAGAAGTTAATAGTAAATCTTATTATTAATTTTATAGAGACTTAGAGGCTCTTCTATAAGAATTAATTTAGTAGGTATTATTAATAAAGTATAATAGATACTATAGTATATCTTATAAATAAAATTAAGTAGGCTTAGAATAAAGATAAGTTTAAAGTATACTTATTTATAGATATTATAGAGATCTTTAATTATATAATTAGATAGAAGCTTATAAAAGATCTCTAAGATATAGGAATAGATAGAGATTTTATATACTAAGTAGATTCCTTTTTATCTAATTAGTAGGCCCTATTAGTTATTAATAGCTATATTAGTAATAAGATTTCTATAAATTTAGATCTATTTTAGAGCTTATTAGTATTACTAGTTCTTTTTATACTATATATTTAACTATTAATAGCTACTATCAAGGCAGTAATCTTAGATATATAAGAGATATCTTTTATAGATAATTAAGAGCTTATTATAATAGCTAGCTTAATTAAGAAGATCTATAAAATTTTATAATAAGCTATTAAAATAGCAATTAAATAAGAGATAGAAAATAGTATTTAATTTAATTATAATAAGATAGAGGCAATCTTTTTTATAAAATAGTAGGATAAGTGCTATAGGTATAAGATATAAGAAGCTAAGATTATAATAAAAAGTATAAAAACTAATATATAGAGTAAAATAGTGTGCTAATTAGGTATAATTCTAAATAGGTAGTTAATTTTATAAAGCTACTATACTATAAGTATATAAAAGGCTTAGAGTACTAAGATAAAGCTCTATAAGCTTTATAAAACTAATAGCCTAATCCTAAAGCTTATATAAAGATTAAAAAAAGCTACTATATAAGTATAAACTCTATAAAAGGCTAAATTATAGTAATAAGACTAAAAAATATAGACTTAAGATCTATAATATCTAATTAATATCTAAGCTAGGGCTATTACTAGTATATTTTTTAAGATTCTAGTAGGTGTCTTAATTTATAAAATAGCTCTAAAGCTAGCTAATATCTTATTAGATACTAGAAAGGCTAAATATATAGCTAGATTATTAATACTATTAGAGATTTACTTTATAGTATAACTATTTCTAATAATTCTTAAATATAATAATACCTATATTTAATCTTATAAGTAATCATTAGATAATTAAAAATAAATTTAAATTAGAAGTAAGCCTTTTAAGTAGATAGATTAAAGACTAGCTAGATATCTAGTTAAGTATCTAACTAAGAACCTATCAAATAGAATTAAGAAAATACTATAATATATATTAATAATATTCCTAAGGATTATTTAGATTCTAAATACTAAGAAAGTATTAAAAGAAGTAATAAAGAAGCATTTAGAGACTACTTTATAATTAGATAGCTCTAGGCAGAATAATAGACATACTAGGGCTAGAGTAGTATTATAGATAAGATTAAGAGTATTATAAAAATATCTAAAAGTACCTATAGGCATAAATTATAAGATTTTTAATATAAAGCTAGTAGAGATAACTATAATATTAGAATAAGCACTAAATAGAGGTTTTAAAAAGCCTATTTATATTCTTCTAAATACCTAGGCTACTATTAATTATCTCTAATTAATAGAATTAAGGCTAGATTAAGCTCTAGTACTTAAGATTTATAAGATTATTTTTTAGCTTATCTCTAGCAATTATCTAGTAGTAATATAATAAATACTAGGTTATATTAGAATAGAAGAAAATAAGTAGATAGATGAAGCTACTAAATAAGCCTTTATAAGACCTATAAGATCTAATTTTAAAGATTTATTATTAGCCTATATTAGGTAGGCCTATACTAAGGCAAGAAGAAAAGTAGTAGAAGAATAGACCTAGAAGAATATTATATAAGAAGCTTACTAGCATAATAGGGCTTATAAAATACTAAGAGGATAAGGATTAGATAGAATAGTTATAAAAGTATTAAAGCATCTAGCAAGCTATTATTATTAATTAAAAACTAGATATATGCTTATAAGTATGTACTATTATTAGATTAAAGCCTAGAACTCCTTAGAGTATAGAACCTGCAGAGGACTATAGGAAATAGTTTTCTATATTCTATTTAAGTATTAGAAGTGCTATAGAGCCTAATAAATACTATATAAGAGCTTAGTTAAAGCTAGAGTCCTATTACTAATAATAATAGAGAATACTCTAGAAGTATATCTTTTTAATAAATCTAAAACTATTATAGTATTACTTTAATTTATAAATAATACTAATCTTTTTCAGAATAAAGAGCAAGCTACTAAGAAAGCTAAGCTTAGTAATTATTAAAGCTAGAAAGCCCTATAAGAGAATATTTCTAGAGATAAATAAGAGAAGAAGTATACCTATAGTAAAACTTAATATATATAATTAAGCTCTATAAAGTATATCTATATATCTTATAAAGTATAAGGGATCCTTATAGATAGGATAGTCTATAAGCAAGCCCAAAGGTCCCTAGTAAAGATGCCAGATAGGGGCAAGATAGAGCCCAGATTTATGTAACACCTAAGACTATTAGGGGTTAGAGCTACTGAAGCCTTAGGGGCCCTAGAGGCTAGCTATAGCTACCCATGAGTCTGTCATAACCTGTAGTGTTGCATATGGACTATAAACTTGAATAATAATAATATAAATAAATACTATACTAACTAAAGAAGAGAAGAAGAAACTAATTAAAAAGAAAGCCTACTTTAACTATAAAATACTAGGATATTTTATAAATAAATATTAAAAGTTAAAGAAAGCCTAAGGAATAGCTAATTAAAAGTAATAATAATAGATTATAACTATTATTTATATATATACCCTAGAAGAGAGTAGTACTAAAGAATACTCTAAAACTAATAATAAGTTACCTAAAGAATATAAAAAGGAATAGATCTAAGCATAAACTAAAAAATAAAAAAAACTATAAAAAGAAATCTAGTAAGTAAATTAAAAAATACTAAAAAAATAATAAATACTACTAATTAGTATAAACTAAGAAAAGAAAATTATAATAATAGTATAATAAAGAATAATAATAAAAGTAAAAAGCACTATGTAAAGTATTAATAATATAGAGATTTAAATATCTATAGCTATATATAAGAACACTTATTATATACTTTTAAAAAATAAGTAGAGCTATAAGATATAGAATTAATTATCTAAGAATAATTACTCTAGAGATTATGAACTAGAAGAAGAACTAGAAGATAATAGTAAAAGTATTAACTATAAAGATTTCTTACTAATTAAGTTATTTTATGCTTAATTAGTATTATAAGGTAATAATAAAGAGGTAATAAGTTAGCTAGCTAAGTATTAAGACTAAAGAAAACTCTACTTAGATCTTTATAAAAAAATTAAGAAATAACTTATAGAAATAAGATAAGAATAAATCTAATTAGAATATATAGATAAATATAATTATACTTAGAATAAAATATATAATAAAAGATTTATAAAAGTAATTATAGCTATAATACTATATAGATTATAGAAGATAAAATAAAGAAGATATAAAGCTAAGAAGATAATTTATATAATTATATGCCTATAAAAGCAATCTACTAAAAAGAATTTTAATATACTTAGAAAGAATATATAGAAAGATATAAAAAATATTATAAGTAGATATACTAAAACTATCTAATATATAGATATAATAATAAAATCCTAGTAATAATCTATAAAAAGATATTATAATTAAATAGATACTAATTATATAGCAGATAACTAGGACATATATTAAATTGCATTTATATATACTATCCTAATCTAGGAGGATATATACATAATAAAGTATATTAGATAATATACTATAATAATAGATATAAATTCTATCACCTTAGTAAAAGAATTAATTAATAGTATTTAAAAATACTAGGTATTGCTATATAATCAAAATATATATACCTCTAAGAAAACCTAGAATACTAGTATATATATAAGGAAAGTGGATATCTAGTATATTCTAATTTATTTAAAGAGTAATGCTATACTATATTCTATTAATTTTACTATAATAGACTTTTTATAAACTCTTTAGAAGAATATATTTAAGTAGTATAGAGTTATATAAACTAATACCAGGAAGAACATCTAATTATAATAATAATTAATCTAAAATATTAGATAATTATTATTTTAGTAGAAGTCAATGAAATAAAGATATAAATATTACTAGATTTAAGAATAATTAGAAACTATATAAATCTTAAAATTACAATTAAGCTACAAATTAAATAGTAAGAAATAATCTAATAAGTAAATATTATAGGAATTAATAAGGAATCTATAATATAAGGATACTAGATAAAAACTAAGCTAATACTTTTAAAATTAGAACTATATATTATAATAATATTATTTAATCTTATAGCAATAACTAGATATAATATAGTGCTAGAAATACTATAATTATAAGAATAGAATCCTATTATTAATTAAATAATAGGAATAGTTTTAATTAACAATCAAATTTTATACACCAGACTAGGAGAATATAAAGAAATTATAAACTTATAAAAAGAATTAGAGAATAATCTTCTATAAGTAGGGTAAAGAATAAATACTAACTTAAATAAATAAGAGATATAGAAGATAATATAGCCTATTAAAAAGCAGATAAATAAAATATAATAAAAGCAACTTACTAAAAAGAAAACTAAGAAAATATATTTTAAAAAAATAATATAAAAGTAATCTAAGAAATAGCTAGTAATATAATAAAACTAAAGAAAATCTATAAATAAGAATTAAAGAAAGTAATAGTAAAGTTATCTAAAAAGTATTATAACTTTATCAAGTTATTTATAAAAAGGAATACTAATTACTAAAGTATAAAAAAGAATATAAAGTATAGATACTATTAAAACTAGGATTTACACTATCTTTAATTAAATAATAGTATAAGTATTAATACTTCCTTAATCAACTTTTTAATTTTTTTAAATAATTTTTTTTTTTATCTATTTAAACTTAAGATCCTTTCTAAAAAGTTTAATTAATAATTAAATCTTCTTAGAGTAATTCTAAAAATAATATTAAATATATCTGCTTACTTCTAAAAATCCTTATACTTTTTTTATATTTATTAGTATTAGCTAATTTAATATAGTATCTATCTTTTCTAGTTATATTTTTAATCCTTTTAATATATAGATTATTTTTAAATAATTAACTATAATAGTATCAAATTTATATTTCTTAATCTTAAGGGTTAATCCTACTTTTATAAGCTTGGTTATTACTACTTATATATAGCTATTATATTCTTTAATATTCTTAAAGTAGACAATAATATCATTAAAGTATATTATAATAAATTTATTAAGGAATTTAATTAATATATATATTATAAATCTTATAAATTCTATAAGAAGCTATTTTAAACCCATTAATATGACTATCTATTTGAATAATCCTATATCTATAAAGAATACTATTTTTTAGATATCTTCTTTAACAGTCCTAAGGTTATAGTAACCCTATTAGATATTAAAGACTATTATAATCTTTATTTCTTATAATAGATCTCTTTTCTGTTCCTAGTATAATGCTTTATTTATATTATTAATTGTTCTATTATTTAGTGCTTAGTAATTAATAACTATTTATTCTATTCTATCCTTTTTTAGTATAAATATTAATCTATTTGATACTAGTCGTTATCCTTTATATATATATCCTATAGCTAAGAATTCTCTGATAAACTTGTTTTCTAACTCTAATTAGTCTTATAATTTATACTATATAATCTAGAGAAATTATATTTAATATAACTAAATATATCAAGATATATATTAAAAATTATTCTTAAATAACTAGATAATAAAGAGAAATAGAGACTAGTTATCTTCTTTTTAAGAAAATTTACTATAGTAGAAAGGAATTATAATATTTATAATAAAAAACTACTTATAATAGTTAAAGTATTTAAATATTAGAGATACTACTTGTAAGAAATTAAGAAAAAAATAATTATAAAAAATAACTACTATAATCTTAAATACTTTATAATAATAAAAGAATTAGTTAAAAGATAAATATAATAGGCAGAATATTTAGTAAAATTTAAGTTCTAAATTGATTATATTAAAGAAAAAGAAAATATTATTATAGATATTCTTAATAGAAGACTAGACTATACTATAGATCTTAAATAATTAAAAACCAACATTTTAAAAGAAGATAAAGATAATATATAATATAATATTAAAGTAGTACTTACTGCTATAATCACTATTAATAAAATAAGATTTTATTAGTAAATAGTATAGGCAATGAGATAAGATAAGAATATTATAATAATATTATATAATAGAGAAGTAATACTATAAGATAATTTAGCCCTATAAAATAGATTAATATTAGTATTATTAATAATAATTATAGAAATTATTAAAATGCACTATAACTTACTACTATAAGAATATCAAGGAATAGACTAAACTATAGAAAAAATATAGCAAATCTATTACTTTCTAAGGATGAAATAGCTTGTAATAAAATATATTAGAAAATATAATAGTTATAATAGGAATAAACTAATTAACTATTAACCCTATAAAAAATATAACTATTAAATGCACTAAGCAAGCTATAAAAAAATATTATAATAGATTTTATATAAAGATTACTAGAATCAAGGGATTTAGTTATAGGAATATAATATATAGATATAATTATTATTATTAATAGACTAATAAAATATATTATTATATAACTAATACTAAAAGACTTAATAGCTGAGTAATATATACTATTTATATTATAAGAAATATTTAGTTGGACTAGATTACTAACTAAGATTATTTTAGATTAAAATAAATTATTTAATAAAATATTAGTAAATAATTACTAAGGTATATAGGATTAAATATAATCTATTAATAATAAATTACTAACAAATAGATAGACTAACTAGATTAGAGTACCGGCCGGAACACGAGTTTCGGCACTTTTTGAAAAACAGAGCTTTTTACACGTTCTAGAGGGCCTTATAGGCTTCTCAGCGCTGAAAAACCCCCATGGAGACGCCACAGGGAACCCTAGAGGGCCCTGGAGTCCCCGAATCAACAGGGGCTGGGATGGGGGTCATTAGCGGCCACCTACCCCAAACAGCAGGAAATGGGACCCCAGAGGCACTGCTGCAGTTCCCGAGGCCAAGCGGCAATCAGGAACGCCCATTGGGATCAGATCAATGGTTGGAAAGGGGCCTGGAGACAGCATTACAGGCTCAAATGGCCCCCCCAGCCACTGGAACAAGCCCTGGAGAACAGCTGGTCTTAGAGCTCACGGAGGCTGTACAGGGACCAACTATGGGCCCTAATGGGGTCACCAACCCCGATTTTACGGAGGGCAACCGCCAGAAACGCACACGCCAGGACTCAGGCGGCGCAAGCGCCTATACGGGGATTCCAGGCCTCTGGAAGGACTACATTATAGGGGCCACGGCGCCTATCGAGGCCCAACTGGGAAAGAACGAGAACATGCTTAAGGCATACATGGGCCTGGTACAAGCCTATATTACAAAGATTAACTCCCTAGAGAAGACCGTACAGACGCTGCAGCCTGTAGCAAACCCGGCACCCAGCGCTCTCCCGCCACATAACGTTGGGGTGAGCAGCTTGCCGCCAAGCCCTACTCCCAAAAATGGACTAGTGCCAGCCCAAAATGGACAAGCCCCCGCAGCTAGTGGCCTAGCGCCTAGCCTAATTGGACATCATGACCCACCTCAATATCAAAGCATAGGAAACCACCAAAACCAGGCCTCACCAGCGCTGGAGAGCACCCAAGGCACCACTCTAACCGCTCAATCCACACGGGTGGCTATAGCCACTAAATCCTCACCACCGGCCCCACCCTTACCTCCAAAGCCAACCCCTAAGAGCTGGGTGACAGCCGCTGGGAACGCCCAACAGGCCAGCGCTGGGGAATGGAAAATGGTGCAGTATGGGAGGCAGAAAGCAGTACCTATAGCGCCCAGCAAGCCTGGATAGCCGGCAGCGAAGCCCGTGAATACCTGGAGCAAGGAGGAAAGACGCCTAATTTTTAGGTGTCAAGCACCCACCACTACGGCGAGGCATGACACCTGGGATATCCAGCTAGCGCTCAACCAAGCGTTTGTAGGCGCCAGATTGCCAGATTTTATACGTGCGGTCAATGCTGGATATGCGGCCTCAGGCCACCTGACAGTGCTTCTTAAAGAAGGAGCCCCTAGTGGCCTGGTGGTGCTAGTGTATAATAATATGCTTATAGCCGCTGTATGAGAGGTTGATATAGCGGTCATCTTGGTGGAAATTAGTGAGCAGTGGCAACAAATTAAGGTCCATGGAGTCCCTATAAGGTGCTATATGAATAGCAGCCATGGCCTAGAGATGGCTCGGGAAGAAATTGAGTACGAGACGGCGTATAAGCTTAAGCGGGACCCCACCTGGCTTAAGAGCCCTAGAAATATAAGGGCTGGAGGGCGCCTATTTGCCACTATAGTGGTAACAGTTGGCTCAAAGAATGAGGCCCGAAGGATGCTAAAAGGGCGCTTACGATTTGGGGGCCACCACTACGCTACAGAGGCCTACTGGGACACTAACCCAGAGAGCGTCTGTATACGCTGCTGTGGAATTGGGCACGCTAGCCACCTAGAGTGCAGAAACAGCCCCCCAAGGTGTACGATCTGCGCCAGGGACTATGAGGCCTTAAGCCATAGATGCAACGTTGTAGGCTACAGTATTGGGCTGGGCAAGCCCTGCCAACATAGCCAGATTAGGTGCGCTAATTGCAATGGGCCCCATAAGGCCACATCGCCTAAGTGCCCTAAAATCAGGCAGGCGAGGAAGCAGGCCATCCAGCAAGCAAGAAACCAAAGGCTTCAGCACCTTATCCCACCAAATGAGACCCTAGCAGTAATCCCCCCAAGGCCCCCACCAACCCTAGAGGCTATGGGCCCTCTAGGCACTGATAGGCCGGCTATAGGAGCCTTAGACGACACTGACACGCCTATAAGCTAGGAATCATGTTAGTGCTTCAATATAATTGTACTCGAGCTAGCACTATTGTACATATAGCGCTAGAAGCAGCCCTAGAGACAGGGGCAGCAATAGCATGTCTCCAGGAGCCTCTTAGTAATAACAGTAAGGTTAGCCACCCAGGGTTCTTATTCTACTGGCCAGAGGGCCCCCAGAAGCATGCCTGGGTGGTGACTGCGGTAAGGAAGAATATAGTAAATAAAGTGGTTATTAAGGCCCGGACGGATCTTATAAACTACCCCTATTTTATAGTAGTAGACGTGGTGGAGCGCGGCAGGCATACTAGAGTAGTGAATTGTTATAATAACATACTGGGGCCTAGATACACATACACGGGGTCTTCCTGGCATACCCAGAGGGCCCTTACAGATGTCAATTGGGACCCAATCTTTAGGGGACGGTGCCTAATTCTTGGGGACTTTAATGCTCATAGCCCTATATGGAATGGCCTTAATGAGTAGAGGAAGGATGCGGAGCCCCTAGAAAGGCTTATCAAGAAGCATGACCTATTTATTAATAATGAGCTGGACATATCTATAAGGCCCTAGAAAATAGGTAGCTCTAGGGATGGGATTAGAGGTGAGAAAATGCCTAGCACCTTGATTATTGACCTTATAATCAGTAACCAGGCACTAGGACTCCTAGAGAGTTGGGTAGTAGATAAGGAAGGCTCTATAGCATCTGACCACATTATTATATAGGCCTCATAGGAGTCCCTAGAGAAGGAGGATGAGCCTGGAGAGGCAATGATAACAGGGTGGCAGATAGATCTGTTATTAAAGGATGAGGAGGCCTTTAGTACTATTAAGCACACTTAGGGAGGCCTCCGGGGCACTAGGCCACCCCTAACAGATAAGTGCTCACTAGGGGACATAGAAGATAAGACGGACTGGGTGGAGAGGATCCTTATAGATGTGCTTAATAAACACACCAAGCTTATTAAGCTGTGTGCGCGCTCTAAGCGCTAGTAGGGGCCCCAGATAGTAGACGCCCAGAGTGCCTATTCTAAGGCCTACAAGGCATATCAAGCAGGTAATATTAGCGAGAAAGACCTCCAAGAGGCCTAGAAGACCTACTACACCACGATAAGAAGTGCTAAGAGAGAATGCTGGGAGGCTTTCTTATAGGGGACTAATGAGAGCTCGCTCCCAAAGCAAAAAAGGTGCTGGGCAGCCCTATAATACACTAAATCAACCTTTAGTGGCACTACTCCAGCCCTAATTGACCCAGTGACTAAGGACGTAATAGCAGCTACATTCAAGGAAAAGAAGACCATCTTTAGGGGCCAAGCCTTTCCTCGGGCACCAGAGCAGACCCTTGGAGAAGATATCCAACAAATAGAACTCCTAGGGCCTGGCCACGCTCACGAGCTGGCTACAATAGCAGCAGTTGGCAAAGCTCTACTTAGCTAAGGGGTAGAAAAGGCCCCAGGCATAGATAGGCTTAATTTTAAGGCTATCTAGCTTCTTTGGCGCCTAGACCAGGTCTGTATTGTAGCCCTAATAAGATAGTGCCTCAGGCTTGGGATATATCTCATAGCATGGAAAAGCGCTAAAGGAATCCTTCTCTGGAAGCCGGGGAAGCCCCTATATATACTAGCAAAGGCCTATAGGGTTATTAGCCTATTGAACTGCCTGGGCAAGGTGGCGGAGAAGCTAGTGGCAGATCTTATTACTAATTTTACAGAGACTCAAGGGCTCTTCCATAAGGGCTAATTTGGTGGGTGTCGTCAACAAAGTGTAGTGGATGCTGTAGCATGCCTTATAGGCGAGATTGAGCAGGCTTGGGGTGAGGGCAAGCTTGGGGCGTGCCTATTTATGGATATTATAAGGGCCTTTGACCACATGGTTAGACAGAAGCTTATTAGGGGCCTCTGGGGCATGAGAATAGACAGAGACCTTATATGCTGGGTGGACTCCTTCTTATCTAACCAGCGGGCCCTATTGGTTATTGACGGCCACGCTAGTAATGAGACCCCTATAAACTCAGGCCTGCCCTAGGGCTCACCAGTATCACCAGTCCTCTTTGTGCTATATATCTGGCTGCTAGCGGCCGCCATCAAGACAGCGGTCCCAGGTGTATGGGGGATATCCTTCGTGGACGATCAGGGGCTTATTACAGCGACTAGCTCAGTCAAGGAGGCCTATAAGACCCTACAACAGGCTGCTAAAGTAGTAATTGAATAGGGAGTGGAAAATGGTGTTCAATTTGACCATAGCAAGACAGAGACAGCCTTCTTTGTAAGGTGGCAGGATAGGCGCTATAGGCACAAAATACAGGGAGCTAAGATCATAGTAGGGGGCATAAGAGCCAGTATACAGTGTGAAATAATGCGCTAGTTAGACATGGTTCTAGATAGGTGGTTGACCTTACAGAGCCACTACACTACAAGCATGCAAAAGGCTCAGGGCACCAAGATAAGGCTCTGTAAGCTCTATAGGGCCAATGGCCTGACCCCAGAGCTCGTATAGAGGCTAGAAAAGACCACTGTACAAGCACAAGCTCTATGGGGGGCAGAATTATAGTGGCAAGGCCAAAAAATATAGGCTCAAGGCCTACAACACCTAGTCAATACCCAAGCTAGGGCTATCACTGGCATATTTCCTAAGACCCTAGTAGGTGCCTTGGTCTGTAAGGCGACCCTAGAGCCAGCTAATATCTTATTAGACACTAGAAAGGCTAAATATATAGCTAGACTACTAATGCTACCAGAGACTCACCCTACAGCGCAACTACTTCTGGTGACTCTTAGGCATGGTGATGCCTACGCTCAACCCTATGAGCAACCACTAGACAATTAAGAATAGGCTCAAATTGGGGGCAAGCCCTCTAAGCAGATAGGCCAGAGGCTGGCTAGGCATCTAGCTGAGCGCCTAACCAAGGACCCGTTGGGTAGAATCAAGAGAACGCTATAATACGCACTAGCAGCATTCCCAGGGACTATCCAGGTTCTAAGCACCAAGAAGGCGCTAAAGAAAGCAGCAGAGGAACGCCTAGGGACTACTCTATAGTTAGATAGCTCCAGGCAGGATGACAGGCGTACTGGGGCTAGAGTAGTGCTGCAAGTAACGCTAGGAGCGCTGTGGGAGTGCCTAGAAGTGCCTATGGGTACGGGTTACAAGATTTTTGACGCGGAGCTGGTAGGGGTGGCTACAGCGTTAGAATAGGCGCTAGATAGGGGTCTTGAAGGGCCTATTTACATCCTTCTAGATGCCCAGGCCGCCATTAACCACCTCCAATCAACAGAACCAGGGCTGGGTTAGGCCCTAGCGCTTAGAGCTCACAAGGCTGCTTCCTAGCTTACACTTAGCAGTCGTCTGGTAGCGATACAATAGGTGCCAGGTCATACTGAAGTGGAAGGAAATAAGCAGACGGACCAGGCTACTAAGCAAGCCTCTACAAGGCCTGCAGGACCCAGTTTTGAAGGCCTATCATTAGCCTACATTAGGCGGGCCTATACTAAGGCAAGAAGGAAAGCAGTAGAGGAATAGGCCCAGAAGAATGCCATACAAGGAGCTCACTGGCATGGTAGGGCCTACAGAATGCCAAGAGGATAAGGACTGGATAGGGTTGCTGCAAGGGCGCCAAAGTGCCTAGCAAGCCATTATTACCAGTTGAAAACCAGACATGCGCCTATAGATGCGTACTATCACCAGATCAAGGCCCAGGACTCCCCAGAGTGTAGAGCCTACAGAGGGCTGCGGGAGACAGTTTCCCATATTCTATTTGAGTGCCAGGAGCACCATAGAGCCCGGCAAGCGCTATATAAGGGCCTGGTCGAGGCCAGAGTCCCATTGCCTACAGCAGCGGAGGATGCCCCAAAGGCGCGCCTTTTTAGCAAGCCCAAGGCCACTATAGCGCTACTCCAATTCATAAGAGATGCTGACCTTTTTCAGGATAAGGAGCAAGCTGCCAAGAAAGCTGAGCTTAGTAACCATTAGGGCTGGGAAGCCCTGCAAGAGGATGCTTCCAGGGATGGATAGGGGGAGGGGTATGCCTACAGTGAAGCCTAATGCATACGATTAGGCTCTATAGAGCATACCCGTACGTCTCATAAAGTATGAGGGATCCTTATAGGCATAGTAGCCTGTAAGCAAGCCCGAAGGTCCCCGGCGAATACGCCAGATGGGGGCGAGATAGAGCCCGGATTTGTGTTACGCCCGAGACTGTTAGGGGCTGGAGCCACTGGAGCCTTAGGGGCCCCAGAGGCCAGCCATGGCTACCCATGAGTCTGTCATAACCTGTAGTGTTGCATATGGACTATAAACTTGAATAATAATAATAATAGATAGACTAACTAAAAGAATAATATAAATAATTAAATAATATTTATAATACTATTTAGATTAGAACCAAGATAATTAGATAGAATTACTACTATTAATATAATTTATATTAAATAATTCAAAGAATATTTTAACTAGAGAAGTACTATACTTCACTAATCTAGGAAGATATCTATGAATATTATAGACTACTATATTAATAGATAGAAGTTCTAATAAAGTAATAATACAGATAATATATATATAATAGATATATATTATAATATCTAAAAATATTTAATAGATAGAATAAAAATAAAGTAATATTATAATATAAAATATAAGGATATGTTAACCTTATAAAAAGGAGAGAGAATTTACTTTCTATAATAAATACTAGGTTTAAAAAACTTTAATATCAAAATAAAATAACTAAGTAATAAATTTAATATAATTAAATATAAACTATTTAGAATTATAAAAAAACTTAAAAATAATAATTATTAACTCTAATTACTAGTAAAAATATATATATATTTAATATTTTATATATTATTATTAGAACTAATAAAGAACTTAGAAAATAAAAATAATAAAGCTAATAATAAAAAGTATAAAGTAGAAAGGATTTTAAATTAGAAGTAAAAATATAGTTAGATCTACTATTTAGTTAGATAGAAAGAATACTTACTAGAAGATAATTTATAAAAATCTATTATAAATTTAAATTATTATAATAAGATTTAAGAATATCAAGCAATAATTAGTTTAGAAAAAAAAAAATAGTAAGCTAGAAAAATTATTTATAACTAGGCTATTAATATTATTAGAATTAAGTATTAAAGTAATCAGCTTTTATTATTTATATTTAGCTACTTATTTTATATAATCTATTACTTTTTATTTTTTTTCTTTAGCTAAATATTTTTACTCTTTAGCTTTATCTTTTTTTAACTTTTCTAACTCTTCTATTTCCTTTATATTATAAGTAATAAAATTACTAGTATATTTCTAAAGAAGCTTTTATTATTTATAAAAATAAAGAATTTTTATTATAACCTTCTCTTTTTATTTTTTAATTTATTTTATATTATAATTAACTTTTTCTAGTCTTTATCTAAAAAAGATATCTTAGAATTAACATACTTTAAAGAACTATTTATATAAATATACTTGCTATAGTAATCAGAATTATCAATCTTAATATAAATTTTATAAAGATAAGAATAGTATATATAAAAGAATAGTAAAATAAAGCCCTTTACCTTAATATAGGAAATTAAATAATTTTTCTTTGAAATCTTTAATATAGTTAGTTTAGTATTATAATATAAATATTTTAGAAAATAGAATACACTTATAAGTTGTATAGGGATATTAAACTATTTATTAAGCTATTAAGATGCTAGTCTTTAAAAGAGAAGATTATTAGAAGAATTAATATATTATAGCTAATAGATTAGTTCCTAATACTACTTATATAAGCATAGGAAGAGAATATATTTAAATAGCTCTAATATCTAAAGGAAGATTTATTATATAATCTATATTATAATGAACTAGCTACTAGAATAGGTACTCTAGGATATTATAGATCCTAGAAGTATATTCCTAGGAATATATAACTTATAGAATTAATTATATAGGATTGATCAAGAAATAAGATATAAAGGTATTTAGGCAAGAAACTATAAAAAACCTAGAAAATAAGGTATTATACCCTAGATATAATCTAGTTATATCTAGGATATAATATAATATGCCTATAGATCTAACATATTATATTAGGGATATAATATATAATACCCTCTATTAGGAATAACTTATATATATAAAAATACTTACTCATCTATTTAGTTAATTCTATTTTACTGTTTTTAATTAACTATAATAATTTAAGTATACATTCTTCTATTAAATAGGATACCTAGTTTACCTCTTACCTTAAGACTTTATACTTATATAGCCTTTTGTATTTAGAATATATTAACTTCCTCCATTAATATAACTATCCTAGTTATACTCTGACGGTTCACGACCGAAGTTTCCGACAATAAGCATAAAGTCTTAGAGTAAAAGGCAAACTAAATATCCTATCATTAGTTTGCGTTGAACCATCCTTTGGTTTAGGGTTACGGCTAACAAAATCCTCAGGAACTATAACCCATACAGCTAGCTCTATTCATAGTTTAGGGGAAATCAGTTTCATAGTTCAATTTTCTATACAGCGCTTTTATAGTTATTTTTCTTTAAATTTTTTTATATTTATTTATAGTTTCTTCATCTACTAATATCTTACTTATATAATTCAACTAGATCTCTTATATTAATAAAGGAATTCTTCTTTCTATTTTACCTTTATATTCTCTCTAAATAGTAGATAGTTTTTTATATTAAATATAGCTCTTACTATACTTACCATAATCTTTCTTAATACCTTCTTTAAAAATACTATATTAAATAACCCTAGTAGTAAAATATTAAATAGAATCTCTAATATTAGAGTATTGCTAATACTC
This sequence comes from Talaromyces pinophilus, assembly GCA_001571465.2. Lineage (NCBI taxonomy): Eukaryota > Fungi > Ascomycota > Eurotiomycetes > Eurotiales > Trichocomaceae > Talaromyces > Talaromyces pinophilus. Next base: position 6,434 of record CP017344.1, on the reverse strand, counting down.
TAAATAAGATAATCTAGCTCTTTAATAGTATTACTAAGATTAATAATCTTCTTATTAGTCTTAGCTTTCTCTGCTATATTAAGCACTATTATTATTATTTCTATAATATTAATTATATATAACAATATTATAACTAGGAATATAGATAGAAGAAGAGCTAAGAACTAATATTCTAGCACTATATATATCTTTAGATATTATAGGAAAAGGAATAAATCTATTACTTTACTATAATCCTAGCCTATTTAACTATATAATTTTCTACATCTCTACATCCCTATCCACTATATATATATCTATATACTAATATACCTAAATACTAAGTTACCTTCCCTTCTACTATTATTAATTATCTACTATCTTTTAAAGTACTTCTAGATAAATATTATATTATTTAAAGTTAGAATATTATCCTATATACTGTGAGAGGGGGGTTTACGAGAGCGTAGTAGTACGGATCCGGATATCTGGCTACTAAACGTAGGGGTCTGTATTGTTAGCAGCTATTTGCTGCTCTCTAGGAAGCCGCGCCGCTGCGGCTTCGAGATATGCGCTCTGCTGACTAATACGTGCTAGCTAGCCTAGCCTAGCCAAGGTCATGTGGATCACGTGCCTCCAGTATATGAAGCTATCCGCAATGTCATTCAATCCATGGCCTTATAGCTATCCCTCCTCTTAGAGGGTCACGGCCCTAGGACCAAATTTGTGTTATAGCTAACTCTTATGAGTTTGAAGCTTATATCTAATTTTGAAGCTATAATTCATTATGGTTATTAGGTAATTATAGGTATATAATAGATATAATATAAGTAATGATCAGTATAAATATAGATATAAAGATATGATTTTAGTACTAGTGGGCTATTCCTATATATAAGATTTTTAATAAGATCCTATTAGATCTTTTCTTCTTCCTTTCTTTAATCTTATTTACTATAATAAGTGCAGCTCCTAATTCGCTATTCTATTCCTAGATCTTTATTTTATAGCTTATAAAGTTAGATATGGCTTTATTTTCTTATTCTCTAGTTTTAATTTAATTTTCTTAATAAAATTCTAATAATTTTTAATGAATTTGTGATTATAGTGACTTAATAAATCTTATATCTTGCTTTACTATTTCTCTTCTTATAAGTAATAGTCTTAGTACTTTAATATACTAATATATTATAATATAGATAGAATTAAGCTTTTTATTATCTGTGCTATCTTTTCTTGCTTTTAAACCTCTTACTATTGCTGCCTTTTAGGCTAATAATATAAATTCTAAAATTCCTATTAATATTTATATCTATTATTGTTAATAAAGTTAATAATTTATAGCTATTTATTACTAAGAGGTCTGATAGTGCCTTTATAGCTACTAAAAAGGGAGTAGTCCTCCCTAATAGATCTAAAGTTACTAGGCCTATTAAAATAATAAGTTATACTATACTTTATATTGGTGCTAGCTAATATAAATAGATTAATAAAGAGTGAATTCTTTTTAAGATACTATATCTTATCTATCTTTATTCTTAGAAACTATCAATATAATAATCTATAGTAAAAGAATACTTCCCTATCTAGTATACTATAAAGCTAGAAAAGATGAATAAACTTTGTATAGCTTACTATAAGAATAAATATTGTTATAAACTGGTTTATTCTAATAGATATATTTTATAGCTGTTACTAATTATATATAGGTACTAGATAACTTTATTGAATAGGCCTGAATATTAGTGGTCTAATTTCATAGTAAGGGGCAGATAGAGGAGTTAATTACCTCTATTAGTAAGTTAGATTACTAGCTTTAAGCTTAAGCGTGTATAGTTAAGGCAGCTATTTTACTATTAAAGAAGTCTATCAACAAGTCTATTGCTGCCACTGAGACCTCTGATTTAGAGGTTAATAATGTTGTTTACTCACCTTCTTAGCCTGATATTGAGGAAGAGAAAGATAAAGATAAGGATAAAGATAAGGATGATGAGAATTAGGGGCGCTTTGAGCCCTATTAATTATTTAGTGATGTGCATGGTTGGTCTCTTTCGCCATATCTTTATAAGCTCATTGGTCGGGCTTTTATTCAGTATATTTAGTAAGTTATCCTCCCACTTTGAATTATATATTGTATGTATTAACAATTGTAGTAAATATAAATAGATAGTTTTTTGAATTAATTTTGCCTCTTCCTTTTAGCACCTCTTTGTACTGGTTTTGGATTTTTTAAATATAGCTCTATGGCTACTATATCAGCCATATACTTTTCTAGTTCCTATATATATTCTTCTTTAGAGTATCCTTTCTACTTGACAAGGTATAATTTCTCTTTACTATAACTAATCTACTTCTCCATTCTAATCTTTTCTACTTTATATTTGATTTTATTATTAACTAATATTCCTTCTAGCAGATTTATAGTTCTTACTAAATTATAATAAGGCTCTAGTAATAATATATAGAAAATAGGATATAGTTATCTATATTATAGTAGTAATAATAATTAGTAGGAGTTATTCTATGCGTCTATAATCTAGAAAAGACTAATCTACTTTAAGTTAAACTTCTTAAAGCCTCCTAGGAGTATAATATTCTTGATTTAAAGTATTACTCACTCTCTAATCTTAAAGTATTATTATTATTCAAGTTTATAGTCCATATGGAACACTACAGGTTATGACAGACTCATGGGTAGCCATAGCTAGCCTCTGGGGCCCCTAAAGCTCTAGTAGCTCTAGCCCCTAACAGTCTCAGGCATAATACAAATCCAGGCTCTATCTTGCCCCTATCTAGTATCTTTACTAGGAACCTTCAAGCTTGCTTATAAACTACCCTGCCTATAAAAATCTCTTATACTTTATAAGATGTATAGATATACTCTATAAAGCTTAATTATATATATTAAGCTTTATTATAAGTATACCTTTCCTTCTATCTATCCCTAGAAGCATTCTCTTATAGAGCTTTCTAGCTTTAATAATTACTAAGCTTAGCTTCTTTAATAGCTTACTTCTTATCTTAAAAAAGGTTAATATTATTTATAAATTAGAGTAATACTATAGTAGCTTTAGATTTACTAAAAAGATATACCTTTAGAGTATCTTCTACTACTATTAATAATAAGATTCTAGCCTTAATTAAGCCCTTATATAGTGCTTGCTAGGCTTTATAGTACTTCTAATACTTAAATAGAATATAAAAAACTATCTCTTATAGCCCTCTATAGGCTCTATATTCTAGGAAGTTCTAGGCCTTAATCTAATAATAATATATATCTATAAGTATATATTTAGTTTTTAATTAGTAATAATAGCTTACTAGATGCTTTAATATCTTTATAGCTATCTTATCTAATCTCTATTCTTTTAGTATTCTATAGGCCTTACTATATTAGTAAGCTTCTTATATAATATTTTTCTAGGCTTATTTTTCTACTACTTTTCTTTTTATCTTAGTATAGGCTTACCTAATATAGATTAATAATAAACCTTTAAAATTAAATCTTATAGGCCTTATAAAAGCTTACTTAGTAGCCTAATCTATCTACTTATTTCCTTCTACTCTAGTATAACCTAGTATCTATTATATTACTACTAGATAACTACTAGAGACAAGCTAAAAAATAGTTTTATAAGTCTTAAATACTAGAGACTAACCTAGTTCTAATTCTATTAATTAAAGATAGTTAATAGTAGTCTAAGTATCTAAAAGAATATAAATAAATCCTTTAAAATCTCTATTTAGTATTTATTTTAATATTATAGCTATCCTTACTAGCTCTATATTAAAAACCTTATAATCTATACTTATAAATACTTCTAAGTACTCTTATAGTATCTTTAGTCTTATTTATAATACTATTTTAGCTCTAATATATTTATTATCTTATCTAGAGCTATTTAACTATAAAATAATCTTTAAATACTTTTCTATTACTTTCTTTAATATCTTTTTAGTACTTAGAATCTAGATAGTTCTTAAGAATACTACTAGTATATATTATAGTATTCTTTTAATTCTACTTAATAGGTTTTTAGTTAGATACTTAGCTAGATATTTAACTAGTTTTTAGCCTATCTACTTAAAGGGCTTATCTCTAATTTAAGCTTATTCTTAATTATCTAGTAATTACTTATAGGATTAAGTATAGATATTACTATATTTAAGAATTACTAGAAGTAGTTATACTATAGGATAAGTCTCTAGTAGTATTAATAGCCTAGCTATATATTTAGCCTTTTTAATATTTAATAAAATATTAGCTAGTTCTAAGGCTATCTTATAGATTAAAGTACCTACTAGAATCTTAAGAAATATATTAATAATAGCCCTAACTTAGGTATTAATTAGATATTATAAGTCTTAAATCTATATTTTTTAATTTTATTACTATAATTTAGCTCCCTATAAAGTTTATATTTATATAATAATTTTTTCTAGTCTTTATATAAACTTTAAGGTTAGACTATTAGCTTTATAAAGCTTATAAAGTCTTATCTTAGTACTTTAAGCCTTTTATATACTTATAATATAATAGCTTTATAAGGTTAATTATTTATTTAGAACTATATCTAACTAGTATATTATTTTATTCTATATATTAATTTTTATATTTTCTATTATAATCTTAGTCCTCTATATTTTATACTTATAGCATCTATTCTACTATCTTATAAAAAAGACTATTTCTATCTTACTATAATTAAATTAAATACTATTTTCTACTCTCTATTTAATTATTACTTTAATAGCTTATTATAGAGTCTTATAGGCCTCCTTAATTAAGCTAGCTACTATAATAAGCCTTTAATTATTTATAAAGAATATCTCTTATATATCTAGGACTATTATCTTAATAGTAGCTGCTAGTAGCTAGATATATAGTATAAAAAAGACTAGTAATATTAGTAAGTTTTAAAATAGACTTAAGTTTATAGAGGTCTTATTATTAGTATAATTATTAATAATTAATAAGGCTTGCTAGTTAAATAAGAAAAAGTTTATTTAGTATATAAAATCTCTATCTATTTTTATATCTTAAAAGCCCTCTATAAGCTTCTATCTAACTATATAATTAAAAATCTCTATAATATCTATAAATAAGTATATCTTAAGTTTACCCTTACCTTAAGCCTATTTAATTTTATCTATAAGATATACTATAGTATCTATTATATTTTATTAATAATATCTATTAAATTAGCTTTTATAAAAGAGTCTTTAAGTCTTTATAAAATTAGTAATAAAATCTACTATTAGCTTTTTTACTACTTTATTTAGATAATTTAATAGATTAATAACCTTATAGATCTTTATTAATATATATAAGAACTTCTCTAGCTTCTAGAGAAGAATTTCTTTAATACTTTTCTATATTATAAAGTATATCCTAAGCTTAAAATACTATCTTATTAAAGTTATAATATAGACTTAATTTAGATACTAAAGAAACTAGATAGTCTTAAAATTAAGTCTATCTATACTTAGAGTTTTTTCTATCTTTTAACTAAGTAAAGCTTTACTAATTATTACTATTATAGCTAGCTTATAAGTATAACTAGACTCTAAAAATTCTATCTATTAAATATTTTCTCTAAGAATTTACTTTAGTATTTAAGAAAAAACTTAATTCTTAAAAATAGTCTTCTTTTTCTTAAATATAGCTACTATTATATTCTTAATTACTAGATTAATTAGGGCTAGAGTAATACTACTAAAAATTAATTTAATATATTATAAAGCTATTTAGCATCTTTTTTATTCTAAAAATAAATTCTTATTAATCTTTTATAGAAAAGTCTCTTAGTATTCTCTTTTAATATATCTTATTATAGTATAGTAGATCTTTTAGATCTCTTAAAGGTCTTTCTTATTAATATTATCTACTTAATATATTCTATAGATTTTAAAATAGATACTCTAGATATTTATTATCTAAAGCCTTTATTAATATTTAAAGTATATATATAGCTTAATAAGCTTAGTATATTTATTAAGTATATCTATAAAAGTCCTCTCTATCTAATCTATCTTATCTTTTATATTCTTTAATAAATACTTATCTATTAGGAGTAGCCTAGTGCCTTAAAGACCTTCTTAAGTATATTTAATAGTATTAAAGACCTCTTTATTTTTTAATAATAAATTTATTTATTATCTTATTATTATTATCTTTTTAGGCTTATTCTTCTCCTCTAGAAACTCTTATGAGGTCTATATAATAATATAATTAAATATTATAAAGCTTTTTTATCTATTACTTAACTCTTTAGAGGTTTTAATATCTAATTACTAATTATAAGATTAATAATTAAGATATTAAATACTTTTTAGGGTTAGGGTTAGGGTTAGGGTTAGGGTTAGGGTTAGGGTTAGGGTTAGGGTTAGGGTTAGGGTTAGGGTTAGGTGTTAGGTAGTGATGTATTAGTGTATGTGATTTATCCTCTTTTCTT